>CM037916.1:12473868-15057688 GCA_021346845.1 Apeltes quadracus
GCTGGAAACGCAAACCGAGGCAGGTTGGTATCGCTCTTTGAAGGGAGATATCACGTGGCTTTTGAGGGGGGTTTTTCCCTCCCTTTGCCTTTTATGTTCCTCTCGCTCCCTCTCCGTCTCTTCCATCCTTTTCTGTCTCACTGGGTTTTTTTTTTTTTTGCGCTGAACTTTCCATCCACAGTCTGACTCGCCCCGCGTGTGCTTTGAACTCCTCAAACTGTTCTTTTGAAGGGCAGAGTCATAAAACGTCCTTTTTATGCGCGGCCCCGTTTCTTTGATCGGGGGGGGGGGGGGGGGGTTGTCACTTTGTACAATGCGCCGCTAAGAAACTTCAGACAGGCGCGGCAACACCCACGCAGACGGAGTAACACACGGGCCAACACAGGAAACCAGGTTGAAGCGAGGAAATTAAGATTCTGCCTGATGACATTCAGGCGTTCATCCACCGCACAGGTCCCAGAAGGGACTCAACACATTTACTGTAGAGTGTATTTCCATTTAAAAAAGATTGAGATGACTGACTCATCATCTGACCGCTGATCATCGCGCGTAGGTGGGTGGTTTGGCAAGAGGATCTTGTCGATGGTATGCAACTCAACACTGTGGTTCTGTGATCATTTCAACAACTTGAGGAAAACCGGAACGGCAGATTAATCCATGCGAAGAGCAGGCGGGGGGGGAGATTTTACTTGCAGCTCAATGCCATCGGTCGGCTGGCGAGGCAGGACTCAAATGCAGAGTTCGGAAGAACAGAACCCTTAATCCAAAGGCAGACAGGGTGCAGGGTGCAGGGTGCAGGGTGCAGGGTGCAGGGTGCAGGGTGCAGGGTGCAGGGTGCAGGGTGCAGGGTGCAGGGTGCAGGGTGCAGGGTGCAGGGTGCAGGGTGCAGGGTGCAGGGTGCAGGGTGCAGGGTGCAGGGTGCAGGGTGCAGGGTGCAGGGTGCAGGGTGCAGGGTGCAGGGTGCAGGCAGGTAACAGTGACAACAGATAATGACGCGACAATGGAACAACCGACACACAGGGCTTAAATACACAAGGGAGGTGCAGGTGATTGGACACAGGCAGGTGGAAACAATCAGACAATCACAGGGGCAGACAGGACAAGGCAGGAAGTTACCACAGGAACACCAGAAACGTGAAACTACAAAACAAGACAGGAAGTGGAGCCAAAACCGTGACAATTTTGTTAAATTCCCTGAGTTCAAAGAAACTTCACAAGCCATCTCCTCCCCCCTCCCCTCCCAAACACAAGGAGAAGGCGCAACCCAGGACCGGCCCAAGGCATAAGCGAACTAAGCAGCTGCTTGGGGCCCCCTGCAAGCAGCCCTAGTTTTGTATTATAACCTCACTGTATTTGTTTATAATTTTCGCTATAACAGTATAACGTGACATTTGTGCCAATAATCTTCTAGGCACAGGTCACTGTGCGTGGTGGGAGGTGGGCCCCCCAAATAAAATTCTGCTTAGGGCCCCCAAGAGGCTCGGGCCGGCACTGGCGCAACCACTAGGCCCCAGCCAGACCACCACCCGGGAGGCTCTTTGGTGGTGTCACACCCTGTGAACTGTATTCATCAGCTGGTTTCTTGACACTGTGACTCTCTTGAAATGCTGTATGTTCTTCAACTTAACGCAGCTCCCTAAATGAAATATCAGAAAACAATCAGCAAACTGGATCAAAGCTGGTAGATAAAAGTGCCTCTTGGATGCCTGAGCCACAAAGTAAACTGGGAAGTGAGCCGTTTTTTTACAAGGCATGGGATTCATATTGTACCGCAGCCCATCCAAACCGAAACTCTTCAATCCAGCAAAAGTTCCCGAAGGGTCGTTTAGCGAGGCCTTGAACTGCCGCCAACAAACCAGGAGTGATATTGCAGCTCACCCTGATCTTCAATGTCCTCGAGGAAGACGGCAAGACAAAAACGCCTCCACGGGTGGAACCAGAGGGACCAGACCACAACTCACCTCGCGGCTCCTGGTGATGGATCGAGAAGATCTCGTAAAGGAATATTGAATCGGTATGGGAGACCCCCTTAAGTTACTCAAACTTTTAGATGATCAGCAGATTTGACGTGTAAGTGCACCGGACTCAACACAATGATGTAAAGATCTACCAGGCTTTTAAAGCCGACGTATGCCTCTCCTTCTCTCCAGTTGTCAAACCGTGGCGAATACAGTCTGGGTCAGGTTTCCCCATCAGCATCCCAACACTGAGAAAATCTTTGTTCCATTGTGAGCCCTGAGCTCTGAGAGAGGCTTTTGGGAAGCGGGAGCCTGGCTGTTCCCAGGATCCCTTTCACCTGAGCGGGAGAACAACAGGGGGAGAAAGAGGTAAAACAGAGAGCAACGAACATTAGGTAATTACGGAACAATTTGCGTCACTATTTGGAGAGAGTCTTATGTGGTTTAGTCTATGAATACATTACCACTACAATATTTAGAATTTAACAAATCCATTCCATTTCACAGCTTTGGGGAGTAGATCGGAGTCCTTTTCTGTTTTGCGTTGACGCATCAGTCATATGTCTCATATTTGCTGGGTGAGTCCAGCTGTAAAAACCGACCAACTTGACCAATTTTTTTTTTAGGCCAAAAGCGGCAAGGCTCAAGGGCCTGTTGCTAGATAAGTGTAGCAGTTTAGTTATTCGACCTGGAATTTCCTGAAAAAGTGTTGAATGAATGTGTTCACAGCTAAAAGTGCCAAAAATAGTTGCGTGAATCATGAATAAAGAGAGCTTGCTGTTAAAATAAACACGTGCGAGTACTATATCTGATTGAATAGTTGACACCGAGTTTCTCAACATGCTTGCATCGATATTCTTAAAGATATGGAAACGTTATCAGGGGTCTAACACTATTAACATGAACCTTTGCAGCTGTCAATACTATAACATCATATAATAATAGCAATAGCAAAATAAATGCATCCCTAAAAGTGAACAAGTTTACCTCTCACGATATGTCAAGATGTCCTTTTGAAATGTATTGATGTTGTACCAAAGTGAAATATTCCTGGGCCAGGAGGCCATTATTCGGAGAGGCAGAATGTTTGTTTGACACGACCCCAGTAACTTCTGAAATATCCATCACCCTCACTTTCAGAGTTCATCGGAAGTGCTGTCAGAGTTGAGTATGTGAAACAGATTTCTGGGACGAGATGTCTAAACAAACATCACGAGGTCTCTGCTAAACCGGTTGGATCATCAACCTGTTTTCTTGCGCTGAGCGCGTCTGTGGATTGTGTGTGTGTGTGTGTGTGTGTGTGTGTGTGTGCGTGCGTGTCTCTCTACAAGAAGTTCTAAAAGGACGTAAATCACCCTGTCAAAAGTGCACACTGAGACACCCAAATACACACACACACACACTAGAATTATCCAGATCAAAATCAACATAACTGCTTTTAATAATATACAGGTACAGCTATGCATCACAGTCATTTAAGGGCGGGACATCGGTTAAATGGCAACAATTCTGTTATGGTTGCCGCGTCAAAATGTCCATTGACAAACCACACCCAACATAATTATTTGCTTAACCCCTTGAGTTACAATGGCAAACACTCAGAGCATCTTCACTATGTCGCAACACCATAATTCACGGGCCAATCTCTCCTGCGCACGTCGTGAATCAGTGTTTTGTTTACGTGTTCCTCACCAAGGAAACCTACATCTCAGCTTCCTGTGTCAGAGGTGGCCGACGGCGTCGCTGCACCGTAGAGCTTGATATCACACGGAGACATCTGTGTTAGGCCTCTGAAATCAAGCGTATAAATGTTTCGCAGAGATGTATGGGCTGTGAAAATGTGAATTTCCCGGTTCTTGTGAGAAAGGCTTCATGACGGGACGGTGAGAAAAGTCAAATACGTCAGGGAGACGTGGTTTTGTTTGATTCACAGCACGAAAGGTACAAACGTTTTGAACCTTAATATTAAGCTTCTCCTCATCATTTCAGTCCTGTAATTTGAGTCAGGGCGGGCTGAGAAAGCTCCTTGACTGTTTTAACACAACAAACACATGGCAAAGAGTGCAGCTCGAGCGGGAACCCGGTTTTTGATGGTCAAATAAATGCTACGTTATGCCCTTAAAAAAGTCCGGACGCCCAGACGCTCTTTGTTTTTCTCTTCCACTCTTAAAAAATATCCGAGCCGCACATTGTCGCGTAGCGGCCTTTTTCAAAATAAGAAAGTGCTCGGATGGCTGTCACAGACCAATGAAGTCACGGGTCAACGGGTCACTTAGCAACAGGGCTCCAAAGGCCACAGAGGGAGAGAGAGAGAGAGAGAGAGAGAGAGGGGAGAAAAAAAAGCAGGAGGGCAAAGACAAATGCTCGTCGCTTGAGTGCCCTCGTGTCGGCAGCGCCACCTCCGACTGTCTCCGCCTTGAGTGACACACATCGGGGTTGAGGGGTCAGCGGGGGTTGAGGAAGTGGGATGGATGTGGGTGGGTGTTCCTCGGAGAGAGGAACCATAAAGGCAGTTATTGCGCGACAGGTTTTGCGCCTGTTTGACCAAACCCGCCCCGTTAAAAAACTGAACCCAGGAACCAGGCGAGGACGGAATGTTTCTTTACTTCACCGGCCGGGGAAATTAGATGTTCTCACCGGAGAACCGCACCAACAGCAGAGACATTTGGCAGCGAGTCCTAGAAATCACATGTGCTCTCCCGTGACGAATGAAAATCGCTGCTCAGATTGAGTCCAGAGCCGAGGCGACGTGTTTTTGGAAAGGATGAAGCGCTACATTTATGCACAGCAAAGCAAGTAACAAAGCTTCTGCCGCAAATCAGACACTGTGATCAGTCGTTTCGTAAAAGTCCCGATAGCTGATCGTATGTGCATTTTATCAGCTGATGCATTAGTGCTTTAAATCAACGAGCTGTTAATATCCTGACGTAGTACTTGTTGAATGGTTTGAGTGCTGAATGAATGGGAGGCGAGCAAAAGGGACAGGGACACATTTTACGACAGGAAGTTAGCAAAGTAGTGTTACGGGTTGTGCTGCACACAATGTGTTTATGTGTTTGGTTTTATGTAGATAAATAAATAAAGAGCTAAATTCTATAATTACAGCGCGGGAGAGGAAGTGCGTCCATATATATATATATAGTCAAGATATAAAGATATATAAATACTTAAACAAGTATGTTTACATACCCTTTACCTCATCTTTACACAGCATTTAAAAAAGAGAACATATGAATAACAATTAGATCAAAAAGATGCACAAATAAACATACAACTGTAAATGTTTGTGTAGCAACAAAAAGAAAGGTGAAAAATGCTCACACGTGGGCATCTTGTCACTTGTCGATGGGCCACGGGAGAATAATAGACAGAGGTGACATGCGGAGGGCGGATGAAGGTGGAGTGTGTGCAGTGAGTGACAGAACAGAGGATAGGTAGGGGGCAAGGAGGTGGGTGGGTGGTGTGATAATTGTGAAAGGATGGGCTGCTGTGATTCGGGTGGAAGCTGCAGGAGGAGGTTGGAAGCGGAGGGAGGGTGTGACTGACACGTGGATAGAGACGACTAGCAGGGGGTGGTGGGAGGCGGCGAGCAGACAATAATGGTGGCAGGATGCGGGGTGTGCTGCATTGACGGGGGAGGGTGTGTGTGTGTGTGCGTGTGTGTGTGTGTGTGTGTGTGTGTGTGTTAGCCACTGGAAGCCGTGCAGGGTCTCCGTGTTGTTTCAGGTGCTCACAACCCCCCCCCCCCCCCTCCACAACCCCCCAGCCAACCAGCAGGCCCTGGAGGGGAGGAATGGCAGCTCATTAGCCTGATCAAAGACTCCACTTCCCCCTCGGGTTCGACACACAGGCACACACACACACACACACACACACACACACACACACACACACACACACACACGCACACACTTTGCTGTGTTTACCTGGCTAATCCAAGGCTAATCTGCCTGATATACAGGATGTGGGGATCAATTAAGGAAAGGAAGGTGTGGTGGAAATGGGGGGGAGGTGGGGTCAATTATGCAGATGCTCCTGCTTGTAAAGAGGTTCAAAGAGTCTGACCTGAACCGACGGATTATTACACCGAAACACGTCAATTCAACAATCAACATTGTGTTTGCCTGAAACGAACGCAGCACTGGTGCAGTCGGAGCGCTGTAGAAGATCTGTTTGACTGTCAATCAGAAATCCAAATAATAAAAAAAACGTAAAAACGTCCAGAGCAGTCGCTTGTCACAGTGAAGGCAAACAGCGCTGGTCCACCTTGAAGCAAAGAAATCATCCCCAGAGCAAAGACAGAGTTTGTTGAACTCGAAAAACAGAGAGCATACACAGATATACATGCATATATACAAAGATTATATATATATATATATATTTCTATTACTTTTTCAGTGATTTGGTTTTGATTTGGCCAGGGCATACAATTATTTGTTAAAGAGCTGCATATAAAACAATACATTCATTACACAAATGCACTCCACTGTGACAGATGCTCATCTGAGCAAAATATTCTTTGTCGAACATAATGAGCTGACAGAGCATATAATCACAAGCACCGACTCCTGAAACGGAGATGATTCATTTTAGCGAGAATGCTATCATGTTAAAAATAGAAGCAATAGTGGAGAGCCGCTGTTTATTTTCTGGCCCTATCGAACCGGATCATGATTCATATCCTGCATCGACTGGGCCATAGTTCGGAAATTGACCACCTCATCATTCATCACAATAAAAGAGACTGTGAGTCAAAGCATCCCTCTCGAGCCCCGTCCTCTCAGCTCAGGAGGAGATCACATCATGTTAATCAAAGGCTTGTGAAGCACACTCACTATACTCACCTCTGGATTTATACTGCCACGGGGTTCACTGATTGGCCAACTTTTAACTACAAAATATTTCAAATGACTATGTTTCTGACTATTTTACTTGGAATTATGGGCCATGAGAAATCATTTTTTTCTGAATGGATGAATGAAAAAGACTCTCTCTGCTTCCGGTAGTCGTGTGTCAGCCTCCGATGGCTGACGTCCTTCTTTGGTCAGCTTCTTGACACACGACCGCTTCACGGCTGACCTAAGCGGGAATGTTTCAGGGATTAGTTCCCATGATGAAACTGATGTTCCCTCGTCTGCCGCCCACTGCGTCCTCCTACGTCGCTGACAGGAAGTGTGTCACGCTCACGCCAGGCCTGCTCCCCCGTTCCTCTCTCCCAGCACATCTCCTTCCTCTGCCCCTCTCATCTTCTCCTCCTCCTCCTCCTCCTCCTCCCCCGTGATCATTGTATCCTCTCCTCACCTCCTCCTCGTCTGCCTCTCTCATCCTTTCCTCCTTTCCTTTGTTCTCCACAGCCTTCTCTATCACCCTCTTTTCTTCTCCCTTTTCCGTTCTTCTGGCCTGATCCTCTTGTCTTTCCTCCTTTCCTCAGCTCCTTTCCTCTCCTCTTGTCCTCCCGTCTTTCCTCTGAAGGGTTAATTTAAGCCTGTCACCAGAGTGTCTGTGAGCTGAAGTTGGATACTGCTGATGGCTGCCGCCATGACAACTCGTGAGGTGCCCATAACTCGCCTGCAACAGTGTCGGTATCCGTTTGTGGCCGTTTCCCACGAATAAGGGATTTCTTTCTCTCTTTCAACTAAAACATGAGAAACACAGAGGAAAAACGTGGTTCCCTGTTTGTTTACTGTGAATCGTTTGTGTGGTCATGTGATATTCCACCTTTCCTTGTGACGGCTTCACTCACCCTTTCCCGCACGTGACCCTTCACTTAAACACCTAAAAAAGTCTACAGGAAAACGTGGGTTTGAATGATTATTTTGAGTAAACAACAAGGCCTTGAACTCGAACCACAGTAAGTGAGAAGTATAGAGTATAGAGTGTGGAGTATAGAGTATATGGAGTATATAGAGTATAGAGTATAGAGTATGGAGTATGGCGTATTGAGTATGGAGTAGGGAGTGTGGAGTGTGGTGTATGGCGTGTGGAGTATGGCGTATAGCGTGTGGAGTGTGACGTATTGAGTATGGAGTGTGGAGTATGGAGTATGGCGTATGGCGTGTGGAGTGTGGCGTGTGGAGTGTGGCGTGTGGAGTGTGGCGTGTGGAGTATGGCGTATAGCGTGTGGAGTATGGCGTATGGAGTTTAGACTATGTAGTACAGATTTTTGGCAGTGAGGCTTTCAGGTTCGGAAGAAGCCCAACAGGAGGAAAGGGGAGCTCTGGAGGAAGAGCCTTTGACCTTTGACCTTCTTCTTCAGAAGAGTGAAAGGACCCCCGACTGCACTCCGACCTCCGGGGAGCGACCAATCACTGAAGCGTGAGCTGCCGTCGGGGGCGTGGCTTCATAGGCCGTCGCTTCTCCTCGCCACCTCTCACGTTCTGGGCATTCCAAGTGTAGGACAAACACACACACACATGCATATACCGCACACACTCACACATATGTATGTATTACACACAGATGCTGTGAGGATATGGAGCTGAAAAATGGAGTCCTTAAAGTAGTCTTCTTCTGGACAGCTATTATTTCACATTTGACAGTTAAAGTCGACCAAAACAGGATGTGCTAACATAGTGAAGTGTAATAACACAAATAATAAATGATTTGACGTATTTTCTAACCGTTACAAAGTAAAATGCTAGTTACGTAATAGAGCATCAGCATTGATGGAATAACAGTATCACCGATTGTAACTTTTTAGAATCCGTACAAAATATCTTCTCTCATTGGATTGAAGCTTCAAAAACTGTATTATCAACGGGGGGGAAGCACAATGTGCACCTACAACTCGTGTTTTATACTTAAGACAATTAAGTATAAAACTTGAAGTGACATAAAAAGGAAAATGGCTAAAAATAAATTGTGATTTTCCTTGCGATGTGGATGTTTGAAAGGGATATTTAAAGATTTTCGTCAGACTTAGTGTCATAAATTCAACAAGTAGCTCACACATGCCGTTTTGACACACATTATATATTATATACGTCCATTGAGCTACATGTTGTGTATACGTGCATATAATGTACCTGTTCACCTCTTATGGAATCAGGAGTCAACTGCATTTCAACCTACTTTAAAGTCCAACTCTGCTGCCTGCCTGAGTTTCAATGTGAGTGATGTGTGTGTTCCACGGCCTCCTGGTAAGAAGCCTTCGCCACAAATTAGTTGTTTGCTTCTTTGCTATTTATGTATTTGTCCATATGACTACTCGGGTATCCTTGGCACAAGTGTGTGTGTGTGTGTGCGCATGTGTGGTGACACACACACACACACGCCGTCTCAACACCGCCCCAGACAGAACCAGAATGGGCTACACACTAATTACATGCCTGGAATTATACATAATATCAAGCAGCCGGTTGACTATGGAAACATGGATAGAAGGCCAAGTTAGGGATGTGCTTGTCTGCAGGCGCTGTGCGGCGCTCTGAAGGCTCATGGATGTCGGTGTTTGGGTCCTCGAGCAGCCTCGTGGTCAAAACGTTCCGTGCAGATCGCCGCGAGGAACGAGTTGTTCTTTGGTGCCACAATATAAACTGTTGTGATATGAAGCACCTGTTTAGAAGTGTTAAGAACGAGTTGTGGGAAGTTTACACTCTAATGGGGTTTTGTGTAGAAAACACAAAAATATATATTTTTAATTTTATGTTTCATAAACAACTACCAGCATTATAATAATATTATATAGTTTGATGACAAACCTTTTATTTATGACGTTCAAGATAGCTCACGTTTTATGCTTCAAGTATGTCAAGTATGTCTTCCTGTTTTCCATCTTCCTGCTCTGACGAACTCAGGGAGTCGTATAAACAACAATTTGGAGGAAATTCAGTCGGAAAGCACACAATTCCCTCTGGTACCAGCCGTGGTCAAATTGTAGGCTCGCGTTTTTAATGGGATGCTTTTTTATTGATCCCTACATGGAAATTCTCTCATCGCTCTTCCGCCAACACAGGAAGTTCAGAGGTCAGGGTCAGCACCACAGCAGCGCCACTGCGGTCGACATGGATACGGGGTCTCGGCCCGGATCAGTTCTGCACGGCGGATGCTTGTCAACATGGACACCGCCGTGTCTGTGTCATTCCGTGAAAATATAGTCCATCTGACCTCGAGGTCTGTTCTTTCCAAACCGGGCGGAGGGAGGGGGGGCGGGGGGGGGGTTCCTCAAATGTCCGTGTGAGTCCGCAGCGAAATGATCCCGACGGAGTTTAATCTCACGCTTCTTTCATGCGGGCACACGTCGACGGATCCGTTGAGAATAGTTCTCTTCTCTGAGACAAATCTTCTTAGTAGGGCTCTGTAGACTGTTTGCAGTTATTTCGAGGCCAGTATTTTGACAGCTTACACTCAATGTGACGCTGCTGCCAGTAATAGCACAGAGAAAGGCGTCTGCTAAATGGCAAAAAATGCTTCTCAGAGATGCTTCAAGTAAGAAGTCTGGCCGAGCCAGACCAGGTGAGGCCACATTTCCTGGGATGGCTGCCCGAAACCAAAAAAAACAACCAGGTCCTGTGCACTGCTGATCTGGACAGACTGCTGCTGAGGGACCAGTGCTTTCCTAACAATGGGTGTGACTATCTACAGCCACGAAAACCCATTTCCTCCTGCGCAGCCGTGGCAAATGACTGATTCCGCTTTAAAATGTATTTTTAGACCAACGCGGGACAAAGTTGCGTACGAGCTGACCGCGCCGACAAAAAAAGACTGTACCCGGATTAAATATGATGAATTTATTCAGAAATATAAAATAAATTCAGTTTAAAATGCAAAAGCATATCCAATAGAAAAGATGGAGGGTTTAGTACTTCATCATTTCAAGCCCGAGCAAAAGAGCACCGAGGGAAGAGTGAAGACACAACCGACTTCGTTATTTTTGTTCCTACCATTTTTGTATTCTTTCAGCATTGTTTTACTCATTATAACTTTACTAAAAAACAGGTTTTAAAGAAACTATGGTGACTGTCTAAATAATGAAGTGAAAATTACGCATTCAGAATCACGCTCAAAAAACACAACATTTTTTTCAGAGTCTACAAATACATAACTGATTAAAAGTAATAAAACAATAAAACACTGTAAAGCAACCTACGTCCTGAAGCAGCTGAGCTCATTTGGCCTGTGTGTTGTTACTTCGACTTTGGGTGAATTAAGTCAAATATATCCTCGTGTGGTGCAAAAAAACGGGGGGGGGGGGGGGGGGGAGGGAGGCCAAAGTCATCAAACTCTTTATTTTAATGGATGTGGACACACAGACGCACAGAGCCACACGTGCATGCGCCCCCCACACCCTCTTCCTACCCCTCTCTCCCCAGGCACCTTCTCCCGACTCCAAAGCACACAGACGAGCAGGCGGGCAGCGGGGAAGGATGTCAATATTTCAGCAGTGGATGCTACCCGGCCCCGTGGTCGACTCCTCTGCAGCGCAGCTCTCGGGGTTTGCGTTGCACCGCGGGCTGGAACACGTCAGTGCATTTTGCTTTAAGCTCAAGTGCCCCTTTATCTTCGTGTTCTTCAGAAACGACACTCTGAGTCACGTCAAAGAGAACGTTGATGATGTTTTTGCATAATTTGATTTATAACCGTTGACGTGTTTTTGTCCAATTTCGCTTGTACCGATAGCCTGCCTCTCAAAGACGGGGTTTTTTATGTGTTCTTCTGGTAGCTTGGTGTTCTCTATTCACTGCATCTATACAAGCTTTCTATTTCAACTACCATCTGTCAAGGGTGAACATTTTACGCACTCGCTAAATGCTCCAAAGAAATAGGGCAAGCATGTCATACTGGGTTCTGATAATTGATGTTTGCAGTAATTATTTCTAAAGAATCAAAATAAAAGCTACCAACTAGCTACAAGCCGGGCAAGTCCTCTCTTGTTGGACCGACGCCTGAATGGAAGCTACAGGACTCGTGGTACGCTCCCGTCGCAGTCGAAATCCCAGCAACGCGTCTTGGAAAAAGCGTCAACGCGCTTCGCATCGTGTTGATAATGTTGGTTTTCAACTTGCGCATTTATCTCAGACGCCATTTTTTACTGCTCTGATCGCGGCAGATGCTTTTGGTGAGTGTATGAACTTTAAAAAAAAAACTTGGGTATTAATAAATAACTGCTCAGTATATGTGTGATGATAAACTTTTTACCCTTTTTTTGGTGTATTTTCATGTAAGGAAACAAAACCGCTCCTTTCTTTAAGATGCTCTTTTTTGTGAAATCATCACTTGACTGAAGGATTTCATGTCGTCCTGTAAGGAAAGTTGTGGCGACTTGGTGACCTGATGTGAAATGCACTTTGAAGGCATTGAAAGTCATCAGGATGTCCACAGCAGCTCCAGCACCAGGCATCTGTTACTTGATAAGAGATGCGTATTGAGACGTGTCAGGTGGGGGGGAGGGGGGGGGGGGGGGGGGGGGGGGGCATAAATGATGGCTTACCTGCTACAGGAAGCTTTTGATGTAAGCTGTGAGCTCTCTGGCACTCACACTGAGAGACACACAAATACACACATGCATTGAACAATTGCCAGCTTTTGTAAAGACCTCGTGTTTTGGGGGCAGTTTGGCAAATCCGTGATCTACAAACACCAATAGATTAGTGAAACACATCGAGTGATAGACTTTACAACAAAAAGGCTCATGACGTGGTAATTTGATTTGATATAGAAAGAAATGCGGTTTGGTCTGGAGGAAAAAAACAATAATCGGGTACAGGACCCAGAGTGGACATTTTGAGTGGAAATAAGATCATAAAACGTCAAATAATTACGGGTTTGTTAGATTTGCACGGTGGTATGACGAAGGAAAAAAAACACGTGTCAAACTGCTATCGAGGCAGATGGGCCTGTCCGTTAGAAATCTCAAGCTCATAGCAGTAGCCAGCAGATGTGGCAGGAAGGAAGGCTGGAGGGGGGGGGCGAAGGGGGAGACTCTGGAGAGAAATCCAGGCCTTCCCTTCCGCGCATGTATGCCTGGATGATCACACCGACGAGAAATCTATGTATATAAATCTGTGGGCCATGCCTGCGAGCCACGCAGCTGCGCACGGAAATCTGCAAGCATCCACAGCAAATGTCTGCAAGAGAAAGGGAGATAATCCCCACCCGAGGAGGAGAGAGGAACTTACATTGGTGTGGATCTGTCAGAATACGTCTTTGGGAGGGAGTTCATTAGTTGTTTTGAGTATTTAGAAAAGACAACAGAAGAAGATGCGTTTATGGATCTCAGCGGTTCCGCCCCTCTGGACCTTAGGTTCTTTTTTTTTTATTTAAACGATCCCTGTGGACAGAAAGTCAGGACATGCGTCATCTTGTTGTTTCCCCGAAACTGTTTTGTGATGCTGTGCTGTTGGTGTTCCAGGGACACCGTTTAAAACTCTGCACAGGCCTGCAGTTACTTTCGGCTGGAAGACACTAACGGAGTAGAATCAACATGCAATATGACGACAAACTTCATCCTCAACCGTCTCCTTTATAAAAACACCACTGTGCCTCAAAGGGCTCGACAATCAGCATGTACAACGCACGCTATAGCCTTTGTTTTACTTCACATATTATTAGTAAACTACTGTCAGAATTAGGGAAACATACAATGCCAACAGCCCAGGCACATGCTATTTCAACGATCTATGATAAAGAGTTATTAAAAAGAATACAAGACACCAAAATGTTTATGTCAAATTCAAATGATTGACTTGTTTGTGTGAGTGTGTCTGTGTTTTACTGGTTTATTGCCAGTAAAACACACACAATTGCTACCTGTATTGCTGATTTATCTACATACCTACAAAATAAATCCTTTGCTTCCACAAGTCTTTCAATAGCTTTCTCCAAAACAATGATCCCAATTTGGAGGTGTAGTGGTTACCATGGTGATGTGTGCAAACGGATAATGGGGCAACTGCTAACCTTTGACTGGTTAAAAGCCCCAAGCTGAGGGAGGGGAGGGGAGCGAGAGGTGGTGGCGGGGGGTTGCTGAGGGACACGCACACGCGCGCGCGCGCACACACACGCGCACGCATGCGCACACTCCCAGGGATGTCCGAGAGAAAGGAAATTCACACTCATTTCCTCCGTGTGGTTTCGGTACAAATCAACAACATCCTGTCCTTTTGTGAATCCTGCCTGCCCTCATGCTGGTTTGCGTTTCAAAGTAGGCGTTATTGCCCCCCCCCCCTCACCCCCACCACTCCCTCTCCCTCCACCCTGCTCCCATCCTCCCCCTCCACCTACTCTTCCTCCTCCTCCTTTTTTTGCACTACCATAGAAGCCGTAGTCATCCCTCGCATTGTTGCAGGGGAAGGAAGGGCACGTCCTTGTTCACAATAAACGGCTTTAGATAGAATGGGGGAAACAAGCAGCCATTATTTAGCCGGATCGAGTCCAGGCCTGTGATCTGAAAGGATCTGATGCCAACAATAGACTTATTAAAAATAGAAATCACTCTTCACGCTATACTACTTTATTCATGAAATCCACCTTTTGTCACATTCCTTAAAGATGAATGGCTTTGCTGAGATGTAGGTCACGACTGCACGTTTGTGTTTTTCATTACACAGTTTGGCATCAAGCGCATCGAAAGAAAGGCATAGATTATTGTTGCCAAAAAATAAATAAGGAATTGCAGTTTTAGCCACCGCTCATCTCGTTCTTCCTTCCATCTATTACACAAAAGCACCATAAACCCTCATTTAATATGTTGCGGGATGCGAGAGCGAATAGAGAGATAAATAAATCAACCCACTAAAATAAAGCGAGAGGCACCACGGTCGATGAGACGATTCTTTTTACGTAAATCACTCCCGACATTTCCCTTGTGACAAAAAAAAGCCCCACCACATCCCCAGTCCCTCACCCCATTCTCACACACCCCTCATTCGCCATTTCTACCCATTCATAAAAAATCTAGGCATCGCGCCTGCGCAATGCCATTCGGAGTCCTCCCCATTCATAAAAATGTAACCTTCGCGTTTCAGCCGTCCTGAGTTGCTCTGCCCTCCCATTCACAAAAAAAGAGAAGGAAAAAAAACGGGGCATCTGCGCAGTGCCGTCCCTTTCCTTTCCTCTACCCTCCCATTCATAAAAAACTCACTTCCCTCCCCCCTCGGTGGTTGCAACATCACATCCAAAGCTCTGCGTCCACAACCGCAGTCGCCTTTTACGCATCAGCGAGTGGAGAATAGTGCAGGAGATCCGCTGTCCCCTTCACATGACTCCGGTCACACCACATCCAGACACTTGGACTTATCTCTACTCGACCTTTGGGGAGCTTTTGGGGAGCCGCTCGCTCGCTTTGACTGGACTATAGACCGTGCGCGTACGTCGTGCGCAACGAAGAGATGAGCATTTCGTCCTGAAACCAGAGTAAGTAAGTGATCCCTCCGTCCGGTGTTTTTGTCACCGTTTCATGTTTTGTAGCCTTTCAGCGGCAGGCTGCACCGCCCGACTCTTTCCCCGCCCGCGTCCCGACCCTCAATCCACTGGATTAACGCTCCTCGTTACTTAACTCTGTCTTGCAACAAGCTGTTTTCGCCGACCAGTGTTTGCACTTTGTGTAAATATTTAACCACCGATTTCCTACCGAAGGCACGGTTGAGGGCGCGGAGAAACAGCTTTGCGTTTTAGTTGTAATAAAAAAAAAAAAAAAAAAAAAAAAGATTCGCAATGTCCTCTTTTCTTATTTGGCATCAAATAAATGCGTGTTTCAGCAAATGAAGCGCGGCGGTTCGCGGCGTCCCTTCAACGCCGCTGTCACGAATAAAAACCGGCGGAACAGATCCACATTTCAGCCTCCGTGGGACGCGGTGTGTGTGTCCGCCGCGCTGTCGCACCGTGTCGGTTGTGTCAGGTGCCTTTGCCGTATTTCATTTCATGCTGCTTGAGCTCTTGAGTTCCGTGTATTTCGGTCACCGAGGGCGATATCCGCATGTGACCGACGCCGGTTAAAATGACCCCTGAACCGTCTGAATCCGGTGGCACACAGTGTCCCGGGTTGTCTCGGGTTGTCTTCACCAATGTCCTAGTCCCTCCCCACCTTCCCCCCTGATTTTAGTGACATTGAATGCGGTATAATACGTGGTTACGATGCCTATATAAGTCTGCTGTTTTAATATATCGAGCGGCCGCCTCCGGATTTATGACTCAGTCTATTCACGCATAGAAGGGAGGGACGCGCACACGCGCGTGTGTGTGCGCACCGATCCGGCTTGGAGCTCGACACTGCTCTAGATTTGACGATCACAAGCGCCTGTGTCGGTGCCAGTGGTGTTGCAACAGGTTTTGTTTTCCCGACCAGGCTTCGGCAAATCCGAGGAAAAAGGACCATCAACGAATCGACGTGCAGCAAGAGCTTTAAAGCGCAAAATAGATCCCCCTATATCAGCAGAAACGACGCACAACTCGGCAATGTTCAGCTGCTCGGAGAAAAAAAAATCCCAAGGTTGCCTTGAGAGAACAATCCGAAGCATGATGCATTTTGTGGTCTGAATGAGGTTTTTGAAATCAGCTAAACAAACACCGCAGATGTAGGTCAGTGGAAATGTCGGCGGGGCTTTGTCGTTTGTCTTCAATCGTCGTTTTGTTTTCTGTACAGCAGGTTTGGTATATTTGTTTTTCCGGCTGCCGAGTGTTCGTCGATGAGATGAATGATGAAACCGATTTCATTCAGCCTCATCATGACTGGAGCGCATTGATTCACACTTGCAGCACCGAGTGCAGCCAGCAGCGTTCATTCACAAAAAAAAGGGAAAAAAAAGAACCTGCAGTTCACAGAATCAGATCCATTCACAAATTGCCAGAACTGATTAAAATTTGTGTTTGGATACATATTTTGAGAGACACAAGTTACCAGAAGCACAATTTTAGGTACACTTGTGTTACTGTCTAATTAACGTTTGATTCAATACAAATACTTAGTTCTCTTTGCCTCATTTTGGTGTTGTTGAAGTCCCATCAATCTTTGCTTCGCCTTGCTTTGCATCTTCGAGTCCTTTGCATGCAAGCCCTGCTTTCGGCTGCTCCCCGTTCTTTGGAAGGGAGGCGACCGGAGCCCAACTCCTGTTGTTCTAATGTCAAAGTTAGAACAGAGGAGGTTTGAAACCCAGTTTGTATTCCGTCTGAAGATCAAACCCTACAAGCGCTACAAAGTAGTTTGGGATGAAATTGTATAATTGCCTCGGGTGAATAAAACTGTGGGGAACGATTTCGACAGTTTCCCACGTTGTCGGATATGTTGATTTGAACTCTGGATTGTCATTGAAAACTGTTCAATGGAAAACTCTCAATCCTTTTGAAAGTAGTCGTAGTGGATTAATCGTGACAAAGTGGTGGTTGGTCATCAATAGAAGCGCAAAGGCACCAGAAATTGATTCCACTAAAATTGCACTTTACAACATGACCCATAGCAAGCCTTGCTGTCATTCTTCGGACAGTTTACATGACCCATAGCAAGCCTTGCTGTCATTCTTCGGACAGTTTCGTAACATTGACTCAGTTTAAAAATAAATCACAACCTCCCATGTCATCCATCGAAATAAAAAAAACAAACAAACAGCGGAGGCAACCAGTCCTAACCGTCTTTTGTGTCTGTCTTTTTTGCAGCTTTTCTAAATGCTGCTATAGAGTGAAGACGTGCGAGGCACCAGCCTACACATGGAGTCCAGGGTTCCCCACCACATCCCCGGCGTGTCCTCCTCCCTCATATCTCAGCCCCTGCTGGACAGTCGAGTGCCCTACGGCCGCCTGCAGCACCCTCTCACCATCTACCCCATCGACCAGATAAAGTCCTCGCATGTGGAGAACGACTACATCGACAGCCCCGCCGTCGTGTCCCAGCAGCCGCCGAGCCAGAAGTCTGTGAACCGGAGAATCAATTGGCTGGGTCAGAATCAGGAGGCCTTCCTGGGGGCCAACAACAACCATCATCACAACCACCAACACCAGCACCACCAGCAGGGCAGGTGCGAGCCCCAGCCCCACCCCAACCAGGACACCACCACCCACCCCTGGATTTCCTTCAGCGGGAGGCCAAGCTCCATCAGCAGCAGCAGCAGCACCTCGTCCGATCAGAGGTTGTTGGACCACGCCGCCCCCACCCCAACGGTGGACCACCACCCGAAACTTCACCCCCACCAGGGCCCCGTCAACACAATCACCACCCGAACTCCAGGCTGCTTTACTCCCCCCGGATCGAAAGTCCTCACTTCCTCGTCCTCCGCTTCCTCCTGCGCCTCCTCCAAATCGCCGGACCTCAAGTCCGCAAAGATGCCGGCGGGCGGCGTGTGCACCGCCGGGGGCCAGCAGCAGGGGCCGGCGCTGATCCCTTCCACCCCGGCCGAGAAGAAGCACCTCCTCCTCTGCGAGCAGTGCGGGAAGTGCCGATGCACGGAGTGTACGCTCCCCCGGACCCTGCCCTCGTGCTGGGTCTGCAACCAGGAGTGCCTGTGCTCTGCTCAGAGCCTGGTGGATACAGCCACCTGCATGTGCCTGGTCAAAGGGATCTTCTACCACTGCACCGAGGACGAGGACGACGAGGGCTCCTGCGCCGACAAGCCGTGCTCGTGCTCCCAGGCCAACTGCTGCGCACGCTGGTCCTTCATGGCCGCCCTTTCACTCGTCCTGCCCTGCTTGGTCTGCTATCTGCCGGCTACGGGTCTGGCCAAACTGGGGCAGAAGTGTTACGACAATGTTAGCAGGCCCGGTTGCCGCTGCAAGAACTTGCAGAGCGCCCCCGTGTGTAAAAACGGAGGCGTGGAAGCAAAAGTTGGGACACTAGAAAAGCAGGGATCATGATAGTGGACAACTGGCTGGCGGTGGCCTTGCTAAGAATTGGACAGGACCACTCAGTACTCGCTTGTTGTCTATGGATAGGACAATCCAACACCGACCCCTTAAACTACCCCATTAATCTACTGGAAGGTGACTTATGTAAAACAAAGGTACTTAAATGGCTTCTCGACCTATGCTGGATGATCAGACGAGGCCTGTTTGAGGAAGAAGGGACATGATCGTGGGACTGTTTTTTTTTTGTTTTTTTGTTGTTTCGCAAATGATGGCCGAAGGCACAAAGTCATTGTACCTCTCTGCTGCTCCGTATTTCTCAACTAATTTTGTAACGGTAACTAACCAAGAAGGCGGTTGCTGAACCTCAGATAACATGAAAGTTATTTAATGGAAATAAATATCTGTGCGCTTCCCTCCACCCCTCCTCCCCCCCAACCCCGCCCGCCCCCCAAAAAGCACAGCGCAGTGTCTTTCTGTCTGAACAGACACCAGAACATGTGTTCACCGATACCGGGGCTCTATGAAGTGCCAGAGTGAAACCACCTCTTACTCACTCTCTCCACTGCTATGATGAACACCATCTTTTAGTGTTGCCCCTTTGACCTCTTTCAGCCTAAAGACGCTAGCTTGGTAATGCTAAAACGTATATCTCTAAATATTCATCCCCGCGGAGGAGCTGTACAAAAACAACGAGCCGTCGTCAGACTTAAAGATATTAGAAATGTTCCATTATTCTTACTCTGTCTTGTGCATAAGCAGTCGTAGAGCAACAGGGAGAGGGAGATAATAACTTTAACGTCTGTTTCCTGTTTTTAGGGGGTGAATCTCAGAGGTTCTAAAAGTTTTTGAATGCTGTTCACCAATCACCTCAGAGGTAATGCATGTCATGAACTGCATGCCCTAGTGTAACGGTTAGCCACCATGCTAGAAGTCGATGTGTCGTGGAGAAATTGTGTCCAAAAAAAAAGAAGTACACCCAACCTTCTCAGGGACTGTTTCAGTAATCCTCTCTAGAACTTGGCCTACAGCATGTTGACTTCTAAACTGCCTAAGAGCCTGGTCTACTTCCTCTTTGCACAAGATAGCAAAGAACATATAGGGGCGAAAAAGGCAATAGTGAGTCATTTAAAACAAGTATGCTAAGTGAGCGACAAACTGGCCAGAAAGTAAAGGTTACCAGAGGAGAGGGGACACAAAGTGTGAGAGAGTGTGTGTAGACGGGGGGAGAGAAGGCCTATAGCGAAGTTGTCTTGTTGTGTTCATATCTAGCCGGCCTTCGAAAGTCGAAAATCAAACCTGCCACCTGCACAACCTTTTTAAACGGAGAACGCAAACCTCCCCCCCCTTAAAGGATGTACTAAAGCACAGTATTAACCACCACCTCTCACATTACGTTTGCGTGCACGACATTTAGTACCCCCCCCCCCCCGCCACCCCCACCCAAGCCCCATCTACACACAGTGTCTTCATTCAATTCCAATCATGCTGCAGAGCTGCGTCAGCCAGATTTTATTCTTAAATTTCAGTGGCTTGCAGTATGTTCTTAGGACTTTGCCAGAGGAAGCTAGCGTTCAGTAGCTTGTTTTCGCTGCCTCGAGTGATCACAGTTGTTATGCACATTCGCCAGATGGGGTTGACGGCAGTTGGTTCTTAGAGGCATTCTGCCCTTTAATACAGATGGCCTTTTCTGTTTGGCATAAAGGCCGACTGTCTTTGTTCGCTCCATGACACACACCTCTCTTTCACGTTGGACCCTTAACTTCCATTAGGGTGCCTAACTTTGCTCATAGCTGTGTTTGTCTCGTTGCACAAAGCTGATACCACACAGGAAAAAAAAAGAAAGGAAAAAAACACACACACTGTTCTTAGTTTTGAATGTATGAGGCAATATTTTCAAAACCTAGCAATTCAGTCCGAGAGAAAGGTGCCAAAACTGAGAATGATCGTGTGACTGGGCGAAGGCCTAATAAGTGTAAGTGGGCGGTAAAAATCACAAATGTTTTGACGATATATTTAGTAATAGAGCTATGCAGGTAAAATGTTATTTGCTGTAAATAGTTTCACAACATTTGTGTTCTTTAGAAGAGACTTTTAAATGTCCTTGAAAGATTGCATGGTACGTTATAACAAAAATTCAGTACAAAATATATAGAGAATATATTAGATATATATTTTGAGGGTAAGATGTTTTTGAGGTTGTGAGAAGTAAAAAAATTAAAAATAAATAAAAATAAAAAAGAGGATGGCAAGAGGAAGGTTTGGGAAGGGGTGACAAAAAAAAACGACAGGTCTTTCTATCACTAGCACTTGATTTTAGAAAAGTATGCCAGGCAATAAAAAAAAAAAAAAAAAAAACCCTCCTGCTGTTAATGCCGTCCACGGCTCATTAGCAGCCGAGAGGCTAAGCTAATTCCCTGGTTCCTCTCGGGCTCCGGGAGACTCTGCACTCACTGGATCCGCACGGGGGGGGGGGAACACAATCTGCCCCCATCCGGATCAACCCGTTTCCTGCTGTTACTGCTCAGTGTCTCAGCTCGCTCCCCTCCTCTTCTCTCTCATGCCCCCCCCCCCCCCCCGCTCCCCCGCCCCCCTTCCTGTCCACCCTCGTCTTCCCTCCTTCCTCTCTGAGAAGTAGTCCAACAAAACACCCCTGGCCTTGATTGACAAACACAGCTGCTGTGCATAAACGTGTCATACCGCAAAGGAGGGAGAGAAAGACGAGTCTGTCTCCCTTTCTCTCCCTTTCTCGTCTGATACACCCCCCCCCCCCCTCCCCTCTCCTCCCCCGTCTTTGTCTTTCCTAGTTCTGTGCCATCTTTTTAATCAGTGGACCTCTTTTCTTCAACAGTTGCTGTCTGTCTTTTCTTTTATTAGACAGCCCCGTCACTGTAGGAGTATTACTCCTCACTTGGCGTTAGCTTTATACTTTTTTTATGTGATCACTAGCCTTTTCAAGGTGTGGAATAATCATCCGACGACGACAACTCAAAGATTACAATATTTGTATTCTTCTCTTCTTCTTCTTCTTCTTCTTCTTCTTCTTCTTCTTCTTCTTCTTCTTCTTCTTCTTCTTCTTCTTCTTCTTCTTCTTCTTCTTCTTCTTCTTCCTGCTGCGATGCTTTTACACACCCACACCCCGTTGTGTCGCTTATTTCGCGGGCACAGATGTTTTCTTTTTCAACCCAAACAAGAGGAAAAGTCTCTTACAGCTGGGTGATACTTCATTCCTTTATGCCTTTGCAATGTCAATGTTTGGGATTCAGAACGCGATCTGTGCTTTTTGTTTTGTTTAGATATAACAAACAGGAAGAAAAAAAAATCTCTCATATAAAAGGTTCCCTTTATAGATATTTATTTTGAAGTTCTATTTTATATAGTATTTATTTAGATGGCAACTTTTTGTTTGTGAAGAAAGCTTATGTCGAAAAGGAATGTACATTGACAATGGAAATATATATTGTTAAATATACAAGGCTGTCGTGTCGTTACTCATCTGAGTGTGTTGCTCGCGAAAATAACACGCAAACATGCACATTCACGCACACGCTTCAGAATGACTCACAGCTGGCGAGACAAACACTTGGGAGTGAGATTGAGATTATTGTATTAATCAACACTTTCTAGTGTTAAAGCTTGATAACGCATAAAAATCAACACGCTGATTCAAAGCTTAATGAGTTCAGATAGAAAGTGCACTTTAGCACTTCAGATGTCCGAAAGCTCCCGACGTGTCCGTAACCACGTAAGATCACCAAGGAACCTAAATTATTAGGTGCATTCTCTCAAGCTATTAATCATTTCCAAGGCAACATTTACGGGCTTTACTCGTTTTACATCAACACTTCAACTTCCTGAGGTCCCCTGCTTCCTGTCGGAATAGATTGCTCCCTATAAAACACTGGCAGGTCACCGGAGGCCAAATAAAGCAGCTTGACCTTAAACTGAAAGAGAACGTTACATAAGCAACAGGAAATAATTCAGCGACTTCCTCTGGACAATGTAATACGAGACAGATGCTCACTTCGTATAGCTTACGCTGGATGGCCGCTGTGTGTGTGTGTGTGTGTGTGTGTGTGTGTGTGTGTTTGCTTGACTCACAGGTTAAACTGACTTCCTTCCAGTTTATAGGGGTGGTCTGTTGTAATCTGTATGTGTAACATTCCTTTCTTTCCAAAGCACCTCCTTAAGAAGCTGGAGCACACAAAATCCTTCTGTTGTAAACACACACACACACACACTGTCATCACCCCCCATCCCCCAGCCCACCTGCGCTGCTGTTACCCCGAGGCACTACCCCCCCCCCACACCACCCCGCCTCCCCCTCGTGCCCTTCCCCACTCTACGTTTCCTGGGTGTTTACCCGGGTGCACCTGGGAGGGGAGCGTGGAACGAACCAACGACACCCAGCGTGCGAGAAAAAAGGCGGAGAAGAGACGGCAGGAGAGGAAGAAGAAGAGGAGGAAGACATAAAAAAAGAGCGCTGCAGCGTCGGGCCTTCCAGCGTCACATAAAAGAACGCGTGTTTCCGCTGCAGAAGCCCCGCAGGCGCTGCGCTGTCTGCTGCGAACGGGAGGGATCAGAGACCAACCTGCCTGTTTACCCGCCGGTCTGTCGGCACCCACCTGGAACAGCAAGCACGCACGCACACACACACACACACACACACAAACACCTGCATTTGACTTCCTCCACACCTTTCATTGTCATCTTCATCACACCGGCCCACATACATATCATCAACACAGGAAGCTTCGGCACAGGCAGGTGTAGGAGAAACCATTTATTATCGGCACACCGGAGTCAGAAAGCAGCCGGGTTTCGGGGGTCAGGAAACGGTGCTGTAACAGATCATTGGTTGTTCTGTGGTTTTTGGGGCCTGCAAGGGCTACAGGAAAACCACAGGAGAAAGAAATGCAACCAGGCCCTGACTCACCAGAAAAGTTAAAAACGAATGATTAAAATCTGCAGGATTTCTTTGTTTGATTGTCCACATGTGGAGCGGCAATCTATGTCGGACTACTTCTGCATGTCGGTGCTCCGCTTCGTTTGCAGTGTTATTGTACAATGTCAAGAATAAGGTCGTCACACCCAGCACACCCGCCCCGTGTTTGTCTTCTTATCTGCTGCGTTTCACAACCAGCAGAACTCGTCCTGCTTAGTTGTGCATCACTGTGACCCGAGACACACTTAGAGCGCTTCCAGTCAACTCAAGCAAATCCCCTGCAGGTTGCTATTGAGATGACATATTGCAAAAGCAATTTTCACATCTGGCGCAGCGCTCAACCCAAACCCCCCCTCGGACCGACGGCCCCCAGATGCACACACACAAAGACACACACACTCGTTTTCTCCCCCATCCACCCCCTTCTCTCTATTGCTCTGTTTACGGGACACAATCCACCCATGCAAGCTTCAATTTTAAAAAGTGTGTCAGTTTGTCACGTGTTTTTAAAATTCAGGATATTCGGCAAAGTAAATCAGTTAGAAGTTTTAATCTGGCGGCCGTCCGCAGGTGGTGAAGGGCCTGTCTATCAAGGCGCGGCTCCCGCGGCGTTCCCACGTGCTAATTGAAAAGCGGCATTAAAAGCGATTCGTTGGCCCCCGATGTTCCGAGCAGGGTGGTGAAGGTGGCCAGCGGGGCAGTAGCTTCTGCCCGTGTGTATGCGTATGTGTGCGTATCAGTGACCGTCAGAGGGATTCGCAAGTCTGCACGACCTCATATGGGGCAGACGTACGCTGTTTGGAAATGGATCGGCTCACGTTTAGACCTCTTGATTGCAAAATCATGTCGCCTCCCACCAACCCACAAGCACAGATGTACAAACATGCACAATATATATCCTGTTCTACCGACCTCCAACCCCCCCGTTTTCCTCTGTGGGCATTCAAAGGCAAAATGAACTTAAGTGCGACACACATTTTAACGCTGGAGAGGAGAAGAGCAGGAGCTGCTGGGCTCGCCGGAGGAGTACAAGGAGCAAAGGAGGAGCGGTTGTTTGGGATTCTGAGGCGCTCGGCCTGTCGAATGTGCATCGGTCCTTGAGTCGCAACTGAAACGTACGCATTAATAAAAACATCGTCAAACATGCAAAGAGTTTTTTTACTTCCACTCTAGCAAAAAAACAGTGGTGGTGCTGCAGCATTTTTTCACGGTGAAAAAATATTATCTCAAAGTTTGCGGCTTAAGTGTCCCTTTGAGCCGACGAGGAAAAAACCAGGAAGAAAAAGAGAAAGGAGAGATTAGCCGCGTTCTTTTTTTTTTTTTTTTTTTCAGCGCCGCAGTTGCCTGCTTACCAGCAAGTCAGCCAGGCAGTCAGTCTGTCCACCGTGAAGCCAGTCAGCCAGCCAGCGAGCCAGCAAACGAGCCAACCGCTCCATTTCATTCATCGGGGCCACTGGCATGGGACCAAGTAATGGCACCAAACAAAGAGCTACTGTCTTGCATCACTTCCCCTCAGAGAGGCCATCCAGGCCGCAGCCTCTTATCACCAGGCACTGCCAGTCTGCAGCACACACAGAGGCCTCGGCCGCGCCGGCCCCTTTGCTGCTTTCTGTTACAGCCTTCTCCCATTATACAACCATTATACTGCCCCTGTACCCAGGGGGAGGCTTTTATTTCAGCTCTCAGGAGTTTCAACAAAGGGGGGCAGCGCATAAAAAAGAAAAAACAAATCAAACAGCATTTACACTTTTTTTGGTCGGGGGAGTTGAGGACTGCAGAGGTGTTTTAAATGTTTTTTTTTTTTTAACATTGCAGGCCTGAAAATGTGTCATTCGTTTGTGTTGCGTGATCTCGCCGTTTCCTTGTTGCAGAAGTTAAGCAGCGACTGTGTGGAATCTTAATGGGCAGCCTTGCTCCTCAGACTTAGTTCCTAAGTATTCTGCCGGTGTAGTTTGATACTTCCTTCCATTCCACAACCTCCGTGTGTGTGTGTGTGTGTGTGTGTGTCATGGATGCGTGTCTGTTTTCAACAGTCCCCGTGGTGGGGAGCAGGGGGGTCGGACATGTGTAAAGGAACAGTTGCATTCCATTCAGATTCTCCCCTCAAAGGGAAAACACACACACACACACTCATTGAAATCCCTACAAAGTAAGCTCACAAAGAACCCACAAGACCTTCTCTCCTTTCCTTCCCGTTCTGTCTCTTTCCAAAGCGGGAGTTTAGGACGGGTCCCCCGAGGCGTCGGAGGGGCCAGAACTGAACCAACCAAAGTTGGCTTCCGACCCGCCCCCTTCACGCCCCCTTGGCGGCGGCCTGCAGTGCATTCCTGGTGAGAGAGCATTGTCAAAGTTGAGCACTCCCCCCCCCCCCCCCCCCCGGAGCAGGGCCAGCCGCGGCCACAATAACATCTCGCACATTCGTCTCCTGGCCTGAGCGGCCCGTACGTACGCTCGGAGAACAGACACACACATGTGCACGGATGAGAAAGGAAGTGCGTTTAACACAACAATGTTTTTGTTTGCTCTTTACCAAAGTTGCTGGGCGCTCTCTGGAGAGTGCAACAACCACGGCCTTCGTCCTCCACTTATGACGGGATACGGCTGATCTGATGTCGCTACCTCGTGGGTCTCTGCACGAAAAACGTGTTTACCAGTTATTACGTCTTCGATTAAAACAGAAGAAATGTTCCATTGTGCCGTTGCTGGGCTGGTTTGATTTCCAGTGCATGTATTTAGGATACTATGCAAGCTTGTATATTAAGTTCCTTAAGTTAAGTTCCATCAATAAGTTCCTTATTGGTTTGGGGAAGAATAGAAACAAATCTTCCCTCAATCCAGAAATCCAGATAGGAAAAAAAAAAGCGTAGAGCGAGACTTATATAACACGTGTGACATCATAGGAAGTCAGAGCCATTGTGTGTGTGTGTGTGTGTGTGTGCGTTTGTTTGTTTGTCCCTCGGCCTGTGTATGTGCAGTTTGCTCCGAGTGCACCCTTTGTGGTGGAAAACGTAACAGATCTTTCAAAGCTTTATTCTTGGCGGAGAAGGTTCAATGGTCGTTCAGCGTGCAGGCAAGTCCGCAAGAGAAAGAACTAACAGCGGAGCAATATCTAACATCTGATGTGGTCTCTTGGTAACTCGTGTGGGAGTGAAAACAAGGGTGGGAATCAGGAGGGTGAAACGGTCTTTGCTAGTTAGTGGCTGCGTGAAACAAAGAGCGCCGCCACATGCTGCTACTGGAATTGCGTTCCGGTAGCTTCAAGCATACACGTGACAAACAACGATAATATCAGTAATATTATTATATATATAAAACATTGTTGCTGGCCTCAAGGTTTACTGAGAGACATTTTTTTTGGCTTGTACTGAGGTATAAATGCTGTCAAACTAAATTGGTTCCTCAAACAATTACAGTTGTCGTGCATGCGTCCTGCAGCCGCATTGGCCGCCCGCACATGACCAAGAATGTCGCTCTTTATAGAACACGGGGTGACTTCCAGAGACTGAATGATGGCTGTAACTGTCCCCGAGGCGAGGCCCAGCCCAGAAACCATCCCAGACGCCGCGGAGGAAACACACACACGCAGCATCAGTGTGAACGTCTTCCTGTGGTACACGCACACACACACACACACACACACTGCCTCATCGTGCCTAAAGGAGCTATTGATGCATCAACGCAGGCACAACATCAGTAAGGCCTCGCTTTCACACACTCGGGGGGGGACTTGTAGAGTTTAGTTTTGAAGGCTGGAGATGATTCGATAGAACTTGCGGCGGCTTCGTATTGCAAATCCAACAGTGGTCATGCCAGTGATTGAAATAATGATGTTACACACATCTGTTACTTCACAGGATCTGCCAGCTCGCTCTCAGGCCACGGAGACGAGACGGAGCGGTTTCCTCTGGTGAATTTCCCACGGTCACGTCTTCTTCACTGACATAGCTGCGCCGTGAAATGCCCTTTGTCCTTCCTGTTAACACACACATGTTTAGTCAACATCGTGGGCAACAAGGAAAATCACCACGGCAACCCACCCGGAAACAACTCTCAACCCTATAGCTGAAGAGGAAAAAAAGTCAAGTCATGTTTTCTCAGATGTGTGTGCGTGTGTGTGTGTGTGTTTGCATGTTCGGGACTTGAGGGTGGGGTATGTTGGCATGTCTCACCACGGTTCAATGTTTCCTTTTAGCTGCGATGGCCCTCACTTGTTCCCGTTGGCTGACCTTTCCTCTTTTCCTGTGAAGTTCCTGTCGTGAGTTCTCTGTTCTCAAAGGTCACGGATCTCTCAGCCAAAAGCCGGTAGTACGGAGCGAAGGTCTGAGCGCGAGGCGTATTATCCCGTAAAACAGAAGTCATATACTTTCCTCAAAAAGGCCCCAGTGGACAGAACCCCCTGAAAAACACAAAAAGCCAGAGTCAATTACAAACTCTCTGCATTCGCTTCCTGCCAGCCATTGTGAAAAGTATTTTAGTTAATAGTTTCCAAGAAAGGGAATCTCTAGGAACGACAGTAACCGCATAATCACACACACACACGTTCGTGCACAGATGTACCCATGCAGCTGAATGTATATTCGCAGCGAGCCCTGTGCATTCTGTGGCAGTGGTGTGAGAAGCGGTCTGGCCCGTGAGGCTCTGCGGCCTGGATGACTGTTCCTATGGCTTTGTGTGTGTTTGCTAAGGATGTGGTTTGTTTAACTGAAATGCTTACGAGACAGATACCTCAGACCCCCCACTCCCTCTCTACAGTATCTTGCATGCATGTGTATAGGTGAGAGTGTGTGCGTGTGTGTGTGTGTGTGTGTGTGTGTGTGTGTGTGTGTGTGTTTGTGTGTGTGTGAGAGGGCGAGAGATAGAGGGAGAATCATTCAGCAGCCGCTTCTCTGTGCAGGAGCATCGGATTTTGGATTAGTGTGTTAATCTCCCCCTCGTTCTTTTCTCACGTTCCTCCCTGGGTCTGTGAGTGTGCGTGTGTGTGTGTGTGTGTGTGTGTGTGTGTGTGTGTGTGTGTGTGTGTGTGTGTTTGTGTGTGTGTGTTTGTGTGCACTTGCCTTCTTCAGAACCGCCTCAGAGACCCGATTCCCTCTTTCCTGTCTTGCGGATGGCCTACGTGGCTGTAAACAGGAGGCCCAAATGTCCGTGTACGTCCACACTGCCGTCCAACTATGAGAGAGTACAACAAAAATGCCAGATGCATTTTTGCGTTGGATTTTCATGGGAAGCATCCAGAAAAGAAAAGCTGTGGAATTTCTAAGTGGTAAATTAGCTATAATAAATACTGTCCTCTTAACATCCAACCACCATTAGGATCTTAGGCATGGAAAATACATTTGTTTTATATCGAACCTTTGTTACTTGCAAGAAACTTTGCATCCTGTCATGGCAGAAAGTATTTATTGACTTTTATTTATTTATTCACAAGTATTTCTACTTTGGTTCTTGTCACATGCTCTTTACACTATCATCTCTTGAGCACAGCTAACATGGATATTATTATATTTTGTGAGGATACAAGTACACTCTTATGGAGAAGTTTGTTATGTCAAAGTTGATGGATTTTCTGATGGATTTTCACAGAAAAGCATGTTGGTTTTCTTTTTCCTAATATGCTCGGCTGACTTCGGGAGCATGGTGATTCATCTGCGGGCTTTAAGAGAACAAACAGAGCAACCATTTCAACAGCACCAAGTCTTCATCAGATTGTAAATGGATGAAGACATACAGGGCCCGTGCACTATATTAACATAAGAGCATATAAATATCTTAGATTCAACGCACACAGTGCCGAGGGAAATCAGTCGGATTGTTAATTTCATACTATGAGTACGTAAAAGCCAAATACTGAAATGGAAGTTAACCCCTTTGAATGTAATAGATGCTCCGTTTTCTGAAGCTTTCTAAAGCTTTCACATTAGATTAGACATCACTAATTGCTTGCAATTGCATGTGTTCAATATGCATAAAAATTGGAGGGGAGGGAGGGAGAGACAAACAGAGACAGAGGGAGAGCTTGGGACGGTGACTGGGGGACACTGAGGGGGACATGAGACAGAGCTCCTGCAAACTCCAAACAAAGACACCTCTTTCCCGAAGCACAATGGCGTCCGGGACACTGCGGCTCGCTGTGTCTGCTTGGACGACCAAGTAGCACAACAAGCTAGCTGTTGGCGCTAGCTGTTAGTGCTAGCTGACTTACACACACAAAGGAACTTTTCTGCTAAAGCTGTCGTTTTTTTTTTTTTTTAAGAAATGATGTAAAGTGAACAGTTAAAACGTTTGTAAAATGGGGACATTAGAGCTCACATCAAAGGACTTTTTCTTCTTTGTCTTGGGCGTTATAATTCAGCTCCGATACAAGGCCACAATATTCAGTGTTACATAATTGTCCACTACCTCAATGTCTGCCTTTAATAACAGGAAGGAGACTCAACCTTCTGAAATCAACAAAGACCTGTACAGTCCGAGGAAATCAAATCCCAACATTCATGACCTCCCTTTCCTGCTAACAGATTTAGAATTATGTTATTAAAATGTTTTTTAAAGTGTCGCAGCTATAGTAACATGCAACAAAATCAAAACACGTAGAAACATATTTCCTTTTATACAAGCCAATCAGTAAAATTGTATTTTAATATAGAAACTAAAATACAGTGATGTACACTTATAAAAGCCATTATATGACCACAAGTAAACATTTATTCTACGTAGGTTGAAACATAAATGACACCATATGTGTCCTGATGAGTTATGTTACAAAAGATTCCCCTAAAGGTTGGGTAGAAACGTTTTTGGTGGGTTTAGTTTTCACCCACAACCGTCGACTTTGCAGATTTATTTTCCTTAAATGCAACTTCGGTAAACCAACTGCATACATTTTAAGTCGACCAAACCCCGTAAGCTGCGTCACAGTCATTACGGCTCAAGGGCGTGCGGGAAAAGAACGGGGCACAGAGCCCCCCGGCGATGGGACGCCCCGGCTGAAGCTTGGTCCCGGCCATCAGTCGCGTCGTTGCTGTGTTTCCTCTGTTGCCACTGCGGGAAACTTCCCTTCACACGCTCGAGGGAACGAGGATGAGGGATTTTACATGACTGGACAAAATTGTAGCGGTGGTTTTGGGGAGTTGTACCGGGAAGGATGTGGGAGCTTAATGTGTTTTTTTTCTCCTTGCACTAAATTCACTTGATAAATTTGAAGTTTGGTTTTTAGGTGTCCCTTGACTCTGTCTTCGATGAAACACGAGGGCAATACACCGTAAAGCACTAGTTTATATTCAGCGGTTTGTGTACTCAACAGAAAGGTTGAACTGCTACCAAGTGCCAAGAATCTTTTTTATTTTACACCAATGCACATTCACTGCGATAATTATTACAATTTCCAACAGTCCTTAAGGACCTTTATCGTTTCCAATTATGAGCCAAGAACCAAAACGTTGTTCTTACTAATGGTTTATAAGAATATAACCAATATAAAACAACAATTTAACCTTTAGAAAGTGTGTAGTATTAAAATAGGGGCCTCTTTATTCGCATGTGATGTCAAACAGTGTGATGCTGCTGACTAAGTGAAAAGGTTCAGAATATTGTAATCGTGAATAAAGTAAAAAGTAACATACAACATGCATGATGAAATACATGTATGTTGTATGCGGGTAATGCATTCAAGAAATAATACTAAGATAGATTACTTGATTGTTGTTTCATTCCCGCGTTGCCACTCGATGTCTTGCCTGCTCAGCTAATCACAGTTTGTTTGACACAAAGAACCACAGATTTGCCCAACAAATACTTAACGTTTTGGAGGCTTTAGATTGTTTGCAGGCCGTCGCGATCCGCGGTTCCCCGCATACCACTTCTTTCCATCCCATCTAACAAATGCTGACACAACACAGACTAATCGACCCTTTGCTTCCGCGCGTTAAATTAATCCAATTTAGGGATATTTTATTTTTCTAAGGACACTAGTATCGATACAATGCCCACGAAACGCCGTTCATAGCTCACTTGCCGAATACAGACACATACAGACACACAGTTTCACCTCTAAAATATGCATCAAATATTATTCCTGTCTTCCTGTGACAGAAGGAGGCGTCCGGCCTTCCTTTAACGGCGGAAACCTGTGTGTGAGTTTGACTTAATGCTGTGTGTGTGTGTGGTGGGGGGGTAAATGAATGTGATCGTGTTTATGTGCTAGCTGTGTGTAGGATACAGGAAGCCTCGGGGGCCCAGACCCTTATTGTTTGTTATGGAGTGAGGAGGAGGAAGTTTGTGTGTGTGTGTGTGTGTGTGTGTGAGAGTGTGTGTGTGTGTGTGTTTGTGTGCGCGTGAGAGAGAGGGATGGAGGCAGTGGAAGTTAAAGCCACGTCTGCTGTCTATAACTGCTGGGCATGGAGTCTTGGCAGAGCCGCAGCACGTTGGTGACACAAAAATGGTGATACTTGATTTGAAACGTATAGTGGTGACTTATAGCGGCCTAATGATCCACTTGGGCAGCTGATTCATCCCGTGTGTTAAGTCTCACACTGTCTACATTTCACATCTTCCTCTTAACCTACAGGAAACTGGACTCCTGTTTCATTTAACAGGCTCCAATGTCAAAATAAAAGCCCTCTTGTATATGTGTTAAACCTGTGACAAACAGTTTTGTGTACATTCTTCCCAGATTAAGATTTACTGGGTGAAAAAGATCCCAAATTAAGCAGCACACTCCTGCACAGTAAGTGCATGTGCTGAAGTTGTGGTACGTCCTGGACCGTCTGCACTCCACAAGCTGCAAACTTTGTTTTCCCGTCTCGTCACTTTGCACTGTCCGAAGAGAGCTGAGAGCTTTGCATGTCTTTAACCACTAAAAATATATGTGTGTTTATGAACCAATGATCAGTATCAATGCATTTATAACAATCTGAAGTTGATGTAGGTACAAAAAAAGAAAGGTTATGTTGTTGTAACCAAAGTGCATTTCTTACCAACAATGCCTGTGTGGCATTCTGCAAAACATATCTGCAAATCGTCCACAGGCATGAATTTCATTTGTTTTTCAATAACATCCACTTCTCCGCAACTCAAGCATCATTACCTTTTTATGAGTATTTTTTTGGGCTGCACTCAGCTAAGGTTAGAGAAAGGTTATAGTGAGAGTAAGTCAAACGGTCAAAAGCTCTAAACAGTACATATTTACTGAAATGTCAAGGAACCGACCTAAACCAAAGTACATTGGGTTCCTAACAAGTCCTTGAACGCCATCCATCTACACCGGGACACTCCCTATGACTTGCCTGTGGTAGAAAAACATGGCGCTCCCTACTGTTCACGAAGAGGAATTTTTCCATTAATTACGTATCCTCCCCAAATGTAACTGGCAAAACAAATTTGGTTTTATATAAACACAATCTCAAAGGTCAGGGTTGCAAAAAGATGTGTTTTTGCTGGCTTCTTCTACTAAATAACAAGTAAATAACTTCTATTGACGCAAGACTCAAAGCTTGTGCTGCCAAGTGGCCAAGCCGCATCTATTTACTGTAAGAAACGTGAGGTTTTCTATGGTCAAAAAGGCTGGATCACTGTGTCGCATAGAATTACCAAAATTGATTCTTACTGTAGATGTGGTTGAAAGTTTTTAAATAAATAGTTTGTTTGATGGGCGCTAATTTTGGAGATCTGATGAAACACAAATCTTTCGAAAGACATCAATAAAGATCCATGCTAGATTTAAACTAAAACATGCATTTCATAAATACTTTAATGTCAAAGACTTTTTTGTGTAGCAACCTGGAGGAAGAAGGAAATTCTTATCCTCAAACAATCATATGCAAAAGAAACTCTTTTTGTGTTTCTGTGTTTTTCGCCTCCTGTGGTTTCGCTGCAGTTTCGTTAAGTAATTTGACTGTTTCACCACATCCAGTTGGTTTCTGGCTGGTGTCTTGGCTGGAAGCCCCGGCCGAGCTTTTTCTGGAGCCTTCTTCTTCTTCCTCCTTCTCCTCCTCCTCCTCCTCCTCCTCCTCCTCCTCCTCCTCTACCCCCCTGCTGCAGCTCAAAAGTGTGGTTTCACCTCTGAGGGCCTCCAAAGCATATGGCTATGATCCCAGTGGAAAAGAAGGAGAAAGAGAGACAGACAGAAGGAGAGACAGAGGGAGAGAGCGGAAGAATGAAAAAGAAGTGGGAAAGAGAGGAAGAAAGTAAGATAATATGGAAAATGACCAGTGGCGGGCATTTGTGCTCGCGAAAAGGCCCGAGAAAGAGACGCTCTTTATTCTTTGTTCCTCACTGCACTGCGCTCTTTTCCAGCCCAGAACATAAACACCAGAAATGCATGTAGTCTGACCCAAAGAAGAAGAAACATTACCGTACACTTACCTACACAAAGCTGGCTGCCACAGCGGCAAGTATTTCACTGTATATTTAAAACTAACAAAAAATTTTAAAAAGTAATTCATGTAAAAATCACAATATTGAATGATTTCCATATTACGGTGCATTTCTGTTGTCAGTACAATTTCTAGTACAATCAACAGTGATAAAATTATTACAGTGTATGAATGCCCAAATAACTTCCTGTGCTAACATATATATTTACGGCGTTTCATTGTCAAATAAACTGAATTTAAGCAATTTCAAATTAACAGTTTGTTACTGTGACAGTTTTTGACAGTTTTTCAATGTAAATTTTACTGACTTTTTTTTACAGCATAATCCTGTGTTTTGGAAGGCACTGACTTCTATAAGTCATGTGTTGATGGATTTCAGTCAACTTCCCATTACAAAATGTGATGTTTTGATACAGTAAAAATAAAAGTATGTGTAGGGTTTGATGATGTAATTACTTTTTATGAAACAAACACAAGTGGTTGATGGGGTTTGTTGAATGTGGTTTGATACATTTGTGTTTGTGACGTTTCAAAATGCCTAGTAGGCAGATGTTAAGACCTTGGGAAAAAAAGAGTTGAAAGTCAAACAGACCAACGTCTTGCATCACTTACAATTAAAAAGTCATCCTGTATGAGTCAACTTTTCACCCAACTCTGACCCCATTGTTTTTTGTTTTTTTATGGCATTCGTTATCTTGTCTAAACTAAGCTGGCAATATTTAAAACTACAGCATTTCCTCATCAGTGTCACACCCAAAAACAGACACGTATGTATGATTATTATGGAAAAGGCCGCCTCCCAGTTGAGTCTCACCGGATAAAACAATGCCGTAAGCCTGCAGTGCACGTTTATTATTAAGTATTTACAGAAGCGTTTGCTTAACATAAAACAAAACATGAAACTCCCTGTTAAAACCTTCCACGTTTTAACTTTGTCCGAAGCTATATGCCTTATTTCTCTTACATCTTGGTGGCTTTGTCACAACATCTGCGAACCTCTGTTGGGCACCAATAAGCCACCCGCTGCAAACCACCAAACACAGGCTGCAGTCCGCAGAGATCCGGCAGCTTGTTTTCAACTGTCACAGGCAGGATTCCTTAATGACATGTTGTATCCCATCCTAACAGTAACATCCTCCCCGCAGGGTAAATAAACGCTCAAAGTTAGTGTGTGCCTGTGTGAGTGTGTGTGTGTGTGTGTGTGTGTGTGTGGGTGTGATCGCAAAAAGATATACGATCTTTCCCCCTCAAAGGTAAGAGCCTTCGGTGACATACGTGCACAGCTCATGTGTTCAGAGGGAGAAAGACAGGAATGTCCATGGTCAGGAACGCAAGGGGAACAGTGTGTACGTGCAAGTGTGTGTGTGTGTTAGCACACATGTTCATGCACAGCAGATAGCCTGTGTGTTTATTTAGTTTGAGGTGACAGCAGGAAGGAAGGCAGGTTAACGAGCTGCCGGCTTTAAGGCACTTGGTGGTTACGCAACCTCAGCCAAGTCCTCTCCCTCTCACCCTGAAAGGCAGATAATGAATGCACCTAGATGAGGAAACAGACGCCCATTCAAGGACTCTTACACCAGCTGAATGGGATTTCTTCGCCTGACACAATACCGCCACGGCAAAACAAACTGTTCATTTACTTTGGCTGGTGGCTCGAAAGACAAAAAGAAGAAATAATTATTGCAAAGCTTGATATGCGATTTCAAGAACTCAAGGGCACCATTACAACACTAGCTGGTAGTCAATCAATCTGGCTGGTCAATGCATAAATAATACATTTATGGGCACATCCAGGTAAGCATCATCATCAAAGCAGAGTAAATTTATTCCACGACTTTGTTTAATTCAGCACAACAAGGGGCAGAGGGACAAGAATGGAGCACTGAGGTATTCTTTATTTCAGCTCATGAAATGTACATGGACTACCTTCCTTTCCGTTTGCCTTACATGTTGATGGTTTTATTGGTTTTATGTGAACCACTTTGAATTACATTGTTGTTGAAATGTGCTAAATGTGTGGTCCAACATTGGTGATTCACTAACAACTACTACAACTAGTCACAGCCACCGGTTTGAGGTGTGGTTTCTTAAGTAGAGGTTTAACAACAATTCTTAAAAGGTTAAAAAAAGAAGTTAAAGACATCTTTTCAAAGGAGGTATTTGAAAAATCTGTAGAATAACCGAGGTTCAACTTATGAAAATTGCTTCACCAATTCTGAAGAAAATAGAGGATCGTATTTATTGTTAACGGAAGGCTTTTGCTTTCCAATGTCCTGCAAGCCCTGTGTTCCTTCATTAGACTTTGAGTTTCTTGACTTTGACATACCTTCATTAGAGTTAATTCAACGTAAACGTTTCAAGTATTCTAACAAGCCTGACGAGACGTAATTGTATTAATCCCACATTATTGTCAGTCAGTCAATTTCGTATGTGTGTCTTTTTTTAAAGAGAAAAGTGAGCATTGTTGCCACGGTCACCGGCTGGCGGGTGCGCACTTGCATTCTCGCACGTGCGCACACACAGCGCTGCTACACACGCTCACTAACCTCTCTACCAGGTGCAGCATCTGTGATTGTATTTTGCGCAGCGTTGAAGCATCCAACCTGTGATTTACAGATCCAACGGTGAGACAGAAAGAAACAGAATTAGTGGAAAAGAAAAGAGGACTCAGGAATATATATATATTTTTTAAACCTAGTGCGTAGTGAGTGTTCTTGTGCGCGTGCGTTTGTGTGTGCACAGTGACGGTCAGCCAAGCAGAAAAGACCCCCCACGTCACCAATTAACACACTCTCACCTTTGAACCCCTCGCCCCGACTCCCCCAAATGGCTCTCTAATGGAGGACAGACTTCCTGAGTGTGTGCGTGTTTGTGCGAGTGTGCCTCCACGTGCTTGTGGCCATCTGGACGTGCATGAGGGCCACAGACAGACAGAAGAACGAGCGAGCTGGTGAGTACAAAGGAAAAAAAACAACTCCAGAAAAGTGGAGGAAGTTTACACAGCCAACTTTGCAGAGCTCCAGGAGTTGCTCTACTTATGAGGACGGCAAACCTTCACCACATACTGTGTGTGTGTGTGTGTGTGTGTGTGCGTGCGTGCGGCTACAGGTTTTCCACGTGCTGTGTGTGTGTCAGCTATTGGTGTGCATTTGTGTCTGCACGCGTGCACTTTGGCATTAATAAACACGCACAATTGAAGGCTTCCTGTTATTTGGTGGTTAGGCAAGAGGAAGTTATTTTGTGGCACACTGATAATTTTGGTCAGAACAGCGGCTATAAATACTGTCAGCGCTACGCACTCCATCACCTCCCCAAAATCGAAATCAAAAACTGGTGTGCTGCAGGAAAACAAGAGGAAAATGAGGTCGGATTTAGAGTTTTTTACAACGTGCCTCACGTCGCATTTTAGTTCAAGGATCAGGCGCTGTGTGTCAACAAATACCTCCAAAACATTCCACCATTGACATGTACATGAATCCTTTTCATGGATCAAGTTTATATGAGTTATGCGTCCCGTTTCCCTGTTCCACAAAATAACAGGTGTTTGCAATATAATAGGACTGCAAAGGATTTGCAATATAATATAATCAACATAGTGTCAACAAATGAGAACATTAACACAAGTAACTCATCATGATTAAAATTGACTCCTTAAACCAAAGAATCTACATTGTTGTCCCTAAACTGTTAAAAACAGATCACTCTGACTCGCATCGTCCATCGTTGTAATGAACATGGGTGGTGCAGCTAATGTTGAGCCAATCCCACATCCATCCGTCCGGTGCTGTAAATATGCACCTAATGTGTATTGATTCGCAGCTGAAAATAACCAGCTGAGGGAGGCCTATTCACTCCCGTTTGATGGCTGTTAGAAGCCATGACTCGCTCCAAAATAAGAACCATAAAAAAATCTTTGGTGTTTGGTAGGAACACATGGTGCCGAGGTCACAGACATGGCACAAACGGTGTTTGTGGAGGGTAAAATAAAACGACACAAAGGGAACAGCATCCCCCGTCGAGGAGACACCGCTAAAAATGACTGGCAAGAAAAAGTCAGTCAAACCATTCAAAAGTAAACAGTAAATTTGACTCTAAAGAGGCCTTCGACTTTTAGAAGTGGTCGAATAGCGGAACACACGCAGCTAGAGTCAATACACAAGGCAGGAACACGTTGGCCGATATGTACACTCCCTCCCAGAGGAGCACGCACAAACACACACGGCGACGCGGCCTCGCATTGACATGGCACTCAGAGACGCATGTGGTCACTGCGCGAGGCGTGCCGGGGAAATTCTTTTCAAGGGCATGTTAATATTCCAGATGCTTTTTGGACATAAACAAGGCTCCAAATTGGAGGACGGAAATTCAATTTGAACGCGGCTCTGCGTGGCGATAGATGTTTATCCCATACCGACCCTATCTCTCCGTGGCCGGATGGCTGAGTGGCCACTCGGTGTTTACCTATGATAAGGGCTCTCTGTTTGACTACCAGTTTAGCTCCAGTCCACAGAGAGAGGCCACAGCGGGGGAAGGTAGTTTAAAAAAACAAACGGAACTGTTTTCTGTTGGGCGATTCGATTCGTGCCGGTACTGTACACGCCGAACGCGGCGCCCAAGCGGAACAATTTCTGTTATTTTATTATGCACAGCGGGAGGGGAATGTCCTGCGCAGGACTGCACAACTTATTAAAAAAAAATATTAGACCAGTAAACTCGTTAAGTAAACCGTAACTTGGGAACGTTTGAGATTATTTTGATTCCCTCTCAAAATGTTGACGGCGACCCGGCGGCTCATATTTAAAGGGGCTAATAGCACAGAGGCTGTATAAAACAAGGGGAGGTGTGTAGTCGCCGTCATGGCGCCCGTTGGTTTGTGAACTGTGGTTTTGAAGCCTTGAGTTCCGCACTTTGGCAATCACCGCTTATACTAGCAATTAAGACCAAAAACTCATGTTTACAAGGTTTACTGAGGTTATAAATCAAGTGAGAAGTAGGGTCATTTTCTCATAAACCATACAATTGCAACCAGGTTTCAACAACTGGAGGTTGCCGCCTGTAACCACGACAAAAGGAGCCAACGGCGCTCACCTGAGGGTGATTGGGTGCAATGGCTGCGAGCGCTACGGAGGAGCTAATGTGGAACTATCAATCAATGAATCCTTAAAATTGGCAGCATTTTTGTGTGACATAATGGTGTGATCCCGAACCAGTACCCTCTTCTGGTTCCAAGCAAATGGTCGTCGCGGCAAATGTGAAGCGGCGTTTTTGACGCTTTTGGGAAGCAGTGATGGCAGCAAGGCCGACGTTTACTCTATAAGAGAGAGCTCGTGGTGTTTACTTGGCGCTTATCTACTCTACAGTTGGCTGAAAAATGGAAAATTTGTCTTCAGGCAAAGACGTTTTGGGAATGAACGCCTCCATTGAGTGTTTGGGGTCAGAGGTCAGCCAGGAGGAATCCGCCTCATATACGCTGAAAAGCAGCCTCGTTGCACAGCTTTTTTTTCTTTTTTTTTTACGGCCGCGCTTTACGCACAGGTTGTTATTCTCAACGGCCTCTCGTCATTTAGGGACAAAACAAGCACAGCTCACAGTTTACGGCAGGACCACTCAAGTCACCGACTCACAGGAAGCTGCACAAAACCCCCCTCGTGGGACCGAGAGTTCAAGAGAGTAAACACGCACGGCGCGAAAACCTGTCTGAAACAACGGCGAGTTACAGTAACTACAACGACTCACAGCCGATCCGTTCGTCTCTCTCGACGTCAACAGGCGGGCGTTCTAACCAGAGCCGGTCCAAGGCATAAGCGAACTATGCGGCTGCTTGGGGCCCCAAGCAGTCGCTTAGTTCGCTTATGCTGCAAGCAGCCCTAGTTTTGTATTATAACCTCACTGTATTCGTTTATAATTTTCGCTATGACAGTATAGCGTGACATTTGTGCCAATAATCTTCTAGCACAGGTGACTGTGCGTGGTGGGTGGGGGGGCCCCCCCAAATAAAATTCTGCTTAGGGCCCCCAAGAGGCTCGGGCCGGCACTGGTTCTAACTGACAAGTGTTCGCTGTGTGGTGATGTGAGTATCATTCTGCTCAACGGGCCGGGTTTGTCCCAGGACTTTATCCCCCCCGGCAACATCGGAACTCACTGTTTACCCATCCCATAATAAGGTCCATTCAGCGGAGGACATCTTGATTAGGTCTGCCGAACGTCTGGTTCTCATTTAGCTTCGGAGGATGGGGACACAGAGAGAGGAAGGGAGGAGGGAGAGGAGGGGCGGGGGGGAGAAGAGGACAGAACATGTACAGAAAGAGAGGTGAGGGCTAAAAAAAAAAGGAGGGGGAAACAGAAAACATTGAAGGAATCATGATAAGCGAAAGAAATGTTTCTCATCGGACTTAAAGAGAGTAATGAGTGAGTGATTTGATGAAGGCTTTCTACCTCTACCTCGGTTACCCTGCGCTGCGATGTGGCACACTCATGCTGACCCGGGGAGACGTTGACTTAGTACAACAAACATCTGATGAATTCTGGGGTAATTGGATTTCCTTTGGGATATCCTTGAAAAAAAAACGGCACGTCTCCCTTTTCCTGGCGATGCCTTCTGCAAACAAAAACATGAGCAGCGAGGAGAAAAAAAAGTCTCTCGGCAAAGCCCAGTGAACCGCTCGTATCCATCCACAGGATATGTTTCAGATGTTTCACTTTGTCGGTGAACACAACGCTTTAAATACTGCTGGATTGATTCCCAGCACAAGAGAAGAGGAGCTTTGATGTTTGTTCAATAAGATTATTATTATTATTATCATCTGTCTGATAAATATGAAGTCACTGCTAGAAGACTAACAGCTTAGCTGGAAGCAGCTGCAATTCACGATGACATCGGACGGTTTTGTGTGATGAAAATAAATCAAGTAACAGGATTGTCGTAAATGAATTTGGCTTCAGGACACTGCTCATGCCCCCCCCCCCCTCTCCCTCGCTGCTTGAATTCTACACAGCAGAGGACGGACACACTTACACAAGTGCATCCTGTCACACACACACACACCCAGATGCAACGATACACACACTAATGCAGTGCGTTATACGAGTGTGCAGCCAAATATGCAACACAGAAAGAGAGCGAGTGCGTGTTTGTGCGACGGAGTAGAGTTCATGTAACAAATAAGGCACAGTAGAGTCAACAGTCCTGTAGATACGCTGCTGATAGAGTGTTCCGGAGCTTCCGCTGCGCTTTGTTTATCTAATGATAAAGTAGATCTCTATGCATGTGTGTGTGTGTGTGTGTGTGTGTGCGCATGAACTCTAGTGATTGAGTGGGTGTTTTCCATTTCCCATTGCGCCACAACCAGGTCACATATTGCACCCGTGTGTTTGTACATTAATGTACGATGGGAGCGACACTGTCGCGGATCTGGTTTGAATAATAACCTTCGGATCGCGCTGGAGCTCGACATGTTTTGAGTGAAAGAGGCGCAGCAGCTTTTTGGATCGTGCACACAAGCAGCAGGGAGGCGGCTGGAGTTGAAAGGCACGTGTGCAACTCACAGGACTTTGATACCTGAAACATGAGTCTGTATTATATCACCATGTGAGCTTTTTCTATTTCAGTGGCACATTCGATTGAGGGCAACGATAAGAATTCTTTTTGAAATTTTGACAAATGGAGTACTTTAAATATATCTTTGGATTGGCGTGTTATTTTGCAGAAAATGTGTCGCGCGTAGAAGATGAGTCTTTATTACTCTAGTTTAACCCGTTACACCAGACTAGGCCTTTTATGAGTGGAGAGAGAGAGAGAGAGACAGATAGACATTCGGACAGACGGGTCGCTGTCGTACTGCCTCCTCTGCAGTCTCCAGCCCGACACAGAGCGGAGGAGTCAGGCAACGGCGGAGGAAATCGGGAATGTGAAACATGCCAGATTAGAGAAGCAATCTGAGGACCTCAATGGCTTCAACCATGGGAAAAAAAGCACGCGGCCGGACACGCACAAACGTGAACGCGCACGTATGCACACGCGAGCGCAAAAAAAAACCTTCGGATTTTGCGCCACCTGCTGCATTCCACAGCCAGTAAGTCAGTCAGTCAGGGAGCCAGACACTAAAGCAGCAATCCACCAGTAACCAGCCCTCAACTACTCTGTCAGTTTGAGGGATTTACTGCCCCAATCATTTGCACGAAGAAAAAAAAAAGCACAGCAACAAAAGATTGGAGGTTTCTTGAATACAAAAAAAAAAAAACAATGAATACAAAAAACATGTAGGAAATGATGTGATTAGGGAATACAAACTACGACAGACCTTCACGGGCAAAAGGGGACAGATTACTGGAGACAATCGCAAAAGGCTTTAAGTCATTGTACACATGTGAGGTAAGCATCGGTCAGCCCGGCTAAGTGGCCAGCCATCCACCCACCCACGCACACACACGCACACACACACACACACACACACACAGCCAGGATAGGACAAGCGCAGAGGAGGCAGTTATTACGGAGGAAGCCGGGACGTCTTAAAGACATTATATGCCCCTCGGAGGGAGGCAGTCGGGTGCTTCAAAGCAGGAAGGAGCCCAGCCAGCGCATGTGACTGGGAGCTGAGGGGTTTACAGGGTGAGCTAGGGAGGGAGGGGGGTAGAAAAGACACAAGGGTTTGGATGTGCGACGGCTCCGCCCTTTAGCCTGCCAGCATCCCAGATAGTGGGATGAACCGTTCCAGTGTTACGTCTCATCATCCGCTAGTTTTGGTTTCCTGACCAACTTTAATGGGACACCAACACATTCACCATTTGCACTTTGTTAGAAGGTTGAACTGTGCAAATAATTTCTCTCATTTCCCGTTTCTGTTTATATTTAGTAATAACTGGGTTTTGAGAGAGAGAGAGAGAGAGAGAGAGAGAGAGACCTTTGGTTCTGACACAGAATAAGTTGTTAAATAAGTAATTGGCACCAGAAAGGACGCGTCCGTGTCCCAGAGATATTCTCACTTACGTTTACTGATGTTTGTGATGTGTTTACTTATTTTCTCCAATATTTAAGCCCAACAATCACACGTTTTTTTTTTCTTACATCTAGTTAAATGTTTAAATGTAACATTGTTTCCATGGTGGAGTAATTACTAGAGCTGTATTTGCTTTATCGGAGGATCCATTCGGGAAAATGCCATTATACAATAAAAACCGCTGTGAATGCTTGACCAGATTTGCCTTCCTTATTTCGGCTTCTCGGGGTCGTCATTTCATCCTCTTGATCGATTCTCCATCTCTCTCTCTCTCTCTCTCTCTCTCTCTCTCCCCCTCGCCCCCATCATCTGTCTTCCGTCTCTGTCTGTTTTCTTTCCCCTCAACATTTCCTACCCCCCCTCCCCCTTTTTACTAGTCACCCTGACCACCTCCTCCTCCTCTCTACTCTCCCCAGCACCTGTGCCCCTGCGGCGGGGGAGTTCCGGGGAAGAGGAAACCCCCCGGGGCAGCCAGGCACCTCGCAGATGGTTAGCAAATTACACCTTCATTTCTTCTCCTCTTCCTCTCTTCCTCTGGCCGCTGCTTTCACAATGACTCGCTGTTCCCGTGACTCCTCACATCTGTTAGCGGAGGAACCAGCCTGCTCATAAAAGCAGCACGTATTCAGATAGCTTTAGATAATGAAACCACAACACTGCTTTAATATTATATTGACTAAAAGATAGTTCACCAGCTTTCTCATGACATTAAAAGCATGAGAAACCTCAAAGCACAACTCGCTTTATGTCAGTTACTCACTAAATGCTTGAAAGAGAGACATGTAACAGACATGCAATGTGCAGTTTGCAGCTAATTGCGTAAAATACAATACTGTGAAAAAAAGACAGCTGTTTTATCATGCTTTGCTTGGTGTTTTTTTTTTCATTGTGCTGCATTTTAATGCATTTCATAGTTCCGAATAAATGGATTTTACTGAAACCAGAAAAATCCTGCAATCAATCTGACAGTCTTGATTAAACTATAAGATAACCAGAGATTGGTTTGTTGAGTGGATTTCTGCCCCGCACTGCAGTTTCCCACTGGGACGTGTTGAATTTGGGTCCCCGTTGGCCGGGGAACAGGAGTAGTGCGATGAAAGGGCACTCTGGAGTTCTGTGTGACTCACAGTCATTAATAACTCATCTGAGGTAATAATTTAAGCAATATCACCTTTCAAACAGGAGGGTGATTTACGCGAACAATGACCAGCTTTGAGCTTTCTCTCGGCTCACTCTCGCGCCTCCCATTCTGCGGAGATCTTCACACTATTCAGGGGAAAAGTTTAAAAAAAGAGTGTAGGTAAAACTATAAAACTGTTTAGTAGAAAGATTCTCATGGAACCGCACAATTGAACTCTCATAATGATTCGTTGGAGTATAATATATGACATAAAACATCAGCCCGAGCATGTTTTTTTCGTACCTTAAAATCAGCTTTTTTCCCAAATATGGAAAAAAAGTTTAAAATTGAGTTTAATTGTTTTTAAAAGTTTAAAATAAAAATGAGGGCATGTCAAATGTGTGATCATCCTCCATCACGGAAGGAGCTTTTTCCGTTATCAGCGCTATTTAAGTGGACCTTCTGAAATTTGTACCCATGGTTGCACTGTCCCATCAAACACAAATTTTCTTGTTAAAAAATGTTACATTTTTCCACCAGGTTCAGTAAGTCAAAAGTCTTCATCGTCATCTGCAAAGATGTTGAAAGGAGAGAGCAGGCGTGGATGACACAAAGCGGTGCAGTGGCGAGGAAGCTGTGGAGCAAAAGGAGAGGCAGACAGGGGAGAGGAGGCGGGGGGGGGGGGGACCCACAGCAGGCCAGTAGTCCTCCAATGCGGTGGAGTGACAATGAGCACGGAGAGAGTATGAGTCATACACAAACCCCTCCCTCTTCCCTTCCCAGCCTCGCTCTCCCTCGCCCCCTACCAACAGCAGCCCCCCCCCCCCCCCCCCTCTCCCTGTGCCGATGTAGCCAGGTTACGTCGATTCTGACTCATTCATTCAAAGCCGAATCTCGAGCCTACGTTTGCTATCCAGGTGAACATCCTCTGACATACTTCGGCTGCTGGAGCCCCATTCACAAAAAGGCCCAGGCCTCTGAATAGTTGCAGGGGAAGGAGCACACACACACACACACACATTGCCGATTCCTTATTTGGTCGTCTGGTGTGGCTGTTTTTGTGGACCAGTGTGTGTCCCCGCAATGGTTTGGAGTGTAACCCCTCAGCGAGTGTGTGTGTGTGTGAACCCATCGCACTGTAACACCTCGCTTAGATTCCTTTGAAGGTGTTCAAATCAAATGCCCTCTTTCTCCACATTCCTCCTCCTCCTCCTCTTCATCCTCCCTCGATGCAGCGGCGTCTAACTCCATGTGGTCCGCTCATCTCCTTCTCCTCCTCCTCTCCCCTCTCTCTCTGGTTAGCTCTTCTCCTCTCTTCTCCTCTCCGAGCAGCCAGCTTTGCAGGCAGCTAATTATAGGCCACGCTGTGGAGCGCAGGGCCGGATGTGACAGCATGCTGTGTGTGTGTGTGTGTGTGTGTGTGTGTGTGCGTGTGTGTGTGTGCTTGTGTGCGTTAAGTTCAAACACATACGTTGCTGTTTGTCTGCTCGTATGTCCGTCTGTACTCGAGGAGGCTTTCAACCTGCTCTGGGACCAGTTGGCGTTTGAGCCGGTAACGGTTACTGTAACGTCTCGCTCGTCCTCATTCCTCACAAATATAACAATACGGCAGTGTTCATGTAGCGCGAGCATGTGTGTGGACGAGCCACTAGCAGGATACCCAATCCCAGCCCCTCCCACACTGTACTGCAGCTCTGACTCATTCAAGGTGGAGGCAGAGACAACTGGGGTCTGATGACTGGCAATGAGTGTGTGCACACACACACACACACACACACACACACACACATTTATATGTTATATATTGCAACATACACATGTACATAAAGGGTGTTTGCACACTAGACTGTGTACATTCAGTAGACATAAATAAAGGTTAATTTACTACAGATAGTAGATCTCTATTTATGGCTATTTAGGAGCAGAGAGCAAACTTACAATTGAATTATTCAATGGACACAGAAATGATTGAAACCAGGTGTTCACAATAATATCAGCCCGGGCTGAGTTTTGGTTAACAGTTTATACACTTTTTTTAAATTAGTTCACAAGGTCTATTAATTCCAGGTAACCATAGTAACTGCAGTCATCTTTCTGCCAGAGGAAAACTAACTGATGGGAAAGTTCAGACGAGTAAATCGATTAATCAAGCTGCACATTTTCAAAAGAAATATATTGTTTAGAGTGTTTTTTGTGCACTTTTAACAAACTGAAGCCAGTTTATCAAAAGTGTTTTATTTCATTTGAATCATCTGAGAAGAATTGTTGACACATGGATGTGCTGATAAAGAAAAACAACCTGCAGTGAAAACACATACTGTATGAATACATGTTGAGAATGACCTAAATATCACTAAAAATTATTTGCAGACCATGTGACCGCCATTCTCTTAAAGTTTGACACAAAGTATCCGCGACACAAAGTACATTTGTGCACATTTTCTCCTGCAGCCATCATGGCCGCCTCGACTCCCTCCATTACACACACACGGACCGGTACGTCTGCACGGACACACAGATAATAGCGCGCGTAAAGGGGGAGATGAGCAGTCAATGTGTATCCATTGAGATGGGAACGCTCCTCCTCCACCTCCTCCTCCTCCTCCTCCTCCTCCTCCTCCTCCTCCTCTTCTTCATTGCTCAGCCTTCCCTCCTCTCCTGCTATGCGTCTGCCTCATGGCTTCCTGTGTCATCCCCTCCCCCAGCGCTATAAAAGGAGCGAGGCCCGCTCATTCATGCATCCAGCCAGTCAGCTGAGCGGGAAGAGGGGAGGAGAGGGGAGGAGAGTGGAGGGGAGGAGAGGGGAGGGGAGGGGAGACACAGATTAAATGAGAGGAGAGCAGAGGAGGAAGGCTTCCTCCCTGTGAAGAATAGGTCACCTGTGTTACATCACTGATGGGGGGATGGAGCAATGGAAAGGTGGAAGGGAAAATAAAAATAAAATAAAATAAAAAAAATAAAAATAAAGACCCCCTCCTTTTCCTCTCTCTCTCTTTCTCTCTCTCTCTCTCTCTCTCTCTCTCTCTCTCTCTCTCTCTCTCTCTCTCTCTCTCTCTCCCCGCCCCATCCTGACAGTATGAGTCACAGACAGACCAGTTCCCTTGATGCACTGCGGAAACGTAATGTGACGTAGCCCCCACATCCATCTCTCCCTCCCTCGGCACACGCGTCCCTCCATCCCTCCCATTCAACCATCCTCCCGTCACAGCGCGGCCGTGCTCCATTCACAAAAAAAAAGCCCGGTAAGCCGAGACAGAGGGTGGGTGCAGGCAAGTATGACAAACACAACCTGTGTCACGCCGGAATATTGAAGTACCACATCACCCCGGATGCTCACCAAACATGTGCGATAAGAAAAACTCTTGGCAAAGACTCAAAGTCTCAACGTTATTTCTAAATGGAACCATCATTGTTGAGTATGGCTAACGGTTGCCATGGCTACAGCATGCGCAGACAAATCTGAGTTAGATTTCCCAGCGCAGCGACTTGAAACAGTAATTAAACTGTTGACAGGAGGTATGTTTGAGGCGTCCTATGGGACGACTCTAAAACTGTTCAAAGGGACAGTTTAGAAGAGAAAGGAAAACACAAGAAAATGCAACACAATAGGCAGGAACACAATTCTATGCAATTCATATTGTCCAGTTCTGTCTGATTTATTGAAATAGGTGGCAGCAAAAGAAGGTACTGTATTAGAAAGGAGAGTATATAGAACATTACAAGGTATGGGATTTATCACAAGACTAAATGTACAATAGAACACTAGACGCGCAGGAGGAGCAGAAGGAGCCGAGGGACGATTACAGTTCCAGCTTCTAACCAATAACCTGGAATCTTTAAGGCAGGATCGAATAAAGTGAAGCAAAGCCCCGAGGTAAAGCCCCGAAGTAAAGCCCTGAAGTATAAGGCGCTGACGTCACTACAGGATGAAGTCATGGACAAACCCGCCTCTCTGTGTCTGATGCATCAACACAGCGGACCTTCGTATTGTGACATTCAGAAACGCCTGCAGAAGTGAACTCGACTGCAGTCTGCGGAGGGAAGCAGCGAAGTGAGGAACTGGGGTCGTTTTTCACGTTGTAGACTAAACACTGCCACGCTGCAAGAAATATATAGGAGATGTAGTGACATTTCATTGTTGTCGATGAATGATTACCAGTAATACATTCGAGAGACAGTAAAAACGCTGCTGAGTCGCGTACATTGGATACATTTTGGAGAAAAGGGTGACAGGAAAAGCCATAGAAAGCATAAAGTACAAGTTTCAACACTATATTTGTATTTCATATGTATATTTAAAAAATTCACTTTTTTTTCAAAAGATTTTTGGACATAACATAGTTTGATCTCTTTTACCACTACATTTTTCAACTAAAAATGTTGGGTTTTTTGGGACAATTTTTCGATTCAATATTTTAACATTTCTTACTTATTTTTCCATGACATTTCTGGAACTAAAATTATTTTGCAAAACATTTTTGACCTAATATATTTCGATTTTTTTTAAACACTTCTCGACCAAAATGTTTTCTTGTTTTTTCGCTGATATTTTTCAACAGAACATTATTTTTTCCATGACTTGACTAAATTTTATCTACATTTTACAACAACATCAACACACATTTTTTTCACTTTTTTTCCATTAAATTTTTCAGCCTAATATTTTGCATCATGCATTCCCTTCTAAAATAGTCCTTCATCATAACGTTGCACATTGAACCATCACCCGACGTCATAAATCACATGCACATGTCTTACAATGCATGACAGTGTTTAATGGTCACAGTGGTCAAAAGCTGCGGCTGCCCTCATTGCGATTTCATGAATGAATGGCCGACATTCACGTTTGCCCGGCTGGTTGGCTGAGAAGAGGAGCTGAGAAAGTCTCAACGTACAGTATGATTCACCACAACACAGTGTCGGGGAGGGGGTGGTGATGTCATTGGTGATGGTGGGGGAGTCATCTGTGAGTCAGAGAGGAAAAGGGAGAGGAGGAGATGGAGAGGGAGGCGAAGGAGGAAGTGGATAAGGAAGAGAGGTAGGTGAAGGAGAAAAAAAAAAGGAGCTCATGGGGAGGTGAGGAACCTGCTGTGTGGCCCATGGTAACAGGCAACGTCGGCCCGTGGATGACTCACCGCTGCTTTACCAGCCTCACACACACACACATACGCACACGCACATGCGTCCACACAATACAGAGGGACGCTCACGCCATTCGCCATGACACGCACACAGGTAAAAAAAAAAAATGCCATCATCACCTGTTTTCTTTGCTTCGGGGCCGTGTGGACTCGCGGCCTACAGGACGCTTACGCAGGCACATCCACATAGACGCACGCAATTATAGGCGCACGCGTGAGCACGCCACATGAAGTGCAAGGAGGGTGTGTGTGGGGGTCGGGGGGGGGGGAGGTATGACTCACACATCAATGACAAAAACCCCTGCCCCAATCACAAGCACACACAAGAAGAGAATGCCGGACATGTCATTTGGATGCAACCCACATCCTCCCCACATCCCGGGAAGCCTCCCATCTGAAACTCCGGCTCCCACCGACCGTTAAGTGATGGGAATTTTTTGGCAAGACGTTGTGACTTCGAAACAAACGGCGATGAATTCAAAACATGGGAGCCTTTATCTGATTTAAAAATCAAATGAAACATTATATCTTGGAATTACTTCAGTACAAGATGGAGAGTGGAGATGGGGGATCGGCACTGGTGAATCTTTTTAAGGTCAAGGGCTGTTCTCCCCCCTTTATCGAGGGGGATACACTTTTGCTCTTCCCACAATCTGCCATTGTGGCCTGAGCTACTGTGAACCGATTATTGCTGTATTGTTTCTCGTGGAGTAAGTCTCTCGTTTGCTTTTTTAACATATTCTGTCCCTACGCTGCAAAACAATTTCCCTTGGTTCCCACGCCTGGACCAGGGTCACATGATGCGAGACGTTCTTATGCTAAATCGGTGTCTCTAATGTGTACTAGAGGGTGTGTTTTAGCTTCATGCAGCAGTAGTAGTTTCACACCTGTCAGCTTTGGCCATTATTGTGCTGTTGAGCAACTTTCGTTGAGCAATTTAATTTTAAATTTTAAATTTTAAACGGCAGAGATTGATGAGGGAGTGGTAAATAAAAGAGAACGTTGTGAATACGCAACCCAGTCGCTCTCCTGCCCATAAACATTTAAAAGAGGGCGATACTCAAATCTGAATCAAAATCCTTTTCACTAAAAGCCTTTTGTAAAAAAATATCTTATCTTTATCTTTTATGTAGGACATTTTGAGATAAAAGTGTGAATGATCTGTGTGAAGTCTCACTCTGTGTTTATCGATTTCTGCATTCAAATTAGGAAGATCACACAAATATTCCTGCAGAAAAAAAAAGACGAGTGGGGATTTACGGTGAGATGTCTCACTCACGGCCTCCTCTCATCTCTTCGATGCCTAAAACATGACGAGCAGCGCGGGCTCTTGGCGAGCACACATCAGCCCCACCGATTACTCCGAGAAACACGTCCGTCCCTGTAAACCGAGGGCAGCTCACAAGACGCTCTTATTTTTACGAATGACATCTGGATAAAGGAGGACACCTGGACCGGGTGACCCTGCTGGAGACCGAAGGCGGGAGTTGTGTACCATGTCGATGTGTGTGTGCTTTGCCGGTTTTACAGCTGACGCGCCTCCGGCACCTGGCAGAGTCGAGGTTTGTTCATCCGAGGTCACGCGGTGATGCTGCTGGACCGGCGCTGACGCTCCGGAGGAGGACGTTTACCCCCGTTCGTCATGTTATCTCGTCCAACAGGGACAGTTTGAGTTCACGTTTTTGTTTTTTTTTTGGGTCCCAGAGCTTCGGCACATCTGCAGTTTCTGACCAACAGCTGTTTCTGTTTTTCGCCAAAGTGCACGCGGAGTTACAAAGAAATGACTTCAGGAAATCGGATTTTCAGAAAGCCGTGGTGCAGCAAGTCTGAGGTAAATGAAAGAGGACGTGGACAGCTCGTGGAGAAGGGAAGCATTTGTTAACAAGGTCACTCAACAGTCAACAGTCGCCTCTCAGCAGTTTCTTGTCATTTAATTACACGTATGACTCTTTGAAAGGTTTGGATTGGATTTTTGCAAGAACCAAAATCTGTTTCACATGCTGTAAAATAATCAGGTTTCTTGTGTGAATTGAGAGTGACATTTCTCCCCCTCCTCCCACCCGGTCTGTGAATGATGACCCGAAAGGAGCTAATGTCCCGTCAACTGATCACCAGCAGAGGCCAGAATCCAGCTGTGCTGGATGTGACATTACGTGACAGTAAACGGTTTCCAGTGGAACCAAACGCTGCGGCGGTTGGAGCCACATGGCTTCCAGGTGGGGTGACCTTCACTTCCTGTTCCAACTGCAAGGAAAAACAGTGCTGACATGTATAATTAACCGCTAATTTCTCTGTGCGCGCGCGCGCACACACACACACACACACACACACACACACACACACACACACACACACACACACACGTGCCTTGTGTGCGTGTTAAATTTAGCATGGCTGAAAGTACATCTCATGTCAGTAACTGAACATCGTGGTGCGCTCGGCTTCCTCTCTGTGGCCGAGGAGCTCCGGACCTCCACCTTTCTGTATTTTCCACACACGCCATACAGTACTTCACATGGAGGTTGTTTTCATTTGGGTCTGTTGGGTCACATGGGGGTGGGGGGGGTTAGGTTCAAATGAAACTTAATTGTGTTCAAAACAGAAAATATAATATATAAATTGTTGATACGATTGATTACTTTAATAACATCTAATAACCACCAAAGTGGACTTTTTCAGGTTTATTTCCAAACATTTTCCAAGACAGATAATGAAATTGTTTGAAAAAGTAACCATGTCATTCCACTACAATGAGGATATACAGAAAACGACTGACTCAATATTTCATTGCTGGGGGAGAAAAGAAAGAATTCGCTCTGTATAATGTGTTCCTTGTTCTTCACAGCACAAGGAAAATGTTTCCTGCCTTGTAAACCAGTCATTGGGTGCCAGTGACCAAGATGTGGCGTCTGATTGCACATGTCATCATCTTATCGCATGACACGGTGTCCTTGAGCAGGGCAGTGATCCGTGTTCTGCCTTTTAAAGAAGCTCTGCTTTATCTTTGTGATGGCAGACGTGCACTATATGCAAGGAACCAACACGCCTAGTTACAGTCTGCGTGTGAGCAAACTAGTCCTTCTTATATAAAGGAAAAGAAAACCAGGTCCCTGAACTTGGCCCTTTTGAGTGCCTGTACCCCCAAACTTAACTGAATTATACACTATTTCCTACAAGAATGATGCATTAGTGACAAAAGGTTAAAAGCACATGAAAATGGGACATGAAATATATTATTTCACACCGAGTAAATCAACCAATAATCCCCAAAGCACCCGGCGTCCGGGGCTGAGAACCGTGACATCATTTGATAGAAGACTGGTGAAAGTAAACACAAACCAGACTGCCCCCTGGTGGCTGGCAGGAGAACAGCTCATGCCACCGCTACCAAGGAGGCAAACAGAAAATAAGGCATTCATTTATACATCACACACTTCAGAACTGCAAATAGCACTTGACAGTACACCACTAACAACTGAATAGTTTTACGGCATATCACCTTTTTACACCAAAAAAGGGGAGAATTGTATGTATTGTCCAAATCATGTCAAGCAGAGGAGGGAAACACCTTCTTTTCTCCTGTTGTGATTGGATAAAACCAGACAGCATGTTTCATTGAAAAGGAGGAAAAGAATGACGGACACCGATGGTGAGCTCAGTAGATGAAGAGGACTCGGGTGCGGGGGAGGGTGGAGAGAGTGTCAGCCATTTTGCGGATTCTGGCATAGTTGATGAATCCTCGAAGGAAGAGCAAGAAGCCTGCAGAGCAGCAGGAAAAAGGGAAAGTGAGACAACCAAAAAGGGCCATAAGGTGGAGATAATCCAATGAAATAGTGGTCAGTTATTTCATCTAGTGCTATGGGACAGGATAATAGCCGTAACTATTGCGCGACACTTATCAAAACTGAGCACAAATGTGTTACAAGCAACAAAGAAAACTCTTAAATTCTTTACTTACCCAACACCAGAAAGACCCACCATAACCAGTACTGTCCATCAAAGTAACCAGGGAAGTATGTGGAGAACTACAAAGGCAACAGAAAGACAGAGGTGACTGGTTAGAATAAATACGGCCTTCCGTGGTTTAACTCAAAAAGTCCTGCTCTTGCTTTTCTTAAGACAACTTCTAGAGTGTGTTGTCTTGACTGATTTGTCCGTGTGTGTGTGTGTATGTGTGTGTGTGAGTGAGTGAGTGAGTGAGTGAGAGTTTACCCTGACAATGAGGATCCATTTGATTAGGGAGAGGCCGAAGCCTGAGATGGCCCCGTAGCGGCCGGCTGCTGAGGTTGTCAGACAGAAAGACATGAAGAAGCCGATCCAGTTGAACAGGAATGCCACTGAACAGAGGAATACAAAAATGAGAGAAAAGTCACAGATTTGTATCTCATAAGGGGAAAAAGTGTCATTTTTGCACAAATGTTGGAGGAGAGATAGACGGACGAGTAGGTTGAGTAACTAACTGAAAAATGTCAGCATGAAGATGCCGTCATTTCCTATCCTTAGCTGATCAGCGTCCTCGAAGTCGTCTCTGGTCACAAAGTCTTCATCCTGGGAAACAACCAGCAACACAGGGAACAAAAAGAGAGGAGTTGAATTGTTCAGGCATTTAAAAAAAAAACAAATCTATCATTTTGATCAAGTGTGTCACAACGCTTCCTTCAGTCGCGACCGACATCAAAGGGAATTGTGATTGAGCACGGGCAAGCACATGGGAGTGGAAACCAAGCTCTGCTCAGAACAGAGCAAACAACACAAACAACCAAGAGAACAATGGCGCCACCACAACACAGCAAGCCCATTGAAATTACCACCGGTGTCACATTATCTGAAAGGTCTGGAGTCGGTTAAATTAAATGGAGGACAACAAGAAAACCAGTAGATGTTGTGTTCCTATATCTACTAAGCAATCTAAACACACACACACACACACACACACACACACACACACACACACACACACACACACACACACACACACACACACACACACACACACACACACACACACACACACACACACACACACACGCACGCACGCACAAGGAAGGATGAGAAACCAAACACATCAACACTGTAGGTACGTCTGCGTTCACACACACACACACACACAACGCTCTCCTCCCAGTTACCTCCAATGAACTGCGAATTACATCGTCAAAAGTCTCCGGGCGTTCCCTGTGCTGAGGCGGAGGCTGCGGCGGGTGCTGAGCCAAAAGGGCGGTTGTGTGGCAAAGAAACACAACACCAGCAGATCAAACAGGATGGCCCCACATGCAGTCAAGGAAAGAGCATCACGTGACCACTAGAGGTCAGAAATGAGCCGTCGTAGAGTCGCGGTCGAGGGCATGTTGTCTAGTTTCGGATGGAGGAGACGTGTGTGTTAACGCCTGAGGTTGGATTACCGCTTGTCTGTGCGCTTTGCCCTTTGTAACTGAAAGAGACTGTGACACAATAACAGCAGAAAGGTTCACTGCAAACCAAAAACATTGAGCCATTAAACAATCTAGAAAACTGGCACTAAGCGTAATATCCCCAAAAAACTATAATACCAAAAATGAACTGTGCTCCTTTAAAGATGCAACAAGTAATACAAAGTTTGTGGCTTTGGTTTTTAGTGGTTGCAGCCATGGAAAATGACAACATCAAAACAACAACAGCTGGAAAGCCAATTGAAAATGGAAATGTCCCTGCTTATTTCCACACTACCCATTGTGAGGTAGACAATACAGAGATAAATCTCAACGCTGCATCTCAACCATTTTTGAGTAGTAACAGAAACATTAGCCTTTGTCGCTAAATGAAGCTACATCCCAGGTTCCAACATGTACTGCCGACCCGGCAACAGTACAGAACACGTTGAAGTCTGAAGCTCCTCTCCCAATGCAAAGGCTGCACCAATATTTACTCTGAAGCTACAAAGAACCAACGCAGGTGCAAAGTGCACAAAGGGTAGTGGAGTTGATTTTCATTTATCACGAGTCATCATAAGTGTTTTTTTCCCCCAATTTCTTTGAATCTCTTGGAGGTTCGAACCAGCAGCAAAGTTCAAGTCAAATAGACACAATGAGAAGAAGAGAAAAGGCGTTTCCACTTCCTGCCTTGCAGACAACGCAGGAAGTGTTTGGGCACCAGAAAAGACCGTGGGCGTCAGTGCACATAAAGTGCAACCACAGACAAAATGCTAAAGGGAGAAAAAAAAAAGAAAAGTGAGATACTCACTCTTCCAGTTGCCAGGGGAACCGTAGTTTCAGTCTTGGTTCTTTCTGCCTCATCATAGGAAGGCAGCGTGGTTGCTACGTTGTATGATGGAGGATTGGGGAAAGCCCCGTCTTCCTTGTAGTCAAAGAAGGCTGCAAAATAAACGCCACAGTTTCAAAAAGGCACAAGTGAGACTTTGAGATGATCTCTGAACTAGAATTTCTGACAGGTCCTTTTTGACGGCAAACAGACTTTTTAGATAACAATAAAATGGCTGCTTATGCAAAGACGACGAATCTCTGGCGTGTGAGACACATACGAGTCAACTATTATATCCCACAAAGACGGCCACTTAAAGAGCAATTCCAGGAGTCTCGTTATACCTATCAATAATTTACTGAACTCGGTCTTGAATAACCTTGAATATTCGGAGCAAGGAACCTTGTGAGAATCCAACTGTGCCAACACGATCGAAACATCCCTGAAGGAATAATGCTTTTCTGACCTGTGCGTTGCATTTACCTTTCCCTTTAATTATCAAAAAAACAACATCAATACCCCGTACAATGTACTTGCAATTCTTTCTTGAACAGTCCACAGTAACTGATTGTTCACTGGCTCAAGATATCCTGAAGGGCCTCGCTTCCTTTGGTTCGCCCTGTGCCGACCAACACAAACACAGCACCTGGGAAACATCTGGATTAGTGATGGTCTCACCGGCATTGTCCCCAGTGATGCTGCTGTAGGGGGGTGGAGATTCAGCAGCTACCAGTGGACTCTCTTGTGGGTCCTCCTCATTGGTCAGCTGTGTGGGGGATGCGGGGGGTGAGGGAAACAACCACATCCTGGTTCATTGAAACATTAGTGCAGGCAAACGCGGTCATCTCTGTTAATGTGTGTCAGCAGTGGTGGCTGCTTTTAGGTACAGAAGCTTCTCACTGCCTATGTAGTGCTTCGCTATTATTGAACGGTAAAAAAACTGCCAATGTAGCAGACGGGATCATCTGAAAAGTTGTTTGAGCCCTGAGGAAATTTAAACAAGAGAAAATGAGTAATACACGTGGAAATTAGTCACCAGACTCAGACTCCACTTCCTCTTCATTTAGATGGAATTTAAAATCCAACCCATTTGATCATCAGCCAGGAAAGACCAGTGATATAGTGCAGAATACCAAGCGGTAACTTAGAAACACTGGTTTCAACAAAAGAAATCCACTAATTGACGAACGAAACCTTCGTGGCAGCCTTGATTAGCAGAGGTACACATTACAGGTTAAAGCTTTATTTTATTTTCCCCACCACACACTGGTTTGTTAGATTACCTTAGAGAGAAAATGGGGACAAGAGCAACTGGTAACTGCTGCAGTTCCAAGTGACTATTTCCCCTGATCCTAATCCTCTTAGTAAGAACCCCAGACATGCAAAAAGATGATGATGATGATCCATCCCCATTTATTGGATAAAAGAATTATGAGGGACAGATCGGAATGAGGGGGTTTTATTAAATTAAGAGACCCATGCACACGCACAGAAGAGTTTGAAAGTAAAGAGCCAAGCTAGCGGAGCTCTCAAGTTCAATGGATGGAGCTCGCATAGCGTTAGCGTTAGCTTTAGCTGAACACGGGCAAACGTAGTTAACGTTCACCGTTGGTTTCGCTTCGCACCATTTTTACCCGACTGAGAATAAAAGGAGCTTATTCGCGAACAAATTCAATTGACAGCCACAACGAGATCCACACAACTGAATAGGCGTCGTCGTTTTTAATTAACAGCACAAAGCCAAGGTAAATACGTGATGTCAAAACATGTAACGTTAGCTAGTTAAGCTGTCAAGAGACCGATAACGTCGAGTGTTTCCATACCTGCTGATATCTGCCGCTCGGTTCGCCCATTCCGATTTTAAAACTGCCGGGAATAAACAACAGAGCTAGTCACAAGCCGCTGGGACCGCTGAACGAAAACCAAATTATATAACAGTTAACCTAAATCTTCTCGACGATGAAATTTTTTTTTCCCTCGACTGCTCAGTGGTCACACCACTGTCAAGTTAATGTGTTGGTTAGCGTAAAACACAACGCTTCCGGTTAGGTTTGACGTTCTTTCAAACTAAGCCCAGGGTGAAAACTTTCAGCAGTAAATAAAGGCTGTGCTATGCGCAGTGCTATGTCGCTTACATCAGTACTAATGTATTTATTTATTTAATCTGTAGCATGCCATGTTTAAAATAAATCTTGACATTGTAAATGTCTGTTTGTTTTATTTTGAAATTCCATCCATACGATTTCTTCGTTATTCTTTCTAGCTCGATGCAGGCTTTCTTGATTTCCAATAGATTGACGTCATTGGCCACAACAAACCCTCTCTCTACCTTCCCCATTTGGAGGGAATTGAAACCAATATTAATATAGTTAAAAAGTTACTGGCAGAATTATCGAGAAAAATTGACACACTGAGTAAAGGTCACCCCTTTGGTGGCGTTCGTACGCAGGTTCCTTAGCAATACCAATGCTAAGCTTAAAGAAAAAGTCGTCATTCCCAAATGTATGGGAGTAAAGGTACATAACATATTAGCATCACATTACTGGAGTATGACCAATGGCATATTATTCTGTTCATCACTTTTATATTTCACTTGTTTTGTTGGGCTCAGGATAAAGACATGAGAAAATATCCCTAGACATTTTTGGTTACATTAGTTAGCATGTGAATTATTTAATGTATACCTCACTTTTCAAAATACCCATCACTGTACAATAAAAAAACAACTGCATTTTGGTCTTTAGAGGTTTTTAATGTATCTTCATCTAAAATAAATATTGGCTTCCAAGGCAAGTTTCTAGGTGGGTTTCCGGTACTTGAGGAGCACGGGGTAAGTGGTGCCTATGTGCTTTTGGTTGTAGTGGTGGCAAACAATCTCCACGTCGTAGGAACTGAACTGGACTTTGACGCGCTCGTTGGGCGAGGTGAGGAAGCAGAGGGTGTAGAGGGCGAACTCAAACTCGGGACTGACGCCGATGAAGATGCTGCCCTTGGGCTTTATACCGTCCTTCCAGCTGAACTGCAGGGCCAGGATGTGTTTGTTCTCGTCGGGCTGCAGTGAGAGAAATGAATGGCTGTAGTAGTGATGAATACATATTCGTTCACCATCGAGATCCAACTTAAGAGCAGCGATGAAACACCGTACCTGGGGGGAATTGGCGCTGACGCTGTAGCCTTTGTAGTCGATGTGACCCAGCTTCTCCTGCAGGTACAGCTGGATCCAGTTGTGAAAGCCGATGACAGTCCTCCCTCCTCTGGTCTCTCCGACAAACACGTGTTCAAATCCAGAGGAGTCTGGCCTGGCGGGAGACGGGACGGATGTCATCCCCTGAATTCTTGTGTGTGGGACGCACCACACTATCGTCCCTTTTCTTTTGGAGCCTTATGACTCTGAACATAGCTGCGTGGCATCGATCAAACCGACTCAATTGTATTTGCTTGATCAAATTTTGATAAAAAGTTTGACCAATTCTTGATCAAAATTTGAACTTGCAGCGATGTTGCTTTTTCAGTATTTCACAGCGACGCTGACTGGATGTTGTGTCAAATTCCACTGGCGAAGTTACATTTAGGTGCCGAGCCAGATTCCACCTACCTGCTGGATCCCCTCCTCGCATAAAGTTCAAACCAGATCCTGTAGAGCTGCTCCTTGAATTTTGTATCATCCTTTGGAGAGAGGTTCTTCTCCACCAGGTATTTATGAGCTATCTGCAAACAAGCAGGAATTCACTATCAAATGTTGACGTTCGTGGTTCCGACTTTCCGAAAGCTTGTCAGCTTTTCGTCTTCTTCCATCACTAGGTGAAAAAATATACGACCTGCAAAACTAATGATACCTCAGTTCCAATTATACATGCTAAATATTAGCTCAAAATGACGAAACCAGCATGGTTTCGTCAATCAAAGCGTGCTAGCATTAGCTTTCAGCTACAACATCACAGGATCGGCTGCAGGTGTGTATACTATTAAAAGTAATACCTTATAAATGATCCAGTCATAGTGAAAGTCACTTTGATTATATAAATATGAGTTCTCCTCAATGTGTTAGTAGAAATGGGCCTTTAAAAAGGCACAACGAGAGGAAGGGAGTTTATCAGAGGAACCCCTCGGGTACCTTCATGGTGGGGGTCTGAATGATGGAGTCCAGGAACTTGTGGTTCTCCGCCACCTCCTCGGGGGTCACAATTTCTGGCTCGCCGGTGTCACTCACGTAGTTATCCAACAGGGAGATAAAGGCTGCCGGAAAACAAACAAACTCTCTCTTCAAAAAGGGATTTGGCACGCGGCGTAAATCTGGTGCTGGAATGAAGAGGTCTTATCACATGGGATAGAAGGGTCACAGAAGGGTCACGGAAGCCAGTGGTTGTTGAGGAGCATCCGCTCCGGTTATGCAACGTGCCGCTGTGCGTCACAAGGAGGTTATGAGTGGATGGAGAGGCCTTATTCGGGGGTTACCCTGACCCTCGGTATAGAAGGGAGTCGACGGACAGCGCGGTGGAATGTGTGAGGAGGCCAGGTCAAGTCAAACAAACCTTTGACGACCGCAGGAAACCTTTTTTGATGCACTTACCTAAAAAAGTCTCCTTTTTGAACGTGTTCTCGTCGACAAACGTAAAGAGAGGAGACCCTGCTCCGTCGTTGTCGTCGTTCACGCACATGCTGTCGCCGGCTTTGCCCTGCAGCAGGACGACAACCACGCAAACGTCATAATTGGACTGGTGCAACGACATTTTGTTTTTGTTTTCTTACCACATCGCATTTACTACACCAAACCAAGTATAAAAAGAAGCACAGCGGGCACAGATAGGCTCTGTTGGCTCCCTGGTCACGTGTTCTTCCCCTCTCCGGTTGGCCTTGGGCTCCTCTCTTTTCGTGTTGAAGCGTACATGACGTCATGTAAGGTGAGGCGCACCTGCAGAGAGATCCTGTAGTCGGTTCCGGGTTTGAGTCTGTTGACGTCGTTGTCCCACAGCTCCTGCGCCATGGCCGACAGCTCTCTCTCGCTCTCCATCATGGTGTCTCTCCGTCTCCCCCAGTGGATCAGCTGTTGACTGGTGTGCGTGTCTCCTGTGGGACAGTTGGTGGACAATGGTGGACGGTAACAAAGGGTACACAGAGGGGGGGAGGGGGAGGGGGGGGGGTCGCTGTTTTAAATGTTCCACTTTTTTATGGTGGATGATTTTTTTAACCTGTAAAGTCAATAAAGTATTTTTCAAAAGGGGAAAATACTTATACTACTTGTATAATACTTGTATTTTAGCATTTTATTTCCCAGTTCAATTGTGGCACTAACCAGATGAGAAATGCTACTAAAGTTGGCAGTTTTACATTTAAAATATATATTTACTTAGTAAATTGTTTTGTTTCATCTCACTTTCCTAAAATTATCACGGTTGGCAGATTCCCTCAAAAAATGTTTTAAAAAAAAAGAAAAAAAAAATTGAAAATTTGAAAAAACAAAAATTGAAAAAAGAAAATTGTGAGAAAACCGAAATTTGAGCAAATGTTTGCGACACCACTTCACCACCTCTGGCTCAACATCCAACAAAAACTAGCAGCGCCAAGCTCTGGGGTCTTCATGGCGCCCCCCCTCCCCCTCCCCGAGGCCTCCGACCCCCCCCTCACCCCCGCCCCCTCCAACCCCCCAGGCCGCTTCCCATCCGCCGCCACATCACAGACCCACTGACCTTGGAGTCTGGTCCTGCTTGCTTCTTGCTCCAGCGAGGGTTCCTCGGTGTCGGTCAGGCGCTGCCGTTTGTGGGGGGGCTTTATGGGGAAAAGTAACGGTTGAGTCAGTCAGTCAGTCAGTGTATGGTGAAAGACAAGCAGAGAGGGGACATTTCAAAAGGGTTTCCCCCCTGTCAGCAACTCTAGCCAAAGGGATCACACCGCGCGGTCGTCTCTTTTCAGTCTGGGGCCAAATTGTGGGGCCTTTGTTTGCTTTAGTGTTTCATTGTTTGGCTTGCTGTCACAGTGTGACCTCTGGATTACACGGTAAATGTGGCTCGCGTTTCAGGTAACAAGGCGCTGGGGGGAGCCGACTTCGAGCACGGCACGGAGCTCGCGGTTTCGATCGGACGCGAAACGCTCGTTGACGAATAGCGACTTGAGGAAAATTCGCATCGACGCGTGAACGTGTGGAAGGGCTTTTTCAGACTGAAGCCAAACGTTTAGAAAATCAGGTCTGGAATGTTTTCATCAGAATTTAAAATAACGTGAATGTTAACATGTATTCAAACATTTGTATAACCGTTTTACTCTTGTCTAGAAACAACCATTAAAAAGGAGATTGGAAAAACTACTTGGCTGCACGTCACTAAATTCTGTCTTGCTACACATTTACAAATCCCCATTGTACATTTACTTAGAAGACATTGGACTGTTCTCGGTACTAGTGTTGACTCACATTTCCACGTGTTCCCCTTGGTCAGCTGTGTAACTACTTAATGGCAGCATCTATTCCATGAAACACTTTGTGGGAGCTTCACGCATGGTAATATTTGATTGTTTCCATTGCATCGTTCTCAGTAACCGTTGTGTTGTATTGCCGTTGATATTTTCCCTGGTGAATCAAATGAGGGTCATGGACACACTGTAAACTGGGAACATTTATTCTAACAAAACTGATGGCGAATGCATTTTAACATAATTCTGCAAGTCATGTTTCCTCCATGAGACATGAAGACGTTCATGCCTTGGTTTTGCATTGAAGGGAAAGCAAATCCAAGTGCATTTCAACATGGTCTTTTGAAAAGTCCCCATTTTTTAAGAAGCCTGTGCAGTTCTATTTCCTTTCAAAGATATAAGGAAAATAAATTATTATTCAAAATATGTTTGCATCTCTAAACATTATCAAGGTCACATGGCCTCTCTTTAACTTTGGCAACATTCAAGTAACAAGTTGTGCAAAGGAGGCTATGAACACATCTAAACAAATATCATTCCTAAAAGGTGAGGGTTGTTGAGCGAGTGATGATTTCCTTCCTCCCACAAGAAGCACAAGGAATTACTGCTGTATTTTCTGTTATTCTGTACGTAAAAACACAGGCACCGCGAACAAGTTACCAAACCCACAATCTCATAAAAGAAGTCCTTCCAACTCAGCTCATTTCAAATCACATGAAGTGCAAAGGCACATTTCTGTGGATGAACTCATATCAGGAAAAAACAAATCGGTCAAAGAAACATCTCGCTATAAGAGGAGAAAAATAATGAGGTGATTCCCATTGAGGCAGTGAATCCAAAACCAACAACATCCACTGGTTTCCCTACATTTAGGATTATCCTGTATCATGTGGGTGACTTTGAGTCTGATTTAGAAGTAGATTGTTGCAAATATGTAGCAGCAATTGTCAACAAACTGACTCGGTGGCTCCGGTTTCACCTGTTGATCATAGCGAGCCGGAAAATGTCAAAACTTATGAAAACGCATTAAGACCAGGAATCTAATCTAAAGAATACAGTAGAGAATTACATTCTCTGATCTTTTTTTTCCCTCTTTGAGTTTGAAATAACAGTGCGGTCTTATTGTCATATCTAAATCATTCGCCAACAACAACAACAGCGTATTCTTGAAAAAAATAAAAATAAAGTTTGTTTCTTGAAGCTAAAGCTGTACTTTACTCTGTCGTATTGAGCATCATCAATTTACACGCAGACATTAAATGTTTTATACACCAGATGCCGGATCATATCCAAAACGTATTCTGTTGGCCACGGGGAGGACTCGTTGACGCGCACACACACGCCTTGTTGGTGAAGTGATGGTTACGGGAGATAAAGTGCATTCAAATGGAGCGGACTGCGGCCGTTAGTCCTCCTCGTCACTCCAGAAGGCATCTTCTTCATCCAGATCCACACCTTGGAAGAGTCTGCCACAGAGCGGAGGGGAGAGGGGGAGAAGAGTTCAAAAGGTTACAGGTGGACGGGAAGTTTCCCTGACCGCTTGGCCTCGAGTGTTGAGAAACAGAACAAAGGGGGAAGGCGATCACTCACTGGTTGTAGCAGGCTGAGCTTGCGTTGTTAAAGTGACTGTACGGGTTAACTTTGCTGAGGAGGCCCAGGCACAGCCAGCAGAAGTACTGTTTACAGGAGGTACAGGTCATCTTATTACAGCCGTCGGCTTTCTGGAAAGACACAAGGGACGACGCGTTAGCTGGGGACTCAAACATCAATTCACAGAAGCAGTCGACACAAACTTATGATCATGAGGGCGGGGGGGGCGGGGGTCTTCAGGGTAAGCGTGGAATAGATAATAGCATTTTAAAAATACTTAATCTGTATATATTTCAAGTACAACAGCAGCTCAAAGTCCACTGCCCTTTGACGGCGATAGGCGAAATCCGCGAAGGAGAAACCTTTTTTTTTTTTTACAATTATTATACAATGAAATACATTGAAACCAAAGAACAAAACAAGAACAAGAACAAATAAAAGTACTGTATAAATGTTTTTTATACATGATACGAGTCATCTGATTAGAACGAGAGACAATGAAAAATGATTATGAAAAAAAATAAAGTACAGTAGGACTTAATAGTAGTAATAGTAGACTTAATAAGAATAGTGACTCGCGTGTATTTCGATGCTCTTCTGACTGAGCCGCTGCATCCTGAAATCCGCGAAGCAGCGAGACCGCGAAGCGAGGGTTCACTGTAAATGGTGATGGAGTCAAAGCCGGTCATGACAGCTGCGACCAGCCGGGGGCGCCACACCTGTATGTTGGTTCCGCAGCGCGGGCAGCCTTTGCAGTTCTCGCTGAGCCAGTCTCTGCTGAAGGACTCCTCCACCGCCTTCTGGATCACCCTCTTCCCAAAGCGCTGCTCCATGAACTTTTTCCCCACGCTGGTGGCAGACAGGTACTCGTCTCTGAGGTTACGCAAGTCCTCTGTCGAACAAACCAGAAAAATAGGGAATGTCCACTCAAAGAAATGAATCATGCCATAGTTTATCAAGTGAAAAACAGTCACATTACCTGCGGGGATTTTACAGTGGGAGAGCCCATGGTAGCCCAGCTTGCACAGCGTGCAAAAGGCGTATTGGCACGCCGAGCAGATCCCCATGGTGGAGTCGGGCTCCACCATAACAGCGGTGGCGCAGAATTGGCGGGGGCAGTAGACCACGTCGGCCATGAGGTCCAGACTGGACTGGAGCAGCAAACGGTCATAACGGGCAAACAGCTCCTCATCCACGAGCTGCTTCACCTGAGACATGAAGACATCACCAGTGCTTTGGTGAACTTAGGAAAGAAGTTGCAGGATTTTAACTTGGCTAAACTCTCCTCTGTAAAGTGATTTGAGCTCTCATACGCACGTCACTGCTCCTTTACCTGTGATGGTGTGGCCATCGAGGTACATTTGGGCTCAGGGCAATTAAGGCACTGAACGTTGCCGTCCCGTATTTGGATCTGGAAGTACTCGGTCATGCAGGCCTTGCAGTAGACGTGCTGGCACTCCTTAAAACAGAGGCAGCTGGAGCCCAGCTTCTCCACAAAGCAGATCCCGCAGCCGAACACCTTGCTGTCGAACGCCTTCTGTCGCTGCTCCTCGTCAAAGTCCAGGAGCTGAGGTAGGAGGTCGGCGCGCGGGTCCATCACTAAAACGGCCCGTGGGTCCAGCGGATGCTGTGGTTGAGACTTTTCCTTCTTTGCTTCCCGCTTCCTCTCCTCCGCAGCTTCCGAATGACTCCCACACTGCGTCAGAGCTGAAAAGAATTGTGAAAAATATTAATGAATCAAAAGAAGAGGAGAACCATAAGAGGAGATTATGTTTACAAAAACTATGGCGAGCTCCTTCAAGATTCTTCAGCAAAGTAATCGATGGGATGATTTTACTTGACATGTACACTGATGGACGACAAGCAAACAATGGGTGGTAATAAAAGAACGCACTTGCTTATTTGCAGAAGAGCACATTAGCGTGACATTATTCTTATTCAAGCTCTAAAATGAAATGGCTGCAAGGACTACAAGATGCATTTTTTGAAGCCTGAAGCAAACTCCCAGCGTACCTGTGGCCGGCGGGTCGGCCTTCCTGCGCTCGCCACCTGCCTTGCTGCCGCCCTTGATGACCTCCAGAGGAGACTGGATGCCCAGAAAGTCCAGAGCCTCCTCTTTGAGGAACTGGATCCACGTGAAAAGAATCACACAGCCTCGGTTCTCCTCGTACAGCTCATCCAGACGTCGGCACAGGGAGCTCATCTAGCAAATAGCAAGGAGACTTTCTTTATGAGACGATAACCACTCACTTATCCTCAGTCGACCATCGGTGGGAAGACTTACCTGTGCCCTGGTCATCCATTTAGAGCTGAGAGTGAAGACTGGCGACGATGCAGATGGATAGTCTGCAGGAAGCTCAAAGTTGAGGCCCAAAGGTGGCAAGAAGCAGACATTATATTCGGTCCGGTTCTCTCCTGCGACACACAAAGAAGATTTGAGTCACAGGGCAGTGAGACGAATAAGTGCATAATTGAATTAAGAGTGGCATGGGAGGACAGAACAACTTGAGAAAGCAATTCAGCGTTTGACAAAGTGTGAGGGGAGCCAGGCTATGTTTACCCTGCAAATGAGTTGGAAGTTGAGCTGTTTTTTTTAAATACCTGCTGTACCTTTGACTACTACTTTGAAATCCGGAGGGAGCTCCAGGCAGAGTTGGATCTCTCCGCCCTGAGCCGCCTCCGCCTGGCGGAACTCTTCTTCGTCATAGATACTCGCTAAAGCAAGCAGCTCGTCCTCCTGGGCTTCCTTGTCCTCGGACATTTAACATTCCTAAATAAACAGAAAACAACACGTGACAAACATGTAGGCGCTCTTGCACAAAGAAGAGCGGACGCTCACTCAACGTTAATCGTATCCGCAGCTAAGCTAGCAAAACTTTGCTGTCACATTACGTCTTCTTGCGTCAGGTGTCTGTGGCCTCGGTGTCAGCACGCTAGCTAAAGCAAAAGCAAAAGTAAACTTCATTAATCAAATAGGCACCTATCCCGAACGAAAGGGAGCCGATTCGGACGCAAGGATACCCGGCGAAGTTATGGGTCGCGCATGCTAGCGGGCTAAGAAAACGCTAGCCGACGTTAGCGGCGGTGTTTGGGAGATACTCGAGCTAGCCAACGTTAGCTAGCGGGGTTAGCTGATGTGAACAGCGGCTGGTCTGAGCTCGGCCCCGCTGTGACTTTCCCTCCGTGGCGACATTCATCCTGGACCCTCGGAGCCGAGCCAAGGCGCGCTAACACGAATTTCGGCCAGCACCGCAACAACGCGCCTGTTACCTTTTCAGAACCCCAAATCCTAGCGACTCGTGCCCTCTGACCGGTTCAGTACCGGAGGCACCGTGAGTGGGCGGCACAGCGCGACCTGTCGGTCGGTAAAGGAACTACACGCTCAACATGAATATTCAACCAAAAACAACGGCGACCCGTCCCTCCATATTTGTTGACCAAGGCTGTTGCTGAATTTGAGTATCCATTAGTTTAGACTGTACAAGTTAAATCATTGATAACTATTTAAAATGTACAAATACCGGATACATTATATGTTAAATGCTTGCCTGGCTTTATTATTATTACTATTGTTATTAGATTTGGTTACTATTATTGCAGCGATTAGGTCTATAAACGTCAATGTACTATAGCTTGGATCCATTACTATGCATGCATTTCTTGTTATGAAAGTTTAAAATCCGATCAAGTTAAAGACAATAAGAGACAAAGTAAACCATTTGAGGAATTGGGACGAGTGCAGTTTTGGCATTTGTGTCTTGTCAAAATTGTGCCGTTCTTACAAGTACCACATACATGCTCTCATTAACAAGGTCACAAGGTCACAGGTACATATAGCAACAAATATCTATTCCGTATTTTGTTCAAGATTTATTTTCTTAGAAGGTGAATAGTTGGAACACCGCTCTAACTGTTAAGTAGAAAAAAAACAAACGGTACAAGTCTACCAGAGAACCAAACAACAAACCATTGGTTTTGAACAAGAAAAGCCAAACAAGAAATACTGCATGACAGTAACTTCTAGTATCTAGTTTCAACATACAATACAAGTGAACTCATTAACATTTCCTTTCTTAACTTTGAACTAAATAGAACACAATCCAGCAGTTACAATTATTTGAAGTCATGTACAACTTGGAACAATAGATGCTCGTTATTATATACCTCTGTACCTACATCGTAAATATAGACATACGGCATTATTTTACACAGTCATAAATCCGGTGTATTCTTTTCTTCTGCCATTTTGCTTACAATTCTTCAAAGCTGACATTCTTATCGTAAATATGCTCAGGAGATACTGAACTAAACAATCTTTAGCCCGATGATCGTTAAAGCCACGAGGAGGAAGCGTTTTTTCCGCCCAACACGGACAACCTTTACTTCATAAAGTAGTCTATTCATTATCAATGCTATGCAATATTTTTGAATTCATCAACAACAAAAAAAGGGGGCATGCCGATGACGCCGGCCGTTGTACAGAATTTATTAGGGATGCCGTTGTTTGCCATTCTGATAAAACTCTCAGAGGAACACCGGTCAGGTTGCGAGCAGCCCGACTTACGGGGGTGAACCATTAGTCGATGTCCATGTCGGGGAGCTTCTTCTCCGCCGTTCCTTGCTCCGCGCCCGCCGGTGTGGCCTTGTCAGAGTTGCCCGGCGGACTATCCGTTCCCTCTGTCCCCTCCTGCCCGTTCACGGGCCCGTTCTCAGTCTTCTCCTCCTCGGGGGGCTCCGCCTTGGGCTTGGGTTTGGACACCACAGGGTTACAGGCAGAGTACAGCTCCTGTACAAGCAAGTAGGAGAAAGGGGTTATATAACTCACAAAATCACGAATCTACATGAAGGGGATCAGGGGAAGATACTGTCACATTTCCACAACCTCTACTATTAAGAGGTTGTGTTCGACCTTGAATGTACTCTCAGTACCTTAATCTTTGCCTGGATCTCTCCCACTTTGACAACTGGTTCCAGAGTGAGGTCCTGATTGTTCTGCTGGTTCATCTTGCCGTTCATCCAGATCATGGCGGCCTTGACCTGCTTTTCAACGCTGGTCACTTCCAGCTCATCCATGTGATCGTACAGCTCATCCTTTTGTAGGAGGAGGAAGAAATCTCCCTTATGAAATCTCTCTGGCAATCGTTGGCTGTGATCAAACACCTATTAAATGAAAACGCAGGTTACCTTTGCCTTGTAAGCGTCGATGATCTTCATGTACATCTGGATCAATCTGCCAAGCTCCTGGAAAGCTTTAGGTCTCTCCTCAGCTTCCATGTATCTCTCAAAAATTGGCTGCCCCATTTCCTGTAGAAAAGAGTCCCGTTTGTTTAGTCAGAAGACAAAACACCTACAAAACGCGGCTCATTCATTGTGACAGAATAAACCGATTAACTGAAAACTGTGATATTATGGAGGACAAAGCCATTGCCCTATTTCTAATATTGATCAATGAATATCAGCTTTATATTAGAATTACAGAATAGATAAACATACATTGGAAACCGAATTAATCTTAACGAGCAGGGAGCCAGGTCAATAACTGCACACTGGTTTAAAAGAGTTCTCCTTTGAATGGGAGCGTTACTATTTCACTGTGGAACATCCGTCCAGCTGCTCGCTGCTGCCCGGTTACCTTCAGCTCAGCCAGTTTGTCGATGTAAACTTGTTTCTGTTGGTCCTCTCCGTCTTCGTACAGCCAGGTCTCCGTGTCCTCCAGCTTTAAGGAGAACGCATCTCGATGCTGCATGTCACACAAGAAGCATTTTAAAAATCCCAATCCCAAGGGACACAAAAAACTACAATGGAATATAAGAGGAAGTGCGTGTCGAGATTTAGGCGACAGTGTGTCAACGTCTATACAGGGTACTCACAGCCTCATTCACAAACTTTTCCAAGACCCCGTGCAGTTTGTCCCTCATGTCGTACACGTACTCCTCTACGTTGTTCTTGGCGTCATTCCTCTCCTTCTCGAGCTTATCTTGCATGATCATCTGGCCCTGAAAGAGCCATAGGGCGGGTGTTACCGAGAAACACTTCAAGGACCAACCAAAACAAAAAAAGACAATAAACATCTAATTATATTTGGTGACTGTCTACATCCACACCATCAAATCCAAGTGCATCCTTATGAGATTTGATTCTGCAGCATATCATTTAATAAAAACAACAAAAACCCCTAGTGTTATTTTCACCAGGTCAACAGCTATTATATCATCAACATGAGCTATAATGTGACTAACGGTCTTCCCTCTGTTGGAAAGAAATGCAGGCAGGACTTGTAAGTAGCACATGGTGTGGACGGGTACCGGGAGTAAATGCTGGACACTGGTGGTGATTGTTAGAACATTACCTCATTCTCCACAGACATATTTAGTACGTCATCCGACAGCTGCCCGAGCAGTTTGTGCTCGACCGGCAGCTCCACTGTCTTCGTTTTCACTTTGGGCTTCTTTGCTTGAGGGGGTTGGTCGTTTTTCTTTGCCTGCTTGGCGTCTTCAGTTGTCTGAAAAGGGGAGATGGGAAAACATTTCAGTGCGTGCAAATAAAAGATTGAACGGTCAAATACCTAAAGGCGATGTTTGAAATGCAGTCTTCCTCTGTTGATGGCGGTTTCAATCCTTTTTCAGTTGTTAGTAGCACCTTTATGCACTTTTCATGCCCAATTTCTCCCTACTTTATTCTTTTCATGTGTACTTCCTCATTTCCTTTCTACCTCCTGGAAATGTGGAAAAGGGAAAGAACGCAAAGACATAGGAAGAAGAGAAACCAAAAAAGGCAGTTTGATTGTACTGTGAATAGTAATGAAGTATGTATTGGCCTCATGGTGAGTGCCTTAACACAAGGCCGTGGTTACCTCCATCTCCTCCACCTCTGACTTGGGTTCTCCATTGTCTCCAGTCTGGAGCTTTGGATCCTCTTGGTCCACTTGCATTTTGTTCTGATGCGCGGTAACAAAATAAAAGACATATGACATCAATTGTATTAAAGATTAAATATTTCCTTTTGCAGCTGGTTTCATCCCAATTGTGGTTTCAGACTACTTATTATAAAAGGAGGCATTGGGAAAAATGCAATTCCATTTAAGTCTTCAAGAGCTTGTTATGGCAGTACATCTAAATTCCATTGTGATGACATTAGGGAGTTTAAAAAAATGCAACACAGAGACACACACATACGAGAACACACCTCCTCCTCTTTGGCCGGCTGGTCCGCCTCCAACTGCTCCTCCCCCTCAGCCGTTTTCAGGACCTCTATGAGCGAGGCACCCGAAACGCTGAACATGCCGTGAACGTTGACCCGGACCTTCACCTTGACTTTGGAACTCTCCCCAGACGCCTGAGGGACCACGTTGTGGATCAGGAACTGGCCTGCAGGGCGGAGAAAGGGGGGACGTTTAGAAAACATCAACGCCGGGACGTCTACGTTTTGAGAATGTACTTGTTTCATTTCATCTTTTATCTTCATTCGAGTATATATTTTGCCAGTAGATTTAAACTCTACAATACATTTAACACTTATTTCTTGGCAGGGTACGTATAAACGGTTGAACTTGCAGTACCTATTTGGCTGTTGGGGTAGGGCAGCTCTTTGGGGTTGCTGTAGTAACCTTCAAGGGTGAAGGGCTCCTTCCGGAAGAAGGTCAGTACCTTGGAGAAGGGAGCTGCGTGGTTCTTTTGGAAGACCTCACAATCACTGCGAAGACACAGCGGGTGGAGGTTTATGAGGCGACAAAAAGTAAACCATCCGAGATAAACCCCACTGCTGGATACTAGTCAGTATCTAGTAAATTGCCAATGAAACTCTGAGATTGTACCTCAGTCCTTCCTCAGCGGCCGAATTCCATTTTAGAGAGATGGAGTAGGGGACGACATCTGTAATGGAGAACTCTCGGACTTTGAACGCTGGTGACAAGATGGCACACTGGGGAGGAGAGGGGGGGATACGAGTTAGTGAAGCGAACACTTGCCTTTTAAGACACCTTCTTTCACCGATTATCGGGAACAAGTTAACCCAAATATTCCATTTTCAATGAGAAAACAAATACATTTTTTTTTAAATAGGTAAAACTTGAAACATTAATCCTGCATAAACCACAACCAGCGAAGTGCTTAAAAATGATGCGTATCGCAGGGCAGCCGTACCTGCAGCGCGCAGCCTCTGGCCACGGCCTCGTCAGCGTTCAGGGTGGTGCTCAACTCTTTGCTGAAGAACTTGCTGATCCGCTCCTTGATGGATGGGATTCTGGAGGCGCCGCCCACGATCTCCACGGCATAAACATCTTCCTTTTTCAGCTCTGCGTGACGGGAAAAAGAAGAAGATGACGGTGATGAAAAACAGGCTCAGGAAACCGCACAGAAGCACCGCTCTCTTTCCCGATACGCTTTCTACACGGTTATATGTTTTGGGTGAAAGCACATTGCTCAAAAACACTTAACGTAAATACTCTGGCACACCCAAATATACATTTATATTACTCTACTTTCGATTGGTTAATCACAGCAATAAAAGGGATGTGTGTTTTTTTGGAGCAAAGTTTTGCTATGGACAAACATTTACAGCTACTGACATATTTCTGATTACTCAATGAGATTATTTATCTCTTAACCAAAATTCTGTGTATAATGATGCACCTCTTTAGTATGCAGCCATGTAATGAGAGGCATGAGTCTTTTTAAAGTGCGCAGGAAGAGGGGGGTCTCTCTGCACTGTGCTGACGGGGATAGTCCACATGCTAATAATGTCAGATGCACTCACTGGCTTGTTCCATGACGCTGCGCAGGGGACCCTCCACTTTAGCCAGATGCCCCGCACACATCTCCTCAAATTGTCCCCTGGAGAGAAGTGGACAAGGATTATTAATACACACACACACATGCGCACACACACGCACACCGAGGACGGCTAAAAGTTAGTTCTTACTGCAGCAAAAGCAGTCTTTTAATTTTATTTGGGTTTATCTGTTGCAGCTCACTATAATAATCAGACACTAGTCAACAAAAGAAAAAAACCTAATAGACTGTTAAGTAGTGGTCATCAACTGGCGGCCCACTGAGCCGTTCGATCCGGCCCGCGACTGTATTTAAAAATTGTGACGATCAAAGAGAAAATTTGTAGGCCAGTGGTCCGCGTTACGTCGATCTCGATCTACCAGTCGATCTCGAAGGCAGTACCAGTGGGGACCTCTGCTGTGAAGGCTCCACATTGTTCATAAACACAGCAGACAAGTTGCTTTATTCTAAATGGCGCGAACACCAAGCCCTCAGTGATGATACGTGTTGTACCTATTGAATAACAGGTTGTGTCCCCTAAATCGCGAGAGTTCAGCAGCATCTCACCTGTTGAGTTTACTAGAGACGTCGATGTCATTCATGAAGCACTCGATGTTGAGAGGCAGGTCGGAGGAGTTGGCGCTCATCAGCTTCTTGAGTTTCTCACACTCCTGGTAAAGTCGGACCAGCGCCCGGGGCTTGGACCTCACGTCCAGCTTGTACTTTTTCCCAAACTCCTCGCAGAAGTGGTTGACCAGGATTTCATCCAAAGCTTTCCCTCCAAGCTCTGCGTCAAACGCTGTGGCGAGGATCTGAAGGTGGAGAACGTTTCAGAGGAAGGTTTCCTCTACATCTATAAAATATCGGGGTTTTGGGCCCCTTCGATGGAGAAGCGTTTCTAATATGCAATACTGTTCGCAACATATGGGTTGAAGTCACTTTAATGCCGTTACAATCAAGCATGATTGGCATTATTAGCAAGATGATTAACAAATTAATAAAAAGCATTGCTCGGTATCACTGCTCATCATCCGGCTTCAACTATGCCCGCATGACAAACTGTGGGGCGAAATCTGCCAATGACGTTGGGATGCGAGATCATTAGCTGCCCTAAAAACAGTCTTCATTGCTTGGGCACAAATGATCCATTACTCACCTTGAGCTTTCCCTTGTTGAAGGCACAAACGGACACCTGGTAACCCGAGTGGCCGACGTCCACAAACACCACATTCCTGGGCTTCTCTTCTGGCGCTGGCAGGTCCTGCTTGTAGATGCCATATGCCAGACTCACTGCAACAAACAGCCATAACCTGGTGTCAGTTTGGCCCCACAACTATAATAGAGGCGTATGACCGACAAGAGTACGAGAACGCAAAATGCATACAAATAAAATGCTTATGAAAATACACTGGATCTCTATTTTTACATATTTATGCATATAGCACAATGGTACTTTTGCTGCTCAATGACTTGAGCTAGAGGTTGGTAGCACTATACTTTCTCACAGCTTTCATAATAGTGCCAACAGCTCCACTCCTTTGCCGTTGATCCAAGTTCACGGTAGAACATTATGTCTAAAAGGCTCACGACTAGTTGCAACTACTGTGATTGCTTATCCCTCATAGAGAGAAATGTCTTTCAGTATACCTGCAGTCGTCTCATTCATTAGTCGCAAACAGTTGAGGCCCGCGATCTGAGCTGCATCCATGACAGACCTCCTATCCGAGTCTGTGAAATAGCTCGGGACCTTGGGAGGGAAAAACAATGAACAATGCAGATGGATTTGACTGGAAAAATTTCAAATAAAAAAGACACTGGAAGGCATTGATAACACAAGAAAAACGTTCAAACATAGTCTTTAGTTCTTCTCATTGAACATCACTGACGCATGAATTGCTTGTATCGCAGAACGCCTGGACAACACTGCCGTGTTAGTTACTCCGGGAGTCAAAACAAAACTTCTCCTTGAGGAAAAGGTCTAATTTTAGCAACTGGCCTTCAGAATAATAAAAAAACTGTATCCCCCTTTTGGGCTGACATAAACTTTAATAACTGTAAAAAGGTAACAGCCTCCCTGTGTGAGAGCTGTAATACCACGCAACAAGTGCCAGTGGCTGAAATTCCTATACGGAGCACTGCGAGAAACACAGCCCGGAAATCTGGCTTTCAGGCGAGACAGGTGAAGTGCTTGTAACTCTAAAGACCACACAAACAGGTGCCAATACATTCATACGCCTTGGAGACAGCACTCATCACATAACGTACAGTAAGTAATCACACGTTGTGTAAAAAAACAGTGTCATCTTCAATGAGCAATGTGGCAAAATCCAACTAGTACATTGACTCCCGTTAAGAGATTTAAAGCCAATTAGACGCGACGCCACAACAAGCCAAAGAACCTTCAGTAGGACACTGAGAAGCAGATTTCCACAACATTAATGAGTAGTACTGACAAGTCTATTTCAGAGGTTTTATAGATTCTCAGACCCTTTGCGGGAGCTGCGAAAACCGCTGTAAAAATGCTTACCGAGATGACACAGTCTGCCACTGGTTTCTTTAGTGCGCTTTCAGCAGTCTCCTTTAGTTTGCTCAGCAGCATGCCTGTGACCTGCTCGATGCTGAACACTCTCTCCTCCTCCATGTACATGACCTAGAATTCAGTAACATTTGGCAGTTGAATAATCTTGATGCAAATAGGTTAAAAAGCTATAAATAATGCATTTTAATAGACTGAAAGCACATAAAAACAGGCCACAGAAAGACCATCCAAACTTACGATTGTATATAATGTGATTGAATCTGGAAACTCTTAATAGAAAGAACAACGTTTGGGGGCAACAAAAGGATCTTGCAATCAAGATTTGTTATTTGTCAAAATAAATATGTATGCAATCAGCTAATTGAAAATGAGTTGAAATGTTCTATATATATATATATATATATATATATAGCTGCAGAATATTCTTACTTTTACACCGGTGGCTCCAGATGGCATCTCGGCCAGGTCGTACACCAAGTTGGACTTGGCTGACTGGACATAAGGGTCTGAAAACGCTCTGCTGTGAAACCGCTTGAAAGCCTGCACCGTGTTCCGACAGTTGGTCACCACCTGGGCATGACGGGAGAAAACAAAATAAATTCAAACAAATTCTGCGTTTAATTACAAGAATTGCCAAAGATTCTCAGATGGGTGACTAGACTTACCTGGCTCTTCGCAGCTGCTCCAATAGACCGATTTCGTGGTCCAAAGGATATGACTGAGCTAGAGGACAACAAACAAATAGTTATGCTACATACATGCTGTTATGCTACAGTACATACATACAGCGAGCAGTCCGTATTGTCCATCTATTTGTGAATACACCCTCAAGACAGATTTACAAGGCAGTCAAGTTATGCAATGCATGACATACATGTCATATCTAAACAATACCCACAGACAAAAGGGACAGTGTGGTCTGGCCACGTGATTTTCGGAGCTACATTCGCTGTAAACAATCAGAGGAATGTGGCTCATCAGGTACCGGACCACCGGATTAATTATGATGCTGTGTTATTTTCTCATTGCAATTGATGTAATGGATAGAAATCCGGAAAGTAAGAACACAGAATTCAATATTAGAAAAGGAATACAAATATAAAACTATAATTACACTTGTAAGAATGACAAAATAAATGATTGGGATCCCTATCACAAGAGACCCAACTTATGCCTTTGCATATTGTACTTGAACAATGGCCCCAAAACCTAATCTCATTAAAAATGAAAGATCTCTCCTGCAATTGACAAATTCAACAAATCAAATTATTGCCTCAGTAATAACTAGTTCCTTACAGCCATGTCGGTTCAGAGTCACTAAAAACATCAGTTGCTACCAATTCCTAACAAGCTAAAAAGATACTGTGAATACATCCATCCTCATTGACTGAAATGTTTTTTTTCAATGTAAAATATTTATGCTGATCATACTAAAAGATATGAGATAACAAAACACCACAAGGGATTCTTAAGCATACAGTCTAAGAAATGTTCTTTAACATATTAACATAGTGAAATGACGCTAAGCGACCACTTGAAAAGCATTAAGTGGGTACAATGTGTTACTTAAACGACAAAATAGATGTGTTTCTGTTGGAAGACGCATTATAAACTGCATATATCTTCGGCGCGAACAACTTGCTAGAAGATTCCAAAAGCGCCTGGACGCTATGGTAACCGATGAGAACGTAACGCACGACGCTCGCTTTACCACACGGCGTACACCGGTTGGTCGGGGACTGTCGAGCGTCAAGGAAAGCATGACCAACCGCAATTATAACGGGTGGGAACACCGCGCGCTCGCGTGTTCTCCGGGCAACCAGAGCCTGTTTTCAAATTATGCATTAAGTGAACTGAAAAAAAATAAATAACGTTACGGTGAGCTCGGCTAGCTAACATTAGCCGCTAACTCGCGAAGCCGCCACGGTGAATGGGAGGATGAGCACAGAGGATTAGTCCGCGTTCTTTCGCTACCGTTACACGTCCAAAACATTGACACATGCTTAACTAACGTTAAGTTAATACATTCACACAGAAATTATATTTAGCCGTACAGATACACGGTAGCTAATAAGCAACGCTAAAGCGACATACGCGTGTAACGTCAACTTTGTCAACCGTCAGACAAAAACATATTTTCTTAAGATATCCACTCATGAATCTACACATCATACCCATATTTAGGTACTTACGGCGTGCATCTGTCGCTGTATTCATTGGCGACTGTCTCAATCCCTCCGGCTCGGGCTACAGCTACATAGCAGCTTTGAAAGCCCAAGTCGAATCCCACCACTGACATCTTCCACGATAGGGCTGTATTCTAGCTATAACGGTATTTAAAGTCGGACTAACACGAATAGAAAGCAATGATGACGCTTTAAATGGACGTAAAAGCAAGGTGAAGTATCGTGTTTCTCTGTTTTAAGTATATCGAGTTCTAGTCATAATCCACACGGCTGACAAGTACCGGTGTCTCTGCTGGATAGACACATACAACGGCAAGGTGGCTGAACTGACGTCTCGAAAGGGAGTTATCGCGAGATTTACGTTGTTCTGGATATCTCTAGACGTTTCTATAACCATGTGAGCCAGTGTTCTCCAATATTCGAGATTTAGGTAGAAATAAATTGAATCCTAGTTAGATTTCTATTATTATATTTTTTTAATGTATATATATTTTTTTCTAATCAGTACGTTGTACTGTTTGATACAAATATATGATTACTTCAATTATATTCCATAAATCTAAAAAGAGTGTTGCGTCATATATTCTCATTCCAATGTACATTATTTCTTATGACAATGGTGTATCTTTTCAGCATACAATGGACCCTCTCAATATTTCACCTCTTAAATGGAGTGAGAAAAGATGGAGGGGCTTGAAATAGGAATGTCTGTCACATCTCGAGGTCACTGACAATGTCATAACATGTCAGGTACTATGGTGGGTGTTTATTTATATTTGTTTGTCCCTTATTACAACCTCTTTCAGGCTCTTGATTTACAAGCTTCTCCAACAAAAATAAATGTCAGATGATTTCATCTTTGTAATAGACTCTTTTTCCATGTGTTTTTATTCACTGTGTTTAATCTGTTTACCGTTTCCACTGGTAACCCTGTGTTTAATATCACATCACTGAGTTGTGGGTGATTCCAATGCCAAGCCTGTGTACTGGGGTAATCAGTCGTGAAGAACGAAACTACTTTCTTTTGTTATACCAGTTTTGTTGGAGCCTTCTGGCTGCACTGAATCTGTCCAAGGCAGCTTGTCTGCAGACCCCATGACGTTACTTTTCCCAGCCACGGAGTAGTCCAGCACTGGATTCCCTCCCTGTAAAACCCCAACTTTATACGGCTCTTCCCCCAATTAAACTCTACGGAACGAACCGTATCTTCAAGTTGTTCCCAACCGACCATATCCCAACTAAAAAAAGGGGGCGACATCTTCTTGCAGGAGGGAAAACCGACCTGCGACGTAACACCGGAAGCTCTCATACCAACGAAGAAGAAAAAGTAAACTGCAACATGGCGACTCCTATGCACAGGATAATAGCCAGGAGGCAAGCGTGAGTATTCTTTATTTAAACCGGGTACAACGCATCGTATTAATCGTCGTGTGAACCTTGTCTTCCTTTAAATACTGAATTACATTAAACTCGCCGAGGTCCGTGTTGGATAAAGGAGGGAAAATACGAAGTCTGCAGAGCTTAATGGAGCACAAATGCGCCACGGTTTTTCTGACCCACACTTCGTTTTTTTCATCCACTATTGCTTATTGCCACTAATGCTTTCTGTGATAATTCTTTTGGGTGGGAGCTCACGTAACTCACGTGTTTTAACAAACAAACAACCTGCAAGAGTTCGCTTTATTCGGGATATAGTGTGATATTTGTCAAGTGGCGATCTGTACAATATTGGGCTGTTTTTAAATCATGGCTTCCTCGTACAACAAAATATATTTCTAATGTTCTTAATTGGAGCCCCTATCACTATATTATACTTTTTCATTCATTCGCCTGATCTATTCCGTAGCCGAGCTATCCCAACTGATTGATAATAATGTAAAGTTAAGCTTTATTTAATCAGGTACTCTAACTTAGGTCTGGATCTCTTTTAATAGAGCACCACGAGTACAGTACATTTCAATAGAAACATCGATGCAGATGCACATACAAACATCTGTAAAACCACAGACTTCTCTGACACCTTAACATATAGATTAATCCCAGCAGTTGGAAAATTACTGGACAAGTTGATAAAATTGAAAGTGGGGGTAGTGAATTGGATTCATACAAAATTTCTGTTCTATTTCGTTTTTTTTTTTATCACTTTGTTTTCAGACCCCTCATGATAGTCGCAATGTTTTAAAGGTTTAAAGGTTCTAGCCACCCGAACTTTCCATGGGGATGGCAGATCAGACATTTTTCTTATACATGGTTTTGGAATTTGACAAACAAGAGTAACATGCCTGCGTATACTCAATAAAATGTAAAACACACACTATAGAAGGTTTTTTGTTTAAAAAAAAAAACATTAGCATGCATCATGAGAATATTAAACTGCATTCCTTGACTTGTGAACACAGATCATGAAAGAGAAACTTCATCACCTGTCCTTATTGTGATCTTTTTTTAATTGCATGCAGAGAGGCAAACAAACAAAATGTGCGTTGCCAGAAGTGTCTGGAGATTGGACACTGGACTTACGAGTGCACGGGGAAGCGGAAATATGTGCACAGACCGTCGAGGACCGTTGAGATGAAAAAAAAAATGAAGGAGAATGAAAACAAACCCCTGAGCATTACCGGGTAAGCCCTCTTCAAACGTAAACAGGTCAAGCTGATTCTGTCGGAGCTACTAACGCTGGAGCTGGTTAACTCGGGTTGGTCACTTTTGAGGAAACTGAAAGCCCCAGTGTGGTCGTCCACTGAAATGGTTTTCACACTGAAATCACACTGAAATGGTTTTCCTGGTCGACATAGTCCTCCACTCAAAGCGCTTTTACACTACGTATCACGATTCACATATTTACACACTGATGGCAGGAGCTCTCGTACACAATGCCAGTCTGCCCTTCAGTAACTAACACTCATACTCCGTAGTCACAGCTGCAATGTATGAATGTAAGGATGAAACGATCCGGGCTTCGATCTGCCGGTTAAAAGTTGATTGTGCTCTCTACTGAGAGTCAACATTGTCATTCAATGTGTTAATCACAGAGATGAGCCACATTTTTCCCAAACTCGAAGCAGGAGTAATGTTCCACTATAATTTACCTGTCTCTGATTTAAGGTGAATCTGGACAAACACTGACCCAACGGAAGACTGGGATATTAGTTGTCATTGCCATCTAGAGGACATAATGATAAATATAGCCTAGAGTTACTTGTGTAAAATATTCTCAAACTGTTCTACAACATAACTTAAGCTCAACTAATTGACAAATAATTATATTATCAGGAATTATTGTGTCTAAGCTGTTTTAATTTGTTCTTTTTACAGACCAGGCAATGACGGCTCCAGTGAGAAGAAAACTAAAAAGAAGTAAGTAAATTGTTTTGTTTTTACCTTTTTACCAAATTAGTGTTTAGTCATGAATGATTTTATTATTTTATTCTTCAGAATCGTACAAACCAATCCCCAAAAAGTATTTGAAATTGCTGTTGAATGACAAATTCCAAGAGGCTGAATACTTTTGCAAGGCACTGTGTATTTTTAGCCCCATTTTTGGATGATTGTGCATAGTAGCTTGACAAAAAGTATATTTCTAGAAGTCTCACCAATCTTAACATTGTAGTAAACCACTTCATTAAAATAAATGGAACATTGATTTCATATGTGTCTAACTGAGTAATCTTAGTCATTGAGTGTTTTTAAAAGAACAAATTGGGGGGGGATACAAATGGTTTCTTAATAAAATTATGAAACCAGCGACCTGGAATTTTTCTGGGAAGCAACTAGATGAACACCATAGTATTGAAGATGTTCCAACGTTTATCCAAGATGTTCTTTGAGAGTTTCCGTGTTTCCCACGTGTTAAGAATGTCCTAAACTCTCATGTGAGAGTAGTAGTCACGTGAATTTAAGCCTGACTTGGTGTGATTTTGTTCTTGGAAGGCTCATCGTTATGGCATCCTGTTTGAAGGCACAGGACCGTTGCAATGTTGCTCTTCCACTCTGGATTTAAAGTCCAAACTGGAAAGTCTATGTGACTCCACAGCTCCATCTACTGGACACTACTGACTACCAGCTGTAAAACGATTCAGCTTTTTTCCAATGCAGTACTTTTACACAGCAGATGTTTGACCCTTGGAAGAGAAAGCACAGGTGTTTTTATTAATATTGCTTCCAGGATATTGTAGTGTTTTACAGGAAATAAAGTTATTAGCTTCACCTGTGTTTTCCAAATGAAAAGGGTCTGAGCAACTCATTTCGCTTGACCTCTTCCCATCAGCCCCAGACCACTGACTTGCATCGTCGCTGGTTGAGTGTTGACTGTTGTGGCTATTGACCAAACGGATATTACCGTGTATAGTTAAGCAGCGGACTTCGGTGACTCTGCAGACAGTTTGGCTCCATGGTAAATGATGGCCCATGCTTATGCGTAATTACTTTGTTTGTTTTGGAGTGGCAGGCCTTGATTGAATCTGCCCCTCCTACCAACCCAGGCAATCAGTTAGGAGATCTCGGTGGTTGTGAGTCAAGAGGGAACACAAATGAGAGACATAACATCAATGAGCATTTAGCAGGAAAAGGTGTCGCTCCCCCCTCACCCCTTCATGAAAGACAAAAACCCCACAGAGGAAGCCCTGATGGGTGACTAATTAAGTACTGCTTTACCTTTTAGGCGTGACGACACTGCTTAATTCAACATTCAAAGAGCAGCACAAAGGTTGCCAGTGCAGGTTTTACTCCCGGTTTGCCGCTGGTTTTCCCAGTTGAAGAAATATGTAGAAAAAAATATGATTTCACTTTTAAAGTAGGTAAACATGTCAGTGTTTTCTAATAAAAGTGAACAAAAATTAAGTCGTTTTTTTGTTTTGTTATTCTCTCTCGCAAATTGATACATCTGTGGGACTCCATAATGGATCCTGATGCTCTATCATTTGCTCTCAGGGCAAAAGACGGGAGTGACAGCAGCAGTGACTCAGACGGCTCGTCAAGTGACTCATCGTCCGACAGCAGCGACTCCTCCAGCTCCTCTTCGGATGACAGCGACAGCAGCAGCAGCGACGACGACAGCTCCTCCTCCTCTTCCTCCTCCTCCTCCTCCTCCTCTTCATCCTCGGCCAGCTCCGACTCGGGGAGCAGTAGTGGTTCAGATCAAGGACCTCCAAAGAAGAAGAAAAAGAAGAAATGAATAAATATGTTGGATAAAGTGATTTTTCTTGGTGTTTGTATATCCATAAATAGATTTTAGTTGTATGCTTTTTTTTCTTTTCTCTCTCACCCTAATCCATTTCTGGATCCTGTTGGACAGGACACATTTTGGGCTACAATACATAGTACAGTTTTAGCAAAGACCAGATTAATTTGGTTGGACAATAAATGTTGTTATGCTTTAAAAATAAACAAAACATGTTCACGTGATTTCTTTCTCACATTTTTTAAGTCCACTAAGGATATGAATTTGATGAAACCAATGTGCTTATTCATGTTGAATTTGTGATTTTGGAATAAAGAATATTTTTAGTCAGACTTACATAAACAACTGTTATTTAATAAACCGTTAAGTGCTAGGAGTAGAGGTTTGTGAAATGTTTTCATTGGTTTGGAAATTTGACTGTTTGCTATGAAATCAAGGTTGTCTTTAAAATAAACTTGTTTTTAAGGCTCTTTTAATTGGCCATTGTTTTTTTTTTTTTGCTAAAGACTTTTTGCTTTACAAAATGCATTTAAGAATGAAGTTATACAAACATGACCAGCTAACAAAACTGATTTTAAAACCAATCTGCACCTCCCTTTGGTTGGAAATTTTGGTACACATGCCATTTCTTTAAAAAATAATCAAAATTTAAAAATGCAATTATGATTTTAATATTGTGTCTCTCAAATTACTGCCCCCTGGATGATAATGAATTTGTGTTTGGCAGGCTGCATAAAAATAATGTAATGTCACATCGTCATTATCCAAATGTTTCAAATATATGAGCTGGACTAACTTAAAGCGGCTTTTAAAGACACCTATATTCGACTGAAACTATATTTTTGAAACTAAACTTTTCGGGTAATAGTTTGTTGGTACCTTCTATTAAATAAGCGTAATCACAAGTATCCAACATATACTAATTCATCTAATTATCGCCCTCTAGGAATTAGTTTAGGAACATTAAAGCACATACAAGTTGATGGCATATGATAAGCACCAATTTTACATTTAGTAGTAACAGTGTGAAATTAAAAATAGATAAAGAGCAACGAAAAATCCTCCTCACTTTACGTCTGCTACAGTGTTGTACAATTTGTGCGTCACACAAATGTTGCATTCAAAATATCGAAATTTCCTGAATCACGAGCAACTAAGACGTTACAGTGGAACATACTTTTAGATAAGACTTAATCTTGTTTATCGGCGATTTTTAAATGAGCTCACTGTAGGCTATCCTCAAATTAATAATTTCTCCAAGCTACAAAAAAAACCCCTCTTATGATTCCTTGGTTGGGTGGCTTGCCACAGATATTTCCCACGGCAAGTGAAGGGAGCACTGCTTGCTGCCATCCATGCATCCAGTCCTGTCTGTGGTACCTGCTGGCTACTTAACTTAGCCACCTTACCTATCAGTCACTTATGTTGACGAATAATAAAATGAACGACAGGCAAAATGAATTTATTTAGTTTTCTACTCGATGGGCAGTTGCGTTTAAAGGAAGCGATGGATACCATCCATTCGGTTTTAGTGTTTTAGCTGTTATAGCGTTTTGCTGAGTCCATTTTGCGTGTAACTGGAAGTGGAAAAGACAAAGAGAAAAGAGCTTTCCAATAGCTAGAATGGTTTGGGCCTAAAAAGAAGACAAGAGGTAAGGATGAAGAATATTTCAAAATATCTTATTTGCTCACCGACCATACTCTATGGTTATCTGTGGTTTTGGGAGAATGTTAATTAAAATTTCCGCAGAAAATTTCAATGGTTTCGTAGCTAGCTAGCCGCTAGCCTAGCATTAAAACGCTAACACTATGCTAAAGAAAATATGCAGGTAACGTTAGCTAACTACGGTAGTCTTGTAGGTAGCGTATTAGCTCCTTGCTAAACGGGACAGGCATTGCAGGTACTTTTGAGTTCTCATAACGGCAAACGTTAACCGTTAAAATTATGATATCGCTCAAGGTTACTTTAATTCGTCTGGTGGCTTCCCGTCCCCGAAAAGTAAGAGATTGTGGTCATTGTGTTTATGTTCTTCTGATGTTGGCTAACGGGTCGTGACGTCTGTTTTGTTTTTTGTTACTGTTAAGCCACCGTTGACACACCACATTCCGCCAAGTATTCATCTTGTTTTACATTGTTGCGGATATAATCGCTTGATATTTGTCATTTGTTGACTGTACGCGGTAAACAGCTGTTCGCAGTTTGTTCATCGTGTTTTAAATAACTGTTATCCACTTAAGCTTCGTGGATTTAATTGCAGACAAACTCTTTGTTTGACTACTCGAATTCATGCGACTATTATCGCGCTTGCTTGCAGTTCCTCTGCCCAAAACGAAACGGGACAGTCTAACTAATCCTAGGCCCAAAACAATCGTCGGTTTTTCTGCCTGTGACTAGCGAAAACTTTTTGGTTTGTTGTCCTGTGGCCTCCGCACATTGATGCTGCAATTTTTTTTTACAGCAGATTTCTCTCCGTGTCAGTCGTCGCAGGGCTTAGTCAGAGGTGTAATCACTCAAAATTCATATTGAGTTTGAAAGGCGACATGGTAGCAGAGGTGTCAAGCTTTGGTCTCGCAAAAGGACAGCTGATATGCTTTTTTTTCTCTCTTTTCTTCCTGGAAGCCATTTTACGTGCCTCAGTTGGGGGAAGGGCCAGAAAATGCATCATAAATCCACTGTTGAGTAACTAAGTAACAATTAGCAACACCATTGCTAGATATGTGTTTTTAGAGAGGCGTTCTTGGCAAATGGAGTCACGGCCCCAGCAATCTTGGTCGGCATCATGGTGGGGGGAGGCCTCAGGTCATGAACTCATTTATGGCAGGTAGCTGTGAGCTTGCTCAACATCCACATTAACGTGGTGGTAGGAGATTTAAGGTTTAAGTTGTTGGAGTTTTGTTTGCAGTTGTTCATGGGGTATACTTTGCATGCTGTCAGGATGTTTTTATTTGAGCAGCTATCTTCTAGTCTACCCTTGTATTTAGAAGTAAAAATGGCTATTTAAAGTGTAATCGGAAGGTGTGTCATAGGATGGCAAAATATAAGAGAAGTTTGATTGACTGATATTGTGATGGAAGCTGTTATGGCGATTAATCAGTTTATGCTCAAGGACTGGCATATATAACCCAGGATCCGCATTCAATTTTTATTTTTATTACTGTATCATTGCTGTTGTAGTTTTTATTTAGGCTGAGCACAGAGGTATCTAGGGAAATCTTAAACAGATGTTTTGGGGGGTTGTCGGCCCTAACATTAGGCTATTCCTAATACCAGCACTGTTGTGGGAATGTTCGTTTTTTTAAAATAAAAAATGTTCTCTGTGCATCATGCCGGGTAAGAGATAATAAATCGTTATCCAGTCATCTTTTGTTCCCTGTGATGCAGCTCTCTGTGAAATCCTCTTTACTTCCTGCTTGGTTTTTGTTTTTGCGGCTTCAGTATAAGTGTTTCCTCTGTAGCCTAGCAAGGGCAGATCACGCTCTTGTCCTGTCGTGATGTTATGGTGACTTGTTTGGCAAATCCAGACTGAGGAGTGGATGCCTGCTTGTTTGGCTTTAACACATCTATTGTACATTGCGTTAGTAGGGCAGTGTGGTTTTCCAGTCTTGTATTTTGGAAAATGAGCAACACCTAGACTGCTTGACAACAGAAACTAAGTGTACAGGACTTTCTGGCTGCCTTCTCAACTGAGTAGTCCTCGTCTGAATACACCACATGCTTTACAATACTTGTCACCATCGCATCTCTTTGACTGTAATGTATTCATTACGTTAAGTCAATGGGGTTTTGTTGAAGTTGTTTGCTTTGTTTATTGCACAGATACTATTCTTTTTGTGAACCCAACCAAAGGTAGGATCAAATTGTGTCTTCAGCTGTCCTTGTGAGTTTATTATCGCTTGTGAAAAGTAGGTTATTTCAAAGCTTTTCCACCGTATGGTAGTTTAATAAGCCCAAATCTAATCAGGCATCAGCAGCTCGTTCTTTATCCCTCGGTAATGTTGCTCACACAGCAGAAAAATGTGCTACTCACTGTGTCATGACCTCATGCATCTGTTCTTCAGCTTTTGTTCTCTAGGATGTAAGTTAGGCTCTCATGTGGCCAGCTATATAGTTCAGTGGAGGTGAAGCTCATCAAGGACATTTCATTTCCCAGATCCAGCGAACATTTGTTCCGTTAGATGCTGCGCTAGAATATCTGTTTAATATAGAATCACTCTTAACAATAGGACTTCTAAGAAAAGAATATCACAATATTTCTTGTCACACCAGGTTAACTGCTTTACACGCAATTACAACTAGATCGGTATCATGAGCCGTAATACTTAGTACAGCAAGAATTGATTTATTTAATTCAAAGGCAAATCAAATTTGTACGAAGCTATTCAATGTAAACTAATACTCTGCAAAACGTATCTTTTACGAACTTTACATTGGTCACTCTATTCACGTTTGCATTCGGCCACAACTCGTATCATAACACATGTACTGGTAAGCGGTAAGGTTTATTTCGAGGTTCAGAGTAGTAAGCTTGAGGTTGGCGTGTTTCTATTTGTAGGGAGGAAGATATCCCAGCGTCAAATTTAGCCCAGACTGCTCTCTGAGGAATAAGATTATTACTGATATGTGGGCCGCTACACAGCACAGAATCCCCTGTGACTCTGCTATGAGCATTTATGAGCTATAAGAAGTGAATTGGAACTATATACAACACACAAATACGAAAGCTTTGTTTGTACATTTGATTCAAACTTCCATTTTGCTGTATAATCAATGTTGAACAAGAAATTGCATAATTATAATTGCTTTATCAGAGCTATTGCACACGTGTGAATTTATTCTTATTTAAGTAATGTCTCTTTTGTTTTAAGAGTTCAGTGCACTTAATTTTTCTCTGCTGGTAAGGTAAGCTACTTGTACTCGTCAAACCTGGATGATTCCCACACAGTTTTCAATTGATGGCGCTGTCCAAGATTATGACTCGTTGTTTAACCTAAATGTGCCGGACGTGCTGAAACAAGTGTGAATTCAGACGGTCGTTGCATAACAGTATGTTGAGTCAACGTTGCTTCGAAGACGGGGAGTGGTTCAGTAATTGTCGGGAATTCTTACTGTAGTTTAGGAAATGGGTGAGAAATGAGGTTTGTGTGGAAAAACGTAAACTGTCTGTGTCAACATTAAAGCTGGAATGACGCAGGTTCTTTTTAATATGCAGAAGTAGCCTAAGCATTGTCACAGGTAGAGTGTTCCTACCTGTGTCAAACTGCTAGTGAAGGCATTTTCTCACTGAGCTATTGTGTCTTTATTTTTCAACTCAAAATCCATACGAACCCTCGAAAGCATGGTGTCATTTGCTATTCCCTTAACCACGGATTATCCCGCTGTTTTGGATGGGTCAAGAGCAATGCAGTGACAGAAAATAAATGAGTATAAATGGGGGAAAAAAACAGTGTTAACATCCCAAAGCTAGTAAATGCTACACGTCAGCCTAAACATTCAGGAATGTTGCTGATCTACTTTTGTTATTCCTTCTCTGCTTGCTTCCATGATCACTAGCCTCGAGGTGTATTATGATTCTTAATCGTCGGAGTGTGTTGTGTTCATTGTTAATAATAGTCCTCAGTGATGAGCATTTGCTGGATGTTAAATATAACAATGCTCCGAAATGAATTCTTTGAGAAATGCAGAACCGTCCCAGCACTGGGCCCTTATTGGTTAGCTCTACGGGCTCCCTCTGATTCCTTCGTGCCATGCTGAGTGGTGGCATTCCAGCCAGGGAGTCAGTTCAAACGCTTCAAAACCTGCCTGAATGAAAGGACTTGAGCGGTCGTTTAGCGAAACATGCCGATAAAGACTTTGAGTCTTGTTTTTTTTTATATTTATTAACCGCTTATCAAAAGCCACATGTAAATATTTACCTTTTTTTTCTGAAGCAGGAACGAAAGCATTGTGAATAATTGATCCTAATGTCGACATAATCTTCCTCGAGCATAATCGAGCGCAATACCTTTAACATTAAAGGAGGAAAGAAAATGAGACTGAATTGTGCACGCTGCATACGGCCATTGCATTTTCACATATGATGCTTTTGGGGGACCTTTTCGACCGAGACCCGGTGCTAGCGACTCGTGGTCTTGATGTCACTGGTCCCCAAACAGCTGCTTATGTGAAGCCGGTTTGCAGAGCGGACCCTCCCTTTGGAATGTATGCTGTCAGCAGGTTTGCCTGAAAAGCACCACAGGAGGGGGCACTGAATGCCCGTCTGTACCAAGAACTCGTTGATATTAAAATACCTTTTTGTAAACACCATTTGGATGACCGCAGGAGACTTACTGGCAGGCAAGCGGTGGGGGGGGGGAGAGGGAGTGTGGTTGATATACGAGATCAGTAAAATAATTCCCAAACGCGTATTAAAAACAAAAAATAGAGCATGTGAGACACGCAGCCATGACGTTTCCGTTGACGTCTAGAGACAAACTACTGATACTAAAATGTCACAACGAACTTCTCTGAAATGAGTCAACGGGAGTTTCCCAAAATTTGAATTTCCTTTTGTGTTTTTCAGGATAACCCTCGCTCATTTTGCATGATCCCTTAAGTGACACTGTAATTTAATAGCACGTTAAGCTTATAAAATGATCTGAAACAGTCACTGGGTTGAATCTTAGAAACACATGTGTTGGAAAACTTGTAAATTCCTTATTTTACTTCAGTGGCAAGATGAGAACAATATAAAGTGGTTTCTTGTTGGACGTCACGTCCCCCTGAATGAAGTAAATGTAAAGCTTGAGGGGCAAAAACAATTAATGAATACCCCTCCATTAAAAAAAGGATTTCAGAATGTTCAAATGGGGATGGAGTCTTTGGCAACTTTTTTTTTTTTGTTCCTACTTCCCTAAACCAAACGGCCAAAATGGTGGCATGTTTACTCAAGTCAGTATATAATTGTCCCAGAAGGCTTTATACACATTTCACTTTAGACAACTGCTACCCCTGGAGATCTAACTCAAGGAGGAAAGCGGAGAATCTCCGAATCTCTGGACCTACAATAGATGTTTTATATAAAGCGTCCCACAACTTAACAATAAAAACCACATGCCTATAATATAAAGTAAACTGATCAATGTCCAAGTTTCAGGCACATTTCCAAAATGTTTAGGGATTTACTCTGGGCAGGTCTACGCAACTACGTCTTTAGCTGTCCTCTGTGGTGCACCGCAACGCCGATGTGTAGTTGTTCAACTGAAACTGTAACAACCCCAAACGTAACTGCATATCCGCCGAGACGGTGTGATGCTACCAGTTTGTCTACTGGATGTTGACATATTGGTCAGCACGCCGTCGTCATCATGCGAAGAGGATGAAAATGTCTCCCGGTTTCTTCATTCTGCCTGCCGGAAACGGCACGCTGTCTCTTTAACAGGGTGCATTGCTCTGTGCTCTGGCGTAGTGGGGGAGGGAGGGAGGGAGGGAGGGAGGTTGTTGACGCAAAGCTGGGCCCTTATTGGCTGGGCCTTACCGGGGGCAGTGACATCACGCCGACGAGAGGGCCAGTGGTGTAAAATAACATCTCCTTTTATGGGACCGAGTGGATCGTTCCATTCTCAGAGAGCGGTGAGGTTTTGTTCTCCTCTCGCTGATCCCTTGATAATCTTTCTCCCTGTAAACTGCACACCGGAATGGCTCTTACATTAAGTAGGTATAAATGTAAGTCTGACCTACACTGAACACATTTATTTCTTTAGTGTTCTTAAACCACCTCTTGGCTCATTTTTTCCCTACTTTTTAGAGCTCTTTATTTTGAGTATATTAAACTGCTGTGGGGGAGCCCCCCCCCCACCCTCTATTACTTGTAATACTGTGTAATTAGTCAGACCTATTTATCTTAGACATATAGATTTATTACTATGTTACAGATGCCTCATCTCTAAGCCTGCATGATTTCTTTTAAGCACCTTCTTTACAGAACTCAAATGCCCATTTCAGTGATTTTGCTTTCTCTCTTTTTTTTTTTAAAAGATTGCACAAGAAGCAACACCATGACTGTCTCTCGAATCTCTCTTTTAGTGTCCCAGCTCTGTCTCTCATTCAGTCTGAACATTTGGAACCCCTCTTTTCACCTCCCTTCTATCTACACACATCCCTTTTTAACCTCAAGACTGAAACAAAAGCCTGCAGCTCCCCTCAGGTTTTACCCCCCCCCTTGCTGCTCGCCGACGTGGTATCTCCCGAGAACAAGCAGTCTCCTCCCCTCTCTAAGTCAGATTTGTCACCACTCCAAGGAAATGCACTGTACCCTCAAGTGGAGTAAAGAAAACCATAGTTTCACTCTTCCAGCTCGACGCCCACAGATACATTTAGAAAAGAGAGAGGGCCCGTTTTTGTCTTCACTGGAGGAGGTTGGCGTAAAAATTTAGTCATAACGAGAATACTTGAAAATCCTTGGGAGATCCTTTGAATTCTCCTCCCTCCTCCTCCCAATGTTTCAGTGGTTGGGGCCATGGCCTCTCAGTCAGGGTAAGAAATGCATGGCTAGTCGGCTGCTTCACTCATTTCTCTTGGTGTCGGGAAAGAATAAAACGTACAGCTTCAATTCTGCGACGCTGTCCTGCTAAAATGGTTATAGTTCCTACTACCGTGGCTGTCTCGCAGAATCCCAGTCTTGTATTCATGGTGCTTGGATTATATACAGTTGTGTAGAAGATGTGGCCCGGCCCTTTCATGTTGTGTGTGTGTTGGAACAAAACGGTTAAGTTCATTTTGGTTAAGAGCAAACTGCCTTCTCCACTCAGACTTTGACCTTTTCCAGTCCAGAACAACACTGTTGAATGATTACAATAAACACACATGGCGACCCCCGCTCTGAATTTAATTCATGTCATTTCAACTTGTGTTTTGTAAGATTGGATTTGCTGTGTGGGAACGATCTACTTTGCCTACCTTACTATGTTGGACGGCTGATCAACTCCGCAGGGCTCTGCACCTCTTGGCCTGGAGCTTTGGCTGAACTTCAAACCATTTAAAATCGCTGCCTCTGTCTTGGAACAAACAATTAAAAATATTTGACTTGTATCCATACTGGTTATTGAGTGCAACGGATCATGAAACTTGCGGTTTGGATTGATTCACAGAACGGATCAGCGCGAAAGACGAAAAGGGACAAAATGACTTTCTGTCCCTTTTTTTTTTTGTCTACTTTTTCTTCCACTGGAACAACTTTCCATTCATTGATGATCCATATTGGCAGTTAATCCCTTTTTGTTTGATAAACTGAAACTTTGTACGCTGTGACGGTAAACGTTAAACTGTGTAATAATTCATTCACACTGCGGATCCACGGCGGCCCTTTGCATCACTATTACCAAGCCATGTCCCATTTTGTTTACCTCCGTGCTCTTTGTTGATGCCCCTCGATTAGAACAGAGCAATATATCAGTGCCCCCTTTTTTTTACCTGAAAACTAATTCCTCAAGAACTTATTAGTGAGATTTAGAAGTAAGTTGGAGATCATCTTGCGGTAACAGATTCTGAGGCATTATGATCACCGCTGGGGATTTCCCATTCGCCGTGCTATAGCAGATGCTCTTCCTCCTGACTTTTGTTATGCTTTGTCACACTTTGCACACAGTAGCGTCCACCAACATATTGTAAACAGTATATACACGCACACCGGTGTTTGCTGTGGGAAGTTCTCTCACAGAAAAGTGTACTTTCTACACGATTTTTTTTAAATTCATCCCCCAGGTCACAGATTTAGGTCTATTTTGTGGCTTTATCCTTAATTGATAGAAAAATGTTACGCCGGTTATTATCTGTCCAGAAGAGCCTTTCCCTCTGTTTGCTTCATTCATATAAAGGCATTGCATTATTGCCCTGGGTTCGGCCTTGCTTCTGCACATGGTTTGAGTTGGGAAGTTGATTTATGGCCAACTCACAAACTGGTTTTGCTTGGATGCTTTGCTGCGTCATCACACAGTTGTGTCATGTTGCATGTTTTTCACATTATTTTTTTTTTCTTCTTTTCTTTCAGGGACTTTGCACTAATTGAGCACCAAAAGGCCCTCTCGGGATTTTTGGGGGCTTTCTTATTTTATCAAAGAAAAATAACTGTTGGCATGTTATAATACCAACATTAATGCTGCAGTATTTTTGAAACCAATAGCAGACACTTGAGCCTCCACTCTTTTGCTTTTGTTAAGTGCCATGCAGTAGGACAGGGTGTGACCCCCCCCCGCTCCCCTCCCTGCAGTTTTGGTCAATTAGTAAGGCAGAATGGACAGTAGTGCGGTTTTAAAAAGGATGCTCTTAACACTGTTTGAACAGCAACCCATTCACAAGATCAGCGCTTTCATATATATATATTTATTATATGAATGAGGTCCCAGCATAGTAAATCACCTGTGGCACATCACCCTTTTGTCTAGTGGTCTGTAACCAATGGAGACTGTTACTTTGTGGGCATGTAACTGCCTTTTCCTCAATATGTTTTCTAGTGAGAATGATGTTGGGACAAAATAACATCAAGCTGAATAAACTAGTATCTGGTGGGAGTTCCTCTACAGTTCTGTTAAATCTAGTGTACACTCGGAGATCTAAACCCATTCACATGTAGCCACTACACCATTGTGCAACTTCACTAGAACAGAGTTTCTTTTTTTTGGTAGCGTCTCTGACCGCGTGCAGCCTAACCTTGGTTCGCAGCTGCGCGGTACGTTTAGAGGTAAAGCGGTGGGGCGGTGATGAATATTTAAACGATGGATTCACTGAAGAATGTTTTCTTTTCCTGACGTTGGCCATGGCCTCCTCCTGAGCCTTGGTTTAACGTAGCCTACGTTGCTGTCCTCTGTAACTGCAGTGGCCTGTGAGGAGCGATGACTCGGAGTTGGGTGGAGTTGGGTGACGTTGATGACGCAAAACAGCCAAAGGCGCTTGGTGAAGGCGTTGGTTGGGAGGTTACGCTTAAGACTTGCTGATTGATAAGCCTCCAGATAAACAGTCCGAAGTCAAGACTAACTCTACAATAAATTGCTGCTCTTCTTCGTTCCTTTTTCAGTTTTAAAGCCTGAAGTGTGGACGAAACGCGTCTACGAATCGTTGTCATGGCGATTGTCACCTTTTACGGCCTTGTTTTCCAATTTTGAGTGTTTCCAAAAGTTTCCAACTTTTTTCTTCCGATTCCGTTTACACTGCAAGAGTCATTAAAGTCGGGTTTTTTTCTGCAGGCTCTTTCTGACCAAAACATGCTGGTATCATTACCGTGGCCAGCGACTGAACATTTTCTGCAATTTTAACCCACTGTTAAAAAATCCCACTGGATCTTTTGTTCGTAGGGGAACCCTAACTTTGAGTATTGGCCTAAAACAACCCCTCCCTGCAGCTCTCTACTGTGATTGCTTGTTCGGATCGTTTTTTGCATGCTAGCAGTGTGAATCCTTCCTGGTTTATCTGCCCTCTCGTCGGGTTTGATTTCAGTGTGGAGTTCTATCTTTCTTCTTTTTTTGGAAGGGGAGGATGGGGGGGGGTGTTCCTGTTTTTGAAATTGGTTTCCCATCCTCTTTCTTTCATCCTTACTTGGTAAAGATTGATAACCTCCTTGTGCGTTGTGTTTATAGTTCAGGACGAGGCGGGGTGGATTCTGTATAATCGCTCTCTCAGCTGCGACGCGCCCGCTGCTAATACGCTCGTTTCTGTTTTGAAAGCCTTGTAGTTGCTTTCTGTTCCAGACAGAAGTCTTGTTTTTCGTGGTTGTGCCTTTTTTTTTTTTTTGTTCTTTAAAAAAAAAAACTGTGTTAGAGACATGGGCCGTATTGTGTTTTTTTCCTGTCTGTGGACAGTTTGTTCAGGCATTTGGTGTCATACATTCAGTTACCACATCGCTGCCTTCAAATGTCTTTGATATAATGTTTACACTACACACATTGTTCTCGGAGGGACCGTGAAAGCAGCAATGTGTTTAGAAGTTATGGAGCCGACGGCTTAGAAATCAAGTTTAACGACGGTTAATTAATCTACAGGTGGATTTATCTTATTTTCCAGAAAACATTTGACACATTCTGTTCATGTCGAGTGAATGACGCCTCTTCAGTCTACCAACTCCACACAACTTGTTTATTTGAATAATTTATCTTGTGAGCAAACAGCCATTCAAATTGCAGTTGAGAAACTTCTTTTGACGACGTTGAAAATGGCAGTTGCATATGAGTGTGGGGTGGCGGGGGGGCGAGGGGACAGGATGCAGAAAGACAAATTTACATTAACCATCTGTACACGCAGAGTATTTGTACAAGTATCGTGCTTGTTGTCTAGATCAGCCTGAGCCCATCGGGGTCTACGTTCTCAACCGGTCCGCTCTGTCCACGATGCTGGTTTGTGGCTAACCCAAAGCAGAGGGTAGTCGATGGCTGATTGTGACTGCCAATGTAAAGTTGGCATTTTTTTTATCCGGACCAAGAAGTCCTGGCAGCAGGGAAGACTTGGGCTTGTTTTTTGTTTTTTAGTTTTGGTATCTCACTGTTTAGGAGTAGCTTCTCATTAGGCGTTACTTTTGAATCGCATCGTATACGAAACCCCCCCATCCTTAAAACCAGACAGAATGAGGAGTGTGTTTACAGTCTCTCCTCCGCGTGTACTTATGTTGACTTGTTGTTGTTGTTGTTCTGTTTGCGTTATTAGCAACATGAACCGTGAGGACCGGAATGTGCTCCGAATGAAAGAAAGAGAAAGGCGAAATCAAGAAATCCAGCAGGGAGGAGGAGGAGAGGCCTTTCCAGCAAATTCACCTCTCTTCCCTGAACCCTACAAAGTGGTAAGTTTGTTTACCTCTCCCTTCAGATGTGACATGACATTGATTAGTCAGTGGCAGGAAGTGAGAACGACACGAACCTCCAGGAACACTCATTTTGAATGAAGTTTTGTCATCACAGTGATAACAGTCATAATTTTTTTTTTTTTTTTGTGCAGAAGGGAATGTTTACCTACGGCCTCTGTGGCAAAAGGTGGAAACCCTCTTTCATTGGTGTCTTTGTACACATGTGCGCGTGCACGCTTTATGTAACATTTGTTGAACAAAAAACCTTGATTTAGTTTTTCTCTGCTTGTTGTTTGTTAGAAACGTCCTGTTTGACGAAGATGTGGACACATCTTTTGCCTCTCCTATGAGGGGAGGATGGTTTTGTTCCGTTTATTTCTTTTTCATATTGACCGTTAAGTCAAGTCTTGGATTTTGTGTGATGAAAGCTTAAGTAGGGCAAACTGACAAAATGCTTTTAATACCACTTCATCAAGCTCGGTCATCAATGGCGATCCTATTTTTAATCTCGACTATTTCGCTCAAATATTGAGCTGTAATTGGCGTGCCTGTGTGCAACATAGTTTGTGGGTAAAGTGTTAAATGGGGTGTGCTTTTTCCCAAGCATTTGTCTAAAATGTATTGATGGTTAGCGGTGCGACAATCGGCAGTGGACTAACTCTGCACAAGATACAAAAGAGTTGGGTTGACGCCTGTCTTCGGTTAGCAGCGCAGCCCTTTCCTCCCACGTCTCCCCTCCCATGCTAGTGGATACATATAGATGTAGGCCAGCCAGCTCCCTGCTCAGCCCAAGTAATTGTTAAGAGGATTCGAGTTCTCTGAATTGGTCTAATCGTTGAACACTAACCAGATTTGAGCAAAGGTAAGTGGTGCCTTTCCTTAGCCAGAGTTTGCCATCAATGAGGCGGGGAGGAATGTGTCCCGACAGGTCGGCAATAGAGAGGTGCACCAGAGGTGAGTGCCGACCTGTGCGTACCAAAACAAAGTGAAAGGTATGAAGCTGCCGTTTGAAGAAGTCCGTGACCTTTGCACGACAGAAGAAAATGCAGTTGCGGCAAACAGTTGTTTTTGCTCGATTCGTGTTCATGTCTTCAGAAGCAATAGTACCAGAAAAAGGCAGAAAAAGCCACCCGTTTAAGTCACTGGCTTCTCTGCACTTTGTATCTGTTGTCTCTTGCTCAAACTGGAGTTTACATAAGACTTATCCCCCCCCCCACACACACACACTTCTGCCCAACCCTCTGGTACGCTCCACTAAGTGGAAGTTTACTGTGTTCCGCTTTAAAGGCCATGTGTGCATGCAGCTGCAGCTTGGGCCGCCCAGATGTTTTTTTTTATGGTGCTGAGCGCACGTGCGTTAAACTCAGTGGCATCCAGTGTCTATAGGTGTGTGTGTGTGTGTGTGTGTGTGTGTGTGCATTATTTTTTAATTTGTATTAAGTTGGCCTATTTAATCGTGGCGAGATCTTGGGTTACAAAATCAAAAAATCCAATTATGTTTTTATTGCACAAGTTACACATGACAAAAGACAGAAGATGACAATATGTGGTTAGTTCTTTTGTAATTTATTGTGGAAATATGACATTGGAAAGGATGGTTCTTGGTTAGTAAAGAGGTACTCATGTTTGCAGGCCATGAACCTGAACCTGAACTTGACAAAAAAAAAACTTGACCTAAAATATGTAATTGTGTTTTACACCTCATTGTTTTTAGCATTATCAGCCAACGGCAGTACGTGTGTTAAGCCCGATCATCGAACCCGAACATCCAATCAGGGAAAAAAAGTGGACGCTCAGCTCCACTAACCACACACAGTGTGGGCCGAGCTGTGCTAGCAGGGAGGTAGTGGTGTGCATGTTATGACCAAGCTAGTTAACACTTCCTGCTACAGATAACGATAATGTTTCCTCCCCCCCCATGTGTGACTGTCAAACAAAGTAGACGTTGAGCGCTCTGTGTGAAACTGGATATTTTGCACTTGCCGTCACGGGCTGATTGCTCGCAGGTCGGCAGGAACCTGTGGCTTCAAAGTGATTGATCAACCCCCGTGTAGGGACTGTGGGCGGCCTTATCTGTGTTGACAGATGGTTGTGGACTAATCGGGGGGTCGTTTTGGATCAGCTCCCTGACAGAACGGCGGCTCTCTGCGGCCAGTCTATTTTTATTTCCCCCAACATTAAGTCAATAATTTAGAAGGTAAACCTGACGACACTCAGCTCAGGATTTTATTAGTTTCCTCCTTTTTGGACAGATGTAAATTTGCATTTGGATTATGTTCCTTATGCATTGACTTGAAGTTGGAGTAATATATTTTCTCAAGGCAAAGCAATTAACCCGAGTGTTGAACTTGTGCCCATAATGACTGTTTTCTCTCCCCTGCTCCTCTTCTTTCCCTCTGTTGGCTTTTTTCTCTCAATGAATTTTCTTTCCTCTATGGCTGTCAATTTCCTTTTTTTTTTCTTCTTCTCCCCCTTTATCATCACACTGTCTTCACTCCCCCCTCCCCACCTCTCTCCCTCCCCCCTTTCTCTGCTTCTCTCTTCAGTCCAGCAAGGAAGATAAACTGTCAAGCCGTATTCAGAGCATGCTGGGCAATTACGACGAGATGAAAGAGCCGATTGGTGACACACTTCCTAAGCTTGGCGGTAAACCATCTAACAGCTCGTCTTCCTCCGAGGAGAAATCGGGCCCACCTCTGTTCGGCGGGGACCAGCGCGGCGTCGGTAGCGGGGGCAGCAGCCAGAGCAGCAAGTGGACTCCTGTTGGCCCCGCGGCGGGCGGACCTTCGTCCCAGTCCCAGAAGCGCTCGGGCCTCCCGGGCGGTCACAGTAGCCAGAGGAGCGGCAGCGGCGGCGGTGGCAGCAGCAGCAGCAGCAGCGGTAGCCAAAGACACGGCGGGGAGGTGCGGGAGAAGAAGTCCAGCAAACACGGCGGCGTGTCGGAGCACTCCAAGTCGCACACGTCGAGTCCGGCCAAGGGCTCGCTGAGTTCCTCCGGCGGCAGCAACAGCCACTTGCGGGGCTCCTTGTCCGCCGAGCAGCATCACAGCAAGGAGCGCTACCGCTCCAAGTCCCCGCGAGACCGAGAGGCCAACTGGGACTCTCCCTCCCGGGTTCACACCTCCTTCCCCACTGGACAGCACTCGAGTCAGGCCTTTCCGCCCTCTCTCATGTCCAAGCCCGGCTCCATGCTGCAGAAGCCCACAGCGTATGTGCGGCCTATGGACGGCCAGGAAACGGCAGAACCCAAGAGCTCACAGGCAGAAAGCTACAGCGGACAGTCACACAGCAGCACCATGGGAGAGATGAAGTCCAACAGCAAGGCCTCGCTTTCCAAACTCAAGATCCCCTCGCAGCCCGTAGAGGTGAGGCTTTGTCTTCCTTTAACCTATAACCTTCAGGTGTAAATCTACAGTTGCTGAAATTGTATGTTGGTTATTTTGACTTAGACTTGCGAGCACGTATCCATAGTGACGTCATAGCTGGACGCGGTTACCTCGCAGCATGTTGCACTCTGTAGCTCCTCTTTAGAATGACTCATGCTTCTCGTAAAGGAGGCCTCCTCCCACCTGCAGCTGACAGCCAAGTTAATTGATAAAAACGTGTTAAACATCATGTTTCTGTCTTCAGGGATCTGGTGACGCCAACTGTGTCGATGAGATTCTGAAGGTAAATGTATATTGGCAGAAAGACACCCCCACACCCTCCCCCCCTCCCCTCCTTAGTATTCAGAGAGAAAAGCAAAACTACCTTGCAACTTATTCACATTTCTTCCCTCCCGTATGTGTTTTTTTCTTCCCTTCTCGCAGGAAATGACTCAGTCGTGGCCCCCTCCGCTGACAGCCATCCACACCCCCTGCAAAACAGAGCCCTCCAAGTTTCCATTCCCCACCAAGGTCAGGATTGTTTACTGTTCGTCTCAAGTCATGCGTCATGTGCTGTGTGTCTGGTTTGGGGCAACCGAACCAGAGTAACCTTTTTATGGCCCTTAAATGAGAATTGTACATAGTTTTACTATCCGGTATTAATAACTAACACAGAAACTAAAGGAAACTTGTTTGAACCTCCTAAGGAGCTTATGAATTGCCAATGAACATAATTCAAGGAGTTTCATTTAAAATAGATTAATTTGTATTTATTCATAGACTTGGATCAGACAAAACATTTTGGGTTTGTGAAATAATAACTTTTTTCTTTTTTTTAACCTCAGGACTCTCACCCTTTCCCAAGTGGCCACAGTAAGTCTTGCTCCAATTTCTCATTCAAACCCACATAAATGTGTATATATACATAAATATTTGATAAATGTAGTGCTTATGAGTTTTGTGTTTTTAGAGCGAGGTAGTTCGTCCAAGAGCTCCAGCAGCCACCAGTCCAAAGCGTGCGATGACCAGCCCACGTAAGTGCTTCATCTTTTCCTCCTCTTTAATTGTGAGTCCACGTTAATAGTTTTTACAGTGTAGATTGACTAAGAGCTGCATACTAAAACTAATGTATGTATCTATGAAAAGTAACCAGACATGCACCTCAGTGGCCTCAGTAAGTTGGATTGACAGAACCTACAATTACACTGCTCTAATAAAATACAGAGATCTAATTCAATTTGGTCCGCCCATCTCAGTGTACTGGAAGATGACCTGAAGCTCAGCAGCAGCGAGGACAGCGATGGAGAACAGGACTCTGCCAAGAATGCCTCAAGAAACACTTCAGCGAGGTAAACCACCAATCACATGTATGAACGGGGGCCAGCGTCGGGCTGTGCACACCGTTCACAAAATCAACAGCAAGTGAATACCTGCATTGTAAGGCAATTGAGAATTTGGAAAAATAGAGCTGAAACATTTTCAACTTGGTACGGAAAAGTTTGAAAGAATCTAATTTAAATGTAGTGGTTACGGATAATCCTCAGACATATGGAGGTACGGTATGTGACGTTTGTAAAACACTGACGCCGTTCTTTCACGCGCCTTTTCTGATACAACAGCAATAACAGCGAAGGAGCGGAGCAATCCAGGGACGACTCGAGCAGCCACAGCGGCTCGGAGAGCAGCTCGGGCTCCGACAGCGAGAGTGAAAGCAGCACGACGGACAGCGAGGCCAATGAGCCCCCCCGGCGCGCCTCACCGGAGGTAGTGACTCAAAACAACGTTGTCTTCTTCCTTCGGCCCTCTCTTTTAAAATTGTTTGACTGGCTTTCATACCTGCCCGCGATATTCTTCTTTCACTAACACAAAGTTTGACCTGTGTGTTCCCTTCAGCCTGAACAACCCACGGCAAACAAGTGGCAGCTGGACAACTGGTTCAAGAAAGCCAAGCAGTGCTCTCCGGCCTCCCCCGTGGACAACAACGTTCCAACCAAGTGCAAGAAAGAGGGCAGGGACAGCGGCTCGGGGCGCGGCTACAGCAGCCAGGGAGGGGGTTCGAAAGACTCGGCGGCACCCACCCCCAGCAGGGACCTGCGGGCGGCACAGAAGGGGGCGGAGGGCGGCCGCGGTCGGCAAAAGTCCCCCGCCCAGAGCGAGGGCGGCGCCAATCTGCGAAGGAGCACGGGCAAGAAACAGCCGAAGAAGTCGGAGAAGCCCCCGGTGGTGGAGGAACCCAAGGGAGGCCTGAAGGTGGAGAGCGAGCCGGCTCCCGAGATCCCCCCACATCGGCCGAAGGCCGCCACCAAGGGGTCCCGCAAACCGAGCATCAAGAAGGAACCCAAATCCTCTCCGAGGCCCACCGCGCCCGCCGTCGCCACCGTGGACAAGCGCAAGGCCAAGGCCCAGGCCCCCACCAAGAAGTCGCGGGAGTTCGTCGACACGGACTCGTCGTCGTCGGACTCCGAGGGGAACGACAGCATCCCGTCGTCGTCGCAGACGCCCAAGTACACGGAGAGCATCAGGACCCCCGTGTGCGTGTTCTCTCCGATGGAAGAAAAAGAGCTGCTGTCGCCTCTCAGTGACCCGGAGGAGCGCTACCCTACGAGGCAGCCGCAGCACCAGGTTTTACTTGTGAAGATAGGTCAGTGGAAGCCGCACGGCTTGTCTGCGTAGACCCCGTCGGTGCTTTTTCTTTTCTTTGGACCAAATTTAAACCCTACCTTTTCCTTCCCTTCCCGTTTCCTATAGATCTCACCCTGCTGTCTAGGATCCCAGGGCGGCCCTACAAGGAGCCTGCAGAGATAAAAGTGGAGAGGGACGACTCTCTGGACAGGGAGAGCAAAGACTTCAGCAAACAGAGCTCTGACAAGAGCTCTAGCAAGGCCAAGAGGAAACACAAGGTATGAGACTGGATGGAGCAAGTTCCTGTCCTTGTTCTCTGCTGCTCTGATTGATCTTTAAATGTACTTGAGGCTTTGAAAGACTCTGGGTGGTTCACGCCCTCTGGTTTGTTTGGGCCAATATGGAGTCAACCATCCCTCTTGGATTCAGGGAAAAACAAGGAGGCAGAGATTACTTAGACACAAGGAATCAGTTTGAGGTAAATCTTGCCAAGTTAGGTTTCTGATCAATGAGAGAACAACAATTTTGTATCTAAATTTTTTACAACTTTCAAAGGTCTTTTGTAAGTGTGTCTAATGAACACAAGCGAATTCAGGGCCAACAGCAACAATTGTATCGAGTTACTCCCTGAATTGAAACAAACTAGCGGTTCTATACTTACAAGCTAAGCGATATCACTGTAACTGGGAGCATTGGCAGAAGGTTGTACTGCATTTCATATAGGTTATCAATTCACTTCCTACAGAGAAATGTACACCCACCACAGAATCCTTTAATGTGGCTTTTGATTTCCTGCAACCTTTGTTTCTTTTTAGAACGATGAAGATGGCGCCAAGCCAGAGATCAAGCGTTGTAAGGTAGAGGAGAAGTCCCTCTCTCATCATAAAAACGGCAGCAAAGAGTGAGTTTTCCTCCTGATCATCTTTCATACCGTGTGCTACCATTTGACGTGACGGTACCACTTCATTTTTCAGTCAAAAATGGACCCTGTGAAGGCTCCGGGCGTTTGCGTGTTTATAACTTTACAGCCTCTTTAAGCTGCACCCATTTACCTTCATATTAAGGACATAGCTTTGGCCGTAATGTGTATCTGGAATGTTATTGTATAATGCGCTATAACGGTACTGTCACACTGGTTTTTGACTATTGAAAACAATGGCGATCCGACTCCTCCTAGGTCCAAGAGGTTGGTGGAGAAGAAAGAGGAGCCCGTCCCCTCACCTTCCATATCGGGTCTCCAGCGGACGCCCAAGGCAGAGCACCCGAGTCGAAAGAGGACAGTCAGCCAGTCCTCCACCTCTTTGTCCAGCGGCACAGGAAGTGGGAAGGAGGGAAGCCACAGCACCAAGGGCAACTCCACCTCCAAACACCGGAAAGGGGAGGACAAGGGACGCGGCGCACGCGACGGCAAGGTAATCGCGTGTAACTTTATCCGCAGCCATTTGCTGGGGCGTAACCCCCCGCCCCCCGCCCGCCCCAAAAGAAGTTGTATAACGAAATGTTAGAGAGAAGGGTTGTCGAGACTACGGCTGCCATATAGGTATATATATAATGTTTACGCCCTAATATCCATAGTGTGCAGAACATTTCTCCAGAAACCCTCAATCCCCCCCCCCACCCCTCTCCCTCGTTTCTCCATTTTAATCCCCTTCTTCAAACACAAGGCCGCCTCCCTTCTTTTCCCCTGAAAGTTTATTCCATCTCGCTTGCCGTCTCTGCAGGACAAATCCTCAAAGTGCTGCGATAACCAGCTGGCTGTGCCTCCACTCTCCACCGACGGCTCCAAGTCTCAGAGATCCAAGCTGGTGTTTGAGGACAGGTAAGAGGAGCTCCTTCCACTGTGGCTAACCCCTCAGCAGGGAGTGCAGAAAGCACTGCTGCGGGGATCTAGGGTTGCCTTTGATGCACAAAGCTGCAGGAGGTCGGGGAGGTCATGCATAGATGTGCTTATATGCAGGAGAGATGACATACATTTCCATTTTAAAAGCTTCTCTTTTAGGGATCTGTCTTTTTCATGCAGAGGTTAAATAATATCAGTCTGGCCTCCGACTTTCATTTGTCTGTTTTGTGGTTTGATTTAATGGAATAATTACTGCTCGGTGGAAATTTATTACGTAATTAAATTAATTTGACGTGTTGTTTCAGGGTCCATTCGGCGGATCACTACTTACAAGAGGCCAAGAAACTGAAACACAATGCAGATGCACTGGTAAGAGTATGAGCCTGAAGCCTATTTCCATGTGTAATTGAGATGCTGCAGCCTCAGCTGCTGCAAGCAAAGCAGTGAAAGGAGAAGTAAACCCGGTCTACACCTTTTTTTTCTTTCTTTTTTTAATATATGCAAAACAACAGTCTTGTGAGGTTTCCCTGGAAAGTTGACATATTTTTATCTATGACATTTATATCATACAATATATTTACTGGGATAAAGTCCTTTTTTCTCATAAGTATTAGCCGCTAACTATTTACAAGTGTCGGCTTGAATGGGGGCCTGAAATACTGGAGTTGCATGCTAATTCCACTAAGAAATATATAACTGCCATGTTGTGTTAGACAAGCAAACACATACAATATTCATTAGTTGGTATAGTTTAACAATATGGAAATGCTTTCAATTTATCTATAATGTCTGGAAAATGAATTGACCGACGCTACAGTTCAATCTATGATGCTCTACATTCCATTGAAAGGCCAACTCCTACATAATCAATTTGTTACTGTTGTTATTAAGAGTTTATTGTATTCCGCAACGAACCATATTAAATGAAGTCATGTGAAGCATTGGCTTGAAATGCAATGTGAGAGCAGTCCTTGCTCACTAACCCGCAACGCACCGCCATCAGTGACTCCATTGTGTTTGTCTCCCCTCTCCTTCTTTTGCAGTTGGACCGCTTCGAGAAGGCCGTTTACTACCTGGATGCTGTGGTGTCCTTCATCGAATGCGGTAATGCTCTGGAGAAGAGCGCCCAAGAAGCAAAGTCTCCCTTCCCCATGTATGCTGAAACGGTGGAGCTAATCAAGTGAGCGCAATCAGACTTTTATTCATTGTTCCCAAGTTTAAAGGGGAACATCACCATTTGTGAACTTCAAAGTGTGCTGACGTGTCTTGCCTTGTACCACCGCATGTTTTGAACTGCACGATGTGACTTACTTACTCGGGTCGCCGTGCGCTGTGGCTGAACGCCACAAGTTTGAATATGAAAACAAACCTGCTGGTTTAGTTGGCAAGAAGTGCGCTTACCTGACCTTTTGTAGCCGGCTCCTCGTCTCTGCTGGCGCTGTGCAGCTACTTTACCTGCTCCTAACATTACACACCACTATACAAATGAGCCCACACAGCCCATACAAATGATAGTTTACCTGCTGGGTTTCTTTTGACTGTGTGGAGTTAAAAAGATAAGCTGAGAGCTTATTTTTCCCCCCGGTACTTCCATTGTAAGTTCATGTTTCTAAAGTGATCAGATTCTGTGTACTTATATGCAACGTTTTATTTTTTTACGTTCAGATACACTATGAAGTTAAAAAGCTACCTGGCTCCGGATGCTACTTCAGCAGACAAGAGGCTGGCAGTGCTCTGGTAAGTTCTGACCGCAACTGACGGGTATCGTCAGTCCTAAAAAGTCCTCCAAGTCCTTGGAAGGAGGGTTGTGCATTTTAGCAACCCGCTTGACTCCGGTCGTTGCCGTCTTCTCTGAGAGTTTGTGATCAAACTGAACTTTTCTTTTTCTGTCTCCAGCCTTCGATGCCAGTCTCTGCTCTATCTGCGGTTATTCAAGCTGAGGAAAGACAGCGCACTAAAGTACTCCAAAACACTCACCGAACACTTAAAGGTACTTTTTTTTTTTGTTTCTTAGAAGCAGAGATTAAGTTTGGCTTAAGAGAGAAGCCGTATGAACTCCACGTAGGTCGTTGTGTTCATTTAAGTGAATGTTTAACATGCTTTGTACATAATGTTCTTCCCTTGATTTTGTCCGACAGAATTCTCTGAGTAACACCCAGGCTCCCTCTCCTGGAATGGGAAAGTAAGTTTTGTCCTTGCTTGCTGTTTGCAAATGGAACCCATTTGTAAAGGAGACGTGTGTCTTCTGCACGTGTTGAGTGTTCAATGGGGTCATTGTTTTCAAACTCCACAGAAAACTGAGAAAATCACGAACTATATACATTTTATTTATTTGATTAAAATATCAGCATCCACTTGTTTTCGATTTAAGTCGTTTGGCTCTCACGAGGCAAAACGGCTCGCCGTCTACCAACCGCTGTCCGTCATGACCGTGCTCTTCTCCGTCCCCCGCCCCGTTCAGCAAGGCGGCGAGCATGCCCTCCCCGGTGTCTCCCAAGCTGTCGCCAGGCACGGCCGTCGGCTACTCGTCGGTCATCAGCAGCAGCAGCAGCGCCAGCTCGTCTGTGACCATACCTCAGCGCATCCACCAGATGGCCGCCAGCTACGTCCAGGTCACCTCCAACTTCCTGTACGCCACCGAGGTCTGGGACCAGGCGGAGCAACTGTCAAAGGAGCAGAAAGGTGAACTGACTTCAAGATAAATCCATCGGTTCCAAAAAAAAATGTATTTCATTACTTGACTTGTTAGAGCTGAATCGCACTCATTTCACGTCTTTCTAAAGTAACTTTCTACAAATTTACAGTTGGACCGTTTCACTTTGTTTCTTGTTACTCCTCTATTGTCAGTTAATAAGTAGAGGCGACAAAAAGCGGCTTTTGAATACCATGATGGTTAACTTGGAACTCCTGATCCATAGCAACAATTGAATAGCTCAAACTATTCGTTGATCAAAATTATCAGTCGATTAATATTGAAATGACTTGAGTTTTGAGATGTAACCTCATCTCGTCGCAGGCTTTTAAACCCCCCGTCGCTGTGTCTTTTGGTTTCCCAGAATTCTTCTTGGAGTTGGACAAGGTGATGGGACCTCTGATCTTCAACACCAGCAGCATGACAGAACTGCTGCGTTACACGCGACAAGGCCTCCACTGGCTGCGCCTGGACGCAAAGCTTGTTCCCTAGCAAAGACTCGTTCCCTGCCCGCTGCTTCCACACACACACACACACACACACACCCCTCAGCTTCTTGAGTTAAGGAACATTTGCTCAAAAACAGTCACGCATGCGCTCACAGACAGACACACATGCAATGATGTACTGTATACACACACACACACACACACAGACGTGATGAACTTCTCAAAACATATCTACAACACTGTGTCCATTTTCTACACCAGCTTGCCAAAAACACTGAGCAATCCAGAGCATCTCACGGTGTGGACAGCACAGGGAGACGCATCCAACTGCAGCACAGGAAGTAAACGACACAAGATCTCATCGCCGCGCTTCACGTACCGGCGTTCTTACAATCTTTGCCATGTTTCTATCCATTCGGCAATGCAAGCGCTCGCTGGACTATTTGCTATTTTGTTTTTTTAGGCTACTTTTTGGCTTTTAACTTTTTATTTCACTTTGTTTCACCAAAGTACCTCCCATGAACACCAAAGGTGCTTTAAAATGAAGGTTTCTCTTTATCATTTTTGTGCCTTGTATGTGAGCGACAGGAAAACAAACAGCCACACGTCCTATCTGAATAATTGATCCCCTTTTTTATTTTATTAAACTAAACATTTTTCATTTTTAAATATTTTAAGGTTATTGGAAGCTGGCAACATTCAAGTCTTTGATTGCAGTTTTTTAAGTCGAGTCGTGTTAACGCGTTTTAGAGGAATGAAGGAGTTGGCCACAAATGAAGGTACATTATGCCATCTTTATTTATCGTTCCCGCAGCGTCTGCGAGGGCCCAGCGCTTAACCTTGGAGCAAGCCCACGATGTCTGAGAAGGGACTGCAGGAAGGGCTACTGTGCACAGCAGATTAATACTTCTGACACGCACATATTTATTAATGTTCTCTTTAGTCGATCGGTGTCTCAGTTTTTTTTATTTTCCACAATCGCAAGCTAGTTTCCTGCTGGAGGATCGTATGTTGCCCAACATGCGCGAACCCCTGTGGTCGGGTTTAATGCCAGGAGCCGCCCCAGACGGACCCCCCCCAAAAGAGCCGCTGTGGAACACTGGCCTCTTCCTATGGAATGTTTTCACACTCGTAGCGACATTGTTCACTGAGAGATTTCCTCGGGGCAGAGTGACTTCCACACAGTGTTGTTCATGTTTTGATCCCTTGTTTGCTCGAAGTGTATTTTTCTAAGGAACAGCAGGGAGCGTCTTAAGTATTGGAGAACAGAGGAGCGGGGCCTGGGTGACCACTAATTTGGCACAACAAAAGCGAGCTGATCTGTAAGGGAATATTTTAGAGAGGCAAACTCGTCAGTGTTGCATTTATAGAACAAAGTTTTAAAGATTATCATTATATATTTCAAAAACATAAGTATAACGGCCAATATAGATTTTTATTTATATACCACGCAGTTTTTTTTTCTCCCTCTGGCAGAAGTGTAACTTTTCAAATGCATTCTTTTTAAAACGGGGTTGAAGCAAGGATTATGAGATGCAAAGTATTTGTTTGTGTATGTCATTTTTCCTATTTAAATTTGAATCACACTTGTATTACAAGACGGTAGATGAGAAACGTGTGCCGGCGTATGCCAGCTGTCCCCGGGACGAGCATTTCTCTTATTTAAAATGACCTGTCATCCAGGGAAGTGTGCCCGGCGGTGGTTTTTGAATGAAGGTGTTGACATTACACCCAAGACATGTTGGTGTTTGTTAACGGTCAATGACATGAAGGACTGTACTTTTTTCTTTTTTTCTCCTCCTTTTTAAAGCTCACTTTCTCCTAAAACATGCTGGTAACATTTAAGGCTGGGTCAAATGGTATCAATGGAAACTATTAATGGTTGGTTTTTGTTAATGGCAGTTTGAAAAAAGAACAAAGCGCCACAAACCTGTAATAGTCTTTTACACTCTTGACACGTTTCTTCGATTCTTTTTTTTTTTTTTTTTTTTTAACCTAACTTTGGGGAGTTGTCACTTCATCTTGAACTCTTCATCTCAAGGTAAAACAAATCGTAGAATGTGAATATCTGACCCAGGTTTGACTTTTTTTTTTCTTTTTTTTTCTTCTTTCACTTGCTCCCTGGCCTTAATTGTAGGAGGGGATACTGTTATTTCCTCTGGCTCTTGAAAAAATAGAAAGCCAGAGGGGGTATTATTTTAATCATCTATGCAGGATTTTTACAAAGAAAAGGATCCGTTTCTTTTGGAAAAAAAATTTGCTTTGGAAACTTATTTTCCCTACTTTTTTTTTTTTTTCGCCTCAATGAGAAACCTGTTGAACTCAAGTGTCCAATGCCTTTTAGCTTTTGCAATTTTGTGTACTGGTTTAAGTATATATGTGTATATAGATCTGTTTTTATAACCAAACACGGATGGCTTTGAGGTATTTTGTACTTGCAGCTGGAGGCCAGTTTTCTCATAGGGGTTCCTCTGTGGGTTCAGCAGCCCGCTCCATGTCTTCATACACTGGTACACTTTGATAGTACATGTCCGCGCCTTCTTTTCCCTACACTGTCTTGTAGTCAAATGTACAAAATTTAGCAGTTAGATCCATTTTTAACAGTTTGCTACTCACACTTATTTATTTTTCTGCCCCATTGCGTAATTTTTTTTTTTCTATTTGCCATTTTAAGGAATTCCACTTTATGAAATGAGGAAGATGTAAATGTATTTGGGTTGTTCATGATGAGATTTTCTTGTAAGTAGTAATTAATAATTCTAACTTGAAAGAATCCAGGGTAAGATTTTTTTTTTTCTCACATTCATTAGGAAGATGTTAACACTTGCATGTTTCTATTTAAATACAAATGTATAAATTGTAAATATAACATTTCTTTAAGGGTGAATTTTACTACAGGTTGACATTTTTATTAAATTAAAAATGCTGTAAATACATTTGTGAGATACTTTATGCACATTTTTTCTTCTTCTTCCAAGCTGTTGGAGTCCATCGCAGTCTCTTAACGCTGTATATCAGATTCCTTTCTCAGTCCTTTTCTTACCGTGCTCGTATTCTTTGTCTTCTGCTTCACTGTCTCCCAGTGTCATGGTTGCCACATAATCATTAATGTCTCTAGAACCAAGTGTGAATATTGTCTTCTCTGTATTTGATATGGAGGCGTGTACTTTTCATGAAATGTATATTGTCAATCTCATGGATGGATGCAATCGATGGATGGATGGATGGATGGAGTGTACAGTCTGTTATGTAAAACCACGTCCGTTTCCTCCTCACGACGGGGCGAGGGAGAAATGGAGAGAGATGTATTTACTATGTGTCCCTTTTGAACAATTGGTCCAACATGTCTTTTGAAACAGAGGTATTTCTCTACAGGTCAAAACAGTTGTAGCAGTTTATACAGTATGTTGTATAACATCTTTTTTCTAAAAGTCGTCTCTAAAGTGAGACCAGCAGCATACACTATGTACAATAGTCTGAATTGGATTAGTTTTAAGAGAACTGATGATAGAGATACTATATATGATGGATGCAATATGATTAAAGGTACTCTTTGAGTTTGATCTTCAAACTTTAGGTTTATGTAATTTAAAGCATTCTTGTGAAGTGAGTATTAATTGTGACTAATGAGAGTCTGTCCTGAATATTCTTTGTATTTTGCCGTATTGAGAATAAAATATATATGAATATGTTTAATTGAGCGTTACTAGTTTTATTTTTACAGCACACAAGTATTTAGTTTTGGGGGAAGCATGAGAGGCCTTGAGGTATCTCCTGTCTGAACCCATTAACCTGGTATTCAATGATTCACATGAACACATGTTTTTTTATACATTTCTTACCAAACGGTAAATGTCAACATGCCCTGGAGTTGATTTGTAAATAAATAAAGTGATGCTTACAGTAATTGCATTTCATAAATGTATAGGATTTGTTAATTATTTAATCTTCCAAATTATGTTTTTAACATAAAGAGTGTACAATATAGATTACATTTCGTCATTGCATTTTTACTAATCAATTTGTGATAATTTTAACAAGATTCATGTCTTTTGTTTTCTTCCACCATATATACATTAGTTTGTATTATGTGACTTGATGCAACTTGAATAAAAATCAATCCTGAGCCACCTAAATAATGGTCGTCGATTTTAACAAATTGTTTCGTTAATCTTTCTGTGCATGAAACAAATGTATTCAAAGTAGTTTCAATAGATTTGCATTGCAGAGCCTCTTAGGAATAATTAGCTGCTCTGAGAACATGAATTGTTATGGAGGCTGATACTTTGTTTTATTATTTTTTTTTCTTCTTCCCCCACGTGCTTTCGGGTCGCCCGAAACTGTCCGCGCTGAGTTTCGGGCTTCTGGATCTCTCCGGCGAACCGAAGATCATCAAAACAATACAAGAAATTCCCTTCTCACTGATCCGCCATTAACGCAAACCCACCAATAGGATGTCGCGTGTCCCCGGCGTGCCCGCCTCCCCGCCGCATTTGATTGGTCGACGCGGCCTTCCGTTACCTTTCCAATCCGCTTCTACTCTCCGCAGGGAATGAGGTAAGCTAACTGCGAAGCGATGGAAAAAGGAAAGCTCATTACCGGGGGGCGGCGGGGGACGTTAGCCGACTACCAAAAAAAACAAACGAAAGTGAACTCCGTCCGGTAGTTTATATCTTATTTTTTTATTTTATTTATTTACTTGTAAAAACCCTTTTTTCGCTCGGAGGAGAGGAAGCACGGAGTACAAGTTGAGGAGGCTGACGAGCAGGTAAGGTGACGCGGAGTCCCGGCAGCAGGTGCGCCGGCAGCGCTGCGGCTCGCTGGGTCGTCAACCTGTTGCGCACTATTTCCAGCTGAAACCGCGGCACGGAGAAAGGGGTTTTCGTTAATTTGTTTCATGTTCAGGTGAAGTTTTAAAGAAAAGAAAAGGAGGAAGTTTATATTGTCGCTGGGAGTCAAATGAACGCAATAAGCTGCGACTCAGCTGTGTTTTGTTGGGAGGAAACGCAAATAGTGTTCAGCGTTGTTGATTCTAGTTCGATTAGCACACTAGTAGTATTTTCTCTAAGGTCATTTAATAATTAATAACTTCATAACCCGTCCAGATGTTCTAGATATTTTTTTTTAATCAAATTTAAATGCTCTTATTCCACCGTAATTATTTTTGTTATTCAATGTCACCATTATCTCTGGGGAAGTGCCTGATGATGAAGATGATGGTGGTTATTTTCAGCCCCGTAATGGATGTTGTGAACGGGATCCAAACTGCTGTTATCACCACATTTAAAAACAGGTCTCTGTCCCACTGCCTTGTGCCTCCTCAACCTCATCTCCTCGCCTCAAATTGATACCTGTCCCTGAATTATGCACACGAGGGCCTCTAATGACTGGAACTATGTTTTATTCAAAGTAGGGGCAGGGGCAGTAGGCTCTGAGTGGGAGGGGGGGAAACAAGACACTGGTGTTTTGTGCCGTGGCTGAAACCGAAGCACTCGAGCGGAGCATCGGTCGGATGGAGGCAGCAGCAGCACACTGGCCCCTCTGTGCGACCCCGCCGAGTCCGACCTGGGGGCCGCCGGCAAGACCCCGGAGGGGCCGCTTGGGCAGAACAGACAACTTGCACGTGCAATCGGATGCATAAGTTGGTTGTGTGTGTGCGTGTGTGTGTGTGTGTGTGGGGGGCGGGGGGAGGGTGTATATACACGCGTGACAGCACGAGTTTGGGGTCTGAGGAAAGGGAGCGAGAAACAAAAGAGGGAAGCAGATAGAGGGGTCACAAAGCCGTGGGGCCCTACATGTAAACTTAGCCTGGGTGTTGAAACAAGGCCTCTTTCTCGGTGTGTGTGCGTGTAAGTGTGTGTGTGTGTGTGTGTGTGTGTGTGTGTCTCTCCCATTCCCTCTCACTGAGGTAACAGGAGATGTGTGCACGGTAGCAAAGCAGCTCAACCAAACAGAATCATTTTTTAATGGTGCTTTAATTTTTTGGACATTTCAGACATGAAGTGTTTTAACCGTGAGGCCCGGTTGGTTGTTCTTTTAACGGGGCAGAAGTCCTCTCACTGTGCGCCGGTCGTTACTCTGATGTTTACATTCTTTCGGTGAACTTTCACACAGCCCGTCACTGTGAGGATGAACTAACTGGTTGTCGGGGGAGTGAGGTTAGATCAGGTTCAGATGGGTTGCAGCAGCTATAAGGAACTTCCTGGAGGCACCGGCCAACGGCCTACTGTGAGTCAGATTCACAAAATACTAATGAAATTCCAGAGATAAAGCAGATCTACAGCCACAGAGAGCCGAATGCCGCTGAATCATCTTCCCTCTTTGAGCTTCTTTGGGAGGTGTTGAGGTAATGGACGAGGAAGCAGCAGCAGCAGCAGCAGCTGGAAGGTGTCACACTCGTAAATACGCTAACAGCTCGTGGTCTCTGGCGTTTCTTTTCCACCTCCTGTTGTTTACACTTTCCAGCATCGGAGGTGTGACCGTGTCGTAATTCCGCTTCATCCTTTGTTACTCGCGTGACGGGAGGTTTTCACCGGATGAACGCGTCATGGAGGTAACCGTGAGCAACGGGGAAGTCGATTGGGTCTTTGACTCGGTCAGGTGCGAGAAACCGCAAACAGGATTTGGATTTTTTTCTTGCACGTAATTTTTTTTGTAAGACCTGAGGGTTTGATTTAAAAGGAATACAAAGAGGGCCGGGAACACAAACGAAATGGAGTCGAGCTACAGTGTGAAAACGAACCGTCCGTTGGACCTGGTTCAATGGGTAATAAAGTCAATTCATTTTGAGGAAAAAAATGTTTATTTGCATATTGGGTAAAAATGAAATCTGAGGCTGTTGTAAGCTGCTGGCATGTTGTGAAATTTTGAATGATCGCAACAAAGTAAACATTACTGTGCCTACAATTATCTCATTGTGGTCAAACCTGAGCTCGTTGCTGAGCCTGCGTGTTTCTTTTTTTAAATTGGAAATAAAAGCCGTGAGCGTGTGGTGGCCGCGGATGTGAAGGGGATGTGGCTCAGTGAAAGAACCTTTGCCATGACCAAGATATACATAATCACTGTGGGTTGTTATAGCTTTTGTGCGGAGGTCACCATGACAACACGGAGCTTCTAGCTGCTACCCAACCACGTGTTTGTGAAGATTAAAAAAGAAAAAAGCCCAGGTGATGCAGGGTTAAGTTGCTAGTTTCTAGCTGGCTGTTGCGTTAGTTGGTTTAATATCCCTGCTGCTCCTGTCCTTGAGAGGAAACCCCTTACTGCAATCAATACGCATTTATTTAAACATCTACGGCTTCCCAGCTCTCTTTTGTCACCTTCTGTCTAGTTCCTTCAGAGCTTTTTTTTTTTTTTTTTTACCAGAGTTTGATCGTCCTCCTTTTGTCGGGGGGAACAGAGAGGCCTCTTCAGGTCAGATAGACGAGAAGGAGACCTCCACCCCCTCCGGGCAGGCTGGAAAGCGTGTGTGTGTGTGTGTGTGTGTGTGTGTTACCTGAGAGGACCACACCTACACTATTGTACGGACCCATCAGGACGTGTGTGTGTGAGTAACTTTGGATGGGTTAAGACCGGGAAACATAAGAGCCCCTCCTGTGTGACTGTACTGTACCTCCACAATGTACCTCCCGATGACAAGCTGTGAGGGGGGGGGGGGGGGTCACCATAATACGGCCTCGGACTCTGCAACACGGCCGTGATGCGGACGGATCAAAGATAAAAGAGTCATTTGCAGCTGTCCTGACATGGCAGGAAGTGGAGGCTCGATGTCTATTTTTACCGGCGTGTGTCAAGTCGGACCTGAAGTGGCTTCGACTCGGGTCTATTTTCAGTCACAGGTCAAGTGGCTGATGGATAACGGCCCCGTCCACCAATATTTGCGATGAGCAGCGAGCCGGTTGGTTGGATAAATAACTCCCATTTTAAGGAAGTTGGGTGTGAAATCATTTCTTAGACGAATGTGAAATGTTTTCCCGGTAGATTAATGGTGGTTGCTGGTCTTTGTTTTCATATGATGGTGACCTGCGTTCTCTGGCCTTTTGGAGAAAACATGACGTCTGAGGACGTCGCCGTGAGATGAGCACTTTTCAAACCACATTGTCATATTCAATAAATCATTGATCGAAAGGGGAAAAAAGCCACGAGAGGGGTTTTTTTTTCTGCCTTGCGTCATAAGAAATACTTTTCCGGGTTACAAAGTCCAGAGTGTGGCACAGAGTTTAATCTCTCTGTGATGTATTTTACAGCCTTTAACCCCCTCTCGTCGCTTGCTCTGAGGTAGAAAACCTGCCCTCCCAGCAGTAAGAAAAGAAAAAGGAGCCCATTGTGATCAGCTCCCCCTAGAAGGCAACACAATGGAGAGGAGGGAAATCACTGACTCCTGTTCTTGACTTTGGAGCGCGCTGATCAGCGCTGATCACTGCTAAAAGTGAACTCAAAGCTTCCAGTGTCTGCGGATGCGCATGTTCTGCTGTCGTGATTTACTGGGGGCAACCATACGCCGGATTAAATAAATCCTGTTCTTTTTTTCTCCATCCTCACATAATTTTTCATTTTCTTAGATTTCTGCAGCATAAAGCAAACTTCTCAGAGGAAAAGCGCTTAAGCAGGATTACTGAGTTTGAGAGACTTATTGGCCTGCGGAGGGGGAGGGGTGTGATGTTTGGCTGCACGGCATTGATCATCGGCTTCATGCCGTGAATTGTGGTGGCGCTGGCTAAACGCTGACTCACGTGACGACCTTGGTTAAATGTGGACTGCCGGATGATTTCAATGTCAAAGCCATTGACTTTTTGCTTTTCCACCAAACCGCATTTACCCGTGTTACTTAACTTGTTGTGGTTCTGCTAGCTCATCGTTTTGTAACAGCTGATCAGGGGTCACTGGGTCCAGCTGAAACGCCGTTGTCATTGTTGTTGTTTTATTTTTTTATTTTTTTTCAGCTCTACGGTGTTTGCTTTTGTAGGTGACAGAGCAAGAAAAATCCGTCTTCGATTGGTATAAAGTGCTCATTTGGACAAAGTGATCTCGGTGTGTTGTGTGTTTTACAGAAATGACTCACAACTAAAGTTAAAACTTGTGGTCCACTCGCTCACTCGGGGCTGCTGCTGAACACTTTTTTTGTCATTTCACGACTGGACCACTCCTCACACACGTGCACGTTCTCTTTTTGCAAGTCAAATGTCGGGCGCACGCTGCATTAGCGACAGCGAGCCAGCGCCCGGTCGCGGCCTCCTGCGAGGCAGCGTGTCGTGTATCTGGAAGCGTCCCTTTCGCTGCGCTTAAAGCCTCCTGGCAGCTCGTGAAAGGCGAGATCAGAGGCGCGTCGGTTCGCTTTCGACCGTTGACGGCGACCCGTTTTTTTTTATTATTGTTGCAGCTCTGCTTCAGCGTTCTAAGTGGAGTTCTTTGAATCAGTATTGTTGGAATGCTGAAGCAGCATTCAGCTCCTTTTAAGACCTTAGGACTCCCTCCCTCTCTAACACTAACAGCATTCCACCACATTTTCTGCAGGAAATGCTAGTTCTATTCTTTTATCCAGTGCTCGCACAGCTTTCATTATAGTCCATGGCTGAAATGTGCATTCACAGGCTGTAATTGGCTCATATCCGCTCATCCAGGGGAGCAATGAGGCCGGGCGCGGGATGCTGATTTCTTTGGAGCTCAGCAGGTCGTTGCGGTACCATAACCAGGAGGGAAGAAGATTTCAGGAGTGGAAAACGCACACTCCTTATGATGCCGCCCGAAATGAAGAGAAAGATCGCGAATCCAGAAAAATGGGGTCCGAAGTTCTGCTGTGGACCTTCTGTCGCAGCTGCAACGGATGAAAGGCGCACTCGCTCACTCAGTGCTGCTGCTAAACACTTTTTGTCATTTCACGACTGGGCCACTTCCCCTCCTATTCTCATCCCTGCAGGATTAACGTATCCAATGTCGTTATGCAGTGGGTGGTGAACCTTAAACGTTGTCCATGTGAATTAATAAAAGCCTCTTGGTGGGAAATAATCCCACATCCCAATTATAAAAGGATGTGTTTCTGAATGTGAAAAATCCAGCCCTCCATATTCTCTTATGGGAATATCTTTTCCTGTTTCCTTTTTCACTACCTTCCTAGAACTAATATTGCTGTGCATCAAGTCCTCACGTTGCTTTATTGAGTGTAACCCCACAGGATTATATCGCTGTGCCCTTCTTTTCAACCAGGAAGTGTTCCTTTCTCTTCACCTGCCGTAAAGTACAGGTGAGATCAAGGAACAGATGGCTCAGGAATGTGACACAAGTCACTTTTTGTTTTTTGTGTGTGTGTGTGTGTGTGTGTGTGCGTGCAAGGTGAGCAGGGGCATCGCACGCCACCCGGAAAGCTTGATTCTTCGATTTGCGTGTCTGTTGCGTTTGTAACGTCGTGTTTGCTGTACCTGGCCCATTCCTAGGGGCGCGGCTCTGCCAAACAACCAAACCGGTGATAAGCACGGGTCAGGGCGCCATGCCGCCATAAAGTGTCAGCTGTTTGGCCTGCTGATGGATGCTCGCCCAGAGCAGATTATTTTACTGTCTTCTTTTTATGCTGTTAGTTATCTCGATCCTCTCTCCGTGTGCGTCACTTTCTCCCCGTCCTCTCTTCGAGGGTGCACTCCGGTGACTCGTGCTAAACGCTAAGATCGCACCGCTAACGCGTTGTTCGTTAAGCATGAGGACGTGCTTAAATTTTAACCTAAAGTGCAGCCGACGGGAAAGCCAATGGAATTCATTTTCAGGTATTTGGTTGTATTTAATTGACATTAAATCTAAATGACTTGAAAAGGGAACCACGACCATCTGCAGTTTGAACAATTTCCTCTGCGTGGCCGTAGACAGTAAAAACAAAAAGGATATTGTGATTTTACCGGTGCATTATCTCCGTGTCAGTGTAGCACTCTCTAAAACAAAACATTACAGCATTTTGTCCTTTTTTTTTCAAATTTTGCTTTTTACTTCTAATTTCCAGAGTAAACGATTAAAGTTAAGCGGATCAGAGGTCACTTATACGCAAATTGTGAAAAACCGAAGAAAGAACTAGCACATATTGTCCGGTCTTTAATGTTTGATAAGTACATTAACGGCTTTTGCCATGGATTCTACAAGCATTAATACATTCATTATGTATTCGACCCGTGAGGACTTTGCAGTTCTTTACCCAGCTTGACTGCCTGACTTTATCTCATGCCGAATTAATTCATTAATTAATTAATTAGTTAGTCATTTGAATTAATTTTTTTTCATCCAACCGGCTTTCGTTTTGGTGATTCAGTGGCGAGATTACCGCAAACTCTCGATCAGAAGAATAACGGCCGCCCTTCCGGGTAGAAACCTACCTTGACCTCTGTGTTTGACCTCTGTGACCGTGTGCTCGCTGCTGGCGGCGCAGTCACGCAGCGTCATGGCGTCCGCGCTGCGTCCCTGGTTCGTTCAGACGCTCCTGTGTGTTCACCGTTCTCTGACAATGGAGAGACGGGGCCTGAGCTAAAGAAGCCGCTGGGGACCGAAGAACAATAGATTGTTTTTTAAGGATAGACGTTTCCCGTAGCGGTTGGCGGCGTGGGAGACTTTTCCCACCTTGGAACAGGAAGTGGGTCATTTGTTATTGTGCGTTTCTTTTCCTGTGGTGTTTGTCCTCAGCTTCCGGGCCTCGATGTCCTCTTCTCTTCTCACTTTCGGTGCTTTACCTCCTTTCACACATTCCTCGTCCTGGTCCTCTTTTGTCTCCGTGGCTCCCTCGGCGTTGGTGACGTCGTACCTTTTCCGCGGGCCGAATAAATCGGGTCATCTTTTGGCTTTGGACGGTGGTGACGGATGTGGAGGCACTGGTTTAAGCCGGCGTGGCCGTGTGTGCGAGGCGAGGGTCATGCATCTGTCGGGTGACGTCAGAAGGTACCAAGGTTTGTTTCCTGGTAAAATGAATTGCATTTCCTCTAAAAGGTGCAGGAACAGATTTCTGCTGTATTCACGGTTAAAACGTGATTGCTTCCATAAAGGTCCTTTTTAAAAAAATAATCATTACACTTCGGACTCTGATCCCGAATAATATGTCCTCGTCTTTTAATATGCACACCAAAGACCGGAAAACGACACTCCGGCGGTAACGGTGAAATTGCGGGCCCCCATTTTTTGACCGTACTCGCCTCCTTCACTCCAACAGAACCACCCCCCTCCCCCCGGCCCCCTTTGCCAAAGCCTCGGACTCTTCTAGTTTGCAGGAATTCCTACAGTATAAATTCACCATGACTAGATCATATTGCAACCCCACCGCCGCCCCTGGAAGGGGTCCTTTAATACAAAAGTAATTGTCTTCTCAGAGGCCTGGTGAAAAGTTTATCACTCACAGAGTGTTTGGTTTGAAAACTCCTCGCTGCAGGTCCTTTTTTTTTTTAAATACAGCAGAGAATATTTTCAATAACGCCCCTGTTGCCCTGATCTGATTGCATTTGCACGTCTGCGGCGTGCCGCCGTATAACAGATGGCCGGGCTGTCGGCGCGGCCGCTCTATTCGAGCTCTTCAGTGCAACTTTAATGAAAACACCAGCGTGTAATTAACAAGTCCAAATGTTAATATTGTCAAGTAAGTATTTAGGGCAGATCAAGGCCGGAATGCAGAGCTTATTAGAGGGTGACAGCTTGTCTTGATCAGTTAGCGGTTTCAGACATCGACGTGAGCGCTGCCCGGCAACAACACGGCCGCAGCCTCTCTTACCCCCCCCCTCCCGCCCCCCCCCACTCTCTTAATCCCAGCGCCGTGTTACGGTGTCCGATGCCGCCGCCTTCGTAAGTCAGCGATCAATGCGACGATTCACTTTTTAACCAAGACCTTCGTGGGCCAAATGGTACGATTTGAATCATACGGCAGATATCTGAAATCATTAATGTCGTAAGCAGGAGTGGTGCATCATGGGAAGCAGTTTTGTTACAGACACCCAATGGATTACAGCGGCGGGGGGGAAGGTGATGGCCAGCTGTTTCTGCGTTTCACCGTGCCTCTGATTGAGAGGACGAGAGCAGATTTTCCACTTAGCTCAAAGGTCAGTCGACCCATCATCATCATCATCATCATCATCATCATCTCCTGCCGCACAGCTAGCGAGGCTAACACGCTTATTGCTTGTTTCTTTAGTCTTCCCCTCTCTCACATCTGAGAGGTGTTTGAGTTTCTCCTGCTGCTGTTTTATCCTCCCGTGCCTCCGGTTTCTGGCTCTCCTCTGCGTCCAGTTCTGCCTTCGGCTTTCTCAGACGCCCGGTGGTCCGGTCTCGTGGCCGCATGGGGAAGGTCACGCTGGAACATATAATCACCAATGACTGACAAATTCTTTCAGATTCTTTCTTTTTTTTTTTTAACACCCCCCTCCCGTGCATCATTCCTCTCTCACATAAGCCTCGCTCTTTTTTCTTTCTTTCTTTCTTTCTCCCTCTTGTTCATTAGTTTTATAAATCCAATGTTTCACAGAAATGTTTCCTTGCCCGACCTTTTGGGTTTTGTTTTTAAAACAACACGAGACGAAATGGTCCCGAGCTATACAGTAGCCTCCATTAACCGCAATCTGATTATTAGAGATCGGTTAATGGTTACCTGAGCGACGTCATTACGACCTTCGTCAAACGGGATTTTAAAGAACGGAACAACGCAGACTAATAGTTGTCAAACAGAAAATGAGGCCGATGGTGGGGGATAGTTAGTCTTTGTGACAGTTTTTTGTTCTTCTTTTCTTGGGAGGTCACCCATCCACCCACCAGCCCCCTCCGTCCTCCCCTCCTGAGTTGGCTGGTCTCCATGTGCCGGGCTCGGGGCTTTGGGAATGAATGGCGCCCGGACTCTGCTCCGTCTTTGAAGCCAGCCAGGAATGCGAGGCCTCTTTTTTCTCTCTCTCTCTCTCTCTCTCGCGCGCGCGCTAGAAGCTATCTGCGGCGGTGAAATATTCCCTCCGCTGCGCTCATTGTGCATCGGAGAGAGCCGGACGTCATCGGCTGGCCAATCAGTGCCTCCCGCTAGGCAGCTTCGGGTCTCGGTGGGGGGAGAAGGGACTCGCTAGAAGCCTTCTCTCTCTAATATCTGGCTCCCTCCAGTTACTTTGTCCGGTTCCTTCTCTAAGAGGAAGAAAGATGCCCTGAAAACTAGCGGATCATTCCAACAAACCCTTATTTCCGTTGAGACTTGGGACACTTGTCTAATGCATTTCACAAGGAAGGTCAGCGACTTGCACTCAAAGTCTGGGTGAGTTTTCTACCTGTTTCTTTGTCGCCGTCTGAACTTTTGTAAACTTGCGTTCACACCAGCCTGCAGGCGGAGAACCTCTCAGCGGAGGCTGCATCCAGAGCCTTCCAACTTGTGCTCGGCTTCTCCCGGCTGTCAGCATTGTTCGGCTCTCCTGTTGTTGTGGTTTGCGTGTGAGGGTATTTGTCTGCGCCGGTCACCCTCTGCCTCACCCCCACCCCTTCCCCCCCCCCCCCCCCCCCCCCCTGTACATTGTGTCACTGCCTGTCCCCTCTATCACTTCCACTTGAGCGCTCCCCCTTGTTTAGGAGCCTCTCCCTCTCTTTTCCCAGAGTGCAGAGGAGGGCTGGAAACCTTGCAGACGCACACACACACACACACACACACACACACACCGAGACACCACAAATCAGAAGGGCCTTGATAAACACATGGGATCCCCCCGCCACCCTTAATACTGTCGTTTGAAGTCTCTTGGGAGTTTGTTTTTTTGTGTGCATGATAAACATCTTTGAATGGGGGTGTCGCAGCTCGGCAGCCGCAGACGAGCGAGCTGCTCGTTAGCCCTGACTGGAAGGAGTTTTGGTCAAAGTTAGCGAGTCCCGATTCACGCCAGGATTTTCGTATTCAATGCTGAGGTGCGACTCTGATCCGAGTGCAGTGCCAATGAGTTCATGAGCCGGTTTGTGTTTGCATGACCGGTATGTAGGTCCAGCTAGGTGACGGGGTCACGGTAAGGCATGCATGTCACGGGAGAGAGAAGATTATACCCACTCTGTCATTACAGCCTGTGCATTATACGTAAACCGTATCATTACCTCCCAGGGGCTGGTTTCTGTGCTTTTCGGATAGCTTATGACGGCAGCAGGGTTCCATGCGTTACGTTTTTAAGCAGTATACTTATACTGAAATAGGGAAACTGGAGGAATAAAAACACTTTGATGACTGAAGTCAAGGATGAAGTGAATTTGTTATTGACCATTTTGTAAAATAAACCGCACTCGAAACAAATGGCCTGTGGATTTAAGAGTGCAGAAGAAGCTTTTGAAAGGCCCAAACACAAGTATGTTATCAGTTGATATAGCTTTACAGCAATCTACGGCTTGTTGCAGGGACAAATACCCTGTTAAAGTTTCCTCAGGGTCGCAGTCACGGTTGTGAATAAAGTGGTTTCATCGTGCCCAAGTTGTGGCTTTTTTGAGCATGATTAGTGCTTCCAAATGCTTCCATCCCGAGAACAATACAGGTGAAAGGTAGAGGAGTCTTTGCAGATCTCAGTCCTGTATAACAAAGCATTACACATCCATCACATGAATAATCCTACCAGATTTCTGGAGCTCCACAAGGAATTCCTGACAATTTTCGTGACATAATTTTTCTTTTAAACCGTTGTGAAAATAATGATTAATTGCTCACCATCTTCGAACTATTGGGGAAATAAAAGTACCTGCATCTCGGTTGGTTTAAACAGTTTACCATTTATATTTAGACACGCAGTACATGATTTGTCTTTGCAATTCATAACAGGTGGAGCATAATCTTTCACGAGAGGAATTTGACCTAGAAATGCCAGGCAGAGATGTTCCTCTGGTGACTAACTTTTTTCTGGGATCTTTACAGTGTTTAGGCAGAAAAGCACCATGAAAAGGTTGGGTTTTTATTGTCTGCGGCGTAGATAGTGGGATATTAGCAGAAGGAATAAACGTGTTTCTTCTATGCTAGTGTAGCTCTATCCGACTTAGTGGACATGCCAAGCTTACAATCTAATACAAACATTGGTGTTTGTGTAAAATTGGCATGCCGTCAAAACGGCCATGCAGCAGTGGTTTGTGGTTGCAGTCTGCACAAAGCCACATGATGCGTTGAGTATTGCTCAGTCACTGCTGTTTATTTGTATTCACTTTTTCTATTGCTGTTTGAAAACCAGATTTTGTTTAACCTTTACACATTTGAGCAGGACTTGATGTTGACAACCAATCTGTGTGTTTGTGTTTCCTACACCAGGAGCTTCTGAGACCTTTGAAAACACCAGACACAGGCAGGAAAATGAGCTAAAAAGGCACCGGCGTGACGGACAACTTGATGCAAATGTGTTGGTGGTAATTTCCCCCGGTTTCACCCACGAGGAAGACGCATGCATCAACGTAGATACCCGCACGGCAGTACTCACGAAGCCCCGTCCGTCCCTTCCTGCTATCCGCCCCAGTCCTCCATGGATTCCTATAACTTGCACTTTGAGAGAATGAGCAACGTGGACCTGCATCCTCTGAGCCTGCCCGTCAGCCGGCTCTCCCCAGCCAAGTCCAGCAGCAGCATTGCCGACCAGCTCGCCCACCAGCACCAGCACGGCAAAGGAGACTCTGCGTACAGCTCCTTCTCCGGCGGGTCCACCGCCCCGGACTACCCGTCGCCTTTTCTCACAGACGACCTCCAGTCCGGCTCCTTCAGCAACTATGCCGAGCTTAAGTACGTGAAATCTATTTGCCATCCGAATCAGGCTCTGCAGTCCGACTCGAAGACCATGGACCAGCTCTATCGCTCTGTGGAAGCCATCTCACAGCAGTATCGCAACAGTACCAGCGCGAGCGTGACCCTCCGCAACCACCAAAACGGCCATGACGGCCTCTACACCAACAACAAAGCTCTCTCTAAAAAAGAAGGGCCTTCTGGGGCTCCGTCACACAGGCGCCCACCCGCCTGTCTTTCCTCCTCCAGTCCCAGTTCGCCTGGATAGTTTTATAGCCACAAAAAACTTGGAAAACAGCAGGGTCCACCATCAAGGTTCTGAGTTTCAGCCGCAGCCTCAAAAAACGCAGAAACCCCTGAACCGCCTCCATGCAGAGCACCGCGGTCGGAACCCACCGAGGCCTGAGGCGGCCAACCCAGACGCGGGCAAATGCGGCTTCATTTCGGACCCGGTGTACTCCGTTTGGAGGGGCCCCCCGCAGCAACAGCCGCAGGCCCTGCAGCCGCCGAGCTACCGGCCTCACCTCCAGCCTCGCGATCAGACCAGGCCGCCGTTGAACCCGGAATACATTTCCATCACGGACAGCAAAGCCTCAAAGCCGTCAGTCCTCCCGGGCCGATCGCCTCCCCGGGGTACGAGCCAGCCAGACCGCCCGAAAGTCAGCCAGTCCTCCAGCGCCGGGGGGTTTAATGGAGACCACCCCAGCAGGTCCAGCAGTGGCCATTTCGAGAGTCAGCGCAGAAGGGCGCACTCGGAGCGCGGTCGCCAAGGTCCGGAGTCACCCCGAGCTGTCAGCCCGTGGAACTCCGGTGAGAGTTTAATCAACAGCAGCATCCAGCACAAAGGGCAGTTCTACTTCGTCACAGGAGTGTGTAAGTCTGAACCTGGACTGAGGACTTACTCTGCATCCGTGTGCGGCTCCGAGGCCGGGAGCGAGGGCTCCACCGGGCCGGAGACACACCGGCTGAGGGAACGATGCCACAGCACGATGGACGATTTGTTCAGACCGCTCCAGGACGGCTCTCGCTCTTCCAGCGGCGCGATTCCACAAGCCAGTAAAACTTTCACTTCCCGCAGCAAGGAGCTCTCCTGCGGAAGCCCAGAAGACCAGGAGAATCACCGACTGTCCTACATCTCAACCGGGTCCTCTCGAAGCGTCGACGCCTTGGACGAAAGCAACATGACTCAGAGTCGAGATATCGGGCGCCACATGGCCAATAACCCTATATTTTACTGCGGACCTGACGGGAACTGTCCACCGCATTCAACCAAACCGACGATGGAGGTCGCCCCGCCGATGAACCCGGCACAGCCCAACTACCACAAGAAAGAGGAGCAGGCAAAGAGGGGGAAACGGCAGCCCTTGACGGATGTAGCCAGCGAAAGGATAAACAAAGAAACCACCCCGCTCCTGTACCACCTCACTGGAGCCAGCAGGGCAGCGGTGCAGCCCAAAACGAATGCTGATACCTGCACGAAAGGACACGAAGCAACCTCAAACAGAGCGGGACGTGAAGACGTGGCCGTCGGAGACGTGGAGAGCGACCGGAAAGGTGACGCAAGCAGCAAAGGACGGAGGGGAAGGCGTCCCCGCCGCCTTCGGCACACTGGACGAATCGTTTAAAAAGTACTACAAAGAGAAGCTGAAGGACGCGCAGACAAAAGTCCTGAGGGAGACGTCGTTTAAAAGGAGGGACCTGCAGCTGTCATGGCCACACCGAATCAGGCCGAAACCCGAGCTGAGGCCCACAGTGATTCACGCCTTCTCCCCGTCACAGGACTCGGAGACTTCCACGGATACTCTCACTCCCTCTGCGACTTCCGAGGAGCCCGAGAGGGCAGGCGCAAAAGAAGGAGTGCGGGAGAGTCGGGAGGGAGGGGACGAAGGGACGGAGAAGGACAACGGGAGACCGGCGAACGTGGCGCAGCCCCAGGTGGCACGCATCGGCGGGAGGAGGCGCCTGACCCAGGACCAGAGGAAGATGTGCTTCTCCGAACCGGAGAAGCTCAACCAGCTCGGCGGGGCCCCCGTCCACTCGGCGGGCCTCTCCTTCGGCAACGAAAGCGAGGGAGAGGAGGTTTGGCAGGAAGGAGAGCATGGACTGGTCGCAGCCAGGAGGAAGATGTTTGAGAAGAGGGGCAGGGCCCTTTCGGCCTCCGCCGCCTCAAAGACAAACCTGAAACATCTGCAGCAGAAGGCCCTGGTGGAGTACATGGAGCGCAAGACAGGGCCAGAAAGCAGCCGAGCCACAGCAGCGAGCGCCCCCGACCCCGTCTCCGTCCAGACAGAGGCATTCTCTGGGCGAGAAGCCCTTCGATTGGGTTCCCAGACCGCTATCAGGAAATCCTGAAGGCAACGGCGTCAAGAAGAAGCTCCCCAGACCCCATTCTGCGGGCCGCATCCTCGACTCCTCAGCCAGTTCAATCAGGTACGAAAAGAGAAGCAGAGACAGAGAGCAGGAAAACCTGTGTGGTGGGTTTTGCTTTTATGGATGAAATCAATTGAATTCTCAAATTTTATTCTCAAAAAAAACAAACAGGTACGCCCAGTTCTTCTCAGGCCAGTCGAATCAACCCAGATGGAGGGAGAGCCAAGGTCGGTGTCAGGGGAAGTCCGCCTCAGTGGAGAGTCTCTTGGACCAGCCTGAACCGCCTAGTTGCTTCAGGAGAAGATCTACATCCACACCACAAGCGTTTACGGTAAGTCCGTTCAGAGTGAGACTATTAAAAGACACTTTAAAGTCAGCGCCTGATAAGCTTTCCGCCACAAATATATAAAATGAAATGGTCATTGGAAAAGCTGGGCGGAAGAATATCTGCGAAGGAAGACCACATATACTTTGCTACACGTCTGCAGATTCAAGTGTAGCTCATGTGTTGCATCTTGGCTTTTCTTCTGGGTCTGCAGGCTGGCGACTATGAGGAGGATCCATTTCCAGTTGACACTATGGAAACCCGGAGGTATTTACCAGCACAGCAGACAATTTTTAGCGTTTAATTTAGTGGCTAAAGAGTTTTAGGTCAGTGTTCGTTGTTGCAGACCATAAAACCTCCGTCTGATTTATTGGTGCACGGAAATGTCAACTCCCACCTGCTCCAGCAAACCAGCATTTCTTTTAAAAGCGGCACAGGCTCTACAAGAAGAACCTACGTTTTGAATTATATCAAATTGCAAAAGTAAAAGTTTACCTAGCTTCATTTCATTCAAATTTGTATCATTGTTTTTTGCGAATTGATGGCTTTTGTTCCACATTTAAACACCTGATTCTCGTCGTCAGTCCCCAGACGGATGCCGCCGAGGACTCCTCGGTAATGCCGGCCCCTGACCTCCAGCAGCGGGTCCGCGTGGTCGCACAGAGGGGGAAGTCCATGGAAGAGCTCGGGTCGTCAAAGTTGACAGGACCGTCGGCACTCAGTAAAAGTTCTGAGCAGCTAGATCAACTTCTGAGGGACTTCACCCGACCGGTGGGACCGGAGCGAGACACGAGGGGCCTCCTGCTGTTTGCCGGAGTCAGAGAAGCCGCTGGGCGGGACCAAGGGAGGAAGAGACTAAATGTAACGGAGCAAGCGGGCGGAGAAGCGGAGTTTGTCGGTCATAAGAGCGCTCGAGGGCAGACGCTGAGCCGAACCCGGAGGAGGTCTCCGTCGAAGGAGAACTCTGAACCGGGCGAGGGAGCCCCGAATAACTCAAGTAGACCCACCTCCCCGGCCCCTGCTCCCCCGGCCCGCGCCAGGGTCTCCTCCGGCTCTCCCGGTTCTCATGTGCCGGTCACGGATGACCTCAGGTCCAGCAGACCGCCCAGCGAGACTTCGGTGAACCCACCCTCCCCCAACTGTCTAGTGACCAGTGAAAGGGAGATCAAATCCAGCCCGCCCGCCTCCACCGAGGCAAAGCTTCCTAGTGAAGGCAGGCTCGTCTGCGGGTAAGATCCTTCCTGACGTTGCCATCATTTGAATACAGCGCCATTTGGATAACTAAAACACACTCTGTTGATGTTCTTTTCTGTTTCTGCATATTCGTAATTTTGGCCGGGTGTGGTTGTTGACCGTCATTTGCGTAACCTCCAGCAGAGTCGGGACTCCCCCGTCCGCGGCGGGATCGCAGAGAGAGCAGTCGGTGGACGAGCCGAGCGGCGAGGCCCCCGATTCGGACCACGAGGTGTCTCTGAGCTGCGGCGTCACCACCGATCCGTCGCTGTGGATCTTCCCCGCGGAGGACGAGGCCAGAGAGGAAGCCTGTGCCTCTCCGCTGACAGACGTTTTCGACGACGAGCCCACCAGCCCGGCCCCTCCGGCGCAGACAAGTGAGCCCTCTGTGTCTCCCCGCGCCTCCGTCTCCGACACGGACGTCACTCGGCAGCCGGAGGCGGAGGAGAATCCAGAGAAGGGGGATGAGAGGTCGGGAAATACCCGGGAGATGGAGGAGAGGGGAACGCCGGGGGGAGAGGCGGAGAGCCCCGAGAGGCCTCGGTGGGAGGAGCTTGCGGAAGCGGTGGTGCGGGCCGACCAATCGCTGGCCAGAGTGCTGTACCCGCTGGCCAATCGTAAGACGGCAATGATGCTGATGGAGCAGCTGCTGTCGGAGGACACACTGCTGATGGAGGAGCACTACAAGAAGAAACAGGAGCGGAAAGGAGCCGCGGAAAGGTAAGCCGCATTGTCCCGGACCACCAGCTGTGGTAGTCATGGATACATCCCCAGTAGTTTACACTATCGAGACGGAACAATCTTTCTATTGGCGTAGAAATGTAAGATTACCGGCCGTGCTTCATACATTTCCCCAGATTCTTCCATGGCATCCCATCCTTTGGGGTGACTGTAAGTGTGAAGACTTTCTCCTGGTTTGGATTTGAAATAGTGTTTTAGTGCCCGGTTCTTTAGACCTCCTGCCTCTGTGTTTCTCTATGAAACTTTATGCTATTTTTCTGATGATCAAAGAGCTGAGCTCTGTGACCTTTTGTTGAGTGGCAAGCACAAACTCACCTGGCCGTCACCTTTCCGCTTGTGTAAGCACAGAGAAGACAAGTGGACAGCTCCATTTCAGGGTTTTGTAATACGTCATCAGGAGTGGAGTGTGCGTCCTGTGTGAGTGGCACAGTGCGCACAAGAGCTAGCTCGAGAGCTAACTCGGCCTAAACTCGTGCTTCTTTTTCTAGCGCCGAAATGGCCGAAGAGGCCGAACCTTCGCCTCGTCCTCCTGACAGCCTGGAACCTCGGCGCACAGACCTGCCGAGCAAAGCCGACGTCGCTGAGAAAAAGGTCAATGTTCATTTGTGCCAAAGAAGCTGGGGACGATCTTTGTCCAAAGCACTTCATGGCAAAAGTAATCTGGGTATTCCACTCATTTCAAACCTAATATAAACCATAATACATTTGCTTCGACACAGAATGTCTTCACTAGTATGCATAAAAAGACAGCAGCAGCCGAGAGAAGGACTTTCAAACACGCACCATAAAACACAAAGCCCGGTGATGTCATATTGAAGCCACGTGGTTGATATATGTGGACTCATTTCAGACTTAAGATAGTTGTGTGTTTCTTATCACATGATGTCCCGTCTGCCTCTTATCAGTGTCTCCCGGTTGCCTAATGTTTGGCTTAGATAGCCTCCCTCTCCCTGCATGCCTCCCACATTCATTCTTGACATAGTGGGCCTTTATATATGAAATAATGACTCTTCTGTAGCATCATGGCCTAAAATCGCTGACACACCACCTTCCCCTCCCATTTAACAGCTCCTCTTGGTGGCGTCCATCGACGAGCGGCTGCGTTCGCTGGAGGAGACGCGCGGCGCCCTGCAGGCGGACGTCCAGGAGAACCTGGCCCACGGGGACGCCCTGGAGGCGCTGGTCCGGGACCGCTGTGTGCCGGTGGAGTTCGAGAGGTACATCCTGTTCATAGGGGACCTGGAGAGGGTGGTCAACCTGCTGCTGTGCCTCTCCGCCCGGCTGGCCAGGGTGCAGAACGCCCTGAGCACGGTGGACCAACACACGGACGCCGAGGAGAAGGTGAGCAACAACGAATCGTCCATCGTCTGATCCTTGGAGAGATCGCTGGATTCCCGCAGATCTCCCGCTTAAAGCTCGCCGTGCACGAGTGATTCGATAAATCCAATTCACACGTATCAAAGCAGCTTGAAAACACTGTGAACGACTCAATGAGGCCTGGGGTTAAAGGTCGACCAAATCAGTTAATGAATACGTGGTTAAGGTGTTGCCGTCATGTACTGCAACACGCTGAGAGCTTCTGGCGAAAAAAAAAAGATGGCCGTTAGTGTTGGAAGTGGGCGGCTGCTCCCGTGTGCCCTCAGCTGTTTACTTTAGAACAGCAAACAAAGGCCACTCGGAAAGAGTTTTAAGGGCGACTTAAAAGCGGTCGCGCTTTACTCACCGTGTGGCATTCCAGAAATGCTATCTGTGTTTAATCACTATTTTCCTTTGCTTATCTGTGTTTCAAACCAAAGATTATTACATAGAAGCAGTGTGACAGAGTTGACGCCCCGGGGAATTAAATTATTATCCTTGAATTCCATCGCGGTGCCTTTCATTAAAATATGTTTGCTGTCAGTCATCGGGCTCTTTATTTCAAACATCGCTTTGTTCCCCCTCTGAATGTCCCTCTTCCCTCCGTTTCTTCATGCGTCACGCCGTTTACAGCATCAATTTGTGTTTGCATGGATGTATTTGATGTGCAGATTAATCCCTGAAAGGACGCTTTGTCACTCTGTCCATCTGTCAGAGCGCGGCTGAAGGTGCTGCATACTGAGAAGCTGGTTGGAGGCTCATTTGTTTTCCCGCTGTAATCAGCAACGCTACTATTTACACTGACTCACCGAAACTGCGTGCCGGTTTCGATGACATTTCTATCCACCCTGCCCTCTGTTGACAAATGGTAAAACTGCCTAGTGGCGGTTTTGAAATGGGATCTTGCCAATTTTTGTCCCCCGTGACATGAAAAGAGATGTTAGTTATTGATTTTAAAGCAATGAAATTTGGCACAAAATCGAGTTTTGGACACATTTTCAGGTTTTCCTTCAGCAGTCCTTTTAAAACGCTGCGTTTGTTTGACCTCGCTCTCTGCAGGATGTTTGATCACGGCTCTAGTCCTCTGCCAAAAGCATGAATTCAAGCCCAGAATAATGTAGATGTGACGCGTTGACAGCACGAGGTCTAACCCATGGACTTTCCTCTCTGCCCCTCCCCCGAAACCCCAGCAATCCCTGGACAACCGCCACCGTCTGCTGTGCAAGCAGAGGGAGGACGCCAAAGATCTGAAGGACAACCTGGACCGCCGGGAGAACCTGGTCTCCACCTTCCTGGCGCGCCGGCTGTCCGCCGAGCAGCTGCAGGACTACCGGCGCTTCGTCCAGACCAAGGCCTCGCTGCTCATCCGGCAGAAGGACCTGGAGGAGAAGCAGAGGCTGGGGGAGGAGCAGCTGGAGGCGCTTTCCAACAGCTCCGGTCTGTAGAGGGGAGGGAGAGACAAAAAAAGAGCTCAGGCTCCTCCTGCTGCTGTCTAAAACACTTTGCCGCCCTGTTCTGCTTTTCTGCTGCTCCTCTCGTACTGCACGGGCCGCGTGAGAGATGAGAGACGGAGCCCCCCCCCCCCCCCCCCCCCGCCCTCCTCCCCCAACTATCCCCGATGTGTCCGTTAACTTTGAACAGAGGGTTGTTGCAAACGCCGTTGTCCTTTTAGTGTGCCTTGTTGCTGTAGAGCGTCCAGCCACGCGTCCTCTGTCCAGCCACTGTCCTCGCGCTTCTTCAATAAGACGGTAGTGCTGCATCTGCATGTGGAAAAAAACCTACTGTAAGCTTTAAGAATGTATTTTGGACCTGTGAGAAGCCTTCAATGGAAGAGCGGGGGTCCGAGAGGGGGCGGGGGGGGGGGGGGGCGGAGGGGGGAGCGGTGTGCTGCGTTCGAGTCGGTTTCCGTGTCTTTTTTTTTATTATGAATGTTTTGAAATGTTTCTCAAATGAAGGCACTAAAAACCAAAAAAGGGTGAATGGAAAAAGAAAAGAAAAAAAGCACTTTGTAACAATACGTGAATGCACATTTCTTCCAATCAGAGTCGAGTCGTATGAAAATGAAAGCCTCACTGCGTCCCTTCAATGTTGAACTAATCGTTATTTTTTTAAACAGGACTGTGTTGAAAATAACTTTCCAGCTCATTTCATACTTGATGTTATTAAGTCTTAATGATTTCATGCCGGAACGCCTAATCGTAAGGAGGTGCTAAACCTCTTTAAAGAGGATTATAAGTAAGCAACAATTATATCACTCAGTATTTCCTCCCGATGCCCCTTCGTCGCCGTCGTGATACTTGAAACACTTTTTTTAACTGAAGAGGAAAGCCCACAACCTTCACTTGAGGTGTCTTAAACTAATTTGTAGATGTATGCAGCCTTTTAAGTTCATTTAAATTCACACAGTAGTTTAATTTTTTTTTTTTACATTCAAAGAAGACTCCTGAATCAAAGGACTTCCCTCTCTAGATTTTTAAATATCATTTGGCATTCCTCTTTTTATAGACGTATTCATTTCTTTGTACTCAATCTTCAGCCAGAGGCGTCGGTGACGTTAAAAAAAAAAGCATTCCCCCACTAACTCAAACTAATAAAAAATAAAAACAAATTGGAAAAGCTTTTTCGTTAAAAGAGATTTTCAGTTCCTCCTTCCTGCTAAACGAACCCAACCCGCCCTGCAACATTTCTCTGGCGATTTACGGCCCTGTCCGTTTCCGTTTGCTAAACAAATGCGTGTTTGTTTTGGCCTTTGTGCTGACGCGCAGGGCCCAAGGGTTAAGAAAGAGTCACGGTGTTCCTCGCAGCCTGCAGGAATCCTGAAAGCATGAAACATCTCGAGGGAAAGAAGGAAAATGCTCCCACAGAAGAAGAGGAGGAGGAGGAGGAGGAGGAGGAGGAGGACTAGCAGCACCGCGACGAACCCTCACTTCACTCGTGTCAATCAATCAAAGCAGTGTTTTGTTGAGGGTGGCAGAAAAAAAGGGGCCAGAAGGTTTTTTTTTTTTTTTTTTGGAAGGAGGATTATATTTGTTTAGCCTGTTTCGCATGCAGGAGACGTGTGACTTTGATAAGGAGCAGGATGTCTCTCAAAGCCAAGAGAGAGGAGACATAATTCAAGGGGTCTGAGCCAGTGGGAGGACAGCAGATTCCTAAATCCACAGTTTCTGCTCTATTTCCCACGCGTGTTTTCCGTTGAGCGTTTGAGTTTGATGGGGTTTTTTGTGGTTGTTGTTGTGCCTGTTTTAAAATGTTTGTAATATTGTGAATAAATTAAGCTCTCCCGCTCCGTCCGGCGTTCCACATTTCACTTATTTTACCACAGTGACCTTGCCGTGCTACAAGTTGAGGTCAGTATTCACGCTGATTTATGCTTTGTGCTCTTATATAAACACTGAAGGCTTGGGACGAGGCCACATTACTTCTCACAAAGGTGCCCCGTTTTTAGTTTAAGTCTTATTTTGTAGTAATTTCTCAGTTATAGAGACTGTGGGAGCAGTTGCTATCGTCAGAGCTCGTCTCTGCCCTCTGCAGGAAAATCAACGTACTGCTGCCGAGAGTCCACCAGTGGGAAACTGAACCGGGGGCAGGAATACTAGTGCGGCCCACAAAAATAATAACCAGGACCTACTTTTTTTTGCATGGGATCATTATTTATTTTTTGTCATGTCATAGCACCATATCAAATCTCTCATATTAAATACTGATATGTTAGATCACAAAATAAGGCAGCCTAGTTTTAGCATTAATACCGGAAACAAGGAGCCGGCCTCCGTCAGTGCATCTAATTATCTAATGGAAAGGGTGGCCTTCAGGCCCGAAAGGGTTTATTCGAACCCAAACATGATCATTTTCTAAAGTAGGTTTATTGTCCAGACTAAAGGACATTTCTGGCAGAAAGCAGCTTTGAAGGCAAACTTGTGTCATGGAAAGATGAACCTCGGGGGAGACGATGACCGACACAAGACTGCACTCAGTGTACTTGGCAAAATAAACAATTTCAATCAGCGAAGGCGGCACTAATTGCAATTAGGTCCTGCGTCATCACAAAGAAACGCCAGGCAGGCGGCCGCGTAACGAGCGGCTTCCTGCCGCCGCAGGCAGGCTGACACGCGGGAAAACGGTGGTCGAAACGTAAAGAATAACCGTTGTGAAGGGCCACAAAGTGTTCAACTTGAACTTTGAACCGTGCGGCCGCAGGAATGTGAGCACGCCCCGGGCTTCCTCCTCTCGGCAAGGGGCGCCCATTACACCGCTCGGCTGTGACTAATCGAAGCCTCGACTGTTTTTATGCCAAACGGCAGCAGATTGTTTCTGACCCAAGAGCCCTTTGGAACCACCTTACACACACACACACACACACACACACACACACACGCCGTTGACGCATTCAAGCTGGGTTGTGTTCAATACTTGAGTGAATCAAATTCTGCTCAACATCAGAAGATGTTAATAAAAGTCACACATCACTGGATTGTTGTTTAGTTTGGCATTTTATTAGCAGTTTCTGTCTAAAATCGAAGGTAACTACACACGTTTTGATTCGATGTCTTTAAATGATTACAATAATATACATTTTTTTCAAAATACCTCCATATGTATTTAATAATTGAAATATTTCATTACATTACATGTCATTTAGCTGACGCTTTTATCCAAAACGACTTACAATAAGTGCATTTCAACGACGGGGATACAAATGTTTCCTTATTGTTTCATTTCAGTCATTTATACTGAAATTATTATACTATGATGTTAACGGGTATCTGGGAAATGTGAAACAACACAACATAATGCGGAGCTCATTAGGTTGCATTTGAAAGATTAGACCAACAACGCAGAAACCAATTTCCAAACATCTTTGCTTTAAGACGTTCCCACCATGTTCTCATTTACACCTTCGACCCACCGTTTTTAATTCATAATTTCCTCTGACATGAAAATATTTCTGCTTCTTGCAAATAAAGATGTGAGTACATTTCTGCACCGCTCTGGGTCTTGTTCCTGACCTTTTGTCCAAAGCAGCAGCAGAAAAGAACATTTGCTTAATAAAGTCCGCCCCCCCTCCCCCTCTCCTCTGGTGTTTTGGAATGAAAAATCGTCTTGACATGAAGACAAAGTAAGCTTCTGGGGAAGTGACATCACAGGACACGAAAAGTAAACAGAGGGACGAGGAGAGCAGTCAGAGTCACGGCAGGAAGCGTGCACACACGCACACACACACACACACACACACAGACGCGCGCGCACACACACACGCACACACACCGGTTCCTTTGATCCGGTGACGTCTGTCTCGGAATTATGGAGCACCTGGAAATGACACACCCTGCGCCAATCCGGAGAAATACGCAGATTCTCGCTCTCTTCCTGGGAATCTCATTGAGATGTTTGCTTTGAAGAAAGACCAAAGTCCTCGAACAACCTCCTCAGAGGCTCAGATTGGTATTTATTCATTCGTTATGTTCCTTCCAGAGGGATTGAATCAGTCACAAGTCATTTCTCAGTACGTTTGCCTGTGGGAATCGAGAGGCCGACGCCTTTATTCACTCAAGTTCCTCTCCGTTTCTTAGAAATGGAAACACAGAAGTCGAGTGTTGATTATTTTTTAGCCTTTTTTTTTCTTTCCCCGGAAACATGAATGTCTGTCACAGATCGACGTCCCGTTAGTGCTGAACACACATTCTGATATTAAGTTAGTTCACATGAAAGCCTCCGACACGTTTCTCTGCCTCAGGCTGCCGTCTTCTCGGCCCTCGGCGGCTTCGTCGCTCGCGGAGAGAAGTCCGGGCCTCTGCTTCTTCCTCCCGCTGCCCGTCGGCTGGGGCTGGAACAAGCGGCTTATTGTGTTCAGGCCCTTGGGGCGATCCGGGAAGAAGAGGTCCAGCTCTTCCTTGTCTTCCTGAGCCCGGTCCTCGGCCTCCGGGGCTTTGGGTTTGCCCAGCATCTTTCTCAAGGTCTCCGAAGTGCCGCCGTGCAGGTAGTGGTGGGCCCTCTTCCCGTAGTTGTCCCTGACGCCCGGATCGGCCCCGAGCTCCCCCACCAGCAGGGCCACGATGTGCTCCTGGCCGTGCAGGGCCGCGATGTGCAGGGGAGTGTACCCGCCGTGGGTTTTCGCGTTGACGTCCACGTCGCCCCCCCCTTCCCTGGATAGGTCGACGATCCTCACGAGCATCTGGCTGTTTCCACACTTGGCGGCCCAGTGCAGAGCGGTGAACCCGGACGTGAAGTCCCTCTTCTCTGCCAGCTGGTGGTCCCTCAGCAACAGGCCCAGAACGTGCCTCCAGTGGCCCGCGGCGCACTTGACCAGCCACTGGTGCTCCGATTGCTCCATGGGATGCAAGGAGGCGGCCCTGGTCTCCTTGGGCTCCTCCGACTCCTTGGTGCTCCTCACCGGCCTCCTCATCTGGGGCGAGCTGGCGCTGGCCTCCACTGAATGGGGGCGTCCCTTGCTCCTGGAGGCGTCCGGCTCGGGGCATCCAGGCGGGTCGCCCGGGTCCACTTTTAGTTTGCGGATTTCCACCTTGGTGGAGCTGCAGGGCGGCATCCTCAGGGGCAACGCGTAGGGTTTGATCTTGGTTACCGTGTCCTGCCTCTGGACCTCAAAATTCAGCATCCTTTTGACTCGAACACTCGGGTATTTGCCCCTTTGCAAAAACACCTCCATGGGAGTCAGTAATTCAGCGGGATCTTGCCCATCTTCTTTGCCCATCTCGGGCTCAGAAACAGCTGCTTTGTCCCGGGTCCGCGCGTCATCACAGGCTCCGGACTGCTCGCCCCCCGCAGGTGAGCGCCGGTGCTCACCTGTCGCCGGGACATCCGTATTTCCAGGTTCCTTCGCAGTCCGCGCGCCCTCCTTCGCACGCTGGTGTGTTTTGTTGACGACTACGTATCGGACACCGTCGATTTCTTTGACGATTGCGACATTGTTGACCCAAGTCTTGAAAATCTCCCTGTTGCGTGCTTTCTCAGCGGGATCGTCGCAGTCTATCCACCCTTTGAATTTGCACACCAAGTCGGATTTCTTCACCTTTCCCCCCTCCGCTATCAGCAGAGACAGGACGGATTCTTGCGTGAAAGCCATCGTAGACTGATCGAATGGAGAACTTTGAATTCTTCCTGCTGCTACAGGAGCCCTCACCTGGCCGCTCACTTCTCTCCTCCTCCCTCCTCCCGCCTTCCCACCTGGAGGAGTCTTTTCCGGGATCGCTGACGACGACACAGTTTGTATAATATATGCGCAGTGTCTTCCGACAGGCAACGGGAAAGTGAAAACATAAAATGAGGAACGAATAACGCATTGTTTATTATATGTAAACATATATGTACATTATTCGTCCAAATACAAGCAAAGACTGAGGTAGAAGCCGGAATTGAATGTTTTGATTTGAAATCAAAATAGGTTTGCATTTAGATACACGTACTTTTAAGTTATGTTCCACATTAAGGGCTGTGGCTGGATGCACAGAATAAACTCAATCGTGAGCACTTTTTAAAATGATGATGAATTAGACAAAATATAAGACGGCTTGCTCTAATTGGGTGTGTATTACGCTCCAGCAATCTGCGAGCTCATTTTCTATTTAATTATTAAAGTACTATTTTTAAAACGACAATTATGCCCAAACACAAGCTGATTATGTAATTGTGTTATCTCGAACACTTCACATATTTGTGTCGTTCTGCGGCGCTTCTCTCTCCTGTCCTGGCATGTATTGTGTTTAACATGACATTCCTGGATTGAATGGGAGTTTCCGGGAAATGACCATATTGGAACGAATCCGTCACTCCCAAAGAGTAAACCTGAAGGTCAAGATAGTTCTCTTCCTTCTTTCACGTATGTTGAGCGTTGGAACCGCCTGGAACCGCCTTCAAGCGTCTTTAAACTGATCCAAATATGGAAAAACATTAACTATTATTATAAGAAATACGTTTATGATCTCCATTGATAAAGTTGGAAGCTGATTAAAAACGGGCCCAAATGTTAATTATAAATATGACATCCGCATTCCTGCGCGTGCGCAAAACAAGCGTAAATGAAATAAAAACACCATCAGAGCTGTTTACAGATTTTTTTAATGTCTGCTGTCCTGTGTTTTACTCTTCAGATAATCCGACCAGTGCCTTTGCACGATCATAGACTCACAGTCAACATTTCCAGACGGGGCGAAAGAACAGCTTTTTCCGGAATGACAGGAAACCGAGAAGGGAGCAGCAGCTCATCTCATCCCCCAAGCTAGTAGCCCCCCCTCCCGGTAACCGGCTCGTCTCCGCTTCCTCTCTTCGTATCTCCGTGTCGGCTCGGCAGTTCAGCAGGCTTGGACCGAGAGACGAGGGCTGCTCCCTTTCGCCTTCGCTCAGTCCGCCCAGCACAGCGACACCATACATTCCGCCACCATGGCTGCCACGGACGTTGACGTGTTCTCGGTGAGTAAAAGCCACGGTGTTTCTGTTTTTTTTTTCCGCACGATGTAACCGAAGACAAGTGCAGCCAGAAATCACCTGGTTGTAATTGGTAAAAGTGTTAGCTGCCGAGAAGCTAACCCCCCCGACGAGATTGGTGGTGAAACTGATTTGTGTCACTGATGTCGCGAGTCGCCCACCTAAATTCTCGCGTTTTTTCTCTCTCCATTTTCTTCATGTCGGTGTAGCACACGACACCTTTTGCACTGTTTACCGTTGACGCTAACGGCTGCCAACCAGAAACCATCCAGGGAAGGCTGACGTTGTTCTGTCACATCCCTGTTGTTGGATACAAAAAACACGACGGCTAGCTAGCAGGTATACTAGTACCTTTTTTAAATGGGGTACCGGTGTTATAAACACACATGAGCCCCCCGACTGAGGTGTGTTACATTCCGTCCTACACGTAGACAGCAGCAACCACACTGTGATGAACATGTGGTTTCATTTCTACTTCCTGTTCAAGGCTGCCAAATTAAAACATGGTGGTCACGCTTTAACCCCATGTCAGTGTCTTTTTTTTATTTATTATTTTTTTTTTACCAGCAATATGCTAAACAAGTTGTGGCCCCATGGCGGATTGCCTGTGTTCCTCCACGCCTCTGTTGGCAGGGAGAATGCATCCTGCATTGTTTTCATTGTGGCAAGCCCTGCTGTCATTCGGGTGTGACCCCCGTACAGTTTGGTTGATGCAACGTAATAAAAATGGCAATGACACAAAGCATTGCAGTTGGTGTCGAGTCCATCATTCAGGAGGGGGGATTTAAAGACGTGATTAACTTGTTTTGCTGTAGTGAATTGGACAGTAAGCGGCACTAAGTTCCAGGGATAAAGAGATTAAGACAAACACTCCAGTCCACTCCTACTGCTTCCTGGCACCCCAAAAAGAAGGTGCATTGGGTATTGCACACTAGGCATTTCTTAAATTAGGTAGTTTCTTAGGAAACAAGGGTTAACTTCTAAAATGTGTATTTTTGGATTATGAAATTAAATGACTGATTCATCGGAGAAGTGCTGAGACAGCAGTGAAACGGGCCTTTGGAACAACGGTGTTAACAGCAGAGCAGTTGCCTGTCTGTCCGACTTCCTGTCTTAACTGCCAGAACTAAGCGGGACCTTATTGGACAAACTGACAGGCTGTGTGTGTGTGTGTGTTAATCACATGCAGCTATTGATAGGGACGTGTGAATCGTTGCATGTTGGCCCACATTAACCTCCTCCCCACCCCAATGACTGTGACTTTCTAGTGCAGAGCCATTTTAAGGGCGATCAATGGAGCCAGCTACCCTCAGATTGTCTTCACACATTGAGTGTAACGTATAGAAGAAAAAAAAAGTGATGCTTTTTATTTGAAGTGGTTATGTAAAGAAATGCCCTTGGACATATTCCGCATGTACAGCGCTTACTGACTCTGCACTAAATTAAATTAGCTTCACAAATGGCTTAAAGGCCAGAGACAAAGAATGAGAAATAAGGGGGCAAGTCACTTGCACTTCTAAAAGTGCAGCTTTGCCCGTTTCTGCAGAGAGAGAGGGAGTTATTAACTTGCAAATGCATATGCTTAATTCACTGTACACTTTAAGCACTTTCCATGTTGCTCACGACGGTACATAGAACAGAACTGCCTGTAGGCAATCCTGTCAAATCGGATGTTGGAGATGAATCATGCCGGCCGGGTCGCTGCCTCTGTGGCGATGAGTCAATATCCATCCGTAGAATAGGTCACAATGGCTCCAAAAACCTATCCGGAACCCATATTGGGACGCTCCATCCCTAAAATGGCTTTCACCGACAACAAAAGCTGAGTGGAGATTTTGAGGCGGAATCCCTCTCCCAATATATGTCATGACTCATGTGTACAAAATGAACAACATAACTGAACAATACGTTCAATGCCTCGTTGATTGTATCATAACTTAATGAAAAAAGTATTGGCTGCATCCAAAAACAGAAACCAAATAACATGTATAAGCATTCCATAACCTGCATAAGTAGTTTAGCCCTTGAATCCAGGCATGTGTGAAAGCTTTTACATTTATGGGGGAGGGAAAAGCTTTTTTTTTAATTTTTTTTTTAGAATAATCTGAAATCTTTTTTGATTTTTGTCTTCATATCTGTGCTTGTAATTTACGCAGCTCACGCGTCATCCAAATCTCACCCATCAACATTTTTTACCATTACAACATCACTGCTAGCAAGCACAAGTATCGGCTTCCGAACAATGATGCAGTACTTAATATCTGTAGGTGTGGCACTTATAGCAGTAAGTAACATCTTATCCAGTTATACTTCTGATTTGTCGCTATCGGATGACCCGGCCATTCTATTTGCAGTAATTTATAACAGTAATTAAAAGAACTCTTTCAGATCTGGAAGCGAGTGCTGTGTGCTGGTCAACTCAAAGTGAGTCTTTAAGAGCAACTCCAAAGGAGATTTTAGCACGTTGGAAATTCTCCGGCAGCTTGACGTTGTGTGATAGTGACAGATAGTCCCATCCGGTCCGTACCCCCCCCCCCCCCCCCCCCCGTCCACAAACAGCCAGCAGCTACCCGCCATGTGTCAGAGCCCAATGTCACATCTTCATGTTGCATAAAAGCCAGAAGAACAACATTTACAAAAATATATTTAAGCATATATATTTACCTAGTCCAGGTTGTGCTACTACTCTTTGTTTGTAGCCAGGAAGATTTGTGCACCTCAAGTTATTGTAAATATTTGAAGCCTTTTCCAAGGCGTGCGTGCGTGCGTGCGTGTGTGTGTGTGTGTGTGTGTGTGTGTGTGTGTGTGTGTGTGTGTGTGTGTGTGTGTGTGTGTGTGTGTGTGCGTCAGTTTGTCAGGTGCAGGCTCACTGAGGCAGACGGCCGAGCTGAAAACACACTAGTCAGGTGGGAAAGGAGGCGAGAAGGGAGCAGAAGAGACAGCGGGTCGGAATGACTGATTCGAGCCCTGCGACTGTTTGCCGCCAAAAGTGTTCCCACTGGAGTAAAAAATGCACCGTTGTCTTGACCATCTTTCTGAAGACCGGTGGTGGCGAGAACCTCCGCTCTACATACCGACTACAACAACCGTGTCATCAGCCCGCCGCGATCGCAGCTACGCGCCTCGTCTCACCTGGGGGGCCCCCTCTGTGGGGCCTCTTCCTGTCGGCTCCCCCGGTGGCTGCCCGCGGTATGTCTCCGGCTGATGGCCGCTGTTTCAGGAACAAAGGCCGACCGGGTTTGTTGTTTCTGCCGTCGTGACCTGCGGTTCATGTAATCCCGTGGGGGACGTGGGGGGTCGTGAGATGGAAAAGCGTTTGTGTTTGTTTTGATAGTGAATAGGAAAATGACCAAACGTGGAGATGTTCCCACATGGCAATAACCACGTACTATATATGCATGAAAGGATGAAGTTACATGCTACTTAAGGCTGGTCAGTGTTTCAGCTTCCTCTTTGTTGATGCAAGTTTCTGCACATTTTGCAGATCAAGCATAAAATCCACCTCTTCTTCCTCTGCTTCTCCAAATCTCATTTCACTTACTTTTGTTGTTGAAACCTGTTTCCTGGTTTCCAGAAGTAAGCCTGCAGTGTAAATTCCCCAGACTTGTGGTGCGAGACACAACATTTTTTTTTTGTTGTCAAGGTCTCCTTTAGCAAGACGCCTTTATCACCAGATGTGTTCTCGAGGCAGATTCCACACGAGAAACATGAAGCAATGAAAAGAGAGCATGCAGGCCTTTATTTATCTTCCCATATGTCAGTAAAGGGCGAAAACAAACCGCAGACCGCTCTGGAATCCGATGAGGCACGGGCTTCCTTCAAGGTCCGAAACCTTTTGACAAGCTCAGTGTCGCACAAACCCTCCGAGCTGCGGAGGCTTCGCCGCTAGCTGACTCCTCCTGTGAACCACCTGTTTCCTCGGCCTGGCTAGGATGCTTCACGAACATCAAGCTGGTGTGGTTGTTATAGTTATTTTACAGTGGATTTTGGATCATTGCCGACGATAAGCTCCTTGGCACGTGAAAAGCTTGCGTCGGCCTCTGGACAGACTTCACCACGTTGCGTGAGTTAGAGTTTACACAGCGAGGATGTAAACTGTTCCAAAGACGCGTAAACACGTGGAAGCTTCCAGATCCAGGACAGGCTTATTTACCGACTCTTTTCATACAGAAGAGGAAAAACATTCAAATATCTTACGGTTGACTCTGAGACGAGGGAACTGCACGTGCAAAAGTCGTATAGATTGTATAGATTATTATTTAGTTTTTCATTGAACCCAGATGTGAATGAAATGTAATGAAGTCGACGTGTGCTTCAGATCCTTATTGCTGACGCCAGCTCATGTCAGATTACTTCACTGGTGTTTCTTGACACATTAAGCTTCGGTTCTCTTTTTTTCTCTCTCACACACACACACACACACAGTTGTGACCCTGTACTGCGCTGTTGGGTCAGCTCCATAACACACACACTCTTGCGTCCAGCCGATGTCCCGCTCGGCTCTGCGGCCGCCTGCGTTTTTTCGGTCTTCAGCCTTCAAGCAGTTGGCCCTTCGTGGCCGAGCCCTGCGAGCTCGAGTGGCCTCGTTCACGACCCAGTAGCTCTGTGCCACCCGTCTTTGTGCTTCACGGTCCCGCGATGAGCTCTCCTAAATGCAGAGGGATTGTAGATTGGGTGTTGACATAAAGTGTTAAAGGCTGAAAAGAGATGGATGTTTAGCTTTGAAATGTTTGTTTTTATTATTTCAAAGACCTGGCAAACTCTATTAAATGTTTGAATGATTTAATTCCTGTGTTTGCTGAAAGTTCATCTTTCGAAATGTCTTTAGTTCCTCACGCTGGTGAAAGAACATTCACGAAGCTCGTGCTTTCAGGCGCTGTCTAGCTATCTCTTAATGTCCGGCGATGAGTTGTTCATCTGCAGAATGGAACGCGGCCTCTCTCATTAGCATCGGAATGTGATCGCTCCAGCCTCGGCTCCTCCTCCCTCAGACTAATGTCTTCCCCATGTGGCCCTTCCTCTCATGCAACCAGACGTTTTAACGGTTTGTTTTGTCTGCCCCACACAGAACGAAGAGAAGCGCAACCTGAACTTGGGCGGACATGTCGGATTCGACAGCCTCCCCGACCAACTGGTCAGTAAATCTGTCACGCAGGGGTTTTGTTTCAACATCCTGTGTGTGGGTGAGTAGCAAAGCAGCAGCGTGTGAGCGTTGTCCTCTCCAATCTTTTCCTCCAACCACAACAATACGGCTCGGAGTCGTTTTCTCCCGAGATGAAAGAAGCAGCGATTAAACCCCCACTGTCCCTTCTCTCGTCTCTCTCGCTCTACTTCCCACCACCCACAGGGGAGACTGGCATCGGCAAGTCGACGTTAATGAACACGCTCTTTAACACCATGTTTGAGAACGAGGAGGCCAGCCACTATCAGAACGGCGTGTACCTGCGGCCGCGAACGTACGACCTGAAGGAAAGCAACGTCCAGCTCAAGCTGACCATCGTCGACACCGTCGGCTTCGGCGATCAGATCAACAAAGAGGACAGGTGAGGACGGGGAACCGATGATGGAGGACAGGCCGGCGGTGACATCATTGCAGTCATTGCTGGATATAAAAACCTTTCCACCCAGTTTTTCAGGCTTGCGTAGATGTTGCAGAAGCCGCACCGTACGTAGTTTCAAATGAAACCATGGCAGAATCAAGATGACAATGCTTATAAGAAGTGTGCCGTCTAGAACATTTTAGAAATGTTCTGATCAGCGGCGCTTAATGCAATGTCCTGAGTCACATCTCTTTCATCTAGTACCAAATACCCTCCCAATGTAATGACAGATTTCCTCTCTATCCATATCAACAAGAAGATGTGTCCAGATTATGTCCAGCATGATGCTGTCACAAATGAGATAAATGGACCCAACTGATACCAGTTGAGGTTTTTGGTTTTCTCAAAAGCAGGAAGAGCCATGAAGGGTCTTTTTTTTAACATGCAGCTGTGGAATGCAGCATTCTTGTTGTGACCTAGACAACACGGCCTTTGAAAGCAGGTTTTTCTGTGGCTGTATGAACCAACATGCTGAAGGACGCAGCCTGCAGCGGACTGTAAATGCACACTGAGAGGGCCTCAAAAGGTCAGAGTCGGTGCATTCCTCAGAGGCGATCGAAGCGAGATGTGACGGGAGAGGACAGATGACTGGAAACATGGTGCCGGCTGAGGATGTGCAATAGATTGGGACGTGAGAGCGGACGGGATGTTTAACGCCCTCTGTGATTTGTTTCAATCACACCTCCCGTAAGCCAAGCACAAATGTCAGGCTCGGCCAAAGCTGCACGGCTCTGAGCTAGGATCTTGGCATCGAGTCGGATCGTCACTGGGAACATAACGGCCCTGGTTCCCGTCCCCGCTGACAAGTCCATACTTCCTTCCGCGCTTGGCCCAAAAACATGAGTAAGACAAACGTTTATGCTTTCACCCCGCAGACGTAAATCAAAGTTTTCTCTTTGGCTGCCTCCACAGTTACAAGCCCATCGTCAACTACATCGACACCGAGTTCGAGAACTACCTCCAGGAAGAGCTGAAGATCAAGCGCTCGCTCTTCAACTACCACGACACCCGGATCCACATCTGCCTCTACTTCATCGCGCCGACGGGACACTCCCTCAAGTCTCTGGACCTCGTCACCATGAAAAAACTGGACAGTAAGGTAAAACGCGACGCACCGTAGCCTTTGTCAATTGATCGTTTCATAGAAACCCTAAGGCACATCCTCCCGATGCTCTGCTCACTATTCTGAACGATTCCGATTTTTTTTTTTGCAGCGGTCTAGCAGTCTGTAATCTTGCTCGGAGCCGCATTGATTTGTGTGTTTTCGATCGCTCTCGCGTGAGCATCGCTGCACAGCTCATTGATCGGTGTGTTTCGCCGGGCTCCCGATGCGGGCGGCTCAGTAGAGGCGCGATCGCTGGCTTGGCCTCAATTAGAAATCTGGTGGGGGGGAAAAAGTAAATCTCATCACATAAGCGCTTGGAGCGTGAGAGATGGGGAGGGGAGGAGAGGGGGAGATTTAGTGGGGGAGGACGGTGTAATAAAGGGAAAGGAAGACATGTAGAAGTTGGAGGCATGTTGGGTTTATATTTGGGCTTCTTTTCTTTGTCAGATGGTTTCTTGAAAAAAATGTTAGCTGACTATTTATACTTTATACAACCGTTTTTATAAGGATGACTGCTTTCTGCTTGATAACGCTTGAATCCTCTCGGGGATAAACGCGCTGTGGGAAGTGTGGAAGTTTAGGGAAGAAGAAGAGGAGCCTCCTTCTAACTGCCGAGTGGCAGAGTGGGAGCTTCAGCCCTGCTCGCAATGCGACGATAACGAGTGCTGAGATGAAGCAGATGGTCCGCATGTGACCGAAAACCTGCCGGCGGGCCTCGGCCAGCCGCCAACGCACGGCCGCTCTCCTCTGGCAAATGTCCCCTGGTACTGTTCAAAGCGGTGACCGGACACTTCAGCCAACTGTCCCCCCTCCCCTCCCTCGCGGGAGGAAGTGGTAGATTTAGGAGGACTGAGTAAGCCCTAAATATTATTCCCATTTGATTGATTTTCATTTCTATTGCTTGGGACACCCACGTTTCTTCCTTTTCAGCAGAGACGACTTCACATAGAACGAGGCCAAAATTCAACGTCAGCACTCTTCTCGCTGCGAGGTGCCGCCACTGACCTCTGGGCCTCTGTGCTGTCGTGGGCCGGCCAATAGAGTGATCAGAAGCATGGCGCGGTGCGCTCGCCAACGGTGTCCTGATGCCATCCAAACTACCTGAGCCAGCTCTCTGCACCTGAGCTAAATAGATTATCCTTTTGTGAACATGAGCTAAATGTGTTTGCCGTCCTATAGCGGCTTGCACCGCTACCCTCTAGCTTAATATGAGTGAAAGCAAAGAGGCTTACCTCAGTTAAATCTCCCCCATCCATTCATGGCGCAGTACGCCTGCAAGCAACATTTTGGTTAAGCGCTGGCTTTTTATTCCTTTTCACGGTACCTGTAGAAAGCGTGGAAAGTGTAAAAAAACCATCTGATTCAGAGAGTGATGAGCGTGCAGCAGTGGGTTGAGTTTTTGGCTCAGTCCCAGCCGTCTCTCCGAGTTTTCCTCTGAAAGCAGAGGCCGCAGCGGGACGCCGTTTTGTTTCAAAGGCTTGATGAGGTGTTTTTACGCGGCCGCCTAATGTTTTGCGGGCAATATTTGCCGCAGCATCACCACATAGCATCATTCTTTGCACTTTTCCATAAGCACCAAATGGCTGCAAGTCAACCACAGAAGGACCTGCTGTGCTTCTAAAGGCCGTACAAAAAAACCCCACCCCATGTCGGCAATTACCAAGCGGTTCGACTAATGTGAAAACTAAATATGAGCTAGAGCTGTCAGGAAAAACCAGGCACGCATACCAGAGACAACTGTTCCCTCAGTCCGTGGAGTTCGTTTTCAAGGCTAGACAATGGTGTTTTTCTAGGAAATGGGGTCTGACCCCCCCCCCCCCCCCCCCACCTCTACAGCGGATGGAAAGAGAGAGAAGGTGTCCTTTTTGCTCTGAATATTCCTTTCTTCAATAGCAGAAAGTCATTACCGGTTGATTTCTAATGGAGCGTTTCGTTTGTGGAGGTCGTACGCCAAACGAGGATGGACGTTTCCCTCCAAACTATTAAAATGTCTCTGGTGGTTTAATCAGTCAAACCTACATGTTATTTCGGAGTGTTCTGGGTGTCTGCCGCTGACGAGCGGTTTGCGGTTGACTCGATGAAAGAGAACCGGAAATATAAGGATATGTGAGGATATACTTCCTCTTCAAAGATGATCTCACATGCGACCTCATATGACGAGGCTACCCAACAAACACGGGGAACTATTTGGGAATATTCCAGCTGGGAAAACTGAAGTGAACAATTCTCGCCGCCCTCCCTCCACCAGTGAACTCGGTTCTGTTAATAAGGTTTAAATCACCAGACCGACTGCTGTGAATCAATAATCCCATGAAGTACGATGGGCCCTGTAACGTGACTCGTACGCAGCTCCTGTTCTGGGATGGGGGAGTGAGTCTGTGGGGGATTCTCCTCGTCCTCCCCGTCAGGGTTTGGGGCGCAATGCAGACTGATGTGCAGATAAACTGTGTTTATTTCTGCACATCTGCTGCTGGTTGGAGATGGAGCCCCGTTTGTTTTCCTAATCACTGTTTGGTTTGTGCGTCTGACTGAGCTCGTAAGTAGTCTGTTGTCGTTTTTTTTTTTTTTGTAATTGGGTCTTCAGGATGTTCCTCGCTTTGTCACGCCGACATAGAGCGATCGGACGCTCCGGACTGGAATTCCCCGCGGACGTCGCGTCGATTATCTGCGTGCGGCTGCTCCCGCCACATCGAGCTCAGCGGCTGAATCGCCGCAACAGAAGGCGGCGTGTTTAGTTGAAAACGAGGACATTAAACAATCCCTGTTTTTCTCACAACCTTTTCCCCCAGGTCAACATTATTCCCATCATCGCCAAAGCGGACACAATCTCAAAGAGCGAGCTGCATAAATTCAAAATAAAGATTATGAGTGAGCTGGTGAGCAACGGCGTCCAGATATATCAGTTCCCAACGGACGACGAAACCGTCAGCGAGATCAACGCCTCCATGAACGTAAGTCGACTCGTGACACCGTCGACCGTTTTTTCTGATTTTTATATGAGATGACACATGTAATAATTACGGTGTGCTCAAACGCACACCCACACATGCTCAGACCCACACTCAGTAAATCCTCTCCTGGATAAATGACAACCTCGTTTGGTTCGCCAAGACACAGTATCCCCCGTCTATTCATAGCCGGTTAGATCGGCGCCCACGCTGCCAGCTGGTGCCGACTCGCCTCGCAGGTACGGAGGTTGCTCCTGTGGCCTGTTTTTTTCCCATGATGCATCACTGTCGATCCTATCACAGTTGTAGTAGCTGTGAGAGAAAGTGTTGGTGTGTGTTTAATCGCTTTACGGTTTAAGAGCCGAGCCACATGTTAAACTGAAAACACAGCCCGGGTGCTGCTCACATGTCGCCGTGGTTACAGTTCCCTCCGGCGTGGTCTGGTTGTGAACAATGACGCAGACTTTTAAGCGGCTTTTATATGAAAGTAAATGCTTCATTTTCGTTGAACTTGTTTGTTGTGTAATTTGTACGTGACATGATGGTCATAAGAAACTCTGTAAAAGTCTAAACCTGGGACTCGACCGCTTTCACGTACTTCCGTGGCCTCTTGACCTTTTTAACCCACATCTTTTCTTCTGTGTAGGCACATCTGCCCTTCGCTGTGGTTGGGAGCGTGGAAGAGGTCAAAGTGGGCAACAAAACCGTGAGGGCCAGACAGTACCCCTGGGGTATTGTGCAAGGTGAGAACCGCTCTCGAGCAGTTTAATCTGTGTGTGTGTTTGTTTGTGTGTGTGTGTGTGTGTGTGTGTGTGTGTGTGTGTGTGTGTGTGTGTGTGTGTGTGTGTGTGTGAGGGGCGGGGCATGTAGTACACGTTTGACTCATTTTACAAAGGCTGCCACCAAAGCTACTTTGCAATAAGCTAACTTTGAGGTGTGCTTAGTGTCATTGTACGGTACCATTTACATGTGTCTTCAATTGGTAGGACATCTATGTAAATAACTTACGCCACGTATAAGATACGTGATGGTTAGAATTCTTTTTGGTCTTTTACAAATCAGATTCCCCAGAAATGCCTGAACTAGAACACAGAAGAGCACACGCAGGAAAATTGAGGAAACATCCCATTAACTTCTACCTCTTCTACTTTGCAAACGTCATTTTGCCTTCACGGCATGCAAAGTCACTGCAAGAAAGAGCGGCGAGCGCATCCCACAGTTTTCCTGTTTATTTATACACTCCCTCTCAAAGCGGCTCCTCCAGCTGCTGTGGCTTCATGCAGAGCGACGTTACGCAATCAAGGGCGAGCGCGTAGATGTCGTTTTAACAAGCTGCCGACATGCGTTAGCGTGCTCGTCATGTGAATGGTGGTAAATGTTTTTCTTTATGAGCTTGTGTGGTGTATTCCTCCCTAATGTGTGTGTGTCTGTCCGTTGTCTCCCACAGCTCATTCCCTGTGCTTGTCAGTAAGAGTAAACATTTTAATTTCACAATTTCGCCAAGAGTTGTGCTGTGAGAAAATGACTGCTCAGATGGGAGATGCACTCTTCCTCCCTCCGGCTCTCTCTCTCTCTCCCTTCCTTCCTCTCGCCATTATCCCCCGAACACTCTCATTCCACCCTCAGAGGGCGCGCTGTGGTTATTTATAAAGCCTGCTGTGTGTCTCCTGGGGCACGGATTCTCTGACTCCCGTCAGTCACCACGACGCCAGTCCTGTTCCTCCAGAACACGGAAGGGGGAATTTTTCTTTTCTCATCACACTTGTCTCGTTGTTGTCTTGGATTTTCATGACGATGCAAAAATAGTAGATTAGCCTTCTATTTACATTTGTCTTCATATTCCATCATCAAAGATGCAAGAAATGATGCTGCCAAGTTTACATGAGAATCACATGATTAGAATTATTATTTTGAGATGATAAGAAACTGACTTTGTTCGGTTTTGTGATTGTCTGCATCTAATTACGTACTCAACCATGCCCATCTGTGCCTAACAATAACACATCTGCTGCGATGGGGTGCAGCTGCTGGTCGGCCTGCTTGTTAACCAGCGGCTGGCCATCCATGCCGCACACTCCGTGGCACACGGCCTGAAGCCGGCGACAGAAGAGGACACAGCGTCTCAGTGTTTAACGCCGCTTGTCCGACCGAGAGGACGCGGTCTGTCAAAGGAAACAGTTTGGTTTTGGTCACCAAGAGCCACGGGAAATTTCCATCAACTTGAAGGGGGACAAAAGAAGGACTGTCTGCTGATAGGAGCATTGAAGGGGGCTCTTTGTTCGGTGTGTGTGTGTGTGTGTGTGTTTATCTTCCCTCAGGATCTTGATGCTCTGTTATCTATGAACTCCAGACATCTGTGACATGGAGCAGACCCCTGTCATATAGCATTTATTTGTGCACAGATGTTATAGTGGGTGTTTTGAGCGTTGCATGTGACTCAGAGTCTTTGAATTCATTCCTTTTCTTGCTGCATTCTTGAAGTTGGCCCGTGGCGATGTGTTTAGGACTGTGGCGTTTGTTATTTGTGCGTGAGTGAAAGTGGGCCCTGGACTTCTTCTGTCTCAGACTTCAGACTGGCCCACCGAAACCCAGCGTCAGGTAAACTGTGACAAACCATAACAAATACATCATTGGGAAGAAATAAAGAATGACTTTGCCCTCCTCCCAGCATATTTAAATGTTCACAACTGTTGGCTGGATTCCAATGAGATTTGGTACAGAAGTTTCCTCACGATTGTTCCCAGACGAATCCTTACGACTTTGGAGATCTGATCTCGCAGCACCATGAGGTCCACGTTGTGGAATGTCTGCTCAGCTCTCAGGAGGATTTCATTGGACTTTGCATTTTTAGCCACTCAACAATCCCTCCGCAAAAGCACAGCATCAAATGATCAGCCTGGGACACGTGAATCCTCTGGGATGCGTTTTCATTTTTCCCCAGTTGTCTGTTTCCACGCTCGGTGCTTGGATATCTCGCTGTGAGATGCCAAGCAGACGGGAAATTCCAGTAGCCTGGATGCAGCCTCGGAGAAAAGCTCATGTCTGTTTTTAACTTGTATACTCCCAATAATGATGTTTGGTCAACCAGGAAATTTGAGCAAAAACAAGAGCGAGTAATTCACTGCTGCGCGCTTGCCAATATTTCACGACGTTTTAAGCATCTCAGGGAGAGCGAAGCGCTTGATCACTTGCTTTCTTCTCTCTCTGTCTAGTGAAGGAACGTGTTATTCCTACGGGTGTTCGGGCACCCCGACTGTTATGTTGCACTTCTTTTTGTTGCTGCTATCGTGCGCCGCGAGCTGCTTTTCCAGTAGTGCGCCATCAGGAGAAGCTAATTGGGGCTTTTCAATGACATTATTGCCGTCTCTACATCCTCAAACATCCTGTCCTCCACCTGTAGGTTCCTGGAAAAAGCCCCGAATGGCCTCATGCTTCATCTCTGCCACCACACACACACGCACACGTGATCTGAGACAGCGGAAAAACTCTTCTGTAGCCTCTGTCCAAGGGGTCGATCACAAAGAATAAAGAGCGAAATAGTTTTTCTTTATTCCGACAAAGCTTTCCCATTTCGACAAGTCCCTGTTGCTTTAGGTTGTGCGCCAGGTTTCAAAGGAATTTAAAGATTGGAGGATAATCAAAAGTTTTCCAAGTTTCCACGTAGACTAGGTTATTAAGTCTGGGGGAAAAACATTGAGGCGAAAGCAGAGTGAGTGATATTTCTTGATTAGGAGGGCGCAGAATGCGAGAGTCGGCAGAAAGCCTCGTGCAGCGCGGCCGAACAATTCATTTGAGCTTTTTCACGGATCCTCGCAAAAAGTCGAACCACATCATTTTTTAGATATTTTCCCATGAACAATTACCATAATGATGCATATCATGTCACAATTTTACTCATTCCACATATTCACAAATGGATATTTTGCCCAATCTGGTCTCTGTACTAATATCTGAATATGTAATTCTGTTCTGAAATCATGAGCTAAACTCTGGTCTTACTGATTTACAAAATGCTTTAATACTTTAATCTGTATGATCGTGGTATAAATCCATGAACCCTGCAGGAAGCCCCCCTCCCACCCCCTCATTGTGGCCTCTTGACTGAACTATAAACCGAGCAGCTTGTTCTTGTGACCACTTTACATTCCTTTTTAGAGATGTGGTGTAATTTCCTGCTTCTGATGGAGAGGAAGCCGAGGGTTACAGGGCGACACGTGGGCTGTTAAAATAAATTAGAAAAAGTTGAAGAAACAGGCAGCAGCATGAAGGGCGAGGAATAAAGACGCCGCACCTGAAACGGGATGCGACTGCGCATTTGTTACTCTGACAACCCAAAACCAACTTCAATAACTAAGGCGTACCCACCGCACCGACCCCCCTTTCCTAACCGTGGCGTACCTTTCTCCCCCTCCAGTCGAGAACGAGAGCCACTGCGACTTTGTGAAGCTCCGAGAGATGCTGATCAGGGTCAACATGGAGGATCTGAGGGAGCAGACCCACGCTCGCCACTACGAGCTCTACCGCCGCTGCAAGCTGGAGGAGATGGGCTTCAAGGACACGGACCCCGACAGCCAGCCATTCAGGTAGAGGGAGGGAGGCAGAGCGGAGGGGGAGGAGTGGGGGGGGCACAGGAAGCCCAAAGGCGCCTGCGGCCATACCTAATCCACGTCACTCTCTTTCTCCCCCGCTGCAGTCTCCAAGAGACGTACGAGGCCAAGAGGAAAGAGTTCTTGGGGGACCTGCAGCGCAAAGAGGAAGAAATGCGACAAATGTTTGTCAACAAGGTCAAAGAGACGGAAGCAGAGCTCAAGGAAAAGGAGAGAGAGGTACAGAAGCACATTGCACAATGATATAATGATGATACCTGACAAAGGTACAAGATGTTTGCACCGTCAGGGTTACATTAAGAGCCCATTCACATCCCTCCCTCCTCGTCCCCCAGCTGCACGACAAGTTTGAGCAGCTGAAACGAATGCACCAGGAGGAGAAGAGGAAGGTGGAGGATAAGCGCAGGGACCTGGAGGAGGAGATGAACGCCTTCAACAGGAAGAAGGTGGCGGTGGAGACGCTCTCCTTGGCTCAGCCCATGAAGAAGGAGAAGGACAGGAAAAAGTAAGTCACCTCCTGCTTTCTTCAACTCACCCCGTTGTCTTTTCGCCGCGTGCTTTTCGGTTCTGAGATGATGTCCCCTTTCTTGGTGCGCTAGCATCTGGTGCTGGTTGGTCGCTTCTCTCTCTCCCCCTCTCTCTCTCTCTGCCGTCTAACCCGCGTTCCGAGTCCAGAGCAGCGTTCTGCCGAGTCAAAGTGTCCCACTAACGAGCCTTTTAGCCGACACGCGAGCGTTATGGCTGTTTATAAAGGGCCTGGCATGCGTTAAGGAAAGCTTTTTTTTTTTGTGTACTGCCCAAGCTGAACATTTCCTGTCCTTTCACTCGTTCCTTTCTGCCTCGCTCTAATTCTTCTGGATATTGAGGAGAGGAGGCAGTGGAGCGATTGAAAGCTTGGCTCGTGAAGAGGAGACGCGGGGTGCAGTTCAAACCGACTGTTTTCTCTGGGAGTCGGCTGATGGCTGACGGCTCGGTTCTAAAAACAATACAGCCCCTTTCATGTGTAGCTCATTAGCTGTGCTGCTTTTTCCGAGGCATCTTGTTCTGTAGATTTCTTTTTGAGCTTCCAGGCGGCGTCTGTGTGTGTCTGTTCATCTCTGTAGTTTGACTGACTGACCCGTTATTCAGTAAGTTTTTTTTTTTTTTATCCTGCCTTTAGCAGTCCTTCGGCATCGGACTGGTCCCATTAGATCAAATTACTGCTGAGGCTTTAGCGCACAATGTAGCTTTCTAAGTCTCTAAGTTAGTCCATGATCTCCTGTACTGATGGGATCATTTGCGACCTCCCAGAAAGTCAGACATTAATTCACCTGCTAAACTGTTGGCGACGATGACGACGTGGTTAATCCTTCTTCATCCCGCCCGTCTGACATCGAGAATATGACGCTTGGCTCCATCTAGTGGCTGCTCGCACACTTTGCTCTCTGCGCTGTTTGAGGAAACCCATTCCCTTCCATTTTGTGCTTTAGTTGAGGGACGTCCCACGCATCCTCTTGTTGACCAAAGTTTTGTTGCTCTTCAACGGGGAAACACTGCGTGTTCCATGTTAACAAGCCACTCCGCTATCTGTTCACTTACACAAGCAGTAACGCCTCTTTGCTTCAACTCTATTCCACCAACTGTCTGAAATCTTCATTATTAATTCATCAGTTACACAAAGCAGTCATTTTAATTTATTTTGTTTGTCATTGTTTTTCAGTTAATTTGTGGCCGCTGTAAACCCTCCCACACACGACCATGGATTTGTCCTCCATCACCATTGAAACAACATCGCTTTTTTTTTTTTTATTTGTTTTTACATTCCATCTTGACATTGTGCACATGGACCAAAGACACTGAGGATGATGATGATCATGACGAAGCCACAGGAGAGAAAAAGTTCACTTGCCAACAATGGCCATCTCATTCTTTCAGGATCTTTCATTCTATGCTTTATATTTATATATATATAATATAAAGCATATACATGCATTTTTTTTTCTATGTTGTGAATCAAAGATGTTGTGTTTTTATGTGTCTTTGTTTTTCATCAGCTACTCTTACAGAAACAAACATTCATCCTTTTGGTACGAAGGCAGTGGGCAAGTCATTTGAAACCCATTTAACACGTATTCAAAGGATGTAGGAGGTGCTGAATTTTATTCCACTCTGACGTTTAAATTGCTAATCGAAGATAACAGTAAAGGTCTTTTTAAATACCCGAGCGGTTGGAAGTGTTATCCATGAGCCTAAACAATATTTGTCCAGCAATAAAACCAAGTATCTGTTTACTGTATAAATCCCTATATAAACACAGGTACTGGCCACCTCAAGATTAGTCTTAATAAAAATATATGCAACGTTCTGGTGCTGTTTTATATTAACTCAATAAATGTATGATTATTTTCTAGAGCTTACTCAACTTGCTATGCAACATGTACTAGTTTTTGAAGATGATATTCTTCCACAAATGTGACTTTATTGTAAACCTTGAGTGGCCGCCTTGATGTCAGCGCTGTGACAGTGGACACGCAAGCAGCCAGGAAGCCAGTATGCACGCACGCACACACACACACACACACACAGGGTTACAGTAACACACACGCCCGAGGGAAGCACTCGGATAGAGAGAAGCTGTATTTACTGTCTGTTGCTGGAAATAAATACAACCCCCCCTCCACGACTTTGATGTGTGTCTGCCATGATCAGTGTCAGTGAGATGAAAGTGAAGCACTGGCAGGTGAAGCTGCTTTTACTTACACGCACACACACAGAGCTGCCAGCTTGAGACGCAGCGTTTCCTGTTTAGTGATCTCTAACCGAAGAGCTGAGAGATGTTTTCTCAGTCTGCAAATAATCCTCCCATGCAGCTTACTTCAGCTGTGTGTGTGTGTGTGTACACACTGTTTTACCACAACCGGCAGCTGTTAAAAAAAAGCACAGGGGTGCATTGTAGCAACCAGTAACGGTTTCCGCCAGCTCTAATATTCCATCCTGGTCCTTCACTCTCCCCCCCCCCCCCCAACACACACAGCTCATAAAGCGGAGTGACAATGGCTTTCAGACAGCCTGTTCTACCTGCGGGACGACGCGCGGCGAGGCGTGCTGTAGTCAAAGAGCTTTGAGACGTTAACCGCTCAGCTTCCTGGTGTCGAGCTGAGGGCTCGCACCTCACACATCGAGTTTAAGAATGATGAGGCTCGTGCTTATGGTCAGTTAAACTATTAAATAACATCCCATCACTGGATGTTCCAACTCGGAGTGTTTAAAGAAGTGCAAAGTGCCCTCAAAGTACCACTTGTGCCTACAAACAGTCTTGAGAAGGTCTAATCAGACGGCACAAGTACAAACACATTAACATTTGTTAGTGTATGATTTATGGGGAGGTTCAAATCTCACCAGTAAATTCTTGTCTGTAATCGGGAAAAACAAATAAAGGACACTTTGTCTATATTTTAGACATGTCTCGTTTATTTTCTCCATCTCACACTGGAGTGAATGTGGCGACCTTCCAATAGCGGTAAAGCTTTTCCAATCTGTAGAGTAGCGACACAAGAGAAAATCACTCTTTAGAAGTCTTTATTTTGACCACGCAAGATATAGCTGCCTCGGAAAAATCAAGGAATCTGAAAATAAAGTAAAAGCCTTTACGTCGGTCACAGGCGTGGCGTCCAGCTCGACGGGAGGAATCTAAGCAGACTTTTTACAGTTGAGATAACGGGACTGAAACAGGTTCACATTGGCGCCCCAGGGATGCAGTTCAACGTGGCAGTGGAGGCCACGCCTCCAGGCACACCGCGCGCCCAGGCGTCGGCATCGGGATGAAAGGACCCAGGGGGTATTTACAAAATTAAAACAGGATACTTGTATCCCAATACTGGAAGTATTATAGGTGCTCTTCTACAGTGTAATAAATACAAAACCAATGCATTGTCATCAATCAGGGCTCATGATTTCAAAAACACACCTTTCTTTTGTCTAGTTTCCCAAAAAGGTGCTCACGTTTTAAATAAGGAACTATTAATAAAATAAAAACAATTGCAGCATTTAGTCAGGACAATAAAGCATTTTGCAAATAACTGATTAAAAGTAAATAAAATACAGAAATTAGTAAAAGTCAGTAAGATTAAAATGCTAAAAAAAAAAAGGAAATGTAAAAAAATGTTGGTTGTGAAAATATAGGATTTGCATTTTTTTTAAAAAGCTTTACTTTCTCAAAGTGCTAAGTGGATCTGGGAAGGAACCTGAGCACCAAGAAACAACAAATTAAATCAGGGACACCTCTCAAACAATAAAAGAGCCGTTCAAATAAAACCGCCCTTAAAACACGTCACATCACCGCCTCATTCTTACTCCTCAGCCTCCAACTTGTTTAACAAGTGTCGGATATCAAAAAGGACAAATAGGTAAAAAAAAAAAAAAAAAAGTAAAGTCCAACTTGATCGGACAGATTCAGTCAGGCTAAATGGATCCGCCGTCACCACGTGGATTTGAGTCCATTTCCGACCCGGGGTCACTTGAGGTCGTGAGCTGTGCTGATCGATGGTAGACAGGAAGGAAGGAGTGCGCTGCCGGCGAGCGGGACGGCTAGTTGGCGGCGGGGTGCAGCGGCGGACAGGGACCCTGCGGCCCCGCAGCCTCCTCCTCCTCCTCGTCATACAGGCACCCGAAGCCGTCGTAGTACTCGTCCGCGTCCCCCGGCTGTCCGGCGGCCCGCCCCCCCCTCCTTCTCTGCTGCTGCCGCCGCCTCCTGAGGCGCAGGGTGGGGCTCCGGGCCCGCTCCTCCTCCTCCTCCTCCTCCTCCTCCACCTCTTCGGCATCGTGGATCTGGGCGCTTTCGAAGATGTAAACGGCGTTGGTCGGAAGGGAGAACTCGGGGCTCCGCAGGTACTCGTCCACCATCTCTTTGCAGTGGATGAAGTCGCCGCTGTCCACCTGTAGGAAGGACGACGTCGCAGCGTCAGAGGGAGTTAGTTAACGCTGCGCTCACTGGCGCTCAGACAGGGTGCGAGTCCTTTAAGTCCAGGTTTGTGCTCTCAAAGTTGAACGTTTGTGGCGTCAAGCAGACATTTCACACGATGTACTTGACTTGACTGTATTCCCGATTCCATTAACTCAGTACTAAGCTAAACTCCGCTTTAGCGTCAGAGAATGATCCCACCCCCCCCCCCCCCTCTCCTCTTACCTGTGCTTTCCTCAGCAGGTCGGTGAAGACGGAGAACCAGTCGGGCGTCAGCGCCTCCAGCTCCAAAGTGATGATGGCCAAGGCCAACGTGGAACCCTTGAACTGCCAGAGCTGGTGGCAGGCCATACAGTGCTGCACCTGCCTGGTCCACAACGCCGCCTGGAAGCCCGCCGGCCTCTTCTGATGCTCCGGCGCCGCGGCGGGCTCCTTTTCCGGGTCCCCGCCGCCGCCGCCGCTGCAGCCGGGCCCGATGGACGGGACGAGGTGAGGGTGGCCGGCGACGAGCAGGGCGTGGAACTGGGGCCGCAGAGGAGGCGGGACCAAAACGTTAGCGTGATGATGTCATTGTCCACCCCAACCCGTGCTACCTTATCATTCATTAGACGGCACATTTAACGGCCAACGCGTTCTGTCTGTGATTAAAGCTGGGTAACAAAACCTGCAGCTCTGTGCAGGAGGACACTACGAGCAGAATCTCGCCCCTCTGCCCGGGGGAACCGTGGTAACGCGTTCGTGTCGTACGTGCAGTGCTTTTTCTGTGATCCCATTTGTAGGGCCAACGATGCGGTAAATCGCGACATGACAGGAGGCTCCTCTTTGAGCTTCACACTCTCGTCACGCCGGTCCAAGAAAACGGGATGAATATCAACGCGTCCTTCCTGCGTCTCTTTGTCCAGTCAGAGTGTCTTCGCGTTTCCTTCCCTCGTGTTGACGTGTAGCAAAAGCTGCGTTTTTTAATTTTTTAAAGAAAGCGGAGTTCACTGGAGGCGGATTCTGCTGTGTGGCGCCGAAGGGAAATCTCAATAGTTTGCTTTTGACATCTTAAAAACTAAAAACTTGAAATATGAAAGTCCCTCATGAAGTTTTCCGACTTCACGTGACGGGAAATTCTGTGTTTAGATTTGAAATTCCCCACTCGAATGGCACACAGCAGAGTTTTCACTCAGAGGCGCAGAGAAATTGTCGCTGTGAATCCCCTTATTTATCCATATCAAAGTGTCATAGTGGCGAGTCTGTGAACAATAGATCTCATTGATTGCCGTTTTATAGGAGCATTTAGCAAAGGGAATGCAGAGCACTTCCTTCGGGGCAGAGGGATGTAATTGTGAGATACGGAATTGTTTAAAAAAAAAAAAGTATTTATTCAAATAGTATAAAGAGAAAATGTCTTTATTTTATTATAGTTTTTATCAATACATTATGTATCCTAATTTCAAAAGTCTTTTTGTAATACCTAAAGTGAAGTGCGGGGACAATAATCATTTATGAATACCTACGACACCTATTGTTACCACTCAGATTGTTGGGGAAAGGCCATTTTTTATGGTTTATGGCTTTAAGAAAACGTACCAGTCTCCTCCAAATTTTGATAATCGCAAAACAAACAAACAAAAAAAAAACTAGGCTGTTCATTTGTCGTGGAACAATAAACACAGGTGAGGGAGGTGGAGTATGAGGAAGTTGTCTCAGTGGAAATCCTCAATACATTGCGTGTGAAACTGTCCGGGCTGGATTCATAAAGCATTCATTTACATCCGCCGTCACGGTGACCTTTAAGATGATCACGTCAAGTTAAAATCCTTATGAAGACAGCTGCGGGCCCAACAGCATGCGGGGGCCTAAATGATTATGTGTGTGTGTGCGCGCGTTTACAGTTCAGTTCAGTTGGTAGTTACTGCCCCAATCAATGATTTGTGAGAGTTTAACAATTAACTAAGCTGTTAAACAATATTGTGCCATAAACTCAGTGACACAGCGTGGGACAGTCAACAAGACACAGCATGTTATATAGATTCCACCCACATAGATTCCTCCCTATTAATTCTGGTGAAGTTCAGTGGAATCTTTCAAACCCTCTGGTTCTACAGGAAGGAAGAAGTCAGAAGTGCCTTCGCCTCTTATTCTGCTTCCAGTCACAGTTACAAAGACACGGCTCCGTTCAGATCCTGAGCTGAAATGAGTCTTTGCTTCCCTTCAACGAACACACACACACACACACAATTTAAACTACACTGCAACTTTCACTACAGATTTGCTGACATTCCAGAAAAAACAAGGACTGTCATTTAAAAGACTTGATCTTTAAAACAAAGGTCTGTTTGGTGGCCGTGGTCAAGCACCAGTCGAATAGACTTCATATTATTATGTTAAGCAATTTGAAATTTAGTCAACTTTATTCTGATTTAGTGTTAAAACCAAATCGTATCCTTTGATTTTATTATTTGCATTAGAATTAAAATCAGTGAGAATTAAAAAGGGAAGGACTGACTACCACCACAACTGAATGGAGTTTAACGTTATAATTAATAACAGTGATGGGCACATTGAGTGTATGTTGAAGGAAGCATGACGCGGTTTATAAAGTCCAGACAGCTCACTCCGGTGCAGTTATGATAAAAAAAAAAAAAAAAGTGAGGTTTCCAAACGTCTGACAACTCACTATGTGAATGAAGTCGACGGGCGTCGCGGTGTACAAGTCCCAGTTCAGCTTGTCAAGAATGATCCTCTCCATGCGAAGAATCTCCGCTGTTGAAAAGCTGCATCCGCTCTGCACGACCAGATCCTGAACAGAACCTACCACCTGTTTAGAGACAGGCACCAACAAAAGGGAACCAATAAACGAACCGTTTTGAAACAGCGTTGATGTGGGGTTTTTTTGTCGTCGCTGTAGTTTTTTTTTTTTGGATCCTAAAAAGGGAATCTCCTACCTCATCTTCCTCGTTGATTTTGGCAGCCAGCACCAATGAGGTAAAAGCGATGCATTTCAGGTATTTTGTTTGGGCCTATGAAAAAAAAACCAAAAAAAGACACACTTTGATTCTTTGACTATGAGGAAATTGCACATTGCTGTAAAAAAGGTCAGAGTGGTGTGGGCGTTTGAGCCCAATTACAATTTATTTAGCTTTTAAATAGACTAAAGACTTCCCCTGTTGTTCAAGAGGTTGCTGTAATGTAAAACACAGATTAAAACATACTCCTTTTTAATTTAAGACAGACTTGAATCTTTGAAATAGGGCTTTGTTGAATAAAATAGAAACAAAAGATTTAAAACTGAACGAGTGCATTTCAGATCAAGGGAACAAAAGTTGCTTGAAAAAAGGCCGGAGGTCACGTGTCGTCTCGGTCTACCTTGACGGTGGACAGCAGTCGGCTGAGGACACAGACTCCCAGCGCAAAGGTCTCCGGACAGAAATGGAACATCCGGTTCATCTCTCCGAGCCAGAGGACCACTTCCTGGTGCTGGGATGAGGAGATGTCGGCCCCCTGCGAGTGGTTAAACAGACACTTAACATGAATGAATACTAGAAATCATGTCAGGCCTGTTAATGTTTTCACGATGCCCTTTAAAAAAAAAAAAAAAACACGCATCCCAGTCTCGGCCTCACCTGGAAGACCGGCGCCTTCCAGAGACGAGTCTCCCTGAGCAGGGCAGCCTCCAGCAGGCCCACCAAGCGACGGCCCCCCGCGGCCCCCGGGTTCTTCATCGGCGCCACACAGCTGAGGAAGAGGAGGAGGCAGCGCATTAAGGTACGCACGCGGCCTTCAGCAACACGGGGTCACTTGTGGAGGTGTGTCAGTAAGAAACATCGCTCATTTAGCTCGAGATGTAGATGCATTTTATATGCAGCCAGTGTAATTGAATGCGTGTTATGTTATATAGTCTATGAAACTGAAAGGTTACGTGTGAATCAGAGGGGAGACCATTTAAAAAGAGCTTGTTGTGCGTCACACAGTCGCTGTCAGGATGATGATGATGATGATGATGATGATGATGATGATGATAACGCGGCTCACACAAACCGCTTCGCTGAATGCAGCAGGCAGGAAATCGCTCACTTCGCAAAACAAAACAAAACTTCGCCATTGGTGAGCCTGTGCAGCTCGGAGGCGACTGGTTTAAGGCAAAGCGTTTAAAACAAGCGGCGTGTGACTTTATTTCCGCCCGCGGGGCGTGAGATGCTGCACGTAGCGCAGGCGGGGTAATGGGCGCCGCAGCCGCTTCACAGTTGATGCTGCAGTAGAAAACATGTCTTCTCTTTGTGCTTTTTTTGTTTGTTTTTTTGTTGTTGTTGTTGTCGTCGTTGACTGACTGCGGTCTTACCTCTTCGATTTCAAACGCGGGGTATCCCCTCGACGGCGGGTGCATTTATACGCTTTTATGTCTCCATTAGTCCGTATTCAAGCAAGCCAACAACAGCCGGGCGCCGTTAGAGAGTCCCGATAAAAGCGCGTTTCCGGGGGAGAAAACATGACAACAGAAGCATCATCTGAGAAGAGCAAATCAAACATGTAAAAAAAAAGCGTTAAAGCGAGAAGTACTTGACCAAAATAAACCCCGCTACGGGGGCGAAAAGCAGCGCTAAACCAAAAAAAAAGGGGGGCAGGAAGCAAAAAATCAGGGAGGATTGAGGGCAAGCTGTGTTTTGAACGCGCTTGGCTCCGCCCCGCCGTGACGTCACTGCGTCTCCTAAACAGAAATGTGTTAGTGGGTCAGACATACGGGACCCCGTTCACAAAATGGTCGAGCTTTTCACTGGAAATGGAAGATTTCTTTATTGGGTGACTGAAGAGTACAGAGTACAGAGTACAGAGTACGGGGGGGCGGGGGGAGACAGCCCTGTCTAGAGGATATGACCACTCCATAATTGCAGGGATATTGTGTTAGTTTAAATGTGTCTTACTGTATTCTCATTAACAACAGCAGTTGTGAAAGACTCATGTCCTTTTCCGTTATTTATTTATTTATTTTTTTGCCACAATGACACAACCAAACCTCGCTCTTCTCACTCAGACCCGGCCCCCCCCGCGGCCTTCTCTGAGAGGTTTGCTCCTTTCTCAATATGCGTTGTCGCGTGGACTTTTGTTCTCGTGGACTCGTGAAACGTCATCAGTCGCAGCCCGAGTACTGTTCCAATACTAAAGTCCGCATCTGGGCGAGAACGGCCATAATACCCGGATGTGGCTCGCCCCGGCCATTTTACCGGGCATGCATCGGAGCAGGCTTGTCTGTTCTTGTGAGAGCAAAATATCCCAGGATGCATTTCACCTCAGCAGGCTACGATGGAAGATGAGTCAGCTGCTGTTCCAATTGCGGAAATAGCCGTTCTCCGTTCTCCCGTATCCGCGAGTTTAGACTCCCGAGGAGTCCATCTCCCGAGTCTATTCTCGCGGGAACGCAAGCCCGTTCTTGTCGTCTTTAGTATTGAGAAAGGGCCGTTGTCTTCCATTTGACTTTCCGACTTTTTGTCTAGTCGAAGGATGTGAAGCACAGGTGTGTTTAATTGATTAATTAGTCAAAATGTCTGACGAGCATTGCCAGCGCAGTCAATTCTGGAGGAGTAATCTCTCAGGATTTGGGTTTTGGTTGTGGACACAATGAACAGACACTGCGAGGAAGGGAGGACGTTGTGAAAAGACCCACTAATCTACAGATTAAGGTCGTTTAGTCTCTAAAATGTCAGATGAAAGCGATAGCCACAAATTGTCGTTGAATATCTTGTTTTGTTTGAAGAACGATCCAAGTTGTCAGCGTTCTGTCATCGAAGACAACAAAAAAAAGATACCATTTTGGAACCGTTGCTTTCAATAAATACTCACACCACCAACTATTAATACTGCTGACTGTTCATTTCCTGCTCATCGACCAACCGCTTGATCTAAGAGGACACTAAGCTCGAAGGATCCGATTGAAGGACGGTTTCTGCCTCGGTGCTGCCGGCGAAGCCTCGGACCACGACGTCCAGAAAGCGGCAGACAGCCGCCGTCAGAATACAGAGTCACCGCGCTGCATCAAACCGCTCGGTCACCTCGAGCAGCCGACTGATGGAAAAACAAAGCTGAGCGGTGAGTGCGAGCCCGAGGTCACCGCTGGGACGTGGATAAGGAGAGGCGTGCAGGATGTCTGTGCAGGAACACAGTGGGGGGTTTCCTGTATCGAGACAGGCTGTGTTGTGACTCGCACGTCTTGTCTGTCTTGTCTCTGGGCAGATGTCTTTTTAATGTCAAATGTTATCCTCACACATTCTGGGGTTTGGCCGCACACGTATAGTAAGTTGGCCCTTTTTATCCCCACTGTCCTCATCTTCTAACGCCATTGGGACGTTTTACGTGTTTGCACAGTAATGTGTGTGTGTGTGTGTTTGCATTCCATTGCTATCAGGAGCAGGAAGCTGTGGATGTTCATGGTTTTTGCCGCAGAAGCAACACAAAACACTCGACGGGTTGTTTTCACAATAGTTCTGTGTAAACGGAACAAAACATTTTCCAGCCCGAACACGAGATTCTGCAGTACTTAAAAGGGATCAACATGAACCAATATCTAGTTCTATTTTGTCCTTTCTCTTTCAAGCTAAGAGACTTTTGTTTTTCTGAGTAACAAACGTATGTCGTTTGTCATAAAAAGAGCAGTTTCTCAATACTTACAGGACTTCTATCTCGAGCCGATCCGTTCTCACTGAGGACGTGAATCTGAGTATTGACTGACTGAATCCGACCGACTTCTACATTCTGCACGTCCGTCTGCAGGCGTTTAACAGTAGAGACTGTAGAGTGTGTCACGTAAAACCGTAAATAATTCAAATCGGAATCAGAACTGATCCGGGGACAGAGCCAACCAATCCTTGGTTGTAAAAATTCACAACATAAAATGATACTATGTGATTAAATGCTTCATAAAACACATTGTACGACTGCACCTCCCATTTGCTGAGGAAAACTTTGAGATAAGCGGGCGTTGATTTGTCGATCTGTGGCCTCGCAGGAAAAGCTGCTCCAAAAAGATAACGTGCTTCATAAATATCGCCTTCAGCACGCCTTGTCTTCCTCAAATGTTAACAGTAAACCCAGTCAGAGAATCTACTGGTGTGAATTTTAGAAGAGGAAGCATGAATGACCCAAAATCATAAAATAATCACATTGCAGCGCAAATATTCTTATATTCCCAAGGAACCCAAAGCAGGAGTCAGTGCCGGCCCGAGCCTCTTGGGGGCCCTAAGCAGAATTTTATTTGGGGGCCCCCCCTCCCACCACTCACAGTCACCTGTGCTAGAAGATTATTGGCACAAATGTCACGCTATACTGTTATAGCGAAAATTATAAACGAATACAGTGAGGTTATAATACAAAACTAGGGCTGCTTGCAGCATAAGCGAACTAGGCCAGGGGGCCCCAAGCAGCTTGGTTCAAGCTGAACCAACAGTTAGCGTTAGGTTGCCAAGGTCACTCCTGATCTCTGACTTTGATCGCCGCCCCGTCGGATCAAACCCAAATGCTTTCTTCTTTCTTTCTCAGTAACTTTGGGTGACCTTTTTTAACGCGTCGTCGGCATTTCGGGAATTGTAATCCAGTCTGTGATCAAATGCCAGCGACACCAAAGAGCCTCGGGTGTAAATTCTGTTTGTTCCGTTACCCCCAGAGCACCACCCTCTTTACAGGGCCACAACACGATTCTGTGTGTCCGAATATGTGCAGGGTGTCCTGCTGCCTCGGGTTGCGTTTTGCAGCATTAAAGACGACGTCATTCCTCAGCTCTTCTGACCCCTGAGCCTCTGGCCAGAGGATCGATGACGGGGAGGACCAGAGCTCAAGGTACCGTTTTATTGAGACGTCATGCTTCATATCATTGGGATACAGAACATGCAGGCAGATTATGACTCATGGTCTCCACTGCCACCAGAAGATTATATGATCATGGTGCTGGACAGACGCAGACGTTTTTTTTTCACTTTTGCTCCCTGCACAATAAAACACAGTAAATATTTTTGTAAAACATCTAATTATAACTAAGTTGATAATGTTCCTACCCTCCGTAACTTCTGTGCAATACATTTTCTTTGAGGAAACTACTTGTATCTGTTCAAGCTTATTGTTCAAATGCTTTGTCGAATTCATCAGACAAAATCAATCATGTTTACTTCCAAGTTATGTTCACATATAAATATAATGTCATTTGTTAAATCAAAGTATTAAAGGATTGTTCTGGGTCAGGTGTCTCTTTTGGAGTCCAAAAAGCAAATAAATATGGTCAAGCCCCTCATATTTCTCACATTGGAGAAGCATAATTTGATATTTAAAATGTTTTTATAATTAATTAGAATTATTTTTCTGTCCAAAACTTTTTGACAGTTCTATTAATGCATATATCTATGACTTTTCTCGCAACATGAGATTCCCATTTGATATATTTAGCATTCCTGCTCAGCTATAAGCATCCTAATGTACAGATACAGTAAAACCCTTTAAGCAGACGAGCAGACGCGACTCCTCCATCGACCCCTCTCAGTGCAGATACAGGAGGAGTCACCACAGGGAGGTGCTCCTACTTGCTCACTTCCTGCCAGCGCCAATAGCTGGAAATATTGTCTCACCACTGGAGGGAGACAGAGGCCGGATCATAGCGTTAGAAAAAGGTGCTGACCATCCAACAGATTCCTTTAACCCCCCCCCCCCCCTCCCCATTCTCATGTTTTGCTCTTGATTCTCTTTTTCCTTCCCTGTGATGTGAAGCGGTGAACTGTGCACCCCCACTTTAAAAAAAGAGAATATATATATGTATATTACTCCAGCGTTTCTCTCTTCCTGTGAAGCTTCCCACTGAGGGTCGACTCTCACATGTCAGATCTCACATCTGCTCAGGAGGGGGGGGGGGGGGGGGGGGGGGGGGACTTCATATTGTTCGGGTTGGAGAAGAAAGGAACAGTTGAGGGCAGCGAGAGAGAATTATACCAAAATACGGACTTTCAAGTTCATCCAGTCATTACTAACGACTGGTGGAAAAGGTGGGAAACTTCAAGATGGTTCAAGGTCGGCTCAATCCATTTCATGGTCTGTTTAATGGGAAAGTGGCACATTGTCCTATTTATTTTTCATTTTTAAACTCAGTGTGTCTGACGTCGCGTGGCGGACGGCGGTAAAACATGACGTTACCAATCCACACGTGTTAGTGACTCACTAGGGATTTAGGGCGTTTTAAATGTCAGCATGAAACTGCAAAGTCATCCGAGGGGATTTCTTCTCTTTCTCTGGTGGTCGTTGTTTTGAATCGCTGTTCAAAAATCAATAGATTCAAATACAAGGCCAGAAATAACACAAAACATGTATGTATGTCATGGTTTTACTTATATTTATGTTTTTTCTTAATTTCGGCAAAAATTAAAAAATCTCCGGCAGCTTGTCTTGAGTCATGCAGAGATTTGTTGGCTGTAAAACTCTTAAATTCTCCACGAGGCAACAAAATCCAATTGTACACTGTGGCTGAGTGCTGCTTGCTGTGAAACTGTGAAGCAGCAGCACCGTGGTCGTCTTTCTCCCCACTAGGGGGCAGTGTGGTCACACTTAGCAGCTGTGCCGCTCTCAATATCCTCTGCACAAGACCTCTCTGGAGTACAAAGAGAGGAAAATATTATATAATAAAATCCTCTTGATAGCAGAGCAGCGGTTGCTTAGGAATCTCAGGAAACTGAGTTTGAGTTCACCGATTCTCACGTCACGTTTTGCTCATTTTAAAACTCTCTCGATAGAGCAGAAACCTTTTCATTCTACTGGGCATATTGAGATTAGTTTGAACTTGCTGTCTCTCTCCCAGTGCTTGATATAGTAATTTGAGTAATTTGATATAGTAATTTTTAGATTTTGTTTGTAACCTCGTTCAAAAATACTTCTTTCTTGCTTTAGATTTAAGAGCAAAGAGTCAGTAATTCATTCTTTGAATTTGTTTTTTATTTTGCTCGAGTTTTCTGTCTGATTACATAAACTCAAATATTATAGTTCCAATATAAAACCAATTTGTTTGCCTGAGCCACACCTTGTGTAGTGCATCTCTTAACTTTAAAATTAAATTCTAATGGCTGGTCTCTTGCAAGTACTTAAAATGGAACAAGCAAATTTCCATTTAAATCACTTCTCTGTTGTGTAGCACCTTGGATGCAGAATTACACGTAGGTCTAATCAGTATTGAGTGTGGGTTTACTTCAGGCATTAAACAAATTAAGATTCATGGCATCAGATTGCTTGGCTGAAGCCATTCAGAGATTAATAATCAGCATTCCGCAGCTAATTGTCCACCATTGTACGTATCATTATTGAAGTAATACCTGCAAGGGTCATTCTTTCCTATCGGGTTCACTGGAGATAAAAGACGAAAGTCTGCCCATTATTGGAATTATTGGCAGTTTTAAAATCCACACCCAACAATCAAACTGTGTGGTCAAAATAACTTTTCCTTCTGAGCCACAATGTGCAGCATGTTTTCCACTTAGAGTTTAATGTTTCGACAGCTATCAGAATGATTGCAATAAATTGATTTCCTTCCTTCACATTCTCTTCATCATCAAAGAAAAGCAGGGTCTGCTTGTGACTCCTAATCAATTGAACCACATTCGTCAACCTCACAATCATTAACCAGCTTTAAAGCGTGAAGAGGTGTATTCAGCGTCTAAAAGGAATATGTCGTTTGTATTTAGTAGCAAATTAAGGAAAAGACTGAACAGCATTTTAGGGCCTTGTTACTACGTCCTATAACCATGGCAACCTGTTGGTCATGTCATTTACTTGATGGAAGTTGCCTCACTAAGCGTCCATTGCGTAGGTGGAGAAATCGAAGGCGGAGGAGGAGAGGAGAAACACGACAAACCGACCACCGCCATTCTGAGGAACCAGAACACATGAAACAATTGTGGAATTTCTCCTTGGAGGCATCAACCAGTGAGAGAAATGGCTTATTTGTTAGGCTCACTTTATAATGAGTCTTTTGGCTGCCAACATCATCTGTCATCTCTGTGGAAAGGAGAGCGCCAGTCCTCATCAGAGCAAGGTGCTCATTAATGAAGTTATACACACACACACACACACAGAAATATTTCCATCTAAACTCATGAGACCTTTCTACTTTATTTACTCCAACAGCTCAAATAATTGTTTTTCATCCCGCTTTTAAATGAGGAAAGGTTTTTAACAGCTGTGAGATAACGCCTGCCGCAACGTGTGGGTGTGATGAGACACACACACACACACACACACACACACACACACACACACACACACTGTCTAAATTAATTATTGTGTTGAGACAGTTTCAGGGATGCTGTAATACCTTTCATTCTCATTATACTCTTCAAGTTCTAAAAGTTAATTTACAATGTTTTATCTTTAGCCTCTTTAATTATAGAAATACAGAATAGTTCACTTACTGAATAGAGTTATTCCTTATTATCATAATATCCTTCATAGTACCATGCGGTTGTAAATTGGAATTTGCTGCTCAGAGGATCCGCTCGGGACAGAAGGTCTTTATTTTATTCGTCCTTTCTCCTGATCTAACAGTTTAAGTAATTTAAATTTCTTTTTCACTTTTTTTTTAAATGAATAATTTTGGATGCTCAGAATGGTTGCTGCTGCAATTCAAATTACATAATGCAGAAAATTATCATTTTCAATAAAAGACACAATGCATCTGTAAATCACCTGATCACAGTTCAATGTTATTTACAGTTGTTGTTTTGCATACATTTGCGTGGATAGATAACCACATTGTCTGCATAAAAACATACATAAAGCTACAGTAGACACAATGAGGATATACAATGTATGAACTCACAGAACAGAATGTCAGAAGCATTTATTACGTCACTATGTTTGTTCATCTTTTCATCTTTATTTTCACGTTTGAGTGTTACTTGCTATTTAAACAATCCAATTACATCCCCCACCACTATTGTATGTTAAAAACAATATTGCATTTGGCTCTTTTCTCCTGTGGTAAAGACCAGATGTGAAATACTCTGGGTCTCTTTTAGTTGAACCACGTGACATGCAGCATCCCATAATTCCACACATGAACAGCGAAAAGCAATTTAGTACCACAAGATCAATCAAATGATTTGTATGTTTGTTTCACACACCCCGATGATTATATATGTTATAACACAAGGATGTGAAATGATATTTAGGTTGCTTAATCTATGTCATCATTTTACTGTCCCATTAGATTAGCTCCAGCATCCAATTACTGAACACATTTCCAAAAGCCATCTGATGCCTTTGAACTAAGTCGTAAAACATACATGGTCCAATGGTGGGATTTTCCATTCCAATCACCTTCAAAACGTATCATTATAACTTTCATAAAAGGCCTTTCAATTGTGCCAGAAATGAAAGTTAAGAATTAATATCTCCCTCATGTTGACATTTGTGACTTTTTTTAAAACATTTTTTAAAAGATGTTTGAATGTCTCTGAGCTTTATGAACAAACAAAATGTCCAGGCTTGAAAGAAATATGCTGTTTTTTTTTTAATATGGGACAATCCTAACCCTAACCCTAACCCTAACCCAACAACAGCGGCCTTTACAAATTTCCCACAATGCAGTGTTGCGACAGTCTCTTTCGTCACACCATACTTATATACAGGGCGGGCTTTCTCTTTGAAACGCTCGGCCTGACACATGAGGCCGATTCGAGTGCCCCTCTGAGTGTGATGTGCCCGTGTGTCCTTGCTTCGGCCTCCTGTGAACGGCTCCTTGCTCCTCTCTCCTCCCCCCTTGGGCAGCTGTAACGTCTGAACCGCCATCGACGTCGGCATCCTCTGATGGACTCGAGAAAAAAGAAATGAACGCACAATTGTTGCAGAGAGACAGAGAGACAGAGAGAGAGCGACCTGGGACTGAGAGTGAGCGGTGCTAACGGGAAGCTAATGGGACATGTGTTCGATGTGGTCACATGGGTGGGGGAATTACCTGTGGTAATTGGGGAACAGGGAAGGCAGCAGACAGATTGTATTACCTTGAGGACTTACACACAAACTAGATAACACACACGCACGTCCGGTGAACCATAGAGCCGTAGTTGTGTTATTTAAAACCATAACAAATTAACAAAGTTATTATTTGTTTCGAGTTTTTAAACCTCGTTTTGGACCAAACTCCTTTTTGCGGTGGGGGCTCACAGGTCGTGCCGCTAATCGGAAGATTGAGAGTTCACATCTGCTCCTCTGGTCTATCATCTCGTTCTAGTGCAAGATGCTGAACCCCCAAATTGCTCCTAAAGCCTCTGCCCAAGCGTACGGTGTGAGGTCCTGACGCCATCAGGGCACGATTGGATTTGTGAGCGGGTGGATGTTGACACGAAGTGATGCTTTGTATGGTTGCAGGCTATTTTAATGTAAGTCCATTTTACCGTTCTACGATCTGGTTGTTTGACGGAAACAAGAAGCATTTATTCGGATTGCATCTTTTCAATATTGAGGCAATTCCAAGCTACACATCAGAAGGCAACGGAGCAACCTAGAGAACAGGCCGACACAGCCCGTGTTCACGCTTTGCCATAATGTGTACATAGTATTTAAAGACTCTGTCATTACTGTTTAATGGCGCTGAACCAGATTAAACATTTAAAAGGCTGCACCATCAGTGATGTAAAGGCAGATTAAATCAAAAGAGGGCACGGGTCTGCAAGAAGAAGGATGATCAGTGGGGAAAGGTGTTTGATTCCCCCGAGACCCCACAAATAGGCAAATGCATGCATTTACGTCCTCTCTCTCTCTCTCTCTCTCTCTCTCCCAAATTTCCAGACTGGAGGCTAAAAGTTTCACTTTTGTGTGCACGACGCATCCTTGTTTCATGCCGACAAAAGTAGCGGCATTCAGTCAGAAAATAGCAGTCTGGTTTTTTAAGAATATTGTGTGGGTTAGATTCTTGCCTGTCTATGTATGAACCGTTTTAATCCTGTGTATTCAGCTAGAAGTTGTCGTTGCTTTGCAGGCATCTGCCTCAGCATCTCACTCGGAGAATTACACGTCTAGAGGATTGCCTGTGTGTTTTAAAACGTGACATATTTCCCCACCGCGTGTGGGAGATCCGGGGCATTGACACGCTGTTCATTGTGACATTTTGGCATTTATAAAGGCCACGATATCCCACGTTTGTCCCTGCTGCAATGCGCACGAGTGGCCTTTTAATGTCCGATCGAAAGGTTCGTTGTAAAGTGAGCATTGAAAGCGGAAATGTTTAAAGTAGAGCGAATCGCGATGCATTATTAAACCGCGTGTGTGTGTTTGTGCGTTTTCAGTGCACCCTTTGCAACGCTGCACATCAACACAAATTTCCTGACTTAAATTGACCCTTTTGGTAAAAGTTTAATTCATCCTTTTCAGGCCCACACAACTTAAAAATATGCAAACGAACTCAGAGTGACTTGCCAGCAGCGTTGACTCCACATGGCCTCCCTGCTGGATGCGTCCTCACGCTGACACCGAGTGAGGTGAGCGGGAAAATAATCGTCCTCAGGCTTTTTTTTCTCCAGTGACCAGATATTTGGCTTCCGTCTCAGCCTGAACAGAAACACCTCCTGTTTGTCGCTTCTTGTGGACAAGTGAAAAAAAAAGGAAATCTATCCAGCCATAGAAACTACATGAATAAAATAATTTATGCTTTCTGGAATTGATTTTGTGAGACCGCTGTGACGCTTTTTGGAATAAATTTAAGGATTTGTGTTCCCCGGGAGGAAGGCTTTCTTTCCTGTCCTCTGATATGTAGGTTTCTTATAATAACCCATCTGGGAAGCTCACAGGGGTTTAAGCTTTTGCTGATTAATTAATTTGAATGTAATCTTTTTATTGAGAAATTATACATTTCCAGCATTCATTATTTCAAGAGTAACAAAACTATAAAAAAATAAACCGGCTAAATGATTTGCGGTATGCATGAATTATGCAAACATGTATCCAGAAATAACACTTAAAAACAGAATTTCTCACGGCATATATTAGCTGCTTTGTTATGCTCATACCTCCATGTATAATATTTCAAGTAGAGGAAGTGTGAACCACACAGAAGCCGTGTGGAGGTGGCGGGTGTGGGACCTGCTTCGACAGCAGGGATCTCACCACTAGTTCTTTTTCCTGGTTTAGGCAACAACAGTGTTGAAGATAACGAAAAAGCAAAGCTCCAGATTACGGTTAAAGGGGATTCAATGATTAACTATGGATCACATTACCACCGGCTTGTGGAAGAGGTCAATCAGCGGAGCTCCAAGGTCTTCTGCTCATTATCTTCGTAATGGACTTACACTGACACTCGTCCGTGGCCAGAATGCAAAGAATAAGGAGACACAATGTTGCTCTGTAACTGATGCAAATCGCTGTAAACAAACAACTGTTTTTGGGGACGAGCTCACCATATCAACTTTAAAGAAAGTGGGCTCTAATGCTTAAGTCGCTACGAGCTGGTAGTGCATAGAAAGATGACACATTGTCTGGGAACATTTCTCATCATTTCAGTAACACTTTCCGACAGATTAGAAGAGATAGAAAGAGTTGCCCGTTTAATAATAATTTGGCTGACAATACTTTCTCTTGAAATTAGCGTAACATAACATCCAGGAGATGTGCTGTTACCAAATTGTGGCATTTAACCTTTTCAAAGTTCACGCTGCAACAGTGATATTTAGAGAAAAAACATGTGGCAGGACACATCATCCAACCCAAACACGCTAAACTTAACTTTGTGTCTCTGGAGCAATCGGCACGTGTTTGATTGATTTATTCACTTGGAGCAGTGCCAGCGAGCTGTCCACACATCTGCACTCGGCCATGCGTGGCACCCGAGCTGGTGGCGTGAAGCGTGGCCGTCACTGTGACCTTGTGATGGGGGACTTTTCGCTTTCGCCGTTAGAGAGTCGTCGGGGGACTGTTTCCTCTGCCAAATCTAAATATTTAACGATCTCGTTCCGTGACCTCGGGCTCGTGACAAAAAAGCCCCGGGCCGTTTCCCTGCAGACTTCACGCCAACCAAATGGGTCTGTTGATCGAGCTGATGATCATTTTACTCTTGTTAGTTTCCAGGGTGTGTTTGAGAGTTTTGGTGAAGATGTTGCACAAGTTGAACCTCGCTATAATAATACCACTTGCAATATGGGGGATTGAAGACAAGTTATTACAGTGAAGATTACCCAAATTGCATTTGGCGTGATAATATAAATTAGCCTGCTTAATTACAAGCCCATTCCCCACGTCTGGCTGGTTGGCATTATCATCGTCGAGATCAGCGCTCCCTCTCTGTCTTATTTCCATTCTCCCTCCGTCCTTCTGTCATGACGGTGCTGAAAGAATCGCCGTGTTCAGCGATCGGAAACCCAGGATGAGGTTGATGCAAATACAGCCGAACAACTTCTCTCGTTCTGGAAGTTTTAATTGCCAGATCACATGTCAAGTACAGGCGCTGCGTTTGCAAAGGCAGTGAGAGGACCCAACAGCATGAGGCTGGTGGAGCTTCTACCCAAACAAAGGGAGGACACACAGTTTATAGTCCTGGAATGACACAGAAGGAAAGGTTCTATTGGGCCTAAACTAGCTCGGGGGCGGACCTGGCCAACCCTCCGGCAATCTGAGATCCAACCACATGCAATGTGGTGAACTCCTTGCTATCGTAAATATTTACGCCCAGGTGTATGTGTTGGATGATGCGTTGGTGTGGATCTAAACTCTCTCTGCTAAGGATTTAGAAAACATCTTCCAACTATCCAGCCAAAGAGCTCCAGCCAGGCTGCAATGTGCCAATGTTTTTTTAAATAGTCATCAGTGCCCCCCGCCCCCCACACCCCCGTCTGTCTCCGTGGTGCCTGAGAAGTAGCCGCAGGGATGCTGCGTCAGTCTGAAAAGCCACCGGGGAGACTTTGTGTTGAGTACTTTTCTGCCATTTAATGACGCTTTATTTCATGACAACCTTTGAAAAAGAAAAACGCTCATCCCAATTTGAGACTCGAACCTCTAGCAGGGGTTTTTGTAAACTGTCTTTAAGTCGACGCATTCGCGTTGGTGTGTTGTCTGAATAAGAATTTAATAGCATTTCATTGTGTCTGAGGTGATGGGTGCTGTTTTGCTGCTGGAGAAGCGGTGGCTTTCTCTGCAATTTCCTTCCAATTATCTGATAGAACAATTGAAAATAGCAAAAAACTAAGGAATGACTGCTGAATGAATACTAACGAGGAGGGAGAAAAGCAATCATAATATTGTTTGCTTGAAATCATCACCTGTCACCAACAGCACCATCATCAAAGTCAAAGCGAGAGGCGAATAAAGCGCATACGGAGCTCTCCCACTCCTCAGAATACTAATGAACAGATGAGTACATCTGAATGAGTAATGTGGAAAGCGGAAAGGTGTGAAGCCCGAGCGGAATGCTCATGCGGATGGGGCTGCGCCGTGAGTGTTAGAAGCTGTCGCCGAGGCACAATGAAACGGCGGATGCAACGTCGAGTGCCGTTCGGTTTGAACCTCAGCGAGGAGGTGAATTCCTTTTCTCTCCGCTCTCTGATCCCTTTTTCGGTGGTGACACTGACATCGGTAAGAAACAAGTTTCTCCCCTCCCCCCTCCGCCCCGGCGGACCGTCCCGGACTAATGAGGCCTGAGAAACAAAATGTCCTTGAAATATTATGAATGCCTGTGAATTTAAAGTGGACAAAAAAGGTCCCAAATGTTTCGAGGGTGGCCTTTTCCCACGGCGCCCTGATTTATGGCTGTCGTAAACTGCCAAGCAGGGTTGGCTATATTCCCGTTTCCCATTACGATGCCGAATTCATGCAGAAAACAAGAAGACGGTTAGGAACGAGCTAACTGTGCGTCATGGCAACGCACAGGGAAATGAACATGTGTGTGCGATCGGTACGGAACAACGGGAGGGGCCAACGACAGGGCACGGGTCATTATGAATCGCTGCGTTTCACCAGGTAGTCAATGCCTGAATGCCCGTTTCCTCTCTCTCTCTCTCTCTCTCTCTCTCATACCCAGTTGATAGACCCCCCCCACCCTCTCACCTCACCCGTCCCCAGGAGGGGTTTCAGGAGCCCTGAAGCCATAATCGCTCGTTGCATAATCAATAAACGATTAACTTCTGAATTGAGTTGATGGTGTCAGTGTCCCGGTACTTCAAACGTCGTGATGACAACACATTGCATTACAACTCTTAGAAATGAACCATGCAGCGTCTAATGGTACACGTGTGATAAAGCAATAATCGCATGCATTGATGTTCTTGTTACGCCCCCACCCTCTCCCCCCCCCCCCCTCTTCTCCGGAGTTTTTGAACTTCTGAAACTGCGACCTTTCTCCCGAATGAGTGCACAATAGTGCCACGATGAATGTGGAGCGGGGTGTAATTGCCCGCAGGAGCACAGTTACTCCACATATGAAAAATATGCTAATTGCTACAAACGCCGCGTAAATGAGATTTCCCTCCCACTGAAAATGACTGAGGAGCGCGTGCACACGCCGGATCTCCCGCAGAGGGAGAATGCACACTTTAACACACTGTAAACGGCACAGAGAGCACAGCGCTTTGAATGCGCGAACGGCGCCTGGCGGGACGTTCGGCCCTCTGTGACCTTTCTGGGGAAAAACTAACGCAGAGCTTTATTTGTAGGAAACAAATTGTAGGAAACAAAAGCAAGCAATTCAGTGTCGCACGGACGCGACACCACTTCAATGACTGGAGAGTGGAGCTCCGCTGGATTATACTTCACTGATCCCAACAACAAAAAAAGAAAAAGAGGCGGGGAATGACCTTGCTGGAGGGGCAGCAGAGGCAGCAGTGATGCCGGCGATATTTACGTGCATCTCGGGTATTTGAATAAATCACTCGACACAGGAGAGAACAGGCTCTCCACCTCCGGCCCGCCTCTTCCAGTCATGTCGTCCTCTGCGGAGGGATGGAAAGCTGCCAACTGTCTCCCTCTATTAGTGTGTTCCCACCGTCCCTCCGTGGTGCGTTTGATTCCATTTGAGTGTCATAAAGCAGTCACGTAAAAAAAGATTACTCGTAATGTCTCTGCTTAATGTAATAGTCCACGTTTGATTAACACGCCTAGTTGGACCTTGAGATGTTTTGGTGAAAAACAAGTTGACGTTAATCAATATATTCAACAAAATGGTTGTTGGCGTGTTTGGGAATATTTAACCCCTGTGAGGTGTCAGTTTATTCGGCATGCCAAGCAAAAAGTAATGCATGCAACTGTGCTTTAAAAAGTCCCGTTTGAGCGCAGATGGCTAATGAAAGTGGTAACGCCTCATGGCTGTTTTGCATGGGGATCCTGATTGCGTTCACGCTGGCAGTGATGAAATGTTACTCTCCATGCACAAGTATTCCTGGTTTGGAATTACTCCCTTCTTCTTTACGTTGTTGCCATGGTTTTTGTTTTCCATCGGGATGTGTCCTGCTGGCACCACACGCTGCAGCTGAGGGTACATTTGTGTGTCGGTGTGGGGGAAGTAATCCTAACATGTCCTTGTCTTGCGCACGGATCATTCTTTTAATTAACTGTCTTATGCGGCGGCTCTTTTCTGTTCATTCCACAGAAAAAGTCCACAGAAAGCAGTGAGTTTCTGCTGCTTTATGGTTTGAAGACATTCATCACTTTATTTTGTGTTTACGTCCTAATGGTCATCTGCCGCTTATCGATGTCACGTTACCTTTTATAAAGTAAAACCGTCCCAGTCAGGAATGAATTAAGTCCTGACTCGCTTATTAGTTTAATATAGGTGTCAAGATGAGTGGATATTGTGTGTTTGTCTTAAATTTGACACAACTTTGTGTTTTGAAGTCGCCCAATCGCAGTGAGTTGTCTGGCTTCATTAAATTGCATTAAAGACAATATATGATCAAGACCCCTCTGTAATACGTTCAGATGATCTAAATCTTGGAAACGTCTTTATCTTATCTAAATGATACAAACAAAGAATTCATTTAATTAAATTAAATGAATCACAACCTGACAAACGAGCGTGTCAGCCTCACTTTTATTCAGCATTTGGCCATATTTCTGTCCATTTGTCAAATTTAATCCAACTCAGTTGATCAAATGGACGTCTTGATGACTGAATTATGAAATTACCCGTTGTTTTATCAGCATTTTCGACTCTCCACCCGACTCCTCTGCGTTTTGTATTCGCTGCCTTGCGTCAGAGTCTGTCACTTTTGTCTCTTCCTCACAGATTAGACACTCGCTGAATCGGCACTTCGCCGACCTGATTCCTGTCTGCCTTCACAGTAATTAATCTGTGTAAGCAACCAACTGACTGCCTGTGTGATGGATTGCCGTGATCGAACCAACTTAAGTGTCTGCGGCGTGGCGGCCGGCGTCGAAAAAAAGGAACAGCGCTTGGTTGTTGACGCGGCCACGTACCCCTATTACGCTAATTTGTACCCCCGTGACCTGTGCATCATGAAGCTACTCAGAAAACGTGAATGGGATTGATGACACGCTTCCCGGGAGTGTGGCAGTTTATATATTTCCGATTGTGTCAGTCAAATGGCCTGACAATTCCCCCTCTTTCCTCTCCTTCTTCGCGGAGCTGCTCCAGCCTTTTTTGCCTCTTGAGCGTCGTGAAGGGTGAGAAAAAAAAAACAAAAAAAAAACAAATGGCTTCCACTGCTCACGTCCCCGTGAGATTGTGATGGATCCTCCTGCACTCTTAAGTCGGCTGTGTGCTGGTCCGACTGGCCATTGCTCCCGCGAGACAATGGGCCCTTAATAGGCTTTGCTAAATGGCCCGAACCCAGCGCGTCCGTCATAAAACAAATGAAGAGGTGGCGGAATAATCCGGAGAGGGGGCCGAGCCGGCGCCGGAGCGAGCCGCGGGAGAGACGGGGGGAGGGAGGGAGGGAGCGAGGGAGCGAGGGAATTGTTTCCAGCGCTAAGTGGCTTTAAATGGCTGTGGAAACGCCGTTAACGAGTCTGACCCGGCGGGGGGGCCAGAGGGTAGGCTGCTGTGAGGTCCAGTCCGGGCAGTCTGGACATGTGTGTGTGTGTGTATTTGTTTGAATGCGGTTTAACCGGCAGTAAAAATAATGAAAGCACCTGTCTATTAAGTCCCCTGAACAGGAGCTCCGACTCGGTGACACTTTTAGTGTGCAAAAACAACATCATTAAAGGGCTCATATTATGGAAAAATCCCTTTTTCTGGGATTTGGGGTGTCATTGTGTCTCTGGTGCTTCCACACGCATACAAACTTCACTTGGAAGGCCGCGGATTCTACAAGCTGTGGGCGTGGCCAAATCAGCTGCAGATCATGAATATGCAATGAGCAGCAGAAAACAGCGCACTCTGAAAGGGGCTGAAACACAGGGGAGTAGAGGGAGGTAACAATCGTTTCCTACAAGCTATTTCCAGCAAACAACTTCAGAAACATGTTTTCTGGAACTCAAAGACCTATTTTAACTTGTTGAAAAATAATCAAAATATGGGCCCTTTAATAGCTGCCGGGGCAACCCTGCCAATAGTGAACTGCCCTCATAAATATCCGTATGCAGTATTTATAATGCTTTTTAATCTGGTAGCGCTGTCATCTTTTTCATTTCCTCTTCAAAGTTTCAAGCGCCCAAAAGGCCACTAAATCGCGCCGGGGAATCAAAGGTTTTCTATCATTTATAGCCGCAACAAAGCTTTTCTCAAATGTGAGGCCGCTACCTGGGCGATTTGGGTTATTGTTGCCCTCAGGGTGCATCGCATCTACACGTATGGACCATTTCCACCCGTCCGATAGAGGCGTTTCATCCCTGCATGGTAGTTTGAAAACATATTTCTAGGCAATGCAGCGACACAAAGGAGGTTATTGGAAAAGATAACTGCTGCTAGGATGGAGATGCTGCATTACATGCTGAACTTCTGTTCTCCATTCTATATTTATACTGCGTCTGGTATTAACAGATTAAGTTTGGACAAAAATCATGACTGAAACTGTGAGTTTATCTTCTCCTCAACGCAGCGTTTATTGATGGGACCCTGATGAGTTGTTTAATACCAAACAGTGAGGCTTCTAAAGTATTTTAACATTTTCAAAACTGCGTTTCGTGCACGCATCAATACAAATCACATTCATGGAAGCGGGTACGATATTAAAATGTGTGTCCCCCGACCTGGATCCTCACTGCTCACAGCCACGTGTGCATGTTCTTTGTATCTTCATGGGAACCATGGACTGATTGTTAACATGTATTTTGTGTGTGTGTGTGTGTGTGTCACTGTGTAAACTCAGTATCCGCAAGAGCCGGTTGAACATATGCTCGCCTAGTTTATTTAAGACTTGACATTAATTGTGATGCTGATTTAGTTTGACAGCATTGTACATGCGCACAACACACGGACACAAACGCAAACAGCTGCGTGAACATGCAGCTCACAAAGCCCTGGAAAACGATTAACCTTGAGCCAAACAAACGGCATTTCGGAAAAGAGAGCGCTGAGCGCTGAATGCAGAGCGCGGAGTTCCTGCTGGTGCTCGTTTAGTGACGCGCGTCACGTGGAGCCGTCCCGCCCGAGTGTCCTCAAGAAGAAGATGAGTTAATGAGCTTCACGCTGACGGATGGCCTCCGTCAGAGGGATCTGTGCAGCCTAACAGCAGTGAGCGTGTTTCGATATTTGCATCTGAAAACCAAGTTCTGACCTGTGCGTTGATCATCGAGTGACTTAAGCGGTGGCTGAATCATTTCCTCTTCCACTGTCACATTTAATGCGAGATGGGCGGGCCGGAGGCCGGATGAATAGACAGATAGATGGGGGTCCTCAGAGGGACGAGACAGGAGGGCGGTGCGGCTGTCTCGTCTGGGCAATGTCTGACGTTCAAAGAACCCACGAGATACTTGAAGAAAAGGACAGATGTGATGGAAAAATGTTGCACAGACAATCGTAGAATAAGAAATGAAGGCTCTGAATCAAAGTATGTCTTTTGTCCGTTTATTTCCTTGCAAGGGAAAGAAGGTCACCACAGCTACGTGCTCCGCAGACTGTCACGAACTCCCTCCGTCCTTGATCAAGCCAAGACGTTCTTATTAGGGGTGGCACGGTACATGAGAAATCATCCGAACCGTTCGGTTCGCGTGTCTCGGTTCGGTTCGTGTGTGCGTCGCACGGTTCGACGCATGCGCAATGTAACCGCGTGCCGTTTGTCACTTCAGACAGTGTTTCCTTTTCGCGCGAAGTAGGAGTTGTGTGGACACGCAAAGAGACATTAAAAGTGGAGCATGGAGTGCTGCAGGTCACGTGTAGAAATGGCAAGTGGGAGAGTCTATAAGGAAGGCTGTCCGGAGTTGGAGGATGCGCTAGTCGTCGGCGTCTGTATGCTCGCGCGCATAATCAGCTAGTTAGCATCAGCGATGTGGACTGAACCACTGTGAGGCAAGGGAGGGGGGACTCAAAATGTTTCTAAACTTAAAAAGGCTTTTTTGGGGTTTGAATTGTTTTACTTCTTACACAGATATTCTAAATATACTGTACATCATTATGTTATTTACAATACACACAATTGTTTTAAATGATATTTGTGGGGGGGGGGGGGCAACCCTTAGAGAGGGGGGGTCCTGACCCCCCTGTTCCTCCCAGGATTTACACCTTGCAGCCCACGTAGCTCAATAATATGCTGAAAGTCAAGTGAAATTCAGTTTGTTACAAGATGTAACACTTTCTTAAATACTGTAATCTACATTGTGGATAATTCCGCTATATATCATATGCTGAAGTACATTTCTGGAGCATAAAATATAAAATAAAAATAAAAACAAGAACCGTACAGAACCGAAAACCGTGATACGAACCAAACCGTGGGTTTTGTGAACCGTGCCACCCCTAGTTCTTATGGTTTAGTTCAGTCACAGTCACTCAGCACTTGCGGGTCGAGATGAACCAGCCGGGCTGAACTTTCGGTGGCCTCGACCACAACGGCTTGATTCCATCGAGTGCGTCCAGGAAGCCGTGACAGCTCGCCTGTCCTTCCTGATGGTATAAATACACCTGGTGCCAAAATGTTTGCTGTCTGAAAGAAGCTTCATTTGCAAACGCATGCACCTTGACACAATCACCCACGCGCGCACACACACACACACACACACACACACACACACACACAGCCAATCGCACGAGTGGGACTCAGGCAGCCTTTAGATTTGCTCCCTCATCAAACCCTTAATACCCCGCGCGCGTCTCCCGCAGAGCTAATTGTCCATGAGATTTTCTAATTGTCTTCTCCCTGCAATTTACCTGCAACCTTCTCAATGTGTTGACCTCCTCTTCCATCTCTCCCACGCGGGGATCCGTCTGCGTAACTGGGTCGAACGCCGTAATCTTTCGATGGCATCATATTTCGAGCCTTCGTCGGAGAACGCGTCCGTAATCCAGGCCTCACTTTTGGATTCCGACTTTGATTGTCAATGTAGGTTTTTAGAGGCAGCGAAAATAATGTTTTCCCAGTCCTCCCTAACGAGATTAGACACTTCCAAAGAGCGCATAAAAGCCGCCTGCAGCCTGCTCGTGTTCTTTGCGAGCAAACACGTGGATCGGGCATGAGTGAATGTGTGCAGGGGAAGTTAGGCACCTGCATCGGATTAACATTCTGCTGCAGTGGGGACTTCATTTCACTAAACTCAATACCATTTGCTTACTCTACATGTCATTATTTCCCCATGCAAAGAAAATGTGCATGCCCCAAAAACACGCCGTATCATTATCTCAACATTATAGATATTATCGTATTAAACTGCCAGAACTGCTGCATTATTTAGAGTTGTGTGAAATGGATTTTCGGTTAATTGTCGCGAGTCAATCTTGAGCATGTGTTGCGCAGAACCCCGACACTGAAAATAACATAAAGTGATTGCGTGTGATTTTCCGCAATCAGAAGAAATTACTGAGATATTGCAAATGACGATGTCCATCAGAAAAGCAATCAGTGAATCCAAAATCACGATCATCCTTCGTAAGAGGCGAAACGCATGTACCGGGTTTCATTCCCACCCGCCCACATTCATTCAGGCGCCCACGTAGGTGTTAGAAAACGGTTTATTGTTGTGATCGTTTTTTGGGGGGAAGCTTTAAAAGTTGTGACCTTTTGGCCAAGTGTCCTGTCCTACTTCCCTCATAACGGTCAGTCTGCACAGTTCAAAGAGTGAAGCACGGACCCCTCTCTGCACGCCGAGGCCTCCCCGCCAGCACCGCTACCCTGCCGCGCAGACGCCACGCGCCCGACGCACTGCAGCCGACTTCCTTCTCCATCTCTCCGCAGCTGCTTCTTTTCCGGCCGTTTCAACTGACCCTGAAACCCCCCCCCCCCCCCCCCCGCACCATGTGCCGCGCCTGTGGAGAGTCTCGTCACTCACCCGGACCTAGGACACCTCCTGACAAGGTCACAGAAGTCTGCCACTCTGAGATTAAAACAGCTCCATCTACCCAGAGAGTCCCCACCCCCCCCCCCCCCCCCCCCCGCCCGCGGGTGGCCATTATCATTGCAGATCGCCAGGCCAAAGAGCTCAAATGGATACGCAGTGCACAGGCTGTGACCTTCCGACGGGCCGCTGCCGTTTTAAGGTCTTTCGGTGGTCATGGTGCGTGTGTCTCCACCCCCCCTCCCTCCTCTTACCCCCCACCCCCGCCCCCCCCATTGATTTTAAGAGAAATGATGCTGTCGCATGTTGTTTTTACAGTTTTCGCACAAACACAGCTGTCAGAACTGGCGCACAACCCTCATTAGTGCTCACTAGTGCGCACGTGTTCGCCTGCGTGGCTCGCCGTGGGAGTCGGCGAGCAGCCGGGCTCGGGGACCTCACGGCGCTCACATCCGTCCATCCATTATTGCTGGCCTCAAGTTCAAAGTATCGTCTGTTGGCCGTCAAATGTGTTTCTCCCTGGAGACAAAAAACGAAAGAAAATCCATTCCACACCCCGCAGTGCTGAAGTTCCCTGGAATTCATCATCTCCTCATAAACAGTAGAGAACATTAAGTGCTGCTATGTTTCCCCTTTTGAGGACGAGGACAAAGGAACAAACCCAGCAGTCCTTGACAAACGCAACTGTGAAACTGAAGGTGGGGAACACAAAGTTCTGGCATTTTGTCTGAGAATGTGAGAGTCTTTAAATATTTCCTTTTTATAATTAAAAAAAATCCCTCTCAGCCATAAAATAATCCAACAAAGAATTCCTGTAAAATGGGACCCGGTGTCATTAACTGTAAAGTGCAGTGAAAATGCCTACTGAGGAATTCAAACAAACAGAACCCATCTGTTTGTTTCTACAAAACACACTAATTACCGTGATTAAACTAATGTCTCTAAATGAGGTTATGATTTATTGATATTTAAATATGACCCAAAGTAGATTTTGAAGGGATTCACCGTTTATTTGCATAAATTAATTATTTGATCATGATTGCTTGGTGAGAAAGCTCCAGTTACATTTGCTGTTAATGTTTTTTTTTTCTATTGCACATTGGACTATTGACATACTTGACATATTGCTTGTCACGTACTGGGAAAATAAAAATAAAGACTGGTTCGCGTAATAAAGCGCAGTCATTTTACGGGTTTGTTAGCGTGCTATTGGAAAGGCTGCGTTTCTTGACTGCAAGCCAGTTTCTGTTTCTACAGAAGAAACCAGACCCGCAACCATCACGGTGCTCAGATATACACCGTCATCCAGTTGTTCTTATACAGACAGAAGACTGAATTATTTTTTCAAATGAAGACTAAATAACATAAAAGTCCTGCTCTTTCACGTTCTCTAGTCCACTGGAGAGGAACCTTCAGTCCGTTTAACATCCAGCTTTTTTACATTTTTACAGTAAAGTGGAGGGAAAACATGATCGTTTGGCACACGGCTCATGCGCTAAGAGCCTGCAGAGGGCTCTTCTTAGCACAAGTAATTCTGCGCACCAGAACACGAGTGATGTCCAACACCGCTTGGACACGCAAAGAAACCTTTAAAGTAACGTCCAGACATAAAACATCACACTGTGCACGATGCAGTATAAAGGTCCAGTGTGGGGATAGTGTGTGTTTGTGCATGAACTCTGTCAGGAGGGATGCTAAGACGCGTTTGCCCGTGGAGGGAGGAGGGCTGGGATGTATTTCTTTAGAGAGAAAAGCGCGTACACATTTTCACACACACACACACACACACCACGCATCTAAATGGCAGAAGACAGCTGCTGCCAACCAGAAAACCCATGTGGAAGTACTTATCCTGCTTTGGCCCAGAGGCAGCCATGCCGCACTCAACAATTTTCCCTCGTCGTAATGAGAGCAAATGTGCATCAAATTCATTTCCCATCCGAAGCGTTTTGTCTGAACGCCGTGCAGCAGCGGCAGCACAAGAGCTAACAGCCTTCGATTGTCGCCCATCACAGTGGCGGTTATCTTTGCTGTAACTCAGAGATTCATTGGATTGGCATTAAGTCGACAGACTCGGTCTGCTGCTCCGCTCTTCCTGAGACACCGAGTGTCAGTGAAAGCTGATGTTCCTTCCGTTATTTGATTTCTCTGTGTTACTGGCAAAGGGGGGGGGGGGGGGGGGGGGGGGGGGGACAAGATTGTGTGACAGGTGTTCGATGTAGGTTATTATTAAAAAAATATGATCAAGTCGCCAGCAGTTCTAGTTTCTTTCACTTTGTCCGAAGGTTAAATTCTTGCAGAACAGACAGCACCTGCTTATATTTCAAACACAATGCGCAACTGCTCCAACACACTTTGATCCGCTCTATTCATCACGGCTTCAGTCACTTACCTTGACCCAGGGTTAGTCAGCCTGACTGCCGGCTTTAAACCGTAAAAATAATTGGGGTAATCCTTCCTCTGTTACATTTTATGCTGCAGCAGGAGCTTGTAAACAGCCACATTTGCACGTCTCCCTTTCCCGGGAGGCTGTTTAATCCTCAAATGTTTTAGTTAACTGTGGTATCTGCACCGTGCGATGGAGAGGAGCTAAAAAAACCATTATGAACCATAATGAGAAGTACCTTACTGTTGCTTTTAACCATCTCAAACTTTAAAACTCTAGTCCACATATTTTCATGCGTACCTTCCCCCCTCAGCATGCACGACTTTGAGATGAGAGGGACAAAGAGGGAAAGACAGAACAACTGTCAGAACGACTCACTAAAACAATTCCTCTGACTGACTTATGAACCCTCGGCGACGCAGCGACGCGGCGTTGCCGTCCACATCCCGCGTCCCCCCCACCGCCACCTCACCCCCCCCCGGCTGTTGCCACAGCGGCCAGTAGATGGAAGCAGAGCCACGCTGACATTGGAAACTAGTCTGGTGTGACTTTCTCCAGATGGTAAGTGGTACGCAGGAGCCCCTCTGGTCTCCTCCCCCCCCCCCCCCCCCCCCCCACCCCGAGCAGGCAGGACGGGCCCTTCCAGCTCTCTTCAATCAAGCTCCCACGCAGGCCGAGAGAGACCCTGCGCTCCTCACAGCGACAGCTTCGTCAGAACTTTGTTGCAAAGCGACAAGATGTCGGATCGCAGCGATCTGCACCCCAACAGGGAGAGCAGGAGGTGAAGGAAAAAAACAAAAAAGCCAATGCAGTAAGAAAATTGGGAAGGCGAAATTACAGGGTTGATTATCGAAGTGAGTTAATGGGAGACCTTGAGGGAGGATGGAGGGGGGGACATAAATTAGACTCAGGGTGTCTGCGCATCTGTTTCTCTCCGCTGGCCCCTGAGCCCAACTTTGAACCGGCAAGTTTTTAAGCCTGGGGTGTATGTAACACCGGCTCTCCCTGCGGCTGCATCTCCCTCCTCTAATTAATGCTCAGCTATGTGAACCCAGGATTACATCAGACCGGGGAAATCAATGGCTGACTGCGGATAAAAAAAATAGAAGGACGAGCAGAGCAATGAGAAAGCTGTCACGTTTTAATCAGGCCGGCAGAGGATCGTAGGTTATATGGTTCCCCTCTGAGGTTGTGTCTTTGTCAGTTGCATGCATGCATGTGCAATATACATGCGTTGGTGTGTGTGTGTGTGTGTGTATCTGCATGTGTAAGGCAGTGCCAAGGGGAGCTTGAGATGTCTGTGGGAGAGGTCGGACCCCGAAGTTCCCTAAAGAAAGGAGCAACCTTTCCCCCCCCCGGAGGTCTTGAAGGCAAGCGCGGCGATGCTAGACTGCAACCTCGGCGGCAGCAGCAGCCTCGGGAACGGGAGCCTCCCCGCAGCGTGTTTTCACCAACCGGCCTGAATTGAAAACATCACACATGACTCCCCTCACATGTTGTCGCCAGGCTGTCGAATACAGCAAACTAGAGCTTATCAAACGGTTATTCAGGGAAGCAGTTTGCTGGAAAGAAACTTGCTCTAACCAACTTTAACGAGAGACGGACGCAACTGGAAATCCGTACTGGCGTCTCGGGGGGGGGGGGCCGGGCTGGCGTCCCGTTGACCTCACGAGGCTCTCGCTCACTGCAGACCGGAGCTGTGTGAACGGGTGCTCACGCCTCCGCAGTAGCGAAAAGACCGAACACTCAGCAAGTGAATCAAGATTGTTTAATAGTTTTGCAGTTTAATTGTGATGCACTAGTTTCGGAAAGGTTTTTCTCTGGTAGCCATTGCTCGGTTTCCAACCATTAGTCTAAACCAGGGGTGAAAGCTCATTCATTCAATCTTTGCCTCGAGTCTTTCGAGCAAGCAGAAAAGCCTTCAGAAATTCTGGACAACTGTGTTTGTCATTTTAAAGGCGAAAAGCGGCTAACGGCCGTGTTTTTGTGCTGCACTTTTCACATTGATAGATTTCCTCTGTGAAGTCTGCAAGGGCCGAAACGAGCTTCTACTGGTCCTTGAGTCCACGGATGTTGTGCAAAGCAGTATGTTTTCCATTTACCGTGTGGTTTAATGCAAACCAAAACACGTAGAAAGCACCCTGATACAATTCCCCAAGGCGCCTTTTTCAGGTTATTTTAGATATAACCTGAAAAAGAAAGGAATATAAATTGTTGTAGGAAAAAGAGCAAAATATATTGATTCAAACAAATCTGATTTGAATAAACACAGCCACAGGAGGTGTTTAAAAATGTTTCATGCCAAATTTGGATAAAGGGAGTTATATAATTTTGACAGAATAAAAAAAAAAAATGCAAATACATCAAATCGTCAAATAATATAAGCACTTGAGTATTTGAATATAGAAGTTATTTGAAAGCGTTGGAAGAAGTACTGGGGGAGTCAAGGGGACCGGAGGAAAGGGAGCCGTGAGGAGAAGAAATGAAAAGGAAAAAAAAAAGATATGTTTCAAGAGATTAAAGAGTGGGAAGCAGAATATTGGAAAGGAGTACAAGAGGAACATGAGAGCCAGAAAAATTGATTGAGGGTCTCAATTTAGAAAATGTAGTTGAATAACAGCTTGGAGCAGGACACCTCTTTTAAAGCATGCATGCTCAGCAGGCATAAATAATATTTAAAAAAATGTTTTGGACTGGCAGATTCTTTAGGAAGTTGTCTACATCAAATGAAGCACTGCAGCGTTACCAAGTAGCAGAAGTCTTCATATTTCTCCCTTATTCGAGGTGTGTGGTGATGGGTGAAGCTCCTTTTGAAGAAGAAGCCAAGGAGGATGCATTCAAATGAAATCAATGATCCGTAAAGACTACGTCTGTATTCCATTCTGCAACGTAACTTAGTTCTCTCTCTCTCTCTCTCTCTCTCTCTCTCACCCGGCACCCCATCCATTTTCCTTTGGCTTCACACTCTGGAGCCTGAATCTCAGACTCTGTTCCTCCTCTTAACTCACTTCACACTCACTTTGATTGCACACTCATCAGATGGATTGTCAAAGAAGGAACGGGCGCGCCACAAGCCTCCAGCTTCAGCGTCTGTGGAAAAACTTTCGATGTCTTTCTCAGGACGGATCAATAAACGTCACACACACACGACTCAAGTCAAGAAAAAGGAAGAAAAGAATCAAGATAGCAGGGCTGAGGGATGTCAACAAAGAACCTTTCTGTTGTTTGGACGACACACACACGTCTTTTCTTTTGTTGATGAACGCTTCAATCGTCAGTATTGACTCAAGCTCTGCATCACAAACAAATGCATCATTTGCAACTGTGATGCAAAACTCCAATGTGTATTTGTACTAACTTGAATGAACCATTTGTGGAACATCGCAGCAAAGTTTCAAGGTTTTTCCAGGACTCTGATCATGTAAAGGAGGCGGGACAACGGGACACAGTAGTATTATGGCCTCATGCAGAATGACATGTAACCAGCCACAGTAGTCCGACATCCTGAAGGGGAAAATGGACAGTTTTACTGGACCGTTGGCTGTAGCGACATGCAAACGTTACATAATGTTGCTTTTTTTGGGCTCGTCATTGTTCCGGGTAAAACTCTCCAAAATCCATACACCGTAATGCAATCATTTTATGGTCTATGAAACTCAACCAATAAAACACTCATTTGCAGAATTAGAAAAGAGTGACCTTGCTCCCTCTGAAATGCTGCTGAGTCAGCGCTCCCGACGCAGACTGAAGACACACCTCTCTTTACATCTGGTGCCAGAACGCAGCCTGGACATGCTGTGTCGAAGGGCGAAGGCGAGTAGCCTTTGTGTGTAGAGGAAGCGTACGTTCGTAATGAAATCTCCCCATCATACACATGCATTTTAAAAAATAGTAAGAAATTACATGTTGGAATAATTTAGTTCAATGAAATGAAAGCGATTTAATAAATGACATTATACAAATCTAACCAAATCAAACAAGTAATGAAAATGTATTATTAATTCATACATAATAATTAAAAACGCGTGCAACATGAAACCAACCAACTTATCAATCAACGATCAAACAGCCAATGGCGTTGCAGATTTCTATTTATTTATTTAGTCTCTTTTCGTTTTGCTTGATGTTGTAAACGTAAATGATAGACATTGTAGATGAGTGATCGTTCGTCTATTTGCACGGAGAAATTCCATTCACCCTCCTCTCCCCCCCTTTTTTAACCATGGGGTCACGTCGGGAGCTATTGGGGGGTCTTCAGGGTCTCGCTGTGGGCAACGTATCCATGGGAACCTCAGCAGGATGGATATTGGCTGCGACAGGAGTGACTCACCGCTCATCGCTGAGAAAACCTTGGGCTCTTTACATTGGCTCAAGACTTTGTCGGAGTTGAGTCGGATCCAAGGAAACTGCTGGCGGGTGAAATGTTTATGGTGCCGATAAGTTATAAACATGAGGTGATTAGCTACGTTTGCCGGAGACTCCCTGGCGCCAAATTGGCTTGGCGAAAAAAAAACGAGCGTCCGATAACAGCCAATGAAGAGTCACCTCACGCTCCTGCCGAGTCAGCATCGCTGCCACATTCTGCAATATCCTCACACCTTTGGCCAGCCATTAATCAATACATGCCTCCTTCATCATTCATCATTGTTGCAACAGCGCTACAGTTTAATCACCCAGCGCTGATTTCAATATAAATCCTCCTTTTAAATGATGCATCGATGAGCGTTTTTTTTTATTCGCTTGATTCAATTTAATTGAGCCAATTTCAACCTCCACCCGCGGCCCACACCACAGACCTGGTGCTATGAGGCAAGGAGGAAGATGCAAAAATAAAGAACAATTCAGTTTAATCTCTCCTGACGAATCCTCTTGTACATTGTGTATTGCTTTGAAAGTGTGAATTAATACGTTTTCTTTTTTGGCTTGTGTAACAGTTCAGTGAATTGTTTTGAAGATGCCATTTCCTGTCCTTTGGAAATTAACACAGTAAAAATATTCAATGGGGAATGGAGATCTTTTCAAGTAAAATTGGAATATGTGTGTAAGTGGCCATTTTTCTTCCTACTTTCATTAAAATGGCTCCAAATAACAAATCCAGTGGGAAACGATACATAAAAGTCTGCGATCTTTCTCATTTACTTGTCCTCTAACATTTCCTTAAAGAGCACTTCTCCAGTTGGGTTCCCCCCCAAAAGAATTCGGAACTTTTTACGACGTCTCGCTTCTCTCTTTGGTCTTTTAATTTGTTTTCCATGTTAATATTCATTCATTCAATTTCAGTTAGTCTAGTGTGTCTTAAAAAAGCGGAATCTTGAAACAAAAAGTCATCCCTTTGAGGTACTCTGCTAATCTTCTGCAGTAATGTCGATCTGTGTTCTCAAGTTTATTTATTAATGAATTATTGAGGAAATACCTCTCATATCCTGATTGCGTGTGATGACGTTGACGCTGTGTTGCCCTGGCTTTGTAAAGGCGTTTTAAACCAGCAAACACCCTGTACCTTTACTCATTGTACACTCGTGCATATGTCGTATGGCGTCACGTCCAAAATGTTTCTACATTCTCAGGCGATTTGGTGTCATCATCATCTGTGCAGCACGCCTCAATAGTTCCCCTTCTGCATTATCAAAGAGTTCAGCAATAGTCAAATTGGCTGAGCGGTAACAGGATATGCAAGGGTATCAATGTATGTTATGAACGCTCCACGACAACACAATGCACAGCTCGTAGGTTCTTATAGACTAGGAATTCTGCTGATTTTATGGATTATTTCAAGGCCAATATCAGTGTATGGTACATAAACACACATTCCCACTCAACAGCAATACATTTGTGTGTTTTGTGAATCTTCATCCGTGCAGTCTGAAAGTACCTCACAGCCAGCGTCGGGCAGGCCTCCTAATTAATTGGACTCATAAACATCGTTCTTAGTGAGACGTCACCGCCTCGGTGGGCCAGCGGACCCTGACGGCAGCTCCCAGCTGTGACAGCGGAATCTCCAGTCGGGGTTCGCTCCGGTGCTGCTCACTCTGCAAACCCTCCGTTACGGCCGATCGTAATGGCCATTAGGCCGCGGCGCGGGACGGACTCGGACGGACTCGGACAAACTGCCCGCTCCAAAGGAGAGTTACAACACTATGACTTCAGGGAGGGGGAAATAAAAGCGTCTCAAATCTCTACAAATGTTGAGACCGAAGACCGAAGTGCTCCAGTTTACGGTTAAAGACCAGCCGGATTACAATTTCACCGAATGACCTGCGCTTGCATCCATCCCCCGGGTGACCAGAGCATCGATCACATCGATATCAACTATGCTGCTGTGGGTAGCTGGTTGTTTGTCTCCTCTCCCATCATGTTACTAGCCACACCGCTAACAAAACTCATGTGAAGTTTTCCTCTTTGTGGAAGTTAAGGAGGATGTAAATATCTGCGTGCAATGCAGCACAAATGATCCTTCCCCGGGAGCGTCGACGTGTTGCCATGTGGCAGATTTATAGGCCGTTACTTTGATGAATGCTTAAAGGCGCAACGTCGTTAAGATGCTGCAAGTGTGATAGAAAGATGGGAAACAGTGACAATGTTACTGGAATCAGAACCGCCTGACTTGCATGTTGTTCTCGCAGCCACGTGAAGCAGAAAGGCTGGCGCTGCGGCATGCTGCATGGGTCTGAAATGTATTCTGCGATCTCAGAATAAATGACTCCATATTGAATTACGTTTTTTTACCCAAAGAATCTAATTGAATTCAAAACTCCCCTCAGCACCCCATGTTACACATACAGCCCAATTCAGCTTACTGAAGGAAACATTTATTGGACAAATGTTGATTGACTTAATGAACATATGCCTCTATAGACACTCTGTTATTGTCTGTAATAGAAGTGCAAAGGATTCACTCGGGCTTAGTAACTCGCAAAATGCCTACGCAAGTATTTAGAGCTGAAGTTCTTATCTGCTTCCGTCGCTCTGATGCGTTTGACGTCGTCATGTTTGCTGAGAGAGAGAAAGTTGAAGACAATATTGACTTGCCTGAATATCTACTTGCCAAGTGAAATGAGTTGTGGGTTTGTGTATTTTTTGTGTATTTGTCTGATCAAATCCAGGTCAAAAGTTTTGTTCATTTGAAGAAAAATGTGAAGCCGAATGTTTAAGTTTTGTTGTTGAAAATTGAAAAATACAACATTGTGTCCAAAAAAAAAATAAGTGGACGAAAAATATTTTCGGGTCGAATATAGTTTTGACTGAGTTTAATTATTTTTACAGAAAGCGAGTATCACTCTTGATAGTAAGAGTGATACTCGCTTCCTGTAGAAGCAGGAAGGAGACTCACCTGCCTGCTGTCACTCAAGATGCTTGTGTCAAATGGTGCATGGTGGTAAAACGTGTCCCACATGTAATCTTCTGTGCCTTGAGGCCCTCTGCTATAACGCATCCTTTTGACAAGATCCCTGCCCTGTTTCTCTCGCCTGTAAGCCCTGCGTCCTACCAAGCATTGCTTGTCGACAGCCCACAATATATAAACGTCCACATCCTCCCTTCAACAGGCGTGTGCACATGTGCGAACAGGACCTGCTTGTAAGCAGGTAGGTATACTGGATCTGGGTGCGCACGCAGACCGTCGACGCACTCACTATCACGTAAATCGGCATGTGAGTTGGGAGACACGGGGGGGGGGGGGGAAGAAATGCAAATGCTCCTCTCTTGAAGTCGGTGACACGCCGTCCGCAGGGGGAAACGGATGTGTGGTGGTGAGAAAGGCAGGGGAGACGGCGTTTCGTGCGTTCCCCCTGCCCCGACGCGCGTCGCTGGGAAACCGCGCGCTTGTCAGGCGGCGAAAATAGATTTTCTCCAGAGGATGAAGCTCGGGCCGTTCGCGGTTTACTTATGTTCCTTTTTTCTTTCTCCCTCCATCTCTTATTTCCCAGTGTTCCTTGCCGGCGCCGCAAAGGCTTCTTCCCCCTCAATTCCCCCTTCAGCCTCCTCGTCTCTCCGAATCCCATGCTGCTTTTCTTTCACGGTCGGGTTGCAAGTCGTGTGAGAGGAGGATTTGTGGGAGCACATGCGCGCTAAGCGAGGCGTCGTGACTGACATGATTGCTGAGAGGGAGCGACGGGCACAAAGAGACTGAGGCCGGGACAAAGTGTGTCACGAGCAACATTTTTTTTTCCGAATTTTTTGTGTTGCACACTCTTTTTTTGTGGTCATATTTACAAAAGCCTGATCCGGTTTTATAGGTGAACATGTGTTTTTTTGGATTGATACTGATGTGTGACTCACCACTCATTACAGCTGCCAACGAGAAGCCCGACAAATGAGAAGTGCAGCTTTCGCCGATCGTGTCGCATCTGTGAGGCTTCAGCAGCAGCAAAACATCCGTCACTGTTGTGCACAGCTGTTCTGCCCCATCGCGAACGATCCCATGCATCATTGTGGTTAAACCTCAATCATCGTTATTAAATGTCGGATGATAAAGTAGGAGGATGATAAATGCAGAAGCGTCACCATTCCTTTGTTTTGGAAATGGCATTTGCAAAGTTTTTGAGCCTAAGGTTCCCATTTTTTATCACTTGGCTCAAGGGGTCAAAGGTGTAAAAGTTAAGTTGAAGCGGTTAAAAGTTCAAATGTAATGTAAATGTAAGATCTAACCAAAGCAATGAACCACTCAGCAAAAGGCATTATATAAAAAGGTGACACAATTAAACAGCCTCTGAAGGTCTTTATGAAAAACAAAAAAAAGCGTAACCTTACTTATATTAAGCAAATAACTGTTTGCTTGTTTTAACATGCTGTAATGCGCTCGCACTCAAAAGTCCGTCAGTGTTTACCTTGGTGTTGACTATCTGGTAAAGATATTAAAAAAAAGCCATTGCATTTATTTTTAATACCGTACTTAGATTCTTCTCAGGCCTCACAGAGACACCAAAGCTTGTTCTTCTGCCACCACTGCATCGTCACTTCTTTCGTCCTCTCAATGCTTCTCCATTAGACCAATTTTCAGTCTCTCATGCGGTCCCACATCCATAATTTACTGTTAATAAGTCACGTGACTCCCACTACTCCCCGAGCAAGCCTTCATCTTTTCTTATTGCAAAGAAGAGAGACCAATCCTTGATATTTCTCCTTTTTTTTTTTTGCACTCAGCCTGTGGCGGAAAATCAGTGAAAGTCGGTGGGACTCAGGCCAAACTCATCAGGGATATATGTGAGTCCGGAGGCAGTAATGTTAAATATTATATTCTCAAGGCACTTCCATTGCGCTGCTACTTCTCTCCAAAGCTGTCACTTTCTCTTTCTGCATCGCCTTTTTGCTTTCTGTATGTCTCTCTCGCCACAAATGTACATGATTCTCGCACAAATACGTCCGGCCTTGCTCGCACTTCTGACTCATCAACGACACATTGGAGCCTGTTTGTTACGCCACAATTAGTTATGCTTGTTGAGTTGTGTGATTCTTTCAACACTCTGGACTGGACAACGCCGTGCTATTCACTGACTGCTTTACATATGGGAGCATAATCTATACTGAATGAACATCATGCTGCATTCAAAAAAGACTTGAAACAGCTGTTGTGGAATATTTCAATAAAAGCTCGGTATGAGAGAATGACTTGTTTGGATGGTTGTCGAATAAGAAAAACAGGGGTCTTGATGAATGATCAAAGTTGTAAAAGTCCATTTATTCGCTTGCAAGCAGGAGGTCAAATACACAAGCGCGTGTCACGGGGCTCTGTGGAGACGGCGTCTTCGAGTGCTCAGAACACTGAGCTTTTGCACGCAGACACGTGAAGGACATCCTCAGTTGCACAAATGAAATATGGCAACCCAAGTTGAGATAAGAGACAAAGTTAAAATGGGATTACACAGCTCCGATGTTCGACTCGTCCTTCCTTCCACAGCTGCAGAAGATAAACTTTGAATCAACACAGACAATAATCACTCAGTTAATATATGACTATGCTATAACATATTTTACCATTACACAGCAATTAAGTGAGTGTTTGTTGACATAATCAACCAGGTCATTCACTGATTTACTTTGTAATTGTGTTGGGGATTGAACAATACAACCTTTTCCTTTCGTCTTTTACCGCTAGCCAAAAACTCAAATATGCCAAATTTGTGCGTCACAGATACGGGCATACTCACACACGTAAATGTGCTTTCTGTTGCGTAACAAAGTAATACTATGGAGTATCACTTATCACAACTATGCAGCGCTGGAAGGTGTTTGAAAGTAGTGAGTAAATACCTGTTCTCTATGCATAGAGAAACATGTATAAAGGTACGCACAGCGTCTACTTAAAAAAATAAATAAATAAAGTTTAGATGAATTAGCAACAAGGCATCATTTGTTATCTCAAACTCAAACCGCTCAGCTTAAATAACACTGCTGTCATTTTGGCAAAAACTCTGCTAGGCAGTTGTATTTTTCAAAGATGGAAAATACGGAATTTTCTCGTCATTCAACAGATTTCCTTCTTTTGAATGACAGTTTGTGTGTTGAATAAAAACAGTCCCTCAGCATGTCAGGGGCTGCGTGTGCTGCACGTGCTGTGTTTGTGTGTTTGTATACACACACACAGAGCTGCAGTCACGCTGCTCAACTCTGTGATGCCGGCGTGTGTGTGTGTGTGTGTGTGTGTGTGTGTGTGTTGCTCCCTCGAGTCGGCCTTTGTTAGTTGAGTCAGTACACCTGCTCACCTGTGGTACCATATATCTCAGCCCCTTAATCTGATTTGACTGCTTTCCTCCAGCCTCTGTCTCTGCCAACAGCCCTCAGAGTGATTCTGTGGTCTGGCACAAAGTAATGAAAACACATAAAGCTCTCATTACCTGCCAGTGGCTGTGGGGCTGAGCGGTAGTAGACCAGTGCGCTCACACACACACACGCACAAACACACACACACGCACACGCACACGCACACACACACACACACACGCTCACACAGGGCAGTAAGCACACGGAGGAGGAGCATGCTCTCACATACTGCGCCTTCGTAGCCTGAGGGCGAGCTGCAGTTTACATTACTCGGCTGCCATCGGGGTCTAATTGATGGTTGTTTCTCTCATGGCTGCGATATGATGGAGCTGGTATTTTCATGCGTGATTTCTACGTGGCCTCGTTTCGGGTTTGGAGGCGGAGCTGATTTGTTCTGAGTTGCGGTTTTAAGTCTCTTGTGTTAGAGCCGGACTAAGAGGGCGTTTTCAGGACCCGGGACCCGACATTAAGATATGCATCCATCCGTGGTTTTTATTTAACATACAGGAATGTCACTTTCAATGTATGGATGTATTTTGCGAATGCACATATTGCAGATTCTATACGGCCGTTAATTTCCTTAAAACCAACCTTTTCGACAGACACTTGGGACTCGGGCCTGCAGAGCCAAAGTAATTTACCTCTGGCCATTGTGAAGCACAACTGGAACAGTTTGAGGTTAATTAACTTCAGTAATAGTACTTTCACAGCAGTCACAGCTAAGTGGAACCCGGAGTTCCTTCCTTCCTTTAGTTCCTACTTGTTCTGATGGAAAAAAACAATGTTGCTGCTGGATATCTGTCTTCACATTGCAATAACAAAACCCACAGACATCCATTCAGAGAGCGGGCACACACACACACACACACACACACACACACACACACACACACACACGCTCTTTATTCACTCCAAACCTATTCCACTAACATCATCCCTATGTGGCCTTGCTCAGTAATGTCACTAACATGATTCTGTAAAGGGCCCACAGGGAGCAGAGAGGCTGTGTTTGAACTTAAATCACTCAGAGAAGATGGAACAGAAGCTCAAGAGGAGAAATTGGATTTATTGGAAAGAGATAGAAAAAAACAACAACAACAGGAGTAGACAGGGGAGGAAAGAAAGGGAAAATGGAGACTATGGATGTTTCTGGTAGCTTAGCATGCTTGTGAGTAAGGGTGCAATGTGTGTGTACATGTTTTCCATCTGACTTGTTGACTCTGAATTGTTCATCGACCAATTTTGGTGTCGATTGCTTAGTTTGTTTTGGAGGTATTGGCTGATCGGTTGAGACGCCCTCCTTCTCTCAAATATACTGCAGCACTCTCTGCTCCTCCTTCACTGTAATACGACATTAAACAGGATGACAGTCCCCTTGTTAATGACACCTGTGGTACATATCTACAACTCCCCACAACTCATTTCAGTTTATTTCTGTCATTTAGTCTTTTCATTGCAGACTTTCCTGACCGTTACTTTTAATCAGATTTTTGTTGAGGAAAAAGTGACACGAAGTGAAGTGATTTAACAATACTTTTGTCCAACTTGTATCGTCATCTCAGTCATGATACATTTTTCCATTATTTTTACCCTTTTTTTATTTATTGGAAAAAGTTTGAGGTGCATGGGTCCAAGGGGATTCAAAATATTTGTTTCTCCTTGCCATCGCCTTAAAGGATAGACAATCAGATCTTTGCTCATGGAGGCAAAAAAAATTCACCCACGTGTTCTTTGTATAGTTCCCATCCGGTGAACTTGTACAACCGTACAGGCACCGCTGACCAACATTAATCTGTCTCGACGGCACTGACCTTTTGAGGGGACTTATTAGCAGCATTGCATCACGAACATTTATTTGCTCTCTTCTGTCAGCGTAAAAACTATTCCACAACAGATTAATGGTTTTTAAACAGTTACAAGACGTGAATAGATGATACAAAAGTTGCGTTTGAACTGTATGAACTTATTGTCCCATTAGCCAGGAGATAGATAGTTCGCTATGTGGCCACCTTCTGTTTTTCCTCTTCAAAGTCCTTTTATTGAATGAAAATGTTGATGGTGAGCACGGTGAAATAAGATGGCAGTGGGGAAGTGAACATGACAGTTTAGCACAAGCATCATTTGTGACCAGCAGCACGCTACAGTGGAAAGCTCACGGCATCACCTACTTTGCATGGACCGACAAATGCCGCTCGGTTGGTGTGACGGCCACCGAAAAACTAAAAAATGACTTAAATGATTTATAGATCATTTTCTGTAAATCTATTTTTGTTTTTTAATTTACTGACCAATTTCAACATTAATTTCCACATGACCTCTGTGTGAAGAAAAAGAACATTTGTGTGCATCCAGAGGGGGCAGAAGTTTGCAGTTCTGAACTGGTTAGGTGCACATTCCCAGTTATATAACATTACTCGAGCGTTTGCCTGTGTGTCTCGTGTGCATGAGTAACCTTTGCCCTCTGAACATGTAGTGATTTTATTGGTACACATGAACGGGCAGCATCTAACGACTCGCATATGTGACTGAAATAACGCTCACCCCCTTTCTCTCGACTGGGTCTCACTTTCTGCCTTATTCCACTACGGAGGACACACGTGGTCCTGCACAGCTGATGTGCGGTACAGCATGATGCAGTTTGCTGCTCAAGTCGCAGACTGAGGCAAAAGAGAAGTGTACCATTAAAAAAAAAATCTGAGCTGTGCATGGACTTAAGTACATGTGAGAGGTTAGGAAAACAGTACTTCTGTATTTGTGATTGTATAAAGAGCTGATTGATTCATCGCATAGCAACAACATCATCTCGAGCTAAACAATCACTAACTCTTTATTGTTTAAACTCCTACCTCCTACAGTACATTTTATATATATTTTAGTGTGTTGGGCTAATTTAAAGGGCCATTTTTGCAGAGGTGGAAACATTTTGTATTTATTAAATTATTGACCGACTCGGTGTGATGGATTCCGTTACAGCAGCCTTCTTACATTCATATAATTTTTTTTTTTTTTAAAGGTTGGCTTTTAAATACACAGCATTATATTTTTAATGCCGTGACCACGAGACTGATTTTGTACCTCTAAACACAAGCTTCTGACATCGAAAATAAAGTAAAAGAAAAGAAAAAATGTATACCATGATTAAGGTATTTGAACTCCAAATATCAAATATCTTTCTTTCAGGAAGACAACAGTTCTGCGGTTCGGTGTTATGGACTTCACTGGGCCGCTGTGCCGACATCCACCCGGTGCAGAACTTCTGGATGCCCTCTACGATCTTGTTGTAAGCTCTTCTGGTTGTCGTGTGAGAGCAGCGTTTCCCCAGAAGTGAGGCGGCTGTTGCATCACGGTTTGCTCGATTTGACCGATGCCGTCTTTTTCCCTCTGGAGGAAAGTGTCTCTGCAATTGCTGATGAGAAACCAGCAAAGACGCGAGCCGTGGCAACAATGCAAATGAAGCCCGTTGAGGCCGCTGGGTGGTTCACACATTTTTTCATCAGCGGGAAAAAACTTCTAAGGGAACTCATCGTTACTGTACAACCCTCCCCCTCCCCCGGGAAATTTGAGTAAAACTCAATTGAAAGTGCCGACCACCTGTCAGCGCTTCTCTCTGATCATCCTCGTTCCCTGGAGCTGTCCCTCAGGGTCCGTCTCAATCCTCCAGTGAAAGTCTCCGGCAAGATTATCTAACTATATGATACTTTTATATAGTTCATGAATGTTCACTGCCTCCTCGACGTGCCCTCCTCCTCCTCCTCCTCCTCAGTTCCTAGACAAGTCATTTAAACACGTTATGTGTCGTTTCTTTACCTCCACAGGTGACTTTCTCTTCCTTTACTCCTTTTTCTTTCTTTGGTCATTTTACTTCACTGTCTGTCACACTTCTCAACTCTTCCCTTGGCTGTTTCATTTCCCTTTGGGTCTCTTCCATCCATTCCTCCTTCAAATTCATTGGATCTCCGGCTGGTATTCCTCTCTCCTCCCTGTTTCTTTTTTTTCATATTTTGTTTTAATACTTTTACTCTGTCAACAGCAGAGCAGTCCTGAGTGCATAAATGACGTGTTACAGAGTAGTATGTATGTGCGTATGAGTGTGAACACGGCTGGCCCCTCACACCAAGCCAAGGCCCTTATTCCCCTGACAAGAAATCCATTATCTTCACGATGCTCTTGGACTCCGAGGAAATTGAGTTACGCAACCTTATCGACTTTGCAGGACTCGGAGTTCTTTTTTTTTTTTACCCCCGAACTAACTTCAGTTTCTTTTGGTCTCGGTCTCTCCGTCTCAATCCGTCTCTTTTGTTTGGCGGGAATATCTAAGTCAGAGAAGGTCGTTGAAGAAAAAAAGTCTTGTTTAGATTAGAAATCCTCTCGGCCGTGGGAGACAAGGGACTAAACTCAACGCGACGCGCAAAGCTGAAACTCCAATGAACATTTGGGGCTCGAGAATAATGCGTCTTCTGGATTCGTTCTTTAGGTCAGTCCTTTTATTCTCACAATGGAAATTCCTCAACCGAAATGAGCAATTAACAATATTGAATGACAGAGTTATGCACGTCAACTCTATTAAATATCTGATTTTATACCTTTTGAAACGTAAATTCTGTCTCATTTTATCCAAATGAGAAAAAGAAAAACATCAATAGCTCTAACCGGTGTGTTGATATGAAGGAGTTGGAGTTTACAGGTGAGACCAACAGATTCCTCAGATCCTCCTCGTGCACTCACAAAAATTGCAACGACGGCGACCCGGCGTCATGTGACACACGGACGTATGAACGGGAGACTCGTTAAGACGTTGGGAAGCGAATATCAGTGACTCTTCCGCTCAGCATCGCTCAACCGGAGAGATTCACGGTGTTAACAAACAGAAGGTTAATGTTGTAAAATGATTAAAATCAGCCAATGTTTTTGTCACATAATCAGGGATAATTAATTGACAAATTAATAAAAAAAAAAAAAAAACAGTAATTAAAGTGGCAATCAAACCTCAGGGTGAATCTGTGCCGCGGTGCTGTCAACATCGCGGGAACAATGTTTGCATGATCCAAATCCTGATAAATCATCCACAAGGCACGACTTGTGAAGGAGTCACGACGACGTGAAAAGTGATGATTAGAATTATGGACCATTGTTCGGCTTGGTTAGATGTGGTAATTAACTTCGAGTGGCATCCCACCCCCCCTGCTGATGTCGTCTAATTGGTGACGTGCCGAGTCTGTTCCCACATCTGTTGACAAAGACGGATTGACATCTTCAGAACCCGAAACTGGCTAATTGTTTGCAACGGGCCAAACGCCGCGCCTCCTCTGTTTGAGTCAGACAGAACTTGCTTCTAAACGTGGGGGCAGCGCAGATGAGAGGATAGACGTCCGCGGCTGTAGTTTGAAAAGAGGGAAATGATTCATTCGGTTTCATCCCGGGATCTGACGGGATCAAACGTCTCAGGCGATTTCCGTCACGCTGCTCCATCACAGAAAAGATTTCCAGCTGTCACACTTGTGATGGTTTTTATCACTATGTTTGTTACGCTGAGGATTTTTTTTACAGTAGAAAAATACACAGAGGGTCCTTCACTTAGACTGTTCTTTTATTCACGGTCAAATAAAATCATCTCTTTTTTGCGTGGTAGAAGACGTCTTTGAAAGAGCCTTTAGTTGTACTTACTATCATTCTGAACCAGCGTGTTACCTCACTGGGCAAATTACTCAAACGCAGTCCTGTGTTATTCTTTTCACAATCCAGTGAGCCATACTGTTTTTTTTTTTTTGGTAATGCAATCAAAAGTTGTTATTGCTTCTAGGCCGCGCTGTTTTTCATCCAATTACCCCGCGTACCATCTTTTTAACAGCCCAATCATCACTGCCCAACAGTCACATTTATCAGCCACTCAAGCTGTGGTGGCTTGGGGACAAGTAGAGGTCAGGAGAAAGAAAATTGCGTGTCTCAAAATGTCAAGGTTACAAAGACATCTGTCACACGCAATTTGCGAAAGCTCAACTAGTGGCGACTCCTCAAGGGCTCTCATTTAGCAAACGTTTGAATACGTAGTGTTACTCATCTGCTTCTTCTCACTTCAGAAAACAGTGGCTCACTTTGGCAACGCTGATGAAAGAGCAATGCTTGGGCTAATTTGTGGGTTTTCCTCTGCTCTCTTTGGATATTAGGAGGTGACCTGTTTTATGATGAAACTGCTTTCAAACGGAAGAAACATTTTAGCAGGGCTATTCACAATGAGCTAGTCCAAAAAAAAGATGAGGCAGATCATTTTTTCCACAAAGTTTAGTTCAGATGTTCAGCCCTGTAGCCTCGATCAAAGGGCAAGGAAACCTTCCTGAGATGCGGAGGGGTTTATGGATGGATGGATGGATGGATGGATGGATGGATAAACAGGGAGATAACGTCGGGGGTGGAGCGAGAGGAGAGTTATGTGACAGCAAGCAGCATCTGACCTTATCAGCGCGAGGAGAGGAAATCTACCGTTTCAGGTTCAAAGAGCTAATGAATATGAATGAAAGGCATCGACAAAAATGAATTGGCCTGAGATTAAAGATCAGACCCATCTGTAATTGTGATTATGCATGCATTCGCCCCATCGAACAGATGAAAGATATCAGTCGATGGCAAGCATCAGCACTTTCTGCGTTTAACGGGCCAATAACCTGTCCTCTTCTCCCCTCTTTCTCCTTGCAGGCCGAGGGGTTCTTCCTGGTGTGTGTGTGTGTGTGTGTGTATGTTTGTGTGGAGGGGGGGGGGCACAATTTAGTGTGAAGAACGACGTGAGATGTGTATCCATGCTTGCACATATAGGACTTGTGCTGAATATGAATGAAATAAAATGGATATTGTTGCACTACTTTTTGACGAGCTTGCACAATGCCAACCGTGTTATGTGTGTCGGGGGGGGGGGGCAAGCTAAATTTGTTATTAATTAACATTCATCATATTATATTCAACAAATATATATATGTAACACATGGCGTACTCTTGAAGGGGCTTATCAGCAGGACCAGTTACCCCATGCCTCGATACTTTGATGGTCGGGTGGGGTGGAGGATGACAGCGTGGAAGATGAAAGGGAGGAGGGTTGTGGGGTTTGGGGGAGGTGGGGGGGTTATACGAGGATTCAGATGTGTCGCGGTGGAGGGAGCCCGAAAAGTGTTGCAATGCAGATAAAGAGATGAGAAGGAGAGACGCACAGGAGATCCGTGAAGGCCGTTGCAATGGTTTGTAATTCGGTCTGTTGAATCTGTTGAAGTTACTCAAAGCAAAGGGTTTTCATGGAAAACGACTAAATGCCTGCTGCACTGCGAAGTTGTAACCCTTATTCTTCAGTAGACGTCACAAGTGTATAATGGTTGTAATTTTAATCTTATAAAGCGAAAAGAATAACATGCAAACACATTTTAACCATTTTTACATTGACATTCCACGCAGCACCGAGGTAATAGTCGTTTTGAAAGCCGATCCACGAGCTCACAGTCTTATCAACTTACATCATGTGGAGCGGAGCAGCAGCAGGTAAGACTCTATTGAACATACTCTCACAAATTAAATTCTGTCGGCAGGTTCGGCACCCTGACAGGAAATCATCTCTGTTCGGAGGAAGTGATCAATCAAAAGCCGACACCTGGAAGAAACACTGTGTCCTGTAAATGGTGACAAACGAGCCGCCTGTCTGGAGAGAGTTGGTTTCACTAACGTTGGCTACTTGACCTCAGGTGAGTGAACGCGAGCAGGCGCTGGACATTACATCCTTTCTTTACATATATTACAGAAAGTTTTGCAGAGAGTCAGTCCCTGTCGTCATTTTTCAGCACCCGAAAAAACACCCTGCGACTCGGGCTCGGTAACCACTTTAAAATTCCCTCAGCGTGGCGTCAAGTGCGGTGGACTTTTCTCTCCGTGTCCGTCGCCTTTTTGGTTTACAAGTTTTCACTTGACAGCTCAGATAACTTTACACACTCCCAATTCCCCGTACGATGTTTCCATGTTTATATTCCCCCGAGGTTTTATTCTGTGACGTTTGCCTTGTGAAAAAGTTTCCACAGAGGATCATTAAATATTCATCTTATCTTCATAGAGAGTCAGTCAGTCAGACAGGGAACAATATGGAAAAAGACGCGCGTAAAAATAGGACAAGACAAAAGGGTGGGAAAGAAATGTACAAACAGCAGGCAGATTAAAGCCCCAAAACTCACGATCTCCCCCAGTTCTCTGTGTCCTCCTCTACAGTATCTGGCTCCACGGCTTCTATGTAAACCTCCCTGGTCTAGTTGCCTTCTGCAAGTATTAAACTCAACCCCTCATTTTTCACATTCAGCTCGTTTTTGCAAGTCCCTTATACTCCCTTATACTCCCTGGCCCAATTACTGTGTTTGTGTGCGATGGGACTGAGGGAGATTTTGCCATCAGGAAAACCGCTGTGTTTGTCTTTATACATCCCTCATGTTTCATTTCTACCTGTTTGGCTACTTTCATCCTCAATAGGGTCTTCATTGGCACGGATCGCCTTTAATTCCACTTAGCGACTGCATGCTTTGTGATTGTCTTGGCAGCCGCATCAAAAGGAGACGGCAAAGTTACACGGTGTTTGTTGTGAAGATAAGGGTCCATGGTGCATCACAGGAAATCAAGACATCCGCATGAGACTATTTTTTTCTTTTTTTAAAACCCTTTGATTCATCACCTATCTGCTCAACAGGGTAAATCAAGAATGAGATAAGACAAAAAAATTTAAGTTGTCTGCATGGTCGGTTTTTATTACAGGTCAGAGAGAATGTTAATTCAGTAAAGCTGTGAACAAATTAAATTAACATCAACGTAGCCATTACATACAGTAAGTGAAGTGACTCTTGTTTAATGTACATTGCTGCTTAACATCTTCTCATAAATCTATCTATTTAAACATGACAGATTGAGCAACCTTTTGTTAATTCCCCCTTATTAATCAATGTTTCTGTACAGTAACCAAGTCTGGCAGGGAAAGGGAACCTTTTTCTTTGGAGCCAAAATGCCTGACTTTGAAATACTGCATCCTGCCTCTCCTCACACCAACCGTCACCTGCGTGGTACCTAAAGGGGGATCACGGCGGCAAAGCCAGGTGTCGACAAAATCTGGGGCTCTTTACTCCGAAGCTTTTCAAAACTGGGTAATTTGCCAGATGTGCCACTTTGACCGTTGCTATCCTTATCGTGATCAGCTAAAGCATAAACTTCCTCTATTGTGTCTACATACCATACTCAAAGCATTATAATCAAGCGTCTCCCAACGCTAAGAGGGACACTGAGAAGTGGTGACACGAAATATCTGTGGAAACTGTGTACTTTTCATGGGGCGCGTGTCGGCCGGAGCGAGAGCGGGATGGGTATCCTGCAGACCATAAACAGCAAGTGCAGTGGCTCCTCGGTTATTGAAGGTATTTCCAAAGATCCTTTCAACCTCCGCCGGCTGCTGATCTTTCACATCCCTTCAAACGGAGCGCCGTTGCGTGCTTTCACTTTGACTTTTACGTTGGAGTGATCTTCACGCTCAGCCGGGTTCCTTCCAACGAAAATAACGACACGAAGGTGTCCGTGACAAGTGCCACACTCTTAAAATCCATCCTTCATGCCCGAGAGCATTAGAAGGTCATTATCCCGGGGGATTGAGAACGAATGATTCCACCGTCACCCGAGTGGAGAGGTTGCTTGGGGCCACCAGGGGGCCCCAAGCAGCCGCTTAGTTTGCTTATGCCTTGGGCCGGCCCTGACCAGGGGCTAAAGGGACTGGAGCTTAAATTAAAAAGTAAAAGTAAATTTGACCAAACTAGTTTGAAAACCCATCATAGCTGTTTTTGCAAAGCAGAGCTTCTATAAGTCTCTTGAAAATATGATATAACACTATGCAATTTCACAGTTAATTGCTGGCATTAGGAGAATTTTAGCTGCTTAAACTGGGGTCATGGTCCAGTAAAGCCCTGTTAGAAGTCTCCTTCTGAGAATACAGATGAGTAGCTATCGACCTCAGCTTTGCTTTGCTCAGCCTGATTGATTTCACTATTCCACACATTTCTCTATATCCTCTGCAGCCCTGATCTCTCTTTGCCCAGTCTCACCCCGGTGGCCACCTCATATGCTATTTTAAGTTTGAAATTGTGTGTGTGTGTCTGCTCGCAGGCAGTTCTCTTCTACTTCTACTTTCTGCTGATCTGACGGCGATGCCGCCGGGTTCAATCAAGCACTCGGTGAGATCACGTCGGGTGTTTCACATCTGTGTTTGAAACCAACAATCTACCACTGAGTTCTGCCGTTGTGAGGAGGAGCAGAAACCCAAACAACCGTGGGCGACAGGAACAAGCTGCTGAGTTGTCTACAGAGCGCTTGTGCTCCCTTCACCCACTCAGTTGACTGAAGTATCTGCTGCAGGACCCTTGCATCCAGAGATGTCAGATTTTTGCTTTTGTGCTATTTTGTAGGTTACGGGATGGCAATACCTCGTGGTAAGAGGTGACGTTGCGAAGTCAATCTCTCTTTTGTCGGTTTGTGTGCCCTTTGTATGTGCACTTTTTTGGGGTGTGGCCAAGGATGAAGTGTTTCACTGTGGCCAAATGCACCCGTTCAACTCATGTTATTGTCTCTCGGTCAGGTGTGAAAGGAGTGGGGGGGGGGAGAGGCGACGGACAGAGAAGGAGACAAAGCAAGAAGGCCTGAGTGCACAAAAAGACAAGCCCGACCTCATAATCTAATTTGATATCCAATTTGTTGAGTTACCCCCCCCCCCCCCCCCCCCCCCCCCGGCTCTGTCCTCTCGCCCCTCTTTCTCCTTCGCTCTCCTTGATCCTTGCCCATGCATCACTCTCCCTCTGCCCTCTCTTTTTCCTTTCTTGAACACCACGCTCTTGCCAACCCTTTTGCTAGTGTATCGCTGAGGTAAATTTAGCTTAACGGGCACTGCTTGCCTTGCAGCTTGAATAAGCAGCTGTGTGTGTGGAACCTCGCTGTCTTCTTAGCTTTGCCTGACAGTGTGTGTGTGCAAACAGGATTACAAACCCATTGTTGACTCCGAGAGGAAACTTAATTCAGGGCTTCAGTATAACGTCTGCCACACACTAAAAAGATGCCTCCCTGATTATTATAAATGTTGTGTCCACAGGTGTTTAAATGTAGAAGCCACTACTAAACTGAAAAACACATTCAAATGACTTTATTAGGTACTGACTTCATTTTGTATACAGACCCGTAAGGGCTCAATCAGGTTTTTTGTTTTGTACCTCAATGTCGCCTTTGGACGCTTCTCTAAATTTAGCCATCTTAAAATCCCATGCAGGCACAGAATAGTCCAGAATAGCGGCGGGACCGCAGCAGCGGGACGCATCACGGAGGATTTATTTACCTGTTTGGGAACCAACTAGTCAAAGAGACTGAAAATTATGATTATCCGTTTTGCTGATCACTGCATTCTCAACTAATTATAAACCCTAATGATACGGGGAGTTTCTTTCCCAGTGGCTCCAGTGCAACTTCGCCTGGAGGTGTAATCGATCGTGACATTTAAACTGATCACTGGGTGCCTTATTTAATTTAAGGTGGATTCCCACCCTTTCAAAGCTCCTGTTTTCCTTTCTTTTAGAAGGGTACGGGTTCCCTCGGCCCCCGATTTACCCTTAGTTAACCTTCCGTCAGAGCTTTACAAGCGTCGAGTGAAATCCTGCGTCGAAGTGTTTCTCAGCGGCTTTGTTGGCAAACTGGGTTTTAAAATTTGGCTGAATCAGCTTTGCCTCGATACTTAATTTGTTTAAGATAGTTGTACTTGGAGCTTTGGCTCAGCAGCCTTCAGTTCGGCTGTGTACATCCCAGATCCCCCCCACTCACGTGTCGCCTGCCTGGAGAGCTGTGACTTCTGCAGAGGAAAATGTTGGGTCCCAAGCGGCCAAAATACAACAAACATTTGTAGAGTTTTAAGGGGCAGTGGCATTCGTTTTTGGTAACTTAACCCGTGTCATGGTTATGCCTTGTCACGAGTTTATAATTCATATATCAGCTCCCATCTCTCTTGTCATTACTGAGAAAATGTGTATGCATTTACTGTGTGATCCATCACTGCCACAGCGGGATCTGCGGCAGCCTGGGGAAAAACTGGGTGAGAGATATAAACTTTGGGGTGATCATTTGCAGGGGGAATACTGATGCTCATTAACGTTGCCCTCATCTTGCAATGCCTCAGGTGACTTGCCTGGTTCTAATATCACATATATGCTAATGTCTTCAAAGACCGTAGAGCAAGAGATGATTCACTATTCACAGGGAGTGACGTCAAATACACAAAGTAAAGTTCATAGCCATACATTAGAAGGGTATTGACTGCCTTGCTCAAATATCCCTGTGTGTGATATGGCCTCACACGTATTTTATTCGCACACTATGCACACTGTATTAAGGGTAACCTTTCCCGCGATGAAATTCAGCATTTCCCTGTTATGGCATTTGCTTTGAGGTAAGAAGAAAGATGATGAAGCATTCATCTGAGCGCTGATTTGAATAGTAAAACTTGTTTTTGCGACGGCGGCTCGCGGGATTTGAGTTCATTAGTTTTAGAATCAAATGGCACGTCGTGTAGTTTCCAGTATCAGAGGACAGCGCCCGTGCACATTAAATATATTGCACTGCTTCACTGCGAGACCCCCTGACCTGTCGCAGACGATGCGTTGACGTTGACCTCTTAGCTGCTTCCATGTGCAGTTAAAATGAAATGTTAAAAACCTCTCGAGCTCTGAGCGCCGACTTGCAGAGGTCAGGTAAAGTCACTCGCAAAGTCACGCTTTTTTTTAATAAATCTGGATTTCATATTTCTGGCTGACTACTTGCTCTAGGGTACCATGGCAACGATGTAACATTGTCACTATAAAGCTCCTCCTCATTACATCCGGTGATCGCAGTCAAAAACAAAGGATCTCAGCTGTGGTGCTGTTTTCAGGAGAGACATAGAAAAGCAGAAGTGGGATGTTCGGTGCCTCCTCGGGGCTTGCTGCTGACGTAAAACACAATTGTTAAGCAAGCCATTACCACGGCAGTCATTGAAATGATTTGCAGCGTTCATGCTACGCCACATGATTAACACGTTCAAAAGCTTTTCAGTTAAAGCCGATCGGCCTTCTATATTTTTTACTCGAGAGACAGCTTTCAATAGACGTTTAGGCCACTTGTGTTTTGAGGGTGGAGTATCTGCGGCCTCGTTACGAACGGCCATGCTGGCGCCTCTCGCTGTACTGCAATCGCTAAAGCCAGCGAAGGAACAAGGGAACGGCAACGTTGGTTTCCTGAGCAAGTTCAAGCTTTAATCCTGCACTTTCATTTATATTTAGCTGACACTGCTAAGAGACTATTTCACCGGATGTCTTTTGTGATTTTGAGAATAGGAATAGGAAAATATATTAATCTTGGCAAGTTTGAAAATGAAAATGATATTTCTATGAGGAAAGTGTTTGTTTATTTAAGGCCTGCTGCGGTAAAAGCATTGAAGAAGGACGCAGAGGAAAAGTGTACTGCCGTTGTCTCTTTGGGTGATTGTGATGTGCGTCAACTCTCGCTCACTGTTATTAGATGTGCCCCTTAATTTGGCACTTCCCTCCCACTGTGCCTAGATTACTTGTGTACCTGTCGACCCGCATCAAATGATGCATTTCTAATGGTAAGGTACATTTTCGGTCAAAATCCGATCTGATCCGATCTTTTTGGACAAAATCCGATCTTTTCGGACAACATCCGATCTTTACACGTAAGTAGGAACAGGATAATGTGCGTCGGTTAGGCGGATCATTAAACTAATTTATAAATAGCAAAAAAGTATCATCAACACTGTCGCAAATCATGCTTGGTTGTTTTTTTTTGTGTATCACTTCTTTTTAATACTCGGTATGGAAACCAAACTCTCTCAATATTTTGTGAATACACAAGCAGCTCATAGTGTCTGAGTTTCTAAACTGTCAAAAACCAAAGCAAACTTTGCCAGTGGTACTTTTTATCGTTCCCTCACTCCATCAAGCAGACAGATTGAAAGTTATTAGAGCCTTTTGCAGATTTGATTTATTCCAAACAAGTAGTGCATCAGAGATGCCCTTCGAGCAGTTCAGTCATTGGATGTAAAGGAAAAGCATGAATAGCAAAACAAGGACAATCTACCTGGGAGCTACAAAATAAATGGGAGAAAATCTATTAAAGTTTCAAAGTTGAAAACAGAAGGGAGTGGACTTTTTGTGACTTCTGTATGTCCTTTAAAAAAATGTCTCTCTCAGTTCTTGGGCATTATGGGTTCTGGTTCAACAGAGCATAGTACGTTTATTAAGGCTCTTATATCTATTTTAGAATCGTTGAACAAAACCATAAAAGTCATAGGTAATGCCTTTGTGTTGGGTTATATTGGAACTATTCCAGTGATCAGTTTAGAATGAGCATTGATGAAAACAAAAACAACACAAGTTGCTCAGGCCTCAAAGTCAGGCCTTCCAAAGCTGATTACAGATTCGGATTTAGTTGCTGAGGAATTCATTTATGAATTCTCAAGACATTTTGTAAAAGGCAGTCTCTGCAAAATGGAAGTGCATTTAGGTCTCTTAATGCGACATAACGCAGAGCAGCTCCCAAGTGTTAGTGTGCGAATGAGTGTGACTGTTGCTTCACATGCAGCTACTTCCTCAGGCTTCCTCTGCAAATAAGAATGTGACCAGCCTTTTCTTGTGAAAAGGGTAAATAGAATTCTCCATGCTCAGATCCGTGGGAGAAAATCAGACGATTTCAAGAGAGTTTGGTGCATTCTTCTATTTGACGATGTGAATAGTTGATCTGCCTTCCTCAGCTTCGTTGGATCGTACCCCATTTTTTCCTTTTTCCAATTCTCTGTGTCATTTCTTTCTCGCTTTCAAAGGGTTTGGTTTGGTTTAAGAATGTGTACTTTTACGTAACAGAACAGCTTTATTGAAGCCCAGGCTTTATTACATGGTTATCAGAAGTTGCGTTAAATTTAAAAAGAAAAACAATTGTGTACATGTACGGAGATGGACAAAATGAAGAAAAGCATCCAAGATAAAATCAATAACCTTTGGCCTGGATTTGGTTGCATACCCCCAACCACCATCTGGGGGGTTTCCTTGTAGGGTTTTTCGTCTACGCCGACGACAACTGGTTCCAGGGGAGAGTCCAGACTAAGAGCGATTCAAAAACCTTGATACTAAGCGGCCCGCGAAGGCAAATCCGCCTCTGCCACACCCAGCTGTGCAGCTCGCCGGTCGAAAGCACCAACCTCTTTCCTCGTTCCATTATGAGATGCTGAGTCATGGTAATGAAATGCTATTTCATTCCAATGGCATAAAGTTTTGGCTTGAGTTGCACAAATTGGTTTCCATATTCCTGGTCATCCTCCCAATTATATTGACCGTGCAGCCTAATTGATAGCGGCTGTACGCTACCACATTGTGCGTGGTGAAACAAACCACTATTGACAGAGAGAGGGGGGGGGGGTCTGAAAAACAACAACTGGCCGACTAGTTACCATCACTTTCTCACATTCCCAAATGGTTATTGCGAAAAAAAAGGTTGTTGTTCCTGGAACATGTTGTAAGCTTATAAGAGAAGCGTGAGGAAACTACCACCCAGTTTTTTTGCTACAGTGTCTCTTTTGGGTCCCTTTGCCGGTCCAAAAGCTCATGTAAAGGAGGAGGGGTTGGACATGGAATAAACATAAAGGGATATTAGCGTGTGACCTCAGTGGTCTGGCCCACCTGAGATCAAAGAATTCCTCCACCATAATATGACTGCTTTGAGCTTTAAACCGCCTTTACGCATTATTGCCGTGACAATGAAATATATCAATGCTATATTGAAAAATCAATAACCCATTGCGAATAATATAGGACGACAACACTGGTGGAAATGAGCAATAATTGTTTTTATTTTCCTTCACCAGAGCTGCATTGTTTACGATGTACAGCTTCACCACACTGACACTAATTGGAGAGTTGAGTCTACAGAGCTGCTGGCATGATGTTCATTACTTCCCACTTCTCTTTTTCTGTGCAAGAGCACAGAGCATGTGTGTGTCTCATTAGGCACAGTGGAGGCAGGGACCACTTCCCAGTCCTCTAGGGGTCATGCAGATGTACGTACAAAGAGAACAGATGACACGGCACACTGGTCCATGTTGTTTGGAGAGAGAAGGTAATTAGGGTTATTACCAGTGCTTTATAACACAAGTGTCCGGTGTTTCACAAGGAAAGAAAAGGAAAAGAAGCGCGTAGTCTTCAGCTCCGGCAGGGAAAATCAATCAGGAACTCTGATTAACCCGAAACGATTTCCAGCAGCCTTTCAGAAACACAATTGAGCTTTGCAATGATGGCTTCAAACTGTGGAAATTTTTTTATGCTAAATTACAAAAAAAATATGAAATAACATAGTTTTCCTCTAACAATGAATTTTTGTGGCACAAAAACCAATGATCCACACTACCAGTCAAATCAATATGCATGTTGTCTTTTCTTCCGACTAAATAATCACTTAAAAAGGAGCTTTCAGGATCCTGTGGTAACTAATGGTAAGATCTGCGGTTCGATCTTCCTTCAGTTTGTCAGTGAGTGTGCGTATGAGTGTAACGATTGGATGCTGATTGGCAGGTTAGGCACATGGAATGGCAGCGAGACATTGCCCCACCCTCGGCCCTCTTATTTAATCAGGGCCCCCCTCCAAAGGCTCACGTGTTTTTTTTATCTCGCAGTTTGACAGCAGTTTGACTTTTTCTAATTTGACAAAATGCAAAGGATCAAATACTAGGGTCAGTGTACATGTGTGTGTGTGTGCCGATGCTAAGGGCTACTGTGGCGAGTAAAGTATGTATGCAGCTCAGTAACCACCCTGAATACTGAGTACCAATGACTTGGAGGTGGCCGAGGTTCCATGTGAAATATACAGCAATGCCTCCTTGCAGACGGGCAAAGTGATTTTTAATGCCGTAGTAATGGAAATGCTAATTTGTGTGTTTGCACTGCAGTACGGCAAAACATTGCTTCGCTAAAAACTTTATTATAACAAGTTATCTGGCCGTCTCAGAGCTTCCATGAAAAATCTATATAGCACTTTTGAAAAAAATGTTTTTATTAAAATCCAACCACAAGGGTCAGAAAGGGTCAGAATGCAGAAAATAGTGCTCATAATGAGGTAGTACACCACTTTGCGGATTTTTTTTTTTTTTAAGTCATTACATGAGAGTCTTCTCCCTGGCACCAGTGTTTATTCTCTTGTCAACACCCATCCGGCTGGAGTGCACAGGATGCGAACATCCTGGCTCCCCTCTTGGATGAGGCCAACGTTTAGTAAAAAAAGTGACAAATGCCTTTACAGAGTGATTGGTACGCAGCGAAATCATCACTGTTAATTAAACTCAGAGTGTGAAAAGTAAATGCCGTGCCAGTGGTAATGAAAGTCCACATCCATCATACTTGATGGACCCGCTTGTAGGAGATAAGAAAAGCCGACCCACAGTCGTATCTGCTGGCTGACTAAATAAACAACGGAACAAAAGACAAAATCAACACATACATTATTAAAGGCCAGGAAAGTCGATGTACTTTGGATGTGTTATTTTTTATGAGGACATAGAAGGAATAAACTAAAGTTTAAATCCTTTAAGTCTGCTTATCCCTAAAAACACTGAATGAGGAATTGAAGATTTGGGTTGTTTATTGCACATGAATGAATGCATTTAAGAGAGGAATCCTTTTCAAATCACAGCAGTTTTGTTCTAAGTTGGATAACGTTTTTATAAGTACGCAATTTAGACCCTGCACTGGTCAATTTCTTTATGTTAAAATGGCAGAATCATTAACAGGTAGTGTCACTTTACATCAATTAATTTGTTCTGATTCTGTGCTTGCTTTGTGAAATGCAGCTTCTACCTCGTGCAGCCTCGCCGAATCGCAAATCTGTATTCTGTCATTAGTAAAAAACAGAGCGAGAATTATGGGAAATACATCAGATCAGCCTCTGCAGCTCATTGCTCATACGGGACGGATGCAGAAACAACCGAGCCGATGTGTGTCAAAGAGGTTGATTTAAGTCAGAAAACAAAGCTCTGTCCACACTGTCTCTCTAGTGGTTGAACCATTTAATTCTGAATCAATCAATCAATCAATTATATTTTGAAAAAGTTAATGCAATACATTCGGTTTAGGAAAAAAGATTTTTCCCAAATTCCTTCAGCCTTTTGGGGGCAGTGTTGGTTCATACCTCATGTGAGACTTATTTTAAAGTGCTTACAACAACTCCACGGAGGAGGATGACTGAGCTGAAGAGAAGAGGCAGGGACGCGTAGGAGTTTGAAGACTGAAGAGGAAGAAGAAAAAAAGTGAGAGAACGAGAAAACGAGTGCAGTCGCAAACAAAACGGTGGGCTGGGAACGGAGGAGTGTTGAGTTTTAAGGGCTGCGCGATTATAAACCTTTAGTGTAAAGACACTGATGGACGTAAGTGTGACGCGGCAAAGGATCGAAGTTGACAAAATGTGGCGAGTGTGACTTGGTTCGCCTTCCCCTCCAACACAAATGAAGTGTCAAAAGCCGTACGGCCCCCCAAGGGGAAAAACAGCCGCTTCGAAGCGCCGCTCTTGGTTCGGGACATAAAAATAGCTTTCTCTGTTTATGGAGGGTATATATACCGAAAGGTGTGCTCAACCGAGCTCAATGCACATCCTTCGCACCCTTCAACACCTCTTCCCCGATCCGCCTCTTCCTCATCACAAACATCCCTCCCCACCCCACCCCCGTTCTTGGGATGTCTCTCCCGGTGGGAGTCTCTTTCTCTCGCTGCAGTCTCACCAGGTCGACGGGGGAACTTGGCGTTCATGTGCGTTGCGTGCTGTTGAGTTGAAGTCATTTACACCAAACAAACCAAATGTCGCAGGCGTCCTCGTTCCCACTCTTTCAAAGTAGGTCATGGGCGACCCATTGCAAATAATTCAGAGGCTGTCAATCATTCCACTTATATGTAGAGTATTAATGGTGTAGTATAAATGAACAGAAAATGCATTATCGAGTACAAGTAGACAAAGTCAGGGCCGGCCCGAAGCATAAGCGAACTAAGCGGCTGCTTGGGGCCCCCTGGACATCAGGGGGCCCCAAGCAGCCGGCTGAATTAGACGGCTCATGTTCATGAACTGACAAGTGTGGGTGATAGCTCAGATGTAAGGTGTCCGGCTAGGAGGCCAGAGATCATGGTTTGATACCTGCCTATTACCAGAATTTTTTTTCTCTTTTAACTTTTTGACCATGTGTCTGGCTGACTGCTGGCCCCCCGACATGCAAGGGGAGGCAAAGGCCCGTTCAGTGCTGCAAGCAGCCCTAGTTTTGTATTATAACCTCACTGTATTTGTTTATAATTTTCGCTATAACATTATAGCGTGACATTTGTGCCAATAATCTTCTAGCACAGGTGACTGCGTGTTGGGAGGGAGGCCCCCAAATCAAATTCTGCTTAGGGCCCCCAGGAGGCTCAGGCCGGCACTGGACGAAGTGGATGAAGAAGCAAAGTCTTCATTTCAAAACAGACAACCAAGCTGCAGTTAATCTTCAGTTTTGTAGCCTGGGGGCGATCGATGTTCAACCACGGCCCTCTGGACAAAATGCAGGACTGTTCCAGGGCCTTTCACCCAAAACCCCTCTTTTTGATGTTGAGCTCCAGGAGGGGCTGACTCACATTTTCTCTTTGGCATAATGTGACCTAGTTTTCCGATCACGATGACAGAGAATGGTTCGAAAAATTGCAGTAGCTGCTTGTGTGGGGGTTGACTCTAGTGCGTAACTAATAATTCCTAATTCCTTCCTAGCCTGAACTTCAACGTTAATTGTTATTTGAGTGTTACTCGGTAGCTTTAATGTTCAGTGAAATGACCTTGGTTGCGTTATCAATCTCTTCACGTCTTAGACCGGCCTGCGTATACTGCAGCCGTTGGTATTTCCCCTTTTCAGTGTCACAAATGTAAGAATGGATCATACGTAGCGCACACAAGCGTACGTGGCGTTACATTAAGCAAAGGAAGGGTCTGAATCACAGGTTCCATAGGTCGCGTGTGCAGATGGAGGACTGTATGCCCATCATGACCTTTCTGGTTTCAGCGCTCCCAGGTTGTTCTAATGTGGAAGGCGGACGACCTTTTGGCTCGGTCTCGCTGTGGTAATGGCTTTTCTGGAGAAACAGGAATACCAACAAGCAAAGCAACATTACTGGAAAAGAAAAGGTAGCATGTGGATCAGAAGGGGATTTTTTTTAACCCCCATGGAAATGACCAGAAATCTCATTTGCGCTAAATTTATGCAACAGCTATGCTGCCACAATTTAGAAAAACTTGGATGTGAGAGTTTTCTTAGCCAAGTAGTCACTTTAAATAGGGCCTCCTTAAAGCACCCTGCACAGCTTTCAGGCGACCGTAATGAAGCCAATCACTTTTAATTTAGCTTCTCTGCGTCACCCTTGTGATGGTATAATTGGGTTACATAATTAACACTTGCAGGGAAACAAACCGCAGCACATCTATCGGGTTCCTGCAGAAGGACGAGGAGCCGTCGCTGGCAGTCTGATGAAGTTGGCTCTGCGACCACAAGGGCAGTGAGTGTATCAGCTCACTGACGCGGCGCTGGAACGAACAGGTGAAAGGTGGAGTGGGAAAAAAAAGAGGGGCGAGGAAATGTGGAAAGCACAAAAGGAGAAAAAAAAAGCAGAAGAGATGAGATAAACCAAGAGCTGGGGAGAAATGAAGGAAACAAAGATCTGAAAGGACATTAGATGAGAGAGCAAAGTGAGAGCAAAAGAAAATCCTTCCTAGGTTTAATTGGTATGGTATTGGTAAGGTTACCATTTGGTTCTGGGCGGCGAGTGGTTTTAATCAGGCCACTCGTTGGAATCTGTCGCTCTTTCATCATTATCCTTTCTCTCCTTTCGTTCCTTCTTACTATTGTTGGTTGCAAGGCCACTTTCTCAAAATTCTGTGGTTCATCCGAACTAAGGACGACATCCAAAGTTCATCCAAAGAGTACATTAACAAAAAAAAGAAGAAAAAAAAATTCAAGAGGGGCGTGACACTCCAAACGGAACAGCTCTGAAATCACTCTACTCATTAGTAAAGAGATGAACCCTTATTAATAATAGATGTGTTTTATGCAATGCATGTTGAGGAAGAAGAAAGGGTTGATGAAATAGAATGCAAGGTCTTCATTAAGCTCTGTGACAGCAAACCTGCCTTCGATCTGCGCGGAGCGGGTGCTCAGGGACGGCCCGTGCTCCGAGGCTACGACACGGAGGAGGAGACGGCGGAATTTTTGCTTTGAAGCTCGTCGAGGCGCGGACTCGCTGCAGCAGCGTCGGACAAACTTTCAACAGATTATCTAGGGGAGGAAGGAACAGAGGAGAAGGAGAGCAGTCGTCACTTTGACACTGCAGCAGGAAGCAGCCAATCAGAGTCCAATCAAAACCTCCCGCTTTCGGGATGGCAAAAAAAAAAACCAGCTTACAGTCATTCGCCAAATTCATTTCATCATCACTTCATCAGCGGTAGCTTTTGCAATGAAGGCAACAAAAAGTTAGGTCAAGATTATGACTCCCCAGGTGTTTGAATTTGTCACTTATGGCAGTCAGATTACTCCCGAGATGTATCTGCTGCTCAGGTTAATACCCTAAAGGAACTTACAAAGAAACCATTTCTGCTATTATTCATCTGTGAGGTACTGTTCTAGATCTGTGGCTGACATTTACGACTTATCTAGCTTGTTGGGGAGGTATCACACATCTAATGTTTCATATTAAGCGGAACCAAATTTTGGCATTATGTGTCGCACTTGAATCAGCACCAGAGACAAATCTCAAATAGACATAGAAAAAAAAACCACGGTGCCACTTGAATGTCAACCCGCCCTCAGCGACTTTGTGCCGAAGTTGTTGCTAACTTCCGGGTTGCGCCTACAATAGACTCCAAACTAGTAAGTAAGACACGGAACCTCGGCCCGGGTCCAGAGGAGTTGTCGCATTTATTCACAGACGAATGACAAACCGCCAAAACTCTCTCTTCCTCTTCCTCAATTGCACACTTCAGGCCGGAGGCCTGTGATCAACTGTTTGACACAAACCCGTCTTGCCTCTTCAACCCGAGAAAGAACATTAACTGTCTCACCGAAGGCAAACAGCAGTAACTAAAAGTTTTGTCTGGAGTTTGACTTCATTGCATGTTGGGTTTCCGGTCTGGGATTTGGACGTGCACAGTGAGTAGTGACCAGCACACTATCCAAGAGGGCCCCAGGGTGTAATCCTTCAGTGTGCATGCTCTCCGCGTGCCAGCGTAGGTTTTCTCTGTGGTTCTCCGGCTTCCTCCCATCGTCCAAAGTCATGCAGCTTCGGTTAATTGGTGACCTACGGACAAAATCGCCCGTCGGCGTGGAGTAAAGCTTTACCGGCATCACGGTAGTCAAAGCGCAAATCCATTTTGTTGTGCGTTAAGGATTGCCACTGAAAAGCCAGCGAGACGGGAGTAGACCGAACAGGGTTCTGCCAGGGTTCATTCATCAGTTGTGTAAATTAATAAAGGCAAGAATGAAAACAGGACGATAGCCGAAGCAATAACCGCATCAGTGATGAAATCTCAATGTAGGAGGCACCAATGAGCTGAATATTGCAATGTTACTTCAGCCTGCTGACAGAATGTGTGTGATTCTACCTATTTATGGAGAGTGTGCGTGCCTTTGTGATAACATTATTTCTTTGCACACGGTTTGGGTTTTAATATACGTCTTTGTATTGCTCTTGAATCAAGAGTCCGCCACTGCCTGCAGCGGCAAATGGAGTCCATTAAAACCAGCGTCGCGTTTACATCCGTCGAGGAGGACTTTAGACTGATAATCTTCTTACAGACATCAGCTTGAAAAGAGAGGGTGGGTGCTCGGAGACAGGGAGGAAGAACAATATTTCAGACCGATCAGTGGAGAAGAGAGGGAGAAAGGCGGGTGGATTTAGTTACCGCAAGAGAGAGACGGCAGGGTTTTATTTGGCGGCATTGCACTCCGGCGTAAAACGCACACTGAAATGTTGCACTTGTGCTTCCGTTTGCTCACACAACCGATCTACCGAATGATAACGTATGCGACGCACGCGTGAGCGTCGCTGCGTCAGCACGCCTCCCTCTCCCGGCCGTTGTCGGGCCTCATCATTGACAGACAGGGGAAGCGAGGCTGACATCTCGCACACTGCCGTGTCGGCCTGCCTGCGTAAGCGGCATGCCATTAAGCTAGCCCCGCAGGGAGAGAGGGGGTTTGCAGCTTGTGCTTCAGCTCAACGTGCGCCGACATCATCGCTGATTTACACAAAATAGTGCTTAACCATTAGCGCTGCAGTGAAGCCTGTGTTGGATCAAGTGCGCAAGTGGTTGTCTTAGTGTGTGTGTGTGTGTGTGTGTGTGTGTGTTTGCTGCTCCGACCAGCAGGCTCAGACTGTTAGCTAAGCAACGTTTGCTAATGAATATCACCGTACTGCTGCAGGGAACCCTTGAGGCAGGCTAGGGGAAATGACAGGCAGGCCATTTGAACTGCTAATAGCCGTAGCCACATTTGTTGGTGGTCCACATAATAGGCAATCAATTCATCAATTTAATCGTAGATTGAAATCCAGATGTCTCCTTAACAACCGGACTATTACAAACTTTTCACACACACACACACAGGAACTTGACTGGTTGTTTTAAATTGTCTCATTGCAATCACAGATAATGTGCTGTTGCTGTTGTTATGACAGCATCAAGGGAACACTTTCTAGACCACTGGCCGGGAACATTGTGACATCACACAAATCTAAATCTGACATATGACTTATTTTTAGGGATTTTATATTAAAACATGCACTATTATTTGGTTACGTGTAGGGATCAAGGTTTTAGGATGAAAATGCAGTGTTAAGATTAACGCAACGTCATTGCCGTGGTTACGGTAATAGTAACTTTATCCAGGTACAGAAACAGCAGTGAAAAAAATCAGCGTCGACGATTGGTTGAAAATGGTAAACGCACAACAATCTCCTGTCATATTGGCCGATGTTCTGTCGAACCGTCCAAGAAAAGATGTCTTGAGATCTGCTGCAAAAAAGGGTGAAGGGTGAAGTCTTTCGTGTCGGTGTTAATGTGGGCACTTGGGTCTGAGAGCCAGCGGCTCCATGTAGAGTGATCCCCCCGGGGAGGGTGTCACTAACAGAGTACAGAGAACAAGCACATCGGAACCATGTCCGGGCCGGGTTTGAGGGTCTTTGGCTGCAGGGGATGACATGAGGGATCATTTACAGGAGTGTAACGCACTCTAATACGCCTTTATGGGGACTCCAAGAAACACATTCAAAGGATATCATGGCTGTGTTGGTGAAGCAGTAATAAGAATTTTTCTAGCAGACTAACACAGTCCAGATATTTATTTTTTCTCAAGCTTGTGTTTAGAGGTTCAATATCTACTACAAACACCATGCATTGATTTGTGTAAAACTTTGATTCAGTTCGGTTTTATTTTATAAAGTTCAACATAAAAAAAGTTTTTCCGCACTGGAGAAAGCTCAGCATACTGGAAAAAATTGACCCAAGCTACCGTTAAAAAGCTGAAAGGTGGAAATGTTATAACCTCAAGCGAAAGTGTGTATGTGCATGTGTGTGCATCCCAACTCCCCTGGTAGGATGCTTCAAGGGTAAAACGTCAATTACTCGTGAAGAAAAGAAGGCAAGCGAGTTGGAAATCCGAGACAAAATGCCGAGCTAAGGTGAAACGCGGTCAGGTGGAATCTGTTGTAGTGCCGCCCAGAGGCCTGGATCGCTATAAGATGTTTCTCCCCCAGAACTCTCCCCATCAGCAAAAGCAGGAGGCAGTTTGGCCTGCGGTGCTGTGAACAGCTGGTTAACCATTTTTTTCGTTAAAACGATTCATAAAACCCTGAATCATCTTCATAACAATGAAATTGATATCTTGCATTATTGTAAGAAAAATAAAAGACAGGTAAAAATAAGAGATCTGTGATTCTTGAGATCTCTCTGGCGTCCTGCAGCCCGGGGTTAACGAAACTCAATAAATAGATTAAATACTACATTTAGTTGGATAAAATACTGTTGCTCCAGCCGTTACATCGTAATTTGAGGCATTTTCATGTGTGTCTGAGCAGGCTTTAACGATCTGTCGATTGTGTTCATTGTATTAGCAATGATGCAGGGCTGAAGACTATCATCTATATTGAAATATAGAATCCTCCTGTGAGAGTGCGGAGGGGGGAGGGAAGGGGAGGGTGCTGGAATAAAGCCACAGTTGAAACAAAAAGCACACAGTCTTTCATTGCTGCCAGAAGTCACATTGATTCTTGTTTATCTTGACCAAACGCCCAGAGGATTGTTTGGTCGAGGCCATTTTGGTCTGCCCTTTCATTTAGATGGACAGGGATTAGAAACCAGGTGGGATTTACCAAGCGAGTTTATCACTGCAAACTGCTTAATCGGACCATTCGTTTTTAATGAATTTGTATTTTTCCACTCTTTCATCGGATGGCAGAAGTGTCAACGGTGAATATTTTTAAACTTCAGCATATAAGTACAAAGGAAGGCGAGAAAGCGCGAGCATATGTTTGCTTTCTGTGTTATTTGTGTGTGAACTGCACACTGCATGCCAAAATATGGACATCATTAAAAACAAGATCAGTGCAGAAAATATGAGAAAATTCTTGTTAAACTTACATCTTCAGGGAGGTAATTAAGTATGCAACTGTTTAGATAATTCATTGCACAGGTATTACCACATGAAATATATTAAATAGTTTAAAAATAATCTCAAAAACAGAAATTTGGGATTTGGGGGAAAACTTTAGGAAGTTTAGTTAAAACAAACAAGTAGAAACAATACAGTGATGAAATGACTGTGATGAAATAAAAAATAATAGTTGTAATATGACATAGGACACAAGCGTGTGTCTCTTTGTGTGTGTTTCTGTATTAGTGAGACGAGACAAGTATGGCGAGAGATTTATTTTTACTTGATCCACTGAGGAAAAACATCAAAGAGTTTGTTTCATCCGATAGGGAACGAGTGTTAAAAATGTGAATGTTGTAGATTCAGCTCACTGCGCGATTCACCCCTTCATGCCTGGAAAGCTGCAGGACGGTATCCCAGAGCTGCTGCTCATCCCGTCTATGTATTTTCACCTCAGTGAATATATATCCATTATGATAGCTATCTTCAGTGCCGTGAGATTGAATAGATGCACCGGTAGACACGCTCCTGAACCCTTACCGCGCATGGATAGCCTGTTCGGCTGTGCACCGCGGCGCCCGGGGATGATGACCTAAATGAGAACGGTGGATACGTGTTTCAGTTCACACAGAGAGTAACGTGTTGGGAATTTGCAACAGGTTTGGTGTGCACGTCGCTCAGTTGCGGTTCCCTTAGTTTTACAAATTACAGGCCTTGTTCTTTCACTGGAGTTAAAAGCATTTTAAGCTATTTAAAGCATGTATTAACATCAGGTTATCATTAGTAAATCACCAGTCAAAACTAAGAACTGGATCCTTATAAATTTAGGGATATTAGTACAATGCAGGTTTTTTAAATGAAGACCACTTTGCATGAAACCATATTCCCACAGGATGATTGCTCGTTTGTTTCGTTCTACTTCTAAATCAAGTTGAAAGTATTTTGGTTACCTGAAAGGGAAGGTGGTGGATTCTGCCGGTCAAGACGGTGTGATCAGCTGTAACCGCCGTGTGAGTAGTGTGTTGGAGCTCACATGTGGGACACGCTCACATGCACTCTCATGCACTAAAGACACGGGCGGCCTGCATGGCCGGCGCCAATAAATGGCACAGGCGTACTGGCTGCAGGCACTTCTTTGCAGAAAAAGCTCAGATAGCAACACACACAGAGAGGAGACATTACTCTGCTATACCTGCACATAGCAAAATGTTTGCATGCTATTTCATCAATGTTTTAGTTTTGATAAACTGCATAGCATTGGGTCTTCTGGTTGGACAAATTAAAACATTTTAAATGCCACCTTTAGTTCTGGGATGAACACTTGAACGCTATTTTGAGGAGATTGAGTTCAGAGAATGTGGTGTCAGTCTCTTTGCCAACTACTTCATCAGGTTAGTGTCATTTGAAAATGTTACATGTCGTGTTAAAAGTAAATCCATCTTAAAAGAGAAGGGTTGCATTTCTGTATGAGTGTGTTTGGCTGGTGGTTGTGTGTGTGTGTGTGTGTGGTTGTGCAAGCCATGTGGTGACATTTGTGTTAGTCATTATTCACGCAGCCTTCACGTTAGCCCTGCAGCACCAGGCCACGCTGGCATTTTCATAGAAAATAGACAGTGGAGTATGATTCATTGATTTTGAACATATTGAACATGTCTTCTGTTGTGTCTGATTTCTCTCTCGGTCATGAAGAAACAAGTTTTCCACGAGATGAATCCCGTGTGATCCGATATAAGTAGGTTTGTTAAATAGACAATTATCCATTGTACTTTCTATTCAAGTCAACACAAAGATTGCTTTTGAAATGGATCAATATCCATGATTCTCCGAGCTCTGCAGGCCACATTCTGCAATCACAATACCTGAATTGATGGTGCTCCAGTTGTTTTGGTAAAAGATGCTGGGTTTTTCAGCTTTTTTTTTTTTTTAAACCTCATCAACTTCTCCCCACTTCCAGGCATTCAGGTTAGCTGGTTGCAATGACGCAGTTAAATCATGTCTGTAAAGTGGGAAAAATAGTGATATCAAGAGTAAATGCTTCATTCGGGCTTTTGGAGGACCATCTGGTTATTTTTGGGCATGATTCAAAACTTTAGCCTTGGTTGCCTTTGGTGGTTAAACTGCCAATCACCTGAAGCTAATTGGATCTCCAGACAATTATAATAAAGTAATCTTTCAAAACCGGACCTCCAGGAACATTTAATATCCTTTGAAACAATGAAGTAGTATCTGATTTACTTACTTATTTCTTTTGCGGTTTAGATGTAATGGATGTTACTTAATGATATATTCGTTAATAATATCAATAAGCACATATGACATATGGAGCCATACTGTTAATTGCAGTCTGTAGAATATACTCCTGCAGACTCTGACAATGAATAGATTTTTGAAAACGCAATTAAAGCCAAAACTCCTAAATATGCTAAATACAACTTGACCACTGGGATCAAACATTTGCCTCTAGAAGACTCCAGTTCAAACTGAAATATTTATCCTTTTCCTCAGCTAATTATTGAGGGAACGAGGCCTTGTGTTGTGCTGTAACCCTCGGCGGTAATGACCGGATCTATTTAGCGATTTAGGTCTCCTCAAACAGCCGCAGCTCGGAGCACAAAGAGAGTCCAGCTCGTCGATGGAGCCGCGTTATCTTTTCCCTTAGAGGACGGGAGATTGTGTGAGAGAAGGAGAGAGAGAGAGAGAGAGAGAGAGAGAGAGAGAGAGAGGTTCAAGAGATTGATAGAGTCATGAATAGTTACACCAAAGTCAAGCTTTTCATCTGGATGTCACTGAGCATTGATATTTTAGAAAAACCAAGAAACTGGTCAACACTGCTATTTTTTTCCAATTATTTGAAAGAGTAAAAGGTGCATATCAAAACCACAGTTTACTAGTCTAACAACATGGGGCAATTTATTTTAGCTTTTAGGATTAGTATCAAGTAAAGTAGGTTAAAAATCCCATTTTAGTTTGCATTTCTTGATTCTCTATGACTACGCAGTAGTGATGATCTGCCAGGCCCCGGAAATGATGCGGATTTCAACAAACCATCCAGAACTAATCTTCCTCCAAACTTCTGCCATTGACTCCATACAGTAAACGTCTAGCAAAATGTAGGGATTTTTGAGTCACAAAACGCAGCTGCTCGTCTGAAAGAGCAATCCTCGTGATGCACCATTTATTATTCATCCGTGTGGGGTTGAGAGGGGAGAAAATAAGAGGATGAGAGGACAGAAAAATTAGGTCTGGAACTTTTAAAAGACGATGCGAAGTGCTGACTTGTGAACACCGAAACCAAGATGAGTGCAGATCTGAATACAAACAGGTGGGAGGTGGTAGGGAGGGAGGGGGAGGGAGAGAGAGAGGGAGAGAGAGAGAGAGAGAGAGAGAGAGAGAGAGAGAGAGAGAGAGAGAGAGAGAGAGAGAGAGAGAGAGAGAGAGAGAGAGAGAGAGAGAGAGAGAGACAGAGAGTCGTGCACTACAGTGCGCCAAAGCCCTTTGTAAGCATTACGCTAGCACTGTGGTGCGCGGTCTAATTAGCTCGAGAGCCAAGCGCGTGGTTCAAATTAGGGTGAGACTATCGGAGAATAGTAATCCAAAACTGGAGTGGAAGTTGGAGTGGAAAAAGAAATGAACGGGGGATCGTGTTTCATACAGCTTGAGCTTCCGAGAACATTCAGTGAACGGGAGTTTCATTCTAGCTTTCAGTCCTATTTTCGGAAACAAATTTTAAAAAAGAGAAGGAAAGTACTTATTAATACATTATAAATTGCGTCTGATGAATTTCTGAGATCTAAGCGTTTTTTTAGCTAAACCGTAACCATTTTGTATAATTTTGCAAACTTTTCTTTGAAGCGAGACCATTTCCAGATTGACTTGTTAGAAAATGACTTTCGTCATTTCATTCAGAGAAATCCTTTGGGCTCTCCTCGTACATCAGAGAGCAGCACTTCATTTTTCTTCTCCGTCTCCAACATCAGACCTAAATGTGTCAGAGAATGCCAGCTGAATAGGGAACATCTGGTACATTTAGTGTTGCAGCACGCTATGCTGACCACTGCAGTATTTCAAACATATCCACACAATCCAACACGGATAACTTTTTTAGTTCACAAAAAGCTAAGGCGTACTCTACGAAAAGTATGTTGCATGTAAAAATCAACCGGGTTTAAACGTTTTTAGCAGCAGTAAGACAAAATCGATCCATTGCCATGTCTGTGTGTTAAGCGTGGAGGGAAGGGTTGATTGGTGTAGCTTAACACTCACCAAGCAAAATATAGCCGGTCTGGCTCCATTCAGTAATTAACTAAGCTCACTAGTTAACGGGTCTTGCCGTTGCTCGGCAACTATCAACGAATCCAGGAAGTCACTCCCGGCTGATTGTTGCCAAGAAACGTTAACGGTACATAGCGCTTACACTTCTGTTTGTGTAGGGATTTAAAAAAACAACGTGTTCTGCTTTAATTGGTCAAAGTGGGTTTCTTTTTTTGAAACTTTACGCAGAGAAAGACTAAGTGTTCGTTTTTTCCCTTCAGTCTTCATTCTATGTTTCACCATCGAAGCCCGGCTTCATATCTCCTATTGTGCAGGTGGGTACAGCGATTGCACGGCTCCGTTGCGGGGAGCTGTCAGCGGATGCAGCGTGCGATGGTGAAAAGAGGAATGGAGGGGTTCACGAGGACGGTGCTCCCGAGAGCGAGAGAGAGAGAGAGAGAGAGAGAGAGACGTGAAAGGAGGGCAGGGCGGACTGGGTTGGATAAGCCCCGTTGTCCCTGAAAGAGAGTTATCGCGAAACGGTGTGAAAAGTAATGACTCTTATTTCATGACATCTTGGGGTTTTTTTCCTATGAGAAGAGAAGGCCAATAGTCATGTGACTGGAGATCATTACGGCGCCCTTCAAGTCCCTCGCTCGCAACAGTTTTAAAGGGCATTATCGCGCGTCAAACATGTCCTCATGACCCAGCGGCATAATAGTGACAAACAAGCGTTTAATGCCATGTTATACCCATACGGTCGGGTGTGGCTAAGATGAATCAGCTGAAATTACAGAAAGGTTGCAGCCACCTTTAAGGAGAAAACATTTACTTTTATAGTTGCCACAAGTCCTCAAGTCCTCAATGCTTGCTTTTCACTTTCTTCACTGTGTAAACTGTTATTTGAAAATGTTCCAGGATGGAAAGGCTCAAATTTGTATTCCTCTTTTAATCTTTTTTTAATTCACTGAGCTAAACTAATTTCATTTTAACAACTGTTAAAACGTTATATTCATTTATGGAAAAATCTGGACAAAAAAACCCCACACACATAAAGAAAAGAAAGGGTAAGACTAGCTTATTAATTAATTAATTCATTATGGGACCACATAAGGAAAATATTGCCTTCCTAACTCTCCTTACTGCTATTTTTTTATTCATGTACTGTAAATTGCAAACTGACCATTAGTTTTTTTGGTGAGAGAAAACAAGACGTTTGGAAACAATGATGGCCGTTTTCCACAAATTTTGAAATGATTATTGAACCAATGATTCATTGTTATAATAATGAAAATAATGGTTAGTTGTCGTTTCTTTGAACCACCACTGTGACACGTCAGTGATAAATGACAGCGACCCCCCTGCAACTTTAGAAAAATCGTTTTTTCTCATAACTGCTTTATCTTAAACATTTTGCCATCACCCTTGACTAGAAATTGAATTAACTTGTTCAAGTTCTTTAACGCCGGTTTTGGCTTTGAGTGATGTGGGAGAACAGTGTGGAAGTGCCTTATTTCTGTCGCAGCCACTGCTTCTGCTGGAGTGTCTGTCAGACTGTCCACTCGTCTGCTTTCCTCTTGGCCTCAGTTTGACTGGCAAATGGCAAACAATTCCTTTTGTTGTAAATGGAGACAATTTGTTTCTGCGTTCTCTAATGATGTTAGACAGTAAAACATACTGAACTTCCAAAACACATCATGTTAAACTTGTTATACTTCAGTGAAGAAACAATATTCCTCCCGCTCTGCTTCCATTTTCTCTCGATGTTTCCCATCTCACTCACTTTTTTTTTTTTTTTTACGCCTGCTCCCTCAAATCCCTTCTTCGATTCGCGTCAGGTCGAGAGGGCTCGGCGGGGTTCCCGCTGGCACACTTTTGATGGGAGATGCAGGAGGGACGTTGCTCCAACTCTTTTATAGCGACGCTGACAGGCCGCGTTATCTTCACGCCGCCCGGCCCCTGAGATGCTCGCCACTGGGCTCGCTGAGAAAGCGATTAGGATTATTTAAATGTCAATTTATTTTCCTTTGCCCGCTGTCGCGAACGTGCCTCCTTTTCTGTCAGTTGGGAAAAGTCTCTTGTAAGGAGCCGGTGTAATTTAGGTTGACAAATGGAGTTTTGTTTCAGGGCTCTGCGGAAATGGCGGGTGCGAGGTTTGCACGTCATCTTCTTTTAAAGTTCCCACGTCTCTCCCTGTGCTCACATCTGCGTGATCTTGCCCTTTAACACTGCACCAGCTAAGCTTAATTAAAAGTGCATATGGAAATAAAAAGGCCTTGTTTTGTCTCCAACCTTTTTTTTCCACAATAGCTCTGCTGTTTTTAACTGTTACTATGCAGTGGGTGTGTTTTTATCCCAACAATGATTGAAGGGAGAACTGAGAAGGGAGGTTTGAGTGGACCAAAAGCAATATCCTAATAACAGCGCATCAATGGCTCTGCCACAAAAGTAGCTTTACAGAAGCAGCAATATCACCGGAATGGGAATCATTTGTTTATTAGTCTCCGGGGAACAAAAACATCAGTTTGCTTCACTTCACCTGAAGTGATAACTCACAGGCCTGTACTTTATTTCATTTTTGTATTTAACATTTATCCTTTTAAAGATCCTTTACAGACAAGTACACAAAAAATACCCCACTTGGAATCCTAATCAGTGACAAAACGTCCCTCATTGGCTTCTTTCATTGCACATGTTTAACGATTACACAAAATAAGTGCTACATCACTGATTCTGAGTCTGTTGTCCATGTTTACAGTAGACTTGACTTTTCCACATCACACTTGGGCACACTTTATCGCGATTGGCTTCTCGATCGTAGAGTTTAGAATTGGAGGACTGAGGCGGATTTGATGGGAAAGAAACGGAGAAGAATGGCCGATATCGTCTGAGCACTGAGAGACGTTTTCCTGCAAGACGTTTGTGCAGGTGTCTCTGAGTGATGAAGGAAACCCTTCGGTTGGACAGAGACCGGGGTTTTTGTAGCTGAGTCTGCGGCCCCTGTGACTGCAGAAGCGCTGGCGTAACATTATCAGGAGAGAGATTGAAAGAAGGACAAGAAAGAAAAATGAACCCAGAAAATGACCTAAGACTTCAAAGTTTGAAATAGAACCAGATTCTCAGATGTAAAAAAAATGCGATCGCGGTTCCATTAATCTCGAAAGAAAATACAATTACGTGCAAACGCTGCACAGAGTCATTGGATTAAGTCTTTCTGGTATTACATTTTGGTGTCTGATGAATCATTTTCATAGGCTGTGCAGGGGATTTCCTGCCATTGGAATGGCATACATTTTTCACATCACACCAGATGAAAAGCTCTACATGGGTTAACGTTGATGTTATTAGTGTTTTCATAATGTTTAGAACATTAATGTGTCTATACCAGTGGCTGTGTATGTTTTGTCAATGCAGCTATATGCATAAATTGAAAACAACACAAGTTCCCATTTACATTCTTCATTCCAACTGCGTGGGTTTTACCATCTGCTTCTTCAGCATCTCACCTCGCTGTGATGTGACTGTGTTCACTGTGATGGAATATCTCAGTGAGGCTTTAATGTACAACTGCATTTGCCTTTGCCAAGAAATATGTTCAGTATATTCATCAACATACCTGTGAAACATCGGTTGATCTAAAGGTCACTTACATTGTAGTGTGAAAATACGACAAGTTTAACTACATTTGGTCTGCGTGCCATTCATGTATTTTTCATCTTTCAAAAGAAAATGACTGCTGACGGTCATCAATTGGACTTAAGGTTTACCTCATCCAACTCCCTCATCCCTCGTCTGCCGTAGAAAGAAACCCCGCTTATCTAATAAACTTCAAATCTCTCTCTCTGCTGCCTAATTCTTGGTGAATGATTGATGGGTTTTACGGAAACGGCCACCATCTCTTTGTCTCATGAAACCAAAGATGTTACAAAGTCTTTGTCTGCGGTGAGGAGTCCTATCTGGCGGAGTGATATTAAACCATAGAGGTCCAGAAGCGAATAATATGCTCGTCCTTAGGCCTGGGTTCGTTAAAGGAGATAAGGATATTAATCTTTGTCCCAGATCCGTGCAATTTCTTGTGATATTGTTGGCGCGAGAGGCTTTCTGAGGAGGAAAAGTAAACGAATAAGAAAACTACAACGAGAAGTGTAGTTAGGGAGAAAGAGAGAGAGTAAGAAAATGGAAGGAAAAAAAGTTTTACCTTCTTTGATAGGGCTGAAAGGAAAACGTTGTGGGTAGACAATCCACGCCTCCGGTGAAATTCTTTCACTGTGTTTCATTTTTAACCCAGACACTCTTTCTGATTCTTTCTTCCTTCCTTTCTCGCAGCATTTCTTGCATTTGTCTCCTTCCCTCCTATGCCTCGTTCCACTTTCTTCCCTCTTCCCCCTTTTTCATTTTATGAAACCATTGCAGCCTTTTCTTTTTTTCCTGATTCCTCTGCGGCCTTTTTCTAACTCCTTCACTCTTTATTCATACATCCTTATTTACCAAAACCATCAAACCATAACCCTGTTCTTCTTGTGAGCCCTGTTCTCCTTGCCAGCCAAAGTCATACTCAGGTTGCTGTTGTCATGTACGGAGACCACATTCAAATCACCTCCAACATCTGGCGAAGCACGTCACTCACACAGAGCTGTAGAGACCGATCCGTTACCTCAGCTGACCCGTGAGCTCCCAGACCACAGCTCCCAGTGATCCCATCGACAGCCGACTTCCCAGAGGTGTGTAAATGGAGGGTAAAGAGGGACGGGGGGGGGGGGGGGGGGCATAGAAAATAAACCAGTTGTATAATCAATGTCCTCAAGCAGAGGTCGAGCTGTGTAAGGCCTGCTGTTGGCTTTTTATTGAGTGCCGGATCAGCGCGCTTGCCCTTGAGAAAGTAAGACAATGACCTGATTGAGATGCAGGGACAGAAACGGGTTGTTTCACTGTGAAATTTCAAAGAGAACGACGAATAAGCAGATCTCGGACGGATTATGTCCGGATAATGGAATCATTCAGATCGAAAATGGAAGACAAACGTTTACCCTTGATCACGTCTTCCGTCTTGTTTTCTATCTCCGTCTGCATCCCGTCATCCCAGCCTCTCACTTTCTATCACCGCCTCTCTATTAACAACACAGACGCACACACACACACACACACATACACGGTCCTCTCCCCATGCTGTTCGGTGCTATTATTATTTTCCGTGAATTTCCGATGTGGAAATGCGCAACGGAACCTACATGGAAAGCAGTCTCCAATTAGAGCAGCTCTTTTCATGTCGAGGCGTCACGCTGCATATAAAGTCGGAGGGGAATGCATGAATAAGCAGGAGGAGGGGAGCTGAGTCGCACTTTCTTGCATTTGCACAGAAACACACAGAGACACACGTGCATGCACGACCCTTAAAAACTAAACCCCATCCTGAGTGCCGGCAGACTCCCTCACTCCTGTTCACCTTCAAGGCTATTGAAATAGGAAATCGTTGTATAATTTGCAAGGGGGTTAAAATAAAACATTAAAAGGGACTTTTACATCTACCCACAGTGCCTGCGCATGATGTAGAAAGTTCATCTTTCAAAGTACTTCCTGTAAAGCAAATACTTGGAGCCTGAGGTGAGATTAAAAAAAAAGTAAAATCAGTAGAGTAAAATCAATGCACTTTTCCTAAAGATTTTGATTGCGTGTGCCTATTCAGGTTCGTCAAATACAGATCATGCTGTAATTGGACTTTTAGTACTCAATCCACCTTCTCCTGTTCTCGCCTTATGACGAAGTGCAACGTAAACCAGCAGGTATTAAAGTTGATGTTTATCTGGCGGCATCCTTTCTATTAGAATCACATCTTCTTTGCCTCATGCCTGGTTTCTCTGAGTCGGACAAAAAGCATCCGTTAAACCTCTACGGGGCTTTTCTTTTGTTTCGAAATGTACCAATCCAGCCTGAAAAATCAAGAGGGATTTGGATGCATTCACAGCCACAGGGGGAGGAAAGAGGAAAGCAAAGGGAGCCATCTGGGACAAGACAATAATTCAGAATCTGCCAGAATTGTTCTTCAAGGCGTCTTCCCTCCCTAATTCCCTTGGGGAGAGGTGCACTTAGTCATGGAGGATTTGGATAGCATCGCCTCCTACTGTAACAGAGAGCAGATTTAGACATCTGCACTGGGGCTTCCTCTTGATACCTAAGATACACCCATTCTTCCTCATGCTTCAAATCACCCAAGTTGCCGCAAAAGTGCTGAGCTGAAAAAGCAGCGTCCACCTTACTGCAAGTTCGGTACAAGGACTGATGTCTGGCTTCTGCTGTATGTGCAGTTTTGTTAATGGACTCCAGATTCTATAATAAAAGCTGCTATTTATCTCTCCAGCACAAAAGGCTGTTGCTTACTTTGGACTGTTAATGGTGGACTTGCAGTCCCTTTGCCACAATGGCTCCTTCACTTAACTCAACATCATTAAGCAGCTTCCTTCTACAACAGTGTGAATGAGGAACAAAAAAAGGGTTATAAGAGTCTTAATTTATGAGAAAGAAAGTCCAAGTCCAAGATGTATTGTATTTTAGCTGACTCTTTCCCAGTTTTGTAGCATTAGCAGAGAGGAAATTACGCAGAAAGAACATAGCATAAACTATGAATTTGTCTTTCAGGACCTTTGCCTTAATGTGTATGAATTATTTTGGGATTAACAGAATGAGCCGACTGGTGGTACCACAATGTATTCTTTTATTTATTTATATGCATTCATTTTTAATCTGATGTTTTCTCTGACTAGTACCCTCAGCTATGTAATGGAGAGCGAGCTCCTAAGAAGAGTGACAAAATCAAAGTCCTCATCAGGACCCTTAAACCTTTGCAGAGTTCATATTTCAACCCAAACCATGACCGTTTCCTTAAAGTGATCACCATTGTCACCATTGTCTCATTATAAAACAAATGACTTAGCAGTGATTTGTATTCGGAAGGCACTGGAGGATGACACCGTCAAGTACGAAAATAGTTCTTGTGGAGGCAACGGCCATAATTTATGTTGAATTCATGGACCTTATGTTGTATATTAATCTGTAATTTAAACGCATTAATGAAGAATTTCACTTACAGCAGGCAGGTAGCTTCTTTTGGCTTTTTGTTGTTCCTCCAGTTGCATCTGGAAGCTCATTTGAAATGTTAAGTAACCCCATAATTTGGAAAAATCAATGTCAATGCCAATCAGAGGTCAACGCCAACACCAGGATGCAAATTCCAATTGCTCAAATTTATGAATCTGGTCATTTTAAAGAGGTAAATAGCTGTAGGAGATTGCAAGAGAATGAGTTATTGATCCCGTTGATTCCGTATCATGCATAAACATTGGAAAATAATCCAGCTCATTCACATAACCCGTATCCAATCATTTATTGTAGACAACGAGCCCTGTATCCATTATCGATGGAGTTTCTATTGAATAAGACACATGCACGAGAAATTCATTTGTAGGGTCTCTTAACTATCGCTCAGGGTAGTCCAATTAATGAAGATCAAACAATCCAGTCAAGACACGTGAATTAATCCCGACCGTACATCAAAGCCGCACTATATTTTTATTCTGGCCCAATACCGCGGTTGAAACGTTTTGAGAGCGGCCAACGACAGGCAGAGGATCATCTCACAGAGGAAACCTCTAACTGGGTCACAGCGAGGCAAGAAAATAGAGAAGAAAATAGAACAGAGATAAATCTGGGTACGAGGCTCTTTTGGAAAGAGTCTGCGTGTGAGGATAAGAGGTGCGATGGGCTGGTGCGTCTCACTACATTTGACACGTCTCTCAGCCTCTGGCATCAGATAAGTCACTTCGCTCAGAAGAAGTATTTTGAAATCTGCGGGCTTATGACTACTGTTGGATCCGCTTAGTAGGTAGACTGGAAAGATGAACGTCGACCATTAAACTATGCAAACAGAAATAGTAGTTGGCTAAAACCATTTCATCAAAAGGCATCTTTCAAAGTAGTCCACCTTTCGAAAACCCTTTTGTTTGTTGAGAAAAGTCTTTATAACTCAAAAGGGATGGAATGATAATCTTTCAGTTTGACGTTTTGCTTTATCAGTCTAGACTTTTTTCAACCTAATATTCTTTGACCTTTTCTCCATGACATTTTTCCACCAAACATTTATCTATCCAACATATTTTATTGGCCAAAAATGGACTTTTTTGTGGGAAAGATACAAGTATGACGTATACCAGCAACTGTTATTTACTTTCATGATTAATTATTTTAAAATTAACTGATTAACAAAGAAAATACCTATATCACCAAGAGAAGTTTTTTGAATTCCAACGTTTTTTTATGCGATCTAAAACAGTCTATAAGCCAAAGTTGCCTGTTAACATCCTTTTCAATAGATGATAAGGCGTAACCATTCAAAGTAGCCAGATAAGCTCTTGTAAAGTACATTACAAAATTGACGTGTTGTTTACTGGTACTAAAGTTACAAAACTGTTCAGAAGAAATGGTCAAGGCAAGCCAACAATCAACTCTCGCAACGGACAGGGTGACGCAAATACTTTTTTGACATTTTTTAAGTTTTTAAAGTTTCCCACTGGACATTACTTTTACCCACCGTCTTTTCACACTCACACGCACGCACGCACACGCACACACACACACACGGACACACACACGGACACATTCAGACAGTGACATAAGTAAAATACTTAATGAAGTAACCGCAAAACCACATTTCCTGTGCAAGGCAGAGGGGGAGTTCACTGTCTACCTTTCAAGAGACTCTCTGACACAGAAGGCTGTGGGTCTGTGTGTGTGCGTCCGTGTGTGTGTAAATCACCAGTGGTATAAGAAGGCATCCCGCAGTGTCTCTGTCTGGCTAATAAAATGACTCGAGGCTGATTCCGAGAAGACCACAGCGAGACGCCACCTCCTTCCTTAATCCGCAGCCCCCCTTCTGGTTTACCATGACCCGACTCTCCATCAAAGTCACTGTGCCATCCGGTGGATGCTTGTGTACTGCCCTCATCATTACATATGTGTGTGTGTGTGTGTGCATGCAAACAAACAAGCGTTTCCATCTCTTTGTGTTTGTGTGATATCTGCATTTACCTTTAACAACAGATTATAATTGTTAAATGCAGTCGTCAGGCAAGAGGATGGTAACCTGACCGATTAAATGGCAGGAAAAGAAACATGGCGAGATCTACATTTATCATTCCAGGCAGGAGGGCCAACAAAGCAGCCGCTGTCAAAGCGATGACATGCAGTAGAGTCTGGAAATACCACATGTACATGGAGAAAAGGAATACAAAATCCATGCAGGAAAAGAACACCAGGCTTTGAATGGAGACAGTGAGATAGCAGTCACATGACTATGACACCGTGCACGGTCGTGATTTAGTGGTATGTGTGGTCTGAGGCATTTGGTTTTGGGGTTGTCTTTCCACCCTGGTCCAATGAACATTAGTGTCTCAGTCAGGGGGAATTTGTTCAAAATTCAAACAAACTTCCACTTGGAATCAATAATGAATTGATTATACTGATGAATAAAAGTCAAAGTTGCTGGTCCTGCCTGGCACTGGAGAAAGTGAATTGCCGATATTTAGGCGGACTGCAATTAGTTGGCTTTTTAGTTGTTGCTGTTTTGATTCCCCAGTGTTTATTGAACAGGTTAACACCGCCTAAAGTGTACAACTGCTTCAAACCTTTTGGAATCTTATTTATTCATCACCTGTTTGTGTTTTAGTATTTACAAGATGTGAGACAGGGGTCAAGGTCGATATTTGGTGTGAAACTGATGCTTCTTATGTTAAAACGAGAAACATCAGAAGAAAGTGTGGTGCCCCGGTGCTTTTTTAATTGAGCAAAATTCAATCCGTGCTACGAATAATTTTGCAGTCGTGATTCGTTGGAAATACAAATATAGCCCATTGCGTTAAAAAAGCAGGTATGGTAGATATATGGCGAAGACAAGAGACAAGGAGATTGTATCAGAGTTCCCTTGTCTCTGGGCAGTGACTAACAGCTTGCTCCATGCCTCTGTTATCTCTCGCCATCCTTCCTATCAGCTGTGGCCATTCTTTAAACTGAAAATCCTGTTACATGCTAGATGAATCTGCAGATGCGGAGACATCACTTAAATATGCTGGCGGCGGGAACTGTCCCGAATCCTACCCTTTTCTCTTAGCTAGACATTTCTCAAATGAAGGTGACATGTCCACCATCGATACTTCACTTGTTGCACGACGAGCAAGAAAAAGGACATCCTGTGGAGGGTTTTTGCTGGTTTACACGCTGGCCCCATATTTAATGCCTTGACAGCATGTTCAGGGTCCATTTCGACCCAAGCCGAGGGGCCTCAATGTAAGAGATCATACCAAATTTTAAACAGATTGATTTATAATGGCCTATGTTTCAATAATACATGTATCGTTGATCCTTAAAAATGTTTCAAGGAGCAGGGAGAGTGTATTTTTTAAGTTGGAGAAAAGCACTCCTATAACACATGATCTTTTTTCATGTTGAGGTGAAGACCATGCACTGTGTTTCAACACAAACGTCTGCCTGCTCCTCTCACTAAGAGGGGCTGTAATTAGAGTTTCCTTCCACGGGGTCTTCCTGCTGTGACACATCAAACAAAATCAACAATCAACCTATCAACCATCTTGGAAGATCAAGGGTCTGTTGCCAAAACCAAATCCTGCTGTTACGATTTCAGTCTCTGAGATGGCAGATGACCTTTATAATGTTATAAAAAAAGCTCACTGGTAGATCTAAAATCCATCTTATCCATCGCTTTACTCAGGCTGGAAGCTGGCCTTTGGTAAAGAGACTGTTAGTTCTGATTCTCCACTTGGCTAAGCCTCTTTGTCCGTACAAATGTCTGTTTTTGACAGCGTAACATGAACCTAAATAAATAACACCTTTTGCAGGAATTTAAATTATGGGATGAATACATGTTTCTTTAGTCTACAACAACCACATTCTGCTAACAGAATATCCAAATGCATCAGTCCCACACTTATTTAATGCTGCGGGCAAAGCAACGGTCGTGAATATTTCAGTGTCCTATTACGCCCCAACGTTGTATTTGTCAGGTTCTCTGAGTCTGTTTACGGTTCAAACTTTCTGAGTCAGTTTCACGCTGCAATTTCCTGTTAATCTTCAATGTCCCCGGAGCCCTCAATTCCCCGTTTTCTTCCTGAATCACACCATTTTATGTTTGGACCTTGAAGGCAGCAAAAAACCTGAGTTTGACAAAGTGGTGTGAAGGACAGCGACAGCTTTTATCCTCTCCTCTTACCCACTTTTCTAAATCTACACCGGCTGCTCTTCACTGTTCTGTCAATTTGTGTCCCTCTGTTTCTTTATCTAAATGTCCAATTGCACCTTTTCTTCTGTCCCCTATTTAGAACTTTCTTTCACCAAACATACAATGTTTTCTCTTTCACTCCATTCCCCTTTTGTAGTTGGACCGTCCTTCACGGGTGATTCACCAAGCTTTGCATTCATTCACCTTTCAGCCCGCAAGCTTTTAAGACCATTTTTTAACAAGAAAACCGTAAAGTCTAAAAAGCTAAAGAAGAGCAGAGGGAGAATATTTGAAGAGGAGGATGAAAGACTTGGTTCAATGAAAGCATGATCTCAAAAAGCGTTAAATCAATGTTTTTGGCAACTGGGACTGGAGTGATGGAGGGGTAGAGAAGCACGACGATATATGTGTTCAGTTAAAAAATCTGCTCTCGTCCATTGTTGCCCATTCTGTAACGGCCCTTCTGTTTTTGACCCTTTGGCCCGAAACACGATCGTTTGAGATATGCCTGGCCACAAAACCTTCTCATCACTCCTCAGCATTGTCAGATTGTTGTGTGTCTGTCGGGCTGTGACGTTGTATACAAAGTTTAAGACCGTCGTGTGTCAATATCGTCCTGTCGGCGGGTGACCGGTGATGGACGATCAGCTGACAGCCGGCTGGTTTTGAGCCCTTCCAGATCGATGGGGGCGTCACTGCAACGTGCCCAACGCATCTGAACTTGAACTTCATGTGAGTCAAGGTCAACATGTGCTTGACAGAAACACACAGAGAGTTCATTTTTCTGTTGTTGAACAAAATACATACATTATATAAGACAACAGGCGAGACCCACAGGCCTGGATAAACGTTCCGTTTGCATGACTGCATGCCTGTTAAATTATATGTAAACCAGTATGCAAATGTTTCCTGATCTACTTAATGCATCAGCGAGTTTGGTCTGACAACGACTTGGCAGAAGAACCAATAGCTGGTCGTGCCAACCTGACGCTTCCAGTAAATGTTTATGGAGGTTCTGAAGCCTAAGTAGACCCACATTATGCAGATAAATCAGCTCTTGTTCCCGCTGTGTGTCCTTAAGCCAGCAATCTTATCACAAAACTTTTGTCACGTTAGCAGCTCAGCGTTTCCCATGACAGTGTGGAACGATGCCATCTGTATCATAGTTCCAAAAAATTGGTGTTGCTAATAGTCCTCTCTGTTAATCATTTTCTTTTAGTCATGGTATTTTCAAGATACAGTAAATTTGGACTGATGTTCGACTGCTGCGGGGTAGGAGCAGTACAATCAAATCAAACCAAAAGAAGCAAAAGATTTAACTAGGTGAGACATGATACGTCGAGGCAAGACAGAGTGAGGCCAAAGAGGGAGGCTGAGGACAGGACCGAGAAGGACAGAACACGTGTGACAAGACAAGGAAAGACATCAAGGAGCGTGAGGAGTGACAAGGCAAGGTTGAGGTAGGACAAACATCTTTTCTTGGTCCCTGAAGTTACCCAAGGATAAATGACCAACCGAGATTACAACTTAACCCGACATATATGTGCTACTGCTTAATGAAAGCTTTACAGGGTTTTACAGAACGTCCACGAATAGATCTAGTCTTTTTTCTTCCGTTTTCTACCTTCTCTTCTCTACACGTTTTCTCTGCACTGCTGCTGAGATTGGCTGATAACTGGACTCGATTTTGTCGGACGAAATCCTCGCCCTCTCTTTGTGTCTACCTCACACCTGTACTCGACAGCGCGCAACATTGGCCGATGAGTTGTGACAAAGCGTTTGGGTCACGGTGATTCTCTCTGTCTCTGACAAAAAGCAGACTTGGCATCCCGTGTCAACAAAAGACATCCTTATTTACTGTTCCTGTTGTTATCCCTACCACCAGTATGTGCATCATCGGATGCATCAGTGTTTCCATGGGAGGGTATTTACAGGAAAGATATATAAAACTGGTTACTGATCACGAGACAGCAAAATATTCTATGAAGATGGCAAAAAAATGAAAGGGGAACTTTCCCCGAACCCGAACCTCTAGAAGCCGGACTTATAGGGGCGCATCTTAGTCCGGCGTTGTTCTTATACACAGCGTTATTCCAGAAAATTCAAATAAGCAATCAAAGCTTTGACTGTAAAGGATTACAGATCTTAAAAGGGGAATAGTCCGGCCGCTGAGGATGGAGGCCTCGGTGGACTGAACCCAAGCCGAAGTACCTGGCTCATGATCAGCGTGTTGTCTTTTTGTGGAGGAAAAAAGACAGAAGAGATGGGTAAGATTGAGTGCTACCAATTAACTACGACAGCCACTGGGACACTGGAACCATTCTTCCGAATAACTGTTACATTTCCTCCATTTTCAGAGTAGTATAGGCAAGTGCTGGATGTGAGTCGGGATACTCGTCAAGCCACAGTTGAGTGGAGCTGTGCCAACGTTTTTCCAATAGTGTGCCGTAGCGGGATTTAGGCTCTGCAAGCCGAAGAAAACTCCTAATTTGACAGGTCATGAAATTTGAATTGTCTCCTCTGTAATTGTGTTCCCACAATTTTACAATTGCACGTTTAATTTCATGATGTGCACTATTATATCCATCTACTAATATGGAATATTATGTTTTTTCCAAGTCATAGTTGCAGTAAAAAACAAAGCAAAATTATATCAAACTGCATGTTCAAGCATATATTTTTCTCTGATGCTTTATCTGAATTGCGCCTTGTGGCTCTTTAGGTCATAGGTCTTTTACTCAAACCACAGGAGTGATGTGCCTTATCAGCATTTTTAACAGAAATCAAGGATGTAAATTACTTCATCAATCATCATTAAAAAATGCTATTAATAGGCCTCTTTCTATTGTCAAAAATTCAGCTCAACGCATCTTTTTGGCAATTGTCTACATTAATCATTTACATTTTAAATATGTTGACTTTCCTCAACAACAAGCTTACCTTTTGTAACAAAAAAAGACGTATTCCTTTCGTGCCGATGTTCGAGTCACTTTGTCAGCGTGTGATGCAGGTAGTGGGGTGCCAGCATCCCAGCAGGAGCTGCCACATTGTATTATCGATTTGACCTATGTGGTGGGAATGCAAAGGAGTGTCCTTTAATGTCACCGGTTTGAGGTTACGGGTGGTGCAGCGCCTCAATTGCGCGGCTGAGCTTTCGTCATTCGTACTGGATGCAAACTGACTGACTGAGACGCTCATCCTCCCTCCTCGGCTTCTCTTTTCAGTCCGTACCTAATTAAGTGTCAACACTAATGATGTTCTTTTGGGCGGTGGTAATTGTCCTGGCTTGGTCCGTCGCTCCTCACTGTCCCTCTCTGAGAGGTCGCCTCAGGTTTACACCGTAGTAGATCTATGTCAACAGTGCGTGCGTGGGTTCTTTTTTTGCAAATCGAGTAGGAAAGTTTTGCAGTGTTTGCTTGTCCAAAGGCCCATGCATCACAGCTGTCTTACCCTCGTCAGTCCACCCTGTGCAGGATGCCTTTTTATAGAATATAGGTCAAATAAAATATTCAGATATGATAAATGTTAATGGAGATTAACGTCGTCTTTACTGTTCACCAAAGCCGGGCGCTGTCCAACTGAGGTTGCCGATGGCACCAGTTGCTCTTCCTGCCACTCCAAAATTCAGTACATCATTTTGATCATATTTATTCAACAGATAGATACCTTATAACATCACCCCTGTGTTGTGCCTCATGTTCAACTCATAATCACCTGTTATTGTGTTTCATTATAAAAGCTTCTGTCCCTGAATTAGCCTTGAGGGCTTACGTAATGCAATCTTGTACATAATTTGCCTTTACAAAAGGATTTAGTCATTCAAAGGTGAGAGCTAGGCCAATAGATGATAACATAATTTGGCCATCATCCACTGTTCCACTGAAATTACTGTAAAAGTTATTACATCGGGTGATTTGACTGTTGAAAAGAACTTACTTTGTTTGCTGTTGAAAGGTGTCAAAGGTGTAGCGTGTTTAAACATTTACATTTTCCTACATCATTTTACAAAGTGTAATTGTCAAAAAATTACTCAGCCTGACAGCGTTGTGCAGATGCAATGACGGACTAAGTGAACTCCCGCAGCCGGAGTTATATTCTCACTATTTAGTGCCAATCATCTACTGGTTCAAATTTTCACGGAAGGCAATTCAAACTGAAACACCAGCGAGTGCTTTTCTATCGGCGTTCTCCTCTTCTCTTCCCTTCTCGCCCGTCCAGGCGCTTGTTCCAGCTCCCCTTTAATGAAGGTGCTAACAACCTAAATGTAACCGATGTCTCTCTGCAGCCCGGACAAGTGATCCGGGCCTTTATCGACGTGGCATACACACACACACACACACACACACACACAGCCATTCTAGCGATGTAATTAAATATGAAATAGTCCGTGGGGAGATGTAGAGCGCCTCACTTCTCAAACACGCACACTGCCACGTGAGCGCCCGCACACAAGCCAACTCTCGGCGGTAATGGAGACAATGTATTTCTAATGGCACCACCCAGACTGAGTAGGTAATTGTGATGTATTAGCATGCTGTGGTTGAGATTGGATTACCGACAACAGAGTTTTGCAGTCTGTGCCTGTCCGCGTGTCACTTTCCTGCCTTCCCGCCCATCTCATTGGCCCCCAGTGAAAGAAAAGGTATTGACTCGTTTTTCTTTTCTCCCAAACCATGATTAATCTCACAGTCTCATGGTTAGTCACACCTCTCGGAGGCGGGGGGGGCATCAGGCCTCAGTACGAATCGGGTTTACGGCGTAAACCGCAGTCGTCAGATTGGTCTGTCTAGCACCTGTGCCTGAAGGCAGCAGGTTCTTGTAAAGCGAGGCGGCTATCGATCAGTTATCGGTTTGGAATGATTGGTGAACATTCTGGTTAAATCTCGGGAGATCCGGAGGTGTCCCACAGATTTGTAGCTGTGCAAAGAGTGGCTGTGAAGAAAAAGAGAAAAAGTTTTCTGATAACTTCAATTCAGGCAGGTGCTGTGTTTTTACCTTATATCAATACCGGCTGTCTTCTGTTATTACTTTCACTACACAATACAAGAGCTGGTCTTATTCTGCCTGAAGCCAGCAGGACTGTAAGGGAGGTAAACACTAGATTGGGAAAATAATGGTAGTTCTGAACTTAAAGTATTTTCCACACTATCTAATGTTTGTCAGTGGATAGGCGTTAAGCAGACAAGAGATGTGCTCTTGTGCGCTTGTGTCTTATCCTTCACTCTGTTTTCTGTCCCCCCCCCGGGTTGGAGAGAGGTAGTTTCTTCTAAGGTGGGTTTTTATTTCATTTTCAGTGACATAAACTGAAGGGAAGCAGAAAGCAAGACTGTGTAGAGTTGGTACATGAGAGATGAAGGATTGTAACAGTGTGTGAATAACTTATTATAATAACCCATTTTCTGGTGAAAAACAATACGTGTGTTGAGGAACAGCAGCCACCCAAATCCATTTATTTTCATGCTCATACATTCATGAGCACACAACCAAATACAATGACAGTTATCAATAGGTGATAAGTCCAAAAATTACTTCATGACTGTAATGTTTCACTTTATAAGAAACAGCAATAGGTGTGAAAACACAGCAATGTGCACATAATTCACAAACTCACCACTGAATTAATCCACGCTGCATTAAAAATGCCAGAAAAGCATTTCCTTTCTGCCTATCCCCGGAGGAAACGATGCCTTTTTTTACTTTAAAATTTATATTAAGATGTTTTTTCTGGATGGTAAACTGGTACAATGGTGCCCTGGCTACTATTTATTATTTGATAAATGTGATCACTATTGGCTGAATGGTACGACTGTCCTGCTTAGCCCAGCCAGTGTCATCAAAGCTGAAACTAAAAGATGTGCTTTTTTTTAAGGAGTCAGGCTTCACGAAGTGCTGGTCAACAATTAAAATGTTTTATCGCGATTAATTGCATGAATTTTTTTAAGCAGTGTCCGTAGGCATAGGAGGGAGGCTTCCCTGTTTAGTGGTGATTCATGAATAACCTTGGGGGGGTAAATTAATTCAGCCATATCTTCAGTGTGTGTATAGCTGATTCAGAACTACCACTCTACTGTGAAAAGATAATTAAAGTATACCAGTACCTTGACAAATGGTTACACAACGTAACGTAACTAAAGCTTGTTTGCATAATGTATTGTCATCCTTCTGACCAAATAATGTAAATAATCTAGGAAAGACAGTAAGCAATTGTCAGTGAAACCATTGCCGTCAAATGTGCCCATTAACCTGCAATTAGCGGCTACATTTCTGCTTTTTCTGCTTTATGGGTGTTCATTTAAATGTAATTGGTAAACATCCGTAATCCTGCTAAAAACACAAAGGAGATGAGCTAATGAGACAGTGCTCCTGCTCATGTGTGCTGCTCATCTGTGTCGTTATCAACCCATAAAATAAGCTGTTCAATTATAAATGTATCGTCCTTTGCAAGGCTCATAGGTTTCATTCTTTCATTGCAAAGGGTTACTCATGCATGCCAATAATAATAGTTTGATAGTTTCTTTAATCTACTAACCAATATTTCTCGTCAAAGTCAGTGGAATTTGGAATTGTAATTAAGAGATTTAAACCCAGATCCCACCTCCGCACCATGCATCTCTGCTCTTTGTGAATGTTACTTTACCCAGGCAATTATAGAACAATACTGTGGTCAATATGAGAATGACATATCAGAGACAATGTGCTGCATTCTGCCACCAAGCGTCGTCAGACGTCTGCAAGTTATTCTGCCATAAGGAGACGATCAGCACGGCTTTCTCAGCGTGACGGCTCCGTCTTTCTTTTCCTGCCCATCTGTTTTCTCGGATAAATCCCCCCCCCCCCCCCCTGCCAGGCTCCATCGCCACGAGGAATCCATAAAGAGATGACCCACACATATGGCCACTTCATTCGATGGCCATCATCACTGAGCGGAGCGTGAAACAGTTCTGGATCTTCGCTCGCCGCATCATCATCATCATCATCGTGCTGGGCGGACTGGGTCCAATGAGATGGCTGTATTTGCTCTTGCCGTCGACATGAGATATAAATTCTCACCAAACTTTTTTTAGGTATGGCAGTGTCGAATAAGGCAAAACATGGAACATCTGGATGAGGTGTGTCCAGTCATTTAATATTGGTCATGACCGTGACTATTTAAAAGAAAGATGGATTGTGATGGAGTTTGGTTTTAACAGATAACTTACTTTGACCCTTGTGCCTCTGGGTGCTTTTCTTAGAAGTGGCTCAGTATTTAGAAAAGGGAATTTATTTCATATTAAGTAACTTTAACGTTTAGAAATGTACATCACAGGACCAAATGGACTGCATGCGTCTCCTCATGCATATTCCTCTAAACCAAGTGGCTTGAAAATGCTCAATTTGCTGTTAATTTGAAGGCTGACGGCTGCGTTTTGTCTTTTGACATGTCCTGCAAACTTCCAAGAAGGACTCCCGACTCCCGGCCTAGTGTGATAAAAAGTTTGAAATATTGACTATGTCAGGTACACTGACCTGAGTTTACTGGAATGTGGGTGGTAGGATCAATCTTGTTTCTTACACCCACCGTATTTTTCAATCTCGACTTCAATCAGTCGACAGTCCCTCCCCTCTAGACACTGATGCCTGGTGAACTGGGGCTCTTATTCCATGCACCAACCTTTGCCTGGCGTTGCGTTTCCACCAATTTACATCAATTTACATGTGAAAAAATTCCCCTCACCGTGAGAACGCTGCCGCAACAGGAAGGAACTAGACTTGACCTTGCTGGTGTCACAGCAGCTCAATCACACTTTGCTCTGCTTCCTCCTCCAGCGTGACAAGGAAAAGGAACAGAAGCTCCCCCTCCGCACAGCCAAAATCCCTCAGTCGTGTCAGTTGCTCATTCTGTCAACAATTTAAAAAGTGTGTGTGTGTGTGTGTGTGTTGAAGACATTCTTTTAAGTGATTAACGTCTAGAACTCAAATGTCACTCTGCGAAGTCGTGCATCTCTGTACTGTCTGCACATCTGTTTTCCCCCATATGATCTGTCAGGTCTGTGTTACGCAAATCAACTAGAGGGAGGTTGACTTTGATTGATTGATCCGTCCTTAATATGACTGCCATTCATGTTCAGGCTGACGGTTCAGTCTGAAAAAGGTTGCAACGAATGTAGCAAACGCTGAAGCAAGCATGGCTCGTTGGACAAAAGTGTGACATTTGACCAACTTCATTAGTTTGTTTCATTCTGCTGATATGCAGGAATAGGCACAGCCCTATCAAAGCTGTGGCCTCCAAATGAGTGCACCTGGATCAGAGCAGTCTCTGGGCTGCTTTATCAATACGTGTAGGGGAAGCTATTGAGACAAGAGCACCTCTGTGCAAAATTTCAAGTCTTGTCGGTGAATTTCCGCAGAGGAAGCACTTGCAGGGGGCGGTAGAGAGCCATTTTTTTTAAACCCAAAAGCGCGACCCCAAGAATATCTAAACTTCACGGGCACTGGCCCGTGCCAAGTTTCATGAGTTTTTGAATATGATAAAGGCACGAAAAGTGCATTTAAAGCTGTGAATTAATAATAATAATAAGAAGAATTCTTCGAAACACAATAGGGCTTTGCCCGACTTTCAGTCGGCTCAGGCCCTAATAATTCCATAAGATCGAATAGGTTCCTCTCCGACAAAGTCGTAGCGAGGACCCTAATTGTAATATTTAATGTTATTGATTCTTCTTTTAATTTCGCCGATGCACTGAAGCAAACCATAAACCCAATCGTTCTCAATAGTCTCTGATCGTTTCTGGGGGACAGACACCGGAGATGCTCAGTGATTTGTGTTTTAGGGGAATGATCCGTATCCTGTGATTCTTATGCGGCCTTGGGACTGCCGCGTGCATAGATGATTAATCTACGTCTCGTGCCTTGTGTTCCAGCTGTCATGGTGGTTAATGTGTTTTGGTTACCGTAGCTACAGTAAGTCAATGCGTTTAAAATTGATGAGGCTCTCCAGAAGGTGGACACTGAGGAGGAGCGAGATAAATGCTGGTTTGAGACTGATATGCAGTGCAGAACAATACAAAAATGAATAAAACCTGCCGTATCGAACAAAACAGCTGCATTCACGGAGGGTGATGTTGCAGCTGCCGTCTTCGACCGCGTTGGACAACCTCGCTGCAAGAACGAGTCGTTTGCATCGTCATGCATGTGTGCAAATTGTTCTGCCTCACAGCAAATGCAGCAGCAGCTGTTTGGAGGACCTCTGAAATATTCTGATGAAACGGAAACACATTGGAGAGAAGCAGGCAGTTTTGACTGCACGGGTGTCGGTAAGGGAGAGCACAAAGCCAGGTGACTGTGGGGGGAGAGGAGAGGGAGATGAAGATGAAAAGGCGAGAGACTTCCTCAGTTTCATCCTGACACGGGAAACAATGCAAAATTACCTGTAGTGAGTCATCTTTAAATAAACAGGCAGAAACACAGTGGTCAGAACCTGTTGGCTCCTTTAATGATTCAGCAACTATAATGAAGGGCTTTTTTAATGTTACGTTTTTGGAATGCCAGGATTGCCCTCCTGTTCATCCCGATTATTTTATAACCATTTCCCAAGAGCGCCTGGCGGGTTTTGCTCTACCAAACATCACTCTCAGCCACAAATCACGGCCGCAGTTTTCTTTTACCTCACCTTCTTTTGCTCACTTAAAGAACACTTACTTACTTACTTACTTACGTTCTTTAAAAGGTCAACTGGGTAAATCGTCAAATTCAAGTGACATGACAAACCAAATTGCGGAAATGACACATGAAAACCTTGGATGCTCTCAGAGTTTTAACAAGAGTTCCATTGAACTCAGGTCCTCATATAACTACAAAGCAGTCCCCTGGTCCGAATAAAAAAGGCACAATTATCCACAGAGGATCTTTTTAACAATGTCATTAAGTTCCGCACAGTTCCCTCGCCTCTCTAAATGGGTGCGAGCTGGCAGCTTCTGTCCGGCACTGGCGACAGCGGGGACTCTCATATAATTGGGATGCCATTAAATTGCCCTCACAGGTTGCTGGTAATGAAGCTCCATTCAACAAAAACACCCCAAAGACATTGTCTGTTGGAAAATGTATGCCGCTGCTTTCTCAAAACACAGTTAGCTTCATAACTCTTCTCTTTTTGCAAGGACGCTTGGTTTAAAGCTGATGACACACAATAGGGATAAACAAAGTGAGTGAGAAGGACGTAAGTGGACCGACAGAGAAGTCTTCACAGCTAATGAGTATAACATTATATGATTCATTTGACTCATCAGGGGACCGTTATGGGTCTGAGCTCCTTTTAAATCATTTGGTAATTCCGATACCGCCGAAAAGACAATTTCTTGGAGCCGTGTTCCTGAAACAACTGCAATCCTCAATATCCTCATTTTAGGAGGAGTTTTAAGGAATGTTATGTGTGTATCGTACACATTGCTATGGCATTGTTGCAGAGCATTAACCTCACTCTTGGGACACATTGGGGAAAACAAGTTGGGAGTTGATCTAATCTAACATGTGCGCCTCTCAATTCATTAGACCTTCTGACAAACGCCAATTTGAGGATGAATTGCAGCCAAGTGTTATTCCACCAGAATTCTTTCAACGGCAACATTTATCACTAATACAGGCTAATTAAAAACACATTGTCATTGAACCCCCACTTGCTTGTTTAAAAGGGTTTTTCTTGATAGTTCCCACATTTACTTTAATATACTACTATGACAGGAAAGAGTGGCAATTGTTTTTTCAGCATGAAAAGTAACCCGCCGTTACCCAACTCCCTCCCTGCTTCTTGCTAAAGCATTAAAATGTACCACACACCACATTAAGTAGGTCATTACACACTGCACGTTTCTGTCACGGCACCTGTTACGTGATACAGTCATTCCATTTTTTATAGCCTTTTGTAATTGTGCTGAATAGATTTTTCTCAGCACACAAATTGTATCTTTATGTTGATCCATCTCCTGGCATCCAACACAGATTAACAAGTGACGTGCCCCCGTGCAGTTTTCTTAACACACACACACACACACACACACTCACACACACAGAACCTCCTTCCAAACCCATGAGACACATTTGCATTAGCACTCCCCTCATGCTCAGTGACCCCTCCGGAACACAAAACAATGCTCACACACTGGGGACTCATAAATTCACCGGCTGGCAAGGGAAACCCCTCTTTGGGACAAACACAACACATGGACGTGTCACATAATCCCGCTGACATCGATAGCCGGGGGTTTTGGCCTGCAAACAAGGTAACGAGCGACTGCGAGAACAAGCGGCTTCCGAATGAGAGGGGGAGAAGCCAGGCCGTTTTCTTTAGATTAAAGAAAACGGCCTGGCTGACGTTAACAGAGGAGTTGAGTGAGTTTTGACTGACGTGACACGCTTAACTGTCATCTCATATAACATCAAATCGACGCTGAGAGTTTTAGTTTCCCACAGAACGCGAACAGCACGCCCCGTGACATAAATCCTGTGTTTAATCCAACTACCGCTAAATTCTAGTCCGAAGGCATTCTTTTATTAAAATCAAAAAATCTATTTGTGCTTTCTCCTGTTTGGCACCGCAAACTTCTTGCACTACTTGCCGTAGAAATAACTGCAATTTCTTGCACTCTTTTGCTTGTTTGATGAAACTTCCGTTCTTCTCTCACTTTGCAAAAGCTTATGAACGGCGATGAAGGTGAGAGGCGACGCAAGAGTTCAGCCATTACTTACTGACGCGTTTCTCCCGCACCACGGGCCCCTTCATTTAATTACAGGGGCCTCTGCACAGCGGAGAAATGGGATTGTTTACGTCAAGTGATAGCAAGAGGCTCAGGGGAAAAGGAAATACGGCCTCGTTTCAATCAGATGTAATGGCTCATAAGCTCAAACAACGCACCGCGTGATTTACCACCAACATGGATTGAAGGAATGAGGGCGATTTATTCAGACTTTATTGGACATAAATAAAGGGGCCCCACATTCTAGACTGTGACACTTATTCATTATTATTTCCATCAGTGTTGACTTTGCAGTGGAAGCGGGACATTTGCGGGCGTCACGTGCACATGCTTGTGCTGTTGACACAAACGTAGGGATTCATTTAAGTCAGAAGTGATGACAGCGAGCAGCGATGAAACCAGAGATTTCCTCTGTCCTATTGTGCCGGTGATTTCATTCCTGCCTCTCCATCCGCCTATCGGAATGAGAAAACACAATTTGTAAAGGCGAATTCAAATCGTTTTAACCGACCCATATTTCAACAACAACAAAACAAAAGGTACTGCTGTGGATTTGTATCGAGTGCCGGTCCGACATGCTGTGTGCAGAATTAGATAAGCTGAGCTAATAAAACACTCTTGAATGTTTATGGTTCCAGCTCTGTGATTACATTTTTTCATTCATTTGAATAAATGTACTTAATGGACATATTGCAAATAAAAAATACCATTATCTCATGGAGAGAGGGAAAGTTTTAAACGCTTTTTTAATAAAAAAAATTGTCACTCTAACTCAGTTTTTCTGCAACTCACAGCCACAGGCTTCTTATTCAAGACAAGCCTGTAAAAAACTGTGTGAAGAAAAAAAAAAGGAGAAGCAACTCGTCAAACTGTCAAACATCCTGCAGAGTTATGGAAGAGTTGATGGCATGACATTCATAGTCTTCAGAATTTTTACATCCGCTGGTAGAGAGGTTCACCGATTCCCTGTCTTTTGCAGATTTTTGGGAATTAACTTAAGTTAAGACGTTTATTCATTGTATACACTGTCCAAGGGGGCATAGGAACCCTGAGCAAGCAAAGCAGCAAGCGGCCAAAAGAGTCGGGTTTTGGGACTTCCTATTTATTTTAAGCAAAAGTTGCTTTTTTTACAGAAATACACTTGCAGACCTCAGTGCGACTCGGAAGATGAGTCCACCCAGGATCTCCCCATGTGAAGGCGAGTCGGGACGGGTCAGCTGTACGCAGGCATCGCTGCAAAATGATTAGACACCATGTCATGTGGTTCGACACTGTTCATAGCAGGGGCAGAGTGAGGTGGAATAGGAAAGGTAAGGAGTCCGGGCTTTGTGAGGGATCCACTCGATAATTAATCTTGTGGAAGCGCTGGCTGATTTGATTGGCCAAAATAGACTGCAGGTGAAACAACCCAGTTGCTGCAATGGACCATAATGTCAGCATTATTTCATTAAGTTTCACTTAATGTACCAGGACTACGGTATGTTTAAGCTCCTGGCATGGGAAATTAATAAAAGGACTCATACATCATAGTCTGAGTATTTTATTCAGAGGTGTACATTTTTTACTTCAAAAGTAGAAGGAAGCACTTAAAAGGCTCCAACCTGACTCTCACCTCGTGTAAAAGCAATACTCCTCCTTTTCAGAAGGTCAGGCATCACGCCTGTGCATCCAGGATATTTTGATGCCATTTCCCATTGATGTATTTGCAGGTGTAACATTTTTTTAACACCAGCTCCAACCTGTGGCTGGTTTCTATTCATTTCTGAGTGATTTGAAAATGAAATACCACACACATGTGAGTTCATACCTGTTCAATTACGTCAAAAGTGTCTGGGTCAAATTTTAACATTACTTTATCATCATAGGACGCATCAGTTTGAGTGCAGATTGATTTAATTATCATGCAGTCAATAACCCCCCCCCCCCCCCCCCCATCAATGCAGCTTGTACAGCAATGCAGAGCCACAAATAGATTTACAACTTGTTTGTCGATATACTATATCGTGAGTGCGAGAAGTGCATTCACATCATGTTTTAGTAAATGCACCAAAACTTCGCAAAAATTCTGTCGAATTCAGACCACACAACATGGATCGAGTGCTTTTGCTGTCAGTAAAAGAAATCCAATGCAGAAGGAATGGCCCATCAAAACGTCTTAGCTTGTAACTTGCAACATGTCTCCGGACGGCAGTTCAAGCGCTCTTCTCGCTCGGCGATCACACTCTGCAAACACACACTGCTCACCCAAATACTTATCCTGATTATACCAATTGAAGCCAAACCGTCAGTGCTTCCCAGTGATTACATAGTTAAAGATGTCAGCGGGCGGGTTGAAGTCTGTCCCAGGCAGCTCACTGATAAGCTAAGTAAACCAAGTCATGTAATACGGGGAGGTGTGATTGGAAGCCTGTGATTGTTTGGTGTGATGTGCTGTCTGCCTGGACTCTATGATCAGCTCGAAGAACAAACACTCATTTTGTCGTACACGGTTGAGGTTGCTTATTGATACAAAACTCGAACCAGCTTTCTGATATCACTGCTTAACTGTTAGTCAGACGAGATGAACGCCGTGAAGTTCAACCTGATTTAAGCAGGTACGTCAGTAGGCCTACGTGCAGATATGGCCGAATCGTCCATATTGCTGATTTCCTGCAGACTTCATATAGTGTCCTCTGTTTTATATGTGGATGTATATATATATGTCTATTACAGATATGCAAAGCTTGACGACCTGATGTTTTACGACCTCTGGCCTAAGCAAAGGTATTATGATCTTACAGTTAGTATTCTCTACTCCGATCAATACTCGTTTTGCGTGGTCTGATGGCTCCTTTTATGAGGCACCGCCACCACCTCATGAGATTAAGAAACCATTAAGATAATGCGTTTCCCTGATGTGTATTCTGCTTGTCTGAATGTCACTTTAATATTAAGAGGGGTGATTGTGGGAAACGTTACTGACCTTGTGACAAATAAAAACACTCCCACCGATATCTCTTGTTTATTCACATTTGGTGGAAAGGCAGCGATTCAGTTTTTGGTCTTTCCCGAAATTGTATTCAGGGAAATTAGGAGGACTGTTTAAAGCCACCATGACATTAAGATTAGGTTTCTCCCACTTGATCTATGAAATCACAATGTAATGGTGGGAAACGTGTGCCTGACTCTTCCGTTTGGTCTTAATTGGATCTGGTCTTTTTAGGGTTTAGCCTAATTTCCGTTATGTATCAAACTAATTTCCTTCGGTTTGCCCAGTTCCACCTCTAAAATGTTAATATACCGTAGATGGGATTTACTCTCTCTCTTTTTTTGATGTTTATTGATGTTCTCTGTTTTATTCATTCCATCATCAGATTGCCATTTTCCTTTGAGCCTCAGACCTTTCAGGTCAGTGATTACACCTTGCTCAAGTTTATCTGCACCGGAATTGACTAAAGCTCTCAAAATGTATTCAACCGACATCTGAAATGAATCTCCTGGTTGGGTCAAACCTTTCTGAGGACATACCGAGTAAATGATTGATTTTTAACACTTCACTTCGTCTTCATCAAATCGCAGTGGGACCTGAATGCTCCGAAACAGACAGCTCCGTCCATCGTTCTCTTTCTCTCTCAATGTCCCAGTCTATTTCTTCCTCCCTCTGTCTATCGCATCCCTCGCATTGTATGAATGCTGTGGCCGATACACTGGAGAGGGTATTGATGTGAAGAATAGTATTTGACTGCTGTTGAAAAACACATTCTCCTCTTCGTCCCACGTGCTGGAACAGTTAGAGGTCAGCAGACAAACAAAAGAGTGCAGTCTCACAATGAAACATCATTGGTCCTTCATTCTGGACTCTCCATTTCTTGTCACATATCACCTTCTTATCTTTGGTGAGATATACATTTTTTGCATTACACCTTAAACGGGTGATTTGCAAGCAAAATAGCTTCAAATAGCACTAAAATTCCTCCCTAAATTGCATTGGGCCAAACCAACACACAGGGCACCGTCGGGTGGTGTCCAACCCGCAACATCTTTCTGCGAGGCAACAGTGCGAACCACTACGCTTTGAACCAGCAGCATTTAGACCAACAACTGACCAACGTGTCAGTAATTGAAAAATTACAAGCGGTTCTGCAGCCCAAAAACGTTGCGATGGAATTGAGAGTCAGTCGCTCCTTGATGTGCGAATTAACTCTGGGTTTCCTTTACGTTTTTATACATAGTCTGAAGAATTTGAGTGTTTTCATGTGAATAAAGTGATTTAAAAGGCACTATACATGAGCAAGATGCTCCCCTTGTGATTGGAGCCCCTGGAGTTAGGTGGCCTTGACGCAAGGCCATCAGACCCTGGGCCATATAAACAAATCAGAAAATCTGACAGGTTTGATACGTCTGAGGGTCATAACAGTCTTTGCACTCGTGAATATGTAAGAATAAGTTATTGAACTATGAGAAAGCAAAGTTACGAGGTCAGTGATTATTTTGTTTTTGGTGAGGAGGAATTTATCATCCTCGTAGCGTTACAACTGTCTGTCACGGTGTGCTGTGACTGTGGTAAACGCTCTGTGCGCCTAGTACACCAAAGGGCATTATCAAGCGCAGAATAAGTGCACGCTGTGGTCCATAGCATCTTAATGTGGTATGCTTCACTGGCACATTCATTTCATACTCTGAGGCGGCTTTGCCCGCAAGGCCACACTCATTTCCCTCAGCGCTGGAGGACACAACGTGACTCTTATTTTGCAATCTGTGCTTAAAGAAGCATGAAACATCTCATCAACAGAAAATGGCTGGCAGTGGCTCGTACAGTGGTGTCTCCCCCCCCCCCCCTTTACTTCCATAACATAGGCTGCTACAAAACCCTTTAAAGCGGTTTCTACTTCGTGTGGCACTTTTTTTGCCGGCGACAAACAGCTAAGAGGCGTGATAAATCTTAACGCCCGAGTGTCACAGAAGGATTTGTCCATGTCCCTTCTTTGGGATATTTATAAATAAAGGTCTGTGTTACTTGGCCATCTCTCAGATCTAATGAAGATGAGTGAATGGTTGCCTCTTTCAGTAAATCCCATATTGCATGTTGATGAAATCCTTTTATAATGTTCTTTTCTCTCTCTCTCTCTCTCTCTCTCTCTCTCTCTTTCTCACTCTCTCTCACAGACACAACACATCGAGCGAAGTTGATGGGATGATCATGGGGCGTGTAGCGCATCAAATGCTTTTCTGAGCTGCTTTACCCTTTGCGTTTCTAGGCCACATCCCTACTGACAGCCCTCCTAATTTAGGTTTCTAGTATAATATGCAGTGCGACTACAAAGCATAGTTTATGTGAAGTCAGACACCACAGTCCCCAAGCATTTCATTTTAATATTGACAAACAGTGCAGTGAAATTATAAGTTGTTGATTGAACAGCATTGAGAGTACAGATGGGAGTCAATTACGTAGATGCTGATGCCGTGACAACAAGAACAAACATAAAGATAGGTCACCTCTGTTCAAATAATAACAGCTTCATCACGGCTCTGAGATCTCTGGCTATATTGAAAGGATTAAAGGATCCAAGACACTCGTTTCTCTCCCATCTTGTTCAGCAGGGCGCGGCGGTCAATTCATTCTTTGAGCAACAATTAAAGAGTAAATAACTCAAAGTAAACACACCTTGATGAATAAATAATGTTTTTCCTCTGTTTGCCTTGCATGATCGATCGAACTTCAGCAAAAAACGTTCATGCAAAAAGAGCCTTTTACGATACATCACACCGAGCTACTTACAGCACCGAGGGGATTCTGTCCTGAGCTAACAGGAGTATTTTTTCTTGTTTTGTTTTCGTCATTTAGCTTTCCTCACACTATATCCTCCGGCAGGCATGTTGAGGAGGAAGGACGACAAGAGGGATGAGGTTGTTTTTGGTGACAAAGACATCTCATCAGGCTCCTGGGGTATTGGAGCGCAGCCTAAGTTAGACTGAGTGTTCTGGGCTTGAGGAATCGCTAGAAGTGGTGGTGAGACTTGCCTTTGGGTGCTTTCCAGTGGCTCTTTCGGTCGTCCAAAGGGGCTAAGGGATGGCGTGCCTGGCTGACTGATTCGCTGATATTCAGTGAGTCGGTCTCATCACTCACTGAATGACAGCCAATGTGTTCATATCAAACATATTTTGCGAGTTCATTGGAACATTTTCCAACAAGAAACAAGAGCAATACCATTTTCGTACTCTAAAACACTGCGGCTTCCAAATGTAAACATTTTGAGAAATAGTTGAACAATAAATTGACCAATTAATCCAATGCATTTTGAAAAGGGTTTATAAAGTAGGATACATTCACAAATGTGAAACTGTTGAACGTAAAAATGTAAAAAATCTAAAAAATTTGGACTATTTATGTGTTTTTCAGTAATTTTACTGACACCTAATAGTGTAGGTGTCTGTCTGTTTCAGTGGGAATATGGCCCCTCAGTTCAATGGCATTGAGGCACAACTGTTTGGCAATAATGTGTTTTATTGAAGCCCATAGAAGGTGAAGTTGCAGTTTTGTTGGTACATATAGTCTCGTTCAAACCGCAGTCCAATATCAACCTCAAAACGTTACCTTCTGTTTTGCCCATTTCACCTTTAGAAAATCTTATCCCATTTTTTTATAATGTAATTTGTTGGATTTTATATGGGAAAACCTCATTTTGTCTTGTGCTCGAGCTGCAAGAATTCTTTAACACTAGACTTCAAACGAGGCGACGAACTGTCAGTGTGACGACACCCTGAGCCGCTGGGTGAGTCACTCACAGAATCAGTATGTGGATAACAAGGACCTCGTGCTATCGACTGTGATCCTCAGCCTTGTCTTTATCCAGAGGGTGTCACTCAGTATGCTTTGGGATAGCAGGAAAGAAAGAGACGGATTGGCAGAGGGAGAAAGATTAATAGAGGGTAGGGGTGAAGGGAATAAAGGCCATTCTGAGCAGGAATATTACTCTCCCTTTTAGATCCTTACCGCCAGAGTCAGGAGTGTCTTCTGCACTTTTCCACTGTGCCTCCCTATTTATTATTAAAACAGTCTAATGAATCTTTCATGCACAGGAAATTAAAGAACATAGTCGAGGAGTGCACGGATGAAAGCAGCGACCAAAGAAGAGAGCGATGCAGAGAAATGTAATGTAAGAACGAAAGAGGAGAGCGATAGAAAGAGAGGAAAAACTAAGAGAGAAAGGGATGCAGAGGGAAGGGTGACAAAGACTTTGTGTGAACAAGAGGAATGCGGAGTGGATGAAAGATAGCACCCTGCTGCTATGGCCTGGTTCCCACATCCCTAACAAACAATAGGAAAAGCTCTCACTTGTCCGTAGCCTGTTTCACACAGGCACAATCAATAGCTATGACTCATTCAGTGCATTGGGACACATTTAGATTGGTTCTGGGGTTTCATGTGAGGTATTTTGCAATAATGCTGTGTTTTATCAATGGACTTAGATCCCCCGCTGTCACTCTCAATGGTGCTGAAGGCACAAACTGTCTCCAACACTCAGTGACACCCTAGCAACATCTTCACAACATCCCACTAAACGCACGCAGTAGAACACCAGGTGAGTCTTTACTAAAATAAAACAATGCATCTATTTAGACACAATCCAGCGGCCTTGCAACCACTTATTTGCCAATCGAACAACACCAGTGGTGCCAAGAATTAGTGCTCAGCCTGCTCCGAGCAGGTCGACAGCTGAGAGTAACTTTGGTCACTTCACTCAGTGAAGGCATATATACTCCATGTTGTATGTCTTTAGTCCACTTCTGTGCTGTGATTTTCATTTCATTCTCTTCCAACTCTGTAATTCTAGCAGCTAGCAGCCTGTACGGAAGGCCTTATTGCCAACTGGAGCGATGGTGCACACCGCAAAGCCACAACTATGAACAGTCGATCCAGTCGAATTTTGAGCAACAACCACCAGCTGTTGCAAAATAACCAGTTAAAGAACATGAAGATTAAGCAGCCAGCTGTTTCCTTTTCACATTGTTGGCAGATCATGTTTTATATATAGATATGTATAGAAAGTATAAAGGGTATGTAAACAGATTTTGACAAGTGGAATTTCAAATAAATGTCCCTTCCTTTGTGGCACTTCTACCTCTGTAACTGCTGTAAACTACTACGTAAACCTTTAATCACTATACTTTTCACTAACGCAAAAACTGTCATGTTTTAAGTAGCTTTTACTTTTCTCTTGTCTTTCACAAGGTACAACTCACATTTACTAGACATATTCAGGAACAGGGGTTAACCCAAATCTCCTCATTAAATGAGTGAACCTTTGATTCTGTGTAAGTTTTTTTTGCAGTTTGATTTTCCGTTAAATTAAACAGCGTGTATATGAGAAATTGCTGTACGTTGCCTCGGAAATGTGATTTTAGCGTAGCTAGAATAGTGAGAGAAACTGGAAGGAAAAAAAAGAGATGCTTTAAGATATATGGAGAACTGGGGACCAAGGTGATACCTATGGTTATATCCCTCAGGCTTCAGAGAGGAACCCAACATATCAAGTTGTCCTCTATATAGCAAGCTCGTAACTTCCATTTCACCACACCGTAAGCCAATAGATCAATACATGCATTTGTTTTTCATCATAAAAAATGATCAAAGACTGTCCCATGTATGTGGCATCCACACACACACACACAAGGACCTCTGTGGAGAGAAACCAGCTCCCATAGCCATCAGCCCATACATCATAGACTGCAGAATTTAATATTGTCCCAGTATTAGTCCCTCGGGGTTGGGGGATGGGTTGCAACAAGCTAGTTCATATATAACCTTTTAAACTATGCCTGTAAAACACCTCTGCCCACAAAGATATCCGACAGGATGTTCTCAGTTAAAAAAGACAAATGTCTCCAAATCATCTTTGACTGATGCTCTTGAGATAAATCAAAGGTTACAGTATCATAATTCTCATTCTATCCAAAGGACTTGAAATCCATGCAGATAAAACATCCGCCCTCTGAAGATATGCAGCTTGTTAAACCTCGATAGTGGAACTTGTGTGAATTATAGTGTTATTAAAATTAATACCAATATAAAATTCTAAATCATATCAATGTACTGTTTTATTTGGTAGAAATAACATATCTTGAAGAATGTATAATGTGTAGTAATTATTACAGAATATATGAAACGAATAAGTTATAGTCAATCAGTCCAACTGATTAAAATTATTAAAGCATGGAAGGGGCGACCTTCTGCACTTTTCTATGTCTATGACCTCTCAATTCTGTTGTACTCATTGAGCTATACAGCTTTTTTTGCCGTTTGTGATGTTAATAGGAAGAGTCAAATAATTAGCGCTTAATAAAAGGTGGGTGGGGCAGTGAGGTTGTCCTGCTCAGTTGCACACAGTGTGGAATAAAGCTGCTTATTTGAAGTTCTGCAGAAGTGGGTTGGCGCTGAGAAACAAAAGAAAAAAAGAGAAAGAACCCTCCTGCCTCCCCGATTATTTACTAATTATGCAGATTGTATTTTATAACTGGCTACCCACCAACCCTGTATTTATTTAGGGCCTCTAGTTCAAAGGGGGTGGTGCAAAAGTAGTTTCAGTACACACCAGCAGCTTTTGACTGACAGCAGGGTTATCTGTAAAGCTAGCGGTGAACAAATGAGAAAGCAACACTAATTAAAACTTGTGTTCACATCAGCGTCATGATCATAACCATATGTTATTCCACTTATTTACCCAGATGTACTAAAGTTTGACTGATTCACGGTTCCCTTCCCATTCCAAGATCTCTTATCATGTAAACAGATTTACAAAAGTGATAACAATCTTTGATATGACTTGAAACATGAACAGGAATGATGGAAGCATACTCAATCTAATGCAAACTAAACTATCATTAGGCAAAGCATTCCCCCCTTATGTGGCCTTTGCATGAACCGGGATTGATTAAGGAATGTTTTGTATTTGTGAGCTAAATAGATCAAAATCAAAAGAGCCAGACGCTGAGATGGAGCATCTGCCAGTTTGACAAATACGCAGTTGTCTCACTGTTTAACCACCCGTAAAGGTCTGTTTGTTTGCATGTCTGTTTTTCTGCCTTGGCACATTTTTCTCTACAGAGCTGTATGTGTGTTTGCGTGTGTTTGTGTGTGTGTGTGTCCGTGTAATCCTCAGGGGTGAAGAGGCTTGAGCTCACGTACACAAATCTTGGTCTACCAAAACGTAGTTAAGTGAAGTCACGTATCAGAATGCAAAGTGCGATAAATGCCTTCCAGCTACAAAAGTCTTACACGAAGGAGACACAACTATCAGCACCTTGGCCAGCGACCATTAAGGGTCTGCAAAGGAGCTCATTGCTGGCTGTTCCAACAAGGAATGGCAACATTTACGATACAGTATACCCCACACATTACTAAAAGTGCACACACAATTTCCGTATATAGACAATAAAGATATATGGTACCGATAGTTCCATCAATTCTCAATGAATCTCAACATTAATTGATTGTCCAGCTGTCGACACAAGGTAAAAAAGACGGGCTACATAAGGTACATTATGGTACGAAAATTTTTCACTCTTTTATTTATTACAGGTTGGTCCGTTTATTTCCACCTACCCCTGCCTTTCGCTGTGTGTTCCTTTGTCCCTCGTCGACTCTCCCATCAATCTGCCTCGTTGTTTCCCACCTCACTCGTGTCTAATAAAACCTCAGCGGCCCGCAAGAAGAGAGTCTACGCTGTGATGGCCTGCACCATAATGAGCTCATTTGACGGTATGTAGCAGAGGTAAGTCTTTGCTGCTGTGACAGACAGCCATTTAAGAGGCGTCTCCACCGCGGGGGGGAACCTGTCCACTCGGCAGCCAGCCGTCTCTTTTTCTGCATCCCGCTTTAAAGCATCTCGTCCCTTATTATCCCACCAGCTTCCTCTATTTAGAAAAAAAAGTCCTCTTCAACATGGTTGATGAACTGTCTTTCCCCTCTTCCACCCTGCTGCTCCGCTGGTTCCTTTCTCCCTTGCTCTCCCGCTTCCTCAGGCTGTCTCTCGTGAAAACGTCTGCAGCTCCGCCGCAACCTCCACTCTCCTTGGCCTGTGGATGACATGTGAAACGGGGTGTCCTGATTTGGGAGCTCGGTCTCACGCGGTCATGCAAGAACACCACTCGAATTCAACACGGGCCTCGCGTCATGCCAATGAGAAGTAATGCTGCTTTTATTGAGAGATTAGTCTCAACGGTCCTTTTGTCCATCGGTTGGCCAAAGAGGTTTCGTCAGTGAGAGACCTTGGAGGATAAGCTCCAAAATCTCCTTTGATTACTCTGGGTGTCAGGCTGCCCTTCAAGCCTTCTCATTGAAATTACAGTAACAGTTACAGTATGTTATTTTTCCAACTGTGGGACGTACTGTTTCAAACACATTGGCTGATCTTGTCCTCCACCCTTGGTTTTGTATTCCCATCCTCTAGTGTCTTCATCTGTACTCCCTCGCACTCCCTCCCCCGCGTTTCTGTCTTCATTAGATGTAACTTGGGTTTTATTGCTTGATTTGCCGTTTTTCCTTATTACTGTTTCCTTATTGGTTTAGTGAAGACTGATATGGAAAATGGAGTGTGGGATGTGGATTTAGCAAGGAAGGAAGGGATTATTTCACTGATTTCTTCAAAGGGTCACTTCAACACTCGGCGGAAAAGAACAGGTGTAACTGGTGAGATTAATGAGATTTCTTTATTTACATTTCCTAGCCACAACATACCCCTGCTTTTTAAGCTGTGAAAGGTGAACGTGTCTGGTAACGTGCCAAGAAGAACAATAGCCCAACAACACATGCTAATTAACACATATTCATGAAGCCACTTGCTTTAGACCACACCCACAGATGCGGTCGAGCAGTGATAGTACGTCTAATTCATTTCAGTGTTTGTTTGAGCCTGACGAGGGCTTTCTGCAAGCCTCTCTTGTCATGCTATCGCAAACAACACATTAAATGTTATCTGCCCTTTGCTAATGACGTGTCGAGCTATTTCTGATCTAATTAAGAGCGGGTTTGTTTGTTTCTGAGCTTAGAAAAAGTTACTGGCGCGGAGGCGACGCACGTATGACACTGTACTTGCGAAAAGTATTCGATAAACATTTTACCAAATGCCAAATTTCCCAGCATGCCTCTCAACTGTGTTAAGATTTCTCTTTTAATGCGATTCTTCAACTTATCTTGCCCTTTTTGGAATCGTGTTGCCCGTACCTACTTCACCAGCCTCTCCTTGCACTCCCACTCCCTCTCTTGCCCAGTCGGGGTTACCTGTGCTTTTATTACTCTGGCAGCTGCCGTATGATCTCCTCCTCCCTCCACCTGCGAGTCTCCTCTGCTAATAGAGAGACAGAGGTGGGCAGACCTCAGACCAAGTGTAACAGCAGGGGGCACTCTTCAGCCTTCAGTGCCATTCTTTTGTTGACAGTGCTAGTTTGTGTGTGAATAAAGTGGTCTAAAAGCTGCAGTTTTGTAAGTGTTAGCGTGTGCATGTGCAGGTGAGTGTTTGAATGTGTGTGTGCATCTGTGATTGTATCTGTGAGTGTGCTTGTGCATGACAATTCTCTGTCCTTTGTTGTACATGAGGAAAGGGCAAAGGCTTCGTGGGGTAAAGCAGAAGATGTCATTAAAATGCATGATCATGTGTGTGTGTGTGTGTGTGTGTGTGCGTGCGTGCGTGCAGACATGCACAACTGGGTATGCATGTCTTCTGTGTGCTCTCCAGCACATGTGTCGGACTTTGTGATGATGTCTAATGTCACGTTAGAAAACAGCAGAGAAGTCGAGTGTGTATATTTCAATGGGAAAGTATTGGCTTTGCTTGAATCAATATTACGCATGCAGGTGAGGTTTAATCCCAATATCTGTGTGGACAGTTTAAAACGAAATACGACCTAAAAACACCATTTTAAATCGTACACAAGTAACAAATGATTGTATTCTGAATTGCGGTGTGTGTTTTAGTTTTACCTGGAAGTCTCTAAATTGGTAAGAAGTAGCCGGGCAGTCATTAATCTGTTTATAACATGTTTATAAACTAGTCCACCATCTTCTTTTATCTGATTTGAACAGATCCGTCTGCCTGGTGTCCCTCATCAACCTTCTTATTTGGCATTCCCATGTTGTGATTGACAGATTACACAGAACCATCGGACAGTTTTGCAGATCAGTAAAAGTATTTTTTTTTTTTTGCTATACAAAAGGCTGCATCCTTAGATGGAAATAGACAGATAGCTTGGATTTATCTCAGTACTTGTTCATTGTGCAGCTTTTCTTTCCTGCAATGGCACATTTTGAAATGGAAATCTTGGCCAAAGGACGAGTCGGCAAAATAACCTGAAAAGTAACTAAGATGAAACAAGAGACAGTATGATGATTTAAAAAATGTATTCTTTCCTTTATTATATATGTGCTGACAATGAAGCATAAATTAAATCTGGTCTACATCCCTGTCGTCATCAGATACTAACAATTGCATATATATTTTTTTAATTGTCATAATATGGTTGTGATATCTGACCATGACCATGTAAGTAGTTATAAGAATTTTTCTTCTTCTTTTGATGCCCGTTGTCTGATGATCGAAAATAATAGAACCAAAAATGTCACGGTGGCATATTGTACCTTGACATTAAAGACCTGCCTCCCCTGAATGAAATCAAACTCGGAGCCGCGTCTTCCAGCTACTACACGAAAAACCGAAAGAGAAAGATATCACAAACGCACTCTTCTTTTGCTTTCTCTTCAGAACTTTTTGATTTTTGTGATTACACTTTGATTTCCTCTTCCACATCTGTTCTTGTTAAAGCTGCAAGTCTTCACTCCATTCATTTAGGAAGCAAATTAGTCTAATCGTTATCAGGTTCATCCCTTTTTATGGCCTGCTCATTATACTGGAAGAGGCTCTAATTGTGGATCAAAGTGTTTCCTGGGTATTATAGTTTAATGGCTGTTATACATAGCTTGACATACTGATGGGTGCCACATACATATCGTGTGAGCGACTGCTGACACGAATGAACCCCATGTGCTTATTATCCATATCTAGGGCTGTAGGTATCAGTGAGTGGGAAATGTTCAAATAATAACTCGGTCAGAGAACTCTAGTCTAGGAACTCTAGCAAAAAATGAACTCCATGGTATATTTATATAAGCACCCCAATAACCTATGAATATTCTTACGTATCTGTCTTACACTAAACAAATATTGATACATTGTGTTCGTTTTAGGTGACTTTAAAATAAATCCACCCAAAGCTGTTGGCTTAGTTAGTGGGACTATCAGCAAGTATGTGCCATCAAAATAAGCATTTGCCAAACACCTTCAGTCAATCTCTATATTACCTACCTCTTATAACACATGGGCAAATTCACAAGTTCAGTAAATGTTGAACTAGCTAAATGTTTATCCAACCAGGGAACGGCCCAGTGCAGCACCAGTGGTCCTTGTTCCTGAGCAGCTGCTCTGGAATCAGTGGGATGAGGTCCTTGATCATAATGGTTCCCTAAAGGAGTTATTTTACCCTTTCTGGCCTTAATTCCTCCACCCAGTGCAAAGATGTGAAAATAATGTTAGAAAACTCTACCTTTCAGTCTTATTTGCACAGCTCTAGACTGAATCAATCGTGATCACGTGGGAAAATGTATCAAAAACTGCAATGAATAATATGAATAGAAATGCAGCTATTATTTCTGAGAAAGCCTCGTGCTTACACAAAGACGTTTTAATGGCTTTTTGCATTGATAGCAGAGAAATCCAGTCCGAATGAGTTGTCCCCTCCCTTCACCAACCCTCACCAGCGCCGAGGTGGCTGTCCACCCGTACCCGTCCTTGCACCTGTTTGCTCAGTACAGTTACTTAGTTAAACCCCCGGCACTGCTGTAGGCCATGTGCATGTGTGCGTGCGTGCACATGGGGGCTCGGGGGCCTGACAGGTGGGGCAGGAGAATGCATTATTGATAGCGTTTGAGGTATGCAAAGCAAAGCAAGAAGCGTCTTTGATCTCTCATTGACGCCGTGTCGCCGAGTTGTGTGCACGGAGCAACAGCAGCCCCACGTTTCACCTTGATCACTTCTCCCTTTTATCTTTTCGTCTGTATGTCTCTTCTACTCTGTTTGGGGAGATATTGCCCACGGAGCAAATGTATTGGTGTCTGTTGTGTGGAGGGAGAAAAGATTTTTTGTTGTGATTGAAATTTGAACTGGGGAAATTGCCGCCAATGAACTGTATATTCATAAGGTACTCTTATCTGCCGAATTGAATTTACATGGAGAACGCTGCAGCATGTGTTGGAACAGGGGCCGTAATTGCAATGCACGGCCAAGTGAGTTATGCAAATGGTGCTCATTTCTCTACAAATTTGAAGTGACTTAGCCTCTACCCACATTCATACCATGCCTTAATAACTTAAACAAAAAGTAGCGCCACTGTAATTGCTGTGCTAGATTAAAGTTTCTAGTGCTTAGGTGAAAGGAGTGAATGTCCCAGAGGGCCAGATGAGAGGAAGAAGTGAAGAGACAACACATCTAAATACTTTTTGAAGAACCAATGTCGTTATTGGTTTTTCCAAAGAATGGCTTTTAAAACGTATCAACTTCATGTAGCATTAGTGGAGTTAGAGACAAACCCTGAGGTGAGCTGAGCGCGGCGGATATCACAGCCAAAGGCCGGCGGCCATCGTGCAACTGTGTTTTTCACCCCCAGGTGTGCAGCAGTGAAGAGATCAAGCTCATCCTTTGTGACAGACCCTTTTAAGTCCTTTTCTCGAAACTGGGTGGTTCAATTTACCGCCGTCGTCTTCCTTACACCCCCCCCCCCCCCCCCCCCTCCTGTCCACCCTCCAATCCCATGCAAACCCCCACTCTGACACGCACATTCACAGGGTCACACACACACACACACACACACACACACACATAACCGTCTGATAGGCTGTCGGACAAACCATTGACCTTCACTTTGTAATCTCTGAGGGTCGATCGGCAGGCTATTCTTCACCGTGATGTTTACATCTCCGTGGGCTATTTGGCCACAATGGGGGAGATTGCTTTCGGTCAACAACCTGTGTCCCCTGGCTCGGCTCGAGGCGGGCGGGCCATCAACAGCGCAGTGTCACTTTTTCGACTTATTGAAAGGAGGAAAAAAAACATTCGATTGAGATTCCTTCGGACGAGGCGTTTAAACGTTGCCGGTTGGTGAAACCGCGCGGAGAGAAGAATCCATGACGGATGTTTTTCGTTAAAACGTAGCTTCCCCCGAAGGCTTTCGACGCGTTGAGCACATGTACACGTGTTAATGGAGATGTGTCAATGTTTTCATCTGTGAAAGCCAAATACTTTTTCAAATGGCTCAGTGGGGATTGAAATAATGACTAATGATTGCTTTAATTAGCTTACTCGTGATTGATTACCAAAACCGCTTTGCATGTTTAGTAGTAGTTTAGTAGTCATCCACTTTGGATCTCATCCACTCTGGATCACAATTATTATTTGATACTTCACGATTTATCATACAGGGGAGGTTTTTTGAATATTAGAAATGTTTTGTGCTTTTCACATAGAATGAGACCTTATTTCAGAGATTACTTGTGGATTATTATTGAATCTGTGTTTTATCATCAGCAGAAGGCGATTGTGATCAGATGCCTGGTTACTCGCTGCCTTTAAATATTCATTGGATTTTTAGTTAAAACACGTTTAGGAATTCAAGGGGGGCTTTGAACCAAGTTGAAAAGATCAGAAAAAGGGAACACTACTTATTCTTGAAAAAAAGGAACATTCATTATGATGATTTTAGCTTCTTGTTGTCACTAATAATTAGATGTTACATAACTAAAAGAAGAAAAACATACCGCCTCAGGTAAAACAGAAACACCACTATGTTTCTGGCCTTGGATGACTCGTGAATGCTCAATCCAAATATATGCGTGACAGAATGTGTGTGAGTCTGTGTGAATCTGTGTGTGTGTGTGTGTGTGTTTGCGTAATGCATGACTCTAGTACATGGGTGTGAGAGATGACAGTCTGCCTGCAGGTCCACAGGGACGGGCCTGAGAGCAGGTGTACTGCTCCGTCCTGCTGCCTCGCCAGGCCGCACAGCCACGCCGTGCCAGAGATGTCTCTCACCCCTCCCTCCCTCCCCTCCCCTCCCCCGCCTCACCTTATGGCCGCTTCCTTCTTTTTCCAAACCCTCCCAACCTCCGCTTTCGCCTCCACTTCCCCAATTCACCTCATGTTTCAACCCCTTTGGATCCGCCACGAGAAACCCAACTAAACCGAACTCATTTTTTTTTTCAGGGTTCATCTACCAGCACACTGTTCTGCTACGTGACATTAGACCTGACTCTATCAAATTGACTGTAAACAACATTATCTTGTTGTCTAATGACATAATTGCCGCGGGTGCAATATAGCTGAACCAAACATATTTCTGCCTGCTTGATTTCACCTTTCATCAGTAATAGGCCCTGGATATCTGCTCACCTTTTTCAAACTAGATATATGATTTATACAGACAAATGGCAGCTTATGCAGTGACCTTGATGCTTCAAGCAAATTATGGGAAATAAAGGCGAGATAGTGGGACTCGCATCAAACGGATTTGCATGTGAATTTTAGAATCGGTTCCTCATTTCTAATGTATGCATATTCATGACATGCTTTTACATAGAATAATAAACGCACCACTCCCTGCTAGTAGCTTGGCAACACACTTTTCTTTCCCCGCCACGGCTGAATTCTCTCTCTTCTTATTTCCATCTTTAACAAAAAAGGCATTTCAATATCAATCCACAAAAACAAACCCTTACTGCAACTTAGCCCGTTTTTATGTTGACTCTTGAACTTTAATAGACAAACCCCATCCTTTTAATACCACCTTTCTAAGCTCCCCGTCGTCACCAAAACTCACCCAAATATATTAAAACACTCCCAGAGTCACAGCCACCTGGTTTATACCCTCACTCCATCTTCATCGAATGTCATTAACTACCCACACACACACACACACACACACACACACACACACATCAATGTAGGCAAATTTAGCCCCACAAGTCAGGTCCCAGAATCTAATCAAACCTTCACACCGCATTCAACTTCTGCTCTGGTCGTCTGAACTCTGCGTTCACTCCTGCAGCCAATCACACACACACACACACACACGCATTCCCAACAGATGCATGGCCACTTATCATCACTCATCTCTGCTGCCTTCCACCACATCCAGCCTTGCACTTTCTCTCCTTGTCTTTGCTGCACTTTCATGTTATCCTCAATTTTCTCTACACTCACTCGTCTAATTCCCACGTCCACATCAGTGGCCGATCCGTATGAATGTTGCAGTGTCCAGTATTCCGTCATTTAAACTCTCCCATCTTGCTGCTAACGCATACAGTACAAGCTACACAATTCAATTCTTACTTTTGCTCACCCCGGAGAATGTGTGACCCACTCAGTTATTTATGGTATGTCACACACATACATGCATGATCAGCTTTTTCGAGCGGCATACATCGCCAGTAGGTTGGTGCAAACATCTTTGCTGAAACATAATTGGAACGTCTCTCATCCTCAGAGACTGTTAGATGTCGTTACTCTAAGATGGATTTGGAGCCCATTTGAGCTTTCTTTTCGTATTTTCCCAGATCTAAAAAGTGTTTTGCACATTATTCTCTTTCTCGTGATTCAATGGACGGCTGGCTTTACCGCCGTTGTTTGTGTTGCATTTAGAGGGGGGGGTCAACATAAAGAAGTACACAACAAAAAGAGGAGGCGGTCAGCCAACGGATTCATGCGGCGGGAGACGTCTGTGAAGCTCGGCCACAAAAGGCAGGAATCAAAGCGTGCCAATGGTTACGCTGTTCCCCGTCCCAGCCTCAGAGCTGCCCACACAACGGGGTAATTGGTCAAATGCAGGAGATTGTGTGGATTTGCAGCAATTGGCCTTTAATGTTCATTCGGATGAGCTGTTTGTCCCCATTGAACACCGACTGCAACGTGTAAAATGTGTAAATGTGGCTTGGGCTGCAGGCGTAACACAACGCGTTTGTTCATGTGTGCGTGTGCTGTGTTTACTCTGAACAAGTGAGCGTGTGCATTGTATGGTGGTTTTTACGGTGCACGTGTGCCTGTTATCTGGCATGAACGTTTATGTGTCCTTCTTTTTTATTACTTTTGCTTCATCGTGTTGCATAAACAGTTTGACAGCTTGATTCCATTTAAGTTTTCTCTTGTTCTACTTATCTGATGTTCAAATGAAGACAACTTTATTTGTTGTTCAATGTCGGCTAAAATAGTTTTTTATTCTGTTTTTACTTAAGACAAAAAAAAACAGATCCAACATTTTGATCATATAGGAAGGGAGTGTGAAGCCATACATCTGCCAGACCTGCCAGACACAACCGTCTTAAATGTTCTGCAGAATAAAAATATGTCAACGTAATGACCTAACCTGCTAACAAAATGTTAACACGGCACATTTCAGTCATTCGGGGAATCTGCCAATGTGCATACTGAGAAAAAATATATTTTTCAGCTTTTTTTTTTAAAGTTTGAGAACACACAAAACACAACTTTAAAGTGATTGATGGATTAGAACTTGTCCTACACAATATCCCCCCCAAACGTGAGCTTCTACATTTGAACTCCTAATGGAGCATTTACAGGTTGTGTGGGTTTCAAAACACTGCGGGATAAACGACAGACGTGGGCCTTCCTGGCTCGGGGAGACTGAATCCCATTTAGAGCGGCCTGATCAGCCAGGTGTTTACGTGATGACGGGCATGAAAGGATGAGGCAACGTTGAGGGTAATAACATCGTCACATCTGATAAAACCATTATAGTGTGTATGAACTGAAATTGATAGACGGAACAGATCTTTGTTTACCCCGACCAACGGATTTGTGTTGTTCTATAACGCATCGTAAACTGGTCACAATGTAAACGAGAGAAACACCAGAAGTTCCTCCTCAGGCTCAGCCAGAATATCAATGGACAGGGAAAGACAATGCAAAGCACCGTTCAACAGAATGATGAGGGAATGAGATAACTAACAGCAGAGCGAGAGGTAAAACCAATGTCCTCCCCATTGGTCTGACATGAAGCTGCTTTAGTCATATAACTAAGAGAAAGAATTGAAATATGAAAGTAGATGAAGTAGCATAGTGAAAATAAGCAGACAGATGAACCGACAGGAAAAACTTCCTAACATGCTGAAGAAACGTTAAAAAAAGAGGAGTGAGTGGGTTGCAGATGGCAGATTTATAACAAAAGGAGGAAAATACTCCCGTGCAAGCTGCATCAGCTCGGATGGGGTTCATTTCAGCTCCATGGCTCAATGCAAGATGAGCCCCGAAAGTGAACAAAACACTAAAGTCGTATCTTTAATTCAACAGAGAAGAAGAAGGAGAGCAATGAAATGCAATTTAATTTTCTCATGACAGAAATGTTTGGCTTTATCACAATATGAATCATTTCAAAAAGTTTCGCTGCTGCAGTGAATAAAAATGAAAACAAATAAACTTTTCCTCCCGAAGATGATACTTTTGATCATATGTTGTTAATGCTTCTTGGTCTTCTATAACCACTCGGCGGAACCGAACACCATTTAAAATGAAAATCCACTGATGCACCAGATATGTCGTGAATCAAACGGAGTGGACAGCAAAAACCGAAAGCCTGTGAAATTAACATGTCGAGATACAAAAAAAAGGCATCATCGTACACACACACGCACACACACACACACACACACACACACACACACACACACACACACACACACACGACGATGAGCTTTAATGAACCGCGGACCAGAGAGTCTCGCTCGCCTCTGGTGGTCCAGGGACAGGGACAGTTTAATTGAGGTTGTGTTCGGAACCTTTAGGGAGGAATTTAACTTGCCAAGCTAATCGTCATAATGTTGGCCTTGGGTCAAGGGCCTTTTTCACCAACGCCATGAGAAAGGCGGGGTCACTTCGGTCAGATGAGGACTCCCCTGTAGTTTTAATTCACTTTTAATTAACCATAAATTTGCTGGGTTGCCACATTTTCCCAATCGTATTGCTTTGGGTTTGTGTAGAAATAATGTGAGGGGGGGATTGAGAGCAAGTTTGACAAAAAATAGCTTTTAATGCAAAATCAAAACGTCTCTGTATGGAAACAGTGAAGGGGAAGTCATTGTTTCATTGCAATTGGACACAAATATAATAATAATAATTATTTTTCCTCGTTCAGTTTGGTTCTGTTGGAGTAATTCATGCTTTTCTTTTGAAGTCAGTTCAGGTCCCGAGGGTGTGAATAACTTAGTTGTGCTTCTTTGCCTAAAACGTGCATATTTTAGGGAAGAGAAAAAAGTGAACGAGCTTTGCATTTAAATTAGTCCCTTACGCCAGCATGTATTTAAAAAAAAAAATCTTCCAGGATTATCAGGCAATTCCATGACAGTGTAAACGTTACCATACGAATACAAGATATACTCTTAATACATTTGCAATAGATATGCTTATGGTGAATTGTAAAGCAGCTACTTGCATGCAGAGACACAGTCACTGAAAAATCTCATTATGTGAGTTATAATATTTTACATCAGTGTCTTTTAGTCGTCGTCTACCCAAATAATATAATACGTGACATACTTTCCCCGGCTGTCACATTTTACTCCGAAGTCATGACCCTGATTAGCACATGAAGGACAAATAAGGATCCTGAATACGTGTTGACAGTGCATAAGAGAGGGCTGGCATTTATCTCACCCTGACACTTTTTGATGGAAACGGAAAAGCGCGAAACAAACCATCGCAAATATTGATCTATTTCCAGCCAGATTTCCGAACCGTACTATTTGATATGTGCTTGTGAGTGCGTTGGGCATAGCATCGGCGTCGTTATGGAGAAGGTTACCTGTGTCCCACATTCATTCTTTCATTCTTTCCCGAATGAATGAACAAAAAAATCCAAAAAATTGTGAGCGAAATGCCTATAGAAATAGCATAGGTTTTTTTTTTAAGGACATATTTAAGATTAAGATGACAACATGGGCCACACTCTTTAGTGTAAACTATGTTTCAGTTTTCTATGGTTGGAAAATTCCTCTCTACTAAAATACTATACATGTCAACATAACTGAAATAATTTAAGAAGAAAACAGTTTGTGATGAAACAGTTCAAATGTATGATTGAGAGTCAACTATTTGAAATGCCGAAGGAACAAAACCTGGAAATTAGAAGAGAGATAGAAAGCCTTTATTCTACTAACTCGGCCAAGGGCATCTTTTCTTTCAATCTAAACGACTGTCTCTTATCCCTGCAATTATGTGTGCGTCCCACAATATCACACAGATCTTAAACGGGGGGCAAATAAAACAGTCTTTTCATGGCTGTCGAGGTTCCTCTGTATCACTTGGCGGGGTCGGTCCATTACATCCTTTTAGGGGGGTGAACGGAGGTGAACCGAGAGACGCCGTGTGGAGTCGTGACAGATACGCTGCAGTCTGGTTGTGGCCGAGTGAAAGATCCAAAGGAAAGTGTGGGATGGCACAAAAAGTAAAAAAAAAAAAATTATTAAAAAGTCCTCGGTTGAGAGCCATCAATTTATGATTTTGTCCTTGTTTATAACTATATATGTATTTGTAAAAAAAAAAGTAAACTCTAACAAAAGGGTAAAAAAAGGGTAAAACAGTGACGTACAGAGAAGATAAAAAAGGGTTAACAATACTATGACAAGAATGTGCAATCTCTGCACTTGGTTTAGGTGAAGGTCGTCTGCAGTAGGTTACAAACCTCAAATGCAATGACTTTTTCCTTCTAATGATATGCGAGATGCAAAATAGCAGGCAGACCAAGGACAGCGACAGGACACCGCAGCAGCAGTGGAGGTAATTAGAAACATTTCAGCCAATGTGGGTTCATCGTTAAAGAAGCAAGCATGCCACGATTTAAGCTTTTCATTACAGCTACTAACACATGCTTTGGAGAGGAATAGCGCAATTTATCTCTTGTGTTACTGAAGTTAAAAAAAACTAGCTTTACTTTTATTGACCTGCCTTTATAATTTATAGCGGCTTTGCACAAGGTTTAACAAGACAGAAAACAGATGGTTGTTTTACAACTTAATCCATTTAACTTAAATGAAGCTCTCACTTTCACCCACATTACTGTTACGATGATGTTATAAGTCAATTAGCAACTGGAAGATTAAAAAAAGTTACAAACAGAATGCGTAGTTAGGTTGTCTACCTGTTGAAGTTTCTACCGAATACACGTGCCATTAAACAACTGGAATGTTCCTCTTGAAAAATATCTGCAGGATAACAGACTGTCTTGTAATCCTGTGTCGTATTTAAGCTGACAGAAATCCAAATCGCCAGAGGCGCGGCGTAATTGATCCGTGCGAGGCTGAACCAATATCCAGCTCGGCAACAATTTCTCAAAACCGGCCATAATGTCTTGTCTTTTTTTTTCTCTCTCTCTCTAAATGTCAGTAAAATGGATATCTGTATTCAAAAAGTTACGTGACCGATAGTCTGTTCAATTGTGAAAGGCCATAGGGACTCTAATGAGGTGCCTGCTGGGAAAATAACAAGGCTCTCATGCCTCGATACACACCGCCCCGTGTCAGAAGAGGTCAGCTGCAGCCTGACGGATGAGCTTCTCCCAGGAGACGCTGGAATCATTTTGATGAGGTTTTTGTAGCAAATTTGTTATTTAGTATCAAGTAACTACGGTATAGATTTATTCCTCTGCATTATCTTAAAAAAACTGAGCGTCCTATTAGGAAGATTTTAAATGATTCATAACTGATCAACATCGGATCGAATAATTGTTTGGATACTGATTACAACAACTCTGATTATTAGTAACGGATGAAGCAGACTTCGACCATTGAGCTGAATGAGGCCAAATTGAGTTTTAGTTATTAAATTAGGACTGTCTATTGGTAACATTAACCTCTGGTGTCCTTTGTTACTCATTTGAACAGTTACTCCTAATACAGTTTTAAACCCTGATGTATGATGGCCTATGCCTTTCGCTGACCTTTGTTCATTTCCAAGCACTTTAAGACAAATCTGTGTAGGCAAGATTCAACATCCAGGCAACGATAGCCCGTGCAGCGTTTTAACACAACGGTATCTTCAAAGCTCTTGTTAAAATGCAGGTTCACAACTCACCGTCGCAGAGCGACACATGTCATTGCGATTGCGGTGGCAGATTTGCCGGGAAGGAAAAAAGCAACTTCGCAGGCCAGCAGATGTTGGAAGAGGAGCGGTGGGGTGGAGCAGTCGTCTCATGTGCAGGTCTTTGTGAAGAATGGGGCCATGCAATGTGCTATTTCATGTCCCTTCGTCACGGTTGACGGATTGTGGTCGAGTGCAGCTTGTTGTGTTGTTGACGGCGCACAACGGCACGCGGTGGATTCTCTTTGTGAGAATTTTTGGTGGGAAAAAAGAAAGGTGTAGAGTAGAAAATGGGTCTCGCCAAAGTTCTTGGAAACTTTTCTCTAAAAGAGGACGCCGGACAAGCAACAAGTTGGCAGAAAGTAAAAAACAACAAATACATTGACAAATACCTCCAACAATAGTTTATATTTTTTAACTGGTCATGTGATTCACAACATATTTTGTTATGTTTTACTTATTAAACTTGAATGCTGTGATGGCTGCAAGGATAATAATCTCATGAGAGGCCAATATATATGCAAATTCCCCTCAGCATAAAGATGATTTCTGAGATGTATTATTAATAGACTTCCATACCAACAACACAATCAGAATCCAATGATCTCAGAAAAACTTTAACTCTTTAAGACTCATCAAAGTAAAACCCTCCTTTGAAGTCGATCAAGGAAAATGTAAATGAGATTTGGACTTGTCTCAAGTACAAAGAAAAGTTCTCACACCTTCATAAAGAGTTTAATCATGCCATGTGAAACTATGATACTTTTGAACTCCTTAAAAATAGTGTTGAGACTTTTGGACTATTAGTTTAGTGTAAACCTACATGTACATTTGCATATGCACTTTGGATTTACAGACATTGGACCAAGTGTCAAGAAATGCTTTCTTAAACTTCACTTCAACTTTGCACCACCGGGTGTTAAGTCGAGGGAAACGATCGAGGTCAAGCCTGTTTAGTATGAAGCGCACAAGCATGTCTTGGAATGCAGGCTGACAGTGGGTTTTTTTTCACGGTTTTATCCTTTTACTACCCTCAGAGTGGACATTTTGATGCCCCTTTCATGCCTGACTGAGGCTTCTATATTTAAAAAAATGAATTTCCTCCAGCAGCACACAAACCTTCTCGTCCCGTGTCTCTCTTTTTCTCTCTGCCTCTGTCATGTTGCTCATATTACATGTTTCTCCTTTTGTATCTTTCTTCCGAGCGCTTCTTACATTTCATTACCGAACAAAATTCACGCTAATCTTTATATTTAGTTAAATGGAAAAGAATCCTGACTTGACATCGGAGCAGATTCAATTTAGAGCCAAACCTCGCTCACATGTATTGGTAATTAAAAATGAAAGCTGTAAAGCAGCAATACGGTTTGGCTAAATGACTTAGTATTTGAGGTCAGAATGGTAATTCAGGCACCCTGGCTCGTTAATTTAATTAACCAAGCAGGCCGTCGGTCTTCATAGCAGCATGGTAACAATAGGAAATCACACAAGCGGATGGATATCAAGATCGCTGATTGAAGCCAGTGAGAATAATGGAGAGATTTAAATAATGGAAGCTGTTCTTGCGTACCCAACGACAACATAGTGATTCTCGTCCGTTTTAACGCGGTGCCAAACCTGTTTGTGAGGTACAAAGATTCAAAGGATACCCGGTGAATCTAAGGATTTGATCTGGTCCACTGGGCTTAGTTGGCTCTCTCCTCCATGTTTTTGTCCAGTACATTCAGCCTGTGGCTATTGAAGGCACATTTGCTTGACGAGCTGGTCTGCAGCCCCTCACTGCTACTTACTAAGTCAGTGTATGGTTTCATTTCTAAGCTTCAGTAAAAAACATTGCACCTAAAATGTGTTCCATTGTTGACTGTTTGCCCAGACAAACTTACAAATAATTGACTAAAGACAGAACCATCATAAATGTGTGTTGGCTCAGTTGCTTTGCTTTATATTTGTTTTATTCAATACTTCATCTAAGACAGCTTTGCTCTTGGCTCAGAACCAAACTCATTACCGGATCAGACTTTTTCGACACCCAGAATGGATTTGCTTTATGAACAGTTTTTCTCATGCAGGGCAATGCTTTGGTGTTTCAAACAAGAAAAGCAATCGGTTCTATAGTTGCATATCGCAAATGAAACGACGAGCAACTTTTTCACTTTGATGTTCCCCTGGCAGACAACAACACACAAAGGATTGCCAAATCCGTAATATTACCACGAGCACTCACTTTCATCCTGAATCCTGAATCGTTACATCAGTCTCTCCGACAACCCCTTTGCTTCTTATCCGGCGATCAAGTGAGATTAAAGCACCATGAAACGGATTTTAAAGAAGTAGATCTGGTGCTATCATACGAGGTCACGCACAGCGTAAGAAGGACAGCAATCCGATTTTTATGGGTGCATCCAATAGACCGTGTTATCTGCTCTCCACCTCCCCTCCCGATCAAACACCACCGGCACTCCAAAATAAACACCCGTCCGTCCTGTAGGACAGCCAGCCCTTCTGCGTCACATGCCGAAAACGATGAAAACAACCTTGACAGTCCGCAAAAGCAAACCGTCGACATGGATGCCCCGAGGATGAGGCCGATCCAACGAGGCCTCTGTAGAGTGTTTGAGTAACGTGATGAGCCAGGCACGCAGTGGACAGGTGAGGTATGACTAAATCAATAGTATCTTTCAATGGATGGTACAGCTGCATCCTTTCTTCTCACTAAGGCTCATTTGGCAGAAGAAATAGGCCGCAGGGTTGTATTTTTTCATGTTTGCGGTTAACCTGTGTTGCTATTGAGTGTCTTATGGGGTTTTAGTGCCTGTGTCCTCGTTTTATCGTAGGTATTTGGGAGGCAGACAAGTCCTCCATTCTGGCCACATCATAGTCAGAAGCCGCACACTGGTACCCTTGAAGTCACCAGTTGCAGTGGTGAACACACAGACAGACATCATCATCACATGTCCGCGGGGGTCTGATGAATCAAACGTTCCTGCAAGACAAATCGCCAAAAAAAGAAGCCTGACGAAGCTCAATTTACCGCTAATTGCTGCATTCATTATCGTCTGATTGAGGAGCCGCGCGAGGGTCGTTGCTACATAGGAGCAGTTGTGGATGTGGTGTCTCGCGAGCCAACTCGGTGTTACTCTGCCTTCTTGTACACAACAATCTGACAAGTAGGAATGTCTTTGGATGAAAAGAAAATGGCAACCGCGTGTGTTGCATTTTTCATGAACATGCCTAACCTCAACGTGCGGGCTACAAAGCGTTTCATAACTAAAAAGAAAAGCTTCAAGTGACTTACCCAGTTTGATTTAAAAGTCAGACTGAAGATTGAAACAATACAATGAATTTTAGATCACTAGTGTTCAGTTAGTGGGGTGTTCATCAATCGAATAAACCAAATGAATATGCAAGTCAGTGATCTACAAACGCATATTTGTTTAATGTCTCAACTCAGAGTCCTTATTCATTTCATGTCCTTTTGTTATCTTTTGGTTTATTTTGTTACGAGCCGTCGGAGGAACACAGGCGTCAGAGACACAGGCAAGAGTCAAAAACGATCCCAACGAGGTAAGATCTATCATGATTGTCAGCTGTGAGCGCTGAGTCCCTGAGATGAATGCGCAGAAACACCTTAAAATCAAACTGGACAACTGACTCAGAAATACAATTAAAAAAACACCAAGAAATTGCCTTCACAATTTCAGAATAGGAATTTAGGAAAAATCGGATAACGTTTATATTTTTTTCTCACTTTTGCAGATGAAATATTGTGTTGCAAATGAATAACACACAGATAAATGGGAGAACCAAAACTCTAACTTAAAAGTGGAGCAAACCATCACAGTTTCCCCCCAAATATTGTATGAGGTGATAAATGGAGTATTGATGGAGTCAATATATAGTTGTCTGCAAGTAAATTGTCTGCATAGTTACTGTAAAAGAAGCTATCGTATCATCAAGGTAAGCCGTTTCTAACTGGCTTCATCACATGCGGTCGACTTTAGAGACGTTCAGGCTGTTTAAGGATCTCGCGCTGCAAACTCAAATAATAGGTTGCAATTGAAAATGACAGCCTCCATCGCAAATATTGACTCATTTTGCTCTCCCTGCTAAACAGTGCGGTGTTGCTAAGCACCGACTAAGCACAACATTCATTATTTATTCCCTCTGCTCTTTCTGGGGGACTCGCAACTTGCCAAAGACATCAGAGGTAGAGAAAAAATATGCATAGCCAGAATTTAGGGCAGCACTTTTTTTTTTTTTTTTACTGCGGTTTGATATCAAGGTTGGAACATGTGTAGCTTCAACAGGAAAAAGGCTGCAGCGGTCATGGTAAGTTGGCTGTGCAGCTCTGGTTAGATTTGTGTAAGAAAACTAGTGAAATAACACTGTCCATCACAAGACAGCACTTACTGATGGAAAAACGCACATTTGATAAAGCGCTGTCTGTTTTTTACACATCACACACATACATAAAGTATGTCCTCTCATATGTATATACATTGGCACAACAGCATCAGCACAGCTACACAACAATAAACAAGTGATTCCCTGGAGCAACTCCTAACACTGCTGACTCTATTAAGCTTCATTTCAGAATCAACTTCTGAAGCCTAAAACAAACATCTCGTGCATATTTCCGGGGTGACTGACACACCAACCTGAAGCGATTTGGTGAAACTGTCTGAAGAGATAAATGAATTATCTTTTCAGAGAGGCCTAATTCCGTAGCCGTAGACAATGCCAATTCTGTTTCTTCTATCTTGCTGCCTCATGAAGACTGTTGTGATAGACCTGATGTCAGGGAGCTGTCATGCCAGGTGGGGACTTGCTCCTCTGTAGCAGTTTACTATGTATATTTGTGAATAAGCTTTTGGTGGGCCGACATCAAAGACAAGAAAAGGGTCCCTTTGTTTTGTGTTATTCAGCAGTCCTTTTTTTCCACTTTAGGCTAACTGACATGTTGCAGCACCAGGTAGCATTTCGTAAAAATCCATCCAATAGTCGGAGAGATGGAGCCATCCCTGCATGGCTAATTACACCAAGTGTGCAATTTCCCTCATTGTCCGCAGGCAAATCCTTTTGCAAATTGCTGTAATTGTGCAATAAAAAAGTGCCAAAGCTCTTTTTTCCGTGAAGAAAACAGTTTCATTTTTCATGCATATCATTAAGTAAAAAAAAAAAAGTCCTCACACATTCCATCACTATGTTTATTTTAGCTTTACACTGACGACTGACAGATTGCCGTTCACTAGGTCGATGAGATTATGCAGAGTTGACGGAAATCCTTGAGAAAGTAAGCGCCATTGTATCAAAACCTCTTCTAGACGTGATACCTCGCAGCTCATCCATACAGCGGTCAGAAGGACACCACACACTGTCAAAGGGCAGAAAACAACACAGTAGAAAAGAAAATCATCTTATCTTTCTTTATCAGCTTTGCTCTTTGTTAATTTCAACACAAAATATGAAGCCTTAAATCATAGTTATGGAGTTCCCCCATAACGCCTGTGGCCTCAGATTGATTTTTTATTCAATATTGGAGGAAAAGAAGCTATGCAAAACTTTTACAGGAGGTCAAACCCAAATTGTCTTTGAAACTGTCCCAACTGCATTGGTCTGTAACTTTGCTTTTATTACTTCTATGCGGTTCTTGTAAACCACCACGAGCTTTTGTTAGGATCATGTTCACCCACATGCTTGAGTAAAAAAACACAGTCTTGCTGCTGGTTTCAAACTGTTTAAAGCTACTAAGTGTCTGAAGTAAATACATTGACAACCCTTTCGGCCAAGTCATAAACGCGCCTTCAAAGACATCGATCCATCTAACCTTTGGCCTGCAGGAGGCCTCTCCATTTCTATCTGCAGCTTTCAAAGTTTATCTTGTTATCAGGTAATCGATGAAAATATTCAAAATATAAATAGTGCTCCCTTGTTTACTGAGCACTTAAATTTATACCTGCATGTGTCCTTTTTTTTTTACTAACTAAACACTAATGGCAGTAACAGTAGAGATCCGGATGAGAATTAATCTATTTTGCCGACACGTGGCTTAAGGCTCTATTTTTGAGACAATAAACGTCCCCCTCTCTCTTCAGTGAATCCCCTCCCTTCCTCTTTCATCTTCATCTTTACAAAGCACGCAATTCGCTAAAATCACATTCCCAAACCTTGTCTGCCGGTGGTGTAGAAAATACGTCGTGAGGTATAAAAAAAGCTCCCGTGTCGCTTCTCTTCCCCTGTTTTGCGTCAGAACGATTACGTTGATGAAGACGAGATGGTTTAATTATTTACCAAACAAAAAAGGTTTAATTTTATGCTTCTTCAAGCAATTGGTTTAATGAAGATTATTATCTGGAAAGATCTTCAGCAAAGGGAACGGGTCTGGAGACGGAAATGTCATGGCCTTCTGTTAAATATGCTCCATGAAGGCTTTTGTTCCATTTGTACAGTGGTTTGGATTCTCTGGCGTGTAGCTTATCTTTCATCAGTGCTCATTTAAAATACAGAAGAATTGGATTCAATGATTTCATCTTCAAAAGGAAATCCCTGCACACCAGCAAACTTGTAGGTCTTTTGACGTTTGCATCTTTTCGGCACGAAACTTATTTGACATTGGAATGACCTCGATTCGACCTTCGAGCGGAACCCTTGTTCGGGTTCTTCCCTTCCTCAAGCAGCTGCTGTTGACTTAACATTATATTCACTTGTCGCATACATCAAAAACAGAAAAAATGGATCTTTTATTTTGATGTAACGCAACACCTGGCAAAACCAGTGGCCAGCAGGGGGGGCTGTTTGTCCCTTACCATGTCACCTGAGAGACTTATGAATCGAGAGTGTGTGTCTGTCCATCTACGATATCTTATCTTCCATTGCGTCTGTCGAGTTGTTTTCTCTTTCTCGCTGACTACCTTCCCCTTCTGTTTTATCTTGCGTGTATTTGTATTAATGCAGAGCGAGGCAGTTGTTTAGTTTCTATCGTTGTGTTAAATTATTTTTCAACAAGTTAAAACAGGTTCCCGAAAACATGTTTCTGAAGTTGTTTGCTGGAAATAGCTTGTAGGAAACGATTGTTACCTCCCTCTACTCCCCTGTGTTTCAGCCCCTTTCAGAGTGTGCTGTTTTCTGCTGCTCATTACATATTCATGATCAGCAGCTAATCTGGCCACGCCCACAGCTTGTAGAATCGGCAGTAGCGGTCGGCGGGCCGGAGGGCAGGGGAGCGGTTGGCGGACTTCCGCATAAACTCGCGCAGTCAGGCTGTGATTGGAAAACGGGACTGGAGAGGGTGGGAATATTCAAATATCTAGGTTTGTGACGTAACAAACCTAGGCGATTTTGAACAGCTCGTTCAGAGGCTGTAGGCGGGATCAATTCAGAAACCTGTATCTCACTCAAAACAGCATGGATGGATTTATTCCAAGTTTGTATGCGTGTGGAAGCACCAGAGACACACAATAACACCCTAAATACCAGAAAAAGTGTTTTTTCCCTAATATGGGCCCTTTAACTAGCTTGGTTGCGTCACGTGTATTTCCTGTAGTTTTCAAAAACTCGCACTTCCTTCTCGGGTAAATCTAAAGTCTGTTTGAGTTTGAGGCTCGTTACCCTAAATTCAAACTCTGGGTAATGCTTGGCGGTCCTTCTTCCTTTCACACAGGCTTTTTCTTTCTCTTCTTCTCTCAGCGACGATGGGAGAAACCAGACTTTGAAGTGGAGGGTTCCACAAACCCACCACCAAGCTGCTAATGAAGCGTCTCTGCGAGAAGAAAACACGATGCTTTTGTTCCGTCGGTTGGCTGTTGTGTTGCGCGGGTGGGTTGGTGAAGAGTCAGCAGGGATGTGGAAGATGTGAGGGGTTTTGAAGTCGAGTCATTTATTCTGGGCTCTGCTCCCAAGGCACCAGGGCTGCAGCATCTATTTAGCTGTTGTTGTGTAGCAGTCTGCTCTGTTGTGCATTCTTTTGTTGCGTGTATTGTGCCTTTAACTGAATGTTTTTCTCATATGCAAACGTGTGTGTGTGTGTGTGGTTGCGTACGCACTTACACCCACACACACACACACACACACACACACACACCAGTATGAGTTTGAGCATGCACTTGTGCGTGTTACTCTGCACTTCAACTTCAACTTTCAAAGGCAGGGTTTAAGAAAGCTTCTGTGTGCTGTCTCATGCAACTCCTGTCGCTTTAATGAGGTTTCATCCTCCCCGAGACTTTGTGGATAACAAGACACAGTTTGTGGTTAGAGGAGATATGTATATATTCTTGTTTGTACTGTTGGTATTACAGATCATGCAATTTCATAGCGGGGTAATGGATAAATATGTCTATTATATCATATATCGTAAGCTTTCCATGCTGCAATAATTTCCGGAAATTGTCTGCTCCTTGACTTTAGAGCCAGTTTGCTTTATTCCTGAGTCAGTGGTGTTTCAGTCAGTCTGTTTCTGAATACATTTAAAAGTGAGAACTAGGCCAAGCCGTTACACAGTCACGCTTCGTTTAGACTTGAATGGAACTTTCTAAAATGCTGAGATTAAAAAGTGGTTCGAGAGTCTTGAGAGACACGGTGTCGTGTCATCATGAGATTTGAGGGTGGAGTTCTGCCCGCCGAGCCGAATGGATTCAGTGGTTATGTTCTGCACCTAAATCCGGTATCTTCTACTGTTCTTGGTTGCCGTGTCTCACGCTGAACCGAATTTAGCAAATTGTTTATACCTGATACAAATAAATAGATAATAGTATCTATTTCATCTCTCCCTTGACCGAACTAAGACGTGATCTGTTAAGCTGTGAGGCAAACGTACAGGAATCCATAGTCTTCTGGTAAAGTGCTGCTTTTACAGGAACAACATGTAATAGCATGTTTAAGAATAAATTGCTTAAGTGAGCCTCCATAAGATTCCTATCAAGAGCCTATTCCCATTACTTATAGGGTGCATTGATCAGATTCACTCAAGTGTGTCCAGTCAGCATTTCCACTGAGCCGGCCTGGATTGTGTGTGTGTGTGTGTGTGTGTGTGTTTGTCGTGCAGATGGCGAGTGGAGGGCCGGGTGCCTTTTTTGTCAGGTCATTGCAGCATAGATAAACTACTCTGGGCAAACAAGAGATTATTAATCACTTAATCTTATGCACGTGCTTACCATTAACCATTAAAACCATCAAAAAAATCTCTCAAAGTCTTTCATTGGAAAATATCAGTTAAGGCAGAACGCACAAGGAGTCCGCAAAGAAATATTCAGTCATCTTGTATTCTTTTGTTTTAAAGTAGTTTTCTGTCACATCTTGAAGCAACGTGCTTGATGTGAAGAATAATCAATATTAATCACATGAGTTATGTGGTTCGGCTATGGGTGACTCGTAGGTTGGGAGGAGGAGAGGAGACGGCTGTTGCCTGTTAGATTTAGAAAATGTATCAGCTGTTTAGATTTATGTCTTGTAGTTTTTTGTCAGAGGTTTTGACTCGACAATGGGAAGGCAACCGCTCACAGGCCTGCAAAAGGTCACGTTTGTTACAAATACTTGAAAATGAGGGATGATTAGAAGGAGCAACTTTTCCTAAACAAAACAAGCCATATATATATACACACACGCACACTTTTTACTCTAGTCTATTAATCTCTTTCTGCGTTACTGCTCTTCTTTATTGTAGTTGTATATTCCACATATTACATACTCTATCTAAAGATATTTCTGCTTTTGAATTCCCCCTAGTGGGTCAATAAAGGCTTTACTTATCCCATTATGAGTCTTTCATAAAAATGCATTGAAAATGAGTGAATTCAGTTCTCATCATGCAGTTGTCACCCCTTTGTTCAAAAACAAGTCTCACTGGTTGTTCCGCTCGAGGATGGACAGCTTTGATGAGATTCAACGTGAGGGGCTGCAAGTCTATTGTTTTGAGCTGCCCATTTGCTGCCACGACAGTCAGGTACCTGAGGGAAAGCTTGTCCTTCCCAGCCACCTCCTGCACCGGTTGAGGTCTGACTCGTTCCAGGTGTGCCGGTGCTCGTACATGCACGTGGAATACAGAGAAAGAAAAGGTTGTGCGTGCTCATGCAGAAGGAGAAGAGCTTCTATCAATGTTAGCACTCGGGTCCTCGTGCGGTAGCGTGCGTGTCAGCAGACAGACACCCTCTGGGCAGAGCAAAATAAAGTCTCCTCACCTGTCTGTGGCCTTTGAGGAAGACTTTGTGTGTCACCTCCCAGGGGCCAATGCCAGGCTGACTTAAAGCAGCTGCAACAATAAGCAGACTTTACACGGCAGGGTCAGGTTGAATAGCCTCAGCCCCTCTGAGTCCGGGATCAGGAGCTGTTTTGTCTCTCTATATGCACTGAACGACTGCAGAGGATAAATGTTGTGCATGAGCGGAAATGTACATAAGTACATTTATTGTGTTCAGTCATGGAATTTAGGAATCAAGACTGAGACGAATTAAGACTTTTGGACGTCCCTTCACCATAACATCTCTGCATGTTCCCATTCAGAAAACCTCTCACCATAAGTTACTGCAGGCCGACATCATTGGTGATCAAAAAGCAGAGGGAAGCTTTGGACTGCAACGGAAATTTGAACTGTACTGAAAAAACTACTTGAGAGATGCGATACTAAAAATATCAAGAGAAGAACTTCTGGTGCCAAGATTTTAAAGGACAAACACTATAATATAAAAGGTAAACTTACAAGTAATTGAGGTATTTCGAGTTTGAACTAGCGGAATCAATCAAAATGTTGCCAATGTTGCTTAATCTCTTCTTCTCTTCTCCTCTTGAAACTGATCTTGTGGTCAACTACAAACGGGTATACTTCTTTAATTAGCATCAAATGAAAGGCATTCCTGCATGGATCATTCCCACCTCCACACGCATAGTATATATATATATAGTAAATAGTCATGAATATTCTTTAAAGATAAGGAATTTTCCAAAATACAAAATATGCGCTCGATAGAAAGCAGCCCCATGAAAAGCTTTTCTGACCTTCATGTCAACCTTTCAAAAGCCCAGTTTCCACCCAGATGAACTCACTTCTTTTTCTAAAATCTACAGTCGTATTTTTGAATAAAGGTCAGACTAATCCGTTGGAAATTACAACATTAATCGCATGTTACTTCTGTCCAATGGAATGTTAATGTCCTTTTGTGGCTACAGTTGACTGAGAAATGCAACTCACCTGCTGCCACAGTGTAGATTGAAGATCTTTTGAAACATGGTTTCTGGGGAGATTTCGGGGAAGCAAGATGTGGGATCAGTTTGTTTCTCTGAACAGAGCTGAAAATGTGGAGATTGGCTCCCGCCAAAGAGTTGTCTGTTGATATAATCAAACCTGCGGATTACACACGGTAGAATGGATAAAGCAGCAGTGCGGAAATGACTTAGCTGGAACAGGAAAGTCATTTATTTAACTGCCTCATGAAAGAGACAGTAGATTGTGGTTTGCTTGTGTGATGCCACAGTTTAAACGTCTCAATGATTATTTTAATGTCTTCAATTGCAATCAGTATTGTGTGATATCTATTTTAACCTTGCAAAAAGGATGTATGAAATAATTAAAAATGACAAATGGACTCTTTACTCCGATTTAGGCAGGGAGACATTACTTGAAATCCATGTTTAGATGAATCATCACATTTACCTCTGCATGGACAAACAAAAACATTATTAAGCTCTCACCTGTGATTCATCACATTGCATACTGTTTCATTCTATATTTTTCCTCAAAAATATTTGCTATTTCATAGCTGAAAAACATTTTGCAAGAGGAGCTTAAAATAACTACGGAGAGGATCAACACCTCGAAAAAACACATGACTTTTAATGAGTCCGATTTTCGTTGGATTTGTATGAAATAAGAGCAATTTCACTGGCAAGCAGACGATTCTATATGAACGTGTGATGTTGTGTAGCTTCATCAGTAGTGCACTTGTGTTTGCGTGCACCTGACTGGGTGACCATTGTGCTGTGAGCATTAGTTGCTCTCACATCTCAGCTAGTCGGACTAGATGAAATGTGTTGTTGCGTTGCTGCCTCAGATAAGAGCATCAAAACGATACACCGCTGCCCTGGATGTGCGCTGGTGTGTTATCATCTTTTTCTGATCTTTTTGAGAGAGCAAACTCGCGATCTTTGCCTCTTGGAGGCCTTCTCAATATTGCATGACTGTGCAATGTATCTTTCTACCCTGAAATATGCAGTGAATTAAACATGACTGGGTGCATAATCATAAGCTTTTAAAGCAAGTATAAGAGTGGGCATCTTTGGGTTTGCCTTTTAATTACAGGATAAATGGCCACAGATTTGGGTGAATTTAACAAGGCATAGATTTATGTGATATCGTGCAGAAACATTCTGTGCCATTTTTAGAAAGGTCACCTCTGCGTCCCCCTAACATTCGTAGCCGTTTAAATCACTGGTGGAAAAAAGTTTACAACTTATAAAGGTGTAAAGGAGTAAAGAAAAGTTGTTTGTAGAGCATCATTTTTGTTATCCATAATGTATTGTTAATGTTTCTTTTATATATCATATATATATATATATATATATATATATATATCATACATATCATTGAGCGTCAGCGTCAGTTCTGGCAGGCCAGGTAGTCAAGACGTTGCTAACGCTACTGGCCAACACACGGCCTCATCAGCTGATCAACTGAGCCGCATCAGCTGATCTGGATTAGCGCACCAGCTGGTCAAACCCCCCCCACCCCCTGCTAAAGGCTACACTCAAACAGGGCGCCCTATTTAAAGCAGATTCAGTTTTGCTCCTACCTGCTTGCGGCTCGCTTCTCTGCCGCCCGCCACCTCCCCAGCTCCTCCTCGACATGCATAACGGGGCATTTGCTTCTATGTCACCGTTGCCGCTCTGTTCATGTGGGGGAATAGCTCAGCTCACACAGTCCTAAAAAGGTGTAAGCGTTCCCTAATGCCGCTGCTGTCCTCTGACTCCCTGCTGTTTCATGGTGCTCAGGAAAGGCCGTAGGACTCCCTGAACAGAGCCGCACCGCCAAAGATAATCCTGAACTCAATACTGGATGCAATCTATCTGATAAAAATGTTTCTTAAATCATTTTTATTTTCATTGTCAGAACTATCATTAAACGTAAAGACAATCGGTTCCGCTGTATCAGAGCAGAGGGTTTGATAGTCGTATAAATCTACTCTGACTAAAAAAGTCACGGTGCGCTTCACAATATATGGCCATATTACCAAGCTGTGTTACTACAACAAGAGCCTGAGGCATCAGTGTCAGAGGGGACAGCAGTTCAGCAAGGCCTTGTTAAGCTAATTATTATTATATATTCATACAAATTATAGAGTCATATATTATACTTGAAAGGCTTTTTTTGCAGCCGAATAAAGTATTGAGCGGCGCACAAAGTTGGATATTTGTCATCTCGTTGAAGGGAGCTGCTCTCAGATCTATATACTCAAAACATTTGTCATGACTCAAAGGGCCGAAAGGACCCGTTGGTCAGGGTTTTTCACATTTTAATGATCCTCTCCGGGACCTGTTCCCCATTTCTCTTTCTTTATCTCTCTCCGGCTGTCTCCCACACCCGGCGAGGACAAATCCCAGAAATATGGATAAGGATTGCCCCACAGAGAGTACATGACCTCATTTCCATGTGTCACGGTGCTCTAATAGGCTTGGACACCACAAGCGAGGATCTGAAGGGCTTAAAAATGTTCTTACTCCACCCTGTCTGTTTCGCTGTTGTAGGTGGGAATAATGAGGCCCCGGCTGCAGAAAGAGTCGAAGCGGGTACAATCACCTCAACCTCCTTTAAGTGTGGAACCAAAAAGGTCAGATTAACCCACAGTTTAGCCGAGAAACTTCAGAGAAAATTTCAGTCTGACGTCGTAGCTTACATTAATATAGTACAATAATATATATATATTAATATATATGTTAATAATATATATATATTAATATAGTAAATAATATACCCACTGAATATAAATTGTTCTAAAAGAGCCAATTAAAACTAATTTGACAGAATGCCGAAAAAACAAAGAGTTTACCGCAGTGAGCTATGTGCAGCAAGTAAATCCTGACATTGCAGCAGTGGGATTTTACACAGAACTTGTTTTAACAGCCGCCGACAGACGGCTCTATAAACCAATTAGAAGGTGCCGGGAACCGAGCCGACATTTACACAAAGCAATCGAGGAATCTCCTTGCCCACAACGAAGATGTCACTTTGATTTTATTGGTAATGACTAATTATCCTAGATGATGGAAAATTATATTATTCTAAATCGATATATAGACGAGCTTGTGAAATTTGACATGCCTAAAAAGTGGATTTAATTATTCAGTGGAGTTATTTTCTTTACATGTCTATGGAGTCACATATTTACTTTTTGCTCTGTTCGTTAAATCAGGTTCTTCTTTTTATTCATATTTACTCAACTAAATATGCTATATTTGTTTTTATAAACGCTGGGTTCCTCTATCTTAATCCTGCTCCTGAAACTCTGCGGCTTGCTACCGACCTACAAGTCAACCTACTTTCCTTGAATAAAGCCGACGTGTTGCAGCAAACCACTTAGACACTCGTCCTGCTGCTGTTTGCACTCACACAGAGGGGATGCCCTACGTTGAAAATTTCAGTTAGCACCAGTCGCTTGGTTGATTTTTGACTTTCGACAGTGTCATCTTTTGCACTTCTAGGACACACAAATAGTTCGCTGGCCTCGTGAGAATATGCAGCAGTGACCCTCATTTAATACCACGTTGTTTTTTTGTTAAATGGGATTTAATGGGGAATTTCATTTCATTGTCATCCTTAACAGAGATGGCAATGAGAACATTTCAGTGCAGTCTGCCGTAGTGCTTCCATTGACTGAACCACCATTGAATTATATTAAATGTGGCGCTAACAGTCACCAGGTTAGGGGGCTAATACGATTCAATTCAGTCCTTCCAGTCTGTTTAATTCAACAGTGTAAGAAGAGATGACATACATACAGGGGAGAACACGAGCACAACAATGTCAGGTGTAATCCCAACAGGTTTTTCCCTCTCAAAGTTATGATCACCTAATTTATAACAAGTCACAGTTTAGAATAAGGGGTGTTTGCAAGCCTTTAACATAAAAAAAATGATATTATAGGTCATAAAGTGAATACAGACTGAGCATTAGACTGTAAGTGTTCTGGGGTAAAAACTGAATTACTCTGGGACACTATAAGCAAATGACTAACATGTAATTGGACTTTTCAGGGAACAAATAAAATGCTTCTACTCAAAATCAGGTTTATGTGTTCCTGTTGTAAAACACACCCCAAATAAACAGCAACACAATAAAAAGGCATATGCATTTAAATCTCTTAATATATTGTATATCTATTGTAAACTTGTGCACAAAAGCAACTTGATTTCAAACCATTGTCCAAATATAGCAGGGGAGGGACAGACAATAGGACGTCGTGGGCAGATGCCACATCAATTACACACTAAATGACAAGAAGATAGGAGCTAAACTTTAATTATTCATTCATGTCAAGAGTTCGCAGTCCAAACGACAATACGATGTGGAAGGAGAGTCCGAAATTCCCTCGTCTATTGAATGCTTCATACATCAGATAATAAATGGGAAAAAAGAATCCTGTAGGCTGTAAACAAACGGGCATATAAAAGCATGCCTTCCAGAAGTTTGCATCCACCCACTAATCTTTAAGCCAGCACACTGCGACAGAGATAAACATGTTTTGTTGCAGCAGACAGCGCGCGGCGTGAGGCCTTCATTAGGCCCCGTGTAGCTGTGTCCATTGAAGCACTGGGATCTCTGGAAGATTGATTGTGGCAGAGCAAAGATCAGTCAGGAGACCTCCCCCACTTTCTGCCGTGGGTCCAAACCCAATAGCCCTTTGCTGGGGAGTATAGCTCAGGGACCCCCACTCCACACAGAGGCAATATCCTCTGATAAATTGCCTTTCCTGGCACGATTATACACCGGGGTGATCCCCGCGGTCTTTGGGAGCGAGGTCTCACAGCTCAACGGCGTTAAAGTGGGCCAATCGGTTGTAAGAGCCAAAAGCAATGATAGGCTTGAATCATGTGCCGTAAAGGCATCGTATCAACTATTGGCCTTCAGATGAAATATCACAGTATCCATACTTTACTATTTCAACACCATCATGTGTCTATATTTCATGAGATGCTATTCGTTTTTAGTGATGTTGTGACTTTCACGGAGAGTAGTGAGTTTGTTTTTTCTAGACGGAAATAACGAATGATGTTGTATGGTCTTTCTTTGTAGGACAGCGTCTCGTGTGGCCACAACGAATGGCATCGCTTCAAACAACTTAACAAAAAAAAACCCTCCTCACAGTCGACCTTGCACTGATTCTTTGGCTGGCAAACAGTGAGATATCTCCAACTCCCAGCTTCAGGGTTTTTTTGGCCCTCGGGGTGCTTCAGACGGAGCCGTGTTGCGTTTCCAAAACTTAAATAACTCAGAGCATGCGAAAGCTGACATTCAGACCCCGGAAATATCTCAAAGGTTTTCCAAAGGGTTTGGCCTGTACACTTGTCCAATGCAAAGTGATGTGACTAGGAGGGGAATGTCTGCCAAAAACTGCTGGGTGCACTTTAATTATGGAGAGGGATTGTGCAACCCGCCTGACTGGCTTGACATTATTCAAAAGCTAATTAGTTGCTTGTTATTTTAATTATGGATGAAAGGACACAGGAACAGAATTAAGTCTGAAATGGGATTGCTGCATTGCCAGGGAAGCAGAGAACAGAGAGCGCAGTGAAGGAATTGGCAGGTCTTTTCATTTTTGGTCATGAACGAAATCTATATGGGATGAGAGGTCTCTCTAATGTGACTTTCTTTAAATGTATTATGGATGCACTGAAGTAAAGACAGATCTCAATCACTCACAACGTCTTACGTGACCCCTCCACCACGTGTGACGATAAAGAAGCTGGTATGCACAGACAGGTTCCTGCAATCCCACTTGGAAAGTACCTAGAATAGACTGTGACCAATCACAACCATAAGTGTACATAATGACGTGATGAACAGAATGTTAATTAATCTTGAAATGCAAATGAACGCGCTTTGGGGGATTTTGTCCTAAACAACAAGTAGGCTGTTTTAAAATCAATTCATCCACACTTTGCTAATTTGTGGTCACTTGTGCGGACCGTTGCTGCCTAATGTTTTGCATACCCTTTTTGTTTTTGTGCTGCATATGTAATTATGAACATAATAAGATAGTACTTAGAATGGAAAATCAATTACAATACTGGTAGTGCATGACATTGTGTACTATGATATAGTATTCTCTCTTGGCCTAAGCAGTATTTACCCTGAGGGGACTGCAGATCTACAGACTTTCTACAGCTTCTTCATTCACTATTCTTTCAAACAGCGTCTTGATTCCTCTCTGGAACTCCAGATAGATTGCTTTAATTAATCTTCGACGTACTCAATGCACACATAACAAGTGCTAAGTGGTGGATAGGTGAACCGTTAAAAGCTCCAGCAGGAAATGTCTTGAGGAATCTTGGAATCGCTGAGCTACACAAGGGAAAGTGAGGAATCCCTTATGGCGATTGCAGTAAATAAGCTTCAGTGATGTGCACTCTGTGTGTGTCTGTGTGTCTGATGCAATTTAACCGTTCGTTACCTCCATCAGCAGCCGATTGATGGTATGTGACATTTTGATTACTTTACATGTATACCATTCCTCCATCCGGTTCAATCAAAGAAGACTTCTGACAAAACATGTCAAAGCAGTCGAGCAAGCTGAGCTAATCATCATTAACCTGCAAATTTAGCGGCAATGACCACGTGCATCTCCTTCCACTCTTTGTCTTAACAGTGAAGCCGCCCGCTAGCCAGCCAAGCAGGAAAAAGATGTAGCAAGTTTTGATTCACCAGAGTCCAAATGGCGCCAACTCGTCCCAGACGCAAACGAACAGCATCTTCTGAATGAATGCATGTGATTATAACTCAAATCACATTATATTAGTTATCACTTTTGAAGTGTAAACATTGCGCTAAAACATTACAGAGCAACTTGTAACAATCCACCGCCGTTCTAACAAAGTCTGGAATGTGGAGACAAATTGCATTGTGTTGTATCCTCTGCGGCTCATAAAAAGATTGTCTTTTGACCCACGCTCGGTTCTCGTTTACAGAGCCAATAACGGAAGTGATTGAGGACGTCATCGTTAATGGGCTTGACTATTTGCTCCGCCCGCTCAAGCCTGTCAAACGGAGCGGATCGTGCACGTTCAAGCACGCTGATTCACACTGCGGCGCAAGTCCTCCTCAGCTTGAAGCCTTTGGAAGGCAAAAGCAGCGGTTACAACATGACGGCTCCCTGGGGACCTTCTGTGCGACTCGGCAGAGCGCTCCTCATGACTACAGATTACCTCCTGCTGCATCTCTTTTCAGGTGACGGAGGGCCCTTCCTCGCCTCATTTCAGCCCACACCTGGACTCTTTGCCGTTTTCCTTACCGGTCTTGCCTCATTCTCTCTCAATTCATGTATCCCTTTGACCATAGCGATGGAATCCTTAGCCGCCCTGGGGGGAACCCATCAGTCCAAAGAGTTCTTCTTTCAAGCTACTTTCGACGTTTGGCATTAAAGAAACGGGGAGTCATACCCTCCGAAACCATCCACGACGCAGGATGCTTTGTCTGATATAATTAGGACTTCCATTAGCATCGAGGAGCGTGGCTCCATTTGTTAGCTGCTTGGAGGAGGTTTCCCATAATTGCCGTCTCCAGCTTAAGAGGCTTCTCTCTCCTGAGAACCGTTGTTGAGGAAAGAAGGTGTCTCAGATGCCTTGTTTTTCTGAGGCCCTATCGAGCTTACAAAAGGAGACCTCCTTCAGGCAGAATTTGAAAGTTTTATTCAGCTTTTTCCTCATCCATTTATATCCTGTCTCTTAGTGCCTTTTTCAGCCGCCACTCGGAATAAAGGCCTCAAGATCTGTCTTTCGGTATTTTGTTCTGTCATTCTCTAGACGTCAATGTGAAAAAACAGAATTTTGACATGCTACCAGTGAATAACATTTGATAACTTCGAATGTGTTAAAAATAGCACCAGTTACTTTCCGCACACCTTCTGTTCTCTGAAGATTGTTGAGCAGTCACTCATACTCCAGCTCACCTACGTGTTTACATATTGATGACAGAATTCCCCCCCAAAAAACTAATGTTTTGGTGTTTTTTTTTTTATAGCTTGTATTTCTATAATTACGCAAGAAGACGTTTTGGATATCTAAAGTGCCGTCATAACCACGTGGGCGACTAACGGTGAGAGGGCACAGCGGTTGTCCTCCAATCAGAGGGTTGGCGGTTCGATCCCGTGCCGGTCTGAGTGTCCTTGGGCAAGACACTCAACCCTAACAATTTGTGACTTACAGTGTGTGAATGTCAGTTACTGATGGGCAGGTGGCACTGTGTGTGTGTGTGTGTGTGTGTGTGTGTGGTGGCTCCTGTCACCAGTGTGTGAATGATGACATGTAGTGTTAAACGGCTTTAAGTGGTTGGAAGATTAGAAAAGCCCTATAAGCTGATGTCATTCCCGTGTATCTCCTCTCTAGTATATTGTTGTACTGCTTTTGGGACTTCAACTTCATTTGGGAAGTAAGGCAAATAATTGATCCGATTAAACATCATATATCAGCCGACAGAAATTAACAAATTTAAAAACATTGTCTCCTTTAACTTATATAATGGAAAAAATAATGGATAATATTAGTTGACGTGCTGGTAAATCATTATAATTAATCAATCACCAGCTGGAATGAATTTGAAAGATCCAGAGGCATTTTTCTCAGGAAGATTAATCATCGTCATATTGACTTAATGAACACATGTCATGATTTATTTTGGTGTTTCGCCATAAAGCACTGAAAGGCGCTGGGTTTGCACTTTATTTCCCTCTTTGAACCTGTTGTTCTCAAAGTGTTCTTGCTGCATCTGATCTCAAACTCAGGGTCTGCTACTCAGTATTTCAGACGTATCCCCACAATAGTTATACAAGAATTCAATCAAAATCCAGGAAAAAAAAACCCTGTCTTTGAGTAAAGTCACAAATGAATTAAGTACACCATATTAGATTTGTATTTCACACAGAAAAATAATCTAATGTCCCATATTACATGTTATAATGAATCCGTAGCCAAATTAAAAACCAAATTCCCCTGCGTAATACAGTGGGAGTTGTATAATGTGGGATCAAAGGGAGAACAGTTTTTAAGCTGAGAGCGGTGGCTTTATGAATGCTAATAAGCACATTGACAACACCTTTCATTCATTAGAACTGGAGGAGTCGACGAACAGAGAAGATCTGCAACGAATGAAGGCTTTTGTTTTCAAACTGAACTGTCTTTCCTCATCAAATTTACTTGATTCTGAATTTTATTTTAATTTGAAGGTTTATGCTTCTGCAAGTACTGTATTTTCTCTTTGCCAGGAATACCTTTCAAAATAGACACTTTTATCCCACTGCAATATCAAAATCCATGAATCAATACACTTTTACAACTCTCCAAAAGAGTCTGTCTGTAGTCAGTGTTTAACAATTAAACAATTTGATCTCATCATAAAACATACTAATACTCTATCTGAAAAAGGTCTTCGGGAAGATGTCAAACTGCATCCAGCGGAAGGTCTGTAACTGCTTCGCAGGGTCACCGGCTGCACGACCGGCCGATGCGTTATCCTCTGTTGTTTTGTATGTGAAGTCTCCCGTGTCTGTTGTGCGCTCCTCACGCGGGCAGCGGGCCTCCGGACACAGCTCAATGCGCTGCTGGCGACCCCATTGATGTCACTTTTGCTAACAGAGAAAGTCCCAAAAGGGCCAGCCTTTTCGGTTCAAGTGAAAACTTTTAGCCGGTGGCTGCCGCTCAAGGTTGGGCAGGTGAATGGACACTAAGTGTCTGACGTACATATTAAATATGCAATGTCTCCTCTGTCTCGACCGGCCTTCACAGCTGGCAGTGGTGTATTCTTCTTTCTTTGGATGGATTCAGGGAAGCCTTTATTGTTAAAAACTCCCGATCTTTCACAGTGTTCATACTTCGGAGTAATTCCGCCATTTTGTCCAGAAGAAGAACAAAAGGAATACATGTCAACTTCCAAATTAAAACAAAGTTCGCCAACACAAGACCAACTTAGGCAATGAATTGATGACAGCACAGTAGGCAATAAATTGTATTGAAATTATAAGACACTTATAAATACATAATTCAAAGAAACCAACTTCATTTAGGTTTTTACAACGTTTCTGACAGCAGCATTCCGCCATCCAGTGGGGTGATCCACCAAAGATAATTGGACTGCAGTAGGGCAAATAACCAAATGCCACCGTAGTCCCATGGTGGGTCCAGTCTGGAGGGCGTGCAGCTGGGTTGATGGAGGGCTCAACTCGTGATACCTCGACAGGCTGGAGGTGTTAGCGACAGACTGACACATACACTTCATTTTAAGCTTAACACAGGTAAACAGATCTAAGTAATACTAGTTTTATTCAATTAGCGCTTATCGAGCTGAGACACAAAGTGTTTTACAAAATGGAGATGAAAAAAATCCCAAACGCCTGTGAAGTAAGCTGCAACAATAGATTAGGATTGCTTCTGTTGGACAGTCCAGCATTGTATAACAGTATATAAGGATGTAGATGTTCCTACAGTATTGCTGGTTGTTTTCTTGTATCAGAATTCCATATCAAGTCAGAGCATTGAAGTTTCTGAAATGTCATTTTTCATAGGAAAACTAGGGGTTGATGAAATTAAACAGTCGCCCCCTCCACCATTTGTCTTGATTGACGCAGAAAAGCTTAGAGAGCTGAACTCGTATAGCTTCCAGGTGTGGATGTGGACTCAGATGAACGCGATCGGATTTAATGGGTGAGCAATCACACTCAGTCAACTTTCATGACTTTCAGCAGAATTATGTTTTCCCCTGTTATATAACGTTGGCTGTTACATTCATTCCAGTTGTTTCAAGTAATGCAAATATGAGCTGAAGTTTAATGCTTGTTGGTTGTGCATGACAGAACACGCTTTAACAGCTGGCTCATTCAATTTCCCTCAAACCCTTTTTTGGTTTAGTTCTTCTCTTCTTTTACTTTTTTATTTTCGTGCTTGCTTTCAGGCAATGTTTTGTCGTCACGGAATCTGTTTTTGTTACCATCATCATGGTTGATTGCAGAAGGTGAATAGTTTTGATAGGGATGGTTTGAATGCTTGTAGTTTTCTCTTTTATTGGGTTACATCATAGACAGTTCAGAGTGAAGGGAAACAGCTGTTTGATGCCCAACCCAAAAAGGTTTTACACGCTTCTATGGCTTTTTTGTTCCGAACTCTATTTCACATGAGGACAGAGAGTCAAGTCATGCTTGATTCATAGCTGATTGTTTAAGAGTTGTGCTGCATTGTTCAAACAGCCTCATCGGCATTTCCATCTTTTGGCATTTTAAGGGCACGTTTTAAAAAGCTAATCAGGCAGCTCAGGTCTACCTATGAATTGCAAAATAAATGCACTGTTTTAATGAGGGATTCCTGTTCTCCTTTTACTACATTTTGTATTCAATTATTCAAGAGTTTTCATGAGTGCCGTGGATACAGTATATTAAGACAGAAAAAAATTAATTAACAAACGCGAGTAAATCCAATCATACTGAAATTTGCACACCGGGGAATCACATCAGTCAATGTAGCTTTCTTGAGAATATTCTAAAGGCCATCCAACACCCAACTGTGCATTTATTAGATCCAGAATGAGACATTCAATGAAAAAGCTCCTTAAAGCCATGACCTTTTATCGATGCCTGTGATTTATTCTCCAACTTGACAAGACAAGCGTTTGAATTTTGTGATATTTCATTTCAGTAAATGACAATATCAGACCGCTGACCAAATGTTTTACGTGTGACTTTACCAGGGGCTATAAGATAACGCTATTTTAAAGAATCTAAAAAAATCAAACTTTTTGTGTGTAATATTGATATTTTTCCTTAACAGTAACATAAAAACACTCAAGTAGTTATTACACCTTTCATCATGGATGTGCCATTTTTGAGGCAGAGGCTGAAAAGCACCTAGTAGGCTTGGGGAGGATCACGTGTGTTACATCTCGACAGGCTGCCATTTATTTTCTGTTACATGACTACATGGAACTGCCGTTCCAAACTGCAGCACCACGAATTCCCGGAAGACGTCAGTTTTCACATAATCGTCACATGTCTGACACTTGTTGTCGCGTGTCGGTGCTTTGTCCACAGTTTGTGTGAGCGTGACGGAGTTGGGAGTGTGCAGACATGGGTTCATGTCCCTAGTGAAGCAGAAAGGCTGAGAGGGTTATCATCGCGGGACGCTCATTATGCGCAACAGGGTCTGCATGTTCATCTAAGCTAATGTTCTGTATAAATTGACCATTATATCCATGTCCGCAGGACGGCCAGCAGCGTGCGTCTTCACTCTAGGAGACAAGTGAGGTTAACCCAAGCATCAGCAAAACCCAACTGCTATCAAATCCCCGAGACCCACACATTCTTTCAGGGCCACATTTAAACCAAATATAATATCTTAACGATAAATCTGTTCAAAACGTCTGAAAGTCAAATGTATTTGTGTGTTTGTCCCGTGTCTCGTCTGTGTGGCAGTGACTCAGCTGTGAGCTCGGGTGAGTCACTGCGACCTAGAGGGAATGGACAGCTAGTGGGAAAAGATATCTCAGGAACACAACCATGGGTCTTGAGCCCCGCGGAGGGATTGAGATCCAGCTTTCTCAACGAGACGGGTCTGACGCTGGAGCGACATCACCTCAGGGAGGCAACGCAGTATCGGTCACGCGGGGAGCGTTCGCGTCAAGGACATGTTCTGATGGCTGTCCAATGCATGAACACGTTGAGGAGTATGTGTTTAGTTGAGGGGATGTGCATGCATGCCAGAAACACTTTGTGATATGTTCCAAAACAACCAGTGCATTTTGACAAATCAATTCAATGGAAATAAACGTACACTGAAGGGATAGTTGGCTTTTAAAAAGAGACAGACTAACCGAGGCTCGTCCGTTTATTTTTGGGAGCTTTTAACACTGTTAACAAACAGTTTCTAAAATATTTTTCACCACCAAAACATTGGTAACCCAAAGGGCCGAGCTGCCCTTTGAGTTCCCATAGCCTGAATCGAGCAGAGAGCTTACAGAGCAGCCCGGCTACTCAGCTGATGGATTAGAATAGACAGCTGCCAAAGGTAGTCGAACCCGCGGTTTAGCGCGTGTTTTCTGTTGATGCGTAAACGGTGCGGCTCCCATCACATCATCGTTCATCCTAACAACATGTCAGCGTATCGACCCCTCTCTGCTCCAAGGCTTACTTCATATTTGCGGCTTTCTTATATGAGTTTTGTGTAGGCCCCACCTCAATTCTTTTTGAAAAACAGCTACAACGATTGTATAAATATGGATTGACAGTGACTGATGTGACCTTAGTGGAATATCTATAAAGTTTACAGTTGTACTACTTCATTGTTAAAATACGGTTTTCCCGTGGATTCGGAAAGCTGGAGATCCCACGTATAACAGGAAGATAATCTGACATTCGTACCCAAACCCTCACCCGTCTAACTCATCGTGCCGAATGTCATCAAAATCAACATAAGTCATGTCGATGAAAAGCACCGACCAAAGTTGAGAAAATGTTCAAAGTGTGCAGGCAAGTATCCTTTAGAAAAGCCCTATAGAATGAGTACTGTCTGGATTGATTATCTGTACTTCAACTGTATGTGAGGATTTACAAGTAAAAATGCGTCATATTTTCGGTAAACTGGCTCTGAGGCTGAACACTGGGATGAACGTGGGTCAGTTAAGGTCAGCGCCCCGTGGTCTTTACTTATTGTATCTGTGAACAACACTTATCACCATCCCGCACATTTGTATCTGTGTGCGCGCGCGAGAGACTGCGCTTTATAAATAGCTGTCAAATGTCTCACGTTCGCAGAACGTTTGACTCTCTTCAAACGATTTATATCCTTGTTCAAAGTGACGGGGTCGGGTTACGGGGGGACACTCCTGATTGCACGCTCCATCAGGCCTGTCAAAGCTCGTTTCTGCAGATAATCTCAAAACCAGACAATTCTGGAGATGCTATTGGCTTGACTTGTCAGACTGTGATTATGTTTCGCAGTTGCTCGATGCAGAGCAAACCACGATGTCTCACTCACTATTATCTTTTAATGGAGCATTGATATCGATCAGACATGAATAAAACACTAGAAACATGAAGAAAACAAAATTTGCCACATCAATAACTGTAAAATAGTGGAAATGAAACACCAGAACCGGCGGCCGCCCCTCTAGGAGCTATTGTGATACGGATAGAGGCAAACAATCTTACATCTTCTATGATATCCGTAAAGAACTGGGGTTTATTTAGAGAATGCAAACTCGTCTCTAAATACGGAATGTCTCCAAACTTTTCTAAGCCGCTTTAATCAACATCAGCGAGGCTGTGCTCTTGTCTGCATTCTAACCCAACGCTACTGAATGTTCTAATTTTCACAGATTTAGTCACAGTGAAGAAGTCAGTCACCGTGAGAGATTAGAGATTAAAACACATCTACAACACCTGGAGCTTTCTCTCGCTTCAGGGCAAGTACGCGGAAAAAAGGAGTAGAGGAGATGCACATGGGCAGTGGTGTTGAAAAAGGGGAATAATTAACTACAAAAAAAAGGTTCAGTGGATTTTTGATTTCTAATACATTGCCAATCTTTCAAAATTAAGTTATTTCTAATGGGATTGTTGTAATAATGTAACTTATAGGTAATAATGCCACTGTATTAATCATTTCATCTATATTACATTTCTTAAATATCCTATATGTACATATCTATTTCATTGAAAGTCATGCAATAAGATGTTATATTAAAAGTAAATCGGAATGTGGTATGGTAAAAAAAAAAAAAAATTTAAGTGATAGTATAGGTATTTAAAAACTGAAAAGTGAAAAGTTTCTAAAAAAGTCAAAGTTGAAACCGTAAAGCTTGTAGAAATAACACTGATTGCATTCAGTACCTTTTCTTTAACGATTTCTTTTTAATTTTCTTTCATTTCTATGGGCCAAAATTGTATTATGTGAGATCCCACCGACTTCTGACCCCGCTGAAAGAAATTCCTTTGAAGCGTTGCGTAGATATATTGCCTTCACTTGCACGGAACTGATCGATTGACAACCCTAAAACAACCCTCGAGGCGGGATGATTAAAAAGGAGGCGGCGTATCCACATTCTGGATATATCTCACGGCCCCGCGCAGTGACGTGAGCACCCGGGCCGACGCTCCTGAAAAGCGAGCCGTGTGCATAAAACTCCGTACCCGCCGCAGGAGCCGTGCACTCGGGCCCGGTGGAAAAGAACTACGACAGCTGTGCGCCCGTGGTGCGACGCAGACGGTGGTGCAATGATCAGAGGGATTCACATCACATCCTCTGCAGCTGCACGCACTGCCCAGTGGAGGCGGAGGGGGGCCACAGCAGCACGGGGCCCCCCCGCCGGACCAGAGGAGAACAGGACGTGCTATTCCTACGTTAAAAACAAGAACAAAACCCCCAAAAAGACAGCACTCTTGGTAATGAAAAGATTATTCTGGTTGGAGTTAAGTCATGCCAAGCAAAAAGTGCTTTACTGTTTTTTTTTTACAGAACAAATCAGATTACTCGGGGACATGTTTTGGAATAATGCAACACAAGTTGACATAGAAAATCTTGATTATTACAGTAAAAACCTGCGGTGTGTGGGAGATGGTAACCTCAACTGACGAAGAGGAAAGCGCAGCTATTAAATGTATTTCGCTCCAACGAGTGGGATGATAATGATCAATACGTTTTGGTGCTTTTTTTCTGTAGTCTACTTAAATTACAGATTATCTCTTAGTGTTGTAAATCCTAACGTCAATGCCGGGACATGTATTAAGTTTTAACTACCACAATGCATTGACTGTAGGTAACAATGCTTCTTTGTTGGCCTTTAGGAAGACAGCGAAAACTGTACTTTACTCTGTGCTACTATCTTTTTTGTTCATTTAAAGAGGCTATAATTATCTTCTATCGGCATTAACCGCTCTTTTTCATTGCCAGACTATTAAGAGTTTGATGTGATCAGCCTCCCTCTACAGCCTGAACTCCCGAATTGCCGGTCAAACCAATTTACTACTCGGAAGGTGCAGTCATGAGAGTGGCGATATGCGTGGTGCCTTCAAAGACCACTTCTGTGTGTCGTGTGATTGAATGAATACAACCCCTATCTCCTATCGGGCCAGCCAACTGTTTCCACACCAATGTGCAAGAAGCGCACTCAAAACACATGTCATTCAAAGTGGAAAACAAGCAGCAATGTAAACTTCATTTAATCTTACGCAATCCAAAATGCATCTAACTGGTATCTTGCTATATATAGGCTACTACACTGGCCATTCCTTTAGCCTTCAGGGGTTGGACAAACAGAAAGGTTAGGGTTCCGCTAGTTTTGCTAGCTTGCAGGCGAACATTAGCTGTTATGCACAGGAGTCAGCAGGCTGTAAAAACAAAAGGAAATGTAATGTCTTTTTAAGAAAGTGTGAGTCGTGGCCGCCACCAGAGGTCCTTGAACACGCAGAAACGCCTGGAAATCTAAATATGATGTGGTTTGCTGCAGCAGCGTGTGAGATAGCTGTGGAAAGGTATATAGGCACACACACACACACACACACACACACACACACACACTCTCACACATGACCACATGATGATGTACCAGCTGAAGATATTGACATGTTAGCAGTTGCTCCACTGTTAATTGAAATGACTGTCTGGCTTATTTATTTTTCCATCATTAGTTGAAATCTATTGTCGTATTGCATCACAAGCAGCGATGCGAAGGCCCCAAAGGTAATATTTTCAAAATGCCCGATGAATAATACACGTCTTCTTTCTTCCGCAGTGAAACTTTGGAAGGATCCACATCCCCAGTTGGGCTGAACTACGAACTGTACTAAAAGCTTTTCATTTTAAATGGCGGTCTGTTCATAGTATCATGTATATGTAAGAAATGTAACATAGCAAAGAAATATTACAAGCACAAGTACTTATATTAGTGAACATATGGTAATACATAATAATGATGATGCCAGTGATAACTGCAACCATTTTATTGTAAAATTCCACAGCTATGTGCCATTCCCTTATGAAAAGGATTTTTTCAGTACATATATAGAATATAATGCAAATCCTAACAGAATTTATGAGTGCCCCCTTTTTATTTATTTTTTCAACAATACTCAACATACATAGATGACGAACAGCTAACAAAATGTATGTAGGAGGAGCATATGGAGTTGATGTTGTTTTTGGGTACTTTTGAGCTCAATAATTCGAGTGCGTGTTATTTTGTTTTCACCTGTTGACAATATACATAACAATAGAAAATATCTACATGTGCGGTTTACATAATATGTCTCATTTGCGGGTCCCAGAATAAATGGAATCAGCTCTCGTCAGAAATGAGTAGTGTAATAAAAGTCCATGTCAATGCAGGCAAAGGACTGAGATTAGATGAAACAGTGCTTGAATTAGTCCCAATTGTGAAAACACATCCAACATGCACACCACTTAATAAATCGTACCTCCGATATGCCTTTAAAGATCTGCAATTACAGTACAGCGCAGACAAATGTATAAACAAGCTTTTACCATTATGGAAATAATAAAATAGTTTTTTTTTGCACGCGGTTTTCCGAACAAGATCTGTTGGTTTATTTGCGAATCCTCCATCCTGATGACGTCCGATTCAATCAGGATTAAGCCGTTTTTATTGGACTGGTCTACATTCAAACTATTGTCCTGATGCTTTTATATCAGTCACAAATCAATAAGCAAAAAAAAAACAAACATATAAATAAATGAATAAATGTCTGAGGAAATATGGTGTGGTCAACCTTTGCTTTGTGGCATTTCCTTTAAGGAAACGCACACTTTAAGCAAATGTTTTTTTCTTCTTCAAGGCAGTAAAAGTAGAGAACAAATTATATTATAGTTTGATTTTCTCTATTGCATTTGTGTCAGTTTGGCACTTAATAAGATGTCATCACTCTTGTACAGTTCTATCTACAGGATACTGATGTTGTGGAGGATGTGCACACTGAGGATTACTCAGTGGCAGCTTTGGAACACAAACGGGCCACATTTAAATAGGAAAGAGGGAAAGAACTTCAGCAAATATGAGATAATCTGGCAAAATGAATATTATAATTTCATCAGTGATGCTTTATTAAAGACCAAAGAAACCCCTTGTGGAGGTGGATATCATCAACAGTCACTTAGACGAGCAAATGTTCTTCTTCTGGTGGCCTGGAAAAATGTTTTTTTTGTGTTTTTCTCCCCCAATCTGAAAATAGTCTCCTAACCAGAAGCTGCGAAAAAAGTAACGTTGCAACTCACTAATTCAACAGTTATAACAGTGTGACAGGCCTTTGTGAGAGTAGTGTACATCAACCACAACATAGAAAACACAAGATAAATAAGCTCAAGCTCCATTGACATATCAAACAAAAATGCATCTTTGATATAAATGACAGCATTCTGTTCTGTTTCTTTTCATGGGCCGTATGAACGTAAAATACATTTTCTCAAATGAAATAAATGAATAGCATTATGAATAAATAAATAAATACCCCAATAACCCAAAGTATTCTACATGGTCGGGCCAGCATAGTAGAATAAATCTAATATACTGTATGAAGATATACTGCAACAATGCTGAAATTACAAAATATATACCCTTTTACAAAATCCCATGGGCTGGAAAAGTGTTTTCTTCAGTTCATAATTTATTTACATAAACAATGTGATATACACCCACAGGTTTTGAGTTTATAAATGATTCTGTAGCACTGTCTTCATTTGTTATATGCCGGGGTCCATCCGAATTGTAACCTGCAGTAAGTGGTTTTAATTTCTGTGACTTACATATTATTATACACATTTACAATTCAAATGCCCTCACCGTGTAAGACGCTCTCTTTACATTATGAAATTCAAGCTAATTTTGTAGAAAAAAATGACGGAAACATATTCAAAAATAATACAAATTCTGTCTAGCCAGTGAATCAATTTCCATATTTTGTAATAATTTAAAGTCTCAGCGTTTCTCTTAACAGAAATAGGACACGTGGCGCTTGATAATAAATGTTACCCATCTCTTCTCACCAAAAAGATCAATGTTGCACTTCGAGTGAACTCTTCACGTTCACTTGATATCATTCATATTTTTCAGTATTTTTGTTTCTGTTGCTCAACTCAGAAGAATGACACATAGAATAAATCCTGTGTACCCCAGAACTGTATCAGCATTGCGTTGCAGCTTTCACTCTGACGTAAAGGGCAAACAACAATGTGTGTTTTAAAGAAAACAATACTTTTAGCACATTTTCTCTTGTAAAAGATTACATAACCAAAACACAACAGGAGTGTGTCATTATGTAAACGCACACTTTTAACAGCAAATGGAGGGGAGCATGAGAGGTCGGTGCTGTCTATGCTGAGAGCTAATAGCTGTGAGGAAAAATAATTAAAGCAGTTGTTCGGCCTGATTTTGTACTCGTCCTCCTACCTGTATGCAAAGATGATTCTCAAACTAAAAGGATAAACCGGGCACATTTTTATCATCTTGTTTTCCAATTTTCCTAGAAAATAGTTTAATTAAATCTTAATTGTTAATCAACAGTGGTCATTTTTTAAAATGTTTTCATAGCCAACAACAGATGACCATAAAAGATGTTGATTTTTGCCTGAAAGGTGCATGCAATAAATGTAAACCACTATTTAATAGTAAAATATATACAGTGTCTGTACAGTTGAGCATGTCCCATGGATAGCATTAACCTCTTTGTCTCTGACCACACATGAAAAATGCAATGTTTAATTGTGCCAATAAATAAACGGATTACTTAAATTAGCATCACAGTCAAACATAGCTCTATTAAAGTGCTTCAGATTCTGTGTTTCAGTATTTTAAGAGAAAAATAAAAGTGGAAAAGAATGAAAAGACATAAATAATGTCATTTTTTGCATTTGATGAGATCTGAATTAGGATTCCTATCAATTTTTTTTTTGAAAGGGATGTATTTGTCTTAAAAGAAAGCAATTTGTAGCCCATTTTGAAAGGAATTTGAAGGGAAGGGGGGTCCAAATAAAAGTCCAAAATCATATCACAACACCAGAAGAACTCTTAACTACTTACACACTCAATGATTTCACAACACATCTACCAACCTCCTCCTACCAGTTAAATGTAATGCTACAACATTTGCAATGTCCGTTAAAGTTCCTCCTCAAATGAAAAAAAATAAAAAATGTCAAGAGATTAGAACTAAGGAATTAAGGAAAAAGGAAAAAAACGTTAAATCAAATCAGTGGTCATTTCAGTGGGTCCCCCTCTTTCACATTGTCACTTGCTGGCACGGAGCATATGTGGAATATAATGAGCTGTACGATAAGGCTGGAGAGCCAACAAGGCCTAGAGATACAGATAGGAGACCCAGTACACCAGGTTGAAGAGACCGAACGCAGTGGGGAAGAAGATGCGCGCGTACGAGTCTATCTTGGCGACGCGGATGTGCAACCGGCCGTGCCGCCACGCTCCAGAGCGGCAGTCCTCGAAGCAGCAGAAGAAGCTGGTGCAGTCCTTTCCGTCCAGACACTCGTAGCCGTACTCCTCGTCCCGCTCCTGCATGTGCGTGGCGTTGTTCATCTGGATGGCTGTGGCCGAGCGGGGACGGATGTCCACTGTGGGTGTCTGCTTTTAAACAGGACAAAAAAAAAAAAGAAGAGACACAGTCAGCCACCGGAGGCCCCCGGAGCGGCGTGATTGAGGACTCAATCGCGCCGCGCGACCTAATTAGAGCTGCCGTTGCCTTGTCACCTCGCTTGGTTTTCGTCATTAGTCAACGAAATGTAATTTGCGCTCTCAATTTGCCAACGGACTCCTTCAAAGTCAGAAAAAAAACCCAATCCAGCCATTACTTGCACCTGTAGTTGTAATTAGAAAAGCTTATTGTGGTGCCGGGTCAGGCGGCTGAAGCAGCCGTGATATTTGGAGTAGAAGTCCACATTGGTTTACAGATTCACTTCATCAAGCTGGGGCTGGTCAACGTTCACGCATTTAGGATAAAAAAAAAAACAACAACAATTCAGTCAACGTCAAATTCTGAGATGATCTATTATCCTCCGCGTGGCTTCAAAAAACGCGACGGCTGAGCTACGGATAGAAGAGAAAACACCATGAGCACTGCTGACGCAGCTCAAAGTGTTTTAACCTGACGGGAAGCGCGCCGCGCCTCCATATCAGTAGGATGTAAAAAAAAGCGGCAGACTAACCGTAGGGGCACGCTCACATGCACTAACATGCACTAGAAGGCACGTGCAGCCGCACTGCTATGTGTTAAGAGCAACCGGAACACAGCACAAACAGAAGCGCATTGTTCGACGCTGAATGGATGCTCGGAATATAGAGCGACTTGTGAGTCACATGATCCGTGTCGTTCTTTGAAATTTCCTGTGAGTTGACAAAACGTCACAGTTTGGACCTGCGTGGATGTTGTATTGTAAGAATTATTTTCTGGCTCACGATGCTTCATGGAGCTCAGGGAGGAGCGTGTGTTGGCAGATGTGTGGTACACCGCTCAATGCTGCACCAGCCCACTAAACGGGTTGAAACAAACATCCTGGGGGGGGGGGGGGGGGGGGGGCAGAGGCCTTTTTATTTGTTAGGATTCCTAAAATAGGACATCAGTAAGTCTGCAGCCCCGTTGTTCTAAAAGGAGACAATTAGTATTCAAGCAGGCTGCTTTCATCTGGAAACGCTGTGCCACCTTTGCACAAACTGGAATTCTGGCTGTTTTGGCAGCTTGAACACCCCACCCCCCCCTCCCCTTCCACCACGTGCAGCAGAGGTTGCTTGACCTTGCTGATAAACTAGAGTGTCAAGCTCATCATTTAAAAATGACACAGTTCCTTTAGCAAAGGTTCAACGTCTAAGATTGGCCCGAAATCGGCCGGGCCAATCAAATTGTCAGGGCGGGCTTTATACGATGATGGACAGATGATCAACAGTAACGTAATCGACCACGTGATCAAAGAGCGCTTGGGTTGAATTTGTTTACAACAACAGTGGCTGCCGCTTGAGAGTTGAGGTGTGTAGATTCTGCTATCAGGTCTGTTCTGAAAGATATCGACGGCGAATTCATTTAAAAAGAGGAACAGAGAAACGCGATGAAGGCATTTGTTGATAAGAACGATGTTTTTGGCGTCCTTCCTACGGGATTCGGCAACTAGGCGTCGCTTAACGCTACGTCACACACTCCGCTGCTCTTATTGGTTGTAGGTCTGTCCAATTGAGTGCAGAGGCATTTTCTTTCCTGGTTCATTTGAAACACGCCTCATAATCACAGCTCAATGGAGCAGCATCAGACGTGAGTATGACTACGTCAGGCTACATCTTTCCCATACTAGTGCGTAAACCTGTGGTCCCTTTTAAATCCATATACTGTATAACCACAAACAAAGTGACATGACTTGGTTTCGCCATGAACTGGACGGCATGTTGCGGTGATGAAGCGATAAGCAGAACAGCTTGTGATTGTTCGGAGCGGCAGTTTGCTGTAATAAGCATCCCGCCGCATGACGGGGGTCAAAGTGGGCTGAGCAACTAGTAAATCAAAAGCAACGACGGGTAAACAACACAGTGGCGTTGGCAACTTTAACTGGCTGAATGTAGACAACCTCTCAGAGAAGATAAAATGTAGAATATCTCACCATCATTCCTGGACGATGATGCATGATGGTTATCTGGCTTAAATTGGATATTTGATGGTGGTTCCTCATCGGTTTATTAAGAGCCGCATGTGGGATGGATCCGATTGATCTGTTTGTATACTGACCCCTACCAACAAATCATTGACGTGGACCACCATCAGGAGAAGAAGACTATCTTTAAATCGAGATCTTTGCGACTTTCCCCCCCGTCCTGGATGCCTTCTGTGTGCTTGACTATTGGCCCCAGTTGATCTTCTAAATAGACTTGACCTTGCAGGGGTTGTCTGTTTCAGTCTGTTAAGGCTCTGCTGACTCTGTAGGAAGCGTCAGGTTGAGAAGCTCCACCCCCCCACCCCCTCCCAAAAAAAAAAAAAGAAACACACACGCACAGGTAGATTTACTGGCAGGAGAAGGGGAAGGAACAGGAAGCTGCTGCAGCGACTGCTAGTTCACCATGGTTACGACAACAAAGAGGGAAACAGGACAGAGGGAGCCAGGGTGAGTCCACGCCGGGCCTCCGGACATGGGATGTGCGGGATGCTTATTTTAGTTTGAAAAGTTCCATAAGTAGGTCTGGCTGGCTGCCTCCGCACTGTTCACCGCACAGCGTTCAACTCTGTCATCTCTCATAGCTATTTATCAACTGATGCAGGAAAGAGAGGAGGCATGTCCGCTGTAGAGCAGACTGCAAAAGCGGTGAGGTGCAGAATGCAGCAGACACATGCAGTCAGACACAGGCAATATACCTTTGAGGAAAAGAGCCGGAGGAGCTTTTGTCCAGACAGGAAACAAAGAATATGTGGAATTGAAAGAGAGTAACAGACACAAAACAAATACATGTAAACAGAGAGACAAAAAGACATCCATAAAAAGAAAGGTGGACACGAGATAATGTGTGACATTTGCAATCTCTTCACTGGCTACGTCAGAATGAGAAGAACTAGAACTGTAGAGAGACAAACAGACAGAGAGGGAGATGCATGGTGGGATATGTGTGCACGGCTTACAATCAGTGAGGTAAACTTTAAGTTCATGATGTATATATTCCCCCCCCCGATTCTTTCAATTCTTTTAACAATGGATCTCAAACCTTGTTTTCCTCCTTCCTGTATGTTGGCAAGTGACGCGGAGCGAAGCCTCTCCGAGACGGCAAAAACTGGCCTGACACTTTCCAGCTCGTCGGCCATTCGCTCGTCTACCAGACCGGCTGAAACCAGAGCGCCTCGCTTTCCCAAAAGCACCACTTAGACGCTCCTGTTCGCCCGAGCACACAGCGCTTAGTTTGGAGGTTTAACATCCTTAACACCTTTTCGAGTCTAATCCCACCCACCCGAAGGAGAGGCAACACTACAACGGTGGATTTCAGCTAAACGACACGTCCCTTCAAGAAGAAGCCTTCGGGTTTTTTAATTGGTCTAGTAATAGCTTATGTCACGCCAAACATCCCCCTTCTAGTCCCCTTCCGCTGCAGAGGGGGGAAATGTTCCGGGCTCCATATGTGCCCGTGCAAATATGTCGAGACAACCTGGCCCTTAAAAGCAAGCGGCCACGGCCCCTTGAGGGATTTAAGGCTCACGCCTCACTGGAATGTGTGTGGTGGCTCGCGGGAGGAGGCTCCCTTGGGTTAGCGGCGTTCAGCTTAACTATCCCTGTCGTGTAATGCTGTGTTGGGAGGGACAGTGAGAGAGAGAGAGAGAGTCAGGAGAACTTAACATTTCAGCTCAATAAAATGAAGACTGGAAACACCGGGATACTTTACGTAACGAATGCTCACCGGGTTTTTCTTCTTCTTGTCCTTTTTGGCGCTCGGCTTCCTGTTGCTGACAAAGTAGTGCAGCGTGCCGTACTCTATGAGCGCGGCGAAGACGAAGATGAAGCAGACGGACACAAACAGGTCCATGGCGGTCACGTAGGAAACCTTCGGAAGGGATTTCCTGGCAATGGTGCTGAGCGTGGTCATGGTGAGCACCGTGGTGATGCCTGGTGATGAGATCAGAGGAGGCAGTGCGTACATTTTTTTTTTTTAAACAGACCAACGTAAAATACATCTGCACGGTTTGCAAGTTTTTTGCAGAAATGTATTCAGGTGAAAACAAGATCGTAGTAAAACCAAGTGTATTCTGCTTAAAATAGTCTTGAAGGTGAAGTGAGGCAGAAGTGGAGGTTTTGAATAATTTCATAGACGCAAAGCTGTTTTTTTAGCACATTAAAAGACTTAAAATACATGAAGCCGTGTTCTTGTCACTGGAGTTCATATTTATTTGGATTAACAATAACATACTTTTACTGCGTCTACATAAATGTATACATTTGAATGAAAGGATGATTGGTGTGAGTCCGATGAGGACGCGGCGAGCAGCTGTTTTTACTGTCCTCTTGTTCCATTCACTTTGCTGGTTAATGGTTTAGCGGCCATTGACCATCACACGGACACACCGCTCCTTTACCCGCCATCTGGTAACCCTCTGACCCTTTTTCGCTCTGATTCATCTCATAATGATTCACTATACATGGAGGCGGTGAGATGACTCATGGCCAGGAAATTACTGATATCCTATTATTCCAAACAGCCGCATGACGACCCGCATACACCAACAGACAAATAACTTGTATACAGGGGCTGGCTTGTTTGAAGTTATTGCAGACGGAAAAACATCATTTTAAGTCAAGATTAACATTGCGGTTATTGCAAGTCGATTGATATTGACTGGATGCCATTGAAGGATTAGGGATTATGCCATCTGCATTTAATCCGCCTCCTAACCACCTGGCTTCCTGTGCTTCCTGCTTCATCTTTCAACGGAAATTAAAATACTTGACTCTTGGTACAATTTTAGCAGGGAATTAAAAGGTGTTGTTCTTTAGACTGCACATCATGTCTGGAGCTGCATAAGCAGGGGGGGGAAATCAAAACAACCTATTTTTAGACAGATTAATCACGGGCAAAGTAGCAATGCTAGCGAGGTAGAAAGAGGTTTTCTTCCTGCAGGGATTGTTTCACATTGCATTACGCTCACTAATCATCCCATCCCACTGACTCGGGGTCAGGCGTTCGGACCTCAAGGGGCCAACGGAAAAGCTGACTAGGTAATATGTATGCGACTCCATCATAACTTCTAAAAGATGTCCAAGGGCGACTGAAAAAGGAGATAAATTTCCTTAAAATGCTCACTCTGTCTCTTCATTGCGCTCTGTGAGGAGGCCACCTGCATTCATATTGTGCTGAGGCTGCATCTCTGCAGCCTCCCCGCTGTAGTGTATAATTAATGCCTCATTAGGGCATGTATGAAAACATATGGGCCAGGATAGATTTTCCTAATCAAGACGAACCAGATTTCTAAGCAGCTGCCCTGTCTTAGAGGGAAAAAGAGGAGGAGAGAGGATGGTGGTGTGCAGACAAAAAGGGAAGAGGAAGTTTATGCAGATTGCTTTTCAGTTGGAGGTGGCGTGTGACCACCACAGGGTCTTTGATGTGTTTCACAGCAGAGTAATTAAGACCAGGCTCGCTAATGAACCTCTCTGGTACATCTGAGGCATATGTGTGTTTGGGCCAAGTGGAGTGATTCTACAAATGCACCAAAGCAAAGACACCGTCATGTCTTCATGAGCAGTTAGAGAGGAGCGGGATAAGGTGACTGAAAAAATATGGGGAAAAATCCAAAATTTCTAATGATTTTGGATCATTTTTGATGTACAGCATTTGGGAGCAACCTTAAAGTTCTCTTCTGAACATTTACCTAACGATGTCCTTGCAGGTACGGCATCCTTGTTGATCCAGAATGAGACCCAGGAGAGGACCACGATCAAGGTGCACGGGATGTAGGTCTGAATGGTGAAGTAGCCCATTCTCCTACTTAGGTCAAAGTAGACGGTCAGCACCACATATTCTCCTGCAGAGACAAGATCGACAGGAGAAAAGAATGATGAAGAGCATGTAATTTACTTCATTACTTTCAGTATAAAAATGCAAAGTGTATAGTCTTGAGTATTTAAACCCACATCCAAAAGGATAATACAGGACCCTGCACTGATATTAAAAAGTATTACTCGGGGATTGACGATAAGTCATGATCATGATTAGGGATTGACTGATAGATCGGGCCGATATTACTCTGGTGGAGGCCTGCAGTGGTCCTGATGTGCAAATCGGTCGTCCGACCTGGGTATAGGGACTTGTAACATTTGTTATCATCATTGTGTCATTGTTATGATGTAAATTGAGGGAGCAAAAGCAGTATCGGCTCCAAATATCGGCTTAAGAAAATCGGCAGCCCATATCGGTCATCGGCTAAGGCTGATGAAGAAAAATCTGTATCGGTCGATCCCTAATCAAGATGTAATGTCTCGTAACCAAAATCATAGCGGGACGTCTGCTGCACTCAAGTGAAAACTTGCGCTTTCATTTTAGAACTCCAGAGCCAGACTTGCACACACACTCTCAAAGAAAGCCTGCCAGTAGTTAGCCGGGGCCATGAACACATGATGAGCCCTCCCTGGGAGGGCTGGCTGGTAGGAAGCTGACCCTGAGCACACGGATCATCTGGCCGGCCTGCAGAAAATGCACGCTGAGCACAAGAACACATTCGGAATGCTAACGTCCCAGCAGCATTCCCGCCGACCGCGAATGCTTGCCAATAGTTGCTTTCCTCTTGAGCGGCCTCACCGTGGACCCGTCAGTCAGTTCATTTTTTTCCCCGGTTTATTGGCAGTTTACCGCCGGCCTCCAGCTCAGCGAGTTGTCCGCTAATTGATTAACAACAGACTGCTAAAAGGTGTCGGAAACCTCCACTGGCCTCCCGCCGTGGCTCGCAACAAGCTAAGGCAAGAGACTGCTCTCTCTCAGCCGCGTTTCTACAGCGCACGTGCGTGTTTGCGTGTGTGTGTTTTTTTTTAACCCACCCACGACACAATGAATAGTGCCTGCAGCTGGGGATTGAACAGCTGGCCAATCATTTTCCTCATGAGCGCGACACATGCGGTTTATTAACGAAACAGCCGGCATCTGGGTCTCGCGTGCTAACGAGAGACGGAGCGTGGAAGGCACGTAGTGTCTGGACGGGGGGAGCGGGTCTATTACGGATCCGTACCCACCTTTTATGCGCCTCTTTTCACCCAGCCATTGAAAAGGGGCCATTAAGGAGACCGAGCGCAATTACCGCAGCAGCAGCACAACCAATAACTGTTCATATCACCGCGCAAGCTTTCTGCTGATGCAGGTAGCAGGTTGCGCGCCGTGTTACCGCGGGCCGCCTCGGTTCGTACGAGGAGACACATCAAAAGCTGCTCTCGAGGGCGGGGGGGGGGGGTCCCACAGCCCACTGCTTTGTTTTTGATTAACATCGCACTGGCAGAGGCCTGAAACCCGAGACCCCTGACAGCCGAGAAAGAGCCGGTTAATACGCTTATTTCAGCTGGGTCAGCAGCCCGCCGCCTCCTTCCTGCTCCTTCGGACTCTTAATGATAATGGGATCTCCGCCGCGGGGGGGGGCGGCGAAAGACCCTCCTGATGCATCTCTGCACTAGTTTCATTACTGAGCCCAGCATTAGCCAGGAAGACACTTTGAGGGGGGGTGCTATCGACCGCCAGCCTTCCCCCGCGGCCGGGCCGATGTATCTGCATCAGCGTGCCGGCCGATGTGTTCTGTAATGCATCAGTTCGTTAATAATGACTTCCTGATTACACTCGATAGAAAAGTCTTTCCAGTTCCCTTCCTGGTTTAAGGGAGCGATTAGAAGGTGCTCCTGATAAAACAAGCCCCGAAACAATAGAGCGGACATTTTTACTTTTACTTTTACTGTTTACTTATATTCTTTGAGTGCATTTTAATTCGGGTCCGACTCTTCGAACTTCCGAGGCGGTGCTCATAATTCTGAATTCTGAATGTAGTACTAAACTATTTTCTGTTATTAGTCAAGCTAAGCAAGGAAGAAATGAACACTCCCGCCTGAACATTCCTACACTAATAAAACACGTTTATAGGGCTAACCCATCGTGTTTCGTATTATATTTTATTTTATTCCGTGCAAAATGATGTCTTGTTGTCCATTGTCGAACTGTCTGCTGCACCAACTGCCAGAAGTCAAACTCCTTGTATGTCTGACATACTGTATTATGGTAACAAATGTTTCCCGATTTCTGATCGCTCCACAACATTGCTTTCCCCACATCCGAGACTCTCTAACCCACCAGCATTAACCCAACATACAACATACACCTCGTTTTTGAATTTATTGCTGATTAATTAGATCAAATGACAAAAAGTTGAACCAGATTTTTGTATTACTCAGATTGAACTTCATTCAGCCGTTTCACACGCGTGTACATTTGGCTCAAGTTGCGCGCTGACGTGCTGCAACGAGCCTGCGTGCGGCCTGTTTCTCCCGGCGCCGCAGCTGTGGAATAAAAGCATCGGAGCCTTCGTGCGCGCGTTCATCGGAATGTGAGCCCTCGAACTGACCTCGGCCAGAACTCCCCATCCGCCGCCGCCGGCGGAGGAGGGATTGTTCATAAGAGTGTTCACACGCGACCTCCACAGTGTAAATAGAACGTTCTCTTTTACTGGGGTGTTCCCGCCAATGGCCAAATCACCTTTTTAGACCAAACTTTTGACTTGTGTTTGTGTCAACGCACAAATCCTTTACAAGCAGTAAAGAGTCCCGATTCTTTCGTAATAAACCCTTGTGCTTCTGCTGCTTTGAGCAGTTCTGTCGAGGTCCGGTTTGACCTTCTCTCTCATCATATCATTTCTGCTGTACATTCCTCCCTATCAGGCTCAATCTTCTCCTTTCTGTTTATACTTCATGAACAGTTATGCGAAAAAATCAGCTATGCAGCTCAAATATATATATATATATATATATATATATATATAAAGTTTGTATTAATATATGGTTTAAAGTGTTTTCATTTGGATCACACATATCCTTGGCAGGAGGGTTTCACTACAAACTGATGTAATTACCAAAAAGCAATAAAAATGTGGGGCGGATAATCGTTCGTCAGAATTGTGTGTGTTATTGTTACAAACCACAGAGACAACACGCTCAGAAGACCACACACACACACACACACACACACACACACAAAGACAAAAAAAAAGATTATTCTGGTAAGATGAGCCTTCAACTAAAAATGGAAAAGTCAAAGTTTTATTATTTAAGAATACAGATATCGTTCTGTATTTCCAACATTATTGAAGTGGATCCGAATGCGGCTGTACATTATTGCAGAAAAGCCACGAGGGAATTCATGAAAATGAAGCCTGGTAATTTAGGATTGCTGACGTGGAGGAAAAAAGAAAAAGAAGAAAAAAAAAGCTTGTTGGCGGCGGGCGGGCTGTAAATCAGTGTTCATCTGTATGGGCAGAGGGAGACCCGAGGCACATGCTGGCCATCCGATGAAGGGAGACAAGCCGGAGACGCTGCACGGCAGCTGACAGGCTGTCTCACTGAGCCCCTGTCCTGTCAGGGGTCAACAGAATCACGGTTGACAGCGAATGCTACTGTGCATGTGACCGTGTGTGTGTGTGTGTGTGTGTGTGTGTTTAAAAATAGTTGTTGAGAAAGACTTGGTTATGCGACGGCTGTTTGTCTTGAGTGAATGTTAACTCACCACTTTCTGTGACATAACGAGAAGCTATGTGCCACCGATTATCATTGTTTCGCATTTTACCTCCACATGCTACTGCTGCTATTCCTGCCCGGGTGACAGGATGATGTCACGGCACAAAAAAAAAAAAAAAAAGAAAGAAGAACAAAGCACAGCATTGTCATGGCGAGTGACTGCGGGAACAGAGCTGCATGATTAAACAGCAGACAGGAGTCTGCAGAGTTTGATTGCCTTGTTGTTAACATTGTGTTGGATGTGACAGAGAGCGATGATTACCCCTCTCCCCGACACCCTAATGGCTCTCAAATTATTGAGAGCAAGGCTGTTTATAGGATTTATGACTGCTAGAGAGAATCTGAAGAGGAAAATAATATATGTCACGAAATCACATTTTTGTTGCGCGATTATTGCAGCAACATTTGTTGCGATATGCGTTAAAATGAATATCGCTGAACCAAAAAGGATTGCACTTAATTGCAGATATCGTACGATAAGTCAATTTATCACATCTTGCGACGGGCCAAGTGGAAACGATAAAAAAAAATGTTTCCTAGACGTTGGCAAATTGAGAAGCTGAATTCTCAATTAACATCTCATTAAACATTGCTTTGTTAAAAAAAAGACAAACTCCATTTCAAACTAATGTAACAGAAGCACTCGGAGGACACAGATTACAGTGGCAGCATAGCAATCACAGGCAGAGACTGTTCCACTTAAATGTTATTTAATACAAACGCAAGTTCAGGGCCGAGCTCGATCAAAAAAACGGACAATATATTCTACTTCCACCGGGCCGTTAGACAACTTACCGGGGTCGAACATCTCCAACCCCGCTTCTTGCAAAGTCTGCACTTCCTATATGCCTGCACTTCCTGTGAGCTTGTACTTCCTCTCAGCTTGCACTTCCTCCCAGCCTGCACTTCCTATATTCCTGCACTTCCTCTCGGCTTGCACTTCCTATATGCCTGCACTTCCTCTCAGCTTGCACTTCCTATATTCCTGCACTTTCTCTCGACTTGCATTTCCTGTGAGCTTGCCCTTCCTCTCAGCTTGTCCTGCCTCTCGGCCTGCTCCCTTCTGATCAGTTTCCCAGCCTGACCTTTGTTCATCTCCCTGATGTGCATCTCTCTCCACACCTGATCCAAATGTTTTCCGGAGCGGGTAGGTCAAGCCATGCGGGTGGAATGTAGACTCCTCCAACTATCGTGCCCCTTACGCCCCACACACTAAAAATAAAGCAATGATGGAAGAATGTGACGCCGTATGTAGAAAAAGAGATGAACAAACAAGAGGGAAAAGCTTCCAGGAGGCCTCTTTGTATGCGGATCCGTTCAGCTGTGATATGTGCGAATGAGACTTTTACACGTTCAGACAAGTACTCAGAAGGAGATTGGCGGGCAATATATGCCTTTTTTCTCTGTAATATCTCACCGACACTTTTATTTTCAGTGATATAACACAATTGAATCAACTCGAACGATTTTGAATCTCAGCTTCGATCGTTCCGCTCTACCCACTTTCTCCAGGATATATGAGAAAAAAAGTACAAGTATAAGAAAGTATAAACTTTGTTACGTGATGACTTGAAGATTTAGAACCTTTGACTCCTAAACCATATCATATGATCTTAAGCATGACAGACCCATTGAGCTGTGAAGATTTAAGTTTGAATTGCCCACTATATGCCATCTTACTGTAATTCCATTGTAGCCTATATATATATATATGTATATTGTGAATCCTTAAAGGGTCACACACCTACAGGCGATTTAGAGTGACCCTTTAATCCAACCTGCGTGTCTTTACGCAGTAGGAGGCGAGAACCCACTCCAGCACAATGACAACATGAAGTCTCTAACATAAAGGCCACAGGGTTTGAACCCACGACCTCCAAAAAGGACTCAGTATTAGCATATCTTCAAGACATTATTTTTCTATCCTAATTACACAATGCATGTATATTTTTTCATTAGCAACAATATAATGTAATTCTCACTTTGATTGATGGGCTCAGACAACCACTTTATAAACTAAGACAGTCCGTCCCCTCCTCATTGCCAATGGTTTAGTGCTGTTACAGATTATAGTTCTGGATCCCGGGTCTCAGGCTTTGTAAATGTAATTAATCAAATTCAACACACTGAATGAATCTTCCAAAACTACAGCACTGATTTATGTCCGTGCATACTCACACTAAGTTGCATTCTCTTTTAAGTACCTCAATAATCACAAAGCTTTGCTAGAAAAAAAAACTCCTGGAAAAACACGTGCCAACTTAAAGCAGCTGATATTTTCAGTGCGCTAAGCCTCATATGCAAATGTTCACTTTGTGCTTAATGTCATACGTTATCCTTGCTTTCCAGCATTAATATACAAAAGGCATTCCCTCGCAGAGATTCACAAACACAAGCTTAATTGCAGGTCCCACATTTCAAAGTTAAAACTTAGACTCAGGGGAAACAGGCCTCTGAAACACCTGTGACTTTATTTAGCATACTGTGCAGACACGTAATATATATATTGATCCCAAGTTCTTTTTTTTTAATCTGTATTCAGTGTTTCCCGGGAATTCAGGGGATGCGCTGCAGTGTCATCGTGATTCATGGGAAGCTCCTTCTGCTTTTATTGCATTCTGAGATCTATGCTCATATGCCATGTATTAGGCAGCCAGACACAAGATGTCGTGTAGCTAATTAGTTAGAGGCCTTGGGATGCAGAATATTACGCAAGGCCAATAAGCTGAGAAGAACATCTTGCAGCAATGCGGTTTCGGCCCCGGAACAATTCTTCACAGAGTGGCACCAACTTTCAACGCTTTTAGCCTTGAAATGAGCTCTGCGTGTGTTAAAAGTTATTATTTTTGTCTGCATGCAGATGCTCGTCTTTATGAAATACATGTTAGCTGTATTAATTACTGGTGTAATGTGGGACTTGCTCAAACATTACCTTTTTATTCCACGCAATAGCACTTTTAAACAAAAATACTGTGCACTAGCTACTAAATACTGTTCAGGTACTTTTGAATTGTTGCGTCCATCGACCTCGACCTTCTAGGTATGCACCACAGTGTTGGAGATAAACTGAGGACATTAAATACTATGTTAGGTACAATTGTAATGGACCTATACTTGGCCACTAACTCATACTGCACCACACATTTAGATATTTATATATCCCGTATTTTCCGGACTATAAGTCGCTCCGGAGTACAAGTCGCACCAGCCATAAAATGCATACCGTATTTTCCGGACTATAAGTCGCAGTTTTTTTTCATAGTTTGGCCGGGGGTGAGACGTATACTCTGGAGCGACTTATGTGTGAAATTATTAACACATTATTATATCATTTCACATGTTATTTCTCGGATTTATCGCCAGACATCATATCGACAAGTAATATATAAACAGGATTCAAACCACTTACTAACATAATCTCTAACGTTAGTTATACAGGTCTAAAAGAACACCAATGTTGTAGTAGACTACGTAGCAGTAATATGTAACGCTGAATGTGGTTGGAGTGCTATGATAGGAACATTTGTCCAAGCGGATCAAATAGAACACTCCGGCTTGTAAAGTCTCTCACTCTCCTCTTGTCAAAATCCTAGTCCGGCCCCAACAACACCATCAGTGCTTCAACATGACAGCTGCACAAGCAGAGGTCAACAAGGACAAAAACAGCTTTGACCCGCGTTGGTATTGGCTAAAAATCCGGCCTTTTTTTTTCTCTCTTCTTTATTTTAATGCTGCATCTCTCATCGCTGCCGACGGCGTCTCGACCAACAGACGTGGAACCGTAACAAGCGCGCTTATTTCCGTCGGCTTGCCGCAGACCCCCCCCCCCCCCCCATCCTCCCGCTCCCCACTCTCTTACTACTTAGATGACTCATCTCGTAGCAGTGCCCTAGTTTATCACTTTTAAACTAATTCTGCAACGATCGTCGTGATGCGGAAGACTTTGGTGTCCTTTAAGTGGATGAAAGAATATACATCATGGGGACAGTTCAATTCACATAATGGCGCAGGAGGCTCGTGGCAAGAGCATCTATTAAGAGTACAACATACCACAGAGACACAAATAATAGACCTATTTCTCTTAATCTGTGCTCCTCTGCTGTGGACCACAGACGTGCTTTAAATGCACGGGGTGATTGATGGGGAGGAAAACAACAGCTTTGACTCTCTAACCAATCTCTTCTCCTATGGCAGGTCACCGTTTTTTTCATTTCAGGTGTAGTTACTGGCTTAATACACGACCACCGAGGGTAAAAATAAAAGAGAGAAACACAGACAGAGAGTGAGAGGTTGTACAAAAATAGCACACAGGAAAAGACAGGCAGCTAAATAAAAATCATCCCTTTTGCAAGAGTGAGCATAGAAGGGAGAAGAAGGGAGAAGAAGGGAGAAGAAGGGAGAAGAAGGGGGGTTGTGCAGACGTGAACACTGCTCGTCGATACGTGTGGAAGGATTCGGGCTGACTGAGCGTTTTGCATCCCACTACTGCCCAAGCCAACTGTCCCCCAGATGGGGTGAGGGGAGGGGACGAAGGGGGGAGATTAGTGCGAGCAGCCATTACAGCAGCAGAGGAGGGTCTCAGTGGGTCTCCACCTTTTCCTGCTGACACGTGGTCGTCATCAGACGAAAACACACATTTTATTTCTGTGATTAGCCGCTTCAAAAAAACGGAACAACGTTGTGGGTGACGTATTCTGCACAACCTTTGTGATATTTTCATTTTATACCTAGTCAGAATAAGGGACTTCTATCAAACATTAAGTCCCACAGTTAAACAGTCTATAACTTCATTTAATGCTTGAATCACACAGAACAGAGATTACTGAGTAATATTTGAACATTTTCCGGCTCGGTATTAATTCAATCTCTTATTGCATCAACTTTCACTTGTGAATCATTCCGAGAATTAAGTGTTACTCATCAAGACAATGTATGTATCGGAAACTGGAATAATTTTTGTCCGATATGCTGGAGCTTTTGGATGTGTTTTATTTGATCAGGGATGCAATGTCTCGGGAACAACAATAATAATAATAAAAGAAAAAGCCATTTTGGTTTTATTGCTTTTTGTCTCCCTCCATCTGGTCTTGATTAAACCAGGCAGGGGGGGGGACAAGCATCTCTGCTTGAGTGGCATCACTTCCATTCCATTTCACGTTCCCTTTAATTTGCTTAAAAACCTCTGCTATTGAACTCATAAGTGGCGTTCCCATTTCACCAACCTCCCGACGCCAAGACAATATCCCCACGGGACTTTTCTGCCTCTATTTAAGTTGATTGCTTCGAGTGAACATGTTTTTTTTTTGGTGCGGCGGTTTTTAGGACCCACTGGTGAAGGTTCTCCTCCTCCAGAAACACTCGATAAAACACATGAACCAAAATATATCAAAGAGGACGACGGAGGAGACGATGCCGCAGCAGAACTGCATCTATTCCAGTTGTGTGTGAGGGCGTTTGTGGAGCTGAAGATTCAATTATGGTCTCGGCCGCCCATCTGCAGCAGAGGGCCTAAAGACGCACTCTGCCACGCTGTGAAGGAAACCCCTTTGGCGGGTCGCAGTGAGCGTGTTTGCGTAAACCGTGTGCATGGGGCTTGACCGTCTTCCTCTCGCTGGGCCACTTCCTTTCAACCCCCGATGCTTCCAGATTCGCCCGGTCAACGAATGATGTGCAAAGCGTGGAACTGTGTGATGTGGAGAGGGCCGCTGATGTATCCCTGGGCCCTCGGAACTCAGACTGAATCACTCAGCCGGCCGCACACAGACAACGGGGGCAGCACTGCGCGGCTTCGGGAAGGTCACTCTAAGCCTCTGTGACTTTATATATAGCTTTCAATGTGTAAAAATAAATAAAATAAAAGACATTCATGCAGGCAAAAGCACTCGGAATGCTGTCAAACACACACACATGGGCAGTGCTGGTTGATTTTTCACAATTCACTGATGAGAAAAGAGAAGCTGGAAACAAAAACCTAAAAGAAAGACAGCGAATAGCATTGATTCCTTTCGTGCTCGAAGGGGAAAAGCTTCTTGGCAAATGCAAAAGGTGCTTTCCAGACCTCATTTGTTCCACTAATGTGCCTGGAAGACGGTTAACAGCCCCAGAGAGATCCCGGTGGTGGGTTTTCGATAGTTAATGTAAATGCACCACACTGGCTACATTAATCAGACAATAGACAAGTGACTAATCACCCATTTATTGATTAATCGAATAACACATCCATCTCGGTTCTCCTCTCACAACGTATCTGCTTTTGTCTCCTCTCCATCAATCAAACAAACACGTAGTGTATTAATGCAGCCACACTGCTGTTCTTGACTCTAAATGGGATTGAAAGGAAATTTGAGTGACTACATTAATTACACAAGAGTTAGGGCTGAAACATTAAGGGCATCTTCAAAGTTGGAAGCTTTCCATGGGAAAAAAGGGAATTATCTGAATGTTTTTGGGTCATTTAACTGTACTTACCTGTCCGTACTTACAGACAGTTTTGGACTGAAATCCGTTTGTGAGTAAAACTTTATTCCTACATTGAACAACAAAAACATGATCATTGAATAAGATACTGAAATGAATTAAGCTTCTCACCCTAAGTCCTTTCAGGTCTACATTTTCATCATTTAAAAAAAACTACCAATAATCCAATTGGAGTACACATTTATATAATGTTGCTTGTGTAGTTACAGGGAGATAAATCCCAAAAATATAACCTCAGATGTAGTAAATCCACACATTTCTCCCAAAGCCGCAAATCCTTCACACTTGAACTCTAATCTGGCAAAATGGGTCCATCTTTCCTCCGCGCGACCAATGAAATTCCCCCAACCACCATCCTCCTTTTTCCAGATTATTTCTCTCGTTCCTCCGTGATCAGTCCGCTCCTGCTCTTCCCCCGCGCCCTCTTCCTTTCATCACCCGTGAACTCTAGCCTGGCAGATGGGTGAGAACACAGCGCGCAGCATCCCGAGGGGCAGCGCCGTATCCGGGACCCCTACCTCCAAAAATTGTCAGCATCGCTCTACTGTGTCCATGCCATTTTTCATGAGATCATCGAATCCATGCATTCGGATGCGTGCATGTGTGTTTTCTAAATTGAAGCTGCGAGGCGGTACAGGTGGTTATTACGCCATACTACATGTCGGGTGATCGAGTCTTTGGACGCTGGCTGTGAGAAGGAAGAGAAGAACCGAATAAAAACAGACAGAGCCTTTCAAAACAGCTTGAACACAACTGGATGAGAGCAGCAGATGGTGAGCCACCGCCCCAGATCCCTTTAATTACAATACCACTCAGTCGTGCTTTAATCACGCATCGCTTTCTGTAAAAAAAAATAATACTCTGGGAAATACAAGCTCAGATTCATAATGCAGGAGGAGTCATTTTGTTGTCTATTTGCCACAGACTTCGTTGGACGCCTGTCCGCGTGGTTTGGCGCCACATGTCCCTCCGTCGCCTCACCTGACCCGTTTTAAATACAGCTTTGTGGATCTAAGCGCTCCAACCGCAGTACCGCTCACACTCCTCCCGTCAACGGGACCTTTAACTCGATTTAACGACGACCCCCAAAAACGACGGCTAGGTCACCTAAGAAAGATTGTTTTATGCCTATTAGATAATAGCAGAAGACAAGATCGAATTGAAAGAGAACTTGCAGAACAAATACATGTAATAGAGTTAATAACTATTTGGTTAAACTCACTGGCGACTATCTACTGATGATGCAGCACATTGCTGAGTATTTTCCACATTTTTTTTTACCACAGTTCTGCGTGGCGAGAACTTGATATAACTGGGTAATTATGAAGCCCTAACTGACTTGTTTTTTTTTTGGAGACAGATGTTGCGCTCATGAATCTTAACGCCGGTCGGATACCCAAACTGACTGCAAAATGAGACAAGAGGTCTCAGCCCCAGCCGAGGTGCTCTGCTCTGACAAGAGACCAGATGGCTGTTGGTGGGAATAACAAACCACATCAGAGAGACGGAGAGTCAAAGGACGCTGCAAATTGCCCACCACAGCTCCTCCCCCCTCCTCCTCCTCCTCCGACACAGACTGCCTTTTCAAGCTGTGACTTAAACATGTTTTAAATTGAAACAGAAAAGAAAACGTTTAAAGCAAATAGCGTGCAAATCCATTCAAGCCTATTTCTGTGAATGTCTGATGGAGCTTCAGTTGTCGGCCACTATGGAGACAAATTTTAAGACAAATTTTATTAAGTTTTTCCGGCAAAATTGAGTCCTAATTCATTACATTACATTATTACATTACATGTCATTTAGCTGAGGCTTTTATCCAAACGACTTAAATAAGTGCATTTCAACCACTGGGATCCAAACTCAAAGAACAAGAAACAAGAAAGTGCTCGTTCAACAAAAAAGCTCAACAAGTTGCTAGCCCTAACCCCATGAGAGCCATTGTAAGTACAATTTAAGAGCCAATACAATTTAAGTGCTGCAATTTGTTATTCATGAAACATGTAGTTTTTTTATCAAGTAGAACATTTTTTTTTCTGACCTGAAATATGCTCGGTTACTGAATAGGTTACATTAGTGGTCGATATATCAGTTCAAATAAATCATAAACCGGATTCAAAGAGAAGTGAGGAAAACTGCCGTTTCATCGGACAGATTTATGATCCGGCGCCTTTTAATCACAAAGGCACCTTGAAAAGGCGAGTGTAACCCAGTTACAGGCCTGCGATTCAGTGTGTCCGAAAGTATGCGCTCAACACAAGGCAGACAGGGCTCATTATGACGACGAGATGCTAAAGCAACTGTTCCAATAAATGACTTTACTTTCGGTAGCATCCAGCCTGTAGCACGTTCTAAATGAATGGAGTTTGGCCAAAAAACATCCATTCACATGATCAATACTCATCCAACAGAAGGATCATGACTATCTCATAAAAAGGAGCTTGAGCTATTAAATACATCATGGCCGACATGAACGTGGTATCGGAGAGGACCCGCGGATCAAGAAACCATTTCCGTAGAGCAACGTGTCGCCGGCAAAGAACGTGAATGCTTTCAGTCATTGTTTACTGAATAAGCTTTCTGTTGGAGAAAAGTGTCGATTGTTTTCTTACCGGAGACGGTGCTGACGACCTCGGTGGTGTTTCTCAAGCCCACGAAGGAGAACTGGTAGAGCCTCCAGGAGCGAATGTCCCCGACCTCGACTGAGCTTCTTTTCCACTTGTAAACAATCTCCTCCTTGGGGTAACCATCTAAACAGGAGAGAACACTGTCACATTGAGCTTTTCTACAGGACGAAAAGAGAAGAGGAGAGAAATGACACTCAAGACAAGATAAGGTCTCTGCATTTTAAAGCAATGTGTTCACTGTTCAAACTGTTCACACACAGCTGAGCCAGGGGAAGCTATATATATATATATATATATATATACACACACACACATACTGGAGTCCATCTGTGGAGTGAAAAATGTAAAAGCTGAAATACTCAGCTGATTAAAAATAAAAAATGAGCACATCTGTCCATGTCTTGGACTCCAGTAATTGCATTAGATCAAGAGGATGCCGTCTGGTCGGGATAATTAGAATAACAATCTCACTAATGCTAATTGCATGCATAATCAAATTACATTTCATATAGTGTTGAATTTACGTCTGGTATCCAAATTTGGATTAAAAAAAACCACCCTTTTTGGCTTCTTTAAAATGATAAATAACACATTCAACTCGAAATTGCACCTCCTTATCTCCACGGTTGTCGCCAGTCCACACATGCGTTGTGGGCAGCGGACAACGACCGGCTTGAATAATCCATACGTAGCTTCCTCGGTTCAAACTTGAAATGGCTTTGTCACTAAAGTGCTCTCAGCCATGGAGTGATGCTGAACCTCACAGGAGAAGCGGGATGGAAGAATCTGCCACATTAAAGCTGAGCAGGCGGGGCCGTCTGCTCCTTGGCTGGCGACGCATCCACGACAAATTATTGATTCAGTGTCCTTTTGGGAAGCCAGGACAACGATGCTGCCAGAGCCCAGCGATGTAAATTCACTTTGAGCAAGCATAAACGACACGGCGCATCATCTGTATGTGTCAAGCGTTCGCCCTAAACAGCTGTGAAAACAGGTTCTGCCACTGGAAGAAAATCTATAATAGTTTGTGGCACGTGTTGAGAAAATAAGGCCTGCGTGACACAAGGCCTCAGACTGCTCGGGGCTGCGCCTGCCGCCTCGGTTGATTGAGCTCATGATGCTGCACATCAAGTGGATTCCAAAGTTCTGAAAACATCCAGCGCTTTCATCAAATTTAAATGAACGCCTCTGTTCCATTTTTAGGCCCGCTAACCCTCCGCTCTCTCTTTCTTGTTGCTCGGGAGCTGTCCAGGAAGCCTTCTCTCTGGAGAATATCCCATGGTGCATCTCTCCGAAGATCTGCAGCGGCCTCATTACCATAATTTACCGCCCCCCCTCCCCCCCACGTCCATGTGTCCCTTTTAGAACAGTATTGACAAGTGCAGGGAAATCGATCAGTAGCCTTTGGACAAGATGGCAATACGACGTACGTTTTAAATTGCACTGATGAATGCCAGTATATATACTGTATATATACAAATTAATAAATGCTATGAATGAATAATTGCTTTTATTGGTTCGTCTATTGCAGAGCTCCTTGAAGAACAAAAAAACCTTAATCTGGGGAAAAGTGCCAGATAATTGCACGTTAGATAATGTACATGCATACATGAATCTGTTTGCCATATTTTATTGGAGGGGTTGCCAGTTGCATAATGATTCCCTAAATGATGTATTTCCTGTGCTCATATGTTGCTTGTCCATGGGCTCAGAGTGCGTGTGTGTGTGTGTGTGTGCGTGCGTGCGTGCGTGTGAGATGAAAGGGAAAAGAGGTAAAACAGTAGGAGTTCAGTAAATTGCCAAACTTACAGCTTGAGAACTCCAGGGGACACGAGTGCTCGTCCATTGGGAAGTTGTTCAGTTTAAGCTGGCACTCTGCATCGATGGTCAACCTGCGGGAACAAAACATTAAAATATGATAAAAGAACAGTTTACATTTGACAGGGTATGGGGAAAGTCAGAAAAGCATTCCTTTCTTTATCAATATTACCACATGGAAATATTCATTTGAATTTCACGAGGCCAAATTGCCGTTTTTCACAGCAGCACACACACACACACACGTCTTTGTTTTCACACTTGAGGGAGTTTGAAGGCCAAGTCATTAAACTTCCCCTTAATGAGAGAGTGACCTTAAATGACTTTACCCGTCCATGCATCCGCTGTTGTCATGTATCATTGTCCTCCCAAACACAGCGATAATCCTAATTAACCAGCGGTTCAATTCTGAGTTCCTTAACAAATTAATGAAGTGGAAGGGTAGTTTTCTGCATAGCAGAACATCCATCACGGCTTGATTGAGTCCAGAAAGGTTTGCTTTCGCTCTTATTATCGCTGATGATATATTGTGGCGTCTGCTGTATTTATGATGGCCTGCGATGCATGACAGTAAGCACAGGTGATGTTTCCCATGCATTTATCTACCTGCTTCTTGTTAGCTTCATGGGTTTTATACTCGTAACCAGTATGCAAAGATTGTTGTGTAGTACTTTTAACCCATCATAGCAGTAAAGTAATGCAAGACTGGGTTCATTAATCAATAAAGTAACTACTATATTTCGCATAGTTTCTGTTCAAGACGTCAGAGATTTCTGAAACTCAAACTACTGAAATAAATATGAATAGAAGGTTTAAAATGTTCAAACCAGTCAGTTTAGGGTCATGCAGTTACAGTGTAGCCCTCCTGTTGTCCTCATTTTCTGTACACACCCCATGTCCTCCCGGTCAAAATGACCCGTCTTCACTAAACCCCCCCCATATAAGCAGCTTAATTTAATTTTTTTCAACCAAATTTCATCTTGCTTGAAGGAACAACTTGTCATTCACCACAAAATGTGTGACTACTTGAGTTTTCCCTCTTCACAAGGTCCTGGGGGGTCAAGTGAATCATCTTTATGACGTTTTGTTCTGCAAGCTTGCCGTGTTGCTCGTATGCTGCAGAGGACCATGTTATTTTGCATTATTTTTTGAAAGGAAAATCTCTATCTTCTTCTCTATCTTCAGCTTCAGGGTTGATTGGTCTGAGACACAACTAAAACATTGTAACATTCTGTGGTGTGTAAATAACTCTGTGACCTTGATTTCAACTCTATTGGGTAATTTTGACCAGAAGCCCACCTTTGTACCTTTTTTGTAGTAATTGTAGTAATGGAAGTAATTGTTTTTGTAAATAGATTTAAAACTACTTATTATCTTATCTATCTTTCCAACACAGGAAAAGCAATGCTCTTTTATACTAAATCTAAAACAAGAAACTCTTTAGTATCATTTGGTTTGGATAAAATAGCATTAAATGGATCCGAAATAGTGTGGAAGTTCACAGCTGACAATTCAGGCTTTTGATGGGACAAAATGGTAAGAAACTGTTACAATAAATAATTTGGCTATACAATCTAACCAACTGTCGGTCTGCTGACTAATCGATATACACTAAATGTTATTACTGATATGTTATTTCAGAATATCACCTGAGGGTGTACAGTATGCGACCATCGTTCCAGATCCGAAGCATGCGATTGGGTGTGGTGATCCAGTGGGCGTCGGCCTTCTTTGAGTTGCGGAAAAAAGTGTCCGGGATCCAGATCTTTCCGACCATGTTGCTGTTGAGACGTAGAACCTTCATCGTGCTGTTGAATTTTAACCTCCTGTCGTACCAGGTCTGGGCGAAAAAGATGTCGATGGTGTATTCCTAAAGATAAAGGATAAAACAAGGTTTTTACCTCAACCGTTCAGTTAAACTCTGCTAAAAGCCTGATTAATACAACACTGGATAAATGTCTCCATTTGTCAAGAAAAGCTTGCAGACATTATTTTTCTTAACCACTGCTGTCCCCCATATGGGACTCTCCTCTGCGATGTGACATCGAATTGAACTGCGGGCTGCAAAAGCACCGGTTCTTCTGTCCGAGCGCACCTTTTCTATGCCAGTGAGAACGCTACGCTGGAAGACGAGACAACGTCTTGAATCAAGACAGTTTCTGTCCAGGCCAGGAAGTCCCTCTGTTCTTCTTTAAGGGTTCTGTTGAAAAAGACCATCTTGAAGCTTTTAACCTGAAAATGTTTATTGGTGCAACCAATAATTCCCCTTGTTTGGCTCAAGTAGTATCTAACCACATTACCATCCGCCTAGTCAGCCATTTGTCTTTTTATGTATTTATTTTATTGTTTTGAATGGTTGAGTCCTGAGGTGGGAGAGGAAAAAGGGCGCACAGGCATTGTCTGTTGGACAAAGCTTAACGTCCGTCTTTTTTTTCCTCACCTATGTATAGTCTGAGATCTTTCCCAAATCACTCTTCTGTAAAACACAAACAGTTGCAAGCATCCAAAAAACGGCAATAACTGTGCAGCTATAAATACATACATTTCTCCCTCTATTTCTGGATGTTGGTCTACTTCCGCCTCTACAAGCACAGTTATAAATTATCCAAGATTCCGCCTCCGCTAATAAGATTTAAAAATGGTGTTCGTGCTTGTTAGCTCTTCAGAAAATCCACCTACCATTTTTGTCGCGTCATAGTGTGAATGCACGGGCCAGGCCACAGTAATTACATAAGAATGTCGTTACACACACACACACATGTTCTCACTGATCCCGCCAATGCTTCCCTTTCAACGCTACTGTGACTGCAGCTATTGAGAGTGGGAGTTTTAGCTAAGACCAAGTGAAACGGAACACCACCACGTAGAGCAGACTGCTCTGCGGGGAAACAATAGGAGCGAGTTCTCAGCGGGGACGTGCCGCAGAAAACAATGACACATAAAACCACGCTGACGTAAGATTTTCTAATTCTTCTTTTTTATCCAAAAGGACATTTTTCTTCCCTCTCCTGCGCACTAGGAATTCATTAGTTTCTGCGCATTACTTCAACATTACCAACGGAGAGCGAAGAGAAAAAAAAAACATCTTTCCATCCAAAGCATCTCGTTAAGATTCAGTTCCAACTTGTGAAATTGTTATTTTTAGGAATAGGACCACACTGATGGATATCAGTTTTGGAAGAGGACATTGTACAAAAAAGCTGCGTTCCCACTCAAATTGGCAGAAATGATGGTGCATTGGAAGCAATAAAACAATTTCCACACAAACTTTATGGACATAAAAAGTTTCTTGCATCTTAAGTTGATGAAGTGGTCAAAATAATAATGCAAATTTATTCTGTTTAGTCTCTCCGTACTGTGAAAGTTGTAGTCTAAACGCTAGGACAGCAACAGCAAGAGAACATATTATTGGACTAATACCGATATTTCTCAAATTGATATTGATAAGTGAGTACGCCTTCTGAAGGTTAACCTACATATCATAAGAATTTAAGGTCATTCATCCGTAGATAACTGAAATACCTTTCAGAGAAAGAAAAAAAACCTTTTGTATGCTACTTTTCATTAAAGAAATGTTTAGCAAAAACAGCTTTGTAGTCGGTGAACTCAGTTACATTTAGCACAACCAGTAAACAACTGAAATGTGTCATTTTCACCATTAAACAGATGGCAAAAAAAAGAAGCTATTAAAACCCGATCAAAGGAAAATCATAACCTGCCATAATAATTTGAATACACAAGGGAGCTTGAACAGGTGACACCTTGGATGTCGCTGATGCACTTCTTGGCAACCACAAAGTGCTTTATTTTTTTTTATGAAATGCCATACGTGGCACAAATTCCAAATATATAGTCAACTGTTTATCAGCATTGGTAATTTAAAAAAAAAGAGAAGATGTTTAATGCAATGCACAGGCGAGAAATGCATCAGATCCATCCCCTCCAGGTGCAGTAGTTGGGGGAGCTGCTCGACACCGGCATTGCGCCGCTGCAGTAGAAGAGCAGTGGCGCAACATAGTGATTATCTGCACCAAACCGATCCACCGTGACTGCAAGCATCTGCTCTGCTGAAGTGTGCTTGAGCAAGACAGTGAAACCGTGCCAGGTCCAGAGAGCCGGGTTCTGGATCATTACGCGCTCAGCCCCCTGACGATGGGGGCAGGCCCCAAGACATTCTTAAAATAAATATCCTCTGTTAGTTACACATGCAGTTTCCGCCTGATTATCGATATCAAACATTGCCATGTTAAAACAATTTATCAGTATCACTCACCATATTGATGGCATTTACTGGGCCAATGCTGTTGACAAACATGTCTGTGTGGATCACTGTTGGTTTCACTGAAAAGAAGCACAAGAAAGTCAGTACTATGGTGATCGGTCATTTATCATAGACATACACAAGACATTTCAGGAAGTCTTTGATGAGTCTCTGTCTTCATCCTCAGTGAAGAAAGAGAGAAATAATCTCCTTGTTGTGAATGTTTGAAGAGGAAGAGGCTCAGCTGGCTCCCAGTCGATGCCATTTCAGTTTTATCTGATGCACACCTGATTGACAGGTGCGTATGACGAAATCGTGAGAGACTCTTTAATAATTTCACACTCTGCAGCAAGTTCAATGAATGCAACGTTTCGTCCATGGATCTTTAACAGGCATGAAATCCAGAGTATAAAACATCTTTGCACTAAACCCAAATTCCATGAATTAAATGGTAAAATCATTATTATAATTACTATGATATAATTATCCCAATACACAAGATAAAAAAAAATCTATGTATACAATTACATCATACAATATTGCACAAACATGTTGAGCTATTTCAAGCCAACATTTGAAATAGTTAAAACGTTTTCAAACATAGACATGTCAATAGACTCTAATGAAGACATGTGTAGAAAGCAATCATACAGTTTTGCTGCTGTAAGTGTCTTGGGTATTTGTTTGGTGTTGGATTTCATCCTGTGGCCAAAGTGAAAAAAATGGGGATTTCATATTCTTGTAATTGATGGCTGAATTTCATTTATGAAAACCACACTACACCTGGGGGGACATTTTCATGGTGAAAAAAACTTTGTTTGTCCTTTCTGCAAAACTCACGTCCCATTTTGCACAATACCTTTGTGCCCTCTTCGAAATCCCATCCACCCCTTTACTACCCAGCTATACCTCAGAAATGTGAGCTCCTCTCGCTAGCCAATCAGTTACCGTCTTTTCTCACAGACCCGCTGATGCCGGGGGCTCCCAAAGTGAAGCACTTTTCTGTTTGGGTGTACTATATAATAATAATCATAATAATAATCTGTCTGCGAAATGTCTTTACTTGAAAGGTTTGAGGAAGGCTTTCAAATTCTGACCGCCATTGAGCGATTCACGCTCTAAATTTGAAAATATTTAATATTAATATGCAGGCACTAAACTCACAACTATACCTCAAAGAAAGTTCTGGATCCTTAATTGAGATGATAAAAAAATGGACGTCTAGAAGAGGAATCCAATTACATTTTTTGTAATATTGCCACATGGATGTTTAAAATGACCTCATTTAGCGTGCATACCAGAATACATGCCCAAAGTGGCGATATTTAAGAAAGTATATTTTGGAGCACTGTCCTCTACTTTCCTTTGCTGAACTATCAAACGTTGCAAACTTGTGTGCATCGATTATCTTTGCTTGAGCACTTGCATGTGTAAATCTGTCCACCACACGCCATGCATTACACCTTACCGTCTGCTGCCCACACTTAGTGAGACGGGCAGACGTCAGAAGTGGTTTGGCTCGGGAAACTGGAAAGCTAGGTGTCAAACTGACAGCCGTGCTCCGTCAGACCCTCAAGAGTCAGCCTGCATCGCTACGCTTCACTATAATGTGTATCTTTATGGATGACGGGACGTTAGGAGCGATAGGTGTATAGATGGGGTCACACCGGCCCACATGCAACTGCATTGCAACCGCAAAACCCCTTTGCACACGCATATCTTCGAACAAACTCCTGTTCACATTACGGCCAAAAAGGAGTATCACAGTATTTTGTAAGATTCTGACGGTATCCCGGTATTTTTTTCAAATAGAAACATTTATTCAGTGATTAAAAAAGATCACCGCTTGCTAGCCAACTTGCTCGCGACTGGCCAGCGAGTTAACGTTAGCTCGTTAGTGAGTTAGCGCTAACTTGTTACCCTGTTAGCGAGTTGGCGTTAGCTGTTGTGGCTGGCTGCTAGTGTTGCCACCAGAGGGAATACCAGCTGCTCGACCAACTTTGCGTGAAATTTTTCAAAACCAAAAACGCTCCAAACAGCAGACACAGCTCCCCTCCTGGGCAAAGAGCGTTTGTTGTGTCTTATAATTGGTGTAAAGTGTTAAAACCATGCTGCAATGTCAGTACACGTAAAAGAAGTAGCTCTGACCAAATCAGTTCACAGAATGACCAAACGCAGCTCCATGCACGCGCAATCATCTACACCTATTCTCCTCAAACTAACCGTAAAACTTCATGTCCTCTCTATTGATCTGTATATCATCTTAATTGATCATAATTATATAAAGCAATGTATCTTTTTCTAGAAGGAAATTACATTCTGTCACTCTCTCTCTCTCTCTCTCTCTCTCTCTCTCTCTCTCTCTGTTTCTGTCCTATTTGCTTCACTTTTCATTCGCACTAAAGACTCCAGGGGCATTAAAATTAAATGAGCATCAGGATGGACTTCAAAGGGGAGGCTGAGGCACATTCAGCAATGAATCTGAACCCACAGCATTGCAGCGCTTTGAGGAGTGGAGGAGAATCTTTGCTTCTGCCTTGGTACGGCCGGTTGATTGGTTGGTTGATTGGCTGGTGGATCTGATGACACTGTAGCCAGCTAATTATAACCCATCTGTAGCTGTGTAACTTGGCAGCAGCTGGAATGCCACCAGTGAGCAAGATCATAGTGTGTTTGAAGATGATGGTTAAGACGGTGGCAGCCAGCCGCCCAGCTACGCGACGGCTCTCTGGGCTGCTGTTGCACCTCAAAGCAGATCTGAGCTGCTCTCCAATTTATAGCGCAAGCCCACTTCTAGAGTCTTGAGAATAAAAATGCTGCCCTTCATGGAGTGTGTTATATTGCATGCAGCAAAGGGGAAAAACGCAAAGCATTTTACCAGACTAACTGTACACATCCATGTTACTTTCATCTTGTGCCATCATTTGGACAATTTATTAGCCATGCTTTAAAACTGCATCGGGTCAGTTATTGGAGGTGGCACTCCAGCTTAGGCGTTGTTTTTCCCCACATAAAATCATTTGAAGATGCTCCTTTAAGGAAAGCGTTGACACCTGACAGGCATATCAGGAATCTATCAGTGGCCCATATATTCACACCTTAGGTCAACAGTAGAAGGTAGTAGTGAAAAAGACCAGGGCAAATTTCAAATTGGGATACAACTTTCTGGAGTTTCTTAGCAGCTGAGGGGTTACATTTACAATTTACAATGTCAAAGGCCAGCTACATTGGTCCTGCAAGAGCATTAATTCAAATCTATTCTTACCATCGGCTGCTTTAATACAGCAATAACATCTCCCCGGCACCGAACGGCAAAGCCATTCCCTGCTAGCATATGAAGATGCATGTCTATTATTCTGTAAGAGGATGTGAAATGTTCTGACTCAAACCTGTTTCCCAGGAATACTGACCCATGAATCTTCAAGTATTCAAAGGGTACAAAATGTCACCCTACTCTGCTCCTGCAGATCGAAGGCTTGAGGATAGACGGACACTTGTGCACGGAGCCCTGTCCGGCTGTCTGCCAACGTGAAGGGTATAAGACACTGGTCCCTTTCTCGCATCGACAAGACAAGCCTTGCCACACTGAACCGTTAAGGGCACACTTATCTCGTCAATGGTTATTTATTTACAGTCAACCAGACGACACTATCCTCTCTGTGACATGGCAAACCTGTCCTAATGAACAGAAGAAAGTTTGCATCTATCCTGAATAAGGATTGCTCATCTAGCACCACTGAGCTAGCCGAGAAGGAAGGCATAAATTATTACATCTCGCGCTGTCACGAGCATGATGAGCCTCCTCGACCAGCAGATGCATGCTTTACTTCTTTGCGTTCTCACGGGGAGGGGGTTCAGTTCGCTAGAGAGAAAACCTCAGTCAACGTCTCCAACACTCGGCAACTCACCCAGAAATACAATCTATATAGATAAATATGTTTCCCAAAAAGTGAGAGGAATAATAGGCATCATGGATTTTACGGTGAACTGTCCCTTTAAAACTCGACTTATTATTCGCCAGGACCGTGTGTGTTCATCCGCCATTGGCCCAACACTTTGTGGTTCTCCTGAGGTTTGTTTGGCTAATCAAATACAAATGCACAGCCATCACTCAGTCACTGCCAGGCGATAAATGTGTATTTCTTTATGATTCTGCAACTAATACTCAATCAATTTGCAAGAAATCTGCACCCACCTCCGATGTCAGGTCTAAGTTTGTTGTCATATCCGTCTAGTAGGCTGTTTAGGACGTGTGTGACGTCACTCTCGTACACTTTGGGAGTCAGCACCCACGTCTTGTTAGTAGCCTCGTCATCGTCTTCAGTCTGGAAGGAGCTGCGAGGAGGAGAGAGAGAATAAATGATATGTTTAAAAAAAAAAAAAGAAAGAAAAGCGGTGTTTTTTTTTAACCGTGCTCTGCTTTCTTGAAAAATAAAATCAAGGAGCTTAGAGTGTTGGTCAAAAAGGTATATTTTAAGTTATCATTTTGTAGGATTAAGACATGAATTAACTATAGTTCACATTCAATCCAACACGTGACATAAAACATTGACTTTTTACATTTTAGGGTTATTATTAAAACAACCCCCCCTTTAAAAGTAGTTATCTCTTTTACGTACCAGATATACCTTTTTTTTTATAAAGGAGAACTTAGATTTAGTTTATTTTGAACATACATCTGGGAATATCAGAGTTGGCCACCACACCAGCTGAGAGACACTATTCTATATACTACACAATATGCAATGTGACACATTGTCTTTATCATTAAATTGGTCCTTGTTGGAAGCCTTGTACTAAATTTCCCCCCAGCGCAAGACCTTGCCAATGTTTAATTTAAGTAATGTGGTTAGGCAGTCAGCAACTTTGCAGGTATGAGTCATGCAAAATCACTGCAGTTTTGAGCAGCAGATTTTAGTATTAATGTTGAGTAAGTTGGACGCAAAATGAAATTCCCACCTGGACAGATTCATCACAAGCATTCGTCAAGTAAAATGTTTTGACTTGTGTTGGCTTCCATCCAGGTTACCACCTCCCACCAAAGATCGAGTTTGATTAACTGACTGAGAAAGCGCTGCGATACCGTTTACATCGGACAAGGCGGTAATCTCTTCAGGTAACGGTGTAATTGTAGGTGTAATTGTAAGGCTTAATGCCTTGACATCCACTCAAAGTACAAGGTTTCACTACCACAAACAGTAAGAGACTAAATCAACCCACTGCATCCAAAACAACTTTATTTTTATATATATATATATATATATATATAAATATATATGTGATGCAGATACTATAAAAGGCATGTCGAGAGAGCACAATTATAGCTACGACTACTTCTTAACACAAGAATTTAAATGTACACACTCTTTTTGGGAGGATCTAATTTAATAACACGTGTCATATCTTGTTCTATTGGGCCTGTATGCGTATGCATGAAAGAGAGGCCTACAAAATTAATTACGTGGAAGCCTCAGATGAGATAAAACACTGATAATTAACACATATGTTTACAGGCACACAGCGCGTCGTAAAAGCAGCCAGAGAAAGGTGATAGATTGATGCAGCACAGTTTCTCAGAAAGTATGATGTAGAGATTCCGAGAAAAAAGGGTTTGGAGAATCAGCAAACAGCATAAAAAGAATGAAACTCTTGGGAACATTGAGAGGAAGAGACTTCTTAATTATAATTATATATAATCATGGGAGAGGTGAGGAAAAATAATGGTAAAGAACAAGGATAGAGGCTCTGATGGCTTTCTCATGTTCTATTAGGCTCGTTGTGAGGAATTATGTTTGGGACAGCACTCTTCTTCAGACTGCATTAAGTTCCATTCATCTCAACCTTAATACTCGTGCCACAAACATTAACGCTTGATATTTTTCTCAGGTGGATCCTTTTATACATGCCGTTTGGGATGTCATAAAATGAATGTCCAAGGGGTATTTGTCTCGGGCACTGACAGACTAGTATAGTCCTGTATAGTTGCATAGATGGGCAGATGAAAAATCACTAATGACGAATAGATCATAAAAGGAAGAGCTACGTGTTCTCCTCTGCGAGCAGATCTGATGTTTTGTCTACAAATGTGGACCGGAGGGTTCTGTGCCAGCGAGTGCTGAACGTGTGCGTGCTGTTATGCCTTTTTGTGAGGATGTTCGTGTTTGTTTTTCACGCATATGCATGTTCGCAGCTGCGTACGTAATGAAGGTGAGGACTGGAGTTAAGTGTTGTGTTCACATCAACTCTCATTAAACACGGGCTGATATCTTCAATTATTCTAACCCTTCATAGGTATCATCAATGAACAAAATCTAATTTTGCATGATCCTTCATGAGAAGGCCTAAGTAGGGAAATAGCAGCAAAACCAGCTATAGAACATCTCGTTCATATTATTAGCTCTTGGGGTATGATCGTTGCATGTTTTTAACTGTATATAATAACAGAATCAAGTCTAGTGGATCCTCATGCTAATCAACGACCAAAACAAAATTGGTTCTTCACAAAAATAAACCCGTCCTGCACGTCGTATTGTGGCTACAGCACAACTCTCCTCTCCCGGGCTGAGCTATTAATAGAACCACAGTAGAAAATGCACGGGCAGCTTTTTTTAAATATTTACCTAAATATAGTATATGTAAATAAAGTATATGTATATGTGCTGTTGATTATCATATCAGATCCTCCTCGTGGTACTCACTTATAATTCAACCGTCAGCCTGCTATACTTACTCTAACTGACCTCAGGTAAGTAAGGACAAGTGTATTTACAGGCTAATCTCCAAATCCCACAAATACATTGATGCTAGCATGCCAGCAATCAGCTACAGTGAAGCAGATTAGGTCAATATGTATCGCTGTCTATGTGGTGCAAAGGGTCAATCAGTAATTCTGTAGCGTATTTTATGGTTTGGACAAAAAGGTATAGTAAAAAAAAAGCCCCGAAATAAAGGCACGTTGTTGCCCAATAACCAAGGTCCCACTTCGAGTTGCATGTGGTGCTTATTCGGATGAGTAATGGTTTTTAATTCTCAAAACCTCCATCCCAGGAATCTGAAATCACTTGAACATAAATGCTTTTGTGTGACTAACAGCAAAGACGGGAAGCTGGTAAATGTTGCAGGTGATGGGGGAGTCTGGGGTCAGTCTGCTGGGCACGAACCCACCTCGACCTGATCCCGGACCAGCGGATGTGGATGGTAAATTGTAAACAAGAAGAAATAAATGCCAGTGGATTCAAAATGATGAGTATATGATGAACTGTATCTGAAACCTAAAATGCTTGAGTTGACTGTTGAAAAAAAACAGTGAACATCAGTTATAAGAAACCTCACTTTGACATCACTTCCTCCTGCAATGGCCATGACATCTGAATTTACTAAAACGCCTAGTGGATCGTGTCCCAACATCTGGAGTCTAACTATTGACTGAAGGAAGAAAATGCCAAAACCTTCTTCTAAACAATAAATCTTTTACCCGGAGGAGGACTGTGCATTGGTATCCACGGTGATGCAATCAGAATCACTACACATAGTAGCTGTCGATGACTCACAAAAGAAACATAGATTACTGAAAGCATCCCAGCGGCCTTGAGAGATGCCTTATGTAAGAGGTCATACACATGAATCACAAATAAGGTCTCATGCAAATTACCGTGCCATTAGCTGTCCTCTAACAACTACACAGGGATTATGCATGCACTATTTGAAACAGAATACATCTGGCTGTGATAGGGGGTTGCTAGCTCTGAGCCACATAAATGACATTTGCACAGGTGTTTACATCTACAGCGCTCATTTGGCTTTGGTGTGATTATCTAACAAGCACCAAAATGACGCAGCGGAGCTCCTTACTTATCAGTCATAAAATCCATAACCTCCACATAGAGGCGGGGTGACGTATTTGCTCGAGCCGTACCGCTGGTGCTTTTCTGATTGTATGAACAGGCCTCACGGCGGAGCCTGGGCACCGGGGGGGGGGGCAGGGAGCCCGGAGGTCGCGGCGACTTGAACGTCGCCCGATTAACATCTTTTCTAAAAAAAGAAGACGAAAGCCCATCTGCCATCTTTCCCAGTGCCTCCTCTCGTCTCAGTGCACGCGGAATAATGTCTTGAAGGGGGATGGGGAGGAAAAAAGCTTCTCTCAACAAAATCAAATCTGCACCTTCTTTCAAGCTGAAATGGCAGTCCTTTGTGTGTGTGTGTGTGTGTCAAGGATGACTCCATATGTGTTATGCTTGCCCTTATTGTTCCTTTACACTTGCATCACTGTGTGATTGTCTGCCATTTTGAAATGCTTTTTTTTTCTCATTTCAAACAGGCGAGATGAACCATATCCTCATTCGGACTCCAGATGTCTTTATTGCAAACGATTGTTTGCATTAAGCTACTGGAGTTGTGCCACATCGGACACCTGCGTTTAGTGTCGATGATCTGATCCTCCTGATCCCCAAAGCCTGGTCGGCACAGACTACAAGGCAGCCTTAGCATCGGGCGCATTAGCCGGCCACCACTGTGCTATTTCCAGCACTGGACATATTGTGAGAGCGCTCCTGGGCTCTATGTAGACGTGTTAAAACCGCAAGATTGCGCGGTGTTAAATCATCTGATTCTCACACTTTCAGCGGATCGTCGCTTTGTGACTTATGTAAAAAAAAAAAAGAAAATCTTTGTCTTACAAAAAAAATATATATATATATCACACTGCCAGGTCCAACCACGATGAAACATGTGATGTATGCACAACATGCTTTGTTTTAGTGGGGGGGTTTTCTCATGAAAAGAGGTCCCCTCTAATCGCCCGGGTTGTGTTGGCATCGGATGGGAGGCGCCGCAGCGTTACGCGTTGTTGCAAATAAGACACACGCCAATCGACAAAAAAAAAGCGACATAGATTCGCGATTCGGAGGGTAAATGCGAGGGGCATCGATGGCTTACCTTGTAGGAAGATTAACGGCAATAAACACCCAGAGAAAAAGCTTCAGGGGGAGGGAAGGCTTCGCCATTGCTGTCGAGCTTTTGGAGGCAAAATTCGGTGAAGCCTTCATCACCATCTTCGTTTTCCTCTTATTGCGGATGGACGTGTCCGTCTATTTACTGCGAGTCCTCCCTACGATACATAACGCACGTTAGCGGACAGCGGGTCTGCAAATCTAGACCCGAGGCGGACGTGCGTTGAAGTGAAACCAGCCAAAACAAAATCGATGCGGGAAGAAAGGTTTTCTTTTTTTCTCGCGTGTCTGTTGGCGAATCGTCAGTCTAACAGGGCCCTAAATAATAATTAAAAAAAAAGAACCCCGGTAATATGCAACGCTAATGTCGAGCGGCTGGGGGGGGAAAAAAAAGGAAAAAACGGAAGAGCTTCAGCTTGAATGCAGATTAGCACTGGGGTCAGAGAGGAGCGGATGCACGTTGCTGCAGCACGCACCAACACATGCGTGGTTCCACCGAGCGGAAGCAGGGCTGCACCGACTCCAGTGAAAAAGACTTAGCCCGGTGCTGCGGGGAGGGGGTGGGGGGGGGGGTGGGTATGATGGTTTTATGTTTAACTGCACAAATACACGAATTCAAGTAATTATTAGAACACCTGTAGGATCTGTAAATATTTTTATGCCTCCAAAACATGATTTCATTTAATAATGTTCGTGAAACATGCAGATCGTTGCTCTAAGTACAATAAATAACAGATGAAGTGAGTCCTACTGTTTTTTATCCACTTTTCACTTTAATATTGTGTATTTGGTAAGCGGCAGCACATCTCTCTGGCGTAGTGTGAATATACTTCCAACTTTCACGCTAATGTTATCCCAATGCCTTCTGCAACTCAAGCCAAAGGCTTTTCTTTGAATGTGAAATAGAACTGTCCGGTTTATTTTCCAACTCATCCACAAATTTACTCGATGGGGCTGAGGTCCAGACTTTGAGGGGGCCAGTCCGTCATTTTCAATGTTCCAAATTATGTTAAGAAATAGCTTCCTTGACATCGTAATTTAATTTTAGCATTCTTTGAATGATATTTTTCCACAGAAACTCGCCTATATGTAATCATAAAGAAATATTTTTGTGCGTGTGTTTGTGTATGTGTCTGTGTTTGAGTGCGTGTCCCTTTATGGCCCAAGAATCCTAAATCAGGCCTCAGTTGAATCTGGTCATGCTTTCAGGACCTTGGACAGCTTTACTAGATTTCATCTGTTGGACCAACATTCAGCACCAAGGACAGCGTCCGTAAATTTGTTGCTGCTCAAATGAGATGATACTTGCTGTAGCGGCCCAGTTTTAACAATACAAAGAAGCAAAAAGAAAAAACGGCATCTTCCAAAAGAAGCTGATTTCTTACCTTGGTTGTTCATTTTTCACTTAAATTGATTGTGTCAGGTAGCCTTTGCCAGAGGACATATCTAATCTTTGGCATCATTCTCACTTCTTTAATGATGTATGTTTTTTTCCAAGTCCTTTGACGTAATGGCAAATCAATCTAGGAACAGCATCTTGAGGTTTGTATATTCCTTGGTAGGGTGCTCTCACCCATTTTATTTTCCTTATACAAGTAAGATAATGCTCCTGTTTGGGTATGGTGTAAATTCTTTCCAAGGACTCCTTAAGGCATGTTTGAGAAGACAGAATGGTAGCCAATCTCGTACTGTCTCATAAAAAACTTTCATACTAAGTTTTGCCATTCTCTCTCTCTCTCTCTCTCTCTCTCTCTCTCTCTCTCTCTCTCTCTCTCTCTCCTGATTCTCGATCTATTTATACGCATTCTCTAATACAGCGTTCCTAAATGCTACTTGAAAAGATAGAACTATTTCTATGTGCGTGACGTAAAAAAAAAAAGACCAAGGTAGACCAAATGTCCTCAGCAGCATTGTTTTGTTTTATTTTTCAAATGACCCAAGGACACATCTGTCAAGCCTCTATTTAAAGTTTTCTTAAAGGGCCCATATTATGGAAAAATCTCCTTTTCTGGTATTGGTGTTATTGTGTGCCTCTGGTGCTTCCACACACATACAAACTTGGAAGAAAATCCATCCATGCTGTTTTGAGTGAGGTACAGGTTTCTGAATTGATCCCGTCTTCAGCCTCTGAACGAGCTGTTCAAAATCGCCTAGGTTTGTTACGTCACAAACCTAGATATTTGAATATTCCCACCCTCTCCAGTCCCGTTTTCCAATCACAGCCTGACTGCGCGAGTTTATGCGGAAGTCCGCCAACCGCTCCCGGCTTTTACTTTATTATTATTAACAGGCACAGTGTACACGCTGGTGCTAGCTGAGTCATGGTGCATCATTCCGAAATTCCCCTCTTAACATTTATTCTATGCTCATACAGGTGGTGAACACGATAACTTTTATGGCCCCGTGAGGCAACAGCCACGCAAAACTATTGTACTTTTTTGTTCAAATGTTTGAGTCCTGATTCATTCACTTCGAATGACAAATGTCCGTCATCTGGTTTCTATTTTTTTAACATTAGTTTTTAGACCATTGCAATCAGAGTTGATTGGAGCCGCCCAAGCATAACATGCATGGAAGATGAGCTGTGTCTGATTGGGAATAACCATCATGTGTTTATTTGTGGCAAGTGAGCCTCAGTCTGTGGAGACTTGGGTCGGTGGCTCAGTAAGTGGAGATTTGGGTCCCACAAGCCTAGCAGGTGTTTTTAACCTTTAATAATTGACTTTATTATTGTTTTACGAGAGTAAAGTACTAGGAGAGTAACCTCCGTTACCCTTGCATGCCCGTTTTTCAAATTGACATCCCAGCATAGATATTATATCTACATCTTTGGAAATAGAAATTACATTTTTGGCCTTTCTCATTATACACAGTGAATGGAACTGGTCTAAACACACACACACACACACACACACAGAAATGATCATGCATGTCCCATATCATTCAGTCTTTGGGGCGAGCTGTCTCTCCCTGCCCTGCAGCCATGTCACAGCTGTCAAGAGACTTTTTCTGTGAACAAAATGTCAACATCAGACTCTGGTTACCTGTAGGAGATATTGATGGAAGAGGTCATTCAGAAGAATGCCAATATATTTAGTGGTTAGTAAGTTTTATGGTTAATTAACCATATATGTATTATGTTAGTGGTGGACCTTCACAGTTGGGTTTTAAATTGAGATAAAAACAATTAAGTAGAGGTAAAAGCTCCCTTCTCCCTTACGTCATGTTACAAGATGTCTAATTTCAATCTATATTCCAACATTTTTCAGGCTGCCAGTTAATACCACCGGAAAAAAATCAACCTCTCCTCCTCTTTTTCCAACTGTGTTTCCCCTTCCACCTCTCTCCCTTTCACACACACACACACACACACACACACTGGTGGAGAGAGAAACAGGAAGGGAGAATGAGAGCTGTCAGGTTGGATCCACTTGGTCCAGTAGTCACAGCAGAGTTAGAAACCAAACCGCAGCATCCCCATATAACCGGTACACCTGAGCTCTCACACATTGACCTACCTAGCAAATCCTATGCATTCGTCTGTATTTATAACATTGAAAAAAGTACACGGGTGTAGTTACTTTTATTGGCGTATTCTTAAAGGCCCCAGAAACACATATCTTATAGAAAAACCAGCCCATTATAAAAGGTTTTTACGCCGGGAATCCAAATGATTGGGTACACTGTGGGCGATGACGGTACTAGCTTTTTGAAGGCTCGGTTTAGTGACACATCTTCTTAATAAAATATATATATATATATATATATTTGCAGACGGGGTGCATGTGTGAGTCTGGCTACGCTAACATGTTGTGTCATCTTTAGATAAGAGCTGAGGGAGTTATAGTCTTCTATAATGGCACCATTGAACACACAGATGCCCAGTTCCACTATCATTCCAGTTTTACAGCCCACACATATGCTGTCACAGGCCCACTCGGTTAGCATCAAGCTGTGGGAGCAGAATGATGTACTGTAAGTACTATTGGAGATGAAAATTTGGTCTGGCATTCAAACTACTGTGACGTAACATCTCAAAAAGAAGCAAAACGCAAAAACTTTTGAAACTTCAAAACGGAATCTTCGGCAGCATAGATAAATATAAATAAAATAGAAACAACTGAAACTAAGGTCAGTTGGTCTGCTTATCAAAAATAGCAAATGTGCAAACACGTCCCTCCTCGCGGAGAGCTGTCGAAAAAAACGAACACGAGAAAGCACTCGCTGAGGTCTGACATGAATAAAATGTTTAAAGCACATCTGAAATGCTGCCTGACTGGATTCCACCTCAGTCCCAATAACTGCATCCATGCATTTACCATAGCTGTCACGTAGCCGAACCTTCTTTAAAAATGTTATTAAACCCCATTTAGAAATTGTTTCTTCATCCAACAACTTGCCCTGCTGAGTCATTCAGGGCTGTCGGCCATTAAAAGTTACAGCACAGCAATTCTTGATCTCCTGCAAGTGATTTAAGCTTGTAACAATCTGTCACACTGTATGCTTCATGGCAACATAAAAAACAATAGGATAAGAATAATCCTGTAGTTTACCACCTTGACCCAGAATACCAACTGCACATAAGAGGAACATGTGTTTCATTACCTTTTCTGTTGCCTTCTTTTTACATTTTCAAATGATCACGGAGGTGTGTAGTTGAATGGGGATAATACCACTGGAATAGGCTTGATATGTGATGCCAGCAGCCTACTCATTGTGGACACAGGCAGCCACAGAGGATGTGAACTCCTTCAGACTTTTGGGCACTCAGATGTGTCCACCTGAAGGGGGCACGAGCCACCAAATCGATCGCCTGGTGAGCCTGAATGGCGCGACCCAACAAGCTATTACCCTCCCTCTGTTAGCATTTAACACGCTGAAATAGATGGACTTTGTTTTGGGCCTCCCCCGGGGGAGTCAATGTGATGAATGATTAATTACACTATGTAATCAATCATTCATCACAAAGGCTTTATATATGATGCTGCACTGCAAAGCGGTGATACTATATATACATAGCTTGCAGATATTTTCGACAGGAACCTGCCAATGAACTGCAAACTAATGGACACTGAAACCAAGGTCGAACCTGTTTTGACAAATAACAGTAATAGTAATGTTTGCAATGGTCTTTCACCATGACGGCTTTTTGAAGTCTGTGCTGGGTAACATACAATATGAATATGTCAGACTATTACTTAAAAAATAACTACTTTAGAAAAGGAAAAAATGGTCCCATTTGAGTTTTTGATTTGTCTTTACAGAGTTGAAAGATAGTTTAAAGTGACAACCAATATGTCTCTCTCTCTATTGTTTTGATTCAGCAAACCGCCTATTGTATGCGGATTGAACAAACCATAAGGATTTGCTGTAAGCCTATAACAATAAAGCTCAATCGTGTGATTTGCATGAGGTTTGCACACATGCTGCCAGCCAGCATCTGACCTGCGCTGCCATTACGGGGGACATTAAACCGGCTGATTTCACGGCCTCTGTATGCGGCGTTTGGTGTGCTTGACGGGTATAATCTGCACTCCCAAAGGTAGATCACTGGGAGTTTCTGCTTTCAGCTCTGGTGCTCTCCGGCCTTTGGTGTTCGCTTCGGGGTCGCGGCTTTATCGAGCACAAACCTCGCTCGAGACCAGAGTCACTGAAGCAGAAACTACAGATTACATACAAGGGAGAAGATGCCAAAATGGAAGAGAGCGGCACTAGCTATAGGCAGGGTGTGCATTGTCAAATAAGTTAAAGCAGAGGGAGAGTGAAGTTTTTTTTTTTTTTCCTCAACTCTTTCTTCCTTGAAACCTCATAAATTTGTCACCTTTTTTTCTAAGGTCTCATTAGAGAAAATAAAAATGAAGCATGTGAAAGCCGCGTCACAGAATGCTTCAACACATGCCAAAAACATTATCTCTTTAGGGATGTGCTTATAGCCTGAAACATTATTCTAGCAAAAGTAAATCTCCCTTTGAGTACACAACAGTTGCCACCAAGCCCCAAAGGTCCTCCTGACAGAATGCTAATGTCATGAAATCTCACACAATGCTTCTTGTGCTGAGGGGAAACACTTTTCAGCTAAATGCAAATGCTTTTCTGCCTGTTTATTGCACCTCTTTCAAATTTGCGTTAATTTGCAGATTCTGTTGATAGAAATGACCCACAAACATACATGGATGTGTACAACTGCTGCTTTCCCTGGATTATTTTTACAGGCTTGAGCATCGCATCCCTTTCACCTCAACTATGAAATGCAAAAGGATCAGAAGAGAAATAAATGACTGTACTTCAGAAGCACACAGACTTAAAATAAGTTTTTTTTTACGAATATGAGAACTACTTTTCCCATATCGGTGGAGCACATCTGAACACACCTCAGTGGATTTGAATGCGTAGGACAAGGCTGACTCTGGAGCTCTTCTCTTTGCCCGTCAGAATGCTTACATAACATCGCGTTCGACCCAAGGCCATAGCACTCCGTCCTATTGTGTGTAGCAAAGCATCGGTTGTTACAACATGTGGTTAATTGGTTGGTGGAGAGCATCACCGACCAAATAACCAAATAAGAATTGAGGACCTTAAACTCCATGAAAGAAGCACAAACACACACACGATTGCAGAATGACAGATTGTGAACAGTGTGTGTGGACTGACTGGAAGCAGCCTGGAGGCCAGACAAGTTTGCTCTGACAAGTGAGCTGATCGAAGAGCAGGGCATCAGTGGTCAGCTTTAACAGTTAAAATGGGACCATCTCGAGAAACGTCTCCGGCATCACAATAGAATTCTTCTTTGTCAATCGGTGAACTTGTTTTCTAAAAATGTGTATAACACCAGTAGACTCATGAAAGGAGGAGCGCACACGCTGGTGTGACGCAGACAGGACTGTGGTGTCTGCGCTGTGAAGATCAGGAAATGCACAGTCGCACCTGAAAGAGAATGAGGGAGACACAATTTCTGTGGAGACAAGAGCAAAAAAACAACAACACAACATTGCATCACATAGCTACAGATGTCGTACTGTGAGTCCTCTGATAGAGTTTACAGAAAGTATTTTGTTTATGAAGCAGACGAATGTATTCTTCAGGCCTGACGCCTAACCCAGGGCCATTAGCGCTTACCTGCAGAGCTGGAACATGAGTCGGGTGTAATGTAGATGGAAAGTAAAGTGCCTCGGGCTGAAAGACGCATTTGGTGAAACAGGAGTGTCTGGGACTCCGCTTTGGGATTTGCTCGATTCCAGAGTAAAAACCCCTGTTCATGTTGTATTTTTCAAAGTGTTGAGCTCCCGCATTCACAAATCCTCAGTTCTTTGGTAATTTTGTTCCTTTCACTGTCACTTATTATTGAAAAGTTAGTTTCAACATGATACCGGGAGATGAACTGTTTCCCATATCAGCACTTGAAATACAGACAGCATGAAAAGTACTACAACCATTTTACTATTTGATATTGACATGCAGCATTATAAAATATAATACATTAGAAATGATTCCTCAATCTGTTTTGTGTGACTTCGCAGAATCGGAGACATTTTGAACACGTTGAATTGGACATTGAATTTGATTTTATGGTGCTTTTAAAAGCTACCAAGGACGCAGCATGTGAGTTTAGATTGTGGTGCATTTTGTTTACGCTGTTTCAACTAATCTGTGAAACGGTACATCTGGTAAGCTCTCGATGTCCTTTGAGATTAGAAGATAGTCAAAGAACAAGGAAAATAGAGAAACATCAAGCAAAGGATATCAAGCAAAAAAACTCGACTCAAAGCGCAGAGTCCAGTCATCCTCTTGATGTTCTACATTGAAAGTTGATGAGATTCAGTATCCATTTATACTGCAAAGATTTTCAATTATGTAATACACTTCTTTGATAGGCTCCATGTAAAGGTCAATTTGGGCTTCACACATTGAAGGTTTGAGTAATTCATTTGCTGTAGCAGTCATTTTTCTTACTTGCGGAACAAATGAGGACTAATGTGGTCAGCCTGCGGTGTAATCTGTGCACTGTAGTGCGTTATATACGATACAACTACGATGCTGTTGTTCTACGCATCCTGCTGTGTCCAACCGACGCAGCTCACAGCTCACACGGCACCAAATTATACATATCGTAACTTATCAGTCTGACCCAACAGAGGACAGTAATGCTCAGCTCTAGTGGCTGCCAATGACTGGTGAGTTTTTAAACTACTCCTTCGGATTTATAACAAACGTTAGCTTTGGTTGGAATTTGGTTACCGAAAATACAAATTTTACGAGGTTTTGTTTTAATGAAAGGCAAAACGTTGACTAACTGTTATCATGCAAACATTCACTAACCATCATCATGTAAACAATGCCCCATACCAAAGCCTAAACTGGAAGACACAGCTACGAAAAGATAAGTCAAGTAAAGTGAGCAGTTACACGTACAGTTTAAATCTGCTGAAAAGCCCACACAACCTTTGGGGAAAAAGTAGGGAACAAGGCAAAGTCAGGGTGAAAACCATAAATCTAACCAAGGAAACAACGCTTTGTACTTACAAGCATGAACAAAGACAATTCGACAGGGGACCAAGGACCTTAACAAGGAGTAAATGAACAGTCTAGACTAATGGCTCAAAGTGAGTAAATGAGTGCACGTGTGGAAATTCATAAAGCCAAGGAAACACCAAAAGGCAGGAATTATGTACATTTTTTTTTAAAGTCTGCATGAGCTTCCAGTAAGAACGCTGGTTAACGGTCGAGGTACGGCCACAGATGCAGTACAACAAACGGCGGTGGTAGCTTCAATCAAAGTATTTTCACTGGGAAAAGACTGGGTTGCGGCGAGACGGGCAAGGTGGGGCACCGACAACTCTGTCCAAAAGAAAGCGCTGGAAGGTCTGGCCTGAATGCGCAGAGCGACCTGGCAGCGAGTGACTGGGGTTTACATACTGAAGCGAGCGAGTAGCTGCACAGGTGAGTGGGATCGGAGGTGGATGTGACTGGCAGGTGCACAGAACGAACCCATTAGGTGGAGCGAGAGGTGGAAACGACTCGGCAGACGCGACCGAGCTGTGCCAGCCGGTTGTTTGCTGGTCATGTGACTCGTCCCAAGTTACCCGTTCTCTTGTTTCATTTTCAGTGAATCTCAAGTATGGAAATATCATCAGCCTTCAAGCATAGCAGCTTGTAACTAGGAAACTGCCGAAGAGACTCTGGTGAAATTATTAAGTTTGTTATCATCATCATCATCATCATCATCATCATCATCATTGTCGTTAATGTCATCGCTGTCATCATTGCTGCTCCTTTAGTGTCATGTATGCCATTTTGGCTGCACCGTCCTCCATGTTGTTTACTGCACCATCAACATTAAACCGTCATCAGGCGATTCCCGCTTCATCCGCCCCACGCCCTAGTTTTCAAATGTGAGAACAATTATCCGGACACAATATTCTGAGAAGCGAGCACAACGGCAGCCGCATCCTGTGGGGCTTAATGCGTTTATGGCTAAGTATCTCCTTAATGCTCTTTCCAGAGAGCGTTAAAAACCTTGATTGGATTATTTCATCCTCCCTACCGTCTGGACAGTTCCCTCCATCATTCCTCCCCCTTGCGTCTCCTCCTTTTTGTCTCTCTCCCTCCCCGGCTTCACACCTGCCTCCCCTGCTCTCATGCTGCCACTAGGGATGAAACCCGCTTCGATGGCCGCAAGACAGCTTGGAAGCGGGAGAAAGGGTATCTGACGTGGCGGGGGTCACGCTATGCCTATCTGATGTTCTGTCAATCACATGCAAACCCACAGTGGACCCGTACTTGAGATGCACGCTGAACCCTCAGAATAAATTAGAACATCCCTTCCTGTTTGGGTTGGTTTAAGTTGTTTTTCTAAAAAAAATTCACATGGAAAGATTTTTGATTCTATTCACATAACTCTTTACCTTCCACAGAACCATCAGAAAGACATCATGGCAGAACATTCACACAACTGCAGACAGCAAGTGCTGTCAAATGCTCTGCCAACAAGGTTGTCATTCTTGTTGCCGGTGATGAGCAAAATGCTCCTTCTAATTATTTGTGAGAAAATGTTCAGATGTTTCAAAGAGGGAAAACCACACAGTGAATCCATAAAGAGTGACGAAACTGTAGTAGTAGTAGTAGTAGTAAGAAATCCGTCCTCACTGAAGGGTTGTATGAAAAAACTGAAGAGTTGTCCAGCTTTGGCTGTGAGTTTTCAAGCAGATCCTACATCAAACATCAAATATCTGTCATCCCTAAATGGAATTGAGCTTCTTTTATGGTTTGGCTGTGGGAATTGGGAATATCACATTGTAGAGGTATGTACTACACCCAAAATGCCACGCAAACCCTTTTATATCATACCACTGGGCAGCATATTGCTGTAAGAACATCTGCGCTGACAGTATACGCAGTACGTATTAATTTAACACTATTGCTAGCTGTAAAACTAATGATTTTATGGGCTATGAATCTCAATTTACCACTAAGTGCCTGTTTTGCATTCAACCACATATTTGCAGCTTGTTTTACAGTTTTAATTAACGTGCGTGATGAAATTAACTCAAAGAGTTCAAGAAACCAAAATGTATCATGAAAACTTGGAGGCAGAAAAAGATCAGCGGCCTTAAACCACGTCTGCCTCTTTCATCGGCAGTTAATTGGCCCTTTAAAATTGATAAAAATCGTATTTTGTTGACACACGCCCGTCTGTGTAGACATGTGGTTGCCCAGCATGTTTATGAAACACAATTTGCTTGGTTCACATAATTGAATTCCAGACACAGGGAGCAATTCCCTCGCAAAGCAAAATCTAGTAAAAATTCAAATGTGGGAATGTTAGGGCCTCGTTTCAAGAAGAATAATAATACATGTGAGTGTGTTTTCTCAGGGGTCAGGTTTTAAATCAAATTATTTATTCAATGTTAAGAAATCACAATCATACACATTTATAGTCAGACGGAGTAATAGCTGCCGCCAAAGACTGAGAGAATGTGAAGAAAATTTGACTCCTCCAAACATCCCACCTGCAACCAACACGTAATCTGACACTTGTTCGTTGTAATTCTGACCTCCTGATATAAAATAACCAAAACCAACATCTTTCACTAATCAAATCATTTCCTCCTGGCGATGAAATGTCTGCCTCCTGCCAATTGTGTTTGTGTGCGTGTAGTTCTTTTTTTTTCTCCTTCTTTTTAAATAAACACAAACCAACCACATGTCACGACCCGGCTCTCTAGCCATGACTCACAAGAGGGAGACGCAGACGGATGGCAAAGCTAAGTCATTTTTTTAGTCATTTACAAGTCATGCAACGCGCCCGGGAGCGGCGAGCGGAGCCCCGTTAGCGAAAGGGGGCCGCTGCAGAGAGGTGGAAGGTCCGTACCCGGAGAGCGTCACGTGCATACAAGTATAAACGAGCCAAAGGGCCGTCGTAAAAGGTAACGGCGTAAAAATAAACTGGCAAGTGGAGAAGCCCAAGCCAGCAGTGTCCCATACACAGCAAACGCAAACACTGTAATAGGGAGGAAATTGGGACTTAGAAATCAATAGCTTTCCTGGTTGAATCTGGCCCCGATCACACTAGAGCCATCTTCTGTTGGAGGCCCAGGTTAGACAACAAAACTATAGCCAAACACCTTATGTTGTTCTGTTGTTCCATGACTAAACTATCTACCACCTATATACAGGATTCTGTTTGGGGAACGCTTCTCAAGTGTGCAGATAAAAAGTTGCTTTTTCTTTTCTTTCTTTAAGTCTGATGTTGCGTTTCGTTATCTTCTTACAACCGACGGCCAGCAACCAACCAAATATTGCAACATCTCCCCCTGCTGGATCTGCTGTCGGGAGATGAGCAGATGACTAATTGAGGCTCTCTTTATATCCCTGCTTGTTATCTTCTCTCAGTCTTCTGCTCTCTGGAGCTTTCCCTTCCTTCTCGAGCAAATATATCTTTATTTATTTATGTTTTTTTGTCCATCGATTGACCCATCTACCCATCTATCCATCCAGCCAACACCTCTCTGTCCCTGCTGTTTTTGACATGGTGGTGTGTGTGTGTGTGTGTGTGTGTGTCTGTGTTTGGGTGGGTGGGGGGTTCAAACTACCACATGACACATTAAGGATGGATTAAGAGGTAAAATGAATTGCCTGAGGATGGAGTAAATGTCAACATTAACAATTACATCAGCATTAGCTGTGCCTGTGCCTGTGTGTGTGTGTGTGTGTGTGTGTGTGTGGATGTGTGTGGATGTGTGCAAGAAGGGTTTTCTAAGGTTTTTTAAATATGTGGCAGTGTTTATGTAATCAACCACGCAACACGCAATATACCCGGAATATTTAGTGCTTCCTTTTTTCTTGCCAGCCTTTTGTCTTCCATCTATGGCCCATTTCTCATTTTTCAACTCTCAATCTCAGAGCTGCAATTTAATAAAGCAATTGCTCAGGAGAGCTGATTAGGTCCACCGAGCGATGGCGATCCATGCAGCCACTTTACGCCGAATTGAGAAAGAAGCGCAGCATCAGGGATTAACGGCTCCCTTCGACCCATCGAACTCGGGCTTGGATTCACACACCTGTGACAGACGTCTGAACATCTGCCACGGCGGGTCGGCTCGTTTCTGTGGTCGATTCCTCTACAGCAAAGCTCTCCAGGCCCACATCTGGCCAAAATGACCCAAACGGATGAAGACACGAGAAAACAATGCCAGGCAACCTCCTATTACTTATTAAAGAGTATTTATCTAAAAAGTCATTCATATAGATCTGTGCAGATATTCTTGTGAGTCTACATGTTTAGTATCACTGAAAAGAAAAATGCAGAGCTTAGTAACGGTAAAATAAAACATTCAAACATAACTCATTTATGTTCAGCTCGTTTTGACACATTGGTGGATACACAGCAGCTCTGTTCTTTGCATTGGTGTCTAAGTCAATGTATATTTTGAATATGTGTATCTAGATTATTTACAACGTGGCGTAAATGTAAATACAAGTGTTTTCTTTGAAGTGTAAACCACCGTGAAACAGGCGGCATGTCAAAAACATGAAAATCCGCGTGTATCTTTATAGATGATTCATTTTTTGTAATTCAACTCTCACGGCAGTAAAGGTCCTCAAGTCTCAAGTCTATAAACATGTAAACAATAATAACATTGTGTTTTCATTGGCCTACTTAGAATCATGTCGTCCTCATAGTGTGTTTTCTCTTCAGATGGTTCCCCTCATCATTGCATCTGAAAAGCATGATGATCATCCAATGAATGCTTCACCCTTTGCTGCCTCAGTGACACACCGTGTTGTTCTTCGAGTTATTTATTGATTTATGCTCTTGAGAGAGGAAAATAAAACGGCCTTCAGAGGAATCCTGTTGTGTACCTGTACAAGCCAGTACATTTATTTAGGCTGGATCACACAGTCTTGTACTTACAGAGAGTCAGATTCACCGAAAATCGTGAAATTAACTATTTGGTAAGAGAGAGACAGAAAAATATTATTGTCTTGTGTTTGAATTGAATACAATGTGTGTCCTTGAAATGAGTATTTTCCCTTCAGCCTCACATCCTTTTTTACCGTGGAGGTTGTTTGTGAGTGACACGCATAGCAACTAATGGTTTTGACAAAGAGCAACCTGAAAGGCCGCGGAAAGAGCAGCGACAGGGAAAAAGGATGGAAACGGAGGGAGACGGGGGGGAAAAGAAAGCAGGCGGGTTAAAGAACATCACAGAAGAATGAACGCGCAGGGGCGAACAGCGGCCCGGTCGAACGGGGCCATACGACTCAAAGGAACGACAGCCGGGCGATGCTCTAGCTGGCTTCAACAACCCTGAGAGGTATAGTGAGCGTAATGAGCCTCAGAAAAAACACAGAAACAGAGACGCATGACGCTGTCGTACCCGTGGGGCATGTGGTTTAATAGTAAACACGCCCAGCGGAACTTACTTTAGCACAAGACAGCTGTCAACGCACACGTTGAAAACAGAGCTATTTCAAAAAACACACAATTCCCGCAGGCACGCTGTCCACACTGGATCCGACGGTTTTTATTCTGTGACCTTGAAGAGTTATGCAGTGTTTATTGACTGCGTAGCTGATCAGCTTACTGCAAACAATTCCATTGTTTGGAAAAATATTGTTTGAATCCAGTTGTGTTGCACCAAGGAGGTCATTATTTGCTGCATATATGAACTGAACCTAATGAGTCGCCAGTAGAAAGTGTAAGCTGTACATGTTACTTTATGCACCTGTGTCGTTCGATCAGAAGATTGGAGACGGATTAAAGACCTCACTTGAAGTTTGTAGGAACGGGATGCATTCGGGGATATCGGCCACATAAATGACGCCTGTTTGTCTGATATTAAATACATCCGAGGATGCAACAAGCTTAAAGCAGTAAAACAGTAACTGGTAATTCTGTTACATAACTGCCACTACATAAGGTAACCTAACAGACTGACCTGAACGTGTACCGCTTTAACATTCTTTAGATGACAAAGTATTAAGATTAGTATTAATTAATCAGGGCGAGATAGCTTGTGATTTTACGGAAGTCTATAAAAGAAGGTGAGCTGAAAGGGAAGAGAACAGTCGAAAGGGAAAAGCTGATTGGCCTTGCACAGAGTACAATCTGCCTTCAACACCAATTGGAGTTTATTTTCCAAATAGCTTCTTTGAATTGCGTTCTTTTCATGTGGTGCAGGGGCATCATACTTGATTACAACAGTGGTGTTACACTCCCCGACATCTCTACTGTTGTCTGGCGCCTGATTATTTCCTCATCATTTTTCCTCAGTTGGTAAAGCTGCTGCTGAGAGGCCAAATGAAATGATGTGTTGCTGCTTGAGGTCATAGCAGAGTAAAAATGAATCCTTTACAATGATGAGTTCTTAGGAACATTAAAAATGTACTCCTGTAAGTAAAGCACCTTTCCATTTGATAGTTGAGTTACTTTAATTTGTTAAATTAATCGCCGAGAAGAAGGCTTTCCACTTTGTGTCATAAAATAAACTCAAATGAGTGCCTAACATTTTATCGCTTTGGACTGGTCATTTCATTTCATCCACATTTAAAGGAGGATCTTTTGACAAAGGGTGGATTTCACAATGGATCTTTTTCCAAATCCCCTTCAGACAATGACTCCTTAACGCCGTTGGGGTAAACACAAAATACTGATTGATTTTTTGTTTTTTTATCCGTTGCCCTGAGGAAAAATGGCATCCATAGTAAAACCTGTCTTAACATATACTCACTATAGGCTGCTTCTGAAAAAAAAAGAACATGTAGCTTGTTGTGACAAACATTTATTGCAAACGTCCCCCGCATAGTGGTTCTGAACCGGAGTACGCCGGCTAACGGCGGGACATCCTTGGTGCCATTTTTTGCTATCAGCCCTTTGTTTGACAGCTACTGTTGCATTTGAAAGTGCTGCATGAAGGCGGCATTTCCACTGTCGCCTGCAAAGAACACGATCCACTGAAAAACAATTCAATTCAACCCCAAGCACGAGGAGAAAAGCCCTGTCTCTCTTAAAAGAGAAAGGAGGGTTTGTACTTGTGACAATAACCTTGCGAATAATGCTTTTGTTGAACTTTAATGTGTGCTTTCAAACATCAAAAAAGAAAAACTCTATTTGCATTTAAAGCAGAAAACAATTGAGGTCTTTCTATCCCACGAGGGAAGAAGTGACAGTCACATGTAGTGAGACAGAGAGAGAGGGAGAGAGGAGGTTAAGAAAGGGGAGACCAGGCAGCGAGAGAGAGAAAAAGCTGCTGCTCGCCGCCCGTCTGCCAGCCAGAAGCAGCTTCATTACGTAACCGTCTCAGGGCTTGGCAGCTCACATGCTTTTTAAGGAAGAAGCACATGTTCCTTTTCCACCTGAAATCTCGCGGCAGGGTGGGAGAAGATGGGAGAGGAGGTGGACGCCTGAGAGCAGCTGCGGCAAGTGAAGGAGAGTGAGGCGGATTTAATGAGAGACAGACAGGGAAAAAACGTGAGACACATGAGGGGGAGGGGGGGAGAGGGGGCAGGAAGCCGTGACGGAGACACCGTGATGTCATTAATGTGAGCTTGGATGGTAAGTCGGGGTCTTAGGGAGGCGTGATTGTGAAATATAAGTGAAGAGAGTTGTACTTCTTCGTCATCTTAAACAAGAGCTCTGATGCCGAGTGTGTTGCACTTCAACGTAACGGCCGCATTAGTGTTTCTGTGAGACTCCACTTCTGAGGCATGCTAACACCTTAACAGGAAATGTGCTTTGCTTAAGCGATCGTAATATTCATCAAACTCAAACTCAAGAGTCCGAAAGAAGGATTGAACTTGCAGGCAAAAAAAATGTAATCCATCTAGTTGATTCTTTTCAGTCATGAACAATCCCGAGAGTCAATCGAATAAATAAAAGATGTAAAACAAAGCTATGCCTGTTCATGTTTTTTTTTTCTTTTTTATCTATGTGGTGGAATGTTATTGCTCTTGCTGAAGCGTACACACATCACATGTTGTGAAATTAGCGAAACTTGGACAGAGCTACAGAACAAGGACACCGGGAAAGCCACACGTTTCAGTTGTTTTCTTTTTATTTAAAGACTAATGCAGAGAATCAGGTTCTACAGGGCCATATCATATCCGAAAGAAACAAAATAAAACATTTACAGGAGGTTCGTCATTTCCCAGTATTATTGGACATTCCTGTGTGTGAGTGTGTGTGTGTGTGTGTGTGCGTCTATGTGTGTTTGTGTGTCACTTGAACGTGTGTTTCTCAATGTCCACATGTAGACAGTCTCGCCCTAGTTTCTCGCTCCTTATTCAACTTTTGTGCTTTAGAAAATTAGTTGTTGTTTTTTTTTTTTTTACAATTCAGTGAAAATCAGAACATATGTTGCTTGATAAAAATACAAGAAAAACTCCAGTAGGTATCTAGGAATAACCAAAGACTCAATGTTGAAAAGCAAGTGCTGCTGAGAACTGCCATGGACCTCGCATCGAACATAATGAAAGAAATACCAGATGTGCCTACAAATGTGATATTTACATGTATGCATATCTGCATATGGACGTGAGGGTAAAAGCCGGAAGCTCATGATTGCACCGTGCCTCATATTTCACATTCTCTCCCCGGAGCATCAAACGTAACAAAACCAGACCTGCCTCAAAAAACATATCTGTAACGGTCCAGAGCATTTGGTTGATCCTGCTTGGAGTGCAGGAAAAGGGCTTAGCAAAGATTTTTTTCAAACGGAAAAGTTTACAAAATGTCAAACACTCTCACCCTGTGATATCATTAAGCTGTGGAAAGCGAAAGATAACCAGAAGCATCCACTTTGCAAAAGGGACCTATTCACCTGCCTCCCTTTCGGTAATGACAGACAAGCTCAAGAAATGGGCAGAATATCGTTAAGTTGATCTTGTTACAGTTTTTGCTCCGTTTTTTTTTTTTTTATAGTTCAATCACTTTATTGCATGTCTCTGGAGAAAAAGCGCAATCAACAATGAAAGCTGTTTTCCCTTCAACCTCAAAGCGCAAACAAAAGAGCGGTTCCACTGTTTTCTTCCACGTCACCCTGTGTAGCCATGGTTGATACAAGAAAAAGAAAAAAGCTAGCAGCTGATCTGAAAGCTAAGCTTATTTTTATTTCCTTTTTTTTTTAAATTTGTAATAGCTTGTTCATCTGCAACACAATGGGCGGCGAGAGAAGGTCGGGGATGTGGTTCAAAGCGGTCCTTGCATAGCACAAAGCTAACTACAGAAATGTAATGTTCTTGTTTTTCTAAATGTGCAAAATGCATAACAATAGTTGATAATACAAACAATATTCATCATCATCTTAGCTAATAACTTCATTAATATAATCAAATACTGTATGCATTATGTATTTTACATATGTATATATATCTTTTTTTCTTCATGGTAATAAACATACATACACTAGTTTAGAATTTAAATATCTTTACACAACCCTTCATCCTGAACTGTGCAGTTCCGTGACCCTCTGCTTATAGTTTAAGTGGCTGTTAACGGTACACTTGCATATGCCTGCAAAGAGGTATGCCATTAGGGGAGAGGTTCGGCATTGGTCATAACGATGATGCAAATCATAAAAATAGCAACAACCAGCGGCCTCTTTTTCGCACTCCTCTGGCGATGGCGTGATCTCTTCACCCCAGCGCTCAGAGAGTTCTGCAGGATTCTGACATGTCATATAACCGGTTCAGCGCCCTGTAAAACATAGCCAGAACCCAGGACGCAATACAACAATTTTGGTGAAACAAGGTTAGCGGGGGGAAAAAAGCCCGAAGGCTTCGTAAGCCCCCCCCCGCTGGAAACACCGAAAGATGCGGCTTATCTTTGACCAAATTGAAAAGAAAACCCCCAGATTTCCACGTACGATGCTGAAACTACAAGTAGAGAGGGGTCAGTGTAGAGCTACAACGGATATCAGCCCCAGACTGCCATGTTCAGGTCCTTAGAAAAGCCCTTGCTAATTAATATTGCTACATTAACATAATCTAAAATGGACTGTTCAGAAACCTCAACGTGCCACATCAGAGAAGAAGCATGTCCTTAAAATGTGTGTGTGTGTGTGTGTGTGTGTGTTTTTAATAAGTTAAAAGAAAAAGAAGAGCAAGCAATGTTCAGGACAAAACAGAAGCATTCGTTTCACATTTGCGTCAGTTTCTGTTGCCGTTCAAGAGGGATTGACATCATGCTACAAAAATATATTTCATCTGCGTCGCTATCGTGGAACCACAAGACGAGTCCTCTGTGAGAAACACAATACCGGCTAAAGTAAGATTACAGTGCCACTTTCACTCACTGTCTCCTTCCTCTCTTTGTCTCTCACTGTCTCCGTCTCTGTCCCTGTCTCTCGCTGTTGTTGCTCATCAGCAAGTAGCAACCAATGGGTCCAAACGGGCGTGTGATACTGAAGGCAGTGTAGCTGGTACTTTCTGAGTGTTATGTCTCGATTTCTTTTTAAGGAGATAGGGGACTAAACGGGGCCATGGGGGGGGGACACACCGTGGGACGGAAAATACAGACGCGCCATCGATCAAGAAAGCGGCGGCCATCAAAGCTTCAACTCTGGAAATTACAAAAGGCGAACGTCCTCTTCGTTCCCAATGTGCTCCCCGCTGCCGTTAAGCGATGCTGTGAATGGCGTTTTTTGGCCCCACCATGAAAATAGAGATACACAAAAGAACGTGTGGTTTGATTTCTAAATGTCGGATGCACTCCCGGATTTAAGAGTGGGTCGACATTCCTGCTCGTGACTAACCGACCTCAGATTACACCATTGATGCTTTTTGTTGCCGTGAGCGTGCACGCAAACACGCTATTGGATAATATTTGACTTCAGTGGGAAAGCAGCTTTGAATGGAACGCGGACAGTCACTTAAGCGTGAATTAGACCAGTATATATATATATATATATATATACTCTTTTTGTAGAAAGTATCGTGAACCAAACCAAATAACTAATTAAATAAAAAACTCCTCTTCTCCATGTATTCAATAAACATATCCTTTAGTTACACTTTGCAAAGCTTAAACTGAATATTGACATCTCTAACTCTTGATAATATTTACAATGATGTGAAACCAAAATTATAATATATTTAGCAGATTATGACTGAATTTTTTTAATACTGTATTCCTAAATAAATGGTGTAAGACATGTTTTATTGCTATTGCAGAAACCCTAAAGTATTTTTCAAATGACGTAATTAATCTCGCAAAACATCTACATATAATTCAAAATCAAAGAAAGAATGAGCGTAGCATTGATGCTGCTGATATCAAATAAACTAAGCTATGTGTGGTCAGTGTGGACCTGTATCTTGATTAATAAATAAACACATAAGAAGATGCTCTGCCCATGCATATACACGTGTGCCTTTTTACCGTGTCTGTGATTCCATTTTTAAATGAAAGAAAAAAAGTAAGAAATAAAGAAAAAAAAACATAAAAATAAAAGCCCATTAACAGGTTTGGGCAATGTAGAGTTGTAGAATAGCATTCTCTTGGCTATATATTTATAGTAGCATTTTCTTAGTAGCATCACCCAAGACCTGAACAACATCCTTCCAAAAGTCTGTATAGCTAACTGGTTTTTTTCTCTATTTATTTTTTTCAAAATCTTCAAACTTTTAGATAAACATAGAAGCAACTAAACAACTGGGAGTTCAAACCAGCATGGACACCATGTTTGTCTGAAAATGAAAATGAAAACACCTGTTGTAAAGAGGGATACGAAAATAAATAAGAAAAAATAAAAATAAAATAGACAAGTATAATATTAAAGGAATGACATTTAGGATTAGTGCGGACCCATCCCCTGCAACTTGGGCTTCTTATTCAAGTAAGTTGCCCAGTAGACCAAGTTAAAGGTTCCAAAGAGCAGCGGGAAGGCTATTCTGGCAATCCTGTCTATCTTGCTCACGCTGTTAAAGGTCTTCTTGGCCTCTGGAGGTTTGGGCTTCGGCTCCTCCTTAGGCTCGGTCGGGGGTGCCGGGGCGCTTTTGGCAATCGTGGCCAATCCAGGGTCTCTGGCGATATTGGGGGCGAAGGCTGTAGCAGTGGCGGCCGGGTAGGCAGTGGTGTTGTTCTTCTTGAGGAGGGACTCCTTCTTCTTCTTTTGCTGATCGTTTGGGGAAAAGCATTGGGAAAAGTCGAAATGAATAAAGGTTCAGGTTTTTGAGATTATATGTGATACGTTATATGTGATATGTTTTGCGCTGTCAAGGATGTGAAGTTGCCATTCAGCAATGTGCCGTTTAGCAGCTTGGGGAACATTCAGTTCAACCTTTTTTCCGAACCTCTTTTTACGAGGGAGATCAGAGAGTACGTTAGCCTCCCGCTAACTGCGGCGTCCAGACAAGACAAGAAACAAGATGAACATTACGCTATCAATGTCCACGTCATGTTCCTCAAGCTGCCGGGCCGAGCTCCGTCAACAGTTAAGTGCTAACTGCTCCTTCCTCGCCTTGATGTAAGGACTTTCTCTCATTTTTGCTCTCGATGAAACGAGGGCGGAAACAAAAACTGGAAAAATTTCTAGCGTCACTATTCATTTCTCTAAAAATGTAACAGAATTACTGAGAAAACGCTTCAAAGTACCTTTTCTGGCACAACGCTTTTCCCGTCCCAGGCGTAACCCCTCTTGGTGAAGTAGTTGACTGTGGCAAACTCGATGAGGGCGGAGAAGACGAAGGCGTAGCAGACGGCGATGAACCAGTCCATAGCCGTGGCGTAGGCCACTTTAGGGAGGGAGTTCCTGGCACTGATACTGAGCGTGGTCATGGTCAGGACAGTGGTCACTCCTGCAGGGAGACAACGAGAGACAGCTGGTAAAATGCATGAAGAGAAAATATCTTTTCAGAAGGATTCAACACTGCGAAAAAGCACCTTAATTATTCTCAATTAATATTAAAATGGAGCAATAAATGCTGGCATTGTGTGGGGAAGTCCTTTTTTTTTTGTAAAATCAAATGAGCAAGCAGTTCACATTAATCCACGTGAGCAGCTGAAGGAGTCTTGTAGCTCCTGCTCAGACTCCGAGAGCTTGAGGAACATCCAGCTGCTGACTAATACCCGGCAATACAAGCTTCGTATCTCAATCTGACCCGCACAGCAACGCAAAAGCGGTGGTGAAGAAATAAAGAAGCATTCATTAACACAGTCGACGCTTTTTCAGAGGCAATGTGCCTCGTGTTAAGGAGCCCACGTCAAATCGCCGAGCCGCGACAGAGCGAGGGAGAGGAACTGGGTCAGACCATATCTATCGATGCGCTGCTCGTCGCCGAAAAAGACTATTGCAGATGTTTGCACACCAATTAACATCAACCCGTGCAACAAAAAAAACAAACAAAAAAACATCAACCAATTCAGCCGGGGCCACTGCGGAAGGGATTTGAGGAACAGCTGGCTTGTTCAGGAATTATAAAATATGCAGAGAGGATCCGCCCGCACATGTGCAGACAGGTGTTTACATAAAAACATACGTGTACGGTCATATGATACTGCCACCTACTCACTCCCGCGTTTAAATGAGCCACCCTCTGTGAGTTTCATTTTTCATTTCATTTCATTTCATTTCATTTTTAAATACGATAATCTCATGTGAATGGTCTTTTTTTGGAAATTGCATACTAAAGCTCAGCAGTGTGGATTTTGGATGCGTGAGCACCGATCGGCTGTGCTTGCATCTGTCTGTCACTCCTCTGACAGTGGACTTGTTATAATTATCACGATGTGTGAGACTTCCTTCACTATTTAAACTAATGGTGATTCATGTAAGTCAGCAAATCTCTAGCCTGAACTGTAGTTAATATTTACTTCAAGAATTTCTATTAAATACAATAAGTATAAGACCCCGTAATAAAGACGCTTGATTGATTGTGGAGTCGTGAATTCTTCTTCCCCCCTTAGTTATGATGTCAATGCTAAGTGATGAATCACAGACTCCTCCTCCTCCCACTCATCTTTCTACATGATTTGGGCTTCACTGAGTTGGTGCCGCCACAATAAAGGCTTTTGTTCTCATTAGTCAGAGCCGGAAAAAAGTGTTCCTTATTAGCCGAAACTAAATCTAGCACAACTAATTGATTAACTGGATAGGTTAAAGTTAGCAATAGCATTCCTGCTATTCATTATGGCTCAAAAGTGAAAAAATAATAACAAGTAATACAATAGGTAGCAGAGAATTATTTGTTCCGAGGTCATTTGTTGACAAATTGTATTTCCGGCGCTTAGCAGGACAGCGCGAGGTTCATTACGTGTTACTACTACTACTACTACTCAGGAATCGTTAGTACTGGGTTAAAAACGTGACTCCAGAGTGGGGTTTTAAATGACTGCATTTGACTTGTAACTGATGGACTTGCGGTTTTGAAGGGTGTTTAATGAACAAAGTCAATTGATCCGGAATGTTAGAGCTGTATTAATGGTGGTGTAACTCAATTCTTGAGAGTACCTTCCACTCAATTTAGCTCATTGTTTTGACGCGGTGACTGACTCTTGATTTATTTGATACGTCTCTTACAACATGTTTTTTGCCACTGTTTGCAGACTGACATTTAAACGCACAGGGGGCTACGGGGAAGGAGGAGTCAAGAGTGAGAAAGCTAATTTAAGGCCTTGAAAGACAAGGTAAGGGAGACTATTTCACTCAGGCGAGGTAAAGTTTGAAATGACTAATGCGCCTTTTTAATTCTGCTGAAGCTTTTATTTAAACCTTTGTGAAATGTAATTGAATGCATATTCGGGTAATCAGTCCGATAGACATGTGGGGCCCCACTGCCTGTATGGGGCTGCACATTCAAAAACAAATGGCTTTGTATAATGTTAAACCATTTGTAGAGATGGTTAATAAACAGGCTTTTTGTCTAGGGAAGCGTCAAAACCAATTTTTATACTCCATCAACCAGTCCCAGGGGTGGAGCTGTCTTTATTGAATCAACATCTCCACTGTTGTGCAGCTACTTACGTATTCATGCCTTATCAATAACCGAAGCCTCGGGGGGCCTGACTCACAAACACATTCCATTCAGCATCACCACGTCACCTCGGATTTGCATGAACGGAGAAATAACGAAGAGACACGTTGATTGGTGGGTGAGTAAGATGACTGTGCCAGCCTCACACACACGCACACATGCATACAGTAGCTGCACCGCCTACAATGTTGTCAGCTGGTAATCATGAATTCACGAGGACCAACTGGCACACAAGCAGCACGTGCACGTAAAGCGAAACAAACACGAGTTGACACAAGTGCACACAACCAAAGTCAAATACACACACACACACACACACACACAAGGTGTTATTCCTTAATGAGCGGATACGTTAAACAGCATCATGGGGGAACCAATAAATACAAAGCCAATTGCTTAAAGAGACGAGAAGGAAGCAAGATAATCTTCTGAGCACTGCTGTCCCCGACAGCTTAGAGACGTAGTGGCGAGGGAGGGAGGGAGGGAGAGAGAGGGGAAGGGAGAGATAGGGAGACCCGTATCAGCACCATCAGTGGCTGTTTCCTTTAGGTTTTCATTTGGACTGCAAATGAATACATTGCCAACAGTTTTCCACTACAGCAATCTGGCTACGAACTAATCAGCCTCCTGTTCCGCACAGTGATAAATAAGATAACTCTACCCACTGCTGGGTTTTTAAATTGCCAATTCATCTACTGAGAAAGCTCTGTAGCTCGGGATTTAGTGAAGACCTGTGCTTCATAGTCATAATGTGATTTGTACAGGGACTTCAGTTTGTTCATTTTTTTTATCACCTGCTTCGATAATAAGAGTACTCACACACCACATCGGCAGTTTATTATCTTTAGTTTCTATTGCATTCAGCGCCCACGCAAACCTGATCCATAAGGATTCTGTTTTGGCATTAAATACAGAGAGGTCAAGGTGTGCGTAGTATGCATTTGTACAGTTACAACAATAGTAGGAAGGAAGAAGCATGGTTTTACAGGTTGCGTAATGGATTTTAAAGCTTTACCCTTGAAGATCTAATGAGGGACCACTGTGCGCTTGTGAGCGAGCAGCCTTTGCGTTAACGTGATTGCATCTAATTAAGACCTCTGCCAAGTAAAACATGTAAAAATAAGACTGTAAAACTTGAATGTACGTATAAAGTGCGTATCGGAAAGTGCATTCAAACTACGGGATAATCAAGTATAATTTGTGTTTGTCAGCGTTCTTTTCCCTTCAGGCCCTGTCTTGACACTAATGATTAAAGCACCATTTACGAGCCTGGCTCTGTAAATGGTGCGTTGTACGCACCCAAATCAAGTCGCAACGAGACAAATGGAACCAGAGTTGCTAATGGAACCCGTTTCCCCCCTGTACGCAGCGAACATGACAAGCAAGACCTTTTTCTGACATTGCATTGGGATTGTTATTCACGTTGCATTTTTGGGGTATGAATCCCCACACTAACAGATCCTAAACACCACACCTTCAGTGTGAAGACAGCAGAGTTTACTCTTTCGTCTTAACGGCACTGGACACATGAACAGTGCTTTAATATACCACATAAATCTCTGATTTAGAAGATATCCAACGCAGTGAGGTGGCAATGAAGTGGCCTAATTGTCGGCTATGTCTTTTTAATGATGCGTTTACAGCCATATTGACATGGTAACCTCTCTGAAGAGCAGCCTCATTCATCTGGTGGTCTCAGGTGGTGATGCACATTATTCACATGAACGACCTACCTAGCATACGTTGATGCAGTGCTGTGCTGCTCTGCGTCTTCGTGAAAGCGCGTGCACGTGCCTACTCAACTGTGACTCTGTGTGCGCGCGGGTGTGTGTGATTGTGCGCGAGCGCTGCATGCACGTAATCTTGTGAAGCAGAACCAGCAATGCTAGCATGAGGGACACACACATGCCCTAGATAGTTATTCGAATGTAATCTAGGCCATCCTCATTTCCCCCCTCGACACGTGACGAGCACCGCAGGTAGGCCCCCGCTGTCAACACAAAGACACTCGCACACAACTCACACAAACAGACAACGCAACATTGCAGGAGCAAGAGTGGAAAAACCTGCTGGAGACTGCAGAGTTGCAAAACTCAGAGTTCAGTACAATGTTTCTGTGAAAGCTCTTTAAGTAGTATAAGCCAGGGGAGACACGTCCATGAGAAGAGGAGGGAGGAAGAGAGATATGGACAGGGAGGAGAGAGAGAGAGAGAGAGAGAGAGAGCGAGAGAGAGAGAGAAGAGAGAGAGAGAAGAAAAACCAGTAGAAAGAGTGTAGGGGGAGGTAACTCAAGGACACTCTGCCTGCTGCTGTGCTTTGCTGCTACAGAGCATGCTGCAGACTAGCAAGAGCTTTCCTTTTGGGCGGTATTATGTAAGACCTCAGTGTGACAGACAGCTAGATGCACAAACACCAAATGCATGCATGCACACACACACACACACATACTGACAAACACATCACACGCAGGAAGGCACAACACGCACACACACACACACACTTGTAGGCAAGCTTTCAGGACACGTAAAATCTAAATTCACACTGAGCCTTACGCTTGAAATTCTACTGCAGGCAGCCACAGCTGATTAAAGCGTTGTTCGCCTCATTGGTGCAGAGACAGGATGGACTAGACGGGTTGGCATATCGCACAATGACGTTAGGACATTTTCCTATTTAACATTTAAGGACCCAGGTTTGGCATTTTGGCAAATGCGTTTATTAGCTTTCTTGCTGAGAATTAGATGAGAAGATTGATGCCATTCTGTCATCCCTGCGACGTTGCCATGTTGCCAGGCAACCAGCAGAGACTCCAAGAAGAAGCTGTGACCACTGTTTATGAAATTGTTCATGTGGTTCCATTTTCTTCCATTAGTGTCCAACAGCTTCAGAGGGGTCGGCATTTGTTAAACTTCAAATAGTCTTCTGCGTTACACCATCTTTCATTTAAATGAAGCAAACTCACACATATATATACTTCTCTTTGCCCGGCTTCAACTGTTAATCAGACCTCATCAAACTTGATCTGTGGCACCACGAGACAATCAACCAATTGTTTCCTCCTTTCCTCGCACATTGCAGATTTACATCCTGGCGGCAGAGATATTTTCATGAATCTTGCCGCAAATAAATATAAATGACCTTGAGGGTCAGTGACAGCTTCATGTCTCGTCACTTGTAGTCATAATTGCGTTAAGCAGTGATAATTACATAATAAAAGGTCAAACATATTTTTAAATCTTATACCAGAATATATTGTATAAAAACTTTAAAAGCAACCAAAAAAATGTATATCATTAAGCACAGAGGCTACTATTTGTATCTTTGCTGTTACAATATCAAAAAGAAATAGAATAGATTTTACCAATATGCAGATCAATACATAATGACATTAAGTGGCTGTATTATGTATTTTTGTTTTGTTGTAATAAGAAGGACTTCTGTATTCACAACATATTTTTAATTCACTGCTGCCGGGCTCATATCTCTAAACACCGACATGTAGAAGCAAGGGGAGCCAATAACTCACCAAAGACAGTCCTGGCAGGGACGGACTCTCTGTTGAGCCAGAAAGACACTTGGGAGAGGATGACTGTCATGATGCAAGGTAGATATGTCTGGATCACAAAGTAACCAATTTTCCTTTTCAGGTGGAAATGGGTTGTCATCACAACATACTCTCCTATGGTGAGCAGACATAAGACACAGAGTCAGAAAGAATGCACAAATGACCTTTACACTTCAAAATATATATTAAGGACATCTATTGCAGCTCTCCCTGTAGACTTGGTTTTATTGTGTTAAGTGGTTTGTTGTGTTTTTGCCATTGTTTTTTTTTTTATTGCGGTTTAGATTTATTGGCATAGTCATGGGTGTCATTTGTCAATGAACCCTATGCAAAGGCATAGCCCATTTCCTCTGTGCAGTTTGATCCAGCTGCACAGAGAACACGACCACTGCAGGAACGTTGCTGGGGCAATATGGCGATGGTGAGGCTTTCCAGAGAAACAAATTAAGCACTACTTCCTGCCAGTGCCGCTGCGCTCACTGTTTTTTTTTTTTTTTGCCTCTATCCATAAAGAACAAGGTGGGTGAAAAATATAATCGTGAGGAGCGACATTTTGAATCTGGGTCATGGCCAGTCGTCTGTGAAGCTTCAGACTGATGCGGTTGAAGATACAGATGAACTGCAGCAGCTGTGTGAGAGTTTGCCGTTTCAGACCAGTCAGTTTGATCAGTGACGAACGATGAAGAAGACGGAATGAGCCGTGAAAAGGACAGTGTGCTCGTGCGCGGACTTGGCTTCCATCTGTCTCAGTATGTTTTACTGGATAATTCAATGTACATACATATTATAATATATATATTCCACTTAGTGGATATTTTAATCTGAAGACCCACCTGTACTGGACTGCACCACACCAGAATCCACACTCTGCCCCATCAGATCGTACTGGTTTAATCTGGACCCGTCTTCTGCCACCACCACGGACTGGGCAGCTCCTCTGGTCCACACATACACCACCTCTGCTTGAGTGTAGGCATCTGACGAGGGCGGATAAGGCCAAAAGTAATAAATTATTTGTCTGCTGGTTGTCTGTTGTCACGTGCTTCCCTGTAGGTTGTATTTTTAGCTATTTGGCGAGTTGAAAACCAATTGAGAAAAAGGCAAATCCAGAATGTTATTTTCTCATGGACTCTTCTGGTTTTCTCTAATCTTCTACTCTGCTCTCATCCCAATTCTGCTCGTCGGCTCTCATTAGCTATTCAGGCATTACTTTTTTCTTTCACCTCATTAGAGCGTCTTTTTACCTTATCCCCACTGTTCTATCATGAGATGAGATCATTCCGTCTCATATTATGCTTCAGGCCTTTTAGCATTTAATCACGTGAGGGGGGGTGTTTTTCATGTCACGCTGTGTCATGTCATTGCTCTAAAGGTAAGAAAACAAAAAACAACAACATCCCAACGGGACATCATGACCTTAAAACAGCCAAGTTAGTCCTTCCCTCCCTCCGGCCACCCAACCTGTCAAAGCTGCAGTGTGGCTCGGCCACTGCGGAGGAAACGACGGCTCCACTGCAGACTGCAGCAGAAGGACAAGAGCTCGTCACTGAAATATTTAGGGAGTGAGTTCAATTTAAAGGCTCACTCACACTGTGCAGCTGCCCAGAGAGTGGCACAGAGAGACAGTATGATGTTCACCTTTTTTTTTACCTCTTCCACTTTTGACAACCCCCCCCCCCCCCATCCCTCCCTACACACTTCCCATGTTTCTCTCCTCTCATTCTATATTCTTGTCTCCAACCGCCGCCTTCCCTTCTCCCTCGTTATGCCTTCTCGAGGATGATGCCGGAAAAAGGGGGGAAGCTGTCAGCGGTGAGCAGCTGGTGTGACGCTCTGGAAATGCTGCAAAGAGTTCTGCCTTGGAGAAACGCAGGTCGGTGCACAGCATGCCCGCCAGGGTCTCTTGCAGGGTCTTGCAAGGCCTGGCAGGGTTCAAAGGGGTTGGGGGGGGGGCGTTCCCACACCGTATTCCCTTGTCGGGGACTGATGTTGAATGAGGCAGTGTGTCGGACAGGCGCGTGTGTGTCCGCCTATGTGAGGCGGTGCAGGGAAGTTCAAAGGCCACTTACAGCTGCCGAACTTCAGCGGACAAGCGTGGGCATCCATGGGGAAGTCCTCCAGGTGCATGGGGCATTCTGCTCTTACTGTAAGCCTAGAAAGGGATACATTCAGACATCAGACGTATAGCGAATTAAAAGAAAAGCAAGGAGATGATGCAAAAACACGGCATATGGCCGAGCAAGGGGGGGAAACGATCATGCTGACAGGGTCCGGCGAAGGGGTCAGGGAGATGACTGTACGAGTTAAATCAGAGGAATGACATTTTAGTACAATGAGGCAGCAGGAACGTGTGGCGCACTGTTTTTCCTCTCGGTCTCTCGGCACCGAACGCTGTCAAACCGCAGCTACTTTCCCTCAAACCAACATAAACGCTCCAGTTCCCCGAGCTGTGGGTTCCCATTTCCTGACAGCTTGGTGAAAAGCAGCACGTCGTGCCACCCGTGACACACTAATCTCCCATCTATCCTTCATCTCTCTCATCTATGGCAGCGATATGGGCTCCGCCTCTACCCCCTCTCCCCGCTAGTAAACATGCTAAAACAAATGTTTTGCCATCCCTTGCCTTAGACGTCTCGCATTAGCACGACTCGGCGGCTTGCACCAAGGATTGTACTGTTTATAATGCGTTTATTCCAATTCTACCCCTCCCCCGCCCAGCAAACAGGCTAAATCCAACGCTTTGCAATCCGTGCTTTTGGCATGGAGGACCGGAGCGTCTGTAGAGCCTTTATTTACCCACATTCTGCCAAAGGCCACCAAGGTGACCACAACTGGTGATAAACCCAACACAGCTGGTCATACACCTCATCTTCCTTCTAGCACTGTCAGGCAGCAGCCAGAAAGGGATGAATCATGACAGGATAAAAGCCATTTCTTTCTTTTTGTTCCTGTTGAAAACCTATTTTGTAAAATTGAAAGCCAAGGGAAAAAAACAACAATTTGATCTTAATAATATGTCTTATTTAGCTAAAGCCTCCGTGCCACATATCTCCACTACTGTCCTTATTTATTTCATTAATAACCAATCAATGAACCGGACTGGACGGCATGCTCCTTTCTTCTGTTGTGTCGATAAATTCACAGCAGACAACCAACAATCTCTACATACTTTGAGTAATGTTACCATTTCATTACAGCCTAGACACATTTAGCTGTGGTTACTATAGAAGGCAGAAGCTACCTCATGGTGTACAGCAGTGTGCCCTCCTCTGTAATCCGCAGCAGCTTGTTGGGCATGGTCATGTTGTGAGCCACCGACTTCTTGCCGTTGTGGAAGAAGGTGTCGGGGGTCCAGATCTTGCTGGCCATCAGGTTGTTGAGACGCAGCACGGCCATGGGTCCTTTAAACTTTAACCGTTCGTCCTTCCAGCTCTGTCTGAAGAAAACGTCGATGGTGTACTCCTACAGGTGGCAGGTGGAGAAGAAGTCAGGTCAGGAAAAAAAAACCAACATTACAGCCTTTTTTCACTTCCACCGCCGGAGACTGAAGCTTATTCTTTTTTATCCTTTTCATGTTCCCACTTTTTGCTTTCTCTCTTCCTCTTGTCACTTTGACTTGCTTATAGTCTTGGCCTAGTTTCCCTGCTGCTAAATGTCTCTTTGTGTTAAATGCTTTTGCATATGGAGAGGATCTAGTGGATGGAGGTGCATGGTTTCCTAGAATAGTGTATATTCTCTGAAAAAAAAAATGCCTCTGTTTGATAATTGTACTTTATTTCACTTAATAATATGTATGGTCTTTTACAAATTTACATAATTGCAGTATGGTCAATACACTACATGCAAATGGTCCATCAGTTGGTATTGCATTGTTAGGTAAGTGCCTAAAAGGATCATTGCCAGCATTTATCTTTGGGGAAACTTCTTTGTTCCGTAATCAAAAAAGGGAAAGGAAGCACGGGACAGAAAAAAATAAAGGATATTTCATTTTGAAAGCAGCTAATGACTATAGCTGAGAGCAGACTCTAATGGTTCCACGTGAATGCCCGGCAAAATAAAAGAGAGCCTGTAAAAATTACAGCTCTGCATGTTTTTTTTTTTTTGCTCTCTTCTCTCCCCATTTCCTCTTGGTCCACGTAAGATAATTAGTTTGAGCTGAAACAGCTTCAAGGTAATAGAGGGGGATCGGGAAAGACTTGAGATTGAAAAAACGTTCTTGAGCTGTTCCTTCTGGCCACAACACACAGGAGCAAAATAGTCCCGGCCCGCACGTCAACCACTGTACTTAACTGAGATTACATCAAGTGGAGTACAGCACTTCACATGGAGATAACAGGAGAATAGGGAGGCGAGGGGAGGGGCGTGGGGGGTCCCAAAAAGAGAAAGGCACTGAGACGTTTGGATGGGATTAATTGGTTAATCAGGTACTCATGTTTGAAAAGCCCATGACTTGTTTTTAGGATATTGAAGTAGATTCAAGAAACCATAAACGTGACGACTCGTACTCTGATGTTGCATATTGGTTTGGTTAAAAGCAATTCATCGTGCGGTGGTGCTTATCAATTACCTCAAAACAGAATGTGGCAACAGCTTGACCTTCCAAATCACATTAAGATACAATAAAGCGGCCATGTTTTCTGCAATTGTAATGCATTTCTGCACCTTCCGTCTTTGAACCTCAATGTCAGACCGTTTCTTTGCGCCAGGTTTGCTTAGCAAAGAGATATCGGCATCGGCATAGATGTGAATAATGAACACAATTTGGGGTCAGAGCAAATAACAATTTGACTTCCACATAAAAGTCACGTGCAATCACATTTAAGAGTAGGGGGTTGCGTTTATGTCGTGCGAGTGTGATTACGAACCACACGCACCAGGAATTACATCTGACAAATGTGACAGTTTTATTGAGACGTCAAGAGTTAATGGGACGAATTACTTTACAGTTCGGAGACCGTTGTGCCTGGAGAGGTTAGAAGGCAGGGGTGAGTGTGGAGGGACAGGAACAGGGGGGATCCAGTGACATTTACACAGGCGAAAGGAGTCTTACCATATCATGGTCCGAAACGGGTCCAATACTAGTCACGAAAATGTCAGTCTTGACTTCGGTTACACGCTCTGTTGAAGCAGGAAATTGCCACAGTGAGTGACTGTCCGTGGCATTAGCTCCTAACTACCTGTTAATACAACCTGGCTATAATTTCTAATCCATTCAATCTGTTCAACGGTATTTTTAACACAATAGAAGAAAAAAAAAATGTTAGTCTAAAAATGCTAATTTTCGATGTCGATAACCGTTTCTGCTGGTGTTTGTTTCAATGACAGCTCCATCACCCATACGGTGGTGCGATCTCTTAAATAAATTGCACATTGTCCCATAATACTGATAGCTGAAGCAATGTGTGTCTAAGTGCGGGGTCTTCGGTTCATTCCTTTTGATTCTGAAACTGAAATATATGAGCGCTTGATTTACGAATGATACCCATGATAAGCCATAATTTCATCCCTCGTGGTCCCTGAATACCAGGTCTGGCTTTATTCGCCTGTTTGATGCCTGGCGCATCATTGTGTGGGATACTCGGTGTCCTTCACACGCCAATTCTCACATTATCTCTCTCTCCCTTTCCTCTTTTACTCTCTATATGCTGTCTCTCATTTTCTGTTTCTGGATTCGTCTCTTAGTCTCCCTGCCATTTTGTCTCTCTCTCAAACAATGGACAGTTGAAAATAGAGTGAAGGGGCGGCCACACAATGCCGCATTATTGTACATTGGAAACGCTGTTTTTTTTTTGGTTTCACAAAGGCTGCAGGTGAATCTGACACTGTACGCAAAGCCATCTCTATTAGAGCTCGTCATATGGATATTTACTACCAGAAAAGTAAGCTATTTTTAGGAGTCCTTCGGGACAATATTTGCATAAACGAAAAAAAAAAGAAGAAAAAACATTTAAACAGTTACCATAAGGGACAAAAGACATTCAATGACTTGGGTTAACTGACCTCCTAGTCCTGGCCTGAGGCGATTGTCATAGCCATCGAGAAGACTGTCTAAGATCTTGGTGAACACTGTTGTGTTATCTTTCTGCTCATCTGTCATGCCGTTCTGCCCAGAGCTGGCAAAGCAAAGGAGATTTAAAGTCACAGTCCAAACTCACATTTAAAAACCGCCAAAAGAATAACAGCAAACACAGAACAATACATCAGAAACCAAAAAAAAGGATTATTAGTCAATAACACACAGAAGAAAACATGAGTCCTGCCGATTTACAATTCAGTGTGTGACCATAAGGTTTCATATTGTATTGATATGAGAAGAATGAACAAGCGAATAACTGGAAAGCAACAAAGCCAGATTTCCCTGTATCCTTCCTTTGGGAAGTGTGGCGAGTGTTCAACTAATTTACTCTGCATGTAAAAGTGTGCACTCAAAGAACATGCAAGTGTGCAAACACATACACGGGCATTATCGCACACACACACACACACACACACACAGAGACTAGAGGAATCATGATACATTATTTATACCGTAATATGGTCTCCTGGACCACAAAGGCCTTGCTGAATGTGCTCTTTCGACAACATGAAACAAAATGCTCAGAGCAACGGCGAAAACAGTCACAATCAGTAATTGTAAGAGCAGAGTTTGCAGCATCTCCATACATAAATATTTGATAGCACTCATAATCAGGAATGCAGCTCCTAATTACATTATATAAAGGCGGAGTGCAACAGGAAGGTATGTGGGCGCTTGTGTGTGTTTGCGTACCCGAGTCCTCCGCAATTATGCAAGCTTGTGTACGTATTCATGCATATGTTTGCATGTGCTGTAAACAATCAGATGGAACTCTCTCACAATGCATTGTATCATGCCTCGAAGCAATCATCCTCTCCCTCTCTTTATGCCAATGGCGTTTGGTCTGATTGCATGCAAAATAAATAAACAGCAAGTGTTCGGAAACGAGCTGTGAAAGCTGAGCGGCTCCAAGGAGACGGAGAGGTCATCGAGATTATTTAGCAGGGACGGGATGGGAGGGATGGGAGGAGGAGGGACGGCTGGATGGAGAGTGGCGTCTGGAGACACGTGGAAGGAAAGCTCCAAAAGGACAAAGAAGAGAAAAAAAAAGATCCATATATAACGCGGAAAGTGGAGGGGGGGGGGGAGACGATCGAGGTTGGGGTGAGGTGAGCAAATTGTTATGTTGCGCTGGGGAGTGGCGTTGGGTGAGAGAGCTCATGTTCAAAGCCGTGGGATCTGCATCAAACCAACAGCTTTGAACGAGAGATGCGGAACATTTTGCTTCCCAAACAAGGACGCCGCATCCAGCCGCACATGGATTTAAATGAAAGGGGTTAATGCGCACGTCTTTGCCACCAATTTCCCTTAATACCGAAGCCAAAAACCAAAGGCAGCATTAGAAATTGAGGAAAGTGTGATAAGCGATTTTGTTTTTCTTGGAGGTAATAGCTTGGAAGTCTAATTTATTTATTTTTGTTCAGGTCTGGAAAGCCAATTACGTATAAATACAGGAAACATAAATTGCCTCCATAGAACATAAGCTGAAGCTTGAACCAACATCTATTTTAGGTTAACCAATAAGGACAACTATAAATACTCTGTGGATATACAAACAGAATGATCTATCCATATAAGAAAGTATTTATGATAGTGAAATAATAGTGAAAATTACACTCTTTTGGAAACCAGAGAAATCATCTTTCGCTCCGCGTACTTTGAAATTGCATTTTTTGAATGACAGTCTGCAATATTTCACCTTGATTCAAGACACGGTCAAGTTAAATTTGTAATCTCGAGAGCATAAAAAAAATATTATTATTTTGTTAGGAATAAATGGAATGATACGACAGATATGTTTCCTTATGATTGTCATTCTTTGCAGTGTATGTGGGTAGCACAGGCGGTGAGAGGTTCGGGGTTGTATGTCAAGGAAAAGAAAAGAAAATGGTGAGAAAAAGGTGCTCTGGAAGAATACACATGTTTATCAGCCAGGGGCCACTTCCTCATAAAACATTGTACACCATCCCCATCTACAGGTCATCTGAACAGCAACAGTGCCGTTCACGCTCACTCTGTTTCCCTTTCTCCATTTTACTGCACGTCTCTCTCTCTCTCTCTCTCTCTCTCTCTCTCTCTCTCTCTCTCTCTCTCTCTCTCTCTCTCTCTCTCCCTTTCACTCCCGTCACTCGGTGATCTAATTATAAGGCAATTTCTATCGTTGGCAACATACTGTAGCAGAGTGCTAGGTCTTCCTGATTACTGTGTCTCCAAGGTCTATACATGTGCGTGTGTATGTGTGTGCGTGCGTGTGTGTGTGTGTGTTTGCAGGATTCTGTATTTGGTCTTCAAAAAGGGGACTGGATTAAACATAAATCTTTTGGTGTTAATTTGTGACAGTTCCTGAGTAACGTGATCAGTACTTTTAGATTTCCTCTGATGTGCTCGAACATCAAACACATCAAACCCAGCAGAAAAAAAACCCATCCATTTGCAAGTGAATACATCTCAAACCTCAGCTGTGAGTAATCAGTTAGATCAAATATGTGTCGAACAGCGATGTACCGCCATAAAATAGGACACATCGCATCTGTGTACCGGATGTAGTCAGGGCATTAAGGCTGAAACATGTAGCGTGTACATGTGTGGTTTTTTTTTCATTTTGTGGTGTAGCTGCTGTTGTCACAAGCAGAGAAGATGGCTGAACCATCTCGGACCATCTCAAGACATGTATGCTAATGACCGCCGGCATTTGAATCACGTGGCAATTAATGGAGACACAGACATGTGATGGCGAATCAAATTGCTGCCACCTCTTATCCAATCAATCCCTCACTTTGTCCGCCTCTGGTTAGATGGCATCCGACACCTCGGTGTTGACATTGAGAAGTGTGTCTGTACGTCGACCCTACTATGCGTGCCATTGAGTGCACAAATCGCTGCCAAATATCCCGGTACAGCACAAGTCATCTACGCGGTGAGAAAACTCGAGGATTTAGACGACCGAAAAAAAGAAAAGAAAACTATGCTTTGGTAATATCGTCAGTGGGTATTTCAAAGCCTGATCTTCTATCTCTGTGTTTCACTTATCATTGCCTTGTTGGAATTATAAGAAGGTGTCCTGTGGGGATGCCCCAATGGCAACTAGTGAATATCCATAAGCGTGTAAGCCATTAACGCAAGAAATAGACAGGAAGCTAGTGTGTGTATTACTGGCTGCTGCCCTTGCTGGCGGATTGGCAGACTGGTTGACTCACATATCTATTGTCCAGTTGACCCTTTGGCAGTCTCTGAGAACATAATTAAAAGGTAATTGCCCTCTCCCAAAAAGTGCATTTACTATTTTGCCTGTTGCCATGCGGACTTTGCAGTTTGTTCTCCGAGTGTAACTGTGTGGATTTGCATTGTTCCAGTAATATCTTGATCACGAGCAATATTAAGAATGGTCACAAACACTGCGCAAAACTTTAAAACCAAGTCATGTCAGCAGCGTGCAGGATATTTATGGCTTTCACACATTACCAATGTGATACACAGGCACGTACACAGATGTTGGTTAAAGTTTGTTCTTACCTTTTCCCACCTAGTACGCTGTTGGTGACGAGCAAGCCAGCCCACAGAAACAGAAAGGCCGTCCTGCTCCGTCCACACATAGTTGCAATATGAGGACCTTTCACTGCTGGAGGTCAAATAGAGAGAGAAAGATTGAAAACCATTACCGAGACATGTAAACCAATGGCCCGCCATCAACCGATACATTTCATGACAGTAAGACCCCGAAATGAAGACGTAGGTGTGCTAAACACACCAACAGCTACTGGCTTGTTTCTGGAGAGATGCGGTCTTTGGTTCTGCTTCTTAACATCCCTCACCGATTCACTGACAGCACATGAATCAAACCACATGCATTGGACCATCACATACTACCTGACACAGGCACGCCTCAAAGATTTCACATCATCATTTTAAATGGTGTGTCACATTGACAGAGACATACTCTACACCCTAACTAGTCCCTGTGGGAGAGCGGGTTTTCAATAGCTGGTCAGTATTTCAATGATCATAAAGGGAATACGACTTTTATAACTGACACTCAAAACACACGTACACCATATGGCTGCATCTGCACATCACCGACCACAGAACACCCTGTAGCACCTGTACATGATGTGCCACGTGAAACGCGCAATACCGCAAATATCAAATCATATCCCTCTCAAAGAAGAGTGTCCACGTTAAACTATGATGTCAGCCGGGTCATAAAGTACGCGAGCAATTAGCCTGCGCTACTGTGCAAGCCAACGCAGTGCTGAGGTTCTCGGTCCATTTTCAGAAGGCATGATCAATGCGTCCACGAGAGGACCAATTACTTACTTATCTGAAAGCGCGAAACCAGTATTTCACTTCACACACGACCACAAAAATCCCGGCAGTGAAGCGAAGCCCACACAGAAGACAATGCCGCTGCTACTTGCTCGTGCCGTTCCAAGGTGCACTGAGAGCGGATGGAAGCCGGGTGGGGGGGCCGGGGGGGGGAGGGGGGATGGGAGGGGGAGCGGGGAGGGGGGGCGTACAATGCTCTGCTAAAATGAAATAAAAATAAATCCTTTCGTTGACAAGGATTTGACGAGGCGGCGAGGGGGGATGATGCAGATTAACGACCGGAGGAGAAAATCCAGCACGAGCCCACTTTCTAAGTTATTCTGAGGAAATCTCACCCTCTCCTCTACACATACATACATGTATCCGAGATTGCTTGACATTTAGCATTGCAACTGGCATCCCGGCGAGGTACGTCGAAATGCATGCACGGCGGAGTAATTAAGCAAATGTGCGTTGCCGCTGTTTTATTCGATGCGCTGTCCGTGGTGCTGAAATCAGGCGTTTCCCTGTTAAAAAAAAAACTAAACATCACACGGATCTTGTTTGCCAGGAAATGCCCCTCAAGCGGTCCAAAATCTCGACGGCAAACACCCCCCTTATCCCCCCGCTCCGACCCCCCTCCAATAAAACTCGTCTTCGATTCTAGCGGCGTCCAGCTACACAAACCTGCCTCTACTAAATCCGAGTGTTGCTCCCCTCTCTCCTTCTTCTGCCTTGATGAAAAGGCGAGAACAACATGGAGAAAATCACTTACAGCAGACGAGTCGGGATATAGTCGGTGTCCGCCGGCTATATCCTCAAACTTTTGAGAATATATTTTATTGCCGGACTGAATGAGGAGAAGAAAAAAAATCCTCTGTGATCTCTGACGAATTTCGGCTTGAGGCTGGAGAAGCGGCTGCTGACGATATGCGCAGGTCTCTCTCACTGTTCATTGGTGGTGCTGTAGTGAGTTGAACTCTCTTAGTCTGTCAGCAAAAAAAAAGAAAAAAAATCATAATAATTCAACCAAATCTGGTTCCGTGGACCGAAGCCTAAATAAATAAATTCTTTAGTTTACCGCTCGTGCCTGTAAATAAAGTGCATGACAAACAGACTGTGTCCAGGCTCAGACCATTTAATTTTGGAATAGGCTGTACCAATCTCATATAAAGACTAGCCCGCCCATTTCACATGCAGCACCTTTTAACTTCCACTGCTGTCGCCTTAATCTGTTTTCAGTGGCTGCTAAATAAATAAAAAAAAATCCTCTTACATGTTCAACTAGGATCCCTTGATTTCTCCCCCCCCGACCCCCACCCCCCCCGTATCGCGCGTCTCCGTGTCGCTCCCTGACTCACACTGTGCTGTATGATTTCCAAGCAGATACAATTGACACGCATCAAACGATTGTCTCGTTACCGAAGACAGCTCTGGCACATTATGGACACGCGCGGCAGTCATAAAAACGGACAGCAAGTACTTACGGTCAAGCGAAAAACGCGAGAGAACGAAACCCGAATGGATGGCACGGCTCCGACACGCGCGCACACAAGCAAAAAACGGGGGGAAAGACACCCCCTGAAATGTTAAGAAAATCGCGTTTCCCTCACCAGCTTGCCCTGTTGCAACGAGCCTCCCTCTGCAATACAAATCCTCCTCGAATCACTCACCGTCTCTAAAAGCCTGCGTATCGCATCGAGACAACAGCACCGCGTCTCTGTTTACAGCCGAATATTCTGCTGCTGCGGCCGCGCTACTCCAGACTGAGCTCAGGATGCCGAGGAGCGCTGATCTGCGTGCATCTGCAAGGGAGGAACAAAAAAAAAAAATCGGCTGCCGATAGCCTACCCGGCGTATATTTTTGTAGTCATCTGCGTGTTCCAAGTTAAACTACAAATCAGAAGACATTTGCATCGCCGAGGACCACAGCGAGAGGCATACGAGGGAAACAAGGACATTCTTACGGACAGCTCACAGCACATCAGTGTAATTCATGGTTGCATAACTCTGCCATAAATCCCAGCTGTTGATTTTGGAATGCTTTTCGACAGAGGGGCGACTTTAGTTTTGACTGGCTGTTTTATTTTAAACCAGAGCAGGCACAGCGGGCTGCCAGTGTAGTCACGTCAGTCTGGTCTGCAGTGCAACGTTTTCTCTCTGAGTGCGCGTGTTTTTGTGTGCGTGTGTGTGTGTGTGTGTGTGCGCGCGCGTGTGTTTGTTGCCGACTCACGCGTGCTTAAAGTAGTGCGTGAGCGTGATTAGTTATGAGGGACGTCATGGGCTCGTGCCTCGTCTAGAACGAGAGACATATCGATTTAAATATTAATATCGATATATCCACTTATCGGTTTTGACGTTTTTGATACGAATACCAGCTTTAAACCATTCAAAGACTACAACAAATACATAAAATGACCCACATACTTAACATGGATTTCCTCTCTATATTCTCGAGCTCATTACGTGTCCATATGCTGCAGGTGCACGCGCATACATACATCTACATAATGTCAACAAGAAAGCCGTCCACTGAGCTCCGCCTGCAGATTTCACGCCGCTGTAACGCAGGCGAGTATCATCTCAAGCTGCTTCCCTTTTCCCAAAGCCGACGCCACCGTTGCATGTGACTGCCCTGCGTGCGTGCGTGTGTGTGTGTGTGTGTGTGTGTGTGTGCAGACGCGGGTGGACGCGAGAGCGTGCCTAACCAACACGTGCCGGCGTGCGCGTTGTCGTGTCAGCGCGCACACCCGAGACGGATCGTGGAGAGTTTTAATAACCCTCCGTTCCACCCGAGAGGAGAAGGTCTCCGTGGGCAACCAAAGACAGCTTCCCCGAAACCCCGCGAGTGATCAAGGCAGACGAAAATTCACTCACGCCGCTCAAACCAACGAGGACAAGCAAAGGCCGACCTGCCTCCTCGCCTGCTCCGTCTCTGCAGGCGACGGGAGCGAATAGCGGAGTTGGGAGTGGGAGCGCGTGCGCGCGTGTGCGCGGCTAAACGGAGGGAGATGGATGACGGTAATTTAGGTGAGAGATGTGCAGGTTATGGAGAAATAATCACTCGCCGGGAACAGTGCCTTTGAATTGTAAAATAAGGTATATTGACGGAATACCCCCCCAAGCCCCTCCCCCCTCCGTTTGTGCATCCATCATGCGGTGATAATTTGTTTTGCCTCACACAAACTAAGAGCATCAACTGTGGGGAAGTGGTGTTCACAAGCAATGTGCGGCGGACTCACTCTCGCAGCAGCTTAACGTTTGTGTCTTTTTGTTGTGATGCCGTGTGTGTTTGCTAATGTTGTGTAAATCGTGCCAGCATGTTTTAGTATAGCTTCCCGTTTGACCTTTGGAAGCTGTGACATTCACACTTTACTTTACTGTAACCTTATCTGATGTGTGTGTAAGTGTACAGCCTCCTCCGGCCGGCCTGCGGAGCCTCCTCCCAGAGTGTTTTCTTTTTTTCTCTGTGAAAGCCTCCTAATGACTCCTTCACAATACTCAATGTGATTCTTTTAAAGGCTGATAAAGTCTCAGTTTCAGTTTACTTGCATGATATAAGGTGCATTTTCACCAGGTCAGGCGTAAGAGGGCTTCTCCCCTTTTATTTATGCATTTATTTTCTGGATTGGACCAGAGCACAGGAACGTCTTCATCTGACACGTGGTGTTACTGGATTGGAGATTCCTTGTCAGGTGTGCACTGCTCTTCGGTGGAGCGATCACTCAAGACGGTTTGGTAAACTGCAGGTAGGGCTCCTATCTGGCCTCCAACTGAGGCTGCAAGAGAGAGAGAGGGAGAGAAATAAACCCCAAGTGCCATTCTTCAGCTCAATTACTGCAGTAAAGCTTGACATGTGCTTATACCTTTATGGCCCCTCTGGCTTTTGCATTTTACAGTGCCAGCGGGTTGGAAGCGCTGCTGCTGCTCTGGCTCTTGAACCTGGACTTGGTGCCCGCTGCTTAACAGTATCTCATTTCCCTCCAGTAGAGCTCCTGGTTCAATCCGTTATCTCTATTCCATCCTATCTGGATGGAGCAGGACAACTGGAGACCTTCCTCCGGTGTGGATAAATCCATTTACAGGTGAGTGTTCCTCACATGCGGCTACCAAGAAGACGAGAACAACGCAGAGAAAATGGCATTGAAGGAAAGTAGACGACATGCAGGAAGAAGTTGATCCGGCCAAATGGCTGATGGCCTTTAAACAATTTGACTGGTGGACACAGACATTATGGCTGTAGTTCTCTTTTCACGGAGCGTAAAGAGCAGACTTGTCTCAATCAGACATCCTGAGGAATACATCAGGGTTTTGTGATCCACAAAAGAGGGCTTCCCCTCTGTGAGCTGCTCTCTGCAATCAGCTGTAAACTGGCTCCTGTTTCAGGCCAGTGTGTGAGACACACACACACACACACACACACACACACAGGCACGTGTTCACATCCACACACACTCATGCATTCTTGCTGTTGCTTGACGCATACACTATGAATACAGTACAAAAACATTACAGCATCTGGATCAGTTTTTCTCTTATGATTTTATAAAATGCTGGTGGGTCCGCAAATAATGAAAAGGGGGCTGTTTTTTAAGGGGGATAGAATTTGCATTAACGACTAAACAAGTTCAATGTAACAATTGTGGCATACCTTTAGTGAAAATACATATTTGGTAATATATATGTTGAAAGAGTTAAATAATATTGGTGTACTACTTAAGATATTTCCGTTATCACATTTCATATCAATGCTGCCAATATATATGACATTTATGAATAATTTGACCCTAAAAAAATATCAGCAGGCTCTTTACTAATGCAAACAAGCATTTGAATGCACATACGGGCGCTGTTTACTTGAGTATTTAAATATATAGGTTTTTGTAAGTTTTAGTGTTTAATATTGTGGCGGTGGGCATAGCAAGCTACTGCTGTTTCAGCGCACTAGTGTGCTGCACCTTGGAAACAAACATCTCTGTTCTAACAATTACAGATTTTGTTGAAAGTCTAGTCCAGGTTTTTACATAACCGTTTCTCTGGGAACAAAATTATATTTTATATAATGTCTTAACAGATTACTACCCTATGGCCATACATTTAGGAAATACGTTTAAAATGAATAATTCCATCTGTAAATTATAATCTCCGAAATAAAATTGATGTTGAAAATTGGACTTACCTTACTTACAAATTACCAAAAAAAGCAGAAAATAGTTAAACAGAGGCCACACAGAACCTCCAACTCGACTGCTGCATTTCCACCGCTTACTGTTCCACTCACAACTGGTCATTAAGGAACATTACGTTTCATTTAGCGGACACTTTAATCCAAAGTGATTTACACTAAGTGCATTCAACCATGAGGACATAGAACCAGAACAACAAGATGCAAGAAAGCACAATTCTTTCAAAAGAGCCAAACTACAAAGCGCAGCAATGAATGTTACACATAAATTCTACACATGAATGACTCATAAATACTAATAGTTATTATCCTGTAAGTGATAAAGGATTCATAAATCTTTAAATCTCCAAAATAATGTCTCAATTTAACAATCTTAAAATTGTTGCAGTGTAAGTATTAAAGTGTATAAACTCAAATATGTCATCTGCAAAGTAACCAAGAACAAAATGCACATAGCACACATGCGTACATGAATGGTTCTGGACAAATATTCATCCATTTACAACATATGTACACTGGTAAATATTTGCAAATAAGCAAGACCCCTCCCCGACCCCCCTCAGGAGGTAAATTAAATCCTAAGCTAAAGCTACAGATTCTGCAAATCTCTTCCGGCAACTGCACTAAGCAACCAGTTGACCTTCTCACCAACATTTGGCAATGAAATATATAAGTACTGTTGGGATGAATATCAACATTAGTCACTGGTGCTCCCTACATGTATGTGCCAACCTGGTGTTACGCATTAGGAGGCTCCCTCCGCTGCATCTTTCTACCACGGAGTACACACAGTATACTATTGATTTTCTGTACTCTAAGACCCCCCATACACTGCAGTGTTGTACTTGTATCCACGTGAACTGTGTGGGTGTGTACATGAATACATATACAGGCCGACCCTGTACATAAACGTGTGTAAATGCTCTGTTGTAACCTGGTATTCTACATCAGAGCCTCTGGAGACTAAGAGGGAGTTTTTCTTCAGGGACACAGCTGGTACTTTTCATTGAAATGTAATGTTATACTGCCTTTTCATGTTAGTTTCTCACTCACTGCTAGTAAAGTCTTTAACAGCGTCCTATGAAGTCGTTTATATTTAGACTCCTTTTCATTACTGCCGGGGAGTCGAGGAGTGTCGTCTTGTCAGTGTCACAGATGGATTATTGATTGAGCATCTATGGTATGTGATGTGATTGTGATCATTTCTTGTTGGAAAGTCATCTACGCCACTAGAAAGAATCACAAAATGGTCACAATGTGACATAAAACGGCCGTAATACAGACAATCACTCCAAAGGGAGGTACGATGAGATTCAGATGAGAAGTGATGAATGAGAACCATCCTATTTATTTCTGTTTCAGTCTGCTTGCCTGGCTTTTATGTAGGAGGGATAGACGGTATTTTGTATGGTATTTGTTCTGTTAAAGTTTAGAGGCAATTGATTTATATTAATTTATATTCAAATGTAAAAAAATGTAATGAATTTATTAAACTGAATAACCAGTGTAACTCATAATAAGTAACATAATAAGTAACACCTTAATATTACCGATTGGCTGTAAATGTAAGTTGTCTTAATCTTATTTTACTCATCTTTTTTTAAAACTGTGCCCCAGTCTTACTTACTTACTTTTTATTTGTATTTCATCCAAATCAATTTTTTTTGTCTTGGATTCCTTGATGTTGTGCTCTCCGCTGAATTATCCTGCTGTGAAGTTCATCTGTTGCTCTGTACTATGTTCCCCCAGTCTCTTCATTACAGCCTCTAGTGGCCATTAGATGAATTGCTTCTTTGGACGCCCTACATATGCTGCAGCTTGCCCCGAGAATTCCATGTTTGTGGTCGTAACCCCAAATGCCTCTGTGGTCTATTTGAATTCTGGCCTTGATCTCTATCTCTCCCTCTTTGTTTTCCCACCTCGTCCTCCTTGGTTCACCTACACACGCTCCTCTCTCTCTTTTCCCTCAATAAACACTGACGTCAGCGAGTGCGTCCACTCTTAGCATACACACACAAACAGCACTGTGGGTAGAGCCAGTAGGGCCTCTGAGCGGAGGCAGACCGCACAGCAGCAGCAGCAGCAGCGCTCTCACTCGTCAGTTTACATAACACTGATTATAACCCTGAGATTTATCCAACCAACGAGCAACAGTTTAGTTTGGCCTGGGCATTAAAACCTCAGCGACCATCTGTTCCGCTGCTTAGTTGCTTTCCTTCGAATAGATATTTTCCGCCCGCTGATTCTAGTGTCACTCAGACCATCACACAGCAGTAATGTGAGAGGTTACTTTCTGTCTTACAATTCTTCCCCAGTGAATGACTGCGATGTACGAGTATCATTGTTGATCATTGATCGTCATGTGATGAATAATACATGATTAGTAAGGCCAGTTAACAGGCAATTTGGATGTTGAGGAAGGAAGGAAGTCAGTATTATAAATAGCTACACATTTACAGTTAAATATATATAGTAAACACTTTTCTATTCTTTAGCAGCAGGTAAGTCACAACTATCTCAGACTATTTTCTATTTAAAACAGTACTTAGCACAGATGTTTTTTTTAAGTCATACTTATTCCTGAAATAACTTGCAGATCTTGAAACCTTTTAAGTCATCTGCCTTTTTATGTCTCCACACATAAGTGGGCCGTACACATCAGTGTTTAGGTAACCGTCTGTTTCAAGCGTCACAGCAAGATTTGCGCTGATGCTGCAGCTGCGTTGCGCCTTTATGGGAGAATTAATGTGCGATAATTTCAGTGGTCATTAGTGCTATTAGGAGTAACAGGATGTTATGGTTGAAGAGCTCTCCCCTGCGGTGAACCTCGCTCCTGTAGCGTCCTTCCCCTTCGTCCGATATTTCCTCAGAGTGCGGTTTTACCCGTTCACATTAATGCACCATAAACCGTTATTCCCCCTCCAGATGTGGTGGCGAAACTGCAGTGTAGCACCATGAATGTAACTATGGCGATTTCACGGAATGACAGGTCCTCTTAAACATCCCACTCATCCAAAAATAAAGACACTGAGAGAAAAAGCTATACAGAGGCCGAGAGAAAGAGAAAGAGAGATGTTCTCTGATTGTTAGCACAAGGTAATGAAACACTGAAAAGGTGACATTATCAACATGTGGGCTGAGAGATTCAGCCTGTTACTGCCTCTATTTCTGGAAGTGTAGGAGTATTTGTGTATGCATGGCTCTCCGTGTGTGTGTGTGTGTGTGTGTGTGTGTGTGTGTGTGCTGGCATTTGTGTGAGCCGGTGTGATTGAGAGAGAAACAGATGGTGTCAGAGTGTGCATGCATGTGTTTTGTGTTTGTGTTTGTGCGCCCGTGTGCAAGCGTGAAAGAAAGAAAGTGATACAAAATGCATCTCCTACCTCATTAGAGCCACTGTGAATTTGTGTGGAGGTGCTAATCTCACAACAAAAAGTTGGTGTTAAATTCCCACCACGCAGGCAAGAGGTCATTTCTTCCTGATTTGCTTTGTTGTGATTAATTACAATTCTCTCCAAACCGTGGTCCATCTGAAGATCACTACACTGCGTCACGTTGCTTTGGAACGCTCGCATTCTTCCAACACCACTGGCTCCACAGACGAGACGTGTGGAAGGGGAAGGTGATTTGTGCAACGCAGCGTGCTTTGAAGTTACCCTTGGCATTGGGTCTCTATGGAAATAGAAAAGAAACTCGCTAAAGGGGTTATGTGAGACACGTTTAACATCACTGATACGATACAATGAAATGTATTTAGCCTCGAACTGAGCAACACCTGGAGGTCAGGTTACGTTATGCAGGTACCGAGGAAGAGAAAGCACAAGCATGTTGAGGGATTTTCATATGTACAAGTTCACACATCATATTCTCTCTCTTCTATTTTGCTATATTCCAGACATCCTTATTCAACTTTCTTGCTAGATGTGCGCATCGCTCAGTGATCATCAGCACCTCTCCGAAGTGATGAGGGTTTGGCTTTTGGGCTAAGCTAAGCCTAAGTGGCTCCATGAGCAACCGGTCGCTAATTGAAACCATAATCACTGAGCTGACTAGGACTGGAGCCTTTGATGATTTGGAAAGTCTGAGAAACTGACCAAGGATTAGATTAAAGAATGCAACAAACCAATGCAAGGAAAATGGATCCGGTGAAGTGAAAGTCCAATCACTAACAAATCAGATTAAGAAGCAGTAGTCTCAATGAACCTTTTAAGAGCACTACCAGCCGCCATCCAAAAACCAATCACTCACAGTTCATCCCCTGGTTCAGGGTGGTTTTCAAAATAAAACTTGATTGATTTTGGACAACCCTCTGAGCCCCTGTGGAGAAAAGCGTGGAGATTTGCATGAGCACCATTGTACTGTGTACCAATGAGGTGCCATGCAGCACCGTACGATCAATAACTACACCCACTGATGGAAAATAAATAACAGCTCTTGCTCCCTAATTTGAATTTATTAGAGATGCAGCTGCAACTAAACAGCTTGCATATTATCATAAGATACAAACTGTCACTTAGAGGTATCAACAGTACAAATACACATTAAAATGGAAATAACAATGCAATAAAAAGGAGTGCAACCAATTGACGAAAGATTAGCGCACAATGGACCTCTAGATTTGTGCTATTAGTTGATATCCTCCATTCTTCACTGATTACATCCAAGGTCAAATGCTTAATGAAGATTGATGTGTTTGTGATATGAACTTGAATTGACAGTTCGGTGTTGCTGTGTGTTTGAACAAAGCAGCCTAAGGGAGTTTGTGTGTGTCACAAAAAGAATATATCAGAAGTGTAAAATAAAGTCTGATAAGATGTCACATATATGGTTACATATATACAAGCTGTGTGTTTACTGTTATATTAGCTCAGAGTCATTCAGCTGTGACTTCTTCAGGATTCTGGATAACTGGTTTTGTTAACTTCTCTGTAGGATATGTGTGTCCTTTAATCTTTATATTGAACATTTTCTGTGGGACTAATATTTAACAAGTAGTCAAGTGACCGTTGCAATGATTAGGAATGAATGTATTGGTTTAAATACACACAATTTGAAATGTACTGATATTAAAAATTACAATATTTTTATGTTTGTTTTTTCTATGAATTTTCCAATTGTCTGTAGAACATTATCAGAACTGTGTTTTTTTTAATCAATGATTCTAATCCACAATAATGATTGGATGCATAATGTTTATGAATTCAAAATTTCCGCCGCTTTTTAAGTAAAAATTCCTGCACATCTGAGGCGAATGTAGACACTGCAATCCTCCCCAGTTGTGTCCTGTGTGCTTTGCTGCACCTGTGGCATTTCTCAAGCTATGATTTAGAATTGTCATATTAATGTTTTCTCTGACCTCCAGGGCCAGGACATCAATCTCTGAAGAGGGAATAGATTTCTGTAGGACACCAGGAGACATTCACCCTCCTGAGATGACCTATCCACTTAATGGTGACGCCACTTATTTCAAAGTGGCAGATTCCAGGGGTTTAGGCAAACTTCCAAGGTGATGGTCGGTATTTGTCTGAGACGGCTATTGGAATTGGCTTTTTTAGGGAAAAAAACAGTCACAAGGTTTTTATAAAATACAGTTACTATATTTACAGTATCAATCGTTTAAGTTTGAATTCATTTGAGTTTCTTCAATTTGGTTAATAACATCCATTTCTCTAAGGTATAAATAAATCAGTTCTTAGTGTTCAGACATCACCTGTGCCCTTCAAAAGACTTTTCTGGCGGTAACTCAAGAAAAAATAAAATCCGAATCCGAATTTTACTTTCTTTCTAAAGTTCATCTCGAAAAAGTCTTTTTGACTTGCGCCGCACTGGAATACCTCAAACCTGTGACCTTCAGGCTTCTGGATACTGTCCATGTTATATTTCCTGGAATTACCATATTCAAGACATCCCTCTTTGGATGATTTGATGTGGTGTGACAGCTGTGCTTCTGAGGCCTGTTGGGAAAAGGATGTTTTATTTGGTTTGGATTGAGTGTGAGATCTCAAGGGATATATGCTGATGTGACATATGTCAATGCAACATTGGCCTGAAGGTTCTCCTTGCAGGAGGCATTTACCAGAGCATCGTCAGCATATTCGACCAGCATATAAATTGGTTGATGTGGAATTAATGGGCAGCAAACTCTGACAAGCAGACCATCCATGCTGGGAAGGCAAAACCTACGGAGGTTGTAAAAGCATCCTCCTCGTTATAATTATTGTTATTCATCATTAAATGCACTAAATCTTGACTTCTCATTTTTCCTTTCATCACACTGACCATGTTCACGCCTGCCTTCTCATTTGTTTCCCTTTCTCCTTCGTCCTTCAATCCAGCTACCGTCCAATCATTTGTTCTTCCATATACTTTCATCTGTCCATCCAGCCAGTACTTTATCTTCCTCCCACAGTGTCCATTACCTCCGGGCTCTCATCCCTTATCCTGCAGTGCTGTTACAGTATGTGTCTCTCATCCTTCCGCTCTGTACTTCAGCCCCCATGCTAATTTATCTTCTTCCAATTCCCTCTTTGCTTTGCCCTCCACCCAACAATTCTTCACCCGTAGCGTATTCTGCAGAACTGCACCTCTGTGCCCCTGACTGGATACCCCCCCCCCCCCCCTCCTTCCCCCGCCCACTTTCTCTTGCCTCGTGGTGGCAGGATTATTACTTTTCCTTCCTTTCCCTGACATCTGTCACACATTTCTCTTTTGACAGTATTCTTCTCCAGCTCTTTTTTTACCCCTCTATAGATTTTTTGCTCTTTTCCCACAAAACATTTCACCTTTTGCAATTTCCAATGTCAGCATCTTCCTAATATCAATATTTATTCTTCCAAATGATTCCCTCATCGCCCCTCTCAAACTTTTTTCTACTACCGCCCCCAATATTTGCTCAATATATATATAATTTAATTTTAACATTACATTCCAGTTACTTAACCTCACATTGTTTTGTTACACTCATTCTTTTCTGTTTATTTAACGGCTTATTTAACGTGTCTCTGCAAAAATGAAGATTTAAAAAGGAAGACAGTTGAAGACCTGAGTGTACGATTTATTAATAAAATAATTATTAACAGAAACTACACAAACTAAAATGGAAGCGGGAGCAGCAAGATCTCTCAGCCCAAAAATAGATAACACCTACACAGCTTCCTGAAAGCTCCCCAGACTGGTTCCTAAAACACCTTCATCTCCTCCGATGATGATGACTCTTGAATGTGGTTGCGGCAGGTACCGAAAAGGCGGTTTGGCAGACCTGAAGCGCAGAGATAGAGTCCTCTTTCATAAAGAGGGCAAAGTCAGTGAGCACAACAGGCACATCTCGCATTAACCTGACCTGCAGAAAAAAATAAATGTCAGTGACATTTTGTTGAGTTTCCGTTTTCCCAGATCTCCGAGCAAAATCCAAACTGCACACTCCTCTAGTCCCTGCATCGTCGCACCCGCCAATGCTACAAATGCAAATAATGATCTACTATCATTCTAAAGAGTTTTAAAGAGTCCATTCATTTGTTATCTGATGTTTGTTGAATCACTTTTTGTTCAAAATAAATGAGTCATTAGTCCTTAATCCTTTACCTACGAAGGAGCCTGACCAGCTACACTGGGATCGGTTGCTTTGGTCTTCACGTGCTTATTCTGGGAATTTGCAGGTTTTCCTCATTTAAATAAATAGTTTACCCCCTAAAAACCACAAAATGTGTATGCCGTATTCTTTGAATAAGTTAATACAGAGCAGGGTGAAAGGTTTATCCGCGCATGTGCTGTTAGCGCTAATTAGCTTGTTTGCTAGGCTCAAGCTGAAACGTCACCAAGTGATGCAGCTATTTGGGTAATTCAGCTGTTACTATTAAATAACGTTACGTTTCGCGAGGAAGCGCCCCATGATTATTGATTACCACATGATTACTCGATAGCATTGTCTGTGTGATTGTTCCAACCTTTACAGTTGCTCCTTACACTTCCTCTAATTCTACCTGGCTCATCTATTCCCCCGTCTTCTCTTTCGCGTTCTCTCTCCCCCAAAGCCCATCCATGACACGAGTGCCCTGCTTCAGTGAACAGTGAGTTTTTATCCCCCCTGACATTTTACCGGAGAGGGAAAGACAACCTTGGCTCCTTGGCCATAATCAGAGCGATGGCCATTGTGAGAAAGAGCCGGACTGACTGATAACTGACAACACTAAAGCAGGAAATAGACCCTGGTCATGCAGGAAGGCATGAAACGCCAGTGCCTTAATTGAGGACTAATTAAGAGGGCACTATTTAATTGTCCTCTTAAACTATCGCCTCCTTAACTTGGTTCTGATACAATTTAATTTCACAATAGAGGGTTGTTATGGTACTCAGCTGCCACTTGCAATGTAGCAGTTGAGGTTAAATAGAGCACATGTCGTCCAAATTGATTGTGTTGCGCGAAAAGCTATTGACAAAGGTCACGCTTAATGTTGCAATTGGTGCAGGGAGATGCATCATGTCAAAGCGAGTCTTACGATTAATTACATTTCACCAGGTGACCTCTGGTCGTCATTGCTAAATGAGCTTGTTTGTGTTTTGAGAAAGTTAAATTATAATTTGAACTTGTTGAAACTGGTATGGCAAGGCAAGGCCACAGGGGATGGACCCAAATGCAGATTTTCTGTGATTTTTATTTGCAGATTAACATGTGCTCACTGGATCACCAATCTAATCCTTAAAACGACATTTAATTTAATTAATATAGTAAAAGAAGAGCCCCTGTGACTTATTTAAACAGACGTACCCAATGGCAGCCTTTTCTACCGGAGCCAAAGGCATTACAAGTCAATGTAGCATCACATCTTTGACAAGCTGACAGAGTACAAGGGGACGTTAAACCTGTACGAATACCAACGGGCTGATTAATTACAAACGGGAAGCGGGTGGGAAGGGCAGGTCACGCACCTGCAGGGCGGGTGAAGGAAAGTGAGCTCAGGTGACATTTATTTTTTTCTAGGACAAGAGAGGCCTTTTTTTAAAACTTTATATGCTAAATCATTAATGTATTATTGGATTTACTGACAATGGACAAATGTAAAACAGGCATTTCATTGAATAAGGGAGTTTGCCACAGGCACCATCGTGCAACACCCTATTATTTACACCTCACCCCAAAGGTCCAAACAATTTAACTCAATTGTGAAAAGCTGTGCTGTATTGTCTTTAGGAAGGAATGTGTTGCAGAATTGTAATGACCCACTTTTGATTTATGCAAATCTTATTCGGATCTTTGATTAAAAGTCATCCAAACGTGTGACCTTGTCTCGGTCCCAGTTCAGCTGGACAAAAGGAGATACAGCATGTAGGCAAATAAATGACAACAATAACAACACCAATAATGTCAGTCAGTAATAATAAATAGTAAAAAGACTGCGTTCTGCAGGATGTTGCAACTTTCAGAGAACGGCCCCTGTGTGACTACAACAACAGCAGCTGGTATGAGGTGTGGGAGAAACAACTCAAAGTTAGTCGAAGAGCAGATGGACCAGCTGGTCTCCGTTGGTTGGTAACCATGGTAATTTGGATATGACCTTATTTGTTTCTAATATTTCTACCGCACCCCCACAGCACCAAATCCTTTCTATGACAATGTCGGCATGCCCTTCCATACTTGCAAACAGACAGGCTTAGTCAGGAATATTTCCACTTAAGCAAATTCGACGTGGCTATTTAAAAATAATACACGTTTTTGCCAATTTTGCCGACAGACGTATGCGCACACCTATTTCCAGCAGGACCAACTGCAGTGCTAAGTGTCACGGTTGCCACGTTGGTCCAAAGTGCTTTCTGAACAGAAGGGAGGTCTCTTGGTTTCCCCATTAGCATAGGCTCTGTCCACAGCACGAGGTAGGCCTGTCGTCAATACTCCACTAAAAGGAAAATTGCAACCTACAAGTGTGACGTTTGAAAATGCAGATTCTGAAAATGCAACAGAGTTCTGGTGAAGTCCAGGGAATGCAAGTAAAAAGGTCAGCAGCATTTTCCTCCTTGTGTAATGTTGTCTTTATGTTTCATGAAGTCCACAGAGATTGGGGCTGAATGTTAAATGTTGGCCGTGTTGATGTTTTCCGGGTGGCCACTTCAGCCACTATGGCTCATCATTAGTTTGTGGTTTTCTGCACGCTAAAGGGTTCCACGACAGACTCTTTCAGTCTGGTCCTTTCTCATCCCATCACAACCTATCTGTAATATGGCCCATGCCGAAAGGGCTGAAAAAATTTCTCGCTCGCTCGCTATCTGCATTCATTTTAATGAGGTGCTGTTTATAGTGCTCTGCAGGTAAGAGGAGGTGTGTATGTCTACTAGTATTGTTTTCTCCTCACTTTCCTCATGGTGGTACCCTGCAAGTAAACACGTATGTGTCTGTTTCAAAAAGACATAACAAACATGCAAATCATGACAACGAGTTTAGATTCTGATACATTACACACGGGCCATCAGCTCGTCTCTGGCTCCATGTTATCTGGATTAATGGCCGAGTGCATCCACAGTGGTGCATATCTGCAATATAATCTAGATGCTGAGGTCACTCCAAGCTGCTTAATAGCACTAGTTCTTCTGTAAGTATAGTGATCGGCTTTTCCCATCACCCTCTTCTGTCTCTCTCTCTTACTCTCTCTCTCTCTCTCTCTCCCTTCTCCTCTGCAGTAATCCTCACAATGAATGTATTATGCCCACGCTGCAGTAGTTATGGGTAAGACTATGCTTTCTCAATCATGTTTGAATACAATTCAGCCATTTGACCGATGCCAAAAATCATTGCAAGAATGAATTACGATGATTAAGTCAGTGATTACTTTTACTGATCACCATCCACCACACTGGCATTATTACGGGTGAAAGTAAACAATTCAATCCGCTTAAAGTGGAAAATGACGTAGGGTTAATGTTGTGAAAGGATTTCTTAGGACTAGACTAGAAAAGTATCAGGATAACATTAGAAAAATGGTCATTTGTGTGGAAAGGATGACGTAAGCTGTGTTGGTTTGACCCATCTATGTCATACTCTCACAGTCTGTGGACTTTCCATGTCACACCATGTCAAGTCAAAGCGACCCAACGTTGAATAATGGTCGCACACCATATTTTTCAAACCTGCTCAACACTCAAGTCAGTGTGCGAGCAAATGCAGAAATGTCCATATCAATTATTCACATAGGATCCCAGATCATGACTTTTTTTTTTGACAATTATTATTGTTTCACAGCAGCCAGTGTTTTCAGCCTCAATTCATTATACTTCAAACAAAAACCTCATCACTTTGATTTGGTCATAACTTTAAAAGACCTGTTGATTTTTATGAAAAAAAAAGGTGTTTTCACAATGTTGTTTTTGAGTGTCCGGGGAACATATCGACATAGATAAAGAAACAGATGTGTACCGAGTAATTTGTCGGGGATGAGCAAAAGCTTAGTGCGGAAGCTGAGATGTGAACTTTCACCTCTCGGCGTGGGAGTCCCCACAAGCTCCAGATGACCCTTTTGGAATAAGAGCAACTTCGGTTGCTATGGTGACTCCAGCGATTTCAACGATATGCTGTTACAGCAGAGGCTTGATACAGACTAGCTTCTTCCAAAAAAAAATGAACTAATTGCAGGTATATTTCTTAGGTAGTGCCCACGTGGTGATGAACGTTGCTCTGCATTTGTATTAATATATAAATATAATATATTCTAGACTTCTGAACAAGACATAGAAAGAGTCTAAAAGGTTTTACACGAATGCAAGACTCTTTATGTCAAGAAGACAATCTTTCAAAACTGATAGCTTAAATCTTTAATGATCTTTTTTAAGTCTAAAGATTATGACCTTATTGAAGTTGACATTTTTCAACGAAATTCAACTAATTGATTGAATTGATTAAAATGCGATGTGTTGCCAGTCCTTTCCAATGAGAGAAAACGGACAAATGCCGTCACTGTAATCCTTTTGATTTGACATCAAAATATTAATTGGAGCTCCTCATCTGCCCCTCGTGGTGTTTCTGTTCCAAAGTGTGCGGCGTGCTGTAGTACATCGAAGGAGGTCGCTCGTCACTGATTCTGGGGTTATTTTTAACCGGCCCCTGTGTGCAGGTTTAATCAGAACAGGATGTTCCTCATCAAATTAACCAGGAATATAGTTTTGTGAAATGAGACTGCAGGTCCGTACATGTAACCTACCATGATGTGGCAGACTTATTAGTGTGGATGAAGGTCAGTCACACCAGCGGGTTAACCTACTGGGTTGAGTGTTGAGCGATGTTTCCACTACAGCTGACAGTCATGGGAGGTTAGTTACGTCCTAATAGAGAAATAACACACAGACAAATGTATATTTGAAAGGAATCAAAGACTAAAATGGATTTATTTTAGTCAAATAGTTATCTACAGCCTTTTCAATTTTCCAATCGACTACATGAAATAAGGCAGTTTCACCATAAGTGTAGTTTATTAAAAATCCAAAAGCAATCTTCCTAAATAAATAACAATAAAAACATATTTTTTTCAAGTTAAATTCCTATACTCACGTTGAGTACACTTGCTGTTATATAAGCAGGAAGATTAAAAGGTAAAATAAATTACATTAATCATGTTGTCGTCAAACTCTACCTACATTAGTAACCAACAGTAACAGTAACAGATTTGAACGTAACCTACAGCCACAAAACAGTCAACAGTATTTCAGATCTGTATGGATGAACATGCCGCAGAGAAAAAGGAGAGTCTACAGAGCGGAATTAAATGAGATTCGGCCGGCACCTGCACGCAAAACACCACATCCACATAAACAGAGCGAGAGAGACGGAGTGTGTTTCCCATCTGTGTAACACGCAGCGTTCCGGGTTATTGGCTCCTTTACACCGTTCCATTTCTCCCCGAGCATCAGCTTGGCGTGTCAGGCACAGGAGAGTTGGTGTCCTGCCTGTGCCCCCCCCCCCGTCCCCCCTCCTCCCCCCCTTTTTCCCTAATGTACCTATTTATCCAAATGTCTTATCCGTCTTTCTACTTAATACATCTTCCTCCACCTGGTCCGCCGCGCTCGCTCTCTCTCTCTCCGCTCCTCGGGTCATTCCTGGCCGTCCTCTCCCCTCCTCCGTCCACGGGTCTCTCCTCTCGGCCGCCTTCCATCTCTCCCGCCTTCTGTCTCTCTGTCTTCGTCTCTCCGTTGGGTTGACAGCGTGGAAAGTCGATGGATCCGACAGCACGGCTACAGTCTGGCATTTGAGCGAATCCCGATGTGTGTAATGTGGTGCCTGCTGACAGTGGAGGAGACGCAGGCACACTTGGGCCCATCCGCGCTCGATCACTCCGCTTTCAGTGTGTCAGCATAGGGGACGTGTGTGTGTGTGTGTGTGTGTGTGTGTGTTTGTCGGTGCATCCACATGTGTTTTTAGAGTCAAAGGTCAGCACAATGAGGCGCCTTCGTTTCTCTAGCAGCTTTTCCTGAAAGGGTTCACAGCATCCCGGTGGCGATAGCATGCAGGCTTCACTGGTGATACTCACGTCCGTCGGATTACGCAAAACCAACTGAAACTCACAAACTGACTTACTATTAATAACCTGGTGGGTGACTTTGGGTCTTTCCCAGTCCGAAGATTATTTTCCCAAAGCAAATAAGCTTTTGCGGACTAAACGCACGTCGCCTGCTGCTCAAGTTTATCTCTGCACCTGAAACTGACTTGGTTTGCATGGACGCTCAGTCTCAGTGTGGCCTTAGATTGAGCATCAACTTTTCACTTGAACTTAAATTGAATTAAAGATACAAGTCATCAGGTTTAACAGGATAGGTTTGAATATAAACTGTCATTTGTCTGCCTTTAACAGTGACAGAAAAAAGAAAACTTTAAACAGTTACAAGGTTGATACTTCGAGATCCATGATTCAAAACCAAAAATACAGGTTAGTAATACAGGTTATAGTTACTTTTTTCAGCTGTGTAACTTTACTTTAATTATTACCGAGTTGTTAATGTTTGTAAGTTGTTGCATCATGAATAAATCTCTGTGCTGTTTTTCTGCTCCTATCAGGGCACGCGTGAAGACCCCTCTGCAACGTTACATACGCGCGCACACGCACAACCTCTATACATATCAGCCTGTATGTGTGTTCAGTCCAACTGTGATTGTCTCTGTGCCTGTGTAAAAAACATATGGTGAGTCAGTGTGTAGGAGTCGAGCGCCAGTGGGCCGGTGGGAGGAGGGAGCGCTGATGGGTGGAGATGAAGAGGATTCAGGTTGTGCACCAATAGGTGGCACTCTACCCTTTCATGATTGGCTCTGGAGACCGAAAGACCTGCACATGTGTTGGCGTCCAAATCTCACATGAACTTCGATGATGCAACTACCTTTTATTCGGTTATTCCTGCTGCTGGCTGCTCTGAGTTTAGAAGAATCACGCAGAGTAAGATGAGAGTGTGGCTGGGGGGCGAGAAGGGGGAGGGGGGGATGGAGGTTACACCACTCTATGTGAATGAATGGAGAGTCGTCTCTGAAGGGCTGAATGTGTGACTTGATGCGTGGAATAAGGTGGTTTAAGAGAAAATAACCCCATAACAAACAAACATTGGTTGACTTGTTTTATCGATTGAGAAAGTACTTCATGCGTGTCTGTTCATGTTTGTATGTGGCTTGATAAATGTGATTTTATGGTGGTTGGTGTGTATGTGTGTGTGTGGAGAGGGTAAAGTTTCATGAACTGTAGTTAACTTAAGTGTAATCCATTGAAAGTAGAATACAATGGGACTTATTTACATGAATGTGTGATTAAAAACAGGTTTCTCGTGTCATATTACATCATTACTGGGATTATGGACTCACAATTAATATACAGTGACATTTATGTGTGAAGTTTATATAGATTCATATAATTGATTTCCCAGTCCATCTCTCACCCTACTATGTCTGTTTTATACAAAGTGGAAAAGATATTTTTTTTATATTTATATACATAATCTGGCTTTATTGAACATAGTAATATACAATCATGTGGGAAAAGTAAGTTGGGGTTCATCTATTCACAGGGGACAAAAGAACTAAATGCAAATATGATTTTCCTCCTTGATGACAACTAATGGAGAAGAATGTGTACAAATGTGAATGCAGTGTAGCTGATCATCAAGCAGGGTCGTACAAGTGAGAATACAAACAGGCGCCTACATCAAAACTTAATCATATTCACAAAATATACAGTTTGAAATAATACTGTAGAGCATTCATTGTCTTCTAAATTGTGTGCACAATTTCTAGGCATATGACTTATGGAATAAAAAAAATAAAAAATAAACCCAGAAGAGATTAACTGACTAAATGAAACAATCAATAAAGCCCATGCCTGTGGAATGGAACGAGAGGACCAGAGGACGGTCCACGGCCTCTGTCGCCATAGCGACATATTCTATTCTATGGAGTTCGAAACCTTCTACATTCAGCGATCCCAACGAGCACGTAAAGGGGCAGAGGTCATGCAGGTGCAGGTTCCCTCCGCGGTGCCACGTGGCCGAGCAGCTGGGCCGGAGTTCACAGGGCAAAAGACAACGAGCTCAATCAACTGAACTGAACTGCTCACTCATGGGAGCACAGATCCATAGACACCATCCCATTGCAGGTTACAGAGAATACACGGAGTCCGTACTGTCTGAAAGAACAGTTTCCTTTGTTCTCAGGGGTGCAAATTAAAAAAAAGAAGACCTGCAAAAACAGTCCTTAGAATAAAGAAATTCTTTGATGCCCGTAGTTGACACTGTACACTGGAGGATGTGCCACGTTAAATGTTTGCCTTTTTACGTCGTAGTTAGCACCACCCATAACTCTGGCTCAGTCATATCAATGCTGTATTTCATGGATAGGGTAAAACGCAATAATTAAAAACGCTTTGGGACCGGATACAATCCAAGCTGTTGCAGGATTGTCCAACCACTTCTGATGATTGAGTTCCCTGTTTGCAAGCATTTCCATGGTAACTACAGAATATGGAATCCAGCAATGGGTCCAAACCTGGGGACTCCAACCAGAATCCATATTGCATTTTTCTAGTATTGAATATAATTATTTTATGTTAATGGTGGATAATTTAATAATGCATTACTTATTAATCTAATCAGTATTGTTGAAGTGAGCTGTACCGTTCTAGTGTTGTCACAAATCAAAAGGGCTCTCAGGAAATACACAAATACAGCGAATGAAGAGTTTCTTTCCAAACCAGAACCAAACTACAACGCGTAGAACCAGGAAGTAACATTGTCTTTTGTTCTAAACATCGGTCCCTCAGTATGAACAATTTGGACATTTTTCTTCCTAATTTTAACACTATGTGCGAGTTGGATTTTTCTTTAAAATCTGACACCCAGTAAACAAACAGATGGATTGTTTGCTGTTTGATTCCATTTCAGAAGGTGCCATGTTAATAAGGGACACCTTTAATTAGAACATCTTCACGGATGATGGATGTCGTGAGGAAGCAGTCACCAATAAGTTTATATTTAGATGCCACGTGGTTTAAATATGTCACACAATCTGTACTTAAGTAGAAGCCCTCCACAAAAATATGCCAATCTAAACAAGTGGACTATTTATGAAAATGGGTTTTGTTTGAATTAATGATGATGGGTTTAGGTTTCTATTTTTTGCTACTTTTTCAAAAGAAGCCTATGCCGTCATCTCAAAAGATGATTGGTAACCAGTGAAGGAATCCTTTAAGCCTAGTTAAAACAGCTACAATAAGTATAGACAATACAAAAGAAAAAAGATTCATTCATCTGCAGTAAAAACTACTCTCTTACATAAAATGTCTGTTTTGCATGTATTTCACACCTGTTGCAAGGTACTGTGTCTTTCTAATTCTAGATTGAGTACATTTTTTTTTTTTTTTTTTTTTACTTTCATTTTAATTCTATACATGCAAATTTCTCCATCATGCATGAGAGAGTTAGTATTAAACCAGACCTGTGTCCCCCTGGAAGACTCCACAAAAAACCCGTTGATTTCCTCTGACGCCAACTGTCCTCCACCAGCGGAGGGAAATTAAGCCAATGTATAAAAAATTAGAGGTTGTAGGGAAAGAAAAGAAAGAGTAGAAAGAGCTGGGAGTTCTTCAACAGGTCATTCCCATTAACGTGTTCTAAGCATCACAGAAAGGGAAGTGTTTTTCTTAAAAGAACATGCAAAATCACTACGCGTGGAACTGCATGCATGTAAAAAAAAAAAGCAGTGCCCCTGGTTCTGCAGCCTAGCTTGCTTAGCCACTGCATCTTGCCCCATCAGCCGAAAAAGCGCCACGCACCTTTTTGCAAAATAATCAAGAACAAAAGAACCGAGGGACACGCGGAGAGATGCTGCACTACCTGTGTGAAGTGATTCCAGGGCCGCGTGCCAACGGGCTGCGAGCGCCCAGGTCAAGTTGGCAACAGGAGCCGGTACATCTGCTCGTAAATAACGCTCGCTTTCCGAGGGAGTTCTTAAAAAGAAACACAATGCACTGAGGCGGCTTAAAATAGTGCTTGGCAAGCGTCTTTCACCTATTAATTGTCTATATGTATATATGTGTATGAAATGTTTCCAGGAAGACGAACCATTGGCTTACACGGGATCCCTGTAAGACAGAAAGAAGAGGGAAAGAAAATGTGGAATTAGTGGAAAGAATTGCACCTGCAGAAAGTGCGTCTGTCCAGTACCGGCCCGAGCCTCTTGGGGGCCCTAAGCAGAATTTGATCTGGGGCCCCCCCTCCCACCACACAGAGTCACCTGTGCTAGAAGATTATTGGCACAAATGTCACGCTATAATGTTAAAGTGAAAATTATAAACAAATACAGTGAGGTTATAATACAAAACTAGGGCTGCTTGCAGCACTGAACGGGCCTTTGCTTCCCCTTGCATGTCGGGGGGGGCAGCGGTCAGCCAGACACCTGGTCAAAAAGTGAAAAGAGAAAGAAAAGTCTGTTGCTAGGCAGGAATCAAACCTAGATCTCTTGCTCTGGCTCCCTAACCAGACACCTTACATCTAAGCTATCGTCCACGCTTGTCAGTGCACCCACGTGAGCCGGCAGGTTCGGTCGGCTTGCGGCTCGCTGGCTGCCTAGTTTGCTCGTTTGCTCGTCAGCCGCTTAGTTTGCTTATGCCTCGGGCCGGCCCTGTGTCTGTCAATAAAAAATAAATCAAGAGACCAGAGAAAAGAGAGAGAGTGGCACCACGGTGTGTTTTTCTCTTTGACTTATGGCTTTTTATATTTGATCACACATAATTATACAGAAAAATGCATACACCTCCACAGACACCTACTCCCTCTCGCACAAGTCCACATCTGCCTGCACAGCGCACACGGGTGTGATGTAACGACCGTCTCCAGATCAGTTTCACTGTGAAGCTTGGCATCTGTTTGAGGCTGATTTTTTAAATTTGAATTTATTCAGTCCCTCGGTGCCAACGTTGTTCACAAAGACCTTGTGAAGCTTGTCTAGAAACCTCTGCCAGTTGGTTCACCCCTCCACATCCTACGCCTGATGCGTTAAAGTGGGAGATACTTTTGACAGCGCCGAGAAACGGTTTCAGCCAGAGAACTCGGCTGCTGGCAATAAGAACCAACTTCTCCTGCATCCCGGCATCGGGATCGAATAACTACTATGCTTGTGTGACTAAAACGCAGTGGCTCAATAGTGTATGATTACACCATTCACCAGTCACCAGACACCAGTCGGATGAACGTCTTTACGTTCAGATGCCGCCACATAACATCGTACCACGGCGGGTTGTGAGTCATTCCACCACTACGCGACCGACCTGGAGGGACCATTTTTTAGCGCTGGCAAAAGGCGGAGGAAGTAGCGTTCGCAGCTGGTTTGGCTTTGCTACGAGCGCCGTTCGGCTCCTGCTCCTACCAGCTCACGCTACTGACAGAGGTTACCAAAGCGTTGTGGAGGAAGGCACTTAGTACACCGATGGAACCGGCCTGCACCTGCCACTTGCACGACCACGCCTTGAGATTACACCCAGATGGGCAGCTACGGGGGATTCTTCCGGGCGGCTGCTACCAACAGGATCCAGAGTCGGGCCACTCACTGGAGCCCCCCGGTCGTGTATGTGGTGATGACACACTGCTATACCTGGAGGCCGAACGTTCCATGGCACACAGTTATTTAGTGACGGAGGTCGAAGAGAAATGTTGATATAGCTAACTCTAGTATAGCTTCATTGTTGCATAATGATTATATTACATTATTAATAGACCATCTCAACTGTTGAATTACAAAAAGAGTGTAATCAGTAATGAGTGCCGTGCTTTAGTTAACACTGACATGTTCATAGGATCTCTAAAACATGCACACTGTTCTGAACTTTTAACTTTTTTTTTTTGATGGGCCCATTCCCCCTTAAATAATGGCAACCTGCTGCGCGGCTCGGCCAGATGGCCAACATGCATCTATACGGCCGGTAGAGTAGACAGACACGGAGACGCGATCCCGCTCTGCACTGAAATACCTGGATGAAAGACGCTGCGTGGACGAGATAGAAGGACACCATCTCTGCTCATCCTGCTCTATCAAAGAGGAAGCGTGGAACAGGCGCTTCCCCGCGGGATGGAGAGAGAAAGAGGGTTTGGGGAGGGGGGAAGCGGGAGGGAAGGAGGGCGGGAGGGTGTGTGTTTGAAAAGGAGTGACACGGAGATGGTGAGAAATCGAGGAAGCTATTGAGCGGGAGGGATGGTAGACAAAAGTAAAAGCTTCTTTATGCGAAGGGAAGGCAGGAGATTTTATTCTGTGATCATTTCTAAGAAATTATAAATGTTTACACACACGTCCATGTGAGCACAGGTAGCTGTGTGGGGAATTAACTCGTGCAAACAGTCAAACTAAGTGACAGAGGCGGATGAAGCAATTTCCTCGATAAATATGATGGACGGGCGAACGCTGTTTTTTATTGGTCGTCTTCACTCCCTGTCTGAGTGGGCGATAGTTGAATGATCGTCACGTTTATGGCTACTGCCTTGCAGTCGGAAAAAAAGGGGACCGAGTTGAAAACAGCGTTTTTTATTTTTGATTTATGACCAAAAAGGGGGAAGTGGTTTTTCAAGCGTGCTGGGCCCACTCAGAGACACCAGTCAGCCAGCCGGTCTGCAAGCCAGCGAGCCAACCAGCTGTGGCCCTTGATGGAAGGAAGTGTTTTCATCAAATTTGTTTCCTTCATGTCTTGCCCTGAATAGTGCTATTCATTCAAATAGCCGTGAGTCGGTAGGCACTGCTGCCATGGCACATTTATACACTCGTCCCCCTGGATCCCCACAAAAGCACGCACACACACACACACACACAAGCAAGCCCACGCACACCTGCGCCCACACTTGCACAAACAGAGAGTCTTTTCTTCTGCTACAGCTCATCTTTTGCAGAAGGAGGGTAAATGCAAAAAATTACATAAAGAGGAAGAGAATGCTGCTTCCAGTAGAGGCCAACGGAGCCGTATATTTATCTACCTGGAGAGAAAAGGACGGCCCGCTTACATTTAATGGATGTGATACGTGGATCTGACTGAGAATCGGGGGTTTGCTAGTGTGGGTGGTACCGGATGGAAATAGCTGTGAAATGTAAAGTGTTAACTGTGGAAGTGCGAAGCATTGTACGGTGGACGGCGATTCAGCCAGATTACTGAGAAGGAATGCTTTCATTTCCACCAAAGGTGCTGTCTAAAAATCTGTTAAGAGATCTTCATTTTCATGGTGCGAATGGTTGTAACCCAAATGCAGGTGGTTTCCATGGTTTCGACTTCCTGTTGATTCCAACGATTTCAAGCTTTTTAAAAATCACTTTCAGAGACCTTCAATACTCGTATGCCAACCTTTTTTGGGGTTTGTATTATTTTACTTCTTACACAGATATTCATCAGTATACATCATTATGATAGTTACAATACACACAATTGTTTTAATGATTATTCTAGGGTTTATTTAGGGATTATTCTTAGATAGAGTGGCTCCTGACGCCCCTGCCCCCCCGGATTTTTGCCCTTGATAATGGTATAAAAACCAACATTATTAATTGAAGCTAATTAGCGTAGTTTCAGGAGGAGGAGTTTCAAGACCACGCCTCCAACCCGCCTCTTTTTTAAAAATACAGCTCAGCCCTCTCTTCGCGTCCGTGGGTACGCATTCTGAAACCCCACCCTCCCAACCCCTTTTCTTTTTCTTTTCTTTCTCTGCATCTTTTTTTACAACTTTTATAATCCGACGAAGCTCCCCACAACCCATCCGACCAACCAGTCCAAACCGATCGACACGTTCGCTCATGTTAAACGCCTCCAGGCGGATGGCGTGGTCTTAGCTAGTGAATAGACACCTCAAATACGGAACTCGTGTGCATGTTTGAGGCTTTGAAAAATGGAATCATTTGCAATAACATCTCGTGTACGCACCTGGACATCTCCATGGTGTCCTTAGTGAGATAGACGATCCAGTAAACCAGGTTGAAGGCGCCGAACGAGAGAGGGAAAAGGATGCGGGAGTATTTGTCGATGATGCTGGTGCCCGTCAGGACGTTGTTGTCTGGCACGGCTGAACCCTGCTGCAGGAAGGCCTGGGCGTTGACAGGTGGGTTGGGAAACGTTTTGGCAGGGCGGTCAAACAGCGAGGCAGAGTTCATCCTCTTCTTCAGCACACTGCTGGCATCCAGCTTGGAGGCGGAAAAGCACAATGCATTTCATTGGTATCAGGAAAAGTGAGGGCATTATTTAATCAAATGAGAGCTGTGTGGTTTCCAGATTCATAAAAATCATCATACGGAAGGTTTTAAAATGTTGACGCTGTGCTAAAAAGTGTGTGTTTAAAAGGGACAACGTGATGAAATGGAACAACACACTTAATTATCCTGACATCACCGCCACGATTCCACATTGTCGATTATTGCGTGCGGGAAACGTGTACGTTTGCAGAAACTGTTTCGGATGCCGATGAGTTCCACGAGCAACTAAGCTCAACAAAGGAAATCGATGCCGTTCTGTTTTCCATTTGATTTGATTTACATCAACCCGTTGCATGAAGACTGATACAGTTATGGGAAGCGAACAGAACATCCTACACAAAGAATCTTGCACTATACAGACACAGCGGTGCGGCTCATCAGCTTTCAGTAAACCAGTGTGATCTCAGCACATGCACCCTGCTCCAGTACGTGTACGGATCCAAAGGGAGAATGCATCTTGGGTCAAAGGAACATTGTGCCGGCTGCAGTGGCTGAGAGAATCAGAGAGACACTGAAGGCGAGAGAATCATTACCATTATCATATCTAAATGGAAAAGAATAAAATACTACGTCAACGTGAAGTGATATAGAAATAGTACAGTGTCGATTCTTAATGGATTAAGTAAGAAGGGACCAAACAGAACCTTGGTTAAGGTATAATGTAGATGTGCATTGTGAAACATTTGCACATCTGCCGTCAATAAAAAAAAACAACAAGCACAACAACAGCAATCTTATAATTATTGGAAGAATGTTTACATATATTTTGTGCCGCCATTTTGACTCCATCTGGGAGTAAAACCCCCCGGGCCGATAAGCAGGTTGGGCAGCCTGTTCTCATTCCCGGGTCAAATTGTGCAGATTTGTCACTGAGGCTCCGCGGTGGGAGGAAATGTCTTTCGGGCTGCATCCATTCAGAGTCTGCACCTTCCTGCAGGCTTGTGATGAGGTGTGAAAGTTTTGTTTGCTCCTTGGAACTTAAAGGTCTAAGTTTTAATTTAACTCTCTCTCTAGTGTTTGTAAAAAAAAAAAAACCCAGCTCCAACAACTCCAGATGTATTTCTTTGTCAAAATGGAAGCTGTCACTAAAAACATGTGTGATTCCAGTGAATAAGCTCCCTCTGATAATCATGATGTTTCAAGTGACTTATTGAGAGTTTAGTCACATGGTGCAACAACAGTCACCCACATCTTTCACATGAATACCAGAGTCTAGACCCATAAAAGCACATTAGGGTCCAAATCAAAAGAGTCCATTAATGCCACTTCACTGGTTGTGGGCTTTTCCTAATTTGTTAACCAAGCTCAGGTTTGTGTTTTTAAAATAAACCATACTTTAAAAGAATTATGATCACTTCAGTGTCAAGTGAATAAACTTCATATCTACTGAAGATCATTGACCCCTTTAAACGGTCCTGCTCATTCCAGTCTCACAGCATTTTTTTTTTCCAGACTATAGTTTTAGAGCAAAAATGTAACTTGTGAGATTTAGGCTGGATTTGTGAGGCCACAGGATTACACGCTCCTCTACAGGTTGAGAAACTCTCAATCTATTCCAATCCTCTGGCTAGGGGGCGGGGAATCTTCCAAAAATGGCTAATCTCAACATTTAACTAGAGAATTTATTCATACCCTAAAATTTACAGTATCAGCAAATGCATTGATTTAATCCAATTTTATTTAATTATAAAATTATTGGTTTTACTTTGTCATCTTCACAACATCAGTCTTGATCTGTGGACAGAGGATGTTGTACAGCTTGACTGAATAGTGTACCAAGAAATAATCCCCAATAACTATCCTCTCTTCTGGTAAATCATACCAAGTAATAATGATTCCTGGTTCCCTTAAAACCCAATCTAATTAGTTACAGCAGAACTGTACTCACAGTTGACTACAAAGAGACATGAGAGAGGAAACATGCTGCAGCAGGATTCAAATTATCTTCAAGCTCAACTAGTTTGACATGGTTTCTTTAAGGGATTAAGTGCAAATGTTTATCAGCACTTCACTGTTGACATCAGCAGGACTTTCAATGCATTCGGGAACTTTAAAATGTCTACGGGCTGAAAGAAGGGATAGAAAACAATGCATCGGGATTTGTAAAAGTAACTGGGACACTAAGACACTGGGCAGGGGGGCAGTGAGAGCGGGCTTACTCTCCACTCAATTACAATACTGTATCTATAAGCCATGAATTGTACCAGCTGTTGAATGACTGAATGACTGCCTAGTTGCACAATTACCTTCTCAGGAACTTACTATGAACGTCTATTATTTTCTGTTGTAACTATTTAGCGTAAGGAACTGCTACAACTGCCACGGTGCGGCGTCAATGCTCAGTTATTAAAGAGCTATAACGCTTCCTGTAGAAACAAAAAAAGAATGCAGTAAGTACACCTTTCATGCGTTTTTTTTCACAATAACAGGCTTGTAAGGCTTCTTCCTGGTCAAATCCCAGAGGGATCATCTGCTCTTCTCTTTGCAGAACCACTGTCACACAGGGCATTGACTGATGGATGTACGGATGCTTGTTTGGGTGTGCGTATTGGTATGCGTGGGCGGGAGCTGCACGTAAGTGAGTTTTATTATGTGTGTGGAGGTGAGATACGTGTGAAATACGGTTTCTGTGCCCTACCGATACGAGATGGGAGGTAAAGCACACAGGCTCATCCAAGTGGGTGTTGAGTGGGTGAGTATGATGATGGTGGACACGGTGTATGTTAATGTATTTAAAGGAAGTAGCGGGCACTGGCTACATCAGCTATACTATTTTTAGAAAGGATAAAGAACACAACATTTTTACATCAGTTGGAATAAACAATACAATATTCGAAAACTGTTAATTACGCCATTTCTTATGCGTTGCAGTTACGCATAATGCGTATGCAGTTACGCATAATGCGTATTATGCATAACTGCAACGAGTTGAACCAGCAGGATTAGCACTAAATAAAATGTGAGGTAACCCCCCTTTCACAACATTCTCTATACACCACACGGCATTCTAAACATGAACTGTGGAAAACTCTAAGTCACTCATGTTCATACAACAAATGTGAACCCTGGTATAATATTACCGCTAGCTTCCAGTGGCTCGCCACTATACAAACAGCACTTTAAAACTGCGATGACATAACGCTATTGGCGGTCTCCCTTACACGAGGCCTGGAGGAGAAGTGAAATACTACAATGATGCTTTGTCTCCTTTCAGAGTGACGCAGTGGCTGCTACGGGCAAAGCTAACATTTAAATCCAATAGTTCAGCCGGCACTGCTCTGCTCCTTTGCTTTGCTGAGCTAACTACAAATGGAGACTATATTGCATCACTAATAACCCCAACTAAGATATAAATAAAAGATTAAACTTGTAAATATACCCAGTGGAGCTTTTTATTTACGAGCACAATTTTTTTTTACCACGTTTTATACTCGCTTGTTTTCTGCACAGACGCAAGCAGGGAAGTAGGAAGCATGAGCAGGTCCAAAATCCCAACGAGTAGTGCACGGACGCCATACATCACGGGTTGCATGATGTGCATTAAACGGGTCTGTCACACAACAGTTGTAGTAGGGAAGGGCATCAAGACTACGCAAACAAGTGGCTCTGGGTGCAGAACATCTTGTGTCAAAACTGTGGCCGGAGCGTGAAAGCCAATAACTCTCAGGACAAATTAACTCTACACGTTGTGACGCCAGGACGAATGCATGCAATCGGGACGTGTCCACAAATAAAGGTCCCTTCTTTCTCTCTCTGTCTCTCCCCCGCCGTCATTTTCTCCCACCAATGTTTTATTTTTTCATTCATTTCCTGCACCACACACTGCACCGCCTACTCACACGAGCGACTGAAAATGCATGCAGTACTCTTTCCCTTTACATTTGTGCATGAAGCTCATTACATGAGACGTGTGTGTCGTCGCCTGTGAGGTGTCCGTTCCTGTTGTGGTATCACCTGAAGGTCATCACAAGTAGTATTCAAAAGCGTGACTGTTTGAGTGGCTATTTCCATCGCCAGTGGTAGACCATTGTGTTTCTCTCCCCTTTCTCTGTGTATTGAAGAGTATTTCCTCCTACATATTTGTTGAAAGCAGTCATTTTCCATGATGCATCCCTCCCACTCTCTCCTTCTCTCGGTGTATCTCTCTCTCTCTCTCTCTCTCATAAAAAACAACCCTGTTGGTCCCTCACATCCATCTTGCGCTGCAGAAAACCGACTGGGCAAGCTTTCTCAGTCCCCCCCCCCGGCCCTTCCTCTACTTTCTGGCCTCCTTCATGTGAGCCTGCAGTGATCTGCTGGATATTCCCTTAATCTATGGCTCTTACGTAATCTGCAGCAACATCGTTCACAGAGCCACTGGCTGTCTCCTCGTGTCACTGTGTGGGTATCAGCCGGGTACAGGGCAGACTGGAAGACTGGCAGAGAGGGACGGATTGATGATAGATGTGCTATAGATGGATGGATGGACAGGACATCATAGAGAGGGATGGTTGAATTGGTTGGAAGTCGGGGGCATAATTTGCTGCAGATTACGTGTGTGCATACACAGAGGCCTGTATGAGGGTTTGAGTGCAGATTAAGCGTGGCCGCGCGTTCTTGTGCGACAAGCGTGAATAAAGGCGTGATTGTGGTGCGTCAGTGTGTATATTTGCACTGGACAATCAGGGGAAATGTGAGCGGAAAAAGGCTCATGAGCGATGGTCAAGAGATGTGTGTGTGTGTGTGTGTGTGTGTGTGCATATAACGGAGAGAGGGAGAGACGGTGTGTCAGGAATGAAGGGTTCAAAAGAAGAGCACCACACGGGGCTGGAGAGGAGGGATAATGTTTTTTTTAATGTTTTTTTTTCAGTTTGTGTGTTTTTGAGGGCGAAGAAAGGAAAGAAAGATGACGGCAGGGATTAGATGGAGGCCGGAGTGAATGACTTGGTCGTTGGCCGGGCAGAGGACAACAAAAAGAGTGTGCATTCCAAAAGAAAGAACTTCAGAGCAAGTCAAGAAGTAGAAATTCCACATGAGTGATACAATAAACCATCCAAATCCGTCAGAATCGAGTCGCTTTTCATGCACCTCTCATCGCCGGGACGAACGTGTACGCAAAACTGAACCGACCCTTAGAGAAGAGGGTAAACCAAAAGTGGAGACAATGGAACAAGTCACGCAGCACCGATCCCTCAGCAAAGACGTTTTACTGGTGGAATGACTGCAAAGATTGTACAAATGATGTATGAAACGATGAAAGCCATTAGAGGACAGAAACTGCAACCACCGCCTCACACGGAGACAAATGTCCCTGGTGTGTCCAGAATTCAAAGACACAATTAAATCAAATCATATTCCTTAATGTTCACTGCTCATATCGGTTCACTAGTTTGTATAATGTTCATAACTGTTTTCTTTTTATAATCCACTTTTAATTTGATGTGCCTTTGCAACACAGCTTTGTGTCTGTCCAACAATTTCCAAAAATGTACACAAATATATTTACGGTTTACCTGCAGCATATGGCTAATCCACATTCAATTGAAAAAGAAAAAATGTGCCTGGTCAATTTGGATGAAAAAATTATATTGCAAAGCGACAGCTGATGCTAAAATAAACTGTTTTCTGCAGGTGCTTCACTAACTCTTTTGCAAATCATTGATGTGTATATAGAAGTAACAGCAGTCAGCCAACGTTGCTAAAATTGGAATTGTAGTTAAAAAAAAAAATGTTGTTCTTAAACATTACATAAACATACTACCATCCCTTGGTCCAATACAGCAGAAATATATCTGAAAAGGAGTACTGACATTTTAACAGCAAACTCTCAGCACGATCAGTTAAAAGCCAAGTGGCGAATTGTGTTATTTAGCAGTTTGGATGTCTGATAAAAAAATCTAGAAGTGCGGTGGAGCCAGCGTAGTGGCTGGATGAAGAGACGTGGAGGCATGTGATGAGGCCAAGTGAAGCCCTTTTCATTTCCTGTGAGTGCAACATCAGCTGTGATCATCATTTATCACAGAAACTGTGAGCTATGTGTAAGGTCTCTACACATCACTATTAACCCCACCTCTGCATGTAATCCACATTTACAGTACGGGGCAAAAAGTGAAACAGAAAATAACGATCTTAATTAGTTCAATGAAGGATTCAAATGTAGCGTTCCATTCAAGCGCTGAATCCCAACAGCAGAATGGAAACGACCAAATTCAGTAACAAGTCATGTTTGCGAAATTTCATTTGTTGCACCTAATTCACATGTCTGGTAATATATTTACTGTCTTCATCAGGATGAGTCATGGCCAATATCTACTAACCTTGACAAAAAGATCAAGACCTGTAGCCTGACGTAGTCATACTCACGTCTGATGCTGCTCCATTGAGCTGTGATTATGAGGCGTGTTTCAAACGAACCAGGAAAAAAAATGCCTCTGCACTCAATTGGACAGACCTACAACCAATAAGAGCAGCGGAGTGTGTGACGTATGTTAAGCGACGCCTAGTTGCCGAATCCCGTAGGAAGGATGCCAAAAACATCGTTCTTATCAACAAATGCCTTCATCTCGTTTCTCTGTTCCTCTTTTTAAATGAATTCGCCGTCGATATCTTTCAGAACAGACCTGATAGCAGAATCTACACACCTCAACTCTCCAGCGGCAGCCATCGTTGTTGTAAACAAATTCAACCCAAGCGCTCTTTGATCACGTGGTTGATTATGTTACTGTTGATCATCTGTCAATCATCGTATAAAGCCCGCCCTGACAATTTGATTACTCGCGCCACTATGGAGCAATGCCAGACCGAACTTCCCGACCAAAAAAAGTTGTGGGCGGGACTTGAGTTCGGAATGGCACCGAGGCTACAAAACCTGACCAAATCTCTCTCGTGGATCGGCCGAGGCGATCTGACTAAACAATGCAGCCTACTTCATCAGTTGATGAAGATGTCCCCCATCCCATGCTTCAAAGGGTCGCCTGACATTTTAAAATCGAGGTAAAAGGCTCAGTACTGGTATTGGCGGTTGGTTTTCTGATAAACCGATGACACATGGAATGGATATTATCAAAGTCCTTTTAGGCAGGTCTTTACGTCTCTCTCCGATGTTGTGCCCATCGTCTCCGCTGTCGCAAAACCTCAACTGTGCGCAGGCGTTAGTGGAACCAGACGATAGGCTTAAATATTTCCCGGCTTGACTGTTAAAAAGCAGATGATTGGCTTTCCAGAGGGGCGGGACATGCGCATACAACCGCCATCTTTGCCGTTACGGGTTTTCCTCCGGGAGTTGTATTGAGGATTGAGGAAGTGGCATGTCTCCTTATATATAGTCTGTGATATTATGTAACATTTGCATTTTAACAGCAACACATTTGTTTGTTTCCTTCCCATTCCGATCAGCGGGTGCATGCAAACACAGCGAGTGCAAAACATTCTCACCGAGGAAACTTCGCCGTCCATCCCAGCGGCCGCGGCCGGCTGAGCGGCTGCAGCCGCCGCCGCCTCCTGAGCCGCCTTCGCCGCCGCCGCTTTCTTCAGCTCCCTGTTGGCCTGCAGGGTGGAGAAGTAGTTGACGGCCGCAAACTCGATCAGGGCGGAGAAAACGAAGGCAAAGCAAACGGCGATGAACCAATCCATGGCCGTGGCGTAAGAAACTTTGGGGAGCGAGTGGCGGGCGCTGATGCTGAGTGTTGTCATGGTCAAGACGGTGGTGATGCCTGCAGGCGAGGGAGGAGACAGAAGTTACGAGTGCAGCGTTTTAGTGACATGTCTGTTCATTCATATGTGTACTTACAGAGTATAGCGAGGATACTGGTTTCTGGTACAGAGGATATTTCGTTTTAATTCTTAAGTGCAATTTTCTTTCCATTAACACATGAATGTCAGTGGTTTGTCACCATGAACTGTACGATGTGTTGCAAATAGACGATGCAGAATTATGAAGCGGGTTGAAGAACAATAAGAAATGTGTTTCTGACGCATTTATTTTTCTGACAATGTGGATAATCTGATTATGAGATAATCAGGTGTCTATATTTTCTTTTTAAATTTCTTGCTATTACTCACAGTACGAAGATCCTTTGAGCGGTATTCAATAAAGGAAAATCCATTCAAAACACACAATGGTTTAAAATGAGCACACAAAGTCCATTGCAGGCGCATTTCAGAGGAACTTTTGAAGTGAAACTACCAAAAACAACTTTTATTTCCTACTTCTTTGCCAGATTCTAACCTCATTCAGTAAGAGCATGCTGAGAGTGAACCGCTCTTTGAATGACCCATTAGCAAAGTACAAGTTCTAACTCTCTGCTTCCTTCATCGGCCTAAAGGAAGCAGAGAAAAGGGGACATTGAATACTGTAGCTCGAAGCTTTTAGCAAACGTGCACTGTGGTCGTGTAAATTTGCAGCGTAGGAACTTATGCGCCCCTTAATGTCTCAAATGCATGGTGGACGCAACACTCGAGAAGTGGGAGTTCTCAAATACAACCTCCTCCAATAAGTTGCACAAGTTGAATGACTGCTTGGGGGGGGGAGGAGGGAAGGAGGCCTTCATGCTTACGGCCGAGAGGCACGAGAAAGATAAAGGAAGAAAGGGGTTGGAGGGAGGGGGACGAAGTATAAAGAAAGTATAGAAACGAAACGCTGGGGGCATTTATGTGTCTTTACATGGAAAAAAAGCACGGTACGAATTAGGCCACACTCAATTACGTCTGTGAGAGCCGCGCTCGAGGGACTCTCAGCTCTCAGAGAGGTTGTTGACGTGCGACGAGTTAATGTTCCGTCAGGGTGGAGCACATGCACGCACTAGTTTGCCTTCTTTTCCCTCGTTCCACATGTTCCATCACACGTGAAGGAAAACTTAATCAGGGCAATTTGATAAACGAGAGATGCATTGTTCCCGAAGGCCCTTTAAAGGAAGGCGCTTACGTTCAAGTTACAGAGTTTATTAGAGTTTCAAGGCAAAGTTTGGATCTGTGAATATCCAATAAGCAAACAAAAATAAGTTTGCTAAACAGCAAGCATTACGCTTGGTTGGCCCAAAGATCCATTCTAACAACAACAAATCCAGAGAACATATTGTTTTTTTTTCCTATTCTTTTCCCATTATCGAGTGAAACAAAAGGTTAGAGGAGTTGCTGCAGATGCTGCTTTCAGCAAAGAGCCTCGACTTTCATGCCAACACTAATGGTTGGGATCTATCCTCTGAAAACGCATCCATGCTTGTTAAAGCGCCTGCTCACTTGCCAAAACAAGCACAAACTACAGATCCATGATACGCAAGCTCCGGCAAAGTTGGAAATTATTTTCTCTTTTTTAAACGGGTAAAATGATTCAAAAGGAGAGAAATTTCCCGCACTTTGTCCCTGTTTTTACGCTTACTTTGTCTCTTTGCCTCTCATTTCTTTCAGTCTCATCCTCTCTGCAGTGTGTCTCTCTGCTCCGGAGGCGAGAGCTCTGCGGCAACTGTAGCGTGATCTAACGTGACCAAGTGGAACCTGCGAGTGCTCGGGAGAGGGCCGAGTAAATATCCCCTCTCTCTCTCTCTCTCTCTCTCTCTCTCTCTCTCTCTCTCTCTCTCTCTCTCTCTCTCTCTCTGTCTCTCTCTCTCACTGCCCTGCATGACCAATTTAAAAAAAAGGGATATTTATTCCCAATTAATTCAGCTCCACCACAGTGGCAGAGGAACAGAGATAAAGAGGAAAGGTAAGAACGGGACGCTGGAGGATCCATGAGCGTTGGAGATGCCTGGTCCACTCAGGTAAGTGATCGATTGACATTTTGGAAAACACTGTACTCCTCTTTAGAAAGATAACAGGTGGGATGGCTGCTGGAAGAAGGGTATGGTTTGCAATGCATGGTATTGCAATGTTAGCAGCCAAAATGACAAAGCAGGAAAACAACGAGCAACAACATTTGTCTTCTTCCATTTTCATGTAAATCTACATTGATTTCCACCTTTGAAAACAGGCTTGAAACTTTAGTTGGAATTTGTTCGGCATTCAAATAAAATTCCAAGAAATCTTACCAAACACCGTCCTCGCTGGAACTGATTCTTTGTTAATCCAGAAAGAGACTTGGGCCAGGATGACGGTCATGATGCAGGGAATATACGTCTGAATCAGGAAGAAGCCCATTTTCCTTTGCAGGTGGAAGTGGACCGTCATGATGACATATTCACCTAAGAGAGTAAACACCAAAGACATTCGCATTGCTATTGGTGTCAAATCCCTGATTCGTTAACACAACATTTGTAGTTTTAATGTTTTGATTAACACATCTATATATATATATATGTAGATTTTCTTGTAATGAAATATAGGATACTTACCCCAGAGATACGAAAACTTGTCACACGTCACATAAAATAAACCAAGAGCTGAAAACTGGTTACCTGACGGGGTTTGTATAAATATAATGACAAACTGCTTATTGCAAAGCACAATCTCTCCTCACCCGTGTTGGACTTTAGTCTCTCGCTTGACACCGTCTGACCAATGAGGTCGTACTGCAACAGACTGGACGATTCCTGCGGCACCTCCACCGAGGACTGGGGGCCTTTCTTCCAAGTGTACACGATCTCGCTCATAGGGTAAGCGTCTGCGCAGGATGGGTGACAACGTTTGATAAAAATAACAACCACCGTCCGAAGATTTCATTTTTTTTTCTTTTCTATATATTGTTTGGGACAAAAAGTACAAAATGAAAACTTTGACAGTCTGAAGGGGTTAACTGACAAAGACACAAAGATGTTTGGTTACTGGCTGTAAAAAGAAGAGCTTATTATTTCAAGCATGAGAAAAAATTCAATTAATTTTCAATTAACCCTGAAAAACAAACAGTTTCTTACAGCAAGGATTGCAAGCACAGTTTTATTTGCAAGGTTCCATAAAGGTAGTTTCTTGGTGACTAGACAAAGACAAACTCACAACTCCCGAACTTGAGCGGACAGGCGTGGCCGTCCATGGGGAAGTTCATCAGTCGCATGGGACACTCTGCATTTATGGTTAATCTGACGGAAGAGAGAAGAATTGGAATGAATGTTGTATATAAATATTTTATACACTGTTGCCTACGAAGCAAATACTGAGACCCGTAGTTGTGGCTGAAAAATAGAAATGTAAATAGAAATGTCCAATAATTTAACTGAGCCTTTTGCAAGAACATAAAAACACAGGTTTATCGTTTGGATTAAATAGAAAAAAAAAGAGATAAAGAAATGGATTACTGAATTTACTCAGTGAGTATTTCAAATAAAGTTCATCCATTTCAATAATCTAAATTTGTGCCGTCATTAACTAAGAGGGATTATTGTTTTTCATGCTACATTGGAACGCAGCAGAGTCATGTTTGTTTGAGTCGCCTTCCAAGCCTGTTTTCATTATCAGATGGCACACATCTAGATTTTTTTGGAATGGCTCTCTACGTTTTTTCTTTTTCATGTCTGTGCATATTCTCGGATGCCCGTTTGTTTGATTTGCGTTCCAGGCTCGCGCTCTATTCCGGTCTCGGCTTGGCTTGGCGCTGGCCGACCGGCGCTGTTACCTCATGGTGTAGAGGATGGTTCCGTTCTGCATGATGCGAAACAGCTTGTTGGGGGTGGTCATGTTGTGAGAGATCGACCTCTTGCCATTCCGGAAAAAGGTGTCCGGCGTCCAGATCTTGCTGACCATCAGGTTGTTGAGCCGCAGGATCTCGATGGGGCCCTCGAATTTCAGCCGCTCGTCGATCCAGGTCTGGCGGAAGAAGACGTCCATGGTGTATTCCTGGATGGACGTTACAATGTGGGTTACACAGATACTACTACTACTACTACTACTACTGCTGGTGGCGATTCTGCTCCTGCTACTATGTCCACTACCCCACGGAGTGAACGACAGATGGGTTCGGATGGCAATTTAGACCTTTGATTCTCTGTTTACGGACCATTATTCTATTGCTGCCATTGCTAATAGAGTAAAAAAAAAAGTTTTTTTTTTTCATTCAAATGTTTTACTATCAAGACTTTCATCTTTTGTTCTTTCTTTTAAGGGAGTTTTCAGACACAGTCTTCTTCTCAACATAGACACATTTAACTCCTTCAATGCAACTCAAACAGACCCACTAGAACATAGTTTGAAACATACATGTTTGATTCTTTTATCTCCCATTAATAAAAATCCAGTACAATTGTTGTTCATTTGATGATGCAATCACTGAACACTGATACAGTTTAATGTATCCGTGGCCAGCAGAACGTCTGTGATGACTTAAGATCAAATGGACGGCCGTGCTGCTCAGAAGAGCCTTTTACATGCGTCTTTCTAGGGCTGCGACGAGCCTATCACATGGCAGCTCAAGTGAGCTTTAGATATAGTGAAAGCTAAAGCAGAACGGCACACCGACGGCACTCAGCCTATCCCATGACATATAAAGAAAACCTATCTCGTCCCAACATCAACCACATCTCTCCCTCTCTCTCTCTCTCTCTCTCTCTGTCCCTCCCTGACGGGAGGATTGTCAACCAGATTAAAATCCTAAGCCGCACTAATGACGTCCTGCCCAAATGCTGGAATAATGAAGGCTGGGAGAGCCATGACGAGATGCGATATCCACAGAGATACAGGGACAACTGTACATATTCTCTTTGGTATTCACACTGACTTTGGTAATGAGTGATGGAACTGATGCATGTGTGTGTGTGTGTGTGTGTGTGTGTGTGTGTGTGAATTAGCCTGTGCAGCACTCCATTGGTGCTTCAGGGCTCAGCATGGTTTACATACCATCTCAACATCTGAAACAGGTCCAAAGCTGGTGACAAAGATGTCAGTTTTCACCTCTGTAACTGGACCTACAGCAGGAGGATAAGTTTCTTTGATACAGACAATAACAACATATTGGGTATAGACACAGAGCAGTGAAGGAAATAAGCTTTATTCTAATATATATTAAAATGGCAAAATGCACACTGGGAATCCATAAGGAACATGCCATTGAGTTGAGCTGATTTTCAAACAGTTTGCAGTTGTTATTGTGATTTACAAGAGAGATAAACTACTAAATTCAATCTTCACCGCACAATTACCGGATGAAAAACACACACACGCACACACACACACACACACACACACACACACACACACACACACACAGCAACTGGAGTAAAACTTTATCTTCTGAGAAAAGGCACATGATCCAATAATGTATCAGACAATACCGCATGAAGGAGAACATGTGACGGTCATTAGCATACCTCCAAATCCAGGTCGCAGCCTGTTGTCGTAGCCATCCAGTAATCTATCCAATATGCGCGTGATGTTGTCCAAATAGATACTGGTATCGCCGTTCTGATTTCCCCAAACACCGCTTACACTGTAACTAAAGTAGATACGCACGCATGAGATCTCATTCGAATAGATTACTAAATGACTAATCCTATACATGCACATAAATCCACGGTGCCCGTGCGTAAAAGTCGAACAACGCGCCGAGGAAAAGAGTTGTCATACTCACCAAGACAGAGATAAGCAAGTTAATAGGAAAGCCATGCCTCGCAAACACCCGACAGCTAGAGACCCCTGGTCAACTTTTAAAATCAGCATCTCCCATCATTTAAAGGCGTGATTAAAACGCGCGTCGGCTCTTCTCGTAGTTGCGAACCGTGCGAGGATATCGCGCCAGTCTGGCACGACTTGACTTCCCCTCCAGTGCGGTTGCGCCCGCCTCGAAATCGCTCAGTTAGACAAATCCTGAAGAGTTTTTGAGAGAGTGAAGAGGAAGGACGAAGGGGGGGTCTTAAAAAGACTCTTTACAAGACTCCCTCCGCTCCCAAAAGCAACTTGTATGTTTAAAACATGCGTCAGTTTGATGGAGATGATGACGGTTATTTATTCATTAAATAAGGATGTTGAGTGGAGGCGATGGCGAGAATTAAAAAAAAAAAAAAAGGACAGAGGCTGCGAGGAGAAGTGCACTAATACTATCCGATCAATAGTCAGCGGTGACCTTTTGAGTGCAGAATCATTTCTAAATCATATCATTTTGCGGCTGGCTTCTAGCTTTGTGTGCGCCCGTGTCTGCATTGTGCGCGCGCGCGTGCTCATGAGTGTGAGCGTGCGCGAGGCTTTGGCTGTAGAAGGACAGCAAATTGCTACTAGGGATAAAGCCTGGTGACCTGTGCTTCATATAGTGGTTTGAGTGGAGTAGGTGGTAGATGCATTTGGTGCAACTTGAGAACTCACACTGTCCATAGACGCAGATGCGAGGGGAAGCCACGCGCACACGCACACGCGCAGGATTCCCACAACACTGACGTGGGTTTATATCAGTTGCAGAAAACAAAATTCACGTTGACCCAGTAGGCTCACTCAGCAGTGTGCACAATCATCAAGTGATCGTGTCAAAGGTCACCATGGTGATGCCTCCCGAAGGGGAGTGAACTTGGGGGCCTTTGGGAGGGATCGTCTTGATAGCCCTGTCGTTTAGACTAACACGCACCGTGCACTACGGGCCTTAACTTTTTACTGACAACATCTCCACCAAATATCTTCACTAAATTGTGTCCCAATGGGTCCAAAGGAAAGAATAGATTCATTCTCCGCAGCATTACGTTTTCATTGTGATTGTCAATAATTAATGTGAGAGAGAAAAATAAAGCATAATCTTCTGACAGCATTCAAATGTGGAACATAATCCTTTAACTCTGGTCTGGTCCTACTGAAAACAAGTTATATAATGATCTCAAAATGATGATTTAAATGATATGTCTAAAACAATGGAAGACTTTTAGATCCAACGCATGCATTCAAAGAGTATAAATAACTGCATGAAAGGCAATGTCATGGTGAATACTATTTAGCCCTGAATATTAAAGCTAGAAGATTCACAACAATTCACATGCTCTTCCCATGAATCTTTTCTACATGCTACATAATTCAGAGGAGTTGCTTGACGCTGGTGTGTTGATTAGAGACGTGAACCCTTGCTGGATGTACTGGAAGATGAAATCAAAGAACTTTTTCTCCCTGTTCTGGTTCTGGCTGAATAGCAGTCAGAATAGCGGGAAAGGGGGACATGGAGGAATCACTTTCATCAAGTAGCAGCAGCATCAGCAGCAGTATTCAGCACTGGCAAATTGCCAATTGGGAACAAATGAATATTTCTGTTGCCCGACTGATAGACAAAGTCATCTGACCATAATGTCGGCGCCAACTTGATCTTATCAACCATGAGGTCAGCTCTTCTGAACAACAACAGCGCACTGACCGTGACGGACGCCTGACCTCATTCACTTTGCCGGGACAAAAGTTTTTTCTTACGCAGCATACTCTGCAATGACGGTCAATCGGGGAGCCATTTATTTATTGTTCATGTTCACATAACACAGACAAGAGCCATTACTCTTTAATCCCCCTCCATGGATGGCACGTATCACGCACTGGGAACACCCGTGCAGTCATTATTAATCTCTGCTTTTCCAGCTTGTCACTCGCGTTGCGCCATCCAATTCATTCCCCATGAAGCAATATTGTTTTTATTAGAGGAGGCTGCTGTGGCCGGAATCGGGATTCCTTAAGAGCGCTCGCGTGCGTGGGACCTTGCGTACAGCGCTGTCATGTTTGTCCGCTTAGCACAGTGATGATAATCCACACGTGTTGGCTGGATGACGGTCTGACTGACTGGATAAATGGCCCATTGGAAGAACGGGGGCCCTGCGTGGCCGGATGCATATGCTGACGGGCTGCGAGAGTGACTGACTTATAGACAGCTATTAAAATGTGATGCCTGTCTTCCTGACTGGATCACTGTCTTCCTGGATACCAAGCCTTGATGTAAATGCTCCGTCAGGCACGCGGCCAAACATAAGCACTTCGGAGAGAAGGGAAGCAGATGGTTGGACTGGATACAATGGGAGCCGTGTAAAAGCACATCATTACATAAAACAGATATTAGTCCTACTTCCCGAAAGTCAATAGTGATGATAGTGGGCTCAGGTGATTATCTTATTGATTATCCCGTTAAAGCCAACATCCCCTGATGTCTCACTCCCTATTCTATTTAGCCAATTTCATGCATCTTTAGGCTTTTTAAAGCCTGTGTCATTGGGACAATGTTAAATAATAGGAGACCGTAATGTCTTATGGGCAATATTTCCACAAAACATAATCAGTGAACCATTATTAAACTTTAATCTGAATTGAGATGAAGGCTGGGTGATTATAATGGACTGTAAATGCGTATGCTCCATTCCTTCAGAACAATACACCTCGTACGCGAGGCTGGGTAGCAATTCAATTATGTCAGTTTAGGAAGTGAAATTACTTTGGGAAGATAAGGGGACATACTTCGAAATCAGTAGGAGTTTGTTAATTAGTTCATTATTCAGCTAAATAGGATTTAATTAAACATGTCATGATATGTACTGCGCATTTGATTCCCAATAACACGCAGCCCGGGTGCAGAGCTGGCAGATTATCACAATAAACTTCCCAAAAACTTGCTGACCGTTTGAAGGAGGAGCTCTGAGACGGCAGAACTAGAAATGGTGGCTTTTGTCAAGCTTTTTTTTTTCTCAGCGCGAGTCCTAAAATCTTTCTGTGGGGAGACAGAGAACGACGCACACAAAGGCTTGCCGGGAGGACGGATAAATAATAAAGAGCGCTGCAGAAATGGATGACAAAGAAGGAAAGAAGTCAAGTACAAGCGGAATGCTGGTCACAGTGCCTCTCACCAGCTACAGCACTTCATTGCTCGTTATCGCCCCAAAAAGTTGATTGTCTAAACTGATTCCTGGCCACACCACAGTGCTTCTATTAATACACAATAGCTCCCACGTGAGATGGACTCACTGTACTTCATGTGCCTCACCATGTGGTATCTATGGTAACCACTTACAGTAGAGGAAGCTCAGCTTGTGTGGTGAAATGTGTGTGTGTTTCTGTGTACTTCTAGAATATTAAGAACTGAATGTCTTCACAGAAATAGAAAGGTGAGGCATCCATCTGAAATTGACTCGGGTGGGCTTCAGGGTCGGGTAAAGTTACAAAATAACCTCAGGCAAGTGCGTGAGCGGAGGTTCAGTCAGCATGTGGTGGTCAAAAAGGCTGAACTGAGACATATTCAGAAAGGTTTTTCGGTGAAAAGGTCAGATAGCGATAGAAAGTGGAGGCAGAAAGTTGACTATGGAATATTTGCGCGATGAAGATTCACAGCTAAACGGGTGTTTGTTAGACGTTACCTGTTTGGCATGGTAGTCCCTCTTCATCAGTGAATTAAAGTCATTGGCTGGAAAACTGCCTGGGTTGGCCTTTTCACCCGACTGCAGCCGAAAGCCGGACAACGAACCCCTCTGGACAACCGCCAAGAGTCTCCAGTGCAGAGAGAGGGAGCGAAGGCTGAAAAACACAGAGAAGATAAATATAAAATACAATCAGAAAAACTTGCCTGCCTCGAGGTTGGTAGTTTTTTATTGAAATGCATATTAGATTACAAAATAATTCTTCTTCTCCAAATGCCATAGAATTGTAAGGATGGTAACCAGCCTATTTGCACTTTTTTTGTTTCTGAGACATTGTTTTAGTTCCTAAAAAAGCATAATCACAGAATTCCTTTATGCGGTGAAGCAAGATTTATTCCTGAAAAAGGCCATCACTCACAACACACACACACACACACTCCGTGTCAGAAAAAAGGCCCGTATTAATGACATTATGTCATAACTGGTATTGCACTCGCCTTCCTCGGTGCTGAAGTCACGGCGCTCACATATCTTGCGGATTGTGAAAATATGTGAAACCTCTGCAACTGTAATTCAAACCTCGTTATGGTTAATAAAAAAAGCCTTGTTGAATGTCAATGATGACCACTGTAGAAACGGGGCTCGACCCTCTGAGGTCTGAAATTCAGCACTGAGTCACACATACCCATCACCCATGATGTACATATGTCCATCAGGTGTCTTGCTCTTTTCAGCACTAATGAGAAATACAAAATAAATGAAAAAGCCTGTAGCTGATGCTAAATTTGGACCATGCTTATGATCTCATCCCCCAGCAGATGTAAGAATAGAGTTAGTATTCAGTTTCTATGGTTACCACTTGTAGTTATGGAAAAAGAATCAATGTCGAGTTAAAGTCAGCGAGCCCACAGAGGTGGTGCTATGCCAACTCTGCCAAGCTGTGTATTTGATCTGAGTCGATCCGATTAAATTTGACCTGGTCAAAACAGATGGTTGTCACCTGAAAGCAGGCGGGGCTTAGTTTGCTTTTAAGCACAAGAATCACATTTTACAATCAAAACTACAATTGCATCAGCAATGAACCATTGTAGAGAAAAAAAAAAGATCAAACACTTAAACAGAAAATGTCTGTTTAACGTCCGTTAAACAGTTTCAGAGTCAGTTGCATATTATCTATGTTGAAAGTGCAACTTGGAATGGCATCAAGTGTCCACCTCACTGTGTCACAGTTGGACTCCATCTTTGTAGTCTGCAGGCGGTACGACGAAATGGCTTTCTAGTGGCCCACTGCCGCGTTTTCCTCCTGCGTCGTCGACCAAATCATCACTTCAGTCACCAGAAGAGCGGCTTTTGGCAGAGGCCCTCTGAATTACCTCCCTATCGCTGGCTCCCTCCCTCCCCCGCTCCACCCGCTCCGACCGTGGCCAAAGCTGACACTCGCCCCGGACTCCTGTCAGCAGTTCTGGCAGTGATAATCAACGTCTGTCAGTGGCAGAGAGGGCGAGAGAGAGAATGTGTGAAGGTAGGCAAAGAATCCGCCAGCTGTCTGGCGTTGTGGTGGTAACCAGGGAAGGGCACCGCAACCTTGTGGCAGTAGCAGGTGGCGCCTCCTCTGGTAGATGAGGTGTAATGAGGCATAGGGTTTAACTGATGGAGTTTGTTCGTCCTGCGTATCTACACTTCAGAGGTCAAAAAGCCCCAATGTGACATTTTGCCAGGGACGGGGGGGAGGGGCGGGATCCCAGGAAGCACCGGTGCCGAGGCGTGAAGCGCTGATGAGCTATTAAACCACCAGTTTAGGTAAATAGTGATGGATGGAATGCGAATATGAGGCATTGCTGTGTAGTTACAACATCCTTCACATTATCGCCGGCAAAATTGTCAGATCGTCGCACTCAAGTGGAAATGTGTTGTTTTGGCTTCTGATTATCGGGTGCATCCAGCGGATGAATTCATGTCTCGTTCCAACAAAAACACCTGTGCAGATTGGTGTATTTCCTGTCTATAAGATGCATGAATAAAATCAATAATTACACTTTGGTGGTTGTCGCTTTTTTCTCCTTACTTTTGTGCGAAATGGATCTAAACGCTCACCTTGTCAGTAATTAAAAAGCCATTATTTAAATGTGCCTTTCACAAGCTCCAGCTTTCCCGCTGGGTTAAGGCACTCTACTCAACAATGTCAATGCTAACACTTAAAACAGAAATACCAAAAGATGTTTTAAGTACAGGGCAACGCAGAGTAGAATGTTCATATCTGGTAGGCACACTGTGCATAGTTCGGGTCGACAGAATCATATCAGTAAGTGGGTGAAATGATCTTTCTGTATTTTGGCCATGTGCTTTGGCATCCTGCCGCTCCGTCCCTGCGATGCTGGGAGGACATCAGACAGTCGTTCCATGGGTGGCGTTACCTGCTGAGAACAGACCAGGTGCAAACTCCACAGTAACACAACAAGGTGTCGAGATGTATTAAGCACTGAATAGAAATCCACCCTCCTCCTCATCCACTTTAACTCTGGATTCATCTGAATCCAGAGTGTAAAATATATGTGTAAAATATAAAAGAAAGCAGATCTAAATCATTATTTTGCCAATATTTGGCTTCTCAAAGCATCAGAAAGATTTAAATCGATGAAGCATTCCTAAATGAGACATGTGGTGGGTGGATGTAAAACAATAGCCCAGCAATTCCACATGGTAGAACTCATTGTAAACATGAAAAAATGAATTTGATTTTACTAGAATGATATAGTATGTATCTCACAATGCAGAGACAAAAGTAATTTGTGGAGACCGGAAAGGCAAAAGGTTATATCAATGTGTGTGCGTGTGTCTATATGCGTGTGAAGAACTAAAGTTTACACGTTCAATGCAACGGCCAACTAAACACAGTGTGTGTTACATCATGTGCCAATATTTGTTTTCTTTCATTGCGCTGGTTAATAATTGCAAAAGCAAAAGTCAATGTCATTGCAGACAATGGACTGAGATGGGTAATCTATGTACTCAGGCACAGAGTCCTCATATTCACACACACACACACACACAAACATGCAAACGCACAACCTCATAGAGCAAGAGAGAGGTGACAAAGCTTTCTCCCCACTCATGGACATTTCCATCATTTTCAAGATTCAAGTCTTTTACTGACATGGAACAACTCTAATGCCTTTTTAAGACATTGTGGACATCCTCTTTTATTCATCAGCACACAAAAACGTGAATATTTCACTAGTGGAAATTCATGGCGTTTTACCAAGGGGCTCAGAGAAGTAGTCATTATGTTCCCTCTAAGAGCAAAGATGCAGAACGACCAGCACAGAGAGAAAAAAGGGAGAGAGCCCTTTCGGAATGTTGAACAATACAGTAAATCAGGCATTAAGAACTGCGTAGAAGGTCAAAATATATCTTTGCCGGCCTCAGTCAGGGTCAAAGGGATGTAAAGATCCACCCACTCACATTTCAGGGTTGCAATACTACTTTTTCTACACTCATTATATTGGGATTGTCAAAGCGCTCGATGACTCCACCATCTGTTCACCCTCTGACTAATATTAGTGAAGCTGTGGAACACACAGTAAAAAGAGGTCACGATACAAAAACGCTTTGATGGATAGTGATCATGCCCTTCCTGTGCCGGATAAACAAACTTGTACATTACTTGTATTGCCTCACTTTTCATGACAGCCACCAATATCTGTGAAAGCTGGAGAAGCGAACTGGCAGTTTGGTTCTGACAGCAGATGATTTTTTTTCTTGATGACACGATTGCTATTAAACTATATATATATATAGTTTAATAGCAATCGTATATATATATATAGTTTAAATAAGTGCATATTAAGAGAAGACAATTCTGGATGTTGTTAAATCAACTTGTATAGATTTAGTTGAAATATATTTTTTAAAGCAGTGCAGAACACTGTAAATATATTGTCATTGGATTTTTTTTTTTTTTACATTGTGGAGGCTTTTATGATTAATTTAAAGCCGGAAATAAAGCGAACAAACATGTAACTGTCTCTCAATAATATCATATTTTTGGATTGGGCCATGCAAAGAGATAGAATGGAAAAGTGCATTTGCATTTTGCATCACAATTCTTCAAATTTTCCAGCGCCCCCATCAGCTCAAACGTGGATTTGACTTGTGCATGTGATCACATCAATAAAGTCCCGATGTGAAAAGAATCCCATCACGGACAACTTTGATACGAAAGCTTTTACAATATATTGAATTCAGCCTCATCCTCATCCTTGTCGGATCACTCCCGTATCCCTGCTCAGTCCTTGGTAGAGCTGCTGTGTGACTTCTACATATCCGTGCTGTGGCATCCGAGTCTGATCCCGCGTATCCATATCCATGACGATTCGTGTCCGAGTTTACACAGTGGCGCACGTCCTGCTCAACGGTGCTTAGAGCCAGAAGCGTGCACGGCCTGCGAGGCAATTGCCAAGTGCATGCTTCGGTGCATACTGCTCTGCTCACCCCCATGCATGCATGCATGCGTCCCGCTCGCGACCCTGAGGCACTGCATTGGTACGCCGCGCCGTTCAGAGTACTCAGCCGCGGACGCATTTGTTGTGTCGTCGGAGGCCTGAGTGGTTGGAGTTTGATGCATGAACAACTGTTGGTGCAGTGATGCATTTACAGCACGGAAGCCCCTCACTTGTGCGGAAGCGAAAGAGAGGAAAGCACATTCACATCAGCACCACGGACAGAGAACGAACACGCGTCAGCACCATGGACAGTCTCTGACTGATACCCAGGTTGTTTTTCCTCTTTTCTTTTTCTTTAGGAAAGAATGTGCATACGGTGAATTTATATATATTATAGCTCCCCCGTGGGATCCGACTGACGGTACCTACGAAAACTCCGAAACACAAGTTCGCACCCACGCACAGATGGCAGTGCCACTATGCCAAAGAGCAACGCATGCAAATTGAACGCATATTTAATAAGAACTAAATATTGATACGAATGCAATCTCCATCGGTTTCATTGCCGACTCACACATGTATTGCACTAGAATTCACTCGAATGCTCTCAAGTATCGCTCCGCGTCATGCTTCGGAAGTTACACACATTTACACTAAAAGCTGCCCAGTTGCGTACGTCAGCTGGGAGACCCGCAGCAGCGGCTCCGCCGGAGCACTGAGGTTAAGTGCCTTGCTCAGGGACCGCTAGACGAGCTGGCTGACGGCTTTCTAACAGCGCGAGGACAGACGGGCAACTCCACCCACATTTTCCTCCTTGCGCCCCCCACCCTCCCCCCGCCTGGATGTGAACCGACAACTCACAGTCACCGTTTTTGTTTTTAAAACAGTCACACAGGGTGTATAGAAAAAGGGAGACCCCCCACCCCTCCCATGTACCGCTGGGTAACTTGTAGTCACGGTTCTCCTTTAAATTTCCTCCGCGCCCGGGTACCACATCTGCCACTACCATCAGCAGCAGTAGCGCAGCTTTCTTGATGTTGTGGTCGGGAATACGCATGCGCCCGGCATTGGAATTACTGCACTGGGAAGAATAAGTTGGACCTCGTCTGTCTTTGGTAAAAGAAAAAAAAAGACACGCAACAGAAGTATGGCAGTGTTCAGAATAAGAAGAATGAGGTGTTTCGGGGCTTGGTTCTTCCCTCTCGTGGTGACCGTGGTGTGCGTTCAAAGGTAAGTGAAAGAGTCGGAGAATGCTGCACTCAATCTTTTTGTTTTTAATAGTGTGACTGTGCTACAGACGAAATGGAAATATACTTGGACACTTTGTGGTCCAAGAATGTCTCGTATTTAAATCCCCTGTGCACATGTTTCTCTCTTTCTTCCTCCATAGTGCCGGTGTCAATGATCCTAGCAATATGTCTTTGGTTAAAGAAACGGTGGATAGGCTGTTGAAAGGTTATGATATACGATTGAGGCCAGATTTCGGAGGTAAATGAAATTGTACTGTCATCAACTCTGATCCAGTTTGCGCCCTGTCAGTCTGCATAATAGTACCTACAGTGTTTATTCCCCGACAACTCAAACGATGATTTGCGATTTCGGGAAGTAAAAGAGACGTGTCTCTTTTTCAGATTTTGCCCCGGTCGGATATTTTTCACGATACAGTCGAGGCAAGAATGTGTCAAAACAACCGAGTAGACGCGAACAGACCGCGTTAGACCGTCTTAGTTATTTCAATGACAAATCTGTATAGGCAAAAAAAAAAAAAAAAAAGGAAGAGATTCTTAGCACTTTCCAATTGGTATGTAAAACATAACGCTTCCCGTTCATGGTTAGGATCATGTGTCAATTCACGTGTTTACTGTGACGGAAAGATGTTTTAGGACTGGGGGAGGGGAGGAGGCTGATTTAACTTTTAGGGGGAATCACCAGCACCCCCTCATCCCCCTCGAAATAAACACTGCAAACTATTATCCGGCTGACAACGGGCTACATTCTCAAGTGTTAATGTAAAAAAAAAAAAAAAAAAAAAATGTGTCAGTCAATCATAGAGGCTGCAGTTAATGTCGCTTTCACCTGTTCCAGGTCCTCCGGTTGGAGTGGGAATGAACATAGACATCGCCAGCATAGACATGGTGTCAGAAGTCAACATGGTAAGTAGGGCATCCTCACCTCTACTGGGCAACGTGGGGCCATTCTTCAATAATGACCCCCCCGCCCCCCTCGCCCCTTGGGGGAATACCCTCCCAGACAGCGGGGGAACCCCATCCACACGAAGGCCTGTGTGGATGGGTTTCTTTCCCCCAAACGCTCTCATCGATTTGTGTGTATAGGAGAAGTGAAAGGCAAAGGTTGTTTAGTTTGAGGGTTGGAGGCATTACTTCAACCTGTCCGGGTTATTGAAATTGATCGTCTCGGACGATCAGTTTTTTTTTTTTTTTTGTTGCTGTTTCAGAAATTGATTACTGCTTAATACACCCAGCAGGATCGAAGCCAGGCATCGCTAACTTCACAAAACAAATGGCATTGGGAAATAAAAGTCCAATCCAATCACCACTTTCTTAATGGGGACATTAAAGTAAGCACAAGTCTTAACTCGGGAAATATTTCACACTGACATTTATGTGGCTCCGTGAGACATTTTTAGATGGTCTGTTATGGCTGGTTTAAAACGCTTCACTAGGAACAGTGACAGTGGAAGGATTTCAGAGCCGTGCATATGAGAAGTGGAGAAGTTTTGCTTCATACAAGTGCACCTCCTAGTGATGCAATGTTAGAACTGCACCTAACTTCACAGAGATGCATTTTATCTTTATACACTGTAAATCTTGACACACACACAATCCAGTTGACATCATAGGAAAACATGTTTATATGTGAATATAAGCAATACACTTTGACCTTCCACTTTCATGTTTTTCTACTTCTTTTATACAATTATTATTTATACTTTCTGTGGTTGACCACTAGTTTTAATGTACAAGTTCTTTCCATGCCTCTTGCTGTTGCAGTTATTTAGGTGTTTTTAGCTGTGAGATGAGTCATATTGCAATCTCAGGAAATGGTTACGCATTTGGAATATTTTTGGCAGCAGCACCCAAAGGCTGTTGCTCACGTTGTTATCTCTGTGCTGCGGATGAGATGAGAGAACAGATGATGCCAATTCTATCTAGACTATTCTCGTCTATTTGCATTGGTTTAACCAGAACTTGCACAACCAAAGGCCAACGTAGACACATGCGTACACAATGCAGGTCTACAGAGTCCTACAAAGTGGCCTGCAATCCTTAAATGAAGGTACGTTTTCCCTGTGTAACCAGTGCTCATGAGTGCCTGCAGGTTCAGCGTGCATATGGCACTTCCAGAAATCAAATACTTAAGTATTATGTAAGATGTTATTTGTATCTACGGCCCAATCACCTAATGCATAATAAGCATTTCATTTAATCTATATATAGATTTTCTCAGCAGAAAGGAAGGCAGTGATTTAGTTGTGTTGAATCGCCACTGGTTTGTGCTGGCAAAACAAATAAATGTTGATAATTGGTGTATTTGTTCTTTTACAGTAGCACAGAGCAGAGAGAAATCCAAGCACGAGATTCGTAGGCAGTGTTACAACGATACGATAACTGGGGATTTTTGTGCTGTGTTTACTATTTCCTCTACTGTTTTCTAAAAGTTGTACCCCAGAGAAGATGGCAGCAGTGAATTAGATCCCAAGTTTTTTACTCCTACTCAGAAGTGCGTCATGGTCAGGGCTTTTAGCCACACAAGCCCACACACATAGGCCGAACAAAAGTAAACCGCACTCTCCATCCAAACACACACAGACAATGCTGCACAACGTCTTTGATCATTTTATTCTTTTGTCAGCTTTGGCCTACTAAACACCCTCTAATGTGAAAGGGGAGTCATTACCACCTGACCCATTGGAGGCTCATGAAAAGAAAGGGCCACATGTGTGCGTAATGGTTTTGGCATCTTTGATCTCCTCTCCTTCCTATAAATGTAACCACTCTTGACGATTGCAGCTGGTGTAGAACCACTTTCCATCTTCCATTTCCTCTTCCCCATCTGGCTCTTTGTCTGCCACTTATTTTGGTGTGGGGATGGAACCATCATGTGTTCTTTCTTTAGAGAGCAAAATTAGATACAGGGTACAACATAGTGGCGAGATGTCATCAAGGGGTATATCCAGCAGTGTCCCATTAGCTGTTATGCTTTGGTGTGTATTAACAACGTATTCTTCTATCAGCCAACACAGATCTCTCAATCAATTGGGAGCATCTGCTTTAACACATTGCTACCAACGGTATGTCAACGCAGAAGCCCACAACACAGGCCTGTAGAGCTTCAATTCAGGCAAAGGAAAAGGGAGAATAGTACCAAAGGGTTGTGGATTTCTTTATTTTTTTTTTCTTCTTCCCAGCATTTCTCTTTTGTGAACTTTCTTCGGCTGCTGCCATTTCAGTCTCAATATTTGCTTTTGGTTGAGCTCGTGAGCACTTTAATCCTGAGCCGACCCTTTTCACAGGGGGGAGAAATACCGCTCAGGATAGTCTGAGGATCAACTGAAGTTCTTCTCCCCTCTCAAGAGGCAGAAATACCATTATTGATGCACCCAAAGGTCAAAAGGAGCTTATTGATTGTTGGACAACGACTGTAAATTTAGGACCCCCCTCCCTCCATTTTTGAACCCAGTTATTTCCACTGCTCAGCAATTTCTCGAATAGGATATACGCTATGATAAGGACCACACTGAAACCCATACATTATACAGTTACATTATAATTGAGGCGGAAAGGTATGAGACTATTGCTTAGCCCTTTGAAAAAGAAAGAGAAGGGAGATTAAACTATACATTATTACATCTGCATATCTAAGAGCTTTACGATGATAAGAAGTCTGCTTTATGTGTCTTCATCTATTTGAAAGCAACCTTCAATAGTGTACTGCTGATGTGGGCAGACTCAGTCAATTTGAACATTAGACCTCAGCCAGTAAATGAACAAGATTTAAATTGTTTCTTGGCGAAGATTTAAAAAAGTTACTGACTATAAAAATCTCACCCTGATTACTGTAATGTCAACGGCTTAAATTCAGAGATGGGTAATATAATGAATCTTTAAAAAGTAATTAATACAATGTAATAGGATAGAGACACTACGGCCTCTATTTTCGTGCACTCACTTTTGTCGGCTGGTTTTCACCAGAAATATGGAGAAACGCGGACGATGCGTGAAGATTCACAGGCTGAAACGTATTCCAATTGTGGTGAGAAACAAACACACTCCAAAGTGGTGCTATCGTAAAATGAGCTGTCAAACTATCCAAAAATGTCTACTATATTCAAAACGGCGTCAAGTCAATGAGCAACTAGGGATCACATGAAATTCTGGCTGATACAGCATATGTTTAATAACTAACTAAGTGTACAGTGGTTGATAGAACCAATCAAATTCTAGTTTGGGCTGCAAAGGAGTAATTACACAACTCCAATTGGTACCTTAGGGATTTTAGTGCCTGACGTTGTTGGAGAATTGCTTGTAATGTCTCCTTTCTAATTGTCCGTATTCAGTCTGATACAATGTAGACTTGCGCATAGTCGAACACTTTCGATGTCTCTAGTGGGAATGTTTCACTCATTTTCTGTCTCTCATACACATTCCACGATTTGAACTCCCCGCTGTTCTCCAGTCCAGCTTCCTCACAAACTGGTGTGTTAACGTAGCCTCCGAGAATGTAGCTCTTGGAATGACGCAACAGACCGAGCGGAGGCAAACTCAACCAGGGTTCGGGAAGGATTTGATGCTGCAACGGAGAGAAGATAACGTATGAGGAAAACCGGGCTCTATTGAGAACAGTATTGATTTATTTTCATTCCTTAGGATAGTGATACATTGGGCTGACTCATTTCCTAGCTCCTGTTCCAACACAATGTCATTAAAAAAACAGCTTGAATAAGCTTTAAAATACACACCAGTTGACTTAAAGTGCGGTGCACTAAAGAAGGACCTCATGCATATGTATTAACTGCATGTTATGTAGGAAGAAAGCATCAGGCGACTTAGACAGTCGTCACGGGTTATATGTTTGTCTGAAGGATGTCATGTTGACCATGATCTTCTTGTTAGCAGTATCATGTTAATATCACTATACTAACTGCTGCCAATAGGATTCACAACAGCAGGAATATGTCAGAAAAGAATTACACGAGAAAAATAGGCCGCATTTCACTTCACTCGGGAGAAGAAATAGCCTTTTAAAGCCCATTTACTGAACAAGGTTTAAACTTGGGTTTCTGAAGGGAAGTCAAGAATTTTTATGACTATACTTGGACACATTTGAGTGTTGATGTTTGTTTTTTAACAGCATTTTTTCTTCAACCGTACAGTTGAAGCTTATATATATTTTTTTTTTAAAAGAGTAAGATTTGCATTATTGTTTAACACATTTCTAATGATTGTTCGCTTAAGACAACATTTTAACAAGGATTATGGTCAATTAAAATAGAAAAGCACCAAACCACCGCTCACACGTCATACTCTCGTTTTTCAAATGCTTGTTGGAAGCAAAACAGCTTAATAACACAATTTGTTATAGTTGACAGATAAAAATTCAACAAAAGCAACACTACAAGTCCTTCTCAATGGCCACCCAATTATTGTAAATCCAATATGCCGATGTTAAAATTGTCAATTTAGCAGGACATTGCTGCGTTAGATGAGAATGAATAATTACTAAACACAACTTTCAGATTACCTGTAGTTATTTCACTTATTGCCAAGATAGAAATGTCAAGCCTGCCCCCACCAAGCAGAACGTCCATATCCTAAAGGTGGGTTCTGAATATGTAGGTAGTTCCGTTAATCCTGATGAATGACATTGCTTTTGTCTAGTACTTTCCATTACGGAGCGTATCCATTTCAAAACAGAAAGATCCCTCTGACGATTTTTACACACACACACACACACACACACACACACACACAAATGCTACCTTGTTCAGCTACAGCCGTTAAATGGGCTAAACCTCAATACGGCAGCTGCAGATGTGAAAAGCTCAAAACGGAACAGCCATTTCAGGGATATTATCGCATCACTTTTCAAAGTAGCAGGAAAGGACGACGCAGGAAGTCATTCATTTAAATAATCGGTTGTCAATGTATCAAATGCCACCAAAGTTCTTCCCTCTTTAACTCTTCACAGCCCAAGGTGCAGGTATGACCAACGCAGTGGGTCGGCTGGACAGATGTGAGGTCTGATACCAATTATCCAGGAGATGACAACTCATTTTCACTCATAACGTCCGTTTTACACCTTTATTTATTGTGCTTTGATTCATCGGGCTAAACACTGAAAATACTTAGAGCGAGCTTGTGCAGAGGAAAGGGGATGTTGGCGGCAGCAAAGGAGGGGCGGGTGAATTGTGTGAGTGGAGTGCTGAAACCACCAATGCCCCAACTTGCATTATTCATGCTGGTCGATTTAGATACATGCGTTTGGCTCTAGAGTTCTAGTAATCCATTTAGATTACACCGTGTGCGAATTTAAAGCAGGAAACGGACAGATATTTAATAGGTTATTTGTATCTTAAGAGAGAGGATTGTTCAGTGAAAACAGTACACATGGGCACGCGCTTACTCATTAGCACAAGCAATGACCTCAATGTAAATGATGAGGATGAGGCAGATGTTGTGATAATGACGGTCACCGTGAAGATAAGATGAGATGAGATGCAAGATGAGGAACAATCAGAAGACTATAGACAATATATGTAAAATAAGCATTAAAGTGGAATTTTGTATCATCAAAGCCGTTTTTCTAAGTAAGCCGTTTGCTGGCATCCATGTCCATAGCTCACATCTCGGAGCCATTCAGATGAGTTGAAAACCTGCTATTTAAAAAAAATGTGCCACTCTTGGGGACTTCATTTTTCATCACAATGTATAAACAGGAAGAGCAAAGACAACAATACGACAGCAGTCTGGCCGAGGCAAACTAGACACAGTTGGAAAAGCTCAAAAGAGGAAATGTAGTTAGGAGGAACTACAGGTGGAGGAGGGAGGAGAGGTAGACGGAGCAGCTGTCAGCCTGACAAGATTACCTTTTTTTTTCGCAGTCAAAATCTCATAAGCTGTATGTACGACGATGTCTGGGAAAATGGTGAAGAAGCGTGAGGCTGCCATTACTTCTGTGCTCGCTGCAAATCTCTTCAACGCCCATCAGTGGTCCGTTCAACTGGTTTCTGCCGATTGCGGAGAACGACCAGCTATTTGTGTGAGTCTGTAATCTTTAAGATGAGCTAATCATAATGATTACAAGCCCCTTTAAAAACATAGTACACAATGCAAAGGGGCCCTGATGGTCACCTTTAATTTTCAGCTTGGACTTGCAGCAGACAGAAGTGCCCCACCTCAGGATCTAAATTCTAGTGGCTCGTAAAGGATAAACATTTCCTCCGTTTGTTCCATTCTGAAGGGAAGCCACGATTAGGATGATCTGCTGAGACCAGTGAGAAGCCTAGCTGGTGCATTCTGAGCCAGATGAAGGAGAGAAAGCGACTTTTCAGTACAGTAACCGAGACTTGAAAAGACGACTGGAGCAGCTGTCGCATTACCGCACCGCACAGTCATAAAGCACCAGTGTGTACTGATCAAGTCATTAGTAACGTTACAGACACTGCTTATTGAACAATTAATAACACAGCTCTAAATGTCCGGCGAAGGAAGGCGTGTAATCAATTCCCCCAGGTTAAGCAGGCTCACTAGTTAGGCATCTGATTCACTGTGCCTGCGAACGATTGGGTGGAGTTTTTGCCATCGGAGATGCAGCTGTAGGTACAACTGGGACTAGACGGCATCACGAGGTCCGGTTTGCAGGGCTCCTGGAATGGACAGCGTGTTGTGACTGTGTGATTTATCCCGTGTCCTCCTGTGCTCAATGACACTCTCTTAAACAACATTCACTCATTCCTCTGGTCCTCGCCCACCGTCTGGTTGCTCTCATTTGTGTTTCCTCTTTTGCCTGTTTGACAGTGACATTCAGCTGGGCCACTGTTTTAGACAGAGCTAAAAAATCAAAGAGGCGGGCCTACATTTGGGAGAGTTTCTGCTCTATATATGCAGAACTAAAATAAATAAATAAAACTAGCGGCTTAGATTTAGGGAATACAACTACATGCTTTAGTTATCGCTCTTGGGCTTACACAATTGAGAATCTTTTTCATTTCACGGGGCCAGTCTTGCGTCAAGCATTTCACGCACACCACTAGATGTTTATCTTATCCGTAACTTGTTAAATGAAGAATACGATACAAGTCTAATGGTGTCCGTCTGTGTACCTGCTGCCGACGTTGGCTCCGCTCTCATGACAGACCTTCATCCCCGCTGCAAGAGCTGCCTCGGCGCCGTCTACGCCCTGAAGAGACGTATACAGCTTAGGGGTAATTGCTTAACCTAACGGAAGAGATGCAGTGAATAGTGGCATTTCTTGTGGTAAACTTGACGCATCCGTGCAAACATTTTATATGAAGAGTGACAACAGGATGTACTGTTTAAGCCACAAATCAGCAGTTATTTATAAAAACAAAATAGTCGTGCGAGTACCTGCAATAGAACATTCCGAACAGGGTCAACGTTTCCCGTGAGGACTGTCAACGTTTCCAAAGCGTGTCGTTTCCAGCGAATTTAAAATGATCCCATTCCTGACTTCAATTAGTTACTAACTGCTGTGTTGTGTTGAAGGGACTGAAGTCGTTACTGTGCGGTACCTATTTTTAGATTGTTAATCAAGGTAACATGTTTAGACTGACACACTCAGTAGGAGATCCCATAGAGTGTGAGCAGAGAGAGATTGCTTCATTTCAGCTCATCCACCCACGGTGACATAACAGAGGTCAAAATCGTGGATGCAAGTGGGTTTGCGGCAGAGAAGGCTTTTCCACGGAGGCGGAGGATTTCTATGGTCCGCCATCAAAAATTGCTAAAATACACGCAGAGCATCCTGCTCGCCATCGCGTGGACGTTGGGTGATGGGCCGCTTGATGACATGCGCGCGGGCGGCAGGAGTTTTTAATGGAATATTAAAAACTCCTCCTTCCGCGAAATTTACCTTAGATGCAACAGAATCACACAGCGTTTACCAAATCTGCTAGAACAGAAGACTCTTTACTACTTCTTCACGGTAAATAACGTTAATGCCAACGTGCAAAGAGGCAACAGGATTGCACTTTTTTACCTTAATCTTAACTTAATCATGTGCTCCAGTTTTACGGTGAGTGAAGTTTTAACATTAGCATTTAACAATACTTCAACTAAACCACAGGATTAACATTAACTGGCTATAAAAAAAACTAGCTTGTTAGATGTAGTTAGCTCTGTGGCTTTGAAGAAGTTGGGGATTATCCAAAAAACAATGTACTGTAAATTATGAATGCAATGAGGAGGAACAACAATTTTAACTCTAACTTCCTGTCTGCTGTCAAGGCCTTCAAAGTGCCAGGCTTTAATATGGTGTTCATGGGATTAGCGGAGTGTCAAAAGGCTGTGCGTGAATAACTGAGTAGGTAAGACTATGAGCTGACAGCTCAGTAATTTAAGCAGAATTGATTGAGGCTGATTGGCATTCTGCTATACACCTGATCCGACTCCTATAATCAAGTACACAGGCACGAGTAAGAGAGAAAAGCTCCTTGGCTAATATGAATATAGGGGTCATAATGTTAAAATATCACCAACGTAATCTTACACTGCAAAGCTAAGCTTAAAGCAGTGTGTAAGATGTGTGTCATAATTATCTGAACCGTAACCCGGTGCTATTATTTGTTGTTCTTGCAGTTAGTCCATTTCTATTTAGAACTATCGCAAAGAAGTCAGTGCGTGCGAAATAACAGTTTGCCAATGGAGCACCAGACTCCATTCTGCTATATCACAGCTTGTCAACACTGATAAAGTTGATAATGACAAAAAAGAAGAGATGGTGGGTGTGGATTGGTTTTTACAGAGAAGCGGAGAATGAAAATGAAAGCTGATGATGGGATGGCGGTGAACAAGATGTGAGTGATACGTTCACCATTACTTCCATGGGCTTGCTTCTCAGGGTCTTAGGCTACAGCTTTGGTTTGTAGTTCCCTCTTTTGTTGGCAGGGAATTTGTATCTTTGGTAAATGAAGCCAAAAGTGTGACTGTTGGGTTATTTAAATAAATTTAAAATCAGCAATGAAGCATGAGACGAATCTATTTACGATAATAGACCACAAAAGCTGAAGAGAATAGAAAACTTGGACATATATATGTACATACATATATATATATTTATTTGGTATTTGTGTATGTGGTTACATTCTATGCAATGCTTCCTAAGTGTTTCCAGTGTCTGTAACATGGAAGTACTGAGTGTGTTATTGCTTGTTAAGTAGCTGGAGGCCTTGCCAGTAACAACTGTCAGCATAGGTAGTCAACGCCTATGTTCTGTCACCATCTCATTTTGTGCAGAGTAATAGCCGGTATGTACTCTTAATTGAACGAATTATTATCTCCACTGAATGTTGCCAGCCCTTTTTTTAACAATATGAAATATACAAGGAGGATTACCAATATACTTCATTCAAGACAAGTAAAATCATGATTGTATCTATTTGTCTTTGCCAATAGCAATGAAATGAAAAACCAGTCTATAATCTTGATCCCTCTCACCACTTAAATAGGTTAGTCAGGATGAGACGAGGAGAGGAGCAACTCCCTTGAAAAACAAATAACACTTTGAGGATTAGTGTTAACCATGATGCATGCTCGTGTTTGCACCAGATGCACTTTCATTCCAGACTACTATGGATATTAAGGCCTTTTAATGTCTTTTTTACTGTCCCACTATTATTAGTTTTTGATTGGTATGAATGAAAGCAGTTTTTAAATACTCACGCAAGCAGGGCTGATTATATAATTTTAAGATTTTTTATTTTGTATGTTTTATGCATGTTTTCTATTAGTACTGATTTTGCCAATCAGCACTGTCTCACACTTTTCTCCCTCAGTTACTAGATCTCAGTTAATCCAAATTAACAAACTAGACTAGCATTTCTTGTAAAAATCATACATTTTGCTTATTTATTTATTATTCATCCATTGTGGAGTGCCTTTTGTCACTCCAGGCTTTCTTAGCGGTGTGTTGTTGTTAAGATGACTTTAGTCAATAGGTGTAATAAACTGACGCCGTTGAGTGTCTTTCATTATAAGCATCAACAAAATGTATTTCTGGAAAATTGGAAAATTGGAAAATCTAACAATCTAAAAGTGATGAGTTTTGATCGACAACTATAAACTTTGTCCTGATGGTTTTTTCATTTTGTGCCTTGCTGAAGTCAATTCAGGTTCGAGTAGAAAATAGAAAAGATAGGCAAATGAACATAGGCAAATGAACACACACACACACATCTACACACAGATATTGACACCCTCCTAAAGCCCCACAGTGTGCCTCATGTAGGTCATCCCAACTTGGAGGAGATATTGCTTCTTCTAGGGTGTCCTTGCTTAAGGAGACACTGTGTGGAGGCCATCAAATGGGAGCTCACACAGCTCTGTGCATAGACAGAGAAAAAAAAGACAGCAGAATCACGTGTAAAAAAAATTCAGAATACACGGCGACAACCAGCGTTCTCTACTCTGGACCTCTGTGCGTGATCGATCTACAAATGTCTACATATTGCATGTAGGCATCTCATTGTTAACAATGTTTGTAGGTGGTGCCTGCCTCTTTTGCACTCTGTTTGAATAGAAATCAGCTTCTTCCTTACATCTCTAGCACACAAGCTCTTCAAGCGGGAGAGGCAGGAAAATGGGACGCACAAGCTACAGCTAACCTTTCATCCAGCTTGAATGACATCGGAGGGTGAAATCCCTCATCAACCCCCCCCCCCCCCCCCCTTGTTTTCCAGTGGGCTTCAAAAGGCGCCCTCACAATTTGCCTTCTGCTCTGCCTCCTCTTCCCCAACCCTTCCTGTCTCGGAATTGCCGCACTCCACTCCTCTCCGAGGACACAAAAGGCCCTCCAGATGCTCCAATCGTTTCTAATAAATTCTACGCAGTCAGTTAAGCCGCACCACTGCCAACTGGCCAAACTCTGAACCTGTGCTTTGGGAGGGCTCTCAGAAGGAAAATAAGGTGCCTCTAAATTTGATTCACTTTCAGCTGCTAGCTCTCTTGGAGGTAGCTTCTAGGCCTGAGTAAATTATAGAGCATCGAAGGAAAATGGAGAAGTATATAGAAAGCGATAAAAGACTAAGAGATGGAGAGAGAGAGAGAGAGGAGCCAGTCGTGTCATTATGTAAATTCAGACGCATTCACTCAAGGCATTTGAGATGTTCTCTTTTCATGTCTATTCTGATAATTCATTTGTTTTTTTTGCCGAAGCCGTCTGACTGTTGGGTTGAAATATATCCTATCAACGTTATTCTGGAACAAATGGACCAAACGAAACCCCTGCCGCAGCCCCCGTATTCTCTCTGGTTGCAGATTTACAACATGCGGTGCACAAGCTGTTCCAGATACAGTGCTAAAATCCCGAAGACTCCACACACACATCCCCAGAGAGCGGGGAATGTATGTCACTCAGCACAGTTGGGATGGGGCTGTTTATTATTAGGTCTCGGTGGAAATACCGCGGCCTACGCCGGGCTGCTCATACCCTGTCGATGACGGCATGAGGACTGTGCGAGAGTAATTTGAAAGCCACTTGTTGTTGGAGGGCTTTTGGAGGAATTGAAAAAAGGGGGAGGAAAAAGTGTGGCAATGGTCATACGACTGAGAAGGGTGGTGTTCACACTACCTCCCCAATAAAGGTGTTGTAAAGATAATATGAAAGATAGGAGGGGCCCCTGTTCAAGATCAGTGCATCATTCACTCCCCAACCTTTCATAGTTTGCACCCTTTTCTGAGTTTGTGTCCTTATGGTTGAAATGAACTGTTGTAAGTCGCTTTGGCTAAAAGCGTCAGCTAAATGACATCTAATGTAATGTAAATATAGAACTCGGTAGAGGATCAGAGGTCATCTGTGCCGAAGGGATTCATTGATGCACCCATTCAGACTACAGAGCACTTTAAATGTCACCATCCATGTAACTATCACTAAAGTTTGAATTCAGCACTCGGCAGCTCAGACCTGTTATTTGCTGTTTTATTGACTAATTAGGAATGAGGTTACGGCAAACATAATCTCATGCGATTGTTACAGCTATTAGGTTCCCTGTGTATTTTTCAGTAACATGGTCTTTAATTCAGATATTTATTTCAGACTGGTTTTTCAAATCGGACTTGAATTGCTCTACACTGCTGTAATAAGCTTTCACTTAGCATTTCTTCCCTTTTATATGCCACATTCAAACTATTTCCCAATCAGTGTTATTATGAGTGAGTGCAGGCTTACATTCGGCCGAAGCTGCCGTCACATCAGAAAGGACCGGGGTCATTACGGCTAACTAAGTCTTTTCACCCGTTTGTGGCTTCGGGTGAGATGACTGGCGAGGTCAAAGGTCAGACCTTCGGTAGGTGTTGGCTGCTGCGTGTAAGCTGCTCCACTTGCCTCCCGCTCGAGCCCCGAGCCCCTGCAGAGACGGGACGCACGCCGTCAGTGGGCCAGGTGAGGGGAGCCTGATGATGTAACAGCAGATGAGCACACGCTTGCAGGCTTTCGATGATGATCATGATGATGATGATGATGATGATGATGATGATGATGCCGTTGCTCTTGTTTCATGTGTGATGAGCAGCTGTGTCAATCTTACATAATGCAGGTTCTGTTCTGTACTGTAGAAACTGTTTATATCGTCAACAAATGTCCTTGTTGTTTTCCTAAATTGTATTTTGGGATTCAAAAGACAGTAACAGTAGTAAATATGAACAAAATTGGCTGTTTGACTAATATAAAATAGCTTGCGTGATCTGTAAGAATTGTCTTAATAATAAAATGACTAAAATGAGGAAACGGAATAAAGTAGGACGTGTGCTGTGGACCTTAGTTATTAATTATAATGGACTCTTGTATTCTGTGATGGCTTATACTGGAGTACATAATGATCACTTTGTAATGTCCTCTGGAACGTGGCAGCACAGCATGTCCTGCACTCATAAATCCAGCATCATTTTTCCTGCATCACTCTCTGTCTCTTTCCCTTTATCTTTCAAATTCTTCCCCTTCTCTCTCTAACAGAGTTAATATACTGATGCTCATTATTACCGTTGTTATGACAGCCTCCCTTGCTCTCACATGCACACAGCCACTGCAGTTATTCTGGTGATTTACAACCCCCGTCCTGCCCCAGAAGGAGGAAAAAAGGAGCAAACTATATAGCTGCCTTTAATAAAAGCTTTATATTGACAATAAACTAACCACATTGGCATCTCCACAAGTTCGTCCCACAGAACCTCCTCACGTACGAAGGCCTCCAATAATAGGCCCTGAAGGATGACAATGGAAACATTCAGCGTTTTAGTATCACACCCCGTGTCGCATTGTAGCCCTTCTTCTTACTCCATCAAGTGAGCTTTTCATCGTACATCTCACGGCTACTCGTGATCACTTCAGATTCAAAACGTGGTCGCTGTGGCGAGGAGAGCCACATTGGCTCGCGGCGCTCTCAAATCATGCATATTATACGTGTAGGAGCTGGCAAGTGATGTAATATACAAGATATTGCTGGTTTTCATCTTATGCCTGCTGTTAACGGCAAAGGACAAATTGTAATATTACATATTACGCAGAGCCAGGCAACAATTCCAGTTGCATTGCTTGTTTCTGTATTATATTGTAATCTCTGAAAAACAGTAAATCACGCACACACACACACACACACACACACACACACACACACACACTGATTTCAGGATTTGTTATCCGACGTTTTTAAAAGGCCGAGCAATTAATTCTTTATTCAAGAAAAAAGTTGCAAGGTATACACCATTGATAACACTGCAAACTAACAACCTGACTGAACAGAGTAATACGACTTACAAAACAGGAAGAGACACTATTTATGTGTGTGTGTGTGTGTGTGCGTGTGTGGCCACAAGAAAGAGACACAGAGAAGCCTCTCTGATCTTTCATCCATCACAGTAATCCCGCGTCGCTTGCTTGATGTCGTGTATTAATGAGTGCAGCGATGGTAGTTAAGGAGAACTACATGGCAACCAGCATCTCTTCTGCCACATGAGCAGTGATGCACAGCATGCCAGAGAGAGTGTGAGATGTTACATAACCACCAGGCAGGGATGGAAGTGTTGCGAGGGAAGCACGTGCAGCAGCCAAAGACCGTCGATGCAAGTGTGAAGCGACCCAGATATTAGACCTCTCCAGTTAAACAGAAAGACACAAACTAATGATTCCGTCCCACGCTTTTCTGTCATATAGAAACGTTTTTCTGCCTGGATTAACTGAATAAGTCTATTCCCACCACCAAGTCCATTTACGGCGTTGATGCCCAAATTGCCACTAGGCTATTTGTGTCTTTTGAAAAGACTCAAATTTCAAACTCGTGGTTGTCAGCACCCAAAGCCAAATAAGGTAAAAACAACAACACAACAAAAGCTTTTTGTCATACAAGGGCTTCACTGAGAAAAGCTGCCCCTGTTTTCCTGACTCCATGCAGTCAATATCCAAGCCTGCAGGTCCCGAGGTGCCGTCGGGCGTCGCATCTGTAGCCGATGGGCACATTGAAAAATGCATGTTCAGCCTCTTTGCGCTGGAAGTGGATGTGCCTGTCATGACAAAAAGTTCCCTGTGACAGCATGTTTGTTTTAACTCAGTTTTTCATGGATAATTGCGAGGCTTCGTACTTCACTCTGCTGGCTTGACTGTTTTACTGCGTCCTAGATTTAGAGTCATGGAATTTAACTGCAAGTTATGGAAATTCCTCTATTTGTTTATACATTATTAACCTTGTGTATTCTGTTCAGGTTTTGAGGGTTTCACCCGAATGACAGAAGTCGTATGCTTGTTTAGACCCAATAGCCTGGGTTTTTGGAACAGTCTTCCCTTAGAATGCTTTGGATTTCAACTTTTGAAGTGCAATAACTCTACTGGCCTACATATTGTGTAGGGAACAGTTATGTTTCTCACCATAGTGCTCTGTCTGCCGGGTTGTACTTAATGTGCAAACCTATTTATAAAACAACTATTTCTGGTTGTGATGCATTCTAGAGGTCTGAGTAATGGATTAACATTCAGAAAAACATATTTTTCATTACTATTTTGAAAACTGCATCGTTTACACAAATAAATGCCATTTAGCATCTTCCCTTTTCCTACCCTTTGCTGCCACCATTATTAATGTGTTGCTGACTCACTGCCAACAACTGCTAATTAGCAAACTATACAAAAGCATAACAGTATATATAAATTGGATTACACGCATGCAAATGCATGTATGCATTTAAGGATTATGCAAGGTGATACTACAAAAAAAACCCACAAAACATTGCTCTATAGCATAACTAGTTGAAACTAACCTTCAATTGGTCCATAAAAAAAATCCATACAAATTTGCCTCATGTAGTGGTGTCTTTCATCCTATCCATGCATAGGATGAAGGCACACATGCACATTATTCCTGACTCTTACGTCTGACTCCAAGCAGACATGTGTCTATGCTGATACAAGATGATCTACCATTGTGATTGGGGGAGGACAAGCAAAAGTAAATGCGTAAATATGTTATGCAAGTACAACATAGTGAGCTAATTTAGCAGGATAGGATCTGTCGAAGCAAAAAAAAAAAAAAATTTGTCTGGAGTATGTGGTCTCATTATATCATTACATTCTAACAGACCAAAGCGTACACATCCTCTCACCAATGCATCAAATAAAATGTGGTTAAATCGTTACATACGGTAACTTCACTAACTTTACTCATGATTCCTGTGAGAGGGAGGGGACAAACCAACAACTGATCCATCCAACATTTGAACCTAAATGTTATTTTTGAACAGCTCCCTCCTCAACAAAGCGTCAAAAAAAAAAGAACGTGTCTATCAACCCGTCCACAACAAGCCCCCTTCAATGACATCATATATACATCATGATATATGATGTATGATAAATGATATACATCATTTCATCATATATACAAACGCAAACTCTCTCTCTTACTCACACAAACGCACAAAGCCAAACCATATGTCTCCTCCCCCCTGCGAGGAGTACACACTCTTTTATACTGTCTGTCAAACCTTGTGTTCCTGTGAGTAGAAGGAATTCCCCATTGCTTCTTTCGCTTTTTTTTGGGCCTGTACTCCAACTGCTCCATTTTCTTTTAAGTGAACTCCATCCAATATTAAAGCCTAGTCTGGTCTGATTGTCTGAGCGTTTGTACTACAGAGCAGCTGTGTAAAAGAGTCACTTCTTGGATTAACCACGTCTTCTCCCTCTCTTTTCCCCACATTTCTCTTCCTCCCTCACCCGGCCGTTCCTCACTTGTGTCTCCTCTTCTCGTTTTTCTATCTCTCTCTCTCCCCCTTCATCCTTTCGCCCTGTCTCTGTCCACTCTCAGGACTACACACTGACGATGTACTTTCAGCAGGCCTGGCGAGACAAGCGGCTGTCCTACTCGGAGATCCCCCTCAACCTGACCTTAGATAACCGGGTGGCCGACCAGCTCTGGGTCCCCGACACCTACTTCCTCAACGACAAGAAATCGTTTGTCCACGGCGTCACGGTGAAAAACAGGATGATCCGACTGCACCCGGACGGTACCGTGCTGTACGGTCTGAGGTGAGATTTACTATCACTTTCATCTCTGTTTGACCAAGGTGTAAGGTGTTTAAAGTCACAAATAAACACATAAATCTGCCTTACGCTAGTTGAATCATCGTTTAGTGGACACATGACCAACTAAAGGTTTCTCTAAAGCTAAACTGAGGTCTCTTAGTAGGTATCTGCATAGTTCACATAGCCACAAAAAGTAAGTGTGTGGTGTATTTCAAGTTTGAGTATATATTATTTACATATAGGCTTGCTTTTTTTCCTCTGCATATACTAGGTGTGACCTGACAGAGTGACCGTGAGGCTATACTGCATGGCTTCATGATTATTTTCTCCACCTGTGCAGTAACCCGTTGGAGTGCTGCAGTTGTCCAGACTCAGGACTGGCCAAAGGCATAAGCCAGGAGACAGGGGGCCCCAGCAGCCGTTTAGTTCGCTTATGCTGCAAGCAGCCCTAGTTTTGTATTATAACCTCACTGTATTCGTTTCTAATTTTTGCTATAACATTATAGCGTGACATTTGTGCCAATAATGTTCTAGCACAGGTGACTGTGCGTGATGTGACGGGGGCCCCCAAATAAAATTCTGCTTAGGGCCCCCAAAAGGCTCTGGCCGGCACTGTCCAGACTCCAAGATTGACAATTTATATCACACCATCAATCATTTCTTACATATAGATGAAGCGCCAAACAGCGGCCTGCTTTAAGGGTCATCGACTTAGAACAACAACAACGCCCCATTAGCGGCCCTACAATCCGTCTTGTGTTGCAGCGCGCGGCTCGCTAAAACAACGAGTTAACCAAGATCCGCCAGGAAGCAGAGCACTCGCCGCTAAAATGTGTTTGCTGTTTACAACAAGATCCTAAAAAAAGACATCCGATTGCTTAAAAGCTGCATATGTCATATTGCTCAGACGTTGACGTGATGTTTACTCTTTAATATCGCTGATCATGCGTTTGATTTCTCGCTCTCTCTCCCCTGGGATCGCTCAACCCGTTTCACTGACGTGCCCCTGCACAGGCTCAGAGGAAAAGGAACCTTTTGACTATTTCCCGTAGAGACGTCTTTTCCTCCTTTCTTTATGAAAAGCTATTAACATTGAATTGACCGCTGACATTATTTTTTGACCGCACTTTGAATGAAAACTTGTCAGGTGGTAATCTTGGTTATGTCTCCTACCGTATGGTTGTAATTTATTTCATAATCTTCTCAAACTCTATGGGATTATCCAACAATAAGAGTCTGTTTGTCCAATACGACTTTTACAAAACATCAGGTTTTATCCTTTGATTGTACACAATCCTCTCTTTGGGGGCCAGAGACAATATTTTGAATAATGCTCTTTAAGACTATTACATGTTTGTAAAATATGTTGATGACACGTTGAATCTATTTTTCAGTTTGACCAAAGTTGTCGCAACAGTTCATTTTACAAATTGATGCCCAAACTATAAAAAGTTATTGAAAACCATAACATCTTAATGGCCACCATGTCAGCACAATAGCACCGCTGCGGGAGAGAGAAGTTAAATATACATAGAGAGACAATGAACAAAAGAAGGAGGAGACGAGGGTTAAGAAGATAATTGGACAGACTTTTCTTTCGTAGTCATCATTGATATCCGTCTTCATTACTCAGCTAATACCCATCTACAGAGTTCAGCCCGGTGTGATTTGCTCTGCACTTAATCTAAATACAGTTCCGTCATGTTACCAATACTACCTCTCTGCCGACCAAAGCAACACATCCAACTGATTGATGCTGATCACATGAATCTGACCAAGAGAAGCATCAGGTGCAGAAAGACGGGGACAGAAAATAAGTGCAGCACACATTCATACAAGCACCTACTTCGCCTGTAAAATATACATTTAGCTCTACAGTGCTGACCTCTGCACAACAACAATCGGGTCAATATCAATATCAATATCAATTTAACCGTGGGACCAAATCTATGGCCTCGAGTTAAATGAAGAAAGTCACTTGAGGACCTTCTGTTACGCCCTCCTCTAAAGTGAGGATACCGTAACTCGCCGTCACACGTGAGCTGGTCACAGGGAGGGTGAGGTGAAACAACAACCGTGGGCGCACAATCAGGACAACCAAAAAACACCGTACCGTTCAAACCAGGTTTATTGGACCTATAATACGGTATTGGGGGAAAAGGGGCTGAGCGGAACCAAAGCAAAGAAATGAATGAAAAAGACCCCTAATCTACCTAGTCCCAACACACGTTTGTTAAACTCTCTGAACAGTACAAGTGGGTGGTCCGCCCAGATCTTACCTAGTGTGTATAGACAGGGTTTATCTACGGGTAGTATGTAAACCCCAGGGTCTCTTACCTACACACTCCCATGGTGCGGTCCCCTTTTCCCTGGGACAACTGAAGAAACAAAAAACTGAATAGTACAAACAATGGGTGAAACGGACAGAATAACAAAAATAGCTTAACCGTGACCAGTTAAGTCCCAACACCCACGTACACAAAACAAAAAGTTTGGTTAGTCGTTTCCACACGTTCTTGTCACTCTGCAGTCCTTCTGCTCTCTCTCTCTCTCTCTCTCTCCCTCTTGTCTCTCGCGACCTCCTTTTAAACCACTCCATCCTGCAGTTGATTGGCTGTGGGTGAGGGTGATTAGTGGCTGCAGGTGGGAGCTGGCCGGGGTGATTATTGGCTGGTGGGTGTGTCAGAACATCTGTGGGAACACAAAATCAAAACATACACACACCCCCTCCCACCAACAGGCCGAGGCACGTAACACCTTCCAAGCAAGCGCAGGCAGCGCATTTAGGTATTCACATGTTGTATTGCATGGTTTTGGGGAGATCCACTTGACTGCAGTATCCAATAATACTAGGTGAATTATTTTTAGTCTCTGACACATTCTATTGCTTTCAGATTGAATCATAAACCCTGTGGTGAAAATCCCAAATCCCGCCGTCAAATTTGAAAATTGGTTAAGTGACATTGGTAACATCCTGAAATTCTGCCGGTGCCCTTTGAAGATAATTGCATTTAATAACAAGGAACATGTGCTGTTCATTTCACAGGAATGGTTCTCAATTTTCTTTTTCTTTGCAGTGCCTCTCTCTGAGATTCTGCTCATTGCAAGTCGACAAAAAGACAGTGAAGAAAGCCAGAGACGCACCATCAGATTGTGAGGGTCAGATTATTCTTGAATAGAACTGAAACCATGCGAATCATCCCTGTATCGGGGCATTGTACTTACATCGAATAACCTACACAGTATTAAATCAACCGTTGAATAAAATATTCAAATGACAAATCCATAATCACTTGGGGATATGGTTTTGCACAATTGCCACGCGCTGCAGGCAGTATGACAAGTCAATGCACATATTCATTAGGATTAGGATTAGATTGAAATAGGGAAAAGAAGTCCATCATTCTTGTCACTCAATATCGTATGCTGTAGGCAGGAAGTAGTTTGCAATGTGGGCTGATTGCTCTCTGAATGCTAAATGAGTCTTTATTGTTCCAGACATGACCTCACACGTTTGATCCCTCCGTGATCACAGGCTTTGTGCAAAATCCGATGATTGTGGCGGGTTCGCTGCAGGTGATGCAACAACAAAACTCAGTCGGTGCGTTTGTCAGTTTCCTCAGGCTGCAGCCAAACGACCGAGCACTAAGACGGAGTGAGACACGCGGCTGTGCATCATTTAAAAGGGTGGGACGGGCGGAAGAGAACGTGAGAGTGAACGCAGGGGGGGGAGACGGCAGCAAACACAATCAGGCACTCACGCACACATGAACACATCCACAAGAGTTAGAGCGAAACAACAAACACGCTGAGGGGCACAAACGCACACACAAAAACGTGCAGAGCCTCAATCGTTCCCGCGCCGGTCTTTTCGAAGACCTTGCTAGAGGCTCTCAGTTCTACACTGCTAACCCCGTCCTGACACCGAGATCGGGGAGTTGACGGAAAGTAACCGTCAATTTACTCCTTGGTTGAACACGCGGCGGCCAGAGTGCACCTTCACCGGGAGACAATCCATCGGAGGGGAGTAAACGCTGACACAGACAGGGTACAAGAAAGGCTCCAACCACCTCCGTGTCTCATTCTGAGGGGGGTGGAAACCCCACAGGTGTTTAATATTAAACGGCGTGTTGATGCTAGAAATCTCCGTCGTTAAGCTTCCTCGGTGTCTTCTGCATCGCCGAACTCCCTGCGTGATGACATCGAAGGAGACAGTGTTCATCTCACGGAATGAAAAAGTGGCTGTCGGTCACTAATCAGTAGTAAAATACATTTGAACGTTGGTAGGACAAGGGGAAAGTAAGTTGTAAAGTTATACCGTTATACTCACAAGCCCTCTGAACAAACAGCTAGTGGGCATTTATTATTTGCCTACTGGTTAATGACCAGTAGAAGGTTATTCTCCATAAGCTTTAGAGGTGTCAATGGTCACCCACTGTAAACGGTATTTACTCAAGACATTTTAAAGGTTCACCAGCAAAAGGCGTGATGTGGAACACGTTGTCCAAACACCTTGCAAATGCAAAACAGGGGAAGCTAGGAAATATAAATAACTTATAAAGAGAATGATTAAGTTATTATGTGATGTCAGGGTTTTCACAGCCATTACTTGCTGCATGGATGAATCCGACTAAAGTTTTTTTTTTTCTTGCCATCCCAAACCGTATGTTTCAGTACACAACTTCTGCCCTCCCACACACATTGTGTTATCTTTAGACTGGTTCTTAGTTAATCCGTCATTCATGCCGATCACAATGAACAGGTCAAACTACTCATCTTTATATTGTATTGGAATATGTTATGAAATGGGTGACGTTTTTTTTTTTTTTTTATCTCTTTTGGTCTTCATGGGAAAACTGGCTTCTGGCCAAGAGGTCATTTGTAAAGGAGACACACAGAGCACAAACAAATGGGTCGGTGGTGTACAATTTGTTAGCCACATGTGGAATAGATTTTGTTCAGTATGCAATCGTGTTCCTTTGCATGGCTTTGAATTTGTAATATGTATATATATATATATATATATATATATATATATATATATATATATATATATATATATATATATATGAAAAAAAGATACCATTGCAGTGCCTGATGGTCTTTGGAATAATGGAATGGTGAGAAAGATAGAACGCGGCAGGCGAAACAAAGCCAGAAACAGAGGCACACAGACACACAACGGCTGATTATCTCTGCTTAGTAACACCGAGGATTGGACTCAAGATGAGCCTCTCCTTTGGCACAAATGTATCTACGTCGCCAGGTGTGCCGAGACGATTACCCACCATGCTGTGCGGCTCTGTGGCAACTCCCTCAGTGGGAGGCAAGTTCTAACACAAGAAAAGGCAGTCTATTATTCACAGCAATGTCCTTGTGTCCCCGTCAAAATCGATTGGCTCGTGGTTGGCTGCTCTTATTGTCCCTTACTATCAAACCCTTGTCTATTTATTTTGATAGAGATAATTCAGAATTAAACAGCTTGGCTTCCTTTGTAGTTCATGTATTGTGTATGTGGTTTAAATGCATTGTTAGACCAGGATTCCAAGTAAACAACGATTGTGGTATTGACCTTTGTTCCCTTGTCAAAAAACGTTTCAGTTATGTTTGAAGTAGCTTAGTGTCAAACAATTCAAACAACATCAATGAGCTTGCTCATTTAGCTGCTGCTCAAACAGACGGAAACTCAAAGATTGAGGTAAAGATTGAGGGTTTTTTTTTAGATATAAATACTGAACTGAAAGTCCTCTAAGCTAAAGAAATATGTATCACTGACAGTTCTGAAATAGAGTTCACACAGCAGAGTTTAAGATTTATTTTATATCGAAATTCTTTTCCTATCGGCAGACAACTATAAAAATAACCTTCCACAATTCATTTGATCTTTGCTTATTTATGGATATGTTCACACTGAACAAGGGCATCAACCCCTGTCAGTCAAATGAACACAGGATGGACAACTTTCTTCACACTCACACAAGGCCCACACAAATAATGCAATTTCCAAATATTTGTTGGAACAGCTTTCTTAAGGTACTAGTAACTTGAAAAGGAAACAATCTTAGATTGTATTATTGCAGTTGTGATACAGTGGTATCAGTATTTAATTCATAAAACCCAATTTATCCGACGTCATGATAACACATTGAACAAACGTATCCCTGCTGTGACTCACGCCTGACAGAGGCTCCACAGTATAATCTAAGCAATGCTTGAACTGGGACGGAAGGATTACTTTTTGGCCCCATAATCCACAATTCAGTTGTGACCACTGCTGCATCCCCAACCCCTCAAAGGTTCCTGTGTTTATGTTTTGAGCTTTTGAAAGATTTAAGTCTTTTTTTGTACTAACATTTTTTCCATGCAGATTTCACAAGCCTTGATTCAGGACACCGGACTGGAATCTAACCTCTAAAGCTCCTAGCGACACACAGCCAGTCCGCTGTCTATCAAAATCTACCTCTGTTGTGAATGTAATACATTGTGTTATGCGTTTTCAGAATCACTACCACCGCTGCTTGTATGATGGACCTGAGAAGGTATCCACTGGATGAACAAAACTGCACACTCGAGATAGAGAGTTGTGAGTAATTCCTCCCTTCATTAATTCATTATTTTCTTGTGTCATTTATCTGTATCATTCATCTTCCTTTCCAAGCCATGCATCTCTGGAATAAGTATTTGTACTCACATACTGGCATAAAAGCTACATGTGACTGGGTCCAAACTACTTATTCTCTTTTACTAAATAAATACTGCATCATTTCATCTAATGTAAAGCTTTTTGCATTGCACACAATTAGGTCCCAAGGAGAAACTCACATCACTAGAGCTATGTGTTGTGAAGAGGAAGGTAACGTTGAGCAGGAATCTTAGTGCATCAGATAGCCTTCAATCCAATGCACTAATGGATATAGTTCAATAATGCGTCTTTCCTCACTGGAGCAGCAGCATCTTCTGTGTGCTGTCCTTGGTGCTGAAGGGATAAAGCACAGCTATTGTTAAAGCTTCCCAAAGCTGCAGCCAAGTTCAAATGACAACAATTTATGAGCAGTGCTTCATGAGGGGCGCTGTGGTATCTCTGGTGCACCGGCTATTTAACCACAGCCTGGTAGGTCACACGGTTTGAGTGCGTCTAGGCACCTTTTTCTGTATTGCCGTGGGTCTCTTTCAGTTTTCCCTCGCCTGGTTTTCCATCCATCTGAGAACATTATGCAGCACAGGATGTTCATAGTTTCATTTAAAAATGTCTTATTTAAAATAGCAGGTCGTTTTTCTTCATAAGTTGCTAAGCTAATGGCTGCATCAGTGCATAAAAGGGGAAAGAAAAACTACCTCCTCACTTTCTGTCCCCCTGAGGATGGATATAACTAAACTTGGTGAGGTCATAAAGGTGCCTTCCGAAATCATCTACCATCTTGTGCAAAATAATATTTACTTGCATAAACAAACTTGCTCAATCTTTGTCAACTCAACTGGATAATTGCAAATGCCTCTGGATGTGGTTTCCATCTAGAGAGAGTTGCTGTACTCAACTTTGCAACGTGAGCTTGAAGGCTTACAGCTTGTGCTGGTGTACAAAAGGAAATAGAGCATAAGGAGCAAAATAAGTTATTTGAGCTTTATTTTGCTATGGACGCATGCAGTTTTTTAACCAAATGCCATGTAAGCAGAAACAGACCAATTGACCAGCAGCAGCAGGCCGAGTTCTGTGAGAATGTTGTCACAGGAATGCAGCCGGCTTATGGACTGGTGCACGAGCGTACATAAACCAACTGCACCTACAGCATTACATGACGCGGCAAACTCTTCATCTGGACGACATCTGGACTCGAAGATAGGTGCAGACGTAGGTTGGCAGTTAGAATAGAAAAAAAAATAGTCCAAACAAACTGAAAAAATAATTAAAAACCGGCTCTGGAAGATCGGTGTGAAAGAAAAGTGGAATATAGGTGACGCAACATTCTAGTTAAGGCCAAATGGTTGAAGGGAAACCAGGAGGGAACAAACCAATTAAATCTTTTTTTTTCTGCACGTTTGACAAGGTGACCCTCAGGACAGCTACGTGGCCTCCCTCTTTGCTTCAGTGGTCAAAGTGCGGTTGGCATCGTAGCTCAGTGAACCTCACTTATAGTCTTCAACACTATAACCCACATTTAGGGATCGCTTTTTATACCACTGATGATGTTCCTGATTCTTCAGGATTAAGCCCGTCAACATGGATTAACAAACAATAGCCACGTAGATAAGCGTTTAAAATGCACCATTGGGGAAGAAAAACCTTTTCCATCAACTATAAATGGTAAAGAAAAAATAATAATAATTTGTTCTTCTCAAATTGGGAAACAGCACTGCAGGACATGAGGTCACAGACCAGGGGGGGAAATTAGGAACATGCTTTTGCAGAAGTGGTGTGCTTACGCTACTGGTAAGAGGGTGACCTTCAGGCTGACACAACTGAAGAATGCATGCTGGTTTCACAACAATCATAAATGCCGTGATACAACTTAATTAGGAACCTGGAATTTTTGTGGTAAGATAGCAAAGTGCCTGCAACTGCAAATCATGTCTCTTTATGTGCAGTTAAACTTCTTGTTTGGGGAATTATGGAAGGCGAGTGAGAGGCAGACAGAGAGGGACATGGACTGTTTTCTGATGAGTGTGCCTGTCATCCATCCATTTGGTGACAGGCTTCAAGTATAAAAATCACTGTTTGGGGACTTTCAATCAATTTTATGGCGACCGTGGTTTGATTACCTTTTTAACTACGCAATAACAAGCTGTTTTCGTAGGTGATTTCTGCATCAGCGCAGGTACTTGGTGTGAGAATGGAGCCGTGGAGTAGTTTTAATTTAACAAGAAATTATATTCATCTCATATCATTGTAAAATTACCTCCTGCAGAAAAAATATAAAACCATTATTTTTCTTGTTCTCTATTCAAGAGTTGAATAGAGCCTGTGTTCAGCAATAGCACATCAATATTCATAGAAGACCTTGCAAATTGGTCTTGTACCAAAAGGTTTTGTTCACATGGATTCACATCAGGACTTCATGCATGAGAACAAGGATCACTAGTTCATCATTAAAAGCATGTATGACACTAATTAGAGCTTCACGCACAATGGAAGGAGACAAATAAATTGTTAAAGTGGTGGGGATGGCGAGAGGTAAATCATTTATTCTGGACAGCCAAAGCGTTTTCCCACCTTGCATGTGACTGCTGGTTTGGCGGATTCATAAATTGCTCAACCGTCTTTTGGTTTGCGAGTTTTGCAAGAATAAATACGATTAAAAAACATTCATGCAATATATTCATGAACATAGATGTAGTGATTCAAAAACAGAAGAGAGAGAGAGAGAGAGAGAAAGACAAATTGGCGAATAGGCATAATGGAACAATTCTCATAACTCATGCAGATCTATGAAAGAAGGTAATTTTCGTAAACTTGCCATTACCTCAACCGCACATTCAGCAATATTATAAGAGGGTTGGCTTTAAACCCTGGCGAGGCAAGGCGTGTCAACCTGCATTCTTTTTGTTATTATTTCCCGTGCATCTCCATAATGCATGTGTAATTCAGGCCTTCAACTAGCATAGCAACCCACACGAGGTCTCCCCTCATTTCAGGCATTATTTATAAGGGTTAAAGCTGATGTTCTGGGTCACTGTTAAATTAATGCCGTTTACAATGTAGAGTATGAACGCTTCTGAACACCAGCACTTGCTTCACAGAAAACTCATTGTTGTTAGATATATAACATTGACTTTACATGGACACCGGCTGTGCACCTTTTTAATTAATCGTGCTAAAAGCAAAGTCACACACGACATATTTATCCCCGGGTCTGTTTTCATACAGAGGGGAGTGAGTGGGCCATTACAGCCGTTATTTCACACAGTTGCTGTGCACTCATCATAAAACTATCATTTCATTTCTACAGTTATATTTTCTGCACCAGCGAACCACATCCTACGAACAGAGCCACCTCCACTGTTTATCTCTCTCGGCTATATCCTTGACAATCAAACACCACTCTTAGACCTGCGCTTATTTATTTATCTGATCTTTAGATGTTCCGTCCCTTTGCGAAGCGCGGCCTTCTGCAGCTAGCTGTGTACTGCAAAAGTTTCCAAGATCTTTTTAATTAGACACAAAAACTAACATTAAAGTCGCTTTGAACCGGGTGAAATCAAAGATTCATCTGAGACATATTTAAGCGCGTAGTGGCCTTTTCGGCTCATGGCAGAGAGTTAATCTATTTTTTTACATGACCCGTGAGCCCATGTCTATTTGGTTTTAAGCTAGCATGTGTGTCTGTAGAATGTGCACCACAAAAAAACTGTCCAACAATGCATTCAATTGACAAACATCCCCAAAGAAGACGGATATACCAAACCATACACGGCTGTAAAAACGGAGCTGTTCTCCAGCGTGATGTTAAAAAGCCTTTTTCGAAGAAGTGAAGAAAATGAGTTTTATTACAGAGACATCATGTTGAAAGGAATTATTTAGAAGCAAAGCAAGAACCTTTATTGTCCTTAATTATGCTTTGGGCCAGAGCAATATCAAAGTCAGTGTTTTATTCGCCTTCCAAAATGCATCTTTGCCCATTAAAACAAATCAATGGAGACATTATTTCAAACGCCTTATAAAAAAGAGCCTGGAGTCAGATTTGATCAGGGAGATAAGCCAGAGTCCCAGTTAAATAGCCTTAGTATTGTGTTGCTATCTCCTCTGATGCTATCGGGAACAAATTTCATTTATTGCCAGCCTGCCAACACTCCTCGACTTTTAAATCCATGAAAGAAGCCGTTGTGCATTGTGCATTGTAAAACATATTGTCACACTCATTTTTTTTTTGTTTTGTACTAGAGGATTAGCTTCACTGAGAAATCAGAAAGCCAACCCCCCCTTCCTTTTTGCATTGTTTAATAGTTATTCGATGTACTGTTGACCCTCACTCACTTGAGTCAGTTCTATTCCACAGGAATCACGATAATCTATCTGTGGCGAATGCTGTGACATAACAATTTGGTACGAAAACGAGGTGATGCAAAACTGCATTGTCAGCCTCAATTCCGCGGACACAATGGAGTTAAGTGGATTGGGTGGCTGGACATCGAGAAAAAAAAAAAAAAAAAAAAAAGTGGGCCAGTTCACATCATTGACTCGAATGTTTGCACAAAACCACCCGCTTCTCTTTCTCCCTGAAAGTCTACATTCACGGGGGTGTTGCCGTGGCTGCCTCCTGTAGACGCCTTCGATGTGCATTAACACCCCATCACACATGTCGAACTAAGCAGAATAGTGACAAATCCCTTCTCCGGTGCTTTGGTTAAATTGCTTCCCGATGTGTCTGAGGAAAGGCCGCGGGGTCACGAAGGTTTTCGTCCTGTGCATTTTAATCCGCCCGCTAAAGCGTTCCTGCGTGAGGCGCTGCAAAGCAGAAACGGTTAATCTTCAAGGTAGAAGGATTGTGGTAAAGCTCCATCTGCGTACGTATTGATAGGTGTGCTTGGCCCAGGTGCTGACGCAAGAGAGAGAGAGAGAACTCGGGGTCATCAATAAAACGAGCTCTCATCATTTAGGGCTAATCCTCCGGGACTGAAGAAATTGCCTCGAATTTAAATTTTAAATCTCAAGAAGAGGAGGGAGCTCAGTCTCGATTTCATCACTTAAGAAATGCATCCAAAATTAAGTTATTTCTGTCTGCCCCTGACCCGACCTGCCTTCATCCCATGTCGACTAATACAATTTGCTTCCCTGCCTTGCACTTAGTAGAGAAGCACTTGATCCGTTGTTTCAAAATCCAGCTGCAACGCTGCAACTGGAACTGAGAGGATGGAACACATTCCTCTTGCCCTCCCCCTCTCCCCCCCTTTGGCTGCCTTATTTGAGAGAGAATTAATGAATTACCTCTTATGTGTGCTAATGACAATACCATACATATATGTAGATATATAGTACATCCGAACAGAGTGAGCATCCACTTCCCTTTTCGGCAAAGAGACGAAACCGAGAAACGTGCGAGGGTGTAAAATGCAGCCACTGAGAACTCTGCGTTAATAATTCAGAGCAACTAAATAGGTCACACGAGTATTAATTAAGCAGAACAGAGTATGGCTGAAGGAGAGGGAAGGTAGAGTGAGAGATAGACGGACACGGAGTTATGACAGAGAGGAGTGAGGGAGAGGAGTGTAACCAAGTGGAAAAAAAGGAATGGCAGAATGAACAAGCAGGAAGAGAAGAGGGCTGGAGAAGAGGGGAGACCAAAGGAGGAAGATAAGAGGAGGTGTGGTTCGTATTATGTGCACCACTCAACGAAACAGCACGAGAGTTCTCCTTAAGTGTTGACTTTTAAATCTGTTTTTCCTTCATCATCCGGGATCGAACATGCGCGGCAGTGCCGGCCCGAGCCTCTTGGGGGCCCTAAGCAGAATTTGATTTGGGGCCCCCCCTCCCACCACGCAGAGTCACCTGTGCTAGAAGATTATTGGCACAAATGTCACGCTATAATGTTATAGCGAAAATTATAAACGAATACAGTGAGGTTATAATACAAAACTAGCGCTGCTTGCAGCACTGAACGAGCCTTTGCCTCCCCTTGCATGTCGGAGGGGCAGCGGTCAGCTGCCCTGATGCGCGGTGTGTGCATTCTCATGCAAGTCCCACACCAATTTGCTTCACAGCAACTTCAATCTCCCTATCGTTAGCATTTGACAGAGTAATGGCCGCACAACAGCGTAAAAAGAATGCCCCTGCATTTAATAAAGTAACATGCTATAACAATAACGGCTCAGGGCAAATTTAAAAGAGTGCATGCAAATACCCATTGAAGCAAACAAAACAACTGTGACTCAAATGATTATTGTTTTACATGTTGATTTACATCCAGATCGGTGTTATAGTCCACCCCCTGCTGTTATCTATAATGCAAAACTAAACACGGTGCGACTGAATGATATGAGACAGTTGTTTGTTTTTATGCAGAAACGTGTATTGCAAGTTTCTGCCTCCCGGTTGAGCGAGTGCGCGCTTCAACACACTCGTAGTGATGTGCTGCCAGGCGTCTGAGACGATCTGCCGCCGCTGTGTATACAAATTTAGTCGTGTAACTGCGTTGCTCTATCACGATGAGCTCTCGGTTGTGTGTTGCAAAAGCCTTTTTAGCCATGAAAATCTGAGAAAAGCATTAATGCCACCTGATTTTTACAATAAGTCTGCTGCAAAAGTGGCTTTTTTTCAGAATTCTGCTGTTATACATTTTTGCTTTTTCAGCTTTTGTTTTCTTGATTATAGTAAGGCCTCAAAACAAATACATTGAGTCATTCATAAACATGCAAGCATATCAACATACAGCATATAAATATATATGTAGCACTTTTTACATTCATTAAGGCCAGCATCACTTTTGCTCGCCGTTAATTGAAGTGCACAAACCCCGGCTGTCTCCCGTTTAACCTTGTCTCCTCATCTCCTCATCGTCTCTGAGACCAATTCTCTTATACGCACCCCAAATCAGCAGACAGTAGGCAGTGGATTATGCAAGAGCCAAGTTTCATGGTCTAATAAACATTTTCTACTTTTTACTCGCCTATTCTCTTAACTACGCGTTACTCGATCATTCTTCTGCTCCTGCCCACGAGTCGCCTCGCTGTCCGGGTCCCAACTGATTTGGGCCAAAACGAGAGCGAAAGAGCGAGAAGCTGTGGTGTCGGATTAATATTAATGGACTTGTTACTTGTCTGTATAACCATTTCCCTGTGTTTCAGATATGAAAATGGTTTCAAGGCCTGTTTGTTAAATCATTCTTGCTCCATGTATTTAATAATTTAGTTGCCCATTGGACAAAACATCCTAAAGTCAAGTCATATATGCACATGTAAGGATTTTCCTCAGCTGCGTTGCATGTCGTAACATGTTTCATAATATGTAGCTTGCATTGTGATAATAGGGATGGGCATGTGACTTGCTGGTCCCTCAGAAGTCGCTGTTGAGATGCACTTGAAAGTGCAGGGTTCTTTGAATCTAACTAGAATGGCTTAAGGGGGGCGAAAGTCTAGGAGTGGCCACTAGGGATGTTAATTAGAGCGTGGAGTTTAGTTTATGCATTATTTTACGGTTGATAATTGAACGAATAGGCTGAATGCACGCACCCTGGATTCTGCCTTCCTCTCTCAAGATCACTAACGTGAGTCATTCCAGACATTGTAGCTTATGATGATATAATAACTAAGTTTTAGATACCAGACAAAACACTGCATTTTACAGGCTTGTTTTAATCTGAGGAGACTAGAATAAAGTGGATGGAAAAGCATTATGGATTGTAACAATGTTTATTCCCATAATTACAATGCTCTGACCTGCTTCTAAAGCATTTGGTGTCATGGATCTAAAATACACTATTAAAAGAGGGCCGCTCCCTTCACACATTCAAAGTGTTTTTTGCTTTCCTACGAGGAGAGAACTCCCTCAGTGTTTGCGATAATTCTCAACTGATCGCCATAGCTACGCAGCACAAGACATCGTCTTCACGAGACACTCGCTTATTCCCCCTGTCGGGCCGTGAAGCAGAGCATCTTCTGCTCTTCAAGTGAAGCGCTGTTTAAGTGACAACCAAGCGTGTTCAAAATACAATGGGTGAAGATTAATAAGAATGCTAATGACAATTATAACAATGATTGCATATCTTATATGATCAACCATGTAATGTGACTAATCGACTGGATTGTACGGGATCCAGATGGGACAAGCTTTTGGACGGATATACACGCTGTACAGATCATCAACAGTCCTGCATAACCGCTGTTGCCTGTTCCCGTGTCTCAGATGGCTACACTACAGACGACATCGAGTTCTACTGGCGAGGAGGGAACAACGCTGTGACAGGGGTGGACAAGATCGAACTGCCTCAGTTTTCCATCGTGGATCATAATCTCATCTCCAAGAATGTCGTCTTCTCCACAGGTAAAGCTAACAAACGAATCATTGGTTGGTGGTGTGGAGTGCAGCGTAATGCTTTCCAGCAGTATTACCCCTGAAGTAAAAATCCTGAAAGTTCAAGTTTTGTTGTTGATCATTGAAAAATTCAGAACATTTTTTTTTTTTCGCGAACCTGAACTTTCAGGTTCACATTTTTTTTTCGAATGAACAAAACTTTTAACCTGGATTTGGCTCCATACATACACGCATTTCCAGAAGCTCTACATTATATGTAAGCGTATGAACAGACATACACACTTTCAAATGAAGTACCCTCCCGGGACTTAAAAAAAAAAGCATGACCATTTAAACCCGAATACTGTTCACGCAAGCGAGCAATCATAAAGCAGTGCAGCGTTTGTGGACACTGCAGAGAAAAAGAGCTGAACGCTAATTCAAACAAAAAGGCTAGTTTTGTCAGCAGGGGGGGTCACACAATTCACACAACCATATTAATAACACAATACTGTCTGATATGTGCACAACGTTTGCGTATGCATGAGTGTATGTGTTTGTCATCTACCTAATGTGTCCCTGCATGTCTCTGTTTGCGTTGCTGTATTCGGAGATATGGGCAGCGGGGGATTCCCTTTTTATTTGCTGTCTATTATGATGTGGAGTGATTGACCTGGGGCGGGGCGGCGGGAGGCGGGGGGGGGGTCGCTCAAGTGAGGGGCATTAACCAACTACAAGTGACATGTTTCACTCTAAGGATAGGCAATGTCACCTGTGCTTTATGACTTATGAATACTTACTGTCATTTTTACCCAACCCGTTTCCTCCCTTCATTATTAAATAATTCAAGGAATCTCTCCGTGGCTCAAGCTAACATTAGCTGAATGAAAAAGCAGCTCTAAGAGGCTGCTTTCATTACCACAACTTAATATTTTTCGCTCACCCCTCTTTTGTATCTGCATGCCCCTCCAATAAACTGTGTTTTGTAATGTATTCTTCTTTTGTTGCCGACTCCATTCAGTTGCAATGCAACTCAAACCTTAGTACAGCCAATTTCCAAAGGAGAAAAATATGTGTGGTGACACATTGTATTTGGTTATTACGAAACAAGAGTGAGTGCTTCCTCATCTGGATTTGAGTCTCACTTCAGTGGACGTTTGAACCTATCAACAATAAGTAGACAAATAAAAACTATAAAAACAGAAACAAGCATCCTTAATTCATGTCCTACCCGCTGTGAACTTGGCTGCAAATAACAATGAGACAATTCAGTAGCTACATTTAACCATACTGTACCTTTACAGAGCACATTTTTACAAAAATCCCTGTTTTTTTCTTCTCTGCAGGTTCTTACCCTCGTCTGTCCCTTAGTTTTAAACTGAAGCGAAACATCGGGTACTTCATCCTGCAGACATACATGCCTTCCATACTCATCACCATCCTCTCCTGGGTCTCCTTCTGGATCAACTATGACGCCTCTGCTGCCAGGGTGGCTCTGGGTGAGGCATGGAAGACAAAAATAGACAGATTGACAGGCGATTGCTCGAACTAGATATCGTATTTTCCACACTATAAGCCGCACCGGAGTATTAGCCGCAGCAGCTAAATTGAATTACGTATACACATATAAGCCGCACTGGACTATAAGCCGCAGGTGTTTTAATGTTTAATTACCATATGTCTCCTAGTGGCCGTTACCTGTAAAAATTCATAGATTAGCCGCACTGCTATATGAGCCGCAGAATCGAAAAATGGGAAAAAAGGGTGCGGCTTACAGTCAGAAAATTACGGTAATATTTTTCCTCTCTCAATTTTAACTCCTAAAATGTACATACTTACACCTAGAGGGCAAATGTGGACAAGTGGTCTGGCAGGGAAGAGTTGGGGAAGAAATACCAGGAACATCTTTCATAGTCCTGCCGGAACATCGGCAGCAGACATAATCGTTGAATATACTGACAATGAATAAAGCTTAGATTTGTAGAAGAGGATTTGTCCTATTTCCTTCAATTCAATAATTTATTAGTTACTGTGCTTTTTTGGCTTCGTTATTTTTTTTTACATTCATGTGGTTAAATATGTCGTTAAATATAGCACGGCGATAATCCACAAGCACACTGTGTTTTGTTTAGTTTGTTTTGAGTCGAGGGGAAAAGCCTATTTTTAGTACAACAGGATTAGCAGGGAAATCATTGTCGTGTGTATCTCTTTCACTACTTGTATAATCACTGTGGATGTACAACACGTGTTGCTGGTCATGAGGGAGGGCGAATGTTTTTTTTATTTGTTTCCCCTGAGTCCTCTGAGCACAACATCCCTTTGACCTACATGCACGGACTGTGTAGCCTACGAGGTTTGTATCCAGCTTCCTCAGTAACTATTAGAAGCTGCGTGTCTTCCTTTCACCTAACTCCCTCCATCCTTCAACCCGTCCCTCGCTTTAGTCGACAAGGCAATTTGGCTGATTGACGACTGAGCTGCATTTAGTGATCCGGGGGTAAGGCATGCATGGGATTTAATGAAAAAAAAAAAAGAAAAGCTAATACTCCATAATGGAGGCAGGTCAGCAGAGTTGGGGAATGTTGGATCACTACGGAGTTTACACCAGATTCAGAAACCACTTAATTCCGACCTGGTTTCTGGGAATAAAATGTACCTGCAATGGCTGAATCACATGGCCACTGTGCCGCCACAGTCCCATGCTGTGGTTGTTAAGCCCTTGAAGCAACAGCTTGGTAAAATTGCCTGAATCCTATTGTGCGCTGGATGCCTCACAACTTTGAGACAGCTGTAAAATAGTTTAGTAAGTGTTTACTATCAATAGAAATTGCCTTTTAAAAACTCTTTGTGTGCTTTCGCGGTAGAAAGTAGAATATACGGGAGCGCCTAGGACAATTTGTGAGGGCATCAGGACCTGAGAACACAATGATTTATCTTTCACAACATCTAAAACACTGCAGACACAAATTGTAAATACACTACAAACCACATCCGCTCTTTTCCTAAGATAACAATATGTAATGCAAGAGTGAACAAGAGTGATTCATAATAAACAGGAGCTCAACGCGTTGATATGCACAAATCTGATGGGAAAAACTCTGTACACATTTCCTCAGAAGGAGTTCTCTGCTAATGAATAAAACCAAAGTTGACGTTTTGATTTTCAAATAGCTACGGTGCCTCAGGTGCGCGTCTTTTGGCTCGTCTCCACCGCTGCGTGGTTGGATGTCATGGGGGTGAGTCCCTCGTGTTCATTGATCCTGGCAGGCGTGATCAAGAAACAGACGTGTGATCGAGTAGATGAGATCAATGTCTGGCAGTCGCGGGCACTAAAACACATAAAAGTGTCACATATTCATTCGGAACGGAACAGAGAATAGAGTTCAGAAGTGATAAAACGATAACGTTAAAAGTGAAATGCCAAATCACAGAAACAACCCAAACGGACAAATTGAAAAAAAGTGAGTTAAATAAAAATGGCACACTTTTAAATTTGACGTTATTGCTTCCTACTTGTAATGAATGTGGCATCCCCCCGCCCCCACACAGGTATTACCACGGTGCTGACCATGACGACCATTAACACCCACCTGAGAGAAACCCTCCCCAAAATCCCATACGTCAAGGCCATAGACATGTACCTCATGGGCTGCTTCGTCTTCGTCTTCCTGGCTCTGCTGGAGTACGCGCTGGTCAACTACATATTCTTTGGTCGGGGCCCGCAGCGTCAGAAAAGGGCAGCTGAGAAACTGACCACAGCTAACAATGAAAAGATGAGGATGGATCCCAACAAGGTAACGGCGCTTTTTAAGTTTGAACTTCAGAACACTTATCTGAAAAATGTATGCTCCATTTTCCGTGGGGGCAAAGATTCGAGGATGAGCTTCTGCATGCTCACATTTTGTAGTTTTCCTTGCTCTAGTTTCACAAAGCCGTATTTTCTTTGCAGTAAATTATTCATACAGCTGTCTAAGGAACTTACAATAATTACAAGAAAAAAAAATGTCAACACTTCAAATAAAAAAGGGTGACCTAATGTTTCCTGCCTTTTGTGTGCCAAGGAAGGCGGCCTAATAAGCGTGCTAGCGTGGTTTGAATTCTAAATAAGAGCTGTTGCCAGTGGAAACAGAGGGAAATAAGGTCTCACTTGGTGCTCCCACTGAACCAATTACTTACTAGCGGAGTTGCAAAATGGCCACCATAACATGGACGTGCTTGTATTAGCCTGATAATAAACACGGCCTTTACTGAGCAGAATAAACAGATTACATTGACATCCTACAATATCATGTGAACAAAAAGAAAAGCAGTGAAACTGGACTTGTGATGACATTTTCATGTTCTAAACAAGTAACCATGGTGATTCTGCTTCCTTGCAGTGGCTGGTGGGGAATGTAGTTGGCAGAGATGATACTCTGTATGCAAGAATGAAACAGAGGGATCTTGATGGTCACGACTCGATTTGGGAACCGATCTTTGTGGACGACGGAGCGATTGGACTGGGCGAACAAAAGAACAAGGTAATAACAAACATTAGGTCAAACAATGTTAAACTGCGACCACTCGACAAATGAAAAGGGTACAACCATCTGCTTTTTGGTGGTGACAACGATCAGAGATGCTGAAATACTTCATCAGAATCATAATTCTCTGAAAGCTATCCAAATGCAAAAAAAAAGCATTTTCCTCACAGTTACATTAAATATCTTTTCCCTGTGTTAGTAAAATGTAATTTGGATAAAAAACGATGATGATGCTCGACACCCGTTTTGAATGTGTTTCCCGGGTAGATGGACCCACATGAAAACATCCTTTTGGGCACCCTGGACATCAAAAACGACATGGGCATTTCCGAGCTGGCGCTGGGCCTCAACGACCCGCGCAACACCATGCTGACCTACGACAGCTCGACTCTACAGTACCGCAAGGCCGGGCTCGCCAGGCACAACTTTGGGCGAAACACGCTGGAGTGTCACATGACTCAGAAGAAGAGCCGACTACGGAGGCGCGCGTCCCAGCTAAAGATCAACATCCCAGACTTGACTGATGTAAACTCTATTGACAAATGGTCGAGGATCATCTTCCCGACGGTCTTCTCTTTATTCAACATCATTTATTGGCTTTACTACGTCAATTAAAAGAAACAAAAGGACATCAGTGAGTGCGAGAACAAATAGCAAAAGTTGTTGCTCATTTGTTGTTTGTATTCGGGTTGTTTCATTTTTATGTGATCTTGTGAAACTGGACTGAATCACCATGTTCAGAACTGGAACTATCATATAACACGTAAAAACCTTATAAAAGAGAGATTACAAACATATAAGGTGCCTGTTCCTGAGTAATTGTCTAAATTGTACATACTGTGTGCATTGTGTATCCTGCCACTTTATTTGTATCTTTATTTGGATACTTTTCAATGTTTTTATTATGTCAGATCCGCAGCACACAATATTATTTGCCAAAAAATATCAGATTAGTTAGAAACCAATAGCCAGTTGACACAAAATGATCGTTTAATATTATGACACTACTTAAGTGTTTAATAGTGTTTTCAGGATGAATTATGTGAAACATACAAAATGTATAGTTACTCGCGTTGATTTCATACTAACATGAGGGCCACAGTGTACAACATAATGTACTATCAGAGTAACTTTCAACAATCTTTTTCTACTTTATTATACTGGGAGCGCTAAATGATTTATTTCTAAGCATCCTCTCAGTTAATAAACCATTGTAAAGCGGAAACATTGTGTAATATTAGCAAAGAGCATTCCAAGAATTCCAGGCTTTAACTCGGATTGCACTAAGGAAGAAAAACCTTTTTTTTAAATGTATTATTATAAAGATAGTATGACAGACAAAATTCCCCTTTGAGCCCTCGATACTCACTTCCTGGATATGTTGTATTTACCGCACTTACAGAAAAAAAAAAGTGTGAACTGCTGAAAAAGGCACTTTATATTCTCTGGTCCACAGAAAGTCTACAATGCATAACAAAGCACAAAGAAACCTTCAAATATCAGCCTTTGACACCATTATTTAAGCAATAAGGCACGAGAGAATTGTACTTTATCGTCCAATAATGTAACAATTCGGGGGTGTTGTGTGGCCCGACGCGCCTCAAGTACCTTGTTGCTTTTATAACACGGTAACCAGCGAAATAATCGGCGATCACGACCGAGCTAAAAGCTAAAATGTATATGGAACGATCTGCACCCCCCGTGACTCGCTCTCAACCAATCACAATGCTGGATTCAATCTAGCATTCAAATGAATAATATTCCCTATCTGGGCGTGTCCGTTTGTTGTCAATAAGTTATCTATTGCTTTTCCATAACAAGACAAATTGATGTAATTAACATCAGTAAAAATACAGTGATTCTCATAAAAGGAAATAGCCGTAAATCCGAAACCCACATACAATTGACGATTACAGGATATTTACTAATGATGCTGTGCTTTGGACACAATGTAGACTTTTATAAAATATTTTGCACATACGTTTTAAAAGCCATAGAGGCTGTATTGTTCTTCTAACACCTGGTGCTTATGGCAACTGTCTCAACTCAAAGGAACTTTATTAATTCGACTACAGTCACACTTTATGTTTCAGTTACAACAAGGTTCAAATGTTCAATTGTAAGCCTGGCTGCAACACATAAACATAAGTTTCTTATCCATCTTACCTGTAGATTTGCCACACAATCTCTGTGAATAAACTTTGGCTTTATGGCGTTCTTCCAGTTTTCACATACCACCAAATCAGAAGCCAGAGCTCCTGGAAGTGAAGGTGACTCCAAATATTCCTCACAAATAACGTTAAAACGAAATTTAGGAAGTGGATTCTTTGACTCTGGATTGTTCATCTAACACAGATACTATTCAAATGGTTCATTTCTCCTGGTATTACATCATTATGATTGTGAAAGTATGTGTGTATAAACATTTAATGTTATCACAATGTTATCAACACATACAGTTGCGTCTCACTGCATGTTCTGTAGAGTAGTAACGCTTTGATTCTCTGTTTTTTGCTCATTTTTCTCCCTTTTCACTAAATAATTTAATTTAATTTGTAAAGTTCACTAATTCCATTTACAAATGAGCAAACATGAGTTTGTGATTGCAATTTATTAACTATGTCTGATTGGTATTTCAAATATTAACGATGTTATCTAGAATATTTACATTTTTCTGACAAGCATTTACTTTTTTAAAAGTAACACTGCTGCATTTTCACAAGCACTGCCCGATGACTGAAATGTAAGCTTTGATTGAACATTGTGTACCGTTCTCAATTACAATAACCTCCGTGGTGTTTACATGTTACTCATTAAAATGAACCATTTTCACATTGTGGTGATCCCCAGGTATTGAGAACGTAAATAGTTTATTTTAGTTCTGGGAGTTTTTTGATAGTTCTGGTGATTTTGTTTGATCAAATTCTTCTAATTTTTCCTTTTTTTATATTTGTTGATTTTTAAGGATTCATTCCACAAAATGGACACACAAAGGGATCCAGAAAGATTTTAAGATCTACTTATACAGATTATTGACGTTGTACACTTTTCTATAGATGAGGACGAGTTTGGATGAATCAGATTCAGAATCTTGTTCCTCAACAAACATATGTAGTATGTATATATACATCATAGCATAGTATTAATCATCAATTGGATCATTTTGTGTAAATATTGTTTTTTGCAAAAATACAAGCAGGACATTTTGAATATAATTTATACAGTAATGTTAAGAGAGTGCAAATGCTGATGTTCAACGATGTAAATAGTCTATTTCGCAGTGTCACTTGATCACCTCTTTTTTTTGTTCCGCTCTATTTGTTTTGCCAAAATGTAACATATATCCTGTATTCATGAATGTAGTTGATATTTGTTTGCAGCATGTATTTGCTGCAATCTGTCAGCAAAAGTATTACAATTAACTGTACCAATGATCAGCTAGAAACACGCACACACACACACACACACACACACACACACACACACACACACACACATAAAAGGGTCCAGTGATAAAGAGGCTAGCGATGCCTTTGCATCAGCCCGAAAGTCCACCATCTCAGGTCAGCACAATTCACTCTTAACTAACAACAACACAACCACAATCTGGACTTCAAACGCAAGATATGTACTTTAAGTACTTTAAGTAGTTTCCTCTGTCCTTTGTTTGCTTCCTCTGTTTGACACAAGGCCCGTCAGACTGTTCACAGAACGCATTCAGACTACAAACAGAATGGCATACTTCAAGCATTGGCAGGAAATAAACACAAAATTAATCAAGGCACTAAATCCACATCCACCGTAGGACAAATTTCTTAAAATCTCCAAATGATACTGATACATGCGTCACGTGAGAGTGAGAGTGTGTGGTGGAAGTTTGTTCACCAGACAGAGTGTTTCCAAAGCACAGTAGCACCTTGCAAGAAAGGTCTGCTTCATGAGTTCTACACTTTAAATATGTGTTTGTACTTCACAGCGCTTTTTTTGTTTCATATATTTTTATACTTCTATACTCCTGTGTAAAAAAAATAACAACAACAACTGCAAACACTGTTTTTGGGCGAAACCTTGTAAATCCAATTTTGGCAATTTTCACATTTATACTATACAGAATGATTACATTGAACTTCCAGTGATTCTGGGAACTTAAAAACTTAAAAAATCGTGTCAACATCCCTTGTACAGAGTTGGAAAAAACGACACATTGTTTACCTTGTTTGAACTCAGCGTTTATGTCTATATTCCTGGAAAGTTAAGGTTTTTATGGAAACGCAAGGTTCATCAGACAGTCTTTTCTGGAGATCTCGGACAGAGTGACATTGTAAAATGACGCATCTCGGTGACGGTGTTTGTTTGCACACACTCACAGAAGAAGCCTTAGCCTCCTGCTACCCTGGACTTCACTCCAAGGAGCATTTAACCCTTGTACCCTACCAACACCCTCCACCTTGAACAAACCCTTGTATGTGCCACACACACGAACATCCCCCGGAGCCCGGAGGGGCACCCTTCTCAAAGATAAGCCCTGTACCAGTCAGTGTCTGTCTTGACTATGAAAAACCTATGGAGATGAGTACCTTGTTAATAAATATTGTATACAGTTCTAAACCTGCGAGTGGCTTTTTTGTTTTTTTGCTCTTGCTCGAAGAGAAGTTTGACCTTGCCTTAAATATATACATTTTTCATATGCATATTTCAGAACACATTTAAAGCAGACTGCTGAGAGTCGGTGTACTTTTGCAGAATTGTTCTGTCAAAGGTCAAAGGATTTGTGCTGCGGAGAAGGACGCTTGTTAGAATTTGATGGTGAATGACCTTGCAGCCTGGTTCGTTAATTATGTCAGAATATAATACTATAGGTCAATTATCGACATACCTACCGAAATAACTGCCATCAAGAGATGGAAATTCGGGACGGTCAGTGTTTTTACAAACCTTTACATACCAAACTTTAATGAGCTTCCGTTTAAGCATTTTATGTTCTGATATTTTTCTATCATTTTGCTTCTGATATAAAATCCCATGAGCAGCTTCAATGACGCTACTCCAGCCTTCATTTTCAGACGCGTCCAGGACAGCGTGTCAATATACGTGTGTTGCATACTGTTGCTTACAAATCCACTTTTTCTTCATGGTAGCTTGACTCTCTAATGATACAAATAAGTGACTCACATTAGTTATTAAGTAAACTCAATTTTGAAAAATATGTTCTCCCCCTTAATCACGTGGAAAAGATCAAAGACTCCCAGTAGGACAAATTGCACTATGATGGAGGTCTTGTTGGTGCGTCAAATCATAACAGAAACGGTTTTAATGAGAGAACGTGGTTTCTGGAAGACAGCTGTCACTACAGACAGCTGATACAAAGCAGTGCCGCATGAGCAAACCCCTCAAAATATCTGACAGAATTTTCTTTCAAAAGCGATGGATATGAAGGAAAAGCCTTGAAACCAAAAACTGCACTAAAACGGCTCAAAGTTTGCGCGAAAGTTTTTTGTTGGCACATTTTTGTTCACGTGCTCGTCGAAAAATGCGTCAAGCGTAAGTCGGCTTGCTCTAAATAAATCTGCATCCCATAGCAACATAGATCTTCTCAAATGTTTCACGGCTCTTTTTCGAAAAGGAAACGGTGTAGAAACAGAGCTGCTGGAGCTCTGGATGGGACATGAGTCATGACACAGAACTGTGGCATAACAACAAAGACGTGAGTCTAATGCAAAAAGCTCCTTTTCATCTTCCACCCACAACACCATTTCTCGTCATCAACAACAGCCCATGTGTGTGTGTGTGTGTGTGTGTGTGTGTGTGCGCGAGTCTGTGACCAACCCACGGCGTCATTTTTCGAAATAATCCGGTGTTGCAGATTACGCGAACAAAAGAAAGTCGTGTTTGTTGAGCCGTTACATCATACCAGCTTCATTGTGGAGGGTGACTCACCTCTGAGAGAGACTTGTTAAAAATAAAAGCAATTGAAAAGCAATTAAAGAAGCCAAGGATTCAGTCCTAACTGGTATTCACAACACGGCAATACATTTGTTCACACTAGGTAATGGTCTGTGTCTATGATGAATACATACTATACAGTAGTGGTTCTCAAACTTTGTATACCAAGTACCACCTCAGAAAATACCACCGTAATGACCGACACTATACAGTAGCGTAGTAGGCCTAAGTATTCATCAAAAACAAGGCAGAGGTTTTATTTCTAAAGATGTATATTTCATATTTTCAGCCATTGTAAAATTTTACACAGTTTCAACAGTAAGACTGCGCTTAAATATAAGAAGTGATTCTTTGGCGTACCACTAGAGGGAGCCCCGCGTACCACTAGTGGTACGCGGGGGCTCCGCACTTTGAGAATCACTGCTGTACAGAAATCAATCATTACACTTTCTGCACAGTAGTTGAGAGCACAGGAAGCCGACTGCTGAAACTCCATGTAAAATGATCCTGGCTGTAATGTAGGAAATCAGTCAGAGGGATAAAAGGTCCCGATCACGCTCTCAGCCAATCCCTGAGCTGAATGTATTATCAATACATGACGGGTGGCCTGGCAGCTTGTCACCACTCCATTCCCGCCCCATCCTGTGGCAGAGCCTTTTCTTTTTCTTGCTGCGGTTTAGTGAAGTCTAACTTTGCTCTGCTAAAGGGGCAGTGTGTTTTCCTGCCAGCCTTAATTAGTCAGATCTACCTTTTTTTTAATGCATTTTGATCTTGGGACCTTCCAGTCTTGACTTGACTTGATTTGACAAGGCCAGACGTAGAGGGCTACAATAATAAAACTTAATATCTCTACTTTTGAAGCTTTTTCTTCGTATTTTTTTTTTTCACACCAAGAAAAAAAAGAGGTTGACCAACTTTACCTCATTTATTCTGCTTTGTTCATTTATTTTCTCATTGCATCAAAGTTCAAGAACATCTTTCATTTCTCTGGCTCAGCCTCTCTCGCTCTGTGTGTGTGTGGCCCTCGTTAATTAGGAAGAATATATGTTAATGGTACGCTGCTCGCAGACTAATTAAGATTCTGATTAGAGCCGCCAATTGCAACGTGTGTGTGTGTGTGTGTCTAAGTGTGATTGTGCGTTCCTCATGTTTGCGTCTCGGAAATCACCGAAGCTCTGACATGCACTGGGTGGGCAGATTAAACCACGTTGAAAATGAAACGGATCCTTTTGTGAGAGGTTGCAGGGTTCCTGAGAGACTCGCGGTGTGCATGAGATCAATTCTCCCCCCAACGCCTGCCAGTCACAATGCTGAATTACTGTTTCGTAACCAAAAAAAGGAGACGGTCAACATGTTCTGCCAGAGAAAGAGAAGCGCGATTAAGCTGTAGATAGAGTGCAATGCTGTGATTTGGACTGCAGAAGTCCACAGCAGAATGTAGGCTACATCCAGCACAGCTACAGTATTGGGATGCGCCAAAAGGAGTCACATTAACAATTCCTTTTGTCGGGCTCCAGCTTGCTGCCTCTCAGTTTCTCTTCATCTGAGTCACACTTATTCTCAGTTTCTCTTTGAGTCAGTCACTGGCGCTTTTTTCTTTTACACGCTACATTGTTTTAACCAAAGGTAGTTATTTGTATACACTACAATCATTTCATAAGACACACAACAATAAAATATATACATATACATATAGCAAGGGCCGTCATGTAAATTGTTGCAGTGAGAAATGAGGAAAATGCTGTTTGACTTGACACATTTTTGTATGTAAATTAACATGAATAGGTTTTGCATTCCACAAATTTGTGGCAAGAGAACAACCACTCCATATATTTGACGTTAATCAATCTAATCAGATGTTTTTTTGCCTTACATTAACACGGTATATAGTGCATTTCCACATACATGTACGTGTAGCACCATTTGAATTATGAGAGAGTGACGCAGGGAAATGCTTTTATTCATAAGCCATTAGAGCAAAGCTTTTTACTCGGCCCTATGAAAGTGCACCATGGATTTCTGAAAGTTTGGTAAATTGAAAGACAACAATTTACAGCAGACCTGCCGTACGCGCCGATGTCTTTAATGCCTCAAAGCCAAATGAGAGGTCGTCCATGTCAATTAATAATAAAATAAAAAAAATTCTGCATCAGAATGACAGCTGTTAAAAAGAAGAAAAAAGAGGACTCAAATTTGGGTCTCATAGAATAAACCCCATATGATAAAAGTACAGTATTTGAAGAAATCGTTTGATGCCCTGGATTTTTAAAGACTTAATTCATACCTCTGTATAGCCAGTAAACAGAACATTTTCTTCACGATTGATTCATGGTTTGGTGTATTCTCTAGTGGGTACCAGTTATCCAAGGCAAATGCCTATTTATCAACAAAGGACCAGAGGGACAAGAGGGCAAAGAACGCACACACAACACACACACACACACAACCAGACATATGCACCTGCATTTGAAAACACAAGGTGGTCTTCCGGTTCACTGTTTCCATGACGCACGTGACTCTCTTTGCTGTTTGGATCATGCATATTAATCGCATGCCCTTCGATGTTAAACATTTATAGCGCAGGCATGAACTGTATGCTGTGAATGTGTGCTGCCAACCATTGACAGTGCTTGCTGAAAGTTGATGTTCAGTAAATAGGTCACTGGATGAAGCAAAGAGGCGAGAAAAGGAGTCTCTTCTCATGGATCCTCTGGATGAAATGTGCAGAAACACGCACATTAGTCAGGTTCCTTTTGTCCAGATATTGGGTCCAGATCTTTGGTTGTAGATTAATCATTACTCTTCCGACCATAAATGGAGTCTAAAGCTACACTATCAAGGAACCCAGTAGGGAACAGAAAGTGTCCAGGAGGAAAAAAGCTTTCAACCTTTTCCAAATAAATCAACAACATATACTTACATGACATAAGGCATGACATAAGTCGTGTAACTGGTCTGGACTGAAAATCCGATCACAAGAAAACATAACACATTACACGAAGACTAAATCTCACAAGTGTTCCCTTTATTATGACACCAAGATGATTCACACAGACCTTGTGGTTGCAGCGACATACGCCTTTTTATTACGGATATGCAATTTTTTCCGAGCAGGAGCATAAAGAAATGGCTTGGTGATTTAGTAGAGGCAGGAGTTATTTTTCATTTTGCATCCGCCAAAACATCTTATTTTGTCTCTTGCAAACGCGACACTACATGTGATTCATGGAGATAACTTAAAGAATCTTTTTTCTTATCCTTTTTTTGCAAGTCAATCCAATTGGAATTTTATGGCATCTGTTCACAGTGAAACGGTTGCAGTTAGTTCATGTAATAAAATGTTTTAGTTTCCATTGGAGTTTCTTGCAAAATGTATTCCAGTGCTGCATATGTGTCATCAAATGTATATCTAAATCTGTGTTGAGAAGGTTGACAAACTGAAGGTTTCCTGTGTTTTTCAGACCAACGTGTTTTTATTTAAGTTTTGTGAATTGCTGAATACATTTCTTTGTGTCTATTTGCAGTGTTTTGAGCAATCGGTACCACTGCAGCATCTGTATTATATTTACTACAGGCTTGCTGGACAAAGAATATCCAATTGTGAATAGAAATGTCCTTCTATTTGTTTCAATTGCTGGGCAACCACACAATCTTTTGTATTACATACAAGCAATACCGTGAATACCTGACCATTCTCATTGGTCGACAGTCTTTATAATGAAATGCAGAGCAAGTAAACAGTAATGTACTGTACAGAAATACATTATTTTCAAAATGAGGCTGGACAAATTGCTAATGTCTATTATTATTGTATTGCTAAGTAAATGCTTGTGACCAAAAAACAGAATAAAAGACCCCAAAATAACACGGATGGAAAATTGCATAGAGCCTTCCAAAACCGTCCTCCCGCAGTTCTTTCAAAAATATAACAGACGTCAGTGAAATCCTCATCACTATGTGCACTGTGCTGGTCACTGCACTGGGTGGACCAGGTCGTCATTGAGCGTGACCTGCACTCCCTGTGAGTAGCATGTGTTGAGGAAGAGAGGCGCTGTGAAACTCACACCGGTGGCTTTATATACCAGGTTGGATCCCACAGGGTGGCCTCGCTGTGCACACATGTTGTATCATGACGTGTCAATATGCCTGTGAGAAAAGGAGACACAAGTGGAGGAAGAAGCCGACCCTCCTGTCCCAGCAAAGGAAACCGCCCATCAGCCAGATTAGCAATACATCACTTGGCTGGAAATGTATTGTGCATATGCATATCTCCCTCATGCATGGTCATACGCACACGGAAACGTCTGCACACCCACTCAACGGCACGTGTGCACCATGAAGCCTCGTTTGCACAACAGCAAAAGCAAAAAAGGGGATATTAGTTATTGAATGAACAGTGTGTTCATCTGTCGAAGAGCATCTTAATTAACCAATGCAACCCTACGTTTCGGATCAATTATCGATCAACCAGAACATATTGTGTATTATGATTCGATGCCAGCATGTGATTTTTTCGTTTTCATTTCTTAGAGAGTTTGGTTTCTGTGGAACAATTGTCTTGAATTGGAAGATTACAAAATCCCGATACCAGAACTCTAGGTAAATAATTTGGATATTCCGTGCCTCTGATTGAATCCATTTTGGAAAGTTCCTGTAGAACATAACAAAATACAAAATAAGAACCGTTGTGTGGGAGAACAGATCTACTATCTCTTTGTATTAACAGGGTTTTTACAATACATATACCATGGCATAATACAACAAAGACAGTGCACATACACATTTCATTATGCAATTAAGATTTTGTTTGAATTTCTTTTCCGTTGCAACAACTACCCTGGTGGAATTCTCTCCCTGGGCTGTTAAGCAATTACAATTGTATTTGGAAAAACATTCTGCAACCTAAAACAGCTGACATCAACTTGTGTGCAGATTTTGGACCAAGAGGATAATCAATCCCGAAGAAGGTCAAACTTCCTGAGCTGAGCCAGCAAATACATCTTCTGCCCGGACTTTTTTACGATATAATTATGAGTTATGGTATGCACATGCATTTAGATGTAAAATAAGTATTTACATGTTTGTAATGTAACTCACAAGAGCCCAAAAAGTTTGGGATTTGAAAGCAATGCTTACAGTTTTTCCTTACATTCCCCTTACGCCCTCAAACTTTAGCTTCAACGTCCATCATCTAAGCATGCACGGTCATGTGACAAATGACGTGCTTGTTAATGTGCTTTTGCCGACCCCTTGGAGCGTGTAGCCTCGTGTTCGGGCCCTCTCTGATTAAACCGTGTGGTCGTGGAGGATGAGTCATTCACTCGGTCGGTTAGCCAGCCCCTCCTGGCTCCATCCTGGAGCCGCTTGGTTACTTGGATGCCCGGACACTTAACTGGGTGACGCTGCGGAGGCGCCACAGCTCCGCGCTCAGGGCCTCCTCTTAGCTCACGAGCAGCAGACGGCCCACGTCAGCCACGTCTCCGGCGGGCAGCGATGGCGACGTTGATTATTGCTTTTTGCTCATTTAGATGCTGCAGCGAATAAATGCGTCCAGAATCCTCCTCATTGTAGCCGCAGTGTATTTGCGATGAACAAAATGATCTCTATAGACTTTTCTTCTCATTCATATAATTGTTATAATCTTGGATTGTGTACAGTGACACGGCGGCACGTTCAATTGTAAGGACAGGGACGAGGACTGTACAATAAGAATTCAAGATTTCAATCATATGAGGTCGAGGATTGTTTTCTGACTGTTGCCGAAGTCTAAAGAGAGAGTGCAGTTAGATTATCTTTGCAGATATCTAAGTAATAATAACCAGCTCCTAAACCAATTTCAATTTCAGGCTGTCTGCCATAAAATCAAGCAATTTACTCCTAAAAGATTTTGTTATGGCTTTGAGCTATATTTTTAGATTACGTGAAATAACCTACAGTATGAATAGGTATTGTTTCCCAAGTGTACAGTATCGGCAAAAGAAAATCATCAAATGTTATTTTTTACTGTTTTAACTTGATAGTTGACATGTAATGTATACTCATTTTTTCAAAACCCCAAGTTGTTTAAATGCACCGAGCACCGTAATACAAATAACAGCTCAAGAATGACTGCATTGGGACGAGCAAAGCATTTTAATGAATGATTCATAACGTGAACAAACCACTTAATTTTGTGAATTTGCATTTCATTGTATGAAGTGTCACTTTTTTTATTCTTTTTGACTGGCCCTAATGGAAAGAAAATGAATTCAGAAAAGATGAGACTACGTCGTATTTCCTACTGTCACAGAAGCTTAATGAAACAAAAGGTGACCTTCAGCTTCCGACACTATCATCTCTCCTCGTGTTCATCATTTCTCTCTCCTTTAATAACCAGACACTTGATGACCACCAACTCAGACTCATGGCACCGGGCGCACTGTCAAATAGGTCATCAACACAGTTTGCAGCTTGAAACAAATGTTCACGCAACATCACAATAATTCTTCTTTTTTACATTTAAATACATATATTACACATTGAATTCAGTCAAAGGAGAGCACACGAGTAAATTGGTACGGCCTGAATACCAAGGCCTCAGGGCACAAATTTCACATAGAAAAGCCCTTTTAGCAGCTAATTATGAGATGTGACCGAGTCCTGTATGCCAAGTGGTCAGGGATGATTCAAGACAATCCAGCCGTGAAGTTAAACAACTAGAAACATGTCCTGGAGACATGCGATTGGCAATTCATCAATCTCTTAAAAAAAACATTTATATTTTAGATTGATTAGTCAGCTCCTACCTTTCCTCCAAAAGGGGAAATTCTTGCTGAATAACTAAAAGAGAGCTAAACGCAGTCACACACTGCTGTGGTTTCAGGGCATTTTTATATCTAACATCCTGCTGCAGTGCCTTTACCAATCTAAAGAAATCCTGGAATTATGCCTCAAAGTGGACTGTCATCAGAAAGGGGGGAAACCGGGCGGCCCTTTTCTGTTCCTGCATTTATTTATGAACACCAATTAAATTTACAGCATCGTTATAATCATCTATGCTGGAACAGAGCCAAGGAGACAGTAGTCCCCCCCCCCCCTCTCCCCTCCCACTCCCACATCCAGCAGGGCATTGACGTCTGATGAACATGCATCTGCACATGGCCGCCCCAAACACGTGAGCGTGTGACATGACAAGACAATGTGCTTTGTTATGAAAAGGTAAAAAAAAAACCTTAATCATGTTACAACTGATCCGTGCGAGCTGCTTCGCATTGGTTTGAAACAGTCGTCAACATTTTACCGGAGCATTTCCACACAAAGCTGTTAAATCCACATTTTATTTTCTCCCACCAAACAGCAATTCTGTTTTTAATAAACCCTTCGCATCCGACGTGGCTGCGTCGCGTGCAGCTTGCAAAGTGTGCACACACGCCGGTACGAGTAAAAAAAACAAAACACGCCGAGTGAGAGAGAGCCTGTAAAAACCACCACCATCAGAATTGAGCATGCAAGATGCATCCTGTTTCCCTCGATCTGATGTGGACATTCCGCTACACTTCTTCCTTCCCTTTTAGACCCAAGGTCCCTCAAGCAATTTGCACCTACAAAACCCAAACAGTGCCCCGGGCAGCAGGGTGCTTTGGCAACTCGCTGAAACCAGGCGTGTCTAGAATGTAATTCACAAGTTGTTAAACACTTGCGAGATGGTTTAGGTGAGGTAATTAACCTAAAAAAGACTTTAAGTAGGTATAGTTCTTGGGACAGCAAGTTATGTTGTCTTTGTTTCTGGGTTGCTTTTTGAAATTACTATGAGAATTGTTCTGGCACATTTCACTGAAATCGAACCAATTATTCAATAACTTTTAAATCTGCATTACTGGACATCCGAGCAACATGTAAGAGCTTTCACACGGGGCGACTGAAATTCAGAATTCGGAAAGCACAAACACCCAATGAGAAAAAACAGCAAATCACAAAAGAAGACAGGTAGAGGCTGGGCCGTTGTTGTTGTCTCACGGAGCAACACACTTCGCAATCCTTAGCTTCCCAATATATAAATTCAACTAAATAATGCATAAATAAATAAATAAAATGTGCTTGGCTGGGGGTTCACTGCTTGATCTAGAATGGACTCTCTTGGGATCCACTCGCGCATCCCTCCCGGAAAAGGAACACCTAAAAGTTGGTTGCACGCTTACTGCTACATGACACAACGATAGGTTGCACTCGATTAGGACGCACGCTTGTGCCCTTAAATCCTAAAGGTAATGTTTGCTGAGGTTTGCGTTACGCTCGCGGCTGCACACATATTCTCACATAACGGGGGGGGTTGAGCTCTTTTCGGGCGCACACTTGCCTCCTTTTTCTCAGGATTGAAAAAGGAGGAGTCAAAAATACTGGAAGGAACAAAATACTGTTTCTGTTTTGCTTTGTGTGTCATTATTTTTCTGTGTTGCAAATGTGTACAATCCTATTATTGTTTTGTCACCCTCCTTGTTTTTCAAAAAAGACCTGTGTTGCTATGACGCTATTGCTATTGCTATTCTTCATTGGGAGCAAAAGCTTAAGGCAAGCACAGTGGCTGTAGGCTATAAATGCAGCACAAGCTTGCTCATACGCGCAGACATATGGAGGGGCACAGGGCCCTACATACATGCAGGCACTCGCAAATAGCAAATAAAGTGCAGAAACTCACAAAAAGAGCTCAGGTCGAGCAGTTCTTATTTCACACCTGAGCTGTCCTCGCAGGGGACGGCCGGCAGGCTGTCAGCAGACGAGAGGCTTCACCTCTTTGAATTCCACTCGTGCCTCCTCTCCTTTGGCTGCAAGTGTCAGTTAGAGGGAAGTATCGGCCATCGGGGAAAAGTAAGGTGAGGAAGCGGGGAGAAAAGCAGCCAGATAAAAAAGGCGATACTGTGCGAGCTGGTGTCCTGTGGGCACAACCACTCGTAGGGGCCTCTGAGGTGTCTGATGTATACCCTCTGAGATTGAGGGCACTAAGAAGTGGAGCAAAAAATGTCAAAACTACACTTTGTTTAAGCAAATGTAGTGAAGTAGTTTGTCACAGGCAAAGGTCGTGCATTTACACATTCATTTCCAATGCGTTTGATACTTCCAAACATGCAAAGCCATTTGGAATAAAATGATTGGGGCAAATAACCATGAGGTGGAAACTTCTAGTTTTCTTTGATTTCATGAAACTGCTCACCGGAGCATTACTAAATGAATTTCCTCAAAGCTGTATCAAAGCTGGTATCCAGTATTTGTGCAAGAATAGTATATTGTAAGTAAAGTGGTACCCAATGGTAGGCAATTTTCTTGAATAGGTACAAAAAATAAAAAACCACTGACCTCTTCCTGCAGCTCTCCCATCTCTGAAACTGTAATTCTATGATTCTGTTCTATGAAATTCTTTGCATTGCAAACATGTGAGCCTGTAAAACCCTACAGAAAGTTTTACCTAGCTGCAATATCAGTGAAGCATTTTAAAAATGGACATAAGATATCCATCATAGTAATAATTAACTGCTACAAAGAATCGCACGTTTCCTCGAAGCAGGAACGTTATGGAATCAGCCATCTTTAGGTTGAGCTAAGAGAAACGTTTTTTTTAGCGACGTGTCAAGAAGCGGGACGTGATAACGATGCAAGCTGTTTGGGGCGGGTGGGCACCAGCTGGAGGATGACAGGGGACTTTTTACCCTCCCCAGCAGCCCCAGCCGGTGCACAAGTTCCAACATGGAATTGTTTGAAGCTCGCCGACTTATTGATCCATTCGTCTATGACCACCTTTAGGTGCTGAGGTCAAAACCATTTAAATAAATTCCACATAGTAAGAAAATAAGAGAAGATTTTGTTGAAAATTCATCATTATCACAAAAATGAACGACGGGGAAAGTGGTTTTAATTGTTTGACGGGTATAATTATATGCTTGTCTTGTGTAATAACAGGTTGTCTCAAATGTTTTATCGCCGTATTGGCTTCCATTGTGTATACGGTTGAATATGAAAGATAACAGTTAGCGACAACAAAGATGCCAATCAATGTTAACTGTTAATTGTTTGATATTTTGACTTTCTAACTGGGCTCATCTATTTTTGAACAGTACTGTTTTCTGCCTCTTCTCAGCACCAGCGCAAATTAGTTGACTCCGTGTAGGAGTGTGTTCTTGTGTAGGAGTACGATTACGTGTGTGTGAGCACACATTTGTGTGCACATTTCACATGCGTGCGTGTGTGTGGGGGTTTTACATATGTCTGCTTATACAAGACAAAAATAATTAACGACGGTTTTAGCGTTTCTGGTGTAAATGTATAATCTTGAAAGATAATGAGATGAGATGGATGAGGCAATAGAATAGAGGCAAAAAATGTCATTTGGTAGTCTTCTATACAATTCGGTATGTAGTCTATGCAGCATTTTGTCTTAAAAAGCACATATTCAATTCTGAACTGATGTCTAGGTGTCGAAAATGTTCAAAACCAACCCTTAAGTATATTATTAAGTGCAAATGGATATTATATTTCCAACACGTGTTACTTTTAAATTCAGCAAATTTCTAACCACCTGCTAAACGTTAATTTTATAAAGTTTCACAGAAAAGTTTCCCAGTTTCTGGAACTGCAGCTTTCTTCACCAGTAACTAATGTGATTAATTAAGAAAGTGGCTGAATTATATTTAGGGAAGTGGCTGAAGTGGCTGAAGTTTGTTTTTCCATGAGACAAATGGTTTGTTAAAATTCTGAGATGTGATTTTAATTTTTACACGTTTTTCCAAAAACAGAGATATCCTGTTTTCAGGAGAAATGTAGCTCAGTTTTCAATTATGTATTTTGAATTTTGGTGGTTTGGGGCCTTTTTTTTCTGGACTGCTTATTGTACTTAAAATAAATAAACATTGATTTAAACAGCTGGGTTTGTGTATGGATATTTAGATTAGTGTCCCAATGACATATGTATGACAATCCAGACATAAGAATCTTTGAGAACACAATAACGTTTGCCATATAGGTCAGGGAAACTAGATCTAGACCGACACAACAATAGGAACATCCCCTAAGCTTTGACACTAATAATAAAACAAAGTCATATTGGCGGCGAATCCCACGGGAGGCAAAAGTCATTCTGACCTGTTTGTAGCTCCAGGGATCAACTTTATTGTTCTTTCCCCTCCAAAAACATAGTGACTTTCCTCACTTCTTTATATTCCTTTGCAATCATGCTCTTATTTGCCTGCTCTCCACTCCCCTCTGACCATGAGTGAGCACAGCACAATGCAAGTTTTTAGTATTAGTGGTCCTTGGTCAACCTGCACGGCATCCACAAAACAGTGTGTGTCATCTTTCACGTCGTGTCGTCCATCATCAAACTGTCCCTGTGTGTGTCAGAGGAAAGCGTGTGAGTGAGAATGGCATTTTGATCACTGCCTACTATGGACAAAGTTTACACGTTTTGGTTTACATGGATTTCTAATATTATGCTACATACGTAGTTGTTTTCATATTTATTCATTTTGGTGCCCAAGGCAATGCTTAAGCCCTTTTTGATCAAACAGCATAGGATTGACTCTAATTCAGAAGGGTTTTTATGTCAAAGTTAGAACACGGACACATTAGATAAAGATAAAGTAGTCATATCAAGGACTGGAGCACACCGACTGATTGCAGCCTTTAAAAATGCAAACAGACCATCACAACCAGACAATATTTACTGACAAGGTCACCATTGTTTCAAATGATCAGTCTTTTTTGCACTACCTCACCGAAAGTAGGAAGCGCAAGCACGTATACAGTAACAGGCACACACGCAAAATATAAAGAGAAACAGTGAGCGAGAGAGAGAGAGAGAGAGAGAGAGAGAGAGAGAGAGGAAGCTTGTGGCTTTGCTGTGTGTTCACAGATTGTTTTACGGTGTTTTTTAAGTGCGAGGACTCCTCTGGACAGCGGTCAGGTTGTCGCGTTTTCATTGCCGCCCACCTGCTGATTGAAGTGAACGGACTTTGCCCTCATTAAGCACACTTTGCTAACAACCTTTTTTCAAGGGAGAATCGTATGCTGTTTGATCAAAAAAGGGCTTGTATGTCCATGTCTAGTATATTATTTAGATTCTTGCATTTAATTTCCCACTTTAACCATCCATTTATGCACGCAATTTGAGATTTGCACGCTCAACTGAAAATAACCCCGGCAGCAAGCGGCGGCATTTATCACGTTAAGGCAACTGTGAGTAAGAAGCTAATGATTGAAAGGGTCAGCGAGACCGAGAAAGGCCCAGACGGAGACACTGGGTCTGAGAGCGGCTGATGGCAGATGGAATGACCGAGGGTGGGAGAATGATGGCGGCTAAAGCAGAGATCTGTAAAAGATGTCGACGGATTGCTGTCGAACCTTGTGTGTGTGTGTGTGCGTGTCAGAGGTGGTAAGGGGTTAACCTATCAATGGCTCATTTTCTTTTGGTTAAACTGCAATTATACTGGTCTGCCAGTGGCCCTGTTTGGATGACCTTCAGTTGCTGATGGAAGGGGGAATGGGAAACACGCTGCACGTCACGGCGCCTGTGCAGGAGCTAAAGGGTTCATGCGTGAAAAGGGAGGAGAGAGGAAAACGTCTGCATGGGACGAGGAGCGCGAGGAAAGGTGGGGAAAAGCCAAATGGTTGATGGAGTTAGATGGAAAGCCCAAATAAAAGATAAATAACTGGAAGGGGTAATAGTTTGACGGAAATGGCTTTTTCTATGTGAAGGACCGGCAATCATAAGGTGACAGTCGGTGCTCGAGGAAGCCGTTTATGGTCGTTGTTAAGGAGCGTCACAAGTAAACAGTCACATTTAACAACGATATGGAGTTGTTGTTGTTTTTTTTACCTTTTAGGGCATTTTAGTCAGCTGACGACCTGTCCACCATTTTAAGGTGACCTGCTTCAGAAGGACTTTCAAAGTCGACAGAATTTCTGCCTCTGAGAAAATGTGAAAAATAAAGGAACACTGAGCATCAAAGCACACAGGGACACATTCACAACCTCTCGAATGCATCTTCTCAGGGATGCGTTTCAGAAATCAACCCTATTAAAAAAACAAAAAGTAGCAGGTCGAAAATAACGACTGTCCCTCCTTATCCTCACTCTCCTCTGTCACAGCCTTTTCCACCCGTGGAATATTTCAGAGGTAAAAACACGCTGAAAGTCAAACTACAAAGTCAAAGATCTTTACAGAGAACAGTGTCACCTGCTGGCTTACCTTGGATGTATTTAAAGTAGCCCACTTCAGGGGGGAAACCCACAGACAACTAACAAAACACTTCGTGGTCGTTCCCCATGAAAGCCCTTTGAAGGAAGACTTTGAGATTTGATGAAACGTAAAAGGCCAATCACTTTTTTTTTTTTATGAATGTATTTTCATTTGGTTTGTCACTGTAATTATCAATTACAATAGTAAGTGATTTCACTGACAAGCTGCATAATCTTGATTAACGTGCGTAACAAAAAGAGACCCATTTGAACATTTCCTTTTGTTAATTCGTTCATTCACTCAAGTTCTCAGGCTCTTTTTCTCCTTCCATCTGTGATCCGTCCTCAATGTCTCGTTGCCACATCCTTTCTGGAGAAGACCAGCACATTCTAGTATCTCTGGTCACGTTCCTGTTACTTTAGCAACACACCTCTGCCTCCGTATCACACACGTCTCCAGGAGCACACGCAGTCTGAGCACCCACAGCTGCCTGCATGACAAGGCAGATAAGGCTAGATAGGGTTCAGAGTCGCACTGCATGATATTAAATTGCCCGTTTCAGCAGTTTGCTTTTTTTTATATGTCTAAATGTGTCTACATCTATGCGTGAGAGAGTGAGGCATCTCTTAATAGACACACAACAACAAAATGCGTGTGTAATTTTTTTGTTTACATGCACACACGTGCCACAAGCCTTTTTTTCAGGTTTCATGGAGCACTGGGGGGGGGGGGGGGGGCAGACAGCTTGTCCCCTGTTCAGCAGACTGGATGGCTGGGATCCCAAAAGGTCAGCGGCGCTGCGCATAAACAGACATGAACCACTGGCCCGGATGTTTTTCTGCAGCACGAGAGGCGGCTTACGGCCAGATAAGCACAAATCAGAAACAGTGCCACTCCGAAACCTTTAAGCCCTTCGAGCACCATCTGGTTCTGGGGCTATCCAACAGCAGCAAATCCCACCAGGTTTGGAGGGACAGGAGGATCGACAAAAGGGTGGACAAAGAGCTGCAGGATGGAAAGAGAAGGAAAAAACATCTGTGTGGGATTTTCAAGGGTTTGGTAAGCTTTTACACATTTGTTGTCAGGTATCAAAAAGAAGTTCACCCCAGATTTAGAAGAGATGGATACATTCTCGTAGTATAACTGGACAACTGGTCTAAATTAGCAGGCTGCCCCACGCAGAGGAGTTAGGTGTTGTTCCACATACGTGGCACTGAAAAACTGAATTTCTCATTTAGTTTTCATTCTGGGAACAGAAGAGAGAAGGGTTGGGGGAGATCGTAAGGTAGAAGCAGATCAGATGGAGTATTACTCAGCAATCCGTGTCATATTCAATAACACCATGGATTTTACATTTCAATTCAGTAATTTGGGGTGACCTTGTTTGTTCTTCGTCCTTCAAAGTTTCCCCTGATTTTTTAGTACAATTTCATGCTAATTTCATAATCTCTTTTATTATTTATTTCCTTCCCAGTTGATATATTTCACATGTAATTCGTCCAACACTGTAGATTTGCACATACATACATATTTAAACAGAAGATTCATTGTGCACGCACAACTCAAAGGCTTTCCCATACAACGCGCTATGGGTCCATCTTCAGGCCTGCAGTAAGTTCAGTTCTTAACCTCACAGCTCACTTCTTCTCGCACAAGCCCAATTCCACTCACATCTGCATCGGACAAAAAATAAACTGAGAGGTTGTAAAGAATATAACAACAAAAATACATCATGGGTAGCCTGAATTAGAAAACAGGGGTGTGGGCACTTTTAAAAAAAACTGCTGTATCTTTATTCAGATGTGAAATCCCTCCACTTCAAGTGTACAATTAATCAAGCAGTGGAGCGGGGCAGCCCAAAGGCATAGGAAGGCATGATGGATGCCCAGCACGGGCGCTAACAGGTCTCTTGGACTTTCCAATGGTAATTATAACAGCATAATAGATCTCTGGAGAATTGTTAAAATTACTGGTCGGAACCCACAGTGACAACCCAACAGTCATTTACCGTAGATCACTATTACTGCCGGAGCAACGGATGCTGCAATGCATGCTGTTAAGCTGCGGATGTGGAGAAGAGGCGGGGTGAGATAGTTTTGTTCGGCTTGCTCTTCTTGCATGAAGCTCATTTGGTTTGGGTCACGGTCAGAAAAACAGGGACATTCCTCATTGAACGCTGGCTACATCTGGCTGACGAAGGTGCATGTACGATGTGTTTCAGCATTCGGCAGCACGGCCTCGCTGTGCGCTCTCAAACATTTGCGCGAGCAGGCCTGTCTCTGCGCGTCGATCAAACCACGTGAGCTCGGCCACTTAGTAGCGAACTGCACCACCAGTCGACAAGCGGCCGTTCATAATTCACCCGAGGTCAGACCATTGAGGTCGCCGGTCCTTGTGGCCCGCCGCCTCCACCCACGGGGCAGATAAAAGCCGACGTCCATACGTAGCCGTCCCCTGTCTCCGTGCGGGTCCAGGCCTCTTAAATGGAACTCACTTAACAACTGACAGAATTCCTGTTGCTTTTCATCCCGAGATGCTGGATGTTAACCGTGTTTTCTTTGATTTGCATTTCTCATTTGAATGTCTGCAGAAACATTTGAAAAGGTTTCAAATATACATCACTCCTCGTATCGTTCAAACCACCCCGTAATGAAACACTTTTTTTTTCTCCTTTTTAACTTCTTCGGGAGGCGAGTAGGAGAAGCAGACGTACAAATGTTATTTTCAGAACTGCCGGGGCCTTAAGTGAAAGCAATTCATTCGCGTCAGATAGGAGGCAATGATTCTTTGAGCCACTTGCCACGGACCTCGGAGAAAGCTCACTGTGTACTCTGCACCCGATGTGGCTCACGATTGATTGATGGTGGCATAGTCAATGTAATGCCCGGTTTCATTTTCAGGATGCAGCAGTTTTAACTGTGTGGATGAGCCTGAAGCATTTCTTCATACTTGATCAAGGTGCCAACACATGTTTTAGTGTTTTCACAAGGTGGTCGATGGAACTCTAAGAGGGGTGATGCTGGTGTCACATCAAAAACAACACAAAATGGACCCCAAAAAAATAAAAGCTGTCAACTTGACTTAACGGTAGAGCGCCCCCTTCTGTCCCTTCTGTTGTTGCCCGTACAAACTGCGGCTTGAAGCGTAGATGAAAACCCGAGTGTGACACACACCAATTTACCCGTTACTGAGAAAACCAGTGTGCGTGAGGGAGATTGGTGCTGAACGATGCTGCCTGCTCCTCTCAAGTAACATGCGTGTTTCAATACATCTCAGTCCGTGTTTGCTTTCAGCTTGGAGGCGCACATTCGATCGAAAAGGCCGTTAAGTCAGTACGAATCTTTCCCATCATTTAGGAAACACTGCCTATTGGCTCACTCGCCTGGAGAATTGTAATTGCTTTGTTTAGCTCTAACTAACAATGCTCAGCCATGCATTGGCTGCCGTGCATATTTGTTTGTGTGGAAGAAGATGAGAGGAGAGTTTAGATTATAGACAAAGCACAACCGAGGAATACAAATCCCTCACTGAAATGTCTGACACTGACAATGTTATAAAAGGGTTATTCTGTACTTTTCAAGGATGTGTTCAGACGCTAAATAAACAGCGTCCAAGCTGCGTAATAGAGGTCAAATTACGTTTTACACGCAAAGTATTTAAGCGTGAAACACATCAATAAGCTGGAAGAATAGTGGCAAGGCGGCTACTGGTGTGAGCGGGGCTTCTTGTTGTCTGTACAGAATAAAACGTCAAGAATTTAGTGTATTTCAGTTGGCTTTAATCCTGGAAATGTTAAAATAAACCTCGGTGTAGATCTAGACGCAACGTTATTTGCATAAAAAAGATTCATCCACAACATTCTTTTCTTCTAAATCTGTCAAAACATAATTGCCTCAATTGTTCAATCTGCATGTCATCCTCACTCATATCCGGTGATGCCCCTTCTGAAATGAAGCGCCCACACGAATGAATGAATGTTTGTTCACTGTAATTTCTCCCTCCTGGTTCTCGGTTGGTTTCCAGTAGTGTCAAATGCAATTATACACAAAATAAACTCATAAAGGACACAGTAATTTAATTCAAGAGGTTGATGATTTCCAACATGTAAAAGTCAGTCGTTGATGAGGTTTGGATGATGACAGCGGGATCGAATGATTCCATTTGAGAGGATTTTAAAGGATCAAATTACAGGAAGTGGAGCTGGATTGGTCTTGAATTCTGTTGCGGTATCACATCCTTTCTAATTAAAACGGAACTGTTGATTCAGTATTTTATGTTTACTCAGTGGAAAGAATCCCCCCATCAGTCACATTGACCCAACAGGAGATGAAACCTCAGAGGACAGTGTGCTGAAGTGAATAACCAAATTAGACAATTCTTGTTAATATCACAAAAACAGCTCCTGCGATTGTATGTTGACAAAGCCAGGCAAATGTGCTACGGAACGTTGCACTTCATGTGTTGTGTGATTCATATAGGTGTGTCCTTAGCTGCTCAGCCTGCTCGAGAATCCGATTTGGAAACAGAGAGTTCTTGGTACTGAATCTTGTCTGATTCGGGTCGGCTAAATATTTGCAATAAGTTGAACCTTGCTGTAAGTTGCTTTGGATAAAAGCGTCAGCTAAATGACATGTAATGTAATATAAACCGTAAAATGAGGCGTATAAAGCTTGAGCAATAACTCACATCTACATTCACAGTCGGCAAAGACATCACAACATGCATGTATAAAGATACACAGCCATATGTGATGCATAACAAATGCTGGTCCAGTGGCTTTTTCCATCTCTGTTTTCCCTCCCTGGGAACTGCTGATGTAAAGAATTACTCGCCCACAGCAGTTGCTGTAGCTGCTGTGAGCAGCTGGTCTTCGCTAAGGGAGCAGACATATGGAAACACATACAAGCACACACAAATATGTGCACGTATAGACACAGATACACTTGAAAACAACCTGACGGTAGTATTGGGTGTCTGCAGCACACGCTCGTATCCATTACAGCACTTCCTGCTCAAGGGCTCTCACAGCCTTACAACTCAAAGCAGCACAACGCAACTTTTCAACTCAGGCAGCACCGTCTAAAGACATGACTAATATTTCACGCACTCATTATCGACGTTTGTACAGTGCAGCATGTCTCAAATTAACATCGTTTCCACAACATTTGATAGTGGAAAGAAGAAGACGCAGGAAAAGCAATACGGTCCAATTTCTGGTACGTGATGTAGAATAAAATGCAGTGGTCATTATGCCGTTAATAGTTATTCTTACAATGTGAACTTTGTCCGTATACACAGAGGACGAGACATTACCATCTAAGATTACAAACTTCACGGCCTGAATTAAAGAAAAGGTTTATGTGGATCACCGCACTGAAAAGCTCAATAACAGTATGAAGAATGATTTCAAATATCTTTTACAGTACTTGTACTATGAAACAAGCTTTTCACTGTAGAAAGTAACTGCCTTATCTCACCTGAACAGATTCTACGAATCTATGAAAGATACATTACATAAATATGTAACAGTTTTGGGCTTGTTCAGCCGCAGGTTGCAGCGACCACACCTGAGGACCTGCTGTTCCCTGATGAGGCCGATGGCCGAAGTCTCGCCTGAAAACCTCCGGCAGGTGGGTCCTCTGAGGTGCAGCCGTTGGTGTAGAGGGAGAAGCACAGAAGGGGAGAGCGCACATCCCGGAGAGGGCGGAGGGGGGGGTCTTTTATCCTGTGATGGAGGATTTCTGGGATGGCGGTGGAGCAGGTTTGAAGCAGGAAAGGAACTTTGCGTAGCTTCTGTGAGCGGCTGAAGTTCGGCGTGAAGATGGGGGCCAGCTGGTCGGCACAGACCTTCATAGCATTGGATGGAAATCAAACTGTGACCCCCCCCCCCCTCCCCCTTGCCTCCCCCACCAGAAATGGCCTATGTCAATGGAGACACCAGCTCCTTGTGGAAAATGTACCAATGTCCGCACAGAGACCCCTGACATGCAGTGAGGGATCCGTCCTCAAAAATAGAAAATTTCTTGTCACCCCGATACAGGATATGAATTGAAATATGATATTCTAGTGGGACGACCCACAGGCCCCTCCCATAATGTGTGCAAAAACATGTTAAATTACGTACAATCTTTTGTTGTTGTTGTTTTCTATAGGCTCAGATCGATGTTGGACGATGGGAAGGATCCTTCAGTGGAATAGCAGGTGTCGTCCTTACGTTTGGCTTGATTCAGTCTGTTTGTTTCCAACTACAAGGAGAAGTTTAATATACTTAATATGAAATTACTATACCTCAGCAGGTCAAAGAGCTCATCCTGAAAGTATTCAATCTGAGCTGTAATTGTCTCGTCCAACAATTTTAGACACAAACACGTGGGGAAATAGAGCTAAAAAAGACTAATATTATCTTCAGAATACTAAAAAAATACATTGCTTGAAGCATCTCTGATGGCTTTCAACGTTTGAATGATAACCTTTCGATTCCTTTGTGTTTTCGATATGAAACGAGAACAAACAAGTAAGAAGCCGTGCTGAGCTTTTGCATCGTGGGTGGGGTTTTTTTTTTTCTGATTCAGCTGCCGAGTGAATGTAAAACTCATCTAGAGTTGGACTCGAAAGCTCCACACCCGACAATGCTAGTGCGAGTGCCTCTGCTTCGAGATATCACCGGTACCTAAAGGTCTTGGACTTGATCCCTTTTTCATTACAGCACTTCCAATATCTTTCTGACGTATCTGGCGGACTGCGGAGAGATGTACGCTTTGATAACAGTTGTGGTGCACCTACCAACGGTCCCCTATTTACAGTTGTACGAAGCAACAAAGAGTCTTGTCCCGGACATTGTGATGGACCGAGCTGATTAAGACTACAAAAGGGATGTTGAAGGTGTTGGATCGTCAGTCTCTTGGGTTGAAGTTTACTTTGATGGTCACCAATTACAACAGTAAACGCTCGCTCTTCTGTGGGTGCTGGAACTGACTAACAAACATAAAACATTGGGTTCAAAGCTTGTGTTGCATCATATGGTTATGAGTAGCATTTCTCAAAATGAGCATTTGGAACCAAATATAACCTTTCACGAGTGCGTGCCGCGTGGTTATCTGTCACATTTAGCAGAGATCAGCACTCCCCCCTGCTGGCCACTCAGCAGACCTGCTGTACTCACACCGGGTCCGTTGAAGCCTCACACGTACAGTGGAAGCACGACGAAGGATTCATCCAGAAGATGGGAAAAGTGGCTTAATTCTAAACAGAGATTTGGCAAATTTCATTATATTATAATATAAGTCAATTTTGGTGAGTTCAGTTTCAGTATTTACCTGTTGATATAAATCCTGCATGTTATTTTTACAAAGAGAGGGAGAGTCTCTTGATATTCCACTGGAGACACTGTGCCTTGCGGCAATTTCCTGTTGCAGTCTCATCTCGAGCTGAATGGACCTGCGCTGCAGAGCAAAGCCTCACGCAGCTCCCTGTGCTCACCCATCTATGTTTCTATTCCTCTCACTCCTCCGTACTCACCTACACGCTCTCTGCCTACCTGTGCAATGTCATGATTAGTATGCTAAGAACCCCGCCAAGCTGTACCATCCACTTCCGTCGCTCAGACGATCGGTCAGCTGTCGCCCTGTCAGTCAGCTGACGGATCGGTCCTCCGGCTCACACTCCTGTTGGATTACTCGCCGCAATTACTCGCTTGATCGCACGGCTTCTTCAATAGGGCGAAGTTTGTTTTGTTGTGCCATCCCTCTGCAGTAAAACACACATGCACTAGGCATGTGGAGCTGAACATTTATTAGAGGAAACGGGGCCCGAAACGGCTTCACCCCATAATAGCCGTCACAGTGAAAAGCGAGGAACTTCCGAGGGCTCTCTGGGACAGAAACAAACTGAGGTGATGTTGATATTTCATCAGGAGGATGAAAAGGCCTTTTACATCTTCTGACAGCGATACTCCTGACTTATGCTTTGTACGTCTGGAAATAAACATGATAATTCTCGCACAACTTCCCGCTAGATTTTACCAGGCAATTGAGTACTGAATGCTGAACCTGAAATGAACCAGACTCATATGTCTACTCATAAGTGTGCTTATGTTTCATTTTTGCACCCAAAAATTAAATGAAATGCCGACTCTTGAGGAGGTTGTCTGACACGTTTCTTTAGAGATGGACACGTGGGGAGACGCAGGTAGAACAGAAGCCTGATCCCCGTTTCCTCCCATGATTACATTCTGTTCAGGCCCTGTTGCAGAGAGACGACCGAGCTTCAGCCACAGAATATGAATTTTATACCTGCAATGCAGCAGAAAAAAAGAGGTTTCTTCATGTAACAGCTAGCGTGCCGCGGCACTGGACAGTGAAGATCTGTCTTTGTGCGCGAGAGTTTGTATTAAAAAATAATGCTCTTATTTCTGCACTCTGCACTGAACAATAACAAAATTAGATCGCAGACCTTTGTTCGTCGATGTATTGTTCTGTTGTCTTTTCAAAGCTCAGATATTTTATCTGATCATTATCATTCTGAAGTCATTAGGGCGGATTTCTGTGTCTGAAATGACCAATGCAGTGACATATGCAACATGGGGGAAAGGAGACATTACTGCACTGCACTTTACTAATTGTGCATGTTTCAGTCCCAATCGAAATGAAAGGTTATTAAATTTGAGCCAAAATGATGTGAAATGACTAACTAGTAGGCAAATAGCAGTAGTAGGTAATTAAAAACTCATTTTAACCATTATCTTTGCCTTCACAGAGTCTACATAAGAGTGAGAGTTCATATTTCATTTAGAAAGACGAAAACTAAAATAAACCAGAGTCAACATAAAAAAAAAATGCTACTTTTATGGAGATTGCTCCAGTCAATAAATAATTTGGGTTATTCAGTGAGTCATTGCACAAGCAACCCTGCTCATGTCATTATGTTTATAACGTGTTTCTAAAGTTTAGGCAAAAAAGCGACTTTGTTAAGGTATGGAAAAAAAAGAATTACATACTTACAGAATGTAATTTAAGGACGCAATGCAACTTCAATAACAACTTTTCAAAATGTGCGTATGCATGTGTCGAATGTGCACTCAAGAAACACCCTTAATATGCAAATACATATCAATACATATTTTGTGAGACCATCCTTAAATAGTGTTTGTGCGTCCTGCAAAAGAAGCCACGAAGTTCACACGCAAGCTGCTACTGTTAAAACTAAAAATACAAATTAGATGTTAATGTTTGATGCCAACTGATGTGATAAAAACAACGCAGGAACATCAACTTCCTGATTTAAATCCTCCCCAAGGCCATAACAAGCCCCTGCCAAGGCCTTATAGTCTGTTATTTTATTCTGATTAAAGAATAAAGTGCTCTCTCCACGTACTGACACTTCACCACAGCTTCGAGGCATGTAAACAACCCATTATAGCATAGCAGCATGCCCTTGATTGCAGTGCAGTATTGTTCCGCTGTTTATTCATTGGACTTCTGTGTTTTGCATCACAGCGGGTCCAGGTGGTCTCCAGTTTGTCCCAAATATGCCGCAGCCCGGTGTGGTCTGCGTTTCCCACAAATGTTTCTTTTAACACAGGAAAACCGCAAGTTCACGTATCATTACAAGCGACAGGGTGTGTTTGTGTATGTGTGCGTGCGTGCGTGCGTGCGTGCGTGCATGCGCTTGTTGGAGTGTCCTCAAGGTGTCAGTTCACCTAAATTGCAATCCATATTTTCTCACTTACCCCAAACGGTGTCCAGCAACGAGGCGCGAGCAGTCCTAATAAAGAAGCCTGTGGGTTTTCCTGAGCAGTTGTTCCCAAAATAATTATCAGCAGTAAGAAACATCTATATTATAACTGATTTGTATACGTCAATATGGATATATTCTTTGCATGGTTTTGTCACCAATTAGAAAAGTCTCTAAAAAAAGAGAAAAACGTAAACCTACAACACCCCGACTTGCTAGGATGTATTGATTGGACGATTGCTAACCTTATCTGCAAAGAAAAATAATAATTCAGATCAAGTGCCAGAGGTCCGAATCCAACTGCGGTCTCTGGAACAAAGCCTCTCAACTCTACTATCCCATCGATCAACTGGAGTCAGATTATTGGAAAAAGAGTTGGTAATCTCACCCTTCCCAACCTCACCACAACAAGGTATCAACAAAATCAGAAAATAGTAAATTGCACAACGTCAATATGACATTTTGTTGCTGGAGGCAACGCAAGCTGGGAGATTAACGTGTGGAGAAAACCAGGGAATCCATAAAGCTGAAGGTCACGTAATACTCAAATAAACAAGCCAAATGGAGACCCACAGGAGGCTCACACAAAAACACTGTGTGTTTGCATAAAGCTTCGCCCTAATAAACACTTACTTGTAGCAGCCCGTTGCTTTTAAGATATCAACCAATCTGCACCTCTTCCAGCAAAACGTTAGAATTCATCATCACTCAAATCAAGTCAAGTGTGCACTTTGTTGATGCTTTGGAGGGAATGTGAAGAGTGGCTGCATCACAGTGCAGCACGCGACCATCATGGCGGGAAAAAAAACACGAAAATATGTTGGTAATTTGTCGTGTGTGAATTAGCTCGTTCGTGAGTGTTCAACATGAGCAGCAACCATCGCAACGTCACAACGATCCAGACGATCATATCCAACGTTTTTTCATCAACGCTCCCTCTGTTCGCTGTCTGACAAGTGACAGGGAATGAAGTACAAATGTTTGAAGTTGATGGAGGGGCTGCTTCGGGCCTCCACCTACACTGTCAGACCTGCAAAATAATGTCCTTACAAGGTGCTTTGTTGTCTCCTCGGTTGTTCACCTCATAAGTACAAGTGGCAGCAGCACCCAATCTGCTTTGGATTGTTTTTGGCAAAACACTGGCTATTTAGCCGTGAATCATGAAGCGAGCGACAACAGCATCGTTGTCTTCTGTTACAGTTCTGTAACAATGCGTACACACAAATTAGTGAAAATAAGTGTGCTTGATCTCCACCCGAGCTCAAATTACTAGCGTTGTACCAACAATTGATCCGCCGCGCCTCTCGGAATGACTGAAGCTTTTATCTGTGAAGCTCGTGTTCATCGGCAGATGGAGTTCCCTCGGTTGTCATGGAGAATGAAAATGTTCATAAATCAGCTTACTCACGAGCGTATCGTTTCACCCACGGATGTTTTGGGACGTACTGACTGTTCCTGGCCTCTCAGATAAATGATGAATGCTGCAAATAGTATTACGGGGAGTAAACGTAACCTTTTTTTTTATACAACATGATTATGCGGATAATTTAAGTGTGCATGTACATACTGTTTGAAAAATCTGGTACAAATTGCATATTTTGGATTTTGTGCATGCACAGGCTTTTCGGTGGTGAATTTTCAAAGCGTTATGAATCTGGTGCCAGAAGTCCAGCCAAGACTGTAAATGCTGTGAGTAATTAAGAAATCGCACAAGAGTGATTTACTTTGGGCTAATAGAATATTCTGCACATCTCTCCCATTCTAGCACCCTTCTGCGTGTCTTTTCATTTCACTGAAGCCTGAGAGTATAACTTTTTCATCATTTTAAATTGGATATCCCAGAATAATGGCCCTGTCTATTATTAATATACTGAATCCATCACAGCAGAAAGAATCAGGGTTTTGAAACCCCATGAAATATTTTGAGGGCTTAGAAAACTTACAATTTCTCTGCACGTACACCCTTCTGTCTGTGTGAAAGTGTGTCTGATAAGGATTTGAATGGGCAGCATTATCCGAGACCCTCACCGCCAAATCTCTTCTCAGTGGCTGCTAATAAGAGTCATTTACATCAGAGTTCACGTTGGACGGACGGCCCTGATTTGTTTTCAGTCACGTATTCTGTTCAAATTGAATTGAGAAAATAGGTTTTGACAACATCTTAATTAAGACTGATCTCAGATTGAAGGCTAATATCATATTGACAAATGGCTTTATGGGTTCAGTATTTTTTTTCAAGTTGCTCCTCAACTACCGTCTGATGAATAAAAGAAATTCAGTGTATTGACTTTCGAAACAGCAACTGAGAAATGAGACCAAAAACAGCACCAAAAATTGTGTTTTCTCCATATTTTCACACAGCATGTTTATGCTGTTTTATGAGCTTCATCCACTCAATGTGATTTAGAGTATTTTATAAAGTAATAGTACTTTTAGTAATACAAATATTATGTAAATATCATCATATGAGAATGTACACAACTGAAAAAGACTGTTTACACAAACTAACAATAAAAAGTCATAATAATTTAGTATCTAACCTTTTGCTGCTACGCAGGCAGATATGAAGTGATATGCCTTTTAACATTTAACAAAGAAAACACGCTTCATATTTCCTTTCTTAAAAGCCTCAGGTTAAAGCAGTTTTAAAAAGGAAAAACTCATGCTGTGCTTGGTGACCTTGTAATGCAGATTGATTCATGAGAAAGCCAGGAAACAGGTTATTGGATGAAACTCATGATAAAAAAAAAAAAAAAAAAAAGTTTGGTGGCGAATTGGTGCAGCCTGATTGCAGTAGATATGATTGAAAAATAGGTCAGCTGACCACCTGCAGCATCTCAAATATGCCTCCGGTGCATTACTGGAAATATCACCACGCTTTGTGGATACATTTCAGTGTGAAACCGGTTATTGTAACTGTAATAAACCAAACTTTAAATCAATGATTTTGAGATGCACCTAACCTCTCTTTGCAGTGTGCACGAGGGACAATCATTTCTCTTCTGCATGTGTGTAAATCTCTTCTTCTGCATCATTTGTTGCTTTGGATGTCCTCTCACCAGTTACGCACGGCTCCGTGGGGAACCGATGACCTAGAAACAGAGATTCTGTCAATTGGCCTCAAAGCAAATTTCAGATGGGTTTCAGAGGTCTGAATCCAACACTAGCGTAGTAAAATGCAGATGCCAGTGTGTGTATGAGTGCGCATGCACCAAAGGATATTACTGGGATGGGTTTGAAGAGCTCCATTATGAGGAGTTAAGGGTAGAGTTAAGGGTCCACTCAGGGCAGACCAACGCAACTCTCCTCCGCCGCGTCCACCCCCAGTATTCATCGCATCGAGGTCCCGTGGTTCCTGAGGTAACAAGACGTCCCGCTTCACACCATCCAGATCTCGAGCTCACCCTCTTCACCATCGCTTGCCTTTGCATGAAGCATCTCCTTCACAGAAAACAAGCTCCAACTCAAGACCTGCTTCAACCCACCCGATGCGTTTCAATGGCCTTACTCTTTTCTTGGCCCAAGCTTACTTCAGTCACGAGGCTGTTCCGTTTGTATCGCGGAGAGTCGATTCGACCCCAGTGTGAAGTAGTCACGTTAGCATACTGTGAATATTTCTTTTGGCAAATTGGGCTTTTAAATGCTTCGGTTGGCTTGTCTGTGTGATTCTAAGAGGAGGACTGTGGGTGCTGGTAAACCCCCGAGAGGCGCATGGGATTTACTGCTTGCATGCTTCATTGTTCCACTTCTATGAGAAAAAAAACTCTCTAGAGATGCTTAGCTTTCCCATAAAGAATATTTAGTATTTCCATCAAAAGAGTAGAAGTATTTGAGGTTTGGAGTTTTTGAAGCTTTTGAGGAGCCACATGTTTGAGGTTCTTTAAAACTGCAAAAAGTCAGGCGAGGAGGAGGACATAATTGAGGGATAAGTTTAGTTTACTAACATTGTAATGTTTATACCTGTGTGTGCAAGGAGGACATGAACTGGTGTTTCATACTCGGACAATTGGGTCCAGTGTTTGTTTGTTGCTCCGTAAATGCCAGTTTGTTGCGAGTCAGCCGGTCCTCTCGAACACTCTTCGCTCTCGCCTCTTCATCCGAGATCTGAAACATCGCCGCTTCTCTCTCTCACTGCATTGGTCTTGAATCAACATACATCCACGAACCCGGCTAATGTTCCCTGAAGGGGGCCGAATCCCAAAGGGTTTCGCAAGAAGAGCAAGTTGTGTCCCTTGTTGTGTGCCTCATTAGAGATAATTGCATACACTTATGCAAAGTATAGGAATGTGCTCTATCTCTGGAGGTTTGACACATCTCCTCTTCCACTTGTTCTTTTCAATTTTGCCTCCCTATCTAATCTCTTAGCCTGTGCAAAAACTGAAAAGTCTCTATTATGCTAATCCCCCCACTCTGCCTCCGTTTGAATGGTGTCATTCGCTCTGTGTGTGAATGTTGTGCTTGTCTCTTCTCCCATTGTGTGTTTTAGATCCATAATCTAGCCGCTGCTTTTTAATGCTCATTTGGCGTGCGCCCTCCAAAGAGCATACATGTTAACCAATGCAAAAAAAAAAACTACTTAAACTCAGGTGGAAAAGTTAAGAAGAATTTTTATCTGTTTTAGCAGAAACAGATCAAACAATAACTCCTGTTCCAATGAAGAGAACAAAACTTTTTAAACCAGAGCAAAAGTGGAAGGATGTGTGCGGCCCATTCTGCAAGGGAATGACTGAGGAATTCTCTTCAAGGATGAAGCAGCGGCACTTCACTGCCACATTAGAGAAATAATCAACACACACTCAAAAGTTAATGCCAGCATACTTGATGACATTTATTTATGGAAGCATGATGCCTTCTATCAGACTGTGACCTTATTAACACAGTAATCACAAGGGTGGAAGTGATCTTACAGTCCATGGTTTTATTCCTCATGGAACATGCATATTATGTTAATTCATTAAATGCATTAGTTAGAGTGAAACGTGTGACTTCTGTGGCTTCTATACGCAGAAGAGATGAAGGCATTTTGACTGTGTTCAGCCATGGGAAGAAAACAAAAAGAGTGTGTCCGTGCACACTAATAAAGCCACACACCCGAAAACATCCCCACGCACTGGAAGGTAGCACGTAGGACATGAAAGGTAAGGTTATCAACAGCTCGGAAACTTGGCTGTCGCGGTCGGTCGATTTATGTTAAATGGTTTGTACGACTTGAATGGCTTTTATTAAATGACACATTAAATGAGAAATACAGAATTGGACCCCAATTACATGCTTAGTCTGCAGATCTGTCAACAGTTAATTACACGATCCTTGTCGCATACACATGCATGGTTCCTCCCGTGATTATCACTGATCTGATAAGGTGTAAAAATATGAATACATACACCATATCCATGTATGCGTGAGTCACGCTTATCAGTTGCAACCTTCAAGAGGGCTGGAGGTGTTCAGACAAGAGCCCTCGCTGTCAAGACACACGTGTAGTTTACTTGACGCCTTTTATAACTATTTCTTGCAAATGAGATAATAACAAACTGTTCCACGTGTTAATGAGTGCAAAAAAAAAACCCTATTAGGCCTGAAATTGAAATGCACGGCGACACGTTCGAGTTGGATCTAAAATATATATAGGGGGACGTTGTAGGATCCACACGTTTATGTATGTTTATGATAAGATGTTTTATTGGCCCTTTAATTGCTCCTCCGTCTCTTGGTAGCTTGTAGCTTGTGGGTGCAGAAGGGCTGAATATTATATATTGTGGTCAGTATTTCAAAATGTCAAGGGAGGTTGCGTTTTCTGTAAGCACTGTTTGAAAGCAGCGAGACAACTTTTAATTTCCCCTCGGGACATGATTTCCATTGATGCTGTCTTCCAAAGCCTCGGAGCTTATCAGCGTGATTATCACCGTTAATATGGACTGTTCTAAAGCAGCGCCGTTGATAAATGCTAGCCGTGATTCCCCTTTCGGAGGAATGAGAATGTTTATTAGACGAGGTTTGTAGGAACAAGAGTGCAAGACAATGATGCGTTCATGAACTGCACTGGGTTTTACACCTTCGATGATCCCGTCAAATAAACACTTTATAGCCTCTTGATGCTGTCGTGCAAACATGCCGAGGTGACTTAATATACTTATACTATATACTATATACTGTCAACGGAGTATTTTCTTTTCTAGCAGTGTTTTTTACTAGAACATTTTTAGGTGAAGCAATCAGTGAACTGGGCAAATGATTAATGCTGCTCAATAGAATCTGGAACAGCAGTTGGGTTTCAATTACAGAGACGGTTGCCTGCTTTCACTATTGCATGTGAGAGGTCACAACACATCAATCAGTATGGGGAAAGTGCCAATTCTGCAGTGCTGGTCGGTAATGTTATGTAAATACGGTGGGACGCCGTTATGTACCACAGACGGAAGGGAAGTCACCCGACTTCGACCGTCTTAAAGGCACTCGATCTGATGTCGAATGACAGTTGAAATGAAACGCAACGCAGTCATTGACGGGTGTTTGTCCATACGTATGTTTGATATCGAAAGCTCGATTGCAATACATGGTGGTTACGGACGCTGCCCAGGAAGCACTTTTGCTCCAAAGGCGCCGGTTCGGCTCTCGGGTGGGAAAGAGATAGTTGTTGTCATGTGATTGCAAAGGACGGATCCTCATTGATATATGTAAATAACATTTAGGCGGTCCTCATCCGTGCACTTTCTGGATCGAAGGTGTGTGTTAATGACAGGTGTTGATCATTGCTCATTTCCTCTTCATCAACAATCCTCTTAATCTGAGTATGGGATTGTGTGTGGATTGTGTGGCTGAAATCAAAGGGACGGGCCGATGACTGGAGTTGTGGGGAAGGGGCAGGGTTTGAAAGAGCCAGGCGGGACAGGCGGAGCGAGACAGTCTCTGAGGCAACTGCATATTTTGGTTTCATTTTCTATTAACCAAGATGGATCATCACCAGGCTAAACCTCAATTTGTTAAATGGTGATAGTGAGCCCCAATCAATCCACTGAAATGTTGTGAGTGGTTTCATTTTAGGAACAATGGATCTGGGGACAAGGAGGGCAGTGATGGAGATTGATGTTAGTGGACTAATGGACTGTCCGTCTAAGCACTCACTATGGACAAATTCTGTAATCAGGCCACAGACTCTGGTTAGCAGGGAGGTAGCCGGTTGCCTTTTCAATTTCTGAGAGAGTGTGTCTTGGCAAAAAGCCTCATTTCCCAAAGCCTCCTATTACTGTGATCTGCATTTTAATTGTCACTGCATTCAAATGCGCATCTGCGGCACAAAAGCTCTCTGAATGAAATGTTATGACCTTGATGATGCCGCTCTTGGTTTTCTATTTCTCTTTCTATTCATTCTAAGCGTATCGTCTCATTCTCTGTTTTCCAACTTCTTCTACTCAGCGGCACTTTACTTCCCGTTGCAATGGGCGTTGCGCCTGATCAACACACTGGAGTGGAACTATTACAAACGTTGACCTCAGGCTGGCAACAGAATGTACAGTATACATTATTACTTAGGTTACACTTAAACACGTAACAATTAAGTTTGATTGTATACGTTTTTGTAAACTACACCAATTGTTTCCGTTTCGTTTGACTTAACGAAGGAAATGGTAATGCATTGCATATATTGTATTACAAGTGAACATGTCTATGATACTACTGCTTTGTAGCTAATGTTTCCCAATGTTCAGGAAAGCATATAACCAAAAAGGTTAAAAGTTCGATATTGAAAAAGCTAAATTGAAAAGCTCCTTTCGAAACATGAACATGCAATTGCAGATTTACTTCCATGGCTTTTCTCCTTTCTACTTTTCTTTTCATTTGATACTTTCATCATGTGCTCACGTGAGGCAACCGACTTCAATCGACACTGCAACCTGCAAATCTAATTTGAATTTGTTTTGCACAACCTGGATACCCCACAATTGAAGCCATTTCAATAAAATGGGCACTACAAAGGGGGGGAGGACAGCTATAATTCATGTTAATGCAACTCGGACCAGGCGGTGAGTGAACTGCATGACTCAGACATTGGAAGAATTAAGTAGTAACAAAACATGCGTATGAATTTGTGTGGATTTTAGGGATTTCAGATGTCAACACCGGCAATGTTTAATCCACAAGAGAAATCTTTGTGTAAAAGTGACAAGGCGAGGAAGACGTTTCGTGATGAGAACGGAGATGCATGTGTGTCACGTTGCCATGGCGATCATAGCTGAGCTCTCTGGCTCTCCTGTCAGGTAATGGAATCGTCTCAGGCGCAAACACGAGGCGAGTGTGTCGCGAATGCAAAACCACCGGTCTCATTCTCCAGCCGTCAGACTGACGGAGGCTTCGAGACGGCGGCTGACCAGCATCTACAAGCTGACAGAGCGAATCAGAGCAGACCCCTTGATGTCCCCGGAGACGGCCTGGATGATGGACATTTTATCTTATGTTCTTTATAGTGTGGAACAAATGTGGTGTTTGGGTTAGCATTGAAATCGTTAAAGTAGCTGATGACAATTACGCAGTCGAGTACCTTTAAAGTTGGGTGCCGTAGAAGCGAGGCCAGAGAAACCTGCCATTACTGCTTTGACCCAGTTTTTTTCACCCTATCAAACCAATAGATCAGTGGTTCTCAGACTTTTTATACCAAGTACCACCTCAGAAAATACTTGGCTCTCCAAGTACCACCATAATGACCAACACTATACAGTAGCGTAGTAGGCATAAGTATTCATCAAAAAACAAAGCAGAGGTTTTATTCCTAAAGAAGTATATTTATATCTAAATATTTATATTTATTTCAGTGATTCTTTGGCGGACCACTAGAGAGAGCCCTGAGGATCACTGCAATAGACGGTTGGTAAATTCAAGTTTTTTATTTAGTATTTTGTCCTTTATCAGATTACAGAACAGATTGACTGTGCCAGTGGTTTTTTTAAGTGTAAAAGAGTGCCATGCCCTCATTCAGTTGCTGGTAATTCACACTTTTATGGCCATCATCAAGGTGTCAGCAGAGGTAAGCACAGCTCAGTGCACGAGCACATGCGCACGTACACACAGTGTGCATCACTTTCTAGCCCCCCGGGGCCAAGCGGCCGTCTGTGGTCTTAATCACTCTCACTTGGGGTGAAGACGGGTCACTTTAATCTCAGTGTTAAATCACACTGACCTATCATATCTCTGATGCTGACCTCTACATGACCTTTTCATGTGCCGTGCAGGATGTGTCCCTCACTCGGTGGCTGTTTGTGGCTAGTATGAGCAAGAGCAGGTCACCACAGGATTACAACATGATGGAATTTGGCCTTTAAATTCTGTTTGCAGAAATTCTGTCTCCATCCCCTGTCTTTTAATTGGATAGATTTACAAAGCTTTTACGAGGATTCATTGGTTGTCAAAGCAGTTGTGCTTTGCAGTGTATTGACCTGGAATTTAAACAATTAACAATTTTAACCGATTTTATTTGTTAGACTTTTGACTGCTGGGCATATGCACAACAGACTCGGGAGTGTCGTGTCATATTACCTTGAACGAGGCATGCATATTGGAGGAAAGAGTCTCGCTGAGCAACACGGCAGCTGAGATGTGCGGATGTGACAATGAAACACAGCTTGTGAAGAAGCAGGAGAAGCTTCGGAAGAAGGATTTCTGCAAATCTCACTGTTCCTGTGACAACTCGTCGCAGTCATGACCAATGACGCCGTTTACCTTCCCCACCACAGAGATGAACATAGCGGCGGGATTTTTTTTCGGGTTGCTGTTGTTGACTGACTGTGACAGGAAGCTGGTAGACTGGTGAGCACTGATAAGGAGACAAAACGCAGCCGGGGGAAGACGGAGGCGAAGGTCATTGAGTCTGACGCTCCTCGCCCACAGACGCAACTCTATCCTAGATGTGTATTTGCAGGCCACAATCGCATCGACACAAATTTATCAACAAGGCAAAAGTGTGAAAAGTCACAATATTATCATGTTAACCTAATGCCGACAAAGCCATACGGACACATCGTGCGTCACAGTAAGGGTGCGACGTTGAGAGTGATGGCTTGAGACTGGCGTCACCGTGCGGGTTTGAGACTCACTATGAACCGCTCCCATCACCACGCGCCCGAGGACCAGTTGGGAAATCTACTCACAGGGTGCGAACTGAAAATGCCGGCGTCTGACAGCCTCACATCTGCCTTTTATTTTCACCCAGTAGGAGCAGATCAGATGTCAGGGATTCACATTAAACAGCTTCACGGGGGGGCTTCGACTTCACTTCACGCTTGTTATACAGCTAAAGAATTGTTTTTGAATTGAAGCGAATCCAATTGCTTAAATGAATGTCAATAAAATCCTACTTACTTTATTGATTTAACCCATTTTCCCTGGTTTTTCCCCCCTTTCCTGCACAGATTCTGCGGAACTTTTCACTTTCTGCGGAAATAATTTTGAAAAAAATGAGCGGTATTAATGCTGCCGAGGCAAAGGAAGAACAGATGTGATTATTTCAATGACCCCAGTTACATTTATGCTCAAACTACTGCTTGTATTTCTTATGAACAAGGGGTTTATTCCTCTTCATCTCACTGGCACTCCAATTAAATTGTGTTTAAAATGCCAAGACGTTTCCCACTTTGCTTTGAAATCCTGTGCTTAGTATTAATCCAAAAATGTTCATTCTTTTTATCTGGTTTAGATTCCTGTTTTTATTCATGCTGAGCTCTGAAATACGCCCGTACTTGAGCGGTCAACCTATTCAATTGGGATGTGCTCTCATTTTAAGTGGGACCGCCATTATCTCTGGCATTTTGCTTTTACTTGACATCAGTAGCTCGGTGTGTGTTACTCTGCATTAACTTGACTTCGATTTGTCAGGCTAGACAGATAGACACGGTGAACCATTCCCATCAATTCCATTATTCTGAAAACAAAAACCCAAAATCAAATTTCACAGTCATGGAATTCATGCTCTATACAGTTTTTACAAATCATAACTGTAACACAAGGAAAAAGGAGAAAAAACTGAACACAAATCCAATCTTTTCTAAAGATATCAGGTTCATGCAGACCCCCCAATCTAGGAAGGGCAATTTCATCTATTTCCACTACACACACTTGCACATACACACACACACACACACACACACAAACCGATGGGCTCATTCGGAATGGACTATTTCCCCAGTGCTGCGAAGCTCCATTACTGACTGAGCGGGCATCTCGATTACTCCGTCTGACACAGTGACAAAGCGCGGCACCTCTCGTCGAAGCTCCTAATGGGCCACTTACTATCACGTAGTATCCAAACACCCGTTCAACCGGCCCCGCAGAGATTCCCGCTGTGCTTTGTCCCTCTGAACGACAGTGAAAGCTGCTTTTAATTAATGAGCAGTTATGAGAAAGAACACAACGCAGACTTCTACGGTAACGCTTGTTTCCAATGAAGTGGTTTGCTGAACCAGGTCAGGTACATTTTCTGCCACATTCGAAGTGAAATCTAAAGGCAGTTTGGGTTGATTACAGGCACTAGTAACTATTTTCATATTTGATTTTTGGGCTTTTGGGCATTTATTTATGTTGGCATGCGTGCGTGCATAATTTACTTTGTTACAAATACAGGCCTTTTTTTGGATCCTTAAGCCTTCTGGCGTGAGCTCACTGGTCAGAACACAACTCCCCAATCCTTCTGAACCACGCCAAGTGAGTCCAGAGTTTACTTGAAAACAACACACATTATTCATCTCCATATGGCCGGTCACGTTGGCGCAAGCAGTGGACCACAGGAACAGGGCTCCGTGACTCAGCCCCCCCCCCCGAGTGCGTCCACATGGCCTCCTTGGCTCCATTGGACACGGATGACACATTAGCCACCGATGGCGTGCCAGGTAAATCCCACCCCCAGACGCGGTATCACTGAGGTCTGTGATAGCACACAAACTGTGTTTGTTTTGGAGCAGTTTGGGCTCACGCAGTCTCTGTCATGTTTTCGTTTATTTGCCTCAGGGCGTCTTGCCGTTGGGTGTGAAGCGGCGCGTGGCGAAGAGACGCACTGTAGGAGACGACGGAATAAGCGTCTGGGTTTTAGGTCATTCTGCTTTTGGGTTGGAGGAAGATCTTGTCAACAGCAGGCGTACAGTCGCCGATGCTATTTCCAGCATTTGCCACGTTGTTTCTTTCATTATTTACCCCGCCTGAGCAGAATTCCCCCACTGGCTTCGAAGTCGGCCCCCCAACCTTAATCATGCTGCACCTGACTCTAATGGAATGAATTGCGCAACTCAATGAGTCAGTCGGGTTCTAAAAATACACATTTTCCATCAACGAGAAGGGAAAAATAGTGTTCTGATGTTGCCGCAGTCATTTCTGCGATGTCATTTGATGACGTGCATGATTAAGGTTGGCTTTGATGTTCTTTAATGTTTGGTGTCGACTTTTGACACAGCTAGAAACCTGCTGCAGCCCAACGGCGAATACCCAGACGAGAAATACAGAAAGCAAAAGTAGCACAGTTATCCATAAAACGCCGCACGCGCTGTGAGGTGAAGCATTGAACTTGCGTCAGTCGTTGTTTCCTTTCTTTTCATTAAAAGCAGCCAGTGTTGATTTTGATGATGAAAAGTGACTGGTTCCCTTTGGTCACGACCTCGCCGTACTTTCTGTGGCTGTCAATTGGTGAGTCTAAAACAACAAGTTATGCTTCTGATTCAGTGAATCAGTGTAAACCTCAACGAGCAACAGCCAATTAACTCCTGATCAAGATCAATAGAGCCAATGAGTGTTCAATATGATCAGCTCTTAACCTTTCCGTTTATAGTTTGGGAAGGAACAAAAGAAGCACACGTAAGGAGAGGGAGAAGGAGACGCAAGGTTCATTAAATTCCATGGACACAAGCCTCGAAGCTGCCCTTTATAACGATGGGAGTCCGTTGTGGCCACCTTGTACCGGCCGCGAGTGCCGAAATACTCCTGCAAAGGTTAAATTAGTGTGTCTGCCCTTATAACTCCTTCCACCTCCTCTCTCATTGAGATGCATTTTAGGCATCAATAACTCCTTGAATATGGAGCTCTGACCGAGAAGACTACAATGCACACGAGCCCACCCTCACTGTGTTTTTGCGGATAACATTAACCAGAGCTGGATTCCCGTCACGTCCTGCGGTGGATGCGATTGAAAGAGATGTAACTGGCTTTGCTTGCTGTGCATGTATCACTTCGCGCTCCACCTGTTCCTCTGCCCTAACAACACCGCAGTGTGTTGGCAGAGGTTCCAAATAGGCAAAAAAACTCACAAACATGCACTTAAATGCACGCACACAATTACACAAAATGTGTAGAAGCAAACACCTCCACAGGCCCATGGAGAGACGTTTGTACACGCACCCTCGCACACACCAAACAACAAACACACTACTCCCAGTTAGACACCCGCTCGCTCACAAAGTTTCCCCTCCCGAACATCCAACAGCTGCAACAACAGGAGGTTAGAGGAGTAGAATAAATGAACAACATCTGCAGACTGCAGATTAATGGGAGAAATCATCTGTAAATTAGGCATGCAGCTTATTCATTGGATTAGATAGAATAGTCTTTATTGTCATTGCACCAGCAGCGGTACAACGGAATATGGGGTGCTCCCACGGAGCCATCCTTGCACCATTTAAAAAAAACAAGTGACAACATGCAGAATCAACGACAAAAACAGGTTAAAGCAAACGATGTACACATAAAAGAGGCATGAAGATCAATACAACCAGAATAAATAAATTAAAAAAAATATGTATATATGTGTACCTGCATGTGCATGTCATCTATACATACATACGCCTACATATACATATACACATACACACACAAAAGTGACTGTAGTTTAGTGCAGAAATAAGGGGAAAGTGGACTGATTGTCTACTATTTCAGTGAAAGAATCGGAGGCTTATATGTGTGAGTGTCCCTGGGTGTTAGCAGTTCGTATAGCCCAGGGGGAAAAGCTGTTTGTCAACCTGCTGGTGTGAGATTTGGTTGACCTCAAACGTCTCCCCGAGGGCAACAAGTCAAACAGGGGGTCATCCGGGTGTGAGGGGTCTCTTGCGATGGCCTTGGTTCTTCTGAGGCAACATGATATGGAGATGTTTTCCCGGCTGAGGAGAGGGCAGCCAATTACCTTCTGGGCAGTGTTTGTAACCCTCTGTACCGCCTTCCTGTCCTCAGCTTTGGAGCCTGCGTACCACACACTTACACAATGTGTATGATAGAAAGCCAGCAGCAGCTTCATGTCCAAACTGTCCAAAGCTTATGCATGCAGAGAGAGAGAGACAGAGAGAGACAGAGCTTTAAATATGAACTACAACAAAGAGACACATTTCTTTGCAGTATTTTCTCCGGGGCGTTAATATTTGTCATGGTCCGTTGTGTTACACCATTTTATCACAGTTTGAGTGGGACCACTTATTAACTCTTCCCCTGTCAATACATCAGGAGGCGAACAATAGATTGATGCAACGGTGTAGGGGACGTCCCACCGAATACCCAAGGAACCCGTCATGTAAAAGAAGAGGTAGGATTCATTCATCACGGACGACATGTAGAACATTTGGAACCCACACCAAACCATCTAGATCGGTAAACAGGACTACACTCGAGGGCTTGACTGACTGAAATGGCCTTTGAAAATACGAATGCTGAACTTAGAGAAGGATCTCTAAGCAGAGGAAGTGGAATAGCACTGCTGTCAGGCTGAACTGAGAGACGTCGCCTTCTCCAGTATCAGATCTCCAACAAAAAATGCCAAATGGCACCCCAAAGTGGTCTATCAAACTCCAGCCATGCAAGATGTTTGAAATGTTATTCATCCATCACGGAAAGAATTTTGAGCACCGAAACTGCTTCAAGAAATTTGGGAATTCGTCCGACTGGGTAACCTGCTCTGAAGTGGGCGGGACATGTTTGGCAAACCACATTGAAGTGTTTAAAGAACATTGCAAACAGTGGAATAAAATATTATTTAGTTCTTGAGCAGAGAGATGAACGGAATCGGCTTGGGCCTGCTGACTGAAAGAGGTTCTAAATATGCTGAAATGCAGTTTAATTAAAGCGCTGTTAGGCGAGTTCAAGGTCTATCAAAAGACAACCTCTCCCTACAATCATGCATTTGTTTTAATTACTATTTGTAGCGCTGGATGTGGATACTTTTTTACAAAAACAAAGAGAACAATGAACTATAAATGATGATGAACAATGGTCTGTTTATTCATCAAGCGTCCCCTTGAGTTAGATGACAATGTAAATGTGACACTAATTACTATTAATTCAAATTTCACACGGACAGACTTTTCTTGACAAAAGAAAAGAAAGACACAGAAAGCAGTTTTGAAACTGTATTAATTAAGATGAAAAGTTTTGATCTCCAGCTAAAAAAAATGTGTAGCTGACATAGTCATGCGGCTGTTATGATTAAATAAAAACACACATTTAACTGAGAAAAATCACAGTAATTATATCATTTCTTTAGACCTCACTTTATCTAAAACCCTACGACCCCAGAGGCAAAGTAATTAAAAGTAATTACATGCTGGTGAACAAGTTTTAAGACACAATCGCACTAGCATAGAAATGTCAGCAGAAAAAAGAGAAAACAGCCAATACAACTGTCCGTTCTGAGAGATTGTTATTCTGCTTTTATTTATTTGTGTTTCGGTATTTCTTGCATTCGTTGTTTTAGTATATATATATATATATATATATATATATATATATATATATATATATATATATATCAGGTATGACAGCCTATTTCTTGGTGTTGGCTGAAGATGAATGTCCCCACACCAATATTATGTAAATGGATCAGATAAATAAAAGCTCCCTGTAAAGGTCGAGGCGTGAAAAATCTCATTCAAGCTGAGGCGAAAATGTTGAAAACTGAAATAAACTATTTGTAAAAAGACGTGTCATGTGCCTCTTAAGGTCCGTGAACACTCCTCCAACTCCTAATAAGTCAGTGTCCCGAACAAAAGGACTGACAAGCAAGAAGGCTAAAACTAGTGGGGTGACTGAAATATCTGATGCAAATCTACAATATTAGCGAAGACCATTAAAAAAAAGTGCAACTTGTTTTAGGAAATTCATCATAATTTGTCTCTCATTTGCAACAATTTAATGTAGCCATTGAATTAAAGTGTTAAGCAGAGAGTGTGACATTATAAGCCAGCATCCAGTTTGACGGTTTCTAAGCGCGCTGTCATCGGCACGTGCGCCTGCTGCAGGACAAGGTAAGGGCCAAGCTAAATGCACGCAGCGTGAGCACATTGATCCGGGGGGGCCATGGTTTCAGATCACTGGCCTCCCGCTGATGAAGTGTACACGGCAGTTGAAGTCAATCTGTCGATTCTGTGTTAGACAAAATGCTGTAATTGGACTGGTGAGTTCTCCTCAAGTTCCCTTCCGCAGCAGGTGCTTTTAAAAGTACCTGTTCTCCACACGAGGTCTGCAGCTGGACCATGTTCTGAAAAATGGCATCTTAATTTAAGTCTATTCTTTTTCATGGTAATGAGGGGCGTTTTTTTCCTGCTAATGAGAATACATGGAGGGGAGCAGTGAAAAACGTTTGTCCTTCAAGCAGGAAGCTGAAAAGATCCACGTGCCTTTATTAAATAATATCTGCTGTGGCTCTTCCTTTTCCACCGCCGTGCCCTTTTGAACCAGCTGAAGCGCATCAATTGGTTTGGTGCTAATAAGCCCTCACAGGATCGTGATGAAAATGTGCAACCTGAGCAACTTTGTACTGTAATCAGAGTTCTGAAGAGGTCGCCTGTTGACTGACTGTTTTATTAGCTTGAATGCAGCTTGCAGTGTGAATTATTAACAGTAGGCCATATTTTTTACAATTTTTGACAATTTGTAGGTGGTTTTAAGACAGTTTGTGACAGAACAAATACTTTTGCATCTTGTTTATTATTTTCAGCATCATGATTCACTCCGAATTTCAATATGTTAATCGGGAGTGACAAAAATCTGTCAACCGTGTGGTTCACGCAAATCATTACTTCGAACATCACTTTCATTCACATCACGCCAATATAGATATCTAACAAATAGGCATTTAACAAATTGCTCAATTCTTCTGACAAATCCTCCTGTTTCACAAAGCCCAAATCTGATTTAAAGGCATGCTATGCAACATTTATCAGTTAATGTGTTCCATAACGTTTTGGATGATTAAATGAGTAATTTCAGGTCGATGCAACCCCCGGTTGCATAGTGTGCCTTTAATAAAATAAAATCCTGTCACATTAACTTGCTGACCGGTGGTGTTTTCTGATGTCAAAGCGCATTGTTATTACTACATCTTTGTTCACAGAGGAGCTTTTTACAGTTGCACATCAGGTGAAATGCCACGTGGTTCTTATCTCAAACCTGTAAATTTCATTCCATGCGTCAGGCTTCACAGGTCAAGGCAAATTAAAGACTGTTTTATCACAATGGAATCTCGTAGGAGACCACTTTAACTAGAAGGACTTAAGTACTAAGCTGCATTGTGAATGAATGGAGAACAAAACATTACAATCTCTAAATCCTTTCAATTGAATATCTTTTGCACCCTGGCTTTGAGTGTAAGACTTTTTCGCCACACGCCCCCACTCTTGACTCAGATGGATTACTATTATATTATATTTGGCAAACCTTTTCAAACATCACTCCATTTTGTCATTAAACATCAACGGCTTTCTCGCGCAAAGAGCGAATGAGTGGCTTCCAACAATCCAACAATAATCATCAACAAGACAAGTCGTGTGCGTGTGACTTGTTTTAATCTGATCATTCATGCTCTTCATGCTCTTCACACCCCCTTCAGCGACCCCCCCCTTCCCATGTGTGCCTGTATCTGTCTGACATACAGTGCCTGATTACAAAGGTCGTAGCATGGCAAAGCTCCTGGCTTACCCCAAAGAAGGAAGGTGCTCCAGGGATAAAAAAAAAGCAGCCACACAACTTGTCAACGAGAAGGTGCAAACTTTTAACTGGTGCTGCGTGTTGAATGTGTTGGTTGATTCGTGCATGAGTGTGTGAATGTGCATGCTTGAGTGTGTGCTCTCTCTCTCTCTCTCTCTCTCTCTCTCTCTCTCCCTCTCACCAGTATTTTTGGAAAGTTGTCCTTGAAGCTCAAAGTGGGATGAGCCAAAAACCCCAAAAAAACGGCCATTGACTTCCATTTCTTTATCATTGTACCCAAGGGCATGCTGATATAACGGACACATCCTCCTGTTATCTGGAGTGAGCCGCAACACAGGCTGATACTTTAAATTACTCCACATTTAAAAACATGTACATTGTACATTCAAGTAGTTTATCTGTACCCTCTGAATTTCTTCTAAAGGTGCAGAACTTTGTCAAGGTGATCAAGGCTGATATCAGGGTCTTAGCCTGTGTGTGTGTGTGTGTGTGTGTGTGTGTGTGTGTGTGTGTGTGTGTGTGTGGGTGTGTGTGTGTGTGACGATGAGAGAAAAAGTGAGGTACTTAAAAAATCTTTTGAATATCAAGTCATATCACGGTCCATTGACAGATTAAAAAATGAGGGTTTAGCTTATTCTCATTCGCACGCAGACATAGTTGTGAGTTGGGTCATCTCCACCAAATTCCTATTGAAGTGGATTTGGAGACGAGGGCCCTGGAGATTAAAGAAGAGCACTGAATTTGCATCTGCAGGTGGTGTCCTTGGCCCTTATTAAAGCTTACACAGCGCTCTCCAAAAAGAAAGCCCATGATCCCTTTCAACCCCAACCCACACTCTAATTGTGCTCTACGGCCCAAACTGTCTCTTCTTTACACGGACCACGTTACTCTTGAAATTGTTTATTTTTTTTCCAACATCGCAAATGAAGACTTTTCTTAATGCGCAGAATGTCGAGGCACAACGGGAGGAGGAGAGACAGCCGAGCCTGGGAGAATCTGTCCCTCTGGGACGGACCAGCGTGCCGATGTTCTCCTGCCGACTGGATGTGTCACTCCCTCCCTCTGATGTCACTGCGTGAGGGTGCCAGTTTAATCTCACATAGCAGATGTTTAGAGGAAGACAAATCAAATTTAGCTCTTGCTTATGGCACCAATCAACACTCCATTCTGACAGTTTTATTTCACTTCGGTAAAAGCCACTTTTGATTCAGAAGGCACATGAATGCGGAGGAGCTCTCTGAAGAGGAGTGGGCACATTACACGCACGCGTTTTTCTATTCGTGGCATCTTTATGTTACGCGTTCACAATGAAGGTGATGGGTCCCATGTTGCTTTCAAACTGCCGTAAGTAAGTACAAGTCTGCAAGGAAGCCCAAGTGAGGAGGGCAACTTGAGCCTCTCGTTGCTGCGAGAACCTTCCCACTGAATGCAATGATTTGGATTCTTCAAAGACCTCTGTCCTACCTGCGCCTTCTTTCCCACACGGGTGCAAAAACTAATCACACCCCGGCGAACTCGCACTACACGTTTCCAAAACACTCGCCCGCGCCCCATGGTGTTCGGTGCCAGCATGCATCATGATTGGATGGAGAAAACAAACAACCCGGATTTTGTCCAAGTGTTGGAGTTTGTTAGAGCTTTATTGTGCCTCTCTGATGCCTCATCCCTGTCCACCGACGGTGAGCTTTGTTTTTCCTTGATCAAAAGCTCTATGAGAAGGTCAAGTCAGAATTCATTGTTTTTTCAACTGATCCATGTTGTCAGGTTTACAGACAAAGAAAGACTTTTACCTGCTGCTCAAGATGAAGACACATAATAAACATCTTCTGGGAAACATGAGTATCAATGCAACAAGTTTGGGCGAACTTTTGAAGGGGTCATTGGTGGTGCGTGGAGTACAGAGGGTGTACTGGGAATCACAAGGTTGGTGGTTCAAACCCCATCTGCTTCATGTCCAAGGTCAAAGTGTCCCTAAGCAAGACACCTAAATTCTCCCCATGCTAAAATGCAAAAGAGTTCAAATGCAATCTAAGTTGCTTTGGATAAAAGTGTCATCTAAATTACTTCAAATGTTTTAATATTTAAAAAGTTGAATTCAGAACTCACAGGCCATGCATTTAGTCAACTCGTGCATTGCATGTCGCTTTCAGAAAGAAACCTTGTTATTTCATGATGAATCATACCCCATGTTTCTAGTTTACCTTGTTTAAAGGAAGACAACTTTGCACCTTGAACATTACCCCATTGAAAGAAAAGTTGCCTTTTACATCAGATTAAGTCTCCATCAAAATACACATTTTCCATCCCTGAAAGGTTTTGAATTTGAATGAGTAGCTCATTCTTTTAACCTGCACCATTTGTTGCCGACTGTTGTCCTGCCTTAAGGTCTACGGCTTGTTTATTAGCTTCTATGTTTGTTTTTTGTTCAGACTTTATGCATTGATGTGTCTCTCCCTCTCTTTTATTTGTACCGGCTGCTGCGAGCCACGTTTCCTTTGAAGGAATAATAAAGAAAAATGAAGTTATTTGATGTGAAGTTGTTTGCTCACATTTAAGTCATTATTTTAAGACGAAATCACACATGACAACGCTGGCTTTGTAGTGTACAACTGACGCTTTAATGAGCCATGACAGTGCACATCAGTTATTCCGGCCCACACTTTCACTAACCTAGATATTCTCTTTGTTCGGTTGTATGGATCCGGGGTAAATGAGGAGTGGGAGTCATCAGATGGTTTCGACCTATTAAATGATAAGCAGGCCATCTGCTGAAAGGTCAGAGTGTTCAGACGAACCGCCACTAGACACATTTCTCTCTTCCACATTGTTCTTGATTAAAGGCAGCCCAAGGGGGAAGGTTATGTGGGAGAACGTCTCATGATGGGTGGGGGAAGGGGGGCAAATCAATCTCTTTCCCCTCCTCAGCTGGCTTTACTCCACACGATAAACGATGCGTTGTGTTGATGTGTCGAGTGAGGTTTAAATACATACAAGGCTTTGCAGTATAATAGTGAAAGTGCTTTATAATGAAATGCATAGAGAAAAATGTATGAAACATAAAATTATATCCAACATTGGATTCAGATAATTAAATATGAGAGACACTGAGTGAAATAAATGAAAATAGAGTGAGTTGCGTGTGACCGGCTATAAATCAGCTTTTGTCCTCAACCTACAAAATGATTTTTCTCTGCAAAGCTGCACTTGATTAGCAATTCATTCTGACTTGAATGTTTTTTTGTTTTTTTTGCATTTCACCTTCACATCATCGTAGATCGAATTCATCCAAACCACTCGTTCCACATCAACATTTTTAACCCAAGTGAAGACAGTGCCGGTGTAAATTTACACTGCAGGCCGGGCCGAGCGGCCGTCCATTTAAACCTCACTGACTCTGCCCTCGGTTACAAACGGGCCTAAACTGTTTTTTAACAGGCTCACAAACATATCAAGTACAACAATGAGAAATCCTATTGAACATCTAACAATGTGCGATATGCATATGAATGTGTCATTGACCAGGTGTCAGTATTTCAATATTCCAATTCCTCTCAACCGAAGGACACCTCCTTGGGTTTAAGGTCAACGTAATCGGCTTTCACATTATCATGTGGATATCAATGGCCTGTCCATACCAATGTTCTCTGGCCTTTATTCACAAACCAACATTAATTTATATGGCTTACAAGTGGAAAAGACAAATAACAAACCCAACTTCATTTTCAAGCACAAGCGATTACTTATCTTCCCCTGTCCAAGGCAGCCAGCCAGAAGGACATGTAACTAGAGCAACCAGGCTCTTTTGCAAATCAACATACCTTAGACTTAATCCCAAACAAAGAACAATTTAGTGCAGACTTTGTGCATTCGTTGAGCTTGTTTAAAATACGACCGTCTAGGTGGTCCTTAAATCGGAAGATTCCGTTGTTGTTAGTCAGTTGTTGTTGTTGAGTGAAAGACAATTTCGCATATAAAAATTAGAACAGTAGTATGTAAGCCGCTGGCCTTTCTAGTAGCCGCCTAGAAGAGATAGTCTGCGCTCTGAATTCTGTGAGGTATTTTAAACCTATGCAACTTATTCAGCTTAACTTCCTTAAATAGATTCCTTAAATTCTGACAGTCTCCGTGTCTTTAAATCCCTGTATGGATGTCTCACCACCTGCTGCGTAACCTGGCCCACGTACAGTATATCTGCTTGTCAAACCTGAGGAGCTTTTCGACAGGCTGCCCAATTTATTTTCACATGGGTTAATTCCTAAAGAAATGGGCGAGGAGCTCTGCAGCTGCAACGATAACACCCTATCCTGGATGTGTGAAGAAGATACCACACAGCATGACTTTCTCTCGTGAATTTACCTTCCTACGGTGGAACTACGGGTCAAATGCCGTTCTGGGTTTTGATATCAATGGTTCACATTATCAAAAGTGTGATGGATTTATGGAGGAAAGCCGTTAGAACACAAAAGAATAACTTATTTTTAGGTGAGGGTATGGTCAGGTTTAGTTTAGGTTAGTTATGCAGTATTTTGGGATTTTGGGACCCTTACAGGGTTTGAGAGCCGTGGCCGGCGATCACTACAGGTGACACATAATGCAACCGGAGGCATGTGAAAAAAGGTTCGGAAGACACAATGTCAAAAGCTCACACAAGGGACGCTGTCCCTCGTGCTGTTTTCTGGCCTGTCAAGAAATGTAATTTATCGTGGCAGGAGAAGCCGAATGTGTCAGTCAAGTCCATGTTTGTTATGAGTTATAAAAAAGGTTTAACATGGATAAAAAAAAATGTTAATGCGATCTTTCTGCTTGATACGGTGCTGTAAGAAATAGTTTGTCGACAATGTTACTGCCAACCCAAGTGGTCTAGGAAAATGTTTATTGGCATTGAGGAGCCTTTTTATTGCGTTAACACATGTTGCATGTATGTGTTGTGGTGAAATGCACTTATGGTAAGTTGCTTTGGATAAAAGCTAAATGACATGTACTGTAATGTAATGTGTTCAAATAAGGCTGCTTCTGCGAGCGTGTGTCTGGCAGTGTGTGTCTTTTAGTGTGTGATTAAGAATAACTGGCATGCCGGATACACGCACACACAGACACACACACACACGCAAGCACCCTCCTCCGTCTAACGGCCGAACAGGTGCCAGTGCAAGCAGCTCATTAAAAGCCCCATTCATGTTCATCATTAGGCAGCGACGTCCTTAATGTGAATACTTCACTTAGTTGATCTTAAACCATTAACCTTTTATGAAGCTAACCTAATGTAACCTAATGTGATTTTAGAGCCATTCTCACGCGGCTGTGAAACCGTTGTTAAGTGGTGACTTGAATCACTTTCGGAGGCTGCTTTATTTTTTGATGTTTGAGGGGTGCGTGAAATGTCAAAAGCGCTCAAGAATGCAAAGCATCCCCCGCTAAGACGAAGTGTTAGAAGAAGTCGTTTGTGTGTTTTTACTAGAGCTGTCAACATTAACGTGTTAACTTATGCGATTAACGTTGCCGAAATGAATACGATACAATATGTTAACGCAACTTTGTTTACTTCCGGGTTGCCGGAAGTAAACAAAGTAGACCCCGGAAACGAAACCGCCGCTAGCTGCAGTCGGTTGGAGCTCGCGGAGGAATTCCTCCACGCGTCAGACAGAAGGGGGGTGGGTGGCTAAGCTAGCTGCTAGGCTTCTTCCACCCCAACATCTACCCTGCAAAGGACCACCACTGTGTAAAAATAATCTCCAATCGCCAATCTATCCATCCAAATGATCAATATCACGGCTGCTGTGCTTCAGCAGGCAGTTGCCGCATCGTGTGTAGGATTTTCTCTTAATTCCTCGACTGTTAAAAATCCTTTCAGAGTTCTGTAGGTACAAACACATTCGAGAAAAAACATTTTGTTAACTAAAGGTGGTTTAATTGTTTTCGACAGGCAATCGGTAGAACCAACCCTCTCGCCTCTCTGTATTCCGTGCATGCTCCGTTGATTTGTTGTGGGCAGCTAATTATTGCGGCAGGTGGGAAGTCATTAAGGAACAGACGGTCTGTTTGATGCAAAGGATCGAGTGTGGCGAGCACGCGTATTGTTTTCTTCATCTCCTAATAACTAATTGTGATAGCACTGGGAAGGTTCAAAGATTTTGAAAGTCATTTTTTTTATTTTGCCACTTTTGGTTTTCAGCGTTCTTATCATGAACAAACTAGAAACACTGGTCTTTCTACATGGTGACACAGAGCCACATCAAATTTAAGTCCAATATTTACTCGTCTTTCACTCCTGCGCCATGTTCACTGGCTTGTCAATAACTAGTGCACATTACGGTGTTTTGTAACGTAGCCTCGGACGTGAACATATCTGCCGACAGCTGTTCACGTCCGCTGGCAAAATGCTCCCGTGTGTTTGTTCACAGTTCAGATCAGCAAGTTTGCCTCCTGAATTAGGCATTGAGGACATAAGTGCTTCCTGAATGCCTCTCACTGGAGGTGGCCGACGTCCGCAGGGCGGACCCACAACATTAGTGAGTAATTGCCTTTTATGTGTTCCCGTGGTCCAATGAGATCGCTTTCTTAAAAATACATATTCCTTTAGGCACGCTGACTTATTCGGGCAGAACTCATCTGACGAAGAACTGGGATGTTTGGTGGTCATATTTAGCAGCCAGCGGCTAAAGGTCAGAGTGTCAGTAGTACTTTGAGTATTTATAAACCCGAATTATAGCACAGTACATATGACAAGTCTTGTTTCTAACTAATGACTGTGACTAGCTGAACCAGCAGGGAGAATCCTTCCCAGAACTGACAGCAGCGCTCCGACACCGAATGGGAATCAGTTTCCCCCACTGACATTTTCTCCCTGCGTGACTGCTTCAGGCAGAAAGGGAGATAACACTAACTCACGTTGATCCTCCATATAAGCTCTTTTGTTCGCTGATTTCTGAGTTTTGACCATGGGCTGTTGCATTGTAGAGGCCCAATGTCAGGTCTGACTCAAGGCGAGGCAACAGAACGTATTATGTGGGGGGATTCTGATGTATCCCTGAGTGAAGTTAATCTCAGACGCTTTGTTGGATTTCAAGGACGCTAAAGGCAAATGGCCTCCAAAGCGATATGCGTCACACTATTTACATAGAACATTGCATGGGCATTGTCAGATACTATTTGATTGCTCAGAATTGTACGGACATGGCCAACAGTAAATAGTATTTTGCTTTGGGAAACCACAAACATGTAAAACACGCCAGCATTCATACTGACACATAGCTCGAGATTAAGATAAAAATATGTCCGTTTGCATGGTACAATATTAATGCTAAAAGAAAGATCTACACCTTTAAAACCATCTCTGCAATGGCATAACATAATTGATATTTATAACATTATCAAAAGAGCTGTGGATATTACAAAAACAGTTTTTCACAAATGCTTGAGGTGTTTTTTACCTTTTTTTTACATTGCATTTGCATTAAAGGTTTAACACGTTTCCCCATTTAAGTCAATGAGAAAGTGCTCCCGAACTTTTCACTGGTACTGAATGCATGCTGAAACATTTTTTATATAAAGTGTACAATGTGATCATGTCATAAATGAATGTCGCAAAGTGCAGGCCGCGAAAACGTTTGTAAATTTGAGTCGTGTGCCGCATTCAAAAGAATGCTAATGGGACTCAAAATTGGATTCCTTTTTTTAATTGCTTTATTAATTCCTATTCAAAACATTATCATATCTCTGTTTGTTCAATCAAACGGAACACACAGATTTTCTACCTTGAGGGGAATTGAATCTTTCCCAGAAAGCTCTAAAACTATCGCTTAACCTGTGAATGAAATTTTGTCGTAACTCGTTTGTCTCGGCAGGGACAGCTGAATGGCGTTTTGCTTGGATCAGTGTTTCCACTTCATCTCCACGGAGCGTTCAGACAGCCACTTCGCCAACAAAGCGGGGGGGGGGACGCTTCAAAGGGAGTCTGTTGAACAGAACTCACGAATGAAAGCTCGCCAAAACCTCAAACAGTTTTTTGTAACGTTCTTTTTTTTTTTGCTCCACGTCCTTCACACACAGACACGGTAAAAAAAAGTATTCACCGTATTAATCAGTGGTCCGTAGTTTGCAGTTGGCATGTGTAAACTAGTTGGCATGGACCCCAGCGGTGCATTTAAACGTTTATCCGGCTGAGTGATCCGTAATTGTCTCCAAATCAGTGTTTTATTTTGGTTTAAATATTTGAAACCGGCTAAAAAAAAAACACCAATGTGAACGTTTGTCGTGAAAATGTTCCTTTTTACGTTATCTGTCCAAGTATGTGTCCTGTCCAATCAAGATCATTTATTATGCGTGCATACAACCCCCCCGGCTATTTACTAAAAGTTAATTATCATCCTACGTCACATTTCTTGGTCCCGATGCTGGGTGATAGAATAGAATAGAGACTCTCCTTTGGCCTTTGTTTGACCCATTTACAGTGTCCGAAGCAGCGCTCAACGCGTCTCAAGATGCATCCCGACAGCTTCCCCTGTCTGCTCTCGACAATGTTCCCCGTGCTGTGAGACCGAAGGAGGTGGAGAGGTGCCTTTGGGTGAAGGAGAGAAGAGAGAGATCATGTTAGACAACAGATACCTGCCGAGACAGAGATGGAGTTTTTCTTCTCGCAGTTGTCGATCTGTGTGGAAAGTGGAAAACCTCACAGGTCTGTGTGTCCCATGGACAGAACTCCTTGAGGATAAAGGAGTGTTGGCCCAAGCCGCATGTTTGAGTTCCTTCGGGAGACGAGGTTTAAGGTCTATGTGTTTGACTGAAGTGAGATATTGGACTCTCCATCGTATTACACATGAAAGATGAACAAGACGCATGGACGCCTCACGACTGGGAATGTGTCAATGCACTTTGTTTCAGATTAGGATTACTGGCAAACTTGAGGTTTATATTTTGTGACGTGAGGATGGTAAAGGATAATTGTAGTTCATGACCACATTAGCTTTATTTTCCAACTTGCGTATGAGATTCCAAGGCCAACACGGCACTTTTGTAAAAACGTATCATGAAAACGTATCAATCCTTTGTCAATTTAAAATGGATTTAAATTCAATTGAAAGGTTGACATGCAACAAATTCCTCATATTCCCCTTACTTCAATATCAGAACGCACTATAACGACATTACTAGAAGGACGCAGGATGTCTGGAATACGGATGAATGTCAAGCAGTCATTTCTTTTCCCTGCAGTAAGTCACAGGGGAGGAAAATTCAAGCAATATGTAGGATGCCTCTGCACGGGTGTTAACGCAGGAGGAAACGTGTGCTCTGTGCACACAACTTTAAATGTGGAGAAGCACATTGATGCATAGTTTTACTGATAATTAATCATTTATCAACATTACATTTGACATTTATTATTGACTTAAACTATTAACCGTTTCTTCGTACTGGTATTTTAGTCGACAAGTTGATAAAAAAGTCACTCATGAAAGGTCGAACTCCGGTACCGTGATGTTGTGGTTAATACATGTAGGATTACGGCATGCATGAGATTAAATGGAAACAGATTTGTAAATGAGGAATTACATGGTAAAGGGGAAAAGGGAAGTTAGCAGGAAATAACAAAACTAAAAGTGGAGTAAAGACATGAACAGGCATAAGAGCAGAGAAGAGAGGTGATATATTGAGATGGAGCTGTGAGAAGAAAGTGAAAGGGCCCAGGTCCCTCTTGCTCTGCGTCCTCAGCAAGTGATGAAAGTCATTTCATTTTTACAGCCATGATGACATGTCCCGAATGTCCACTGTCAAGTCCATCCATTTGCGCACAGAAGCGTCTGGTGTCTGGTTATGTGTGAATGTTACCCATTTGTGGTTGGCGACCGTCCTTGGATTGAAACATAAGCAAGAAAGACTTGAATTCGGAATCCTCTCATTTATTTATTCTCCATGACTTATCGCCATGGTTACTACACACACATGGAAGAGGTGTGCTCTTTAAATTAGATCCTCGGTGAGGATCAAAATACATGCCATTCCTTTGTGTTTTTTAAGTTGAATGTTTGCTTTTAAACAACTTGTTACTAATCACAACTTATCACAACATATATAACAAGTGTGTCGCCCTGAGGGGAAGTCAGGCCAAAGTGTTGGATTAGAAAATGAAGATGACAAAAAAGTCTCTAATAAAAGCGTGTGAATAAGTCTCTTTGATGGCATGTACAGGTGGTATTCTGTCATCGTGTGTGTGTGTGTGTGTTATTACCCGTCTATCTTTTTTCTCCTCCTTTCTGGGACTTGTCGAGGGTTCTCCGTCTCCATGTTTTTTTTTTTTATTGCCTTTCATCTGCCCCACTGTCTGGCGAAAGGCTCGGCATGAGCTGTCACTCTGCTGCCCCGTCGCTCCACCCAGCCTCACAAACACCTCCAGGATCACGAAGAGTCACAAAGAGGCACGAGGATGCACGTTTGTATATGTGCAGACTCTCACAACGTGACACAATGCAGGCAGATGACACTGACGTGGGTGCGTGTTAGGGTGCATGCAGACATCGGCGCACACAGGGGGGAGGATCGTACAAATTTCCAATACCTACGTTGGAAAAATGGGCGCATATTTTGTTGATTACATTATTTTGCCATTTATTGATTTTGACATTATGGGTCACCCTCACAAATGCATTCAGTGCTTCACTCACACTGTGGGGAATCGTTGAAACACCTTCAGGACTCAACGCGTCACCAGGTTTGCGTGCGCTGTGTGTTTGACAGCATCACACCGAATCGTGTCTCACAGGGAACTGCACTCGCTGTGTATCTTTAGCGCATGGCACCTTATTCGACCCCTTGTGTTTGGTGACAGGGATTTTCCAGTCAGGGTAAGAGTCAAAGGATTAATCGTCCTCCCAAAGTTATTTCTGGTGTAGTAACTAATCCTGTTGAAAGGGGATCATTTGCATGGATCTAACCTTGGATTAATCCCTGGAGGGACTGTGCTCCCCCCCGTACACCTCTTCTGTCATTTCTCTGGTTCTCAGCTTGTTCCATTCGAGGCTCCCCGAGTGAGCAACAGGGTGCTGAGTGTAGGAATTAGATGAAAGCAGCGTTGAACTTTAGTCTGAACAGTCACTCTTGGATTTTATTCTTCTAAAATGATGTAAGCATGAAGAGGTAAACTACAATAAGTTACAAATTAGTGTTACAACACTTGTAAAGTATAAAACTTAAAAGTAACACGTCCTACTTATTCAAATCTCCAGAATGACTTGGAATTATCCCAACCTGTTAATAGCATATTATCACAAAAACAATTTCAGGTTTGGGCAGCAAAACCAATAGAATGTTTAAGCTACTTACTCTTTGATGGGACGTTGTGACCATGTCACCTACAGTATATCTGTTGGATCAGGTGGTTTTTAAGGCTCGTTGTTATTACTATAGTATTTTTGAACTCAAAGTGCTTTTAACTGGTGACCCGTCAGGTATCAGGTGGCAGAGAACATCTGTCCTGTTTTTACCTCTGTCATTCAAATTGTCAGCTATAATCGGCCCACTGTTTACGCGGTGAAAAAAAAAGGAGCAGGCGAAAGGAGAATGTCGCATTTTTGCTCTCTCGAAGTAGGTCACATACACGGCGCATTTGTCAAAAGTGACAGCTCTATTAATCATGCAAGGGGAAGTGTCGCTGCCCAATGGCTCTGCTCTGCAGGTGGGATCTCCCTCTGGATGCTACCCGTGTTCCTTCTCTCCCCATCCCTCCGTGCTTTGCTGCCCTGAGTCGTCTCTCCTCGCATGCCGTCCTTGCACATCTGACTCCAAGAGTCCACCAAACAGGAAAAGTCAGTGCTCACACTCAAACAGAAAGTGAAATGCCAGGTCGCTTACATCTCGGGTTTGTCGAACTCTTTCCTCCTATCAGTTTTTTTCCTTTCCCAGTGTCCGTCATTTCAGTCTCATTCCATCATATTTCTCGTCTGCTCTCGACAAAGCCAGCCGGAATTAGCGTTAGCAATAAGCCACTTCGCACTGCATGCACTGACATCTGTGTAGTCCCGGGTGTCTTCCCCCCCAACTCACACCAGTCTCTTCATTCCATCTACTTCTCTGTGTAGGAGTGATGTTGGTACAGGCCTGAAGGGAAACGCCTGAGTAACTGTCTGTTTGATTGCACGTTCGGTTGACTGTGCATTATTGTACGCACGAACACGAACATGTGCAAAGAAATGTCTTGCGTTTCTTGCTACTTTACACCCTTCAACTGACATGCAGTACTTCCACATCGTATCTGTCACAAGGGGTGATGTCGAGGAGGTGCGGACCGGAAGCGGACCGGAAGACGCAAACGCAAACTTCAAACAGAAAGGGACTTCAATAGTCAAAAGGAAAAAGTCAGGATTTCCAAAAACAGGTAGGCACGAACGAGGGTCAGGATCAGGATCAGGATCAGGATCAGGATCAGGATCAGGATCAGGATCAGGATCAGGATCAGGATCAGGATCAGGAACAAGACACACCAGACTAAGACGCTCTCTACAGAAGACACCAACAACATCAAACAACATCGGACAATGACGCGACACGAGACAACTGACACACACGGCTTAAATACACAAGGGAGGTGCAGGTGATTGGAAACAGGTGGAATCAATCAGACGATCACAGGGCAGGAAGTGAAGTTACCCAGGGACACCAGAAACATGAAACAAGAACAGGACCAAACCGTGACAATATCAGATAAATGGGTACAGATAAAGCCAAATTTAAAAGACTTAGAAAAGACTACTTTAAAAAAGACATGAAATATTATTAATAAGAAATGTTTACCTGCTCGCATTCCTTAGTGCACAATATGTTCAATTCAACAACAAGTACTGTCGGCACCGTTCGCTACAAGTCACGGGCAGACGTAACCATACTGCTTATTTGTGTAGAACTAATCAAAGCAAAAACAGGACAAAGTGCAGCATACAAGACAGGCACACACAAGTTTCCACATATTTACAAATACATATTAATAAATCCGATGGGATCAGATCTTTGACTTGCATACTCCTCCCAGGTGTATTTGAGCGTCGTGTTGCCCTGTCTCATGACTTCCTATGTTCATCTCCCCCGTTGCACAGGTACGATTCACCTGTCATTTGGATTTTCAAATGAATTCATGGTCTCCCTTGATTTGTTTGCTTGAATCCCTGTTCATCAGCCTTCTGCTCCCCAAGTCTCCCAGCGTTTGCTTCCATCCCCAGTTGTCTTCTTGCCCCGTCGTGAATTCTTATGAAACCTACGTTACTATACGTCTTGTTTTCTAGTTTGACATGTCATTTAGACATCCTCTGGTTGAGCTGTAACAAAAGTGAGAAACTAATGTAACTACTTTGCTGTTGAGTAATTCATTGAATAATTTGAGCAATATAACCTACCAATCCAAACTTTCCCAACATCAACAATGGCTCTATTAAGATGTAGATATACGCAGAGGCCACGAGGATCTTAATTAATTAAACTGTTGTTGCTTCTGTTTCAGCGTGTGTTCAGTTTGAGTGCTTTTCACTGCTGCTGATAGTGTTACATATTTCAGTCAGATCCCACGGTCATACATCAGGCTGCATTTGAGAGGCTTGATAAGGAGGGATTTATGAAGGCAGCCCTCTGTTAAGTCAAGGTGAACCAGCGATATCATGATTATGTGTGCACGTGTCGCACTGTGTGTGTGTGTGTGTGTGTTTGTGTGTGAGTAAAAGATCCCGAATGTGTGATAGAATCTTAATGGGATGTGCGTACACCATGCCGATGCACGTCCGAAGGAGCGTGTGTGTCTGTGTGTGTGTGTGTTTGTGTGTGTGTGTGTGTGTGCTCACCACTGATGTGGTCGTCTCAGCTGTGAAGAATTTGATGTCTTTTGGTGCTTGAAATTCATTTTTTCAATATCTTAATATCTTTTCATTTTCTTTATCCACTCTTTCCCCCCCCACCATTTACTTGACACGGCCTCACGGTTTGAAACCTTTCCCAGAATGCATTAGAAAAAGTGGCAGGAAGATGATCATTTATTCATGCTTACATGTTTCCTCTTACAACCAAAATGTATTAATATTATATCAATTATGTTGCCAGTTTCTAATAATGTCATAATATAATCATGTGACTAATTCATTATTCAGAGACATTTGAAAGTTAACTTTTTCTCTTTTTAATTGAACAAATAGCTTAATTGTGTGGTGAAAGCTGCATTAGAATAACATGTTTTTAATACCAAATGCTTCAGAACTCCAACCGTTGGGAGGATTGTAAAAGGACTCGAACGTTCACTTGTGTGCCAAAACCGAATCAAGCTGTGTGTCCCCGAAAAGGCCTTTTTTAATTGCTAGCACTGTCTATTTGTTCGCCGAGGTAGCATTAATGAAGCGCTGCTGTTCCATCTGGCATTTCTCACGAAGGATCATTTGACATGATTGTGCATTACAGCGCAGCAGATTTTTTTTTTTCTTCTCATGGGTCCGTTGCCAGCAAAACAAGATCCACCTTTTCTTCATAGTTTGTCTTTGTGCAGAGACAGCGATTGAACGGAGTTGTGATACATTTTAATATGTGTTGGATGTTTTTTGGAGGAAAATTGACGCGAAAAAAGAAATATAGTTGCATATATGTTGCATAGATGCAAAAAAGAAAAAAACCCATTCCTATATGGGGATAAGCGAAGGACATTGCCACCATAGGAGTAGAGCATGATGGAAATACACACGCAAAGCTCTTCACCCGGTTGGCCAACACTCTCAGCGCTAAATGGGAAAAAAGGCTCCCCTGTGGATTCTTTATGTTATACGTGGCTGTGGGGACACTAATGTTGCCCGTTAACAATGTCCATGCTTCCAGCTCCTATTTACTTGATGCCCATCAGAACACATTGTACCTCTCTCTTTCAAGCGCTGTAGCTCTTTTATTTTCTTTCTCGATATATAAACTCCATAATAATGTGACCACATATGGTTCAGGATGACTGGAGAATGACACCAATCGAGAATTTCCTTGCAAAATATTCCAACATCCAGCCAACGCAGTCAGCAGTAGTACTGACTGCTGTGAATCCAGGAAAAGTATATCGCAGTCGTTCACTCTCTCACCTGGCAATGTGCAGTGGTGATGTTTATCATAGGTCTGCAATAAATCCCCAGATTCATTATTTCCTCAGAGGTTTTAGGAAAAGGTTGTAACCTATGGAGAAAGTGTTCATCGCCTCGGAATCTTTGAAATAATTTGCTTTGCTAAAATCCTATTTCGGTTCGTCCAGCACAGCAGGTTCAACACCAGATCTATGTGACCCTGTATGTCTCGCTGCCTGTCCATCACTCCATTGCAAAGTTTGATTCTTTTTCATGTTTGTTTAAGGCAAAGGTCACGTTGAAACTATCGTTGTGTTGTTTGTCTGTGCTGCTCGCGGAGACTGAATCCACAGTGAGGCTAAGAACTGTGTGAAGTGAGTTTTAAAAAGCAATCCCATGGTTTTATCAACAATCCACTCGTAGATCTCCTAAGATTGAATACACCGGCAGAGCTATCGCGCTCAGCACGGTTTTATATTCATGAAGTCGCCACATTAAGAGGGAAATGTTTTCACGCGCTGGCATTTCACAGGGAAACGGCGTGGGAGCAGCAAAGGTCACAGAGATGACTGGAACTCAACTCGTCCCTTTAAACAAGCAGCTGTGGTTAAAACGCCCGACCTTGCGTGTTGGCTTCGGTTGAATTGATGAGGCCTCGATTAAAAAAGAAAACTGCAGCAATTTAATACTGAAGAAACATGTATTTATTACGCGCACCTGTTGAAGAATTTGAACTAACAAAACGATGCATCCATCCACACGCTGCCGATCCGTCTCAGTCCGCCGTATTCAGCCTGTTTGTTGTGCTTGAATTAAATTAGTTCATTTGATCTAATCGATCAATAGTAGCACACCTCTCGATGACCGGCCGCGGAGATGATAATCCCCGATGGCCATTACCTCTTCCATCCAGTTAACTTCCCTCTAACCAGCTCATTGCAGCCACTGACCGCGACAAGGGAGCTAAATCCTCATTCGCATCCAGCGCAGCGCCATGACAAAGCCCTCAGCGGGACATCTCTGGTGTGTGTGTGTGTTAACACATATCGAAGATTTAGTTACAAGATCAGTGATCATATTCAGAGAATATTAATATTATTGTTATTATATTAAGAGAAAGAGGCAATTTGGCTGTAATGACACGGTGGGATAATGTGTGCAGTAAATTAGCAAGCAAACACGGGGACACAATTATTAGCAAGTCTATTCCCTTACTTGCCTTATCGCTCACACAATTTTTTTTTCTTGTTATCTCTCTGTGCCGATCGCTCTGTGGGCTCCCATGCAGCAAGATGCTCTTTGAATGATCACATTTTCCTGGCCATGAGAGTGCTGTGTAATTAACCTGCGAGATTCCTGCCGGTGCAACGGGCCCGCGCCTATTTTCTCAGCGGCTTCATCTGGTGGATTATTACTGCCATCTTCAGGCCGAACAAAGTCCCCGAGCACCTCCGGTGAGAGAGACGTGTGATGGAGGAAGAGGATGACATTTTTACCCCCCAAGTGTTCCTGGGAAAAAAACGAATGAGGCCACTGCTCAGTCAAGTCGAAGGCAGGTTATCATGCAAGATATGTCTGCCTCTCTCTTCAGATGGGATTAAGGTCTGAAAAGGAACTGAATTATATAAAAGGACCACAGCTCTGTGTGTTTCCTTCTGCTATTTATAGACACAATGAAATAAAATTGATTTCCTTCATTAAAAAAAGAGAGTAGGTTAACAGGTTTGACAGCACGAGGCTGGAGATACTGTGTACATTTCTGTCCCTTTATCTTGACAACACATCCAATGATAGCACCAAAACCAGCAATGTGGGTGGAATCAGCTGTAGAAGTCAACTGCTATTTTAATCTCTGCTTTGAATCGAGCAGAAAGTCACAGTTTGTTCTTCGCTAACAGGAACAGGACAGACACGCTCTCTTTCACCCACACCTCTCAATCCAGTTATCCAAGCAGAGGATCCAGTTAGTTATCAATTAAACAACACCCCTCCTTGTGTAAAGGCTTATTTTGTGTCATCGTAGATACAACTTCTTTTCTGTTCTTGGTAGCCAGATCTCTCATTGTGTTTGTAGTAGAACGTTGCAAAGGCTAATTATCATACTGAAGCTGCATCGAAGGAGTTTTACCTTGAAAGCATGATGTAAAAACACTGTAATTGTAGATAATGTGGGTGTAATTAGGTCTCCCTTAATGAACAGACTTTAAATGAGATGTTCCTTGGACGGGAGCAGGAGTTTCTTTTTGAACCTCTACTGTAATTTTCCGCCTTGGCGAGGTCTGTTTTTCTCATATGAGCGTCAAACAACAATCTTTGATATGAAAACGGGGGCTGGGAGGAGGGGTTCATCATTGTGGTTCCCTCATCAATGCAGCCTCACACTGCAGCCAAATCGATCCAACCCCTGCCGTGTCTGCGCTTCGCCACATGCAACACTTTGGATGAGTAAAAAAACCTCGGTTTCATTTCACCTTCGGCAGTTAACGCCGTGGTGAATTATTCTGCACTTTTTCTGAGGCTTTGGTTGTGCTTTTAAGGTCACGTTTGAATATTGAGCTTATAAAGCTTCTTCCGAGAAAGCAGCAGTACAAAAAAGGTCCTCCCCTCCCTTTCTTCACCCCCCCACCTCCTGCAGGCGGACTGTCCAAGTGCCTTCGCTCTCTCGATTCATGTATTCCCCTGCTCCACCTCTTCTTCTGCCGCCCTGCCTCTGCCTTCGGCCCCTTCAAAGCAAAAGATGGGATTTAGCCAACCTCCCTCGGCCGCGTTTGATATTCTCATCAGTGGCGAATCCACGCTTTGATCCACACGAGACGGTCCGTGACACGCGTGACATTCTTTGTCTTGGCCTATCACATTCCACGCTGTCCACAACTGCAGTTCAAACGGCCTGGTTCCTAGAAAGGTATGAGCTGTCCTTCACTCCCCAATGGACGAGCCTTCGTCTGTCACATGGTCTCTCTCCGCGTGTCTGTTGTACTCGTGGCACTTCGCGACAGGGATGAAGGACGCGGATTGACATTCGTGTATATCTTACACGCTCTGCCTAGATGTTGTTGTTTTACTCCCCACAGGCTTGCAGGAATAGAGACGTGTGACCAGACTTCAGCCCATCCACTGAACCCCCCCCTCCTGCCCCGGCAGACATGGAAATGCTTTTAGCGCCACAAATTATTCAGACTTTGGTGCCCCCTGTCGGCTGCCAGCAGCGTCGCAGAGTTCTTCGGCTGCCCTTCCGGCGCCGCAGGCCGGAAAATCACCTGCTCCCCAAACCCCTTACAAAACGCTCACAAATCAACAGAGCCAAGTAGGTGTGACTGGGCATCGGAAACGTCTTCTTTTTTGGGGGAGATGTTTTCTTTCACCCGAGCAGAATGACTCACTTAAACGTAGTCAAAAAAAAAAAAAGAGTGACAAATCTGGCTCATACCCAGTAAACCGCTCGGCTCGTGTAGGGCTGAAATATCGCCACGTTCGTTATATCCTGTCTGCCTTCGACCTTCACAGTGGAAAGCCTCGCTGTGTGCTTTTCCCTCTCCCGGGTGACAGAGGGCCTGAATGTCATTTGACGCCGGCCTGGCACTCTGCTGAAGGAACAGGGAGAGTCGGCAGAATTAGAATGTATTTCAGGTTTTGAGACAAGTGGCGCATTGCTGCGACTGGTATCTCAGGGAAGGAGGGAGTTTAAGGGGGTGGTGCTGTGGTGGGGGGGGGGTTGCAGCAAACTGTTGCTAGGAAACACTTGTGGCGTCTCTAACAGCCTCTCCTCAAAATGCCAGAACCGACCCGACGGAGATAAATGTCAGTCCTAAATCGTCCCGGGAGTTTAGAGGATGTGGCGCCGTTATCGAAGGGTACTCAAGGAGCGAACACACAAGCCTTTCCTCTGGCGCAGCGCGTTTAGGATGCAAGGAGGCTCGCCAGAGCTTCTGCTGCTTCTCTCTCCTCTTCTGTGTGTGTCGAGCTGGCCGTCTGCCTTACTTCATCTTCCTTTCCTCATGCCGCCTATTTTCTCAATTCCTCCACTCGCTCACTTACTCTCAGTGGGGCACTATTACTCCATCTCTTCTGTCTTGCTGTCGGTCCTCCTCGCTCACTACTTCCTTCTCTCCTTTTTTAGACCCCAAGCCAAAGGGCCCATCGGTCTAATCCTTTGCCCATATTTTTGATTATCAAAAGCTGTCTGGCTGCAAAAGACTGGAGCCTCCGCTGGCCACTGTTGAGCCCGTTCCCCTTCTCGGTACATTGTAATTCTTTAGAGAGTACCGGATTTGAATTAGAATGAAAGGATTTCAGTTCCACGGTGACCACAATACATCAGAGAAATTAGATATGCTTCAACGCACGTGTTACAAAGATATGCAAACTAAAACCAATCAACTCTCAGCTCTTCCGATCCACATTACATGTTGATTCCCAATTTGAGTGTTTGCAACATTCAGCGGCTCTAAAAAGCCACCGAGGCATAGTTTTACCAAAAATATCTAAGCAGAATTTTTGCCACCACAGTTTCCCTCTGGCTTTGAGCTGGATTAACATCAAGGTAACCGTGAATAAATCAGACTTGTCTTTCACCACGTACACAGTGTGCAAAGCAGGCCGGATGCCCTACCAACAGCATACCTCCTTTGCACTCGTCCACTGGGAGGAGAGAGGGTTTGAAATGTATACCATTGATTAATGTCCATTGCCGTGCGAGAGGCCTTGGAGCTAATTGTCTCGTAATAGATGCCGGCCTCACGCGTGGAGAACGATGACTTTTTCCACGCCTGGAGTTGACAGCGTGAGGACACGCGGCGGTGATGCTTGACACAACAGTCCTACGCCTGTGACTGCACGGCACATACTAACGGGTTTATTTGGACTTTAAGATGATCCGCTGGGATTAAGGGCACAGAAAATGTATGCTTTCCTAATAATATCATGAAAGTGAAATGATTGCATTGATTATTGTGAATAATGCTGCCGTGTGTTTGTGCTGAAATAATAAAATAATTTACTGTGTAAAAAAAATTCGCTGAATTAAAGCTATGATGTTGCATGAGGCTGTGAAGAGATTGCAATAAAATCTGCCTGTGCTGTTACTCACTCAGTTAAAACTAATTTCATATGGATATTTGTTTATGCCTTACTTCCAGCAGCTTTATTTTCGTCGATTAGCTAACTCTGTGTAACGCAAGAAGTCAATAATGTGAGCCTTCTCCAGCGGGTAAACGGCTGTGTTTTCAAAAGGCCAATACCAATATTGACAGTCAGGGAACTTGGTGGTCCGAGTGCTGCCGCTCCCACGGCGGGCTGCTTCCCAACAGTCGCTGCTTTGTGTTCCCACACATCTGCTTCACAAATTTGAGACGGATACACTACCGTATGTACTGTTCTTGCTACTGTATAAAGTGAGTTAGTGTGCAAAAATGTGTGAAAGATTTTTAATCTTAGGGTGAAATGTGCATTTGTAAATAACGCTAAAATGTATGTTAGCCTGTTGAAAATGACCTATATCAGTGGTTCTCAAACTATTTACACCAAGTACCGCCTCAGAAAATACCTGGCTCTCAAGTACCACCATAATGACCAACACTATACAGTAGCGTAGCAGGCCTAAGTATTCATCAAAAACAAGGCAGAGGTTTTATTCCTATAGAAGTATATTTAATATTGTCAGCCATTGGAACATTTTACACAGTTTCAACAGTAAGACTGCGCTTAAATATAGAAAGAAAAAAAATACTCTTAAATAATGATTCAATTAAAATGTATTGCACATAAAAGTTAAATAAACATTGTACTAACATACATGTAAAAAACTGTTCTTAAAGATTCAATAAAACTCTTGTACTTAAATGTTTAGTTTTTTTTTTTTGTGATTCTTTGGCGTACCACTAGAGGGAGCCCCGCGTACCACTAGTGTACCACACTTTGAGAATCACTGACCTGTATGAAATGTGGATGTACAGATGGAATAAATAGTCCCTCATCATTTCTTCTGGAGATGCCGTTGTTCTGTGTCATTGCAGATGTACGAGAGGGCCGTAAGTTTCCTACTGTGTGCTGGAGTTCCACTATTTAACACGCATCATGACATATACAGTGTGCCTGGAGTAATTACGGAACAAAAATGTGTTAACACAAACACTGAGGCACATGCACACAACAGCTATTTGCCAACCCAGTGTTCACTAATAAGATTCCTATTACAGAAACAACAAATGCTGTACAAACATCTTCCGGCCCCTGGAGATTATCCTATTAGGAGTCTGCAAACCCGTGCAAACACAGGCCTTGGAGGCTTCTCGGGCCCGTTGCTGATGTGACCGCGTGTCGGCGCCGAGCCGGCGAGACATTTAAGGCATGATTTAGTGCTTAATGCAACATTACAATGTGGCATCCCACATGCAAAGCTTGAGGCAAACTCTGACTTTGAAGGACTGTCGAGCAACACTGTCGAGACGCTTCACCTTTTTGCAGAGAGATTCATGCGACGCAGCGGACGCGGCCCTCGCCCAACCCAAAAGTAGGGACGTCTCTGTTGACGTCATTCTGCTGATGCACTCTTTCTTCCAAGGTTGTTAACCTTAGAAGAAATAATAACTCGGCCACACCCAACACATCTCGCTGTAAGTACGAAACAATCTTTTTTCTTTTGTGTGTATTTCTTATATACGAACAAGAAAAATAAATAGAAACTTCCAGTGCCAAAGCTCGCACTGACAATATAAAGAAAATCCTCGACAATGTTCATGGCAAGAAAAATGTAAAAAAAAAAAGGCCACAGCCAACACATTGATTACGTACATGGCGTGACAGGGATGTGTGGTGCTCAGCAAAGCACAATGACATATTGTGGAAACAGAATGCTTCAAAGGGTTCGGGGGAAGAGCGAGGCAGATGAGGACGTTACGTCGAAAGGTTTCTGCACCTGAAAGATGTTTTCAACCCAGGAGGACATTGCCTCACGATTCCCTAACACCTCAGCAAGAATACTAGCAACCATTCAGCAACTCTGCCAAACAACAAATCAAACTCAGGACTCTCTATTAAGCGACCATAACAGGGATACAATGTAAGCACCCACAACCACGTGGAAAACAGCAGTAAATCCCTACGCCACTATATTAATGCTAAGGCAAGAGGCACACTGGTTCTTTTCTAATTTTAGGTCTCGTACTGAGGAAAATTGCTTTTCTGTGCCAAAGCCGAGCGTTCTGTCCAACGTTTCTGCCAGTCATTCAGGCCTTGTAGCGATAAGCAGCTTCTCTCAATCACTGAGCCCAGCGTGTGTCCGTGTGCCAGGGGCGGCGTGATTGAAATATTGTCTCTGCCTCTCCGGTCAATGGGGTTAATGAAGATCAAAGACTCGCGGCGGGGCTGGGTAATTAGTCTTCTGTCCATTTGAAGACTCGTAGAATAACCTGACAATGACTCGGCCCGTCTATGTGGACGTAAGTAAGACAGTCCCAGGGCGGTGAGTTAAAATGAAAGACTGTGTACTGGCATTACCACCTCTGACAAAGGTATTTCACAGACATGAGAGTCGTTTGAGTTTTCCCCTAAACATCTGTCGGTTCTTTAAGTTGAGACCGTTTCTTTTGCCTTCTTTTTATTGCAAGGTTTCATGAGCCCTCAAATGAGTCCGCTTAACTCCAACCCACTTACACACTCTCTTTACCTGAATGTATGAATGTGAAGAATACACATGATGAGTATGGTAGATTTACAGCATCTCTGGATAATCGATACAAACACTCAAAGTACAACCTTCATGAAGCTTTTAATGCCCAGTGATTTTGAGAAAACATTTCAAAGAGGGGTGCATTCGACTCTATGATCATTTTAACGTGCAGTTTGTGGTGCAGTTTTATATCATTTTCTTCACCTTATTATGCTACCTTATCGGGCCGAATATCTCAGCATGATGCTGAACGATTCCGGCAAATGAAACCACTAAGTGTAGATTGATGTTTTAAGTACAAACAGTAACATTATCTCAGACCAAGAGGTGACATCACACTCTGTCAGCCTCACCTCACCATCTGCCGGGGGGCCAATACCTAAAAAACGTTCATGGGTTCATGAGCCAAGACGACGCGGTGATGTTTCTGAGCTAAATGAGCTGCTTCTTTCACGGACAGCCACGCAGAGCCGCTGCTGTTTAAAGATAGTCAGGAAAGTGTGCGATCGTGGGTGTGACGCTGCGTGAAGTCTGGCACAGTGCCACAGAGACATCAATAATAGAATGCATTAGAATAGTCTGTTTCTGGCCCTGTTTGCACATTAACGGAAGCTTTTTTTAATGCCATTTTCATACTTGGAATAAAATGCACCCACCTAAAGTTCTTCTGCAAGTGATCTTGTATCATTAGCCTGCAAGCAAACTTTTGTAATGTTTGGTGTACGCGGCCACGGCTTCAGGGCAAAGGTGGCGTCGGCTTGTTACGGCGGAGGAGTTCGCTGGTAAATGGAAAGAAGGAGTGATTTATGGGGATTAGTCAAGGTGTGCTGATACTCCATTGAACTCTTGGTTGCCTCTAACGCCACGAACCAGCTGCACCTTTGTGAGTAATGACCCCTCACTGAGGCGTCACCACAGAACGAAGCCGAGCTCCAGGGTTTGCGTGTCCGCGTGGAAGCGAGCCGATATGCCTTTGCAATGTACAGTGTGTGTGCGTGTGTGTGTGTGTGTGTGTGTGTGTGTGTGTGTGTGTGTGTGTTTTGGCACTAGAGTGATGAGTAAACATCATTAGTCCCCATCCTGCCTCTGCCGCTGATTGAAGTGCATTATCAGAACACATGTGCCGTCAGCTCCTTTCATCTCCGGGTGAAACACAGGCATGATTAGACATCACAGGGACGCATTACCTCGCCATGATTCCCACAATAATGCTGAGACGGGGATCATTAGGCGCTTGTAGCTCTTAATGATGGTGTTGGGTCATAGACTAGACCTACTTTGAGGTTGTTCTACATTGGAAGTTAACTTGTTCCTGTCTAGAGAATGGCGAGAGGGAGCCTACATTGATCCATGATGAATTTGAAATGAGCAATAAAAGCCGGCTGTCTCTACATTTCTTCTTTGTATATTTTTACAATTCTATATAACTTATGAACAGGAATTCATAGAGGACACTACGCAGGCGAATGGGATAAAAAATAAACAAATCTCCCATTTGATCACATACAGTATTTTAACACTATATTTTTTATTTGAGTCATTTTAAATGAAAGCTTTAATAAAGCTTCATATATCTAAGTGAGGAATGATATGTGCTTTATGTGTTTACATGCCCAGAACAGCCATAAAAAATGTCTTTTTGCCATGTTTTTAGGAGTAAAATGTTCTCTAAATTAGGCTCTAAATGGAATACGGACAAACACCTTGTCAAAAACATACCAACAAGGGAAGGAGGAATATAAAGAGGAAAGACACTGTGCAATTCAAGGAGAGATGTCGTGCTTGCAGTATTATTAGCATCTTTCCACTAAATGCCAAGTTTAGTCTTATTGCTTAGCTATGACCTCATACAACCCCTACAATGTAATAACTTTACAGGTTCATTCAAATAATTAGTATATAGTCATAGGTTCATTTCTGCTATTAATTCAAACGGTTTTTATTTCCGCTTTCCTAGTGGGATATTAAATGTAGGATGTGATCATTTTAAAATTGGGAGTCACATAATACCATAATATGTCTGTGAAAACAGAAAAGATTTGATAAAGGTTACTCATAACTTTCGACCAGCTGCATGTAATGAGTCCAACACACCAGCAGATGGAGCTAGTTAGCAACAAATCTGTAAAATCTCAAACTAGTCCGTTTTGTATGTACATGTTTGTTTTTTACAAACATGTACATTATATGAAAGTATCATATTACAAAATACAACAGTTAAAGCTAAAAACTAAATTGCACCATAACTCAGAAAAGCAAATATTGATTGGGAGGAAAAAATGGCAACTTTATAAATATAAATAACTTTTTTTGTATTTTAGCTGATGTTTGTAAAATGGTGTTAATTGTTGATTAGTTAATACTCAGTAGATAATATTCAAATGAACGAATTGTCCTTAGAGTTCATCGGGAAAGGGTTGAAGTGGAGGGTCAAGAGTCACAGAATGAAACAGCTGATGGCCTAACGAGAGTTTACTGACACACTGCAAGCAGAATTAGTTAAAAAAAAAAAAAAAAACTTGGGCCGCGTCCCTCTGTAACCATTTTCTCCCCCGGGGGGAGGGGAGGGGAGGGGAGGGAGGCACCGGTTGGTGGTGGTGGGGGGGTAGTGGGGAGTGGGCGGGCTGGGATAGGCTGGGAGTTCGGTCGGAGCCGTCAGCGGGACGGGACGAGGCACGAGAAGAGGCGGAGGACAGGACGAGGACTGTTAACTTCTGTCTTCCGAGCGGCTTTCCGAGGGGGAAGCTCGGTGGGGAAGGCGGCAGAGAAAACGGCATTTGTTGCGCCCAGAAGGTCACTCGCAGGTCGCGAGCCCCGCGGATGACAAAGAAGCGTCCCCGTGAGAAACTTTCCAAAAACCGGGTTCGACCGCTCGTGAAATCCGACCGGGGATTCGTATTTCCACCCGTGTTTAACGGAGGAGACGGCAGAGAGAAGACGGCACCATGCCGCGGCGCACCGCGCAAGAAGTCCTGGTGCAAGATGTCCAGAAACGGAGAAACCCGAACAAACACTACGTAAGACGACTTTTCTTCTTTTTTATCTATTCTTTGGCTGCTTAAAAGTGAAACGCGTCGGGTTTATTTGTGCAACTCGTGTCTCTTCCCCGTCCGGGAAAAGTCCAAAAACAAAGGGAGTGTCAAATTTCAGTTTACCGAGCCTGCTGAGACCAACCAGAGGACACACGGTCGGGTGTTGTATCAGTTCTTTGTTTGGGTCTGAGATTCGACAGAACCGTCAGATTTATGGTCCGTTTCTTTGTTTTGGATGAGGTCATAGGAGCACCCAAATGGATGTGGCTCACGTGTCCATGTCTGAGTCTCCATACGTCATCAATCTAGCATACCTGTATGTGAACACATGCATTGTCCATATTCTGTTGCAGTCTGCCGTCCACCAAAGAGAACTCTCAATGTGTCAAACACGTCAACAGGCCAATCGGTCAGATGAATCCCTCCGGGTTGAAATTGAGCACTTGAGCTTTGTCACGCCCCGGGCCCTCTCAATTTACTCAGAAACACCATGAAACATAAGCTTCAGGCTGGAAACCAGGAAGCAGAGCTTCTAAGGTCATCACACTGACTGAACACAAGGCATCGCTTCGGCAAGACGAGCCACGTCACACGAGCCATGTGGCGTTCAGTTTGGTTACCTTCATCATCTTAAGACGCCACGCTAAACGTTTTAGTGTTTCACTTTAACGGGACATTTGTTCCCACTACTCACACAGAAGAATTCTAGTTAAGTCACTTTGGAAGAAGTAAATAATCATTGTGCGGATATTTTTTTTTTCCCATCCCCCACTGCTACTCCAAAGTTGTGTGGGAGACAAGAATTTCAACAAGACAGAAGATCCATTGCTCTCTTTGCTGCAATTGCTCATTCTGGGGTGGAGGGAGTGGGGGGGTCGGGGGGGGAGGGGGGGGCGGACTTGTTGGCCACAGTGCACACGCAGTCTGTTTTAAAGTAACACGTATGTCATCATGTCCAGAAGGCCGGCGGTGAGAGCCTGTGCCAAGGCCTCAGCAGGTGTTGCTGTTTGTTCCGTGTACATGTTGTGTGTGTGTGTGTGTGTGTGTGTGTGTGTGTGTGGAAGCGATGCCCGGGCTGACCAGCAGACGTCATACCGCTGGGAGTGCTAGTGGTCACGGACACAGAGTTATTGAGGTCCTGCGTCTCCTCCACCTGGCCGTTCGCTCCCGTGGTGCAGCGCACGCTGTTTTGGGGCTCTGCTCGCTGAAGACGTCGCAGGCGGGACGCCCTGATCCTTCCAGAACCCTGGAAGTGCAGTTAATGGAACAAAAAAAACCTCTTATAGCTCCTCTCCTTGTTAGAGTTATCCTATCATGCAAAAATAAAGAATCCCATTCCTAAGATACTTGAAGACATAAAAGCATTTTCATCAATTTCAATTAAAAAGGAAAACCTGCTAATCAAGCAAACAGACCAGTGACGACGCCGTAAGAAAAAGTGACTAGCGGGAAGTTATTGTGAAATGGGCCTGCAGTGGTTAAGGTTATAACACACTGGCACAAAACTATTTGCGTTTGATGAAGACGGCCTCCCCGTTGGTCGATCCGTGGCCTTATCTGACTTCACTGGCCTGAAAGGGGGAGTGAGGCCAGAGAAGGTCTGGGAAGGAGGCCAACGGCATTCAGCTTCTCTTCCTTCTCTATTTTTATATATATATATATATATATATATATATATATATATATATATATATATATATATATATATTATATATATATATTATATATATATTATATATATATTATATATATATATTATATATATATATTATATATATATATATATATATATATATAAAAATAATGTGACGTTAGTCCTCACATCGAACCAGTGCACTGACGTCTCCGTTGCTGCCGCGTCAGGCGTATGACTTCCCTCCTTTTCGGGGGCGGGAAGTGACGCAGGAAGTTATCCGGGAAATGGAAGAATCGTAAATCCCTGTTGTGAAAGGATGACTGCGATGAGCCCCGGATGACGCCGCCGCCGCTGCTGCTGCCCGACACGCACGCCGTCTGCCTCTGACCTAATCGGAGTCAGAGCTGGCACCGTGACTCGGGAGTGTGTAGCAAATGGGTTCCTGCATCGGTGTTTTGTTACTCTAAACGGATTGTTGTGCTTTTCTTTTTTTCTCGTTGCAGGTTTACATCATCAAAGTGTCCTGGAGCGATGGAAGTACAGAAATCATTTACAGGCGCTACAGCAAGTTCTTTGACCTCCAGGTACGTGTGCGTGTGTGTGTGTGTGTGTGTGTGTGTGTGTGTGTGTGTGTGTGTGTGTGTGTGCGTTACCGTGGCTTTACTAAGACTCTCATAGATCAGGAAGTGAATGCCCCCCGCTGGTATCAAGAGTCCTCCCTGCTCCGCCCATGTGACACCGGTGTTTAAACCGTGCGCACCCAGTTGGAAAATGTCCCAAACAAAGTGAATGGGGGGGGGGGGGAATTGGATTAAGGACCTCGCTGATGACCACAGACGCGCCTGAATTATTCCCCAGCGTCACCGCTGGCAGCGCGTGTGGCACAAGGACGGCATCTCATTAGTATTCTAGGTCCCGTTCCTCTTTGGAAGGTAATGGATCTGAGGGCCGGGTCGCCTTCTTGGCTTCGAGAGACCGGACTCCAGGAAACCCTGAAAGACAAAACGTAGTCAATTAAAGGCGCAGCCCACGGTCAACCCTAATTGAATTAAATTCCTTTTTAATTGATTCGGATGGGCAATGAAATACAGAATTATAATGCTCCACCATGTGTCAATACTGGAGTCGTTCATTTGTGTAGAGATGGACACTGACGCTGTGTAATGGACACTGACGCTGTGTAATCAACACGCGTTGGCTGAAAGAAGAGACTGTTTTCTCTTAACTGGTCATCAAAAGTAATTTGATTAAACCCGGTGAAAGATTCACAATTCCAGGAAGGCGAATTAGGAAACCTTCAGATAATTCCGTCTCCAGGAAGAAAGAGCTTCAAGTGGGTTTTCAAAGCGAGACACATGACGTTTCTGAATAAATGGGTGTGCGTACGTTGTCACCCTGCTGAAGGCCGACAGCGTCAGATCAATGGCACTGAACTAGATGAGCATATGGGAGATATTCTCAGCAGGGGCATTCCCTGCTGGTCTTTGCCCTTCCGTCCCATGCAGCTGCTTCCTGCTGTGTTGACAGCCTGGGGACGGGGGGGCTCTAGCTGGTGAGGGAGATACAGACGGACCCAGTCCACAGAAATACAGCCAATCTCTCTTATCTTAGTGTTAGATTTGGCATTCGCACACGAGAAGCCACTTTGATGATTTTGGCGACTCGCAATCGTGTGATACAGAGATTTAAACCAGCTTTGTTTGAGCGCCTCCATCGTTTTTTGACCCGTTTGATCCGTTGACTCACGAGCGGTTCGAGAAAAGGTGTATGAAAGGAAACAAAGTGGTCACACCAAAAGCTTCAGAGCTCGACAGGAAGTGCTATTCACCGCATCCTGTCAAACGCAGCTGAACCAAGCATCCAATGTAGGATATTTGTGGCACACTAACCGCAGGCTGTTTACTCACTCAGGGACTTCAATAGGATTTCTTCATTCCTGAGGGTTGTCCGACATCTTTTTGCTACTCGTCATCATCTTTTTCCCTGGAAGCCCACACAACCGCTTCTGTGTATCTCCTCCTGAATAGCATCAGGGAGTCGAGCATCCACTTCTGCACACGAGCGAAGGACGCAATGATCGAGGCTGTGATTTGTTAAGAGAGCAAACTGTGCAAGTGTGATTTTGGTACAGAACCTGTGCTTTTATCCCTTTTTTTGTGTTAGATTGTTACCAAAGAATAGTGATTTCTTATTTCCATGGCGCTTATATAAGTTTCCATGCTGCACACGTGTTCACTCGACTTCACAGACAAAAGTCTCTCCAGCATCCTCGTGTCTTTTGGAAACGGAATATACTTTTTCTCTCAACTTGCCTTTTTGGAGCTGCACCGCTGTCACATATTTTCCATCCACAGTAATTAGGTCGCAGCATTTTATTTTTTAAGGGGTCAGTTTTTTTCTGTTTAGAGCAATGGGCTGCTTGTTGTGCACATTCCACCGAGAGGCGAGACAATGCACTCGTTGGCTTCTTTTACGCAGTAATTATCTTCCAATTTTAAAATAAAATGTGCATCCCAAAGCAGCGTCCTTTTTGTTCCACTAACAGCAATCCGCCACATGTGTTTTTAGTTGGTGTGGACTAAATATTGTGAAAGAAAAGAAAAAAAAGTCTTTAATCAATCAAATATTCTGGACTGTGAATCTGTGACTCTTTCATATTTCATATTTCTTGCGTCCACCGCACTGATGATTGTAAAGGGTTGAAGAATAACCGGAAGCATCAATCTACATCGGTCTCGGTAAAAGAATCCGAGGACTACCAAGCATGTTGTGGAGAGACAAACTATTGTTCTCTGGCATAATGATCTCCCATTGAAAAAAAGTCTCGTCCGTCTCGGATGTTTCCTGTGTTTAAACCTGAAGGCTGATGATGCGGTTGAAGCGGATACGGACCAGACAAATCAACCCCCCTCCCCCTCTGCATCAGCAGTTGCACGTGTTTGGGACTGTTAATACACTGGTGGCGTGTCCTTTTGACATGGGAAGATGTGTTTTGACTGTAGTCAATGAATGAATGAATGAAGTGTGTGAACGGACACATCGCAATTAAGAGGTGTTGTAAAAGGATATTACTCAATTCAACTGGGTGAAAGATGTATATCTACGTTTCAAGGATTGAACACAATGTTTATGTTTTGAATATTGTGACGCACTGACAAGTACAGATATATATATTACAGAACTGATGTGTGAAATGATCATTTTACTGTGTATTTCTACTATAGTAATAATTGTCTTCCTATTTAGATTGACTCACTATAATTTACAATAACATACTTTCCACCTTTTGTCTGTCGTCCTGCTCCCGATGGAGCATGACTATTTAGATTTTTAGGTGCATGATGTAACTGGTATTTTCAGGAGACGGGTATACTTTCACCAGAGGCCTTCCCTTGCTTGAGTGTCTCTGATTACAGCGTAGATACACAGTTTAGAGTAGACACAGAGACTCGGGTGTGTCTCCTCCGCACTCCGTCCGCCCCACACATGGGAACAATTACAGTGTGTGGGGTACTGGCCCCTTTGTGTTGGTCTCGCTGCTTGCGTCTGCCTGTCTCTTTGGTTCGTACTGTGTCATTTTGAAGCATCTCACTGATAAACCAAGTAGATTCCAGAGTTTAGAGTTTTGAAATTCTCAAAGGTTTTCTGAGAAAGTTTGTGTCTGCGTTGAGTATTAGATCTAAGAATTTTATTGGATAATCTGTTTTGGACTGGTCACGGTGGACTAGTTGTTCTTGTTGTTAAGGCCTTATAAATTACACACGCAAATCTTCTGGGATGATTGAAGATGATTTTTGGGCCTGTATAGTTTAACTGAAGGTCCTTGAAGAGAAATCCCATAACCTCATCACCACCTAACCTTATACAATTCCTGTCTCCATTAGTTTGGCCTAAAAGCTACTCAATAATGTTGCTATACAAGTTACCGTAGCAACCACGTGATTACACCAGGAAAGATGAGTCCGATAAGCTGAATCAGGGCATCACAGAAATCCAAGCATGAGCTTTGATGAATAACATGAAGAACATTCTTGTTGGTTACGGCATGTTCTGCATATTCTAGAAATGACTCTTTCATACCAGTCAAGGTCCAGCTATATTTGTCAGCAGAGAGCGGGGGGGGGGGGTTAAAACCATCCCTGGCTCAGACATTTGTCTCGGCCTCGACAGACTTGATTTTTATCGGGTTGACGTTGAACAGACCGCGTTCAGACGGTCCCGTTGCAGTGGCCTCCACACGGGCCGCCTCGTACTGCAACCATCGCCCCCGAAAGGCCGAGTCTTAAAGAGCGCTCAAGGGAAGTGGCCATCGGCAAATCGAAGTAACCGCTGCTCTGGCGGCCTTGGAGACGATAGAAACAGAAATGTTCCACTATGTCAGTGGTGCCTCGCCGCTAACGGCCCCCTTTTTGCTGCAACAACATATGCAGCAGAAGGGGAAAACCATACCATCTGCTCAGGACATTCCTAATCATTGGCAGGCCTTCCTTTTATTGGCCGAATTCCTTGTAGGAACTGCTGATTTGTAAAAATGGTGAAGCCTTCCTCTCCCGTGGCGTGTAATGTAAAGGGCATGTTTACTTGTGTGAGTGAGTGTAAATGCTTAGTCTGCAGATAAGTCTTCATTTATCGTTGTTTTTCAGATGGAATTGCTGGACAAATTCCCCGTGGAAGGAGGCCAGAAGGACCCTAAGCGTAGGATCATTCCTTTCCTACCAGGTAAGAGTTAAACAGACGGTGTCCTCCCAAAGGCCCCTTCACATATGCATCAAGAAGAAATGACGAAATGTATCGTTTTGCATCTGCCCTTGAATCGTTCACCTGAGTAGGCAATAACCTTTGGGCAATTAGAGTTTTTTCACGAGAGTTTTTGGGTGTAACATTAAATATCTTTACAATTTCACAAAGGAATACTAAAACTAAACGGAGCCAATTCACCACATTCATTATGAGTTGTTTTCTTGGCTCAGCTGCAGCTTTTGTCTTTGCTGAATCATCATTTTGCGTAAAACCTGAGGGGCCAAAACAGTAATTTCTCCTTTTTAGTTTCTCTCTCTCTCTCTCTCTCTCTCTCTCTCTCTCTCTCTCTCTCTCTCTCTCTCTCTTACACAAACAAGTGGCAACGAAGTTTGTTTGCAATGAGGGCTTTGGGTGTGCATGACCAGCTTTTTGGAAGAGTTAAAGGTCTCGCAGACTGTAATACTTAAGAAAGCCTCACCCAACGACCCCAGCCACACCTACCCTACAGGGGAGGGAGGGGCTTTTTTTTTCTGGCATTGCAGGTCTGGAACTCATTGAGAGAATAGACACACAAATACACACACTCCCTGTTTGATGGACTCTATATAGGCCGTGATGGATTCTCGCCTGCGTTAAACGCCGTCTGCTTCCTCCCTGCTTTCATGTTTGGAGGCGTCACTTCTCTGGATTTCCGGTGGAGAAAATGAGCATTGAAGAGCCCCAGAGGAAAGAAACCAAAGACGCACATACATGGTACCATCTGGGAATGATCCTTTGAAACGGATTGCTTTTAAAAAACTGCAAGACTCCCAGAAAAAATTATACAATCATACTTAAAACATTATTCAGTGCCTGCTTGACTTGACTTGATCAGGTCACACACTGTTCTGAGATGAATTCTGCCCCACCGACCGAGACAAACCTCACGAGGCACGCAGGCGGTTTGCCTAAGAGCTTTTTTTTTTTTTTGTAACTTCTTTGGTATCTCCACATCAGCAAAGTGGCTTTTCTGTATTTGTGGATGGTGCAGAGTTTCTGCGGCCCGCGCTGCCCGGTGAGCACGTCACAAGCTTTAGCTGCTGCATCCTCACACTTTGCTTCAGGACGCTACACGATTACTGAAGTAAAGAAATATGAGATATTTTAAGAAGACGTTAAATCTTCTATCCAAACGCCGTTTTTCATCCCTACAATCTCTCATACTGCTCGATTCCTTTTTGATAGGTTGACACATGACATTTAGATAAAAGTGATAAATGTGATGCTGCTCTGTGAGACTCTGCCAGCAGGTCAGATACCAATGATCTAAAGCTGCGGTTGCTGGGGAATGTGTGTCTGTGGCTTGTTGGGCCCCTGAATGATGAAAAAAGCCCCCCCCCCCCTTTCCTCAGAAAATCTACTTTTCCAGCTCTTTTTTTCTTTTTCTTTTTTCTCTGCCTGCCACAGTAGGAGGCGCAGTATGTTGGACGGGGTCAAACGTATCACCGGTGGTCAGAATAACACATTCTGCTGTCGGCCTTCTCTGAAAGCGCCACACGTTCGCCCTTTTTGAACACTCACACCGACCTTGTTGCTTATGACTCATCCGTGTCATACGCTCGTCTCGGGTCTGCGGGGCGAAGCGGCCATTGCTCCTGCCCGCTTGAATGTGGCGTCTGGCCGTAGACGGCAACTCGCCTAAAAGCACAAAGTCATTAAAACCAGAAGAGCGCTTATTGTTGAAAGCTCCACGCGTGCCTCTGCTGGAGTGTTGTGCGGAGCCTTTTTGAAGCGCGTCGCTGGAGACGAGCCCAAGTGAAGTTTTCAGTCAAAGTCTCTCAAGATAATTGATGTATTATCACAGCGAGTCTCACGTCTTGGCCTTTGCGCGATACAAAACTTGGCAATTGACTCCCAAGTCGAGTCTTTTTTAAAAGCAGTTTCCAATAATAGTGTAATGTGTGTAATGTCAAGTGTTTCCACTCACAAGGTTTTTCAAAGCCCAAGTGCTTCAAATGCTAAGGCCTAGTGATTCAATTTCAAAGAAGTTTTACATTTTAGGTTTACATTTGATTTTTACAACGTCAAGTCAATTGATTTTCTCCTTTTTTGAAGCTCAACCAAAGGAGTCAATAGTCCCAGAAACAGTAGTCCTCACTTTATATAATAAGGTTGACGTTTTAAGCCTGCAGCTTGTTGTTAAGGGGTTATCTAACCCGCCAGAGCAACTCAAAATACTTGCGATGGCGAAATGAGCGCCTTCTGTATGTAACAGTGTGTAACTAAACCCCTGTCTCTGCCGCCGACTCCCACGCTCTCCTTAAAACAAAGTAGTTTGAAACTCTCACCCCCCCCCCCCGCCCCCCCCATCGTACCCAAACAAGCCGCAACCACGATGGCGCCCCGCACACCGAGTGGGCAGTGTTGACCCCTCAGAGCCTTGGAAAAATGTCACGAAAGCTTTTCAGTTCGAGGAAAGTAGAGGGAGAAGGCGTCCGAGAGGCGGGGGGGGGGGGGGGGGAGGAGGTACTGTAGGCGACTTTCCGATCCCCTTTTAGTTTCCTGACGGTGTGTCTGTTCGGTTGCTAGCGGCAACCACTTGCCGACGGCGCAGAGATCGGGAACGGCGTTCCTCGTTCTTAATCTAGTGAATCTTACTGCAGCTCCCTCACGTGGTGCTTTGTGCTTCTCGCGCACAGTTCATATGCGATGGAAAAGACCAAAACAAACCGCCAAGTCATCTCCAGCCGTGCCAGTGGCTCTGTGGAGGCTGTGATGCTCATGTCACGTATCGTAGATGAAAGTTGAGCTTTAATGTCTTGCGATGGTTTCAGAGTAAAACTCTTTCTTAACTTAGTGTTAGTGTTGTCAGCAGCCAATCCAATGATTGTCAAGATTTCCCTCTGAATTAAATGTGTGAAAGGGCAATGAAATCACATGCTAAACAAATCATTAAAAACCTGTACCAAGCCGCATGCCAGTCCAATTAAATGCTGGGATAGTTTGCTGTATATTGGAAATATTGACTTGGTAAATAATGTTTGTAGCAGCACAGAGCTCGCTGGAAGTTAAATGAATCCCCAAATCAATCCGATTCACTGCACATTCCACATTGCAGCACGCTGCACTCTCAAGACATTGTTAGTGTCTGTTTTTGTTCCGTGACAAAGATTCATGTTTCAGCAGTTCTGCTTTAAATCTTCTCCTAAACGAATCCCATAAGCCCCATAAAAGGAGGTGATGCAGTAACTTCTCCCTTTTTGTGTTCGGGGATCTTGTTACGGTGTTTCGACACATCGGCAGGTTTACGTGTCCGCATCAGAGCTGTCTCGATTTTATTCATTGCCGAAAACCAGGAGAGAATAAAGGCCCGGCTCTCAAATTCCCAAGATGCTATTGAGAGCGATTTAAACGGCCTGTTTCCAGCCACTTCTTGTTATTGTTTTGGCGACCTAGCATGTCTGCGCCTGTTGTTATTTCAGCCTCAAGATAAGAGCAGGAGGAAAGCATTCAGGCTGTCATGGACACATAATGGGCTTTCCCAGAATTCCTTTTATTCAGGACTTGGAAAGGCCAGCCATTCAACTCGCTCCTTTCCCGCCTCGTCGTGCTGCCAGTCTTATTGATGACCCGGCCGTAATGTGTCTGCGTGCTAATCCATTAACTAGATAAGAATAGATTTATTTTTGTTTATTTTTTTATTCTAAATCATTTTTTTTTCCTACTTTGTTACAGGAAAGATCTTGTTTAGGAGGAGCCATATCCGAGATGTGGCCATGAAAAGGCTGAGGCCCATCAACGAGTACTGCAGGGTGGGTACATCGACCGTCTGTGGAAGCTACACTGGCCGCTGAGCGCTAAGCCAAAGGCGGCGAGCGCAGCAGCCCACGGCAAAGAAAGGCCGCCATCCCGCCCACGTTGGGTCCGCGTGTTTATACGAGCACATTCAGGGGCGCGCTGACGTCCGAATACGTGCTTTGGATCACAAACCCTTCGCTCGACCCCTCCGACGTTCCAATTCAAATATGTATTCGTTGGATTTAAGGTGGACGGCTTTACGTTGAGCTGGATGAATAACGCCGCTGGCCCTGCTTTGGGATGTTGGGAAGTGTTTTGCATTGGAGCGCAGGAGCCTCCGTGGAGCGAATAAAATGTATTTTTTTCCTGCTTCTCGAAGGTACAGTAAACCCCCCATGATCACTCTGGCTGACATTTTATAGAGTACTGAGGTGTGTCGTAATTAATTAGTGGTGTTTAAAACACTGCAGCTCTTTCTTCCAGTTAAAACGGAGGTGAAGTGAACCTTGCATCATCCAGCCCAGCGCATGGCTTTATACCAAAAAGATGAATCTCTTAGCCTCAAGAGAGAGAGAGAAACATTTAATTAAATTATCAGGTTCCATTGTAGCGGATTTGCAACCACAAAACCGCTAATTGCTGCATTCTGAAACGTAACCAAAGGAACCTTAATGAATACGACATGATTGATGTTCAGCTTCTAAGCAAAAAAGATATATAAAAGAGATTTAATAACGTATATGAAAAATCAATCTTTAAGGCTTGTGAGAACTGTGCAGCTCTGCTCTTCCAAGTGTCGCCTGGGGTTAGAGGAATGCACAGCTGGTGTAGGCAACATCTTTAAACACTTATGGGTTTGGGGGGGAGGAATGAGTTGTACCTTTTTTAGGGTGTGGATGTTAATGTGAACAGCTAAGAAACCTTTGAGTGCAGTCACAGAGATGACATTTAGCTGTTAACGGTGGTTCATCTTGGTAGTTAGCCGCTCGTCGATTGACACCTATTGATTGACAAATGTGATCTTTTTCATCCGCCCTCACATGCAGCATGGTTGAAAAGGTGAAAGGTCCTGATTTTCTCGGGGAAGAGCAGAGTCAGCCCTTTTGTTGTGCAGCTGAGGCTTGGTCCTGAGTCATATGGAATTTCCCTGGTTGTGAAGTCCTGTGTTTTTATCCAAAGTCGAGAAACGTATTCAAAGAGAAGAAAGAAGGGAGGGGAAAAAAAAATCGGAGTCAGGGAATCGTGTGCTGAGCTACGATGAATGCAAAGTCACACCGTTTGAGTATCTCAAGTCCTTAAGACATTTCCATAATCCTTCACTTGCCTTTTTTGTTCCTACAAAAAACCCCATTTCATTCCTAATGTCATAAACATCCTCAGTTGGTTTGTCGACAGGATTCCCCCTTTGTTGCAAATAGTTATTGTGCAGAAATACAGTCACACTGCACTGAACCATATCAGATCTCATTTCCATTTACTACTTTTCCTTGGAGAGAACACACACACATACACACACATACACAATTACCTTAATGCTGCCCGCTGTAAAGAACACACATAAAGTCCATTTGCTGTAATGTACCCCCTCCATCTCCTGTCTGCTCCTTGGGGAGAATCGTAATGAGCGGACGGGCCTCAGGCTGAACGCGAGAAGAGGAATAAATCCAAGGAGAGGACGGCGGCCTCGGGGACACGGGGCGGCGTTGTGGGCCGCACGACTCCTAAATCAGCGCCACGGTCTCGGGGCACGGATGAAGCCACTAAGGGAGCTTTGTGTTGTCGTACGGGACCCGCGGCTAACGGAAAGCACCAGTTCTACTCCTTCTCCTTCAGACGGAGCTGCTGGCAGGGATCTGTGGCTGTAAGGCAAATGTTGGCACACGGGACAAGGGCACCTTGGTCGTTTGGTCGTTTTTTGGCTTCCCTTCCGTATCTGTCAGCCCCCGACGTTGGATCGGTGTGCGTTAGACAAAGACCGGGCTCCCTTAAAGGACAGAAGCGGAACACTTAGGAGTATTAAAATCAGAGGTAAAGGCCAGAGGAGGAAGCGTGATGAACAGCGTCGAGCATCGCCTGCCAGCAGGGGGGGAGGGGGGAGGGGGAGGGAGAGAGGGAAGCAACTCTGGGATGTTGGCGGCAGTTATTCTGTCTTCTACTTTGGGGCATTAAGCTGTTGAGGTGTTTATCTGTTTTCTGGAGTGTGGGAGAGCTCGGTGTGGACGTTAACAATATGAGAAAGTAGACCTGATCGTGTGTCTGCACAGGCGGCACAACCCACGTGTGTTATTCTAAGAAGAAGAAATGTTTGAATGAAATGAGTCGGACTCTTATTGCCAAAACATCATTTCCCTACAAAGCAAAGGAACGGCGTTCATTAGAACGTCCATTATGAAACTCAATGAAACACTTTACCGTATGTGACCTCTGGGCGGCTCCTCTGTGTACTAAAAGAGATTTTTATGGGCCCGTTAATGGGATTACCAACGTTTCCTGTTATCTTTTGTGCCCGCAGGCCCTCATTCAGCTGCCAGTCTACATTTCCCAGTGTGAGGAAGTCCGGGTGTTTTTTGAGACCAGGCCTGATGACCTCAACCCACCCAAGGAGTAAGTACCGCAATGGGGGAAAAGCACCTGTCATTGTTCCAATGACTGACCGACGTCACGTCCTGCCGACATTCACTCCCAGGCTGCCGGTAATGGGGATTCATTATACCCTATAATAGAGATCATTTCACACCATTGCACAATTTCCTGCTTATTCATTCTGGTTGTTCTTCTCGCGAGTCGCTTATTTAAAAAAAAAAAGAAGAAGAAAAAAATGCTGTGTCAGCGTGTCCCTGCAGCTGCGTCTCCAAAGGTGCAAACTGTCTGTCATCACGTACAGACGTGCGGCACCAGGCAGTGAGGCTCCAAATGTCACATTGTACATTCCATTAGTGTGCACCAATACCACGTTACCATAGGACAATTGGAAGTACTTTAGCATGTTGTACTACTACTATAACTACTAGCAAATAATACATGTCATGACATTCAAAGCAGCCATGAAATGTAACACTGTGAATAATACCAGATTGAAAAGTCCAGAGACTTCAGCATCCACGCCGGCATTTTCAGATACACTTCATTTACTCACTTGGCAGCGTAGTGCGGGAGCAACCGATGCTCCCGCACTGTCACCTTGACATTTAGTCAAGATGCAAAATGTAAATTCATGGGTTCAGCATTACCGTGTCGCCCCTGGTGCGTTTTGACTGTAACTCCGTTGTGTGTAGACGGGTTGTGAAACGTAACAACTTTACAAATCTTATCGCTTTGTCGTCGTTTGTGAGGCGCGTGTTCACATCGTAAAAATTCGACACACGGCGGCTCTACAGATGACTTTGACTCTCCCGATCTCGTCAAGCAGATCATAACATCTTGTGGAAAGCAGCCAAATATTCTCATTAATATTCTCGGTAATAAGTTAATGTCTGTGGAGAGTGTGCTCGCACCGAGTGAGCAGCTGCGCTGCCGCTCTCAAGGACAATTAACGGGACACGTGGCTGTAGTGGGGATTGATTTAGAGACGCCATATTGTCATCGTTATGTGGATGGATTTCGTGGCCCTTTTTGTGGGTTCGCTCTCTGGCAGTCAGGTTGTTGGTAGCCGAGTTTGCTGCACTGCTCCAGAACTGTGTGAATAGGTCACTCGGATATGTTTCTTCTGTCCAAACACCACTTGTTAGTGTAAAACCCTACGCAACGTCTTTCTTTATTTAAGGATTAGCCTACTCCTTCCTGCCCTACTGAAATCATAAAACGGTGCAATGGCAATGTCATTTGTAACCTGCAGTCAGCATGCACATCCCAAAAAGAATCCTCTGGCCGTTTACTGGTTCTGTGATTTAAATTCCAAGGAGGTAGGAGACGGGGGGGGGGGGAGGCTGTGTAGGAAAGACCTTGGTTTGTCTTCCTTGAAATTGGATTACCGCTTTCTGCTAGTGCAGCCTGTGGTTTGGCTGACTGACAACCGGGCCGCTCTACAGACACAGCAGATTTATCACGGCCTATAAATCTGCATCTCGGACTTTCTCCTTAAGACCAGCCGACTCGGAGCAGAGGAGAGTGTGTTTCAACGTAAAGGGGACGGGGAAGGAGTCTGTCGAATAGAGGAAGTGTCGTAACGAGGAGGAGGAGGAGGAGGAGGAGGAGGCAAGGAAAGAGAAAGTGGAGGAGATGGCTGGGGAAGAAAAGTATACAAAAAGTGCAAAGAGGAAGGAGGGCAAGGAGGAGGAGGAGAAGAGGGAATGAGGAAGGAAGGTCCTTTCCCTCCGTGTCTTTGCAGTTCGCCCATGTTTACTGTAGTTTGGATCCAGTTTGTGGAACCAGAGCCCAGAGTGAAAATGTCCACGTAATCTCCTGCAGTAGAAGGTTGGGACACGTATCCCACCGCCTCTTTTCTTTAAACCGGAACCTGTGTGTCTCCTCGTGACTCCCCACGTGTTCTCCCACTCAGCATGTGGCGGCCACATGACTCGAGGGAGTAACAAAAGAAATCTACGAGTGTGAGATTGGATTTGATTCCGTAAACTAGTTACGGCGAGCGAAATGTGTCGGGCTCAAGCATCCGGGTCGTTTGGCTTCGTCTGCTTGCGTAACATGAACCCGGTTTCACCTCTTTGCGGAGCGCGACCCTCGGCGCTGCTTTCGCCGGGCCGACCGGGGATTTCTTTTTATAGCACGTTAATGGGCCGGCTCATGGATTTAGATTTATGAGAGACTTAAGCCTCTCTCAATTAACAGCTCTGGGGATCGAACAATGCTTTTTGTGCCTGAAAGCTTTCCTGTTGTTGCAGGGAAAACGGGCTTCAGTGGCGGATGCAGACGAAGGAGGGAGTTAAGTAGACGTAAAAGGAAGGCGATGGGAGGCGGTTAGTATTTAGATACCAAATAATAGGCAGGAGCGTGTGACTAGGAGTGAAACACGACGCACTGACCCCCGTTGACTTTTTGGGGGCATCTGGACATTGAATCAGCTCCTCACTGCTGCCGTGGCGTGAAGGCTTATTTATCTGGCTAATGTCTGAATCACAGGCGGCGGATTATTGAATCTCACGTCAGACTCAATTTCAGAGATCAGCTACAGAGGCGAGTTATTCACATGGAAGGGGGCAGAGGGGCCGATCCCTTCGGCATGTGTTTGTGCTCTACAATAATGTAGGGGATTATAGTTAGATCCGTGGCGGAGTCATCGGTAAGCTGTTGATGATATCAGTAATCGAATGAAGTAAACTCATACTGATTGTATATGTCCTTTTCTCTTTAACAGAGAACCCATCGGAAAGAAGAAATCAGGTAAGACAGAGCCTCTTTTTGTGTATTAGAAGTGGAAATGAGTCTGTGAGAGGAGAAATAGAGCCATCCCAGAATGTAACTGTAGTAAATAATAAGAAGTTGTCTCCATCTAGTGGTCACCAACTTTTACACCAATGCAAAAAAAAAAAAAATCAATTGATTCAACCAACCCGAATGTTCCCGTTTCATAAGAACGGCTCATTTCGTCTGAACCCAAATGACTTGAATGTTTTCCCGGAGTCGACACATAATGTGCGTTTCCATAGAAACCACCGTTGCCATCGTTTCACTGTTACTTTTCACCCATCTAAAATTCTCAAGTTGTTTTCCTTTCCATCAGGGGTTGTGGAGAGAGCGACTACTTTCCTAAGGCGAGGTAGTAAACCCTTGGTCGTGCTGTGTGTGTTACCCGGCGGGCCGCTAGGGGGCCTGACACCCCCCCCCCAGCCCCGCCCCCTCCCCTTCCCATCCCGGGGCGGGAGGGATGGGACTGGGTTCGGGGGGCTTGAGGCGTTTGCATTGGTTCCCCACAAAAGGACCCACTTGGTCTCGGTGATCCTCTTTATCCGCTTTCCTGTCCGGCTCATTTCTTGGTTGTATTGAAGTATGTTGGGTTCGGGATGCGGAAAGAGAAGAAACGACCTAGAGAACCTCAATTTTCGGCGTGAGTCCGGACGAGAGTGATGTGGCGTCACACGTTCGCACAGTTCAGCATCAGGAGGATGTAAAATCAAAGAGAAATGAGCCACAGCGGTGTACATCTGTGCTACTGTTTGTCTTGTGATCCCTCAGATGTTTCTCAGGGTTCCTCCGTGCTAACACTGGTGGCGGGTCTCAGTGGTGCTGATTTTTAGTTTTTCTGTGGAAGTCGCGGCCATGTGGATGATCGACATATAACCCTCTCACTCCCGTTCTCCAAATCTCCTGTTGTTCATCTCTCATTTCGTTTCCCTCACTCACTCTCCAATCACATCCGCTTCTACCTCTGCTTCATCTCTGGGTGAATCTCCATACTCTAAATAAGCCTGTCACTCTCAGTATGGAATGACTTTTCCGTCACTAAATGCATTTTTTGGCTGTGATTAAATTGGCTTTTCAGTCAAGTTGCTTTAAGTAAGAATAAAATCCGACCTTTTTAGAAAGGTCAGATTTGCTTTCGTCTTTGAGATCATGATCCCATGTTCATGGACATTCATTTGATAAGACCCTCGCGGAAAAGTGAGTAGAGGCTTTTTACATTATTGAGATTTTGCCCTCAGACCCGAGTTAACCCGACAAATTTTCCGATACGACAGAAAAAAGCTGAACGAGCCCGTGTTCGGATTTGTTCGCCTCAACAGGAGACTCCACCTCAGCGGACCCGCTCTTCCTCGACCAGTACGTGGCGGTGACGGACTACGAGAAGGCGGAGAGCTCCGAGGTCAGCCTGCACGTGGGTCAGGTGGTGGAGGTCATTGAGAAAAATGAATCGGGTGAGTTCTGTACAGTCTCTGCTGTGCTCTTTTATTTTTTGTAGAAGTTGTAGGCGGACTTGTGCATTTGTTTTTCATTTCTTTTCCTCCAGTTGGTTTTAATGGAGACGTCCCTCTTATTCAGGGTGGTGGTTCATTAGCTCGGACGATGCTCAGGGCTGGGTCCCCGCCACCTGCCTGGAGGCTCAGGATGACCCTGATGACTTCACCATTCCAGGGGAAGAAGGTACAACGATTTTTTTCACCTAGCTGCTTTATGAGAAAAAATATATATAAAAGGCCATGTAGCGTTTGCCCTCACACCAACTGTGTGTGCGCGTTATTCCCTCCCATTTGAATCATGAGCAGGAAGAAGTTAATGACGTTCTGTGCAGCGGCCTTTCCGATAATTTCTACACACAACCGTCCACAGTGCATTTACCCGACATTCAAACTTGCTGTTTGATGACGGACAACAGTGTTCACCTAGACTTCTTCAGCCAATCTTACTTATTTATGCAATCAAATCATTTAAGTTTAAAGCCCTTTAGCGTTGGCTTTACTTCTCAGAACTGGACGTTGACTTTGGGGTATATTCCACTTGTGTGTGTGTTTCCCTTCGACAGCGGCAATTCAATGTGGTAAAATACCGCAATTATAGAGCACCCATTAATGCTACTATGGATTAATGCACATAACATACAGTATGTAAAATATACAGTGAGAAGTGGAACATAAAACAAATGGCTACCACTGGCATATGAGGGAGATTCCATAAATGTAGATGGTAAAAGATCGATGCTGTAATGGCACTAGAGCACATGGCATATAAAGGCGCACCGAAACTGCTATTCAGTTAGAATTTTAAAAACATTGTCCGAGATGGAATGTGTAACGTTCACTTCCTATCTTCCCCGCTTACTGTGCTGGGACGGCAGTGCCGCGCAGATTCTGGTCACTGCCGAGGCACTTTGGTCGTCGAAGAACTTTAGGGGATCTATTCAGCACAGGCTTTGGGCAAGGTGGAGCGCATGCCTCTCTTCTCCCTCTTTTCTGTGTGTGTGTGTGTGTGTGTGTGTGTGTGTGTGTGTGTGTGCATACAGGAGCGGTATGCATGTTTGTAAGTGCACATTTATGCATGGGATGTTTGATAAGAGGTCCGAGCATGCAACTTAAATCATTGCACGCAATATGAATGGTGGATTAATGTCGGATTTATTGACACTTATTATATTAAGACTTTTCTATTTAACCTTTTTTTGACCAATTATACTGCCACTTTTCTTTCCATTACATAGTTAAACAATTTTTACCTAATATTTTGTGACTTTTTATTCCATGACATTTTTCGAGCTAAATATTTTAGCTTTTTTCTCAATTCTTTTTTAATTTTTCTATATTCTTTTACTTACATCTTTTCTTAATGTTTTTCTTTCCAAAACAATTTTGGACCTAATGTATTTAAACTTTTTATACCTAGTATTTATTTGACTTTTTTTTTCCTTGACATTTTTTCTAGATTTCTTTACATGACATTTCTTTTATTATGAGACCGGTAATTGGATCCAAACAATTTCATAGAATATCTACAGTAGGAAAAAATACTAGCCTAGCACCGTTCCTAGCACAATAAAATCTGTGTGTGTGTTGCTCTTCTCTGTGTATTGTACCCTCTCACTCCACAAGATGCTGCTCAAGCATTGCAAACTTCTTAAATCGGACTCAAACAACATTTAAAAGCGTTACCAAAATATAAAATCTAATTTTAGCCAAGACTGCGCACTCTCGGCACATTTCAGGACCTAGCAATCAACGCTAAATGCTTACGAGGAAGAATGTATTTTCTTAGGATTTTGATAAATGTTCACCGGACACGCTGTGTTACAGAGAGGTGACCTTAACCCTTTTTTATGACAGAAAAGGTGAGTTTGAAATGCTTCAAGCACCTCAGTGTGCCACTGTGTTTATTTTTAATTTGACTTTTTATGTCATTGCTTCACATTCACATTCATTTGAACAACTGTACTATAAACAAACATTCAAAGCTGCTACTGGGTTCTTTTATCTAACTATACGTTCTTTATATGGCTCCAGAAGAGAAGTATTCAGTGATTTACCCGTACGCGGCCAGGGACCCGGATGAGATCGACATTGAGAGGGGGATGGTGGTAGAGGTGATTCAGAAGAACCTGGAGGGCTGGTGGAAGATCAGGTAACACGAGCAATGACTTTAACTTTTGTAGAGTACATATTGTAAACATGAATACTTATTTGAGTAGACTCTACAACAAGTATTCTCACTTGAACCCCCCTCCCCCTCCCCCTCAGGTACCAGGGCCGTGAGGGCTGGGCTCCGGCCTCGTACCTGAAGAAGGCCGACATCCAGGGCCAGAAGCCGTTAGCAGGCGCTGCCGCTCACGCCAGTGCCAATGACCTCGACGGGCTCTCTAAACAGAACCAGCAAAACAATGCTTCCAAGGAGAACCGAGAAAACAGCCAAAAAGAAAACAGGCTCTCCTTCTTTTCTGAAAAAAGTAGGGAGTGAACTTCAAAACAACATAAATGCCTTTCGCTCTTTTCTGTGTTTTGGAAAATGATTGCTTATTTAAACGTCTCATCCCTCAACAGAAGTGGGAGCAAGACACAGACCTCCTCCCCGCAGAGACCTTACGATTGTAAGAGATCCCCTTCAAACATCCACATGACCCCGATTTGTTTTTCATTGAGGTAACATTTATGTCCCCATTTCACTCCCCAGCCACGCGGCGCAAACTTACCCAAGCCGCCGATTCCTCCTCAAGTCGAGGAAGAGTTCTACACAATAGCAGACTTCCAGACCACCATCCCCGATGGAATAAGCTTCCAAGCCGGACTCAAAGTTGAGGTGGGTCGGGCACTTCTTAAAGTTGCATGAAAATATACATATTTGTTGAAATAACTGTTCTTGTAGTAAAAAAAAAAAAAATTCAACGTCTCCTTTTTCACATACCAGGTGGTTGAGAAGAATAATGGCGGTTGGTGGTACATCCAGATAGATGACAAAGAGGGCTGGGCCCCTGCCACCTTTATTGACAAGTACAAGAAGACCAGCAATGCCCTGCGACCTAATTTCCTGGCCCCTTTGCCCAATGAGATGGAGAAGCTGAGACTGGAAGACGGTGGACAGTCAAATATTTCCGCGACAGACGACGGCTGGTCCAAACCTTTACCGGACGAGCCAAACGCGGCCCTCGACACCTGTGCCCGGCCCAAGCTGAGAGATTGGAAGTCCAGCGCCAACAAGGGGCCTCCATCCATCCCGGGGTCTCTACCACCTGCTCCAGCAGCCCCCCCGGCCGAGGAGAAACCTGCTCTTCCACCTCGGAGGGAGTCCATCAATAAGGGCTTCGAGTCGGAGGTGTCTGAGAAACCAAGAGCCGATTATTCCAAACCATTGCCTCCTAAACCCCCAGCCCCCGGGGTCATGGGGCCACTGGTTCCTCCCAAAGCGGCGCCCTTCAAACAGGACAAACCCCCGGAGACCAAGAAAGAAGATAAGAGCAAAGCTCTTCCCCTTCGCAATGAAATGGGCCTCGAGTGCGGCCACAAGATCTCCGCCAAGGAGGTGAAGAAGTTCAACCTGAAACCCGTACCACCCAAACCGAAATCCGAAGCGCAGGAGGAGAAACCAGAGGCGGCGGGCCCGGCGGCGTTCATGAAGCCGAAGCCGTCGGTCCGACCCAAGCCGGTTCCAGCGGCCAAGCCGGACCCTCCGGCCGAGAACAGGCTGGACATCACCAACCTCAGGAGCAAGCTGAGGCCGCCGAAACCCGCGGACCCGAGCTCCGCGTCCGGCGAGGCGCACCATCAGAACGGCACCCACCCCAGCGCCCCCCCCTTCCACGTCCCGGCTCTCAACAACGGCAAGCACTGCGACGAGCCAAAGCTGCCCCCGAAACCCGTCAACGGCCACGAGAGCTCCCCGCCCGCCTCTGCGAAACCGGCGGTGCCTCCCCACAAAGAGCCCCCACAGAGACCCCCCAGCATGGTTCCAAGGAGACCTCCTCCTCCAAAGAAGACCGACCCATCGAGCCCGACGGAGGGTAAACCTCAAGTCGCTCTAAAAGATACCCTGGATACCTCCAGGGGCCCGCCGACCCAGCTCAGCAGACCCCCTCCCCCTAAACCCAAAGGGTTCGTTGCCCACAGAGAAAGGGAAGAGCCCAAAGCGAATAAAGTCCCGGTTCCTCCCAAGCCCCAGCTGAAGGGCGAGAAGCCCGGCCCGCCCAAGGACAAGCTTCCGCCGTTGCTGCTGGAGCACAGTAAGGACGACCTGTATTTGGCCGTGGCGGATTTCGAGGGGGACGACCAATCGTCCAGCTTCAAGGTGGGCACGGTGTTCGAGGTGCTGGAGAAGAACAGCAGCGGCTGGTGGTTCTGTAAGAACGTGGGACAAGAGGTTGAGAGCTGGATCCCCTCGAATTACCTCAACAAGAGAGCTTAGGCAGGACGGTCTCTCCAAATTGTGGCCATGTGAACGAAATGAGCAAACTAATATTTTAAATGAACAAAACGTCACTAGTTTGTAACTAACCAGCATTTTTCTTTAAAAGGTACCTTTTGTTTAAAGTGTTTAAAGACCTTGTTTACTTTTGTACGTTTTCATTTTTTTTTTTTTTTTTACATTTTGTCGCCATACGCCGCTATTATACGCTAAGTGCTAATGTGCTCTATATGCAACAGTAGAAGTAGCCCCTGTTGGAATCATCTCCAAATAACAGAACAAAACACTAAAATCCAGCGGGAGACAAAGACTGCACATGGGGGGGTTGCACATCTGGGCTCAAGAGCTACTAGCAATCACAAGGGATGTCTCTGCCAAGTGACATTCTTTTGTTGTTAGCTTATTAGTTTCAGTGCTATCGTGATGCTTTTCTTGGCTGACTGCGTAATTAACGGCGTGCTCCTTTTATTGTAGTTTCATTTGAGAAGGTTTGCACATGCGGAAGGAAGGGGAAGGATGCCACGGTGCATTTTATTCCTTAAATGTTTTTTTTTTTATTTTTCTATACACTCGTTGTACAAATGATCCACCAACGTAAAGATGAGGCTTGAGGATCCAAACTGACAAGTTGAAAACAAGCACTCTGTAATGTTAAAATGGCACCCAAACAGTAATGCGTTGCAGAGCACTTCTGCACATCGGTACCAAATGTCTGACCTAGAAAGAGAGAAGCTGATGATATTCAGTGATTTGTGCGATCACGTACAGTATTGCACGTGTACAGTTTGTTCTTAACTAAAGTTTGGTGCTCAAATAACGTAAAAGTATGAACATTGTAAAAAAAAAAAAAAAACTAATGTTTTACATCATGCTTGACTGGTTTCAAGTGTGGTCGGTATAGCAAATGATTTTTTTATTGTACAGAAATGAAAAGCATATCTTTGCTGTTGTCACGTTTTCTTTGATGGGCCATCAGGTCTTTTTACACTGTACTGATTAGAGGAAGGGAGAGCCAACAGTTAACTGGGTTGGTCCATTGGAGTTACACAGGAGGGTTGGCTTGTTTTTTTCAAGAGATTAAAAAGGCAACATGGGGAACGAAATGTGCATCCACGGCTCTAAACAATCAGACAAGGCTACAAGCTGCTACAACACTGCTTCTAGTTGCTTTATTATAAGTTCCACCTCCCACCCATGTTTCATGTTACCAATTACAAAGAATCATTTGCATTGTTGAGGATTAGTCAAAGGCAAGAGGGTCCAGTACAGTGCAAGGCAAATGTATAAGTTGGTGGCATTTCAGTATTGTAGTCTTATTTACTCTGTATTTTTCATTAATAGCTCATTTTTCTTAAGTCAATAAAAATGTCTGATTTCTCAGTACACTTGTCCCACGGCCTTTTTTTTTTAAAGCATTGTGTTAAGAGTGAACTAGTATTTTCCTTTCGCCACATACTCTGCAGAGCTTTTCACTAATAGCACCATAGAATGCTTTTATAACCTCGTATATACTAAGTGATTCACAGGTGGCAACTTAAAGGCAGTTTAGGGGAAGTCTGGTTGAAAAATAGGGCCATTAAACATTGTTGGATGTAGAATAGAACGTTATTCTTTACATGGCTTTCGGGCCAGATTATAGTATGAAATTTGACTTTGCTTTGTGGCATACAATATGTGTATGTATTTTTTACATATACAATTCATGATCTTACCTTTTCTGAGAAACTTTGACTTAAGTTCTACGAAGATATTATTCCTTCGTAATAAACAGTTTGGGAAATTATATGCGCTTCAGGTTCTCTGCATACAACAGTTGATCTTCAATCCCATGACTCAGCTCGGCTCGTCGTCCGTAGATTTCAGAAAACAAGCGCAAATTGTGTTACTGGAAATACTCAGAGCCTGTGCTGGAATATATTAATTAGAAAATCTGCCTTTATTGCGTAATGTACCCCAGTGGTTTTTTACAGTTTCATTCACACTTGCATCCCCTCCATACAAACAATATCATGTAAACTGAGGCTGACAGAGGAAGGCATTCATGCAAAATAGAGTCATTGCAACTGATCTAAATACTTTAGAAAATATACGAAAGGAAGAGAAATAAAAATACCCGATAAAAATTGAACCAGGTCAGCAATCTTCAGGCCAATTAAAAAAAAAAAAAAAACCTAAAACTTTCAGCTGAGGAACATTTAACATCTGGAGCAATCTTCTAGCAGGCTGAATTGTAACACTCCCATAACATGAGATCCGATTTTATAACGGAACTCTTCATAACAATTAAAAAAAAAAAAAAAAAATCATTGCCTTCAAAATATTAATTAGTAGGAACTCTTTAAAAAATAAAAGGTTTTTCAATCTATTTTTGAAGTTAAACCCTTCATACAATTCCCCCTATCAGTGCTAAGAAAATAAACCTCTAAGCTTAGCAAAGACCTACATGTATTATTGCACTTTGGTTTGCAGGCACTGTATTTACTGCACATAAATCATTACACTTTTTAATTTAAATCCCCTATCCAAGCTCCTTCAAAGAACAAAGATTTTGCTTTGGCTTCATCGGTTCCAATCCAGTGTGAGAGAATTTACAGTAAAATTACAAAGAAAAAAACAAATGCCACAATAGCAACGCGCTATGAATAACAATGAGCATTAAAAAATAAAAATATTTTAAGTAATCATAAGAAGAAACAAATGCGTATCTGGATTTACCCTAATTACCAATCACAAAACACGATACAGAGCATTTACAGTGATGAATCTGGATGCGGTTGTTCTTTGTCAGTGAAAATACAATATACTGCTATACAAGTCAGGCACCGAACAGGTCAGTGATCCAAAACATACGGAAAGAAAAGGGTCAGTGACTATCAAATTTTGGGTGCGTTTCAGGCCATAGTTTTGGGAAGATGGCAAAGTGCGTGTGTACGGGCTCACCAAACATTCCTTGCTCTGCAAAGATAAATTATGCCTATCACATTTGGCATCTTCAACTCAACGCCACTCTATTATATTAACGCCGTGTTTCACTGGTGAGCGAAATTAAAACACTGCACAGGAGCGGATGTCATTTGATCGGCTCATGCAAAGCACATGAGTTTCAAATCCACCGAAAAGAAAACAAACAATTCTTCAAAAAGAAAAAAAAAAATAGTAAAACCATAAATATTCACTAAAATGATTTTAAAACAACCCAATGGAGGGATAGGTATGCTGACATCATGGCGATGTGGGGTTTTTATGTTGTTGAAGAGTCTTGGTAAGGCACAAACTTTGAGAGTCTGTTGGGAGAACTCAGGTTCAGGCAATCAGAATTCCCAGCCATCCCAAAGAAAGCCTCCTGGTCCCTTTTCTTCATGTTTAACTCATCTTCAAGGGCCTAGAGGGGAGGGGGTGGAAACCAGAATGAATATAAATATAAATGAGATCATCTGAACAAGCATCTGTGTGAACTTGTTTTACACGTGTTGCCATACAGCTGGAAGATCCCCATTCTTAAACAGAATAAACTACCGTGTTGTGTGTTCATTATTATGCAATCCATATGGAATTTGGTTAACTGTGTAGACCATCTATAGCCAGGTGGTGAGTCGTTTTTGTAAAACAGATAAACGATGCAAAAAGACAAGCGACATGTTGTAGTTTGTAGAAAACGGTTTGCATTAAATCAAAGCAATAGTTTGACCATCTGGGAAATACGCCCACAGCCAAGAGGAAGAGTGCATATAACATCAGGACGTGAAACTAGTACCTTCTTTCTGGGTTTCAGATGATCCCTCCATTCCTTCATCAGCTGGTTGTGTTGTTCATCCAAGTGCTTGAGTCTCTGAGTCTCATTCTCAACCAACAGGTGACATTTTTCATTCTGAAGCAGAAATTTAAAAAAATGTTCTTGTTTAAAAATAGAAGGGCATTACTGTGCTCATTGAGTGCCGTGCTTTGGGAGCTTTAAACAAACAAACCTGTAACTGCTGCAGCTCTCTGATATTACTGTCACACCGGCTGATCATGTCTCGCACTTGGCTCTCGTGCTTCTGCTGCTGGTGAAGCCTCTCGGCCTTCTGCCGCTTGTCCTCCTGCACAGAAAACTAAAAACGGAGACACAAAAAAGGGAGCAGAGTTATTAACCTTTCTCCCCCCCCCCCCCCCGATCGCTGCGGCGCGGAGCGAGAGCGCCCCTCGCTGGCCCCACCTGCTTGATCTTCTCCCGGTCCTCCGAGGAGCTGCCCGTCGAGTTGATGCGCAGGCTTTTCTTGAACATGGCCATGCGGGTCTTCGCCTCGCCGCGCTGGATCTTCGGCAGCCGGTTCTTCTCCTGCTGCTGCCGGGCTTTCTGGATCTCGATCATGCGCTGATTGTAGCACTGCATCTGTTCTTGTTCCTGTTGACGCAGAGTCACAAGAAGATGCTCGGACCGCGTGGCGAACCCAAACCCGAGGAGCCTCGAATCGTTTAAGCCAATGCCGCATGCTGGAAGGCTGGACGTGAAATGGAAATGTACCTTCTCGTGTTTTTTGAGGAGTTGGTGCCTCTGCAGGAAGTACTGGTCTTTCAACTGTTGCTTCAACAACTGGTGTCTCTCGTAAAGGTTCTTCTCCTCCATGTCCCACACGGTCGCTTCGCGCTCTGATCAAAGCGAGGAGGCGACAGAAGAAAAGTTTATTCCAGGGTTCATTAAATCAAACGTATTTCTGCCTTAAAAAAAAATAATAAGCTGATTAGTACATTATCTTTAAATTATTTAAATAACTGTGTATTTAATTGATATTATAAAAAATACAAAAATCTTTTGAATTGGCACCACCTGATGTGTTGAACCATCGCTCAACTTTAATTCATCCCCTACTTCTCATATCACCCAAAGTATGCATGAGGCAACACATCCTCAAAGACTCCTTTATAAACGCCTGTACATGTTGATCAGGTGGTGCATTTGATATAAATCAACACACGTACCTCTGATAAGCTGCTGTTTCCTCTCCAGGCATTGCCTCTCGGTTTCTGCAATCTCTTTCTTGTTGCTAGTGAGGATTCTCATCATCGTTGTTTCCATGTGATTCTTCTGAGCTGCCAAGAATTTCTCCTCCTACAGTTTAAAAAAAAATATATGATCGTTTTATGATCGTTTTTTTTTTTTTTACTTTAAAATGTCTAAACCAGTCCAGTGAAGAGTACAATACGTACATCCTTCGTCTTTGTCTCTTGGAAAGAGTTCATCTTCAGCTTCAGGGATTCTTTACGCTCATTCCTGGGCAGCTTATCAACTGAATGTTTCAGCTAAATAGATGAAAATAAGACACATGATTTTACAGGTACCCAAGGAAGCAAGTAAAGTATGCCAAGATCGAAAAAACACCTTTACTTTCAGGTCTTATTAGGCTGAACACTGAAAGCATTATTTGACCCGTGTTCATCCGCTTCCCCACTAATCATTCTTCCGCGTACCTCCTTTTTCTTTTGTTTTATGTGCTCCTGAAACTTCTGGAGGTCGCGCTCCTGTTCGGCTTTGATGCGTTTGGTCTCTTCCTTGAGTTTAACGTGGTGATCACTTTCCATCTTCTCAATAGTTTGCTTTTGGTTCTTTTCCAGGTTCTCCAGCTCCGTATCATAGTGCTTTTTCTTGGCCTGTGACCCACCCAGAGGGAACGAGCACAGCGTTAGCGTTGGTGAACCACATGCTGAACAATCACGACTTAAGAGACACGGGCCGTCTCATAGGATAGAATTTGATAAACAATTACATTTAGCACCAATTAAAGCATGTAAAAAAACATTATCTTGTAACTTGATATACTTTTATATGATGTAATATTATTTGTGCCATAAATCTATAACATTATCCATGTGTACCCAAAAAAGTGCCATAAAGAAGAAATTCACTACTAGCTCACCCTCCTCCTACCAACACTTCTATGGATACAAAATGTATGTAAAAGATTAACTGTTACTCGCATTCATTTCCTGGTCAATGCGTCGCTGCATTTGTTCTCTTTGGGTTTCCAGTTTGGCGTTTAGAGCCGCCTGAGCGCGCTGCTCGTCCTTCTGCAGGTAACGCAGCTCACGCAGCTCCTGACGTCTTAAAAACACAGACAGAAAGACTTTACCATCTCATATACATCAAAATGTTATGCAGGATTTTACAGAGATACTTTGTTAATTCTAGTAACAGCAGCATTTATACAAACACACACACAAATGTAGATATAAAAAGTATCAAATTAGTTAAATATGTTTCCGAACAAGCACACTCAGTTAATACTCACTGATATTGAAGTTAATACTGTGTATATATGAATTATTTTTTGCTCAGCGATGTCATATTCCCACCACTAGGTGGCAGAAGTATGCAAGTGGAGTTCGGTAAATGCTAAAGAGACAGTAAATGTGTCCACGGAGAATGTAACGCCACAAAAGAAATCCAGCAACAAATGATACATCTGAATTGATCTTTCTAGTTGAACATCTAGACCCAGAATAGTCTTCATCATCCAAAACTTCCCCCCCCCCCCCATTTTTTCTTTATAGACTGTATATAAAAAGAGACTAGCAGCTAAATTAGTTTTTGTAAACTCAAATCCAAAAAGGGGATAAAGCCCAAGACTTCAGGTTCCCTAAAAAAAAAAAAGCATGTGCAGTACCAAGCTATGGCCAGCAGGGCACACACAGTATCACTGTACTGGGTGTCAACCCCAGAGAATGAAAACAGAAACCGAATGAGGGTCAGATGAAGTCATGCACATACCTCAGAAATCTCATCTCCTCATCCTTCTTCTCATCGTCCCTAATGATTTTGGAGGTCGTCACGCTCACCTCCACGCCGTCAATAACAAACTTCCTGGTTCGCTTTAGAGTCTTGCTTGAGAAGTCCTGAGAGACGGACGGACAGAATCAACCGGTTAGACAAAAAAAAAAAACGATGACCTTTCAATGAATCTTTAAGACCATGTATAAGAAAAACATTTGTTTGCATTGCGTAACATCGCTAAATACGCGTCTGCCAGTCCATTGTCCCAGTACGGTTGACTGTTGGTAGGTGTTGCGACATGCTGGGGATCCAAGTATGGGAACTACATTCAGATGGATTTATTATTTCTAAACTTAAGCCCGGGACACCACATAAAGCTATTGATAATTTGACCTGTAGGAGTATCGTTTTAATCTTAAAGTGGTAGCTGCCTTTGTGTTTTTGTGTGCGCTGAACGACGCATTGATATTCCGGTTGATCTGGTTCGCAGGCAGCAGGATGCTCGTTCCGTCACTGTAATGGAGAGTGCCGTGCAGGAAGTAACCTCAACCAGTAAACATTACAACGCGACTCTGCTTCTTCAGCTCCTCCCAACAACGCCGGGTGTGGGCCTACTTTGTAGAAAGTTAACCCCTTTATTTGAAAACTTAGAAGTCCCATTTGAGATTCAACCAAACACGATCAGTCCATTTTGGATCTTTGTTGTGCCAACAGCAGGCGCGAGTTTCTTTTTTTTTGCTCCTCGATCAAAGTTGAATAAACTCACTTACGGTTTAGAGCCAGGCGTAACTAGTGCATCAATGATGATCGACAATACATTACACGTTTAATACGAGTCAGAGCGTGAACTCATCTCATAACTGGAGAGAGAATAATTGTTGTATCCAACAAAGCTCGTGTGCCCCATCTAAACCTCTACGGCCAATATTTACAAAACAGATATGGCCTTTTTCACTCTGCAAACATCGGCTTAATTACCAACCAGTTGTCATCATTTGTACTTGTTAAATAGTAAAGAGGCGAGGAGGAAACTTGAACCGAAACAATGGGATTGATTCGCTTTTGTCATGCAGTTGTCGCCCCTCACAAAGCGTCCCAATGAACCATCCGCAGCTGAGCAAATAGGCAACGTGCGAGAGCGACGCCCCGAATGACAGCTACGGGATGCTCCTCTTGTGTGCCGCGTCAATTCCCTTTTCTTCCCAACTGAAACTTTTACAATAGCAGCAGTGCTTGTAACCTCCTGTCCGTAAATCCATCTTTCTCACTCCCCGTGTTGCGGCTGAACAAAATCGGCTCTGGAAGAAACAAACGCGGCTCAAAGCGCGCAGCCGACGGGATTCCGAACGGAGCCTCGTCCCTCGAGCCTCCAGAAGCAGCGGCGGGACAACAAACGGCTCAGAAGCTGCGCTGGACGCCCACGCAAAGGGCGCTGAAAAGGTTGCATATTTTGCATAAATGGTAAAATGGTCCCCTTCCTCAACATGACAATCAAGTGATTGTTATGCAGTCTTGGAATAAAATAGCATTTTAGGAATAGTGTCCAAAATGCATTATGAGATAAAAAAAAGTGTGTTAGAGATTTGTTTTTCACCTTTCAGTTATATTGATATACTAAAAATACCGTTAATTCAGCCCACAGTCGCCGAATAATATTCAGAAAGCCTGATTAAGAGCATTGACTAGTATCTTCCTCCACAGCTTCCCTAAATGTGAGGCGCAGTGCAGTGCAAGCCTGACGCAAGACAGGCTGCCCCCTGTTTCAGACGGCCAACACCCACACACCCCCAAGCACAACACAATGCAGTTTCAGTTCCTCTGTGGGTGCCGAGAAATAGTTTTTCCAAGGAGGGGTTTTCCTCCAGAGGCAACGAGCTGGCTCCCTTACACTTCAACATGTGTCCATTTCCCCTCAAAGCAACACTTTCATGAATGCAGGCCAAGCCCAAACGCTGAATTCAGTCATCTTGTGGATTTCAGTTGGGAAAACCAAAAAAAAAAAAGGACCATTTATAGGAGGACAGAGTTTTGCTTCATGTCGACTTACCCTGGCGGACATTGAGATGGTCCCCTTGTTGACGGACATGTCCATGCTCTCAGACGCCACGCTGCCGGAATAAGAGTAGCGTTTGTTTATGATCCCTCCGGTGATATAAGGAGGCACCGCGCCCTCTCCCGTCGACGCCCGCTTCATTGGGCCTCCATTGGCCTCCGACCGAGTAGGATCCACTGGGGCAGGAGCAGGGGAGGGGGCGGGGGCGGGAGTGGCTGCAGGAGGAACACTGGGACTCGGGCCCGGAGTTGGTAAGCCTTCAGCGGCCGCGGGTTTGTCCTCCTTCTCTTCCCCCTTCTCCACCTCCTCCTCCTTCTCCACCACCTCCTCCTCCTTCTCGGCCGCCTGGACCTGCGGCACCTCTGGGTCCGTCGGCTGTACGATGATGACGTCGACGACCTCCTCCTCAGAAGCTTCCCGCTGGAGAGCGGATGAGAGCTGATCCATCTCTGGGGTTCCCACGGCAACCTTAAGAATTATTTAAATGGTGCAATCGATTACAGTAAAAATCGAATACAATTCATCTTCTATAAACGTGAAACTTCTAAAGGGCACCTTTTCCTCCGATGTGGGGGTACTCTTCCCGTCCTCGATGCCCGAATCAGAGTTGGAGGTCTTGGTCGACGCCTCGCTCTCAGATTTCTCAGACTCATTGATGGCTTCATCGGTCAGCTTGTCGGTCAGCTCCCCTGCGTCCCCTGAGGGGAGGTGGCGTGGTAGAGGAACAGGGGCCGCCGCCACGGGGCCCGGCTTCTCCTCCTCGGCCCCCTTCCTGGGTAGAGGCGTCGGGGTGGTCGGGCTCGGGATTTCAGTTTGGTCTCCTTCCAAACTGGTCTCACTAGTCTGGCATGGTTCCTTTCCTGAGGCCTTAAGGAATGAGGGGACGAGAAATGTTAATCATGCGCCCAAAGCGACAAAAACATTTGCTGCGATAAATCGTTGCTAGTCTACCAAACGGTTAGGTACATCTGAGATCACGGTTTGTAGTTAAAAATGAGCTCAACATGTTTGAGGGGGAAATAAGTTAGTGTGTTATTGGCAGAATGTTCAAGTTTCTGCTCTATATAATAAGGTTTTCATCTACTTTAAGAAAAACTAAAAATGGTATTCAGCCCAAAACTACAGAGCATCATCATGAAAACTAAAAACTGCTAAAAAAAAAAATTAAAAAGGCCACATCCTAGAAGGAGCATTTAGACAAGTAAAAACACTCGATAGGAAAAACCTTAATCCTTACTCCCTTAAATCACTGACCAATATAACATAAAACAAGTGAAGTGTTTCTGCGGCGATTATAGAAATCAGGATAGAGGATAAGAGGCCGTTTTCGCAGAAGGTTCCGGCCGCGCGGCAGACATTGAAATCCGGGAACCATCCGGTCTGTAATTCTAGGGGAGTCATTTCTGAATTATGCGCGCAGCCATCAAACGGAGCAGTTCCATCTCTCCACGGTCTCCCACAGGGAGGAGAACAATCCCATCAGACATCTTTATGGCCGGACTCCGCCTTCCTAATGACTCTGCAAACACAGCGGTCGGGCCGAGTGTGATGTATAGGAAGAGATCGATGTGCAGATAACGGTGCGGCTGAGTTTTACTCTGGTTAACTAAACACAGGAAAATAAACGCAGAAGACTCAAACAGACACTCAGGACTGCAACGAACGCTTTGTCTTCCAGTGAAGCAAAACAGAACAATGAGAAACCTTCAGGAATTTACTCCATCAGAGGTTCTGCGCAGGATCGAGGACGTAAGCAGCACCTATTTTTAAATGCGTGTGTGTGGGCGAAGGCCGGCACTCGGGTTTCCGGTCTGTTGTTTGTGCAGAGGGCAGGAGGTAAACTTCACTTCTGTATGTCACTTTCTAACAGGGAGTGCTTCTGCACAAGGGACCTTCAGTTGTTTGGCAGGAAGTCCACGTTCGCCACAAAAGGCTGTTGAAAGTGGTCGACAAGCAAACACTACAAAAGCAGGGGAAGTTTAAAAAAAAAAAAAAAAAAAAAAAAAAAAGCAGAACTTTTGCTACATCAATGAGTTTCAGAAATAAAGCCCTTTGGATTTTTGTAAAAACACAATGTGCACACGTAAAACACAACCCTCCTCTTGGAGACAAACCGTGATAGAGGAAAAAAAAAATGAATGACAAAAGGTTGAGGTTTGGTACCACAGAGAGCTCCAATGCGTCGTCCTCCTCTCCTTCCTCCCGATTGTCCTCTATTTCCTCCATGACCTCCGCCTTGGCCTCGGCCACCAGCTCCCGCAGCGGTCGGTTAGACGTCACGGACTTCACAAAGGGGTGCTGTGGTCACGGGCGAGAACGAGTCAGTATCAGTTCACCGGCGGCCAAAACAGCAAAACAGGTGTCATACAACTCGATTCATTACAATTCGTGCATCCAAAACGTAAAGAACGTTTAGCTTGAGCCGACCAATCGCAAGTTCCGTGGATGTTATTAAACCACAAAGCTATTGCTACCGAATGCTGAACATAAAGTAATTACTATCAGATGCATAAACTACCACCTGCCCTTTCCTCAACGGTGAGTAACAGGACCAATACAACGACTCATTAAAAAAGTAAAACGCAGCTGATCATCAATTATTCAGATGCATTGCATTACCGTGCAATTTAATTGGAACCGCTGACAAAGGAAAAGGCCTGAAAGTGTCTCTGGACCATGAAGTGTGCGTGCGTTGTGGTGTGTTTGCACATTTATGGATAGTTGTTGAGTGCAGGCGCTTGTCCTCAGCGACTGCATCACACTCTACTCATCCGACAGGAGGCTGCTAGTCAAACCATTTATTTCACCATAGCGGAAATATAATTGTGTGTACAAGAGTGCAAAAAATGATACATATTTGCTTTAACACCGCTCACACAATGTTAACAAATACACAATATAAATAATGTCCTTATCAGACGGGTGGTGGTACAGAGCGAGATGAACGAATGCTGCCAACATTCGCAGCCGCTCTTCGAAACATTTGTTCAGATATTACGATGCGTAGACGAGTGTGAATGTGGATGCATTTAAGGGCAGCAGCAAATGGAGGAGCGAGTAGCTGCCTGCCTGCGCATCGGCCATCTGCTCTTTGACAATCTCCGGTTGAAAAAAGTTGAAAAATGTAAAAAAAAGCTTATTTCAAAAAGGAGGGAGCCGCCTAAAGTTTAGAGAAAAGTTATTCCCCAGATGATGAACTCTCTGATTGGAGGCCGATCCTGCTCCCCCACAGTCAATATTATCCGTGCACCTCAGGTACCATTAAAATAAAAAAATAAGCCCTAGTTGTCTGACATTTCACTCTCTTTTAGGTCTCACATTGCTTTTGGGCCCAAAGGGGCCGGTGGTTCCGGGCCTGACACGCTTGGCTAGGCGTGAAAAGGTTAAATGTGAACAATACGGCCCATTAGGGGACCAGAGGAAGGGGCCCCTAGAAGGCAGAATTACCTGTGAACCACTGACAGCCGTGTGTGTGTGCGCGTGTGTGTGTGTGTGTCGTTTTACTTTTGCGAGGATAAATTTGGGTTTCAGACCATGAGTGAGTGCATTTTTGGGAAAGGGAGGGAATTTTGGTCGGTCTTCAGAGTGGATCAGAGGTTAAGAATTCCTTTGAGGTTACCGCTGCACTTCTAGTATCTACACAAGTAGTAATTTTGGTCTACATGAATAAAATTGACATGACAGAAAACACACTTTGAAATACCAGTATAATGCACGGACCACACAGAAACTTATTTTCTTAACTGAAAATGTGCCAAAATATCTGTGGGAGACCATGTTTAAAATATGGCAAACCAGATAGCAGAACTCCTTCACAATGCAAGTATAAATGTACAGATTGCAGGTTTTGGAGTTTAAGTAGCAAAGCAGTTTCAGGCAGGTTCTGGAGTTTCAGTGCAGAACAGTTTCAGTGCATGGGAAATTAGAATATCCTCTGACATGAGAAACTAGGTGGGGGAAGCCATTTTCAGTGTAATGAGCACAAGTCATCCAGTTTAGCACCCAAGTCCTTTAACTATGACACATTGGGATCCTCATGTTCACTTCCTGCACCAAATCCGTGTTTTAGTTTCATTCACGCCGTCTGACCTCAAACCGGTCCCGTAGACTTATAGCGGACTTCTAGAAAACGGAACGCCATCACTGCACAGCCATCGCTGTGGGAATACTATCTGACAGCCGTTAGGGGCGGCAGGCATGATAAACATCTGAAACCTCCAGCCCGCCACCAAAAAGCGGACCGCACCCGTCTCTTTACCTCCCTCCCCACCAGAGAGCACATGCAGAGCTCCCAGCGGGTCGAGGATTTTCTTCTGTGCCTCGCTCTAATTTGCCAGAGGTGGCGAGCTGGGGGTGATGCAGACATGCTATTGGCGGAGGGTGGGCGAGGGTGGGAATGTAAATAGCTGAAATTCCTTCAGCTGTGGGACATAGACAGGAAACTGTGGCTCTGAATTTTAATGGGCTGTGCTTGTGCTTTAATCCACCAGCAGTTTACTCTTCTCCCATTTTTCTTTTATAATTTATCCTCATATTTTGATGCACCGCGATCAGCCTCATATTGGAAATACCCTGGCATTTCAAACATTTTGGCACAAAAAATATATATAATTATATATATATAAATCACCTCCCTTAAGATGAAATATTTGAACAGGATGCCTAAAAAAATGAATAATTGTTATTGTCCTAAAGGATTATTCTCCATTCCTTTCACTCAAAGTTCATGCCATCCGTCACACACACACACACACACACACACACACACACACACACACACACACACACACACACACACACACACACACACACACACACACACACACACACACACACACACACACACACACACACCTCTAAAGGGGCACTGCTCATTTCCCTGGCAGCGATCACTCCATTCAGCTCTTTTAAAAAAGGCCCTGTTTGTGTGTTGGAGCAAGATAAGGCCCGAATGGGGGACAATGTTCCAACATGTATATCAAAGTGTGGCATTGTGCAACAGTGGCTGGGTTGTAACTGCAGATTGCATCAGGGCCTACCTCTGTCAGTTGAGCTACAGTTGGACGAGTCTCTGGGTTTTTGTCCAACGCTTTCTTCAGGAAGTCTTTAAACTCTTTCGACCTTGAGTGGATACAAGAGTATTAAATCAAGAAGAACACGTTTCATTTTAGTGCAAAGCAGTTCTTTGTAAACAAAACCACGCGACCGGAATGATAAGTGGCCACCTCTCCCCTTTCAACACCTGCTTTTGTCACTTTAAAATTGCCTGCTTTGGAAACACAGACTCGTAACATGCAGGGTCTAAACTACAAGGACAACGTTGGAATTACTGGCTACGATGCTCACCATTTGTGCGGCTGCTCGAGGGTGGGCGGCTCCGCCTTGGCGATCTTCAGCAGCACCCTCATGGGGTTGAGCTCGTGGTGCGGGGGCTCGATCTGGGCGAGCTCAATCAGAGTGATTCCCAGAGACCAGATATCGGCCTTGTAGTCGTACGGCGCGTCCTTCATGGTCTCGCACATCACCACCTCCGGCGCCATCCTGACACGGAGAAAACACATTTTTGTTTTATTATTATTATTATTATTATTATTAGGTATTTGCAGGGACCGTTTGTATGGTGGAAAGTGAATCCTCAGCTTAACTTGATTTGGTAACAAATGTGACCGGTGTTAAGAGGATTTGCTCTATGGTAACTACACTTTTAACAGCACAGAAAGTGTTGAGATTGTTTAGATTGAGAGGTTGTTGGACCAATGTGATAAAATACCTTAATTTAAAAGCAAAATTAAATTTGATCCGTTCTTACCCTTCATGCCGATTTAGAAAGGTGTTCTACTTACCAGTATGGCGTTCCAATGAAAGAATCTCTTCTTTGTAATGTTTTGGTGTTCTTTGCAGATACGCCGAAATCAGCTAGACCAGAAAAAAAAGATTTTTAGTCTCATTTCCATGAGACTAAAAAGCGACACCTTTTTTTTTTCTCCCATTGTAGTTTGCAGCTTGTAAAAGGGTCACTACATTGAGACACAAAGCCAATCATCACATTTATAGCATTTAAGTTTCCCAAGTTAAAATACTGAATGATTCAACAGTTGAGCTAGAGTCATACAAGTAAGGGTTGCCTTCATAACTACATTCTGGAGAACCGGCTGAATCACTGGGTTGAACCAATGTTCCCCTCAGTAATCACAAAGGGCGTGTATCGCAAGAAGCGTTATAATGACTACACACACCTAAAAAAGATGACATACCACTCAGTCAGGAACTAAAATCGTGCACATCAGGCGTTGACAAATCCTGAGTGCACATTTTTGTGTGTGAACAAACATGGGGCTGCATTTGCGAGTTCAGCCCATATACCTCACGCAAGACAAATAAACAAGATCCAGAGAAAACCTGTAACGTAATCTGGAGATTATTTCCTCTTCAAGCAAATGGTTTCTTGGCAAATGATGATGTGGGACAGATTTTATCCATTGCTTGTCATACAAGTTGACACTTAACATTTTCTGTTACCGCATTTCTCAAACTTGTGTCGACTCGTTTTTTACGCCGCACCGCGGTAAAGCCAAGATGTCGACACAGCAAATAGCAGCCATCGGGCGACGACCTCTTGCTTTCTAGGAACACTGGAGTCGAACGCTGTTCTCCGGGACACACAACTCAACCCTCACCCAGTTTGATGTCTCCGTCCAGCATGAGGAGGATGTTGCCAGCCTTCAGGTCTCTGTGGATGATCTTCATGCTGTGGAGGTAATCCAGAGCTTCCAGCATCTGGCGACAAACCACTTTAATCTGCGGCTCCGTCAGACCGCGATCCAACTCTGATGAGGGTGGGGGGGGGGGGAAGAGCGTTAGCAGGGGGATTCAAAACCCGTTTTGTCAGGCCCACATCTATTCATCCAGTCTCGAGGACGGATGTGTGTGAACTCGACAAAACGCGACGTCACAGAGGTTTCTCAAGATTTTTGCTCTGCTGGAAAGGTATAATCCCAGATCAGAGGCGCTTTCATACACCCGAGCGAGTCTTTCCCTGCAGACTTCATTCTACCGCGTCGGTGTTTGTTTAGCTGCAGTGGGGGCACAGACGGTTATGAGGATCACACAGTACAAACAGACCAGGGGGTTTCTCCCCCTCCCCTCCCCCCAACCACCCCCCCCCCCCCCACACACACACGGGAGGACTTGTCTGACTGCTTTGTAGAGCGTTCCCTTCCAGACTGGGGAAGAACGTACACAAATATGCATTTAATGAACATGCCGACTGTTCAAAAGCGTGGACAGGCGGCACACGTTGGGGACGTGACACAAAGTCTACACACTACAGTGCAGGTTTGGAACAGGAGAGCTTATAAAAACAGAGAGAGGCCTACCCAGCATGATGGCGTCCACAGCACCTCCGGGGCAGAACTCGATCATGATCTGAGGGGGGGGGGGGGTGAAGAGACGCAGGAATGAAACTCGACCAAGCTTCATGGATACAAAAGCCCAAACTGACAACGGAGATCTTTTTTTCAGGGATTTTTATGTTGCAACACGCAGAACAAATCACTTCACACACACCAATTTGTTTTTATCATCACAGGTCCCATTTAAACACACCTCAAATCCTCACCTTTCACTACAAGGCAAAGTCTACATGTTTTCAAACATGGCAAATTAATGATTTGGTAGAAACATTCAGCACTGACGGACCATAAAACGTTTGGAGTCATTGCTGAAAACCTTTGAAGAATGGCGGCAGTCGAATGAGCTCAACAGGAGCAGAACACCAATGAGAACAAACCGCAAACGTCTGCAGCCGATTACATGCGTCGCTCTTCAGTCCAACACCCTGGACACACACTTTGTAAAATAAATAGCTGGATTAAGAAGTGTGCAATGAAGTGTTGTTCGGTACACACATAAACACTAGATCACACAGAGACAGAGAAAATGTTCATGACAGAGAACACACTCCCTAAAATGATGTCTTGTTGGCAAACAGCAACTTCCAACAATTTCATTTCCTCTCCTTACATAGCCGGTCTACACAACAAACACAGAGTGATGTCATTCACATCGAGCGCCGCGTGCTATGACAACACTGTCAAAGAGTCATGCTGGTCGCGGTCAGGGTGTGGAGTTTCAGTCCGGACAAAAAGGCTTCCAAAGACATACCAAGTACCAAAAATGTGCAAACATCTCCGGTCTACATGACTGAGAAACTCTGCATACCTCCGTGCACACGCAGCTCGATGCGCACACACTCTCGAGATGAGGAATGTCAAGGACGGCATGCGGCTCTCCTGGTAAAACAATGTTCTTTTGTAAAGTTTGAAATGACAGCATTTTGTTTGTCACTTGTTTTCTATTATTCTCCATAATTAAAGATCAGCCCTCAATGTCTGACCTCCGTTTAACAGATAGATCTTAACTCCTTTGAAGTACTGAAAACTTCTTATAATAAAAGCTGGATATTTGGGTGTGTTTTACAATCTGATTTATTTCGTTCAATTTGTATTTCTCTAGAAAGGCAGGGTGACATTACACGTTTCCCCTCATCCAGTCCAGAGTAAGTCAACATCTGTGCAAACCCTCATCAGTTATGCAACAGGTCACTTGCTATGGATTATTTTACCGCTGAGAAAACATTTTTACATAACCCGGAGCAGTCTACCTGGTACTTTGGACTCTTGAATAAATGGCCACGTGAGACACATTAGAACCAACTTAATTGTTAACATGCGTTTCCAGCCATCTGTCCCGGCCGTGCTGTGTAAAAATCGAGTTATAAAGCACTCCCGGGTGGGAGATTTATTACATATTTCTGCTCACCGCTAACCAAAACACACCTCATTTCTAATTCTCCTCGGTTAAGGAAAAAAAAAAAAGGCATAGCAAATAGCAGAGTGAGCCTCCAGTAGTGACACATTGTGCACCGGACCTAAAAACAGCCGAACACCACGGTGTCAGCAACTGGCTGTTATTTCCCTCCGTGTCGGGCCAGATTATTGCTCTCGCTGCCTCAAAACAATTCTGGATGATGTGAAGAATGTGGCCCGACTGGTCAAGCAACATGTGAAGCACACCAACTATGGGCCGAACACGCATGCAAGCACAAGCTTTGCCCAACTCATACACACACACACACACACACACACACACACACACACAGACCCACAGCCTACAGAGAAAAAGAGACAAACCCAACCAAAACTTGGGACACAGCCTAGAACGCACGAAGCCACCTTGTTTGGCCAGAAGACTGAAAAAAAGGGTATGAAAGGCCATTAGCAAACAGTGACCGGTTTGAAATAAGGCCACCTCAAATCGTAAGTCACCGCGTGACTAACGCGTCAGCAATCTGTGTGTACGAGGTGGGGCCAAAGGCGGCACGTCGGCCCCGATCGCTTCGCTCTCCAGCGTCATCGAAACATCTCCTAGCAACCGCTGTCGGGGACACCCACTGTATGCAAATATTGGCCAAGGTGTAACAAGGTTAAAAATGACTATCTTTTAATGTGTTGCACTACATGCGCCAAAAAGGACAAGTGTCGTTTTGTCATTTGGGTAAATCAAGGGCTCAACTGTTCTTTACAATGTGTGAAAGCTCTTGTCTGGTTACGGATTATGCTGATGTCAGAAGTGGTGTCCGCACGTTGAAAGGGCCCGTCCTTCTCACGCCGCGGGGAGAGCAGACTGTTCCCGAGTGAGAACAAGCAGCCCTTCTCTCACAGCCCCTTTCTTCCCCAAATCCTTCACTAGAGAAGGAGGAAGCCAAACTGGTGGGTCAGTACTGGAATCCATCATCTCAAACGGAGGTTACCGAGGCCTGACCGCCAGCCGCCGGGCCGATTGTTAGGCTAGCACACAAACACCAGCTCGCTCCCTAAAAAAATGACAAAATATGGTGTGGCCTTCAAAATAAGTGATGCATGGTTTGTCTTTCACGGCGCGGTTAAACCTCTACTTCACTGCTAGGGAATACCTTTACTGTAACCTGCTGTTGTGTCGAGGACTACTAGGGCGGGTGCACGGCAGGAAATCGGATTATAGTTGCAGTTATTATTGACTCCTTTATCAAAAACAGAAACACAAGTGGCTCTTCTGTTGTATTTGTGACAAAGTAGCTGCTGGAGGAAACGTTGGCTGTTATAGTGAACCCAACCTGTTGTCACCATGGGAACTACGACTGCTGCAACATCCACTGGACAAAAATTATACATAATACTAAATAAGGGCAACTACTGTGCTAAAGCTTAAAATAACAACGCGAAAGGATGCGTAAGAAGAACCAAACTATCTTTAGTCTTTGCTCTGCCTTGTAATTCCTCAGATATTCAAGGTCGTGACCCGGCATGAGGTCTCCATTATTTTTCTTGGCCAGATAGACCAGGAGATTAGAGAGGGAGTCGAAAACTTGACCCAGAAAAGGAGGAGGAGGAGATCAGAAAACACAAAACTTGAAAGATCGATCTTCATTTCTTGCTGTAACACCAGCGGGAGGATCGAGTCATTTCTGATGCATTATGTCGCCCTGTGGGAGCTGGGGGTCTTCTGTCAACCCCAATTAGGCAATCCACTTGTCTTATCTTGAATTATTCCCAAGAGCTTTCAAATGCAAGATAAATATACCCAGGATGAGATGTGGAAATAAAACAAGGGAGTCGCGGACTGATACGAGCCGGCCAACATTTAAGAGGTCCGTTTTTGCACTTTCCTGCTGATCGTTAAAGTTTGTGTGCTGTGGCAAGGAAAGGAAGCAAACGCCTCGACACAGTGACAAAGGATCCTACTTGTGAGGAGGGGTACCTGCTGATACAGTTCAGTACATTATTGACCACACCGTCTGTTCAAGAACAGTTTATATTTATACACACACACAATACACATACAGCAGACTTAATAGTGTTCAGTTGGGGGAAGGTGAAGTGGAAGGAAAGAAGTGTGCAGGAGGCTGGTTTGAACTTGACGTTTGTGGTCTTGACTCGATTCCTGTGACACTTACCCACAGATTGTTGTCATGGTAAAATGCATCCAGCAGCTTGACGATGTAGCGGTGGTCACATTTGGCCAGGATGTCGATCTCTACGATGTAGTCCTCCAGCTCCTCCTCACATTTAGTCTCGATCACTTTGGCCGCAGCGAGAGCTCCCGTCTCCTTGTTCCTGGCCTGAAGAAACAACAAAAAATTTTTAAAAAAGCAATTAAGATGTTAATTGCTAACATCTACAGGAAGATGTAGATGTTACTAACGTTTACAGGAAGAAAAAAAAAAAAAATAGGAAAGGAAACTCCACACCCTTTTTGAGCTACTGTGGTAGAAAGCGGAACCACAAAAGCTCTCAAGTGTCACTGAGGCTAAATTAAGACAGAGCCATTCCTTGCAATACTTAATAAAAGGGAAGGTAAGTAAACATGGGTGGATTCTTCAGTGGCACCACAAAAGGTGACTCTTCTCGCTGAGGCACAGAGCGGCGGTCTGTGGCACAGCGAGAGAAGAGCGTTGTGAAAGTAGGCCGATGGGGGGGAAGCGACATTAAATGTCTGCCTGCACACACGACCACACGTTCAAAAAGGGTGAGGCGGTGAGCCGTGCTGCACCATCAGGTCACGTGACGAGACCAACAACAAAGTCAATCCAAACTGCAATTGTTTTTTTTTTTAAAAGACAATCACACCTCTCTGGAAGGTAGATGCAACAGGTTGTAAGTCATCAGGGTGAACGGTGGCGGGTCAACGCAAACCTGTCTCGACAGCTGAATGTGAGAAGTCTGGGGGAGGGGAGGCGGCGCGGATTTGCACGTGGCCACCCGGTGACCCGAAGAAAACACAACAGACTAAAACAGCCTCCGCGCTTGTACCAGGGGCTCTGGGAAGAAGCATCTGAACAAACACAACGGGCTCGCAGCGACCCGCAACCGCCAAGACTGTGTGAGTTTGTTAAGCAGAGCTCCGGAGGAGCCGGACCCCCCCCCCCTTTTTACTCCCCCCACACACAGGCCGAGTCAACAGGACGTCTCCTCGTACTGGTAACAAGCAGTAGACGGTAGACATCGGACACTTTCACTCCTCCGCCAACATCTCCGCTCTGTTGGCTCCCCTCCCACACACACACACACACACACACACACACACACACACACACACACCCTGGTGGCCCTCTTCCACTGGTACTGCACATGCAACCCCCCCGTATGCTAGTCGGGGTTCCTCGCAAAAAGAAAAAGGTTTATTGCAGCAGGACTAGTGATATCAAAGCTGGCGTGCCATCTGCTCCAGAACGCCGAACAGGATTCCCTCATCGGGTGTCAGAGGTGGCGGTGACTTACCGCACGTCTGTTTAGTGTGCAAACAGACGGGATCCATTCTCAGCATTAGTGCCTCCAGATATCAAATATTACAGCTGACCTCCTGACCCCAGCACCTTTGCATCTCAGTGGGAACACAGCGGAGGAATGTGCCTCTGGCCTTCAGACTGTTGGGGCAGTGGGACAAAAAAAAAAGGCCACACGGAGGGAATTGAGCCTCGTGCGTAAACATTTTTGAAATGAGTTTCTGTCAGACATTAGAAACTTTCAATGATTATACGAGTACTTAGGCTCTGCAAAACTGGATTCATGCTTTTCCAAAAAAAAAAAAAAACCTGGCTTTGTTTGGAGTTTCCTTTCCATGGAAATCAGCTGCTATCAGCTGACTTCCACGTAGATTTTAACTTGGTGTAAAAGGACATTCAATTTAAATTTAATATCTGAATAATTTGCATTTTGATGCAATTTCAAATTGAATTTGAATGAAAATAAACAATTGTACTAAAAACTAGTTTCAATGATCCAGTTTATTTTCATTTATATAAAGCTTTTCCTCCTGTTATTAACCCCTTTTGAGGCGCATGTACGTATGTGTATTTCATCCCAGCCTCCAGAAAAAGCGGATGTTACCGACCCATGTTTGAGCACACAAACAAATCATAACTTGAGCAAACACACAAAAGCACACACCCCCAGATTTGTGTGCATAAGTTTGTTATTTAGCACGCAGTCTTTTCAATATCAAATCAAGCTGGGGATAAATTAGATTTAATGTGGTGTCTGTGTTGACTGAGACATTAACGATTGCTGCAGGTGCGTTGGCGTAAAAGCACAGTGCTGAATCAATGGGACCAAAAACCTGCAGTTAGTTACAACTTCAAGCCTCAAGATTTTTGTTCCGTTTTGACTTCCTAAAAAAAAAAAAAAAAAAAAAAAAAACATTACGGTTTCTTTCCGCATTTAAACTGGGCTGAAAAGTATGGAATAGTCAATCAGAGTGAAGGGCCCAGATGACCTCTTGAAACGGGTCACTCAGAGCTTTCCCTGGGGTCAGTCACCTCCAGGGTGAATGAACATACCACATGCTGATGTGCATTTTCAGCATGTGTACAGGGTTGTAGTTTCCACACGCACACACACACACACGCCCTTTCAGGGGGATAATAGACCTTTGCCCCGTCATAAACCTGTAACCTCGGCTTCCTCCGAAGGCTCATCCAATGTGTGTGGAACAGGAATGTGAGCGGATAATAAAACCTCCCCTGTGACAGCAGACGCCTGTGGGAGTGATGAGCTCTCATTTAGGTTGAACAAGGTGCAACATCGAAGCATGTTCAACAGCCCCGAAACAACGGTGTCAGAGAACTGAGACAGTTTAAAATAAACTAAAAAACAAGTCAGACTTTCTGTTTGGTTCATTCACCAAACAGCCTTTTGTCAGGGGAATTTTGCAGCTTGTGAGAATCCTGCAGACAGAACAAAGATGTCAAAGTAATGTGCATCTGTGGCGTCTATCAACTCTACAGCAAGATTCTTTGTTCTTTGCACAACCCGCTGTTGAAAAGGGGAAAAAAAAAACAGAAACAGAGCATGGCATCCCCAAAACAGAGCATGGAGTCTTCTCAGGATGAGAAAGTTTTGACCAGCATTGAAAACTTCCCAATTTCAAAAGCTTGAAGTGAAGGCACAGAGCAGGTCAGTGTGGCAGGAAATCCTGATGAGGTCACAAGGAGCCTCAAAAGAAAACATTCCACGCTTACGTGGCTTTCTTCAATTTATCTTTGTACAAAGATGAGGACGTTCATGAATCAGAGATTCAAAAGCAGTCCTTTCAACGGATGAAATCCACTTGAGTAAACATTCTGAACGGCAAAAAAAAAAAAAGGCTTGTCTTCAAGTGCCATCTATAAAGTCGCAGCGGGGACTGCGTGCGTCCACGCCCACTGGACGGGGCTCCTATCAGCAGCTTCGGGCCCAGCTGGTCCCTGAGATTAGTCCCAGAGTCGGCCTTACTCCAGCATACGTCTCCGTGGCACCGCCGTCTTTCTAAATTAAGCCTTTACACAAACCTCATGGCTTTCCTTTGCAAAGAGGATGTTGCAACCGGTGAGTCCCCCCCCCCCCCTCAGTGAAAGCACCCAGTGCGTTTCTCTTTGACTTGTCTGAGGGGGAATAATCGAGTCTAAAGTGGTTCCTCCCGTCAACACTTCAATCTGACCCATTGGGCCCCAAATCGGATTAGAACAGAAGGTCTTGAACGAAAAGTGACAATGGAGGACACTTCTCACTATGCATGCTATTCGCTAGCCACACGCTTTAATGCAAGCGTTTTACCATGTGCAAGTTTAATACTGCAATACTGAATATGCAAACAAAGAAGACCCGCGAGTGCACCGTCTTTGTAGTCACACAACATCAGACGCACTTTGGCTTTCAGCCCACGTGCAAAATGTGACAGAGCGCAACCGTACAACTTGCTCGTGTCTATGGAAACAATTTTGCCAGCGGCAGCAGGGCAATGGGCTCAGCGGCACGCGCCCCATTAATTAGTGAGGGGAACCATGCAACTCTTCTGTTTCATGCCTCATGCCTCAGACAGGGAGGTGAAGTCTGGGGCCTCGTGCGACATGCACTGTGCGCTCTGTCAACGACTTCCGCGAAGAATTTGCGAAATGTTACGATTGGAATGAACCGATCCTTAAAAACCGCCAACAAATGACGAACAACTGATCTGCGTGACAACACCCCAGTGACAGGGAAGATGCAATCCTGTGACAAAGAGCACTTGAGAATGTCCACAACAGCTGCTTTGTCCTTCCTTCTATCAAGCCCTGACTTCACATTTCAAAATGAACACTGTGCATTTGGTTTCTTTATTGTCATAAAGAGATTTATTACCGCAAATCCTTTTCATACATGTAGAACAAACAAATAAAGCAGAAAGTGTTTGATAAGCGAGGGATGGATTGCACTTCTGTGGTTTAAACATTTGCACACCGTGGTGCTCGATTCATCCCTTACGCAACAGAGAGTTGTTATTCTCCCAATAGACATTAACCTTTAGAGAGTCGGCTAGACGGGAGCGCTGCGTCTCAGCCAACGCGGTGCAGTCAGAGGTCTGTGCGGAGACAAAAAAGGACGCCAAGCGAGAACCTTCGCCACCGACGCATCTGATAAGCAGCAGAGTTCCATCGCTGACCTCTTCACGCCTGCTCCATCTCAAGACTTTTAACAACGGAAAACATGTGCGACGATCCGCCACCCGAGACGTCTCCCGCCCACAGACAGGGCTGGTTACGCGGGAGCCGCGACAGGAAGTGGTCCCCCTCCCCTGATGCAGTCCCACGGTTTCCCCTCCAGGCCGCCGTCTGCTCCCATGATGCCGCCGCCGCCGCCTCCACCTGACAGTCGCAGGCCCGAGGCGAAGGAACAGAAGCCGATGGCTCTGCTTTCGGATAAGATGGTGGGGACACGTATGCCGTCCATCGACAGTAGCTTTTAAGCACCCCGTGTCCAGTCAGTCGCTCAGCATCTTGGACACAAACTCAAAAACCTTTTTTTGTTTTCATGGCATACTGGTTGCTTCACTGACTTTTCCCCTTCTAATCAAAAGGCCTTCCATAAGACTCCTCACATGCGCGCTCCGCTCAAAAGATGCATTATAGGACCAGTTAGATAATAGTCAGACCTCTGGCTGGAAGCGAGGTCGAACTATTTTCTTTCCATTTCAGAGCAAACAAGTCAGAGAGTCTTCGGTGTCGTTTCGACTGCGTGTCCTGTAAAAGCAAAATACCTGAATAAAAAAGGTGGAGTTTTCTGTTGGGTGCAGAAGTCTGGTAAGGCATCACTTCTTCCACTGGGGCCCCAGCTGTGTCAAAGACTCTCACTGTGCTCCGCTGGCCACTGTGCAAACACACACACACACACACACACACACACACACCTCTTCCCAGGAGGGACCGACCTCGCCAACAGATCCAGATCGACTAATGTCTGAGGGCCACAAAGTGCTGATGCTGCAGGAAACCACAGGACAGAACCGATGAAGAGCAACGGGGGCGTATTTTAGATTTTTCTAACATAAGTTTTAACATATATGAGGAACCCACTTCAAATGGTGAAGTGGATCTCAGCAGGAGGACGTGAACAATCCTTGACCAACATGGTGTCGCAGGAACAATGGGGTTCCTCAACAACATTGCATTCAGAAGGAACCTCTTTGAGCGACAACCTGCCAGGTGACGACTGGAGTGGAACTCTGGAGCACATCCTTGACATATTAGTCATAATCTCAGCAGGGATGGGCTGACAAAGCATCGATGCTTTGTCGGCCCATCCCTGGATGGGCTGATGACCCGTGGATCCACGGGTCATCAGAAGTTCGATCCCGTCCTCTACAATGTGAAGTACATGCTAAGAAAAAGAGCAACAGGTGGTTCCGTCCTTCGTGACGCATAGAACTTCACAGAAAAAAGAAAAAAAAAAGGTATTATTTTAATTAAACGTCATCAGTATTCGACTGGTTCCCCCGTTGGGCCACAGGTGAGTAATCCACCAGCAAAGGTGTGTTTGTGATGAATAGGGTGCATCAGCAACACTGATACGGAGGACTTTAAAAGCCAAACTCACCTTGTAGACTTTTCCAAACGCTCCGTCGCCCAGCTCGCCGATAATTTCCCATAAATCGTTGGGATTGATGTCCCGGTGAACGTGCTCATACTGCTTGAGCTTCTTTTTGAGATCAATGGGAGGCAGTCGGAATATTTTGCTGAATCTAGCGAACGCCATTATTTACAATTTACCAACATAAAAAAAAAAAAAAGTGTCAAAAGGCTCTACGCAGGAGAGCACCACGCACGCGCGTCAATTCAACTAAATTCACCAATATTTACTGTCCGCGTATCAGAGAGAGTCCAGAGGGAAACCGCGCGAGTTGAGAGCCGTCGCTGTGCTGTCCGAAGGTCCCGCGCTCATAGTCCCGTCCACGAGCCACAAATCCACGACGCGCCGTGACCACCTGCCGCCGGAGACACTTTGCAGTCAGGAACCGCCTTCAGCGACTTGTTGCTTCCGACGTGCTCGAAAAACGCCCCAGCTCGTTACCCGAAGATCCCTCCCACCGCCGTCATGGAAATGTAGTTTCTTCTTTAAGGAACGTGCCCGCATGCGCGCGCGCCCGCTGCCGCGCTGATGAGGCAACGAGCGAGGAGCCGGTGTCCGGGTTGGTGCGGCGCGTGTCCGCCGACGACGACGCGAGCAGCTGTGCAATTAACGAGGCGCGTTAACTTTCGTTGGAGCTCCCGGCCAACGCGGCTATTAACTTAACTTACTGCGACCCCGTTTTGCAGCTCTTTAGCGGCGTCTCGCGCCGCAGTGACGTGTGTAGTTTTAACAATACACGAGGGACTTTTTGTGACACGTCATTACAGTGTTTTTGTTTTGAAAGTCGTAGAATGCCATAATTAGTGGGTTTTTAAATCACAATGTGTTCACAATGTTGCTGTCTTTTTATGCAAACCACATTCTTGCTCAACAAACTCGCTTTCCACCTGTGCAGGCGGTGGAAGAGCGCCCCCTGGTGGCGCACTTAGCTCAGTACAGCTCCACCTGTGGCGCAGGCGTCCCAAGATACTTGACTAATAAAAAAAAATAGAAATAGATAAATTCCTTTCATGTAGGAATATATAGTTGCTAATATAAATACTGCATTATTGTAAAAGGTAGTAAGAATGGATCCAAATTTAACTGGAATAATTCATTGAACCCTGGCCTGAGTGAACAGACTGTTCATGTCAGGCGGTTGCTGAAACTCAGCAGGATACTTCACAGTTTAGCAGAGAAGGCTCAAAAATCCACACAGCACTGACATTTTTTAATAATCTGCACCATAAAAGTATAAAAGTTTAAAATCACTTTTCTGTTTTGTGTTTGGCAGCAATGGCTCAGACTTTCTCCCTGGATACACTGACTAAGAAATGTGCATAAATGGCCAACATTACAACAGAAATAGTAATAAAATAATGTAGTTCCACTGGGTGAAATCAAGACTACATGGAGCAACAATAGGCATTTGCCTCCAGATTGAATTCAGCTTGCCTGCTTCACAGTAGCGATCGATACTTCATGATAGCGCCATTTCAGGTCCATCGCATTCACCCATGACCTTTCTCGGATGTGATGATGGCAAAGAGCTGTCTCGGGGTGACACCCGACTCCCTCGCTTCTCTGCATGGCGCCAGCACAGCGGTGATCTCGCAGGCCTTCACCAGAGACAGGCATCATTTGCACTTCACAACGGTGTGAAAGAAAAACACCGCCTAAAAGCTCCGCTCGGACAACATTTTATTTTGATAAAGGTTCTCTTATACAGCAGAAAAGGGCAGTTTACTCCGAAAGCCCCAACTCCTCACATAGCACGCTTGGCATTCAACTGTTGAACACTTTTGTATAAGTTCTATAAGTTATATTGAACCACATGGACTTTAAACATTGGAATTAATTGTGCTATAAATAAAAGAAAATGAATCCAGACAGGCCCAAGGTGAAAAGTATGGCTTTATCAACCACTACGCTGATACAGCATCTCTACATGGAGAATAAGATACCTTGACTGTAATATTGATCATGAAAGTCATTTAGGTGGTACATGATATTCCCATTAGCCCCTTATTGCATTAAAACATTGGCTTCTCTCACATCTTGTTACATCTTTTATTTATCCACTAGATGGCGTAATTCCCCAGGTTTGATCTCCTCGCGTCCTCCTGAGCAGTCTCCATGTCCTCAGGCCTTACGTTCAATAACAGTGGCCTTCCTTAGAGCAAATCTCAGTCAAGTAAAGGCAAGACTCCATGACCGCTGCTCCTTTTTGAGCATGAGAATGTGCTCAGTTACAAAACTAGGGCAACAGTTGGAAAACCCCTCCGGCCTCGTCTCCGTCCCGTAGCTTCAATCCCTCTCTGTCCAGGTGTGATAAGACACTTGCCTCCACTGAAAGTAGAGCACAACTGCTGATGCCGTCATACTGCTGATAAGAAGTCGCCCTGCCGCTCCGTGGGAAGATGGATGGCCCACACCAAGGGTTGTCACGGCCCGACCCAGTGGAAAAAGGAGGAAGACTAAGTGGAGCGAGCGCTGGAAGCATGTCTCCCTTCCCAGAGTCCCGCGGCACCGCCTCTCTCCCCTCGACCTTGGCCCGCTCAATTAACCAGGGGACAGAAGGGACGGTCCTTATCATGGACGGATGTGTTTTACAATGAATGACCTCGGGAGTTGATGCGCGATGAGCGATTGGACCACAGAACGGTTTCCGCTTTACGTATCGCATAGAATCATAGAGCTGGCGCACACAACGCAAAGGAGACGTCTGTTTCATATTTCTGGGGGATAACTAACCCTCCTTTCCTACTTCTTCTGACAGTTAACTATTACCATATATTTTGGACGTCCAATACAACCATGATACTCTCTAAGAATACCAGCTAAAATATAGCCCCCTATGTATCATCGAGTATGTGAGTAACCTGATATTTCCGGTTTACTAGAATATTTCACTTGCAGTTGGTTTTGATATCAACTTCCCAGAGAGAGAATTCATTTCTACATAAAACCTTTATGAGAGGATCAGTAATGACTGTATGAAACACAAAGCATCGCGCTAAACACCAATATCAGAGGTTTATTACCTTGATTCCTTGAATGGGAGAACACCTATAAACTCACTGTAGAACACTGTGTGATTGCTGATTCCACATAGGTTTAAGGGTCATCATGAGACAGCAGGCTCGGCTGGTCTATAAAGAGACTCGCCCTCGCCCAGAGGCCAATGCCGACCATCTGCCCTGCATCTGTGGGGGGCGCTGTGCTGTAGCCGATGATGGTCCCTGACTCATGGTAACACCAGGAATTCCACGCAGGTGTAAATAAAGCAGAGTATTGTGAGGCTATGCCAATTTTAAAGTGATACATACTGATGTTTTTACGTTGTATTAACTGTTTATAACTAGTGACGTGAACCGAGGGAGTGCGCGGCGTTGAGGTGACTTCACAGGGAACTTGGGGCGACACGCACTTCATCCTCGAATTTAAAGGCAACATCTAGTTAGTTATCTTTGTGGACATTCGTTAGGGGATGGAACTTTTTTTTAATTTAAGGGATACTGAACGCTAACGACACCGCGCGCATCAGCCCGCGAAACGTGCGTCTCCACACGCGCGCTGGTGTCCAGCGCGTTGCCCGCCGCGCCGATGTGGAGGTCTGTCTATCACTAATGCGGCGCGCCAAGCAGCCCCCCCCCCCCCCCCGCCCCGCATCCGGCCACACACACACCTCTTTTTAAAAAGCCCCGTCTCTGCTCGCTGTCTCATCAGTCCTCCAGAAGCTGAGGGGATATTTCGCCATCGCACTCCGTCGGCAGATCGCGCAAGTCACGTCTCTCTGTGTAGTTCCGTTTTGAGGGGCATGAGGGGGAGGAGGAGGAGGGGGCGGGGGAGGGTTGTTCTTTGCGCACGGGTGTCAGGTGTCCCGGTGCGTCGTCGTACGGACGTCGAACAAGTGCTCCTCTGAGCCGCACTGTGTTGCTCCGTCCGTGTCGCCTTCACGTCTCTGCAGCAGCGCAGCGGGCAGGAAGCGGTCCCGTGCCCGACTCACCGGGCGCGTCCAGAGGTAGGTGCCCACAGCTGTCCGGCCTGCAGGGATTCACGGTGTGTGCGCGTGCGTGCGCGCGCGTGCGCGGGAGGAGGGGTACTTTCTATTCTGCGCATGTTTGGATGATGGGTCCTCTGCGTTTGCCTCAGCGCTGCGGCTCCCCCACAATGGGGGGGGGGGGGGGGGGGGGGGCGAACTTATCACGCAGTTGTAAGGATGACATTCATGAAAAGGGTTTCCCCCTGGAGGACTAAATGTTGCCGCGATGACTCGAACTTTTTTTTATTGATTTCTAAAATGCATCCGTAAGATATTATGGGATGTGCTGTGCTTTTTTTTTATTTCAAAGGATAAAGCAAAGCTAATAGTGAAGCTGTAATATTAATATTGCATTATCGTTAGAATAGACAGGCCATCAGGGATGTAAGATGCAAACTGGATTTGTTTCATTTTCCTATTCCTGTACACTTCATATTTAAGCTTGTTTAAGATGTTTCATTATGTAGTTTCTGATTTGTTTACTAATTTTTGTCCACTACCGGAACAATACGTAACTCGTGAAATGTCACGTCCTGAAGAGTGCAGCCTGAGGGATTCCATTCACTGTACCCAATGCCACACAACTATAAATCAAGAGACTCCCATTTTGTGCTCTTAATAGAAAAGGCAATCATACCATTCATCACACATGCAGGCGCTGCTCCCCCGGGATGAGTTTTTGAACAGAACTGTAAAATTAACTAATTGATAAATGACAGATGAAGAAAGCAAGGAGGAAAGGAAATAAGGAGACTTTCATTTAGTAAACAAAGTCCTGAACGTAGATTACTACCTAAAGTGCGGGTATCATCGTGCTGAATACAACTGTGTCAGACTTTCCGTTCATCATCAGATACGAGCCATTTATATCTCACCGGCTCTGTACCTTTCCACTTGTTCGTCCCTCTCCCCCTCCCTGTCTCTCCTTCTCTCCTCCTGCCGCTGGTGTCTTGTGTCCCCCCCACTCTCCCTCCCACCCCTCAGAGGTTGGACTCCCAGTCAGCGGTGGGTCACAGCCACAGAAAACAGAAGCTACCCAACTCCTGCCAGACGAGAGTCGAAGGTCCGTCCTCATCCGTCCAAACTGGAGTGAAGACACACGGGGAGAAGGTCCGTCCTCATCCGTCCAAACTGGAGTGAAGACACACAGGGAGACTCACCACCTCTGCGCGTGTAGGCAGACGGGACCCATCCAAGTCAGCAAAACCCAGCCAGCTACTGCGTACGTGTGTGTGTGTGTGTGTGTGTGTGTGTGTGTGTGTGTGTGTGTGTGTAAGGGTCTATTGTCGACCAGGCTATGAGTGCGTCTCAGAGGGAGAGAGCGTTCGAAGCCGAGTCGAGCTGAAGGAGCAGACGAGGAGCATCTTAAGAGGAGCAGCCATGGGGCTCGGGCAGTCCAGCAGGGCCGCGGTCGCCGAGGACACCGACGAGGGTGAGTTTTAAAACATGCGACTTCCCCCTTTTTCTTTTGTCTCTTCTTTTCTACTCCTCCGACCGGGAATCCGGTGGAGCCGCACAGGGAACATCAAACACAATGACACGTATAGTTTGCAGGATTTACCACTGTTGACGGCCTTATCTGCAGCCTCATCAACGTGTTAAGCTGTTCCTATTAGCTAATACAATGAAGTGCACTTACAGGAAATGGATGCAATGGATGGACTGCTGATCAGGGCGCCCACAACTCGGCCCACAACTCGGCGAATGTAATCGAGGGAAATTCCCTTATGGGGCCACAGATTTAGCCCGAGTGACGTAAATCTAAGCACATAGAGTGCACGGAACAAAACAAATGTGGTAATGACATTTCTCTTTACGTTAGCTTCGATGGTCAAGTATACATATTCAGAATCATTGTGACTTTGATTTCCGTTTTCTTTGTGACTTTGTGAGAATACGGTGTGAATCTGTCCATCGGAGGAAGTGTCCACAATGATCAAAAAGAAACTGAGTAAATGAGTGTCAGTCAGTGATTTCGTCACAAGTGAGGCGGCTTTCCTTGGAGTTCCCTTACTGCAGTTTTTGTTTGGTTCCTAGCTAACCGGATACATTTGTTTCTTTTTATCACATTGTAAATCTAAATACACCGTTTTTTTGTTTCAAACATTTGATGGCTTCATATTCCATTAGTTGTCAAAACATCCGTCACTGCACCTGATGCAATCCTGACGCGTGGCTTTCTCCTCGGCACCGGAGGCAAGCAGGAAACCATTATTCACGGTTAACCTTAGCTGATCAGTCATCCAGTGTGCCACTCTGGAAACGCCACTCACAACGGGGCGTCTCTGAACCCTGCATGTTATGGCCACAGTGCACCTTCATCGCTCCTCCCTCACTGAACAGCGTGGGCGGCTGTGGAATAATGCACACAGAGACACGGCGTTATGGATTGGGAAGAGGCCGGCTCACTGCGGACAGACAAAGTCGACCCCGGTCGGACGTGGGCAGCGGTTTTTTTTTTCCTCTGGGAGGAGCCAAGCGGGTCGCTGCATGTTTTCCCCTCTGAGAGGCAATAAAGATGCAAAGTGAGTTTTCACTTCAGAAGCATCGGCGGTGGCTTCAAGGAAAAAAACAAAACAACCTCTAAATGCAGCCAGAGGGGAAGTGGTGAAGAACGGTTTAGTTATGTATCTCTTATTTTCAGTTTGCAAGTTTGCAAAAATGTGTCTCTGGCACATATTTTAAACATAAAATATGAACGTTAGAAGACATTTAGAAAGATTGTGACGCACGTCATTCAATTTTAATGCTGTTCTTTTGGCACAGTGTAATCTCCTGCTGCAAGAACTCCTTTAATGGCATTATAGCTACATTTTTAATTTAAATGAGTGAAAAAGAAAAGGGCAAGTTCACTCATACTGCTGCCATGGCATTCAAATAGTATAAGAAAATAAAGGTATGTTGCCAAATGTGGCAAAAAACATTTAGAACATATTCTCAGTGCATAGACGTCTTTCAGGGTCCGTCTCAGTGGCTTTGCACAAAGGCCCATGCATGAAGGTGAACTCTGTCGAGACATGTTTATCTCCTCTGAGAATGACGTGTGTTCCACATCGGACTTCGACTGCTCGTGCCACGGATCTTTTTTCCACTTTGTGCAACCGGGACACTCTGGTTAATGGACAGGCCTCGTTTACTGCTGATCATGCTCCCCTGCAGCGGCGCATGGATCCCGTGGGTTCTGTTTCAGTTGTCCCAGCGCTGATTTCCCCCACGTCGGTTAGTCTGCAGCTGGCTTCTTCGTATGGAGAAACCATCAGACAGAAAGTTGTCTTCTTAGTTGACGTTATTGCTACGGTAACCTCGGCCATGTTTTTTAAAAAGAACCGCCTTTCTTGTGAAAATGGAAACCTGAGTCTGCTATTTTCCGGTTTACACATTCTGTCTGAGCACGTAAACCACCTGTTTTTGAGCATATGATTGCGTCAAGTGTTCACAGAGGGCGGCATCCAAACGCTGTTGGCGTGGTGTGGACATACGCAGGGACGGAGAACAGACGGCCGTACGCGTGACGCTCAAACCCGGCAGGCCTGATCGTTTCAATGCGCAGTCAGTCCAAAGCCAACTGACAGGTCCTTCGGTTTCATCAGTCAGTCGCAGCCGCGGACAAGACCGTCAGTCGACGTGTTCGATGTCCCTCGCGTGAAGATCTCAATCTCTCCGTGCTCGGTTTGTCGTCTGCCACTCGTTACCCGTGGCACATTGAACCATTCAGAGCTTCGCTGGTGAAATATGACATTCCCCATCTCGCTCTCGCCGACTGCGTCGCCCCTGTTTTGTATGTCTGCCTCAATCCGTCTCTCATTAACAACCACAGCTGTCTCTCTGAAAAAAAAAAAAAAAACATCAGCGTAGAATCTTACAGCTCAGGAGGAAAAGGAACATGTTTATCCGGATGTATGATTGGCATACATCATCCGTGACCCTATGCGTCCATGTGTGTGTGTATGTGTGTAATTGCTCATTGCCAAGCTGGGCCTCGTATGGCCATTTTCAGAGTTGGTTGTGTAAACAACATGGGAGTGTGAAAGGAGGAGCGTGCCGGAGATACGTGACTAACAGTGCATAACATTACCTGTCACATCCGATAGATCTAGTGACCGCGGGAAGAGCGCGTGTGTCTGTTTGTATCTATCCGTGTGTGTGTGTGTGTGTGTGTACTCGTGGTTGGATAAGTGGACACCAGCTGTTCCATCCTCGGGGAAAGGACAGCCATTGAAAAACCTTCTGTCCTGGTTGTCATGGTAGCAAGAAACAAACAGCCCCATCCGGTTCCAATTGGCAATAAATGTTGCTGATAGATGGAGGGGAGTGAGACGGGCAGTTAGGCTCTGCTTTCAGGTCGTGTGTGTGTCTGCGAGGGTGTTCAATAATAGAATGAGACCGGGAGGATACGCAGCGGCAAAAAACAAGAGCTAAAAAGCGCTCTTTTGTTAAGGTGGAAAGCACACAACGTGCAACTTGACGTCTTTGTGCCGAAGCTTTTCTTTATGTCAGTGACCTGTGGTTGCCATGGATATCTCCGTTGGCTTTGAAATGACAACGTCACAGAAGGAACCTACTAGAACTCTACTGGCATTCATAAGTCTATCATTTCTTTATTGGAAATAGGAAAAAAAAAAGGTTATTGGTTGAAATATAAGATTACGATGTCATTTATAATATAACTGTTCTCTATTATGGTGGGCGATTAAACAAGTGTCCCTGCTGTCCTCCCTAAGGGGGAGTTGTATTTCATCCGTCCCATGTAATCCATTTTTTTGCCACTGATATCCAGCATTGATTCTGTTAAGCTGTATCACCTTGTGTTGGAGGATAAAGCTTCACTGTAATTTAAAGAGGAAAACCGCAGATTTGTACCCAACAGAGATTTTCTGCTCTTCTCTTTTGCAGTAAATTTCGACAACTTCCAGATCCTGAGGGCAATAGGGAAAGGAAGCTTTGGAAAAGTAAGTCTCTAATTGGAAAGTTTACCCATGTTACTGGAAACAGCTATGTGATACATACAGTATTTTTATTAATATCAAAAGGATAAACTGGTTGAGTATGCTTTGTAAAACACGATATCTCACCACAAACAGTTCCCCGCGAAATATTTACGCCAACAATTCACCGTTTCATCGGTACAATATCATCATCGATTGGCCACACACAGGACCCATCGACAGCTCTACTGCAACACAACACAGCGCTCATGCCCTGTGTAAATAATGGCAACAGGTGTGATATTCTGCATTTCTCATGCAGAGACATGTTTTTTCTTTTCTTCCCACTGATAAATGCAGAGTACTGAGTGCTGCTTTAAGGCATTTTCTAAGTAACTTTGATATATATGACTGGTGCCAACATGACTTTTCCCATCGCTGAGATCCAAAATATGTGAATAAGTGTGAAAGGTTGAACGTCTTAAAACGTCCTTTAACGAGGCTTCAAATCCTGATCGCAGAGTTTAAAGAGAGTTTCCCTTCAGCCTTGTTGGATGGTCATTGCAAAATAGTAGCTTTGTCGCAAGCAATTAGGCTTGAGACAAAAATGGATGAACTACGCCACACCACTATATTGCAACAGTTTGTGCAAGTACATTGTTTTTCAATGTCAGCATTTTATAATTTATAGCGCTTTGAAATCTGGTGATAAATCTTACAAATCTGTTTAAGCAGCTTGAAAAGTCTGCTGATAGCAACCGTTTTTCTACATTTCATGCATCTCGTGACTCGTGATGCCTATCTTTTTCATTATATAGGGCTGCGTGGCTATTTTTTATGTGTTATTGCATTGGCGGGAAGGGATATATTATACTTTTGTCTTCTGTTTAGAGTTTGCAGAAAGCAATGAGTCAACTTCAACAGCCTTGAAGATACGGAAACATGAGATTGCGACACACGCGCACAAACAGCATTAAAGTATTCAGAGCATTTTGTCCACTGGAGTGAAAGAAAACTACCCATTATGTAATTCCATCATCAGGTCTGCATTGTGCAGAAGAAGGACACTAAGAAGATGTACGCCATGAAGTACATGAACAAGCTGAAGTGCGTGGAGCGGAACGAAGTGAGGAACGTCTTGAAAGAGCTGCAGATTATGCAGAACCTCGAGCATCCGTTCCTGGTCAACTTCTGGTAGGCCTCCGAAGTACCAAAAGTACATGTTTGTGTGTCGCTTTAGTCCAAAAGGCAAAGCCCCTTTTGGAACTCGCTTTAGCTTCTCTATGAATTCAAACTGACATCCAGCTGCCTTCAAATGAGCACTGATTGACTTTAAAATGAACACGCTCCTCCATTCCTTAACATGTACACAAAAAACTGCTGTGTAAAATGTCACACGCTGTGATTTCAACCCCTTCGTATCGTCTTCACACAAACTTTTTCATGATGATCGTATCCTGTCCATTAAACCTACGAACGCAAAGACCCATCAGCCGTTGAAGAGAGCTCCGGATTTTTTCCGGATGTTGCTAAAAGGAAAACGCAGTTTGCTCGCTGATCCAAATTCAACTTTCATGGGCTCAAGTCTCCTCTCCGAGCAGCTCCTCGGCACATCTGAGGGGTCGCCGGAGTCTTTGCCTCCATACTCTCCACCTCTCAGATCAAACTGCCAGCGCTAATCTGAGATGACTCATCAGGTACTTTCGGCATCCCATTCATCATGGTTTTAAAAATCCCACGCTCATTGAGCAGCGGGAGTCGTTCTTTTGAGACGCCATGATGAGTGTGGCCTTGTTACGTTTCCATCCGAAACTCTTCATTAATTCTTGATAAGCACTCTGCATCGTTTTGAGAGGAAGCCACCCTGCTTTTCTTTCCGCCTCGCTGAAAGAAAAGCAGACGAGGGAATGTCAGCCGAGGGACGAAGAATAGCTCCCACAGTCATGTGATCCAGCTTTTTAAAATGAAATATTCATTGATATTTCAGTGTTATTCGTCATTTCTCTTCTCGATTAGCAGGTTGGCTTCTTGCTCTTTTGAAGTTAGGCGTCTACCTTTAAAAAATGTGATTAAACAGGTCACTAAAAGACGGACTTGTGGGACCGGTGCTCTCCAATCAGCTGCTCTCAACCGTTTGTCCACGGCCCCCACTTCTCCATCCTCTCCTTCCCTACTGCAACTTTCTCCCATTTTGATCCCACATCTTTTTACAAACGGCTACACTCTGGAAAAAATCAGCAGCTATCTTTTAATTACCAATTAGAGGGGAACAAGAATAAATCCTCCTGCCGTGGGAATGAACGAGAAAAGACCGAATGTGCGGTCGAAGGAGGGCATGCAGGGAAAGGAAAGGGGAGGACAGCAGAGACGTGCACTGCACCGCCTCATCAGACAATCAACGCCAGCGCTCGCTTTCTCGCCTGATTGCATGCTGTGTTGGACAAAAAAAAAACAAAAAAAAAAAACAGTTGGAAGTTAATGCATTTGGCAGCGTACAGTAAATCTCCCTTGGGGGAGGGAGGGGGGGTGATTTCCTCTAGAGATGTGCTTGGGTCAGCGCTATGCCCACTCTCTCTCTCTCTATCCCTTTCGCTCATCCCGGCTCTGTCGCTGTGTTGAGTTGGCGTGGGTTATGATGGTCCTGAGGTTTTTCTGTCCTCTCGTCCTCTCCTCTTTCACTTCTCTCCTCCTGCTGCTGTCTTCCTCCCCTCCCAACCTGCTCGCCCCCCCTTCCGCTTTCTCTCTCTGTCGCCACACTCACTGCTGCACGACCTCATGGTCCAACACACACAAAGCAAAACAGACACATGAACTTCTAAATAAGTGGCCTCCCCTCCCATGAAAACTATTAAGCACGATGACGCAATCCTGATTAGCTTCTCTGGCATCAGTGCCGGCCCGAGCCTCTTGGGGGCCCTGAGCTGAATTTTATTTGTCATAGCGAAAATTCTAAACGAATACAGTGAGGTTATAATACAAAACTAGGGCTGCTTGCAGCATAAGCGAACTAAGCGGCTAGGGGGCCCCAAGCAGCCGCTTAGTTCGCTTATGCCTTGGGCCGGCCCTGTCTGGCATCAAGCATGTGGCCCGGTCAGCGCGCCGATGTGCCGGCGCTGTCGTTTTAGTAGTGTGGGCCCGATTTTCCTGCGCTTGCAGTCCCGCTGTGTAAGGGGAGCCCTTCCTGGCGGTGCGACGCCAGACGTACGCTCGCACCGTGTCAGAGCGAGATAACGGGGGGGGGGGGGGGGGGGGGGGGGGTGGCAGCCAGCATCTGCCGCGTTCTGCGTCCCGTTGTGCTGCCGAGCTGACTGTGGGTTCTGCTGCCGTTGATTCGTTGGTGGGTTTCAGGACACGGCGAGAGGAAAGTACCTGCGGGGCACTCGCGTCGATCGCAGGCCGCGTGACGTGTGCGATGAGAGTCGCGTGGTTGGTTTCCCAGCAGAAGGCAAACAGTATTTAGTGCAGCATCAGTGCAGCGTTTGAGTTGCGGCCATATTGGAACGGCATCATGGGAAAAATAGTTTGGATCCCGAAAAAGCTACTAAAAGTGTTCACACTGTCACAATGTTAACAGATACATTATACTTTTTCCCTTCGACTTTGCTTGTGTGGCTCGATTTAATACTCAACTAAGCGGTCAAACAGATCGGATTAAAGACAGCAAAAGATTAGTTAGCATTAAGCAAATGGCCCGACTATGTAGGTCTTCATTACTATTTTTATACCCTCTTGCACACTTAATCACAGGATGATAGCGATTCATAACGACATCGTGTGTGTTCAAAAGCCAGTTTTGTTGTGAATTGTTAATCAAAGTCAATGGGACACTTTGTTGCGGACTTCTTGCACGTCTAACCTGATGAACGCAAATACTGCCGGGTTGCAACAACGTGCACGTGTAGCAAAAGAAACGGCGCGTAACCTTCGGAAGGAAAAAAAAAAGATGCACACTTAGAAAAGTAAAAGCTCCATTTGCTCGAGGGAGTCCCTCTTTATGGCTCAGTTATTATGCAATCCCACTAATGCATTTCATTTCCATGCAGAGCAAAACATCTTACAGGCTGCTTTTTTGCCTCAGAAAACCAAACAGAAGTGACATAATGTCACACAAAGGTAATGATTTCCACAAGAAACCAGCCGACATGAAAGCTCTAGCACCCCAGATATGCTGCCATGTTTTCCTCCTAAAGGGTACATTTTAAATCAATCGTGTATGATTAGAATGGTTTAATCCAGACTCTAATATTACAAGTGAGGAATGGTCGGAAACAACTTGCACCTGAGGTACAAACGAACTTCCTAATGTATTGGGAAGATACGTTTGTGCTTTTCGGCCGACAGTAGAAAGCGGCACATTAGCATGTCGAGTTCATCGCCGGATGTCAAGGTGACCTAGTGTGTTTGGTATAATGAAAGCTCATAAACAGGAGGATAATAAGGAAACATCCTGATTCAACACAGCCATAACAGTAAACACACCTTTTGTTCAAACCGACCATATTTAAATTTGATCCGTGAGGTCACTAATGCCCCCGTGCTTCGTTAGGGATTTGCGTGTGCTTTTCTGAAAGAGCGTGCGTCCATGTGTGCGTGTCGGACGCAGACTGATGGGAGCTGTCACTCGACGGAGGTGTTGGGAGGTTGGGAGGGGCGGGGGGGAAGGTCGGAGGGGTGTCGGCATCGATCCAACATGACACAGTCAGAGACGTTTGGCTGGATGTGTGGCATTCAGCAGGGGGCTTTGTTCAGAGCGCGTGTGTAGGCGTGTGTGGCCGTTCATGGATTGTACGCAGTGCCGGCCCTAAGCAGAATTTTATTTGGGGGTCCCCCTCCCACCACGCACAGACACCTGTGCTAGAAGATTATTGCCACAAATGTCACGCTATACTGTTATAGCAAAAATTATAAACGAATACAGTGAGGTTATAATACAAAACTAGCGCTGCTTGCCAGGGGCCCCAAGCAGCCGCTTAGTTTGCTTATACCTTGGGCCGGCCCTGATTGTATCATGTTTGTCTAATAACAGTAATTGAAATCATTTGTCAGTTAGTGTTGAATAACATAGTAATTATATTTCCAGAATTTACCAATGTAGCTTTTTTGTTGTCGGCATTAAATCAATGACGAAAAGTCATATATCAACCACAGGCCATTCACCAATTTTTTTGTTTTTTCCCCAATTTTGTGAGACCTGGAGCCCGTGGACATTTCACTTCTCCCCTTGTTGCTTTTTCGTGCATAAATTGTGCACAGCGCAGCGACTCTTCTTCTGCAGTATAAAATGTTCACATCAAATGATTCCTCAATGATTTCATATTTCATCCCACAGCTATACGTCATATTACCAACTGTGCCAGAAGCTGATCGTAGGAGGTCCATCACTCTGCTTTAAAATTGGAATTCATTCAATTTATTTTATATTATTCAAATTAACTGTGTGTCCTTGCATGTCACAATTGCTACTTTTGAAAGAGGGATAGGACTTATTACCGGTACCGTTTCTGAGCCCCTGTGGTTTCTGGAGGGTTCTATTACTGGCGTGGCCTGGGACAGTGAGGGAAAGTCGCTGGGAGAGACGGGGAGGAAAGCGGGGGACGATTAAAGAGAGCGAGAAAGGATAAAGAGGACCAAGCCAGCATCAGGCGGAGGGAAAGAACGATGCCAGGAAGGATAATACGAAGTCTGCACCATATCAGCACAATGAACACGTGCTTGCTAATCTGCAGTCTGAATGCTGTTCTTTACTCTGCACCCAAAATGCGGGTGGAGGCATGAGCTGCTAATGATGCTTGAGAACATCCCATCGCAGCTGCAAAAATACACAAGGAGACGGTCAACAATGTAGTGCTGCTGTTTCACTGACTGGCAGATTATTTTCCATATTTGCTTATCCGTTTTTAAATCTTTATTTTACATAACATGTCATTTAGCTGACGCTTTTATCCAAACAACAATAAGTGCATTGAACAAAAAACTCGAAAGTGCAATTTCATCAAAAAAATGATGTAACTGTTATTCTCTTGCTTGTTATTTCCTTGTAAATTAGTTTATATTAGTCCTAAAAATTGGAATGCATTCGGGTCAATGATATGGTGGTGAGGCAAAAAATATTATGAACATATTATGTATTGCCAACGTCATATTCTCTTATTTTTTCATTTTGGCAAACAAAATGCAAATTCACTTTCAACATCACCAGCAGTAGCAGCAGTAGCTCCTCTCTGTCTGCGTCTATGCAAGATGCCTTCAGGCGTTGTATCGAGTGTTGGTAAATGAAACACTTTGACATAAAACAGGCTCCTTTAAAAGCACATTAGAGCACAGAGCTTATTTAAGGTGTTATATTAATGGGAACCTCTGTGACTCTTCTTTTACTATATCTGAACTATGTCATGATTCACGCGTCACAGCAGTGTCAGCGGCCCAGCGGAGACTTCATTCATATTCAAAGACATTCTTAATACTGCGTCTCGCATGTGTCACGAAGCAGGGAGATAAGGAGAGAGAGAGAGAGAGAGAGAGAGAGAGAGAGAGAGAGCTCTTGTTTCTAGGAGGAATTTTGTTATGCTTTTATAGTCATAGGAGACCACTCTAAGTAGAGTGGCGACGTAGCTGAAATAGCATAGCATAGAATAGCAAGCTGAATTAGCAACGGCCCAGCCAGTGCCAGAGGGGTGATGTTGATTTGTGGCTTCAATTCCTGAAAGAAGGAATTAATAAATGCAACAAGGTTCACTTATGCAGATAGTCAAGACTCAACAACAGATGTTTGGGGGGGGCGATAACCTTAGTAAATGTATCGTCATACAACGGTTCATATGATATCTTCATTTAAGGTTTTTGAAAAAGATTATTTTTTCGCTTAGAATAATTACGGCAGGAAAATCACTGACACTGATGGACACAGCCTGCATGCATCCGTGTGTGTGTGTGTGTGTGTGTGTGTACACGAATGACAGTAATCAGAGAGTTCAGTACGTGCCTCCCTGTGTGTATCGCCACACCAGGCCGCTGACCCCTCCGCACGCCGGCTTCGTATCCAAGCAACCGTGCTTAGTCCTTTTTTGTTCTGCAGACAGAACAACTGGCTTTCGACAATGACAGTGAAGCCCTTTTTTTTAGTTTTAACCGCCTTTGCTTTCAGGTGGAAAGACTTGTGGGGCAGAAAAACATAGAAAGTCAGCCGAGCATGAGAGCTGGTTTTCCACTCTATTAACTCGAGTGTGCTATCGATCGACCTGATGGACTGGGAGTCTCCTTGATGCGCATCGAGCTGACCAATCACTTTGTATGTATGATGATGTTATAATACATTTTCAGATAAATAGCTATTTAGTTATTTTCTGTCAGTGAATATTCTAGCAACCAGTTGATAAAAAGCCAATACACTACATACATAAATAATAACGGAATTAAAAAGGAAATAAATAACACTTGTAATGCTACAATAGAGCAGAAGAAACATTTACTATATAACTATGCCATTATATAGGCCTACTATAGCATTTATATGAATAAACAGCGCTTTTCCTTGAAGAAGCGGCTGTTTTTCCATCAGCAATGAAGTCCTAAAAATGCTTGTGGCAGAAGCTCGGTTTAGTTTCGCCTGACTTCTTTTGAGCTTTAAATAAGCGAAAATTTCATAAACATTCAGCTTTGCATTTAAAAATTATGGTACATACTATTTTTTCATGCTCTAATGTTGTGGGTTTCCATCCAACCTTCACTCCAAGTTATTTGAACACATCATGATTTATAGTAGGAACCGAAATAGAGTTCTGACCCTGTAAGTCATCTCAGTATCTCCCCTCTAAAATAACTGTCAATATATTGAAACCAATGATGCCCAAAAACATGAAGGCTGAATATAATATGCTACTATACATGCATATTTGTATGTTCTAGTAGAATAAAGTACAAGAGATGTATGACATTCGGCTTTAATGATTGTCGGCCTCGTGCTCAGAGAAACGATACTCCATCCCATTATGCTCTCTCACCCACACACACATATAAACTTAGCCAAAAACTTTGAGAGCCATAGTGTCCGAAGGGCGTGGCTGAACTCCATCCAGCTGAACTGTACCAGACACTTTAAGTGGGGAGGGCCGGCTCCCTCTCATTTCTCTTTTTTCCTCCTAAAGGAATATTCATCAGTGGAGAACTGTTTGTTGTGTAATCTGCCTGCATTATATTTAATGCAGTTTTTAACTGTCACTGAGTTGTAGAGAAAAAAAAGGCAGGACTTCAGTGTCTGCGTGTGTGCGTGTCTCGTCATGCACCTTTTTTGGGGGGGACTTTGAGCCCAATGTGTGTGTGTATCTCCAGGAGTGTCCACAGATAGCTTTCGCACACCCATTGGCAATCAGACGTGGCTGTCGAGCGCCCTCAGCATTATCTGAGCCTCAGCAGACCGCCTTGAGTCAGCTCAATCAGTCCCCCATTCACCGTGTGAAGAAAAGCTCCACCTCCAGTTCGTTGCGGATGGCTCCCCTGAGGTGCGGAGTTCACCGACGTGGGCGAAAAACCTCACCCGGGCGGCGAGCGCTGAGTCCGTGCAAAAGGACGGTGCTGCAGACTCGTTGTGTCCGATTCGTTGCAGGTCAGGAGCATGTTGAGGGCCTTAAAGAGGGGGAGTAGTGTAGACTTTTTGAACTAAGACCTCTGCGTTTAGGCGAGCGAGGAAAATGTTTGCTGCAGCAATTTAAAAAAAAAGAAAAATACGTTTTTTAAATTAGTTTTCTTGTGGGAGAGAAACCAATTAGCACAAGGCTTGGAGAAGAAAGGGAAGAAAAAAAAACAGCCACTGTGACACCTAATGGGCCACTCAGCATGTAAAAATCAATGATTTTGTGCTTCTCAAATGGAAACGCGGTGGGCCGCACGCTGATGAAGGCTCTGCTCCGCACGACAGTACGTGACGGATGGAGATGGGTGACCATAAGTACCCTTACCACATTAAACCCGAGCTGTAAAAGCCTGTCTATCAGTACGTCACACACAAACAGAAAGAAACACATGTTTGTCATGGTCCACTTACAAAAAAACGGAGATAGAAGCGGGCAGAGAGCCGTCTGGGAGGACAGTGTTGCAGAGTTGATACAGAACGCATGAGTAAAAAAATAAAAAAAAGCCAGGATAATCTGTTTGCTGATCATTAATGTAATCACAACAGAGATTATGCTTCCTCTGTGTTAACCATTCACATTTGATTCCGCTGCAGAAAGCAGAAAGCCGCGCAAACACGATGCAACTTTGGTGGTGGTTTTGTCCTCAATGTGTTTTTAACTAAACAGTTTAAAAGGTCTCAGCAGAAAGAAAAGCGAAACACTTGAAGAAAGTAGTCTTTATTTGAAAATTGGGTTCAAATAGGGAAACGTGGTTACTCATCTCTCCGGCCTCAAAACTATCAAAGCCACCCCGAGATATTGAAATAGCTTATTAGCCCTCGAGCCACCAGGACAGGATAATGCACATATCCCCCGGCAGGACTAAGCCAACATATGGGTGCCCCCCCCCACCCCCCCTGCCTTTGAGCAACATGTGACGCATGCTTATCCTCTGTGACTCATACGGAGCGGAGCAGCACCTGCCCTCGGAGGCCCCTGAGGGTGTTTTGTCAGAGATCACGGGGGTCGAAAACACCAATGAGTGAATTTGTTGAACCATTTGTTGTCGCCAGACCTTTTGTACCCAGGATGTACACGCTGCCTCGTCGCAGGTCAATTGGCCTGAGGAGCCCACGGCTTCCGTGAGCTCAATTTGCACTTGACATTTTATTTTCTTGCCGAGGGCTATAAGTGTTCAGTCTACAACATCGCAGCGATGCAAAAAGCCAGAAAGAAACAAAAACGTTCAGCTCAGCTGCACTCCCCTCCAGCCTGGATTACCACCGTTTAAAAATAAGGCAGGTTTTGTGTTATGATCATCTATTGGGAACCCTCCTCATACACTGTTTGGGTCTTATTATTTGTACTTACCTTCCCTTTAACCCTCCAGCTCAGCTGCTCTGCTTTCTGCAACTCTTAACGGACCCCCCCACTTCTCTTCATTCTAACTTCCTTGTTATTATCTACACCGTTTCATTTATTCCCACCTTGTCACTCTTCACTGCTGACAGCCTGCCTCCCTCTGCAGGTATTCCTTCCAGGACGAGGAGGACATGTTCATGGTGGTGGACCTGCTCCTGGGAGGAGACCTGCGTTATCACCTCCAGCAGAACGTCCACTTCTCCGAGAGCACCGTCAAGCTGTACATCTGCGAGCTGGCCTTGGCGCTGGGATACCTGTGTACCAAGCGCATCATTCACAGGTGAGGAGATGTCTCTTGATTAACTTCCTGTGAAAGGTTTTTTTTGCAGCGTGATGTATTTGAGTTTGATTAACAAACTGTAATCATGCAGAGAATGGTTTATTTTTGTAAACAACATGGGATCGATTTCCCCTTTATTCCTCCTCATGCTACAGTTTGTCTCCTTGTGTCTCCTTGGTTTTTCAGCGCCAAGCTGTGATTATTATTTACCTCCGGTGTTCTTTTCTCCTTGGCTGCCCACTTCCAAATTATATTCTAATATGACCGCTCCACCAGCGTGCAGAGAGGTCAAGCTGTGTCGACATGGAGCTAACGCCTGACACAACAGTTTACCCTGAGCCGCAGACTACGTCCACCCTAAAATGCAGCAGTTCTCTCCCCACCGCTGCAGTAGAGGATTACATTAATTTGTAAAAATGCAAGTTAAGTGCTTTTTGGGCAGGAAGACCTGCTGCTGTGGCAGAGCCTGCTTACATGGCCAAGAAAGACATGGCTGTGGCCCAATGTCATTACTTAAAGTGACTCTCAAAGTGCTGGTCCCTCTTCTGGCATCAGCTAACAAATATATCTGCAAATGTCCTGTCTAATGCTAAATATTTTCTCATTTATTATGCCAAAAATGTTTTGTTGGAAATATTGTGTTTTGCTGTTGCATTACAAACGATGCAGACGGAGGTCGACCAACGAAGGCAGGCAGTTGGAAATGATGAATGAGAATCACGTTGGGAAGGACTTAAGACACAGACACAAAGTTAAACTACTGGCTACATGGCAACCTAAGAAACCCATAAATGATGCTTTTGTCCAATATCTGAGGCACTGCAAAGCATTCAGGTAAATATAGAAAGAGAGGCCTTCTCAGGTCATGACTCATCCCATCAGCAGAAAACACAAATAATAAATTAAACATATTAAAACGTAAGCCGACCATTTGCTCTTCTTATGAAAAAGCGAGAAATTAGACAAATTATTACTTGTGTATTTGAGTCCACTGAGTGTTCTTAATATTTAAAGGGTGTTTTTCAATTGGAGCGCCGCAGAGGACAGATCTGAAGCGCAGGTGTTGGGGGCGTCTGTTTTGACGGAATCAACGTCTCTTGAATCTGAATTCATTAGCTTCAAAAGGGAAGAGGAGCTGGAAGTAACTCTCAGCTCATCTTTTTAAACGCAGGATGTGCGCGTTCTTCCTGCATCGGTCTCTGATGATAATAAGGGAAGCAATGATGATAACATGGCAACATGATGAGATGGTAATTATGTTATTGCAAGTGTGATCATGACGAGGACAGAATATGCTTGTACTAGTAGAATTAGCGGTGGTGGTTTGGCTCAGTACAATGTAATATAATTAGTTCCGCTGCACGTTATTCACAATACAAATCTGACACTCGAGGATTACGAATCAGTAAGTGACGCTTTAAAGTCCTTTCGAGTGTGTCTAACTTATAGTCTAAATACTCAGATTTGCCTGTATATTTCTATAGAAGTATATTCCAATATGCCAATTATTTTAATAATGAGCTCTTATAGTGTATGGCAAATTGACAATTCTCGAGGGAGTGGGCACATAACAGCAAGGAGCTTAACAACAACAGCTCACCTCTTCTTGCCGGAGCCCTTTATGGAAACTCGAGACAGCAGCGTCATCGTGGGACATGGAGGAGCCTCGGAGCATGACGTGTGACGCAAGGTGGAAGTTAAATTAACTTCCACTGTACTGTTAAGTAGGAATTGTTTTTACAATAAAGTAGTATCCTCATCCTTCAATCAAATATAAGAGAAAACACAAAACAGTTGCAATAAGGTACGCCTTAAATGAATGATTGAATAAGAAATGAAAGTGTATAAAGATAGAAACGTACAGGTGGGTTTGTATATGAACATGCATCATGTTACACTGTTCATTGTGCATATTACTACAGTCCTTCCTTCTTGTCCTAAATAATCTGTTAATTATGGGCAAATGGATTTGCATGTTGAGACACCGTGGTCCTAATTTGATCAACCTCTCGAGTGTCATACATCTGATTTAGCTCATTCGTGTTGGTTTTGATAACAGAATAAGTCGCTGGGGACAATCAGGTGGAAAGATGAATGTTAGTGCGTGACAGGGAAAGGCATACGTGTTTGTATCCAGCTTCTCTCACGTCAACAACAATTATCTGAACCCTCGGGTGTATTTTGTTCCTTCCTGTGATCCTCATAATGGAGAGACTTGCATGGCAACATCTGAGTCGATATTCCTCACTGCTTTGTTTAGGAAACACACTGAAGTGGTTAAAGGAGTAATCGCTGCTATCAAACTGACAGAGATGAATGCACATCCATCCTGCAGACGGACAGTCAGTTTAAAATGGACGTTCATTAGTGAATCTCACAGTGAAAATATATCAAATACACACACGCAGCATGTACTTTATTTGATTTAATCTAAATCCGGGCTCAGCTGGTTATCTTCACTGATCTTTACTGGTTGCCTTCTTCTCTCTTGATCACACACACACACACACACACACACACAAACACGCACACACACACACTCACACACACACGCACACATCCTACACCGTGCTTTTCCCTCATAATCTGTTTCATTATTGCTCTCCATTGTTTTTTCTCCCTCTTGTGCTATTTTATCCACGTACTGAACTTTTTTATTTCTCTCCCTCATCCTCATTTCTAAGTCTCGCTTTGGCCCGATCTTTATATTTCTCTGAGGGAGGGACGAAGGATAGCTCGCCTAAAATGATCTAAACAAACTTCTCCTCTCGGGGCCTTTTCCTCGAGAGGAGAAGGTTTCCTTTCTTAAGTAAGTTTCCTTTCTGGTTAATTGAGAGTGAAAGAATAACAAGAGTGAAAGTGGGTCTTATGGATGGTTCTTAAAATGGAAATTGCATGGAGGCAGAATGAATCATCACTCTCACGTTCCATGAACTACTCAAAATGGCGTAGTATTCTTTATTCATGCAGCGTGTTAATGTTTTATTTCCCGGGTAGAAGAAGAAACAGAAGAACCAAGAGGCAGAGTTTGGAAAAATTCTGCTCTCGTATTTCATAAATGCAGATTAAGGTGCCAGCTGGTGTCAGCACTCTGATTCCTGCCACAAAACGGCCAATTGAACATTATCATTGTCGAAAATCTCCCTGAGCTCACAACAGAAAATTAGCAAATGGGGAGGAGGTTTGCGCTCTGCACATAATAGATTTTTTACCAGCTAATCTACTACCGAAAGACAATCAATGACCTTCCTGTGAATGTAACTCACGCGCCTGCCTGCAGGTAAAGCTGGTGAACCTTTTTAGCAGTCTGTGTAGTCAGAATGGCCGACATGGGGACAGACAGGAGGAGCCACAGGCGGAGATGCAAAGACAAAGAAAGTCAAGAGATTGTATCACAGGTAATTGTGATGAGATTTCCCTCCTTGGCTCTTTAGTGCCGACCCGCTAGTTTCACTCCCTGCCTCCCGAAAATCAGCTCCAGATTACACTGAGGACTTAAAGCCGGCTTCCGACAACCCGATGCACTCGATGTCTGTCGATGAATAAGGGATGAACATCTCCCGGCTTCACGGTTCCTACTGTCACTGGCACACACGCACACACACACACACACACACACACACACACACACACACACAATGTTTACCCATGAGAGTAAACAAAGCGACAGATGCATGTACACTCGTGCCATTCTCCCACCTGTCAGAGCTGCTTATCTTGAACAGCGATGAGAAAGAGCGAGCGAGAGACGCAGCAGTTTGACGGTTTGGAGCTCATGGCCTCTGTGGGCCTCGTTGGGGTTTCCCTTCACGTTCATGGGTACTTACAAACTGAGAGATTTCGACAAGGTGACTATTTGTGAGTTGCTGTACACCGTCTGCTACTGTGGTTATATGTGTATTGCTTGTTTTTAGCTTCGTGGGCCTTCCAGAGCTCCTCCTTGTTACTGTCGCAGTTAATGTTCCATCCCGAAGCCTGTCGGATTATAGTCAGTGTGCTGTGTGCAAGTCTATACAGATGTTTATCTATAATACATCTATATGTTCTGTGGCTACTAATAGCTTTAGTGTTCAGCAAACAGTTCAGAATCCACCTCTACAAAATTTGTCTGGACCCCACTGCGGTGCATTCGCAGGAATGTGTGTGTGTGTGGGGGTGTTTTTGCTCCGATATGGACTTTACATCCGTTGTGGTTGGATGACTTGTGTGCGCGTCTGTCTGTGGGTGTGTTTGAAACCCTCTATTGTTTGGTGTGTTCGTCCGCTCCAGTATCAGTGCAGTATTATATACCCAGGTGAGGGCTTCAGTTACCCCTCTTCCCCTGATAGAAGGGTGTAATGAGGCCATTAGATCCTACTAATGACTTGTAGGGTCAGTCAGCCACGAGAAAAGCCGAGGGGATCGAGTTCTCCCGGCCTTTCGCCTCACTTTTTTTAACTGCATTTTTCCATTTTTCTACTGCTTCCTTCATTGCTTTTACGCTACTGCTCTTTATGCTCTCTCTCTCTCGCTCTCTCTTCTTCAAGTCTCATTGTCTCGCCACTTTTTTCTTCAATTTTTTTCTTGTATTTTTCTCAAAAAAAAAATATCACTGTCTTGTCTTTATCTCTCAATGTGGCCTATTTCTCTTTATCTGTCTCACTCCATAAACTGTCTGACTTACTCAGTCCACCTCCAACTTTTCTACCTCTCTCTCTACTTTTAGTGAAGTGATTCAGCATTTTTGATTATCATATTATAGCGATATTATTGCAATGATAAAGAATAACTTATGATCACATATTTGTACCTCATATTTCACCCAAATGACTTTATAGTGTCTCAGTTAAGAGGCTGAATTCGAGTAAACCGAATTTGGAGCCATTTGGAGAATAAACCATTCTCCAAATGGTTTATTTGTCACATACATACAGTTTGACCCTTTAACATGGTACAGCTGTCTGTTGTCTCACGTCAAAAAGCATCCCGTCAAAACCCGTAAATGCCTGCAGATGATTTTAGGTGTCAACTCGTCTTCACACACGGCTTGTGCGACCCGTCTGTTTCTCAGCACTCATGGATGTAGCGTACCAGTAATCAAAGATAATGAACACAGAACACAACTAGGCGCTGAAATATCAAACCCGGGCTCCAACAAGTCTTCTCTTTAAAAATGGACCATAAATCCCAGAGAACTAGTTCATTCTAAAAATGTATTGGAATCACATCCAATACACACAAACAATATGAGATCATTTAATAACAATAATCAAAATTTGTATTGAGTAAAGGTAAAATATTAGCAATGTTGGTTTCTCTAAACATAATCATTTAAAAAAAAATTGTTGGTAATTGCTGGGTTATTTTATGTCAACTTTCATAAAATGAAAATTGATTTCAGTTAAAAGATCATTAAACTGAATGAACTCAGAAACTGCAAGCAAGGATTTTGACTCCTAGAATAGTGTCTCGGGTTTCTACAATTTTGACCACTACAACGTGGAGCACATTCAAAGTATCTGAGACAATACGTGTTCATTTTGTTTGTTTAAATACATTTAGTCTTTTTCACATCTTGTAAGGATGCAATTTCCAAATGGCTACGTCAGTTAGACATTGTGCTCGTTAAATCAGACGCATCTTAAACGTGTCCTCATAGAAGTTGTCATCTCCTTGGATCCGAATGTCAATGGAGATGGCGAGTGCAAAGTTCAAACAAACTATGGAGGAAAAAACAAAATTCTGAATATTAAGCATGTTTTTTTATATATATATATTATAACTGCTGTACATATTTGAGGCCTTGCTCTCAGACGCATCTTCCTGTCAGTTTTCTTCCTCTTTTTCAAACGGACCCTTGCTCTTTAATGTCCATTGTCAGAAGAAAAGATCATTTGTGGCCATCGTCATCATCACTACCATCAGTAGCTTTCTTATTACCATGCGCCCATTGAGCCCTGCTGCTTTACTTTATCCCTCAACCCCTCCATGTCCCGCGGCTTCACAATTGCAGAATGGCCTTTAGCTATGAAAAGAGGTTTACATTTAGTTCTTTTCCTTTTTTTTTGCCCGCGACACATGGCCCTCCTCTCTCCCTTAGCCCCGTCCTTTGAGGCAAATGTCAGCTAATTAAGGGTTACATGGTCGACCTTCCTGAGCCCGCAACATCCTCCCCACGAAACACAAGTCAGCGTGGCCTTTGGTGTGTTAAATACTGCTGGCCTCCTGCAGTGCAGTGGAGTCAATCAGAGGAGACACTTGCTGTCGAATACTGAGGATGCACAACAAGTCTGCCACGATGATGATGTGGGGTGTGTGCCCATTTTGTTCCACCGGAGGCCTACAATTTTATTCTTGCATTCTAGCCTGCTTAGAATAGTCGACTTCACAAAAAGCTGCATGTTGACCTCAAGAAGTACTCCTCAAATGTCTATATGATTTCATGTCAGTGTGTGGTAGTTCCCAAAACGAGTACTGCTGCATTTGACCACCTTGTATGAGTGGCACATTTGAGAAGGGCCTGAATACTGAGTATCGTCTCTCCGGTTCAAAAGCCTCCTCAGGGCCGCGGGGACACGTTCCCGAAGCCGAAACAAAGAGGAGCCGAGAACACGCTGTGCCCTTCGACTCTTTGGTCTGCAGCTCAACACACGCGTCAAGAAACAGACAGCTCTGAGGAAAAAAACACTCCCGAATGTCTTAGGACAGGGTGGCAATTATGAGAATCACGATGCACAGACGTCGTTTGGAATCAGTGGCACAAACAATGTTATGAAAGACAGAGAAAGTTTTCAAGGACAGTGAAAATGATGACAATGAAATGAATAATTTTGCTTTGAATTAAAGCAAAAGGCCAGGAGGGAGGTCGCTGAGCACTAAGCTGTTCTTTGTAGTGGCTGACTGTTCTTTAAGGGCATTTGTACTCTCAGCCGGGCCTTTGTGCTGCTGTGTTTCAATTTTGGGAATCCACCGTGCGTGTTGATGACACCTGATGACATCTGTTTCAAAATGAACTCTCTATAAGCTTTTGTATTTGCAATACAGAGCAGAGCATTTCAGACATAACTGTCATGAGAAGAAAGGGTGATTCAGAGGGGAGATATCAACAAAACAAAAGAGACACGAGTGGCTGAACGTCACTAGAAAATGTGTCGCAGTGAAGGTAGAGTGAATCAGAACAAGTCTGCAGGCTAATGACTCATTCTCACTGATTCGGTATGTGTTTGTTGAAAACAAAATCAGATTATTGTCATTTCTATCAAAGCAAGTGATTGCAATAGCAGAAACTTGTACTCAATGAACTTTTTCTGGCATATTGAGATTGATTTTCTGGACAGAATAGACCCACATGATACTTCTGCAATCTGTTTTTAAACCCCATTTGGTTTGATATGCGATTCCAATCAGACTGACTGCTGCGTCTCTGTCCAGATGCTGCGTTCGGATTTCAAAGTGTCTTCCCCGTCCTCACAACTAAATGTTTCCTTCTCTTAGTCTCTCACTGCACATCAAAGCCAGCCACAGTAGACACATGTATACACGCCGTCCTTCCGCATGTCATTTGAACTAACGTTCACTAGCTGTGACTTTAGGAGCCTCTCAGCTCCTCCCGCTCCTAATCGTCCAATCGTATTCCCATCCGTTTCTGTCCCACTGCCGGTGCAGCGTTGCATCTGAGCGCCATCTTAAAGTCTATATCTGGGTGTAGTACGTGTGAATTTTCGCCACTATACTGAGGTGAAATGACTCAACACAACTAGTGAGTCAGCCAACTGGCTCCACGATGTGTTCGCACAGTTTTTCGTTGCGAGCCTTGAAGCAGCAGAAAACGCGGCTGGTGTAGAACCCTGACAACCGATAAAGGCAATGTAACCTCCGCGGCGGGACAAAGGAGAGAGTTCCACCTACAGAAACTCAAGCGTCATCAGCACTGAATGAGACATCCGGCTTCCACCCACGCGGTTTTTATTTACAGGTAGTCTGTGTGTGTGGAGCGCGCTGCTGAAACACTGCTCACGTGTAGCTTTATACATCAAATCGAGCATCTTGTGGATTGCTATATAAAAAGCACATTTTAATAATGTGCCGAATGGGATCATGCTTAAACAACCAGACTGGCGACAACCACAGACCTCTAAGTTGCAGTCGTTGTCTTCTTAAATCTTCACACTTCGTTTCATTGCTCTGAACAGAATGATGCAACGCACTCTGCATAGAGTACAAACGCCTGTGTGCAGACTCGATGCTCTGCTTTTTCATATTCTTACATGTTTATTCATACTGCAAATGGGAAATATTTGCAAATACAATTTCTTCCTGATTTTACTCGCTAAGCATAGAGACACACTAATTCAACTGTACTGTTTTGTTTGTTTCCTTTCCAGAGACATCAAACCTGACAACATACTACTGGATGAACATGGTAAGACCCCCCCCCACCCCCTTTTCTAATTATATTATGTTTCCATTCATCCAGGAGTTGAGCACAATAAGATTTGGTTGAAGTTTTACAACGTTGACCAGAGTTGACTTGGCGTCCCAGATTCTGACTCCGGATTTGAGCGTACCTCAGGCTTTGGGGATTACAGTACTTCTGCACAGATCAAAAGGGCCAATGCTCAGAGGCAGCTTGCACTGTCGGGACTTTGCTGCATTAACTAAGAAAAGCCACCTTATGCCTTGTTTTTCATCGTTTGCACAAGGGAATCTTCATTTTCTGTCCACGCTGCGTTAGCTGAAGCTCTGTGACATTAACACTTGTTCTTTTTTACTGAAATGTTGGATGAAATCAGGCGGAGTGGTAATAAGACTGTGGAGGACGGGGTGATATTAATGATGCCTCCTTTGCTGCCTGCCCTGAATGATTGATCATGTGTACTAGGCTTTAGTGTTGTGTGTTTCAGTATGACATCAATAGAAGGTATGTGTGGACATGTCAAAGGGACTTGTGCATTGTAAATGATTCATCAATATGTTAATCAAGAATATTGAATTGCTGCAGGTCATCACACACATTGGGTTGTACAGTACGCAGATGACCACGACACTAAAAGAATAAAGAATAAATAGCTTCCACCGGGTCAGATGAGTTAAAGAGCAGGCGGTTTAATGTTAGTTTGGCAAAATAACAAATATGTCTCAGTAATTTTCTTTGTGTTCCCGGATTTAAAAAAGGACTATGTAATGCACTCAGCTTCCAGTGAAGCATGGGAGCATGACAGCACGGTCTGATTGAAAACTAAACCATGAATCAAGTGCTGTCTGCTGTTTACAGACTAGGCGGCAACCTCTGCTTCAGAAAAGTGAAGCCAATGCAGAACTGTCCTGAAATTGCACGCTGGCTCCTCTGCTGGCAAAAGTACGTCTTATTGGATAGAAGTCTATATGCAAAAATAACCCAATTCATTTATTACCTCAGTAAACTTGTTTAGTTTTTGGTTCAAATCGCTGGTTTCAAGTCTTCTGCAATACAGCATGATGTTCAGTCATTAAATAACGGACCCATTTAGTGAAATAGATTAAGCACAGTTTGCTAAGTAGCTAACACTAAAGTGTCCTTGAGTTGTTTTCATATTAGAACTTTAGGTCTTTTTTCCCAAGTTGTCTTATTTTTACATCACCTACACTATTATATGAGCTCCAATCTTTTGAGCTAATTGTAATGTATATCAATATAATGAACTAACAAACTAGTGAAGCCTTCATATGTCGTATTTAGTTGGAACTACCGTATTTTCCGCAATATAAGGCGCACCGGAGTATAAGCCCCACCAGCTCAATAGAACGACGTGTACACATATAAGCCGCACTGGACTATAAGACGCAGGTGTTTTAATGTTTAATTACCATAAGTCCCCTAGTGGCCGTTACCTGTAAGAATCCATAGATTAGCCGCACCGTTGTATATAGGTGCGGCTTATAGTCCGAAAATGACGGTACATTATTTTAACCTTTCTTTGAAAAACAACCCAAGACCAAAAGTTCCCATTAACTTCTGGCCATAAGGCTACTCACAGACAAATACACACAAATACACACGCATGGTCCTGTGATCGGGGAGGGCACTGGGCAGCTGCTAAAGGGCTACGTGGGATGACAGCCCTGCTGTTGCAGCAAACTGGAAGCAGACAGAGAAAGACCTAGAGGGAGAGAAAGAGAGAGAGAGAGAGACAGCGAGAGAGAGAGAGAGGGAGCTGTCGCGTCAAAGCTACAAGAAGAAAGAGGAAAGTGATGAGCAAACATTTCTGGAGAGAAAGACTTGTCAAAGGGAGAAACTCGGAGTAGACAAAGAAAATAGAACATGTGGAAAGAAGGATGATAAAGCGGGAGAAGAAAGAGAAAGGAAACTAATTCTGATTTCAAAAGGACAACCGGCGTCCACCTGTCCTCCCCCTCTCTCTCGTTACTGTGTCCTTTAAACTCGAAAAGCACTTCTCTCCCCCTCGTGCGTTCTACCCACACTGTGGTTGCTGATGCAGACCTGTAGTCTGCCCCTCTCCTACTGTGTGTGGGACTGGGGGGGAGTAATGGAGGGGGAGGGGGGGTTTACTTCTGCGCTCCATGTCAATTCTGCAAGCTGGAATCGACCCGGTATCTCCAGTGTTCCCCCTGGCAGCCGCGTCTTAGAGACAAAAACAATTTACTTACGGGGCGTTGCTTTATTGAGCGGCGTAGCCTGCGGGGTGCCGGGCGGCGCTCCAAGAGGGCCGCCGTCTGGGGGGTTAATGGCTGTGAGCACGTGCACGTGCTACACGAGGGAGCACCGCGTTGAGAGGCAACGCTGTGTGAGGGGAAACCGCAGCTGCTAAAGCCAATCGCAGATGGCTGAACTTCTGCTGTGGCTTCATTGCTCCTATTTTGTCAAACAGGTCCAATGTGTTTTAAGTCATCTTACGCAAGGCGGACGAACAAAACACACGGGATAACTGAGCTGCCAGGTGACCCGCTGAACCGCTGCTCCGCCACCTCAAAGTTCAACACTCAACTCGTAGTTTTAACTGATGACAAACGGGAGTTAATCCGATGCTTTTAAAGCGAGAGATTTCAATGTTGCTGCCCCTCTGAACTGTTTGTACTCTTCCTTTTAGTGCACACACACACACACACGAGTAAGTGCAGCGGCCTACTTACAAATAGTGAAATCAAGGCTTTTAATACAAAAGAGAATAACGCAACAAAGGCAACGTCCTGTACGTTTTTCCATAATGCAGATTTGCAAACTGTGTCAAAGCTCATCTCTTAATCTCTCTCTGACCTATACCAGTTCTCTCTGCTTCGGACTGTGCCGTGTTCGTGTCCCGCTACCGTTACCGTATTTCTCACATCACGACACGTGCAAACCACGTTCAACTCTCAAGAAATATATTAGGGGAGAAGAGCCTCTGCGATTGTACACAACAGGCTGCGTGGCTCCTCGCGCTTATCTGGATCAGAGAGGGTTCGACTGATTGATTTGTTTTAGTAGATACTTTTCGTTCCTTGCAGACCAACATTTTGATGCTGGTTATCCGTCTCGCGTCCGAAACGCATCTTATGCAAAGGTAAGACATAGAAAAGAGAGATTAGTACTGTGTTTTATAAATACTGGATACATCAAATTTCAATAAATATGAAAACATCAAAAGAAGCTTTGCCTTACTGAAGCTCACCACTTATGGTCCTCTGTCACAGTCATCAGACTGCACTAACAATGCTCCTTTTCTACCTGCAAAACACCAGCCAATCTCCTCTCTGCACTCCACCACGCAGTTAAAGTCATCCGCCGCACGTCAGTGTGTGACCATATTTCAGGCTCTAGAGAAAGACAACAGCAGCTTTATGGAGGGGGGGAAAAAAACAAAACCTGAATGATAAAGAGGGGGAATGGGGACGGAAATGAGAGGAGGACGGTGATAGAGAGGCAAACAGAAAGAATAGGTGTGGTAATGGAGATGGATGGAGCCGAAGGGAAAAATAGAACAGATTTCTATGTCCAGTTCCCTTATCTTTAAAGCTCAGCGTGAATAAACACAGCTAGCCAGCTCGTGTCTGCTTTATATATATTCTTTTTTTGTTGTTGTCACAAACACATACACACTATGCGAGGTGATCGAGGACGTCCATTCATCCGAACAATCACCCTGCGGCAAAACCACTCCAGCTCTGTCTCCCTCAGTACGACAAACACACACACACACACACACACACACACACACACACTTTACGCTGGGCCATCTTGCAGCATAGTGAGACACAGGTCAACGGTTTGACTTTAACTTTGGAAATCCTTGAGGTCGCTGCTTGAACCCTCACAACACAATCGCACACATGTTTTGTTCTATCAGTAAAGACGGAGTCCATTTACATTCAATACCGTTTATTGTCCTCGGCGCATTGATTGTAAGCGCGCATAAAGGACGAGGCATTATTTATATTATGTCGTCTATTCAAATTCCTTTGATCTTCACATGGGAAGCCTGTTGGGATACGCTGGGCTTGGAAAAGGGAAAACGCTAATAACAATGATATAGTGTTGAAACTGAGCTTTGTGATCTTACAGCTGAGTGAGCGTGCTCTGTGTCGCTTTGAGGCAATATCATCCCTCCGTTCTACAGGACACGTCCATCTAACAGACTTCAACATCGCAGCCATCGTGAAAGAGGACCTGAAAGCGACGTCCATCGCCGGGACCAAGCCTTACATGGGTACGAGGATACGCTTTGATACTAGGGACGCCATGTACAAGCTACGGGACACATCTTTGAAACTGGTGTCTTTAATTTAGAGAAATGATGGGACATTATTCATAAAAACTCCACTGAGCCCGCTTACGTTTGCTAATCCAAATTCCACATGACATTGGAGGGATATTAGAGACTAACTTTTGGTAAGCCCTGCCTGCGGGACACATTAGAGGAGACAAGTGCCAACACCCAGCACGTGGTACAAACAGAGATTCTGGTTCTCATCTGGGCATTTGTCATTATTATTTACTGAATGATTGAGATAAGACAAACAAAATGATTTGTTAAGGAATGAAATATCTAATGAGGCGCATAAAGAAAAACAACACCGGAAATCATTTCTGTACAAACCTGCAAATCTCCTGAACGAGGCAGCGATCGAGAAAAACACATTTCAACAGTTAATGCCCTGAAGCCAACTTCACAGTTAGACATATGTGGATATTTATAACCGGCCAGGAAAAAGATTTCGGTAAATAAGTGCGAGGCTATGAAAGGTATTACTTTGTTTCGAAGAACACACTGAAGGTTGAAAGCTTATGGAGCCAGATGATCAATTCAGCTAAACCTTTACTATTCATTATTTATAATATTTCAACATTAAAACATTCTTTTGTCAAAATTTGTGCGTAATGATTAAACAAAAGTATGCGCATGAATCCAAAAACTTGAGTTTTAAAGAAGGAAAAACAGCATTCGTCCTTTTTTCATTTTTTTTAGCTCTCCTCATGACTCTGTAGTCCAGCAGTGATCAGGTCCATGAGGATCCAGTATATCAGAAAGGAGCTTAACAGGATTTCAGAGGGGATGTGAACGACGAGCCTGCCCCCTGGTTGTGTGTTTTTGTGCATGTGTCGCTGCTTTTACCCTTGCATAGTGCGTGCCCATGATGCAGAATGGTCTCGTGTGGTTTCAGGTAAACACTCCGTGGTGTTAGCTGCACATTATTCCCGTGTCTCGCTGTAGCTTTAGTAGATAAACCTAAACCTGTAACAACCAATAACAACGACCGGTCTTGAGGTTGTGTCTGTATTCATGTTCCTGAGATGAAGCGATCAATAATGAAAATAGATCTTTACCATTTATGAAAAACCTTTCGTAGAATAGATTGTTCCTTTTCACGGTAGGGGGAATATCATTTCAGTTTTAAATAGCTCGCCCTACCCAGAAAACCAGTTTGGTGAAATAATCATAACAAACACATTCTGGTTCTACACTCGCTTCAAATTATAGATCCCGACAATGAATCACCTCCGGTAAAAATAGTGGAATCTCTTCCTCCCACAACGCCGACAAACACTTTGTGAGTCCAACCTCGTCCGTAGAGACACGTAGAAGCAACAGAGACAACGTGTGTTAATCCGTCTGACGAGCCTCCTTCTGACAGGCAACATTAGCTGTGAATCTAACAGCCGACTTCTAAAGAAGCACCCGAGGTCAGACCTGCTTACACTCCTATGGCCGTCCATCATCTTCAGCACTCTAATGAGTGCTGCAGTTGAAGAGAGAATTCATGAGGGCATTTGCTGTGAGAAGGTCCCACGAAGTGATGATGGTCATTAATAAGTACGTTTTAGAATCATCAGGATTCAGCTCTTTTTTCTTTCTTTTTTTTTTTGCCACTATGTTAGAATAAACCCATCGTGGCTCATCCCACACCATATGTATATTTGGCTGTGTTGTGTCACACCTTCTATGTGTCAGCTCCGGAGCTGTTCCAAACCTTCGAGGGGTCCCACCCTGGCTACTCCTGCTCCGTCGACTGGTGGTCGCTCGGCATCACGGCGTACGAGCTGCTCAGAGGACAGGTGACTCTACCTTACTTCATCGATTATTATCACACTTCACACTTCACTTGGGAGGGTAAGATGCTTAAATGTTTAGTCGCGGTGTGAGACGAATGGCTGCTGGAGAATGAGCAAATAGATTGAGTTATTTTAAGAGTCGCATAATTGGAATAGATTTTTCCTAATATATTTTGTTAAATACTACTTTAATTTCACGCTGGTCCCATCTGGAGGAGTTTAATCTTAATGTCACGGAAGTGAACACCGGACAGAATGCTTTCGCTCCATTTCTCGGTTATAAATAAAGGCCGGACCTTCAAACTAACTGCAGGATCACTGCTCTCGGATTTCAGGGGGATGGTCACACAGACTACAATAACCTCTGTCTACACTGAGAAGGACCCAAAACACCTGAAACTGATCTGAAGCTTTTTATTACCTAAGAACTTAAGCTCTCTAAAACATATTCTGACCCACTTACATTGTACTCCCACTGGGATACGTTTAGAGCTCAAGTTTTATCTCACCTTGAAGCGTTCCAGAGTAGGTTCTGTCCTTTTTTTTTTTTTTTTTTAGCTCCAAGCTACAGCCGACCTGCACCATTTACCCGAAGTCCTTTAAAAAAATCCACCTCACCAACAAATTGACCGCTTGGTACATTAAATGAAACGTGTTTTTGAGTAAAAGGTTTATTGAAGCGCGGGTTGCAGGTACAGATCAAAGCAACTCGGCATCTCTCCAGATTCAGACTCGCTTCTTTTTTCATGAATTAGACGCCAATCGACCCCAGAGAATGAACACAAAAATGCAGTGATACATTTCCAAAGTTGTGCAAAATAGTGAGCCAAATTCTGCCTTCTGTCCCCTGAAAATCTCACCGCAAACTAACCTTTGACTGTCTTATCCAGCACCTTATGTGTGCTCTGTATGGGGAACATAACTGACATCCTGCAGTGAAAGGACTTTTCAGCTCCATCAGTCTCTCTACCAAATCTCCTCTGAAGAACCGTCTGATGAAGCCGTTATGGCCTTGAAAGTGTAGAAAGTTTACAGTTTTACACATTAGCTCTAAAAAAAAAAAAAATCTGAGAGACACGGGCAATTGTTCACCTCTTATCAGCCTCATCCAGCTGTGTTGGCTCACTGTGTCTCTCTCTAAGTCAAGTGTCTCCATCCGCCAAAAAAGACCAGCGGGTGGAGCAGGGTTGGTGTGAAGAACGGTCAACGAGTCTGCCCTTGTTTTTCTGATTCACTGCAAAGCTCAGTGATGCTGAAAGGCAAAGGGCTTTAAGTGGTTTTGGGAATAGTCCCTCATTCTCTGCTTCCTCTATCATGTTTTGTGATCAGTGCAGGAAATGGGTTCACCCGAGGGGAGTGGAAGAGGAGGAGAGCAATAGAAAAGGGGCCAACTGAAGAAGTAGTGGCTTAGAAACAAATACTGTATGAGAAGAAACTCCTCCAGGCAGCACAGACTAGGCGACGGCTACAACTCCCCTGCAAAACGGCTTCTCCTCTTCTCCTTTCAGAGGCCCTATGTGATGAGATCCTGCACACCTTCCAATGAGATCCTGCAGACCTTCCACAAGGTCCATCCCAGCTACCCGGCAGCCTGGTCTTTGGAGATGAAGTCTCTACTCAGAAAGGTCGGCACGTGCACATTGCACATTCATACTGAATTCACTACACCAACCACACTGCACCTCTCACCGCCGCACCCAGCTAGCAGATTAATGAAAAAAAAAAACACAAGCAGCCGGGTCGGGAGAGACCAGCCGCGGGCAGTGTGTAGTGGATGCCAATCCTTTGTCAACCTTTCTGTGCTATGGGGAGAGGGTGACATTGGAAAACAGATGTGTCTGTGGCTTAGGTCCACCACACGCTATGCTAAACCCGCGCTTGCCAATTTCCCCCACTAGCGAACTGCCAGCATCCTACCAATTTCCCCCCCGTAGGATCTTTTTTACGAATTGGTGTTAAAATCCTCCTTTCACGAGGGGCATCTACTAAAGTCTGAATAGTATCGGCTCACATTGTAAAAGCAATTCCCGCTTTACTGCACCTTGCATTTTATTACATTTCATCAGTCTGTTCTCCACTCAAATTAAGATGGACTGTTATTCTTTGACAGTCAAGACCGCTCACAAAGCCAGAAGATGCAGCGTCACTGTAGCAGTTTGGGGCTTTTTGTCTTGCCAGCGATCCACTGCAGTCAAACTGTTGCATTGCTTCGTGCTCAGACTCCCCGAACATCATTGGCATTCCAGTCGCATGTGTAAATGTGTGGTAGAGAGAGAGAGAGAGAGAGAGAGGGAGGGAGCGAGAGAGAGAGGGAGAGAGAGGGAGCGAGAGAGAGAGGGAGAGATGTATAGAAAGTGAGAATGTAAGGGGAGTTTTGCATGCTCAATATATTTGTACTTCACACTTCAAAACCCCAAATCACCACACCTCCTGCGGTCGGCTCCTCGATGTCGGTGCCCCTCCGGCCCCGTGTCCTCATTCTCAGACCCGTCCGTTATGTCTCAGCGGGACTTCACCTTTCCATGCCGTGCCCTCCACCCCCCCGCCCACGGACAAATATTCTTACTCTATAATCCTTTTCTCTCTCTCAGCTGCTGTGCATAAATGTCCAGAAGCGCATTTCGTGTCTGGCAGAGCTTCAGGATCTGGACTACATGTCATCCGTCAACTGGGAGGCCGTGCTCAGCAAACAGCTCCCGCCCGGCTTTATTCCCAACGTGAGTAGTCAAAATAAACCGTCTGCCTCAGCACGCATGCCCCCAACAAAAGGTCTCTGAATAGAATAGTTCTTCTTTTCTGACATTAGGGAAAGAAACGAAGCTCTCTATGACTACGCCATCAGTGGACACGTTATGATGTATGACACCGCTGTTTCCTCACATCCACAAAGAACGGCATCGATCACGGTTATCCTCTCATACCGACTCCCATAGCGGTCGGTGCAGATGGGGAGAAACGGCCCCCGTCTGGACTACCGCCTCCCTATCTGATCCGCTCTGGTGGCTCTGTAGACACCGCCCCCTGCTGCGCTGAGCGGATGTATATGTGCCTCTGCTAGAAGGACCGTCTACCTGCAGCCCTCACAGGGGGTTTCTGGATCATTTCGGGGGGAAGAAAGTGTTTGCACATAATGCTATCAGTCAGCTGGCCATGTGACTTTTACTGAAACGATCCACCTTGTGGTTCACAATTTGGATGCTTGAGCTGGGGGGGATTTCTTTACATGTATTATTTATTTATATGCTGTTTTCCCTGAAGACGCCCCCTTTACAGTTTTAGTTAAGCAAGGTGACAATGACTTTCAGTCCTTTGTGCCAGGGACTCGTGCAGAAGAATGATCTGAAAGTGCAAAGATGACTTGATGATTTTCTCAAATTCTAAAGTCTACTGCGCCTGCAGAGCAGCAGGTTTTTAACAGAGGGAACAGCACAGAGGATCAATGCAGCATTGACAGTGTGTCCCTATCTAATTATAGGCGTATCCTCTGTCTTATAGGCTGATAATATCCACACAGGGAGAGAGAAGTCGACCTTTATGTCTCATTTCCTAACTTCTCCAGATCCAATCTGCTTCAATTGTATCAATTTGAGCCTTAATCGTTGCATATTATCTCATGAGATACAGCAGTTTGGTTGGACTCCAGTCGGTGTCACACAGTTCCTCAATGTATTGTGCTGTTGAGACAGTGTTAACAGATTTTTCTTTTTCAGAAGCAATGGCAAATTTGGTTTTGAGGAAAATATATGTATATATATATCACTTAAAACCGCCCCCTAAAAAATAAAATGCACGTTAAAGAAACCCATTTTCAATGCATATAGAGCAGAAACCCCAAAACCCTGGCTGATGCTAAAACCCAAATCAGCAACAATTTCCCAAACGACTACTACAATACTCTTACGTTGTTTTATACTTCCTGTTTTAATGTTTGCCTTAAATGTGCACCTGCGCGTGTCTACATCTTTATAGAGGCGGAGACTAAACTGTGACCCCACGTTTGAGCTGGAGGAAATGATCCTGGAGTCCAAACCACTTCACAAGAAGAAGAAACGGCTTGCGAGAAAAAACAAGGACCAGGGATCTGATGGGTCTCCACAGGTAAAAAAAAATCTTTTAATAATTGCAATTAATGAATCAACCCTTCAGAAGCGTCCTTCCCTCGGTGCCGTGTCTCATTGTTCCTTGGAGAAAGATGACTGACGGTTCCACCCGGCTTATTTAAAAGGGGACACATTTCCCCTTAGTTTGTCTATTAAACGTGTCCACTGGGCCATTGAGAATATTGAGGGCACATTTTTAGAGCTGTCTCTCCCGTCACCTTGAACAGAATAAATCGTCCGTTTGTCTGATGAGGGCACGGGAAAGGCGAGGAAAGCAATCACTTGCAGCACCGGCTCTGGCTCTATTATTTTAGTCTGACGATCCATCTCCATAAATCAGCTCTCGTCCTCCGGGTGTTCATCGAAGACAGAAAGGAAATCACCGAGAGGTTAACTTGTCCAGCTGGTCAAGTGAATCGGGGGAGGATCTTCCTTCATCACAGCTGAACACCCGGCTGTTTTTGGACCACACTTTACTTTCATGCACAAATACATAACACTTCTGAATGCAGTATTCTAATGGGACATCCGATAGTATTTAACACGTTTGCTGCTGTGTCGCCCAGCAGGTCAAAGAGCAGGTAGAGATATGTCCCTGCCACACGAGAGATTTTAGGGATACACCTTTAAAACCAACAGTAAGGTGTGTTTATCAAAATAAAAGCATTTATTGTACAGGACGGAACTACAGCCTTGCATTTCTAGGATTCTCTCCATTTCCTTTTGACTGGAGGTCATGGTTTTACTCATGTGCTCTTAGCAGTAATCGCCTGGTTGGGTGTGTTCTGTCTGGTCACAGTCCAACAGTAACTCACCCCACTGCAGCCCAACAACCTGCCTTTGCACACTACGGTTTGTATATGCATAACACACACACACACACACACACACACACACACAACCAATGTCATAACAAGGTTAATAGGTTTGGAGTGTCTCCCACTATTCGGCATGTTGGAACACTTTATGGATCTCTTTTCTAATAGGAGGGAAACAATTTGTTGGGTCTAGAGTCTGCAGCGCTCTGCGAGCTTAAAATAAGAAGTCAGCGCTCGTCCAAAGTGCGCCGTGTTTAATGAAAGGCTGACGGCTGCTTTTGAAGACCTGTGCATGTATCAGCACTAACTCCCTGTGCACACACGCTTGCCTTTGTCATCAAGAGGAAGTCTCCCGTTCCAATGAAACAATGTCCGTAGAGATTCCGTGAAACGTGTGAAACGTGAATGGCCAAAGATGACGTTGAGAGTGAATGGTTTGCATCTCCTGATTAAATCTCTATATTTGATCAATGCAGCACAACTAAAACAAGGGTTAGAAGTATCCTTTCACAGGGAAATGGAGAATGCAACTTCGAAATGAGGTTTCAAATTATGAATTAGCAGTAGTGGTTTTTGAACTGTCCCCAAGAGATAACAAAGGATTAAGGCACATTTTTTAATGACATGTTTTACTTCCCTAATAGAGCTTGACCAATTTGGCAGCTTAACATTTCAAAACAAAGTGCTGGCAATTTGTTCTCCCCTTTTAAAGCATTTGCCCCAAAACCTCAGCGTTCTTCATTATATTTTTTAAACTTAACTATGGTACAAAAAAACGTCTGAGCGAGCAGGTACAAGGTAACGAGGAAGCAGGAACGACATCACGGGGACATCCGCACTCAACCAACAGAAGGACAAACCGACGACAGGGAGAATATTTAGCTTTACGAATATCTCCATTAGCTCTATAAATATCTGTTTGTTTTTGTGCAAGGCCTTTCCATATCCATTTACGAGTGGACCTCTGGGGCCACTTGTGATGGATGCACATAGGAGAGCTTCAATATTGCTGTGCGTGCATGTGTGTGTGTATGTGTGTGTGTGTGTGTGTGTGTCCATGAAGGAGAGAGGGAGACGGCCTGTGAAGCATTTCCGAAGCACAGCAGATCAATTTTGAATGAAGTGAGCCCGCTTCTCACTCATTACCCCGAGGCTGCTCTGTGTTCTTTTAGCATGTCCCTCCCCTCTACTCCCCACTCAACATTATTTCTCCCCCCTTGTCATCGCACTCTTTCGACGACGGGCGTTTATGTGTCATTATCCGGTCGTTCCACTCGCACGGATGCATTTCTCTTCTTTCGTCTCCCTGCCTCAGTGCTCCCGCTACGCTCATGATGCAGCAAAGAATTAGCTCAATCGAATCCCTGATAATAAGCAACGGAAAATCGGAATTGAGCCGTGAGAAGAAAATAGATTGTTGGCCTCCCCGTCACACAAACACATGTGTCTTTTCCCTGGAAAACAGACGTCCTTCAGGGCATTTTGTCTGCTGTATGTGTGAAACAGAGATCTCTTTCCTCACTTCATTCAAGGGTTATGGTGCACATTGTTTTACAGTTTAGATTTTGCAATTCTTTTTTATCTGTCACCCAAATAGCCCTCGCCAGCACTTCCATTTACTCTGCTTGTGCTCAAGTGTTCCGCCCGCACTCCGATTTATTGTTGCGTGCACACCTTTTCCCACTCGGGCTGCCGTTGTAAGCTTGTGAAACGTCTGTAAAATCAGTGATTTCTCCTCGTGGATGGTTTGCTCAAAAAAACGCTTTGGAATTCTCATGTAGCTCACTGTAGCTCAGCTCAGCTGTTCTGTTCTAGAAAATGTCTCATGCTGTTTAAACTATGGTGTTTTTTTCAATATTCCCATTGGGGTAAAAAAAAGTAAAAAGTAATTACTTTTTAGAATATTTCTCTTACTGATATCCGTAGCACTGCTTTCATTTGTCACGTACAACTCTGATGAAATTTAAAACAGTGTGGTAAATGCATAACATGTATTTTGTACTTTCTACAATAGAGTTCATGGTTTATGTGAGTGAACAAATTGTGTCAGTGTATTATAATTTAGTGCCCACTCGTACTTTCTTCTTCCAGTGTGGCTCCCTGTTGGTTTGTCTCATTAAGCTAAAAGTTTAATATAAGCAATTAGCTTCTGAACTGCCTTTTTTAAAAGCAACAAATAGAGCGAGGCGGAGAGGCAGAGAGGTGGTGATGCATTGCCCCGAGTAAATGTTCGTTTTCTCTCTCCAAGGCCAGGAAGAGGTTGAACACAAAAGTTGCACTTCAGAGAAGTTTGTTAACTGTGATTGCTGCAAACGACGAAAAAGTCTGTTACCTGGATCTTTGAGACACGATTAAAGAGCGACACCAGAGATCTGCTAACTAAATCAACTGGTTATGTAAATGTGGTGTTTTTATTGTCGGGTTTGATCATGCCTTGAAATCTAAGGCCTCCGTCATACTCAGGCTCTCCTCTGTCACATCCATCACTGATCTTCATCAAATTATACGCAGCGTTCCTCCTTTTTTTCTCTCGCTGCCTCTTTGTTTCTTCGTCCTTTCAGTATTCGGCATCACCCACACACAGGCTCTGGCTGGGTGATTGGTGTTTTTTTTTGCAGGGGATGTTGACAATTTGTCATTTTGCTCCGCGGTGCTGCTGTGAAAAGGGTCCCTTACCCAGAAAACCCCACCGACAACAGACACCGCGACTGCCGCTGCTGCTGCTGCTGCACGCGTGCGAGATAATGACGCAGCGCAAACTGCACACCTTCATCTCTCCTCTTTCCCTTTTCAAATGCGCACACACACACATACACACACACACACACACACACACACACACACACACGGCGGTTCCCCGGCCGCTCCATCTGGGTCCCTGCTGTAATTTACTTGATGGCTTTTGGTCAGGCGAGTGGCTGCTGCCTCGCTGTGACGGCACCTGTACGCAGAGCCTCTGTGGGGACTGGACCGCTCTGGGCAGGGAGCCAAACGCGTCTCTCCCGGAGGGGCTTTCCGTGAACCTGGATGCGACTGCAGGGGTGTTTTGGGGGGAAACGGCTTTTGTGAGGATTAGGAGCATGTCCTCGGATGCACTGACATCTGGAAGCTCTCCGAAAGTAGAGTCACCCCGGAGAACCGTTCTGTAAACTGTACTTCATTCAGGGTAGGTACACAGAGAGGTACTATTGCTAAATAAAATCATCAAGGAAATGAGCAAACCCCTTCTGCTCGTTTCCTCTGTGTTGTGGTTTTCTGTCTCTGCTAGTCTGTCTCCCAGGCGGACGCACGCACGGCGCACTAATAGTGATGCAGCTCTATAATCTCACTGGTCACTGGCTCTCAGGGAGAGTGAGAGAGCACCTGTCCACTAGAACTTGTCTCATCACTGTACAGTCATGTGAGGACAGTGTGCAGTGCCGGCCCGAGCCTCTTGGGGGCCCTAAGCAGAATTTCATTTGGGGGCCCCCCTCCCACCATGCACAGTCACTTGAGCTAGAAGATTATTGTCACAAATGTCACACTATACTGTTATAGCGAAAATTATAAACAAATACAGTGAGGTTATAATACAAAACTAGGGCTGCTTGCAAGCGAACTAAGCGGCTGCTTGGGGCCCCCCGAGGAGAGGGCCCCAAGCAGCCGCTTAGTTCGCTTATGCCTTGGGCCGGCCCTGACAGTGTGGCATGAGAGAGCCGTATTTTTTCTAACGCGATTAAGTGGGGAAAAATATGTATGAGTGCACGGAGCAGGTGGGGACGTCAGAGCAGAAGTGTCCTCTAACGTTAGGTCAAGGTACGTCAGGAGGGTTGTAAGTGCAGTCTGCTGCAAGTCTCCAGCCAGTGACACCAAAACAACCGCATGTGCATCAAATGGCCTCCAAATCGGCCGAGATTTTCTTATTATCGGGATTGCCAGCAACTGAGTTTCTGAAGTTCTGTGTTTTGTTGTCTTTCCTCCAGAACGGTCAGCTGCAGCAGAGATTGGATAATGTCCATAGAGACTTCATTGTCTTCAACAGAGAAAAGTAAGGAAGCCCGATTACCTGCAAAACAACGTCTCAACTGCAGCCAGGCCTAGATTTTTAATTTAAAAAAAATAAGATAGCCATTCAAAAGTCACATTACATTTTGAAACATCTGTAAAAATGGCCAACTTTGGCCTTTACAAGTCTATGGTCTAAGTTAAAAATGATAACAAAAAGGAAAAACGACTTTTTTGTAGCCATCAGAGGTTATAGTTCAGGCATTCGTTAATATGCTCTAACGATGATGTTCTTTACCCAACAGATCAAAGAGAGCAGTGGACTCGGTCTCCTCTGAGTTGTCCACGAGCGAGAAGAACAAGGCGATAGAGGACGGCCAGAACAACAACGTCGAACCGGCTGCGTACTTATCAGGATAGCTCTCGTGACCCCCCAAACCTAATCCCCCCCACCACTCGCACCTGCCCACAGCTTGTAGATCAGCAATTCACACAACGACACGCACCCTTCTATCGGCACAGGCCCGTCATCTTTAATGTTGCTGCACCAAAACACGCTCTCGCGTGTTGCTGTTCGTCCGCAAAACAAAACAAAAAAAACACATTGAGATCTGCAGATCTGCGCCTCCTCGGGGAGAAGCCATGCCACGCGGGGCTGTTTTTTGTTTCGCAGAAGGACGACTGTCAGCAGAGTGTCACTCGTATCCCGCTCCAACACATCACTCTGGTGCTCAACGGTCCGCTCAGCCTCCACTCCGGGCAGCGTGCTGAAGTGGAAGGGAGCTCACTCCCCTCTCGCAACAACGAGGAGGAGACGATGCCACACCTGCTCGGCTGTTTCACTGATAATGCCTGGCGGCGTTAGCGTTGCGTTGACGTGCTGCCGCTGACTTGGGCTGGGGACACTCGGATGACTATTCTCAGCCGTGCATTTGGTTAGTTACAGTTATTTCAACACAACAATGGTTCTCCAGTGCGATGGAAAATGGACACGACGTGAAGGCAGACCTGAGCATGACACTAAGAGTACGACGCATTCAACCAGAGAGCTTAATAAAGGTGTCAGGAGGTCTTTTTTTATTTTTAAGAATGCAACCACAGATTCCTCTCAGATTGAAAATGAAGAGCTGAACTGTAGGCCTGGGCGTGAATGGCTTTTTACTATAGCAGCAGATCCATGGTGGTAGTGGTCATTAGCTTAGCTTAGCTAGTCTGGCTAACGAAGACATTTTGTGCAATGTCCCTGCAGACAGGCAACTGCGAGTTTTAATTTCACTTCTAAATGCTATTGAGTCAAAATTAAATTTGAAATGCATTTGACTAAAAATGCTCCTGAGGTTAAGCCTTGAGGATCCGTTCTTGACCTTGGAAGTTTTACGAAGCTGCTGATGTTAAGCTCACCGGGTAGGCAGATTGCTGATCAGGCTGCGTATGACCAGCGGGGTCCTTCCATAGGGTTATAAAGCCATGAAATTGTAGAAATAGGTTGATGGTAGGTGTTGTATGTTTTGCACTGAACCTCGCTTTGCACATGCTTCCTCATCAACTGCAGCATTTATGCACAGAGAGACTGAAAAAATCCAAAGCTGTGAGTGAACACTAATTCCCTTAGGGAGGTTTTTATAGATAAGGATTAAGCTGAGTCCCAGATAAGGTTTATTTTCAGTTACTGTATGCGTTTGAATTTGTTCTTGTCAAATAATGTTTGTGCCCTCCTTCTTTTGTATTGACTACAAACCAATAACCAATTACATGTACCACATGTCTATACAGCACATTTCTATTCAAAATGAATTGCCTCCCGTGGAATAATGCAGACGGTATTCAACAGTAATTACGCCCCGGCTGGACACATTGGAGAGAAATCCTAATATTGATCTTGACATTCCCAGTTGTTTACAAGGAAACAAATATTACGCAAACAAACAGACATTCCCCCTTTGTCGATTTAAAATGTACTTTAAGATTTGTTTGAAACTATACGTCTAAGAAACCCACAACTGCCTCTGAAGACTCAGAGGGATGCCTTATGATGGAGAAATGGCACACGACTCGATCCCTCAAACTGTGCGTGTTGTAGGAGGAACAATCACTACGTAAATGTCACCCTGTTGACCTCAGTCTCATCTTTGTGCAATACAACTCGATCCTTCAAAGTCTGTGATACTTGTTATATAATATTTCAAATAGATTTCATTCAGTTTGTTACTGGTTGGCACTTTTCTATTGGAAGTTGGTACAACTTTGTTGTTGTTGTTGATGTTGTTGTTGTTGTTGTCGTTGATGTAAATTTACAGATCCAAAAGTGGTTCCCTGTAGAAGTTGTGGGATGTAGTCGGGTAGTTTAACAGATGGAGTGTCCCTGGTGCACTCACCAGGTACCAGATGGGTTGGGTTTACCGCGACGTAACCATCTGATGTGGACGATTCAAAAAGTGAATATTTAAATAATAATTGACAAATAGTTCATTTACCTAGTTATTAACATTTTTCATCAAAACAACCTAAAATACTTAGAACCGGTTTGTTCCACACGTGTGAAGTTCATTCCGATTAAGGTTTTGTTGTCCTTCAGTTGTCACTTTGTGTTGTATTCAATTGTGATGGAGTTGCAAACTATTAAGGTGTGCCTTAAAAAAAAAAACTTTCTTTTTCTGAACCAATCCGACACCGCGTTGTGCTTTATTTCACTTCACGTCTTTCTGAATGACCATATTTAATTGACAGCTTTAAGCATTATGAGTAAAATTGAACATAGAATGGCATCAGAAATGAAAGCAAAATCAGAAACGTGGCTGGATTAAAAAATAACTAACTAATACTTGCATTTGTGGTATGTATTTCCCCTCGTGGGTTTGCTCCTACTATCCTCAGCATCATGCTGCCCCCCAACGCTAACTGATATGTAGTGCAGTTATTGACCTACACAAAAGGTATTAACACCCATGGCTACATAAAAAAAAGAATATGTAAAGACATAACTGAGCCACGAGGATGAGCGTTGAACACATTTGAAATCGGACGAGACAAATGGAGACGGAAAAATATGCATCAGCTCTGACTTCGATGTCTATCTCCCTACAAATCAGGTCTGATTTGGCAAAAATCCATCGCCCGCTATCTCTTTTTCCAATGTGTCCCAGCGCTCTCCCTGATAACGCGCCCTCAGCAGCAGAGATGCTTTTGTGATGATGCTGATATGCTCCCCCCCCCCCGTCCCCCCACACACACACACACACACAGTTGACAGATATGTGTCCACCCCTTCCCAAAGGTCATCTAGAAGGCACGGCTCCTTCTCTGAGCTTAAGCAGCGCATCTCCACATCAATGGGAGACGTGAGAGGGCTTTCCAGTTGAGGAATGCTTCCCCAATATGCTCTGTGGAAACCCTCACAAATAAACTAAAAAAAAACAGTCCGGCCCTTTCTCGTTTTGTTACCTACCTACTAACACCAACGAGCAATGCACAACTACTCATCCCTTGTTCCTCACCTATTCTGTAGGGGTGTAACGATTCAGCCCCGATTCAACTTCCGGGTTTCACGGCAAATCCGACGGAATGTTCCACACGGGTTGAAATAGAGGGGGGGTTTGTCGGGGCTTGGTAGGGGGAAACCATTATTGCAGGGGTGTTTTTTGTGTATATCACTAATACGGGTATTTTTCTGCTACACTGCTACAGCAGTGTTTGCACTTTATTCAAATAAAATGTGAACGCATTTGCCTTTCATTGTTGTTTACGTTGTTTACGTTTAGTTATATTCATAATGAATTGATACCTGATTCCATTACAAGAAACAACAGGAATCTAGGAAATTTATTTCAGTCATACTGGTTGAATTTTTGGCTAAAAAGTTACTGAATCGATTTCAAGTCATTGAATCGTATCGGATCGTATCGTTCTAAATGAACCAATATCGTCCTTGAATCGTATCAACAACCACGAATCGTGATCGAATTGAATCGTTGTTAAAAACGAATCGTTACACCCCTACTATTCTGCATTTTACAACCGCCACCTCGGCCACTCGCTGCGATTGCCATGATGTCATTGGACTTTTACTCACCGTTAAACAATGCACGAGGGACCTTGCTGCAGTGTTGGTGTGTGTAAATACGACAACTACAGGAAACACACCGGGACTGCACTTCCTATTAGCTCGACCACAGAGTGTGTCATTAATGTGATTTATTATCTTCCTCGATGCGCACTCTCCTTCCCAACCAGTTCCATTGGCATCCATGATGGGCTGGAGAAGGGATGCATGGACCCGGCCTGATGGTTATCCCTACAACAAGGGAACAAATGGGACTTATCTTTACGGCCTGCTGGCCTGCTGACATTTCCCCAAACAGCTATTTGTGAGCTTCATGTTTAATCCACTCTGCAATTTTCTTTTTAGTTGTTCTTCTTTTACCGTTGCTCCCTGCAACGTTGGCAACGTAAATTACTAGATTACTAAGTAGTCTAAACCGAAAGCACCAGAAATTGTAATGTTAGTCTATGGTCAAATTCATCGAGACAATAATTCTATCTGATTTCAGGTTTTCTTCTGCGTAGTGTTGCTCTGTGCTGCCCCTCAGCGGCCAAATGGTGAATTGCATCAGAAATGGAGCATGCTCGATACTTAAGCAGTGGGGTGTCAACAGCTTATTTAGTGGTAAAATGTTTATTTGTCCCAACAGGGGAATATTTATCTTGGCATTAAGCATCCTTTTTTACTGGGCTACATATATATATAGATCCTATTTTCAGTCAAACCCGTGAAAATGTTGCTTCTGTTACATATACAACTTGGCCCTGTTTGTCAAAATTGTTCACATAGTCAGTCACATCCGTGATAATTCACTGTTTCTGTATGAATTGCACCTTAACCTTGCACTATAAAGGGAAAGATGTAATCCTGATAAAGTGGACACTTCAGTCAAAGATGTGGCTACAGCTGTATGTGCACTAGGGTTTGAAGCAATTCTGGTCTATTGAGAAACGAGTAATGTTGTTAAATACAAAATACAAAGACACTCGCTCATCTGGACGGATGTGTTGAAACTACTGCATATAGAGTTAAAAATAGATTGACATGGCTGCTTCTGCAAGAATGAATAATAAAAATAAATAAATCTAAAATGAAAGTGAATGTAATGCAATTCACAAAAATGTGCATCATTTTCATCATACATCATTGGCCATTAGCAAGATCTACTTCTAGTGTAGGCTCACAATTCTTTCTCCTGATTAAGACCATAAAAAGAAAAATAAGAAACAAGTCAAGTCAGTTGCAACTCATGTTTATTCAGGAAACAAATCATACCTCCACAACACACCTTATTTATTTTTTTTTACCTGCCATCTCTGGGTTTTGATAAAACAGTAAAAAAGAAACAGCATAAAAACAATGACACAAAAGGTTGTAAAACTAACATAAATACAGCATTCGTGCCTGCCTCAGTCTGCTCCACCGCTGCCAAATAAAAACACCATCTCCTTCCCTCGCAGTGGAACAGCAACCAAATAAAAGCTTCCCTGACTGCACCGCAAACAGCGGGGACACATAAAGAGCTCCAAACTCCCCTCAAAACAATCAGGTCCAGAGCGCTTCATGTAAACTAACGTGGGCCCGCGGTTGGATTCAGTGTCGGTCAGAACTGCATTAGAGGGCTGTCAGGGGGATTACAGGGGAACGATGGTCTTCCTCTGGTGTTAAAACAAGAGCCCAGTTAATCAGGGATGAAAAAGTAAAGCAAGAGGTGAAGTGCTGTGAAAGCAGGTGTTTGTCGCTTATTCATTTAATTGCATCTGGTTTTCTTCATTGCCCTCAATTCTAAAACTCGTCATTAAAAGTTATAGCTGAGCTTCAAGGGACTGTACTTTTTTTTTTTTTTTTTTACTTCTTGTGAACTTTTTTTTTTTTTGTTAATCTTTTTTTTTTTCCTTATCTTGTTTTAAAGACGGTTTCGGGATGACAAGAGCAGCCAATAAGCTAGAAGCAAATGCAAAGGACGGTTTCTTACGATGTTCATTACAGCCGTGATGGCTGTAATCGGAGATGAGGAATGCTAAAAAAAACCTTTCTATTCATGTGGCTGTCTTCCTTTATAAACATCAACAATGATTCAATCCATACAACACGGGGAGGGTATTTATCAAGCATCTCAGAGGAGAATGGAGGTGGAGGGGGGGGCTTAAGGATCATGGATCCCTTCCCCCCCACGTCGTTGTGGCCCATGCAGCTCCAGGACCAACAGAGCTCCTGCTCTGAGATTTGATGAATACCTTTCACTTGGTCCAGTAAACCCAAACATCAACAAACATCATCACACACAGCTACATTACCTCTACCGTATGTACAATGCCATCTAGAGCTAATCAATGGTACTGCATGATAAAACATGGCTAATGTGGGACATAGTGTTGCTGACTATGGAGGAAGCAGGCTACTGAAAAGGGGACAGTCAAACAGGGTGAAAGAACCGTAGCATCATTCTGAGAAAGGCAGCATCCGTTTTCCTTTTGAGAGCTGCGTTTGTTTGTGTTTGGGGGAATTCAACGGCGTGCTGTTTCACCGCCGCTGTTTCCTATTGCCAAGTAAACGTCAAATGCCAAATGTTTTTTGTTTTTTTTTACTGTAGGGAGGTATCTTCTATGCTAAGAAGAAGTGAAGCTGAAGACCGGTCATGTGTATTGTGCTTTGGTGGTACCTTTTGGTGGCGATTCTTAACCACTTTTAATACAAACTCCCCAGGAAAAGAGATGCTGTTCTCATCTGAGCCAGGTGTAGCGTTGTGACAGGTAAGGCGTGAGGATTCAGTGTTTTGCTCTTTTTAACTAATCGCGGTCCTCTGCATCTGCTCCTCCGTCCCACCCTCAATCCTGCACTCTGGCTGCTGTCGTTTTCTGGGTGCATCCCCTCGTCGGCCCGCTGTTTAACTGAGGGATGTGATGTTGGAGCGACCGCCAGGGGGCACTACGATGCGCCGGCCAGCAGGCCTGATAGGGATGTCGTCTGGGGTGACGGGGGGACCTGGAAACGAGAGCAGAGGAGGGAAAGATAAAGCGGGTCGCTTGGAAAAGAGCAAAGAGTCAGAAGAGAGAACGAAAAATGGACACGACAGATGCTGCAGTGTGATTTCAAATTCCATTCCATAGACACACTTTTATAATACCAGTCTCCATTAACTTTTAATTAATGCACACGTGAGCTGAGCGCTACTGACGCAATAACAGAAGAAGCTACAGTTTGACATGACGCACACTGTTTCCCAAGGATGAGCCCAGAGCTCTGCTGCAGCAAACTAACAGCCGCTACCTAAACGCAACTTTGAATGATGTCATCCCGTGGCACACTGCATCTAAGCAAACAATGCTCCCCATCTCCTTCCAGCAGAGTAAACCAACTCGGCAGGATGGTGGCCCTGGAAAAACTTTAAATAGATTGACTCCCTCTGAGTCAATCTATCCCTGCATACACAAGAAAACAGACAGACCAAGAGCAGCCTCTCTTTTCCCTGTAAATTTGTGGTAATTAAATGTGTAAATTCTTTCCGGCGCAGGTCAGCGTCGTTTTAAATCGATGTACACGCAACTTGCACTTGTAAACACGTGTTTCTCATTAAAGCCAAAAGCTAAACGCTGGTCTGTGGAGTTTAAAAATGTCTCAAAAACCACTTTTAAATACTAAATACTTCACCAGGACAGGAAGTAGCACGGTGAGTTAACAGCTGTGTTCTCGCCGTCCACGTGAAATGGGGTTCGCCTTCATTTAATCGTCCCGATTAAATGAGATTTGACCATGTGCACAGAGTGTTACTGTTTGGCACCCTGACGAAAGCAATGTCTCACATTTGTTCGAATGTAAAAGCTAATCCGTCGCCATCCACGCGGGCATAACAGGACTGTCGCTCAGCACCTCGGCACAACGGAACAGATGTGGCGTGTGAATACATAACTCCAACATAACATGGGCTTTCCTAATAGACCAACGCACAGATGCCTGCACTGGAATCTTGTAAGCTGTACATTTCGGGGCTTTCAGCCAAAATTCAAATCCGGCGTGACACACAGCAGCGTAACTGTGGAAAACACTGAGGAAACTCTTTCACGCGAAACGGCAGTCACGGTTTTTTAAAGAGCAATAACAACAATTCTGTTTGAGAGGCGTGAGACATTCAGTGGAGAAAGAATAGCTCAAAATAATGACCCCAATTTGCTTGGTACAATGTGTATTATTCAGAACTTACTGACCTTTCATTTAATTGTCAATAAAATTACCCTCATGGAACCCGTTAACTTAAGGCTGTCTGCTCTGCGTTATTAAAGCTGTCTACAAAAAAAGCACATGACTGTTGTGGGGGGGGGTTTCGTATTAAGAAGCTGGGCTCACCGCATTGTGCAGGGTTACCTGTTAGACTAAATCCAGACTGGTGCAGGTTTCTGACGGGCTGCTTGGTGGGGGAGGTGCGTGCCGAGGCCGAGGGGGTCCCGCCGCGGGACAAGGAGAACTCGGACACGGGGCCGTCGTACATCCCCCTGGGCACCGCCCTCAGGACCGCCAGCTGCGGGACGGAGAGAGACAGAGAGAGCAGCGGAGACGGCGGATGTCAGGGCAGAAGGAAACAGAAGCAAAGACGTGTTTTGCAAACTGGGGGCTGAAAGGGCGGTATGTTGCACATTGACTGTCAGTCTGTCTGTCAGTGGCGTGACTCAGAGGACTGTTTGGAAAAGAGTTGAAAAGAGACATCTGTGAACAAATAAAGCCTCTACCAAGATAAACAGCGCACTGTTACTACGGCTACGCGTTCTCATCACAAGCCAGCTGCAGATTGTTGAACAATGAAACTTTTGGCCCATGAGATAAGGAGGCAAGGAAGACGTAAAGGGTTCAACTAGTTACAAATTAAATGGCTGCATGAGGTTTACTCATTACTGAGAGAGATAAGAAGGACCTTTACTCCAATGAACAGTGACTTGGATTTCCTGTGAGACGACAGTAACTCATTTCAACTGATTTTGGAAGCTCTTTCAATGCATGTGGTAGGTCTATAGAAAGAAAATGTCAGGCTTAATGTATCTCCCCACCCCCCCCCCGTTCGACTTCTTCTCCTTCATCCTTCCCACCCAGTTTTCTCGCCAACATCGTAACTCCTATTCAGAACTAATCTACCTTACACCTTTGCTTATTTTATGCCTGATCTTCTCTCACTGAATTCACAGAATTCCTTCCTGTGTCACTTCATGAGGCGATTATCTAATAAATCGAAGACAGTCATCACTAGAATCTGTGTCTTTCAGAGATGGCGTCGTGCCTCGATGTGTGGACAGTAGTCTGGGCCCAAGTAGAACCGGCGTTTACCTGCTTCCTGGCTTTAATGCGCTTGTAGGCAAAGTCGGGGAAGGGGGAGCAGGGAATGAAGCGGCCCACGCCGGAGATGACGTGCATGTTCCCGTCTTCCAGGACAATCTTCCCCTGGCAAACGACCACTTGCGGGGCGCCGCGCAGCTCCATGCCCTCGAAGACGTTGTACTCAGCGGCCTGAGAGCACACGTACAAAACCATTGGATACGCAAAGTAGAACACAGAATACTGTGGGGGGAATACAGCAGTACTACTTAGGATAAATTGAAAGAACAAATACGCAATGTCTGAATTTGCTGTTATAGAAATACGTGGACTCATGGTGAAAAACCACAAGCTCATCCATAGACACACATGCATAACACACAGAAAAACATTCCTTTAAAGGACGGACGAAGGGATGGAGGAGATGACAAAGTGATCAGGGGAAGCTGTGAGAGGTGACACAGAGACAGGAAGTGGAGGCGTAAAGCCACCTTCTCCTCTACGCTTTCCCCCTTTCTGTATCGTTCATCACCATGTTTCTGACACTTGTCTGTTTGGCATGTACGGGCAGCTGCCGTCATCCAGCTGGTGTTTCATTCTCCTTCCCTTCCCTTCACCCTTTTTCCTTGTTCCCTCTTTCCAGTTGTCTGCCTCCTTCATTCATTTATTCCCGCTGTTATTCTCTCGTCTTTCTCTCCTTTTCACGTTCTCGCTTGTTTTTCGGGGGGGCCCCGAGATTTCTCCAACCTCGGACGCTGTTCACCCTCGTTCGTATTTCCATGGAGGCGACTCTGCATGTTTCTGATCCCCCCCCCCCTCCCCCTCCCTCATTCCATTGTTTCTTGTTTCCTCTGCACACGGTCATGTTTTTTGCAGCCGTCCAAGTTCAGGCCTGGACAGGACATAGCTAAGAGTCGCTGCGTGCCAAGCATGATGTCACGACTGAGCCCAGAGTGTGTGTGTGTGTGTGTGTGTGTTGCTGCCTGTTTTTGTGTTGACAACGACAACCAATCCACACCAGATGTGGGCTTTTTGATGGCAAATCCTATTTATTTTACAGGGAAAAGGCCACAATGTGCTGGTGAACAGGGCCGCCCCTGTCTGGCCTGTCAGATCATCCATTAAGGTCGATTCATGGGGGAACTGGGAGCCGCCGTGCTCCCGCTCTTCTGTCTTCTCTTAAGAAAGAACCCGAGGATCCTCTGCGGGTTGCACTTCACCTCTGGAGAGAGCGTAATTATCAGTCCAGTTCCCTCTCTCTCATTTTCCATTGCACCATTTGGCGATGGATCAAATGTTCCGTCTCTGCTACTAAACAGCTGCCGGCAAATTCGAATCGACAGTCTTCGCTTCATCATCACGGAAAGCCACTCGCACATGTCGTTTCCTCACTTGTGTAATTTGCAGGTCCGCGCGAGGTCAGTAAAGCCGTAATTTCCTGTGGAACGACTTCCTCTGCAGCCGAGCGGTCTCTCTGGGATCTTCTAATTTCGGTTTAATGGTAGAACCCTCATTATGTAAATGTGTCCTTGTCCTGAAAATCTGCCATTGCATAATACAGCTTCATCTTTCTAATAGTGCATAACTACACGCTACACTACCAGCTATGAATCCGTCTGGCCGAGATGCTTGACGTTACGGCTGTTTTCTGCTTATGAAACAAGTGGTCAGGCGACGATGCTCCAAATCCAACGAGGTTCGTCGAAGTATTTGAAGAAATGTCGTACTGCCGCGTGAGCTCCTGCAATCGATGACATCCTTAAAACCCGTTGTGGTTGTGCACTCATGACAAATATGTTTGGATAATGTGGTAAAGCGAATATCATATGAAGTTAAAATATGAAGTTTGTAATGTTTGGATAAACTATCCCATATTTTACCTTTGGTCAGTTTTATGGAGACAGTGAGAGCTGGTCATGTGCGAACAGCATGAGACTGTTATTAGTGAACATCCACTGAGACTTCATTTCCGTCCAGAGGAACTGAGAAATCTCTGGAAACTATTCAAAAATGTGCTCTCTCTCTCTCTCTCTCTCTCTCTCTCTCTTTTCCTCTGTATTTTACACACACACACACACTACACAGATGTGGACACTTATCTCTTATCTCATGTTTTGCTTTATTAATTTCACCTGTGCATTTGTTTTATTTCTAAATGTTTTCCTGCATGTCACATAGGGATTTTTCCACCTTCCAGCTTTTACTGTTGCTCTACGCTAGTGGAGTCGATCCCAAACGGGTGGATGCCATCAAAGTTACTGCAACAATAACGAGAAAAAAAGCCCCCCTCATCGACCGTCTGCATTCATGCACTCAAACTCAAGTTCGCCTAAGCAACAGCGTGAGTTGTGTCTACGTACCGAGTTGTGTGTCTTGGCCGTGATGGTGCGGATGGAGTCTGTGTCCCAGATGACCAGGTCAGCATCCGAGCCCACTGCGATCCGACCCTTACGGGGGTACAGGTTCAGGATCTTGGCCGCGTTGGTGCTGGTGACCGCCACAAACATGTTCTCGTCCATCTTCCCTGTGGTCTGCGAGTTACATAAACAAGGAATAGTAAGTCTGTGTCAAAAGTAAGATATTTATTTGCAAATTCAATGCATTTGTTTTATATGTTGCTCCGGGTGGATTACTTTTAGATCATGTCAGATCTTCTTTAGGGTTGAGGGATTACTAGCTTAATTCACCGAGGGCAATTTTCCTATCGAGACCGCTGAAATAGTTAAGGATGCAACTGCGGCTTTACTTCTTAATCTTGAGAATTGTAGATTGTGGATTTCAGGGTTAACGGAAGTCCAAAGCAGCGTCCGTCCTTTACTGAAGCAACACAAGAGCAATTCCCTTTACATCGTCATTTCCCCGACATCTACGCTGACCGGGTGCCGCTCCAGTTTGAGAATAAATATTGATCGTTACGGCAATTGCCAGACAGCTCGACAGAGCCGCGATGTGAGGCAGATGTGCAGAATAAAGCGAGAGACACGCGACTTACTCTCTGACTACAAACCACATGTCTTTGACCTTAAATTATTTATATATTTCAAATAGTTTGCATATTTTAAATTCTTTATGCTTATGCTCCTACGTGTGCTCTGTCATGTTTATCTGTGCTCTGCTGTAAGCCAAGTCCCCCCCCAGTGGGAGAATAGAGACCTGCACTGAACACCTTATTGTCCAAAAACACTTTACATCGGATCCTATGAGCAAGAAATTAAAGAAATTTTGTATCTTAATCTGGGAGATTTCAATTTGGAAAATTGACTACATTTTCACGTTGGTGATTGTGGAGCTGTCATCAGGAGGCGGCTAGCTTAGCTTAGCTTAGCAAAAAGTTTGAAAATGCAGAAATGGCTAAATACCTTAGAACATACAGCTGCCGGGACTGCAGGAAGCTCATTTAGGACTAAGTATGGGTGTGGGCTCGGACTTTAAGTAAATACCCAAAGGAAATAGATTTGGTGTAATAAAAGCCAGCCCACATTTTACAGGCAGCACAGCTGTCAAAAGCGAAATGCTGTGTGTCTGTCAGCAGAACGCTGATGTAGCGATAACCAGAGAGAAGGAAGGGAGGCAAATTAGGCCAGAGTGCTGTATCCAAGGGTGAAGGAAAGGACAGATGTGGAGATAGAAAAGGAAAAGGTAAAGCAACACAGAGACATTTACAAAAAGACTTGAGAGAGTTAGCGAGAGTAATAACCAGGGAGAATTATGCCGGAGGAAATAGTGAAAGACAAACAAAAGGAAGGAGACAGAGAACAAGAACCTTTTTGGGGATATTTCAAATGCAAATATGAGTTTTAATCTTCTGCAGAAGGTTGATGTTTGCTTGGGGTTGAAAGACAACATACGGAATATGCTGAATAAAGTGCATTAAAACATTGCTGGGGGAGAAGGGATGGGACAGTAAGTGTGCAAAGTAAAATATTTCAAAGTCTGCGTGTCGTTTTTCCATGGAACTCTCAAGACGAAGACCTTTGTACAGTTTTTTATTTGTTTCCCTTAACTTCTTGCGCTGTGAAACTGAAAAAGACCAAATGGACCAAACAGGTCAAACAGGATACATGTTGGTTAAGCGCCCTAAAGCCGAGGGGTTCCTTCTCCCTCTACTGAGACTTAAAAACAAAAAAGAAAACTCAAAACTCGTATTGCTCACCACAGCTTTATCCCAGATGAGGGTCATCCTCTCCTCCACTCCGTTGAGACCTTCTGGGATCTGCGTGAAGTCGTCCTTCCCAATGGCCTTCTGGGCCACGCTGAAGGTACAGTGAGCGCTGCCCGTCACACTCAGGTCTCCGCTGGGGGGCGAAGACACATGACCACACAGAGTTAAGATGGAGTCACAGTGTGAGCTGGGAACCACAGGTAAATGTGTGTATTTCATCTCACAAGACAACAAAACAAAACAAAACGAGGACTGTGAGTTATTGAAACACCGTTTCCTGTTTCCAGACCCAAATAACTTACCAGAAGAACGAGACCCAACAGAAATCATTAATCCAACTAGTCGGAAAGTCTACACTTTTGTAGCATTTCTTACAAGCTTCCATTCAGACATCTGCATTTATGACAGTTTATTTCTGGATTCTTTCTTCAGCTGTAAGTACCCTGCCACGCCTTAACTGCTGGTGCCGGTACTGACTCGTACCTGGACAGCAGCGTGTTCAGGTAGTCTGGAGTGGTGGGATCCGGGCTGAGCGGAGGGGATGTTACGAAAGAAGCCGCCTTGGCCCAGTTCTTGCTCCAGTAGTGTGTCCCATCAGTCCCCAGGCTGGCCGTGATTGGCTCCCCAAACACAACGTTTCCTAGAAAAGAAATAAGAATAGAAACCTGATGAAACAGATGTGAAGCGTATCCAATGTGTACATTTTTTGGAAATCAAGAGTTACGCCGTTGAAGCCTGATTGATTTCGCAGCAGAGGAACCATCTCTAAAGGAGCCAAACATCTTCCCACAACGTGAACCAATTTCATGCTGGACAGATTGTCGTTTAGCTTGTTTTTAGCTTGCTGGATGTCCTGTCTGGTTTAAATGAGGAAATGCCGTATGATCGGGAGTTGTTCCAAACCAAGGTGTTGTCGAGCCCATAAAGGCCCTTACATGGTGTCCAAGACCCAAAGTCTTTCTGAGGTCGGCCCCTCGAACCCTTTTGTGGCATTTTGCCAAAGAAATCCAAACACAGATTCTTCTTCTACTCCCATTCTGAAAAACTGTACATTTCACATTCCATCACAGCCAGAGAGCACCTCGGTTACCCTCTGCTATTTCCTGCGGCTGTGAGGAAACCAAAGAAATGACCTGAATGACAAATCTATAAAATTCCTCCAAGAATAGCCTCTTTTTTTCATTCTCTGTACATCAGCAGCTTTTAGGGTGGACGGTGAAATCATCTTATAAGGGCCTAGAGGTGGAGGGATGTCCTGGTATGTGCATTCGAAAAAGTAGCCGGAAATCAGAGGGCAAGATGGCGACAAGCAGAAGTAAAATATCAATATCAAGCATGAGACAAAATAACTGCTAAGTAGTCATTTCATTTATAAGATTCAGATTCAACTTCTTTTTTTTTCTCTATTTGTATGGATGGTTTAGTGAGATACATTTGCTTTTTGGGGTGATGCAGAAATGACCTCCAGCCAAAAACACATTGTATTAAAGCACCTGACATACATACATACATACACACATAAAGTGGTATTCTGACATACATACATACATAATGTATTCTGCCTTGTGCGGATGAGTCTAAACGCTGCTCTTTACCTTTTTTCCGGGCCTGTGAGATGATGTCGGCAGCACTCTTGCTCATGACTCGGGTCACATACAGAGGACAGTTGGTCTGGCTGGCGATGGTGATGGCACGGAACACCGCCTCCGCCTCCAGCTGCAGGCGGGACACAGCATTCATCACAGTGGATGGGAAATCATGGAGATTTGCAATGAGGAGTAGAATTGAAATATGAACGATGAACATTATTTACTCACTTCGTGGAAGCTTATCATCTCAGCATCATCAAAGGGAGAGTTATATTACGTGGCATTGAGTTGCAAATCAAATAGAGCCAATGTGTGCAAACACTTCCACTTATTACTGTCCTCCAGTCTCCAATATCAACCTGGATCCAATAACCCATAAAATAAATCCAAAAAGGACCCCAGACAGGAAGTAAGCACTAAATCCCACTTGGTCTCCACTCAATTAAATCCTGTAACCAAGCTTTTGCTTCCCGAGACCCCTCTTAACGGCGTGACGCTACGCGACTGGGGGGCCACAGAGGGGAAAGTCCCAGTGAAGACAAAGAGTGTGGCTTCCATTCACTGTTTGTTGAAGGAGCATTAGCCGCACTCATACGTGTCTAAAACCACTTGGGTGTAACCAGAACAATGTGTGTGTGTGTGTGTGTGTGTGTGTGTGTGTGTGTGAGTGTGTGTGTGGGCCATACCTCTTCTGGCCTGCTCAGCACGTGTCCCTCTGGGCCAGTGATACCCATCTGCAGCATGCGGGCCTGCTCCTGTTGGACAAACACGCAGAAGGGAGACTGCTGAGTGTTCACTGATCGGACTGTTGGCCACACTCCAATGCGACGTTGTGCCTGTTTCTCTCTGCCTGTTTCTATCATGTATTTATGGAGGACAATTGAAGTTGAAGCTTTCCTCGAGCGAGCATCAGGTGGTTATAAGAGCCCTCCCTTGTCCTCTGTACAAAGACTAAAACAAATAATCCCACACAATGTCTAAACAATGTCTCCTAATCTCGTGGGCAAAAAAAAACATAGAGGTGACATAACCAGGGATTCACGAAATCAGACTCCATAAAACCCAAATGAAAGACTGCACTGAGGATCTGGGATTTGCGGCTCGGATCCGACACACACACACACACACACACACTCTCACACAGATGCACACAGTGACGTAATCCAAGCATAGTCCACTGCTCTGACTAATACCAACCCTCTCAATTCCCCAGCTGTCACTTTCCTTTGTGTAACCCCTCACCCACACATTGCTGTCCTACAGTGGACAGCGTGTTTAGTCTGCAGGTGGAGGAGATGCGAGGTTGATACGGCTTCGACCCCGACCACCGGCGTGAAGGGAAACCGAGCGAACATGAATCACGCTAAAACAAAACAGATGGCACCGTGGGCCCAGGACACGAGCGGTGAAGGAAAAGGGGCCGTGTCCGTTCGTCTTTACCTCGGCGATGATCTCGCCGTTTTCCGCGTGGACCTCGGCGATGCCTCCCCGCTCCGCCAGGAAGGAAAAAACATCGTAGAGCTGCAGGAGGGAGACACAGAAGACGGTGAGAAATCACAGCGGCCGCCGTTTGTGCGTTCAGAAACCCGCCTTTGAAGTTTGACCGAGAATCAGACCCTCCTTTTTTTTCTGAAAAAAAAGCCCGCAATTTACATGGCGTCCACCACCACACGCTGCAATTACTGTGTGTGGTCTCCAGAAACGGTTAAACCCTTGTGGGATGACCCGCAGTTGCTGTTATGTTGCTCTGTGAGCAGCATGACATCAGTTTTTCAAGCTGGACTACATCAGTTGCCTCATGTGGTCCTCAGAGCGTCCGAATTAGCCGCGGCTGTGCACGAGAAGCACGGAGAGTCTCCCCTCACACACTCTGCTTTTACATTCACCAGCTCGGCGCACAGCGTGAACTCGCTGTGCTCTGCGTCGCAGACTGTATGTTACATAAGGACACAATGTTACGATGGAGAAAACAAAAAAAGATCCCCGCTTTTAAATTGGGTGACCAACCAAAGGTCGGTTTTTACTTACTGTTTAGAGACTGTCAGCAGTGACTAATTTAGACTGATTGCAAATGCTCTTATTTGATTACCTAAATGAAATAATGACATCTAAATCAATCACTGAGTGAAACAATGAGTTCAGCCGGAGAGGCTTTGTAACGAAGATGACGCATCACGAGGCGAGCTAGTGGTTTGATACGGGATCCGTTTCCTCTCTCCTAAATGGGCTTGTTCGTGGCTGTTTACACTGGCCAAACCCAATTTCATGTTTATAGAATGGAGGGGGAAATGCCACGTGTGTCTGTGTGAAGCTAATATATCGGGCTCTGGGAGTCTGACGTAGCAAAATCTATTGGTTCCCTACCCAACATGTAAGTTAAGGAAGAAGGAGGAGACACAATTAGCTCAATTAGTTGGTGTACCTCACTGTTGCTCATCTGGTAATAGTCCTTGTAAGCCATGTAGACCTGGAACGAGTTCACGCCTGCAACAAAGAGAGACGACGCACGGAAAAAAAAAAAACGTGAGCGACGCCAACTGAGCCTTCCCGAAGGTGTGAAAGCGCTGAGTGGACGTTGCGTTACCTTTCTCCTTGATGAGACTGTCCACCTCCTGCTTCACGCTGTCATTCCAGTGGGTGATGTCCACGTGGAGGGAGTAGTCGCAGCAGGTCTTCTCATCCGCCCACTGCCTCCACTGATCGTAGGCCTCCATCAGGCTGCACCCGGGATCTGGGATCACATGGTCCACTGCAGGGCGGAGGACAGAGGACGGGGTGGATGTCAGAGTTTGTCTGCTGGTGTTTCTACTTTTGCACTTGATTATCTTGCGTAACCCGCCTGACCGTGGGGGCCGACCTTGTCACATTACATTTTTTAGAATCTTTGTCCTCGAATCCATTTGGGGGAATGTCTCAATGTTAACTATTTTCAGACTTTTTGTTTTGTTTGGTTTTGTTATATAACCCTGTTATTTCCTTTTCAAATTTCAAACGCGAAATTATATTAATTATTATTATAATGTCAAGTAAATTTTATGCTCAAGCACCTGAAATCACAAACAAAAGATGTTTAAAATACATTTTCTGTTATTTAACAAGCTGAAGGTGAATCAGCTTCACTAAAGTTATTAACGTACACTTAATCCTCCCTGTACCCAACGGGATCACGCTGCAAAACTACCCTGCTTCATAATACGCAGCTGTAATAAAATAAGACCGCCTGCTGGCTCACCAGCTGACCGCTGTCTTTATCTCATTAAACATGCGCCAATCTGCTTATCTTCCCGTTGCATGTTAATAGCGCTCCTATTCTAGCGCAGCTATTACTATCCAAACCATCTAAGCTACTTATGTTTACCATCGCGCCAACACGACATCATCAGGAGACAGGAACAGCACAGAAGATGCCGAACGCAGCGTACGCTCACATGTTCTCTTCTACCCATCACCCACTGCGATATAATCCCCCGGTGAACAGAGCTCGCTGCAGTAGCGGGTCTGTTGACGAATGCCCCCGTTTGAACAAAGCGCCACGCTGGCAGACGAGCGGCAGCGTAGCAGCCAGCTCAAGGGAACTTAATGGTATTAATGAGACTGTGGTGCCCAACCAGCTGATAGCTGTGACAGCGTCTGGTCTGTCAGCTACATGTGGCGCGCTGTTGCTGTACACAGACAAGGAGCCTGCAGACAGACACTGGAGCTGTATCCCCCTGTCCCCCCCCCCCCCTCTGTCCTTTGTAGGCTCCTCTTTTGGTGGGCTGCCCAAAAACAGCCCAGAAAGGCTTCCAATCCCTTTCGTTTCTCTTCCTTTTGTTCAGGTCTCCGCCTTCTTTTTTTTTCTCCCCCCTCGTTCCAGCTGCGGTCCTCACACCTCTTACCGATCATGGTCGTGCCCCCGGCGAGAGCGGCCTTCGTCCCCTGAGCGAAGTCGTCCACGGTGGTCGTTCCGCGGTACGGCATCTGGAAGTGGGTGTGGATGTCGATGCCGCCGGGGATCACCATCTTCCCGTTGGCCTCCACGGTCTTCACCCCACCAGGCACAATCAGGTTGTCGCCGATCTGCCTGTGGAGGGAAGTGGACGGTGTCACTAACTGCCCGTTGTATTATAATGTAATATATATTGGGTATTATGATTGGATCAGCCTAAAGTACTTTCAAATGAATCAAGGTAACAAATGAGTAAAGCGAGCATTCCTTGATATGATATCATTAGACAGCCTTCTAATACGTAATTCATGAGCAAAAGTTTTTTGACTTTAGACTGGCCCCCAGGTCAACGTCTGGACCCCGCTTGAAGCCGAACGTTGTCACCGTGCCGACGCATCAACGCTTAGATGAAAAGGCCTGTTGTTCAGACTTTATGGAGGGGGGGGACAGAGAGACAGGCAGGAGCCAGTGTCTCTGTGAGTCTGCCAGCGTCCCGATGGTCCAGCAGGCATTTGGGTGTTTATTATGCAACACCACGCTTCCAATGGGTACCTCCCTGTGAGCTGCCTCACTAAGGGACAAATGAGGGGGAGGGGGGGGGAGGGGGGGGGGGGCAGACTCATTCAGGGACACACAGAAAGAGGAATTGACAAAGACACGCTCATATGAGGGGACGAGTCCGGCTTTTATCGCCTTAGCTCGGCTTTGACCCAGATGGAACAACTCTTGATTTAACACAAGTGCGCATGCGTTCGATTTAAAGCGTCCACAGGTCAAAAAGAGTGACGCAACCAATTTCAACTCCCTTACTGTCTCAAGGTCGCTTGAGAGAGGTGACGTAACTTTTCCTTTCACCGTTCCATGTACGTCTAGTGAAACACATTTATAATTACTCAGACCTTATAAGGAACATTTAAGACAATTTGCTATTTTCTATTTCATGTTTCTGTCCATTGCAACTGCATGCAATAATACAACATTTTCCTGGATATTATTCCTAGACTATGTATTACCGTAAGGATTCCTATGGGATTACTTATTGCATTTACTTTTACTTGATTTTCAGTCAGACGGATCAACATTATCTCCTGTTACACAGATTATTTGAAGAACTGAATGACTAAACGTCATTCTCGCGGTCACAGATTATTTAGGAGAAATATGACGATAAGGAACCACAACCTGACCTGGCCGACCCATCAAATACAATCCAGATTACTCGAAATGTGTTCATTTCTCCAAGAATCTGCATTGCAATAAGATATATGCTGTTTGACAGGAGGGAGGGAGAACAGATGGTCTGCGGGGGATGAAAGCAAATGGATTGAAGCAATGAATAAAAGCGAAAGGAGGACAGAGGAGGACTTACTTAATGAGGCCATCCTCCAAGTAGATATCGGCATGGAAGGACTGGTCATCATTCACGATCCTCCCGCCTTTGATCAGAAGCCTGTCGCTCTGTAGAGAAAAGGGGAGATGGGGATACGGGGAAATAGATTTTTAGGATTGGATGCAGTTTTCTGTCCAACAAAGATCCACTTTGACTTGAAACAGTGTCAAGCTTCATTAGACGCAGATCATTTGTGCTGCATATTTAGAGCTGCACAAACGCTTTTTATCTCTCTTAAGTTAGATCATTTCCTCCCAACAACGTCTTATTCATTCATGGTATGGAAGAGAAAGGGCATGTTTGTCAGTCTTGTCGCGTGTAAACCCACCACGCACAGTGTGTCTGCGGACCGCCCTGTGGGTCAGCCTGTCGGCCTCTCCTTGTGCTGCTCGGGTAGGAGTGACCCTTATTTGCAGCGATGTTTTCTTGACCCCGTTGTTAAATGAGTTCAGCCAGGGCCGGCGATTGGCATAGGCGACCTAGGCGGTTGCCCAGGGCGACAAATTAGCCAAGGGCGACAAATGTGTCGGAATGCTGGACTTGCTACTTACTATGCGCAAGCATATGGACACGCGCAAGTTTATGCGGAGGACATTGCATTGACATTGCAATGACTTACGGAAAACTGTTAACATGTGTCATTTCCTCTGTTATATTTGTGAAACATCCGTTACCGTTTTAATGTGAATCCTGATTCTTATTATAATTTAAAAGTGTTATGTCTGATGTTGCTGAATTGTCGCATGAGCCTGCAGTGCTCCTTTTCCCTTTTTCGCATCATCACCTTTGTAAACGCCCTCATGATATCTGCTTTCCAGCCGGCAAAGATCGCATATGCTCTTGCAAATTGAAAATCAGGAGGTAACTTATATTGATAATAGCATTTGGGGGGGGGCTGACATTTTGCTGCTGGTAGCAGAATCCAAGCTGCTTTTAAGGGCTGATCGTGGATTAACATATTAACCATGTTTATCCAGCTTTCATAACGCAACAACTGTGGTTGTTGTTTTCTCCATTTATACCACAGACCGAATCGCCAGCACCAATATTGCTCATTGATCATGTGACGCAGGATATTTTTAATCCACATGAAAAAATGGATCTACAAAGCATTGTTTGCGCGGTTTACATCCTGTAATATGGTCTGATCTGGGCGTTGCCGTGACGCCACACAGTCAAACATCGAATCCGCTGCTGCCGCTGCACCGCGCGCCGACTTCAGCAGGGCGTTGGCATGGCAACGGATGACTGCAGGGAGGACGGGAGACTGGGTGCGTGGATTTTGCTGACTTGTTGGATAGCTGCCTCAGCGAACAACACGGCTGTCACGCCAGGTGAAGGGCTACATGGATAGAGGGGAGTCATTGGGTGTTTGTGCCTCAAAAATGACACGACTACATAAGCATAGGACCCAAGTGTTTCATCACTGTAATGCACGGCGGCCACTCCCTCACACGACAGGAGAACTGAGAATAACACCGTTTGGTTTGCATCCGAGGTGATACGAGCTCGATATATAAGCAAGCGCCACGTGTGTTCATCGCTGTGTATGATTTAGATGGTGATGTAGTAGTGTGAAACGGAGCCCGGATCTTTCCCTGGAAACCACACCCTGTAGCAACACATTACAACACACAGTCATCAGCGGCTCAGTAGCTCAGAGATCATCTGGATGACTGTAGGCATTTTTATGTGGATGAACTGGATGTCTTGGAAACAGTCAAAGTCCCCCTTTCAGGGAGGGCGAACATTTCTTGATTCTAGGATGCATTTCATTCAAGCTCACCGGGAGTCCTGCTGTCGTTTATTGTCACGCTTGTTTCTCTCCACTGTTTTATTTGGAGACCTTTTGAAGCGATGGCAGAAGGAAATTCTGAAACTGCTATCTGCTAGAAGCTAATTCATGTGGTGGAAAGTGCCAGTAAATAAAAGGTTGTTCTAGGTTCAAACAACGTATCAATTGATGAAATGCCGTGCTGTGATATAGGAAATCAAGGATGCAATGTCATGCGTCACGATTCTTTTTGTCAGGCAGATGCATTTATTTTATTTGTAATACTGCAGTGAGGGGCGTGCCCTCATACACGTCCAGACACACAGGCACAGACACCCATTTTCCTCTTCCAACTCTCCCCACTGGCCTTCAACAGCATGCAAGAGACCACGACCATTTGACAATCAATAATGCTGCCATCACAAAAGGGGCAACTGTCAGCTGTCTTCAGCATTTCATTTGAGTTAATGCATCTGCTAGTGCCAGCGCATAATCAATACTGTGGCTGTGGACTGTTTTTAATACTTGGCTTGAGTTATTACCAGTCAGCGCAAAATCAGATGTTAACTGTCCAACATCTAACACTTCATTTATTGTCTGTATTTTTTTCCCCCCTCTTAATCCCACTTTTTGAATGTAAGGGCAGTTAGAGTATTTATTCTGGCCTTTTCTAATAGAATCCATGACAAGCAGACCACAACCTTTTCCACGGTGTAAGTCATTCAACCACCAACATTTCATAGACGGGGAAAAATGCTGATTTTCGAATAATGCCCCTTTTATTTATAAAACGTGTGCTAAAAGACTGTTTATTGTTTGACAATTTTTCCAGGATTTCATTACATTTCTGCATCATTCTAACTAATAAAAATATAGGAAAGATGAATGTTGTGTCAAATGTAGGATGTGACCACGGATGCTGGAGCCTCGCTGCTGCTTTCTCTGCCACGGCTCTTTTCGCCATAATGGATATTGATTTATGTTGATTCTTTCCTGCACTTCATCCAAATTTCCTTTTGGACATTGATTTCAACCACTTGGAAACGTCTGAATCCCCACCTTGTTTTAAGATGTTCAGATGAAGTATTCCATCTCTGTTTTACACATCTCTGCCCAGACAGACCCGCACACTGGGATTGGTGAAGAAATACATGGATCTAACACATTTCTAATCTACTTAAGACATGTCGGAACTTTGATCTATCCCTTTTGTACACTGTAATTTCACCATGTCATATCAGGGTAGTTTAATCAAATGAATTCCCATTTTATTAAGTGTTCCCAGTCAGTCCAGTGATACCAGTGATTCCACCTGGTCAACCTTAATGTAAAGCCCCCATGATGAATTTGCTCCACTGGGATTGTTGAAACATGTCAGCTCGAAGATAAGACTACACATATTCCTACTATATCAATGGTTTAGCATGCTGCCATGTGCAAGGCAACAATAATGCTCTTTGATGTGGATCCTGATTCGCTCTGACCTTTCAGGGTCAGTGACCATGACCTTGTTTGTCAATCACATCAGTGTTACGGTCCCCGGATTTTGGATTCACTGGATGAGCTGCACAATTTGATCATTGTAGTTTGTAGAATGTGTTTATTTCCCACGAAGGAGCCAATAGATTGACAATACAGCCCTTAGCTGTAGGTAGCTAGCTTTAGGAGGCATATGTGGATCAATTTACCGACTAAATCGTCTATGATTCAACACCATCACATACATCATTAAGATGGAACTTTATTTTGAAAAAAAACTGTGTGGTAAAATATTAGAAAACACACCAACTTTGCTGCTAGAGAGTGAAATAAATAAAATATTAAATGGTGTTTCACTGAAGAGCAAATGACGCGATGCTCTTAGGGCAAACATCTTAAAACACACATTGTTTGCTCTAACCATGACAAACGTTACCGACTCATCTTGCTTTCCATTTGCGTATTTGTTTACATGTGATTGCACAAGTGTCTGTGACCTACTCTTGCCACCGGGTACACAGCAGAGGATTTGGTTTTCCCACAAATTCAAACAGTTGGATGAGGATTTGCTCGAACACACGTCACGCAATCACAACTGGGAACAACCACAGGGGTTTATTAAAAGCTCCAAAGAGATCCAAGTTGGCGCCATCATAGAAATCCATCATTCATCAGTCTAAACTGATACTGAAAATACAGAATTCAACTACTGTGCTTCCAGTTGCTTCACTGTTCCGTATGATTTTATAATTAGAGGTCTGGGGGAAAAGGTTTGAAAGGAATTATATATAACTTCTCTTATCTAAGCGTGTCTCGCAACGACGTAGAGTAAGGTTTGGTTCAAAAGAGAGTCACGTCATTCAACAACAAGGAAAAACAAAGCACAAAAAAAGCCCCCCTGCTCCACAGGACGCTGTCATTTTTTGTTACACAAGGCAGTGAACATAAATAGACGACAGGATGTTATTCTTGAGCAACTACGCTGATATGCACTGACAACTTTTTTCCACTTCCACCGGACTGCAGGGAGAAGCTCATAAAAACTGGGATGCAAATGACCAGTAGCCCTCTCACCATGCTCAATAAGCCGGGATGTTGCGTGTCTGTGAAACGGGCCGTTAGTGGAGACCTCCATTAGCGGATAGGGAGGTCCTTGTGTGGGTGAGAGAAAGCAGGGGGGAGGCAGGCAGGGAGCAGAGGAAGGGGGAAGTCACCGGGAGTGTGCCGCTGCTTCAGCCCTGTTGCCTAGCGCGCAAAAAATATTTACTCTTTACCCAAAACTGCACAGGATATTTCTTTCACATTCTGGGAAAGCTAAAAAAAAAAAAAAAAGACTTATCAATCTAAATAAACCGGAGGTCTTAGAAGGACTGGGTGTAATGGAGTAGTGTAACAATGTTACCATGGCAACACAAACAAAACAGAAAACCCAATATGGATCAGATTAAGCCAAACAGGTTGAATTATAAAGTCCCTCATCCGAGAAGTCTGAGAAGTGCTCGTGCTGTGTGTGTGTGTGTGTGTGTGTGTGTGTGTGTGTGTCTGTGTGTCTGTGTGTGTGTGTGTGTGTGTGTGTGTGTGTGTGACTGAGGTGCGTGTCACATCACCACAGACCAAACAGCGGCTGTATTTTGCTGCCATCACAACTGTATGCCGGTCGCCATGGCGAGTCGCGCGGCAACGCCTGGGTGGTCACGGGGTACGCTGTCGGCAATCAAGCCCACTTTGCTGCAGCCGACGTGGAGATGGGACACTCTGGTGTGGTGGAGCCCGGTTTTGTGGTGCGTCAATAGGGGCGGGGGGGTGGGGACGTCTTCTCCTTTCCAGGGGCCTTGTCCAAAGATGCTGATTCCAGCTGGAGTGGATTACTGATGACATGTACCAGCCTGGAACAACACTTGGGCCGCTGTGAGTGGCTACGAGGGGAGGGAAGAACCCCGCCTAAATCTGACAGAGCCACTCTGGCGGGGAGCAGACTCGGGGCAACAGCTGGATTGGAACGGGCAACCATGGAAATACAGAAGGAGAGGCTGGGGTGTGGGGGGGTGATTGTCAGCAGTATGTATGCCAAAATGACTGGTGTTGGTGGTTTCTCTCTCTCTCAACAATGTCACCAACTTTGTACCATTACAGCGTTTAAGTATTCAGGATTGCAGAATTACATGTATCATTTTTTTAATGTTGAATAAATGTAACTGCGTTATGGAAAGAGTTTTTTTGCATCCATTCTTTCAGCTACAGCCATTGAATGTTTTGGCGTCCTGTTATTCACCCTTTTCTTAGTAGAAGCTTGTAGTGTGTTTGCTGCCCCCAGTGGTGGATACGGCCATTGTTTCTAACAAGTCCACCAAATGAATACGAAACAGATTTATTTCGTCCATTCCTCCAGAAAGACAAGTGTTATCTTGATCAAGGACAGCAATGAGACACGTTACTCTGGTAGGAGCTGAAGGTCACTTTGAATGGAGGAATTAAACAATTTCCAAAATCAAAAATGTCTGGAACCAGAGAGCATCAAACTCGCTCATATTATTTTTGCATCAAACTATGAAACGAGGAGACAGATCTTATCTCGTGTTAGGACATAACTGTCATGGCAAATGAGGGTGGACCTCCCAAAAATTGTACAATAAGAGGTTATGGAAAAACCCAACGTCTGTGGCTGGTAACATTAACATTTCCATCCCTATAATGAGAATTCTGCTCTAGTTACGCAGTTCAGCCTATTAGTTGAAGAGTAAGATGGGCTCAGAATAGAAGACCTCTATAGGCAAACGCTACGTCCCCCCAAAAAGAAAACACCCAATGGTGACACATCAGCTGAGCAGACGAGACAAAGGCCTGGTCTCCCACCACCGAGCAACACACCCCAGACTGCAGCCTGAGCTGCAACAATGAAAACTGGTAGGCAGGCCCTTCAGACACACACACGCACACACACACTCTGCAGCAGCAACACAAACCAGCATCCAGCCGGCTGAGTAACACCAGTCTGCCCCCGAAATCAACCTGCAGCCCCCGAGTCTGAATGCACCCTTCATGCAAAAACACCAGCGCCCCGACTACAAGGCCAGCTCAGAACAGCCCATCACAAATGGGCGTGTTTTTCCTCCACCTCTCTTTTTTCTTACTTCCCTCGCTGCACCTCAGCTCATGTCTGAAGTCTGCAGGGGACACATTTAAATGTTTCTGATTCAAATGCATTATTTATTTGAAGAAATAAGGAAGGGATGCTCACGGATTGCGCATAAATTCATGCTGCTCTGCCTTCCCCTTTAGTATTTTGCCAACAAGTAAGCCGGAGGACTAATTAGCTTATAGTATCATCAGGGTACTTTGAAGTGTGTCACTAAACACATTTGAATCAAAATGGCGAGAGGGATTAACGTCACTGATCAATAGCCTCCCATAGAAGTGATCAGTTGGGACCGAACAAATCTCCTAAAGAGAAAAAAAGGGCCTATAACACGCATTTGTCAAAACAATCAAAATCGTGATTGTAATTGATTCACGCCTATAGGATTGATGGGTATCCATTTATTGCTCAATAAATATCAATGCAACATGGAGAATGGATGGACGCCTTCTGCATGTAACAATAAGAATTAAAAAAAAAAACCTCACCATAAACTCACATTTACACTCTGCAGAGAGCCAAAGTCCCCGCAGAAACATGCCAGTGATTTGTATTCATTCATTTATTTATTTATCTTTTCATGGGCGAGCCGGCTCGGCGCGCGCGCATGGTGCCGCTCAACAAAGAAGATGCAGGACACCTTTAAGAAAACGCCTCATCTTCCCACCTCGCCGTCGCTATGGCAGCCGGCCGTGCCATTTCATAGTGCGTATTTTTATTATTTTTTTCCAGTCCGGTCAATGCAAAGCAGCAAAAAGACGAGCCCAGAGTGTTATCCGGGGGTGGGGGAAGGAGGGGGGAGGGGAGGGGGGGGTGTTCTTTCATATCGCACATCGTTTACATTTTTTTTTTAAAAGCCGCAGGGCGAAACACTAACGCAGCGATTTCTGCACCGGCGGGCATCAAAGTTCGCACAACCAAACGAAGCATTAATAACTATTTGACTCACCGTGATCTTTGGGATGTTCTTTTTTCCTTGGTAGGACATTTTTCTTCGCACGATTCCACCTTTTTTAAAGTCGAAGCTTTTTGAGAAGAAGAAAAAAAGAGACGCTATTCCCCCCTCGGATGCTGCAGCGGCCCTCGCCTGGATGGGAGCTTCAGGGAATGGTTCGCCACTGGTCGTCAGTGCGATGCAAAGTGCCGTGCAGAGAGCTACGGGAGCGTCTGTGGCTCGGTCACAGCCGGCCCCTCCCTCAAATCGCCTCAATTGGAGGGGAGTGTTGTCACAAACATTCCACGGGAGGGCGCAGTGGAGCAGCTGCTGAACAGCGCCCCCCCCAGCCAGTTGTCTGCGTTACAAAGCTGTCGCACCTTTTTTTTTCTTTTTGCACATATAAAACACACGCACAACATTATTGACATTTCTGGTATTTGTCTTGTCTAACAAACAACAGTTCCTCTGAGGCGTCTGGTATTGAATGCAGCTTGTTTTGGACTAAGGAAGGAAGAGAAGTAGAAGGCCAATAATAATATATTTAGTAGAAAGTTGGAAATCAATTCTTCAAAACATTATTATGATATTCATTATCAACATTGGCCACTGAAATGATTTATCAATTTAAAAACCCTACTGTTTGCAATTCAACGGCCATAAACTGAAGCAATATACTTTTAAGACAACCCAATTGTGTTTTATGTAAATATGCCCTTAAATTAGTGCTTAACTTTTTGGGGGTCAACAGAAATGTTCTATGAAATGATTTAGGTTTGTAAGACTATAAAGCTTTACATTTAATTACCCAAAGATTTTGTTTTTGTGGCAACAGAGGAGGAGCAAAATGGTGTAGCAGCTGTCACAGAAACTGCCCAGCACATTACACACCCCACATGTCTGCCCCCTCCCCACCCCCCCAACACGCACACACACACACACACACACACACACACACACATGAGACACATGCCCCCACCCGGCCATGTGTCTCTATTGTTTGGACCTAAAGTGGATCCTCTTTACTCCACCAGTCGTTTCCTCCACCACTCCCCTCCGCGGCACTAATGCTCCCATAATGAGGTTCAGACACATACATGTGAGGGTGTGTCTGTGTGTGTGTGTGTGTGTGTGTGTGTGTGTGTGTGTGTGTGTGTGTGTGCGTGTGGGTGTGTGCGTGTGTGTGTGTGTGTGTACTACTACCATCAATGAGAAAACCTCACTGATTCACTTTATTTTTTTCAGAAATGATAGTAGTAGTTTAATAATGAATAGCCAAGTTTAACCACGTTGAAAAATCATTCATGTCTGACTTTGTGTACATTGTCACAGTCTTCCTCCTCTTTTGGGCTGCATGAAGACGCATCTCCTGCACACTAGCATGTCCTTTCATGGCAGTGAAGCAGTACGGCATTACCTCAGCATTTCCAGGCCTTGCAGAATGCATCAACAGCTCACATCAAGCTCGCAGACCTGCTATCAGTGCAGGCCGCATTAAACAGCTGACACTGATAGACAGACATGGGACGGACAGATCAAGGATGCAGAAAAAAGATTCTGCTGGGTCATCAAAGCTTTACGAGGATGAAGGAGCACCTCGGTGGCCCCAAATGGAAGAAGCTTTCAAATTCAAAATGACTCTGGGTATAAAAAGGTTATAAACAGAACACACCAGCACACAAATTGCATTTGGACCTTCAGGAATGTGTAATGCATGACAGAAATATCCTCAGTCCCTCACACTAATTTTCCTACAATGCCACTCAGACGCTATAATAACGTCTGAGCGGCATTATACGAAATGGTTGGGTTAACTTTTAACTACCTAGCTCCTTCAAGTCTTAGCCCCCCCCCCCACCTCCCCATTCAAACTCCCCTGGGACTGTGGCTAACCACTCCCTACTTCACCCTCCATTACAGCAGATGATCGAACTAATTGGTTGACCAGAGAAGAGGAAACAAATAAAATATATAACCGATAGTTTTTCTTTATTACATAAAAATAAACTCCATTAATTTGGTCCAATAACTAAGTAAGTTATCTGAAATTTAGCCACGCCCTGAAGCATTCAATGCTTTACTCTTTACTATTCCACTCTTAATGGGACCATCATTTACCAAATGAAGATGAAGCTACATTGAAGAACAGATCTTAAGATCCTGTACTGAGGTATTAAATCAAGAGAGAAGTCGGGTCCTTTTCTTTGTCGCCCTTTGCTGGCTGTCAGAGAAAATGCAAGTTTAAGGCTCATCTTTCAGGTCTGGAGATTGTTACCCGATAACTAACGTCACCACAAGCTGAATAATTCAATTACCTGACCGAATAAAATAACCGCACATTAACCCAAACAACAAATGACATCGACAACCACAGCATGTCTATGTCGACTCCATTCTCCATTCTTTGAAACTGTGAAACGTGTGAACTTAAAGGACTTCTTTTTTAAAACAAAAAGAGTCACCCTTCCATTTAAAACTTTCTCTGTTGTCATTATTTTGCGCTAAGAGGCTTACGTTGAACCGAGTTAGCATCCAGACGGAAGAGTAAGCACGTCCCGGCACTGCTGTCAGTCTGATGTCCTCAAACACTTTACAAACAAAGCCAAAAGAAGTGCACAGTCAAACTATGTCTGATGATTTCAGCTGAATCATCTAGTCACCTCGTGAGGTGCAATGTTGCAGTTCAGCCTCAATTCCCCTCGGGGCGGGAGTGATGGGGAGGGTTATTATTATTATCAGGTGATGATGTAAGGATTCAAACAGGTTGGCTCATTTGTCATCTCATCAGTCCCCTTGCATGAGTCCTGCTGTCTCACAGGGGGGTCTGTCTCTCTTCTCTTCGCAGCTCTGATGATAAGAGATCTGCCGGTGCAGCAGAAACAGCAGCAGCCGCGTTTGGCTGATGCCGCGTTTAAGTTCAAGTGGTTGCATCATGGATGCAAAATATATCATTAATAGCTGTTGTGATTGAAGGGTCTTTTTTTGACAGTATTTTGTTAATTAAAGTCTGCAACCAAAATTGTGAAAACTCATCACCCTGCTGCTGACAAGCGTATAGTGTTGCTTTCCAAACAGATGCTGCCATACAGAGCAGTGTATAGAGTTTGATTGTAATCCTCCCGTCAGGTAATTGTCATACAATGCTTCCTCTCATATTGTTGTCTTCTAGGTTATGTCACTAAACTCTAACTGCATGTGATGAACACTTTTTTCCCGTTTGCTGATTTTTCTGCTGGTTTTGAAAAATCTTGTCTGTCTTCAAGATGTTAAAAGTTATACAAGCAAACAGTATACTGTCTCATTTCCCCAGCTTTTTTGGCAGTTACTTTGTATTTTCCCCAATTTATTTGAAATAAGAACATCTTCTTTACTGAGAAAGTAAATATTCATTAACCTATGACCTGATTACTTGTTAAGAGGCTGCTGTTATTAAAGTATATGCATAACATTTTTGGTAAGGTTCTTCAATCTAATAAATCGTGTCACAATGTGTGGTCTCATCCACTTTGCATTGGTTCCCAGTGCATCGTGCACAAAATTCAAAAAGTGTAATGGCAAGGTGACAGTCACAACAGCCACAGTAGAAACCACCGCTGTCACTCACACACGCTGCATCAGTCTGCTGCCATCCACGCCAAAGTTGCATCCTTCTCACCTTCTCATCTGCCTGTTTCTCCAACGCTTCTTTGCCGTCGCTGGTCCTGATCTCCACCCGAGCGGAGACGTCCCCTCCCCGCCTCTCCGCACCGCTGGCAATCTCGTTGTCACTCGCCGGGCTCCGCGCCTCCGGACCGGTCTCTCGTCTGGCGGTCCCCGGGGTGCGGGAGCCCCTCTGGCCGACGCTCAGGGCGTCAAAGTCGATGGTTTTACTCTCAAACGCGCCTTCGATGCTGCAAAACAAGCCGCCGTGTTTCTGCCGGGGCACCTGCTCGGCCGTGCCGGGTCGGGCGAGATACACCGGCAAGTCGTCCCGCGCCTGGTCTCCGCTTTTCCTGCGCTCTGCCATGCTGGAGCGCTGCGAAAGTCCCCGAGAAAGGTTAAAGTGGTGCTTGAGTGGCGTGTGCGCGTGCGTGCGTGCGTGCGCGCGTGATGCTGTGGAGAAGCCGGAGCTGTCACGAGTTGACTTAAGCTACGACACTGGTGCCGGGTTGTATAAGTGGCCGTTCGATATTCAAATTAAAAATGACTTATTTTTTTACGTGTGCGGGATTGTGGACTAAAATGGGGGCCCGCAGACCAAGGGGCCCTCTCATGGGCTGAGATCTGTCTGGACACGTGTGATACTGGCTGGTTTTAAGAAAAACTTACCTTTACTCCGAATAATAAACTAGTAGTTTGTTTCAGCTGAATACGAGCTAGACTATATTCCTCTTTCTAATGGTCTGCGACCTGATGTGTAAATCAACTGACTGGTTTCAGGTGAGCACTCGGCAGGTGACGCAAGATTCCACCATCCGGTCGGAGCTGTCCCCCTCGTCGCTGTCCCTTCAGCACCACTTAAGGCATTTGGCGTGTAACCATAGCTACACCTGCTCTCTCTCTCTCTCTCCCCGCTCACACCCATAGGCCACAGGTGGAAGCATCTCAATCCAAAGGGGGGAAGTGTGGGGGGGTGGGGGGGGTGTCAGCAGTGCGAGACAAGCAGCTCCCTAGAACTGGGAGAGACTGCTGAGTCAACAGGAGTCAACAGTAGGAGTCACCACCGTCACTGCGTTAACAGCGATTCAGGAATGTAATATCATCATCTTTCTTGGGTTTGAGTGGGGTCAAAGTTGCAGACAGATTTGTTTTAAGGTTTTAGTTTCAGTGTTATCACTGATTAGGCCCCCATGAGTATCTATTTTATCACTAACTCACACTTACATATGCTGACTTGGAATAAAAGTAAGAATAAGTGCAGTTTGGAGGGTGGCCTTTGTTTCACTGTGAGGTTTCCCGCAGCTTAATGAGCGATGAGTGTCAAGTTCAGTCAGGGAAAGCACACAGGCCACTATTGGTCAGACCTCTCGTGCATTACATGCACTATTGTTCTTTTGTGTCATAGTGGCTGACATTGTCGTATTTTAGAGATTCTTTAACGTTTTGAGAAAGCACACGAGTTGAATTGCACATGGGAAAGGCAGAAAAACTGACTGATCAAGAACATACGTTCTGAAAAGAGTGTTTTGGGGCTTTTTCGGCCTTGTCCTCCTCCAGTGTCTTGTGTTTAGACAGTAAATCATTCTGAGAGAAAGAGGGATGCATGAGACTACAGAGTCAAACACCGAGCGGATCACATGACTAGAAAAGGATTTGATATTGTGTGAGAAAATTAAAACAGTGCTCAAAGGCTTGTTTGTTTTACGGTGGTCTGGACAGAGTAGACTGACTGGGAAGCCTTGGAGCCATCAGCTCACACAGATCACAGTAGTCAGCGCGGTGTCATCATGGCTGCAAACCCCACCAAGAAAACATCCAGCTCTCCTTCAAATTTGTTCAGGATAAGTCGTCTGGTATTTTTACAGCAGGCAGTGTGCTTCTCATCAACAGGATATAGCCCCGACTTAATGAGGCCTTTAATTACAGCGATGTGCAGCAGCGAACAAAGCAGGAGATGATCCCCCGTCCATCTATTAAGAGATGGACGTAAGGTAGTCGGGCCAGTTAGGTGAATTTATCTCGTTAGACTAGAGCTCAGATGATTCGTGTGTGCATCCAGGCGTGATGCAATGGCGGCAGATAGGACAGACCCTGGGCAGATCCAGTCCTCATAGATTTGGCAGTTCCTGCGAGCGAAAGCTTTGGAGAAATAGGTAAGTGGGCCATTGTTCCACAGGCAAGTCCATGGGAGTCAATTCAAATGGGAAATGCATACGGTCTGACAAGTTCCAAGTGAGTTCAGCATCGGCGCAGCCCACTCAGGAAATGCGACGGAAGTACCGTTAATAATTACTTTCACCAGATTGTCACATCACATAGTTTGATTTTTTGTATGTTTTTGTTATGCGTTCTCCTGACTTGGTAGAGCAGGAGCAGAGCAGTAGTCATCAGCAGGAGTGAAGCTCTGGCAGCATGCGCAGGGTCATCGGGAGAGAGCAAAGACAAAGGCTCACATTCAAGGCTCTTTTTCAGATGGTGGAAAACGGAGTCCAGGAAAATACACTATTACTGATAATGCTGGAAATCCTTACACATGTTCAAAAAGAATCAAAGGAACCACGTGAGCTGTCTGTCTAACATGTTTAGTAGGAGTATGAGCCATGAAGTCCGCTGTTGCTAAGCAGCTGAACGGAGCAGACTGGGCAGCTGCATCCGCCTGGGATGGATTGGCTGCCGACCAGCTGCTGCTGAAATAAGGTTAAAGAGCCTCTGTACCGTTAGACATTTCAATCGTGTATTCCTTCCAGCGAGGCCTGCTTTCTAACAAACAACGACCCAAGGGTTTCATTTCATCTTGCATGCCTCGTGATTATCTCCAGCAGAAGGTAATGGTAATGGTTGCGCGTGCACGTGCGTCTGTAAGTGAGTGTCCCTTGCTAATCTAAACTGCTCACCAGTACATACACGCTGCTGCGTCCCTCTCAGCCGCCGTTCTCTGGTATCACTTGGACTGCGGCAGTAAGCACACTGCATATTTCTGTTTACACACATCAGTGTCCTTTGGGTATGATGTGTTTAGCGTGATGAGGAGAGGACGGATAGAAGAGCTCTCATAACTGACATCCTGTGGCTGGACTGAACTAAAACCCCCCAAACCCGACTTGACCCCTGTTCTCTTCTGGCTTGGCGAGGACGTTCAGGACTAAAGTGAAAAGACAGACTGTTATCCGGGACTGACTCAGCGCCGCATTGTGTCTACTGTAGGTAATTCATAGGCTTTAGCCCTGGTATGTTGAGAGCTGTTTTGGGGAAATTTTATCCTTTAACAAAACAAGAGAATAATGATAGAATACTATCAATCTGTGTCAGCAAAAAATACTAGCTATGTCTCTTTCTGTCCATTGAGTGAAACGTGCAGCACCTTAACAAATACCAGCCACAGCTCACAGGCCTCTTTGACTCTTTAAGGACAATTGATCACAAACAGGAGGCAAGATTATAATCCACTTGCTGAGAAATTTTTGAATATAAATTCTCTAAAAAGCAAATTGTACATATGACTATTTTAGAAGTGAGAAGAAATTGTCAAGTCGTTTGATAATATATTTCAAATACTATACTATATACTATATATACTATACTATACTTTGGTTACAAAACCAAAGCACACCTGAAATAAAGATGCAAAAAGAAGACAATTTATTCTTTAAGTTCAAAGGCCATGTTTTGTTTTATTTTACAGCATTACTCCCTTTTCTGTCTCTTCAATAATCTAGACGAAATAAGGAGGAAGGGTTTAAGTCTCGCTGGAAGACGGACGGGGGTTAAGATAAAAAGAAATCCTCTCTCAAATGTATACATTACACTCTACGACAATATAAACCGTATGAAAAAAAAAACTGTAAAAAGGAACGCACATGGGAGGGGTGGGGGGGCTTTAAGGCAACTATTCAGCCGAGTCTGCACAGACGGGGTCTCAGTCCTTCCCCCCTAGTAGAGTGAATGGAGTGGGTCAAAGTTACTGCCCGCTATGTAACGAGATGCCTCGGCACACTACACCTGCGGATGGCGAGGGACACACCAGAATAAGGGGGACAAGGACGTCCTACTGGTAAATATTACAGGGCCTCGGGCAGTACAGCTGTCATGAGAGAAGTGGAGCAGGTGTAGTGTTGCATTCACTTTCTTCTGTTCCATTTTGGGGAAGTGGCCAATAGCCATTTTTGTTTTTAAGAGGCTTCTTAGTATCAAAGACAAAATAGGATAACCCGTGTTTGGAGTTATGTTTATTTTTCTCCATCTTTTCTGCTGCTTCTGTCAATCAACTTCCCGATTTGAATGTGAAACCGACCAATCATTCGACCAGAGTTGATATTACATTATATTAATGAACTATATTTAGTAAGCTAGTTTGAAAATATTTACAAGTCTGTTAAAGGTAATAGTCTGATAGTGAAACTTTAAAGAGTGAATGCAAAGTCGCTGAGGTGAAACCAGCACCCACCTGCTGGCCAAACAAACAACATTTTTTAGAGAGTAGTTTAATAAATACAGTATTATGTGTGTGATAAAGGGGAGGACGAAAAGGGAGGCAAAAAATCTAATAATTCCACATTCATATTCCAACGATTTTTCATTTATAATTTCCGAAGAAATGAGAGTTTATCTTTGCAGCCGTCACCACAATATAACAGAGCAACATATACCCTTTTTAGTCATTTATAAACTACATCAACTGTTCAAGCTGCTTCAGAGTGTAAAATAAAACTTCAAAACTATTCAATGAAATTAAAGGGGAGACTCAATAAAATAATTCAGCAACATGTACATATCAACAAATATATATATTACAATACATAATAAGCATGTAGTTCAGTGGAAATCTTGGGACACAGTTTCTTGGTGGAAGGAGCTGTAAAAGAAAAATGAAAAGGTCACCAGTGAGTTCTGCTGGTTTTTGAGATAAATTAAGAAACGGACTGAAAATCTGTGGACGTCCATGTTGAGCGGAGCTGGATCAGATAGTCCTTTCGCCCATGATCTTTTGTTTCCTTCCCTTTTTACCTCCCCTCTCGAGTTGGCCACGTTTGTCAGGTGAAGATGCCTGAATCGTAATGTCCTGTGCCCCGCTTTTAGTGTCTCTACACACCGGTCTCTGCCGTGCAGTTCTTCCCTTTTCCAGGTTTAACCCCTGCAGAGTCCGAGCAGCGCATGCGAGCACCATTCCGAAAAACTGCAAAGGCAGGCCGGCCGGCCCGGTGACTCCCCGCGTCCCGTAGTGTTCCTCATAATAATCTGACCCGAGACCAGCACTGGCCTCGGCAATCATGGGCCCTGAGTTGGCCCGCCTCCATTCACCAAGAGGTTGCATTCATGAAAAACATCCTTTCGGGTTTGGAAAGGAAAGGGGAAGAAGAGAGAAGTTGTTGGTTGGTTGGTCTCGTTGTCTAACAGTGGCTTTGTCTGTTTATATTCCAGCTGTGGCTAAATGTTGGTGAATGATATTATTACTCTGCATGGCAGAGAAAACATCTCCCAGGCTTTGGCTTGGATTCTCGTAAATATATGTGTGTGTGTGTGTGTGTGTGTTTGCATGTGCATGCGTCTGTGCATGCGTGTTCGTAAACTGTGTGTGCGTAGGTATGTGTGTGTCTGTCTCTGTGCACCTAATTTCGGACATTCTTGCAGCCTGTTACGGTCTCCTTCCAGCTGTTGGGAGAGACAGTTATTGTCCAAGACCGCTCTTTAAAAAAAAAATGGTCATCCTGCACCGTGTCCTGAGAAACCACACCCATTTAAAAAAAAAAGATAAAAAAGAAAACAAAATCTGAAGTGTAAACGTCCACAGCCAACACAAGACACATCCACCGACACTGACAGCAGTCACTGATGTTAGGACATTAGCAGCCACTGTTATGCACATTGTTCCAATATTGTCCAGAAAATAAATAACACTGCAGTCCCAAACAAGCTCTCCAAGCTGACACACCACCTGCGAGACGGAGAGAGTGGTCACAAAGAGGCACAGCAGTCAAAAGTACACAGACATTCAACAAACAATGCACATCATTTTACCTCAAAGTCTCAAATCGTATTATTCTATTTTGTTGGCAATGACTGAATACGTAAGCGCCTTGTGTTTTTCTCCAATTTAGTCGAGGATCCAAACCAAAGGTAAAATGTGAAAACAAGTGGTCCTCTATAGCTGCTGGAAGTGGAATTTTTTTTTTCGACAATAATAATATGTCCGCGTTGTTTATGCTGCCCCCACGTGGCTACAACTGAGAAACAAGGGTTTTTTTCCTGCAGGGCCATTTGCAAACACAGCTGTTGGTGTGCATGATTTTAGAAATACAGAATTAAAAGCCAAGAGGTGACAACAAACAACAAAGGGGGAAGGAGGGAGTGACGATGATGTCGACGGAACAACTTCGGTGAGCAAAAAAAAAGAAAATGCAGACGAAAGGTAGAAAAAGAAGGAGAAATGCCACGGTGGAAAGATGTTTAGGGTTCGGAGATTAAGAAGGAATGACGGTTGAATATTTCCAAGTGAATGAGAGGTGAGCAGACCAGGGTCAAATACATAGTGCTTTCTGGGAAGGACACATGGCGATAACAACAAATGAGCACACGGTCTGCAAATGTTGCTGCCCGCACATTTTTGGTTTGTTATTCGTTGAAGAAAAATGTCAATGGGAGGATTAAGTACAGGCCAAGATGAGTATTTCCATCTTTGTTTGTGTAGACTTTACTGTACAAGCTTTACTGCACTCACTCACGAGTAAATACCAAATCATGTTTTATTTTTCAAAAAAGCAATATATGAGCTTCTTTTAGTCTTATCAGTAAGTATGAATAATGCAGCAGAAAGGCATTTTTGAGCAACCAGTCAGGCTCCGGAGCCGAAGTACTCCCAGGGTTTACTTTGGCGGCTGCATAAAGCCAAGGTTCTCACTCTGCACGTCCTGCTTTAAAAGTATTTGACCGAGGTCCAGAACGGAGACGCGGGTGGACCGAATTTTCAACGCAAAAGCCCTCAGGACTCACCTCTGCTACAGGACACGCCAAAGACTTCAAGGCCAAAGGATAAAGGCAAGGGAAAAGAACAAGAACAGAAACAAAAACTGGGAAGCGAGACAAAGAAGGGACAAAGAAAGTGAGAGGATTAGAGGCAAAGAGCATTTCAGTTTGGATTGACGCTCAACGAGTGCCCGTATTTATTTCAAAGAAAGTCCTGAAACGCAGGCCTACCTTCTCCTCCAGGTCTTTAATCTGTCTCCTCTGGATTTCCGTCTTGTCTTCAAGGTCCCGAATCCTCTGCAAGTATTCACAGAGAAAGAACTGTCAGCATTTTGACGTGAGGGATGAAATACCAAAAACCCAACAGAGAGATGTCAAGCAAACCTGGTGCGCCTGGTGCAGCAGCTCCATCCTCTCCTGGAGGATCTGGCAGTCAAACTCCCGACTCTTCCTCAACATCTGCCTCCTCAGCTTCTCCACCGCCGTCCGCAGCTCGTCCTTCTGAAGTTCATCCAGAGGCTCGCCGTACTTTATCACCTGGAGGACGGAGACAGGAGACAGACAACAAAATCCACTTAGACATACGGTGTATATGCAGTCGTTTAAAAGTAATTTGTGAGCTCCCGGTGACCTTTGACCTCCAAATTCTAATCAGTTAATCCTCATTTGAGCTGTGCTTAAAGCAATTCCCTCCAGGCACTTCTGATAAGTAGTTCTCAAGACGACCAGAAAGCATAAAAAGACGAATCTCAGGATCTCAATGGCCTCGTGTGAAGACTCGCTGAGTCAGCAGAGGCTTCTAGGAAATAACACGCTTATGTTTCCTGGAAGCATCTCTCTCCCTGATCTATGTGGACTCAACTTTTGAGATCATTGGGTATGCGCAGAAGGATGGAAGTCAATAAAGACAAAAAAGAAAAAATCAATCACACATTTCTTGGCATTTAAACTCATGTCTCAATTCCTTTGACTTCACCCCTCTGGTACTTCAGATACCAGCCGCTGAAGCGGCCGATGTTTTCCAGAGTGAAACCTGATTTGGGTTTTAGTTTGAAATTTACAGTTGTAACTGGGAGTTTGTAATGTCTTGTGGCAGCACCTTGTCCTGCTGCAGGGCGTTGTATAACGTCGCTTCCAGCTCCTGGATTTGCTGCGGAGAGGGGAAAAAAAAGGATTGCTTTTTTCACTTTGAACACAATTATATGTACAACTTTGTATTTACCTACATTCCCTCCAAGCCATAACTACCAAACATGCATGGACCCAAACCTTCATGCAAGCTTCCTGACCCCATACATTTTGATCTAGTGAGGACCTGAATAGGAGTCTCCATGTGGGAAACAAACAATCCTACAAAGTGCTGCATACGTGATACACAAACACACACACAGACCATGTAAGCCTGGTCCATGGCTGTTTTTCTGTAGTCCAGCTCCTCTTCCAGATATCCTTTCTGTTTACAGAACATCTCCTGTACAGAACAAGCAGGTTTGATTACAGCATAATACCGTATTTACTTTTTATTATTTTATTCAAACTGGCCTTTGTGTCTCCTTGTGCACTATCCAGTGTCTTGTTTTTGTAAAACACTTTCTAGGTAAGATTCACAGGCCTCCTGGCAACATGTCTTGATTGACTAAAGGCGCCGTGCACCAGTTAAAGTAAGAATACACCATCAGAAGTCAGAGAGGTAAAATCCAGAGAAATAAAACCCTCACCATCTCAATCTCCAGGTCCATCATCTTCTGGTGCAGCGCCGCCTCCGTACCCTCAATCTGTTGAATCCACTAAGAGGGCGACAAACAGCAAAACCCGGCTCAGCACAAACTTTTTTACATGTAACAACCAAGGTGTGGTTTCCAAACTAACCTTTTCTGCTAGTGACAACACAGTGCTGGCCTGAATGATGGCCACTTGCTCTTCATTTCTTAAATTCTACACAAAAGGGAAAGAAAACAAAACAACACTTTATTAATATCGTGTCTGTTTTGGCGTCACATGTTGATTCAGTATGAAATACCCCATTATCTCCCAGGATATCTAGAAGTTTGATGAGATCTGGTATGCACACGTCCTGTAAAGAAAACAGAAGAGAATGGTTGAATAGGTCACAGCGGTAACTGCTATAGTGGTAACGGACTATAGTCCACCGCGTACCTTGACCCCCTCCTTCATGCAGTAGATCTGCAGGGCACTGACTCCCTCAGAGAAAGGATGCATCCTCAGATGGTTGAACGGAGGGGACTTCCTCTCGCGCTCCTACGACAACAAAAGTACACATTAGATGCAGTATATGAACCATAACGCAAAACTGGACTCTGGTCTTTTTTATAGTTTCAAACGCCTAGACGCATCCGAGCATTTAACCACTGGGTGGCAGCCTTCGCCCCTCGCTGTCTGTACTGAGTCTGCACTGCAGCACAGACACAACACAATGATGACCGGCTAGCGGGCATCGGGCCGGTGGCTTAGAGACACGGCTAATGGCTACTTTAACAGAGGAAACTCAATCACCTCCAGCTCCAGTATCCTGAACTCTAACAGTTCGTTCTGATCTCTGGAGTCTTGCAGTTCCTGCTGCAGTCGACTGCAGTCCGACTCCATCTTTTCCAGCTGGACACCAAAGAGAGACATAATGAATTAGATCAGAAGAGGCAGCTGTCCACAACATTAGACATATGATGGTATGTCATAACTGTAGGTAAGAACCTCAAAGCTGGGAGGGTTTAAATACAGCTAAATACCAAACTACAACAAATCAAGATTCTTCGCCATCACAAAGACCTTAAGACGCCGTTTGATTATCGTAAATTGGAACTACGGTTCAAGTCTAACCTTCTCATAAAGCTCCTGGTTCCTTCGAAAGAAGAGCTGCTTCTCCTCCACCCATTTGGAGTCCTGGCAGAGCACAGGGACACTTAATGCATTAAATCACATTTGTTTTCAGGACATATCTCCTGTTATAAATAAACTCAAGATCTTCAGTTGCGGCGTGCCAGAGAAACAACGTGTCACCTTGATTGGAGGGTTGGAGGAAGACACATTGTTTTTTAGTTGAATATTGTTATTTTTTGTACATGACATTTGTGCATAAGCTCATTTTTGAGCATGTGATACTAATGATTACATATTGTGTGGTATTCCTGTTGTTTTGTTCACCACTTTACATGATATTTGTGCTTGCGTGTCGTACCTGTCCCTTCAAGGTTACTTCCTTCTCCAAGTCCTCTATTTTGGCTTTATACCTGAGAACTTCTGCCTGGAGCTGCTCCTGAGCCTGAAACGTGAGCAACAAGGACTTTCATTAGCCAATCGGCTACTGTTTCTCATGTGGGAGTGCATGAACTTATTGATCAGTACATGAATATCACATGCAGTTCTTCCCACACTAGAAGACAACAAACAATAATGATAACAAATTGACACAAACTAATTACGAGTTAATCCGTGTCCCCAAATAGATTCAACAGGAATTTCGAGATTGATTCTCTCAATGTATTCATACCCTGGCCTCCATCTCGGCATCCAGAACGCCTCCTTTCTGTTCCTGCAGCAGGGCGTAGGCTCGCTGTAGCGCCTGATACTCCCTGGTCAGCTGACGGAAACGCAGCTGCGCCTCCTCGTTGGCCAGACCCTTTTTTGACACACACACAGGTTATCAGAGGACCCTGGCAGAATTGTTGACGCTATGAAATCACGTGACAAAGGGGAGGAGAGTGCTCACCTCCTCCAGGTCTTCATCTGGAGTAGCGGGAGTTCTGTCCATGCGGAACGAAGCCACTGAAGACGTCTCCGAGTCCATGGACTCTTCATCGTAGCCAAAGAAGGTGTCTACAACGATGTGCCTCTGCGGAGGAAGAAGAAAAGAAGTGGAAGGATTTACAGGTCTACAAGTGTTGAGTTGTTGTTTTAATATTCAGAGCAACAATGTTGAAAGATTGTTTTAATCCAAAAGAGATGAAAGATCCGAACTGAGTGCACGTCAATGAGAATAGATCACCACATATAGTTCGTTCTACCTTTATTGGCCTTGAACTTCTTTTATGCCTCTTCTTTCTAAGCAGTTTTTCTCGATCCTGAAAAAAAAAACAGACAAACGGATATCTTTTCTTCCTTTTTACTTCAAATCAAAGAAAGGAAAGCAAACTTGGGGAGAAACTTTCACACAGTTCACCGAGGATGTTATCACTCATCTGATCTAACTTCAATTCAATATCTCCAGTTACATCGTGGTGTAATTATGCAAGTTGGAAGGTGGAAAAATTCCCTGACCCCTGGTGCCGGTCCAAAAGTCGGATCATTTTCAACCTCATTTCATGAAAAAACATCGTACCCTCGCCAGCTCATCAATCATGCTTTGTTGCTCCAGGACTTGAAGCTTGAGAAAGGCTATTTCCTGGTCATCGTGCGCTTGGTCCAGGTCATTCAGAGACTTTAGCTTCTTCAGTGGCGCGTGGGAGCTGATCTTCTCCTTCTGCAGACAAACAGCACGCGGTTGAGGAAAGTCCTCTTAAATCACAACAGCCACCTATAAATCAGTCCACATATTCATGATCACAACGTGACTTCATGCTGACCATCTCGTGGTTCTCCTTGACCAGGTTCTTGAGTTTCTCCTCCAGCTTCTGGATAGTATGAGTCAAATCATCGTTCCTCTTACTCAGCAGCTTGTTCTTTTCCAGCAGCGGCTTGCACTGCTTCTCTGACTCTCGATTTCGCTTCAGCTGGTGGGGACGAAGGGACAGGGGAATGTGTTGTTACCGACACGTCGACGGGAGTCGGGGAGATTTGATGAGAAGATAAGGGACGGGAGGAAGAGAACGCGGGAGATGCGTCTTTAACTCGTTCATTTTCCCCTACCAGTTCGCTCCTCTCGTCCACCAGCAGTGAGTTGCGGTCCTCTAATTTGCGTATGGTCGAGTTGAGGTCAGCAAGGCGCCTTTGATTTCTCCGCAAGTCCTGAAACAAACACGTTAACAAAAAACTTGAAAACATTTCACAAACTCAATCGAAAACCAGGGGTGGTGGGCGATACATTATTCAAGTAAAATACATGAGGTAGGTAGCATCAACACTTTCTAATAAGCAAGTGCAACAATTCAAGATTTAGTTTAAGACCATGCAGACCACACAAACAAACACACATTGGTTTTCAGAGATGATTTTAAGAGATGGCCTTAAATATTGTTGCACAAGCCTTCCTGCATGCTCAGCTAACGCAATACATAACTAGTAGCAGCACACTGGCGCTTTAGCTTCATAATGGTATCCAAAGGCTACTAATCTCCTTGCTCTTTCCTTTCTACTTACCGGGCTGCCACAGTGCTCGGCTCCATCTCCGGCCCTGCCTGGAATCTCTCTCTTCGGGCTCCCCAGGCCGCACTCCGCCTCCTTGACGAGGAACAGCTGTTCGTCCAGCGCGTCCTTCTGAAGCTGCAGCTTCTGCAGGAAACCCGCCGTTGACTCCAGCTCCTTCTCCAGACCAAAGATGGTGCGTTCTTTAGATTTGATTTCATCCACCTATATTGAGGCAGAAGGAAGTCATGGTGTGTTTTTGGAAATTGCTATGAATTTGCCTGTGAAACTGAATTTTTGACCGTGTGCTGTCTGAAGAGGGACGTAAATCCTATCCATGCATGGGCATTGGAAGCTGAGACAACGTAGAAAGATTTTAAGGTGCCAAACATTTGACGGGTTTTGATGCAAAAATACAAAGAAATGTATATTTTTTTAGAAAGAATTGAATAACAAGTTACAGTGCTATGCAGATCATTATTTTGAACGATACTCGCAATCATGTCGGTTGTGGAGAGTTCATCAGCGGTGACTATGCCTACCAGTCTGCGGATGTCTCTCTCACTGTCCCACTTGATCTTGGAGATCTGCTCCTGGTGCTGCTGGTGCTCCACCCGCAGGTCGCCGGCCTTCATCTTGTCGGACTGGATCATGTTGCTGAGAGCCTCGTCGGTCTGCTTCTTCGCGTTCTTCAGCTCCACTATCTCCTGCAGGAGCTTCACTCGCTCCTGGTCAAAGAAGCGGCGTGCGTCCTCCTTGGCTTCCAGGGTCAATGCCGTGCGCACCTGAAGAAGCAGGACGGTGAGAGAGGACGGGTTTGGATCTGGCAGGACCGGATCTCTACAGCCCCGCTCAGGAGGTGAGTCATTTATTATTCATTAACCTCACCTTCTCCCCACTGCCGTCCCGCATGGCGCTGAGCGCGGCCTTCAGCCTCTGGTTCTCCTGGTCCTTGATTTTGGCGTGGCGGGCCAGTTCCTGCTCATGCTGCCGTGTCAGGTTCTCCCTCAGAGCCTGGAGCTCCTTCTGCTTGTCCTCGTGCCACTTGGCCCGCTGCTCCGTCAACGTGGCAGTGTGGCGGTGCTGCTCCTGCTCCCGCACCCGCTTCACCTCCTGAAGCTTGTCGCGCTCCAGTTTGCTGACCTTTAAAGGTGAGACGTGGCGGAGAATGATGCAGGAGTGATGATGATAGCATACCTGCTATGGTACCTCCGGGCCTTTATTTTCTTGTAGGGGATTTCATTGAGGTTAAAAGGTTGGAAACAGTGTTTTTTCTTTAGACTAGACGACTTGTGCATTTGGAAAGGCCAAATATTTGGAATTCATTCTCACCCAGTGATGGAACAACCTGAGAGGTCAAAAACAGTGCCACAAATCATCATTGCCTCTGAGGATTACTTTCTTCCATGAGTTAACGCATAAAACACCTATGTTTGTGATGATGATAATGATAAATACCACATGGAAGCGAGGTGTCTTCCTCCCCCTGTCCTGACAGACATGTTAAGGGTTCTCTATATGTAACAAATGTGTATTGAGCTACGATATTGATGTGCATACAGTACCTTGCATTTTTCTTGGTGTAGCTCTATCTGAATGTCAGTCAACTTGGACCTGAGATCTTCGTTGGCCGCCTGAAGGGCAGAGATGAGCGCTTCAGGCTTCTCGCTCTTCGTACGCCCCTTCTTGGCCATCGGGTCGAATGCTAGTGAGGCTCTTCTGATGCTTTCATTGAGACTTCACGGAAACGTTCCAAGGCGCTCTGAGTGGTTTCCAATTCCTCCTCTTCCTCATTCTCCTATCAGAAAAAAAGGGCTTGGGTGTGGAGGGGGACAAAGACAGAGAGACAATGAGACATAGTGCAGGCTCTGAGGGTGCACACAACATGCAGACACTTTACTTTTGTTTGCTCCTAATCGGCTATGTTGCACTTTTGTTCATCTTTTAATGCTGTAGTAAAGTTGCATAGCGTGAAAGATGGGAGAGATGCATTTTCATAGTCGTACTCTGCATACTCTCTGGACACGCAGACACACTATGGAACAAATCATTATTTTCTAAGTAGCAAAGCAGGTCAGCCTCACAAGGACCCGTGTAGTAAAAAGGAATATATAAATAGAGAAAATCCTGAAAAGGAAGCGACATAAAGAAGAAATAAAAAGGAAATAAATGCCAGGAAAGGGGTAGCCAGGCCTTTCTAAATAATGAATATGGTGACATCATTGGCATGAGTCGAGAGAAGTGCTTTTATTATGTGTTCTCTTAGCTCAGCACTTCCATCTCCACCAGACCGCATGTAAATAAGAAGCTGTTTTCATATTTCAACACACAAAGCCACAGCTTTCCCGTTTATGAAGGGGAGGTTTAGCTAAAAGCTAACGCTCTCATGCAGGACAGTTACTCAAGAGTTACTACTTTAGCTACTCTTCAAAGCTATATACTGGTGACTACGTAGTGCCATACTCAAGTCTTACATATTTATAATGTACGCGTTTAGTTTTTTCAACAACAACAAAAATTCACAGTCACACAAAACCATGTACAATAACTAGCGTTAAAAAAGTGCTGATTCAACGATACATTGCGATATACAGTATCACCATCATGTAAAGCCAAGTACAACCCAGGTGACTACTAATGCTATATTAACCCACAAACTATGCTCTGGAAGGGGTCGGGGGGGGGGAGGGTAGATATGAAGTCAATCCTATTACTGTCGTATTCCATTTTCAGCCCGCACTGTGAAATAATCCGCCGGCTGGTCCAGTGAACGCGGCACGTCCACCGACACTCTGCTGTTCCCCGGGTGTTGTCTCAATTGTCCCTTGCGACCTATTTAGGATTTAGATAGACGATTTGACGTGCATGGTATCTGAGGAGAGAGCTCAGCGGCGCTTCGTTTGGGGCACACCGAAAGGTCAAAATGATGTCAATCGAAAAATTCAACGTGCAAAGAGCAACATTGAACAACATGTCGTTCAACGTTCAGTCACTCACGTTGTGCTAAAACGAGCAGTCCAGCGACAAGGATTTACGGTTACAGAACACGCTTTTTTTTTTTGGACATTAAATTTGGGCCGTTGAAGCTGGATTTTTCAGGCCGAGTGAAGGCAATCTGTCATAAAAGCGAGCCTCGTTCTGCGGGTTGTCGGAAGGACTCTGCGATATTACGGGAAAAGCCACAACGGCCTTTTGGTTGGGTTTTAATGATAAACATATGCTCTTTTTTGAAAGCTCACGATCTTCCTTATGATGATTTTGGACTTAATGGCAATGCTAAATTTAGCAATATAATCTTGCTGAATCTGGCTCATTTACTAAAATTCCATTTTTGCCAAAAGAAATAAGAGGCAGCAGCTATGTTATGCCATGAAATCAATACTTCAACTAGACTTTGGATTAGACATAAGTGGACATCTTCCTTTCTGAACATAAACAAGAGGCTTTGTTTCAATAGTTATCCTGCCATCTGTCGTCCAGTATTAGCTCAAACTGTAATACTCTGCCCCGCATGCAGGGTTAGTATCAAAGGTTAAAAATAAGCTTTGGTTGCTTTTTTGGATGTTATATGGAGCATGAATAGGCTAAAAAGCAAAAAAGCTTCAATAAGCCTTATAGCTGAGGCTGTGTTGAGCTTACACGCCAGGCTTTTTTAGTGAAGCAGTTCACGAAATGTTGGTCGGAATGACGGAAGAAAAGTCAAAATGCAATGTCTCTTATGTAATCTGGTTATGGATAACATATTTGATTCATAAAATGCAAACTGAACCTGCTGAAAAATGTAAAAGTAAATTACTCAGCATGATGCATACATAACCATTTGCTTTTATACCAAATATCATCATAGTAACACTGAATAAGCGCTCTCAGCAATTATCTCCATTGGATTGGAATCCAAACTTTCCCTAATATACCAGAAAGATGGAGGGGAAGGAAAACAAAGAGGCCCTGGTGTCAATTAACCACTTAACAAAATATCAGCACAGTGTATACAAGGCTTAAGGAGAGTAAAGAGTTCATGTCAAAACTGATTTCATGAGGGAGATTGTCCACTGATGGCAGCTATGCAGGGACACACAAAGTGAACAATATTAAATTGTATGACAATATACGTTTAGCAGTGCAAAAACACTCCATGGCAGGTCGATAGAGAATGAGCTCATCAGTCCCTGGCCATCGCAGGGGACCACTGAAAGACGAATGCCGTATTTGAATCATACATCCTGACACCATAAAGGTCATTATTGTGACTGTCGAGCTCACGTTCAGCGGTGTTTGATACTGAACTGCCCGACCGCCCTTTTGGAAGTCAATCAATAATCTATTAACTTGAGGGCAGTCCCCTGCTTGCATCTGTAGCAACTCCCCTAAACACTGGTGGGACAAAAGCCTCCCCAGCAGCAGTTGTGAGTATTACATCCGGCCAGTGCAGTGACACCCCCGGGCAGCTCCAGTCTAGAGGCCCCCCCTGTACGCCGACCACTGTGGAGCACCAGCAAGCTCCTATACAGCATCACCGCAGCATCCTTTCGAACCAAAACAGGACCAGTAACGTGACGACAACACATACAAAATAACACACGTCTACCACAAACCGATTCCGCTAGCGGGGCCTAATTATACAGAGAAGCCACTGCTTGCAGAGAAAATCCCCCAACAGCTGGAAAGCCTCTGTGCAACAACACGCACCGCGGGCCCAACGGGCACGGAACCACGAACACGGAGAAGATGCTCGAGCCTCGGATCCCTGCGCGGGGATGTTTTTCATTCAAGCTCGCGTCTTCGTCATCTTCGGGATGGCTCGCTCGGTGCAGGCCGAGCTCCATCACTTCCGACATGCGCGCCGGCCCGACATGAGACACGGACGGGCTCGTTTTCCAACCCCCACGTTTAATTGCGGTGAAGGCTTCCGCTGCCGCAGTGGCACCGAGACCGCGGGCTTTTCCAGCGGGATGAAAGCGAGCCCGGTGCGTTTCTTCACGCACGGCCTGCCGGAGATCAGGCCTGCTAGTCCCCGCGACTCCCGCTGCAGACGATGTAAAAAAAAAAAAAAAAAAACGGCCTTATTCACGGACATCTCTCCTACGCTTACCTCGAACTCGACTGTCGCGCCTGGGTTGCTAATCTTTGTGAAAGCGCGTCCATGACACGTCCGTTTTTCTCTCTTTTATTTTACAAACAAAAAGGAGGAAACGATCGTCCCTTGCAGCATCAGCAGCACCCCCCACACACACACGTACACACATCCCCCCCCCCCCCCCACCCCCACACACACACATCCCCTCGCCCGTACAATGAAGCAGCGATGGCCGGTGGTGATGATGCTGGGAGCCCCGCCCTCCTGTGAGCTCACAGCCGGCTCCGGGCGCCGCGCCGCAGTCCGTCGGCACACGGCACGGAGCCACGCGGCGTGACAGGAAAACGCTCCGTCCAGGTTCCCGTAACGCAGCTGATTGGGCCATGAAACATTTGCAACCATTCCTTTACCATGCATGTGTTAGAGGGGTGTAGTTACCTGATGTGGCCTCACAAAAGTTTGGAATCAGATTGTATAAACTCTATATGTAGGCCTGTATACTTTTTCCTTCAATGCGGGCTTCTTTGACTGAGACATTAACGTGCATGCATTAGTACACTATTGGAACATGGGTTTGAACCCCCAAAACGCAGTTCATCTTGTATAATTGAATTGAATAATTATGGGAATCAACCACTGTGCTTATTCCCATTTTTATTGTTAAGTTTGAAGAGCAACTTTATCTCAGGGGGATCTTTGTCTCTTATTTACCTGTCAGTGGTCTTTTTTTGCAAACCTTTTATTGGAAATGGCATCTGTAAAGACAACTCTCCAGAGCTTAAACACATAATAATTAACACAAAATAACGTAGTTATTAGTTAGATTTATTGATTTATTTGAATCACTGTGCCAATCAATATGTTCCCAATAACTCTCTTCATTCTTTTTATGCTTTTAAAATACAAATGCACTTTCCTGAAAGACCCTGTCAATGCACCTGCAGCTTAAAAAAGGTGACTATTTCTGTTAGTCATGGATCCTAAATTTAAGTACTTTGAGAGGGGTAGAGTACTTTGTTTGTCATTTCTGAAGGATTAATACACTGTGATGGAAACATTTTCACAGTCAATCGTAGAATAAGAAACAAAGGCTCCGAATGTTTTTTCCCTTGGAAGGGAAAAAGGTCACAACTACGTGCTCAGCAGACTGGCAAGAACCCTTTTTTCCTCCCCCACCGAGCCAAGACGTTCTTATACTTCGGTTCAGTTACAGGTGGCATCAACAGGAAAAACTTGCTTACATCCAACACATGCAAACCAACTTGTTGAGTCTTTACAGCCAGGCCATTGGGAACATCAATGTGAGACACTTCAGCTTTTTTCCCAAAGCCTCGCCATCCCAGCACTTGCAATTAATAAACTGGTTATACAATGAAGCATTTGTAAGAGTTACATATATTTTTGTCATTACAACACAAATTGCGGCATCCACATCACCCGTACATTTTGTAAAATAAAACGTTCATTTATTTTCAGATGGCAATGATTACGTGTTGTCTTTACTGAGATAGTTGTTCAGGAACAATAGTTTTATGTTTAATGTTGGTGTGAAGTTTAAGGAATACTTCAGAATTAACCTCAAAGTATATCATTCACATATATATTGCATTGAAAAGGGGATTCTTTTGAATAAAAAGTAACGACAACAACAACTTCGTATCTGCTCTCTGTGTTCTATAACAACATGTTTTGCAGGATGAACTGAGTGAGAGTCCTCTAACGGCCACTTCCAGCATTGCTGGTATTTTCTCGAACATTGGTTTATATATCAGGGGACGACAATCTGAGAAATTAATGTTTAGCCCACTATTGTGACCCTTTTGCCTGTCAAAAGTGATGAATGAATGGATGGTGTTAGTTTTGACGCTTGAAATCATCCTTGAGACGTCTCCAATACTCTGAGTTGAAGAACCAAGGTTGGTAAACATCACACTGAAGACGTTTGGAAAACGTATCCATACCTCTCCAAGTTGTCTCTGACGACGATCTTCGTGTCCGGAACGCATCTTCCCTTATGAAAGGACCTCGTCAGCGAGCAACACACACACACACACACACACACACACACACACACACACACACACACACACAGGCTTGCCTGCTAGTGGAAGAGATCGCTAGGACGCACAGTTTTAAATCTTCGGGTACAGGAGAAAGTTGGCACTGCAGACTGGTTCGAGAAAACTACCGCGGTTAAGGAATTTAAAGGGAGTGAAGATACGACGACCATGAAAGGGAATAACAGCACCTGCACACTTTCTTCGGAAAACAAACCTCCAGCGGCGCCTAAAGAGTTGGAGGGACGGGGTCACTGGGGCAGTAAAGCCGAGTTCATCCTGACCGTGATGGGCGCAATAATCGGACCTGGAAATGTGTGGCGGTTCCCCTACTTGTGCTACAGGAACGGCGGAGGCGAGTATTTTCAAGCAGCTGTGGCTTATAAATATGTACATACATACATATATATATATACACACACATTTACGTATACGAACCAATCTGGTAAAACACGTGTTTTGCAGGCGTGTTCTTCATCCCATACATCTTGTTCATGATTACGTGCGGAATACCCTTATTCTTCCTCGAGACTGCCTTAGGACAGTACACCAGTCAGGGAAGTGTCACGTGCTGGAGAAGGATTTGTCCGCTTTTCCAAGGTAAATAAAATTAACTTTGTTCCCCCCGTTTTGCAACACTTTGGGGAAAGTCGCGCGTAATTACGCACGATGTCCTTTTTTTTACGACATTTTTTGTCCCCCGATTGTCTTGGAGCAAAACGACCATTCATGTTTAATTCGGTATGTTTCATTGTTTAATGTTCTAGGTCATTTATGATTTGCACCGGTAACTTTCTTTCACCCAAAAAGCTGTGTTTAGTGTATCAGTGGAAGGTATCCTTTTGCCAACCTCACTTGTTTTTGTTTTGTTTTTCAGGCATGGGCTATGCCAGTCACTTGATCATAGCATTCAGTGCCACCTCGTACATCATCATCATCGCATGGGCCTTCTTTTACCTGTTCATGTCCTTCAGCGCGGAGTTACCTTGGGCATCATGTGGACACGAGTGGAACACAGGTATGTCCTGTTGCTGGCGAGGGCTTCAGAAACCTGTAGCTGGAACGACCCCACACATTTGTGTGAAGACTTTGCACCAAGGGTTTTTATTACACTCAGTGAGTGTTGTGCAACGCTGGGGGTTTAGCTCTTGCTGTAAAGCAACAAGGAACATCTCAGTCTTCCTTGCTGCCATTTTAAAGATAATAAGATAAAAAAAATGTTATAGCACCAAAGTCAATAGAAGAAATAAAAGCACACAGTGCACACAGTGCAGGAAGGACCTGCGATATCTCTCAGTCAGGCACCGTGGGTGCAATGTTACTCAAAACTACCACGTTTTTATCTCTGTGGGATGCAACAATGCATCTTTTAAGTTCACTGTATAATTTGAAAGTAAGCTTCTTTTTTTTCTTGTACTAGACTCATGTCTGGATATCAACACTCCAAATCTGAGCCTCAGCATGACATCCGGGCAGAATACCACGCTGCCCTGTTGTGGAGTTCTGGGAGTAAGCACAAACAAGTTGAACGAAATGCTAAATATCCTTTCAATCCCTGTTGCATTTGTTTGGCTCTTCATTACATTACATGTCGTTTAGCTGACGCTTTTATCCAAAGCGACTTACAATGGGTCTCCCTCTCCCCTCCACCCTCGCTCCTCTTGCACCGCCTCTGTCCAGGCGCCGGGTTTTGAAAATCTCCAGTGGTATTGAGGAGGTCGGGAGCTTGAGGTGGGAGCTGGCCTTGTGTCTCATGCTGACCTGGGTCATCTGCTACTTTTGCATTTGGAAGGGCATCAAGTCAACAGGAAAGGTGAGCTATAGACTGAGCGACGTTCACGTGTAGTTTTGGTGTTCAAATCTCCCCCAAACGATGGTGTAGCTTACGTTCGCATTGTAATGGAAAAATGATATGTAACTCATTGTATAACCAGTTTATTAATTGCAAGTGCTGGGATGGCAAGGCCTTGGGAAATGAGCTGAAGTGTCTAACACTGATAAAATGTCCCCATTGTCCTGGTACTAGAGACTCAACAAGTTGGTTCACATGTGTTGGATGTAAACAAGGTCTCCTGTTGAAGCCACCTGTAACTGAACCGAAGTATAAGAACGTTTTTGTCTCGGTGGGGGGGCAGAAAGGGGTTTGTGGCAGTCTGCAGAGCACGTAGCTGTCGTGACCTTTTTCCCTTGCAAGGAAATAAACGGAGAAAGACATATTTGATTCAGAGCCTTTGTTTCTTATTCTACGATTGACCGTGCCAAAATTTTCCATCACAACATTTACACATCCTGAAAAGGGCATTAGTCGTCCTCATGGCCATAAACAGGTATGTTGGTTACAATGCTTTTCACAGCTTGTGCAATTTAAGACATACACATGTTTGTGGGTATGATTGTTGTTACATGTGACATTGTTTTATCAAATAATTATCCATGAAACATTTAGAATCGCCTTCCTTGTTTTATTTTAAACAGTAAGGTTATAGTAAATTATGACATTTGGAGATAAATGCCACTGAATTACATGTGTGATAATCACAAAATATTGTATTTGTTACACTGAAGGATGGTTCAAATTGGGTTTACCTGTCTATATTTCTTTTTTTTTTCTTACAGGCGTCTTTCTTTACAGCCACTTTTCCCTTTGTTATGCTGGTTGTTTTGCTGATACGTGGCGTAACACTACCGGGAGCGATTAGACGGCATTATTTACTACCTCTACCCTGATATCTCCCGCCTTTCAGATCCCCAGGTGAAAGCACACATGGGTTCTTCGGGGGGAGAAGCAATAGAGAGTCCTCATGCACATAAACACAGTTATTTGTTTGACTTGTTCAGGTGTGGATGGACGCTGGCACTCAGATCTTCTTCTCCTATGCCATCGGCCTCGGATTCCTAACCTCGCTCGGGAGTTACAACACCTACAACAACGACTGTTACAGGTAAGTGCGAGCTTATGTGTCAAAACTCCCCGGCTTGAAACACGTCTCTAAATAAATGTCACTGTTTGCTGTTCTTTTGTGTCATTTATCTGGCAAAATGTGGCAATTAAAACCTTGTGTTGTCGTAAATATGGTACATCTACACTTAAAACCGACACCACGAAAGGAGCACACGCGAGAGGAGAACTACGTAAAACGTGTCGTAACAAAACCTGCTGATCAAGTTGAAGATGTGAAGATCGGCTTACACATTTACACTAAAACTGTATTCGTTTTTTCTTGCAGGGACTGTTTCTACTTGTGTCTACTGAACAGTGCCACCAGCGTTGTGTCAGGCTTCGCCATTTTCTCTGTTTTGGGTTTCATGACCAACGAACAAGGGGTGGATATTTCTGAAGTGGCCCAATCAGGCAAGTACCGACTAAGGCGACGTTCAACTAAATAGTGAGCAGAGGGACATTTCCGTTATTGCTTTTTAGGGGTTAGCCTGGCCAACGTCATACCCTGATCTCAAATGAGACGGGGTCTGGAAACCACATGTTCATTTCCTCGTATTTGAGGCGTGGTTTACGAATGCCCAGAGCCGTTTAATTGGGCGCTACGAATGTCTGTCAAATGCGCCTGTTCCTAGCGACAGAAGTTCTACGCGGAAGAAGGCGATCAGTCAGAGAGTTATGTGTACAAGATGTTGTTCAGCGACTATTGCCGTTTGTGCAAGGCAAACATGAGAGGGCCGCATAACCTCTGTCCTCCTCTGTCGGGGGCCGGGCTGACCGTGGGGGGGGGCTGGCGGTCAACGCCGCGGATACGGGCGCATACGGTCTGCGGAAGTTTGGGGACACCTGGTATATATGGCCACTCTACAGGCATGTTTTTATCGAAAAAGCCACCGAGTTTATCCGAGAGGTTAGCGTTGTTAGGGGTGACAGTCGCACAGGAGTCAGGGCAATCAACAAGATCCTGTCAGCGCATATTCAACGTCATCGTCTTGCTGCTGTGATTGGTGCCCTATCTCAGGGGCAAATTTGCTCCATGGTTTCCAGGCAAAATAAATCGCGGGCGCAAGGCAGCATGGGAAAACCCAGGCTATTTTAGGGGAGCTTGTTTTGTAAAATTGCCAGAGGCAGCGGCCTGCAAAGACACTTCCTGGTGAGATGTGGTGAGATGTGAGATACCTTGTTTCATGATCCTTATCCCTTTAATTGTTCCAACCTGCAGCTCACAGAATATTACTACTGTAAGAGTTTATTGTGAAGGCCAGTTGGTGCTGTTCGGGCGTTTGAGAAGGGGAGGAGGAGGACGGAGGGGGAAAACGGGAAGGAGTGAGATTAAAGACGAGGAGGAAAAACCCAGATCTGAACCATTTCACCCCCAACCAGCAAGCAGAGCTAAGCACAGCAACAAAAAGAGGAACGAGTCAGTTATGAAATTAATTATGATCATAGTAAACCAACCCTAATTTATGTGTGTGTGTGTGTGTGTGTGTGTGTGTGCGTGTGCATAGGCCCGGGGTTGGCATTCATTGTCTACCCGCGCGCTGTAGCCATGATGCCCCTGCCTCAGGTTTGGTCCGTGTGTTTCTTCCTCATGATCATTCTGCTTGGATTGGACAGTCAGGTAACGGCCGAACGTTCCTCTGAGTGAACGAACAGCGGAGCGAATGAAACGGACGGCGTCCTGATTCTCTTCCCTCTCACCGGTCCCTGGCAGTTTGTTGGCCTGGAGTGCATGATGACGTCGATGACAGATTTGTTCCCTACTTACTTGCGCCAAGGCTACAGACGCGAGCTGGTTCTGCTGGCTATCTGCAGTGTCTGCTGTTTGCTGGGACTGTGCCTGGTCACTGAGGTTTGTTAGCAAAACTCTTATCTAGCAATGTTCTCCAACACATTACTTAGAATACACTTAATGTGCTACAAAAACTACTACAATATTTTAAAAGTGCATGAAACAACAACTGTATAAAATGTACAAATAGCCGAACCCGAACACCCGTATTGAACAACAACATCACTACTGAAGTGGCGGTTAACGATGCCCTTGTGTTTAGGGAGGGATGTACCTTCTCCACCTGTTGGACCATCACGTCTGCAGCGGGACCACCCTGCTCATCCTCTCCCTTTTCCAGTCCGTCAGCATTGCCTGGGTGTACGGTGAGTCAGAGGGGAACACACAACAAACATCCTCGTGACGAAGCTAAAAAACAACAACAACAACACAGGTACTGCTTATTTTAACAGGGCTGGTGTCTTTTCCCCTTACTAAAGGTGCTGATCGTTTCTATGGCAACATAACAGACATGATCGGGTATCGCCCGTACCCTGGGATGAAGTACTGCTGGCGCTACATCACTCCCTTTTTCTGTTTTGTAAGAGTTCAGTCCTTTTGATCTCAGACGTTTCATTCTGGCTGCTGTCCGCCGACTGACTGTTGTATTAGATGTGAGATATGATACGAGGTCGCGACACAAAAAGAGGAACAACTCCTGGGCTGAGAATGCACACATTCAATAGGATAACTCTATTGTACAGACTATCACATTTAACACTTATCGACCTTGTCTCCTCTAACACCAGGGCACCTTCGTCTTCTCCATCGTCAAATATACCCCGCTGAAGTTCAGTAACACCTACGTTTATCCACTCTGGGCGAACATCTTGGGTTGGTTCATAGCCACTGTCTCCCTCTCCCTCATCCCTCTGTTTGTGGTACACAAACTAATCCAGGAAAAAGGGACTCTTCGACAGGTGAATAAATCCTCTTACTTCCGTCTGAATTTAAAAGAATAATTGGGTTTGGACAAATTGTACACTCTGATGCAGTGCCGGCCCGAGCCTCTTGGAGGCCCTAAGCAGAATTTGATTTGGGGGCCCCCCTCCCACTACGCACAGTCACCTGTGCTAGAAGATTATTGGCACAAATGCTATACTGTTATAGCGAAAATTATAAACGAATACAGTGAGGTTATAATACAGGTTATAATGTTGGGGCCCCAAGCAGCCGCTTAGTTCACATATGCCTTGGGCCGGCCCTGCTCTGATGTTTGGAAAAACGTTTAACCTCCTAAATATGTTATGGTTTCTTTGTTGTTTAACTTTAGATGCGCTGTATGTGCTGTGCGGCTCGGTGTCTATCATTTCCTTCTCGGATTTCTTTCCTGGAATTATCAACAGGATTTATTTCCCTTCCAGAAGAACATTTTTGGGGATTATATTACAACAAAAAAAAACTCAAGCTTTTACGTAGAATGGAATTGCCTGCTTAAAGGATAGATCTAGCATTATTAACTGCGTACATTCGCTTCAGGGGCAAAAACTTTTCACTCCACTATATTTTTTTGATAACTGAAGTTACTTACTTACTATATGCAAAACTATAGAATGCCTCACCATTCTTCCTTTATTCCGTAGATGAGCACACAGCAGCGTTTTACTGAGTATTAAACTTCTTTATAGTGCAATACAGCATATTTCTTTTGATTGACTTAAAAATACTGATTTATGACTGATAAATGCTGAAAAACATGAAGGAGTATCCTTGCGGTGAATACAAAGTAATTTGCGATGTTTTCTTTTGCAGCGTTTCTTGCTACTGTGCCAGCCGGTGGACCTCGCCCTGGATCAAAAAGGTTTTCCCACAACGACCGCCGCTGCCCTCACAGAGCGTAAACCGTTGTCCTGTAATGTGGAACTCAATCAGGCAGCACAGCCAGCAGATTTTTATCACGAGTAATGCAACATTATGAAGTCACTCCGCCCTTGTTTCTGTTACTGTGGCCAGCAAAGACCCCGACAGGCTATTCTCAACCAACTTGGACCAAGCTGTTTTTTTAAGAACAAGGGTGCAGTTGAATCATTTTGATTATTGTTTTGAACTTTAATCCAAAATGTTTCTCAGAGCAGCCTGATGAACACAGGCACCGGCCTTATCCCCACAACTATGTGTTTTGTATGACGTCTTTTTTTGTGTAACGAGTAGTTTTATTGTACATCCACTAGCTACGTTTTCTCATCTTTCATGTAGTGACGGTGGTCACTTTTTTGTTTGTGTAGTGCTGCAGTGTATTTGCATCCAAATATCACGTGGAATACATGCGCCCTATACAGTGCTACACACACGTCTTCATATAAACTCTTTAAACTGTGGTAGGTGCCGTTCAACAGCACATTACGGTTATTTTACCTGGATGCACAACACTAACTGTAGGTTTGAACACCTAATGGACTCTGAGTGATTTCATCTGTCTTCTTTATGCAAACAATGGAGAAAGAAATACAAAAAGGATGGCTGATTGTGAAAGTTATGTTATATTAAGTTAATGTGCTCACTTTTTACCTCCTATATGCCAATTCTATTCAACGGTGGCCCCTTTACACAATCTGACAGTGAATCAGCCTTTTCTACTTGTGTTAAAATGACCCTGGAACCCAAAGACAGTTATCATTGTATGCTATGCAAGCCAAGAGCCGAGCAACTGTACTTACTGTGTACGTACTAAGATCCTGTGCGCATGTTTGCACATGCCAGTGGCTAAAACACGCATAATTGAGAAAGTAATAGGAAACGTATAAGGAAATTAGTCATTGAAGTGTTTGAGTAAGACAAAAACAGTCATTGAGAAACTATCAGCAGTAAAAATGCCATTCAAGCCTGTGCGACATTGGGAGCAAACCCTGAGGTGTCTTCCACTTTATGACCTGAGTGTATAGCTCATGGATCCTGTAACTGCTGTGCGGTTTCCAGCTCGAGACATTATTCAAGCATTCCTTCAAATCTAATGTAATTTACAGATTGGCATGACCATTGTTAATATTTTTTTGGAGAAGGATGAGAAGCAGTGAGAAACAGGGTGAACAAAATCCAAGTCGATGTTAGTTTTGGAATAGTTCAGGATGGCTCCAGGGGACAAGCCAAGGTGTCAACACCTTACGTGAAGGGTGTGTGTGTGAGAAAATGGAACACTGCACACTAGTATCTCTTTGAGTTTGCAAATAATTGCTCCTCTTTTCATCCACCACACCTTGCTCCTCCATTTCATAACGGACCCTCAATCGGTTCACGACCCAAAGTCGATGCACCGTAACCCTCCGGGGTGAACGCACTGCAGCCGCGTCAACATTAATCACAGCAGGTCAAAAAATGCAAAGGATTGAAAGAATGTACGAGTGTGAGGTTGATATTAAAACGGAACAAAACTGGGCCTGTTCTAATGAGTCTCTGAAGACAGCTTATTGTGTCAGACTAAGTTTAGAAGAAAAAATGCTAATGATTGTCTTTTAGGTCTTACATAAAAATGCTGTTTCTTACACAAAAAGATTTTTTGGATGCAAAAACATAGTAGAGGACTTCACCATTTCCCATGTCAGCCCGTGGTAGAAGAAATAATCCAATAACTATAATCATGTCAGGTCCAATGTGTTTTTTGACAGCGAGTATTAAAAACAAAAACTTTTTTCGTCAAGAGACGCATGATTGGGAAGATTTTGGTTGACTTGTCTCAACATGCCAGAGACAAGCCAACGGCTAAAGGGGCCACAGCACAGAGTGAAACACAGGGAACATGTTATCAAAGACACAAAAAAAAACTATTTTACCCTGCAGGGGAATCAGGTAGTGTGAGCTACGTTAAACTAGCCACCCCAAATCTAACCAGGCAAGAGAGAGAGGGACATAAAACATGACAAAAGGTTTAAAAATATATATATATAGTAAAAGCGTCAACGTATAGAAGATAGTGTAATTATAACACTGATTGAAAAGGATGAAAGGGCATCAATCCTTTTTGAAGAACATCAAAACACCCCGAGGGGAGCGTGTGAGTGTTTCTCACAGCCGACGTGTGAGAGTTGGCAGCTCTCTTATGTCTGCAGTGAATGAAAAATTAGTCACCCTCAGAGGATGTGTGAGTATTTAAAGAGACATAAACACCCAGACAAAGAAATTCTCACCTGCAAAAATTCCATTCAAGCCTGTGCACGAAGGAGAAATGGACCCGTCCCCAAATATGTTTTATGTTTTATGACTAAGCTCTAATGGGTAAAACTGCCGTTTTCAGCTCTTGAATAAAATTTACTTCAGGAATTTGAGCTTGAGAGAACAAACATCCCGAGCCGGCTGAAGTTTGTTTAAGCATAGAGGTCACTGCAGTGGACAGCTTTTCAAATGTTGTTTTCTTGTATTTGCATGGGTTTTTATGGCATAGTTACGCATAAGCCACTACAGTGGATGCTATTGAATCGTCTCATTCACAGCCAATCGTGTGGAAAGCAGTTGTAAGTGCAAGATACATTTCTCAAAACCAAGTTTGCTGGCAGACAATCAGAAACGTTCAGTCACTCATAAATATCTTGCCAATCCAAAGAGATCCTTGCAGGTATAAAAATGTTGACATCAGGTAACATCTAAGGAATTATGGAGCTAAATCCAGGTCTTTTGACCCTGATGTGGCGTAGGGGGCGGGGCATCAACAGAGGAGCGGCGTGTAATCCTGATTGAGGTAATCTCAATCCATGCATGAGAGGGAAAAGGTACGACACAACACACGCTGCCTTCAGAGAAACGCATTCAAATGATTCATTTGCACTGACCGGATGCTGTATAAAGCTGCAATAATGTTTCACCTTAGTCAGTGTTACTCAGACAACAGAAAGTCTGCGCTCTCTCACGGAGAGGCTCATTGTCTGGTGGGTCATCCAGCGGTTGAGATGTTTATGCGTCAATGTTTATAATCTCGTGGCGCCTCAGTGAGAAGATCTTTCGCATCCAAGGTCGACTTAGTTTTACTTACCAATCAAAAAGATTAAAAGCTTGAGATGCTGGCTGACCCAGTTTCAGAATTGTTAATAAATGTCAAAACGGCATATAACAAAATCTGAGACAATGACAGTAGAACTGATAAAGTCAATCAATCAGTTCATGTTTGGGCTTTTTAAGTTGTTTTTTTTTAGCTGCTGATTGCCATCCCAAAACATAAGCTCATCCAACTTTAGAGATTAAAGAAAAGAACCAATTGAGGAGAGGTTTTGTTGTCCAGGTCGTGATTGATGTCCCTTCAAAACCGACATTGTTTTGTTTGACACCTCCCAAAATGCTGCTGAAATCTCATTCCTCAAGACGATGGGTGGACGTAGAAGCTCGTTCACGATGTGCCCACACACGTTTGGACACAATTTAGCATGAATAGACAGCAACAATTATCCTGAAACTTTGTAGCCGTTATTGCTTGCAGTTAAACAAGGGTCAGCTCACACTTCCCAGGAGAGTTGGGTGACCTCGCACCATTCCCAGAGTGACTCACTCAGACTTAAAAAATAAATAAAATAAAATAACTCATAAAAATAACCTCTGAGGATAAGCCACAACTTTTTGGAGGCCGCATAGAGCCTCTGGCGGTCGCCCTCTCTTCCTCTGGGAGATCAGGTCTGCACCTGATCTGCTGCAGACCTCTTCAGGTCTGCAGCAGGTTTCTCAGGGCTGGAAGAAGTAGACACTCAAATAACGAGGTTTCCTCCTGCCCTCTGACGGCTGAGGTCTGTCGGTACAAGACAATCTATATATAATAAGACATGTGACTTTTAGCTTGCATAACTAGGGAGAAGAACACAAAGGGTAGACAAGCCCTTTTTCCGTGGATTAGTCCCCATCACAACATGGCAAAACTTTTAATGTAAATTTAGTCGTTTTATTATTGGGTCCTGTAAAGTAAGACGATATGCTCAGTGCCGGTGTTGCACCGAAATCTGTGACCCGTTAGGAATTGTGACCCTAGAGGGCGCTGTTGCACATCGTCTGCTCGTGCGTGCTAGAAATGGAGGGTGAAGAAGAGCGCCTACACGCACACAGGAATGTACTGTTAGAAAAAAGAAAGAACTGAATATTTAATGGACCAGCACTAAGTTGTCAAAATGTGTGACCTGTAACTGCTTAATAAAGGAGTTAAACTTCAAAATATTGTTATTGTTAATATATGTTTTCTTATTTGGATTCATAGATGTTGCCATGGAGAACAAGGAGTACACCGAGTCCAATTGTCACATGTGTGATTTGCTGACACCCATCCCATTCTAAGCCCAGTGTTAAGCCGATACTTATCATGTGACTGAGGTACTTGGGCATAAATGAGAAATGAAAAAATATAGGATGGCGGCGTCGCTGACTTTTTATCTTCTTTTTTTAGTTAGGCAACATTTGAATCGGACATGACTCAAAACTTTAGTTTATTCTCATTATTTATCATTATTAATATGCAGTAACTAGGGAGACAGAATTAAGAAAATGCACACACTTTTTAATGATAAAAGAATATTAAAACAAGTTATAATATGTAAATCAGCCATTTAAAAAAAAAAAAATAAGTGATGCGTCCATAAAGAAATATTTCTGTCTATCAAAATCAGAAGGCAGACTAGATCGTCGGTTTTAGTGCCTCGAATACTGGCGGCTCCACTGGTTTCCATTCAGTTAAGTATACAATGTCCACTGAGGTAAGTTGCGGCACTTTCTCCCTCCCTTTTTCTCCGTTTGGTTCCCAGTTCGATTGTGCCCTTGTGTTTCAGATTTCTTTGAACCTGGAATTAAAAGATTTGTGATGACTTAAAATATGTACAATCACGTTAATCAAGACGTACGCCTCAATGTGTCTCTATATGTGATATGCAATGAATTGCGAGGACCTGCTGGCGTGGACACTCACCCTCGGGCTCGGGGGACACGTCGACACCAACCAAGAGCTTCTTTGTAAACGAGCCTGGACAAAAACTTCAGACAGACCAACAAACAAGCCGCGCGTCACTCACGGTGTCTTTACTGGAACACGCAGCAATGAGACAAAGATCTCTGATCGTTTTAAGTCCAACATGTCCAGCCTTGCTATGTTGAAAGACCTTGAAAGACGATTAAAGGTGTTTCTTACCAGGCAGGCTAAGAGGTCCGAAGTGATGAGCATGTAGAAGACGTGGTTCCAGCCGGTGGGCGATATCAGGCCGGCTAGCAGAGGACCCACCGCAGCTCCTATAAACAACACGCCAATGAGGTCACATGAAAAACATTTCACCAGAGAACTTAAGCTTGCTGAATTTTCGTTTTCAAAAAGCCAAATGTTAAACGCAAACGGAAGGGAGGCAGATGGATAAACAAAGATGATCCAAACATCTCAACATTTACCTCTTATATGATATAAACTATTTTCACAGCCCTCTTTTTAACTGCACATAAGAGTTATGGAAAATAACTCCATACATACCAACAGAACCGGTGCCGTCAATAATGGCCGTCACCGTTGACAACGCCCTGGAGTTCCCTCTCAGACTCTCGTGGGTTCCCTGTTGCAAAAAAAGACACAGGTGGGAGATGTACTCAGATCTTTCACTCCAGTAGGAGCAGTCCTACCACAGGTCGTTTCCCATGATGCTTCAGGTCTTACCAGGTCAGCGGACACAGCAGTAGTGATGAGGGCATACGGTCCGTTCACCAAGCCTCCACACAACAGCAGCATACCTACACGGGGTAAAAAAAAAAAAAAGATAAAAACTGAGCGTTAAATAGTAACTACACAGTGAATGAATAGAACAACTTTCACAGTCCTTTCTGACGACTCGCAACTAACTCGCATCAGACAGTTGTGGTAAATGTGAGTACAGGGAGTGAAATGACTGTCAAGTTAAAGCAAAGGAGACGAAGATCCAACTTCGACCGCTGACATCACAAGCACAGCGACCAAAGACGCCGAGGCAAATCGCAGTTAGGATTGTGTGTAAAATTCAGTGGTACAATTCTTCCTAAAATCCAGAAAGTTTTTGTTTGTGTTTTATTTGGCTCATTATAGGGAGGGAAGCAAGTCTTACCGACTGTGGTAGCCAGGCTCCTTTGTCCAATGTAGTTATAAAGGAAAAGCTGCAACATGAACAAGACAAGGACGTATGTCAGTACTGCTTGCATCTTCTTATTAGAAATATCAGCTATATCCACACATACACTACCAATAGACTATAACAAAACTGGTTTCTCTGCTTCTTTCCTTCAATAATAACTTTTATAATTAAGGTACCAAATGCGTTGTTAACAGCTGAACTTTTCATCTGTAGAATGGTTGGACTCACCATTGGGGCCGCCGTGAGCAACATGACGCAGCAGGTCGTCGCCCTCCCTCCCGTGTAGTCGGACACGAGGCCCGCCGTGATGCCTCCTGCCGACACACAGCACATTGAAGTCACGTGACGTCTTCCTCACAGCCCTGATACCATCAGTTGCATGAGCTCAACCAGTCAGATTGCCCAATGATGTGTAATTAAATGTCAATAACAATGATAGTTAGAGTAATTGAGTCTTTAATAATCTTTTCCAATTAAGGCCTTTTATTTTTAAGGGTTTCCATCAGATATTTTGCATTTCAGATTTCTTTATTTCCAGTCGGATTGTCACATACAGAATTGAAGCTTACCCACGATTCCTCCTACATCAAACAACGTCGACATGTCTCCTGCCGCTTTTGCGTCAAAATGTGCTGAAAATGAAAATAAAACTTCAATTGATTCTGATGAAACTATGATGCATCATACTCTCGTCATTTAAAAAAAAAATACTGACCAACGTTGGAGATGTAAAGAGGAAGCCAGTACAGGAAGGTGTAGCTGACCAGCTTGGCAAACAGCAGGCAGAGAGAAAACTCCACCACTCCCTTGAGAGAGACAATAAAACGCCGTCAAAGACTTTCCTGCAATGCCTTAATTATCGGTCATACGATTCACAATCAACTGGCCTCCTTTACTAGGAGGTGTAACGATGCAACGACACGGACCTTTGACCCCCCAAGCTGAAAATAAAGTGAAACATTGTATGAATCCAAGTGAGCAGACTTCCTTCCTATCAGTTTGGACTCAGTCGTCCTGCAAAGACGTTTGGATGGTTAACACGAGGCGCCTCCACTCACAGGTATACTTAGAGCCCCAACGAAGCTGATGGCCTCTGTGTGCTGCTCGACGACCTCCGCAGGCTCAGCGCTGATGGAACCGTAGGCGGATCGGTCCACACGGGACGAGTTAGTGGTGAGGGACTCTGTCTCGTCGCTCTCCGTCTCACTCTGAAAACAGTAAAAGGAGTCTTGTTGCCGACTGGAAGTATTGTCCCGTCTTAAACATGTGAATCTCCACCTGTACTCTAGAAAAGTACGAGGAGAATGGAGAGCTTCTTATGCAGCCGCAGTGCAGTGAGAAATTGGGTACGTGGAGGTGTGCTGCTTTTACTCACGTGATGCTTGGGAGGAGTGCAGTTGATGTGTTCAGGTTCTGAATAAGAGAGGAAAAGATGCCATTAGGAATGGAAAAAAAACATCTATATTTGACGAGATAAGGAACGCTCAAACAACACCACGAGTCATTCTTACACTTCAGTCTGTATTGACGGTATACAGTTCAGTCTTTTGCACTTTCTTATAATTTAAATTCGTGGAGCAACAGCCTGCGCAGCGGTCAACAAATGTTCACTTCGCAAAGGCAACCCTCTTCAAAATAAAAGACTGAGGATCATTTTGAATGCCCCCTGTGAAAGAGAACAGAAACATACTTTCAACCAGGAAGAAGAAGCAGAGGATCCCAGTGGAGGCGATGATGAGCCCGGGGACGATGAAGGACAATCCCCACGCCGAGGACACGAAGGCTCCCGCGATGAGGGAGCCCAAGATGTTTCCCACAGAGGTGTGGGAGTTCCACACACCCATGATGAAGCCACGCCTGATGATCAAAACGCAACAATTAATCAATTTGCCGTAAATCGCATTAAAGTAGTAAGATAAGGTAAGCTGCTTATTCGCTATTTTTCTGATTAAGAGCCAAAGCTTGTGTGCGTGTGTGTGTGTGTGTGTGTTTGTGGAGTACAGCTAGCCTCGCTCTCCACTTCTCAGGCACATCACTCCTCCTAAAACCACACGTTTTTCATTCCTGTTTGTGTGAAAATCAAACAAAAGAGATTTGACGCGTTAACGGCAAATCTTAGTCCCTCAGACATCTGGCTGGAGATTAAAACGTTTTGTCAGTCAGGTTCATTTGAGGGGCCTTTTAGATTTATGAAGTAGGATGGACGCATTCACTCAAAACGTGACAAATGTGCACGTGGGAGTCAGGCAGCCACCAAAAAAAAGACGCGTCTAATGCAGCCAAGTCAGCCGGACTGAAGGCGCGGCGTACACTGCGCAGTACTCACTTCCCCTTTCCAAACCAGTTCCCGATGCACGCCACCACTGCAGGCCACCCGGTGGTCTGCATGAGCCCGTTCAAGACCTGCAGAACACAAGCAAGCAGAGGGGGAGGGGGAGCGTGTGTCAACTTACTGCATCAAAGCCTCTTGATGCAAAGTCTACTTAAAGAGAAGCGGCGAAGGAGCTTTGAGTCTTAACATTCCCACACACAGCCAACATAAAACCCCCGGCACACTGCAGCTGCGTGTCATGTGACGGACGTGCAGACGGGCTGATTTGGCCGCCGTGAGATCTTTACATTGCGTACGTTGAATTCCCTTGTGGAATTTGACTCCATGGAACGGTCATGGGATGGTTTAAACGCTCATCTGACCCTTCAGAGCTAGAAAACAGTTGTGAGCTATGTGGAACATTTGGTTCACTATGTGAAAATGATTATTGGTTGTAAACTAATAAATTAAAGGGTTCACGAATAAGTGTTGAATTGCAGCCTTATTACTGTGCACAGGAAGGGAAAGTAGCCGGTGCCCTAAAAATGGTTTCCTCCCTGAGGTTCGTGAGGTATGTGGACTCTCACATGACTAAAACCTGCTGCGCGACATGGGTGGTTATTACTGAACAAAGGGAATGTGAGAAAAAGAAACAATGAAGTGAAACAAAACTCTTGCCAGTGTGAATCGACACCGACAGCAGCGTTCATTTCCTAGTCGAGGGCCCACTAATGGAACCTGTGAGTGTGCGTGTGCCGGTATGGGTGTTGATTTGTTGCAGAGTCAGCAAAAGACAACACATCTGATCTCTGTGCTTCCCTCTTTTCCCTCCTCATGCGAGTTTGTGCAGCAGTTGTTCCTGCCTTAAAGTGCACGAGAGGTTGTCTGGCTCTTCAAAGACTCCTTTGATTTTAAAGAAACACGATCCTTCTAGTCTAAAATGCTAAAATGGGCATCTCAGTCTAAACCTTTATCATCATTTATGGGAATAAATTAAATGGTCAGAAATTTACCGATTGGGCTTTTAAACAAACCACCTTAAAAAAAAAATGCAGAACAGGTTCATCTATCATAAGGTTTCAGTGGTTATCATTCATTTAATCCAACTACAGGTGGTACAAAGAGGAATCGTCATTCAGCCGTCAGAACTAAAACGGGTTTATTCCGCTAATTTCAAGGCAATCTGGAAGATAAGTTAGATGCAGTCATCTAAGCTATCTTCCAGACGGTGGCATTGGAGGAAGGTTCATGGGTTTATTTGGGTTCATAAGACAGGGAATTGAAGCTGCGTGCAACTTTGCGGTAGTGCGTCTTTACCTGGACAACGGAGTAGTACCACAACGAGTGGATGTTCAGGTAGAAGCCGAGGCCAAACAAACACGTGAACACTCCACTCATCAGCATCCCAAAGCTCAGGTAGTAGCGCAGAGGCACACGCTCTCCGAATATCCCGCTGTCAACACGAGAGATGATCGCCACTCAACAAAAGCACAAAACACACAGATATAAAAAGATGTCCGCAGGCAACAGCACATACAAACCTGAAGAACATGCCGATGGCGTAGGCAACCAGGAAGGAGTTATCCAAAACCCCAAACAGGGTCTGGTAGTTGTTCTGGTCTGGAGGGGCGACACAAATGAGACGGTTAGGCTTATGGACGTTTCAGTTGGGAGGGTGAAGCGTCCTTTACGGCTGCTTTTAAGGGAAAGTACCTGTGTGCAGCGAACAAGTGGGGCAAATGTCACACATGCGAAAGGAGAATCTCCGATCAATAGGCTTGAGTCTTGTGCTTGAATTAAGGAAGATCTCTAGTTCTAGCTGAAGTGATAACGTGAACACGTACGTGTACATTCATGTAGATATACATTAATCTTTTTAGAATATTACTTCTGCAGTGTATAAAATAAAAATACAAACATTTTATACTGATGGGAAATTTGTCCTGTCCTGACTAAGTAAAGTTTTATTTTATGCTAGTCTGGATTGTCTACTCGTGAGCGGTGGTGTCAGAGTTGATAACAAAATAAAAGGACTTACCAAAGGGCGCCCAGTCACACCATGTAGCATTGTTGGTGAAGTTAAGGTCTGCAGGTCGAATGACTGAGGAACAGTTTCTGTGCAGCTCACTCTGATTATGAGACACGACGATCAAAAGCATGAACTTTTGCACGAGCACGCACATCAAAATCTTCTCTTTAAACATATGTATGCATCATGTGTCAGTCACAGGCACATTTACATCGTCAAGAGTTCGATAAACTTGATGAGAGTTCAGGTAAAAACCTTCTACTCTGAAGATAAAGTCTGCGAATGAAACAATCTGGTGCTCTTAACTGTTTATGCATTACATTCCTAATCATTTTGCTCTGTAAGTCATCTTCCAAACTCCAATAAACACGCTTCTATTGACCCACGGCCCCGACGCGTTCCTGCAAAAGCCCCGTGGACAGAAGAAATTGAATTGTCCCAGCTCACCTTTACGATGCTGATAGGCTTCCGTGAAAGGTGGTAGGCCGTGTAGAAGAGGAAGGTGAGGGTAAGAATGAAACCGCGATACCTGCAAGAGCAAAGGACGACGTAATAAAAACAACAAAATACTTGATTACCTCATCTTTTTGTAAATGTCTTGAACGCTCATCATAAAAACAGCCGTTACAGAAATATTAAATACTATAACAACGCGAAACCTTTGACATAATAAATCAAAGTGCTGCCACCGTGTAACAGATCAGCGCTTTTCATCTGGGGGGGGGGAATCAGAGTTCACGACCACACTAATGTATGGGGAGATCAAATATTAATCAAATCATCATTGGTAAGATGTTTATCCCTAAATTACAAACTTGGTATCAGCATTATGCAGCGGCACGTGTTGCAACATTTGTGTACCGCTAATAAACTATGACAAAATATTGGAAACATCAGGTTTTGACATGTGAGATTTCCTCTTTTTCTACCAGATGACTCATGAAAGTGATATTTTGTGAACCTTTAGGAGGGGCCCGACCACTATTAAATTTTACTTTAATATGACTTTCTGCATTGAAGTCTTTTTGTGTTGTCGATCAACTTTGTAAAGACAGGATTTAGTGCAAGGCTGGATTGTTCGCTGTAGGCCGTACGCAAGTACCTTACTGACTCGACTACTCAAGGTCTGCCACCTTTTAGCTGTTTTATGCTTTGCTAATCAGATGTCGAGGCATCGTCACTTTTAATCAATGCAAACAGGCGCAGCCAGTAACACTGAACAAAAGAACAACAAGTGTAAAAGCAGTTAGTGGAAGTACTCGTGAATCATCTTAGTAATTGATTTATCTTTGCAGTCAACTTCCAAGAAAAAACCGGAGGAATGAATTTTGAATTTGGGCTTTAGGAAAACGTTTGACTTCTGTTAAAGTTAAAGTTTTTGTTTTCTGGTTGGGATGTAGAAGTTTTTTTTTTGGGGGGGGGGGGGGGGGGGGGGGGTCTTGATTGCTGTATATCATCAAAATGATGATAAATGATGATAAATAATATCCCCATTCAGAAAAGAAATAACAATAAGGTTATTAAAATGCAAGGTCCTGGGTATTTTTTCCAAATTAAACTTCTTGATTTGCAACGGAATTGATTTGTTAAAAGGTCAAATATACGTCGATAGGGGAGGATCTGAAGTTCCCATATAAGTTTTGCATTATTTTTTATTATTTATATCTCACAAACCCAACGAGTCAGGCATGAGATGACGGCGGGTAATAACACGTTAGTAACGCGTCAGTGGGTTATAACACTGTAGGCATTTATGTAGTAACATTAGAAATGCACAGAATGTGTTTATCGACGCGGCCGAGGCGATCATTTACAGCCCAGGAGAGATAAAGACACCACGGAGCAACAATAGTAACACAGGGGACAACTCACCAACTATCCCGAGAAAAGGACGTGACCAACCGGATCCCGGGAGCCAGGGGAGTCTTCATGGTTCTGTAGAAACTTGCGTCACAGTCGGAACACCAAAAAACAATCAGATCCCAGACATGTCCTCGGGGAGAAGGCTTCTGGTTTCAAACCATTCCAAAATAAATAATAAATGTTTTTAAAAAGCTCCGGTGGTTGGACGCTTAAGAGGCAGCTCACCGGGTGTTTGTAGGGTTTATTACCCGGGCAGAGAGCTGATGCTATCCGCAGATTCCGGCTGTTAACTAACGTTACAACGGTGAAGCAGAGAAGCAGCCTCTCGGTGCGACGTGGTAAACAGGCAGCACATCTCCATTCTGCGCCGGCGGAGAGTTTATATTCAGCCCCGAGGGGGAGTCCGGAGAGCAGCCCGCCTCCGCGCACAACTTCAGAGGAGAAAAAAAGCCGTCCGACGGGATAACAGTAACGTTATTATTCGCCTATACATGTGTTATTCCATGGGATATTCCAGTCGGGAGACTTCCGGAGGCCATGTGACCCCACATCATTCCAGGTACGTCACCGGAAACAGCGGCGCGTGAGGAGGGAGCAGGTAATGCTCCCCCTAGTGGTTCCCAACGATAGTGACAATCAGGTTGTATTACCAGAGACTATGGTATTGAGACTTTGGTATTACAGACGAAGTTCATTGAATTATACTTGAGTATTTCTATATACTTCTACAATAGTGTTCAGTCGAATAGTGTACTTTTTATATTAATCTGACTGCTTTGGTTACTTTGCATCCATGTAAAATAAATCTTAAACTTTGTGGATTTTCACTTTCAACAGCTGCAACATTAAACCAATGAATGCTGTTGCATTTTGACTAAAGTAACAGATTTTAGTTCCTCTGTACAAAGACAGTCTTGTGCTAATGAAAAATACAAATGTTCCCCGTCAAGAGTTTTATTTTTCTTATATATAGCCATTCTCCAACCTGCAGATGAGTCCTCATTAAAACAAATACGATTCAAGATGAACATCAGTAAATTAAATCAGCCCTTATCTATAAATAAAGTTATGTGATTCTTACAGTATCGGTTGTCATCAGTACCAGTGGTATTTATGATTAAAAACCAGAAGGCCAGAGGTTAAAGCCAGTGAATCACCACAGTCTTTAAAATACATAATCTTGGAATCATCAATGTCAATTTTTTTTTTTTTTTTGCGTTTCAAAATGTTCCTCCAAACCTCAGTCCGCTGTGGAAAACACAAGTTGCCGGAGGACATTTCTTTGCAGTCCATCTCATCTTTACACATGTACACAAATCATGGACGGAGACAAATCTGACACCAGTCTTTGTTTGACGAGGAGGAATTTCACTCCATCAGCTGCCTTTAGTGTAACGCCAAACTCAGCATTGTTGAATGTAACGCCTTGGCGTACGCTGTGGAGGAGGACAAACGCTACCATCAGTTGTTTTAAATGTTCTCACAATTCGTCCCACTCAGGGGAGGAGGGAGGGCCAGTGCTCACCTTTGGGATTGTTATGGAACACACAGTTGTTAGCGCAGGTGTCAGGATGGGAGTCCCAGAAAGACGACGCGCAGCAGCAGAGAGGAGGAGGCTCCAGCTTCTCCTGAGACAGTCGCTCCTTCATCTGAGCTCTGAGAGCATCAACGAACCTGTCGGGAGTTACAATCACTCTGTAGCTACGCTCATTTGGTCTAGGTGACCCACGGTTAGCCGTACTGAACTTAAGATAGAAGACAGACCAAACCGCTTCCTCTGGAGCACCACACATAGGAGTGGAGCTGGCATTTAAGCATGCATTACCTCACAGCTACTTTCCCCTTCTCCTCTCTTCTCCTTCTCTGCAGATGCACATGGCTCTCCTCCTCCTCAAGCTTCAGACGCTCCAGGATCAGCAGCTCCCTGTCCTCCAGCTTCCGCTTGGCTTCTGCGAGCCGCCGATCTCTCTCCAACTTCCTCTCTTGCTCGAGGCGATCCTGTTCTTTCTCGGCTTTGATCCTTCAGGGGAGACGGGGCTTCTTTACATGAGGCCGATGCTAAAGGATCACTTGAAGTGTACATTATCACGTTACCATCTCATACAGAGAAAGTAGTCACCACTGCTGTGCGTCATAAAGCCGATGATAACATTGAACAGCTATGACGAGGTACAGCTCAACAGATGTTGAGGAAATCGAATCACAGCATTAGGACGAAGCGGATTAGGAGAAAATACTGTGGCCTCGTCACCTTCTCGTCCTCTTCAGGTGTTTCCTGTTCCGTTTGTTCTCCTTCACTTGCTCTCTCTCAATGTTCATGTATAGACGTCGGTGCATCAGGAACTGAGACTGACGCTGCAGAGAGAGAGGCGCTATCTGTAACTTTCGTTGAGACGGGACAGGCCTTCCAACATGTAAAGTCAGGTCTTCATGCACATGTCAGACGATGTCTACCTGTCTTTTAAGTTCTTCCTGGTCAACAAGAGGCCACACGGCCTGTGGACGTTCAACGTCAGACTTGGAAGCAGGAGGCTGCAGTTCCTCAGAATCCCACATCATAGGTCCACTCATCTGAAGCAAACAGTCGGATATCGTCAACAAATCAAATGAAACATTTTTTTTCTTTCTATTGTGGTAATAGAATATTGATATGTGGTAATAGAATATTACCACAATCTGCCACCTCCTTCAAAAATCCCCATTAAAGCCAAAAATCAGACATTGTGTAAACTACAGTATATAGCAGTTTTTGTGACGCTTGAAATAAAATCTTAACAGTTGATATATTTTAAATGATTGACCGCTTCAGTAGGAACCAATGTGCTTGCGGCAGAGAAGTCAGAAAGCACTAAGAGACGGATGCACAAATGCACAATTTACTGATGTCGTAGTAACCTGCGAGGCCTTGGAGGAAAATAAAAGGCTGTTTTTGTTTGAGCATTATCTATGAATGTACAAGCAATCGCTAAATCGATTTTGATTCTCTAACTTTTTCTGGAAACGATTGAGAGGCCAAATTTGAAGGGTTGCTGGGTTTAGAAGCGGATTCGGGGAGGTTTTAAAAATGATACCTGTAAAGAGAACAAAGACAGAGAGAGAAAGAAATACAGAGTTTCGCTGATCCCAACAGTATGTGTACAGCATAAAGCTTACTTGGGAAAATGTGAAATTGCGGCACTGTTCATTAACCTTCTGCTGAACGAGGGGACATTCATGTTGTCCAGTGAAGAGATGCTGATTCCCTCTTTCCTCTTCCTCCACATACTCCTGCTCTTCCACTTCTTGTTCTGCTCTTAGCATGCAAGTTCCAGTCTATTGGGTTCAGAGGACAATAGTTTTGGGGTTTTTTTCACACTGACTGAGAAAACAGACAGACATATAGGAACAATTTGGTTTCAAAAGAGGAACATGTGTGAGAGTCAGACGCTCACATGTCTGGTTGAGGAGAAGTTCCATTCGCCTCCAGAAAGCTCTGACGTAATTTCCTCACGCGGGATGATCCGACAGGCGGCCAGTCTGAGTCTGACCTGCCTCATGCCTCCTTTAGACTGGAAAAAGAGGGAATAAATAATCCCACAGATTAATCACGGTCACATTGTTCCATCACTCACGCAGGGAAACAATGCAATCATCTTAACCGACAAAGGCAACAAAATGAACACTTCACATCAGATAGAAGACGAGCAAGTGGGTTTTAAAGTGAACCTCCAAGTAATTGTCCATTTACTTTTGTTTATTTTCATACAGATCCATGTGTGGCACACCATATATTAAAATATAAATCTGTGACGGAAAGTATTTGATTTGGGAATGCCAGCTTAGAACAGTTTTTGGCAGAGCCCCCAAAACGGTAAATACAACAAATATTTATTTGATTTAACTATATTTTAATAATACAATACCCTCCTACCTGTGGAGAGCTTTCATCAGTCACCCTTTGTTGTGTAGGACCTCCCGCAGACATCAGCCTCTCCCCAGCAGACACACACCGAGTCCAGACCTGATGCTGTTGTTGTAGGATTCTTCTGTGAGGTTTCGCCTGCACAGAAACACACAATTTTTCAATCAGGTCAATCAAGCTGAAGAACAAGAGCGGCACAGGCAAACGCGGTGCCCAGCCATGTTTCATGGTCACCACGGAGAGACAAAACTGTAAGTAGGTTGACTGATTATCCGTCAAACTAAAACTTACCAACATTATATCATATGTGGAATTTCCCCTTTTCTCGGTTTCTGGATAAAACGATGCTTAATGCTTTGAGAGCACACAATTTATGTGAACAACTGAAAGTGTGTGAAAACATTTCCTGAATCCTTCAATGCTCAACTGTCTCTGTGATAAAAAATGTTATTTATACCTCCGAGTCAGTCTGACGCTGCCGTCTCTTCTTCCGGTCTTGTGCCTGCTGTGCCACACGGTGGCGAACTTCATCTTGAAATCGTTGAAGACTTTCCTCTGCCTCCCTCCTCTTTTGTGCCTGGATCTCTTCAGTAAGCAAAGCCAGAGCCTGAAACGAAGACATGTAGGAAATGCTTGAGGAAATATTCGGAGTATAAATTCATGGGACGTGCCGATTAAAATCAAATGAATCAAAACAATAGTTTACTGTCGATAAAATGTTTACAATTTCTTTGAAGCAAAAGGTGCCACAGTGGTTTCAGCTTTTATGAAACTTAGTGGGGCCCCGTATGGTGGTCAGTAACAGTGAACGGGATGTAAATGTCACATTAGGAAAAGTGATGCCATTACAGAAATGAAACAGTCATTAATGTTTGCAGTGTAAAATGCACTTTTAAGAGTTAGATTACATTATTGCATCACTAATTACGAATCAGTGATACAAATTAGCTGTTATTCGATTCTGATTAGGTCATTCTGAATGAATGAATAATTAACTTTAATGCCGATACTTTATCTGTTAACAGGTACTTTTACGTAGTATTGCTATTCCCACTCAGTTACGATATAACGTAACGTTAAACCTCTTCCACAACGGATAAAAAATATATTTTAGCATAACTCGTCACTGGCTAACGGCTTCTCAACAGCCCGGCAACTGACCGCGTCAAAGCTATCTTAGCATTAGCATTAAATGCCAAACTCACGGACGGGTGCTGCACGAAGTCTTGTCCGGTCTCCACCCAGGCTCCCACCGCCGCCACCGCCGGGTTTCTGCCGGCCAGCACCCGGTTGGCCCCTGTGGCAGCTCGGTGCTCCTTACCCCGGTTCACCGAGGCTTTGCACCGGCAGCTTTTAGAAGCTATGAACCTGCTGGCACTCATTGGTAACGTTAGCGTGGTTAGCCTGATGCTAACTTTCCACTTTATATGGCTTCTCGGTATCCAGAGTGCTCGGTTGTACGCTTAGGTGATGGGACAGCGGGCTTGTCGACGGTACGACGCACATATACTCGAAAATCCACCAACTTTGTTGACGGAAAAACGACAACTGACTTGTTTTGAGTTTCTCTCACTTCATCTCCTTTGAATGTCCAGCGTTGGAAAAAGAACTTACCGGCGCATTACCGCCCCCTACCGGGTAAAGAAATATACATCTGAACATAAAAAGTTCAAGTTACACATTAAGTGTATTTTACTTTTACTTGAGCAAAATATTGCATGCAGGGATTTTACTTTTGAAAGACTAAATCCACACAATGTAGGTATGTGGTATATTTGATTAACTGCTATACTAACCATGTTCATTGAACATCTGCGTAATGAAAACAATTAAGATGTTTACAGATTTGTGAAGAATGCATCAAAAGGCTTTTTGAGAGGCAGGTTCACCCTTAAAAAAAAAAAATGAATAATTTTTTTTAATGTGTCTTCCTACAATTGAAGTTACCAAAACACAAATATAATTCCCCCTGTTTTTAAACTGTGGGACTGCAAATTGAGGGCAGGATAACAAAAACAATTAGGTAAGCCATTAAACCACTGACCATTCACAGAGAGGCTTTCTTTACTCAATTCCTTTATTTTTAAAAATGACAGTATTTTACCACAGGAAAATAGAATTAAACTGCAGTGGATTGAGTGCAACACGGGTATTTTCAGATATAAAGATTACTCTGGATGTTGGTGGTTCTGACAAACTTGCGGAGGACGTCTGTGCTCGGAGACGGGTCCAACTGAAGAGAGAAAGAAAAGCCGTAGATGAAAATGTTAAAAGGGAGGAGAACGGGGAAACACTGTCGATGCAGTTTAGTCATCTTCTGACCTTTTTAAACGCCTCCTCCCCCTCAAGATGTAAATAGAAAAGCGGCTCACCTGTATCGACTCGCCGAGCTTGGTTAGAGCAGGCTTGAAGGTCTCCATGGTGACGGAGTCAGGGCCGGTAACGTCACTGTAACACTGGTAAACTACAGCGGCGATGCGGTGGACCTCACAGTGGTTCAGCACTGAAGAAACAAAAGAAGGAAACCATCAGGAGGACTCAATAGTTTGACTCACGGTCCTCAAAAGTTCTTAACACGACGTGTCTCTTTGTTTGGACTTTCAGTGTCTTTAAGAGCACTGGCGCACACACATACACTCCACTGCAATAAAGTTACGCCGTTTGGTTCATTCATTCATAGAGAGAGTTCATAACACGCGTTAGTGAAACGGACTACACAGCTTCTACATCTTGTTTTATCAATCTCAAAATCCATCAAAGACACAGGATGAATCATAGCTCTGTCTGGGTTGTCTGGGACTAGAAAAAGAGGCAATCGTGTTCAGAAATAATGAGGTCCACTTATGTCAGCTTTCTGTATTTTTTCATGCTTTTCTGGTTAACATTTTAATGGCTCCTAATGGCACAACGCATCAAGTACATTTTTAGTTTGGCAAGAGAAGATTAACTCAAAAGTAACAAGACAACATGGAGCACGCAGTTTCCACAGAGGTGGAGAGAGGATTTTTTCCATCACACTGTAATTTTACTTTAAGATATTTATTATTGATGTCGTATTGGGGTCTGTCTTTTTATTTTTTCTTTATTAAAAAACCTTCAAAAGCATTATTCTTCAGCTAAAACATGGTTGTCACAGGGGATATTTGAGATCATACCTCACCCGTATACTGTTCATTTTTCTTGACGCTGTAAAGTAACAGCAGTACCTGCTGCTGGGAGTCCAGTGATTATGTTGGGTTGCTCCAGTGACCGGCAGACAGGCTGACCGTGGAAAGCGCCGGTGTGGAGGGAGCGCAGAAAGGGGGCAGAGCTACAGCACAGGTAGTCGGCCGTTTTGTACTCTGCCACGGAGCTGTCCGACAGCACGGTCACGTTCAGCTGTCTCCGCTGCAGGCAGCCAAAGACCTACGAGGGACAGAAACACGTCAGCGGCCTCACTCAGCATCGCCCAGATTTTATTTAGGTCGTTGCTGTGGCGAGGTGGGATCAAACGGGGGGCCATACGAACCTACCTTTTCCGTCCACTGAAACAGCTGGTCTTCTGCAATGTAGCAAGTCACCTGGCACATCAAGACCTTCAGGGAAAAGAGAGCGAGAGGCATGTGATGCTACATTGAAACGTACAAACACTTGGAGGATGTAAGAGCAACTGAAAAACAGAAAAAAGGATGATTTTGCTGTTGGATGACACACTGAAAGCATGGGCGGGCAGACAGGAGGATATCATGCTTCGCTTTCAGGCAAAGATCGTCTTCATTATTGGGTTATTAGCCAATTAATTTCCTGGAGCATGTGTTTGCTCTAGCAATAGAAAACCTGGGCTCAAATGTCTTATTTTGTGTAACCAAAATAGTAATAATGAGTAGTAAATAAACTGACACAAGAAACAGAAAAGGAGTTCATTTTTACATTTAAGATGCTGGGATGATCAGGTTTGCTTGACTGAAAAACAGTAAAGCCATTTTCAAAAGAAATGCCTAATACCTCTTCCAAATTGTCTTATCAGAACAGCTCTCTGTCGTACGTACTCTGACACGGACGTTCACACCTGGGTCCCTGTACTACTATCAATAGTTTATACAAGCACAATACCAGATGCATACTTATAAAAAAACACTTTCCAACCTAAAGACCCACCTAAATCATCATGAAATATCAAGGTGGCATAAAAGGGATTTTACTAGTCAGCAATCTATAAATTGCCGGGTGGTTGCTGTGGTATCTGCCGTGCACAGCTGCTAAATACTGCGTGAAAGTCTTCTCCTTCAGCTCCTTAAATCCCTGCAGGCGTTGCGTGATAAATCTGACACTGCACACACGCCCGTTTATCTTGATTAAAATCAAGTGCAAACATCAGGCTGAGAGGAAAAATGGAGGTCGACCGACAGTGGATTTTTTGAAATAGTCGAAAAATCTGCTCGTACCGATTGACCTGCCAAATATTATGACATCGTCAGGAGTTATTCACAAGGACATATAAGCTATCGTCCAATATCGGAACAATAACAATACTGCACGGATAATATAGTTTGAGAAATGTAGAATTGGCAATTTCTGAGAGAAAACAAACACAAACAACTCAATGCTCATCAGACTGTATGGTGTGAACTCGGGGAAGAGACTAACCACTTACGGCTTAGATATTTAAACGTTTGCTGTTGTTGATAATGGCAACCCCGACTCTCTACTGATGTGCTCCTAATATGCAAGAAAAATGAAACGGATCAGCAGCCAGCTCATTACGTCTAACGCTTATAAATCGAGTCCGGCTTTCCGTGGGATAAATCGGACAGATACTGCTTTGCTCGGTGTGTCACTCACCGATGGGTTGTTCTTGTGTCTGTAGAAAACACATGCCGACTCCCCGCCTGTTAGCCCTGTGTCGGCCCGGCTCCTCTCGTTCCACATGGATGCATGACCCACTGCGTCCCAGTTCTCGGAGGTGAGAACGTACACGGACAGAAACCCTGCGAAGACAGTTCACAGCCTCAATTTTGATTTCTTTGCTAGAGTTTTATTTTGTTACATAAATATGTTTTATATATTATAAAGTATGTAAAAATAATTATATAATAAACACACACAGATTTGGATTGAAATGATAGATTGAAATTATCTGTTTTTAGCTAGATTACCTGGTACAAAATGAATAATTGTTTTCCTATCAAGGTTATCTATACACACTATAAGTTAATGCGATTGATTTATTTGAATGTGAAACGTAAAACACAAAAGTTGTCTCATTGTCTCTGATAGACGATGCATTTCATTGTGTAATTTTGTGTAACAGATCATACCCGTTTTTAGATCAGGCTGAGGGCAACAAAGAAGAAAAAAAAGGTATAGAAATATTATAAGAAGAAAAAAACCAGTAGTGCGATAATGGACAAGGGCAGTGGACTCTGGTGCGGATTCCGTGGTCAGCATAGCAGCTTTAAAGACCTTGTGAAGGATATTTTCCATTATATTCAAAAAATGTTATGGAGAATTCAATCACTGGATTAATTGAGAAATGTCATCACCGGATTAATCGGTAAAGAAAATACTGGGTAATGTTAGAACTTCTGTTATTAATGGCTGGCGCATTAAATTGACATTCTGCAGACCAATTACATTAAATGGAGCATCATCAATGTTAATAGTTATATTCACAAATAGTGCATACAGAATGTAGCTTTATACATATTAATAGAACCTGTAGATTAAAAAAGGGGTACTGATTCAAATGTTTAACAAATTGTGTTATTACTAATCAAAGTATTTTCATATTTATTATAATCATCTTTGTGTAATCTCAGAGTTCCTTGACCACTTTATGTTCCAATTTCCTCTGAGGGAACATTAAAGAGTCCTCTGACCGGTAATAATAGTGAGAGTTCTGCTAGACGGACTCATTACGGGTCATGTAGCGGCCTCTTACTCGCAGCGTTGTGTCCCACAGCGAGGATGAAGTCGGAGCACTGCAACTGGTTTCCAGACTTCAGCGACTCAGCGACTTCAGGGCTCCAGTGCAGCTGAACCTCCCTGATGAATGGGGGACACGGGTTAGAGTAGGAGGAATAGTTATAAGAAAGTACCTTGAAAATACAAATTTCAAGATTTTAATATTGGATTCCATGTGGGATGCAAGTACCTTAACCAATTTTCACTTCCTAATCAAGAATTACTGTTGGTCTTCCAGGTGATTGAAATCAACTTTTGGTCATACTATTCATTTAAGTAACTCATTAAGAATGATATCAATCCTCTCCCAACAATACCACCACAAAACATTATATTGGCTCAAGTAGTTATTTTATACTAACCCACAACATTTAAGAAGATAACACTGCCTTAAACTGACACATGTGAGATACCGAATTAATTATCTCACAAGAGATGCGTTTCTTTTATTTAGCCTGCTTACTTTTATATAAATGGGGTGGACAGAATAAGTGCAGTACTAAACACTGCAGGTCAACGGCATCCAAAACTAAAGGCAACAAAATGATCACGATATGTTTCGTCTATCGGACACTGAACCAAAGCTTAATTAAATCCTATATAATGCAGGTGGGATTTGCTGATTTTTTTTCTTCTTATAAACTACATTGCTAGTGAAACACTCAATCTCCACATAAATATTCAATTAAACCAGCTTATGTTAATATGAAATATGGAGGGGGGGAGTGGCTGAAATTTCACGTGTCAGGTTAGCTAGCTTGAGCTTCCGTATGATGCTAACTTAACTAACTGTTTAAGTTATGGCTTTTGGGACAAACGTAGTTTGTAATTGCGTGTATGAGGAGCACTATCCAACGTTACGTCCAAGCAGTAATTTAAATGATTGCGTTATAACTCCACAGGATGAGTCAGCACAGACAGCCATTAATTAGCTTTAATAGTCTAACGTTAATATTTGCATCCTTTCCTGCCTCGATGCTAGAAAATAACGTTATCCAACGGCTAACTGTTAGCTACCTCTTTTCCTCCAGCTCTCTGCGGATCTCTTCATCTTCTTCGTTTTCGTCGAGCTCCTCGTCGTCTTCCTCCACGGCCCGAGAATACACAGACAAGACTTCACCAAAAAACGTCGCCATGGTCACTTCATTCACTGGAGGGAAAGCGAAAGTTTAGCTAGCGGTTCGGTTCGAGACCGGCGGCCGTGACATCCGCAACGTCCCTTCAAAGTAGAAGCTTCTCATCCGGTGTCCTTCACAATAAACACCGCACTGAGACAAACTATAATTTAAATATAATAAGATAAGACTATATTTCTGCTTGGAAATAACATCTAACAGAATCAGAAAGACCCATGGAACTACCTAATTAATTAAATAGCAAAGTGAATATTACACAATGTAGGTATGACAACTGTACAGTATTTACATTACGAAAACAATCAACAATATAAATTAATTGTGGAAATGTTGTGCAGAATATGTCCAATAATAAAACTTCGAAACTCTAATCAAATATATTAAAAACTAAATAAACTAAACTAAATAAATAAACTAAAAGACCACCGTCAAAGTCTCATTGAACTATTACAAGAAATAACAAACAATTTGCAAACAGTAAGACAATAGTGCAATGGTACAGACTGCAAAGGGTAATGTGCGGTTGTTTTATGCATGATGTAGGTGAAAATGACTGTACATTGCATTTGATTTTATTTTTGATAGATGTCTACATGCTGAAAATGTAAACAAAAATATATAATACTGCAGCGGATGTCTATTTTGCAAGGATTGTTCCTGACACTTAATAGTAGCCTGCCCAAAATGCACAGAAACCCCAGTTGAGCGGCTTAAACAAACACTTTTCATGCACACAAAGACATTCAACTCTACACAATCCCTTTGGGGGGCTCAAAGCCATAAGCCATGCATGAGCACTGCCTGCCAAATGTATATCAGCCAGAGCTGCACATTTGAATTAATTAATCATTTAAGCCCTGTGTCTCTCCGGTCAATGCATGTGGTGTGTGGATATACAAGGCATATAGGGCCGTAAGTATGGCACATGATTAACATAGGAATGCCTCACATGCTATTTTGGGCCCCTGTGTCAATTAGGGGTAAACTTGGCATACCACGTGACTCCACCAGCTTCTTTGTGGGAATACATAATTAACATGAGTGCAAGAAAGCAGGGGAACTTAAAGGATGCTGGCAGATCATTCAGTAGATCTGCTGGATGGAATCTTAAGCCAACTCATGTTAGTCCAAATAGACCTCAAGTTGACTGCCGAACATTCATCCTTTCCATTGTTTTGTATAATTTATTTCACAATGCCAGTGGAGATGAGGGACAAACTGAGACGTGATGACATCAGCATGGGCTTGAAAAAATACTTCATTGTCGCAGGGAAAAAAATGCCGACAAATGACAAATTGGATCGCAGGGCAAAGCCAGGAGTCGAATAGAATAAGCTCTAATAGCCGAGCAATGCAATAGCGTAGCAAGCAACCATACGTTTTTTCCTCTCACAGAGCAACATGCTAGGAGGAGACTGCTGTAATTATAATAGATAGTGGAAGGAGAGATCGAGCAAAGGTGGGGGAGATGTTATGTAGGTTAAAAAACACTAAAGATTCTTGGCTCAAGACAACAAAGGATGGATGTCAGGACAAACAGACAAACAAGTGTTACATTGTCATTGACTATCAATGCAGGGAAGAGGACAAGCAGAGGAAAAAACTTTCAGAATAAGAATGTCTTGATCCTTAGGATTGGGAAAGTCGCTGGCTCCATCTGTCAGTGTGTCCTACACTTGGATCAAGGGTACCAGAACCCTCCCACCGGCCGGACCGCCATGCTGGTTGGCAGGCAGGGACATGCAGAAACAATTAAATGGGAAGTGGCTCACTTACTGTATAAAAAAGCCCCTCTCTTAATGTCCTTTTCCGATGCCATCTAACCCTGAGATTTAAATAAACCCAGCCACGAGGTGGCAATTTAACTGAAGATTGGCTTGAAAAGCAGTTCGCAATCGAAATATCAGAGCAGGAAGAAGCAGTCGAGCATTAATATGAGGAAGAAGGCAAAGATGCAGGATATTTCCACCGCAGCCACCATGTCCCTTTAAACACAAACTATCGAACTGGCAGATCACCGTGGGTTTTACTGAGCAAGGCCATGCTCCCTCACTGATGACATTTTCGTATTCAGACAAGGCCTTATAGTAGGCGGTCTAATATGTTTTGTGGCGATCTAACTTTTTACAGGTGTAAGAAAACTTGAGCTTTATTTTACTTCATCGTTACATCATTTGTTTCCTTATTAGCAGTTGTCACAAAGCGGTAGAATATTTCACACACAGATGCACCCACCTACACACCCTCACGCTCACTCGTAGGGGTAATGTTAAAGTGTTCACTCCGGCTGAGCTGCGTGTCTGTGGATTGTGGGAGGAAAAGAAAAAAAGCGCTGGGAGGATGTCCCACGCATACACACGCAGAGAACATGCAAAACCCCACACACGGAGAGGATCAGTTGCTTAGGAACCGAATTGTTCATCAGCTGAGGGTGTGATCGCGTCTGAGCAAAGTGTGGGTTTAATCATGTGAACTTGTGTGTGAATGCTTGCAGGGCTCCGATGATGCTCATAGAGCCTGGAGGTGGGTGGAAAAGGTGAGCAGCCGCTGCCGCTGATGTACCATCCACCAGCTGAAGGAAAGATCGATAGAACAACCTCAGTGAGCACGCTGTGAAGAACACGCTTTTTAATAAAGTTATTTATAAAAACCAAGGATTTGAATGGTTTTCAGAAGGGAAACAGTGTGGATTAACCATTTAACCATTTAAAGACTTCTTATTATGAATCCAATATTTAATTGTTTTAGATGTTTTTAATGATGTTTTCATTGCGGCTGCTAATCAAGTCACTCTTGGGTGATATAATTGATATTGGCAATAATAATACAACAAGGAAAAACTTAAGCTCAATCACTTTAACTTTAAGACATCACTAAAACTGTGTTAACAGTATGCTATATACTGTATAGTGGTGGAATGTAACTATATCTACTAGTGCAATTTTGTGGTACTTAAGCCTTCTTTTTTTTAACCGTAGTTTTGCCATTTTCTGACAGCGTGGGAATGTTGTACTTATATGTTGAAAATGTTTTGCTTTGCATTTGGATTAAAATCACAAAATGAAAATATATAAACGGTAATATATTTATCTCTCCTTCTGAGAAAGGTTTTCTAGCCTGACATGTTCTAAGTGAGCTAAAATATGTATTTATTCAATGTCGGGTGTCCTGGTCACGTTGTGGCTAATGCAGCGGCCACGGTTCAATTCATGTCATTTCCCTCGCTCTCCATCTCTCCGCCTCTGCTGTCACCATTAAAATAAGCCATTTACAAGAGGAGCAAAGCAGGGAGGGTTTAGGACGCTTAAATGTGAAACCCTCAAATGATAAATCCACACACTTTATCACACGTTAGCGCTCACTGACGGGGTCATCGTGACAAAAAAAAAATCTGTTTGTGGAGAGACATTTCCTCTCCCTGGGTCTCCTCCATTCTATTCTGAAGTAATTTATTTTGGGCACAAAAGGAAAGTTGGCCTGTCTGTGTTGTGCGTGCACGCGTGTGTGTGCGTGTGTGTGTGTGTGTGTGTGTGTGTGTGTGTGTGTGCATGAGTGCATGCATGATAAAACTGGATTTTGTGTAGTTCATTAGAAATTCTGCTGACAAGAGACTTGGTGTGAGCGTGGAGGGAATATCAAGAGGATTGCCGCTGCCTGGAGATGGCCTGCAGCTTTAAAGATATCAGTTCCCTCTTATGGAGATACACAAAACACACACACACACACACACACCCTGAGTGTACATCAATATATGCTTAGCATTCAGACCCACAAAGCTTTCTCATTACAGTTAATAATCCTGATTAACGCAAGCTGCCGTCCAAGAGGCCTGGCCCTGGAGGAGAATGGAGGGGCTCAATAATCGGCAGATACATGATGCGTCATTAGGAAAGAGAAGAACGTGGTAACAGTAGCAGGCTATAATGAAACTGACACTGGTGGAAAGTTCCAACACCCAAGCGCCGACCTCCGAAGGACATTTACTCGAGTACTGTACAATTGGAGGTACTACTTTGGACTTCTACGTTTAAAATTGGGAAATTTGACTCCATTACATTAATCTGATAACATTAGCACTAGTAGCTTTCTCAGTGAGATTCATAATACAGAATGTAATCAACAAATACAAACTATGAAGTAAAATAACACAGGTAAACATGATTTCCTGGGGAAAAAAAGATACCCAGCATTTTAGTCTAAATGCAGCTGCTTTAATAAAATGATGATGACATTAAGGCATAAATTATTATGATCGAGTAATCTAATATTTACTTTTCTGAAACGGACCACTTTGGACAATGCATAGTATTAATTTTGGCACTTTATGTAAATGTTAACTATTACTTTTGCAGAAGTACCATATTGGGTGCAGGACTGTCACTTGGCACAAATATTTCATGTTATTGCTACTTTTACTTAAGATCTGAGCACTTCTTGGAAACTTATGGTCTTCATTCAGACCGTTGAAAAACATTTACTGCTGCTATAATACATTTTTTGTACAATCGATCAAAGGACTTAGTGTAATAAAACCCACAGAGAATGATTCCCTGCAGCTCTACAGCGTGTTTTCAATGTCTTTCAGCTAAACTTCACCCTTGCGGTTCCTTTTCTAATCAACCTTGTTTCCAGCTTCAGCGGGCTGCGAAAAAGAACCGAACAAAAACTGCTGTTAGGCGATGGTCACGTAGCACGCAGTGTGCAGAGGTGTGAAATTGGACAGGGGTTTAAACTTCTTTCTCAAGCCTTATTTTTATTCCTCACACAACTAGAGGGCAACACCAGGAGGGCCTTCAAGGACACACTGTCTGACTGTGTGAACCATGATCTCCATTTGTATGATTAATTATGGACAACAAGGATACGCGGCTATAAAGCTCTTAGACTGACTTAATCTGTTTAAAGAAGGCTTGACTCCTTCTGCAATGTTACTCCAGGGATTCCTGCTATGGCGGCAAAGGCAAGCATGAGCTTCAACGTGGGTCAGTTTGACCCGGAAAACTGCAGCAGACCTGTATGAATATTAAAATAAGTGCAATAATCACTCTCCATTTAACATGTGCCAGGATTTAAACTGTGCATGAATAGTTAAAATAAATCTTTCAGTATGCACTCATCTTCAGTGAGTTCATCATCCTGGGAGCCTCTCTTCTTCCGAGGACATTCATTTTTCATGGAGCCGCGCTGCTGATGGAGTATGTCCTCAAGTATCAGGTTGGCAAAATGACTGTGACAATCTTACCAGCTTCGTGGTACCAGCATGAAGGGCGAAAAATGACTCAACGGGCTTCAGGGGATGTAAGGTGGGAATAATAATAATAATATCATTTTAAATTAAGAAGCTTAGTACGGCTCCTTCATATCTAGACAGGGAGCGGGTTCTCTTCACAGAGTCCGCTGTGTTGCACCGCCATGTTTCTACGGGTATTGGATAACCAGTTTCAAAGTGTGTTCCGATTATCATCAATGCATCTGTAACTGCCTAACAAAATTGTTTAAAAAACATTCCCGAACCTCAAACATGCTGTAGGTTAGAATTTAGAAAGGGCCTATTGAACTTAATCCAGCGTTTTGCAGCCTTGTTCAGTATCGACAATGACGTCTGGCAATGGAGTTGATTATCTGGAGGTGGTCAATGTCTTCTTTTAGGTGCTGTGGCAGCAGCTGACGCCACCAGAATCGGCAAACATCCACATCAGGAAGGAGGCGCAGCTTGAACCCCTGTCGGAGTTGTCCTGTAGATGAAAGTACCGAGCATTACGTCACACCTCCTCGGGCCTTTCCGGATGGAAGCCACTCCTTCCTCACAGACTGAAATACCTCAGTGACTTCAGCATTTGATTGATTCATATCAGCTGCTCCTGCTGAGTTTGGTGAAACCGGAGTGTTCTATGCGAGGGGGAGCGTGTTGTTTCATGATTATATATGATTAAATTAGTTAGTTTAAACCTGATCTATTCGCAAGCTATAGATGAAAGACAAAACTGAGGGAGAAACAAAATGCGATTACAAATCTGTCTCTGACTTCAGCACCAGGGACAGCGGCGTGGATTTATCAGCACGCGATGTTTCAGCGCCATGGCAGGGCACGTAGATTCCAAATGGCTCAGACCTAAGTCAGATAAAGGACCAATGTGTCCAGCAGACTAAACCCCTGTCGCGCCCCAGCAAAAGGGGAAAAACTGCCCTGTGGGAAATTAGGAAAGAAATTGCTGAAATGGGCTGCATTTTCAACCAATTTGTGAGTTTGAAAGATTACAGGACCTACAAACCCATGTGGTTGAAATGAATGTTTGTTTTCTGGGAAAGAGAAGAGACACGCAGAATGTCCTGGATGTTTCAAGGTAGGCCAAGGTGTGGCCTCGTTGTAGATACGGCCCTTCAATGCTCACACTTCTATATCTGGAGTTCATGTCACAACGCCTGCAGCGATCTTCCAATCAGGGAGGAGCTGAACTCGATTTGGTTTGCATCTAAATTGACGGTTTTCTAGTTTTCATCGTTTTCTTAATTCTTAAGTTGGTTGGTTTTAAGGCATGTTGCAACCACAGCAGGAGACATTGCCGGGTCTATGAGTGACATTCTTTATTGTAGGGTAAGGACGAGCCGTTTGGTCTGGAATGAAAGCGATACAGAGATGAGGATGGGACAGATGTGATGTCTGACATTTCAGTTTAGAGGGCAGAAATGTACAGCACACCAAAATGATGTTAAGCGATTCTCAGATGTTAAGTTGTGATTTTTAAGATCAACTGTGATGAAGTCAATCATAAGTTTGGTTCAAACAAAAAAACAATTGGCAAACATTATTCACACCCTTCAGTCTTAAACGCTTTAATTGCAGCGTTTGACTGGCCACACCCTTAGGAAGTCCAGGGAATTTACATTATTCATTATTCGTTAAAAGTATGAAGTGAATACATATTGATTTAAAACAGCGATAAAGGGAACATAATCACTGTCTATATTTGGACCACATTTAATGGGGGGGAAATAGAACCTTGCCAGCTGACTAAACGGGACCTTTAATGCAGCTGCAGCTCCTCATTCAGATGCTGAGTGGAGCAACCGATGGTGGGAGGAGGGAACGTTTCGGGGAAGAACCAAACCACGACTCTTTTCGTGTTTAAGGAAAAAGAAAAAACAACGCCCTTCGATGCACACTGAGGGATTTCCCCTCAATACCAACATCATTTAGCAGGAGCAGCGCTGTCCTGGTCGCAGACATTGCTGCAATCAACTGAGTGATCGGCGCTCAGCAGCAGCATCTCATTGCATGAAATGCGTCACCGTGATCCGCTTCTCCCATTTACACACATCGGCTCTCCACTCACGGACCGGGCTGCGAACTGACGATTTCATCAGGTAAGATGTCTCTTTATTTCAATGCAAAGGCGCTGCTAATCATCGGACTTTAGTGTGCCAGAAACCTGTTCTGAAACGGAATTCTGTTTGGCCATTACCTCACAGGCCCGCACATTAAATAGATGATGCATTGTCCCCACTCTCCTAGCTGTGTTGAAGTCATTGAAATGGCTCTTTTATTTTCTTCTTCCCAATGACCATGAGTATATGCTCTGAAGGTTGGCAGGTCTTTATTTAAAATTGGGATTTTGAGTCGTGTTTGGTACTGGTCCTGCTGATGGAGCTGGACCGGTTCGTGAGTGTGTGTGTGGGTGTTGGGAGGGGAAGGGGGGGGGGGGGGGATGTCTGATCGATCCGATAGGTAGCTACATCTCCAGCCGCAGCTGGATGAGCGGATCTCACGGCTCTTTTGCTTTTCGGTGCAGGTAACCACATGGTGTCACCACGCTGAGCCCCGCAGAGTAGGTAAGAAGGCTACTGGGGGTCAGAGAGACCAGCGTTGTCCGGGGAGAAAACGCGGACCGGATGACAGCCAGAACCTCCGAAGCCTCCGGACCGCCGGTGCCGTTGCACCGCTGTCACGGGGTCTTCCAGGCCCACAACGGCACCTGCGCGGAGCAGATCAGCTTCTTTCCGCCGTTCTCCTCCACCCTCGCGCTCCTCGTGCTGGTGGCCGTGCTCGCGGGGATCGTCCTCGTTTCCCTGGCAACGTTCCACTTCCACAAGAGGAAGCTTCGGAAGAGGAAGATCCTGCGCGCCCAGGAGGAATACGAGCGCGACCGCCGCAGCCCCGCGCGCGCAGAGCCCGCGAGGCCGTGCGTCATCGTCCGACCAGCGAGGCGCGAGGAGGAGCGACCCACGTGCCGGGACGAGGAGACCGGGGACGCCGGGGACGCCGGGGACGCCGGGGTCGCCGCGGCGGCAGCGGGGGGTCGAACGAGCGCCGCGGGAGACGGTTCCTCTTGACTGTTCACTCGGTGCCACTTCAGGGAATGAGACTGTGGAATAAACAGGAGAAGCAATAAGGCACAAAGAACTCCCAGCCCCGTCTCCGCTTAGAACCATGTTAGTGCAGATAAGTCGGCCCGCAGTACTGACTACATTGGCAGGTAGGATAGTCACGTGGCCACACACCTTCCTAATACACTATTTAGCCACCGGTAACTCCTTATTGGGGCTGTATAAAAGTATTTGCCTGCTTTGACTTTTGGATCTCTTCCTCTTTCCCGGCCTATAGAACGTTGTTTAAACCACAGGGATGTTTAAACTGTTAAACCTTCCAGAGATGTGACACACGGTTGGGTTTAAATTATTTAGAGTTTGGTGACACAAAACAGACCACATTGGCTCGCTGATCTTCCTTGGCATGTCTCTCTGACACACTACCAGTATGTAGTTAGACTATAATGGATGTTGTGGTGCTGTTAGGCAGTGCAAGGCTGCATATAGGCTGTAGACTATGGCTTATTTGTTCGGTAGTATGTTTTCCTTCAATTAAGTGACTTAGCATTTTTGCCTCAAGTATACGGTCCTCCAATGTCTGTTAGACATCTGTAGGTAGCTCTAGTTAGCCCGACAGGCTGCAAGATTCTTTGCTGTAGTGATGCACACAATGTTTTTTTATTTATGTGTCAGATAGTAATTCTTAGCGCTAATACAGTATTTTGATTTTTGAGTATTTGGGCTATAATGTATTCTCTGACATGTAATCAATTGAGAGTCCTTCCGACAGAGGGTTTCAACTTTAAGCCCGTCTATTTCTTTTTTATGCTTCATGTTGTATCCTGGTGGGTCGAAGAGAAGTTCTCATCTATTATATGAATTCACTGTAAATGTATATCATCATGAGAGCTGGAATGTTTTACAGTATCGTCATCTTTCTGGAGTTCATATAATCTGCCTTATCAAAGGAAATATGTAATAAAATGAAGTTTATAAATAAACACTTACGTTATGTTAAGCCTTCAAATGTGTCAGTTACGTAAAACACGTGTCATCTGTTGACTATTATTTAAGAAAAATCAGTTGGCCACAGCTACAAATCGATTGGTAAAGATGTTCCTAATATAATACTGCATAACATTATATATACATGGAAAATGTTTGGATGGATTTGCATGACCTCAGCATGGATGACAGCCAGAAGGACAAATGTCCTTCCTGCGGGAGACAGAATTTGCATTGAGCATGGGGCATCGAAGAGACCACTTTACCAAAGAATCGTTGCTTACACAATTTCCACCCCCCATGTGACCATTAAAAGTACATAAAGGCCGGATGTGGAGCCACGTATATTGAATACAGAATCAGATCCGCCGCATATAGAACGTCTGCCACGTAGGCGCCCCATCAATCTTCCATTGGGATTTAATGACATGAAGGTTATGCATAGAAGTATCACCTCTAATCCCAACGTCTCCCACATGATGACACCCGAGCCCGTCTTGTTGGAGGTCAGTGGAATTGAATCAGCGTTAGTCAGTGTGTTGGCCAGGTACCAGGACACCATGTTCCTCATCGTACCCAGCAAGATAGAGTCTTGGGAATATGAAGCAGCCTTTTGGCACGGCTACTGCCCTGAAAGATGCAGTGACAGACTGCCTGTCTATCTCATTGGCATAAGTGCAACACAGTGAAACCATTTATCTTTGCGGGAAACTTGGAAGCAAGTCAACGAGCGATGACTAATGCGTTTTACGTTCAAACGTATGTTTATAGGCCAGGATCTGGGACACCTTAAGTGTTTTCACTAAATAAATAAAATGAGTGAGTTTCTTTTCGCAACAACACGGTGTGTATAAATGATCGTTCAAAGCAACCGAGACCAGGTACACCAGGTGTCATGACTCATTACACTGTTGTATTCCAACCGTCAAAGTGGAAATAGACATACTTTCTCACTACCTCTCTGTGAGATACTTTTCGACCGGCTGAAGGTGGCGTTTGTAGTTAGGAAGGGATGAAGGTCAGTGGTTTGGGAATGGATGAGGATTCAGGGACGGAAGGAGGTCAGAGGTGACTAGTTGCTGGGATGGATTGAGGTCAGGAATCACTGACCCGTGGAGGCTGTATGAGCAGTAAAGGTCCGGTAGGAACGAAGCAGATCGGAGGTCGGAGCTTGGGAAAGGACAAGATGACAGAGGGGTGGTCATTAGTCGTGGAAAGATGAAGTGGGACCACAGTTATTTAGTGTCACACTTAGAGCTGCTTTAGAAGGAGAGAAACAAAAGGTAGAGCGACTTTTGTGCGGCTGAAGCTGGCTTTGGGAATAGCCCAGTTCTTGTGTGTAGAGCCTCATTTAGAATTAATGAGGCCAGTTCAGTGTGTTGTTGTCCCACGGGGTTCTGCTCCTAAGTGCTGCAGAAAGACTTACGTTGGTTGGCCAGTGAGTGGATCAGGTCCCCCCAGGCTGTTTATTATAGTATTGTCATGGTTGTGGGTAATGTGGGTGCGACGCCTCAGGCAACTCGTAGTCAGTTAGCACAATTTATAAGCAATGTGAGCACTTGCGATCCAAAGTGAATAAAATCCTGGTCTTAAAAAGTGCTAAAATATATATATATAGCTTTAATCACTTTCCTTAACCTTCATTTCTTGGCCCACCATGGCCAATTCCAGGACAACATTTGCATTTTTAGTGATTTTAGTGTTTTACCAACACTATTGGTCAGGATCGGTGTTGAATTCACAAGCTGTGTTATATTTTGTGAGATGCGGTTTGGACTCCCTATGTTCTGAAATCATTTTCTAATGAAATAGTTTGAGCACTCACTGTATTCCTATTATATTATCTTTTCAGTCTGCTACTGATAATGATATTCTCAATTCTGTGGAGTATTATGATCAAATTTCAGAGACGCTGTGGTTCACTCTCCAACTTGTCCTTCTTGCTCGCTTTGGCATCATAAAATATCCAGTATGAGTTTTGTGCCCAGTGAAACTAAACAAACACGGTTCTATAAATTATTGCTACGGGAAACGGCAGATTTGTGCACAGCAGGTGTTAACCAAGAGACTGTTTGAGGCTTTGCAGATTTGGGCCTCCTCCTCCAAAAAAAAAAAACACACACACAACTCAACTCAGGTGGTTCCTGCAAGGCCCGGGCAGGAAAAGTACCAGCTTGACTAATTAATGGGTTCCCGGTTGCACGCAATATAGAAGTAACACTGACAGCCTGCCAACCTGCACACTACGGAGCATCAGACTCCAAAGGCCCACACTTTAACAAAAACAACACGGATGAATACTAAATATTTCCTCAGGCGAGGTGGGTGGGTGAGGCTCGCGTCCAGTGACAGCTCACTCATATCGATGAGACTTTGTCCTCGACTTTACGGCCCACTCAGATTATTCCTCCGGGCTGCATTAGCAGATTGGTTCTGGGCTCCGTGGCTGAAGTCACACCAATGACAAATGGCAGGTCATCGTCAGGAGAGGACACCGCTGCTCCCATTGTCACCCATGTCGTCAGGGTGCTGGGCGGATGATTTGTCGCCACCAGCATGTGTTTATATGCAGGTCCAAGCCGGGGCCGCACGAGCACAGTGCCAGGAACTGAGAACTAAGCTCTTCCACGGCCGCGCCGCAGACCAGAGACGGAATAACAAAACAGCCCGTTTTAAAGCTGGTATGGTTTTTTTTTCTTCTTTCCCCACAGTGCAATCTTAATTCCAAAGCCTTCTGTTACGTCCATCCCATGCGTGCAGAGCTCTTTTCATTAATTCTCCTGTCATTTATACAGACCTTATTCGGACTTTGCATCATCACTGACGCAGGTAACGGGAAAACAGCACCGTGAGATGCAGCAGCTTTGAGGGGCTACGGTGGAGACAGACTTAATCAACAGTGGGTCAACAAAAGCAAACACAAAGAGGCTGATTGAAGCCAGATTGCTTATCCGTTGGTCAGGACGCCTAATATGCAAACAAACACGATACAAAAAGCGTAAGTTGGAGGCATGCTTGCATGGCTTTATTTGTTATGCTATATTTACACCATACGTGTGAGTAACGCACCAAACACGTTGGTTATAAAATGGCTGAATGCTGAAGGTTCTAGAAGTGAAGAGGGGCTTTAAGATGAGATAAACTGATGGATGGGGCTGCCACCTACCTGGTGTTCCTGCGGCTTAGTGTCCCATATAGTAATCCATTAGTGGTACACGGTTTCATTTTTTGGTTGCCCACCTCGGTTTATGGCACAGAGGGTAGCAACATCCAATTTTGTTCAAAGTGATGTTCTTTCTAATAAGAATCTAACGTCAGCGAACACGTGCGACCAAAAACTGCAGCCCCCCATTTCTTTCAGTAATGGTTTTTAGATTCCAGTGTCACAAACAATGAGGTCGGCTTAGAAAACCTGCTTTTTGTCGATAGAAAAAAATAATTCATTTTTGAAAAATACTAGAGAAGAGAGATCCTCTGCAGTCAAAGGAAAGTAATGAATGAACTAATGAATAATCATGTTACTTTGCAACTCCTGCATATGGGATTCAGCAACCGTTTGCTTATAAAGAAGTGATCTGAAGAGTATAGAGGTTTGTAGATTGCCTGCCAAGTTTTTTGCTAATTTAGTAAAAAGATTTACAATTTAAATTTTCTTTAAGCCACAGCTACGTCTTATGACATTTACCACAATTAAGTATTTCCTGCAAATTATGGAGGTATTCACAACCTGGAGATGAATTGCGAATTTTTTGGAGTAAACAAGATTTCTCAAAATAATATTTTTTCATTATCTGTAAAATTGTAAGAATGACAAAACTTTAAAAAAATTACATTTGAAGCAGTGATGACGAATGCTCCTCTCGTTTCTTTCTCTTCAACATTAATTCAAAGACCTGGTAGAACCGTTTCAAAATGGGAAAAGACTTTTGATACATTCCAGAAAGGGAAGTGAGTTTATTGTGGTTAGACGTTTTTTTCCCCCTAATTTAGAGCCATCGGCCATCAGAAAAAGAAAAAAAAAATCCACATAAATTCTAATTTAATACATTGAAGTATTCCAATATGCACAACACCGTCTCATATTGAAACATACAAACGGCCGAGTGAATACAAAAAAAAAAAAAAAAAAACAACTGATGAACGCACAGCCTGTAAAAAGAAAACATTAAAATAGTGTCCACTTTACATTTGCCCTCCTCCCCCTTTCTTCTGCTTGGGTTTCTTCTTCTTCTTGGCCGTCTTGCTCTCCGACTGCGTCGTCTTGCTCTTCTTGGCCGGGTTGGGCTGCGAAGCCGGCGCGCCGTCGGCCGGTCGCTTCTGCTTCGTTTTCTTGTCCCGCTTCTTTTTGACTTGTCCCTTGTCTGCCCCCGGTGTGACACTCGAAGTGGCCGGGCCCGCCCCCGCGGCGGCGGCGGCCGCCGGCTCCAAAATTGGAATGTCGCGCTTCTTACGCTTCTTTGTTTCTGGCAGGAAACCCTTCTTCTTCTTCGTGGGACCTTGCGGTAGGTCGGCCTCCTTGTCGGGCTTTGTCTTTTCAACTTTTGGTTTTCTGTGCAGGTGGAAACAAAGAGATCAACACGTTTAATAAAACATTCAATACATCCAACACATGCTCAGGCCATGTGCTTAACAACTAAATGTAGAGTTCCGGCTTTTTTATCGGTTATATGATTTTGTATCAGTTAGTCAGTTAGTTGGAGTAGTGATTTATCATTACTGCTGCACACTGGGGATGCACTAGTGTTGCTAGGATACAAGGGATTGTACAAAGTAGATTTTTTGTCAGGTGGCTCATACGAGTCATCCTGCACAGCCTGATGCATTTACCAATTTTCTCATGTTTTGAATTTTCGGTGAGAAACACTTTTTACTTTTTACGAGGTCGAAACCGGTCAAAGGAATATAATGTGCAACAAGCCTGGTTCTTCAAATTACACACTGCAAATGAAATTATAAAAAGGGAAACTGGCTTATGTTGTGTCATTGACACATGGTTCATCCACCAGCTGGCAGTTTTTTTTGTTTTTCCCTTCTCCAAATTGCCTCCCAAAAATCACATTAACGACAGCACTTCACACGATACACACGCACACACACACACACACACACAATAACTCACTGGACACCAAAGAGTTTCATCACGGCCCAGTAGGTGTCCTCCAGCTTGCCGCTCTTCTTGAAAGCGATGCTGCTGGTCAGGGACTGCAGGACCTCCCGCAGGGGCTCCAGGTCCACAGCCAGCTTCTGCAAAGAGCGGCCAGCACAGGCAGAGACTCGAGTCCGGACCGACACCACAACAAAGCGTCTCTCTCCGTCCGGAGGGGGACTCTCAACTCTCGCAGACGACAGACAACCCTACCTGACGGTGGACGCTCCTGACCACGAACTGACTGAGCTCCAGGGCTTTCAGCAGCTTCTCCTTCACCTCCTTGTTCTCGGCCGCGCCGACCCGCTGGAGACTCTGTGGGGAGGAAAGACACCGGGTTCAGACCGCTGCCCTTAACTGGCCTCGTCATCAGCCGACAAAGTGCTTTGCCATCGACCTCCTGATGGATATGATGCATTTCGACAAACGGTTACGGGAATGTTTGTGAGCGTTTTGGATGTGAAGGCAGTGGTTGGACTTCACTGATGAAATGGAAGTGATGACGTGGCGTTTTCGGGTAAGCAAATGTTATCAAAACGGTTTCACGGAAACTAGATAGATCTTTGACATTTGTTCCCGCTGCCGCTCACAACTACATTACAGTTCTAAAGTACATTCATTGAAATGTTTTAATTTTGTTGAACGTTGTTTGAAACGTTTCCGTTTTAACTACATGTTAATAAAACAAATTAAAGCAGCCGTTTGTGAGGTTTCTTTGACCTTTTGCAAACTTCTGACATTAGCATAACTCATAAAACGTCCTCCCTGAGTGCATTTGTTATATTAATGAATTTGGCTGGGATTTTGAGTGTTTCATCTTTTAAAAACCTGAATAGAGAGGAGTGTAAATTAGTCCCTGAATCGGCTAATGCTTCTCCTCGTCTGCGCGTGTAAACAGGCAACCGTTTACGTGGTTTTAATATGTTGGATTCAGATCGCTGTGCTGGCCACACAGATAAATCCATTACTAATTTGCTCAGGTTCTTTTAGTGTCGTATAAACATTGATGGAATAAGTGGCAGCTTCACTCAATTAAAAACATCTAAGCATTAACTTCTTATAGTAAAAGCGTTCATTGCAGTCAAATGTTTCTGGATACATATCACATTTTACGGCTTTGGAGGTTTAAGCTTGAGCAAATTTTCCTTTGTTTTCTCAACAGTAATGCATCTTATTCTATAGGCATGGAGACAAACGCTGAAACAACCACAGCAATTGAGAGAAGAAAAAAAAAAGTGACAGAAATGGACAATCAAAGAGGCCGAGAAAGCGCGTCTCCTCTATAAACCGAAGCTCCTCGGGAAGCACACAGGCCGCGTCGACCTACCGCCGCCAGCTGACCCGACACCGTCGCACAGATCTCCGTCCAGGGAGCGCCGCTCAGCAGCTGCTGAACCTCCCTGAGCTGCATCGCCCGCAACATCAGCATACAAGCTTGGCCCTACACACACAATGTCCATCAACAGGAATGTACACATGGCTTTAACAGTACGGCGAGCCGGTGAGAATCGGTGGGTTTCTTATACCTGTTGGTGAACTCGAACCCCAGATGTGATGTGCTGCACAATAGTATCCAACAGCTTCACACACAACACCTGTCATTATAAAACCACGAAGGCTGCATTAGTTATTGCTCGCCGAGCACCACACGATTGCGGGGGAGATGACGCCGCACTCACAGGGAACTTGGTGAACAGGTCTGTGAACATCTGGGCGCTCAGCGGGCTCTTCCTCTTGCCCATGAAGTGGCTCAGGGCCCCTTGGAAGATGGCGGAGACGCGGTCCAAATCCACGTTGCCCATGAAACTCAACTGCACAAACACAACACAATCAGGTGACATCTCAACAACCATTTCGCTGACTGTGATGACATTTTGTGCAAACATTCAGAGTCCTTAAACTATGACCTCTACAGATTGACAGATTTTGGTAGTGACTCTCAGGGTAAAAGAGGGACATGTTACTCAGGACCCAACTACCTCCTAAGCAATTTAAAGGAGTCAAAGAGACATGGAATGTTTGTGGTGTGAAGCTGGACACAAAATTGAGATGCAAATTAATCGATAATAAATTCTATCAACGTTCCAGTGATCTAAAAGACAGCAGCACCCAAAGTCGAGTGGTGAACGAATGAACAAAACAAATGAATGTGTGCGTGCGTGCGTGCAGACATACGTCTTGTGCTGCAGCCCCGCCGGCGGTCTGCTCCTCTTTGGCTTCAGCGGGTGGAGGAGCTCCTCGCAGCACTTTTACCACGTACAGAGATGCACTGCAAGGACAGTTCGACCTCAGTAAAATACTAAATCTCCTGAGCTAAAACTGTGTAGTTCTCAGACTGGATTTTTCAGTCTTGACCTTCGAAAAAGACTCAATGTTCACTATTCTACTTGGCTTTTGGAATAGTATTTTATGTTTTTTTTTAGTCCTCTAGACAAATGGATGTTATTTTAGATTATTTAGGTCATATCTAGAGGATTTGTTTTATACATGGGGAAAAAAAACACTTTAAAGATGGTTTTACCAGACTGACAACGGCAAGGGCAGAAGAAGACAAAGAACCATCTGAGAAATAAGGGAAGTCAATGGTAATAGAACTGGAAGCTCTGCATCCAAACGTGTTTAACCGCATTTCTTTTCCCTGCGAAATGAATGTTGAAATAATTGAATTCCCCTCAGAAAAACACTGAGGGAATTTATACCGCAGGTGCTCAAGATAGGAAGAGTGGATTGGAGTTTAATCTGTGTCATCTTTAATTTGTTTTTAAGAGGGCGGGAGCCATTTATCTCTGCCAAGGTTGGAATGGTTTTCGGGAAGTGTTTTTCCAACAACATTCATTTATAATGATTGAGATTATAAATAAATAAATATATAAATATAGAATTTGGCTGAGCCTCATGCACTTGTCAGCTCCTTGGTTAAAACAGCGAGTTGTACCTGAAGTAGTAGAGACAGACGGTGGAGTCGGACAGTTTCAGGGTTTTAGTCATCAGTTTGTCCAGCAGGTCATGGAGCTCCCCCTCTCTGTCACCGGCGGTCCTGCAGTAAACTTTGGACCTACACAGCTGGTTCCTGGAAAAACCACAGGCAACGATTTGATTTGGATTTAGTTTGGAGGATTTGAGGCCGTATTTATAGTCAGAGGCTCAAGTGCAGATTGAGAGAGAGAAAAACAAACGTTCCCAACATTTGAATGAGTGATGGATACAGACGCGTCTTACCTGAAGATATCTGCAACTCGACGGAGGAAGTCCTGCTCCTGCTGGTCGCTGCCGGAGCTCATTCCTCTGTTGATGATGGTGAGCAGAGGCTCCACCAAACAAAGAACCAGGGGGCTGCCGGCCTGCCGGGCCAAGAACACTTCCACCAGGTCCAAAACCTACAACGAGCCAAATGGGTGAGGTAGATACACATTCCACCAGCCTTTCTGCCTCGTCTTTTCACTGAGCAAAGGCTAAGCGAGGCTAAACATGACCTGGAGCTAGATCTGCCAATGAACACACAGGTCAAATCAGGCTTGTCCTCAAACTTGGCTAAGACCAGAACAAAACAAATACATTTTTCAAAAAGTCTCCAGCTCCAAGTCCCGGATCAGTTACCTTGATCTTAAAGTCCCGGACCAGCGTCTTCTCTTTCTGAATTTTGGTCTTTTCATCTCTTTTGGCCTCTGCATTTTTCTTGTGCTCCGAGAACAGGGTCGCCAGGCCCTTGTCCAGCGCCATCATGGCGTCATCATCCATCTCTTCATCACTGCTGCCGTCCTCCCCTGTGGCCTGCATGTACGGCAGGAGAGAGAGGACTTTTAACACAACGCATAGTGGGATCCTACACCCGCGTCTGTAGCCCCGAAACATCCCATTTTAGAGCTTAAAGAAGTACTAGACATCTCCTCGAGTGCCACAGTGCTAAAGTACAGAGGCTTCGTCCGTGGCAGATCAGAGAACATGAAGACCACGCCGGAAAACCCACCGGAGCATTCTGCCCGTGCAAGACCTTCATCAGCTCCATACGGAAATGTTGGTCCACCTTCCCTTCAGCAATCTCCCCCTCATCATCATCATCATCATCATCGTCATCGTCATCGTCATCATCGGCGTCTTCCTCGTCCTCCTCCATTGCTTCATCAGAGTCATCGTCTGATTCGTCCGACTTGTTTCCCTATTAGAGCCATGAGAGCACACGTTAGGATAGCAAGCGCATTTCCTAAATTAGCAAAAAAAAGAGTGGACTTATTTATTAAGCAAACTGAATACATTGAATGAGACGAAGATGATTTTTGTTGGTTTTTCTTTCTTTCTAGCCTTTGTTGAATCAGGACATTTCCCATTATGATTAAACAACCACTTTTTCCAGAGCCTACTGGCCAAGAAAAGCAGCAGCAAAGGTTTAGAGAATTAGCAAGAGGGGAACTGACCTCCATCTCATCATCATCTTCCTCATCTGCGATTTTCTTCTGGGCTTTGTCGTCGACGCTGACGACCAAAGCGCCGTCCTTGTCATCCTTCTCTGGATCCAGGACCTAAACAAACAACAATCACTTAAAAACTTTTCTTACAAACATCAGTGAGGACCGGCGCCGAGCTGGCAGGCGCTACTTACATCCAAGATGGCGGTGAGGGACGTTTTGGTGACATCGGGGCAGATGGAGGAGAAGACCGTTTTGCAGACGAGTCTGATATGTCGGCTCTGCTGGGACAGCAGGGACAACAGGATTTCCACCATCACATCCACCCATTCTGGCTCCTCCTCCTTTCCTGTACCAAAAGAAACAGAGCCACATTCATACACAACCAAGTCAATTTTGTCTAGTGGATAAAATCTTCTGGATCCGTTTCTTCTCAAGTCACATTAAAACACCTGAGGAAACTAAATTTTTCAATTCTGAAGCAACAGCATCAGAGTTTGTATAAACAACAAAAATGTGAAAGGCAGCTGGTGCACTTTCATCGTGAATGAGGCCCCACCTGGTTGTTTCTTCTTCTTCTTTTTCTTGGCATTCTTCTCCAGAGCTACGTCCACGCAGCTCTGGAGGTCCTTCATGATGTCCACGAGCTCTTCCGGCGCCTTTCAGAAGAAAGTTTTTGTCAGTCATCTTTTTTTTTTGCCTCTCCAATTACCAACAGTGCATCGTTATTGTTGCAATAACAACAGCACGGCTCTGGTAGCACGGCTCACCTTGAAGAGGTGCAATCCGACTAACAAGAAGAGCTGCTGGAACACGCCACTCCCTGGAGTCGGGCCTTTCTTCTCTTTTTTCTTCAGGTTGGCCACCGACTCCAGCATGCTGCGAGGGAAAAAACATGCAGCGGCACAGCTGTCAAAACAGAGTCCGCCTCTAAGGTACAACTGAACAGAAATCACTCGTCGTAATGTCACAATCGCTACGGTGGCTGTGTCAATCAGGAAGCATTAGGCTGCATCCTGCTATCTGCTACATCGCTGTCCTACCTGTCCCAGGCCTGTCTCTGCTCGGGGGTGAAGGGCGTGCTGCTCTGGGCGTATTTCGGCTGGCTCAGCAGCAGTTGGGCGTACTGGGCCATGTGGTAGATCCACATGGTGCCGTCGGCTGTGATGCCCAAGACGCGCCTACGGTTGGGTGCTGCCTCCCCTTCGGCCGGGTCTTTGTCCAGAGGCATGTGGTGCAGGGACAAGAGGAGTCTGGAGGAGGGCGGACGGACAAAAAGTCAGTAACAAAACCGTTGGGTCTTTCCATAAAACCGGGTTTACACTCTGGCTAACAGGTGGAATGACGGCAGATTCTTCAGATGTTAAGATGTCAACAATCCCAATTCCAGACAGAAAGCTGGCATCAGTGACTTACCCAAAGAAGGAACTGACAAGCGGTCCTCTGATTTTATTATCCAGCGGGATAGACAGCTTCCCCAACGTCTCTTCGATGTTCTGCGATGCCTTCTTGACGCCGAAGAATGCGTGGAAAAAGATGAATCTGGAAAAGAAAGACCAGCTGACGACCTTTTCTTCCATCCGACACCGATTCCTTGACTTTGCTCAGACAGCGGCAGGTCTCACCTGGCCACACCCATGACGAGGTCCTCCTGCTTCTTCACTTGGTTGTTGTCGATAATCGAGCAGAGCCGAGAGACGATCCACCTCCTCAGGCTGAATATGGAGTTCTCCTTCCTGAAGGAAGGCAAATAAACGGCGACGTCACAGCTCCATCCGGACAGATGAGCTCGACGGTAAGCGCCCCCGACAGCCGCGTTCACTCACTGCTCCTTCACGTCCTTCACGTCCTTCTGCTTGCGAGCGCTGCGGTCCAGCAGCTTGTCCAGCTGAGGCTGCAGGAACATTTTCTTCAGCCACTCTACGTACTGCTGCACAGCCTCGGGCTGGAGGTGCTGCACCACCCTCCACGTCGGCGGCATCACCAAGAAGCCGTTGCTGGACAGCAACGAGAAGGCCACCATCACTGCCAGCTGACGGTCGGCGTCCTGGCAGCCCTGCAGGAAGGCCGACACGTAGGCCTCCATCTCCGGCGCCAGCTTGAAGCGGCTTCCTTTCTGGGAGGGGAAAAATCATATTAGCCACCATTTCATGTGTTATCGGAAAACCTTTACTTGCAAAAACGGACAAAATGGGTTAATACGTATAGTAAAATAATGAAGTACACCTGATCAATGTTAAGCCACCATCAACAAAACAAAAGGCTGTTGAGGTGAAGGCAGTGACAAGCAAAATCTTGGCACTGCCAAATCTTTCTCTTTCCACAAATTGCTCCATCAATGACATCACTTTGAGACAATTAGGTATATTGTATGACATATATTAGCTTTAAAAACGAATTAGATCCTTTTTAATGCTTTAGTGCCAAACAAAGAAGGGCAATGAGGCAAAAGGTTTTGGTAGCTACGATACGAATGATGGAAAAACACTTGGAGCCGAGGAAGGCTGGCACTCTTAGCGAGAATAGACAGACGTTGTTCTAGCTGAAGTGGCATGATTACGGCTTTGAACGCAGACAGAATTACAGAATTTGCCAAAACAACAAAGACACATGGAGGACATTTCGAGTTTACATTCGATGGGGAAATTAAGAGTAAACGGGTTATTTTTGTCCACTGAGGACAGATCAACTCAGCATTTGGTTTTGGAGTTAATTTTAGGATAACTTAAAACTATCTCACATGGTCCTGAGCCCACTGACCTGAGAAGACGCCACATGCTCAGCGTAGAAGGTCATCACGTCTCCAGACAACACCTCCTTCAACTGGGCTTCCGACAGAAGGGGCAAGGCGCTGCCCAGCAGACGGAAGCTCAAGTAACTGGACACAAAACGGGACAACAGCAAGAGACGTGAATGCATTTCTGGGCAGGGCTAGGGGGCCAGACAAACAAGAGATAAACAAAAAGGGAACAAAAGCAGTGTGCGTTTTCTCTGTAGTCGATTAACGCCCTCAATTGCTGCCGTTAGGATGAATGTTTCTCGCCGCACTCACTGAGTGGGCCCCAGCGGCTCCTTTAGCAACATGCCGTTGATGATGGCGTCATCCCAGAAGAGCTGGAAGCTGTCCTCCTTCAGCGAGAGCTTCAGGAGGTCCAGGACAACCGGTGGGAGGAGACAGTCCTTCTTTGAGGACTTGGCCGCCATCTTTAACACCTCCGTCAACCTGCAGAACACAGCACGTTGCTTAGATTGTCCAAAGCATTCGGCAAGATTTATGTCAGCGGCTTATAATGTTAGCGTGGCAAAAAATATGTTTATTTGGGGTTCAAACTGCTTTAGATCAATGATCAATTCACCCGATCCAATTTGAAGTTGTCAAACTAGGCAAGCTTGCTTGAGTGGCAGAAAAAAAAGAAGAAAAAAAAAAAAAAAACTTACTTGGGAATGTTGTCAGCATTGATGATGGTAGAGAAGCCCAGCAGCTTCTTGAGTTTCTTGGGTTTGAGTGTCCGCGGAAAGCGCCGCAATGCTACCAGCAGCAGCTGCAGCTGCTCCGGAGTGCTGAACGCTGATGCCAGGTCAGTTTGCAGGGCGCTCAGCAGGACCTCCTCAAACACCTCCTCTGGGATCTGACGAAAAAAAAAAAAAACAACGAGAAGATAAATTAGGTAGATAAAACAAAGGCATCGGTACTCAACAGTGTTTCACAACCAAGTTAAAAGTTCCTTGTAATCCGATCTAAACCATGCATCAATAAAAAGGTGCAGGAGGAGCAGCGGTCACCTCGTTAAGGATGTCCGTCATGGTCTGCGTGGGCAGGTCCTTCAGGTGTTGCCTGTGCTGGCTGAGGCTCTGCAGGAGCTGCACACATCCCAACACCACCTGCGGAGTCTGCAGGAACACAAAGACGAGAGCTTAGAGGCCACAACAACCCTTCGCCGTTCAGTCCAGTTTTTTGTTTTTTGTTCACCGCATCGTTCAACCATTGGGAGAGACTGCTTACTTCAGAGATGCGCCCGGACTGATGGAGGGCGAGGACGCCAAACAGGTTTCCAAACGCGGCATTTCTGATGAGTTTCTGAGGAACACAAAGAAAAGCACCCGACTTAAAAGAGCCCATTCGTGAAGCCTTTCAAGGCCAACAGAGTAAACACCAAGATACTCACCTTTTTCACTGTCCGCAAATTGTGCTTTTCTTTTATTTGGTCTAGTATACTTTGCAAAGAGATGTGTTTGAATGCACCCAAGACCTGAAAAACAAGACAAAAGCGCATGTCATATGAAATATAATACCAAGTGAAGAGCAGTCAGTGATTTATTCAAAACGCATCACATTATAAAACGTTAGTAGGGGTGGTTGATGGTGAAGGCAATAAAAAAAAAAGAAAAAAACTCTGATAGCTTTGACAGCTTTGATTTAGGATTATTTTACACAAAAAGGTCAGATGTCTACAAAAACAAGTCAGCCTGAAACATCCTTTTGGGGTTGATGTGTTGCACGGGTTTTGATAGTCGTCTCCACTCACCTGCCCGAGAGCCAGGCTGAATCCAGGTCTCGCAGCCTCCCGTGTGTGGGCGAGTCCGTCCACCAGCCTTTTCAAGGAGTATTCCAACTCATCGGCCTGCAGGGCACCAATAACAGCACACCCAGATCCATCATTGGGGCTCGCTTATAACACTGTATGTACGCCCTGACAGTTTCATAACGGTCTACGGAATGACTTCCGGGTTAAGGTTTCACAGCTGTAGTTTCAAACAGATGTCGAATGTAACGGAGTACATTTACTGAAGTAGTGTTCTTGAGTACGGTTTTAAAATATGTGTTATGTTCTACATAACCTCATACACAAATATTATACTTTTTGATCACATGATTTAGTTCTTAGGTATTCAACACGACATATAAACTAAAAAAAAAACGCTTGTTAAACTATTTACTGTACGTCACGTTTTTGAAATATATGTATACCGCTGCCGCTAAATAACAAAAAAAAAAAAAAAAATTGTTTAGGAATGAACCCATCTGAACGTTTAGTAATGTTACATTTTTATTCACTACGACTTTAATAACTTCTGAAGATGACCACGCTGGGTCCTCGGACAGCTCCGCCTCACCTGGTCGTTGGTTTTCAGGTACTTAATGAGGTTCTCCAAAGCCTTGAGCCGGACCTCCTGGTCCGGTTTGGCCAAGTCCCAGAAGAAGTCGAGGAACACGCGGTTCTTTTGCGGTATTGCCGCCGGTTTGACCGGCTGCGGTGTTGTTACGGAGAGCTCCACCATGTCTACAGACATCTCAGTACGCCACCACAACTTCGGTGCATGCTGCAGAAGGAGGAAGGCACGTGTGTCGCTGCGCGGCAACTGCTTCCGGGTCAAACCGTTTTTTGTTCTTCGATTGCCCCTGAAAACTTTATTGAGGAATACAAACAAGAGTTTTACAGAAATACGCGACCCGTACTGTGATAAAACTAAACCAATCATTGTAGAAATACTAACGTGAAAAAAATGTAATTCAAAAGAAAAGTGTTCAAAAGAAAAGTGCTTTATAGAGCATTTTAATGTTGTAATTTGTTAGCGTGGATACAATGAGATATTTTGTGTTTTCCTGGGTTTACAAGGAGTGTAATACTGCATCATACCATCATGCTATTTCATGTAAAAACCGTTCCTTCGGAGGCTATAGCAGAAGTTAAAAGGATAAAATCCAATTCCTAAATTAGTATGCCAAAATTGTATGCAAATATAGAACTTTAATATACTTTGTTGGACATCATTAAAAGGTCACATCAAATTACATTAAAAAACAAAGGATAACACCATGTGAAATTCCTTATATTGTTCTTAAGTTTAAGGTCTTTTGCCTTTTTGTGAAAATTGTACTTTGCCATCTTGGCCAGGACTCGTCTTTATAATAGATATTTTAATCCTCAAGGAAAATATTTTTGACGGTTAAAAATAAAAGTAAAATGTGAGGTGAGAACCGTTGAACGGAGAAAAAGTAACCCATCAACCGGCCCAAGCTCAAACATGAAAGCAAATGGAGAATAAACATAACAGAAAAGACTCGAACAACACTTTCTTTCCCATAAAAAGATCTTTATTAAAACAGCATGCAAAATTCCATTCTCCCCAGAACAGATCATTGAGCAGCAGAATTGAGGATGCAAAATAGATCAGCAGTCAGTCAGACGCCTTCACAGAGTCCTTTCTTGTGTCTCTTCTATTCGACCCGAGCAGCCTGCACATTGTCCAGGGATCTCTGAGCCTCACTGATCTGCTCCTGCAGCCTCTGCTTCATGGCCTCGTTCTGGGCATTCTTCAGCATGTTCTTCATGTCTCTGATGGCCGCCCGGTAGCCGGGGGCGTTGTGAAACACTCGGATGGCCTTGTCGCCGCTGCACGCCAACAAGCGCCCGGTAATGTCAAATCGGAGGTCGTTAATGTTCTCGCTGTGGACGCCGTGAAGCTCCTCCTCCAGCTGGCCGCTGGCGGCGCCGTACATGGCCACATTACTGCCGTCACTGATGGCCACCACCCGGCCGTCAGGTGACAGGGCCACCCGGCTGCCCTCGGACGACGTGCAGGGCACGGTCTTCAGGAGGTACGGGTCCTGCTGCTTTTTGTACTCCACGTCTGTGTCCCACAGCTTCCACGTACCGTCTTTGGAGACGGTCACCATTCTGAAGGATGAAAAGGAAAGAAAATGCTAAAAAGATGCTGAGGAGAGAGATTCTTTGATTTATTTGCAATCAGCCGGTCAACTCAGAAGCTTATTTATAATTCACAGGATATATATTGATTCTTTAAATCCATACAAAAATGGTAAACATTTTATTATGCAGTTTGGAAGGTGCTACAAATACATAGACAAGCTACTAGTTTTCCCGTTACCAGACTCATCTATGGTATTGAGATCTTTGTCAGGTGGATTGAACGTCATTTTTAATGTACACACACGAGTGAATACTAGAAAGTACTTTTATTCTTATTTTACCTGCTCGAGTCATTGGAGAAGGCAAATGCGTGAACTCCCGCGGAGTGGCCCTTCAGGTCGAATGCTCGCGCCACCTCATTGAATTCTCCTCCCTTCCCGAAGCAAACCTCCCACACCTTCACGTCAGGAGTGAATCCACAGGACGCTACGAACCTGAGGGCACACAGTTACACCACGACACTGCGGTGAGTCTGAGAAATCCAACGAGTACACAAGGGCTTTTTGAACTAAAAAGTATTACTTTGTCGAGATGGCAAAGACTGACCTGCCACACGGGGAGACGCAGGCATAGGAGTTGGTTATCTGGTTGGTGTTGATGGAGGCCAGCACGTCTCCTTTCAGGTCCCAGATGTGGATGCTGGTGTCGGTGGAGGCGCTCATTATGAACTTGCCTGCGGAGAGGGAAGGCAGAATCGGGTCATGTTGCCATTGCGCGTGTTTTAGAACTACACAACGGAAACATTGTGTTGGTGTTAAAAATAAATTGTGTTGTCTGCATGTGGATGTGAACTGAGAGCTATGGAATGGCAGCACTTTAAGCCGTCGCTATATTTACAATAATTTCATTGCTTTACTTTGCTGGCAGACATTAATTTCCAACAGGCAATTGGTGAATCTAAACTAACCAAAGTCACACAATTACAGAGCAAAAGCATCCGAATGATGCAGAATTCTCATGTTCTGTGAGGTAAAACTGCCTTAAAAGAGCATAGCTGATAGAACAGCTTTGGTTTTCCTTTGGAAAGGACTCCCTTTAAAATACATTTGGTTTGTACCCGTCTCTGCAATGCCTATGTTGAGGATGGGGGCTCGGTGTTTCTGTGGAAAGTCCTCAGCAGACGCTTTGAAGGATAATGAGCCGTCCTCCTTTTTGATCATTTTGAAGATTCGGATGGTATCTCCATTGGCCAACCAAGTGATAAACGCCCTGCAAAGAAAAAGGAGAGAGAGTTGGGATTATCATGCTTCTATATACAAAAAGATGAAACAAGCGCCACAGTGGTTAGTTTAAAGTTGGATAGATAATGCTTCATGTCAAGGAGGCACTGTAAAAGTACAGTGTGAGAGCGAGAGAGAGAGAGAGGGAGACCTGGAGTCCGGGCTGAAGCGCACTAGTGTGGCAGAATCCAGGTCCACATTGGCTCTCAGGCACTTGTGTTCCCGATCCAAGAAGTCTTTGGTGCTCCAAATGCGGACGGTGCGGTCTTCGGCGCACGACGCCAGGTACTTCCCGTTACTACTGAAATCCAGGCATGTCACGTTCGCGCTGTGGCTCTGAAAAGTATCATGAGCACAAACAGTCTTGCGTTTTAAAAGATTGACTTTGAAGGAGGAGCCTGAAGAGAGACAATATTTGTTACTGCTGATTTTTTTTTGTTGCTCTGAGGCTCTTGCAGCAAGTGAACATGCGTTTTTCTACCGCGGCATCGGGAGCTGCACTTTACCTTGAGTGAGGCTGCCAACAGCGGGTGACTAAAGGTGTGCTGTGTAGCTTTATCTTTGCGGGCCCGCTGTTTCTCCTGCTTTGGTTTCTTGGATGCAGGGCCCTTCGCAATGTTGCCCACAGCTGAAAGACAAAAACAGGGCCCGTTGTCAGAAAAACATTTGAACTCACAAGACCTCTGAACGGCACAAAAGTCTTGTCGCTGTTGCGGTAGATCACACACAAAACAAAAATGGTGTAATTACTGTGTAATAATTCTTAAGTTTTATATTCCCCAATTACATTTGTGGTAACGCTAGTCTGAAGATCATCTTTCCTTTAACAACAATATTTCTCTTTCTGCACTTTAATTGTCATTCGTGTTGATCCATGGTGCAGTTTTGTTCACCGTGTACTAAGCAAACCCTTAAAAAAAACAGCATATATGTGTAAAGGGGACTCAGTGGCGGAGGTGAAACACAGAGGTCATTATTCAATTTCCAACTGCGCGAAACGTAATTAATAGTAAACGACTTGACAGAGAGCAGCCGTCCCATTGGTCCGTCAGTGTAACCTTCGCTGATTGGCCAACGACAGGTGACAGTCGCTTTAAAGTTGTTATAGTTTGTCTCTTCGTAAGTCGATGTCAAGGTGCAAGTGTCGCCGCACGAGCTGGTGCGCTTACTCGTTATGAACCAATGCACCTACGTGTGCCTTTGTCAAGGTGTCAAAAGACCACAGGAACGGTGAGACTTGGAGACGGTGGCTCACCGCTCCGGCTAGAGTTACATTAGCTAACGTAACAATGTCTCTTACCGGCAAATTCCGACGCCTGCTCTATTTCTTCTCTTATTTCTTCTTTCCGTTTGCCTACAGCCAATGCAACCAGCACGACAAGTGCACCCAGTAACAGAGTTACGGCAAATAGTGCGGCAAATTCCATGTCTAAAGTTTTATGCCACGTATTTGTAAACTGCTAACGTCTCGCTTGGCTACAATGCGCATCTGAGGGAACTGCGCATGCGCCAAGACGTGCGTTTTCTTCTTTGTTGGTTCGATCGACAGCCGCCTTCAGCGCCACTTAGTGGACTGGATGGTTAGAGCCCCGAAGGAGCAGAGGACGAAGGTGTCTTTGCTAATCCGGTCTTCCACAACCAACCAGGGGTGGAAGAAGAAAACATTTAATGACCAGAATGCAGCACTACCTAATTTATTGAATCCCAGGCCATATGCTGTAATTAAACAGCTATGTTTTTGTTATTTATGTTTGCCTAGTGCAATTTTGTAATTGTAATCATATTTCTTAAAGTTGAATATGATCCACAGTAAACATTTTTGCACGTTTTACTTTATTTTAATTACAAGAAATTGTAACTACATAACATTTTCATTACCTCAAGCCGTACAACCTGTACAGCTTTTAGATGGTTAAAGAGTTTCTATTTTAACACTTAACAGCCCTTTTATATGTTGATATTCATATACGATAGTTGATGTATTGTGACTAAGCAGTTTGAGCATATAATAGATTGTTACTTTTAATAGTTGACCATGTTTCCTAATAGTGTTAATAAAATAAACCATTTTTTTCAGTGTGTAGTTACTGGTTCTCATCACAATGCAAAAATCTGCTCACAACTCTGACAGTGGTAAAGAATCACTAGGAGTTAAAATAATTTGAGAAGATCCTGGAAAAACACTTACCTTTTCTTTGTCAGACATATTGCAAGTTTAACCATTTGTAAGATTGTAAACAATGAATAAATTATGCATACCAACTAATACAATTGTGTACGGGATTGTGGGAGAAAGCTAGAAAATGGGATCGTGAAGAGTTTTTGTAGTTGGAACATCGCCCAAATGTTTATTAATTTAAAATTCACCATCAAAAAACTGCATCAGATAGTGCTCACTTTCTACATGAGGTGATGAAGAAAAATATTTTATAAAATAACTGACGGCTGACATTAATGGTTTACTGACGTGTTGTTGGACAATAGTCGTTAATTTACAGTGCAAATTAAAGACATTACAGACTAGAAAAAGAAAAATCCCTGTATCATAGTGAGAATTTCAATCTATTTTTTGCAAATTATGTGAATATTTAGGAACAACTTAAAATTGAAATATTTAAGAAGTGGAGCCAAGGTGTGTGGCTAAAAAAAAAAACTAGTGTATTTATTAAAGGTACATCTGTATTAACAGCAAGTAAGGTAAAATCTAATTGGATTAAGTTCCTTATTTTTCAGTGAAGTAACCCGGATTCAGTGCCTGGAGTAAAGCGAGGTAGTCTGGCACAAACGAACATCTCGAGGATTAGAAGGAGATAAAGATCACAGATTCTTTTCACAGACGTGAAGTGGAACAATTGGCTTTGGTTTAGTCAGCACAAGAGTAGTGATCCTTATCACATACTGACCTGCTAATTGAATCAGTGTTGGCAACCACAATATATATAAAAAATAAAACACAAGGCCATCTGTGAGAGAACTATGGGAATGCTTGTAATGACAGTATGAGGAAAAGGAAAAAAAAAAAAAAAAACAAGTGTGCGCTAACTATATTAAGACATTAACGAAGTCGCCCTTTAAGTGCAGGAATACATCATTCACTTACAGGGTCAGAGCCAATTAAAAAAATAATTTAAAATGCAAATGTTTCAACTTCGCAGTGTTGTGTACCTTATCTGAATCAACTGTCCATGTCACACTAATCACTAGTTCAGATAACGCACTCAAAATATTCTGTAATATACAAACCAGTGAGCGCTTCACGTAAAAAAATAAATGTCTGAGCCACGATCTCCATGTCTCAACATTCTCCTTAAGACAAACCAAAGAGTGTCGACATACTAAAAAAAGAAAAAGAACTTTGGATATGCTTTTGTTCAAAATTAAACTATCGAGTTGTCTTTTCTCCCCTTCAAGTATAGTACATCGTTATCGATCCGGTCTTCTCACTGCTACGTTCCCTCTCTGGGCCGTGTAGTCACCCAGGCGGCATCAACTCAACTACCCGTGTGTGCTCTGCCGAACTCCTCAGCCAGCGTTTTGGGCCAGCACATCCCCCCGGGAGGACGGGGGGAGGAAGCGCAGGCCACGGTTGGCGGCCTGGTAGTCCGGGGGATTTAGGGCCTTAGAACAGAGCAATGTCAGCCAGATTAGCCGTGGCGGCGGCGACGACTGAAGTCCTCGGAAAGCGGCGTTGGCCGCATGCGGCGGCCTACTTCTTCCTGTTGTGTTGCCTCCGCGCCTGCAACCTCTGGCGAGACCCGGATGGCTTCGATCCCGCTCCGATAGAGAAGGACGCAGCCGCAGGGGACCCTGGGGATGGAAAATACATTGTACACGTCATTTCTCGCAACAAAAAATGATTGCACGTAGTATTATTTCTTAAAAAAAAAAAAAAGGTTAAGAGTTTATAACCAAATGGGATTCAACTAAGCTATGTTTTGAAATGTTTGGTCCGTGAATCAGTAGTCATTATTGCCGGAAGGTGAAGTACAAGTAATCTAACCGCTTCTAAATCCCTAACGACTCGTAGCCTGCTGTAGAAAAACACGTTGTTTAATCGGGGCGTCCCGTTTGATCGCGGCTCAGCTGGGCACTAAGGAACTAATAGGTCCTATACATTTATTAAAAAAAAGGCATGGATGACCTACCAAAGGGAACAGCATTGAAGCTTTGGACTGGAGTTCCAGGGCTGCCAAAGGGAATTGGACCTGCAGCAGCAACAGCACTCTGGCCAAATGGGGTTGACGTCCCTGCAGGGAAAGCCGTGCATTACATGTCATTTAGCAGACGCTTTTATCCAAAGCGACTTACATTGGATTTTTAACCCATGGCGTATACATTTTGCCCAGGGAGCAATTAGGGATCTTGCTCAAGGACACTTTGACATGGCTCCAATCCTGTCGGGCAGGCAGGATTGGAACCACCAACCTTGCAGTTCACAACACACCCTCTCTACTCCATGCGCCACCATCGCCCAGGGCACAACTTGAATAAACCAAAAATAATCCAATTTCAGACAAAACACTATGGTGATTTTGTAATTAACTTATTTAAATAAAATGAAAGCTGTGCACCATCGCAGACCTTTCTTGTTCAGTCACAATGATCCTCATCAAGAATGCTTCACATTGCAAATTGACTAAAAACACGCGAGAAAAGTTTGACGCAACGTCCTTAGACCAAAACCCATGCGGAAATTGAAGAACAGAAATCTATATTTTAAGCCACAGGAGGGATTCTATGTAGAGGGTAGGTTTAACTGAATTGTTAATGTTAAAAATATAAAATAAGCAACAAAAGACAGGGCTTACCAAAAGCTGGTTTGTCAGTAGCAGCAGCCCCAAAGTTGAAGCTTCCCATCTGTGGTGCAGGATTATTGGAGACCGGGGTTCCAAACTGGGGGCATGGCATAGCAGCGCCGAAGTTAAACCCGCCGGGGGCCGGCTGGGCGGAGCCGGCGGGTGCCTGCTGAGGAGCAGCACTGCCGAATGAGAAGGTGCCCGAGGGGGCGCTCTGAGTCTGGCTTGTTGCACCAAAGCTCGGCGGAGCAGAGACTGCTGCCGAGGGAGCCGCGGTGACACCAAAAGCAAAACCAGCAGAGCTTGCTCCAAACGCCGGTTTAGTTGTGGCGACAGCGGATGACCCGAAAGGGAAAGGAGGGGGGGCGGTGCTGGGAGCAGCTGTGGATGAGGCCGCCCCGCTGCTTCCAAAGGAGAACTGTTTTGGTGCTGCCGTCGTAGAGCCGAAGGTTGACTGCGCCGAGGAGCCAAAGGACGTCTGCGTAGCCGGCGCCGCCGAGGAGCCAAAGGACGTCTGCGTAGCCGGCGCCGCCGAGGAGCCAAAGGACGTCTGCGTAGCCGGCGCCGCCGAGGAGCCAAAGGACGTCTGCGTAGCCGGCGCCGCCGAGGAGCCAAAGGACGTCTGCGTAGCCGGCGCCGCCGAGGAGCCAAAGGACGTCTGCGTAGCCGGCGCCGCCGAGGAGCCAAAGGACGTCTGCGTAGCCGGCGCCGCCGAGGAGCCAAAGGACGTCTGCGTAGCCGGCGCCGCCGAGGAGCCAAAGGACGTCTGCGTAGCCGGCGCCGCCGAGGAGCCAAAGGGCGTCTGCGTAGCCGGCGCCGCCGAGGAGCCAAAGGGCGTCTGCGTAGCCGGCGCCGCCGAGGAGCCAAATGCTGCCGACGTAGCTTGAGGTGCTTGAAACGACGGCTTTCCAAAGGTGAAGTTGGACTGGCCGGTGGCGGCAGCAGTGGTGGAGGCCGCGCTGGCCATGGCGAAACCGCCAAATGAAGCAGTGGTTGTGTTCTGGCTGGGCGCTGAATGGGCAAAGGGAAACACCTTCTGGTTCGCTGCTTGAGGGTCTTGCTGTGCGGCACCGAAAGAGAAGGCGCTATTGCCGGAAGTCGTGGTAGCGGCGGGGGCAGCCGTGGTTGTAGCGCCTCCAAACTGGAACGGGCTCCCTGTATTGGGCGCCTGGGCCGAGGCTGCGCTGGTGCTAGTCGTGGATGGTGCTGACCAGTTGCCGAAGAGGGATTTCACGGCGGGCTGGGTGGCGGTGATTGAGCCAGTGGGGGCTGCGGAAGTAGGGAGACTGGTCATGCCAGGGAAACCAGACGATGCAACGACGGTGCTGCTTGTAGAGCCACCAAACATCGAGGACGCACTACTTAAAGACACCGTAGAAGCCGGGTTTGTGGTGGTGTAGGGGGGAGGCTGTCCAAAGCCGCCCCCCGCAGTGGCAGCTCCAAAGATGGGCTTGAAATTACAAGCGGGAGGTTTGCTCTCAGTGGCTGACGTAGCGGCAGAGGTGGTGGTGGTATTGGCGGCGGTGACTGAAAAAATTGGCTTGAACCCTGAAGCAAGCAGAGGGTTGGCGCTGCTGATGGACGCCAAGCCGCCGGCGCTGCTGACGGACGCCAAGCCACCGGCTGGAGCGTTCACCGCAGCAGCGGCCGGGTAAGAAGGTGAAGAAGCAGCAGGGGTGCTGCTCGCACTCGCTAATCCAAACAGGTTTGATCCAGTCACAGGTGCAGCGCCACCGGAAGCCTTGGGGACCTGACCCAGCATGTGAGCGAAGGCTGAAGAGGACTGGGAGGCCGGAGGGAGCTGCGGGGTCGCCGTCGGCGTAGTAACCTTCCGGGTTATGCCCCCGGATAGTACCGGAGTGGTTGTTGCAGACACTACAGACACAAAACAAAATCAGTACAATCAGTACATTTCACGTAAAAATGTTGGCATATTCCACAGATCCCCTCAGAACTTCAGTTCAGCGGTTGTACCTGTAGCAGTGTTGGCGGCAGATGTTGAGCTAGACGGAATACTGATCTTCATCTTCAGAGCCTCCAGCAGCGGGTTAGAGGTCGAGGGGGTCGTGCTGGCGCTGCTGATCGGGCTGGGATCCAGGTTGATGACTGGGATGGCAGAGCTGGAGGCTGTGGGCAGAGGAGCTGCCAGTAGGCTGCTGAGGGTGGTGGTGGTGGTGGAGCTGTAAGAGGTGCCCAGCAGGCAGGTGAGGGTGGCTGCCGGTGGAGAGGCAGACTTCTCTGGCTCAGGAGCTTACCAAGGACAAAATCAAAAAGGAAGGTCAGGTCGAATGGTCCACACATACCATTAAAAAAAAATAACTGGCTTAGAGATCTTTGAAAAAGAAGCAGAAAGACATTATCTCAATGCTAACATTGTGTTGGTAGTTGTGCATGTACTTTAAATAATAACTTTCAACCAATTTTTAAACGTACGTACGTTATATAAACGTCAGAGATTTAGTTATGACACTGCATACGTATGAAAATTGTTCCGTTTTATGTAATTTTCGTATGAAAACCCATGGTTACAAATTATTAATAAGTATGCAGTGTCATGAATACATCTCTGGACAGGGTGGGGATTTCAACACACATGTCTTGATTTGTAAAGGGAAACCTTAACTATTTTAGAACATAATTTTATTTTTTAGAACATAAATTATTCATAGTATGTATGCAGCATCATAACTACACCTGACGTTTATAACAAACTAAATCAGCTGAAATTTAGCAAGTTCTGGTTATTTAAAATGTACATGTTTCACTTCCAATACAATGTTATGGGTGAGCGAGCTGCCTGTACCAAGATGGCCGCCATGTGCGCCGTTCGACTCCGTTGCCCGGCAATGCGGAAGAGACATCTAGCATTTATATATACATCTATGAGTCTGAATGCAGGCATGTCTCAAAAAGTGCAACAGCAAAAAAAATAAGTTGACTGGTGCATCCCTGTGGCCCCTCCCACTCACCGGGCGTCTCCAGGACCTTCTGGATCTTGCTGAGGGCAGCTTTCTTCTCTTCATCCAGGTCTTTCACAGTGATGGTGTAGCCCAGCTCCGGAGGCGGGGGCTGCAAATCAGTGAACACAGAGAGTTGAGAATTCTAGGTCACGGTGACACAGGGACTATATGAAAAGGCGATGTACCACTCCTTACCAGGGAGATGTGGTCATCCCGGTCTCTAGAAACCAGCTGGATCCTCCGTTTCCTCTTTCCACCGCTCCCAGTAGAGTCAGCTGAGGTAGTGAACACGACCTTGGGTACCGGGGTCAGTTTGGCTGCAACATTGTGGTACAAGGAGGACAATGAAACTTAAACGGCACAACATAGTGTCTACTTCTATGCTACAAGCTCCAGTGTTGTCATGATAGGGGAATTTCAATGGCAATACTTCATACTCTGAAAACCACATTCAATACCACGGATGAAAATTGAGATCCTGGGATTTTTGATTGAAAGCTAAATATAACTTGGATGGGCTTCCCACAGGATTTTTGATTTTCGTCCCCCAGAACCATTCGACCTGACCAAATGTTGCATGAATAAATCTGGTGCTTTTTGAGAGAGTCAAGAGCCTACATCTATGAGGAACTTTGTACTCTAGAAAGCGATCTATTCAATTGAGCAAAAAAAAGTCTGGCACAATTTCTGTTACAAAGATAAAAATACAACGTCCAGATGTAGAAAGCCGCCCCCTGTGACCACAGCATTCATGAATCTGAATAATTGTTTAGTCTGATCGCTGCATGCTTGGCTTTCGGTACCATGTTGAACTCGCAGGAGATTGCTGACATAAGACACTTGCGTCAACAGCTTAACACAGGGATCCTGCTCTTAATTAAGTTAAGAGTTTCACACAGGTTAGCTCCATGCTGGAAAATGTGATGCAGAACTGGGTCTTGATCTATTTGGTTCTAAGGGATACAAAATAAATTTAGTTCAAATAAAGTAGCCTCTAATTGCCACTGGGTAAATGAACTTCCTGCAGCTTTAACAATTTATTAAGAAGACGGTCAGTAATATTAACAGTTCTGCTAATCGTCAGCAAAGCTACACTTCTAAGCCCGGGAGAGTCGTTTTCCTTTGGCGAGTAAACAGGACTTACAGGTCACTGGTGCCTTGTCTGAGGTCGTCTGGTCTGACCTCACCGAGGATGCTGCGCCCGGAGACGGCCTGTTGTCCTCTCTGGCATTGAAACCACAAGTTACAAACTGCAAAATGGGTTTCAATGTGTGAATGGACTGGCGGGGGCCCGGCTGAGACGTACCTGGGTCTCTTAGAAACGCCCTCTGGAGTGTGTGGGCGGGACGATCCGGGGCTGGACAGGGGAGAGCTGGGTGCCGACCGCTTCTTCCGCTGCGATTGTGAACGAGGAGGTTAAGCTTAAGACGTCCCCTCTATGAGTGCAAGCCCTGTGCACGGTGAGGCTGCATATAGTCGTTACCTGGCTGAGGCCTAAGGAAGAACTGTAGGAGCTCTGTATGGGGTTCCTCCTTGTGCCAGGGGTTCCTTTTGGGGCGTGGACCCCACTGCCAGAGCTGATGGAGGACGTGCGAGACCTCTTCATGACAGAGTCTTCCGCCAGGGAGGGTACCCCTCTTTTTGAGTTTCCTGGCCTGGGGGGGGGGGGGGGGGGGGAACAATTTCCACCTACATTTAGATGGCCCCAAATACAGCCAGTAAAAATGCAGCTGCATCAGGAAAGTTTAACTCACTTAGGGACCAGCTGCGACGGTGCCCCGTTGGGCAGAAGTGTCTCAAAAGCAGAATGTGTACTTCCTCCGCTGTCATTACGCCTTGGGAAAGGAGAATGGAACACTTCAACACACTTCATGCATGAACAAGTTGCAGAATACCACTTTGTTAGAATACACTGAATGTATATACTACATTCAGTATATAATACTGTATGTTAGAACAGGAAAGCTGACAAATGTAAAACTTTTTTTTTGTGAAGAAGCTGTATTGAAGGTTTTACGAGCCCTCCGTGGGCTACTCTTCCGTCAACTTGCCAACGAGACTGAAGCCATTTATACTGTCAAACAGTATTTACTATTTCTGTTTTTAGTGTTGTACCTTCTTTTGCTTTTCTGCTCAGTTGTGAAGCTTTTGTCCTCATCTTCGACTTCTCTCTTGCGGCTTTCCTTCAGCACCTTGAGCACACTTTCTCTGGAGCAGGGGTCCAATGGGGCCTTGGGGAGCCCTGCACAACTTAGATGGTTCAAACTAAAAACAAGAAAGTAGAGGGGGGTGGGGGAAGAGCTCTGGTCAAAGTTTGTTCATTCAAAACAGCTAAGCACCAGCAGCGCAATTAACAAATTAGGCTTTTGTTAAGCACTGGACATCCATCACAAGAAATGTACCAAACCTTAGCAGACACAGTGTCAGAGATACTCACACAAAGAGCTTAAAAAAGGCAGAACACGCAAGTTCTGAAATGGTAAATCATGGACAAAAATCGTAATAACATGATTGAATGTAAAGACCTGGGGGAGCTGTGGTGGTCCGGGCGGGCGATCTTCACCGTAACGGGGCTGAGGGCGGCCGGCGAGTTACGGGGGCTGAGGATGTTCTTCTTCCTGAAGCCATCCCACTTGACGGGAGGCAGGACTCCCACCGAGGACACACCTGGCTGCTGCAAGGGATAGTGGCGCTGAGGGGTGATGGTGAATCTGCCCGCTGTCCCCAGCGGCTCCCTGGAAAAGATAGAAATTGTATAATCCAAGAGAAGATGAATATTGACAATAATGCTTCTAGAATTCGGTTATGAACTCGGCTTACCCAGCAAACGAAAGCCTCCTGTTTGGGGTGTAGACAGCATGGTTGGGTCGGGACAGTTTTTCCCGCAGCAGCTCTCGGGGGTTTCTACCCGCTCTCGGCCTCACCGAGTCGGCGGTGGGACCGTCGGGTTTTCCGATGTAACTCCCCATGAGTAAATCCCGAGGGCTGAAAAGAAAAGAGTCGCTTGCCAAGGACTCCCTCCGATAAATCCCAGTTTCAGCGAACCTTTCTCTAAAGTTTCCCTCTGCGTCGCGGCGCTCGGTTTTGTTTCTGCCGCTCTTGGTTCTCCCACGCGAGGCCACCGACACGCCGGTCCCCCACCAACCCCGCAACCGGCGCCGTAGCGCGGATGCTAGGTTCACCCCAGCTCGGGGATTGAGGCCTAACCTGGCGGTAAGTAGTTCTCCGCTGAGATAGCAACACACAATACAAAACAACACAAGAAGAAAACTCACAAAAAGAAACGTGGGAATAAAATAAAGAGCGAGAGTAACCACGCCTAGAGCTAGAATAATCGCTAACGTTAAACGTTTCTCTCTAGGTGACATGGCGGCAGCGCGCCGCCGGAGGACTCTCATATCCCATCATGCTGCTCTTCTGGCGCTACTTCTTCTTCTTTGGTTTTTAGGGCGGGCGGGGGTCGTAGCTTCGGTGATGCGGCGCCACATAGCGAGCTGGAGTTAAAGATGATTCATTCAAAAAAATGAATAGCTTCAATATAAATGGTTATGATAACAACTCCTGTTAATCTTAAGTTTCTGATATTTTATGGGGAAAAAAAATCAAGAAAGTAAACATATCAGAAATGATAGACAGCTGTGGCCCTGTGAATAATACAAAAAGGCAAAATAGACCAAACTATGCTGGGTGGTCAGACTGATAGTGTTTAGATACATTTTGTAGTTTAGAAGAGAAATGAAAAAGATAATTTTTTTAACACTACTTTTTCATTTTCCAAGAAGTTGTTACACAAGCTCACTGTGTTCAATATAAGGTTTATTTTGATTAACCACAAAAGAGTATTTAATAATGTCAAAATAAATGCACATTGCAAACCTTCTCATACATACGAAAGAACAACATACATTTTGACTGCCCTGAGTTACTCATGACGTTTATTTGTAATAATTTACATTGAATTGTTAATACTAAATAGTTTGATCTCTGTTGATATAGAATTTCTTTCTCGATAAAAACAAGTACTCAGTCTCGAGCCAAATGAGCAAGTTCTCACAATTGTTTGCATAGATACATTAAATTTCCTGGGGAATCGCACAAGTCACACTTACTCACTTTATTGAATGAACAGATATCCGTCAAACAAAAAATGTAGAAATTGCCACTTTAATGTAGAAACTATTCTTTTAGCCAACTTTTTCTAAAATGCAACTCTCGTTTCTTGGCTGTCTCTTGCGCTGAGTGGCAACATTTGCACTTCAAAGGTTTTGTCAAATGCACCGTAGTCCACGCGAAAAGCCCCTTTCTCCAAGGAAATGCAAGACTCAAAGCGGTGACCCCAGAGGACCTCGTCCTCCGTGTAGGATGTCCTCGCCTGGCATGTCATACCTGCATCACAACAAAGCATCGGAAGGTCAGCCAATTGTCACTTTAATGGAATGAGATCTGACTAAAATCAGGAACAGCGTTAGCATCTGGGCACATGCAAGGGTCAGAGTAGATGGAACTTATCTGTGTCTGAAGGATTACGTTAAAGGTCTTTTTAGGAGCTCTGCCATTTAACCCTTAATTGACTCATCTCTTGGGGCTGAATGGGATCTTAAAATCGTATGATTTTTCATGTACCCGCCTTATGAGGGAAATTACTTTATTTGGACGACAGCACAAGACTTCAAAAACATAAAAACATCTACACACCCGATGTTTCCACGATGCCCTCCAGGATGACAATGATCTCAAAGCTCTCCCTCTTCAAACGCTCGGACCCCAACTCCCAGAAGGGGCTGCTTTCGTTGATGACGTGCGTGATGGTCTGGGGCTCCACCAGAAGCAACCGGTCGCCGCCGGTGTCGTAGCCCAGGTTGATCTCCGACTGCTCCAGCGGGATGAACTCGCCCTCCTTGGTCTGCCTGGATTTGATCAGCTTGGCTCGGATTTTGGCATCCACCATGTGGCTCACCCTCAAATCTCCGATGCGGAAGAGCATGCACAGCTTCTCGTCACGCTCACATACGACGCAGTGCTTGCTGAAGATCAGCGTCTGGGCTCTCTGCTGCGGGCGGGAGATCTTAACAAACATGCAGCCCACCATCAGAGCATCGATAATGGAACCCAGGATGGACTGGACCATGAGGAGCATCGCACCCTCGGGGCAGTTGGCTGTCACCATCCTGGAGCCGTAGCCAATTGTCCTCTGGCTCTCCAGTGAAAGCAGCAGGGCAGAGAGGAAACTGTCAACATTTTGGAAGCACGCCTTCCACTCTGGGTCGTGAACATGCGCAATGTCGTCCCGCAACCACGCGCCGAAGAAGTAGATCCCACCAAAGGCCACCCATGTGAGAATGTAGCACATGGTGAAGACGAGCAGGAACCAGCAAAACTTGAGGTCCACTATTGTGGTGAAAATGTCTGAGATGAAGCGACTCTTGTCTGCGATGGGTCCCAGATTGACCCTGCACTTGCCATCCTTGGTGACGTAGCGTTGGCGCAGGTTCCCGGCGGGGACGTGCAGCGAGGGCCCGTCCCCCAGGAGCTTACAGCGCTTCTTGTGACTCTTGGCGTCGTGCAGGTTCTCGGTGGCGGACGCGGGAACGTTGCCGCTCCCAGAGGAGCCTCTCGATGGCCACCTGGTGCTGAAGCGCTTGAGGCCTTTGCCGCGGTGGAAACGCTGAGGCCTTGGCGTCTCTTCAGCCGGCTGCAGAGGAGCCGCTTGGATGGCGTGCGGTCGGAGTTGGGGCTCTTGCCCAGCGGAGGTCAGAGCGCGAGACGAATGGTTGCAGGAACTTGGGGAGGGAGAGGCCTCCTGGGACGGTGGGAGTGACGAGCACTTAGCATAGCTCAAGTGGTGGATGAGAGGGATTCTTTTGAAGGTCATCGTGGCGGCAACAGTGGATTTAGCTGTGACCTGAAAGGCAGGAAGACCAAGCTAAATATTCACATGTATTCTTAGTTTAATTAGTACAAACAAAATAATAAAAATGACGGCGTCTCCTCTTTTCTAAAACTGCTTACTGAAGCACAATGTGTGCTTTCCAAACTACTTTAAAACCACCTTGTACACTCAACAAGTTTGAGGTGAGGACAAATGAATGTTTCCCCTCCAGCAGACAAATATCTTACTGAATCCTCAATCTCCAATCCTTAATTCCATTTACGTGGCTTCACTTTTACTAACAAATCCCCAAGAAAACCTCTACACGCTTGTAGATGATCCTGTGCTGTGATGATGTACGCCGATGACGTCTGCATAACAAGGTCTCATTCATCTGAAGTAGGCGGACTAGTGTCCCAGTTGCTGCGACGTGCTCCCCACAAAGGGATTAACACTAATCTTCAAAATTAATCGGGAGAACCACCATGGAAGACGATGGATTTGAAAAGATTAGCAGAATTTGCCAGAAGGCTTAGGAGTATTATTCAAATGTGTACAAATAAACCGGGGTGAAATCACATGTCTCTGTTTAACAATTACAAACATAACAAATTTAAAGTTTCTGAGTATAAACCATACAGGTAATGGCAGCCAATCAGAAAGACAGGATTTACTGCGAGAGAACTTCTCCTCAGGCAGATGAAGTTCAGTGTTGTCAGTCTTTTTTACTACAATTTCCAGGATTTATGTCCACGTGCTGTGATTTGTTTTGATTTTGTATCCACCGAGGTGTGGAAGTGGGAATGTGTTTTATCCATACATAAACGGCACGAAAAGAAAAGACGTTTACAGAAACAGACTTCCATCATTTCACTAAAAAGTAGTCAAATACTCCACTTTTAATGTAAACTTTGATGCGCAAATATACTTAATATGAGCCATGAATTACATTTATTTATATAGCAGAAGAGTCCGACCGAGCTCCTTCGTACAGCAGGAAACTAAAATGACTTCTACACAAAGGGAGTTAACAGACGACTCAAGTTAGATATCCACAATCATATCCATAGAACAATAATAAAAAAATAGAAAGCACAAAGAATGAATAACTGCTATGATGTAATAGTTAGATGTGATTCTACTTACAGCGGTACTAATTTAAGTAAGGTCATTTTCTGTAATTTTACATAAACAGTTAACGAAGAAAATAATGAACAAAAGATGTCACAAAATGAGTCAGTCTTAAAAATAGGATTGCGAAATTACAAACCAGTAAAATATTTACATAATATAATACAGTACATTGTCAGCTCGTTTACAAGTCATGAACAACTTAATTTATGCTCATAATACTTTAAATAGAAAACTACACACTACACTGAAATGCTGGAATTATATCCTATTTTCATGTATAAAATACTGCTAACATATGAAATTAAAGCATTGTTACATAATCCTTAAAAAAATATGCAGGTTTTTTCCAGATTTCTACCACCGATTCATCCTCTGTAGGGATGAAAAGTACAGGAAAAAAAATAGCATACCTTTAGAGCACCCTTTAAGACGAAGACAGTGGCTGCCAGCACTCCACTTCCTTGCTGGAGACATCCGGTTGGATCTCATGAAGGAGCTGCTGTGACTGTCTCCTCCCCCCGGCCTCATCCACAGAGCAAACACTGACAGACCACTGAAGGAGATCAGACCAAAACCAGGCATGTTGCGACGGCTGCAGCGCCACAGAGCGTGAAATTAAAGTTTAAAAAAGAAATGTTACTAAAATGTTACTTTTCTTTAAGTTTTAAACAGTCTTTGTCCCTGGTCGATCATGACTTTCTGTGGAAGTGTGCAGGGTGAATGCAAAAAATATTTAACATTTCTTAAACATTTAACTCTTTATTCATCTTTTATGGTTGTAAAAAAATGATTTTCACACATGGTGAAGGACACATTTTAACATGCACAACCATAAAGGTCCCAACTAACTCCATGTAAATGGCTGTCTGCTTAACTCATCCGTTTAGAAGAAAAGGTCTGAATCAGGTGTGTCTTTTGGTTTATTTGGACAAGTAATAAATACATAACAGAAGAGTTCAGTTCATTGGGAGGCTATGCAAGGTTGAAGGTATATTTATCAGAATTAAATGATCCTTTAGAGGCGTTAAGGCTAAAAAAAAACTTCTGTAATGACATCAGTAATTGAAAACCGAGACGAGCTACGGATGCGTTTGATGAACACTGTGTAGCGAAGAAAAAAGTGCTGCAGTCGCTTTTTTTACGCCAAGTGTCTATTTGATTTTGGTCAAAGCCACAGCTCTCCTCTCTGTATTCTGAAACAAGGCACGGATCAGATTCTTCAACTCCGAACTGGAAAACTCAGACGCCAGCGGACCTTTGCCGTCAGCCCACCTGTGGAGAGGAATCACAGGAGACACATTATAAAAAGGAAAAGTTAGTGGGACTTTGCCGCAGCTACTTCAATTTCTCCCAAAATTGTAGCATTTTAAAGTTGCATAGCATTACTTTAAGGATTGAGGCAAGCAAATGTACAAGCAAATGTAACTACAAAGTTGAGCAGAAAAAGCCTGAATATAATCCACTGATTTAAAAAAAAAAAGAATTGAAGGGAACTGACTGTTTTTAATTCACTTCAGTAAACGGTTAGTAGTTGTTAAGTAGCGTTCTGACCTGTCGACTATCTCCTGCAAGTTGGCCCGCAGTACAATGACCAGCTCCTTGAAGGTAGTCCACTTCCTCACATGCAGAGGCACTTCCTCCTGATACTTCTTGTTCTTGTGTTCCTCGGCCAGAGGGATGAAGACCAGCGGACCTTCCTCGATGATGGTCTGGCACAGAGTGTGCAGGTGCTCCCCGTCCTCAGACGAAATATCCTGTAGACGGTTAGAATGAGAAATTAAATCCTTACTGAGCATCAATTGGGCAATGCGTGTAACATTCAACAACTATCCGGCTTATTACAATAAAATGTGTTGATCTCACAGCCAACATTCATTTCTCTCTTTCTGAAGAGGGACTATTTCTTTAGTTTATAAAAGGACAAACCTCCAGCATCATGATTTTGGCGAGGACTTCTGTGATGGCTGTGTTGAGGAGGTTGCCCATAGCCTTACAATAGATGCTGACTGGAAGGACATCCTGCCACACTGTGCCCAACTGCTTTAACTGATGGATGACCTGCAATCACGGGGAGGATGATCACTCGCCATCATTGCTTCAACGTTGAAACACAATGCAGCCTCTCAAATCGTTGCAGTGTATTTTTCTAAAAATACACTCTTTGTTAACAACAAACCCACACGTTATTTTCACTGCCTTTTCTCTCACCTGTCTTACTGCTTTGCTGGCTGCTATATAGTTGTCTTCATCATCCAGGTTGGAGAAGTTGTGAGCGGTGGAAAGTCTCTCCAGCAGCTCAGCTCTCTGGACGTTCATCTGGGCCAAAAAGCACTGGGCGCCTGGTGGAAAGTAACAAAAAGGGAGCTCATCACATATCATAACACTCCGCAGATAAAGCGGTTTATCTCTAACACGGAAAAAGGACAACATTTAGCCTGCTGGTGGCCCACAAAATAAATAGTGACCCGAGAGCGATTGTTGTGCAGATTTCTGCATTACATTGTATAGTAGAACTGTTTTTCACCAAGCTTCCTGAATCCGGGCACCATGTCAACAAATGTTGTGACGCCCTCGCTGAGGGGCTGTGGCAGGTGAGCTCTGAAATGGTGGCCCAGGGTGAGCAGGTGGTGGGCCAAGTACATGCAGTTGTTGTGCTGGATGGCCGCCAGGTGAGGGAACTTCAGCAGGTTCTCCCTGGGTCGAGAGGTAGAGATGAAAAAAAAGAAGGCAACTATGTCCACCTTCGGGAGAGATGAGTTTCATTTGATTCTATCTGACGGAAACAGCCTTACTTGTGGTACGTCGGGACAACATCGTAGAACAGCTGGAAGATGTTTCTCACGGTAAAAAAGAGTTGCAATGCGCTGAAAAGAAAACAGGACTATGAGCTTCAACCCTTTAGGAACATTGGACCCTCACAGAAGACAATCGATTGCCCGGGTCCTGAAACGTACCATTGTGTGGAGCTTCCAACGGCTTCGCACAGGGTGCCGAGCGCCAGCTCCATCAGCTGCTGCACTGACTCGCTGATGCGGCAGGCCGGCAGACAAAGACTCCACGCAGACAGCAGCTTCTTGTTCTCCATCGTAATCTCGTCCTTTGTGGAATCTTGCTTCACCTTCAGCTCCGACGCCGGAGCAGGCAGCTTGGGCAGACGCAGTTTGTAGTCCGGTGTGATCTGACGGAGGGCGATTGGGAGGGAAATGATGGAACTGATTATAAGCAAACAAACAAATAAGCATCTCGAGAAAGACCCAGTTTGTAAACAACAGGAGTAAAGGACTAGTGCTGTGAACTACAGTGAATAGCGTCTTTGTTACTTTGAATGAATGATTTTCTCAAGGGGAAAGATCACTAGAGATCAAACATTTGAACAACATCTGTATTACACAATAATGTTGATAACACAAAGACGGACAGGATACTGTGTCATCCAAAATATAAGACAATACTTCTTCTAGATGTTATGTTTGGAAAGATATTTATGAAAGATGAAGCTTCAAGGTTGGGGATTATCTGCCTGTTACCAAAACTTGAATGAATGTTACATGGTTCTGGTTTTTCATTTCATTTCAGACCATAGTATCATAATATCCAGTATCTAGAAACTCAGCCCTCGCTCATGCATACTTTGATGGTGTTGTGCATCTTGGAGGTCATGAGTTTGCGTGCTGCCACAATGACATCTTTGCACTTCTTGGTGGCAAAGTGGCAGTTGACGTCCCTGGCATATTTGAGCAGCTCTGTGGAATCTCCGTGCAGATACTCCATCTCCTTTAGGGCATTCTCAAACTCCTCCGTTTCCTTGATCACCTTGAATGCATGCAGCAAAAAATACATATTCAATAAACATGTAATTACTGTAGGTGACAACATCATTGCACTAAACTAAACTGCGGTTAGGTCCATACAGTGTTGTACTTCTCCAGCTGGCTGCTGTTGGTGGGGATGGAGTAGATCAGACACTCGTGAATGATACACTGGGAAATTTCCTCCCAAATCAGCTCCCCCAAGATAGCCGAGAGCTTTCTATCGCCAATGGAAACATCTGGGAGAATAACAATAATTACTACACAGTGCCATCAAGCGGCATACATCTCTTTTATATGGACCCAGCTGTACTGTACCAAGCAGGTGTGAGTGCAGCGTCCTGAGCACCAGGAGCACTTTGCTGTAGACTTGCGAGGGAGTGGATTTCTCATTGTGGCTCTCCTCCAAACACTGTAAGGCCATGACGGTTCCCTCACCGGGCTGTTCTGCTACCCTCACCGACAGCGACGGGTACACCACCAAAGGCTTCAACATGGTCTTCAGCAGCACCTGACCTGATCAATAACAGCAGTAATCAGCACGCAGCCAGTTCTCATCCTGGATTCACTGGGCTTCAGAGATAGGTAGATAAATAGATGGATTAAACCGACCAATGCCCACATCAGTCGTTAAGTTACACAAAGTGCACACCGTGTGGATATGGAAAAGATATGCATTGAAACATTGTCCACCACAGAGCACGGATCAGGTAGTTTTCCACTTAAAATACCCTCTTCAGTATATATGTTGATGTTCCAATTTGCAACAACCCCCTCCCTCTCCCCCCCCCAAGTTAACCCAGACCAAAGTGTCTGCAAGGTATGAAATATGCAATATGAAGAGACTATGACAGAGCTGCATGTTTAACAACGCTCTTACTGAAGAGTTTTATCTTGTGCTGAAGGTCTCCCTGGATGGCCAGAGCTTGCAGGACGCAGCACAGCAGAGCAGGTGGCTTCGCTTCACTGTCCTTACTGCAGACATGGCTCAGGTTCAGCTCCACCTTCAGGAAGGACTTCAGGCCTGCAGGCTCTGGTGGACACATGTGCCAGTCACTACTGATGTCATGCCCTCAGAAAGGCCATTCTCAGTTTTCTCTAAGTCTTAGGCAACTTTAACACAACACATCAAATCAAATAGAAAAAATAACAGGCAATGCCGTTGGTCCCATTTCTGTCCCATAGATTGAAATCTTTACCCTTTGAGGACGGTATTTTCCAGACAACGAGGCGCTTCCATTCATCTCCCAGGTGGTAAATTAAGTTTTCTCTCTGCACCGTCAACTCTGAGCTGAGAGCACTAAGCAGCGGCAACTGGGAGCTCTTCCAGCCCTTCAGTGAATCCACACCGGCTCTTGCCTAGAAAAATATAAATCTGTCAAATCAGTATCAATCAAAACACACGGAAGCAATAATTATATAGAATCTATATAAGGATTTTAATTGATGTTGTACTTTCAGGTGTTAATGGTAGTGGAAGTGGAGTTATAAAGTATGTCTTGAACATAAAGAAGGATATAAATCAGCCCTAACACGTAATGGAGAACTCTTACCCTTTCCAACTGGTTGGCTGCATCAACATACTTTTTTCCCAGCAAAGATTTGCTGAACTCCTCCATTGCACTGTGAAACTGAATTACACAGAAGGTATTACAGTCACAGAAACATTCAAATATATTGGACGCTCAATACACCAGGATCTCTCCTTATGTAATGCTGAGCGCTAGACCTGTATATAATGTATGTATAATATCCACAATCTGTCTATCGGAGATGAATTCCCTGATACTATTCATTTGTTTACAGTGTTAAATTACATTTCAGTGAACTAATTTTCATGTATGATGTACAGTACCTCCTTTAGATGCCCAAGCATGGTTATGATGACAGTATTTTTCTCCAGCTGCTGCTTCAGCTTTGCATTCTCAGCTACAGCCACATGGATGTTCTGTTGCACCTGCGTCAATGCACATAAACACTGGTTAAAGGCTATGGCTGCTGTGAATCCACCTCAACTACAAATTTGGTTGGTTCCGCTCTTCAGGCAATTCGGCTATGACTTATACAGATGGTTTCAGACTGACCTCGGACTCAATGCAGTTTTTAAGGACATCCATTTCTTTGGAAACGTCATCAACCTGAACCATTAGCTCCTCGGATCCTTGAAGACTAGGGAGGAAGTCACTGTACCGCTTGTTCATCAGGTCACATACTTCTTCCTATTTAAAAAACAAAGTAAAGAGTTGTGCGATCAATTGTAGCGAGATAGCCCTTTTGCTTCAGGTGGAGAGAATGTGTGTGTGCAGTGTTTTTTTTAACAAACATTGGGGAATGGCTGTAAGTATAAATACTGTTAAAAACTCGGGTCTGCACACGCGACTGCTTAACCAAATCCTGAATATTAATCATTTTGTCTTTATTATTAATCAGTCCATGATATCACGTGACAACTTATGACCAATTAATTTATGTGTCAACAACAGAACCGGGAGCCACGATATAACTTTAACAACAATAAATCACAGATAAATTAATCGCTTTTAATTTACACTGTAATATAGAACAGCAACAAAACATGGCAGTACAGATCGATGACTTTGTTGACCAGTTGTTTCAGCAAAACTCCTGTCCAAAAGATCATGTGCAAAATACTATGCAGAATAATATCAATATTACTTCAGCACAGTAACGTAACATGAGCAACGCTAAACATGATCGAAATAGGACCAAAATAGTGGTGCATAATGTTTGTTTAATTGAACGTAAAAGAGCCACGTAGCCACAGCCTTGCTCAAAAAATCACTGAACTTAAACAGCTGGATAGTAACTGAACGTTAGTCGCTAATATAAAGGTCTATTCATAGCTGCATGTTATTTCACGGAGAACCCTCAAAATCTAGGAAGCATTGTTCTAAAGATTCGTGGAGTTTCACGGGGTTAATTTTTTTAGCGCTAACGTTGGTTCAAACTTTACTTAGCCTAACGCAGCTAATGCTAGCTAGTAGATTACCTTCATATCTTCCACTTTGCGAGACATTTTGCTAATTTTACCGGACAGGTCCTCTTTCTCCAATTTGCCCGAGCTGGCGAGCACTTCAGTCACAAACGACGCCATGCTGGACCCACACAGTAACGTTATAATGTGCTACTAAAGTGTGTGACAAGTCGCCCACCACAGAACCCGCCAGGAAGAGGCGCGTCAGCGGAAGTTCAAAACTCCTGATAGTCACGTGATGAATGTGGGCCCAATCAGGTGTCGTCTCCCATGAATCCGCCAGGCCGAGAGAGAGGGACATGGTGATGACAAAACTGAGGAGAGGGGCCCATAGATATATATTAAAAAAAACCTAGGCCTTATGTCTCGTCCGTTTTGCCGGCCAACGGAGTCGAACGTCCGCACATGGCGACTAACCTGCTACAGGCAGCTCGCTCACCCATATTTTGATTTAACATAAATACCTTGTGCATGTGTGTATTTATTTCACATATCTGTTTAATGCTGTTTTCATATGAAAACCCATGGTTATAATTATTCATACGTATGCAGTGTCATAAATACTTCTGTACGAGGTGGGGATTTCAACGTACATAATATAAAACATTATTCTACTATTCTTTAAACATACAGGAAACAGAACGGACATATTAAACATAAATATTATTAATATTAATTACAATGACAACAATAACATTCATAATGATTATACTCGTGATAATGATATCATCTTGAAATTAAATAAACGCCATGATGCGAGGGTTCTGTAGGTGGCGCAATGCAACTTAATCCGTTTCTAATCTACCGTTATTTAACGAAGAAGAAGCAGCAGAAGACGAAAAAGAAGAATTTTAAACCGTTGTTCTTCTGGTTTACTTTTGCAAACTTTGCGAGCAGTTAGCAAATAACTTGAGCGTGGTTGGTTGTACCAAAATAAAGAGGAAAGGTTTTTTTTTCTTCAACAAACGTGCCAGCTTAGCAACCCACTGAGCTCAATTCAAACCAACAGCGTGTTTACCTGTTAAGTATTAGCTTAATGGCTGACATTTGGAACACGGATACAGGTGAAGCTGTGTATCGATCCCGGGATGCTATCAAGAACCTGAGAGTACGGTAAGTAACGTTAGCTAACGGCAACGTCAACATTAGAGATACATTGGCTTCTCTGCCAAACCTCTGATGTGTCAATCTTCGTATTGGATGATCCTCGCTATCGAGTCGAAAGCGTCTGTAGTTGTCATAGTTACTGCGGCTGGTGAAAAAAGGAAAGCGAAGACACGAGGACAGCTGTGTTTTCCCTTCCTTGCTTCAACAGCAGTTGTAACTATGACAACCACAGACGTGAGGAATAACAGTGATAAACTGAAGCATGACACTGTTCTTTATGGGGAAAAGCTTCTCCTTCCCACACTGTAGAAACAATATATATGTTTTCTGAACTCCTGAAAGGTTGACATATAACACGGTATTTATTTATCCACTCCCTCTCTTTATTTAGAGTGCGTGTAGAGAGGGTGACCTCCACGGCTGCCCTCTCTAAGCATCTGCAGCAGAAAGTTCTGTCCCAGCCAGACGGAGGAGCCATTGAACTGGAGACCCTCACCTCACGTGGCCAGACAGGTACAGAGAAAGTCAGTGTAGTATAATAATTATTATTGTTATAGATCCTAAGTGAACATTTGGATTCTGTGGATTTCCTTGCGTGACTTCTAAACTGCCAAATTAATAACAGACTTGTTGTTTTAACACTATAAACTATTACTGACAGCAATTTGTTTTTACCTTTTGGGATAAAATGTGTATCTTACTCAAAACACAGCATGTCTTGATTGTATGACTTGAATGAAACAGTCGATGTTTCCTCTGCATCATTTTTTATTAACTCCATCAGGTGATAATGAGGAGGAGTTGGTTGTGGGCTGGCAGGAGAAACTCTTCAGTCAGGTAGCATTTGAGCATTCAGTTAGCGTATTGTAATGATTAATAACCAGTTAAGTTTATTGTTATTATTTGAAACCCGTGCCTTCCCACCTTCATGCCTGTGTGTCTGGGGTCCCAGTACGAGATGGAGCTGTTCCAGAACGAGTCAGCCTGCCAGACCCCTCTCGACCGTCAGTACCACGCGGAAGTCAAGGCCCTGAACAAGGCCAAGGGCCGACGCAATCAGAGGATTTTCACGTACACCGATCATGATTGCTACACCAGCTGCCTTGCGCTTCACCAACTGGTTGGTTATACTGTTACTCCAATGTCAACACAGTCATCCCGTATTTTGTGTTACAGCGTTATAATTACTGACATTTTTTACAACGTTTTTGGGACATTTTTTTTGTTTTTTGTAAGATTAACTTGTTTTGACACCTCAAAGTTACTTTGATTCTACTAGAATTCTACAATTATTGTCTGCAGAAAAGTAGCTTGTTGTTGTTTTGATCCTGAAAGCAGACTTCCAGTGACTTATTGAGCACAACCAAATCCAGCCCCACATTGCTGGCTGAAAGGATGGCCAGCGTGCGAAACAGACGGCAAGACAGACGCACCATGTGAGCGAAGCTGACTTATTTCAACAGATTCACAACCCAGATTGTCTTGCATGCGGAAATGCAGTTTGCATATTTTCAAAATGCAAATGCATTATTTCTCAGGGATGGCAGTGTCCCTAAGTCAAAGATCGTCAACTGGGAGCCCACAGCGGAGTTTGTGAAGACTAGTCATGTAGTGAACAATGCCATGCAGACCATGCATATCATGGGAGACTTGGCACCCGCTGGAAGGTAAGACCCCCCTTTCCATTCAGTCCACTCCTGAGGGTAGCATGGACAAAACAGACACATGCAGTACTGTCAATGAGCATTTTCAACCTGCTCTCAACCTGCAACCTTTATTGTTCCGGAAGAACTCATTCTGCCCCTTAGGACGTCTTGCCGCTCCGAAATGACAGATTTCATCAAGTCATCTGTGATTGTTGTGTGTTTCAGCTGTGATTGTTTGTGTATTTGTTTTCTCAGGATGGGCCAGAAAGAGAATGAATATTTGCTGGTAACCATAAAGACAGACTGCAGTGGAACCATTATCGTAAAACCTGACTTCAACAACGACAAAGAGCCTTACAGGCAAGTTCACTACGTGATAACAGACTGTTCGTGTCTGCAGTAATGATGGATACCAAATCAACCTGTTTTTCAAATAACGTTGCGACCCGCTAAGCGATGTAAAAGTCCTCCACTTAACTCTGGACTGACATTAGAAAGGGATGCTTGTTTTTGACAAATTAAAACACAAAACCTGTCTGGTGTGCGTGGTTGTTGTGCAGGATTGTAACAGTGGGGGACAAGAGGGAAGTTTGGCGCCTCACTGTTAAGAACATGTGCACCAGCATGCAACCAGAGGAAAAGGAGAGGGAGCAGAACGTGTACAAAGACGTGAGTTCTCCATCATGTCTCCTTTAGGACAAGAGTTCACCTTTTAATGTTTGTGTTCATATTACTGATTATGGAGTCAATCAAGTTGTCTTTTGACGTGGACTCGTTCACTTTTCTCTGACTCCAGTTGTACGTACGTCACAAGGAGTACCTCAACAGCCTTGTTGGACAAGACTTTGAAATGGTATGTTTGTCCGTCCACAGACATATTCGCTCTAAAATGAATCAAATATTAACAATAGATCAACTAAATGTTAAACAAGCTAGTTAACACTTTTGGCGGTCTGTTTGGAAAAGGCTTTTCACTTACTGTTGTCTCTCCCTAAGCCTCCTGTAGGTATTCTGCGGTACATGATGAATGGAGAGATAGGTGAGGATGACTGCTGCCATCACTACTGCATATGTTTACCATACATATTCCATAAAAGTCTCTCTCCGGCATTTAAATCTCCGCTTTCTTCTCTTTTCTTCTAGTCTCAGCCAAAGGCTTTGAATACAATAACTTATACATCCACTTCTTTATGGAACTGCCAAACAGTAAGTCACACATGGTGTTTGACACCATTGACATCTGGACAGTTAAGTATGTTGCGACCTTTTTAGAATCAGTTAAACTAAATTCAAATGTTACATTTCAGATTGGTCCAGCTTGCCATTTCAGGCTCTCTCAGGGGTAACGCAGACGTGCCGGGCCAAAACATTAGGGAAGGTGTGTATACACACACACACAGATTGTGTGTCATATATACACACACACACACACACACAAACAGTTTCAGGCACTGCCAACTGACATTTGTTTGACTCTTCAATGTTCTTTCTGCCAACAGGAAAACGTGGCTTTCTTCAGTTACCCCTTCAGCTTTGAGGCTTTCTACATGAGTGAAAAGGAGAGCGAGGGTTAGTATCAGCCATGGAATGATGCGTTTAAAGAATTTGGGTCATGCGTTAGTTAGAGCGTTGCGAGGGATTTTGTTTTCACATTAATGATTAGATTAGACTAATACGTGAGTTTCATCCTGGTTTCAGAGTCGATTCCTCAGTGGCCGGTGATTTACTTCAAGGTTCTTTCTTTGGACTCCTGGCAGCGCTTTCGTACAGAAGGCTATGGCTACCTGCTTTTTCCTGCCATGCCTGGTATGCTGTGTACACTGCTAAGTTGTTGGGTTAAAGTCAGCAAAGAGCCATTTTGTTTTGGTTGTTGTTCATTAAACTGCTGATTTTCTTTTTAGTCAGAAAATGCATCAACATTGTATGTTGTTGTATTTGACAACGCCAGAAATGTCAAATGTGTGTCATTGTTGATTGAAAAATGTAACAATATAATATTGTAATGTAACTCTAATTACGAAGAAAAATACTTTTACCCTTTGATGGAGTAGATAAAGTTTTGTTCACCGTCCGAATCACACATTTCCCCACAAAACCAAGCATTCCCATGTTTTGTAAATCACCACTTCATCAAGTCTTTGGTCTGATTTCCCCACATTACACGTGTTGTGTGTGCCAGGAAAACAAACCATAACATGCCACACGTGGAGACCCCTTCAGACGGGGACCGTCTCCGCACTGAGACGCTTCTTTATCGGAGGTTCTCCAGAGCTTGAAGACCACAGCTATGTCAGAATACCAGGGACCTTCAAGGTAGGCCCAAACCTCCTGTGGATGCTCTCGTACACTTTAGGTATGCGGAAGAACACTCGTTTTTCATTCCATACTCAACACAACATATACGTCTGTAGGGAGAGAGGCTCAGTCGCTTTGGCTTTTGCACTGAAACAACAGGAAGTGTCACCTTTAATCTGCACTGCATCCAGCAAGCCAGGCAAGTACACCTTCATTATGTCAGTGTGGGTGACATCAGTTTATGTTTGTGTCCATACTGTATTATGAAATATTTAATTTCTTCATGTTTTCATTCCCGGTACAGTTGCCGTGTGCGGTGGTTTAGTGTGTCCTGATTGTTTGTGTTTCAGAGCATTCGTTGATGCCACCATGTTGAAGAAAAGGAGGCAGAACGTTTTTGACCAGCTAGGAGGATTTAGTCAGCAAGGAGCTGTTGGCACCATCCTCGGTAAAGACTTTTACTCAAAAATTGTCGTCAAAAATCCGTTCTTCAGGACCAGTGCACCCAAAATATTTAACAAATAGCAAGATCACTTCAGTTTTTAACCTACTTTGTGTAAAATTAAATAGATATTCAATATTTATTTTTCTCCCAGAGGCCTTCCAGAGGGCCAGGAAAAAGATGCAAGAGGCTCGAGAAAGTCTTCCCAGAGACCTGGTGCACACCACCTCTCAACTTCAGGTCGAATCCTCTGCATAGGTGTTTTAATAATAGAACTGTCATTCCATCAAATACATAAAAACATCCAAATGAATTACATTTACTATGTAAGATTGTACCCACATTACCAGCAATTAACAGTTGCCGTTTAAAAAATGTTACATTCACTCCGATCGGACTATGATGTACTATTAGAAATAAATAGTGTCTTATTGCTATTTATTATTTGTAAATATGGATGGATTTTGTAATGAATAAGGAACAAAGCTACTAGTACCTACTAGGTCTGGTGTCCTCATGAAAATCCCTGTTTGAGTTCTAGTTCTAAATAAAATATTATTTTAAAATTGGATTGTAAATGGCCTATTGTTTATTTTAAACTTTAGAATCCTATTCAAAGAGGGGTTTTTTTTGTCATCATAGCAACTTTTAGTCAAATGTCATACTTTTTATATACGTTATGTTCTTAAGTACTACTTCACAATAGCCTAGTTTTTAAGCGATGTTGTACTTCCACACTACCTCTTAAGAGGAAATCAATATGCTTTTTAATTTATTAAAATTTCTTATCAACATAACTTTAGTTACTCTGCAGATTCAGAATACTATTACAAATATAACCAACTGATATATACTAATGGGTAACTTAATCCTATAAGTAGTGAAACCTAGCCCCGCCTTTACTAGCTGTAACATTAGTGATGCCTACACATTAGTGCGTCACATCACACACTTTTGTAAAAAATGGTGCCATTATTTTCAGATAGTTTAGCCTTATCAATTTTTGACTTTTAGCCAAAGGCAGATTTCTCTCCAACATACCTCAATAGTTGTGCATGGTTTTATGGTCAGACTTCAGTTATTGTATGTGGGCGGGAAACAGTCCTCTCTCTAGTTGGTACAAAGTGCAGCTCCTCATCATCTCACTGGGAAAAGGAAGCAGGACTATACATCACTCGCGCCGGCCTTCCTTATCTGGCTTCCTGCTTGTCTCCGGTGGATTTTACGATTGTATTGCTTGCATTTTCATACTCTAACCTGCGTCTCGCACTCCCATTTCCCCGCTAACATAAATTCCATCAGGTATTTGAAATATTTCAGTTTAACATTTCCATAACTTGGGTCAATTAATTATCTGCTTCCCAGAACCAGACACAAACAATCGGCATGAGCCATTGTCGTGGAATATCCTCGGCCTTGGTAGAACACAATTAAATGAAATGGCAATATGTCCGTTTAAAAAACAAAAAAGGGTGTTCTAGACAGTTCTCGTTTGCCATAAACATTTTTCCAATTCCCACTCCCATTCCTGTCACTCAGGACATCATTGTCAGCCCAACCAAGAAGCTCCTTTCGTGCTGCATTCACTGCTGTGGGCACTCGCCATGCCTTAACCAGTAATGTCTTAAATAAGTTGTGTTTGATCGTGTGTATATTAAGCCATCACTATTTACAAGTCCAAATCCTATCATCTTGAATCATAGTCTTTCACAAAGCGTTCGGTCAGTCGAATCAAAGGCTCAATTTAAGAGGGAAGTTTTCCCATTTCCGATGACAGCGAACGTGCCATCCCAGTCCCGAGTCTCCATCTTCCTCAGCCTGGCAAAGGAAGGGTCCAACCTGCGTCTCGCACTCCCATTTCCCCGCTAACATAAACTCCATCAGGTATTTGAAATATTTCCAAGTGTAACATTTCCATAACGTTATTGCCGTTGCCGTTCTTGTGTGGTTTCCGGTCGAGACACACATCACGTAGCTACGCTAGCGTCGATAACACAACTCTCTCTGTCAGCGAGACGCCGTGCAAACTGGGCCGCTGATGACTTTTTCTGTTTCGATATTCAATGCTCTCAAGTCACACCCGAATGGGACCGAGTTTTCCCCGGCGCTTCCGCTTTTTCGTGCTCGTAACATTCGCTGACTGGCGTCGCTCGTCGCGCCAACCGTTTTAACTCCCGACACTTAAACGCTAGCATTCAGCAAGCTAACGTTAGCCGCACAGTGAAACCGCTGTGGTTTGCATTGGTTGTAACGCAAACGTTAGCTAACGTTAACTGTCTCGACGCAGAAGAGGGGTCAACCCCCCAGTCGTTGTCACGCACTGAGCTTTGAAGGGAATGTCACAACTTATTTAAGGTTTGTTTGTGAATTTCACAAGGTAATGGATGGAACTGACGTCAACGTAGCATTTAACGTTACTAGGCGAAAGCTACGGGATTTTAAAAGATGTACTACGTTTTCAAGCTAACGTTAGCGATAGCGAAGACCTAGCTGTGATTTAAAATCACACATAACGTTAAATCCAAATTGACATGCATTGACATGCCAATTTAAAACGACACTAGGACACCAGCGCATACTTTCATATTTTTTTGTACGTTATTTTTCCCGGATTACCAGAACGAATGTGTAAATATAAACAACATAATGTGGATATCACTTTACACTACATGGGAAAAAGTATGTGGATAAAAAAGTACCACACTATCAATCAATACCATACTCTAGAATTACTTAAAAAAGAAGGCTCCTCACTGCAAAATCGATAGATTCCAAATAATGTCACTTGATTGTATTGAGTTGAAATTCACTGTGGCTCTGCAGTAAAAACATATTCTATGTTTGTTATGGATATTACAAGCTTCTGTGTTTTTTGTTATGCACTTGGTTTAAGCATCATCACCCATTAATTGTCTCTACTTATAGTCTTTTTGAATGCGCTGGAAATGGAAAAATATCAGTGTTGTTGTCCTTTTTTTTTTTTTACTTAGTATACAAATCCAGCTGTATCCAATTTTAAATGATGTGGAGCTACATTTTTTTTTCCCCTACACCACTTAATCAAATACTAAATCAGCGAGAGACAAACAATTAAAACGAACAAAATAAACATTGCTGTGTGTATCTTCTGTGCAGACGTAAAGGACCACAATCATGACGGACTCCAAATACTTCACGACAAACAAAAAAGGTGAGTAAGTGATGGTGAACTGGTCATCAGTCAGAAACAGTGTTATTTGAGATCATATTCCAACTGTGCTGCTGCCAATGCATGTTGTGATTTGTCTCACAGGGGAGATCTTTGAACTGAAGGCCGAGCTGAACAATGAGAAGAAGGAGAAGAGAAAAGAGGCAGTGAAAAAGGTCATTGCTGCCATGACTGTCGGCAAGGATGTGAGGTATTTGTTTAGACCTCAACTCTCCGATTTATGGCAACTGTCAGGCCTTTGTTGTATAATGATGATCAAGAGTCTGACTAAGGGCCTGTCAGTTCTTTGTTTCCAGACGTGGTGAACTGCATGCAGACCGACAACCTGGAGCTGAAGAAGTTGGTCTATCTCTACTTGATGAACTACGCCAAGAGCCAACCCGACATGGCCATCATGGCCGTGAACAGCTTTGTCAAGGCAAGTTCCTAAATGAACTTGTTTCTGTAACCGCATATTCTGTTTGAGAGATAAATCCCTAATTGCTCTCAGGCAATGAAGCAGCCTTTTCGGCAGTTTCCATTCTAGACAGCACTTTTGACAGTTTCCCCTCCTTATGTTCTCACAGCTGCCGCCAAGATAATATTGTTCATATTGATAATTTGTTGTTTCAGTTTACTTTTTTGTTCAGCCATATGCCCCAAAACAAATCTGTGGAGGTTGCTTTTGTTTGGTATTACAGTAAACTAAATATTTAGCGTTATGTTGGCTGTTGGTCAGGAAAGATACAACTTTGCAGCTGACTCCTTGGAACAAAGTGCAGCAACTTCTTTCAAGACAATTCACTTGAACTTTAACTTCTAATTGTGTTTTAAATGTTTACCCTAAATGAAAAATGGAAAATCAATTTTATATATAACTGTATTTCCAGTCGTAGTGAAAACTACACTTGTTACTCCAATCAATGCATTTACGGTCTTATTATTTTTTTTCTATTACTTTCTAGAAAGTAATTTTTGGCTCCAACCACACATCTAATTTCATTAAAATCCCAACTCTTTCTCGCCGTAACCTCCAGGACTGTGAGGATCCGAACCCTCTGATCCGAGCCCTGGCCGTCCGCACCATGGGCTGCATCCGGGTGGACAAGATCACAGAGTACCTGTGCGAGCCGCTGAGGAAATGCCTCAAGGACGAGGACCCATACGTCAGGAAGACGGCGGCGGTTTGCGTGGCGAAACTTCATGACATCAACGCCCAGATGGTGGAGGACCAGGGCTTCCTGGACTCCCTGAGGGATCTCATTGCCGACTCAAACCCCATGGTAGGCTTAGGCTCTTTTCCCACCGCAGCCTTATTGCTTTAGCCAGTGACCTCTACAGTTCCAACCATGTTGTCTGCCGAGTCACAAAAATACATCTGTCCTTTAGGTCGTGGCCAACGCCGTTGCTGCCCTCTCTGAGATCAGCGAGTCTCACCCCAACAGCAACCTGCTGGACCTCAATCCCCAGAACATCAACAAGCTGCTGACGGCCCTCAACGAGTGCACCGAGTGGGGTCAAATCTTCATCCTGGACTGCTTGTCCAACTACAACCCCAAGGATGAGCGCGAAGCCCAAAGGTAGCAATCCCTCAGGCTAAAGTATGACTGGCAGTCATAGGAAGAGACAATCCTTGAATACTGTTGCGCCTGCCGATTTGACCAATTCTGGGGTACTTGAATATGGGTTTTATTTAGAATTCCAATGTGTCTTCCTAGTAAGCTTAAAAAGTACAAACTGAGTAACAGCAGATATCGGATCAGCATAAACACTACCGCACTCTTCTCTTTTTCAAACATCCATCTTGATTCAAATCAACCCCCCCTCCCCACCATTTCCCTGATTGTCGCTCACTGTTCTCTCCGTGCTTCCTGCTCAAAGCATCTGTGAGCGTGTCACTCCCCGGCTGTCCCACGCAAACTCAGCGGTGGTGCTGTCAGCTGTCAAGGTACTGATGAAGTTCCTGGAGTTGCTCCCCAAGGACTCCGATTACTACAACACTCTGCTGAAGAAGTTATCCCCACCGCTGGTCACCTTGCTCTCTGGAGAGCCTGAGGTCCAGTACGTGGCTCTGAGGAACATCAACCTCATTGTTCAGAAAAGGTGCGTGATCACAAGTGGGCACAATTTTTCTTTTATTATGACATGTTTTTCATTTGCATGTTGTTCATTTGTCGCGCCCCTCGTTTATAGTCAGCTGGTAGGGGCTCCAAAGGAACAAAAGGAACATCTGCTTGTGTGAATGTGTAAAATCCTGTCATTAAATAAAAATGCATCTCTGTTTTTGCAGACCTGAGATCCTGAAGCAGGAGATCAAGGTGTTCTTTGTCAAGTACAACGACCCTATCTACGTGAAACTGGAGAAGCTGGACATCATGATCCGCTTGGCCTCTCAGGCCAACATCGCTCAGGTAACGGTGATGTGAATCAACATGGAAGCTTTGTGAGAGGGATGAACTTGATACAAAGTATTCAAATTGGAACAAAACCAATAAAATGTAACCACAACTAAAACAAGCTTTTAGATATGTGTGGCTTACAATGACGGTATATTACACTTTTGATCTCTTGACACCTCCAGGTGCTGGCTGAACTGAAGGAATACGCCACAGAGGTGGACGTTGACTTTGTGCGTAAGGCTGTGCGAGCCATCGGACGCTGTGCCATCAAAGTGGAGGTAAGAAAGGCTTCTTGTGAGCATCGCAGCACAATAATCTGAACTCACTTCAGAATTGTTAACAGGGCATCGTGACAGTAGTATTATCATATCAGAGATTATAATACATTATCTCCCTGATATGAATATTTTTACTTATGTGTGTTTATTGAACGGTTGAACAACATCAATCATGGCTTTAAAGCCGTTTCAACTATGAGTATTTCTCTCAATCATTTATGCTGCTCAGTTTATGCTAATGTGAATTTCACATCTTGCAACAAGGCAAAAGGTATTTTAAGACGTTTATCAGCGGGAGAGAACAAACACATAAACCTTTTTTCTTGAACGACAATTTTACTCAGGTGAAATTGATAACATGGATGGATGTCTCAAGCTGTTCCAGTGAGCCAACATGCACAATACCACGACCGTTGTTAATGCTTCTTGTACATTTCTGATTTGCTGCCAAGACGCAATAATTAAAGCATCTAGTTTTAGCTGTGTTTTTTTTAATACATGTTTTAGCTTCAACTTTTCATGAAGGACTTCACTCGATTGATGTTTATTCTCCCAAGTCTTCTTGTTGGCATGCAACAATACTTCTGTGTTCCGAGTTGACTTTTTCCCTTCTAAGTCACGGTGACACGGTTTCTCTCTGCAGCAATCAGCTGAGCGCTGTGTCAGCACCCTGCTCGATCTCATCCAGACAAAGGTGAACTACGTGGTTCAGGAGGCGATCGTGGTCATCAGGGATATCTTTCGCAAGTACCCAAACAAGTATGTTCCCCACTGTACCCCCGAGGACAGCTGCACACAATGAGTCCTCCACACAAACTGAAGCTAGTTAAAATCATTTTTTTGCTCAGGCGTGTCAAGGCTGGACTAATCGATCATTTAATGCAGTCCTCTTCATGTTATGTATCATTAAAGTTTTGAGCAGCACATTACAGAAACCATAAAGTGTAATTCTGACCATTTGAGATGCTGCTTTTCTTCAGGTATGAGAGCATCATTGCCACGCTGTGTGAGAATCTGGACTCTCTGGATGAGCCGGATGCTCGAGCCGCCATGATCTGGATTGTTGGCGAGTACGCCGAGAGGATCGATAACGCAGATGAATTGCTGGAGAGCTTCCTCGAGGGCTTCCACGACGAGAGCACCCAGGTTGGTCCATTCATTTCACTTGAGAGGGATTCCGCCCATTGGAGTTTGGACATCGTTTCCATAACTTGGAACTTGTTCTCCTTGACAAGCCAGAAGTTTAGCCAGATCGTTGAAACCATTTTATGAGCGAGCGTACCCAATACAAATAATGATTCTAATGATAACAGATGCCGCTTGATCATAGTATAATAATCACAATATTCTTATAATCGTGATAATCCAAGAAATAGATCAAATAATTATAAAAGAGAATTGTGCATAAAACTCCCACTGGGTGGATGAGAAAAGCGGGGCTTTGGGAGGCATTGTACCTTGAAGATAACGGTAAAATAACTGTGTGTGCTTTGATAAACAGGTTCAGCTCACTCTGCTGACCGCCATCGTCAAGCTATTCCTTAAGAAGCCGTCGGAGACTCAGGAGTTGGTGCAGCAGGTCCTGAGCCTGGCCACACAGGTGAGCGTCGTCATTTCATTCGGGGGGGAAGTGCAGGTCGACACCAGTTTAATGATTTGCTAATTTACTGCCAGATCTTGTTTTTTGTGCTCTCTAAACAGCCCCGTAAATATCTGGGTTTTTTTCTCATGGTCCGCTGACCCGATTAAAAAAAAGAATTCATTCAAATATTTTTTCCGGCACACGCGTTGAATTCTCTGCTCCTCCGCAGGACTCCGACAACCCCGACCTGCGAGACAGGGGCTACATTTACTGGCGCCTGTTGTCCACCGACCCCGTTACCGCCAAGGAGGTGGTGTTGTCAGAGAAGCCCTTGATCTCTGAGGAGACCGACCTGATTGAGCCCACCCTACTGGATGAGCTCATCTGCCACATTGGCTCACTGGCGTCCGTCTACCACAAACCGCCCAGCGCCTTCGTGGAGGGCAGCCACGGAGTCCACCGGAAACACCTTCCCGTGCAGCACAGCAGGTCATTTGAATGGCCGATTTTAGTAGCAGGACTACTGAGGATTATTATAACTGTCTCTTACCTGTACTGCTGTGTCCTCCTATGACAGCATTGACACCGGTGAGAGCCCAGTGAGCAGCGGGCCAGCAGCCGCCATGGACCAGCCACACGTGATCCCCAGCCAGGGGGACCTGCTGGGTGACCTGCTCAACCTGGACCTGGGCCCCCCGGTCAATGTGCCCCAGATCTCCTCCATGCAGATGGGGGCGGTAGACCTTCTGGGAGGAGGCCTGGACAGTTTGGTGAGCTTGAACACATTTTGCTTTCGTGTTAAAAAAAAAAAGTCAGTAGTCTTAAATCAACAATAAATTAGTCCTAAACATGTATGTTTTTCCGACTTAATGCAGCATTAAGCCTCAGTGTGTTTTCCTTTGTTAACCCTTTGGGCACTTTATGACTTCTTCAAGCCTCTCGACTAACTGGGCTCCTTGTGGATTTTAAAGGCTTATTTTAATGTCTAACACGCCATTCAGAGTCGCTACCTACCCAGAAAAGTTAAGGCTCCACTTGATGGGTTGCGGTTGCTAAGAAAGTCTCTGTCTCTCTGTTTGTGTGTTTGGATGCTGTCTTTGGGGGCCTCTCTTCTCTCCTGTAGCTGGGGGGTGACCTGGGCGGAGGTGTTGGGGGAAGTCCTGCAGTAAGTCAAGCCCTTTTGTTTGGCAGTCTGCCTGTGCATGCTGCATGCTCGCTGAATTCCAACACACCACACTTCTTCAGATGTTTACTCTGATGTTTCCTCTGTGGAGATAAAATGCCTGGAAATGGGATTTAAAATCTTTGATGTTTCAATGTGTTATTTATTTTCTACAAACTACTATTTGTTGACCTCCCGAAATTATCCCCGAAGTTGAGGACCACTGAGGTAGTTGACCGAAAATCATGTTTAAGCCAATTACCTGACCTGCAAAAATCATCTTGGACTGGACTGGTCTACTGAATGTCACCACTAAGTGTCCCTCTTTACTGAGCGTCAGAGGAGTGGAATTTAGAAATAAGACGGCCCATGTTGGTGTGACCTCTGTGAAGCCATCGCAACATTTATTCTTGAAACAATGTTTTACGTGAAGGCGGTTTCCCATAAAATCAAACAGTTTTATGCTGACCAGAAAAAAAGGCGCCCATGTAGGACTATGCTTTTCTTCGTATGTCTATTGCAAAATTATGCTTTCCAAAATGATGGTTTTGCAGATTGTGTATTTTGTGGTTTTTTTTGTGTGATTTTAGGTGGGACAAAACTTCATCCCCTCATCTGTTCCCAGTACTTTTGCTCCGTCCCCTACACCAGCTCCACAAGCTGTCAGCAGTGGCCTCAGCGACTTGTTTGAGCTTTCCACAGGCATGGCCATCACCACGGGAGGACACACAGCCCCAAAATCAGTGAGTTCACGGCACTTCAGTATTAACTTGTGATCCACTTTAAATATATACTCATCTGCGTTGTCAATAGAAACCGCTGAATCAACCACGGACGCTTTTCGGCTCGTTCTCCAGATACAGCTGTTGCGTTTAAAAAAAATGTATATTTTCTGGATTCTATAAAACTTGAGTGTGTTGTTACAATATTGATTCTGAGGACTAAACCTGCAACAACCAGATATTTTGATGCCGGTAACAGTTTTATTTGTGTTGATGTTTTGGAGCAACATGCCACGTCAGTCGCCGACTTGCACATTTATCTTTTTTCTTCTTTTCTTTTTGGACCATTGAACCAATGCTTAGAGGGGTATTTGTCTATTTCCTTCAGTTTGAATTATTGGACAACATTTTGATCTCCATGTAGCAGAAAACCCATTATACTGAAAGAGCGTTCAGAAATGCAGAGTAGTCGTCTCAGCCGTCCGACCCGATGCAATCAAGTGTAGCAGGAGCTTTACAAAGCTTTCAATGCCAGTGGATGTACCATCTGTAGAAGTAATTACCCAGATACTTTATTTATTTATTTATTTATTTATTTATTACCAGGTTTGGCTGCCTGCAGTGAAGGCCAAGGGTCTGGAGATCTCTGGGACCTTCTCTCGTCGTCAGGGCCACATGTACATGGACATGACCTTCACCAACAAGGCCCTGCAGCACATGACCGACTTCGCTGTCCAGTTCAACAAGAACAGGTCAGTGGGATTGGCCACAGAACCCGCAACATTGCTACAATCGAATACCGTTTTTCAGTGGAGCTGCTTTAACTTCTAAGTTGGTGTACCACATAAATGAGCTGAAGACAGGTGGTGATTGTTATTGATTGATTTTTGTTAATGTCATGTATGTAGTTTCGGGATGATCCCCACCAGTCCTCTGCCCGTTCACACTCCGCTGATGCCCAGCCAGACCATCGAGGTCTCTTTGCCCATTAACACTATTGGGCCGGTCATGAAGATGGACCCACTCAATAACCTCCAGGTATGTAAGCTTGCCATTTGAACAGCAGTGAAATACATTCAAAAGGCGCAGGACAGCAGTTTCAGTTTATTGCCCAACTGATCAAGCTGTTTCCTTTTTGCCTGACTGCACTTCTTCTTTTTTGTGCTCAATATTCTTTTGCGCACAATGTGTATTTCCTTTATCAGGGAATTGGCGGTAAATGTCTTGTTATCTCCAGAAAATCTTAACGTCAAACCTATTTTGTTTACTTGTGCCCAGGTGGCTGTGAAGAACAACATCGACGTCTTCTACTTCAGCGTTCTCATCCCTCTCAACATATTCTTTGTTGAGGATGGGAAAATGGGTATGATTGTTAATAACAACTTTATAAAACATCAAATCTATTGGCACACCACAAACGATGTATTCCAGGTGTGTGCATAAGATGAAAGAACACCATGAATTATTTCTGTATCGTAACCGTAGTAGGATGCGGTGTCTCACTTCAGCTTGGTTCGTTGCTCGTTTTGACTGTCGTTTTTCTTCCCTCAGAGCGACAGGTGTTCCTGGCTACCTGGAAAGACATCCCCAATGAGAATGAGCTGCAGTATCAGATAAAGGAGTGCCACCTCAATGCAGGTAGGCTCAACTTAACAATGTTTCTAATGTTTCGTTCAGAGATGCACAGATTGCATTTCCCAAACCTAGTAAGAATTAAACGTAATAGTTCAATCAGGATCTTGATATGCCACACTTAGCAGGTGAATGGATGAGCTCAGGAAAGGACAAATGCTCACTAACAGGGATTTAAACAACTTTGAACCAACCTTTTATTGTGCTTATGATAAAATTATGTTTATTTTACCCGTGAAAAATGGCCACAACTCTGGATCCCTCAGCGGTACCTCACCTCACTCTCTCTGTGTTTTCTTTCTCCACCCACATGACTATCTACGGAAAACTTCCTCTTCCTCTGTACCTGAAGGACTCTTCCAACTCGCTCATAATTGTGCCACCGTTAGCTGGATGGGGGCGGCTCTTAGCACGGTCCGGTGTTGTAGAGACCTGGTCATAGTTCACTAAAGATCCATCCCGTCCATTCCTCTCTAAACCCTTAGCGATTCGGCTCGTGTGAGCATTAGTGTTAGTGCCAGTAGTGATTACAGTTCCAGTAGTGATTACAGCTTGGTGTGGGTTTGTTCGGCGATTCAGGTCTGTTGTTCGCTACTCGACATTGGTTCTGATCTTGCAGACACCGTATCGGGCAAGCTGCAGGGTAACAACATCTTCACCATCGCCAAGAGGAACGTAGAGGGCCAGGACATGCTCTACCAGTCGCTCAAGCTGACCAACGGCATCTGGATCTTGGCTGAGCTCCGCATTCAGCCCGGCAACCCCAACTATACGGTAGTGTTCAGCTGTTTGAATATTTATTTAATAGAATTTCCATGGATTAGTCAATGCTGTTTATCCCCCCTTCAGCCGTCTACTACTAATTGTTTCTACACCACACGCAGCAAATAATGATCATCCAGAACAGTGATTCGTTTATCTTAATACCCGTCTTAGACAGTTGGGATTTTTGGTTCAGCCCTCTAATTTTCTCCACTGCAAATTGAGCTTCTTCATGACAGATTCGATGAGGCTCTTAAAACAGCATCTTGATCATTTTGAAAGGTTAGTGGGAGGTTTCTCTTACTGTTCTCTCTGTTCCCACAGCTGTCTCTCAAGTGTCGGGCCCCGGAGGTTTCTCAGTACGTCTACCAGACGTACGACTCTGTGCTGAAGACCTGAGCCGCTTTAACGCTGAGCGGCTCGGCTTTGTCCTGATGACAAACTGCAGTGTTTTATCATTTTCTGCCATTTGCAGCTAACTGCCAAAACAACGGAATCCAAACAGTAAATAAATGAGACTAAATAATTTGGATTTTCCTCTGACACGATCAACGAGGTAAATCTCAGCTAAACTAAAGCGGGTTGTACTGAAGTGGAGCAGGACGGACGCTGTGAATGTTTCCTTTATTTTGGCAGTTGATAGCATTATTAAATCCTCTTCAAGTCCCATTTCTATTTTTACCTCCCAGAGAAAACGTGTCTACCATTCCATCCTTAACGTAGTGTCGTAATGTCGTGCAGGTGTGACTGATGAAAAAGAGTTTTCCGTGTAGCTCCCTTTCTTTCTCACATTCCTTTTTGATTTGTTTTAATTTTTTTTTATATTGACTTTGCTTCAGTCGCATCTACAGAATAACAGCAGTGTTGCTTTGTTCCTATTGCTTAACGGGTAAAGTCTATGGTAGAAACCCACAATGTGGTACTAACGTCTCTCGCTGTGGTACTAACCACAGCGAGTTTCCCTCCTGAAAGTCCCAGCTCACAATAACATGCTTAAACATTATATATACATCACATTTATACTCTTGTTGTTCCTTTCATGATTTAAAGCACGCATTACAGCTTCTTGTATTTAATGTGGTGCAGCGTTTGGATAAAAAAACGCTTCTTCCTCTAAGTATGAAACATTGTGCAGAAATTTAAAAACTTGACATTCCAACAGAAAAAGGTCTGAAAAAGATCTGCCTCCAGCACTGTTTTATTAACAAATCACCCTTTTCACATCCACTGCACATAAACGTCTTCTGTTTTTGTTTTATGTTTTTAATCCTTCAGTTTAGGAAGTCACGTGACGCAACTTCAATGGAATTGTTTCGTAGTCATAAAGGACATTTGTGCTCCGTTTTGTAAAGTCGTCTTAAAACGAACTGCAGCGAGTCGTCTGTCTCAAACAGTCGAGCAGACTTCTGACTGAACACACAGAGAATCTGATTTTAACTTAAACACAAACTATTGATGATCTGTGAACACATCGGTGGCGCTCCATTTTAAAAACATTCTTTTGTTCATTTCACATGTAACGGTTAATCGGCCCGTTTACTACACCTCGTTGTTCACGCGCCTACGTTGTCATTCCTATTTATTGTGCATCTACCTCCGTGTGTTTCCTTTTTTAACTGGCTTTATTGTTGCCGTGGCTTAAATTCTGCAATGTGTTTTAAATGTTTTCACCTTTTTGATGCCAGTGTTTTAGTTGCGTTCACTCCATTGTTTTATGAGCCGCTGTGAACCCGGAGCAACCCGACCAATCTCCCACGACCAAGCGACGATGCAAAACAAACGACCACGCCTAATGTTTGAATGACCTTGTGTCGATATAATGATTGCTTTGTGTGTGCTAATTGAACATATCCGCTAAGGCCAGGAGTTACAGTGTAGTCCAGTGATGGTGTAGTTTGTGTAGCGAATACATTTCAATGTTTTGGTATTAACCTAGAAAGGAAAGTAAGCCTGGCCTCTATGTATTCAACCGAAAAAAGTTTTTTGTGTTGTTGACACTACTTTCCCACGTGTGTTCAAATGTGCCTGCATGAGAGCCCACTGTCGATTTTAATCCCCCAACTTCATGTTTTAGATCATACGTTTTAGATCATACGCAGCGCTCTGTCTGGCACTCCCACACATGGAAGTATATATCCAAATCATTCGCCAGCAACACAAAATGTATGGCGAGGGCTATCATAACGTCATTGCTGTAACCCTGTCGTGAATTATTTGTCAGTCACAGTACCACCCTTTTATGCCATTAAAATGCCAAACTCATGATGCATCACTGTGTCGGCTGTGTGTGACTTAGCACAGTATCGACAGATTTAAACTCAAGTTAACAAAGTGACCGTTAAAAATGAATTCTGCTAAATGTGAAGTGCGTGCAAAAACGTTTATTCCCCTACGAGGGAGGTCTGAGGACGGTCATGTCAGCTGGTTGGTCCTCTTAAACCAAAATGTCCGCTCATACACAGGGGATGATTGCTATGATATCTCGAGAGTAAATTCATATTTCCAGAGGAGACACTTTGGTATTACCCGATCACCTCTCAACGATTAGCAATTACTTTTTGTTCTTTGACGTATCAGTTATCGTTGCAATAAAAACGGTAAGCAAACAACGTACATCCAGACACACACACACACACACACACACGCACACACACTTTTGTCCTCCATCTACAGTGGCGGTGGAGAACAACATGTACTCAGTCCCAGCAGAGCGTCAATGAAGGACTGTTCTCCGTCCTGCCCGGAGTCACGGATCATGCTGCTCGTCTGGGAGGAAACAACCCGAGACCCAAGATGAAGGCAGAGAAGGAGGCTCCTTCGATATCCAGAATCACTTCCCGGGTTTTAATTCTCGTGTGTCTCGGTTCCTTCAATTCAAGTAAGTCACATTTTCTACTTTGGGTTATGCTAAAGGTTTGCCTAGCAGTCGTCACTTGCAAGTTTACAAGCTGCAGATATGATTTTAGCAGTGATGCAGTGTGATTCAGCACCAACCAGCTGATGCAACTCAACGCTCCCACTTTGTTAGCAGGATTCTGGAAGAAAACCCACAAAACAGGAGACAACTGTATGTTGATTTTAAAGTTGAAACATGTGGATCAATGTTGTGTGTTATGATGAGAGGTGAGTGGTTATAGCAGTGCCATGATTCATATTGTGTACTAATATTAAGATTATCGACCATTACAGACCTCAGAGAGGTAGTATTTGTCGTTGGGGCGTTGGATTGCATTACACTGCGTGGGGGGGGGCTTTTAAATTCTTTTGCCCACCCATTGAAAGTAATACAGTAATTGTGCCTACAGGCAGAACCAGTGTTTTCAGACATTCGGTAACTTTTCAGCCGCGACTCATCGCCGCCCTGCCATTGTTGACGCGAGCAGCAGAGTCACTGAGTCGCTCTGTTTCTGCAGAGCCAGCGTGGCATCTGGACTGCTCCCCGTGTTCTTTTCATGAACTGCCAAGAAGGAAATTTGAACAAACAATCCCCACTTTTGTTGGCTCACGCTGGGCCCGTCCCAAGAAAAGACAGCTGTTGCCATGGTAATGCAGATTTGCCGTCCAAACTGAATTCAGTACGCAGCAGAGATGGGCCGTGATACCCAACTACCGCATCTCATTCACTGTAGTGAATGTAACGTGAAACTGACATGTATCTTTGTATGCTACACAATGTACTTATGTGCAGTGACAACATTCAGGATCAATGCAAGGGTCCGTTTATGTTTAGGCAGGAAGTGGAAGGGGGCGGGTGTCCCTCATCTGAAGTTAATGCACTAAATCAAATTGGAGTCAAATTGATTGGAGACAATATCGCGATAATTTTCCATTTCAATTCATTTTATTTTGTATAGCCCAAAATTGCAAATTACAAATTGGCCTCAGAGGGCTTTACAGTCTGTACGCATGCAACATCCTCCGTCCAAACACCCTCACATCGGCACAGGAAAAACTCTCCAAAAAATGAAAAAACCCTTCCAGGGGAAAAAAAGGGAAGAAACCTTAGGGAGAACGTCAGAGGAGGGATCCGTCTCCCGGGATGGACAGACTGCAATGGATGTCACGTGTACAGAATGACTCGTACAGATGTAGAATACATTCAATTCCTATAACAAATGATTTAAAGGATTCCAAGTAGCAGGCCAGATGTACGGCAGGACCACTCCAGGGGCCACCACCATTTGAAGATATGCCATAAGTAAAACTTGCGTGTTAAATAATACAAAGGTTTGTACTTTTGTCCATTTTAGCTACTTGGGGAATTGGCAAGGAGGGTAGACTCCTTTTGGTGTTTATTGTGAAATATCAATGTGTATACATATGAATGGCACTTGGACGAATGAACTTCTTTTAGCTATGCCCTGTAAACAACCCATTGTTGACCCCCTCTGGTTCGCTTCTCCTCAGCCGGGGTGCTGGCAGTGAACATGACCGTCCCCAACACTCTCATTAGAGGCACAGCAGGGGGGGAGGCGCTGCTGTCCGTCAGCTACAGCAGCTCCAGTCTCGACCTGCCGGTCATCAAGTGGCAGCTCGAGAGGGAAAAGTCCGTCACCGTCGTCCAGTCGATCGGAACCGACATCATCGGGACCCTGAGGCCCGAGTATCGGGACCGCATCCTGGTGTTTGAAAATGGGACCCTGCTTCTCCACAACCTCAGACTCTCTGACGACGGAACTTACGACGTGGAAATCTCTATCACGGATGACACCTTCCCGGGAGAGGGCACCATCACGCTCACTGTGGATGGTGAGGAAACCGGCGTGTCATTTGTCCGCTGAAATCAACGATTTCTCCTTGGTTCGAACCAGAAAACGTACTTCTATCGTTGGCGAAAGGCGGACGTGTCATTTAAGTCCTTGTAGAATCTCTTGTAGCAAAACTATAGCAACATACAAAACTACAGTAAAAGATGTGAAACGGGACAATCTTGTGTTCACTTTGTCCTTTTTTAAGAACAATAAAAGCTTCACGGCGACAATGGCTGTTGTGTGAGCAGCATCACCGGCTGGCAGAACAGTAAGACTGAAGCGACCACAGTGCCTGGTTTAACCAAAGAATACGTTGTGCGGGCAAACGGATTACAGCCTTATTTACTGTGGGTGTATTGTCAGCTCAGTTCTGGCACAAGCTGCTTTGCTTGCCAATTAACCTCCCTAAAGACGCCCCACGTATTAGCTGGTGCCTACTTCTAATCTCTCCAATCCCATTTTACGGTGGAAGCGCTGCATCAGCCCAGCGCGCCTACAGTCCCCTTGGGAAGGTCACCTGCATATTTCCTCCCACTGTGGTGCTGAGAATACGATCCTGTGTCAGATTAAGCCCTATGACATGCAAAAAGTGCAATGTTTCCGTAAACCAAATACCATGGGGTTTTTTAAAAGTGTATATATTACCTTAAAAGGAACCGTATGTTAAAGAAACATCCTTTTTGAAAACTACCAAATCTGCTGTCGCCTTCTTCCAGAGTCGATATCGAGGCCCTACATCCACATGGAAGCTTTGTCGGTACTGGAGCTCAGTGAAAACGTCGTCCTCAACTGCTCCCATGACAACGGAACCAGGACCGCATACAGGTGGTTCAAAGGCGGAAGGCCACTGACCAATGTGACGAGGTTCGTGTTGTCACCTGACCAGAAGTTCTTGACCATCACGCGGGTTTTGATGGCAGACGATGACGTCTACAGCTGCGCAGTGGAGAATCCTGTGGGGAATATGACCAGCCTGCCGATCCGACTGACCGTCTACAGTCAGTGATCATGTTTGCGTATTTTATTTACGACTATATGAAATCTGACATTTTGTGTATATTCCCGAATTCTGTTTTTTTCCCTTAAACTGTTATTTTTCATATGCTACTAGGAAGAAGTTCCCTCTACATCATCCTTTCCACCGGAGGCATTTTCCTCCTCATCTCTTTGGTGACAGTGTGTGCCTGCTGGACGCCTTCCAACGAGTATGAATCGCTAACGACATCTTTTTAAAAATCAACCCTGAATTCCTAAACTTATTTTGTTTATGACAGAACACAAGTGCATTTAAAACCCCTTTATCTTTGCTAGGCAAAGACATAGAAGTACAAAGCATCTCTCCACCTTTTATGACCACTTGGACCACTCACCACTCAGTCAAACAGGTACCAAATAAATATTCCACTGTAATGACGGTTATTAAAAAATAGGATCAGCTAATAAAAGAGACTGGAATGATAAAGATTAAGACATTTGTTGATGTTTTATGCTTTGCCGCAGCTGATGTGCTTCCAAAAAGGAAAGAGCATAACGGGACACATGCTGTAACTTCACTTTACATCCTGCAGCCAAAGGTATCTCTCTAATCATCTCCATGATCTCTGGTAGCTCCCTGAACTAAGACCAACCCACCGGGCTGTTGTGGATTAATTAACCGGACAATAAAATCCACAGTAAAAATTCCGTTTTAGAACACTTGGTTGAACTGGACTGTTTGCAGAGAACCCATTTGGGCTGATGCCGTCCTGTTTCGCAGGACCCTTCGACGGACGACGCATCCAGCAACAGCGTCGGATCCCCCGAAGTGGAAAACCCTCCGTGCTACACCAGATCCCCCGACCACGGCGAGGGTCTGACCCCGTCCAACGGGCCCGCTGCCTGCTCCTCCCACAGGAACACCTGAAAGGCTTTGTGCTGCTCCTGCGGCCTTTTTTACAGTAATGTGATTACTGCCCGTTGATGTGTTTTCATTAAAGCAAACCGTAACGTCCGTGTAGTTTGAAGCCCAGCCTGTAGAGTAATCCTAAATGATTCCCCCAAACAACATGACATTTTTTTTTGCCGATTTTGTGGTTAAAAGAGAGACTCAGAAATGCAACTACATTACTCTTTTACAGTGTTGTGTTTTTTTGTCTCTTGTGTTGAAGAAAGGAAATGAAGCTTTGTAACATATTTGTTAAATAGCGTAAATGACTATTTTAGTTGTACTAGAGCAACTTAATAGCATTTGTAAGTGTAGCAAAGACGAGTCAATGGAGAGTATTTCAATTTTATACATAAATAAAATGATTATTGTAATGTTTCCACTGTGCTCCTTGATTCTTTTTGTAATTACTCAACATTACTCACCTCAACATTATGAGTGGTTGATGATTACCTGCTTCCTTCATACGAATCTGATATAATGCAAATAGAGGACTAAATAATTCTGCATTGAGCTATGATTGCTATAGCAAACATATGGCCTGCTTGAAATCTTTACAGAATAATCACACTAGATGAATATTATAATAATATTAAGCCAAAGCTCTGAAAGCAAATCCCCCATTCCATTCTGAATGGAAACACAACGTGAAGCAATGAAGCTCAAGGCTGAGAAATAAAAGGCAGGATTAATTTGCCAGTAAGAACTTTGAGGACAAGCATTTTTTGGCAATAACGAAAATCCCACACCCCTGACTAATATCACATTGCCCTTTGATATAATACGTCATGATGTTATAAACTGTTTTAGAATTGGACTATTTTAGTTGGGTTCACGTTGAACCAGCAACTGACGATTATTTAGATCAGATCTGTTGGGATTTAAACCAATCGACTGGTGGTTTGTGAAAACAGTGAAAAATGGCATCTTATTCCGCAGCCTTTACTCTGTAAAGAGCAAATCATGTTTAATTGTTTCAAAAGATATTAGTTTTCAGTCGTCTGAGTTAGTTTAAATATTTCAAAGCTACAATATATTGAGCCACATAATTATCCAACGACAGTTTATAGATTGTTTTGTGAAAACTGACCTTTATTATTCACAGGAAAAAAGACATGGAAGTGGTTAAATATATTTATGAGCACATATACGTGTTTGAGATGATTTATTTATCTGTCCAAACGTAATTTAACACAGCTTTCTATCAGCCTAAATAAAATAGCTATTAGTTATCGACATGGTTGAGAAATTAATACATGTGTCTTTAAAAATTCTACATCACCACCAGCCGCCAATGAAGGGAGTCACTCAGTTGCTTAGCAACAGAACCCAAACATAACAACCATGCCCTCGGAAAACAACTTAATTTGCTCATTTAAAACCTGTTAGCTACTGCTAATTATTCAGATGTGTGTAATGGCTCAAATTAGCATGTGTCCACTGTTTCAACTCTTCAATCTCCTTAACCAGTGCAGCTCGGTGTCACGGCTGGCAGAGATCAACTACCTCTGTTTGATAGGTGAGAAACTTTAAACCTTAAAACGTTTTTAAAGCTGGACACTTGGATTCTGAATTAATATTAATTCAATTTAGCTTTAGCAGTGATGTGCTTGTGTGTTGTGTGTTTTTCTTTGTAGATGCTCGAGAAACCGATGACTACAGAATGAGTCACATCCTAACGGCTAAAAATGCCAAAATGGTACGGTCCAAATAATGATAAGTTAACAAACCACTTTTGTTTCAAAAATCAATTTAAAAAAAAGAGGGGTTGTAGAATGAATACTTAAAAGAAATATAAAAGCAACATGGAACACATTTTAGGCTAAATGTAAGAAAACATAATTTGATAAAAATAAATAATAGACTTTTGTAAAAATAATAACAACAAATAAAAGATAAATACGGGCCTTGCAGTGCTGCTTCATTCCTGTCATTTTGTTGCATATGAAAACGTTCCGTTTGCCTCTTTGCAGGATTTAAACAGTACGCTCCTTCTGCCAGAGGATGTGGAGGTTGACAGCATGCAGCACGTGGTGGTGTATGACAGCAACACAAGCTTTTTGCAGGGGCAAGGTGACTGGACATGTTTGGACATCTGCATTTAGGAGAGTCTCCATAAACTGCTCTGGCAGTAGAAAGCTTGTAGTTCACCTAGTGAAGTGTGTGAATTGACTTTCATGGGTTTGATTCTCACTGTGACTGCAGGCCGAGTGGTCAGATGTGCCCAGGAACTGGCCAAAGCCAGCCTCTCTCCGGTCCTCATAGTGAGGGGAGGCTTTCAGAAGTTCTCGGCTCTGTATCCTTTTTTATGCACGGAGAAAATCCTCTACACGATCACGGTGAGACGAAACGCACCTGATGCACCTGGGGCATTTGTCTGGACAAAGTTCAATCCGGCAAAAAACATTGTCCGACCTTTAGTCCAGTGATTTGTTAGAAACTTTACATTAGTAATCCATCATCGCATCCATACAAACCAAACAATATGTGATTTGTTTTTGTTGATTCAATTTAACGTGGATACAATATAGTTTGTTTCCTGACTTTCTCAGGAGCTGGAGAACCTGAAGACCTATCCCGTGGAGATCTTAGCGGCACTGCTGTACATGGGGGATGAGAAACAAGGCGTGGACCCAAGCATCCTCAAGGACCTGAAAGTCAGCGTCGTCATCAGCCTCTCGGAGAGCAGCAATCTGGAGTAAGACATGATCGGATGTTTTGCAATATCGTTGGAGAAAAAACTGATTTTCTGATTTTTCTTTTCTGGCCCAGAGCCACACGGGGAAACACGACCGTCACTAACTTCCCTGTGGCTGACTCGGTGGGGTCAGATTTATATTCAAGTCTTGAAAGTATTTGCAGTGTTATTGGTAAGTTGTGCTTTACTTAAATAAATCCTTACAAGCATTTAGGGTCTTGCATGAAGATTCAAGGTTTTACTCGCTATTTAACTGCAACGATGAAGAATAAAAAAAACAAATACATGTAAAATGAAGCAGGGTGTTTTATAACTGAGAAGTTTTACGCAGGTTCCATCAGAATTTTAAAAACTTAAAAACCATAAACAGCCATCTATCCTCTTCAGGTTCACACATGGACACAGGCTCTCGTGTCCTGATGGTTTCCAGGAACGGCAGAAGCCGCTGCAGTGCTGTGGCCATCGCCTTCCTCATGCACCACCTTAAATACACACTGCAGGCAAGTGGAGCTTATTCAGGTCTTCATCAGCGTGCGCCGAGTGCAGTGTGTGCTGTTCAAATTGTTGTCCTAGTTCCACCGTCCTACCGAGATGGTAACAAGCACATCAGCAAAGACACCAGATTGTGACTAAGATGCGGAATTCTTTCACGTGTGCATATATATATAGCACATAACATTTGCCGGATATAATGCTGTCTGTGTGACTTTTATTCTAGGAGGCCTGGAAGTACGTGCTGAAATGTAAACCCAACGTGAGACCAAACACAGGGTTTCTGCAGCAGCTGTCTGACTGGGAGCTCCACGTCACAGGAACAAAAGTGACCGATATCTCTGGACCTCATTTTTAACAGAGGAAGATGTCCTGTTATTTGGTAGGGGAAATGAAGGCGAAAGAGTTTAAGTATTTCTTGGACTGAGTGTTTCTTTTTTGTACATTTGTTTATTTGTTTAGTTGATGTTTTGAGTGCCGTTAAAAGTTCATTAGCTCCAGTTCAGTCCTTACATGGCTATGCCAGAATGGCTTACAATACCGGGTATAGGTCGACCCCCGCCTCCCCCATCTAAAGTTACGCAAAACTTTCTCTAAAAATACAGCCCACTTGGGGACCCTATGGGCATTTCAGCCAAATATACTGAACTGAAATGTTCCCTGCATGGGACAGAGAACAAATTACACAATCTATTTCACTAAAATGGCTTTGTTCTCATTAATGCAGTGCCTGCAAACAAAAAGGGGAAGTTTTTGCACAAGGGCAACGTGCTTTGAACCGCTTTTGAACAGCTTCGACCGAGCTGGTGGTCTTAGAGTCTTCGTGGTGATTGGCTAAAACGAGAAACTAAATTCTATAGAGCTTACCGACGTGCCATCTGATTGGCCAACCAGCAGCAAATAATTTATTATAGGTGTGCATAGGTGTCTTCTGGAGAGGGTCACTGTTGAAATGGCTCTGAAAAAAAAAGCACCAATGTGAAAATGCCGTTACTCAAGTACCTCAAAATGTATCCGGGTAACATACAGCCGCCAGTGCCGTTACTTATGTCAACAACAACAATAACTCTTAAAACACAATTAAATTAACGGAACTCATATTTTAATCATAGATCTTCCCAAAAAATAGTGGTGTAAATATTTACCGGAATCGATCGATGGGGAAATTGTCCCTCTTCTCAAACGTGCGGTAAACGGTAGACACACAGGCTTTTATCATGAAGGGCATTACAGGAAGTAGTGCTTCTTCGTTGGTGTATCTTATGAAACCAACAGAAGTACAACTGTTCACAGCGGAGGTTGGATGTTACCCAGCGCCTGGCACTTTTATTTTTTTTATTTATTTACTAATGTCATCGTAGAAAATGTTGTTCAGCCCCACGGGTTTCACTGAATGTTTACGCGAATGGGAAGATTTGGAGAAAAACTTCCATCAAATCCAGGTGAGTCACCCCGAGGGGAGTGAGCCCCGCTCGGGTAAGCTAACGGCCACAGCGGGGTCGGAGTGGAGTCTGACCCCGGAGCAAAACAAATGTCAGTTTGAGTTAAAGTAGGCTTAGACTACAGCGTCTGTACATTCAACGTTGTTTTGTAATGTTATAACTCCCCAAACCTCACATGTCTGAGGTGAATAAAGTATGTATATATATTTTACTCCACTAAGTTAGCTGCATTAATTAGCCGCCTTCGACGTCAACTGTCCGATAATGGGGTCCGCCCTGCCCCACGTGATCACAATGACCACACAGCTAATAATGGCACCGGAGGTCATGGGCTCAGTGGAAAACGGTAGTTTTTTGTGAGGAATAGTAAATCTAGTTCTGTTTATTTTAACAAGGCTTTTGTTTGCTTCAGGGAGATTAATCTGCTTTTTTTAAAACATCTGAAAGCCCCGCAGAGTCGTTCTGATATAATCATTTAATACATATAAATAATATACAAGCTAATTGGTTTACTTCTCCCTTTGGTATCAAACAAGTTCAAGTTCCATCTCCTATCCTGTTTGTGATATATTTAAATATCTTTATTCTTGAAATTGAGGTACTCGATTTGTTGAGCATTTATGATGATAGGTTGATTTATAATAGGAGGTTGTCAAGGTTGTCAATAAATCATAGTAAGACACAGGTGAGAGATGAATTTGTGGCTTTTGAGGTCATTACAATTACAATTCTGATATTCTTTCAGTTAAAAGTTGTGTGTCCGATATGGAATTACACTTTTGCATTGGGATTTTAAATAATGTGGAGTAACATATTTGAAATAAAGAGCACCGTGTTGGGGCCTACTTTGGCTCATTGTTTTGGATTCTGTGACCAATTAGGTGAAAATGTGGAGTGTGTGTGTGGAATTGTTCCTTAAAATGAAGCCTCCTGTTTCCTGCAGTGCACTTTCCCCCCCTAAATAATCATTTCTTATAAGGCTGTTTCGACTGGCTATGTTTAAATGCATGACACAATAATGAAAAATAAGAAATCCTTGTTGCGCTTCTAATAACTTAAACAGTAAATGTGTTCTCGTCACTGGCATCTCTATGCTGCAGATATATACACATTTATGAAAACAAATTAAACACCACTTTGTGTGTTCGCCTCCAGGACACCCATCGTTTATACAAACAGAAACTTGAGGATGTGACAAAACTGCAAGACAGTTGCTCCGGTGCCATAGCCCGTCAAAGGAAGAAACTACAGGAGCTCACTGCTTCATTAGGAGAGTAGGTATATTTTTGCATTCTTCCCGACCAGGACCTAAAGAGCTTAGATAATGTGTCTGATATGCTTCTTTGAGATCAGCCCAAATCTGATAACAAAGCATTCAGTGTCTTTCATTTTTTAAATACCCTGGTATTACCAACCGATCTTGTCAGTGATTTATGTAGGCATAATTACAACCACCTCACAATCTTTTTCTTCCACTTTTAGATGCAAAAAAAATCATCCAGCAGCCAAATTAAGTCCAGAGGACGCGGATGCCATCGCTGAAATGGAGGCCTCCATCAAGGAAAGAGCAGATGCTTTCTCTGAGATGGAAGCTTTTTTGCCCAAAAAGAACGGGTGTGATTCTGTCATTTGATTTTCTGCTGGTACTTGGATGACAAAGAGAAGTTTCATATTAATTGTCAATATATTTTGCTGCACAGCAAACGTGGAAAAATGGCCACATGTTTAAAGCAGCTGAAGTTGTAGTTAATTGTAGCGTTAAAGTACTGTGCCAGTATGTCAGCCATACTAGCTAATGAAGCACCACATTTTAATATATATATATATATATATATATATATATTTTATTATTATTCTTTTATTGGCAATAGAAAACGACAAAATGCTGAAAGTATCCAAGATGGCTGCATTGTGAATGACTGACGTCTATTCCTGTTTAGGTTACACCTCTCTCTTGTTTTAGGAAACGTCAACGTGACCCTCCTGAACAAACAGTCAAAGTGAGTCACGCTGGCGCTCCACTTCCTCCGGCCATGTAAACCTCTTTTAAGAAGACGGAGTCGTGTCAACGTCACGCTAACCTTGTTTCGTCGTTTCAGATTTGCCTACAAAGACGAATACGAGAAATTTAAACTGGTCATCACGGTGATCCTCTTTGTGTTCTCCTTCGCGTGCCGCCTTTTGTTCAGCTACAGGTACGACTCCCCAACACCAGCGTGCTACACTACAATGTGGTCGTTGCAACGACGGGAATGTCCAGGCAAAACGGTAGATTAATGGCCCATTTCCTAGTTAAGTCAACTCCTGACACACACACACACGCTAGTCTGACTGATACGGGAGTGTGTGCTGTTGGCGGAGGTTGATTGTGCGATTCTTAAAATGATTATACATTTTGAGTGCCGTTTCTGTGGCTGTGCGTTACATTGTTGGAATATGTGCATAAAGCTTGGGATTTTATTTCATGGATGACGGCCACAAGGGTGGCTTGTTAGGGATAGAGAAGGTGAAACTGGTCAGTCAGTTAAAGCAACAGTTGATAGATTTCGCTTGTCACTCAAGCGTCACTGGATTACTGCTTCGTCTGCTTTCTGCCAAATCAGCTGTTCTCTGCGGCCTTTCTCCTAGAAGATGAATCACTTTTTTGAATGGAGTTGCTTTCCGTAAAGAAAATAAAACTGATATAAACAATATTTGGTTGTTTTGTGTTTCAGAGCCTTAGATGCCCTGTTCAACTTCCTGATGGTGTGGTACTACTGCACACTGACCATCCGGGAGAGTGTCCTCATCAGCAACGGCTCACGGTTAGCGGCAAATTTAACATCCTCACTCTTTCTTATTTTATCTTAGATAAGTTCCCATTTTCCGTCAGTAACACAAATCTCACCGTGTGCCACTTCCTGTACCTCTGAGCAGGAACCCTGCTGTATGTTTACTCCCGTCAGCTGTTCGCATAGTTAACAAACAAACGCACAACCGCTAGCTCTCCTCCGATCCACACAGGCGCACATGAGCAAAAATGATCTCGGGCTTATTTGACCAGCCGTACTTGTTCTACAGTCATGTTCACTTCCTTTCCTCCGTGTGCCTTCAGGATCAAAGGATGGTGGGTTCTCCATCACTATGTGTCTGCCTTCCAGTCCGGAGTCATGCTCACTTGGTGAGTGATGTCATCCACTTCACGCTTTACGACACATGCACCCAAAATATTATGATACATTTGGACTTTTATGACTCAACTTAAATTTCAAGTTACGGGTTTGAGCTCTGCTCTAACCAGATGTGTTTGTTGGCAGGCCTGAAGGTGCCCTCTACCAGATGTTTAGGAATCAGTTCCTGACTTACTGTCTATACCAAAGTAAGAAATTCCAACTGGCTGACCCTTTTTACTCTAGATTAAAAAAAATGTCATTTTTGCACAGAGATGATTGAAAACGCCATTCCAGTTAAAAAAAATAAAGCAGATGTTCTTTGAATGTGCTTATTTCTATTGACACTTTCCCAGAGGACCTATAGGGTACTTAAAAATGGCTCAAAATGGTGTGTGTAGTATCGTGTACAGATGCAGTGATATGTTCGCCCACAATTTCCCCCTTTCAATGCAGGCGTTGTCCATTTTCTCCAGTACTACTACCAGAGTGGCTGTTTGTACAGACTGCGAGCTCTGGGAGAAAAACACAACATGGACATTACAGTCGGTGAGTTCCCTCCAAACCGCCGTCACTCACTTTAGATTTCGAATGAGTGAAATAATTCGAGATGAGTTGAGGTTCTCATAAGTGAAATAACTTGGTGATCCACTGACTTCATGTTGCACCATCATCGCGTCAAGATTTAGATTTGTCCAATTATTCCCCACATACCTGCTCGTTCAACTGCCTGCTCGGTACAAAAGTTAGTCAACGTTTTTTTAAATTAATTTCATAGGGATCCTCATTGTGTATTTATGTAAAGAAAGTAAAGAATATTTGTTGAATTTCAATAATCTTAATTCTAACACTGATTTTCCTTTGTGCCCCTCTTCTCCTCTCCTGGTGTTCAGAGGGTTTCCAGTCCTGGATGTGGAGAGGATTGACCTTCTTACTTCCTTTCTTGTTCTTTGGTCATGTGAGTAGGTTCTTTCTTGATAACATCTAGGACTAACTTATCAAAGAGTTAATAACCCGTAGAGATATCAATCATGTTCGAAGATTAAAAACTGGGAATTAAAGTTTACTTTAATCACTGTTAATTGATTTTTCCCCGTCTGCAGTTCTGGCAGCTCTACAACAGCGTAACACTGTTCCAGATGTTTCAGCTCCCGGAGTGTAAAGAGTGGCAGGTCTGTTCACTGGAGACATTCATTTATCAGCAGAAATATCACGGCATTTCTTAGTGAGGATCACTAGGAAGTAACATTGACAAAGGTTGACAAAGGTTTTATCGTCTGATACAGATGTGAATGCAGATGTTTTGTTAAAGTGAACAGTTACAGGTAGTTGTCTCTTCTTCTGCGCTTCTTTCAGGTTGTGATGTGCGGCTGCTCTTACATGGTGATCTTCATGGGAAACTTCTTCACCACACTGGGGGTGGTTTACGAGAAGTACATGAACAACCCGGACAAGTCCAAGAGCTTATAAGGAAGCGAATAACCAAACATGCAGCGTTGCCCTCAGCTGTGATATTCTCCTCAGAGCTCTTTATCCAGGGCCTGATTGTTGTCCTTGTGCACTGCTACTTTCGGCAATATCCTAAATTCATTTTTTAAAGTGCAATATATTTTACGCATAGGTCACAAACATTAACCTTTGACCTGTCAATAGGTTAAATATGCAGTATGTTTCTTAGCTGCTGCATTGTATTTTATTCTTGCACAGAGTGCCAATACAACACTCCAATACCACCCGTGTGTTTTGGTTTTTACTACTACTATTACGTTATAAGATCTTTTGTAGCTACGGCTATGTGTCACCCCAACTCACTTTCCACGTGTATTTCACTTACAGTGCTTACAAACTCTTACACAACTCATGCCTTATAGTCTAAATTAGTTATATTATAGTTCAAACTTTTTGAAAAAAAAACACCTTTTTTAACACCTACTTTTTTAACACTGAAAAGAGACTTATGCAGTCATGATACTCGTAGTACGAGTCCAACATGTATTCTTAACATATTTTTTTTTGCTTAAAATCATTTATACAGGTGTCAAAACAATCAACCACTCTGAAGCATTTTGTTTAATTCAACAGGGTAACCACTAGGTGGAGACGTTGAGTTAGGATAGCTGACTGGCTTCCACTCATGAGGCGAACGGCTGTGAATAGACTTTATTTTTCTGGACAAACGTCATTGCACTTCATCTAAGGTCTCGCTGTAAAAACAAGGCGTGTTCACATCCCTTGAGGGGGGATCACAGTCCGCCATCTGGTGCCGCAGCGCTGCGAGGTGCTGAATGGCGCTTAATTGTTCACACGCCACCAAGATAGATCAGTAATTTCACTGAGTGAATGTTACTCATCAGTGAGTGGTTCTGCTGTAGTTTCAATAAGACGACCAATAAAGGCCTCGGTGTGGGGGCTGGACTCAGAGGGCCACATCTGTACTCTACTGATGGACCCCCAGCCCTTCTCCCTCTTATATAAATCTGGCCTCTTTTCTTAAATGTATTACTGCAAGTCAACATTAGCAAATTACTTGGACCTACTCATTATGCATTAAAAGAATCGCAAAAAGAAAAGGGCGCTTTGAGAGCTTGTGAGCCTGGTGTTGGCCCCTCAGCAGGGATTTGAGGACGCAGGGCACAGTTTCGGGAAGTGCTGCGGTCCCACTGTGGGGGCAGCACCCTGTGGGGATTCTGTGGTTGAGCGGGATTATGGAACATCTAAGTGGTTAATGTTTAGCTGACCAGCTGCGACGGCTGTGAAGTTTGTGTGTGTGTCGTCATGACAAAACGTGGCCCCGTAGACGGACTCGGATTCAGTCACCGTAGCAGCGGGGCGAGAAGCAGTCCCGGAATTTTACAGGTGTGCAGCTGAGATTGAAAGGATGGTCGAGCACTAAGATGGGCGTGTCGGAAGGGGGCCATCGCGCCCCCCCCCCCCACGCCCCGTGCACTTTACGGCACCGATCCACACAAGACGCCCCTCGCAAGATGGTCTGGATGCTTGTTATTTCATTTTTGTGATAAGGCGGTGTTGTTTCTTACATGTGATGTTTTACCAATGAAAGCACCTCATCCAATTGGCCAATCAAACATCAAACTTGTGTAACAACAGACAATAAGAACAATAGAACCATACAATAGAATAATAAAACCATTTAAGCGACACTGTAAATATAGATTTAGATTTGGTTAATTCTTTTACATATCTTTGTGCAAGAAGTATACCACCTCTTATGCTGCCGTATCATAGCATCACATTAAGGACTCAATGAACTGGAATGGGGTGGTATTTAATTCATCTGTGTTGTCTTTTAAGCAGAACACAGTGAACATGAACAATGTTACTTAATACTTGTAACTTATAAGAAAAGAACACATTTCAATAAAGCTTGTTCTTTATGAAGCCTTATGACTTAAACACCTGCAGAAGAACACAAAGAAATGTGCACAGAAGATCTGAGGGAATAATACCTGTACAATGTAAAAAGGAAATCACCCTCCCTCTGAATTTATCACGGGAGGACCCCCCCCCCCCCCCAACCCGAGAAGTCTTGGCTGAGTTAGTGCTGCAGGGCCAGTGGGAGCGGGACGAAGAGCAAAGTGAGCGGGGTGGTAGGATGGGAGGAGGAGGAGGAGGAGGAGGAGGGCCGTGTATTCTCCCAGCCTGCACCTCTTTCATCTTTCTCATTAAAGCGTTGAGCAGTGGGGGCTGTCAAGAATGAGCCCAAGGACATGGGGATCGGGGACTGGGTCTGAGCCTTGCATCGGGAGGCGCACAGGGAGGGAGGGGCGGGGGGGGGGGAGGGGGAATTGAACAGCCACAGCAAGCAGTCCGGGACGCCATTGTCAAACCTTCACCTTAAACTTAACCCACCTCCCCTCTGGGCCGCAGATAAAGACCTCTTATCTGTGCTCACCTTCTCTCCCCGCCTGGAAAGGAGGGAGGGAGGATGAGGAAGGGGAGGGTTTCTCTGCTTGAGTGAGGCCGAAATGCACACGCTTTGTCTCAGAGAGCATATGTGAAAGAGAAAAGGCAGCTTCCATCTGGGACGCGCTGATTAAAAGGTGGGCGAGGTAGATGAAGTGGCTCATGAAGAGATAGGAGAGCTGCACGGAAGTCTCTGGGTTTGCTTTGCCGATATTCTGGATTTTTTGGGGTTCGGTTCTTCTGAACTGTAATGTGACATTCGGATTGATCGTTCTGGATCGTCAAAGCTTCAATGCGCGTTGTTTAAGTCTCGGCATGCTTTTCTCAGATAATCTGAAATTGGGTGAATTTGGCTTTTGCTGCAACATGCTGAATTTGGAGTTTAAATCCACTTTTCAATTGCAATTTCTTTAAGATTGCAAAAGCTGATAATGTGTCACCGTTGCCATCCTGCAGTCTCTCTTCAGTGCAGAGTGGGAGCCGCAGTCGAGGCCCCATCAGCGGAGAGGAAGTGAAGTAAATGCAGGCAATTGAAGTAAATGATTCAACAAAATAAGAGTCAGAAAGAAAACACGGCTCCGTGCTCACGCTGCTCCGATGTTTCAGATCTTCTCCCTCCTGATTAGCAAACCGAGTCCCACGACAGCCGCTCCTTCACCTCCTGGAAAATACGAAGTGAGTGGCAAATTAAATATGCATATTTAATAAGAGGGGGACGTGATTACTTCCACTTGTTCAATGAGAGCGTGAGGGATGAGGAAATCAGAGAGAGAGAGAGAGATATGCATGGCCTGCAGTTTGAAAGAAAAAAGGGAATTCATCTTTATTTTAACACGGCTCTTTGGGAGCAACCCTGGCAGGCCCCCCCCCCCCCCCCCACACACACACACACACACACTCTAGAGCTGATTCCTACCCACATTCTGGCTTTCTGGGGGTTTGGACGGAGGGTTCCTATAGCAACCACAAAAAGGCAGACTGTGAGGAGTGGCTCAACAGTTTTACCTTCTACTCCAACCATCAAACAGCATTTGGGATCAAGCTGCGCGGCGCCACGCGTCTTCTTCTGCTCCTCAAAGTCTTTCTTTGTAGGATTCAAGTAAAAAAAACATGAAATCCAACTAGTGCAATGCTGATTAAAAGATAGCGTTGATGCTGTTCCCCTTTTTTTATGAATGTATGATCTTTTGTTCTGTGTAATAAATGACTCTCCGGTCTTTGATGTTATTTTTTATATTGTGACAGCAGCATTTAAAGAAGTATTAGATGACGGTGATAAAAGGCTGCTTGATAACCGTCATGAAGATGAGGGATAAAGTCTACGTGTATATTTAACAGACTGCAGTGCAAAGCCATGCTGGCAGCATTGTGAGGCTGTAATTATTGGCCCAGCAGTGATTTGGGTCAAGTGCTGATGTCAGCATGCTCACAATGGCAATGCTAAAATGCTAATGTTTTGCAGGTTTACTGCATACCATGTATGTTATCTAAATCTAGTGCGCTTACATGGTAGCATTCAACATAAATTACAGCTGAGGCAAAAAAACAGCACCAACATGGCCAAGAATAAATGCATACATTTTATGTAAAGCTAAAATACTAATATACAGGGAAGCTTACTTTTAAAGGTTGTTTCACCTAAATAACCAACAACCAGACAAGTGCATTTTCTCACTTAGTCGCATCCTTCCATTCAGTTTTACTTCTCCAAGATTTGAGATTTCTGCTTCCGCAAGCATTCAGTTTGTGGTTTTGCACTTGTGCTTAATTTGCTCTGAGCATCGAAGAATTGCATTTACATATTCAGATCAACATATCTTCCCAGAAACAGCGTCTTACTCTGCATAATCCACAAAGCTCCCTCTGAGAAGCTCTTTATCAAAACCTTTTATTAAATGTATTTCTCACTTAAATAAATATGCTACATTGAGAAGTGTGTGTGTCCAATGTTTAAGGAGCTTTTAGGCGAACACCTGATGCCCCGCAGGTAGACGTTGGACCAGCAGAGAACAGACTGTCCCGAGGCCACACTTATGTTCACAAGCAAATAGAAGATGTACTGGCTGTGTTTTGGCTGAGCTGCTAGAGTGTGTTATGTTTGACTGATGCAGGTACACAAACAAAATGTGGTTTTCTGAAAGAGGATTTTACAATCCTTTCATTTGTACGGGACTAAAATATTGTGTATTTTAAAACACAGACCTAACGGCTAATGGAAAATCTCGATTTTGTAAAAGGTCCAAAACCCACTGAGGAGCTTCAGCTAAAAATAAAGTTTAGAGGTTTTAGGATAGCACAACAATCCTTGTACACTTTTTTTTGTTCTCTTTAGTGTGACCGCAAATCATCCTTTGAGCTGTCAAACTCCTATTTCATGTTTTCAATCAAAGTCAAGTCAGGTATCAATGACAAATCAATACCTCACTGGAACAGCCATACACAACTACAGCCAGCAGAGTCCTTGACCCACATGCAGGTAATATTCAGCCCTCAGGGGCCAAAGCATGAACAATGAAGTGGGTCAGTAGGCCCACTCCCACACACACACACACACACACACACACACACGGCGGGCTCCTGCAAGCCAGATGGCCAATCTGGTCGTAGTCAAGAGAAAATGAATCACAACACATTTTGTCCTCCGTCTGATTGAATACAATCACCCTGCGCCGCGCGGAACAAACATCCTGCAGAGCTCAGGCAGCAGGTCAGGTGCAGCACGCACACACACAAACGCACGCACACACACACACACACACACACACACAGTGAATCATGGCGGTAACACTTTATTCTAAACGTAACACAGCTGTCATTTTTGTATGAAGCGTATTTGTGTGTGAGTGTGTACGACATTTCCATAAACATGGCTCACATATTCCTTTAATTGGTTTTCAAAGCAATGTGAAATAATTGGATACTGTCAACATAATCTTTGAATTAACCCAATTTTCCCCCAGCGGGCCAGCTTCAGTGCTCTTTGGCAACGATTCTTCATTCGGATTCGTTCATTTAACGGTTCAACTGTGTGTTGAACCGCAAATGTTCTTTTCCCCATGAAGGTGAAAATGTTGTTCAAAGTTGCCTCCACACTTCCAGGAATGATAATTGTTGTGTGTAGAAGAGCCACTTTATACAGGTTCATCTCACGGCCTTTACCCAAAGACGGCGGAATCTGAAGGTACTAAAATGAATCAGACAGAAAGATCTCGTGAACTCATCCTGATGCAGTTTAACCCCGAGCTTCCCAGAATCAAGAGGACACGACCTCTGACCCGGGGACGGCGGTAACCAGCACATCACATATTACGCATGTGTAATAAGGATTGTTTGTTACTGATTCTACCTGCTGTAGAAATTGCATCTGATCAGGTGATACAGAGGACATTAAATGGCTGCGAGGATGAAATACTCCTATTGTTCCCGCTGTGACAGGTTTGAAATACCACGCCACTCCTCCTGTTGCCTTGCAGAAAAGCTTGTCTTAAAAGTCCACTTTATTGCCTTTGTTTTTCCATCTTTTCAGCACCAAGAGTAAAAAAAAAGGCTTCTGTCCTCGTTACTTTCACTGCATCCATTGTTGCTGAGCGCCGGTCAGTGCTTTTTTTATGGTTTCCCCTGGTTACCATTTCCCTTTTAAATGATCGTGTGCCTTCACGCTGAGCTGAGGCGTAAACAGGCAAATAAGGCGACGCTGCAGCGGCGGGATGCACAGTCGATGCTTCGTGTTCTTCCCTTCACTACACAGGCTGGAGGAGGCGGAAGCAGGACTTGTTGGGTGTTTGGTCAGTGCACAGCAGGTCAGCTGGAACACGTCAGAAACACGTTAATCGATACTGATTATGGTTCACGTGTAAATGCTTTTGTGTAACTAACTCCGAATGAAGTTTTTCTGGGAAACATCTTTGGAAATGTCGTGACATCCTGCTTTCTACACAAAGAAATAACTTATGTTATTTCCGGAAGGAGTTTTTAAATGGGGGAGGGGAGGGGACATAAATTAGTGTCGGTTTATCTCAGGCCGTCCATTAGAATGTAATATTTCTTGTTCTGGTGGTTTGTTTGTCCTGGGGATGGATCAGTGAAGGCCAGCAGGGCACCAGAGACACCAGGATTTATCATATTGGGAGGATGTATGATTATCACAAAAAATATTAAGGCAGCATTCTTCGTATTTGCTTACTTGGTTGGTTCTGGTGGTAAATTATGAGGCCCGAGGATTTGACCCGGGGCTTTATTTTTTTTAATCTTTAAAGGCCAACTTTTAGAAAAGGGGAAAAGTTAAGAAATCTAACATGCCGCTATGGCATTGCTCACTCCTGAAACACGCAAGACAACACTGAAAAGGTTAGTAAAATCTGGCAGCTGCGAGACGTGAGACACTATAAAAAAACACAATGAACAATGCAACCAAGGGCTGCAACACTGAACCAATGACACTATGGTTTAACAATAAACATCCTGAAACAATGGCTGGCCTGGTAATAAAAGTCAAGAATAAAAGGCTCCTTTTAGCAAACCCAGTGGGAGGCTAAAGCAAATGTCTGCCTATAGCAGGATTGCTAATCAGACGAATGTACATAACTGGGTGTGTTTAATGCAGTTTTGTCCTGTACTTTGAGGGGAACCCTGAACATGAAAAATTGTCCCTGGTGATTTTAAAATGTGAGAGTTCAAACCGTGGGGGAACGCCTCGCACTTGACTTTTTTACGTGATTGGATGATTGAACGGGTCGAGGTTAATAGTGTTAACCACTGCACTTGAAGTTGTCAGTCAAGTCGCGGGGGGGAGGGGTGGAGGGGCCAATCCCGCCCCTCTGCGACATACCTTCCAGACGCGTAAACAAGAGGCCGTGTCTCCCCATATAGCATCTGAGGAGTTAAAAGGTCTGTCAGCGGGCCTGTTGAAGACGCTGCTTACATTTTCAGAATTCTAATTTAAAGTGCGGTGAAGCTGTGTGGAGCCGCAAAGAGCTGCGGTCATCGTGTGGCCGGGCAGGCGGGAGGCCAAAGCCGCCTTATCAGAGCTGCCTGACGGCTGCGGGCTTTTTTTTTTTTCTGAATGAAGATAATTATGTTTTCTGCAGGATGAATTGTGTTTAGTGATATCAGTGATCAGTCTTTGATAATAACATTAAATCGAGCGGCGTTTTGTAGGGCTGAACCCACCGGGCAGTAACGTCTTTGTTGCTTATGCTGTTTTAAGCCTCGACCACGTTCCCGACATCATATGCTAAACAATGTAAATGCCTTCCGCGCTATCTTGGGGTTACACTTTAAGACCTAATTTCCACCGGGACATCGACATGTGATCTGTATCTTTGTTACCTGAAGGCCTTTGCATTTACCCTCATTTACCCAGCTTTGTATATATATATTCTTTGAGGCTTCTTTAGCTACCGTGTGGGTTGTCAGATACAGATACTTTCAGGCATGATGGTATACTTGTCAAGCTTGCTATAATGACATAACTTTATGATAAACCACTGAATAGTTCCAGTATTTAAGTCTCTGAAAAAAAAAGCACAAATTGTGGGATTAAAATAATGTTTAACAGCAGATTTATGAATAATCTTTATAGAAGGTGTTGGAACGCATTTTATTTTCCCTTTTTACAGAACCAAGCTTGCTGTTTAGATTTTGCTAAGCTACGCTAACCTCAACCCAGAAAACAGCACAGAGGGAGAGTAGTATTGATCCTTTCATCTTACTCGCAGAAAGAAAGAGAACAAGCCCATTTCCCAAAATGTCCATGTGTAACCTTGACAGCTGGAAGCCTCTTACAAGTGAAGGAATATTTACGCGTTTACGCAGTGCTTTACGGTCTCTCGATCAAGTGAGCAGAGAATAGATGGCACAGTCCTGGACTAGTCTGGTTAATGTAATCAGCTGTCTGCTGGTGATCAAGAGCCGCCCTGACCGAATTTGGATTCCCTGCCTTTGGTAACAATTGGCCACCTGGGTCCCTTGGACTGCTTTAAACCGAACCCGGCTTTGTGTCTACATAGAGCCCTGACCTCCCCCTCCACTCCCCCCAGCCCCTGCCCCCATCCCCCATCCCCCATCCCACCCCCCGCCATGCCCACAACGAGACACCGATGGGTCGGAGCTGAGGTGTGCCAGAGTGATTCATTAGTTCATTAAGGCGCCTCGTGGCCATGGCAACAATCTTTCGGGAGGGGTCCGGGGAGGGGAGGGTGGGGGGGGGGGTCAATGGTAACATGACAGTCCCCTTCAGGGCAAACTCTGTCACAGGGAGGCAGGAGGTCCAATCAGTTACTCCCTCCCCCCGAAACATCTAGAGGTCTCATAACCCGTTTATGCCCTCCGCCTTACAAAAAAAAAAGCCCACACAAATGTACACGCACGTACACACACATCTCCACAACGCGCAATGCTCCTTTGTACTGTAATCTAATAGTTCTGGGTCGTATATCTAATGATGAATGCTGTTCCAGTAAGCCTCCAGCTCAGCAAACTTCACCTCTGCTAACGAGAGGTGAAGTTTCCTTTTTTTTTTTTTTATTCAGCGGGATCGATGCGGACCGCGTCCTCAGTTTATTCAGCATCTGCTGCTCATGCGGCCGCGTGCAGAATAACAACAATGCCTGCATCTAAAAAACAAATCGTACATTTCCTATTCAAGTGAATGCCTTCAATAACGCAAATGATGGGTTTTTACCCCTCAATTGTGTCAATGCAACAACAAAAGCCACATTCTATTCATTCGTAAACAGTCACTAAGTAAAAAATTCTTTTGAATTTTCTCATTTACAGCAATAAAAGTATAATTGAACAGTGTTATAATACTGAGGCATCACTGGGCCCTTCCACTCGTAAATGGGATGGTGATATAATGTATAATCAAAGGATCCGGTCGGGCAGCTCTGTGCTGCAACAAGATGCGCTTCGCTTGCACCATTCGGAAATGTGGCCTCAGCAAAACATTGCGTAGGACTGATAAGGGGTCGTTTTAGTCAAACGCTTCCAATTGCCCTGCTCACGCTGCGGTACAAGCCGTCGGCTGAAGATGTGAAAATTCTGAATCAATTCTGTTTCTCAAGCAGGAAAGGCGTACCCCTTGAAGCCCCCACCTGGCATCGTTTCTCTCTGTAATTCCCTTCCCCTTTCCTCCGACAGAGTCTGTTCAAACCATCGGCCCTTGACTTTGCCTGGCATCCCCGTGGTGACTCGCTCTGCCCCCCCAATCTGTGTGAGCGGAGCAGCCGGTGTGTGGGCCCACTTGGGGCTGAAAAGACATGTATGATCATGAGGATGATGATGATGATGATGACGAGCTGGAGTACAAAGTCCTGTGACTACTTCAAAGACTCCCTCTGTGCCGTGGCGGATGATCCCTCTGATATTGGCCAACGCAAGAGCCCAGTTTTTTATTGCTCTTGCTTCTTTGAACCGTGCAAAGGCCGGGTTACAATTACAGATGTGTTATTTTTTATGTATGTGATGGACCTCGCGTAATTTTAGATTTAACACATGTAGGTCAGGCAGGGGGGATCTATCGTGGGAGATGTTTCCTCTCTTTTCTCCGTTTTCTTGCCTTCTATTCTCTTCCTGTGACCCTGAAATTACAACACCTTTAAGGAAGTCCTCTCAGCACCTGTGACATCTAAAAGATGCACAACAACACATTAGTGCTTTTGCTGCTCATGCTCATCCGTCCCAAGTGGCTAAAACCCAGTCATATCAAGAGGTCCAGCGTCTCCGGACACTTTTTTTTTCTCCTTTTGAGACATGCGGCCTCTGCGTTGTTGTTCTCCATCCATCCACCAGATGCCCTCGGATTTGTCCCACCTGCTCGCCTCTTTCCGCCGTACGTCATCCGCTGTCAAACCTGCTTCCGTCCTTCCTTTCCAGACATCTGTACGTGGTGGACTTGGACCGAAGCTAAGTCTGTTTTGGATTGTGCGAATGCAGGGTCTCTCCCACAGCCCGGGGGTTTACGACAATTTCATCTTGTTTGTGGACAGACAGGATGGTGAGTGTCATCTCCGCTGACACCTGTCCCACGTCAGGTCAGATCACGTTTAACGACGTGCCTGCATTTTGATTGAGACTGACCAATAAATCAGTCATTTCTCTCACCGGTATGTCTTAAGGGCCTCACGCTAGTTTGCCTTCCAGCAGCACAAAAGCACAAGAGACGGTAGGAATGAAAAAAAAAAGACACAAGAAAAAGGTCCCGGTGACAGCTGATTTAAAAATACAGTAAGAATGAAGATTTCGCAGAATGGAACCTTCTTTTTTTCCAGCCTCTCTCCTCCATTACAGCAGAAAAGAGAGATTTCAGATGAGGTCGGGGATTTGCGCTCACTTCAAAGACTTCTTTTTTTCACACAAGCTTCTTACTTTCTTTCCACTCACATTAAACAGACTTCATTTCCGAAGACCCGCAATATTTTTGAGGGCCAACTTTCACATCTGTGAGCCAAGAATTAAAGTGAGTAATACAGATTTTCACCACGATATTACAACGCCCTCGGGCATGTCTACTGCAATGCTGGTTCTGACTTTAGCAATTTATTTTGTGCTTGACAATGCATGACTTTTAGGACTTTTAAATCTTTACGCTATTTTTTATGTAGATGTCTGATTACCTCTACCACTGAGTGACTGAATGACTCATTCATATTAATAATTTTTGTTGTATCGTGTCAGAAAGGTAACAAAGGATCCTATGAAACAAATAAAATGACATGCTAAATTGTTAAATGGATAAGAGGTTTTGAAGTTTAAGAGCTCTTACCGAAAAACCCTCGAGCTAAAGTTGAGCAATGAGAGCGCACGGCTTTATCGTGGGAGGTCGTTCAGTAATGAGGGCGCAGCATGAATTTCCGGCATCTAATGTCGTCCTGGTGAAGCTCCTCTCCTGCTGCATGTGACAGGTGAGGAGCAGGAGAGGCTGTCAGGACCATCTGTCCTGCATGTCACACATGCCTGTCCCTCCCCTCCCCAGGACAGCAGGGAGTTTAAGAGAAAATGTGAAGAAAAGTGCAAAAAAAAGGAGCAAAATGCACGTTGGGAATTGCAATGGGATGGTCTTCTTTGCGATCGTGAGCATCGACCTGATTGGTCAGTAACGGTGTGACGAGGGCCTTCCTCTCACTGAGGTGGAGAAAGCCAGCGGACAGTGTCTCAACAAACGGGTTGAATGTGTCGGAAGAGAAAAACAGTGGTAGGGCGAAGCCCGGTTAGAATCACAGCTAACGAGGAAGAGGTAGATAGATTTCACGTGAGAGATAGTTTCCTCCTGAGTGGAGAGAAAATATGGCTTGAATCCAAACCAAATATTTCCTGATATGAGGTTGAAAGATACACTTTTACACATGTGCGCAGCTGTTGCTGTTACTCCCTTCAACATGAGGCTCGTATTAGATGTATTCAGAGTTGACAAAGGCCAATTGTTTTAGCTGTGTTGTATAAAATTGAGAATTACGGGTCAAACCGAAATGTTTTGTGCTGCTGCGTGATCAAATGAAGTGCGTTTCTCTCATTGTTGTGAAATATTGCATAAAGTCCACATTAATGGTCACAAGCCACATAGATTTATCTTCTACGTCTATTACACAGTTACTCTCTATCAGGTTTTCCATTTTCCCCCCAGTAACGTTTTTTGTGGGCGGCGAGTTCAAACCGATATACCGTATTGAGGACGGAGTGTTGTACAGATTGTGAAAAACCCCTGAGAGAGATTTGTGATATTGGGCCCATAAATACAATTTACTTGTCACAAGGTTGCTAAGCACAGGATTAATGAACGGCCCATTTCAGAAATGACTCTTATAGCATTCATGTGTTCGGCACTTTAATGCTGCAGCTGGTGAAGATGAATTCAGTTATTTATTACCGGTTTGGCTTAATGTTTATTGATGTATCATCGTCACCGCAGCTTTCATGAATTCGGTTCAATCTCCAACGCTCGTGCTTGCCACATTTGTGATTCCATTAAACGACTTTAAAAGACTTTGCATTGATTCCGGCGGCGGCGATAAACGTGCAAAGTGATCGTAACAGTGCCGGCCCGATCCTCTTGGGGGCCCTAAGCAGAATTTTATTTGGGGGCACCCCTCCCACCACACACAGTCACCTGTGCTAGAAGATTATTGCCACAAATGTCACGCTATACTGTTATAGCGAAAATTATAAACGAATACAGTGAGGTTATAATACAAAACTAGGGCTGCTTGCAGCATAAGCGAACTAAGCGGCTGGTTATAAGCGGGAGGTTATAATACAAAAGGCCAGGGGGCCCCAAGCAGCCACTTAGTTCGCTTATGCCTTGGGCCGGCCCTGGGTCGTAAAATCCAACGTATCAGGTCTCCCCCTCGGGAGGAGGAACGAACGGATGAGTGACTAGCGTCGCGACGTGACCCCAGAAGCTCTCTGCGGTGAAACCAGAGACGTCCATCTCCCCACGTCCGATACCTGTGCTTGCGTCCACAGCTGTGTGGGCATCGCCTAGTACGACGGCTCCGGACAGCCGGGTGTCCGGCTCCAGGAAGCTTTCCCTCCGCAGCTGTCGGTCGACGTGACTCCACCGGGAAAGCACCGGGAGCCTGCTGGCGTTTCCCGGTCTGGTGTGTGTGTGTGTGTGTGTGTGTAACCTTTGCTCGACCCTTCGCTGCGCCGTGGGCTTCGCGACAGCTTATTTTTATTCCTCGTTCACGTCTCTGTGTTGAAATATGTGCTGATAACAATGTTATCCTGGTTTGCTGTGTGAGAGGAGGAATATTAATTAGAGCATATATTTCCAGGAGAAGACGTGTGGGCGAGCTGAAAGCATCTGGAAGAATTAAAGGGGGGGAAGAAAAAAAAACATTTAGATGGTTCCAAAAGTGCTTATCGCTGCTAGGGGATCCAATATATATATATATCACAATAATTACCACATGGAATCCTCTGGTAGTGATAAATATACCTTATTTAAGATACCACAAACTAAATATATATATCAATGTTCAGTTTGTGGTGTCTTGAGTAAAGTTGATTTATGCTTCACTTTTTATGGAGTATTGAATGACATTCTCCACAATGAGACAAAATCCCAACGTTTCATAAAAGAATAGATACGATTGAATCAAAACTCAACAAAGGCGCCTGCCGCAATACATTACAGGAGTTATACGTCTTCTTTCACTGAGGTTTTCTTTTTCTTGGTCGGCTGCAGAGCTCGGCCAGCTGTTTACCCTTTTTCCCTTTATGCTAAGCTGCAGTGGTGAAACATAAGCGCATTTAGTCAAGTACTTCACTTAAAGGAACAGCACACCCCTGAATCAAAAACTCACATTTGTCCACCTTCAAACCAATCAGGCGTCTCAGCTGACCCAAAGAGCCAGTCACTTGACCTGGGAATCAACCCCAGTTCTGTTAACGTGTCGCCTCAGGTTCTCTCTAAATGGGTTCGCTCATCTATCAACCCGAACAACCGGATTACTTAAGGTAGTTCCCGTTTTGCCAGCCATCCGCGTCCGCCCGGTGTTCTCGGTACTTTCCACCCATTCAATTTCCTCTCCTGGTTCTGTGTGTTTTTGGGTCGTCCGGCCTTTTCTGACAGGAGCGTCGAGCCCACGTAAATCTCGCACCCGTTCAATCCGTCCTCTGTAACTGTGCTACTGCTGTTAATTTATACGCAACGTTCTACCTTCACTTGTATGGTAGCCTCAGACTCAGACAGCTTTACATATTTTGCTTTTACTGTGTGGTATTAGTAAATCTGAATGCTTCCCGCTACCACTCCTAAACTGAGCTAGTCCGCAGATGTGTGTGACCTTTATCAATCTCATCTAAAGAGCGTTATAAGCCTATTTCCCAGAAACGTGGCGCAGCACATCGCAATCGAATTTCCGGCCCTGCGTGTCAACGGGTTCATCGCTTTCTTTAAACCCCTGTGGAAATGTAAATAAAGTATCCCGACCAGGCTGAACAGAAGGCCCTGTGATTTTGGGCTAAAAGGTGTGCATGAGTGATAAGGGGACGCTTGTTTTGGTGACCTTGAAGACTTTCTATACCACGGAGAGGAGGGGTGAAGGGGCGGGGGTAAAAAGGTCGGTGTGAATCAGGAGTTGGAAGTCGCAGAGGAAAACACAGATAAGCTGCTTCTACTACCGCACAGAACGCCTCGACAATAGGAGGACCCCACCAGCCCGAGTCTTTAATTGAGCTCCCTCCCTTCCTCTCCTCCTCCTCCTCCTCCTCTCCCCTCAGTCTCCTCTCTCCCGGTGCTGCTGGCTGGCTGCTCAACTTCTTCTCAGCGCGTCAGACTGTTCACGGGCTGGATATCCGACGAGCGAGCTCTTCTTGTTTGCAGAGAACATGGCTCTCCTGCGCGGAACCCTGGCGACCCTGTTCCTCCACCTGTGCCTCCTCGACCTGAGCGGTGAGTTTTAAAAGAAAGAGCGAAAACGAGACGCGCCATTTTTTTTTGTGGTCGAAGCGGACAAGTTTTTTTTTTTTTTTTTAAGTGAAGGTGCACGGCCGCCCGCGTGCGAATTAAGTGACACATTGTGTCGTTTTTATTTTTTCTCGGATGCCGCAAGTGTTCAAAATGTTCATTGAACGTTAGATTGAATGACTGGTGCGCGGTTTTTCTTTTTTTAGTGGTTAATTAGCAGTTCGCCTGTTAGTGGGTCCCCGCTTCCTCGGTGCATTCGAGTTAATTAGCCAACACGTAACCAGTGGAATAAACGCATGTTGAATGTGTGTTGCTCTCCGTTAATTTCAGACTTTGCCCCGAATCTCCGTCCTGGTTTCAGTTGTTTACACTCGAAAGTCTCGGAAGTCGTAAGGGAAATAAAGGTGTTGATTAACGCGTAATTACAGGGGAACACCTTAATTAGCTGCGTTCTACCTTTCAACAGATCTCACCACGTGACACTTTCTCATTTTCTGTTTTTCTTAAAACTCTTTTGCTGCGGAGTCTGGATAAGTTATCAAAGATTTAACAAGGCTGCTGTAAAAAAAAAAAAAACACACATCTTAAGAACCGCAGACCGCGGACTTAACTCGGTTCCCTCTGCAGGACACGTTGGGAGTCTTTGTAGTCCCTCAGGCAGAGCCAGCCAGTAATAGCAACATGATGTGAAGAAGCAGGTTCTTAAGACACCGAACTGCACACGCTTTCCTTGAAGGACTTTCAAGGGTCAGGAGTTGCAGGAGTTTTTTTTTTAAGGCTTTAAAGATATTCTCTTGAGCTATTTCAAGGGGACCCATTTGTTTTTCTATCAGTTTTTACGACCGGCCTTTGCTGAGAATTATTTTGTGGGTTTTGGAATAAGCCCTTTGTATACAGCGTTAAATGTTTATACAGTAACCCAGAACAGATGAACCGGGGCTCTAGCTGGGGCTCGTGTAGCTGCAGTATCGGTCAACCGCTGCCCGACCTCCTCTCCTAAACCAGTGTGATTACGAGGCAAATGGCTTCTCCAACACTTTGCATCCGCCGGCGTACGTTAACACACTTTATAGAAGGCAGGAGTTTATAATCAAGAGGTATTCAGTTGGTTGCAATCTGCTAACATCCCACTAGATGTCACTGAATCCCCCGCACCCGTAACAGTTAAAAACTGCGACCTCCCGGAGCCCAAGGTCGCGTCCTCAAAAGTCTTGTTTCTTCAGGCCTAAACTCCCGCAATCCAATTAGACACAATTCAGTAATACTGATTAATCGACTAATTGTTTCGCCTGTCATATTGTTTGCGGCAAAGTAACAAGAAACGTTAAGTTGAGGGTTTAGGCTGTTACGTATCACAGCTAATTGGAACTAAAACAATGAGTCAAATAACAGATAAGCGGGTTTAACGGAAAACAAATAGGACTGTTAATCCACATTGACAACAATTAAACTATGAATTCCCATGTGAATCGTTTTCCTCCTCTGCTGCTATTCTCAAAGGCCGACGTCATGTTCGCCGATAGATTACCTTCAGACGGAATTAAATGTAAACCGTCTTCTCCCCGTAGCATATCACAACAGGACAACACTCACTGTGTCCCAACGCTAAACCTCTTTTTCTCTTAAATCCCTGTTTTTTTACTCCCATCAGCCTTGTCTTAATTGGGTTACCGCTATTTAATCCTCATCTCCCCTGGACCCCCCCCGGAGACGGAGTAAAGCTGTCTGTTTTTGGATTAGGTCGTTGCTTACAGATAGAGACCCCCGGCCCTCAGAAGAGCCTCCGAACGAGGCTCGGTCAAAACGTGCCGTCTCCCTAATGGAGTTTCAGGGGCACTTACTCAAATACACTTTGTGGCTAAAAGCATCTCTCCTGCATGGAAATGAAAATGTATCCATTTTATGACTGAAAAAAAAAGAAAACCTAACATGTCCCATGGCTGAGGCCTTGTACACCCACATACTCCATATTGATCTCACAGACCAGTGTTCATCAGTATGATGGGCATGTTGTGTTACAGGAAGGGGCGAGTGATCCGGGTGCAGTAAATCAGAGCAGTGGCAGAGCTTTTAAGAGGACATTTACGGAACGGATAGTAGATCTACAAAAGGGTTTTCTTTTTATACTTTGGTGCATTTTAAAGCTCCGCGGGGCCCTTTAAAAGTTTTGGTTGTGTAAAATATCCTTTGGGATCCCAAAATGGTATGATGAAAGTAAAACGCGAACATGTTTTTAACCTCAAACGATTTAATGAGCATCTAGATACGTGATGCAACAGTGATGCAGACACGTTTGAAAAAAAAAAACCCACCACAAATCAAACTGCAACTGCGGATTTGTTGACTTGACTATTTGCTAGTTTGTTAGCACAGAAATACCACAGGAAATTCTGTCCACTGCCGCCGCAACAGTGGCTGACAGGAGCAGCGGTTCTTTAGGTAACTTATTATCCACTCAGGACGAGTAGTGTTTCACCCAAGTGCTGCAAACTTGCAAAATCAACACGATGGTGCATTTAAATAACACGGCTCATGGCCTAATTGCCTTTTAGAGGTGGGTGAAATTCCAATGTGTCCTCCGTATTGTCAAGAAATCCCATTAAAAGTTCTAAATCAGCATTGGATTATTAACTATTAACAAGCAGGTTTTATGTAAAGCCCGATCTGAGCACTTTGCTCCTTTTTTTGTTCAGGGTTTCAATCCGACTTGTCCGATTGTCACACATTACTTGGCGAGACTGTGCTGCCCGCCGGCCGAAGGCAGTTTAGAAAGTGTAGACGGTTACAAAGTCGCATCCAGGGTCGCAGCTAATAAACCACATTTTCACTGTGGCTGAAAAAAGGTAACGTTTGCGTGCGCCAACATCCTTATTCGGCGGGTGGCCTTGGTGATATTGGCATCCGAAATTTGCAGAAATGGAAATTGATGGGGAAACACCCCCAATGCCAACACCCCCAATCCCCCCTGGAGTTCTTTACTTGCGTCATGTTTTATAAAATGCACCAACTGATGAGGACGTTCAAAAATATGTGACATTGTTAATCACCGATTGTGTTCAATCATTCACGTCCTTTTTGATGCAAAAAGGCCAAACCACATCTTGCTGCAGGTGCTATTATTAAATATTTTAAATAATTGGTAAATTGGCAAATAAATCTATAAGAATCAAAGAGAAAAATGTTAAATCTTTGCTCTAATAGATATGCTGTGACTGCCAGTTCTCTTCAATTTTAAATATTCTCGCTGAGCAATTCATTCCATTGTGATTTACATAAAGCCATTGATATTCTTGAATTCTATTCAGGACGACACATTTAATTAAATGAGAACCCTCAAACGACCAATCTTGTAATTGAGATATTAAAATTGTTTTTGACTTCAAGGTCAGACTGAATGAAGATGAAACCACACTTCAAATAAATAGACTATTCAAAACCGCCAATCACCGAAGGCTTCCCTCAGATCTGATTATTTATTTATACATGCACGATGTCTAGGAAGACTTCCTGCTTAGCTGTGACTGTTGAGACGTCACCAATCACTCACTCTTAGCTGAGATAAGAAATGGGTTTCTGCATTAAGTAAAGTAGTGAGGGAGTCGTAGGGTGTCACCGTGCGTCAATCCCCTGGCGTAAATAACGGCCTGGCTCCCTGACCTCTTCTTCATCCTCGTCTGTGGCGGCGGAGCGCCTGAGAATACCTTCATCCCAAGTGTGCAGCTGTTGGCTGCAGTTGTTCGCGTGGGGATTAGTGCCTTTGCCTGAGTGATAGCCGGGCACGACAGCCGCGCGTTCTAATGTATTGGCTCATTGTTTTCATTAAAGAGAGTGTGCCGTTTGATCCCTGTGGCATTAAAGGTGCCCCGCTGCAGCATTAGGCATACGTGAGCTAATTCAGCCAACATGTATGTCAGCGCGGACGACAAACAAATACCGTGCCTCCGGCTTTTTAGTACTTTCACTGATTATTGAAGTTTAAAGTGAGCTTTGGTCTCCACGGACAGAACAATAAAAGGTCACATCCTTTTGTTAGCTTTGCACTACTAAACACTAGGTGAAGGTAGTTTTTTTTTGGTCAGTAGTAACTTATTCAACACTTAACATTCTTTCACAAAACAAGATCAAGTGCTGTGATTTGGCGTAAAAACAGTTATAAAAAAGGATGTTGGAAAATGAATGCTGTAAATTGCTCAGCGTGGTATTTCCTGCCCAATTTTTTGCATCAATGAAGCAAATTAGTTGTTGAGGTTTCCACCAACGCAACATGTTTGATTTTAATAATGTGATTTGAAAAGCACTTCCTTTGTTGTCATTCTGGTATTTTACAACCGTGCACACAGTGAAGATCCGAGACATGCTGTCGATAATCAAAGCTCCGGCGGTTTAGCTGGCATGAGCCCAGCTGACATCCTCCCTCAAGCCCAAATTGAAGGGTTTTCGCTGGCCTCGTGTAGCATGTGTAGTTGTAACTCTGCAGTGAGTCGGTGGTTTATGTTTGAGGGGGGGGATTTCACATCCCAACAGCTGCCTCTGTAGTTTGATCCCTGCCCTTCTGGGAGCGAAACTCTCCCTCATCGACTACCTCTCTGCTGGTGAAAAACTGCCGAAAACATCCATGACTGCTGTGCTATTCAGAGCACATCATTCAGCCTGAGTGAAAGATCTATACAGGGAGCAGCCCGCCCTGGAGAAGATGGGACGCCTCTCAGGGGCCGCAGACGGTTGTGTAAAGCGCTCCCAATCAAGGGAGCGGCATGGAAACCGCTCATGCAACATCCGCTGGACTTTTATCTGCACCTTGAACAACGTTTCCAGCGGAAAAGCATACCCCTTTTCACTCTTTTTTATTTATTTTTAAAAAGCGCCGAAAGGGCTGCGGGAGTTTTTTTTTCATTGCGCTGAGAGGGATGTTTCTTAAAAGCCTGTTTGAAACCCACATATTGGATTTGGCTGCACTGCTTGCACAGGATTGATTTTGTTTTTATTCAGTATTGTAAAAGCAGGAATGCAGAAGCATGTTTTCTGCCCTGGTTGTAAAGCCTAGAATATATCATTGGGCCATAATATCTATACTTAAAGCACCAGTTTGAAGCTTTTAAAGTGGACCAAAAGCCTGTCGAGGTTGCCAGAAATCTCCCTGAAACTTGATATTAATGTAAGAAACCGTCCCATTTTGAGCTGTTAAGAGTCCTCCAAGTTGTTCTTCGGTAAATATCTTTCCACCACTGGAACCATTCAGGTCATCTGGGGTTCAGCGCCATGTGGAATCTGAATTGACCAACCCATAAGCAGCTTCCCACCTAAAGCAAAACGCATGTAGCAGATTGAATGGATACTATCCGCAGCTCACCTCAGCAATCATTCTAGTCACGAGATGATGGTTTTCCAATATTCTCTAGGTCTTTAGACAACAATAAATGACGTCCAGTGTGTAACAAAAGCTCCAAAAGATAAGTACTAAACACAATGGGTTGGCGAATTGATAATTTATAAGATTTATTTTGTTTGTTTCAGCTGTAGCAATAGCACCACCAAGTGAACGTTTCTTGTTGCTCATTATGAGGCTGGACGATTCCTTTAGTTATGAAAGCAATCGTCTATATGCAACAGCACCGTCCTGTTTTTTGTTTTTCCTGAAATACGACGTTCACCGGTACAGTTTTAGTCCGGCGTTTTTGGCCAATTGTCTCAAAGAGCGAAATTGGCCATCTGCACATGACGCCCCTTCATATTCAGAAGGCCCATCTGTGGGACACATGGCACTCTCTCGGGCCCCCGATCCCAGTCTTGGCAGCAGCATTCCCATCAGTGCCACTGGAGAAAAATAAAAATAAAAACCCCAGCGTTGGCGCGTTGAGAAGCCTTTATTTCCTCCTCCTCCTCCTCCTCCCACTTTGTCTGCCTCTTCGGGCTGCGAAGGAGCTCAACCAGCAGCTGCACACACCTGACGCCTGATCCATCCGACATTCTTCTGTGGGGGCAACAAGCCGGGGGGGCTCACGTTACGGAGAAATCGTACACCACAATGGACTCTGACGCCTTCCCGCCTTTTCGGAGCCCCCTCGGCCCCCGCCCCCGCCCTCCCGTGCGCCTCGGTCCCCCACACTCCTCTCACACCTCTCTCATGCCCCCTTATTTATCTTGTTCTATTTGAGTGCGCCGGACAGAGCCTGGGAATGTTTACTTTGGGCTTGTTGTTGTCAACAGTTCTGGCTGAGAGAGCGGGCGCAAACAGGGAAGAGGTGCACTCCAATAAACAGCGGGATTAGCTTAATTCATGCGCGGCGTGGTGCTGGAGCGACAGATCTCCACCCTCAGTCTGGTTTTAGTCTTTACGCACGGTGATCTCTCTGTGTAGCATTGATGAGTAAATTTTGTGGAAACTTTTAAGTTAATGTAGAGTTGCATTGGTCTTTCGGGAATGAGGCGTCCGGAAATGAGGCGTCCGGCAAACCGCCTCAGACCAAATTTCAATCCTTTTAAGCCTTAATATAACTTAAGCATGTGGGTTGAATGAATTCACCACCCATACAGTTGTCATCAGCAGTACCTATGGTTGGCTTAGCTTTATGAGGGGATATTTCCCAAAATGTTTTGCATTATGCATTGCGTCATAATGCATGCTGTTTGCATGCATTATTGAAGCGAAATCTGCCGTATTATCTACAGTCCCACTTCTTATTTTGGTCCAAATGAAGCTGGATTACACAGAAATCAGAATACATTTCTAACATAGAAATAAATTCATAGGAAGTGTTTCAGCGAACACCTCATTAGCAGAATAACAGTCAGTGAATTTACCCCCTTCATCAGGGAGTCTGTTGGGTTTATTTTGATCTTAAAGTCTCTGCACTGGGTGGAAAGCACTGATTCCCTTTTAAATCCAGAGGGGTTTAGGCGTGTGTGAAATGTGACCACAGCACTATGTCACTGGTTAGAGATTCCACTTGTATCTTTTGGTCTGTTCAGTTGAAATGGACACCAGGTATCTTTTCGTTCTAGAAACAATACAGATGCCATGGACTTGTCAGTATTTGCTCAAGGCTTTCCCTAAAACCGCGACATTGTCCCGGGGAATTCCAAGTCCTCTCGTTTCTTTTGCCCCGGAGGTTTATGTCAAACAGTCAAAACAATGTGTCAGTGTCAAAAATATATTCAGTTTGGCAATCGGCTCATCGGCAGCATTCTGCGCTGAAGGGATTCTCATGTAACGAAACGGGTACATGCGACAGGTAATGTCGGTGTCATTTCCCCGAAATCTGAGGAGCAAATGGGACAAAGGCGTCTTAACACCTGATGAGGAAAGTGATTTATTATGACAGCCACCAAAAATAAGTATTTCAACCAGACGCAACTTGAGACCGGACTATAGTGTTTTTAGTGAGAATATTTTCCACAATTTGTTTGTTGTTTAATTTGTTTGACCTTATTAAGAATGATATTAGATATTAGATAAACATTAGGATAAAAGTCACGATAGTTAACGTGCAGCTCAACTTGTACAACTAGTGACTAATGCAGCACACACACGCACGTATGTGCACATGTCCCCTGCCTGGGGGATGAAACCTATACATCTGTAGGGATTCTTTTACTTTATACCTGCGGCAGAACGGCCTGATGTTGCAGCATACAGTTGGTTATACTCCCATACAACTGTGTGTGACTTTTCTGGTTGCACAACATCTTTCAGTTGAACTTTAAAAAGCTCAACAGCGGGTAAAATCCTTTTCCACACAGTTGTCTTCATTTGAGTCGCGGAAATTGAAATTATCTTTTTTTTTTATTATTATTTCACGGAATGCGTCCACCGTCGCTTCGCATTATTGCAGACGACGCCTCGTGATGCCGGGCGCCGTGCCAGTCACTTTCCTGTCAACGAGAGCCGGCGTTTCGCATCTGTCGTCAAATTCGAAACGAAGTCTGTTTAAATCCGAATCCGACTTTGATGGTGAAAAGACATCTCGGGGTTCGGCGCGTACATGTGCGTATGAATATTCATGACGACCTCGGGTCCAACCAGGGTGTCTTCCCCCCTGTGCTAATGGGCTGTGCCGTGCCGTGGATGTGGCATGCATCTGGCAGTGTTTTTACTGATTAGTCCTCCATCTCAGATGGAGACTTAACTTCGATTTCATGCTTTGTGTGGGAATGTCCTCCTCAGCTGATTCATGGTGCAGGCCTAATAATTTTTTAGTCTTCGGCTTCGGGGTTGTGGGGCATTTGTTTGGCAGATTCCCCAGAGGGCCTCATCTCTTTGTTTAAGTGTCCCAGGAGAAGCAAGACAGGGAGAAAATGAGCTGGAAAACCAAGCAGCAACTGTTGATCGGACGGTGGAATTTGTCCGGAACGTCTCCGTTGTGTGCTCCGTCTCACTGTAACACCACGAGTTATGCTGCTGTTGATAGATTTCATTATTGATTGTCTGGTGCTTGGCCCATAGTTCAGTATATAAGATGTTAGAAAGTAGTGATGAAGACAGTTCACAATGACAGCCCTAAAGCCAATGATATTTTAGCTGTAAGTCAACCAACTAATTGACTTGAATTGTTTCAGCATTTAACACAAGTGTAAAAGATCTAAATCTGCAGTTGTTTCTCTGAAGAAAGACCAAGTTAATTCTAATACAGATAATTAAAAAAATGCTTATTTTCTGAGTATATATGTTGTATTTTAACGATATGTTGGCAACATTCCAACTCATCCAAAGGCAACTAAACCACATCGCCTCTTATTTCAAGTGAAATGTTGTTGAACAACAAGCTGCCTACATAAACAGTTTTTCACCAGCAAATAACTTTTACTTAAATCATGACGTTCGTCTTTTAAGTAAGAATGAGAACCTTTTGTATTTTTAGAATCTGAATGCTTTTTCACACTCTATCCAGCTATCAGGACTCTGGAGATATTTTCAACCCAGTCTGAAGTGAGATGAGCTGAATTTAAATTGAATAGAGATCAAACAAATGAGCTCCTCTTTCAACGCGGATTCCACAGTAGAAACATCTTCTTCCCAGTTGCCTTTTGCCGACAGAGCTCTCGCACGGTCATTCGTTTGTGCCTGAGCGGCGAGACGCCACAGACCTCTCGATGTGGGATGTGACAACAGGCTTTGTTCACAGATAAACATCAGACACTGAAGAGTGACGTCCCAGTTTGCAGACAGCGTTTAGTAAAGAGCCGCGGTGCAGAGTTGACTTCGTCTGCCAGACGCCGCCTGTGTCTTCTTGAAGACGTGTCTGACGGAGGCTGTAACGTGATCGACCCTCTGCGGCTCAAATTTAGGAATCTGCCCTGTGGGGGTTCTTTTACTAACGAAATGTCAGAATAGAGACGTGTCAACGCTCCACACTGACTTAAAACCTGAAAAGATACCTTCAACCCCCCCGCCCCGCTCATTATTTAAGTGTATTCAATGCATGTAATTCGTTTTAACTTCTTTACAAGCACAGATATTGTATCAAACGTCCCTGGAACCGTAATTTGACAAAGCTGGACCAGAACCTCTGTTTTTTAGGAATTGGCCTATTTGGTTGCTGGAAAATCCTCAGCTCAATAAAAAGCTGGAATCTCAACCAGATGAAGGCACCCTGCTCACCATAGGGGATTATGTGGCTATATGGCAGCCAGCATTGTGCTCCTAGAAAATTCTAAATGGCGTGTGTGTGTGTGTGTGTTTTATCACATGCAGGATAGTGGGGCCGAGATAAACCTGCAGCACATTTGGATTCTATTTAGAGCTGCGAGAGCTTCCGTCAAATCACTCGTTCTGTCGTCTACTTTGACAATCGTCGTGATTAAAGGAAGCCTTTTTGTTCGAACCAGCCAGACGGTCGGAAACATCGGCCGCTACGTAGCGCCTCCGAGGCATTCCACAAAGTTTGGAGTAAACCATAATAGCCTTTGTGCCTTGGTAAGTTATTTCTGGCTGTCCTCAATGCACCTCTGCCCCCGGGAACAACAGAACGACAGCAAAAAAACCTCCCAGAAGCCCTCAAGGCGAAGACGAGAACATGAATCTGATCTTAGCCAAAGTCTCCCTGTGGTTCCTCTGACATCATCAGAGGGTGACAGGAGCAGACCCTGGTGTCAGATTGGAGTCATTCGGGGCGGTTTTTGGGCATCTGGCATGGAAACCACCCATGGAGAGATTGGAGGAGGAGCTGGATGGCGTTGCCGGGGAAACAGACGTCTGGGCCGCTCCGCAATCCCTAGTGTGATAAGGACTCCGATGCGGAAAAGTCACAAACGATGCATCTTTATACTTTGAACACATTGAACGGGATTTTGGAGGTCAATATTTGATCTGAAGCGTTTAACCAAATCACTTTATTAAGCCGACATTTTTTGTGGTTATAAGACCGCACCGTTGTACAAAATAATATTTTGAACAACGTATTGTGGCCTTTTTTATTTAGTTTATGTAGATTTTAGTGGAGAGTAAATATCTTTAAAGCTGCATACATTCTGAATTGGCAGTAATTGCTGCATTCTTTCTCCTGCTTCCTCTTCCAAAATGTCCCAAAGATCCGAGTAACTGCTCCATTAAGTGTTTTTACAGCTCTCAAGGAATGCTTCACCCCCCTAATGATCATTGTTGAACCCGTCACTGAGTACTTTCAGACCTCGGACGAGGAGGGATTAGCCTTCTGTTTAAGTTGTGGCGTGTGTCACCCTTATTTAATATGCACACCTATTGACACAGAGACCCCCATGCGGAGTAGCATTTAATAAGTGATGGCTCCCGAAGGGGCCGCAGAGTCATCACCTGCCTCACCTGCCTCACCTGCCTCACCTGCCTCACCGCATAAATAACCTCCGCCGGTTTTTAAAACGTTAAGTGAACCACAACAGAAAGCTATTTTTCCATTTTTTGGAAAACCACGTCCACAAACACCCTCGCGTGGTCGGCCGGGCAGCGAACGCGTCGAAGAGATCCGAGACCGTGCAAAGCGCCCCTCCCTCCCCTCCCCTTCCTCTCCTCCTCCCCCTCCCGACCCCCGCAGGGCCGGAGGAGTCACGTCGCCATGGGCCTCCTCCACCTCCAGCCAGCTTGGCATCTGCGGCCCAGCAGAGACCAGGAACAGGGATATCGACGGGCCCTTAAAAAAGAACACGTCGTGCTCGCTGAAGGGCCGCAACACGAGCAGCAGCGGATAGTGGCGGAGCGAGAAGCACGGTCACGTGTTACGTGGTGGAGTTTAAGTCGCCAGTTCTTTTTAGTCTCACCCCCTTGTTTTATGCATGTCGGTTCAGTTGGGATTGGACTGGTGTTTGACTGCTACACTGGATAGATAATTCATTAGCGTGAGAGAGATTAGCCGTCAGCAAAGTTGGCTTCCGAATACACTTTGTTGTCTCTGACATTAAAGGAGAACTTGACCCAAAAGACGTCTTGTGTTGTACTCGGCTCCGTAGGCTCTCTGTGGTAGTTCAACGTGGCACTGAAAACAGATTTTGAGGGAGGCGGAACAAAAGCATAAAAAAAGGCAAAAAATATAAATGTAATTAGTAGCACTAGCGTGTGCTCAACCAATTATTTTGTTGTCATTATTATATTAATTTTCGGCTGAAATTGCCGTAAGGATTCTGTTGTTGGGTTGTTTGTGCGTCCCATTTTAATATCTCATCTCATGGCTCGTGGATGTAAACCCGAAACTTGACTTGACTCGAAAACCAGTGTTTATTTTTTTTATAAACATTTGAACAGGTGAGTACAACACATCAGCTGAAAGAAAGGCACGCGCACTGTGTAGGTCACAATGTGTATAAAGGCTAAAGACTCTTCTGAAGTAAAAGAGTGAAAGCCATTTTCTCTACTCACTGGATAGAGGTGCTTTTGTTGGGTATTACAGAGAGGGAGAGGTTCATTGTACTTTTTACTTTTTTACACTTGGGGTTTCACAAGGGGTTTGTTTCTTTTGCTGGGACTGCGATATGTTTTTCATTGCATTCTTCTACATTTTGCCATATTAAATTGGGGTCACAGGGAAGTTAGGGCACCTGCAAGAGACGGATAAAAAAAAAAAAAAACTCAAAGCAGAAGAGGACAAAATCTCCTGATTTTTTAAACTTTAAACCCTGGAACATACACTTCCAATCATACCCCCTGGACTGGTTTTTAAAAATGGACTCCAAGGCCAACTTTAGAGCCACAAAGTCTCCACACTGCTGCTCCCACAGGCTGAGTAGTTCCCTCCACAGAAGAAAGCCGATCCTCATGTGTAAAATCAGAAGAGCGCCGCTTTTAATAAGAGGCAGTCATGCTGTCGTGTTCGTAGTGAGGAGGTCACACTGAAGTTTGACTGAGCTTAACTTGAAACCACTTCACAACTGTTTAAAACTTCAGTGAATCATGTTATTTTTTATTTTTTTATTTTTTTATATCAAAACACGTACAGTAATTTGTCCCTATGAATGTCATCAGGCATATTATCTTGACACCTTGTGTTTAAGGTTCCCAACTCTTTAATAGGACAAACGGAATAAACAAACGCTATTTGCTTACAACCCCATCAACGTGTGTGCTCAACAGTTCCTGAAAGTGGTGCCATGAAGGTGAAATATAGATTAATGACGGTAGTCGTCTGTCTTTGGTTGTGTAGTTTGGCTCCGGCGGGACATCGTGCTCTGTTTGGCTCCTAAATGAACTGGCATCGCTTCATTCACTGACACTGGCAGGCTACTCCCATCACTACTCTTCTTTATGGACATCAAAAACCCGCTTCACACACGCTGACAGCGACATGACACACAGCAGACTAGGATGAGAGGCTGCTTGGCAAAGTGTCCTAATTGAATAACCTTTAATTTGATGAGGAAAAAGAGGCTCAAGCACACAACGAGCGGAGACCCTGCCTTGATTCCATTAAGGCCGGTCGGACCGGAGCACGAGGAGCAAGCAAACGTCACAAGCCTGTTGACGGACTTTTAACGGAATCACAAACCTCCGTGCGTCGCCTCCCGGGACTCGCCCGCGGTCGGGGGCTGCCGCCTGATTCTCCGGGTCGTCTCAGCTCACAGATCAAGGCCCAGCCGGTCGGGATCTTTTGAACTTGACATTTCAAAAGGAAGAGGATAAAGAGATGCTTAAATATCAAATCCTCCCCCTCAAGCCCCCGGTATTGGCCACTGTTAAAAGATCAACCGTCTAATCAAAGAGGATTTTCCCCGACGCGCCTGTTTGTGGAAGTTAATTTATGCATGTTTCAGCATAAAACCGGGTCGTCATCGCTTAAGTTTCATGAGCAGTTTCTGTGTATGGATTCTTGTTATCTCTCAAACGGTTTTTCTTCTGCCACAAGTTTTGACTAATGCGGTTCCTTTTGAAGTGGTTCCTCTAGACGGTCCTCAACAAGTTCATTTCTCATTTCGGGCATCACTGCAATTAAACAAAAACTGTTCCCAGGTTTGACAAAGTTAATGTGTAACATCCATCACAGTCAGTTACGTCCAACGCACTTTGTTCCTGTTGGGGTGATTTGAAGCAACAGTTAAAGTGGTTTAAATGTCATACTGAACCGTATTCTTACTTTTCTAACAGCACTTGAACATGTTTATGAGTATGAGACGGAATAGAGGTGCAGGGAAAAAAAAACGTGCAACGCTTCTCAGGATGCACAGGTGTGTTTGAGAAGGAAATCAAGTCATTCCATTGTGTGTGGTCCCGAGATAATGCTCTTTTAAGTTGCCCCTCTACACACACACACACACACACACACACACACACACACACACACACACTATTCACCCTCTGCACTTCTTCCCACAAATCATTTGACAAATGGTTCGCTCACAGGTGTTGTTGGAGCACTCCCCTCTGCAGCTGTCCCTGTCCTTCACCGCATGGGAATGGGGGGCCACGATACTATTCTTCACAGCAGCTTGTGGCAATGCAACCCCCCCTAACCCCTCTCCTCCCCTCCCTTCACTCCTCCCACAGCCCAGGAAGACACAGTGCCCACCCGAAATCCAGTCACAACCACAACCGCGGCTCAAGGTCTTGGCACGTCGTGGCCCGGCGAATAAAACAAGTGGCGGATATTGTCTGCTGAGCCCTGAGAACCGGAGTCTTCCGGTCTAGAGATCAAGATAAAGAAGGAGTGGAGCTGCTCTCGCATAAAACAATGTGGCTGATTATGAGGCACCGAATACAGATATATCATTGTGTCTGACCGGCGGCAGGCATGTGACTCCCGCCAGGGTGAAAGGAGAAAGTGTTTTATTGCTTCCCGGGGGGAGCGAGCGCTGTGTTTTGACGTTGAAGTGCGGGGCAAGTTTGTTGTGAAAATACACGTGTTTTAGATCCGTGAGGCGAGTCGATGAGGCCGCTGTGAAGGTGAACATATTTTGAACCTTTTTTTTTTTTACTCTCACGCGCCGTGTTTACATGCACACAGCAGACCAGGGTTGCTAACAGAGATCCAACGCACTGAAAATATTGGCTTAAGAAAATCTCTTGTCATAAGTTGTTTGTTTTGACGAGTGCGTCCCGCCGTCTGTCTGCAGAATTCTGACCCTTTTACTGCAGCACGACGCAAAATGCACCGCGTTCACGATTCAAATACAAGTGCTGCATTTTTGCCGAAAACCCGCCGATCAGAGAGACGAGGATCAAATGATGCCACGGTAACTTCCCCCGGACTTGTAAAATCCTCTGAAGCCGAAGCCCACATCTGCTTTGTTCACTCCCCCATCCCTCCTCCCCCCGGCTTCCCTCCCCCCCACCCTGCGGTGCCTTCCGCTGTCTGCGCCGCCCATGCCTTAACTTGCGTGGAATCCCCTCTTCAGGCATCTTCAAAGAAGACAAATAATTGACTGGTTACGTAGACAAAACAATTACCTCCGAAAAGTCTAATCTGATCCTGTGATCTCCTCCTGTGTTTCCTGGGGATCTGCTGCTGAGGGATTTCCTTAAAATCCCAGTGCAGGGCAACGTTCGCCGACAAACACAAACGTATCGTTTCTTTTTTATCTGCCTCTCCTATCGGAGCAGCTGTGTGCATGCCCACTCAGGCACAGCTCACAGCTTCAGATACAAGCTGGTCCTTGCAAGTCAAATGCCTCTCCAGGCCGGAGTGGGATGAAAGCATAGTGGAGGGGGGGTTTGTCAGTATACACAGACAGTCTGTGTTAAGGTGTTGTGTGTTGATATTTTGCCAGATTGTCCACGGAACGAACAGCTTTTATCCTCATAAGGAGCTTCAAAACTGGCTGAATCTTAACGAGAAAGTCCGCGGCACTGCCGGTCCGTCCCTTCGGGGCTCCCTCCAAAACCCACTCCCCCGGACCGGTTCCCCCAAGGCCGTAAACAACAAACAAACATAGCTGTTGTTTGTACTCACAGCTGTCAAGCCAGCAGCTTGTGATGTGCAAAGTGTGCTCAGTTTGCTTGGGTGCAAGCAGGCAGGTAGCAGTCAGGCTTGACTGGATTGTTTGGTCCTGCAACAACAGCCCCCCTCTTGTCCTATGTAAAATGTATTGAATATATTTGTCCTGTTTGTTAGACGTAACAAGCAATTGGAAAATTCTACCTTGGGTTACCATTGTTTTTAGGTTTCACGATAAATCATGAAAGCAATCGGCAGGTTCATTGACAGTTATTATCATCTTTTGGTTGTCGGCCTAACTAGCAGATATTAAAATTGAAAAAATATCTGTTCCACCACGTGCCGCCATGTTTTGGATTCTCCAAGCCTCTGCACTCTACTGCTTGGGGAGTGAAGGGGGGAGGAAGGGGGGGGGGGGGGCGATTCTTCTTCTACCTGAATGGATCTGATCCAGGTTTCCGTCACGCCGTCTCTCGTCACTGCCGACGCGGTGGGGATCACGCGGTCAGTTGTAGAAGCAGGAACGAGGAGGCACCGCTTTGTGAGGCGTTTGGAGCTCTGCCCATTTTCACACCTGGCTGGTCGCCATGGAAATGAGGTGTGGACGGGAGGGGGTGGTGTAAGAGGGGGGGGGGGGGGTATTAGGACTGGCCTGGGCACTGGGAGTAGCCTCTCCTCTTCATTAACACATCAGTGCACCTGTGATCACTCTGATATTCTCTTTGAGAGCATTAAGGTTCTCAGCAGGGGAGCTCGGGGAGGGGGCTGAGGGTGCACCATTTTGATGATGGTGAATCAGGTGTGGCGTGTTCGCCTCATGTCTGGTAGACGGGATAAAAGGAGAGGACGCGCACAAATAGTCCTTTGTTGTGGGACAGGCGCAGCGCGAATGCTAATACAGACCCACAAAAACAATTTAAAAGAGTTCAAACAAATATGAAGGCACACGTTTACAACAATGGATGCGTTTGATTTCACAGTGGTTGTGTGTGTGTGTGTGTGTGTGTGTGATAAAGGCGTCGCTCCCAATCAACACTAAAGTTAATTGCGTATGATATTTATGTAAAAACCCAGCCGACTCATCAAGCAAAATGCGAGGCTGCATCAGAGAACATTCCCACTAAATAGATTGAGCCTGTTGGCATAAATACATTATGCCAACAGGAATGAATCCTCCATCTCGTCTTTGTAGACTTTCTTGCTTTTCTTCCTGCTGCCATTCCAGTATGGCACCCCCCCCCCCTTATTAACCAAGTGTACATTTTTATTGGACAAAAAATTGCATTGGGCAGGAATCGAAATGGGGGGAAACCGCATGCTTCCGCATGCAATGGTGGGCGATGGTTCACAGGTAATGACATAATTTAAATAATCCACCCAAGGTTTACTGGCACATGATTGGTCGGAAATAGTGTTGTCGCAGTTGTAAATCTGAGGACTTTGACCTAAATCTAAAAAATGCCCCAAAACGATACTGAACATGTCTGATGCTGCTTTGACTGTGACTTCATTCCTTCTTTCCTTTTTTTTCCTTCTTTCCCTTAAAGCTGGCAGGTCTCGTGGCGTCTGGACATTGAAGTGGAAGTAATTATCTCAAGCCAGCCCTGTCTGCTGGATGGTTGAGAGAAAGCTGATTTTGTTGGCACCTAGTTGGTAGAGCTGAAGCATTTTCTGCAGTGTGATGGTGACCACAGGGGCTGGGATAAGAAGGCCTTTGTTGGAGTGCAGCAGCAAGTCGGCGTGCTGTCGTCAGAGGTTTGATTGGAAAGGTCCCCTATTTATAGCGTTGGAATAACAGCGGAGGCCTCGTACCTGGGCCCCTCTTACCGTAATGCCTCGTCTTTCACACAGTTTAATATTAGACCGAGACGCAATCGCTTCAAGATTTCCAGATTCTGTCCACCTTCATTTTGTGCCCCATCCAGTGATGTGGGATCACTCGACGTGTCGAACATGGTATTAATTACTGGTTCCAAAGCAGTAAATGATTTTTGTGTCTGCATTCGAGAGGTCAGGACGCACTCCATACCTGTGGTTAGCATTCAGTCCAAACGCAGCGATCCATTTAGGAAACAAAGGGAAATACATTCACGCATCCTTGATTTGAAACCAAACAGAATTACACTAAGTTGTTTCTAAGTTGAGAGCTGCAGCGTTGTGGTCGGCGATATTTCTGGATTGTTGCTCCCAGGTCGAGTTTTAGTTTCTGTAATTGTTGCTGTGTTCAGGCCCCAACAAGGTGCTGCATATAGGGAAGGTTACAGTTGATATAGTTGCAAAGTGACTAGACAACCCGTTGACAATATGTTGTATCTCCACGTTTTTAGCTGGTTGTTTTGATTTGCTAGATCGATTGATGCACGATCGCCGGCTAATTGAGGTTTTAGGAAAGCGTGTTAACGTAGGTACGTTTGTTTTTGTTTTGCTGATAGTCAAAGGAAACCCCCCTGGACGTAGACACAGTGTTTAGCCTACTGACCTTTTAATTAGCCTTCCTGTGGCTGCGGAGCAACCTGCATGCCTGAGCCCGGCAGCTCTGGGGGGAGCGGGCGGGGGGGTCTATTGATGGGGAGTGGATGCAGAGGGACAAGCCACACTTACTGCCGAACATCAGATACAAGCATGAATAAAACATTTGCGTTGCTGCTTTTAATGAAGTCTCACCCGTCGGGTGTGAGGATAAAAAATTAATGCTGCTGCTGAGGGAGTTGCAAACCAGCGGGAATGATTAGTAATTCTTTAAAAAGCCAGCGCACACTGTTACCATAAAACCGCCGGAGAAATGTTCCCAAAATGAGCATAGACTAAAAAAACAGATCACATTTTGTTTACCCATTTGATTCAAACATTACATTTGACTTTATAGAAAAGGAAGAGGACAGACTGCAGAGCACCAATGTGCTTCCTATGGACTATTAAACTAAAAACAGGCGCAAAACAAAAATCTTAAGTTTGCACAAAACAAAGTGTTGTGCACAAAAGGTCAGTGTCAGCCTCGTGTGTGTCTGACCCGTCTCGAGTGAGAGAGACGCGAGTGAAGCAGGTCCCGACCTGCAGCTGTGAGATGCTCCGCGGCGTGAAAGAGGGGGGCAAACCGATGCACAAAGGGTCGCCTTTGAGGCGATCTGCGGCACTTCCTTATCTCTAATACGGGAAAGAATGAATCCGAGGGGGTGGGGCGGGGGGGCGGGAGATGGGGGGGCTTTACCCGCTACTGGCTGTCAGTCACCCCGGGAACAGGCGGCTGGGAGATTTGTGCCAGATGCTGCCTGCGAAAGACCCGGCGAGGACGAGGAGCTCTCGTCTGCTCCGGAGGGCTGTGCGCTTTCACCGCACCTCTTTGATGTCGGGCGGCACACCGTGTCCCCCAGGTGTTCGGCGCTACACCGGTTAGCTGGGTATTGAGAAATACCCCCCCCACCACCAGACCCGTCATCCGCATTTTCACGCTAGCCTTTTTACACCCTCCACTCGCCGAGGGACTCTGTGTCCACTCCAAACTTTTGTTCAGAGAAGTCCCTGAAAAAGGGTGTGAAGGGCCGCTCTCACATTTCCTCACTTTTCTCCCCCTAAAAGCAAACGCAAAAACATACAGGCTGCTTATGGTTCAACATGTATACCGCTGTCACCGTGCTGAGGCTTCAGCGCTACAACAAAGACAATTACACTACTATCCGTTTAAAAATCTGCGGACACAAGGGTTTGTGTGTAACTTATTAATGGAGGTTCTGATGTCCTCTGAGGCATTCAGTCTCATTTCATGGCCCACCAGGCGCGTGAGGGATTAGGGTGAGTAAAGGGGGCTGGTTCTCTTGTGTCAGAGGTGATTTGGACTCCTTATCAGTGGTGGAGCAACAGATCTACTGAGACTTTAAGCTGACAGCCTTAATCGAATGGGAAAGCCAATGATGGTGACCGCTGTAGTTAGCGTCTGAGGGTATTGTCTCTGTGTGAAGCAGATAATGAGCGACTGTATGCAAAAGCTGCCTGAAGTGTCCCGCTCACGATGTCTGTTGTTGGCTGATTTGCATTGTGCTTTTCTCTCCATTTGCCTCGAATGGAAGGATGGGAAACTAATTTATTCATTGTTAGTCTCTTAATTCCCTCTGTATTCCCTCAAACGTGCTGCGTCTTGAAATATGACTGAGTACGTGACATTTACCATCTGTAGAGCCCCGCTGCTCGCATGGCTGAAGGTAATGACTAAAAGCACTGAAAGTTAACTTTGAATCTCTCTTTGTCAGTCGTCCATCAGTTCCGGTTATCATCGTGTGCAGACATCAGCGTTTAGCACAGGGCGAGTTTGGCTCTGAGTGAGCAAAGAGGGTTTTTTGCAGAATTGGCACCTAAACGTATTAATTTGGTATTAATAGTATTAAGTTTGTAACGATTCCCAGCTCCTGGATCACACAAAACAATCTCTGGTATGGTTTAATTAAGTTCCAGTTGACTAGTGACGTAATTATCCTTGAGCTTATGTGTAGTTCATTTGTTAACGTCGTTGTGTTTGTTGCTAAACGTTGAATCCGTGCCCCCCTCCTGTCGCTCGTCCCTCCAGCAGACCAGTGATTTGAGGTCCTGCTGTCCGGTCACACGTCTGAAACTGTCAACACAGGCAAATATTCTGGAGCGGTGTTTTTCATTCTGAATGAATTAGCTCTGTATCATCCAGACACAGACTCCAGACAGCCACATATGCGTGCACCCACCCGCATCCACGGGCAGCAGTTTGGGGTAGTCAGGCTCCGCGGATCATGGGTCATGCTTTAGTCCATGCAGCATAAAGTCACAACAGGAGCAGATGAAACCGGTCCCAGGTTGGCTTTGCCAAATCCCCAACAACCCCCCAGTGCTAATCGGATTATCTGAAAAGTCAGCGGCGCGGCCCCCGAAGAGACACAACATCTTTTACGGTGACTTCTGCGACATGCTTTTCTCTGCGGCCTGCGTAATCTGCTCCTCGTCTCCGAGCCGCCTCTCAGCCTGTAAACCACTTCAGTACGCGACGGACGGTCCTCAACCTTTGGTTGAAGGATGGAAACCTATCTTTTGGGAGCCTGGCGGGTGGGGCATGCATACATGCACGTTTGTGTGTGTGTGTGTGTGTGTGTGTGTGAGGGGGATTTGGTCCACCCAGGTGGGGGAACAATGGCATGCCCGTTGTCTTAAAAAGGAATGCTTGGCTGAGCATAAGCGGAGAAGGGAGGGACAGGGGAAAAAAAGGGGGGGCTGTGAAAATGATTGGTGCTGAAGTGGGGGGAGGAGACAGGGTGGTGATGGGGGAGCAGCCGGTTGAATGGGGGCAGCAGGGTGGTAACTGGACTCTTAAAGCTCTTTTCATGCTCGGTCTGTTTCAACCAACGCCTGAGGACACGTAAGGTCTCGCCGCGCTAATTGTTTTTCATTTATTTTTGAAAAACTATTGAATGGCTAAATAAAAGTGACCGGTTACACCAAATTTACAGCGTTTTTTTCCTCCCAAATACAGCTGCTCCGTGCGCCCAACACTTGACCCACATAATCAGTCAACAAAATGTCTGAATGACTTTTTTCTTAAGAAAATGTTGTTTCACTTCTGTTTTCTTCCGCGATGGAAAGCAAATTTAGCGTTGCACTTCACAGAGCGCTCCACCTGAAAATAAAAATGAATGAACATTTTGAATAACCAACATTTAAATTTTAACGTGACAATCTGGGCGGAGAGGGGACGGGCAGTGTCCTTTACCACTTTGCACAAACTGACGAAGACAAACAAGATGCCAAAACAAGTCTTATTTTCTCGCTGTTGTGAGCTGCCCCCCCTCTCCCCCCCTCTTACAGCGGCCAATTCTGAAAAAAAAACCCCTCTTGGCTCTTCTTGTCGTCAGCCCAGTGTCAAACTGGCCGGCCTTCTCATGCCTGCATTCCCCCAACGATGCCGAGGGAACGGGCTTTTCTGGCCAAGATGTGGTTTTGTGGTTACAGTCAGCCAGGCAGAAGGGAGATGAAAATGATGCCATGTGGACAAGAAGCCTTTTCTTCTTTGTTCTGCTAACATGGCACAGTGGCTCCAGGTTGGCCCGGGAAGCCGTTCCCTCGTCGGCCAAACACAATTCTGTTTAGAGTTACGTGAAGCTTGAGGGTCCATATTAGAATAAGGAAACGGACACGGGTTGAAATGTCGTTTTTATGTTGAGTTTAATGCTGTTTTTACGACTTGAATGGCCCATGAATAATACAGGGCCTCGCCACAGCACCTGCAGAAAAGCATGACGCTGATTTATGTGCATCTCCCGTGTGTTTTTTCAGCGTGGGCCAAGGTGGAGCTGAGTGTGCACGAGGCCGTTGAGGTGTACGCGGGCGACTCGGCTCAGATCCCCTGCCAGTACAACTTCACCGATGCCGACAACGAGCCCAGCTTTGTCATGATCCAGTGGTTTGTGGTGAGTGCTGCCGAACCCGTTGCAAAAAAAAACGACACCACTTGTCTGTTAGCATCCAACCGCCCATCTGTGAAGTAGGGCAGCCCGCCGTGAAGTCAATTACGTGATTTCATGGTCAGGGAACATCTGACTTTTTATGTCTTGAATTATCAGTTGTCAAACCAGGTGATGAAATAATGGCTGCAGTCATTTATTGATTGTGGGTATTGTTGCCTCTGAGATGATTTCGCTTGTGACACACAAATCTTTTATTGTATGGACCAATTAATCATGATTCATATTGACAGAGAAGTAGGGTGACAGACAACAGATTCGTTTTGGATTCTCTTTTAATCAAAACTGTCCATCCACATCTAAAATGATTAATACAAATGAGCGTGGTGCTTATATGAAAATCTAAAATCTATTGTGATGGCTCAGCATAACGAGATCCGGACCTAAATGGAGGACTTGACTCTTAGACTCTTACTAGATGGATAAAAACTATATTTACTGGTCCATAGAGGCAGAGGAGGTTTCTTCTCAAAGAGGGATCAAAATCAGGTCAAGATCATCTATGAAGTAAAAAGTAGAGTAAAACGCATTTCTACAGTGACACCTGCAGGGCGGGCAAGAGAGTGGTGGTGGTGGGGGGGGTCCTCATCCTAAGGGGGGGACTTCATATTACAAACTTTTTGAATTGCTGTTCAGTGGTGTAATTATTAAAGATATCCGGCATGATTTAATAAATAAAGAACCACAGATACTAGAATTAGAGCAACACGGAAATAACAATGAAATAATGAATCTGTCTGATTCAGAAGTGACGGTTATCGATTGATGAATGCTAGATTGTTAAATACCCAAAATATCCCAAATAAATGATTGGGTACCCGCAGAAAGCCGCAGGTAACAGCGCGCGGACGCGGATCTTCTACGGCGACCGCAGTCTGCACATCGTGGACAACAACACGGACTACAGCGGCCGCGTCGAGGTGACCTCCGACGAGCGCGGAACCCGGCTCACCATCCAGGACGTCCAGCTGCGTGACGAGAGGGAATTCCTCTGCCAGGTCAACGGGCTGGCCGCCGGGAACGCCGAGGGCAAGACCCACCTCAAAGTGTTCGGTGAGACGGGCCGACTGCACGCTCTCTCTCTCTCTCTCTCTCTCTCTCTCTCTCTCTCTCTCTCTCTCTTTCTCTCTCTCTCTCTCTCTCTCTCTCTCTGTGCGTCAGAAAAAAAACATTGTTTAAAGGAAGATGCACTCCGAAGTAACCAAAGCTAATGTCTTAATGATCCAGCTCCTCCGGAGGCTCCGGTGATCGAAGGTACCGTTTCTGGAATATCCATCACCAACAGAGTTCCATCCAAGGTGGATCCCTTTTTTTTTTATTATTTATGATCTACCAAAGCGATGATGATGAGTGTAGAGTGTTTGTAGATGGCCGACTTCAACATTATAAATATCTGCCAATGGGATTGTCCTCGCAGGTTGCATCGTGTGAGGCTCGGAGCGGCTTCCCTAAACCCAACATCACATGGTACAGGGACAGCGTGCCACTGGTGCCTACGCTGGGCTGTAAGTGCAAGCGGGAGATCTCACAGGGTCTGCAACGCAACACTCGACAAATAGTATAACACCCACACGTATTTGCATTTCAATATTGCCTGAGGAAGCATTTAATCTTGTCAGCTGTGGTTCATTGGCACGTGTCTGCGTTGGTCTTTTCCAGTCATAAACGTGTTGACCCTGGTGAGCCAGCGGCCCAGTGGCTTCATCTCCGTCGAGAGCACACTGGAGTACAAGGTGGTGAAGGAGGACAAGGACGCCCACTTCTCCTGCGAGGTCAGCTTCTTTGTCCCCGGAGCCATCAGGACAGTAGAGTCCAACAGCGTCAACGTCACTGTCCACTGTGAGTTAACACTCAGCCATTTTATACATATGTTGTGTTTGTGTCGACTAATCCTCTGCTCTTAAAGGCTTTCTCCTTCACCTGCGTCGCATTTAAGCTCAACCAGCTGCAATGCGTAGGGATTTCGTGATTATGTGATTGTCATCATTGTTTTATAAATCTCTCTCTGTATGTTGATTGCTGAAATGCCCTTTTAAATATTTATTAAATACATACATCTATATATTATTGTCAATTATGCGTTTTCTTTTATTTTTTTAAGCTTTTGGCAGACAGAGCCGAACACAGTCTGCGCTGTCAGCGTTATGGAAATGGCCTCGAAGACGAGCGACAGCAGTCCGCTAAAGAAAGCCTGCCTAATTCGATTGTGTGTATGTGTGTCCAGACCCCACCACCATGGTGGAGCTGTGGAAGCAGTCGCCCCGGGGCCTGGTCAAAGAGGGGGATGCTGTGGAGCTGCGTTGCCAGGGCGATGGCAACCCCCCGCCGTCCTTCGTTTTCAACAGAGAACAAGTAAGAATAGGAGGCATTTTTCTCACCCTTAAAAGTCCCCGAGAGAGAATGGGTGACACGCCGTAGACATGTAGGGAATGTTTTTGATATGCAGAGCTCACAGGGCCCCCGTGCAGACATGAGTGTGCGAGGCCTGTGAAGGCTCCCGGCAGCTCTGACCCTGCAGATCCGGGCCCGGGGTCCGAGACCGGAGGCCACGCTGACGGGGCTCGTGGGTAGGACTCATTCCCATGTCAGACACTCGTCTATTGTGCGTGTGGACAACACCGAGACTCAGCTGACTGGATTCTTGAGGTTTACTAACTAGACAGCCAGGCGTAATTGGTTAGCAGTGGTCGTGAGCAGGATTTAGGAAGTAACAGCTACTTAAAACATTAAAGGGGAATGTGTGGGATCTGGGTTTTATTGTAGTACTTTTTGGCGTCACTGTTTGACAAAATACTAACTTATTTACTGTTGAGATATGAAGCAATTGACATGCAAATAAAAATGAAACATTTTAAAGTGATTTCTGAAATCCACTTTGTGTTTCAGCAGAGACGAGATACTCTCTTCGTAGTTTTCACTGTTTTTAACGCAATGGACAGTCTGATCCATTTGTGTTAGCTTTTATTTTTACTTTAACGTAAGTGATACGGTTAAACATTTTGGATTTGTTTTAATTCTGTCGGTATCCCTGCACTTGGGTCTCTCGACCTAATGGACTCTAATGTAAATTGCGGCGGCCTGTCGCAGCTGGTGTCCTCAGGAGGTAAAGTGCTTAGTGCGAATGTTCCCATGCCGGCCCGAAACTATGAAATAATATGTTCAACTCTCTAAGCTTCAGTGGCCTCTGACATCAAGCTATCAGATCATGACCGCATTTATTTAACAGAGTCAAAAGTGATGTCTCCATGTACTGTAGGTTTGGAAAAACTGTCTTTAAACCGGCAGCGAAGGCAGCATTTGTAGCTTGTGTTGATCTCTCACTAAGAGGACTTGGCTACAGTCTGCAGGATTAGTCACCGGTTTTCCACCCACAAACCCTCCTTCCGCCAAAAAAATGAAGGAACTCAGTCACACATCGATGTAAAGCTTGTCTGCAACTGTCCCCAAGAGGAATAAACCAGTTGCTAATTTCCACTTTTCCCAGAAATGGCCCTTTTAACTCAATAACAACATCTGTTGCAAAACAATAAAAGAAAGAACAGGCCTTAGTTTCTATGACTTTCACATCATCACAAGATCTGGAGGACCAATGGGAGTATTTGTTGCAGGAGCTGGACGTGGACCTGGAGAGCAATCAAGCGGATGTGTTGACGCTGTCACCGGTGTCGCGGAAAGACAGCGGCATCTACCAGTGTCGGCCTCTCAGCCGCGACGACCACTCCGAGGTCAAAGGGGAGATGCAGCTCACCGTGCACTGTGAGGAACCGTCACACGTGCCCCCCCCTTCGCCCAGTCGTTGTGCTAAGCTAAACACATTCTGACTGCAGCTCTGCACTTAATGCCCTAAGCTTGATGTAATCTCACCTCAAAGGGCGCAAACTTTAAACTCATTCCCCCTCCTGACCCTGTTTTCTGTGTTCTGGCCTCAGATTTGGACCCGGCCGTGGTGGTTCCTAAAGACTCAGAGTTCATGCTCAAAGGAGAAGACCTGACTGCGACCTGCAACGCTCTGTCCTCCCTTCAAACAGCCACCGTGTGGTACAAGGTACGCAGACATCAGGCCGCTTAGAGGACATCCGAGAAATTGCGGCCACTCAGAAAAACACAACCGCTTCACGCAAAGGCTGCCGAGGTGCACGAGTGTGCCACTGTGTTGTGAACCGACGGGAAGCACTGGCTGACACTGTGATCCTGGAGCCGCACCACTGACTTCATCACCCGTCTTCATCCACGCATTCTGTGTGTGTGTGTGTGTGTGTGTGTGTGTGTGTGTGTGTGTGTGTGTGCCCAGAATGGGAAGCAGGTGGGCAAGGGGAACACGTTGCACCTGAAGGACGCCAACTATGAAACAGCAGGAGAGTACATATGCGAGGTGACCGTTCCCTCCCTGCCCGCCCTGCACACCAGCGGCTCCGTCCACATCATCGTCCAAGGTCAGTCCGGAGCTGGTCTGCTGGTGCTGGAAACCTGGCCACGGTTCTGGTTGAAGGTCTTTTTTGGTTGTGGAAGGCCTCTGTAGTGAATATAATTCCGCACAGAGCTCTTGATTTGAAAAAAAATGTGTCCCTAAGAACTGAAATGGTCGGTCATATTAGGTTTGGATTTGCGTCAATCTTGAAGGGTTGAAATAATTTGTTCAGAGAAGGAAAAGGTCTACCAGGAAAGAGGATTGTTACCCTGCAAAACAACTGGAGGTCTTTTAATTTGAAGCGTCTGTTCAGGAAGTGTCGAGTTCAATTTGACAGTAGCCTAAAAGAGAACATAAACCACCTGGAATGTGTCGAAGATGACTCTGCATTAGCACTGGAATGATAGATTGGTGCTGTGGAAATGTCAACAGGTACACATGGAAGGAAATGTTCCATTTGCACTTAAAAATGGTTGCATCTAAATATGATGGACTACTTAATAATAATAATAATAATATATAATGTGTGTGTGTGTGTGTGTGTGTGTGTGTAGGCAGCCCCCAGCTGGTGGGAGGGGAGCAGGAGGTGCGGCTTGAGGAGGCAACAGGCAGGATTGTGAATCTGAGCTGCGAGGCTCACGGCCATCCGCCGCCCAGCATCTCCTGGATCATCACCGGCAGCCAGGTATCCAGTCACAAGTGACTTTCTGCAGCTTTATACGTGTCACAAAGCGACGTCAGACAAAACACTTGAGTTTGTGCTGAAAAGGTTCGGAGGTTCGGTTGTGCAGAAAATCAGATTGAGGCCGTGACGGCCGTCTGTTTACCTGCACACACCACGTCTGAGATTATATCTGCAAAGCCGTGTGGGTCTTGTTGTGAGGACCAGCGGTATTTTGGGAGGATTACGCTTCAGTTTATTTCCAGTGATACAGAGGTAAAAAAAAAATGCGCATCAACAAAGCTCGTCTCCGTTTGTCTCCGCAGGTCTGGAACGAGGCGGTGAGCAAGCCCAACGAGCACACGACTCACAGCGTGGTGTCGGTCAAAGTCACCTCGGACACCAGCGCCTCGTGCAACGCTTCCAACGACATGGGGACCGAAGTCAAGGTGTTCAGCGTCAAAGCCAGTAAGAGCAGCTCTCTCTCGCTGGAGCATCTGTATGACGGCAGCGGATGCAATGAGAATATCATTAAACTTTACTAGCACATTACATCCCATCTGTATTCCAACGTGACCGTGCTGTTGGCCCATTAAAAAAAAAAAGTGATGAGAAGCAGAGAGAGGCATCACTGATGTATGGCACTTATTTTGCTTTTGAAGTCTTAGTTAATGACCATCATGAGATGAGATGGGTTATTCTGTAATGTCAGCAACTGTTCTCTATGTATCTTTTATTAACAATCATAAGGACCTCAACTCATTCAGTCGGGCCTTCCAAAACAGCAAAACACATTTAATGCACCACCAGCATGCATGTGGATGTTTGGACGTGCATGGGGAGAGACAATAGGAATGAAATCAGTCCCAACACAAATAAGGCTTCACAAAACAGGCAAACGGCAAAGAAATATTTGTGGTTTGCGTGTGTGTGTGTGTGTGTGTGTGTGTGTGTGTGTGTGTGTGTGTGTGTGTGTGTCTGTGGGCCCACTCTGAACCGCTGTTCTACTTGTTCACAGTTCCCCGATTCACTTCGGCCGCTCCCTTCTCTCCCGGTAAGATCGCTGCTCTGTGCTTCACTTCTCGTTTCTTCTCCAGCCTTTAGTTCCGTCCGTGACAATGAAGGCGTGCGAGTGCTCTATGCATTATTTATGCTTCTCGTACGGGAGGAACTCCATACCAGTCTAGTTTTCTGGCAGATCTTTGGGTGTTAGCCTGTGGGCACATTAAGTATTCTGTTTAATACGCGGAGAAAAAAACACAGCACCAGCAACTTCAAGCACGCCAACACCCTTTATGGTGTTTGGACCGAATGCTCTGCGCTGACAAAAAACGTTATTTGTGTGTCCCTGCTTTTGTCAAACAAATATAACTAACTTTTTCCAGACTGTCTTGTTTTTAATAGTTGTTTTCTTTATATACCAGGTGAAATTGAAGTAAATATGTAGAGCGGCGTTATTATGGGGCAATTTTCTGACTTTATCCCAGCAGTCCCTTTATGGCATTAAAAGCTTCACTTGCCTACGGGGAATAAAATGTGCCAATTAAGAACATTCCAGAGAGCCACCTCCCTCACCCACAGCCATTCAGATCAGCGGTGTACAAATACATGTACAGTGCTGCGGAGCTCCCACTGTATAAATATTTGCTCGCTCGCTCCTCTTAATGGTTTAACAGGGGGGTTTGAATAGTGGGCAGTATTGTTGTGTAAGAGTGAATTACATCACTGATTTATGACACACGGTTAAACAAATGATAGCCGCTCGCTTAATGTTAGAAAATGGGCTTAAAGCTGACAATGATACCGTTTGGTCCGAAGTAACGTGACGCAAAGCAAATGTGTTGATAACTTCATCGGGTCAGTAGGGGGTAGAAAATCGCTCTACCAAATAGCAAATTACTTTTACTTGTGGATGTATAAAGTCATACAAATAAAAGTTCATAAAGTATCGGTTAAATAAGAGATTTTTCTGCAGAGCTGCCACTTTTAATAACACCGAAATTTGGTAAAAATGTATTCCACGCACATCTTATTATATCTCATAAGGAATCAGAGTTGTTAAATAGGTAACTTGCCCTACTCAGGACTCTTGTGTGTGTGTGTGTGTGTGTGTGTAGCTGAGGGCAGCGGGGTGATCATCGTGGTGATCATCCTGTGTCTGCTGCTGCTCGCCATCCTCGGCAGCGTTCTCTACTTCCTGCATAAGAAGGGGAAGATCCCCTGCGGACGCTCAGGGAAACAGGAGATGTGAGTACGGTCTCTTCTACACGGGGGGCGGGGGGGGGGGGGGGGGGGGGGGGGCGTCTGAGGCATCTTGTTACAACCAACTCGCGTTGTCCTGAAAGGAATAAAAAGCATAATGGTCCCCAGCACATTGTTTACCTTTTACGGGACGCTGATGCAGAAATATTTAAAATAAACTGACCTAAGAAAAGCGTTAACCTGGAGAAGAAGAAAAAAAGGCCAACAAATATCACATTTTAACCTTTATTTAAAAAGAATAGTTATGATGATACCCGGTCGCATTCCACATGAGCCAACCTTCCTTTCTGTGAGCAGCACCAAAGAGAAGACCACCAAAGACGACATCGTCGTGGAGATGAAGACCAACACAAAGAACGAGGAAGCTGTCCTCCTGAAAGCCGTCAACGGAGACCAAAAGGGCCCCAACGAGCAGGTGACTGTTGTGAAAACAATGAGACTGGAGTTTGCCCTGCTTGTGTTTATGAGCTGTGGAGCTAAAATGTAAAAGACGTCCTGAGGGGAGACGGTCAGACTGAGGGGGAACAAAAGCGTCATCACGGATGCAAGTCAGGAAATGCTGAGTGGGACATCCTGCTCTCCGCTTCTTTTTTTAATGTCATCTCTTGTTGCTCGGCTCTTATATGTGACTCATACGCGTTTAGTGGGCAGCTTCAATATGTTGATGTTGAATTAAGGGACATTCTGCAGAATCATAAAAGTACCCATTGTAACAATGCATGTTGTGCGTCATGTTGCTTTTATAAAAACAGAACGTAAACAGTCGTTATGTGTATACATTACTTATCACCTGGAGAGCATTGAACCGCGCCTCCGTTACTAGTCCGAAACCTTGAATCCGTCTGCGCCTCCCAAACTCTGCAGCTGAGGAAACAAAACCACATTTCTACGTAAACACAAGTCGTTAGAAACATCAAGGTGTCTTTTCCATTGTACCACTGGGGGGCGCCGAAGTTGAAACATGTAAAATTGTGCACAAATTTGCTTTCATGTAATAGTTTGAGGTTTTGATAGCTACATTTATTTGCCTTCTCGTTGAGAGTTCCATGAGACGTTCGACGCTCCTCGTTTTTGTTTGCTAAATATGAAGCTACAGCGAGCTAACTTAGCTTAGCACGAAGGCCAGTCAGTCAAAATCAAAAAATAAATAAAAACACAAGCACTTTGACAGATAAAATGCAGATACCGATGCATAAATTGTATGTGTGTGTGTGTGTGTGTGTGTAACACGGATGTCCTCTGTCCCTCCAGTAAAGCCCCTGAAGGTTCAGCAGTGATGTCGTGCAGCAGGAGGCGGCAAGACCTCGCCGGCCTCCAAACCCCTCCTTCATTCCTCCATCATGCTTTTGTTCTCCGCAGTATTCAGTAGATTTACACACACACACACACACACGCACACGTACACACACACACACGTATGTACAGATGTGTATTTTCTTTTGGATGAGTGTTGGCTGACATTCATTTGTTTTGTACTATTTCTTTAAACTGTTCAGCGAGTTTGTGCGATGGTGTCAACCTTTTCTTCTTTTTTATGAGAAATGTGTACATATTATATATATTTTGTTATTTAAGATATTTTGGCACTCAGATTTCCATTTGGTGTGAGCGTCTGGGTCACGTGCATGCTGACCCGTGTTCATGGAGTCCAGGGGAGCGTTCAGGACGGGACGCGACGTCAGAGACCAAACGCCAGCTGCTCCTCTGAGGCGGCCATTTTTCTGACGGTTCACAGTCGCGCTGATTCAAGAACTGCCGGCGTGTCTGCTTGACTTTGATTTTTGAGAAATATTAGCGCCGATCAAATGTTGAAATTTTCCAAAAGATGAGTCACTCAAAACGCCAGATTACCAAAATAAAAAAAACGGTCATCAGACACACTGGCAGCTTTTCATTTGTAAATACGTGGCAGCGTACCGACCGTAACTGAACTGCAGAGATCTGCTGTGCCTGTTTTTGGAGGACGCGTCGTACACGGAGTATGTTTGGTTTCTTTGTTTTGCTCTGTGTGTTTTCTTATTGTTTCCACGGAGCGCTCGTTGGGCCTGAAGCGCTCCAGTGTTTGTGCACGTTTCACATGTTTACTACGGATCACACCGCTGTGCACCTTTTAAGATCTTTTTAGGTTTTTGTTTTTTTGAAAGCAAAGTAGATCCGTGTTTTGAAGGTGTTGCCCTCACAAAAACGTTCCTAAAAAAAAAGTTAAACTATTTTCCAGCTCTTCATATTTCTACACAAAATAGGTTCATATGCATTTGTATCGTATCACTCAATTCATGTCAATTCCACACACACACTTTTGTAAAAAGAGTGCCATTTTGGAAAGAATGATTCAATATTTTACATTAAACAGTCAACCTTATTTATAGTAAATCAGCTGAAACATGCAATAACACTGAGCGTTTCTTCAGGGCCCGTGCTGTAAATACAACGTACCGTTTGCTTACTGCGTAGCTTTTCGTGCATCTTGCCCAGATGACTTGCAAAGTTAACAATGCAATGTTTTGTTTTGTTCCACCGACTTGAGGAAGCTGTAGAAATGTCCGTGTACAGGAAGTGTTCTGGTGTGCAGCGGGATTCGGTCATCATGCTTCAGAGAAGCTGCAGGAAGCACCAACATAAACCGTAAATCTGCACCCTCGTCTTCTCAGTTCAATAGAACGTATTTTTAGCAGACAGAAAACACACTTCAAACTGAACATTGCATTGTCAATTTTTTTTTTTTTATGTGTGTAAATTAAGTGCTGTACATTTGATTCTTCGACGCTTGCATTTTTTTAATTCTTTTTTTTTGCAAGAAAATAATGCCAAATAAAAAGGTTTCATTGAAAAGAGAGACTACGTGTTGCGTCTTTGTTTTTCCAGCGTAATGACAGAGTAGCTTTAGTTTTTTTTATTGGCCTGAAGGCTTAAAAATGAGCCACAAGAATAGTGAGTCCCCTGTTGCCGCCGCCGCTCGCCCCCCCTGCCCCGCGGCCAGGAGACGGGAAGGAGCTCCGCCTCCAAACCGCGGTCAGCGGCTGGAAACAACTTAACAGCGCAGATTCCCAGTTTTGAAGGAATGACACCTAACGTGGAAATCAAACCACTCAGCGATTAGTGGCCGACCCGTTTTGCCTCCACGGTGTTTTGACGCTCATTTCACAGCCTTGAGAAAAAGTCAGTGAAAATAATAGACGTTTTATCATGAGATGAAGACGAGCAGTTTGTCAGCCTGTGTTTTGTTCAGTCCTAAAGCCTGTTGTGATCACGGAAAAAACACGCGGATCAAATGTTAAAGAAAATACTGTTTAATTAAAAATCTTAATGGCTTAGGCATGAAACATGGCAACACAACAAATGCTGAGGATATTAAAGACAATAAATTAAATCATATTTACAAAAAGGCAACGTACAAAAACAATAAAGACAACTTTTAGTAGGCAAGTTCTTGTTGAAAGTGTTAGTTACCATGACAACGCTGCTATGCATCCGCAGCGAAGACGCAGTGACTGAGGGGAGTGTGTGTGTGTGTGTGTGTGTGTGTGTGTGTGTGTGTGTGGGGAACAGCGGGGTGTGTCCACACACGGCGGCTCCTTCGTGGTCGAGTTGGTCCGTTGAGCCTTCGGTACCGACCGCACATTCTCTGGAAATAAACGCTGCTTTTTCAGCGGGTTTGGTCGGGGCCAAATTAAACCTGCCAGACATCGGACTCCCCGATCTCTGCCCCGTGGGCGGGAAGGCGGGGGGGGGTCAATGGGCCGTTTCCGCTGGTAAAAAATAAAATTAGTTTTTGCCAAAAACAAATGTACGTCAATGGAGAGTACGTTTCTTAAGCTACTCCAAGCACATTGAGCTTACATGTGTGTCCTGACTGGATTCTACAGCCATGTCCACATAGTTGAAATGCGTTTAAATCTGCAGTCTGACCGCCTACAAGTAGAAGAAGCCACAACGCGTGGTTTCCTTCCGATCACTGACAGCAATGCTCCAGATCGTTAAAAGCTGCTAATGTTCTAAAACGTGAGAGAAATGTCATGAGCTGTTAGGTAAATGTATTATTAATAAGCTACTACTGCAAAAATAGAGTTCTGCAACACGCAAGGCGTTTCTCTTTACTATTCCGTTAGTGACTTCACATGCACATTGAAACAAGAGTCTGGAATAAAAAAACCGGAGGTAAATTCACTCAACTAAAGAAGTTATCGCTGCACACAGCAGCAGCAGAGGTGCAAATATCGCAGCACGGCGAAAAGTGATCATGTGACCAGAATGGGTCCAAAATATGGAGGATGGGTGGTGGGGGCTTTGCAGCAGCAGTCATTTGTGGATCTAACTGCCAACATTGGTATTGACTTTCAAATCTGCGGTATAGAAACGGCAAAAAATAAAGAAACTGCCTTCTGTTATGACAGTTTATTTTAGAAATAGTACCTCCGGAGTATACAAGCGCATCATTTATTGTGCGTTTACGTTGACGAATACAGCGTGTAACAGGTTTGTCCAACATTTGATATTTTGTGACTGAATGAATAAATGCAACTAAAAAAGAAACTGTAGATTTCATTTGTTTTGGTTCGGTTTGTCTGCTGCTGGCATGTGCAGGTTGCTATTGACAGAAGGCACCACTGAAGATCGATTTTTTTTTTTTTAAACTGCACTCGATGGTTTGACGGGATCGTCTTGTGTTTGAGATGGGAATGTGGACTCGGTCTCGTCTCTGGCAGTGAGACCTGCTCATTATTGGGCCGCTGGAGAGAAATCCAAAAACCTGAGTGGTCCATAACTTCCTGGGAAACTATAAGAGTTCACTCAGTCTCGATATTACGGGAGAATTCGGAGATCTTGTCCAACGGATGACCGATTACTTTTTAGGTCCAAAAGGACGTCAAAGATTCGTGAAAAATCAGAGAAAAGTCTTAAATTCCCCCAAATAATCAAGTCTCATAAAACAGAATAAAACCACAAAATCCTTCAAATTGAGATGCTGAACTTTTTGAGGTCTTCAGTCATCAAAAATAATTGCAGATACATATTCTGTCAATTAACTGACAACACGCAGGGGAATCCAATCCATGGAATGTTTCGGTAACAAGGTACGTTCATTACAGTCAAACCGGGCGCGTCGCCGAGGACAAACCGCCGAGGGCTCCTTCGCCTGCGTACGTAACGAGAGCCTCCGTCCCGTCCACACGCGAGAGGAAATCCAACGCGACATCTTAAGAGGGCGGGTTCAAATCAGAAGTCTTTTTAAAGCATGCGCGGTATTTAGAATGCGTTCACCACTCTGCCGCCAGACAACAGCCTTCAATCTGAACCACAGGACTCCTTTAAACAACGGCGAAGGTTCACGTCTCAGCTCGCGGCCTACCGCCGCCTCGACCGGCTGCTCGCTTCCTGTCGTCAAGGGTGTTTTTAAAGGGTGGTTTTGGATTTACAAACAAAGTCACGCTAGAACACAAACAATCTAAGCAATGAAAGCAGCGGTAAAAAAAGCTTAAAAAGGGAGCATTTATAACAGCGAGTTATTATGGTGAAAACATTAGAACTTTCTTTTAGTGGACCTTTGTTTCAGGTGGTTCAAATACGTTTTTGCTGCTGACCCCGTCCACGTTTCTCCCAATCTACTGCAAGTATGGAACCCATTATGGAAAAGTACCTCTCACATTCCCACCTCAAACAATCTGCACCATCCCTGTAAAGTCCTTTTGCTTATTAATAAGAAGCGTTATAGTAAGTAGACCAACCTTTAGTGTCAGACCACCTGGGAGGGCGGCAGGCATCCGTGGAATTAAATGACAAACTTCGGAAAAAAACAGTCAGTCCGTCAGTCAGTCAGTCAGTCAGTCAGTCAGTCAGTCAGTCAGTCAGTCAGTCAGTCAGTCAGTCAGTACTACACTCAGCGCAACAATTCATGAGCGGAACATTAAATCCTGTCATTTCACGACGGAACCGTCATTGCGGCGAGAAACATGGAATTAAGATCAACGTGTCGAATACCATCGAGAAAAAAAAACAGAGCGAGGCCACAGCGACGCGTACGAATCCAAGTCCTGCAGTACTTCATAAACGTTCACATTCATCACCATCGAACACGCACAGACACACACACACACACACACACTTAATCACAACAGCACTAGCGCTGCTCAATGTACTCGCACGCCACAAATTTACCGAGAAGCCGTAAAAAGCACCAAGCAGAACTGTGAACCGGGTCAGAAACTACCGGCTCATGTGACTTCAACACTGAATGAGAGACGGTACTCTGGGCCCGGGGTGGGTGAGGGGGGGCAGAACTTGGCTACGAGAGCTCACATTGAAAGGCTTGCGTTTCCCCTGAACGCTGCGTTCAGGTCATATCGGACGAACGTGATCCTGAAAGCAAAACCGGAGCGACAAACGCGCACTTCCGTCCCGAGGGAGCCAACAAAGGGAAACAGACTCAATCATCAGGTGGAGAGCACGAGGTCTTCAATGTCACAACAGTTGACGTCGGCATACGAGTGGTCCAAGGTAATCAAAATAATACACTTTAAACACAAAACTCCACTTAGTAAAGCAAGTGGCACCACCTGCAGTTCGCTCACGGCGTTTAAGGACACATCTTCTCGCCTCCCGATATGACGTGAACGCAGCTACGCGACCTCGGAGTGAAGTACGTGTGGCCCTGCAGGAAAGTGCTTGGTAAATGCTCTGCATCATAATGGCACAAACTGAGACAGACGAGGAGGAGGAGGAGGGGGGGTGGGGTAAGTGTGTGTGTGTGTGTGTGTGTGTGTGGGGGGGAAAGGGCGACAACTATGTGGCGATGGAGACAAACTCTCGGAGGATGTTCTTGGCCGTCTCCAGGTTGTTCTGGGCGATCATCAGGGCCTTGTGGATGTCCTGAATGGAGTAGCCCTGGGACACCAAGCACTCGATCTCCCCGTTTAAGGTCTGGCTTCCAGGAGGGGCCGTGGGAGTAGGGAGAGGGACGGCGGGAGGTGGAGGGGAGGAGGAAGAAGCAGAGGCAGAGGAGGGACCGGGGAGCTCCGGCAGCGGAGCGGGAAATTCCCGGTTGACGGGCCGAGGCCGCCGGTCCGAGTTGGCTCGACGCGGGAGAGGTTTGGGGGGCCGTTCGGGCTCGCTGCCTGCTGCAAACATACCTGGGAACACACAGGGGTACAGGTTGGATTCAAGGACCGGAGGGAATACAGACAGTTTTACATTTCTTGGCAAATAGAAGAGAAATCACACAATACCGCCCACTGCATTGTGGATATAAAGCCTTACGTTTCATATCGACGATAGACATTAAGGGTTACAGTTTGGTTGTAATGATGATGAGCGATCTATAAAAATAATTGAAATGTTCTACCTCAGGCATCGCAAAAAAAAAAAAAGAGCAACATCATTCCTGGAAATACATACTGGCTTCGACTGCGCTGTCAATGCTGAGAGTGCTGATGGCCGCCAAGGGGCCGCCCTTATCCGACAGGGTCCTTCTGGTGGGGGCGGGGGGGAGAATCGGTCTGGGACAGTCGTACTCGTAGATATCCTCCTCAATCGCCGCCTCCTCCTTCTTCTTGTCCCGGGGAAGCGCGGCCGGATGCTGAGGTGCGTCTGAAAAATGTAAAAAAGTGAAAATACAACACGTGGCGACGGGAAGGAAAAGCGATGCGAAATAAACACTACTTCAGGTAAAATGTGGAGTTTCTTAAAGCTGTGCGCAGGTACCGGTTTAAGAGTAAAAGGGGGGTGTTACCTAGTTCAGAGGCCTGCGGCGCCTCACAGGAGCCCGTCTGCGCCTGGATGTTACACATGGACTCGTAGATGATGGGCTCCTCCAAGTCATTGTCAGCCACCTCACTGCTGAGAATGAAAGCAACACTACTTCACATCTTCTGATGAAAAGCCTTTTAACTACTCTGCCTCACAGACATCATTAAAAAGCTTCACAGCAGACTAGTGAAGGGAGGTATTCATGGGTTTAAAAGTAGGTCCTCTATGGGCAAAACAAAATCAAGGCTCCAGAGCCCTCTGGTGGACGAAAGACTCCTGCTGATCCATTATTGCAGTGTTAGGTCCAGAATCATAATTTTCCACGAAACCTGCTCAAAAATACGGTTTTCCCTGTACTCTCCGCCATTGTTCTGCTCACAAACACAACATTTTTATACACATTTCAACTCCAAACTGCAAAAACAAACTGGATAACGTTTTTTATTGAAAATTGGACTGCGAGACAGGCTCTTGCAATCTATGTATCACGGGTCCGTTCGTGGTCGACGCAGCAGTCGGACACTCGACGCGTACTTCACGTTCACCGTTCTTCCGTTTACCTGACGTCCTTGTGGTGGTTGGCCTGCACCGGCGGTGGGGGCACCAAGGAGCCCGTTATTACCCAGGGGCCACCGGAGGCTGGAAGAGAGGTGGGACTCATGTACTCATTCTCCTCGCAGTCCGACGGAGACTTCTCCACGGTCGCCGCCGCCGCCTGCAGAGGTCTGATGGTATTCGGACGGCACAAAGCATGGTGAGATCCAGGTGAGGGCTGAAAACATACCATGGGGGGGTATTTGAGCGGGGCTCAGTACCTTGCAGCCAGGCAGTAGACCACGTTGGTGGCCGCTTGGGGTTTGCTTCCCTCTCCACCGGGTCCGTTGTTCGGTGGCGCAGCCGACAGGGCGGCCGGGGCCTTGGTGGCTGGACGCGGCACCATGTAGTTGGAGGCCCAGGACGCCTGGTCCGGGGTTGACGGCAGCGGCCTCCTCTGGAGTCTGCAGTCCTGGCCAACCAGCGAGGGGCGCTCGGGAGGGGGAGGAGGCGGCAGCTCTCTCAGGGCTGGAGGCGGAGGTAGAGGCTTGTCTCTGTGGGTGGCTGCCATCTGCAGACAGAGGTGGGGGCGAGGTTATCAACAGGCAGGAGATTACACTCGGGTTAACACTCCATGTTGCACGTCCATGATGTGTGCTCCCTCTCTCACACACACACACACACCTTGGATGTGGCTCCTTGAGCCTGGGGGCTGTGGGAGCCGGGTGGTCTCTGCAGCAGGTCCAGTCTGGGGGGCACTGGAGGTAGCTGAGAGACGGGAGAAGGTGGGCGCTCCACCTGCACACATGGACATTTAGAGATGTAGCAAGTTACGACTATCTAACCAACTAAAGACAGTTCCATTGAATGCTGCTTGGTCGCCTGTGGATCATAATGTATGCATGTGCTCCACTGACCTTAGTGCAGGCCAGCCTGCTCATGACTAGGTGGTCCTCCAGGCGATCGTCCTCCTCCTCGTCATTGGCGGCCGCTTCCGCTCTGCTGGAACCCTGAAAACCAGCAAAGGAAGCCCCGCTGGCCTTCGGGTGGAACGGGTCCACCACGATGGGCTCTGTACCCTTGATCTCGCAGCGGCAGAACGGGCAGCCTTGGCCCTCCGACTCCTGATGCACGCACAGAGGAAGCAGTTTAAAAGCATGAGGAAGCAGAGTGATCCAACTTCTGCTCAAGCACAAATTACAGCTGCAGGCTTCTCTTTAACGGAGCGAGAGCCCATGGGAAGATACAGGGAAACTACAAACTACCCATGAGCATCAGCAAGATTCAACCATTAAAATGTTTAAATTCTTCTCAATTAACAACTTAGTAACAGTGGGGATTTTAATCTTGTATCTGGTAAATGTATGTCGTGCTGGTTCTGCAGTTAAAATTAAGATTGAGTATCTGCCTTAAACAGACGTTAATAAGTCCATCATCCCAACAGCAATCATAATACTCGTTTAACAGCCAATTATTTCCACCTGTGATAGTGGAACAAAAGAATGACACTTCAACTGGGATTGGATTATGACTTTTGAGGGATGCTCCAATTGTGAAAACCGTGTGCAGGAAGTGGAGAGCCTCGTTGGCGGCATCTTAATGGCAATCGAAGCAAATGGCAAAAAAATATTGATGAGAGATTGTACTAAAAACAAGGAGAACGTTTGCTTAAACCCTCGGTTAGAAGAAACAGACGATGAGATGCTGAGGACGCAGCAGCAAAATATATTTTAAAACCCCCACTTTAAAACAACGGAGAATTGCTGTATTTGGGGCCAATATTGGCGAGAGGACTGAAAAATAAAGAAGGATGTTCACAGCCTTCAGACACTTTCCTTCAGACGGACAGGATTTACAGAGCAGCTACACCATGCGACACAATGTCCCAGCCTCACCTGCCACGCCGTCAGACAGGAAGTGCACATCAGATGTCTGCAGGGCTCAATCTTCACATCTTTGTCGTTCTCTGCACAGATCTTGCAGAGCTGGAACGTAGAGCCCATCTCGCAGTAAAGCTCGTACTGCTCCTGCAGGGACGAAAGAGGAAGAGGTCGTTCACATTGAAGACCGTAGTTGTCAACACTTAGTTAAACCCTTCTTAGCCGCACGTGTTGCATGCCTTTATCGTTATTGGACAAATGCATTGCAGTGTATCATGCAGCATATTTTGCAGACTACTGTACTTGCTTGCTGTCTCATTGCCTCACACATGAGACACCAAGCGGGACAAACCTGAGTAACTTTGATGTGGTCCTGTGGAGAAGGTTCACACAGCCCTGTTAGGTCCGGGTTCTGCGTACGGCCATCTGGGAACAGGTAGCTAGAGATCCGCCACAAACACACACAGCAATAATAACAAATGGTAATGATGCTGCGTTCATTCGTCAATATGGGAGGTTTCATTATCCCCCATTCTTATTGACAGGCTTTAAAACCCAGAGTCCCCGTCTCAGCAGAGTGGTGATGTGTATTGGAACTGCGGGTAGGAAAGCTTGATGCTTTCTAAAAATATATTTTCTGTGCATGCTTTAACAAGATGAATGGCTATAATTCTTCAAGACTTCCAAATAAGTTATTTTACTCATTGTTAAAACAGCTGTTGGGATCTTGTCTGAGTGGTAGGTCTAGCAAAAAAGTCTAGCAATGCTTTTAATAGTCGACTAAGAGCTATTCTTGAGCCATTATGGCAACATCTAATCTTTTCTCTAATCCCTGGAGCCATTTCAACCGCAACAGTTTACCCGAACACGTCTAAAGTGGTGCATTGACACGGTGTCGTAATTGGGACTCACAATCCCTCTCTGTATCCATCAATGAGGGCCTGGAAGAGGGGTTTGTTATGGGGGATGGTCTGCAGGATGTTTCCATCAGCGGTCACGTAGCCAATGGCCCACTGGCCGAGCCGAGTGCAGCTCAGCCTGAAGATGTAGCTGAGAGAGGGAGACGGGACACAACAATCACAAACAAACTTTTTATCTACCCCAGTTAGGCTCATCAAAGTCTTGGGAGTCATTCATGTCGTTTGTGTCTCACCTGCCGTGTTTGTGGATGAACCTGTGCAGCCGGGCCTTGACCTCGTCGTAGGTGAGGAAGGCCATGTAACCAGGGTGTGTGACCGCCAGGCTGTTCCAGTTCCTTAGGAGAGACGACCACGGCTACAAAACAAACACACATAATAAGTCATGGGTTAATGACATTGTACCAAGTTCAGTGGTTTGGGATTTTTACGCTTGTGGCTATGTGAATAAATTAATTATATTTTAAAAGACTTTTCCCCCTTTATTTAACAATTTGTGCATAAACATGAAGACCATTTGGACAGACTAACAAATGAATTTTTATAGAATAGAAAACATGTATTCCTTTGGAATTCCTTTCTTCTTTTGAGAAAATGTGCTGGTATGACTATGAACATTTTTAGCCATATTCTTTCAGCTGAAACCCCAGTAGTGTAAAGTAGACTTAGTGAATCAAAAATAAGGAATGCTTATTTTAAGCTCATATAGTCATTAAAGTTACCGTAGCAACGTTTTTAGAGGCATGAATGAGCATGACAACCACGCGTCTCGAGAAACATAGGTGAATATAAACCGGGTTTGAAAATGAATAACTTTTCTTAATAAATTTGACCCGTGTGCTTGGAAAGGATCCGAAATGTTTGGATCACGCGACTCAGTCTACAATGGATAGTAACAATATTACTGTGGGCTAATCTTTATCAAATTTGTGTATTTGACCTCCTGCTTTCAAGCAATAAATGGACTTTTACAACTTTGATCATTCATCAAGAGCCTGTTTTTCTTATTAGCCAAACATCGAAACAAGTCATTCTCTTCTCCCGAACTGGTTTTATTGAAATGTTCAACACCACCGTGCGAAGGGCCACAGCATTGTGCCAAATGCCGGCCAACGCTGAGAATAAGAAGACGTTTTAAAAAAAATAAATGTTTACGGAAATTTGTCAGAACTGAATACACACGGAGGATTTTACTGAACATCAAATGCAAAAAACACTTTAGTCGTTTCTCAACATCAGGTCCACAGGCCCCGTTTAAATCGTACCTGGAAGAGCCTGGTGAAGATGTCAAACTCAAAGACGGAGATGTAGTCGTTGCACGTGAGGTCGATGGTGGACTTGAGAGCCATGGCCTCCAGGCCCGAGCTGATTGGGTGAAACTCGTGCAGAGCCTGACGAAATGTCCTCCATGGCACTATGGTCCTTCGGCACAGTGGAGGGAAGGAGGACCACGGTTTAAAAACATTACGGGTTCGTGGGAATCTAAAACAAACCGAACGCCAAAAAAATAAAACTCACTTGTCCCCGAATGACCTTCTCCAGAACTCGGCAGCATCAGCTTTGGTGATCCTGAAGTTGTCCCCCTGAAATAAGCCATTGGGGAAGATGGCTTTTAGCTCTGCGAGCATGTGACTGAAGATCAGAGACAGCTTGGTGAGATTCCGCCTGAGTAAGAACGCAGGAGAAGAAAAAGGCAAAGTGAGTGAGATTTTCCAGATAATCGGTTCTGGAACTCGTATCACGAGACAAAAACGTGTGAAATTGAGCTTATAACATTACATACTAAACAAGGCAAATCCTGCATTTACAGTCTTATTATTCTAAATGCGTCTTACTCACACAGAACTTTCACATAGTGTTCAGCTTTATTACAGTAAAAGCTTTTGTACGCTGAAAAGTTTGAGGTAACGAGGCCACTATTTAGTAGAGGGGGGCGGGGGAGAGTAAGACAAGTCTGTTGAGGACTGTACTGTGACTGATACATTTGATAACCTTTCTAATATTTGATGCAGAGCATTTAGGAGGAAATGGGTCATCAAAAGAAATCTAAGTGCGTCAGAGGAAGGACAAACTCTCTTAGTAATGACTTTCTGAGAAAGGGGAAGTGGACCTGATTGCAACAGTTTAATCAGGCTTTCATACTTTTCACTTCGGCCCACATCGCAGCTCGGCTTCTGCCCAACGACACGAGGTGGATTTCATCACGGTGATGGAAAGACTAAAAATGGAGCGTGGAGAAAGTTCTGCTTGATCTTATCAAACGAAAAGATTAAAAGCCGTTTAGAAATGAGGCCACGGCGATCTGAATCAATTTACGTAGAAACGCACGTTAGTTAGTTAAAGAGTTACCTTCTTCCTGTATCAATACAGACCTCTAGACAGTCATTTAAATGGAACTGCACATTCTAAATGAGGCCATACAAAGTGCATTTTTAGAGACTCAACTCAAAAAGATGACCGATATTTCATCAGGATATAAGCCAACCTGGGCTGGGAGTTCTCCTCAAACATCCTCTCCTTGGCCTCTTTAAAAAGGCTCATGGTCTGCTTCGTCTTGTTGGTCAGGTTTTCCATGACCACGCGGAAATACTCGTTCTCCCCGAGGATCTCCATTTTGCCCTCGTACCGCGACAGAACGGTGCGTAGGTGCTGGTAGGTGTCCGGCAGCAGGTCCAGGATATAGGGCGGGCTGTTCTTCAGCGCCACCTTTGGGTTCTGGCACAAGCGCACCACCTGGAAGGCACACAGACACACAGACAGGCGGTAATGGGTGGATAGGCTCACAATTCCCCCCCTTATAAGCTTTGGCGAGATTTTGACCTTATGTCTCTTATTATTCAGGGACTTTTCAAACTGAAGATGTTAAGGTCAAGTATTTGAATAAGGACTTGACAGTTGGTCTAGATGTTCCTCTTTTTTAAAAGCTCTTTGGAGGGGTTTTACTTTTGGCTTGGACAGGAAGGAAGCAGCAGCGCAAAGTTCACGTTGATAAATAAAATGAGAAAACAGGAAGGACGCACGCGCGTTAATGATGACTTTCCAACACGACACTCGTTAATAAATTGAATGTTTACTTCAAGGCCCCGGAGTTCACAGGTCGGGAGATGTAGTTCAAACGGCAAGATAGGAATAATTCACAAATCGATTCGCTTTTAAGTGGGAAATGTATGCGTGTAATTAAACTGATGTTCACCACAACTAACGGTTCCACTTTGAAACACATGTCATCGCAATTCGCCACAATACAATTACAGTACAATGCAATACACACACACACACACACACACACACACTTCTGCAAAACTCCTATTATCCCCCGAGTACTAAGCGGAAGCATATGACCCGGACGTTTTATAAAACCCTAAACCTTAAACAGCAAAACGGATCAGTCGGTGCCATGTGACACAAACACACATCATGCCGAATGTAGCGTAAAAAGGCACATCCATGTCTGTGCACAACAACCATGCAAATGTCCATCTTATCTCAGTCTCTTTTCTCACTCCGGCCGCCCTGAATTAATCGCTTGTCTCTGCATCCCTCTCGGCCTTTTCGTCTCGCCTAGCTAGCTTAGTTAAGATAGTGGGGGGAAAAAAAATAAGCAGGACAGACAGTCGGACAATACGAAAACAAAGAATTGATCAACACAAAACGCAACTCTTTTAATCGAACACCAAACCAACTGTCCTCCTCCGCAGACCCATGAAGCGTGTCCACACAGCCCAAGTAAACAGTGTCATCACTGACCTAATTCATTGGGTATCATCCCAATTAGATAATGCATCAGGGACAAGTCATCCTCCAATATTAAAAGGGTTTGATCTTCCAATACAGATCCATGTAGACAAACCCACAAATAATCACTATAGTCTCTGATGATGCCTCTACACGTGTGTTAATTGAGCAGGACAGTTGGACAATAGGTCCTGGATATCTGTCTGTTTAGGATTAGTTAATAAACACGTGAATAGGGATATATGTGTTGCCCAGACTGAAGATCTGAGGAAGCTCAGAGTGATTATAGCCAGAGCCAAAAGTCAAGTGACTACTTTTTCAGTTCCTCGTTTCATGTGAGGTGTTTTTTCTTTCTTTTTTTTGCTCTTTACCGATGTTTTCGCAACCGCACAGTGTCAATACCTTATCCATGAGTTTCCAGCATTTCTCCACCATTTTCTTATCGACCACTGCAGGCTGGTGAGGCTGCAGAGGCTGCTGGTGGGGCTGAAAGGCGTCCTTCATCAAGCCGATGAGACCGGCGCCCCTCCTCGGATTTCCGGCCATTAACTCGGTCGGCGACCGGGGGTTAGCCCCGGGGGCTCGGGATAGCCAACCAGCGACGTACCCTCGACACGTTTTTGTTTTTTCTGCTAACAAAAACGACCGCCGTTGCCGCCTTGCCACCTACCTACGCTTCCCACTTGTGATAATTTGTCATGCAGAGGGTGTTCCAGGAGCAGAACAAAACGGCTGTGTGCGTGCGTGTGTTACGCTGTACGCGACGTAACTTGCTAGCTAGCATGCTACATTTGAAAAGCCTACTCTCAGTTTTAAGTCAGCCGAACCGAATGAAAGCTTACGACATGCCCGTCGCTTCAAAGTGTCTGCCGTCAGACTCTTAGCTATCTCTTCGCGGTGGCAACAGCTTAAGTCCCCTCCGAGAAATCCACCCGGCTTATAATAAACTCGGGGTGTTAATAAGCCACATAAGCGATCAACAGACAGCTTGTGCAGCTGCAGCCAACGTCAGAGCAGCCGCGGAACAAGGACATCCGGCCGCAGCCTTCAAAATAAAACGGGCTGGCCAATGACCGTGCAGAACAGCGATGGAAAATGATGAGATTACTTTTTTGCAGTACTGTGCTGCTATTTCAGGATACTGCAATGCAAATGGGAAACAACATTGTGGTTAAACACTTTACTTTGCAATGGATGTTGAGGTAATTGCACTGTTTTGTGTTTCTTAATGATTCATATTTTAGTTGGAAATACTTTACTGCTATAGTTACAAATTAAGCTGGACAGTGGGGGACCAGATAATAAAAAATGTTTCAATCTGACATGGGCCGTTCTGCTTGAGTACTTTTACTCTTTGGACGCTCTTAAGTGTGTATTGCCTGATTTTGAATCCAGGACTTTTACTTGCAACAGCAGTTTGATAAATATAATAAAAACATATTCTAACTATATAAATCCCTTAATATTGAGTAACTAAACATCAGTTCCACTTTTTTCAACTGCAACATACTTACACGTTAATAAAACTCTATTTGATATTATAATATACATTGTTGTGAAATGGGCCATTTTGCATCCTAAGTAGTTTTACTATCGGGACTTTTATTTTAAACCAAAAAGTATTTCAATGACAGTGTGGGAGTTAGTGTGAATACATCAACAATACTTAAAAAGCAGTTAGTTGTAAAGTATACAATATGGGTAGTAAATGGGCTGATTCATAAAACAACAATACTGATATGATTCTTTCTAAAAGGTGCGTTTGGCCATATGTGAGCTGCAGCAGAACAGCAGGGATGTGGAGTGCGCATTAACAGCTGCTTCACAATCTTTATGATTCTTTTGCGCGAACGCAACACACCAGAGGCACAGCTGCTGTGTGTTGGAATGGAATTTGTGACACCCCACTTCCGGGAACTGTAAGCACACACAAACGTTTTTTCTTTTTTATTAAAAGGTAAGAGATGAAACGGCTGAGGTCTGCAGAATATACGGAAACAGCTGGTCTTGAGCTATTTACTGATAAGGAATTGGATAAATAAATAAATGTCCAGTAAGCAACCATTAAATAAACTAACAAATTAATGAATGTCATTATATTTCAATAGCATTAACAGCTTGTTTGATTCACTTTTGTGGTTTGTGTTGTTTTGTTTAAATACCATTCTTCATTTTTCAATAACTACATTTGTCAAGCAATTAGTGTGGCATTTCCCACCCTGGGTAAAAAAAATAAAAAAAACATCTGCAAAAACTACATTTGTACAATTGCATTTGATAAATATATATGTCTGAATTTATCAAGTCACCCAAATGTCTTTTTTTCCCGTAGATGAGCTTATATTGGAGTTCCTGCAAAGCTCAGAGAAATGTTCCTCAGCTGAGCTCCGACCTCTGCCTGCTGCCCTCCAGGCAGGAATTCAGCAGACAGCTCTCTGTAGGTGCTGCAAACTCTGCGCCCCTGAACGTCATCCCTACGAATGGCGTGCTTCCACCTGTGCCGCGCCGCGCCGTATAACACGACTAAAGACCTGCGAGGAAGACGAACAGCCACCTGGACTTCCTCTGCTAGTCCCAACTCTGGCAGACCCTGCTCAAGGGACATGGTGAGGGTAGTGTCTGATAACATGTTGATGGTGACGAGCCGTTCCCCCCACAGCCAAGAGTCGTCCAGGTGTGGATCGATGGCGGAGCCTCGCTGAGGATGGTAATCCAGATTGCACTGCTCCACTGGCTGAAAGTCAGCTAGACTTGGCTCTTGTTGCATTCTGAGCACTAGTTTTTGGCTCACAGCAGGGAGTCCACTGAAGCCACCGAAACGCACTTTCCTTTTCTTGAAGTTAACCTTTGGACCAAAGTCCTGCAGAAATGTGAGAAAATATCAGATTTCATCAGATCAATAACCAATAAATACAGCGTATTAATATGTGGAAAATTGATAACATCTGCAGATGTTTAACTTTTGCTTTGATTTAGCTGTGAGGGTGGTGTGCAGAACCTGAGCCATACTCCCAAATAGTTACACATTTAAAAATAATGTCTAATCAACCGGTGGGTGTGCATGGAGCGTAGCTAACTAAATCAAACAACCATGCAATACATTGACCCAACAAAATTATAGACATTGTGTTAAATCTACAGTATGTAATAAATATGTATTCATTGATAGAGGATGAAGATAAATTAAAAAATGCTGGCATTTACATTTTGCCAATGAACAGAATTTAATATAAATGTATTTGTATCACGGGAAAAAATTGCCCAAACTAGCAGCAGATTTGTGACACTATTTCCAATACATAAGCTAATTGGTAAACTATCCAACTTGTGTCCCCAGGCCTTTGTTCTCTTATAATTGTGAGGCATGACTCTGGAAACTTATTGCAAAGTCAACAAATATTGCTGGGTCACGTTGTGTATGAGAGCCGATGCCATTCAGAAAACACAATTGTTCCACATCACCTGTTTCCTTCGACCAGACTGAGACTCATTCCACACATCCTGGTCCATCGTGCATATCAGCTTTTTCTCCTCTTCTTCTGATACAAAGTTATCCCGCAAGAAGACACCGGGAAAGGGGAAGGACGGGGCCCCGGCATCCTTGCGATTGGCCATCCTCGTCTCCGGATCGTAGAGGAAATGATGCACAATCTTGTAGGACAAAGACAAAATAATAATAACTTCAGGTATTCTGTTTTAATGCGACATAGCATGCCTGATGTTGTCTTTTCTGATGATGATACTTCATCATTTGACAGAATGACATCTACATGACGGTCAGCCAAACAGGGATAAATAAATGGAGGTACTCAGAAGACCAAAGACTGAAACATAGATATAAAATAGTTTTGAATATAGATAACGACTAACAAGAGGTACTAATGTGCCCGTGATTTAAATCTGTAGAATAACCAGTCAGTAAAGATATGATATAGTTGAGGTGGAGTTATAGTAGTATTTATCCTATGAGTTGCAGCACAGATGTGCACCGTAAAGTCACAACAACGTAAATTGTAACGAGAATAACTATAATGAGCCAAAATATCGTAACATACATACACCAGAAGTGTCAGAGCCCGTCGATAAAGCGTGTCCTGTGAGGGCTTCCGTAGCCGATACGGTCGACAGGCACTAGCAGCAGCTGCGTCCGTTTCCTGCTGATAAAACGTGTCAAATACAGCTTTAGATTTTTACCTTTGGTTCGTTCGCCTCAGGTTCTCCCTTTCCCTTTAAAATGTCACACTTGAGACACCGCCGGATGCCTTTACACGCGCAAAAAGCGGCGCCGCTTTGAGTAGCCGAGATCCCACCGTGCGTCATCATTTTCTTCTTCTGTTAATGTGAAGGTGACGCACGGTTAAAACAAGTAAACATCGCCACCTAACGAGACACGGTGTCTATGTATTCTAAAAAGTAACCTAAATAACACCTGAATACTGTTTCCGGATCCAAAGTCCGGGTCCTCACAGAGCCTAAGGAGAGCCTGGGCACTCCCTATTCGGGCCCATTGTATCGATCTTGGTTGCAGTTCCGTTAAATTCCACTGGAGGTGATCGCAGGCGAGTGCAGATTGTATTGGACTCTATGCTCTTTCTCCTGCTTGTCGTTGAAGCAACATAGATTTTATTGTTGATTCCGCAAGCTCAATATAGATTATAGTCCAATGAGTGCTTATGTCCTTTCGATTTCTTACAGGTTGGGCCGTTATTGGCCGGAACACGCTAGCGTTCTGCTAATGAATGCTGATTGGTCAGTGACAGATTGCGACCGATTACAACCAGAGACCCAGTTTGAGGGCAGCTGAAGCTAAAGCAGAATCGGAAATATAAAGTTTAGGAGGACTTTCTGTCGAAGTTTAACTCAAATAGCAGCTCGTGTTATCGTTGTCGATGTTGCTGATGCCATGAGAAAGGAAGCCATGATTCGGAAGTGCCGAAGAGATCGCCGAAGAAATGGCCGTAAAGCAGCACCTCCGGCAGTATGCAAATATGTGACGTCATCACATTTTTTGAACGGATTTTTAGAACAGATGAGTGAACTTAAAAATTCAATTTTCAGCTGAGCGTATTATTCTAGCCCCCCCCCCCCTCCCCTTTTGAATGCAAGTTTCAAATTGCTTGACAAAAAATTATATCCTGAGAAAAGTGGAATTTAGGGGGTGAAGCCCCAGTAGGGTCCAATGCATTCAGCACTTGCCTGCGAGCGCCCTCGCTAGGACAGAGACGTGTTACTGCAGCCCGTCCAGAACCCGGAAGTAACGAGAGAGTGCCACATCTCTTTATATTAGAACATCTCTTTGGACCCGGACTTTGGACCCGGAAACAGTATTATTGGAGCGTGGTGACGTCACGATTTAACAAGCGGATTGGCGGTGAACTTACACTTGTGAATAAAGAGTTTGTCCATAACTAGGACGACTTTTGTCAACATTATCTTTATTGTTGTTTAAACGTGACTAGGATTGTAACAAGAAGATAGATAACTGTCTCATAAAGTGGCATGGTATAAGTATATAAATATAACAAGTTCTCTATTATGTTTTATTACCTGCACTGCACTTATTCAAATGAAATATATGACTTTGATAAAATAACACAGAACAACCATTTTGTATTGAATTCATCTCCCTTGACATTACAGCTATTAAAAAGCCAGTACCCGTTTGGTTCCTCTGGATCACTTTATGGATGTTTTGCATGCATTTTTGCTCACCAAACATAGCATTCTGCATAACATCAAAACACTATTCAAACAAAGAAACTAATTCTAATATTCGATTAATGTAATTTAGAGATGAAATACTAGTATGGATGAGTTAACTAACACAACCACTGATAGTTGAATAATTGTTTGAGCTTTGTCATTAATTTATTGATTATTTTTCGTGGCACTTTCTGGATTAAACCAATAATCAATTGACCATAAAAAAATAATAAAGATAATCAACAATAAAACCAGTATTAAAACCGGCACCATGTGCATAGTTACAGAAATAAAAGTACATCGTGTTATTTTACAGACTTTATTAAACAATACCTTTTTGATCAAATCTATTCGTTTAGAAGTTGGAATAACCCAATTAACAGACGCCTCTCAGGCTGAAGCTGTGATTGGCTCAGCGTCGCCGGGTCCCACCCACCGCCCGCCACCCACCACCCAACACACACGCACACGCCGCCAGACAGAGAAAGAGGACCCAACATGGCCGAATCAGAAGGAAGCGAGTTAACTTCTGGCGGTATTTTTCAGGAAATCTTCACATCTCCGCTCAACCTCACCCTCCTCGGCCTCTGCCTCTTCCTCCTCTACAAAATCCTCCGGGGGGACAAACCACCGGACCTCGGCGAGGTGGAGCCCCAGCTGCCCAAACTGAAAAAGAGGGACTTCACCCTCGCAGAGTTGAAGCCCTACGACGGACTCCAGGACCCGAGGATCCTCATGGCCGTCAACGGGAAAGTGTTCGACGTGACCAGGGGGAAGAAATTCTACGGCCCAGGTAACCCACAACCCGTTAAAATGGCCAGAATGGCCTTTTTTTAACCCCCAGTGGGGGGGGGGGGCCCACTTATCTCGCGTCTCGAACGTTCCTAGTCTAAAAGCCACCAACGGACGCTGGCGTGTGACAGCCGTTGGGCTGTGGAGCTGCAGCCTGTGGCTCGAAAGGTTACGTTTTTATTGTTTCACCCCCCTACTTTATGCTGTTTGGTGACGTAATTACACGCCTCCTCACCCAAAAACATAAAATAAATAGCAGTTTTTTGTAAACTGGCGAGCAAAGAACACAGTGATCGCTGGTCACGTCGGGGGAGTTGCTGTATCCTTGGAACCATGGATCGTCTATTGAAGAAGTAGAGCTACTACTTGATTAAAAAATAATAATACATAAACAAACCAGTTGCCGCCATGTTTGCACAGTTTGATTTAACGCTGAATATTTACATTACAGCTACACATACTTTGTATTTATGGTTGCGGGAAAAACAACGTTTCTCACATCTTCAGCAAAACAAATCTCCGCCCCCCCCAGTTGATTCAAAGGCAAGCTCAAACCTCAATTTAAAACCGACATAATTGTAATTGTATTGATTTATCTGTGTAAAACGAGGCCTCTGATGCCCTCTCTTTGCAGGAGTGAGGCTAAGTTCTTACCATATGTTCTCTGAAAGGATAGTATGCCGCGTCATACCTCATAGTTTCTGCAGCCGGGAAACTGTCGCAGAGTCAGACCTCTTGCTTTATCATCTCATCTCGGATCGTAACCCCTGTTGTCTGTGACCTCTGACCAACATGGTATCTCACTGTCACGCAGACCTTTTTCAGTGCACATTGCACGGCCACCCCGAGGCCCGGAATCCTGCAAGGGCTCGTGTTGTTGGTGACGGAATTTTGCTCATTTTAAAAGATGTGCATGCAAGGGAGGGCTTCAGTGCTCAAGGACACTTTGATAAGACTCATGGCTGTTGCGTGCTGTTGGACACAAGTCCGTCGTAATGCCACACGAGAACCAGAATACAGCCTTCAAACTGTTATTCAAACTAGTTTTGTACGTTGCAATTATCACCACATCTCTTTTAAGGAAATCAGCTCTGGTCTGCTGTCTCCTACTGAAGACAAAGGTCTTCAAAGACGCTTCAGGAGTAAATCATTACATTTAAGGGTGAAAAGGGCTCAGCTTTTTACTAGTTGGTCAATGTAGCTTTTATTGCTCAAAAATGGGGCAGTGTGTGACATTTTAATCTGTTTAACCTGTTCTGTAATGACAGTGGAGCTTTATGGAGCAGTAAAGGTCTATCAATCCATAGTCTGTAGTCATCTTTTGATTTTGAGTAACATAAAATATCAACTTGCATATTGATCAAATGACAGTCTCTGCATTTCAAAGCTCTTTCCGTCTGGTTTTGCAAATATATCTAGCTCAACATCAGGCCACCAAAAAGAAAATCTCCCGTAAAAAACAAGCTGAAAGTGATTCGCCCCTGGGGCCCCGGGTGCCGATGTGGCTTCAGCCTTCACCTCACTGTGTATCTCCACCGTCTCGCAGAGGGGCCGTACGGAGTGTTTGCGGGCCGAGATGCATCTAGGGGTCTGGCCACTTTCTGCCTGGAGAAGGACGCCCTGAAAGACGAACACGACGACCTGTCCGACCTGAACGCCATGCAGCAGGAGAGCCTCTCCGAATGGGAGTCCCAGTTCACTTGTGAGTACTCGATGTGGCTTTACACCTTTTTAGAAAAAAAAACATGGTTCTTTTGTGGCACGGACTGTACTTTCCCTGCAATGCATCGCTTCCGGGCACCTTCCCTGCATGTTCGCCGTCTTCATTTTTATTTAAAGCTGATGTGATGTTTTCATCTCTCGCGTGGCTGCACAGAAGAAAACATCGGATCTGTCATCTGACCACTTGCATTAAAAGAGCAAACGGTACCGGTTGCTGCATTTTCCCACCCAGGAGATTTGACTAGAGCTCTTTTCATAATACGATATCTTCATGACTCAGCGGGGTCAAGTGGCTTGTTATTTGAACGGGTACAAAACACAATGCTGTGTACTTGGATCGCTTACCGGTAACTTTGTCGGCTGTTATTCATTTTCGGATTCTTTTTTTTCACCCCCTGTCTTCCATTACAGCTAAATACGACTACATCGGTAAGCTCCTGAAACCAGGGGACGAGCCCGCCGAGTACACCGACGACGACGAGGAGGGAAAGGACAAAAAGACGGACTAGAAACATATTGAGAGAACTAGGGAGGGAGGGAGGAAGAAAATGGCCGATGCCTTAATGTTGGTTTATAATTTTGATGCCCGTTGCCTCCTACTGGGGTCAGCCCTCTGTATGTATTCTAGTACTTTTGGACTGCCACACTCCTGACCAAAGTACATTCGTCTCCTTTGACCTTGTGGCTCTAACAGTTAAACCTGCTGCATTCTGATATGTCGTTGTTAAGAGTTTTACCAGTCGACTGGAAAAACAGAATTGTTAAATTGTTGTGTAAAATCAAGAAGTTGGACCAATTCCACTGGCGTTTATGTCTCATGTAGGTAGAGAATCGTGGGTCGACTAAAGATGGAGACCAGCTTTGGCTGTGAGATGATCCACAGCTCTGTCGTACACTTTGTTAATATCGCTGCTGACGTATCGCAGGTTGGACACATTCCTTTCAGTCGAGGTTTGGCTCCATTCACATTGACATGAATTTTCTCAGGAAGTAGTTTAACAAAAATTAGCAACAATATTTTGAGGTTCTGGAGCCATGGTAAGATTTAATTGAGGGGTTTTTTTTTTTTCTTTCTAAGAAAAAATTTAACACGCTCATTATCGAAACAAACACTAGTTGGACTGGCCGGCAAGTTTCAGCGTTGGGAAGGATTTATAAAAAGCTTTGGTAGGCCTGCATTTCCCACCGTAATGTGTTTTTATGAACACAAATGGGAAGTAGGCTGGGAAAAAAACGGAATCACTGCTATACATATATATCATATATTTTCAGTTTTTTCCTTTGATAAACTGCGCTAACCACATTAGCTTTGTTTACCGTTATATGGCAGGTGAACTGTTTCCTGTCTTCGTTCTACACAATGTGAGAAGATGACTGACCGATGTCTTTCATAACCCATCAAATGTATCTGCTGCTCTCAATTTTAGGATGATGCGTTAGAGCCATTGTAGGTAAACAGAAAAGAGCAGCATGATTACAGCAGGGGGAGTATTCCATTAAGAAACATTTCAAATACTTTGGTGAGATTATGAAGTCAATAATTTACAATAAAACTGGAGTTAACTACACAAATGATACAAAAAAACACCTATTTGCTATTTCTTTATAAAAATGTATTTTTTTCTTTTTAAATTTACCATTTAAAACTGTGCTATTATTTTTAGCCCTTGGTCCTGACTAGTTAGCTATTTTGTTATCCTCAAAGGACTTTGTACGCCGTGTTGAATTCCTCTGTCCGTTAATTTGTAGAATACTTTCTTGTATTAGCTTCTGAATGTAATATCTACAGATCCCAGTTACATATTCTTATTAACCAGTGAACTCATTTATCAAGCAAGAAAATACTCTCTGGTTTCAGCTCCTCAAATAGAAAAAGTTGCCGCTTTTCTTTTGCTATAGACAATTGTGATTTCCATCCTTTTTAAGATTGTTGACTGTAGGTCGGATGAAACAAGTAATGTGCAATGATTTACTAAAAAACAGAAAATGATGAAATATGAAACCCTTCCTGTTGTGCGCAACTTTAGTTCTCACAACTTCTGCTTCTCACATGTTGCAGTTTGTGTGGAAATACAAAAGAAATGGCTACACTTGTAAACACAGTCAAAGTTGTTGCCAGTAATTTTATCAAATCCGTTTCAGTGATTCCAGCTGAGGGCTTGTTTACATTATTTTTGGCACTACAGTGAATATATGATCTTTAAAACATCAGACAATTATTTGGAGGAGTCCAATTCTTTCAAAATATTTTTTCAGTAATATTTTACAGAAATCATTATTGTATACAGAACGCGATGGTTTTAAATTATGTCAAATCTGTTGTCCAAATGTTTTTCTTTGCCTCTGTCGACGGAGAGAGTGGCCACTTTCCCAAAATACATTGAGGCTATTCATTATGCTGTACATAAACTAAATGTCATAATTCTTCAAATGATATTTTGATTTAATAAATAATATTGCAAAATAATGTTTCTTGATTTCAATATCTTTTAGTTAATATCTGTACAATGAGCATGTTTTTAATGCTTTAATTAGATATTGAGAGCTAGCGAGTGCTGGAGATATTTGTTCATATGTCTGTCGTCAGTCTCTAAATTGATATGTCTCTTCCCTTTTGCAGTACCCGATTTGTTATCTAATTTTAAATCTCTTTATTGTGTACTGAAACACACAAAGGGAAATACTTTGTTCTTTGTATTTTCTTGGAATTAATCCTTGTAGCTCATAAACCATGTACATGAGGTAAATAGAGATCAAAGGTGATCATGAGAATGGAATACCAGTATCAAAAACATATATCAAGAGTATCTAAGTCGCTCGCTCAGAAGCAGGGGTAGGCACAGTTAATTCCGTTTAATTAAGAGTTCGTTGAAAAAAAGGATGTCAGAAGTGGGATTTGAACCCACGCCTCCATTCGGAGACCAGAATTCCCGTCACTGAGGAAGGAGATCAGTCCTTGAGTCTGGCGCCTTAGACCACTCGGCCATCCTGACACTACGTTAATGACGGGTGTACTTTGACTATATAACTTGTTATCGGCGATCACATTCATGTTTTTGACATGGTCATATGAACCCAGGATTACTTAATGTATCACTTTTTATGTTTTGTGTGACTGATATTCTAAAAATAAGCTTTTAACTACCGTTTCCAACCTTTTAAACGTAGCTTCGGTAAGTCGGGGGAGGCTCACATCCGGTGTCGTAACTTCCGTTTCGTCTACGCACAGCGGCCTTATTGCACTTCCGTTCTTCAAGGATATCTGAAATCACCAGACCAGTCAACATGTACCGGTTTGCTAAGGCTGCGGTAAACATCACCGGTAAGGAACACGTTTGTGTTTCATGATGAATGCATGTGTTCTGCATTTATTTATGAGAACCGACAGTTTGATATCAAGTGACTAAATGTTCGACCGCGTCTTCGGGTAGCGACAAAGGTCAGCGTGCTAACGCTGCTAGCTAAGCTAACCTCAGCAGAGTCGTGATATGTTTTGATAAAACACTTTTTATTAATTTTGATAAAAACACTTTTTATTTATTTTGATAAAAACACTTTTTATTAATTTAAATTACTGACCGAAATAATCATTCGCGATTAAAACCCCACAAATATACCGCCAGAATAAAAATGCTAACCTTACATGTAGCCGTTATTATAATCCACATAGGTTGGCACAATAGGATACCTGTCACCTTCCTTGTCTATGTGTTAACGTTACGGCCAACGTCAATTATGTAAATATATAACGTCACTTTACTGTAATAACTTAAAATAACAAGGTTGTCTAGATGAGGTCCATGAAGGGCCAATAAGGACACACTTATCATCTTAAATTCTAATCCTGTCAAGATTTGTTTTATTGCAATATGTTAAGTTTCCATTTGTTTTAATTGGAATATGTTTAAAAGGAAAATACACACATGGTTTAACTCAAATGTAATTGTAGTAACAAGTAAAACCACACAAATGTCATCTTATCGGTACTAAAACATCTTTTGAAGACTGGCTTGGCTAGATGGTTGTAATCATATTAACTTCTATCACACCATCCTGAGTTGTGCCTGTTTTTACATATGTAATTATTTTTTAGCTTAAGCATTGGTTGATTACACTAGAAGAAGGAAACAAAAGACTGTGCACTGTGTGAATAAACTGAGAAGAATAAAATTAGCGATAGGGCCCTATAAATGCTATTGTGTTTCATTGCTTTCTAGGTCACGCCGCAAGGCAGGTGAGGCACGGCTCCACCGCTCCCGACTTTCATCAAAAGTACGGAAACGGCCTGATGGTCGGTGGAATGGTTTTCTGCACCGCTGTGTGGGGATATGTAAGTGGTGCTCTCCTGTCTGGTCACATTCATTTATATCCACAAGCTTGGATTTGAAGTGGAATTTCATTGCATTAACACAGTGTTAAAGTCTGCCCTGTCGTTTTGAAAAAACAATTTGCTGTTTTGTGCAGGTTGTGACTCAAACTGGCATCACCTGGAACCTGTCTCCTATTGGGAAGGTCATGCCCAAACCATGGAGGGAGCCCGAGGAGTAAACATCTGCCATGACAGAACTGCGTCCTGCATTATAAACCTTCTGATTGTACAGATGAATAACGATGAATGCCTGTGTTTGTTCCAACAAGTTAGTTTGTCCAAATAAATTTAAGAGTAATCCTACTCGTTGTAGTCTGGACCGTGGTAACTCTAAGCTCTTTGAGGTTCCTGGTTCTCTGTTGAAATGTTATTTGTAGTCATGCTAGAGTTTACATCTTACCCATTTAGCCACGCATTCTAAATTTTACATTTGACTACACAGCCAACAATTACTCCTAAGAGCGTTTTATTTTTCCAGAATATAGTTACATTACTAACAAATGTAGTTATATTTTAATAACGGGCAATATGGAGCCGATTTATGACCCTGTTGTTGAAATAAAAACGTCCTTCCCTCGGAATGTTAGTGGATTAGAAGTAAAATATTGAAGTACCAGAAAAGAAAAATGCTTAAACGAAGTAAATATACACTCATTAATGATTGTGAAACACTTAGACTGGTTCCAAACCATTTATAACGTTATTTAAATTGGCGTGTGGTAACTAACTCCAAAATAAGATTTAAGTTCCAGTATAACTGAATGACACCAATTAGGGTGAGCTATTTAGCGTCATCGAGGTGCGCGGCCTTTCGTCCAATAACAGACAGCCGAGACATCCAATCGAACGCCTCGCCGTCTTCTCACTGTTACCAATCAGCGCACAGGAAGGCGTGTCCTTTCTCCGCTATTCCTCCTCGCTAAGGTCACTGCTGTCACTCGGCATAGCTAACCGGCTGAGAAGGAAGCGGAGGAGACCCAGCGAAACAAAGTGCAGCGAAGAGCAGGCAAAAAAAAACAAGCAACATGTCTCTGTCGAACAAACTCACCCTGGACAAGGTGGACGTCAAAGCCAAGCGGGTTATTATGAGGTGAGCGCCCACCGTGTAGCTAGCTGAGCCGTTAATTAAACGGGAAGGGAGTTGGTTGATATCAGCTAGCTAAATGTTAGCTGGCATTTGATGATTTTCTGCTGCGTAACAAACCCTGCGGTCTAAAATGCGTCCAGTCAGCCGCTGAGCGGACGGTCGACCGTCTTACGCGTACGTGCCTGTGAGGAGATGCTGAATGGATGCATCCACCATGCAGGTTAAATGAGTCAATCCTTTAAGGCTAACAGTGCAGCGACATTCATGCAATAATGCAATTAATCCTGACACTGTGTGTGGGAAGTATTGCACTGATATCTGGGCAAGTTCTGTCGTAATCGAGGTTATGTATTTCCCTATGGATCGTTGTGCATAACGTTTTAAAACTCCCGCTTTACTTTGCTTGAGTATTTCATGTAGCAGATGCTAAATGTATTTTTTTTACAACGCTGGATTCTCCTAATTCGTTTTTTTTTTTTAAATCTATTTTTCATGAATAACCTCCATTTACGGAGGTAAAATGTACAATTTTCCCCCCTGAAATGTATTGATCAGTGTTTCCCTTGATGGTAGGACGTAACTTTGGCCATTGGACACTTGAACGCCACGCCCTCCTTGGAAATGTCACAGGTCATGTTGGTTTTCTCCCTGATTGGTGACGCAATGAGCGGCAGCAAAGGGCAAGGTTCACCAGCAGCGGCCTTCAGCTCGCACTGCTCGGTGCTAAAAGGTCAAACTCGCTCCGCTTTGGGTTGTTCTCCGCGTGGAGGCAATGAGTTGCACGCCATCAGACCCGGGTCTGCCGCCGTCACGTACTGGTTCAATGCACATCTTGCTGTAGATGGGGTGGCATTGTTTTGAGCTACTAGTCCAAAATAAAAGAAAGAAAGAAGGCGTGACGTTGCCGTAGAGGCGCGGCAGTGTCCGTCAGAAATATGTTACAAAATACAGCAGTTGATGCTTATCTGAGAGATGAACTTGGCCTCGTCTCAATGAACTGAGTCAAAGAAACTCTTGTAGCCCATCTTGCCCAATGGCGTGGAATTAACGATGACAGGTTTTGTTGTTTGTGGTCTTATGTAAGCCATTAGCTACGGCCTTCAACGACTGCGTTCGAGTCAAGTGTGTACATGTTTAAAAGGTGCAGCCAAACCTTCCGGAGCCACTCTGAAGAGCAACAGATTGGCACGATGGAAGAGCGGAAAACTACACCAGTTGTTTTAACGGCGCGAGAGCTGCTGAGCCGCTGAATCGCTGACTGCTGGGGTTCAGGCTCGGACAATGGACAGCTGATATAGCTGTGTGTGTGTGTGTGTGTGTGTGTGTGTGTGTGTGTCGGGTCCTCTGACACAGACGTGGAGGTGGTTATGTAACTGCCTGGTGTACGAGGGATGCAGCATGTCCGAGAATGTGACGCAGCAACAAACCACGTTGTAGTGCCAGAAGTTAACATGCGTTTGCTACGAAATACTGGAACGTGAGATATAGTTGACGCTCAAAAAAAAATTCGATGTCCATGTTACGTCGGAAGTGTCATTCTAGTTTTCTTTTTCTTTTAAGGGTCGACTTCAACGTTCCAATGAAGGACAAGCAGATCACAAACAACCAGAGGTAAAGTGTCATTTCTGAAGTATGGTGTCTGCACACGGGTTTCTTCTTTTTAAAGGACGCGTTGGCATCAAAGTGTTGTGTTGATTATCAGGATCAAGGCGGCTGTTCCCAGCATCCAACACTGCCTGGACAACGGGGCCAAATCCGTGGTGCTGATGAGCCATCTGGGTCGCCCCGACGGAAACTTTGTGCCAGAGAAATACTCGCTGGAGCCCGTCGCCGCCGAGCTCAAGACTCTGCTGGGGAGGTTAGTTGATGGAGTGACTTGGTTTATAAAGCATGTATAAATCCCAAACTAGAATCTTTATTTATAATCAGCAATATTTCAATAAAGTGATTTGTTTTATTCAGACAAAGAAAATCAACATCTTGCTTTGGTAATCGCATTTATATCACGCAATAACCAGTCAAATGCAAACTAATGAGGCCTCTTAACAATAAAAGCCACTGATTTCTGCTCCATACACGGAGTATCATTTAATGCAATCTCAACTAAACGGAAGCTTTTGTAAAATTTTAAAAGAATCAAACAAATGCACATTATTACCATGCCGGTAAGAGTGAAGAGTCCCGTTTCCTCTGTGACTCTGCAGAGACGTCACCTTCCTGAAGGACTGTGTGGGTCCGGATGTGGAAGCCGCCTGCGCCGACCCCCCCACCGGATCCGTCCTCCTGCTGGAGAACCTCCGCTTCCACGTCGCCGAGGAGGGAAAGGGCAAGGACGCCTCCGGTAACAAGGTGGGACGTCGTTCCTGCTGGGTCACCCTGCAGGAAAAAACGCAGAGTCGCTGCAGCATCAGTCTGCAGCAGCTGCGTCACCGTCTGATGGAGATGTGCAGACACTCTGCTGCTGTCTGACAAAAAACCCTTTCATTTGCAAGAGCATGTTAACGTGACATTGTTTTCATTGCTTTTACATGCGTGTGTTGTGTGCATGCACTTAGTTCTTGTTAAACAGGAAATGTCACGGTTTAGTGAACGTTTTAAAATTAAAACGCCACAAGGTTTTCAGGACAAAATCAGAGGAATTCTCCAAATGAGGTTTAGCGGTCCTCCAGAATACGCCGGCTTTGCCTCCTGGCTTACGTGTGTAAGTCAGCAGCTTTGACCTGCTGACATTTATCCTGAAGGTCAGCGGCGCTGTCCCGGCTGGATGTGTTGCTTTTCCTGGCCTGGTTGGTATGCGGCCTGTCGGGGGGGGGGGGAGTGTATACCACCATAATATTACCACCATGTGGAAATACTCTAAACGTCCTGCATTTTATAGTCTTTTAAATTAAATGTAATTGTCTTTTTTCTCCTTTTTGTCTCGTCCCTCAGACCAAGGCCTCTCAGGGCGACATCGACGCCTTCAGGGCCTCTCTGTCCAAACTCGGCGACGTCTATGTCAACGACGCCTTCGGCACGGCCCACCGAGCCCACAGGTGAGCGGCGCGCTGATTTCTAGCGCCGGGCAGCGGGCGGGAGTTCTCTGGTGATGCGACTGCTCCTCTCCCTCAGCTCCATGGTGGGAGTGAACTTGCCCCAGAAGGCGGCCGGCTTCCTGATGAAGAAGGAGCTGGACTACTTCGCCATGGCTCTGGAGAAACCCAAGAGGCCTTTCCTGGCCATCCTGGGAGGGTGAGTGCGGCTCACTTCAGCAGGGGGGGGGGGGGGTGGCTGGTGGTTCAGGCTCAAGGGATCAGCGAAATCTTTAAATGTCACATTTGCCTACATTAACTACCATTTTTATAGGTAGTTACTCAATCAATGGAATAAATGGCAGATTCATCAATGAGGATTCCTAAGCTTGTAATTTAATTTCCTAACTGAAGCAGTTTAGATGGTACACATCAGTCGTATTACACTCTCTTTCTTTACTGATGTGTGCCGCCTCTCTGTCTTTGTCTCAGAGCGAAGGTGAAAGATAAGATCCAGCTGATCAACAACATGTTGGATCAAGTGGACGAGATGATCATCGGCGGCGGCATGGCCTTCACCTTCCTCAAAGTCCTCAACAACATGGAGGTGAGTCGGACCAAAAAAAAACATGCACACTCTGCATGAAGCTGCTCTACAATGTGTTTTCTCCAGTTAACATTTTATGCGTAGCTAAAGGCACAATGGAGAATTAAATAAATAAAGGTTGGGAGCAGGTTCTTGTTTTAAAGTCTTGGTTATGAAAGTGCAAGAAAAATCGAAACAATCTTCTCTTCTTTTGCCAATACAAACACAAAATGATTATTTTAAAGGTCTCTTCCCCTCCTTTTGTATTGAGGCAGACGATTTCAAATCGTACGTACACATGGTTAGGTACTACGTGACGGAGTGTGGAAATGTGGTCTTTTGTCATTTTGTTTGTCGAACAAAAAAAAATTGTTTTCATATCTTTTCTTTAGAGGTGAAATTTTGGTCGATCGTGACGCCAACAAAACGCCTTTTTATCTCACCTGCTAGTGAACGGCTTTCATTTTGACAATAAGACGTCAGTTTCTGGCCAAAGAAAGTCGACCCGCCGAACAAGGTACAAGACTCTATTCCCTCCTCTCAGATCGGTACCTCCCTGTACGACGAGGAGGGCGCCGCCATCGTCAAGGACCTGATGGCCAAAGCGGAGAAGAACGGCGTCAAGATCACGCTGCCCGTCGACTTCGCCACCGCTGAGAAGTTTGACGAGAAAGCCGCCGTCGGCACGGCGACCGTCGCTGCCGGCATCCCCGCCGGCTGGATGGTGAGACACTACTTCACATCCGCTCCTTCTCGACGGGTGTTTTTTTTTTTTGTGGGTTCATTGTAATTTTCCCCCCTGCAGGGTTTGGACTGTGGACCGCAGAGCTCGAAGGCCTACGGGGAGGCGGTGGCCCGGGCCAAGCAGATCGTGTGGAACGGCCCGGTCGGGGTGTTTGAGTGGGAGAACTTTGCCAAAGGGACGAAAGACCTGATGGACAAGGTGGTGGAGGTGACCAAATCCGGCTGCGTCACAATCATCGGTACGGAAGACGAAATTCCCCTATAAATACTAAAAAAAACATTATCGTAAAACACCAGGCCGCCCCCAAATATGAACTGCTTCTTTGTGACAAATGTCTAACTAATACGTGCGTGTCTTTGTGTGCAGGCGGGGGCGACACCGCCACCTGCTGCGCCAAGTGGAACACTGAAGACAAGGTCAGCCATGTTAGCACAGGAGGCGGCGCCAGCCTGGAGCTGCTGGAGGGTGAGCGACAGACGCCTGATTCCTTCGTTCCCAAATAAGTAAAAGAACACCGACATGATGAGTAACCGTTTCCACCGACTGTCTTTCTGTCCCTCCTCAGGTAAAGTCCTGCCAGGTGTGGACTCCCTGAGCAGCGCGTAAGCTCGGCGTCAGCGAGCCGGCGTTTTGTTTGACTGCGTGAGGATGTGTGTGTGTGTGTGTGTGTCTGCCTGTGTATTGTTTCACTTTTGTGTAACCGCCCACTTGGAATAGTCTCTGCATTAGCCACAGTAAATGTAAAGCAACGGTTCGATGTACGTAGGCGTTCAGCCTTTAAAGACCCTTCTATGTGTGGATGTCGGCTGATCTGTTCGGATTAATAAATCTCTCTCTGAATGTGTTTTGTCGCCGTTTCCTCTTATTTTAAATCTCAGTGGTCTTATAACTGGTTATAACAACTCTACTCCTCCACAGTGACTGACTGACCTTTTTAAGCACAGTTCACTACATCACAGAGGTGTAATATATGTACTTTTTTATGACGTTACAGCTAAGATACTACACACAAGGCGTATGAGAATGTACAGATGATGAATCTAGATTGTTATTGTCCCCTGACTTTCTAATGTATATTTACCATGTTTTATATTGGACAGAGTTCAAGTGGTGCAAAAAGATAAACTCAATGAGAAAAAGATTATAAATGCACAAAATGAATACCAACTCTTGTAATTTAGAACATTAATAAATATGAAAAGGTTCTATGACTTCTGTTGATTTACTACCAGCTTAAAAGACCGGTGGAGCTTTCGCGACTCTTGACATTCAGAAGTTGAGAGTAATGCCACTTAAATTGTCGAGATAGAGTTCGAAGCGCTGCGGTGGGGCTCAGCTTTAACACACAATCAAGGTATTTGGTCATTTTTATTTACATCCTCGTTGGCAGATTAAAAAAAAAAAAAAAAAACGGCTTCAGCAGAGTTCAGAGTGCAGGTCGAGGTTCACGTCCCGTGTTCGTTCACATAGTCCGGCTCATCTGAAAAGAAGGTTTAGGAATCTTTAGAGGGATTCTTTGTTGCATCAGATCACCAATCTTAACCAGATTTAGTTTCATTAAGTATTTGCGAGTTTCCTCATCGCAGCCATGTGATGTTCAACCTAATGAGTGTTTTCACGGCGCTCACCATCGTTCGGCTCCTGCGCGACTTGTTCCAGAAACTCTGAGTTCTCGTAGTCGTCCTCGTCTGTTTGAACGAGTTAAACTGCGTCAAATGCTTTCAAAATTTGTACTTTTTGCTTCCATGTCAGTATTGTGATTGAATGATTGAACTAACCATATGCACTTGATGGACGTGGTGGATCTTGGATGTTAGCATAGACACCTGGATCAGCATCTTTAAAAGTATTAAAAAAGGGGGCATTTAATAAATGCTAAACAAAAGAATAATTTGTTTTGAACATATTTTCTCGTCTTTTATGTGTCAATGCAGTTTATATCTGCAGACACAGACCAGTTGTTGCGTCGGGTTCATTTTCATACGGTGAGCCTGCGAGTGGAGCTCTATAAGACAATACACAAATATAATGTGTTTAAACAGCTCGTTCTGTTTTTGCATTCTTTTTTATTGACAAAATATAGCGAAATCGCGTCAAAACTTACACATATGTGTGTTCCCCCCTCCCTGTTTGAGCTGCAGCAACACAGTAACAACGTGAGAAATAACACTTTTTAAGGCCGCTGCATTCATCGTGTTCATTGTGTTGTGTGTGTGCCCTAATTTACCGTTTGAGATATTCTGATAGTCCGGCTGATCGTCCATTTCCTCTGCAGCACACAATGATTCAAGTCAACACTCTGTGTGAGTAATGCGCTGAAAGCTTTGACATGAGAATAAACACGTGGATCTTACCTGTTGAAAAGTCCCCAAATTTCTCTCTCATTTCACTGAAAAACAAATCAAAACCTTTATTTCTGTCAAGACCAACTTTTGAATTTGTCTCCCCACATAGAAGAAACCTCTGAATACAATCATGACCGGTTCCCTGACTGAAATCTGTGTTTTTTTGTACATTCATCAGGGAGATGAAAAGGCTACTGCCCCCTGTTCCACGTCCGTCTGTACAGACGTGCGGTTCACATCGAGCTTATTCCAACAGGAAGGGTTCCTCTAAAAATGCATTGGTTTATCTGCAGGATGAGCACATGTGAGTCGGAGTATACGTACGCTACCACGGAAGTGATCTGATTCGGTCTGGTGACTGAAAAATAAAAAGGCAAAAAGGTGTCAAAGAGAAGTAACTTAAGCTCTGATGTTAATAGTTAGGTAAAGTGCCTTGAATTTGTACTTAAACACATGTAATGTCACAGTTACAATGAATAGAAATACATTCTCACTTGCCTGTTTTCGATTGTGTCACGGCAAACACACTCCCCCCACGTTGGCTGCCAGGGCACAAATAACCAACCAATTCAAATATCTATTAAATATCAGACGAAACCATTCACTTGGAAAAATCACCTGTTCTGCATCTTTGAAACAACACACAGTCGATACATTCAACACATTTTCCATAACTAAGATATCCATAGATCAAGTCCACATGGTGTCAATAATATCTCTCTGCACACATGGTTTGAGATCAAATAAAGCGACACACAACGACACTCACAACGTCTGCGGGTTGTATATTTGATGTTCCTCGTGTATGATCTCTGCAAGAAACACAAAGCAGATCAATGAGTCGCCCCGTGGTGCTTGATGTCTGCAGGTTAGTGAGGAGTGGAAACCGTTGCATTTGAAGCGCCTCGGCATTAAGTGGGTTTCCGTCTGTCTGTTCTTGTGTGCGTTTTCAATTTGGACGATGACGTGCAGTTGAAGCCAGAGAAGGAATATAAGAACTATTCAAGTACTCCTAAGTACACAAATACTTTTTCATTTCTGCCCCTTTAAGGCACATTTAGTTACTTTTTATTACTTTGTACAAGTATGATTTAATTAATCAATTAACTAACTGACGGGACGGGAAGATTTCCTTGGTGCCGCTTTTCAGGGTTGCAGCTTCACAAATATAAAATTTGCTTTTAATTGAATAATGTTGATTTTTTTTAACCATGACATGATGATTGGTTGAACAAAACAAACCTTATAGGGTTTAATTTTTTGCTATTTTTACAAATCACAATTGTATTCATGTACAGAACAGTCAGGAAATGAATACCTTAATAAAAAGAATCATCCTGAAATACTAATAAACAAGCTCCTCCACCAACAACAACAACGACAACAGTACATTCCTGTTTTACATGCCTGAGTAATGATAATATATAATAGTATAACGGTCACAGAGGCGTAGAGGAGTTGAAGTAATATTAACCAGAAACTGGAATCACTCAGATTCAAGTACAACTGCGTCTGTAGACTGTATTTAAAGAAAACATCCTTAACTTGGACGGATAATTTCTGACAATTTTGCTGTCTTTAGCGGTCTAAAATCTTAAATAGAGTAAAACACTAGCTTGATCAGATACACCCTCCACTGGGCCATCATCGGAGGAAAAGCACTCACTTGTTTTTTTTTTGCATCGCAGACAAAGGACGGACAGCAGACTCAAGCCCATCACCAACACGACAGCCATGGCCGCAGCCAGCGGACTGGAGTCTCCGATCATACCTAAAACACACAGGGGCAGAAAGAAATGTAAAAATAAGCACAAACCCCCCTCTAACGTGACCTTTGAAGTGAACTGACTTTAGCTACCGTCTGCAGGTGAACTACATTAACAGGTGTTCTGCGCCAGCCATGGTCGGAATGGCGGCTGCTGCTTTTTTGTCGTCCACAGGATGTGGTGGTCCAAACCAAAACTGAAACCAGTGGGCCTCTTCGTATGCGAGGCGCACACTCGTAGAGACACGCTGACATTTAAGAGCAGGGGTCGTGCCTCAGTACATGATGAATTCATTTACAGCCCAACGACGGGTTCTACTGTGCTTTTACATCACGTGTGGATAATGTTTCCTGCAAGGGCGTAACCATGGTTTAGACATCGGTTGGTAAAATTATTGAAGTGAAAAGTGTTGGCATGACATGGCAAAACGTGCTTGAAACACAATCCAATGGTCCCTTTGATTCTTTAGTGTTATGTCATGGGATAATTACTGCTAATGCATAATACATAGAAAATAAAACAGCTTGTGTTCACTCATTGGTGAGGAAAAAAGTGTTATGTTTAACCAGACTATGAAAACACTCCATCACAAGTAATCGCATATATGCAAGTAATAATTGCACACAATAGTACACAGGTCAAATCCACACATTTCAAGAGAATATCTCCAGACAGATCTGTCTGTTTGCTGTGTTTTCACTTCAGTCGTCCGGCTGCCTTCATTGCTCAGTTTGTTTTTTGCCCACATCCGTCCGACTCGAGGAGGATAAGATCTCTCTTTGTGGAGGAAAGAGGGGGCTCACAAGCATCCATCTGGTTCAACTGCATTCACCCTGCACGCTTCATGCTTTAGAAACTCCAAAATGACTTGTTCCGGGCTCTTTATTCATTTGTCGTGAACGAAAGGCTGTTATAAGAACCGGACAGTTCAATTACAGGATACATAATAACAACAATAATGTTTAATTATATACCAATATGTTATTGAAATGTTTTAAAATGGCTTTGAGACAATTTCTACCACCAGTTCTAAACTCAAACGTGACTTCGCATGTAGTTCAGCCCAAACCAGTAAGGCTTTTCTATTAACTATTTGCTTTCCTATCGTAGTGGGTTTTATATCCCACGAGGTCCAAGAGCGTTCTTTGACGTGATGACGTCCCGACGCGTCACAAGACGCAGGGGCACGTTGCGCGCCCTCAGCACCAAGGGCCCCCGCAGCAGTTGGGACCGCTAACCAGGACCACCATGGACCTTGTAGTTCTTTAATTCTTAAATCACTCAAAGCGAGATGTCCTTACTTCCGCTCTGAACGCGGGGGGTGTGGTCGCCCCCCCGCCCCCAACCCCACCGGCAGCTACCCGTGTGCCACCCTCGGTTTAGGGGGTGTTATTGTTGTTGTTGGCTGCTTGTCCGCTGACCCTCGTCCGCATGCAGCGGAATGGCTCCAGCGGCTCCAACGGTTCTGACAGCTGCGGCGGCGGGAGGGGCCGCCAAGCTCTGTCCTTCAGCCCGCTGCTGCCCGCCGCCCCATCCGCCGCCGCCGCCGCTGTCACCACCCCGCGGGTCCGGCGGTTCGTCCAGGAGAGACGGTCGCTGCCGCTACCCAGGGTGATGGTGGTGTTCTCAGCCGCGAGTGACCCGGAGGCACCGGGCGATGCCGTGTCGAGCTCGGACTCCGCCGCGGAGGATGACTTCCGAAAGCCGGCCTCCCCGGCGCCGAGCTTCGCCCTCAGCAAGCCGCTGCGCTCGTCGCTCAACACCCCGGAGCCGGAGGTTTGGGCAGGGCCGCTTTACCACACCGTTATACCGGGACGGGGGATCGCGCTCACCCGGCTCTAACAGTCTAACTGCGCTGACATGACGTGTAACTTAAACTTAAGGCATGAACAGGTTATCCAGCGGTGGAACGAGTCATACTGAAATGTAACTGGTAGCAAGGGGACAATTGCATCCTAATCCATAATAATACTGGTTTATGTGTTGTATTTACGTTAGTAATATAAAACCTCAAATAAGTGTAACGTTGGTAGAGTGTGACGTATTTGAGATCTAGTTAGGCAGTAGCAGTTGGGGGATAGAAAAAAACATAAAAATTAGCACAGTACTTGAGTACGAATGCTCAGTTAATTTCATCCAATTTTAAACAACACACACAAACATACGATTTATTAGTCAATAAATAACATCCGTTTTCCACCACACCATGGAAGTATGAGAAATATACATATACGCTATATTAGTGTGAACAACATATTATTATGCTTTTAAATATTAACTGTATACGGCTATTCCCAGAGAGGTGGGTTGAGCTGGCTGGGCCTCTTCCTGATTGGCCGTCAGGTGTGTCACATGACCCGAGCGAACGAGCCACGTGATGTGGCAGAATAATCCTCTTACTCCTGAGGTGTGACAGTAGAGCTAAGTAGAGAGTATTCACCGTTCTTCATATAATCCAGAGATTTGTTTAGCCTTTATTTTTAAAGTGTTTAAACTTAAGTACTACTCCAACCGTTAATCAACACTTATCACGTGATGCAGCACCAGTCAATATACAAAGAGGAACCAAATATACAAAACATAATGAACAAAAGTTTACTTTTATGGCTTCAAATATTCCAGACAGATATTTCCATACTAACAAAAGCTAATGTTAATAAAAAATGATGCCAATAAGATTATTTTTATTATCACATTTATTTCCATGTAAGTACATTTTTCTTTTGATTGTTGGTATCCATCTAATACAGGCTAAGAAAGAATACATTTAAACACCACAATTCTGCATGTTTGAAAGGCTCAAGTGTTAATAGTGTATTAACAAACCAGACGTTTTTATAAATGAAAGAAATTGTTCATATCCTCAAACAATGAAAGACACTCCTACGTTGTTTAACTGTTGTGTGTTACAAACATCACAGTCTCTTTCCGTATTTTGTGTAGTTTCCAGAGGTCATCTCTCTGAACGTTGGCGGTACGTACTTCACCACCCGCCTGTCCACCCTGCGGCGATACGAGGACACGATGTTGGCTGCCATGTTCAGCGGGCGTCATTACATCCCACGTGATGCTGAGGGACGCTACTTCATCGATCGGGATGGAACGTATTTCGCGTGAGTTGCACCGTGTGTAAAATATCTTTAAACCAATGAACTGAAATATCAACAGGGGATTATGTTATTTATTCAGTCAACATTACTGTACAGTCGTAGAAATCACCACTCATCGGTAAAATGAATTGATGAGTCAGCATCCAAGTGTGTGCACGTTTAAATAGAAGAGGTTACTTTTTCATTGTGAAGAGCACGACAATGCACAGATGACAAGCGTGATGAATAACAGCCAAAGCGTCGCTTTGGCAAAGCGCTTTCTCAAACCTCACAATAAAAACATTATGAAGTTAGTAATATTTGGATTAGATCTGGGACTATGAGATGCAAATACTGGACTCTCAAATTAGTTCACTTCAATCGCACCACAAGAATCAAGAAAAATTAAACAGCTGATTCCAAACTGTCAATACAGATCTATTTACCTGTTCATAATATATATATATATATATATATTAATATGTCAGAAAAACTCAGAAAAGAAGTGTGAGATTGTGAGGTTTGTGAATGCCAACTCAAGAGAGTTGACAAAAACAAAAATTCACACTCAGAGAAAATAATGATTCAAATCTTGAGTCATGTGCATTTCAGCTACTGACATCAACAGATCTTCACTGAGAATTGTACTAACAATTGTACTAACAAAAGCTTTTGTGCTAAACTTTGTTTGCCGCTGAGACCCCAGAAAAAAACTAATTTATATTCAACGAAGGGGAAAGCTTCTCTTTAATAATTGCAAAACAGTGGATTTCCCCGGAGGCCCACAGAGAGCTACTGTGCTATTTACACATATTTGTATTCTCTAATTTACATTCATACTTTTCTATTTTGCCTATTCCACTAAGTGTGTATCTTGTTTTTGTGCTTTGCATCTTTCGAGTACTGTGAATGTTGCGTCCTTCGTTTTGCCTTTGTTTTGCCCCTAAGCCCAGGAGAAACGCTGCTTAGTTCCTCTGTGTGCTGCTCTGTATGCAGATATCTCATCATAGACATGAACCCTGCAACACAAGACAGTAACATGAAGTGCCGGGATCAACTGACAATAATGTATTACATTAAATTGTACATTAGCTGAAATCAACATACCAGAGTCACATTAGAGTGAAGCATTAGGCTGGTTGTCAATGTCGCTGGAGAAACCAGCGTAATTTGCAAAATGTTAACAATGACGCAACAGTAAAAAAAAAAAACATCATTGCCGACTCTTTTCTAATGAAAGCAGCAGTATTGGTCCCAAAGCAGCTCCTGTTAAATGATCGCCACGAGCGTTAAAAACAACATGGCTGCTGTTTGTATTCACAGCTGTCGAGCTGGCAGCTGGTGGAAGACTGATTGCAGTGAGGTGGCAGGCCCCTTCAGTTCAATTCCATCCTGCGCCAATGTTCTCCAATGCAGACGTTTCACTCGTAACAACTTCGTCGAGCTGAAGGTGTCGCCGCCGTCGGTACGCGTCATCGTCTGCGCAACATCAACGTCCTCGCAGCGTTCCATAAGACGTTTGATGCCGGACTAAAGAGAGCTGCTAGCGTTGCTAAAAGGCCAAAGCAAAATGGTTTAAATATTTAACACGTGTGAATTGTGTAAGCCGAAGGTTGAGGCGAGGTCAGTTCTGTATGAATGTGTCTCAGCGAGGTTGTTTGCATGAAAGATTTATATACAAGGAGCTGGCGGAATGAGACAGCAGAGTAGGTAGCTAAATAAAGTCCTAAAATGCAGGCAGAAGGTGTTACAGGTGGGACATGAACACCTCAGGTGTTTGTGGCTCTTGTCTCTGCTGGATAATAAATCTTCTTCCCTCTTGCTGTTGTGTTGCACACAGTATTTCCTCCAGGAGTTCTCTTTTTCTCCATTGGTTTTATCCTCAATGTTTACAAGCTTCTGGGCGAGTATGTTACTGCAATAGCAGAGACACTAATAGAAAATAAAAAAAACATCATATAAATGCATTTATTATTCATAATAAAAATGGTTTTGCCCACAAAACAAAAAGAATTGGAGAGAATAATGAACCGCAGCGGTGTTAGTGGGCTCTATATATTAAGTTTGTGTCACGGTTTGGGTTCATTTCCTGTTTTGTTTTGTAGTTTCATGTCTCTCGTGTCCCTTTGGTAACTTCACTTCCTGCCTTGTCCTGCCTTCCCCTGTGATTGCCACCTGTATCCAGTCACCTGCACCTCCCCTTTGTCCGTCTTTTGCCCCTTGTCGCGCCATTGTTGCTCGTCACTGTTGGCTGGTCCTGGTCCAGATCCTGGTCCGCGTTTTGCCCTCTGTTTTTATTATTTTTCCTCTGTTCATTTTTGATTATTAAAGTCTTTTCGTTGTTGAACTCTGCGTCTGCGTCCTGCCTCTTCCCACACGCGCCGCGACCCTTCTGTTTTGCTTTGGGCCGTTGCAGTTGACTTAGTAGATGTATTGAAGCGGTGTAAACCGGGAATTGCCAGTAGGGGTCCGTTGATATTCCAGTAGTGCTGGACTCTTAGGAAATTCAGTTTGAGACAACACCAGTTTCCATTTAAAGGGACATCCTGAACTTCCTGCGGGTGGGGGAGCTCCCTCACAGGGACCGGGTGCGAGCGGTGCACAGAGAGGCTCAGTTCTACTCCATCGGCCCGCTGCTGGACAGCCTGGAGGACACGCAGCCGCTCACCGGGGAGAAAGTTCGGCAGGCCTTCCTCGACCTGATGCCCTACTACAGAGGTACGCCGAGTCCGTCTCCCTCACCATCCGTGGATGTGTGCGTGTGACGAGAGGTTTTACGTACACATGCTGAACCGTCTTTCCTCTCAGACAATCTGGAGCGCATCGTGGAGATCGCCAAGCTGAGGGCCATGCAGAAGAAGGCGCGGTTCGCCAAGCTGAAGATCTGCGTCTACAAGGAGGAGATGCCCATCACGCCGTACGAGCGGCCCCTGTTTAACTCTCTGCGCTTCGAGCGCTCGGACAGCGAGGCCAAGCTCTTCGAGCACCACTGCGAGGTGGACGTGTCCTTTGGCCCCTGGGAGGCGGTGGCGGACGTCTACGACCTGCTGCACTGCATCGTGAGCGACCTGGCCGAGCGCGGCATCACCGCCGAGCAGCAGTGCATCGGCGTCTGTGACAAGCACCTGATCAACCATTACTACTGCAAGAGGCCCATCTACGAGTTCAAGATCACGTGGTGGTGAGGCCGGGGAGGGGCGGAGGGGGGGGGGGCAGAGCCGATGGGACCAAAAAGCGGGAGGACGGGTGTTCCCTTTTTACTACAACTTGACCGATATTGTTTTTTTTTTACTGAAGTTGCCAATATTTTGTGCTGATATCTTAAAATGTGACCCTTTAAATCGCGCTTCGACATGTGGGTACTATTTTTATTTTATTTTAGAAATGAAAAACACTAATTAAACGCAGTTGCTAGTTTATCAAGGCGGCCGACAGTGCGACATGTCTTAACACAACAGTCCTGTATTAAATCTTTAATTTGAAACTTAACGAAGAGGGATTCATTGCAGCACTGTTGTTTTAGACGTCTAATTTAAGTTAAGTTTAATTTAAGTGTGTTTCAATTACTGGTAACTGAGGATTTATACCAAAGCAACACCACTACTTTAAAGAGTAACACAGCACCACTTTAAAGTCCTGCTTTTGTTGACCTCCATTGATTTAACTTGTCGCCTTGATGTTAAGGTGTACTTCAGGAACGTGTGACATCACTCTTGGTAAAGATGTGCCAAAAACACACTTCTGGCCACATTATGCGGAAGAGGTGAAAAATGGGTGAGAATTCAAACTCCAAAAAGGGAAAACAAACCTACTGTTTGGTCTAAAGTTACACCTTAAGGTAACAACATGAATTAGTACTAGTAGAGTTCTCTCCTTTGGCTCTCTGTGGTCTATTGAACAGCGTTTAGGAGAACCGAGCGGCTGATCAATAAAACCTTTCACTTCCACAAACGTCCTGCGCGGCATAATCAAAGTCTTGTATCCAACGGAAACACAAACACAACTATTTTTGCTATGATATTGCTGACTAAAGCATTTTTTTTAGATTTTCTTCAGATGAAGCTGCACAGGATTTTTTTTTTTCTGTCTTTTGGACGGATGCCGTTAAAGTCTGTTTGCACTAACAGGTTTAAATTTTTTCCTTCACGTCATTTGATTAAACCCTTTTTCTGGCACCACGGAGAGCGCAGGGAGGCCAGTGCGATACACACTTCAGGATGCTTTTGGGGGAACTATTCAAAGGTCTAAACTTAAATCAGGATGTTATTGGTAGGTTGCGGTCCAGCACGTCCGCTGTTGTTACATGCAAGTCGAAGAAAAGTAAACTAAATATATGCTTCAGGTTGCAGCTTCGCTTGAATGGGGCGCGATAATCAGCTTCTTTACACGGCTGCGTTTCTTTCAACTGAAGCTTAAAGTGTCTTCATACACTTCAAATGTAAAAGGTTCTTTGGATAATCAATTCAGGTTGTAGACACATTGACGATGGATTGAAGCTGCAAAAAAACTGACTTTGGTCCCACGACCGTTTATTTAATTTAAAAGTGAATCCTTTTCCATCGGCCTAACTTTTATTTTTGATTGAATTTTCTTAAGTAGTTTTTCCTTAAGCTGGATTTGTATTTGAATCGTCTTATTTCCACAGCGAGTAAATAAAACTTGTAAATATTGAATATTGCAAGTAAGTAAGTAAGTAAGTAAGTAAGTATAAAGTCAAATCTGTATTTTTGGGGAATAAGTCTTGTTTCAGGATGCAGATGAACTTTTTAACCTGTTCCTTTTTGGATTAACAGAGTATATTTTAATTATGCAACCTCCTGAGGAGCTCGTTTTTTAAAGTTGTGAGAAATGTTCAGGCGGGATCCATGTTGTCGGTCTTCACATTTTACTAATTTTACTCAAAGTTGCCGGGGATTGAAGGTAGCTGAAAATTTTGCACACAAAGTCGATTTTGCTGATGAAATGCAGCCATTTACACTTTCTTCTATTGTTTCCAAGTTTAAAAAATGTATAATATTTAGTAGCTGTCACAAAGAGAATCAATAGTTATTACTCTTATTGTCAACCTCATCCCACCGTTAAATGTTCTTCCCTGTACCTGAAAATGAAGTGAAAGCACTTTGTGATTGTAACAAACATGTGATTTTATTTTACCTCAAGTGAATGAATCGGATAAACAAAAGAAAGCACGGTACATTTATAACATGCTTATAACACGTACAAACGGGAGAGATACAACACTGCTAATCTTTGTTTACTCTGTCATGTTTGCAGTATTTTTGTATTGTTATTTATCTGCTTCGTTTAGCTTCTAGGAAGCTATTGTTCCATTGTATTATTTAGGTTTAGTTGGTTTACAAAGAAAAATAAATGGTATTTTTATTTTTAATGGTAAAAGTAAAAACAACTTGTGAAATGGTTTTTACTGTCCTTTTATTTTTAAAAGCAACCTTTTCACAGGTTAAACGGAGAATAACCACACGGAACTGAACACTAATCAATCGGTGAAATTAGCTCAAAACGGCGGCACTGAAGACGAGAAGTGTGCAAGAAGCAGTGACGGTGGAAGTATGATATTTCAAGTGAAAGCAGTAATATTACTCTGTCACTAGAAGTCCTGCATTGAATAGCTAAAGTCAAAGTGTGGCAGGTCAGCTCGCACGCAGTCCCATCCCTCAAACGAAAAATTATCAATAAAAAAACAGCCTGACTCTTTTCCAAATCAAATAATAACCGGCGCAGTCAGCTGTTAAGGCGTAAACATTTCATTATGGGCGTTAGCTTCGGCCCCGGATACAATTTATTTTAGTGCTGTCAGAATTTAATTTAATTTCCTGCAGTAAAAGTACTGAGTTCCTTTCCACATTGTACACGCAGTCTTCTGTCCCATCAACACCCCCCATGTCTCCGCCTCTCCCCTCCCTCTCTCCTTCCCTCCCTCCCTCCCTCTCTCTCTCTCTGAGGGGTGGAGGCTGACTCCTCGGTGCTTTTTCCTTCCCCCCCCCCCCCCCCCCCCGGATGAGGATGGAGGAGACGGGGCATTAGCGGCTCTTCTCCAGTCGGTCTTCGCGGAAGCAGAGACAGCGCCTCGCCGATCGCGTCCCCGTCGAACCCGAAGTCGGGACATTTTCTCCTCCTTCATGGGATCGAACCGCCTCTAGAAAATGACTCCCGGAGTGAATCTGCTGCGCGAGGTATTAATTCACCTTTACTTCCTTTTCGCCCTACTGAAGACAGCTTGTAATGTAATCATCTACTGTCTGTTTCCCCCGAGGGGAGGGGAGGGGGGTTACACAACAGTACGAGCCAAATGAGACATTAATTAAGTGATTACACGCAGGAAGTATTAATTATAGGCTACACCAGTTGTTCTTTTTTTTTTGTATCCCTTCTTCTTGTTGATATGATGGAGGTAGAATAAGCTGCCGGTGATAGATTGAAGAAGGCAAAAAGAAAAAGGACAGTGAGAGCCTGCAGGCCACGACGGCCCTCGGGTCTCCCCCCGGGAGGACTCCGAGCTTCACTGGTGCATTAAAAGAAATGGACATGAAGAAGGTTTTTATTATTATTATCTGGAGCTCCTGTGTCTCCATGACAACGGCCCATCGTTTTGCTTAGCCCTGCTCTACAACAAAATCCTGTTTATTATGCTTATTACATGCAGGTCGACATCCCCCCTCCCCCCTCCCCCCCTCATCGAACACACAGGTGGTCCCTGACCAGGTGGGCCACTTTATTACCTTTGTTATCCTCTCACCAGCTAAATCTGTTCAAATACATGTTAAAGTAAAGTAGTAAAAGTGATCGAATTCAGTGCAGCATCCTTTTTTTATGTTACTGAAATGAATTCGGATGATTACGTTAGAAAAATATCTTATTGTGCAAAAATAAATACCATCAGACGACCAAGTGATCAATGGACTGTAATTGTAAAGTGTTGAGTGGTTCAATTTATAACATTTTATTACCTCTACATATGTTTTATGCATTACAGTTGCTGTAGCTGTCAGATAAAAAAAGTGCCTTAAGGATCCTTTAATCACAATGGACGGTCATCCAGCTCGCATCATCTTGAATAACGGGGCTTGATGCGCCTCATGGAAGAACAGCAATACATTGTTTTATATAACCAAAAGTGGTTCATTATTCTGTCATTTATATAATCAGTTATTAAATCCGGCTGGTTTTGATCCATCTGACAAAGAGTCTTCCCCCGAGAACGAAAGGGCTAAAAGAAATATGATAAGATCCTGCGAGTTAAACATCGTTTCTTTGAGACATTCATCCCCGTGCTCAGCTCTCGGGCCTAAAAATAGAACGTTTCCCCACGTGGCCATCGCTCGATCCTGGATCCACCTTCGGATATAGCTGCCTGGTTAACAGCCTCCTCCGCACAGCAGAGATGATTCAGAATCAATATTGTGAGCGAGTGTGTACCGATCAATAGACCTTCCTTAGAGTACCTCCAACACGATGCCTGATGAGTGCGCCACGTCTCGCCTCAGGCCGGGTGCATTCTTCAGCATCGACGGACATCGCTGTAACACGGCCTTTGGAAATTTTAGAACATAAAGACTCTAAATGGGCCGTAGGTCAGAGACTTTTGGTTGGAAGTGTGCGACTGAAAGTGTTGTTATCCCCCTTTGTGACATCCACCCGCCCTCTGCACGTCTTTCACCCCCATGTCCACTTTCGCCAAGTTTGTTTAGTGGATAATTCGGTTTTGAGCTTCATCACTTTGGCTGTAATTTTTTTTCCAACTGTTAAAACATAACTGTAAAAACTGCGTTAATAAAAGAAGCACCACTAGGCTTGTTGTAAATATAATCTGCCCACATATTACTGAAATACTTAAATCGCAGTTATTTGGAGTTACGTTTATTACAGCCCGATTAAAGTCCTCTTGTAGCTCTGTTTTTGGTCTCCTCCATATCCTAAAGAAAATTTCTGGCTGATAAACACTTCACCAGTTAATCTCTATTCCTGTTTCTGTAAATGGTGTTTTTCTTTCGAGCTTCTCAGAGTCCGATGATAAAACCTTTCACAACAAGCAACAAAGAACAATCACTTTGTGAAAGATCTGTTCTTCATCACTTTGGTGTATTTCAATGAACCCAGGAAATACAACATCAAAGAGAATAACCTCCTCCTGCTTACTTTTAATTGGCCAACATGCTTCTCACTGACAGAATTTACCTTTGAAAATGTAAACGTTTGCTCTTCCAGACTGCGCACCGTGGATGGTTTTGTCTGATTTTGCTGCGGCCCAAGGGACACATTTGTTTGTATACATGTTCCTGCCCCACGCAAACACATTCCAGGTGTCTAAACCTAAACAGTCCAACGAAGGCAACGAGCGTGGCCATATAGAGGCACAATCTAATTTAATTGGCCAACATGCTTCTCACTGACAGAATTTACCTTTGAAAATGTAAACGTTTGCTCTTCCAGACTGCGCACCGTGGATGGTTTTGTCTGATTTTGCTGCGGCCCAAGGGACACATTTGTTTGTATACATGTTCCTGCCCCACGCAAACACATTCCAGGTGTCTAAACCTAAACAGTCCAACGAAGGCAACGAGCGTGGCCATATAGAGGCACAATCTATCAGATATCTGTCGGAGCTAAAATATAGAAAACTAAAAACTAAAAGATTTTTTTTTACAAATGACAGCTTCGAAACACAGAGACATCACAATGTGATTATTACGAAACAACATGAAACAGACAACTGTTATCCAACGCTGTGTGCAGCCTCATCCAGTGCATTCCTGCTTTATTGAAGCACTTCGGCAGACGGTGCCGTGTGTTGCCATGGAAACCAGCCCTGCTCGGGCTCATAATATTCTCCCGTGAATGGTGAGCAGAACGGCTTCAACACAGCCATTCGTTCCAGTGGCAAATGACCCGCTGATGGGGGGCTCTGGGAGTGTGCATGGTAAAGACATCAGAGGTGTCAAATGATCCTACTATGCTACTCTATTTAATAGAATTTAACAATTTTATTAGCTTTTTCTTTCCAAATATTTGGATCCAACCTGACCTCTGAAGGACCTGACATCCGTGGTATTCTTTTGTATACCCCTGGTTATCATGATCCAAATTATTGCATTAGCATTTATTGGTGGATTTATTTCTTTGTGCCAATAATCTGAATTTGCAAAATATATAATATTTTACTCCAAAAGGCAGTAAAGTAGACGTGTAAAGTCGCCCGAAATGTAAGTGCATATTTGTAAACTCTTCTAACGATTACTACTAGTTACCACCATGTTTCTTCTTCTCTGCAAGGCTTGAATCTACCTAGAAACCCACATGGAGCAGGATGTGGAGAGCCCGGCCATCATCAAAAAGCCTAAGTTGCCAAAGCAGGCCCGGGAGGACCTGCCTAAACAGCTGTCGGAAAAGGAAATCTCAAAGAGGGTCCAGCGCTACGTCCGGAAAGACGGGAAGTGCAACGTCCACCACGGTAACGTCCGAGAGACGTACCGCTACCTGACGGACATTTTCACCACGCTAGTCGACCTCAAATGGGGGCTCAACCTGTTCATTTTTGTGCTGGTGTACACCGTGACGTGGCTCTTCTTCGGCTTCATGTGGTGGCTCATCGCGTACCTTCGGGGCGATCTGGATCACCTGGGGGACGACCAGTGGACTCCGTGCGTCAACAACCTCAACGGGTTCGTTTCAGCGTTTCTGTTCTCCATTGAGACGGAGACCACCATCGGCTACGGGTACAGAGTCATCACGGACAAATGCCCCGAGGGGATCCTTCTGCTTTTGATCCAGTCGGTGCTGGGATCCATCGTCAACGCCTTCATGGTGGGTTGCATGTTCGTCAAAATCTCCCAGCCCAAGAAGCGGGCCGAGACGCTGGTGTTCTCCACCAACGCGGTCATCTCAATGAGGGACGGGCGGCTGTGCCTGATGTTCAGGGTCGGAGACCTGCGGAACTCGCACATCGTGGAGGCCTCGATCCGGGCCAAGCTCATAAAGTCCAAGCAGACCAAGGAGGGGGAGTTCATCCCTCTGAACCAGACGGACATTAACGTGGGTTACAACACGGGGGACGACAGGCTCTTCCTGGTGTCGCCGCTCATCATCTGCCACGAGATAAACCAGAGCAGCCCCTTCTGGGACATCTCACAGGCCCACCTGAGCCGGGACGACCTGGAGATCGTTGTGATTCTGGAGGGGATGGTGGAGGCGACAGGTGAGCCGTCACGTGTTTAAGGTTTTGTATTTGTGATGTCATCATGCATGCATTATAAGTAATGGGACCAGTAACCATTAGTCAGTGGTTATATTGGTCTGTCGGTTGATCCGCTACCTTGAGCCTGACCCGTTGTATCATTCATGGGATGCCCTGGAGAAATGAAAAGTTTTGGGGCTTTCACATGGCAAAAGAAAATTGGCAGAAATATTTTAAATATATTTAGTAGAAATATCCCACAGTCCCACTTCTGCAGACTTTGGTAATCTTCTGACTCTCCCTGTAGCGCCACCGTGGCTTTGACATTGTTGTGGTTTCCAGTGAAATGTCTCAACAACCTTGCGATTAATTTGCACTAACTAAGTTAGTTTCCCTTATAGGGTAAATTGTAATAACTGACTTTTCCTCTAGCAACATCGTCAGGTCAAAGCATTCCCATGTTCCCCCCCTTCATGTTATATACATGCTTTCGTACTCCACACAATCTCGGCTCTAAAAGACCTTTTCAAGGTCAGAAGGTGCCCGAGACTCTCTCTTCAGCACGTGACGAGCATCTGAGTGTATGACGCTTGTGTCTCCAGGCATGACGTGCCAGGCCAGGAGCTCGTACGTCAGCAGGGAGATCAAGTGGGGCTACCGCTTCACTCCCGTCCTGACCCTGGAGGACGGCTTCTACGAGGTGGACTACAACAGCTTCCACGACATATACGAAACCAACACGCCCGCCTGCAGCGCCAAAGAGCTGGCCGACATGACCAACCGCAGCCGCCTGCCCCTCACCTGGTCCCTGGCCAGCAGGCTGAGCCAGCAGGGGCTGCCGGAGGCCGAGCGAGAGGGCCAAGAGACCAAGACCGGCGCGGCCAACCAGGGGAAGGACCGGCAGCCGGAGAGGAACGGCGACATCGCCAACGTGGAGAGCGAGTCCAAAGTGTGAGAGTTTTTCCATCGTGTGGCGTGCGCCCCTGTTTTTTGGGACGGAGCACGGGCGGGAGTTGGAGGTTCGGAGACGAAGGCCAACGAGCACAGCGGGACGTGGGTTCCTGCACCGAGGGGCTGCTTTTCCCCGGTGCTCTCACGGTTATCCCACCCCCCCAAAAATAAACTAAACGTGTCGACATGCGGCCCAACGCTGGACTGAAAACCCTCCGCGGGAAGTGCATGTTTAATATAACGTGAGGTCCTCCTGATGAGATTCCTATTATTTTTTCTATTAAGATATTCCTAGGGGCATTTGCATACGTACTATTTTTGTATATAATATGAAATGTTTTGAATTTGTTGCAGTTGTGAATATTTTAACAGATGTTTGATACTACTTCTTTTAGGTTAGTTCGTTATGTTCTCTGCCTTACTATATGAATAAAGCTTTCACTATTTGGTTTCTCAGCAATATATTAGCATGTATAAACATGATCTGCAGTTTGTTAATCTCGTATTGTGTATATAGTGTTGTGTTACGAGGAACACTTACGTCTCGATGGATGCAAACACTAGTTTAAACCAATGACAATGACTTCTCTACGTGATAAATGTTTGCTGCGGTACTTATTGTATTTGCTTTGGAAGCCATGAATTGCTGTTTGCAGCCGGGTGACTTCAGACAATGGCCCTTTAAAAACTGCATCTCGTCACTTTTGCACATTAGAGGCCTCCGATGGAGAAATTTAGTCACTGTTTCAGTATCCTGAAATCTCTCACGTGTCATCTAACAGTATCAGAAATAAAGAAAATAATAAATTGCATATTATGCACTTAATGAGACATGTTTTATGTGATTATTTGCATCTTACGGTGTTTTTTCAGTAGAAGACAGGGTTGAAATAATGATATTCCTACTTTAAAATTCTACTTAGATGAAAGTGGTATTTTCAATAAATGTATTTAAAGTCTCCTTCTGCAGTACAAATGTGTCACGGGACCAATATCTTAATATCTCATTGATACTAAGTCATCACTAATTGTCGTAAAATGACTAATGGGAGAGGAAACATTTTTTAGCATTCAAGCTTTTCTGTATTCTTTGATTTTTTTTGCTTTGTTTTGGATAGTTTTGCATTTTGGGGTAGAAACTGAAATGTTTAAAGAATAATATGAATCAAATTCACATAGAACTATGAACTATGACGAGTAGCCCAAACTTGTGGGGTGTATTTATACATTTTAAAATTGAAATGTTTGAAAAGTACAGTCCTTCAGTAGATATATATTGACGTTTTTAACTTGTGGGAAAATTAAATCTCAGCGTTTGTTGAGCAATGTTGAAGACATAAATACATATTTCCACCTCATGGTTTTACACATAATCTGTTACAAGACAATGTTCTGCATTGAATAAAATACATATATATATCAGTTTTATAACAAAAATATTTTAAAATGTTTTTATTGAAATGCAAACATTCACATTAAGAAGCTGAAACCACAAAATATTTATTTTTGCCAAAAGAAAACTTCGGCTAGCTGGTGAATCTCATAATTTCTGTTGTACATGTAAAAACTGTTGAGCGGTTTGATTAATAACAAACTATTTTATTTATGCAATAACAGTACTTACATTTTGTTTCATTTAGTAGATGTACTTTCTGTGAAAAAAAATTTGAACGGAACCTTTTGTGGCTCCAGAGGGATCTGCGTCACATCTGGAACATCTGCGACTGTCACATCTGCCCTGGTTTGTTTTTATTTTACACTCAATCTGCCTCGAAGTCCCGTCTGCAGCCTGGAAAGTATTTAAGTACCGTGACTATGAGCCCTGTACCGTACTTTGATACTGGTACTATACTGTCCTGTATTTCCATGAAACTTTATTCTTCTACCTCAGACAAAGACATATTGAGGTTTTCAGCTCATTACGTCCATGTGACAGCTCCCACTGTCACGCCACTTGATGATCATTATTTTGTAATGTTTTAACAATAATGTTGAGCTGTGGTTGAAATTTCTTTTTTAAGGGGTCCTGTATTTCTTTTCTCACTTTGTTATGAAAAGTTAAACGGAGAAAAGAATCACCAAATGAATCTGCAGTGAAAGAAGGCATTAGATGATAGTTTTAAATATACAACAGCAAAGCAGTCACTATTATTACTATTTCTGAGCATCTGTTTTATTCTACTTGCACGTGTTACGATTTAAGTCGTTTATTTTTTTTTTACTGTGTGGCATTCTGAATCTGAACGTCTCCTCCACCCGTCCAACCCCCGATCTGTTAGTGTCACTTCGGGGTCTTTATTTCATTTCAAACTGTTAACATCCTTTTCCAACATCCGCATCACTCATCAACATTTAGTGTGATGTGGTTCATTTGAATATTTACACATTATTTCGGTACAGTTTCGTTGTCATTAAGCACAACACAACGCAAGGAATGTGATTCACACGGCTCTAAGTTAGCTTCATAAATCTGCTCAATGGAACTTTTTGTCTCAATTCACTTCACCAGTTTGTCAACAAATTGTATGAATACTTCAACCCCAAATAAATAAATATAACTAAATGGCCGCTAGACATGGTTTTGACACCACCTGCTCTTTGGGCCTTTTTTCAAAATAAGAGCACAGTGGTGTTTCAAATAACTTCATCCTGGATTTTAAAAAAAACCAAACTGAACATCTGACATCAAAGGATAAAATAATAATTAACTGGATAATTTCAGGTTTTCTGATATTATTGAACCTCACTTACCAAAAAGTGCTGTGATAAGTACACATAATAATTTACAGTGATACATTGTTTTAGTGTATTACAAGTCACTGAATTAAAATACTAAAGCAACAAAAAAACAAACCCACTTGTTGGGCAGCAGACCTTTCCAATCTCTCAATGCCAATATGCAAACCATATGAATCAATATTTAAAACGTGTGAATATGCAGAAAGCCCGATAAAAACCCTACAAACAAGAACAACGTTAAAGCATTGTGTTGGTTAAGATAAAAATAAAATAAAAAATAGCCTCTTAAAGTTAATGTCATACCCAACGGTGATAAGAACATTTATCCAGAGTGGGTCTGGTTCAGCTGTATTTCTGTTTAACATTTTACACACATGTTAAAACGTATGAAACACATCCAACTGAAGTCCAACTAAAGAGCATATTTAGAGGCAAAGTCCCTCCCCTTCAGATTTCCACTATGGGACCTTATTTTGTAAAAAAAACTAATGGAGCGTTGGCCAAGTCAGAGAACAAGCGCGTTAAAAAGTTTAAGCACACAATGTGTATTGTGTTAATCACATTGATTAAGCAGCTGGTATTTAAAGTATATGTGATTTCAGTTACTTTCCTGCTGGGCATTCTAACCTATAATGATACATTATAATGTATTAGTTATCTAGTTTTAGTCTCTATCTCCAGGGTAACTAAATTCATCAAATCAATTTAGTGGAGTAAAAGCATGAAGTGAAGCCCCGCCTACCCGGCGAACACCTGGGGCGTAAGCGGCGGCGGCAGGTTGTCGTTGTCCACGTTGTTGTCGTCGTCGATGGCGGGAAGGCTGCGAGGCCGAACCTCCAGAGGGTATTTCTCCAGCACCTTGTCCACCTCCCGCTGCACGGCGTCGGGCCAGGAGAGCAGGTCGGCCTGCAGCCGGCGAGCGGCTTCCGCCAGCGCGTCCTGCCGGCTGCCGAGGCCCGACAGCGCCTCCAGGTTGTGGTTTAGCTGAGCCAGGACGGGGTTGATGACGACCGGCTGCGGCGGCGGCTCGGCGCCGGCCCACCCGCCCTCCGAGCTGTCGCGGCGCGGTGAGGCCTGGCCTGACATGTAGCGCTCGAACTCCTCCGGGGAAAGGTTGAGCGACTGAGCGTCCAGCTTCTCGATGAAGGCCACCGCGCAGCACTAGGAGACCAAGAAAGACAGGGGGGACACGTCATCTGGAGCCATCTGAGAAGATGTTATCTTAGCTTAGCATAAAAAAGTAAACCGCTGGCAATCAGCACCGCTAAAGCTGGTGGAGTAAAAGCCTCCAATCTTGCATGAAAGGTTGTGTGCTGGAATATTTCCTCTTTTTGCAAATGCCCTTTTCTTATTTGAAGGAAAAAGACGATTGTAACACAATTCGAATCACAGGTATCCAGACTCTTCAGACCATTTATACTAAACCAAATTCCTCAAAACGGCCCTTCCCACTGTAGTTTTAACACAGACGGTTTCTTTTTGCCCCTCTTTGGAGTCGGGGGAACCCACCAGGTTGGTGAAGTAGTATCCGTCCTCTCCGGTCATCAGCCTGCTGGGGTTGCAGAAGCGGGTGATGTACTGGATGTTGGACTGGAGTCGCGGCGGGTTGGCTTTGAGCACGATGTAAATGAGCGCCGGCAGGAAGTCGTCGGCAGAGGCGGGCTCCTTCTTGGTGATCATGATGGCGCTGAAGATGTGTTTGCTGCAGCGCGTGATGCACCCCAGTTTGTCCCGAGGGACCCTCTTCGAGTCCATCTCGATGACGTCTGGAGGAGACGGTTGGACGCACGCACGAATCATCGGTGACTTCGATTAGTTAATTGACAGAAAACTACTTGCGTGATTTGTCTTTTTAAGCAATATTTTCAATTGTTCCAGTTAAAACCCGGATTCAGAGCCAAATCAGTGCACTATTTTACTTGCAAACGCACTTTTAAGTGCAGACTGTGTAAAAGAACAACTGTGACCTGTTATCGCTTTGTCCACGTTGTCAGAGACTTCAGGGATTTCCTCATCCATGGACACGCAGAGCATCTCGATGGTCACCCAGTGTAAAGCCCTGCAGCACAGAGAAGCAATTCATCAAGCCTCAAGATTCACATTTCTGCTTACGCCACACATTTCTTTGCAGCAATTTCCTCCCCGAATGGAAAAAACAAGCGGCCAGCTGTCGCTCCGCATTCTCGCGCCAATGACGAGGATAACGCTGCTGCATAATTAAACGCACTCCGCTTTCACAGACTGTGGAGGCCTGAAAATGAGGACGGTGCAGTGATGCTTAGGAGCACACACCTCCCCTAAATGGAACATGAAAAACAGCCACTGTTCCTGTGAACCAAGTTGAATCGGAATTATGTGTGTATTGCTCACTTCTAGTAAGAAGTCCTATTATGCATTAATGTTAAAAAGTTTACAATCAGCTCTTCTTTCCTTGAATAACATAGATGTTCTTTTATATAGTGTCGTTCAGACACTAAATGTATTGTTCCATATATAAAAAGTTTGGGCGCCAAAAGAAGGAGATTGATTCAAACTTCAATTTATCTCCCCCAGTGCTTCATGACTGGAGAATACTGTTACGAACTTGGATTTTTAATTTATTTTCCAGTCCAGAAAAAACAGAGTGAGTGAACCAAAACTGTGCCATTGACCTCTAAATATTGAGTACAATTGTGTTCTTTTGTCCGTCCTCAGTGTGTTCAGCCGATATTCTACTAATAACTAATCCTAAACTAATCTTCTATCCATCTGTTGTGAAGTGTGAAGAATACCTGTTTATTTCGGGTTTATTAAAACAGGTTTATTACCTGTTTATAGAGGCTACTGTGCAGTGACACTGAAACAAGAACCACGTTCCAATTTCAATATGCACACATTCCAAAGCCACGTTTCCAGTTAATTTTAGCAATGACTGGGGATTTCTTCTACTACTGCTAGAATTATTATAATTATTCAATCGCGGCACGGAGGGTTCTTTGTCTCTTTCTGTCTTTGCTTTAATTGTCTTTCCACAACTCGATCTTTTCAGAACATCACCGCCCACCTTATCCGGTTCTGTGTGGTCAAGTCCTTCTTCTCATCGTCGGTGGTTTCTGGACAGAACACACTCTTGTACAGTCGAGTCATTATGTACTTTTCCACTTGGTCCATCACCTGCTCCACAGACTCTGAAGAGGCTGCGGAACAAAGAGGAGGCTCAGATCCTGTTCATGCCGCCATCTAGTGGTTGCCTCATGCTCTGATTCATCGAGAGCTTGTTTGTGGGAGAAAAACAGTTGTTGAATGTCACGGAGGTCTCTGCACCAACCTTTATAGTGACCCATCAGGCGGTCGGCCAAGTTCTGGTAGAAATCCTGAACACACTCCGACAGCTCGTCGGCTCCCAGGTCCTGACAGAGAGGAAGTTAATAGCTCATCGAACAAAAACGCCGATCACAAAGCCCGTACACACTCAAATGTCAAATCATACCTTCTTGCCCGACATGTTCACAATGAAAGCCCGGCACTGTTTGTGGATCTCCCGGCCGGGCTTCTGAAGATTTTTCAAGTAGTCCAAAAAGTCCTTGGACACCTGGTCCGTGTCGAAGCTGGCGCGGCGGCTGATCGACGGGCTGGGGGACTTTCCCTCTGGGGTTTCTGACGAAGGAGGAACGGCGGGTGGAAAAAAAGCAATGTGTGTGAAGACGGAGGCTGCTGTCGGTTTCCGGGACAGTTAGTGAACAGTTGGTGTATTCTTTCATTCGGAGAGAACCACGGCTATTATCCCCGTCTTTATGCTGCAGTTGGATCTGCATACTTGCTGAACCAGAACCCTTCATTTATTTCAGCCTCGCCTAAGCGAACAAACCCCGAAGCTCGAGTTAGGCAACAAAGGTGCCCTGTCAGTAGACGCACCTTTTTTGGGAGCAGTACGCGACGAGGGGCTGAAGAACTTCTTAACGGTGGTCACCTTCCGGGTCTTCTCGTTGGTCTTCTTCTCCTCGAACTTGGAAAAGGATCCCAGTGAGGCGTGCCCCGGGTGTGCCTGTGGTGCTGTGGACTGGGCCTGCGCTCCATGACTGCTGGCATACGCCGCCTCCTCCTCCCGCTGCAACCTGGAGCCGGGGACTTACTTTTAAAACTGTGTTTGTAGCACATCGCAAGGGGCAATTGGAAAATGTTTTTCCAGCCAGGAGGGGAAGTTGCTGTTGATGACGCAGCAGCAGATGGTCTTACTTTGCTGCCAAGGCCCAGTCGTCCTGGATCTGTTTCTGCCGCACCCGCTGGTACTCCTCCCTCCAGCACTTGGAGCACAGGCCCTGCCAACCCGCGTTGCCGTAGTAACCGCATCCCTTTTTGCACAGTAGGTCCGACTGGTCCACGTGGATCCCCCCTCGTCGCTCCGCCCGCTGACTCATGATGCCGGACGACCTGGAAAGATTTGTCATCCGATTGGGGAATTTCTCACAATTCGAAGAAGAGGGAAGTCCTTCCACATCGCATCGACACACAAACACGTTATAGCAACATTATTACCAGAAACACTTTATTGTAAAAATAAAAATTGCAGGTATTGCAGGTTTACAGTAGTGAAAGAAATCTTTCCAATCCAGTGGATATTTTCCTAAAAGAGATTTATCTGACACGTTAAGAATATATGATGCAGTACTATACTAAACACTCACCTACCAGGTAGCACATAACTAGTTAAACACGTTGATGACCTCCTACAACCTTCACACGTTCTGTAATGTTGCTGTTAATGAAAACAATCATGAATTATCTTTTAAATAATAGAAAACTGTCTAGTATTAACTTCTAACCGAAGCAGTGTCTCCAGTGACTCGTCATAACAACAGCAAACCGTCAGATAACGTTAGCTAACCCCCCCGCAGCGTCGCGTCTGGGGTGGGGGGGGGGGGGGTTAGCCAGCCGTCAGCTCGGAAGACATCGCACACGTCGCCCCGCTCACATTTCATTCAACCTGTCGGAACGTCGCGAACCTGCACCGCTGCTTCACTCACCTGCTGGGACGTTAATCAACGTGTTTCCTCGTCGCTGTCCGGGGGTGTGGGGGGAGGTGCGTGATGACGATGAGGTCACGGGTTCAAACTAATGTTACAAACATTTATTGCATTCGGGATCCTGAAGTGGGAGCGGGGTGGATGTCGGGAGGAAACCGTTTTCAAGGTAGAGGACTCGTTGCTCATGGTAATGTCGGCTTCAAGTGAACGGTCTGTTTACTTCCGCATATGGGGGAGTGGCTAGTTTGGAAGGCGTGGTAAACGACGTCATGGTCCACCGGTCATGCGCAGAGGAGAGAGCATGTTTTAATCGTTACAGGTTCATTTAAGGCCGAAAGATAGTTAGTGAACATTATTATTATTTATTTATTATGATTTATTCTACACGCTACCTTTTACTGCACAACCGATCTCGATCATTTGCACATTCACATAATTTATACAACAAATGTATGTTATTTATGTAATATGGAGTACACTACCTAGCATTTTTTTTAATTAATTTTAAATAGCTCCACACTAAAAAACAGAAGTGACAGCACATCTATCTGTGAGTGTGCTGGCTGCTTATTGACATTAGGGTTAATGTTCAATGCGTGTATCTGAGTGTAAATGTCAAACTGATTAGAAAATCTGCTGCGCCTTCAGGCATATTTATCAGTGACTTCTGACGTAGTTAACATTGTTGTTGCATATCTATTTTTTATTAGACGGTGTTTAATGCTGCTGAGCCACACTTCAAATAACGCTTTTAACCTTGCATCAAATTCACGGCACTTCAGCTTTACTTTATTAACTTAATTTCATGTAACTATGCTTTTTCTTTCATCTTTCTGAATACCTTCTCCCCTAGTATGTGTTTTTGTCTCGCTATTGAACGGCTTCATGTTGTTCCGAGGTCAAATAAACACACCAAGGGTCAGAGACACGGATAACGTGCAGACAGCCAGACGACCCGCAGCCATGATCCTGACAGGCCGCACTCTGTGTCTTCCGTCTCGAGCCACCGTCCAGGAGCTCTTCTCCGTGGCTCGAGACGCCGGCGTCGTCCCCGACATCTCCTTGGATCCCGTCCTCGCCACCTTCCTCTCCCTGGACTCCTCGGCCGCTCTGCAGCACCAATACGCCTTCTTACGGCGCAGCATGAGCGGGGAGCTGCAGGCCGCATTCGGCCACAACCTGAGCAGAGAGCTGGGAGGCGGCGGTCGGGTCACCGGCGGAGGAGTCGGGGTGGTCGCTTTGGCTTTGTCTTTGCTTTTTGACCAGGTTGCCCAACAAGTAGGTTTATATATTGTCTGTAGGATATTATTATTTTCTGTACTCTGCAGGACTAAAAAGATGCATCTATTCAAAGTATAGGCTTAAGTACAGCTGCAACATAAAAAATCCTAATTCATTATTAGGAAATAGGCCAATCTCTATATATTTGCACTATAGGTTCGAGGTCAAGGCTCCACTGGGGGAAACCCGCCTGCTCGCAGATCCCAGCCCAGGAGGATTTTTGGCATCAGCAGCGCTTCGAGAATCGGCCGGATCGTCCACGGCTACCTGCGCCTGATCCCCGGCATCGCCAACGACCCCGAGAGGATGGCCGAGGCCACGGAGCGCCACGACGACTGGCTGAACCTGGAGCTGATTGACCACTACGAGAGGATGACCACGAGGAAGAGGATGAGCTCGGTGTCCATGCAGCAGTGGCTGGCGGGGGCGGCGTTTCATCTACACGTGAGGATTCACCAGGTGAGGACTGATATGAAAAACAGAAGGTGTAAACTTAAGTTGAAAAGCATATTTTTATATTTCAAGCATCTAAAACGTTACGATTGGTAATTACTAAGTATAATTTAGTAACTTGCGGGAACTTGGCCCCTACATTCCCACAGTTCAATTCGACCCTTTTTACATATAAAATAGGCCTCCTTATGAAGACAGACTTTGAAGTGCAAAATAAATGTAGAAAATAGAATGGGTGAGCAAATTATGGGGAGAGGAGGAGACGCCACATTCATATCAGATATTATGTTTTTTACCTGAATTGCTTTGACACAAACATTCGAGTGGTAATAAGACGCACTGGGAAACCCTGTTTTTCCCCGAATCATTCGATGAGGTGATCTGATCTTGTGCCAACAGGTTCGTCTGAAGTCTGTGCCTCGGGGATCCGCCTTGTCTCTGCGTCTGTCTTATAAGACGGCGTTAAGTCGCCTGGTTCAGGGCTACACGGCCTATCTGCGCAGGAACATCAAGGAGACTCCGGCGGGTGGACCGGGACGAACTAATACTTTAGGCAGGACCAATATAAGTAATTCCACATTTAATGGCAGTCTGGCCAGTGACTCGACCGATATGTTTAACAGGACGACATCGGCCAACTCGAGTGCGGACGTAAGCAGAGGCTGTGAAACTGACTTTGGGCTCCGTGTGTCAAAGAGACGAAATGAAACCACCCGGGTTTCGGTGAACAGAAAGTGTCTCGACAATGCGACGACGCCCGCGGAGGTTCAGGGGCTGTTGGTCATTGAGCCAGGGACGAACGTGACTCACAAAGTGCAGCATCACCCCTGTGAGTCTCTGGCCTTACAACAAGCATTGGTGACTCGTATTATCGATGCTCAAGACCTGGAGAGGAACAGACACTTCTTCCTGTACCCTGAGAAGTTCTTCCACCGCCTCCTCTTGCAGAAGGACGACTTTGAGCTGAAGACTAATTGGACAGAAATGGGCCTTGTCAGATGATTAAATTCACTGGATATGTTCTACTGAAAAATTAATTCAACCACATGTATCCATAGAATCATCTTTATGCTGCTCTAATGAGCGTTGTAACCTGAAGTAAATCCCTTAAAAAATAAATCTTAGGAGTTATAAAGCTCCATTTAAAACTAGATCATGTTAATACCACCTTTTATAAAAACGTGCCAATAAATACAGGTTCAATATATTGATGTTATTTGATGTGTTGGTGTACGATACATACTTCTAGACAGCTGGTTGTGTTCTTACCTTTTTCTTGAAATGTAAAGGTTTGTAGCTGTAAAAAGAAATGTTGCATCACTGTTGCATACACTAATATATATTTAATATCATGTACACATACATGTGCGTGATCGTGTCAATGCATAGTTGGTGCTTTTTTGGGGTGGGAGGGGGAGGGCACGCAAGCTAAATAGGTAAAATACATGTAGTGGATTAGAATCAGATCGTCCTTAGTACAATACTTGAATTTTACAGCACTGTTTTTTTGCACCTCACTGCCACGTCATTCAATACATGAAATAAAACGACTGACCGCTGGGGGGAAACCTTGCCGCCTCGATGATTGAAGCCCGCCGGAAACGCAGGAAAAGACGCAGAAGAAGAAGAGGAGGCGGAGGCGGAAGAGTCGCGTTTGAACCTCTAGCGCCCTGTCACGTGGGAGCCTCCGCTGACGACACGCGGCGCTGCGTGAGCTACGTGAACAGTTCTGACTTCCGCACACTAGCATGAACAGGACAACAGCGCTCTGCTGAGGTGTTAACGCGACTGAAAAGGCACAAGGTATGGCCTCCGGTTCGTTCACGACGCGTACGTTCGTTTTTACCAGGCCGACGTTGACTCGTAGGAGCGCGGCTCGGCTCGTCTACGCAGATTAGCTGACGAATGGGCTAAAAATGCTAACGTTGAAGATAACCAATCGATCACACGCGTTTCGGTCAAAGTGACATGAATCCCTCAGGGGTATCAACGTTGTGTTGAAACTCATCTTCAAATGATAAAACTCTTATCGTAACGGTACAATACGCAATAATCCCAACGCTCCCCGTTCGTCCTTGACTAAAATGTCTGATGTCTACGTCGTAAAAGTTTAAAACGTGACATCACAGGGAGGGTTAGGTATTCGTTCCTTTGTGTCGAGTTGCACAAATGAACACACCTACCATGAGTAATGGTTCTGTAAGTTGAGTAAGAGTAGAGTTGCTATGATTTTAAAATGTGTGATCAATAATACACGGAGATAAAACGGAGGAGGGGGAGTAACACAACCAACACACTGAATGCGTGTATTACGAGTATTAGTCCTGCTTTTTTAGTCAACGTATGTTTCAGCGAAACGCCCTTGTAAAATGCTCCGTAAAGTTTTACTGTTTTCAATAAAGTGCATACATTCATGTGTAAGTTGCAGTTTACTTCTAGTGGGCAGTTTAATCCTCAAAACGACAACAATAATGTAGAATTGACCAAAATAAAGATGTGTGATAAATCTGATCGTTTCATGTTTTCCAATGATTTTGACGCTGAAATGAATAAAACGTCAGCGACCTGCAACATCGAAGTCTACTTCTTCTAAAGGATCTGAGTGATTAATTCAAATGTTTCTCACAGATTTGGACAAAATGTCAGACTCTGATTCTGACTGTGACTGGGAGGACTTCGGTTACCAGCCGACTTCTGTGAGTCAGAATAAAATGAGCATTTAGACAACACATAATTTTCTGTATGAATGTTGATGCTGATACTTTTTTTTCTCCCTCTCAGAAACAAATAAGAAAATACGAACACATTCTTGCCCTGCGTCCACCAGGTGAGGAAGACCTGCATCTTGATATACCATTCATATTGAGTGCTACAATTCTTGTACTGCCGTTTCTCTGCATGCTTTGATGAGATGTATGCATTTAGTTATTTTCCCGGCTGCAGATGAGGTGTTTGAGCGATGGGTTCGTGTCCCTCCTGAGACCAGAAGAGAAGCCGGTCGGCGAATGAGAATTTGTGTCTTCTGGATGCCGATTCTGCTGGAGCGTGAGGAGTACGGCCCGACTTTTTGCTGGGCTTTAGAATTGGGTCTGGTCACAACGTAAGTGAACTCCTCAATGTGGTCTGAACATTTGTTCAAAAACCACCAATCAATAACACCTTTTTTTTTTTTTTTTTTTTTTTTTTTTTTTGAATCCTCAATATTTGAATGGTTAAAGAGTTTGTTTCCTCTTCTAGTGGCAGTGAATTACGTCTGAATAACCTGCAGATGATATCAGCAGTGGAGACGATTCTCAGAGCCCTGGAAAGAGGAGCGGTATGTCGTAGACCATGTAACCAGTGGTACTTCAACTGAGAACTAAAAGTTTAGTTAATTAAGTTGATTACTTTCTACGCTATCAATGTTTCTTTTGACTGTATGTATCTCTGTTCCAGGTGGAGAAAGACAAGAGTAAGCAGGTTGTGTTGATAAGCAACTTGTTAAACTTGGTAAGTCTCCAATAAATTATTATAGATATTGAATATGAAAGCGGTTCATTCAATCTGAAATATTGACGTCCTTTTGATGGGATCATTGGACAGTAACGATTTCTGATTTCATCATTCACATTGTTGCTAAGACTTTACACTGTATTGTGGCTTTTCAAATTTGGCAGGGGGGGAGGACACGATCAATGGTCATTATTAGTAGAAAACCTGATTTGGAGTATTGGAATTGATATTTCCAAATGTACTCCGTATGTTTTTATATTTCTCTGACTTTGCGCCATCAGCGTTCCGAGGGAGGTTTGGGAGATGCGTCGCGGTGGTTGGAGCGGACCGGGGAACCCTACACTTCACAACGCCTCCGGATGATGGGCAACGATAGAGCGCGCCACAGCGCCCTGCACTTCATCTTCACTGAGTGTAAAGTACCAAACCATCCTAGCGAGTCTTTTTTTTTTTTATCTGCTGTGAAAGAGATTGTGTGGATCAAACCACTACACCTTTGTATTATTGCAGTGATCGAAGCCTTTTGAGAGCTCGCATGTTGACGGATAACAGGCACCTTTTTGTCTCTTGCTTTTAATCAGTTGCTAAGTACATTCATGAAATGGGGACCCACTTGGAAAAGACGCTGAGGTCACTGATGGCTCGACCGTCCACCCATCAATTAAAGGTAAGACCCCGGCGAGATCTCCAGATGAGGTTTGATCAATGGATTATCGGCTATCTGCATCAAACGGTGGCTCTTGAGTCCACATTTAATTATTTTAAATACACGGAACATTCAACGGTGACATCTCTTTAGCCTCACAGCAGCTCTGCATGTCAATGGCGCACCGACACACTGCAAACCGAGTGTTTGATCGGAATAAAATCTGTTCTATTCGCTGCCCACGCTGCCTAAAAATATGCTTTGTTTGGTTCCTCATCCAGAAAAGTGAAGAAATGAAGAGGGAAGGAAACAAAAACTTTGAGAAAAAGCAGTACGAAGACGCTGTTCTGTTTTATTCCAAAGCCATCCAATATTAGTGAGTTCGAATTTAATATTCTGTGTAAAGTCTGCAGTAATCCCGTAATACGTTGTTCAGACCTGTTTCACAGAGGATTCGTTACAGGTTCATTGTACGCATAGTGCTTGAAATGCCCTTATTGTAAGCCGTGTTACAGTAATTTGCTGCATCTGTGTACTTTTGTGACTGAAAGATATTCTCTCCTCCATCCAGCCCAGACAACCACATAGCTTATGGAAACAGAGCGCTGTGCTATATTCGGTGTAACAAATTTCTGTAAGTACCAACTACACCTTTTCATCTGTGAGGTGAAGTACAGAGAATCAGCAGGAGAGTGTTTTAACACAAACACACCTTTTTTACATTTTTTTTTACAGAAAAGCGGCTTGTGATGGACAATGTGCGACTCTGATAGATCCGTTCTGGACCAAGGTGCTGTTCTCCTTCATGACCCAGTCGACGTGACGACATGTAAACACAGCGGCACTCCTGTTAATGAATTTTTTGTTTTTGTTTGCAGGGTCACTACCGCTACTGTGAGGCTCTGTGCTCCATGGGAGCGATCACGATGGCCATCGAGGTCAACGCCACGGCCCAGAGTCTGTGTAAAGACGACCGCAAGGGAATGAAAGACCTGGAGCAACAACACCTGAAGTTGCGCGACGTGCTGACCGCAATAGGTATTTCCCGCTGCCCCCGCAATCGCGGTTTTTAACTTTGCCCATAGCTCTGAAACCACAATGGTAGCTTTGAAACCTACAGTAATCCGATCAATACGTTCTTCAGACCCGTTTCACAGAGGATTGGTTACAGGTGCGATACTTTACGGTGTCGGTACGCAGCCTCTTTACTTCAGGAAGTCTTCTCATTTTCACGTGACTCAAAAATAAAAGACAGAAGAGCAGCTTGACATTCTCAAGCTTTTTCTTGTAGATGGTCTTTTTTGCAATTCGTGCAAAACAAGTTTTAAAGGTGTAACAAACCTGATTGGCTCTTCTGATTTGAGGACAAATAACTCGTTGGCTGAAAAATGTGTGTAAACTGATCCCGTTTCTGTGCTTTGATTTCAGTTTCACAGCCTTCTAAAAAAAACGGTAAAAGGTACGTGAATGACTTGCAGCGTTAACAAACTACTCTATTCGGTAAAACCCAGTGGACTTATGGATCGTCTTTCTCTGACAGAACGCAGAGCCCCAACAAAGCTCCGTGGCCTCCGTTTGTGAAAGCCGATAAAAACAATGTTCCTACTCCGCAGACCAAGGTTTGTCCTTTTTTTTTTTTGTGAGATTTACTTTTGCTGTCACACACACACACCGAATAAACGTGTCATCGTTTTGGCATCATGATCTATTGCAAGTTTTTCCACTACACTTTGAATGCTAGTGTCATTTTTTTTTTTAATCTTCCCTTTTTGTTTTGTAAGTTATTCTCCATACCAATAAAGGAAAAAAGTACCAGCAGATGTTCTGTGTGAACAGCCAGCTTCCCGGATGTAATCTAATAATTTGCACCCTCTGTGTGGCTTTGTTTTTTTTATTGTTGGCAGAGGCCCGAGGTCAAACCGGAAGAGACGCCAGGTGAGTTCTTTCCAACAGGCTGTTACACTCCACCCTTTGTGCCGGGTTCACTTCCTGGTTGTTGTGTCTTATTCCTTAAATACACATTGTGTTGTAAGGGTGTTAAAGATTTATTTAGAGTCCACACTGCTTTTCCTTCATCATTAAACACAAAGCCAATATCTTCAAGTCACAAAATCAGCATTTTTGTATCCATGTTTACTAACAAGTGGTCTTTTGGGATTATGTCTTGTGTTATATTGTTACATATATATTATCATAATTATCAATTATGTCCGTGGCGTTAAATACCGTCACATGTACATTGATGTTAAGATGTTTTGTTCAGGATATTTAAAACCTTTTTTTCTGTCTCCAGTGAAAAATGAGAAGACTGCACAGTCCGAAAGCATTGCTAAGAACTCAAAACCATCCAAAAGGTTGGTGGATATATATATATATATATTCTTTGCTGCTCTGTAAATGCACTTTAAAAAAAAAGCTCAAAGTTAATAAGCAAGAAATGCAGTTGCACATGAAACTTGATCAGATTGTTTACTCGGACTTCTCGGTTCTGCTGGAAACGTAATAATAAGATTCAGCATTGTGGCTTGATTTTAATTGATTTATTTGTTATCTGATCTGGGGGTCAAATAATCTTCCTTTCAGACTCTTAACTAAATAAAAAAATGTGCTTTCAGTGAGCTTTCTTCAAAGAATAAAAAATCTGTGGCCAGCTCACCGAAGAAGAAACCAAAGGTGAAAAAAGAACCTGAAGAAGAGGTACGGCTGCGCTTCACCGGTCACGTGACCCACATCATCCGACTGCGGCCTTAAAAAGTTTTAGCGGCATCATTGAAGCTGCCTGACCCGCTCCTCCTCCCCCCCCCCCCCATGTGTTTCATCCAATCAGAAGCGGACGCCGCTCGATAAGGCGGCCGTGTGCAAAGAGTTGAGGACGATGGTGCAGGACGCGCACGCCGCTCTGGCCGACCTGCGCAGCCGCAACGCTGAGGAGGCCTTCAGGAAGGCACTGGTCTTACTGGAAACCAACCCAGCCAAGGTAACGCGTCTCTAAGCCGCCGTTTCATGTTCCAGCCTACAGACCCTTTGACTTCTTTGACTCGGTTGCACCCTTTTTTTAAAATTTAATAATTCAGAATTGTACGTTAAGTGCTGTACATGTTAAAGTACTTTGATTGTATGCAGCCCTCTACTCATCTGCAGGGGAATATTGTGTTTTATACAACAATATACAAAACACTGACTTTTTTTGGGGGGGGGACGAACTCGCACAACTATTTTTTTTTTCCCTCCAATCCTTTCTTGCCGCTTTCCACCTTGCAGATGAGCTGAGCTGTAAATGTTTTGCTTTTGCTTCCCCAGGAGCTCGGCCTGTCCACTGTGGACGTGCTGCTGTTGCTGTACGGCCGCGTGTTGGCTCTGACGGAAATCGGCCAGCTGGAGGTAAATACTCCCCCGTCTGAATTGTGCGCGGCGTTGATTTTGAATTGTGAAGGTCGCGGACAAATGCAATGCGCGCTTGCTTTGTCGCCACACAGGAACTCGTGGAGGCGCAGGCGCTTCTCGAGAGGATCAAGTCGTTTGAGGAGAGGACGTTCCAGTGTCTGGTTTACTACGCCGCGGGGAAGGTGTTCCTCCGAGAGAACCGGTACAGCGGCTGCTGAGTTCTAAAACCGCTTTGTGAGATCTTTTGATTCCCACCCGACTCATTCAAACTGTTTGTCTTCTTCCCCGGGCAGGTTTTCTCTCGCTCTGGCGCAGTTTTCCGATTCCCTGCAGACCGTAAAGAATAAAATAACACCGGGTAAACTCACCTGGCCTTTAACAAAGGAGATTGTCAAAGAGACCCAGCCGGAGTATTTCACAGTGGGTTTCTTCTAACTTTGTATTCATTTTAAAAAAAGTGTTTGGAGGTAAAAAAAATCATTCAGCAAATAGAAAAACGTACTGCATTCATGTCTGTCTTATCTTTTTTTTTTTTTTAAGTATTCTAAACTGATTGTCATTGCATAAGCAACTTTTTTTTTTTTTTTTTTTTGCTTCCTTCTCTGTAGGAAGTTCTAGCTCGTGCTATAGAGTTGTGCAAATTTCCTCCTATTCCCGATGCCATATGTCGACTAGAGAAATGCCTCGTCCCTTTGAAAGCTGAAATCTACCTGACCGACCCAGATTTTAAAGTAAGTATTCAACCATCGACGGATATTATTGATAATTAAGACTTAACACGCGTGCCGGTTTGATTTAGGGCTACATTCGAATATGCTGCTGTGAGAGCTGCGTTCTTGAATACCACACTGCCTGCTGGAAGAGCCTCAAGACATCCTCCTTTGAAAAAAACGAAAAGGTACATTTCCCGTGTATCCATTGAGTTTGTGAGCTTCATTAATGGTATATGTGGTTCGGATGAGGAAAATCTTGCGTTTTCTGTATTTCTGCGTTCACTTGTATTTACAAGTGAGGCAACGTATTGGTAAAAATGAACCCTGTGATCATTGTTTCTTTTTTGGTGCAGGATTTCCTGAAAGAGTCGTGTTTTACTCCAGATTGCGTCGGCAAAATCTGTAAGATCCAACTCTTCCGTCCGACAGGGGCTGTTGAAGTGTGAGGTGAGGACTCGCTCTGTGGCCCGAGGGGAAGCTTTAAAGAGTCGCTCCGCTCGCGAATGAATCGCATCGTTGACCTGCGTGTTGTTGTTTCTCTCAGTTTGTATCTCCCATCACTAAACCGCCGACTCCAAAGAAGCCCAAAGTGAATCAGAAATGCTCGAAGTGAGTCGAGAACCGAAAGACGGCGCGCCGACGGGTACCTGGTTTCCCAAATAACTCCCCTTCTTTTCTTTCCTCTTCACTTTCAGTCTAAAGAAGTTAAAATCAAAAGAGGAGCACAAGCTCATGAGGAAGCAGCATAAGCTGTCATTTCAAGAAAAGCAGGCGATAAACGACAAGATTCTGCAGCCGATGGAAGACCCGGCGACCCACAGTCAACAGAAAGGTACCTCTTCTTGCACTTCTATTTTATATTTCTGCAGTCTGCACCGTTGCAGATAAAGATCAGGCTACTCTTAATATATAATTTTTTCTCCAGCCTGGCGGCTGTACAGGGACCCAGTCCTCCTGCAGGCCAGCCAGAACGTGGAGCTGCTCATGGAGGGGGGGTTCCTCCACGCGTCTGACCTGGCGGCCGCCCTGAGGCCCTGGCTGGAGCTGGACTCTTCGAGGGGGAACCAGGTCGCCGCACAGATGCTGAACCTGCAGCAGGAGCCGCAGGGGGGGACTCTGAGGCAGGCACTCGACCTGCTGCTGGAGCGGAAGAATCGCGTCTGGGCTCGCGTCCTTGTGCGTCTGCTCTCTGACTGCGCGGATATAAATCACAAACTCGGCAGCTGGGCGGTCCAGCTCAACAACGCAGGTCAGCGCGGGTCATGTGACGTACGGGTTGAGTGGTCGTGTACTGAAGGAACAAGTCGATGTTGAATGGATGAATATTGGAGTGTAGTTTTGAATAGTTCTGTTTTCGGCCCCTTTCAACCACAAGGTCTCAACGCTGCGAGGTCCTTCATGGAGCGCCACGCGGAGCACTTGGAGCAGATGGATTTGTCTTGTCTGCTCAACTTTGGCCCGTTGCAGGACGCGATTATAGAAAAGTTCGGCACTAGGACAGATCTTTTTTCAAGCAGCGTCACAGTGACGGAACACCTAAAACAAGCCCCGCCACATGACATGAGACTCTTTATCTGGACTCTGGAGGAGCATAGGGACAAATATCTCACCTGCCACCAAATACTGGATGACTATTTTGATATGGGTATGTGTACTTTGACTTTTCAAACATGGTTTGTTCAGGTGTTGGCGGTGATTTTACTTTCAATTCTTTATTTTTCAGATGGACATTGTTCAGTCTTAAAAAAGTCTGATGAAAATGTAAGTTTTTGGAACCATGATGGTGTTTTTGTTTTTTTTATGCTAACTGGAGTTTAATGGGTAAATAAACTGAATACCAGATACCAGTGTTTCTTGGACAACGATGTCTAGCTTAGCATAATGACTGAAAACAAATGGAAACTGTTAGCACAGAGTGTTTCCATGTCTTAAATGAAAAACCAACTAATGAAAATTGTCCTTTTCAATCACATTTTACATTTCCTGCTTCTTTGGGTCCAGGTCACATTATTACGTGAACAATGTTGTGTACAAAACAAATTAACTTCATGGTTCTTTGCGTTCCCTCATATACTCATTTCGATTTCAGAATTCTCCTATGAAGAGTCGAGGCCGGAAAAAAGAAAAGAAAGCGAAGGAGCCGCGGGTGAGAGCGGGCGCGAGCGCCGCTTGTGACGAGAATCCCGCGTCTTGATCGCGTGACTCAAAAGTGTCTCTCCCTCCGCTTCCTTTCAGGCCTATTATGTTTTCCCCGGGACGAGAGCGTCAACTCCGGGAAGTGAATGGGAACAAGATTTTTTTGAAGATGATCCTTTGTAAGTCCCTCCCCCTCGTCGGAGACACCGGCTTTATTGTCAACATCACGTACAACGGCTGTATTTATGCGTAACGATGGGGTTTGGCGTCGACAGATCGTTCCTTCACCCGGTGGATCCGTTCAGTGTACCGAGTCACCTTCGAGAGGAAGTGGCTGATTTTGAGGAGCAGTACAACGGCACCAGACACGGCGGTCACTATAAAATGATCCTAGACAACAATCCTGACCCGACAAAAGAGAGTTTGTACGAGTGAGTGCAGTTTTAATATGCATTTCTATAATATTACATTTTATTCTAATTTCATGCGATATTTAATGTACATTTCCTCCTTTGTTTGACATCTCGAACGTCTCTGCAGCTATTTCGCGCAGATCCTGGAGGAGCACGGCCCTCTGGGGGCCGAGGACCCCCTGCTGTCCGGCGAGCTGGCGAACTTCCCCGCCGTGGCTCAGCTGAAGATGCAGGAAGCGGGCGGCTTCGAGTCCTTCCTGCTGGAGTCCCTCCGCTTCATAAAGATCGGGAGCCGCGTGGGCCTGATGAAGCACGCCGTGTGCCTGCAGCAGGCCGAGCAGGGCGCCAGTCTGGACGACTTGGACGTAATAACGGATCCCGGCTCGGTCTCTCGGGGTCCCTTATTTGAACGGGGGGCATGAGTCCGCTTTCCAAAGCCACTTGGACAGTTGTTTCCCTGCACAGACTGACGTGCGTCCCTTCGTGCCGAATCCTTGCGTAATAAGCTTGCAGGCTCCTTATGTTTTATCCACGGACTACGGGGGGCTGGATCTGGAACTGGATGGCGGACCTTCGGAAACGTCGGCAGTGACGACCAATGAAGGCTTATTGAAGAAAGACACACAAGTGCAGGTGAATACCGAACATTTTCATTTAAATGAATATGAAAAATGCAAGTCGTGCATTGTGAAAAGACAATCGCAGCGCAATGTCAAATGTTCTCAATCCACCAGTGATCCAGTATAAAGGCTCGGACTACTTCAAAAGCCGAAATGTCAGCTGAACTCGGTGTGAGAGGCAATTGAGGTGCTTTTTTTCTGTTCTCTCAGACGTGTCACGAGAACATGAGGAGTGTGGCGGTGAACACGGAGATGTATGAGCGCTTTGAAAGCAGCCAGGTGAGTTCAGTGCAGCTGGTTTGAAACCAGTTTCATTCGTTGTTGAGGTCTGTTTTTTTAAGAAGTTGTGGTTGACCCTTTTCGTCCTGTTTGTTCCTCCCAGGGTGACATCAACATGAAGCAAAAGAGCTACAGGAAAGTTGGAGAAGCAGATCAAGAAAATGGTGAAGGGCTGTGACCGAATAAAACAGAGACACAAAGAAGACGTCGCTGTCCTCGAGGAGGATATTCAGAAGATCAAAGCCAATATACAAGTAGGTCCACAAGTAGTTGCGTTCGATCAATTTTAAATATTGACATAAGAAAATAATGGAACTCAAACACAACATGCATGAAACAAAGTAGATAACAACCTGTTGACTGCTGTTTTCTTCTTGTCAAGGTGACCAATAGGGAGCTGACCCTGTTCCAGCAGAAGCTTGAAGAGGAGGTGAAGAAGGACCAGAAGGAGAAGAAGGCCAACCAGGAAGGACTGAGGGCCCTAAAGATGGAGATCGAGGAGCTGGGGGAGGAACACGGGAGGTGGGACTGAAGACTTGTGTGTCTAATATAAAACTTTAAAAGCAGGACTTGTAGTAGAGTATTTCTCCACCGCTACATTTCAACTGTGACACAATTATATATATTGTTGCAGCTTGAACATAATTTCTTTTGGTCCACGCAGGTCACTGTGGACAAAAGTCAAGATTGATTTCTAATGATTTTATTAATATAATTTGTCTTATTTTCATGCAAAGACTTTCCCGAAGCCTCCAGGAGAGGAAAGCCAGCTTCGACCTGAAGCTGAGTGATTTCCTTGAGTCCAGGTAGGTGTTGCTAGTGAAGCATAAACTAAAGCTCCTCAACTTCTTTAGCTCACCTCTTCTTCTTTTCCCCGCGTTGTTTCTTCTCAGCAATCAGTCAGCAGCCGAGAAGATGAGCATAGAGGAGGAGATCAATCGCTGTAAGGCCTTGGTTACCGCGGCGACCAGGAGGTCTCGGACCGCTCAGGTAGGTTGATCCTCAAGCGCACTCGCACAGATTTAACATAACGGTAGCTAGCTGCTGACGTTTAGTTCTATCAGGTACTGAATATAAATATTTGTATTTAAAATATTTTCAAGTGAAATGGTGATAATGACGTTATGGTTACTGATCAAAAATGATGGTCGTCACTGTGCTCCTCCAGGTGTGGATGGTGGAGAGCTAGCCGGGATCAGGCCGTGTACGCGCTTTACACGGAGCGCGCCATCGCCAAGGCTCTGCTCAACAAGCTGGACGAAGCGGCGCACAGGTCAGACGGCAAAACACTGCTTTTATTCCAAAAGGACCGGCTTGTGGCGGATGTCATTTTTTTTTTTTTTTTATCGTGTGTGTGTGTGTTCATATTGTGCGTTGTCCCTTCGTCTTTGTCCAGATTCCCAAACCCAGAGATGGAGATGGCTCGAAACATCTGGAGAGTTAATGTCCAAGAGGTTGAGAAGAACATCTCCAGTGCTGAGGTACCCGAGTCCAACATCGCTTTATTAAAACCACGGCTTCACTCACGATGAATATATATGCAGTTGGTAATTAAACCTGCATCGTGATGTGGATGTCAGTGTTTTTTTCTCTTTTTTTTTTTATACTAATTTCCAAACCATATTTTCCCCAGGCACTGTATAAGGAGCAGCTGGATCAAGTGAACAACGGCAGAAGACTCACTGAATGGGCTCCGGTCGCAGTCGACGGCCAGTCTGACTCTCCAGCTCCACCAGTAAGTGAACCAGTCGCACCAGCACAGCGTGTAGCACTAATTCATTGTTTATAACAAGCTTGGGGATGTGCTGCTTTCCTTTTTATTTTTATACCATTGTCAGTAAAGAGCTTTTGTTATTTTGTGATAAAAATAATGTACTTCTACAATAACTGCTACTTTCTACCGTTTCAGTCCTCGGCAGTCATCGCGCCGGCTGGAGCGGCGTCCGCTCAGGCTCCGCCTCCGCTCCGACCCGCCACCAGGACTCTGGAGCCTCGGCACAACACGGTGTTTGACCAGTCCGTTGAGCGCCTGGCCGCCATCTTCCCCGCTTACACAAGGTAAAGCCGGGTTTCTGAAGGACTCTTATTTTCCTCCACTTGACGCAGATCTCGATCGATTGTCATAAACAAAGCTCGATGATCGATTTGAAAGTGATACATTGAGGTGTTGCAACATATTTAATTAAAAAACACAAGTGGCTTTCTTTCAGTGGCTTTACCTCCTACTAGAAGAGAAGTTGCTTTTGTTGTCATTTGTAAAACAATCTGCCGTAGCATATTTCATCCTGCAGCGTCTGTGTTCAGGTCGGACTTCGAGAGGTTTGTCCAGGAGTTCCGTTCGTCCAGCGGTGGTAACCTTAGCAACATGACCATTCAGGAAATGGTCGGCGGCGTGACCCAGCTGATCCTTGACCATCAGGTACCTTTTTTTTTTTGTGTGTGAAGACCCCTATGGTGGTTTTTCTTGGGCTATTTAAGACATTGTTTTGGTTTCTCTTGCTCACAGGAGAAGCCTAAAGCTGCCGCATCGAATGCGAGGACTCCGTGTACCGCGTGGTCGTGGGTCGCCCCCGTCTGGAAGGCACACGGACAAAAGACCAACGCGGTGAGTCGCTGCCTCTGAAACCGTTCCATTCTCCTCTGTGGCCGATGGGGAGAGAACACGGACGACTTAAAGATTAATTCGATCCCACGAGTCAATTCCTCGAGAAATTATAACGCGTCGCACAACAGTGACTGTTTAAGCTCTCTCTCCCCCCCGTCCCCCTCCCACAGGAGAGAAACGTCCCCCCAGTCTGGCAGTCCCCCGAACAAAAGAGGGATGCACCCCCAGGCGCAGTAAGTCCAAAACAAAAATGCTACCACTGTGTGTCAGTGACACGCGGCCTCCGGTTTGGACCCTGACGGTGCGCTTGTGTGCGTTTTGCAGCTGAACGTCGAGGATCCTTGCATCATCTGCCACGAGGACATGAACCCGAGCAACGTCTGCGTGCTGGAGTGCCGCCACAGCTTCCACGACGAGGTGAGTTGGAGTTAACAGTGGACGCACAAACAAAATGATGTTTCAGAAGTCTCTCTCGACTTGAGTCCCTCGTGTGTGTGTTCAGTGTATCCGCTCGTGGCTGAAGGAGAACAGAACCTGTCCCACCTGCAGAGACCCGGCGATCTTGAGTGACGATTTCCCCGTTTTGTCTGCCAGAAGACGCCAAGCTCCGTGATCCCCCCGTCCCTCCCTTATGCTTTAATCATAATCTAAATACGCTTTTTATTTTGTTCAGGTGGGTGTTTCTACACTTTGAATAAACTAAACCTCTTGTGTTTATTTATTTATCAAACATCTCATATTACAATTTCATCTTTAACTATACTGTGGTAAGACTAATGGTTTTCCCCCCCACGACTTTCAACTTATTTTATGTAATGTCATAACTGGATTTGATTAAAAAGGATGGTAAATTAATAGCATGATATGTTTCAGTTGGTCGATTATGACTTGTATCTGCTAGTTATTTTTCTTTAGCGTTGGCTAAATGACTCTGTGGAGTCATTGTAATAAATGCCTTTTGGTGAACCTTCATCAGTTGTCTCTACTCTCCTGGTTACGGCTTCAGAATGACATTTCTACACTCCCCAGCCACTTATAAAGAAACCCACAACTTAAGTCACAGCGTGACTGAGCGATTTTATGGTAAATCTAAAATGTATTGTATCTCAATCTTCAATGTGATCGTTTGTTACTGTTGCCCAACCATAAGAAAATTAACTGACATGATTACGACTGGATGTTTAATAAAAATCAATGGTTCATACATTTAGAAAAAAAGACACCATTCCTCTTCTACGGTCAGTGTGTACATGATCTAAAAAAAACATTGTGGCACACAAACAACTAAATGATTGGGTTACATTTAAATCCAGATTGCCTCTTATATTTCCAAACTGGCATTTTATTAAATAGACTAACCGATCATGAGTGGTTACTTTTAGACAAGACGAAGCTACTTCACAACACAAAATTAAGAATCGACTTTTGTTTCGGGTGTTTCTTTATAAAATAAGCAAGAGGGTAGAGTTCAGTTTTGTCGGAAACTTTTCTCAAACAAGTAGCATTGAAAGCTCCACTGATAATATAACATTCAGACATTTGGAGTCTGAAGTTTTCCTTCATTAATTCAAATCGATCATTCACAGGACTTCCTGCCACCTAAAACGCATTAAAGACCAGTCAAATAGAGACATGGTGCTGGACCCAGTCAGGAGGTTAAATAACGTAAAGGGGGGGGAATGTAAAGGCAATAGGTGAGTTTTTTTTTAAGACAGGACCAATACAAAATGACAATGAGCCGTGTTGGCATTAGTGACACCTTGATAACCATTTAACAGTTACATTCAGTATTTTGGAAAAAGGTGAACCGCACATTCCAGCCGCTCGGCTCACTTGCTGCTGCGCCGGGAGGTTCGTTGCTTCGTCATCGTCGTCAACATCTGGCTGATGTAAGAGGTCAGGAGGTCGTCCATTTTGTAGCCCTGCGGGGGGGTTTGGAGGTCAGAGGTCAGATACGCTGTGCTGAATTTAACTGCATTCATCATATATTTTGGGAAAGTGACTCACCAGTGAGGTCTCGCACAGCAGCTTGCTGCCTCGCACCAGGTTCCCGATGGTGATGTGGAAGTAGGTGTTGCCGCTGCTCCAGTTGGAGATCTTGGTGAAGGGGTGAGTGGTGAGGATGTCCTGCAAGCAGCACAACAAGGTGCACATTTGATTTCAGGCCATTTAAAAATATGAAAGAAAAAAAAAAGAACACTAATAGGTGTGGACTCACCCGAGATTTAGGATCAATGAGACTCACGCCGTGTTTGTTGATCGCTATCAGAAGGGTTTCTGGGTAATTTGGATCAGTTGTTTGCTGGGAGGAAAAAAAAAAGAATAATTAAAAACATTACATGTGTCCTTAAAAGAAACATTGTGAGACATAATATTTCTAACGGTCAGTATTGACACTTATATTTAAGGTAAAACATTAAACAAAGGCTACATCTGAAAATACCTAAACAACAACAACAACATGAAGCCATAAAAATATGCAGAAACTGCATTCCTTTAAGTCTTTACCTTGACTTCAAAAAAGGCCGAACCGAACGTGGTCCACTTGTAGATGATCTTGAGGAAGGAGAGTTTGGCTTCTTCTCGAGTCTTTCCCGAGTGCTTGTTGAACTGCGACGCGATGGACTGAGAGGGGAAACAGCATTTATTTACGCAAATTCATTCCTTCACTGTGTCACACTGGGTGAAGATGTGTTCTCACCCGCTTCCACTCGTCGGGGGGCAGGTGCCTGATCTGGTCTTGAGGGACGAGCTCCTTCAGGACCTTGGAGATGTTCTGGAAGTGGGTTTTGTCGTCGTCGAACTTCACCTTGTAGATCAGAGCCGCCAGCTGGTGCACCTCCTCCTTCGGACACTTGTGGTAGCCGCGCAGATACTTGGGCAGCTCCTGTGGTATTTTTATTTGTGCGGGACCAAGATTATAACGAACAACATGCAGAAATAGCCTGCGGAGCTGCAAACAGCGAGGGAAGCCTGCTCACCTGGTAGTAGTGGAAGATGGAGTCAGCCATGGAGTCTTTTCCCGGCACGGTGTTGGTCCACAGCTTCTTCATGAAGAACACCTGATAGGTCAGTGAAGGCGCCGCGCCTGCGCACACGCAAACAAAAAAACACACGGGTCCTTAACGGGAGGATGCAAGAGACACAACCGTTGACGTTTAAGCGTGACGCGTCCTCCGCACCGTCCTTCGCGGTTCTGGCTTTCTTGATCCAGTCGGTCAGGTGCCTCACGAAGTCGAAGAAGAAGTCGCCGTCGGGGACGCTGATGACCTGAAAAAAAAAAACAGAATCACGCCGTCACGTCCCACCGGTTGCTGAACAGAGGTTCACTGGAAACCAAACAGGATGAGGCCACACGGCCGTCTTCACCTTGTCGGTGATCTTCACGAAGAGGCTGAAGCCTTCGGAGGACTTGAGCAGGAGGCGTCCTGAGATGTTGTGACAGAAGTCTTTGGCCTTGGTGCTCGACTCCACTTCGAACACCTGCCGGCGCAGAAAGAGCCGCTTATACGTCGACCACTTTACCGTTCGTTTTATTCTTTAATGGGTTTTGTTGCGTCATTCTACTGGTTTTCATGTCTGTTTTTTTTTTCTTATTGTAAAGCCCATTGTGCTGAATTTATTAGGTGAAGATTACTATCAGTATCCGATACCATTGACAACCTTACAGGTTCTGCTATTTAAATGAAGTGCATTGTTTTTTTAGGCCGTCACCGACCTCGTCCGAGTCATCGGGGAAGTAAACTTTGTGAAAGATCTGAGTGGTCTTGTGCTGGATGGCCTCCACCTCCACCAGGTGAGGAGGGTATTTTCTCGATCCATTTCTGCAACAAAACAACGGCGGGCGTGAGAAGCGACGAACGGACGAGGGAGCTCGAAGCGAACGGTAAAGGGAGAAAGCCGGCGGCACCGTAAGGCTTTCTGGAGCCGCTGCATGCAGTCCGCAGCCAGCTGGTGGTGCTTTTTGGCCTGGAGGAACTTCTGGACGTGAGGCAGGAGGGTGTTACTGGGAGGGAACAAACCAGTGCAAAGCCACAGCAGCTCCCAGCCCTTCTCCTCACTGTTCCTACACACACAAGATATAACAAACATCACTTCTTATAGCGTTAAAACAAAATGTTGACCACCGTGCAGCTGAACACTTTCCATCTCTGCAGAGTGTGTGTGTGCGAGTGTGTGAGCGCTCCAGACTCACTTGATGTGATTGTCGGTCAGCTGTTTGAGAATCTGACAGAAGATTTCGTCCTTGAGCGGCTCGGCCTTCAGGGCTCCTTCGAAGATCTGGTCGGTGAGCTCGTTGACGGAGCGCACCCGCTTGGACGGGTAGTCGCCCATGTACTTCATGACGGGTGGAGCCGCGGTCAAGGACATCCACCGACCACACAACAGGCAGGTGTCTGACTTGTTGGCCCTCTTGTGAAAGTGTGTGTGTGTATGAATATCTCCCTACATGCTTTGCGGGAGGGTTAGAACAGTTTGAATCTACTTTTCTTTGTGATTTTCAAGCTGAAACACTCAGTTGATTAATGGTTATTCACAGAAAAAGTATATTTGTCTACCTATGTCTACAAATTATTAGCCTGTGTTAATAATGTGAATTTTGTGGTATGATTCCACCTATTGTGGCCAAAATAAAGGAAATAAGGAACTCATCGTGCCAAAACATCCCTAAATAGTAAATGTCAACTTTGAAAAGTTGATAATATACTCATTAAAAACATTTAACACAATAGTAACAGCTGATTCAATGTCCAGATAGGTCGGTTTAATCATTACTTGTGTCCAGAGTCGCCAGAGACAGAAGAACATCTGGACTAAAGGATATCTACGAAGGCCAGTACGGCCTCCTGGGAGAGCTCCTCGTGAGCCAGCACCTTCTTCAGCAGCGGCTGCTTGAGAGGCTCCCTGCTGCAGCTCCACAGACGGTCCTTCCCTCGGCTCTTGGAGATCATCACCCTGCTCAGGGTGCTCTTGGGAGGAGGCCTGGCGACACGAGGGAGGGGGGGAAGGGTCAGATGTGACGGGAGCGCCCGCTCGGCGTGAAAAAGGATCGGGAGGCCCCACCTGAAGTAGTCGTAGGAGAACTCCTCCAGCGAGTAGGCCTTAGTTTTGTCCTCCACGCCCGAGACACCCGTGTGGGACAAGCCGATGGATTCTCGCCTCTGATCCGGAGTCATAGTCACGAGGGCCTGAGACGGAGGAGAAGCAAAAAGAAATAGGATTTAGGCTCCTCACATCGGAGGGGGGGGGATCCAAGTCAACGGCTGTTTGTTTGAGCTTCCTATGACAGTGTGACGCATGGAGGCTGGAGGCAGGTGGAAACCAGCTGGCGCCCGGCAGCGGCTCTCCGAAGCTCGGGGATTAGGCCGGCCGCTTCTCTCGGCCCACACAAGGATTCCGCTCACCACTATGTCGTACTGCGGCCTGGTGATGGTGGGCACCACGTAGACGCAGTCGGCGGGGAAGTCGCCCCTCTGCTTGGTCCTGTCGTTGATGCCGTGAGCCCAGCCGGAGTTCATCACGTGCTCTCCGTCGTGTTCGTCCAGGATGATCAGATCCCCCTTGGAGAAGCTCAAGAATGTGGAGTCTACCCCTGCTTTGAAGTAAAAAGATAGATTTGATATATACACACTATACACAATGTTTTTACCTACAAAACCTCAGTGAATCTTACCAGGGTTGGAACAGTCCAACAGTCCCACCACGTACTTGGACCTCTTCCTCAGACCTTCGAGGAAGGCGACCACCAGGTCCCGGATGTCCTCCGCGTTGTTGGAGGTGAACGTGTACTCGTCTGCTTTGATGGTGGCCAAAGTGAAGCTCTGACCCTGAAGTTTCCCCCCTCTGAAAGATGAACGTTTACGTAATAAGGCCGGTGCGCTGCGTTTAAAGGGGCTCTATGAGCATAAATAGAATATTAAAAGCCAGCCTGGAGCATCATTTCAGGGTAATACCACATACTGCATGTGTTCCTTTAATCATGGGACTTTTGCCGTTATAAACCCATAGTTATGTCAGTAAGTTCAGAGTTGGGATTTGTGATCTTCTTCCAACACCGCAGGTGAAAATGTAGCTTTAATTCAGACAAATGATGCCACGTAATGTCATTTCGACGTTCCAAAGTCATCTTACCTGCTGCTGGACACGGCAGTGATCTCTGGGAACGAGAGCTCCAGAAGGACCTGCTCCTGTTCGTCCACGAAATAAACCCCAGTCCAGTTCACTGCCACGATCACGTCGTTCTTTGGCAGACTGGGTCCTGCGGGGGAGAGAGACAAACGGTACCATATCCATAAAATAAAACAACCACGTACAGATATACCTAGTAGGCAAAACATGCGATAAAACACGGCACACCGACCTGAGAACTTGAAGGCCTCGTAGAAGCGCGAGAAGAGCAAAGGCCACTTCAGACGAGCAAAATCCACCACGTCCTCCTTCACCTTCTGGGAGGTCAGCCTCCTTCTGGAGTGGAACCCCTGCGCGCGCGTTCACAATAAGTCGCTGCGAAAAACAACCAGTCGTTGCCCAGGTGGGTCTGCGTCTGTGTGTCCGGATACCTTTTTGTGGGCGTTGGTGATGAGCTGAGCCCACTTGTCTGCGGTCTTGGCGGCGGTGACCTCTCTGTCGGGGATGTAGGAGGGGACGAGGGTGAGGAGGCGATCCTGCAGGAGCTCAGAGCCGTAGTCCACGTAGTACTGCTGGGAGGCCAGCTCCGCCAGGTCCTCCTCCTGCGGGGACGGACACGGCGCCAAGAGACGATCGCGAGAAGACAAAGACATGAAACGTCTGACAGAGGAAATGACTGTTCTTCTGCAGCTCTGCGAGATGAGAGGAGACAACTGATTCCTTTATTCAATAGGTTAAAAATAATCATATTAATTGTAGGATTGTCACATTGTCCGGGTCTCCTTTGGAGACAAAGCGGCTCACCCTCTCACAACGGTACTCTCCAAATTTCACCCCTCGGACGATCTGCTGGTAAATGAGGTTGGTGGCGACGTAGTCCTCGGCGGGGTTGTGCCAGGGCGTGAAGATCTCCTTCCTGAAGAACAGCCTCCAGGGGGCGTTCCTCTCCTGGGCGCCCTGCTCCTTGGCGTACTGCTCGCACTGGGAGACGGCGTCCATGACGTGGTCGCTCCCGCTGCCCAGAGACGACACCTGATGCGAAGCACGTGAGCAAATAAATCCCGGGAGCCTTCGAGTCGGCCGTCCTCTCTCATTTTTGATAAACGACTTCTGTGTCGTATCTGAGAACATCTGCCTCTCATCTGAGGGGACAACGTGGACCATATTATAAAAATCTGCCTAAATATCTGCCAGCCCCATTTTCAGCTTTGTGACTGTGTATGTCTCAGCTGATCCTAGTCCAACCTCCTGGTCCAACCTCCTGGTCCAACCTCCTGGTCCAACCTCCTGGTCCAACCTCCTGGTCCAACCTCCTGGTCGAACCTTCCGGTCTAACCTCCCGGTCCAACGTTCCGGTCTCACCTTGTCAAACAGGGCGATGTACAGCGAGAAGCCGAAGCGGTCTCTCAGGTTGATCTTGTCGGCCAGAGCGTTGCAGAGCTCACTGGCGCTGGTGGCCGAGTCCGCCAGGAGAGTCTTGGTGGTGCCGTCCATGAACGTTACTGGAAGCATGATGGGCTTCTTAGATTTGGTGGCCTGAACGGAGGAAGAAAGATGGGGCTCAATGTAATATAATTTAATAACAAAATTCAATGCTTTCTAGTTACTTTTCAGGACCTTCCCAAAGTGAGCAGCCAACGTAACGCATTGTTCTTTAAATGACGTTCCGTACCTGTAACTCCAACCAAGATGGCGGCTGGGTCCTCGTGCGGTTGACAAACGTCCTCCTCAGCCTTTCCTCACAGTACGGAGCGTAACCAGGGGGACCGTTGATTAAAAATGTCCGTAGATACTGACAACACGGGGATAGAAAGCAAAGTCGTAAAAAGCCGGATGAGATGTTTGTTCCGCCGTACAGTATTTCTCTTCCACTAGGCTCGATTCAGCTTGAAAGTGAGGCGGTTTACTTTGACAAACTTCTCGGAGGGGGCGAAGCAGCCCACGCAGAGGGACAGCAGGATCCACCCGCGGGCGTGGCTGCTCTTGGACGGATTCTGCGTGAGCTGTTTGCAGATCTGACAGTAGACCTCGTCCCTGAGTCAGAGAAACAACAGCTGGACTAAACCTCAGAAGCAAAAGATGGAATAACCGCTTGATTCAGAACAAAATGCCGCGAGAATATCTCCTCGCTGATGGTCTTGTCTTCTCTTATGTAGGATGCAGGTATTCAACGGAGTTTGGCAACCAGTCAAAAGTTCCCTCGGAGGATTCGTCACCTGAGGGCCGGCCGCAGTATCCCGTTGCCGATGATGAAGTGCAGTTTCTCCAGGTTGGAGGTGGGTCGGTCCTCCAGCATGCTGTTCCCCTGGAGACCGTAGTCCACCTCCGTCAGCCGCCGGGTCACCTGGCGCCGACCGATAGAAAGAATAAAGCCCTTCAACAATTAACAACCGTTTAAATGAACCGGTGTCGTGCCCATGCTCTTTTGCACAGCGACACAAATGGACACACGAGAACAAGCAAGAAAGGATAAATATCTAAATATTTGTAGTGATTGCGAAAGCTGCCGTTGGTCGGCGCCTCACCTCCTCCGCGATCTTGGTTTTCCTCTTCAGGGTGAGCGACACCAGCTTGTGCCTCACGCTGTTCCTCTTCTGGGCGTCCGCGGAGCTGTTCTGTGGACACAAACCGGGTCACCGTCAGTCACGCCTCCTAAAAAAACAAAAAAAAACAACGTCCCCCCCCAGGGGCCCTCCTTCCCCGTCTCACCTCCCCCTCCACCTGCAGCTCCTGCAGCTCCCTCTTGTACGTCCTCTTGCCGAGCGTTTCGTAGATCTTCGTCATGACGGGAATCTTTTCGCTGCCGTCGGTGATGACCATCTGGCACTTGGGCTCCGGCAGGTCCCCCATGAACCGCAGCACGGTGATCCAAACCGCCAACGCAGCCTGGAGGACACGGCAGGACGTTTAAAAAAAATCTGCCCGCCAGGCGAGCGAATCTCCAGACCCGAAACACGTTTGGGCGTCGATCTCGCTCTCACCAGCTGGTCTCCTTCGTCCTCGTGGAAGAGCAGAGGTTGTTTGAGGGGTCGTCGGATGTAGGTGGGAGTGGAGACGCCCTGGAAGTAGGTGGCCGCAAACTTGGAGAACTTGTACTCGGACAAATCCTCGTCTTCCTCCTCCGGCAACGGCATGGCTTCGTTCATAACTTCCTCCTCGGCCTCCTCGCCGTCAGGCGTGTTCTCCAAATCCTGAGTGAACAACATTATTAGCATCCTAGTAATGCACATGGTGGCTACACACAGTGTACATATGTATACATAACTACATGTGTAAATGTAATATCACTTTCCTTTTTATTCGCTTCCTTAAGTGGTACTTTTAATATACTTACGTCATATTTGCTGCCAATATTATTCCAGGAAAATGTGACTATTTTTTTTTAAATATTTTCTGTGTAGCGAGAAGTTTTGGTGGAGTTGTATAAAGATAATAAAGCTTAACCTCAGTTATTAGGACATCATATGACCTTGATAATTATGTCATTAACGTATCCTCCTGTATATGGAATTTCCTTTTTTGTTGTTGGAGGCCTAAAAGTCCCAATTTTTAATTCTGATGCCTAAATATCAGAAGATTAAAAGAAAACGTATTCCTCCATGAAAACGTTATTCTAATTATGGTTTGAAAGCATTACACATTTTAACCGTAGTTATTTCTAGGACAACAAACGGATCGACCCGTACGTACCTCGAAGCCGGCCGGCGCCCGCCCGTCCTGGTTAGGCAGCGGCCCGGCGCTCCCCAGGAAGCCGAACATGCGGTCGACCATGTCGGAGTGATTCACGGGCTGCTCCTTCTCCCTCTCCATCTGCTGCAGCATCTCCTTCTTCCTCCTCGACTCCTCCTTCTCCTCGCGGTCCCTCTCCTCCTGCCGCTGGTCCAGCATGACCAGCCTCTCCTGGTGCTTCCTCTCGGCCTCGGCCTTGGCCCGCCGCGCCGTCATCTGGTATCGCAGCTGCTCCTCCTCGGCCAGGCGCTGGCGCTCCGCCTCCAGGCGATGCCGCCGCTGCGAGGGGGAAGAGGGTCCACAGAGAGAGAGCTGGAGCAGAGGAGCTGAAGGTGGATGTTACAGGCGGAGACGGACGACCGACTGAAAAGATTATGGACTTTGAACTCTAAATCGGGTGACATGACGGCGCCTCCATCCACTTAACTTCTTCCTGGTCGGGTGACTGGAACTGCAGATAATTTATCAGGCTCATAACAAACTGAGATTAAACAAACGTTTACAAAACAATTAATTTATTTCAACATTATCTTTCAGAACAGGAATAGAATTTGCAAGAATGGGCGGAACAGCAAAGCAATTTTTCTTTTTAAAATCATTCTTAAAAAAATGACGGATTTAGAAAATAAAATATAAAAACAGGTTTTTTTCTTAACATTAGCAAGTCCGTGTTGTTTGGATGCACTTTGTTTTAAAGGCGCCAGTGTGTATCAAACAAAGCACGGATGGCCCAACAGTCAAAGACACTTTCCAAAAAAGACAATCAGATATGTGAAAGGAGGCCGTGTCTGAGCTGTGTCTGACTGCACATCTGATTCACAGCAAAAACAACAACAACAACAACACATAAGCAAACTCTCAAAAGCCAAAATGAGCCAAAACAAATCTGGGAAATGATATCCCGCCACGTTATTCCTCACGTCTGCCCTCAACACCAGCGGCCCGCCCTCCCCGGCACGTTGACCACGTGGTACAAGTAGCAGTAGTAGACGTAAGGACTGTTTACCTCTGCCCTGAGCCTCTGGCAGAGGCGCCTGGCGATCATGCCCCTGGTGTGGGCCTGAAGCGTCAGCACGGCGCCGAGGCGTCGCCAGAACGCCTGCCGGACGAGGAAGCCGCGGCAGCGGGCCTGGATGAGGGTGACGCGGCGGCGCGTGGTGCGGTAGCTGCGGAAGTGCTTCCTCGACCGGTAGACGGCCTGCAGGCGCAAGAAGCCGGACTGCATCTGAGAGGGGAGGAGGGGGAAGGAGGGAAGGAGGGAGGGAGGCGGCGTGAGTCCCGGCGGGTCGGGATTTCCTCAACCAGAAAGGGACATGTTGAAGGCGTGGAGGACTCACAGTTCTGTAATTCCTCCTGCAGAGAAAACCCCTCCACACCTTCTGCAGGAAAGTCACAGCCCTCCTCAGCCTGAGGAAGTGGTTCCTACCGCGGGAGACGGAGAGAAGGTTTTAAACCAGACAGGGGAGGACTGCGAGGAAAAACGTTTACTCAAACACTACTTTTATTATTCACAATCTGTTCGGTACTCTGTGTATCTTCAGATGCTTCAATGTTTTGGGGGAATATATATTATTTAAAAGGAAAAGAGGGGACATTTTAATGAATAACAAGTACTATATATATATACACACACACACACACGTGTATTATTTTTTGCGTTCACCTGTCGATAAGCCCCCGCACGGCCTTCTGGATGACGATGACCTTGTCGGTGATGCCCGTGTCCCTCTCGATCTCCAGCTGCATGTCGTGATGGTCCTGAGGAGACAAGCGGAGACAAGTAAAGACAACAGCCTGATGCCATCAGGGACCCGGGAGTCAAATTTGATGGCAACACATTTGCTTCATCCAACAGTGACAATCATCTTTTTTAAAGATGTGTTTCTGGGATGAAGCCAAACCAAAAACAGGTTAAACGAGCTTATTGTTTCGATTTGTTTATTGGATTAGATGACAAAACTAAAATATATAATATTGCAGTTTTTTCATTCATTTGCCTCCTTTTCAACCACAAAGCGAGAGCCCTGATGGGGACGGAGAGTCGAGATGCTGCACTCGAGCCGCCACAACTTTTACACACAAAAACAAAACAAAAAACAAAAACAACAACAACAACCTTTAGGAAGATCTTGGTCTTTCCGATCTGCCAGTCATCGTAGTTCCCAAGCCGGGCCAGCACGATCTTCTGGCAGGTCCCTCGCAGGTCGTCCTGGAAAGACACAGAACGGCGTCAGAGTGACAACTCCTGGACAGGACATCCTTTATTAGACTTTTTTAAAGCGTCATATAAATGAATATGACGCTGGTATTTTCTGCATCAGAAGGAGATTAGACAGCTATTCTACAACAGATGTTCATCCAACAACTGGTAAACTGATTCTAACAGTACAACTGTACTGCAGTAAAGGTAATTTTAAAAAAAATATAAAGTGGTTAGCATGGCTTTGCATAAAGACCGGAGGCATCTGGAAAAAGCTAACCTGGCCTTCCCCAAAGTGCCGTCAATAAACCAGCGACTTGTTGGGTCGACAGGTGGCCGTACGGACCACGCAAAGCTCACAGGAGATGTTTTTCTCATCCTCTACGTGCCGAGCCAACTGTTTCCTGACTCGGGTTATTACAGGCGCTGCGTTGCCCACCTGTATGTGAGCGGGCTTGACGCCAGGCATGAGGACTCGGTAACGGTCCACGAACTCCCCGAAGGTGTACCGGATGGGATAGCCGGCGCGCCGTATTCTGATGGTCTCCATCATGCCGGAGTATCGCAGCTGACGGATACACAGCTCCCTGTCAAATAACTGAGGAACAAACAGAAACAGAAGAGCAGAGATTTCAACAGCATCAGAAATTCAGAGGATGAATCTTCAAAGTGAATATAAAGCTACAATCAGCAGCCAATTAGCTTAATTGACCTTTTTCCAATCAGACAACAAGTCACATAGAGACATTCTACGTTACAGGCTTCCTTATATATTGCTTGGTAGGTCATATTTAACATTTCTGGTACGCAAAATCACAAACCTAACCCTCTCGCATAAACTCACCATTGGTTTTTTGAGCTCGTTGGGTTTTATGCAGCGGACGAAGAAGGGCTGGCACACGCTGAGCGTCCTCATCAGCATCTCCAGGGAACGCTTGAACTGACTGCTCAGAGTCGGAGAGCGTTTCCTCGTCTCAGCACCCTGCAAGAAGTTAAGCTATCTGTTTTTTTTTAACCACAAATAAATGTTAAAAAAGATTCTTTACTTCCATAAATAAACTAGAAACGCTGCCCCCAACCGGTCACTGTGCAGTCAAAAATGTATAAACTTGTATAAAAGAGATATATATGGTTCACCAGATTGTGATGCATGTGAGGCTACAGTGACCTTGACCTTTAACCTCCGAAATAAAATCAGTTCAAAGCTACTTGCCTAACTATTTAGAGTGTTTTTTATGCCCCGTTCCACCAACTGAACCTCGTTAATGGACTTTGAAACGGTCGTTTTCCTCCGTTACCGGTTTAATTTGACCACTGACACGTGAAGCATCACTCGTCTGTCTTGGTGCTCAGCGAAATCCGTTCATCACGTCTCTCCTTTAATTTGGCCATGGTCGCCGTTTTTAGAGATAATCCAGATTGATGTCATTTATGTGACATCTTTTTAATTGCTTTGCAGCGTGTCAATAAACCCCAGACCCTTTCTAAACACAGAGAGAACACGCGAGGCTCGCGCACAGACGTACAACTGAACAAACCGACGAAACAGGAAACGAGACGGAACCTCCGACAGCCGCCTTCACTGCGACTCAAAGCAGAACACACGCTAAGTTTGAAAAGCCCCTCAGATATTCCCGTCAAAAAGAAATAACTGCTTTCTGAAACTGTCGTATTTTGTGTGCGTCTGTGTGTGTTTGCCGCAGGGTTATTACGTTTTTATCAAATAAACACGTTCCTACCCGGTTGCTGCGACAACAACCAAAAAACGAGAGCTTAAAAAAGGAACAAAGTCGAGTCTCTTTTTCTACTCATTTTACACGAAGGCTTTTCGTGAGTGACTGACCCCGTGTGCCTAAAGGCCGTGGATTACCTTGGGAGCAGGCGTGCTGGGCTGCTGATAGCCACACAGAAACTGATGTACACACAGAGAGGAGAGAGAAGAAAGAGAAGAGGGGGGGGGCGTAACATTATTAAAGAAAACCGTGAGCAGAAAGATATTAGTACACCGTCACAAGTGTTGATGCGGGCGAACACACACACGGGGAGCGGCTGTCGCAGCGGTCGGCTCACCATGGCCACGTCCGCCTGGAAGATCTGCTTGATGAACTTGTTCCTGGACGAGTGGACGAGCTGGATGATGTCGGTGTGGAGGCTGTCTCGGTTTTTCTCCAGGAAGCCTGGAGGGGGGGAGAAATGATTGTGTCATAAGAAAAAAGGATTCAGTAAAATGGTATTATCATCATCATCATCAGGAAAATACACTCATAAATATGAACAAATAAAAACTATTAGATTAAGATTACTCATTCATTCATGGAAAAGAAGATGGAAACATGACAAACAATTCCCAAAATAAAAGATCTTTCAAAACGGTTGTTAGACATGGAGGAAAAAATACAATATTTATGTTTTAAAGTCCCATAGAAAAGAAAACATTATACATTTTATAGCATTTGTCCGTATTTGTGTGTTTGTCTCTTCTCGGATTTGTTCAGGTCGAGCACATTTGGGATACTTTGGGAGACAAACAAGAAAAGAGCAAAAATTTTATTTAAAAAAAAGGGGGCACAATACTAGCAACAGACCGCACCCCTGGTTTCATAGTTCACCACGCCAGCAAAGTGTTGGATGCCAAACTGGGTGGCGTAGCTGTTTTTAGGCGGCACGTAGTTGCAGTTGAGCTTGTGCTGCGAGTTCAGCTTGTAGAGCATCGTAGCGTCGGTTCCCTTAAAAAAAAAAACAGGCTCATCAACTCAACGATTCCAATAAACAGGTAAAAGAGGCGGAAAATGTGAAGCCGGCGTTTGCACCTTGGGGAACTTGCTCTCCTCGTCGATGAGGGAGATGATGTTCATGGGTTTGTTGGCGATCATGTCCAGCGCGTCCTGGTTGTCCGTGAACTCGATGTGCTGCCAGCTGATGTCCTCCAGGTTGTACTCCTCCTGCTCCAGCTTGAAGACGTGGCGCACGAAGAACTGCTGCAGGTTCTCGTTGGCGAAGTTGATGCACAGCTGTTCGAAACTGCGGATGAAGAGGAAGGGCGGCGTTCAGACCCGTGGGAAACCAACGGCGACGCAAACGAGACGTTAGGAGGTACTTCGGCACCTGTTGAGGACGAAGTTCTCGAAGCCGAAGATGTCCAGCAACCCGATCGACCGGCGCATGACGTTGCTCTCGCAGGAAGGCGGTCTGTAAATGGCGGCGTTGATCTTGTCCACGATCCAGATGAACAGCCGCCCGTAGATCCCCTGTGAGAAGAACAAGAGGGTTTCATAGGCTTGTTTTCACTACGACCCTGCAGATCTTGCACATCTACACATTCACGTTTTGTCCGGCACCTTGACGAAGGCGTCTCTGACGTCCAGGCCTTGATCCACGCTGAGAGGCGTGGCGACGCTTTCGCCGCGGGTGATCAGGGTCCGCGTGGTCAAACACACCATCACGTCCTTCGGGTCCACCTGCGGCAGAGCACCGTGCTCACTTTAAAGCTTAGACACTCACACATAGACGTGTGTAACCCTGAGCCTTTTTCCAATGCGCGGCCGTCTACTTTCACACACCTCCATGAGCGAAGCGGCGGTAATCAGGTCGGGAGACCTCACGACCACGCAGGCGTCCAGGTTGTCGTACGTGCGAGCTGAGGAAAACCCCGAAAGATCAGCGCCTGCGTCGCCCGCTGCGTTCCGACGCGCACGCAACGTGTGAACACGGCGCTCCAAACGCCTCTCAATCATTTCTCCGGTGGGGGGAAAAAAAGAGTGAACGCGCCGCTCATCTCACCCTCGAAGCGCAGGTTGCCCATGTGCAGGATGGCTGCCAGCAGTTTGGATATCTCCCAGTTCTCCGTCTCCGTGAACATGAGGACCTTCATGGCCGACAGGATGCTGGAGTAGTCGCTCAGGTCGTCTCGACCGTCACACGCCGTGCACTTACCCTGACGGGTAAAATAGATGGGTTTTTTTTTTACTAGTGGAAAAACTTGCTGCACGGGAAGTCGTCTTAGTTTCCATGAGTACTTTGCTCACGCGTTTTCATATATGTAGCGACTAAGCTGCGGACTCACCATGGTCAGGTAGGAGTAGTCCGTGGCGAGGCCAAGGCCCAGCTTGGCCTTCATCTCCGGGGCCATCCCCTTCAGCATGCAGTAAAACACGTGGTAGTTCCTCTCATCCGGAGCCTGGAGGAGAACAGAGAGAGTCAGAAAAGGAGACAGAAGTCAAGAGGGGAAGCCCTCAAAGTCTCGCGGTGTCTCTCTCTCTCTCTCTCTCACCTGTCGACACACGCGCGACTTCTCCAGCAGGTACTGCTCTATCTTGGCCCCTTCGATCGCCCCCCGCTTGTTGAAGTGGATGTCGACGTACTTCCCGAAGCGACTGGAGTTGTCGTTGCGGATGGTCTTGGCGTTGCCGAAGGCTGAGCGGATCGACGAGCCGCACGGGGAGGCGGGGGGGGCGGGGGTGGGGGGGGAGAGCCGGCATTAATACGAACTGATGCTGGAGGTCATCGTTTCCCACACAACCCGAAAACGTGCACGTTGCCTTGTGAGCGTAAAAAAAAAAAAAAGAAAAAACACAGCGACCTTCTGACCTTCCAGGATGGGCGTGGCCTCCAACACCTGCTGCTCGATCCACGAGTGCTGTCCGCTGATGGCGGCGAGGAACTGCAGGATCAGCTTCGTGCTCTCCGTCTTCCCGGCGCCGGACTCTCCGCTGTCACACAGCGAACGCGCTCGTTCAACACTGGCACGTTGTTTGGGATGCTTCTTTGCTGGAGTATTAGATTTAATCTAATGGCTTTACGGGAAATAATGAGCATCTGTGGAGCCTGCTCATTATGACTCTTTTACAAACGTAGGGTTAACAAATCACTATTTCAGAGATGATCATGAGACAGACTACTTTTGGGCCCAGAGATTATTTCAACCTTTGGACGGATGCAGGTAGTTTCCCCCCTTTATCCACTAAAACGCGCTAAACTAAGATAATGGGCTTCAGGAGGTTATCAACAGTAAATGTATTTAGTTTACAAGTAATATTATCCTGAATAAGATGCAGGAATTGACCATCGATGAATGACAAATTTTTAGTCAAATAAATATATATCTTTTCCTTTAATGGAGAAACTAAACATCCATTTTAATGTAATTTAACACCATTTGAACCAAGAACACTTCAGTAGTTTTTATACTAATAACACTTTCAGAACTTTTATATTAATATTACGTGTTTCAGTTCGCACACCTGATGATGCAACACTGGTCCTTGTTGTTCCGCTGCATGTTGAAGTAACAGTTGTCCGCTATGGCGAATATGTGCGGCGGCAACTCGCCTATCTTCCTGTTGGTGTAGAGGCGGATCTGGTCCGGCGTGTAGATGGGCAGCAGCTGGTAAGGATTGGCTGCAACCAGGATCGAGCCCGTATACGTCTGTCGGAACCCAAGAAAACACAGGAGCATTTGTTTATGTACGAATTTACACACATCGCACATCTCAGAGGGAGAATGTCCAAATTTATCGAAAGGGTGTCACCGCGTAAACACTCCCGTTCGCCCACAATGTTTTGCACCCGGAAGCAATTTGTCTCTATTTTTCCCATTTAATTGCATGCATCCCCGTTGCAAAGCGTGTTGCCTTTGCACCGAGAACGCAGTGAAGACTGTGGGAACGGAAGGGACGTTTCAAGCCAAAAACACAACCTGCTTTCCAAAGTGAAGAGATCAAATAAATGTAAGTAATATTATGGACTGTAGCCGGAGGAAAACTACTTATTAAATGACGAAGCAGGCAGTTTTCCAGCGGAGGAAAGTCTCGGCAGGCAGTCATCATTTCACTTCATGTGGCATTTAGCGCTGCTCTGGGAAGTAAGGAGGTTTGCTTGCTTTGCTTTACAGAATTCAAAGTTTGTGAGCACACAAGCAAGAATGAAAGTCGGTTAAGAAAACAAGCACAAGGTTGCACAGAAACACACGCAGACCGAGAAAAGCCCAAAGATTTCGCCTCTTTAAAAAAGCCTGATCGACCTTCTCGTGCACCTACACCATCACATGGTAGCGGTGCGCTAACGGTTCCCGCGGCCTAAACTCAACACAAAGAAGAAGCGGCAGAGATCATTAGAGCAGTGCCGGCCCGAGCCTCTTGGGGGCCCTAAGCAGAATTTTATATGGGGCCCCCCTCCCACCACGCACAGTCACCTGTGCTAGAAGATTATTGGCACAAATGTCACGCTATACTGTTTTAGCAAAAATTATAAACGAATACAGTGAGGTTATAATACAAAACTAGGGCTGCTTGCAGGGGGCCCCAAGCAGACGCTTAGTTCTCTTATGCCTTGGGCCGGCCCTGCATTAGAGTAACGCCGCAGCTGCATGTTAAAGGTAGAAAACATAGACATGGAAATACGTTAGAGGCAGCAGGCGTCGCAGAGAGTTACAGAAAATGCTTCTACTTGGACTTCATACTCACCCTTCCACCACAATTTGTCTACATGGAGAGAGAGAGAGAGAGAGAACAGAACCACCGAAAGCTATTATACAACTAACTGGGGACACACAACACATTTCAACACGTTTTTTTTTTTTTTTTAGGAGCTTTTGGACGACTGAGCTGTTCAGCCCCAACTAATAAACGATATACGCATCGTAAACCTGTTTAAGCCCTTTAAGCCCTTTTTTTTTTAACAAAGCCCCCCCCGAGCAGGTGTGAGCGGCACGGCGCGTCACAGAGCACCTCAGTTCGGGCGAGAAGAAGCGAGAATCCCCCCCCTCGAGACGAGGGGGGGGTAACAAAAAGGGGCACTAACATATATGACGCGCTCGTTGTATCGGATCAGCAGGTTGCGGAGGATGCCGGCTTCGTTGAGGTCACCCAGGCGGATCATGTCCTCCACCCCGTGGATGGAGGTGGGGTGCATGGGCTTGATGTTGGCGGCGTTCTGGGGGGATATCGAGTGCTCCTGCGAGAGAGAGAGAGAGAGAGAAGAAGGAGCTTAGATGCCACTTTTTTTTTTTCAACCATTAAAATGAACTGACAACCGTTGGACTGAGTGACATATTCTGCTCAACATATTCTGACAACGGCGGTACAGAAAGACTCGCATCCGCTTCGACTCACCCGCCCTTCGTCATCCAGGACCTGGATCTGTCCAGAGTCACACAGTTTGACCACAGCTCCCACAGGGACGTCGAACTCTCGGCCCGTTTTGAGGTCCAGCCACACATAGTCCCCCTGGATGAAGAGAAAGGGCCATTTCGGTTGACGCAAATGAATTAATCTGGTTGAGGTGCTGGACAGTAAACACAGTAGGTCGAGAGAAAAAACTAAAAACGGTCAAAAACACACACAGAAAATAGAAGGATTCCTGACAGATGACCTTTAAAAACTTCTTCTGACCATGACAAAGGCCAGAGGCCATTGTATTTTATGCATCAGTCCATGTGGTTTTCTGTAGCAGTAACCACCACATAATTCATATATTCCACAAAACAAGTGGAAAGGTTTGTGAATGATGTTGAGAAAGCTTGTTTTAATGAAAAATAAGTTAAAAAATAACGCTGACTTTGGTGAAACAGTTAATTTGAGTAAAATGATGCATCGTATAGATTCATTTTAACCGTTTAAGTGGCACCCTGGATTAAATGGGACGTGCGAGGGAAGGTGTTCTGCAAATAGACACTCACAAACATGTACGACTACGAGAAACCAGGGACAACGTTTGACTTTTCTTCAGTCTGTTGACCCTCTGACATTTAGCTTAAATGATTAACATCCTCCCTTGTATAATTAATCCAGTATATTTTTATCTTAAACAGATTATGCCATTGCAAAAAAAATAAATTTCTTTATCAGGCGCCATCTAATCTTTTGTGGATATTATAATTGAACTTCTGCTTATCTGGGTTTAAAAAAAGCGTCACCCACACAAGGGCATCGAGATGTTTCCACCCAACGTGACTGACCTGCTGCAGAATGACCATGGTTCAGACTCGGGTCGGTGCCGGCGCATCAGAAGTCACCGCGTGCGGCCTCTGCGAAGGAGACGAGTCACAGGCGTCATCAGACGAGCCGCTCGCACAGAGTGAATCACGCCGCGTATACGTCACATGTCGAGTTCCGGCCACGCGGTTCTAGATGCACATTCGACGCAGCGTCTGTGGACTCCAGTAGGACAGAGGAGACCAGTGAAGGAAAGGAGGGAGGGGTTAAAGGGTCTGGTGGGGGATGTTAAAGCGCTTTATGGATTCCTGGGGCTAATCTCATTGCTTAAGTAGAAGCTCGTCATGACTGCTGAATCATTTTCTCCCCCCTCCGAGCAGTCTTTCCTTTCCTTATCCTCGCCGTGACGGAGCTGCAGCACGGCACCCGGCTCACCTCACAAAACAGTCAACTTCGGAGCGGTTAGTGGATGAAGACGAATCAGTTTGAAGGGGAATATTCGAATTTGAATGACCTTTGCCCTGCTAGTCCCTTGAAATGAATGCAAAAACACGTTGGCGGCATAAATAGCTTTGTGTGACCAAAATGAGTACAGACTGCATGCGAGGTAAAAGGGGATAAAGTGAACTAACGATCCATTAGGGATTCAATAAGTAGATTAACATTTAGTTGCACATTCTGTGTGACTCACCTCTAACGGGTGCAGGTTGTGCAGTTATTTCCTTTTTATAATGCAGGAAGTCCCAACGTGCTCGGCTTATGCAAAGACAGAACCGCAGGGGGCCGATCTGTTAATCCCAAACACAGACCTGTGCATCCGTGCTTTAAGAGTTCACCGTGTCCACGTTCTTGTACTTCACTTCAAGTGTTTCCGTTTCCTGCCGTTTTGTATTTTTACTCGCCTGTATTTATTTGACAGCATTGGTTACTTTGCAGATCGATTCAGCCCAGAAATGATTATGTTTTATTACGAGTTGAGTCAAATTAAGATGATTCAGTTCTGCACTTGGTTTTGGTGCTTTAACTACATTTTGATTCAATTCAATGATCTTTGGTTTGCAAGTTTGTAATGTGACGTTTACCATATTCAACGTATTTTTTTCCCTTTTGGTAATATTATTGGCCAATTGGCACTAAACAAAGTACAAGATCAAAGCAGAAGAGTAGAATACCTGAACGGTAAATAAAGCAATGCAACTGACTAATGTCCCACTGGAACGGCTCCAAATAATAAAAAAAAAAGAAAAAAAATCTTTTATTCGACTTCGGAGTTTGAAACATCCGCCGCCACAGATCACGTTAACCGGCTGTGGGCTTTTCAAGCAAAGGCCCAACAACATTCTCGCTAATGCCCCAGGTACTAATCTGCGTGTGTGGCCCATAATGCCTGCATGCGTGTTTACTGTGTGTGTGTCTGTGTGTGCGTGTTGTCACTCACATGGCAGGGATTCAGGGGCGCAGGCACAGAGAGGCATGCAGCGTTCATCGCTGACTGGGAACCTTTAATGGTTCCATGTTTCCCACCAGTTCTGGTGGTTCGGTCTGTGGAAAAACATTTCACAGGAGAAAAGAATGTAGGAGAATTCCGAGCAACTCAATTGGGTATCAAGAGTCACTTTGCGCTAATTGTTCTGTGCTTTCATTGCTCTACTATACTTCCCAGAGGGACGTATACTTCTAAGTCCATTAATCTGACGGCCACAGTTACAAATGGGATATCGACTCGCTTCACTTAAATCTTTGTCAGCAACATTAAGCAATAATTGAAAATATTTCCAGAAATGCTTTTTTTCTAAATCACATCTTGCTATTTATTCATATCTTGGTTTTGAGGCTTGTTTAAGGTTATTGTAATATCAGTATCGCATGACCCAGTTTTTCAGATTTTAGCTTTGTTATATTATATATGATCAGCTATATCATCTCCACTACGTGTATTCTTCACTCTGGTGACAGCAGAAAAAAAGGCAGGAGGAAAATAATCTGTTTTAAAAGGGAAAATAAATCATGTATTCAGCTGCTTCTCGTCCCCATATTTTAGTGGGGACAGAACATGTGGGATTGAATTAGTTTAGGGTTGTTCATTGAAGGTCTCTTTCTCTTGCTTCTAGTCACATTGATGTCATTATTTTACTGCGCTAAGCAATCAGGTTACTCATTCCATTTAATTCATCGTCTCACAGAGACAATTAAAACGTCGTCTTATCAGACTTGACGCAATCTCTACTGGAATCTGAATGGGATATGAAGAAAGCCTTCAAACTACATGCAGCGCGCGCGCGCGCACACAAACACACACACACACAGCATTATGTGTTGACTAGAAGGAGACAGAACGGCTCCTTTAAGCAGCACAGGCCAGAGAACAGTAAGAGGCTTTGGCCTAAAGCTACAGCAGAAGCACTGCGGCCTAAGCCCCCGGCCTCAACCCCTCCCCCCCCCTTCCGCAACCCGCTCACCTGCCCCCCCCCTCCCCCTTACCTCCAAACACACTCTGTAGATGTCCCCCCTCCTCAGATGTCTCACACCTGTGGCCCCCAGTGGGCAGTGGGGGAGGCGGTTGTGAAGTGAGGTGCAGGACTGGAGAAGCAGCTGAGTGATGAAGTCTGTCGTATCGGCTCCTAGATTTCTTCTTTCTTCTTTGTTGTAAAAAAAATTGTAATAAAATCCTTCTCCCGTTCTCGTCCTCTCCCGTTCCCTTGTGCCCCCCCACCCCTCCCGGTGGCTCGCCGGAGGTTCTAGTCCCGGTCTCGACGTCTGGGTCAGCGACGGGGCTCCGGACGCACTCGCGGCCCCTCGTTCATGGCTGCTGATCCTGATTAGCTGTGGGGGGGGGGGGGGGGGGGGGGGTGGGGTGGAGCCTGTGGGTGGTGGATGGAGGGGGGGGAAGGACCCAGGGCTCCACTTCCAGGTTGTTGCCACGTTCGAAGTGAACTGAAACAAAAAGGTAAATTCACAGGAGGCCAAAATGTGAATGACATTCCCGTCACGCTAAACAAAATGAAAGTTCCTTGTTGTGGCTTTAAATTAAATCAAATGATGACAAACACAGAAAAAGTTTTTTTCCCATTTTATTTCAAAGTCATGCCACAAGTTGACATTACATACAAAAGAAAGAAGTATAATTTCAGATTGCAGCTATATAAAATAACCACAGTGTAACCGAGAACCGAATTCCACAAACACGCATTGAAAAAACAAAACAAACAAAAAAAAAAGAACAACCCAAACAAAAGTAATAGAAAAGGGAAGCTCACGGTGAAAAGGAGACACGGACCAGCACACAGCACAGAACACACAGCACAGCTCTCTGAAGCCCAGCCATCAGTAAACATACCGCTTTGGAACGCGAGGATAAGTGTATATATAAAAGTAACAAGGTTATAAAATACTGATAAAAGATCCTTGTTAGAAAGACCGTAGCATCTCCTAGAAGTGTCACCATGCAGTAGGTATCCCAGTCTCCAGTTAATAAACATCAGCAGAAAAATACAAGAAGAATCACAAGCTCATTCCTCGAGTGGACGGCACCTCGGCCGCAGGTAAAAACGCCGACGAGGGCCGAACTCAACGCCGGGCCCGATGTCTCATGCAGCAGTTTCCAAGTGGACGAGGCCGTGAGATCCGAAGGCGAGCGGATCCTCAACCGCCGTCGCGGCGTTGCTGAGTAACGGAAAAAAGCCTTATAAAAAAAACGAAATAAAAAAACAAAAAAACAAAAAAATCTCTTTCTTCTACCCCATTCCTGTTCCCATGATACAAACGTCTCCCCTGTTCTTAGAAATGTTCCATCTCCATCTCTGGGAATAAGGAAGACGTTTAGCATACGGCTAAACTAAAACTCACGCGCGGTATTAAGGGGCTCGGAATAAAGGTAAACGAATCACTAGATTCCTGCTGATCGATAAGAGGTCGTGATCCGCTTCCTCTCGAAATAAATAAATGTTCGGAAATATTCTGTGTCGCATCCTTCAAAACATGGAAGCCATCAGAACAACGGACACGTTGCTGCTACTTTTATATGCATACTGCAGGTTACTGAATAGAAAATATTTTAAAAACTGGATACTGTTGTAACGCATGCAAGCCTTCTACTTCACACAGTATGTTTATCAAAGTAGCAACAGCAGATTAGTTTTCACTCAGAGAAACTAAGATGAATATATATATGTCACACACACATATGTATATATATTCTGTGATTTTAATGCTGCGAGCAGATTTAAAGCGCTTTTGCTACATGCACCGGCATTCTGGGGAAGTCAAGACGCTGTGAGCAGTTCATTCAACGGAGTTTTGTGTTCTTAAAACTCGCTTTGGCACGGCCGAGCAGAAAACACGTGTACGGAAAAAAACGATAAGCGTTACAGCGAATGTCCGAAAAAAATAAATAATCAAGGTCCACAACTCCAACCAAGCCTGGTTGGTCTAGAAGCTGGAGGGTTTGCACTATGTGTGTCTGTGTGTGTGTGTGTGTGTGTGTGTGTGTGTGTGTGTGTGGGGTTAACAGTGAAAGCCATAACACTTTTGGCAAAGAATCCCCGTCTGCAGAAGAGCGACGCAATGACAACCATCTCGAGACGAGGACACGGAATAAAATGCAAAATGGAATAAAAATGCAAAAAAAAAAAAAAAAAAAAGGGAAAAGTTCCCCTTTGATACATTTGTCACACAGTCACATGGCAAACGTCTTTACAAAAGCATCCTTTGTCCCAAACGCCGTTCGTCTTTTGGCACACGAGTTGGACAGGCGTTCACACTGAGCTCGACTCGGCCGTTATCCGGCTTCGCGCTCGTAATCGAATCGCGAGCGACGTGGCGACCGAAGCGCCAAAACACTCCCATCGGTCAAAGCTCGTCAGGTTGCATGTTGGACGTTACATTTCTGTGTCACATGTGTATAAAAACAATTAAAAAAAATACAAATAGGGGGAGCGGGGGGGAACAAAATAACAAGTGGTTGCTGCTGAAAACCTGTAAATGTAAAGTACAGTTTTAAGAGAAACTAGAGAAACGATTATAAAAGTCAGATTAGCGAGACAGACGGCAAATCGGGATGTTAAATGGGGGAAAAGTTGCATCCAATTGTAGCAAGCAAAGTCTAACTCTTTAGTTCCCGTAAGCGTGTCCCTCGTTATTGTTCTTTCGTACAAAACTGAAAATTTGAACTATTTTGAAAGAATTTTCAGAATCCCTCAAGACTCTTCGACGACGCACCATTTTCCCAGTTTGAAAATTACATATTGTGCATTAATTACATAACTTTAAAGTCTGGCCACATTGTGAAAAAACGTTTCCACCAGAACGCGTGCGTGTCTGGATGAGGAAGCAGCTGCTCACCAGAGGAAACACAAAAAAAAAAGCCAGTTTCACGAGCGGGTCTTTGAGCCTTTTAACCAAAGTTTAACCAAATCCAAGTAGCCGCCTCCACAATTGGCACCAACAATCTCTGGCAATAACCCTTCGCCCCCCCCTCGTTTTCAAGCTAGAAATATTCACAGTTTGATGTTGCACATGTTCACACTAAGAAGCTGCAGGACAGCCGGCCTTTACCAGGCTCCAAAAACAATGTGAAAGAGCTGAGAGAAGATAAATAGCACCTAAATTTAAGTCAACAGCTGCTGCCAACGTCCACAGATGCTAGAGGCATTATGAATGCATCGCTGGATCACAAGACAATAACTGCATCAAACGCGCTGGTTTGATCCCACCGACATGAGGAGCAGTAGAGTAAGACATGCCGACCGCTCCAAACTAGCATTTCCAAGACTTTTGAGATAGAAAAGATATATATATATATACACATATATATATAGTAACAATTCAACAGTACAATACAAGGCCATGAACATATTGGAAAATAACCCATGCAAGACAAATTTACAAAGATGTTGTACACAAAAAGGTGTGCGGTCAATTAAATGCCATGTGTGACAGTTCAAGTAATGGAAAAAAAGGCGCTGAAAGAAAATCAGGAAAACAAACTCGATAGTTTGAGATCAGTCCGCTAACTGTTTGTCTTACATTCAAAAGGAAATGTCTTGATAATGATTGTAACACAGGTTTTTATTCCTATTGTAAAAAAGACAAGACTAAGACATGACAAAAGTCAATACAACGTGAAACGAAAGGTCTCCGCGGTGATATTCCGCAAAAACAAAAGAAACAAGTTGTGATTTTCTTTGAGGCTTCGGTCACAAAAAGCCACCGAGTCAAAAGGTGAAATTTGAACGGCCTCGTGATCAAGAAGTGTCACAGTTCATCACAAATAGATTCAACTGTACCAGTGTTGGTTCAATATGCCAAAGCCATCCGGAATCCTCCCGAAAGCCCTCGACGGTTCATCATCCCGTGTTGTTTTCCCGCTTTGGAGGCAAAGCCAGGATCAGGGGCGATGGCACGGCGCCGCTTGGCGGGACGCCTTCTCAGCTCGCCGCCCTCTTTCTTTCCTCCATTAAAGTCTCAATAAATAAATAAATAAATAAATAAATAAATAAATAAATAAAGTGCAAGGTGTGTGCTCCACTAAAGGGCTCCTTTCCTTTCAGTTCACACCTTTCCACCTCCACAGAAGTGTTTCCCCTCAGGAACGACGCGGGTTGAGAGATATACATTCACTCACCCTCAAGCACTCGGGGATACTTGCTCTGCCACACACGCACACATACACACACACACACACACACACACACACACACACACACACACACACGCATACGCTCTGTGCCCACCGCAGAAACACGGCTGCTGCCTCTTGGGGGAGGGAGGGGGGGTCAGGTGACATGAGTCTTAGGCACTGGCCAAAAGACTCGTGTCAGAGGAAGCGTCAGGCAGTGGTGTCGCCGTTAAGGGAGGATGTGGCACAGGGGGTGGTGGTTTGTAGCCAGACCGGACCGGACCAGGCCAGACCAGGCCAGGCCGGACCAGGCCCGACCGGACCAGGCCCGACCAGGCCAGGCCGGACCAGGCCAGACCAGGCCAGGCCAGGCCGGACCAGGCCCGACCGGACCAGGCCGGGGTGCGGCGGTCCGGGAGGGACAAAGAGAGCACAGGATCCTCTTTGGTCCCGTAAAGCACTTGATTATGTCAGGCTGAATCTTTGCACTCCGCTGGATTTGAGAAGACGCACACATGTGGAGGTCACAGAGGGAAGGGCGGCGCTATGAAACGCGCCGGTTGCTAAGCTACGACCGCAGAGACAAGAGAGCACAGGCAAATAGTCTACTTTTTTTCTTTTTTCTTCTTCTTTTTTAAGCCATGCAGTTTTGAGATCGTCCATAGCAACCGGCAGAACGTGTCTCGGGGCGTTTGTGATGGTTTTCGAAGATGGAAGACGGGAGGCAAGATTCCACACACGAGGCGCGCTCACAGAACAACGCGGGAAAAAAACTCGCAGTAAAGGGCGAGAGAGTAGCTGCTGTTGGCTTTCCTTGTAAAAATGCACAACAAAACGCGAGAGACTGCGCTGCGTGCTCTCCGAAGCGCTGGCAAACCGGTGGAGACAAGCGGTGTCTGTTTGGGGACGAATGGGTGGGACAATTATCCACAGATATAAAAGAGTATACGTTACGTTAATATATCGGAAATAGAGATGAAAGCCACGAGGAAGGAGCGAGGACGGGAACGGAGGCTGTGCTAGCACTGAGGACAGCTGATGGAGGAGAGTATTTAACACCATCCGTCCTCAAGGTGGAGGAGAGGGCGGACTCGACCTTAAGGCAATGCATAGCCCTTGGAAACATTGGCACATGCATGGAGAGTGAGTGGCGTGTCTTTGTCGGAACTCAGGTGGAATATAACAAATATGCGTGAAGAGAATAAGACATTTGCAGATTATAAAGTTCTTAAAAGTCAGATATATTGTAGCCACTGATGGAAAAAAGCTGAATTCAAAAGCGAGAAGAGAAACGGGGAGACGGTAAGAGGCGCGAAGACACCGCGAACGGCAGAATAAAAAAAAAAAAAAAAGACACAGTGAGCTGAGCTCCCGCCACGGGCGCAGGATCCACGGCGGACGCGGGGCGACAGGCGGCCCTCGAAACGCCGCCGCCTCGAGTGCCGGTTGCCGTCCGGATCCCAAGCGAGCGCGTCAGATGCTGGTGAGCGCGGTGGCGGTGATGAGGCGCACGGTGAGCGTGCCCGGCAGGTCGTTGTCCTGGCGACTGCCTTTGTCCCGGAGGTGGAGCGTGTGCTGCTCCTGGCGCTCGTTGGGGTCACTGAACAGGATCACCTGACCCAGGAAGGTGTCCACGATCATGTTCTTGTTGTAGATCTAGTGAAGAGACCCGAAAGGGAGAAAAAGAAGAGGGCGAAGGGAAGGAGGAGGAAGAGGGAAGCGAAAAGACAATAAGCAGGTACGGAAAGAGACTACAAGAGAATATATACAGGGGACATTAATTAAAACTCAGTAGAAGAAGCACAAAAAATAGTAAACCGTGCTTGTACGGTTTAAAGAGAATTGTCTTATTTAACACAATTTAATTGCATTTACTAACTATATAAAGATAATAGAAAATACATTCTGCCTCTGAGATACAACTAATACAATTTCACAGGTGTGATTAAGTAAATGCAACACCGTACCGTTGTAATTCTCTAACAAACACACTGGCACGTTGGCCCGATATCGAGTCTGTAATTGATTGTTAACGGCTGTTAGGCTTAATTCTTTTTCCAGTGTTGGTTCACTCCAGGACTGGAGCCGGGTTATTCGTTTTTTACTTTTTTTTTTTTTTTTCCTCTAAGTTATTCATGCTCAAAACCCCTCCAACATTTTGGAAAATGCTTCTCATTTCAATAACGAGTAATGAAAGCACCGACAAACCCGCGAAATAACAAAAACCTCCAATGAAACGCCTTCAATCGGAGACGTGCGTGGCTCACCTCGATGTGGATGCCCTCCTTGGGTTTCTTGCGGTAGAACAGGCCTTTGATGTCGAAGTTCGGGCACCGCGTGTCCTTATGAACTGGTGAACGAACCCGCTCTCCTTCACAGGTGATGATCACGTACGGATCTACGGCTGAAGGTGGAAAGAAAAGTCAAAAGTATTTTTGAAAGGTGACGGTCTTTGGGTCGTTGTGATAAAATCATTTAACAATCATGTGGTCGTCTGTTTGCTCCATGTTGTGAAGTATAAAAGGGGGGGGGGGGGGACGATTGCATTGCACTTCAACCACTTCAGATTTCAGATTATTTAAAGCCACTATGTTTGGCGCCATCCGGTGGACACGGGGGGCATGGTTTGGAAAAAATGCAAATGGAACCATGCACAGTGGCTTTAATGCAAAAGTAAGAGGTTATTCACACGCTGTGAGAGCTTTAAGGGTGTAAGCACTAAGAACAGGAGCTACGGCCTCAGCAGATGGTTCTGTGGTACCTTGCACTTTGCTCAGGAGTCTTTTCTTATTGGGATTCAGGCAGTGGAGCTCTGTTGGTGTTTTACAGGAGTTTACAACACATCATCGACATGCAAGCATGCAAGGCCGCGCGAGCGGCGGTCCTACCTCCGTTGGAGTCGGGCCCCTGCAGGCCTTCGGCGTTCATTACGTGGACCTGAGTGACCAGCTGAGGGTAGCCGCACATCCCGGTCCAACAGGTCTGAGGGGGGTCGTCCAGAGTCAGCTCTCTGGGAAAGAAAGCGTGGACGCTATAAAACCGTTGAAGCCAACTGCACTCAGGCATCCGTTTGACCAATTACCAACACGATAGTGTGTAATAAAACTAAAATCACTTGACTAAAAGTCAAAGGACAGCAGTCGTAGCATTTGAGCATGTGGGGGCTGTGCATTTATGGGATGGGCACCACTTTGTGCTGCTACGACTTCACTGAAGTCTACAAAGCACTTTGGGGGGGAGGGTTGATCCCAACTCGCCCTGTAGCTTCAGCCTCATCTCCATTTAGTATTGACTAAAAGTAAATCCTTTATACTAATAGAAAGGATATATATATATATCCTTTCTATCTCAAAAGTCTTGGAAATGCTAGTTTGGAGCTAGTTTGTGTGTGTGTGCAGCTGCTTATAATGAGGCAGGTAAATTAGGTTCATCATTATGCTTTGTGGGTGTATTTTCTTTGTCATTTTTATCCCATTTTAAAATTGTTCATACCGCTGCTAGACAGATGTATTTAACTTTGAAATGAATGCAAATTTACTTCAAAACACAGGATAGGATGGGATGATATTGTGCCACTCGACGCCGTCGACCCACAGCTAGCGAATCCACCTCGACGCAGCTCAGGTTCAAAGCACATTCAGGACACCCGAAAAAAGTTACACTATGTGTTCAGTGGGAATAGATCAGATTTACTTGCAGTCTGAAGGCACATCAGTGAAGACGCGGAGCAGGAAGTCACCCTGCTGCCGGGGGTCAAAGGACGTGGGAATGATGACGTAACGGCCTTCCTTCAGCTCCTTCCTGAGGAAGACGCAGCGCGAGTTGATGTAGATGGAGCCCGCTACTTTCTGCTGGGCCGAGTGCATTCGGTACTTACGATTTAGCTCCACCTGCGGGGACGAGAAGACAAGTGTGGCAGAGATCCGTCCGCGCGCGGCAACCCGTTTACTCTACAAACCATTGCACTACTGTACTAATGCGAGCGAGCTTCTACCCGGTGGATATCAAAGCCTATGGCGAGGTTTTCCCCTTTGCCCTCTTTGGGTGTGGCTCTCTTCTCCTTCTGCTGCAAGCAGATCAGCACCTCGTCCTCCACTTTCTTCACATCAAACACGTACTGGGGGGAAAAAGGAGAGGGTGACCCCGTGTTAGTCTCCAGAAACTGGTCGCACATCGTGAAGCGACGTGAAGACAAACGCCGCCGCCGCCGCCCCCCCGCGCTGACCTGAGGGTTCTGCAGGAAGGTGGCCTTGTGGTTGATGCAGCCTCCGGACCGGTTGCGGAGGGGATCCTGGCGGTGGACCCAGGAGCCCCTCATCACCTCCTCCTCCCAGGTTTTGTGGATGCTCAGGTAGGAGGTGTTGATGAGGCGGCACAGGATGAGGTCGGTAAAGTACTGGCAGAAGTCGTCGAACGTCATCCTGCAGAAGAGCAGGGGAAGGAGAGGAGAGAAGAGACCGGAGAGAGTGGAACACCAACCAGAGGAAAAAGCTTGAAAGAAGAAGAAGACCTTTAACAGGTGCAAAAATAGAGGAAATGAAATGAAATCAGGAAAAAAAAGGGGTCACGTGTTAAAAGGGAAACTGGGAATTTGACAAGGAACGAATTCGGAATGGTGGCGTATGGATGATTTAACGGCATTAGCTCAAATAATAACTTCAAAGATGAGGGAGCGGCGACGCGTAGATGGCAAGCAGATTGGCGGCTCTCACCAGAACTCGCCGTCGTCCTGCACCGTCACGCCTAGCTTCTCTCGCTCACTCTTGCTCACCTTGTTCCACTGCTCCGAACTGCAGGGAGACATGAGAGCAAACAGCGAGGAGGCATCAATGACAAGTCCTCGTGTGATGCTGTTTAACATCAACTACGTGCCAACCAAAGCACCGTGCAACTGATGAGCTCTCATAGGAAACTTAAGACACTTTTTCTATAATATTTATAATGGCATCACACATCAAGTTTAATTATTTAGACCTTAATAAAGGCATTGTTGTTATAGTAAGCAATTTCTTTTTTTACAGAAACATAAATCGGAAACACATCCCATCATAAACAATTTTAAGAAGCTCAAAGCTTTTGTTAAGACTGCTAAGCAGAAGTATTAGTAAATTAATTTTCTAAATTGCTTATAAATATCATATAATCTAGATATACATGCTGGTGCTATGGTGCTATTATTAACACTTACATTTTCTTATTGACACAGTCAATAGCATCTTATAAGCACTGAATACCAATTAAATATTAATTAACAGTGCTTACCCGATCTTTATATATAGAGAGTAATTCACCTGTGAATAATGATTGTGTGCCAGTTACTACATCAAGTTCAGATGTATAAATGATGCATGATCCCGAGTGTGCGTTGAACGTCTGTATTTGCGTGTGTGAATCATAAACATAAAAAGGTCCTCTCTGTATTCACTGCTCACAGGATGCCGCAGTCTGTGTTTATGATTCACTCACGAGCGCCTCAACAGTCCGTCGGACTCCATTTACAGTGGCAGGTTTAAAAAAAAAGAAAGTTTTCTACATTACGACATGAATAAATTATTCAGCGAGAGTGAGCCATTGAGAAAGAAGAGCAACGACTCACATCTCTAAGCCACATCGCTTTCTCTCTCTTTTTATGGCCTTATCCATAATTCAGGCACCATCATAATCCGGCTTTACCACCTGTTTGCTCCACAGAGAGATCGAGAGCTGTCGCTCTGTGACCCGTTACCTGCATCGCTGGGAGTTTCCCATCATGCAGCTTTCTTGGACCTTTTCATTCTTTGTTCAGCCATTTGTTGTTCCTGCTCATTCGACTCAAGAGACCAGTGCGTCAAATTTGTGGCACAAAAGCGTATTGTATAAATGAAATTGGATGAACAGGGTAATAAACTTATAACATTTAAATAAAAAATGCATGAAATTCAACTAATTTAAAAAAAGAACCTAGCACGTATGCAAGGGAGCATTTTAAGTTAATGCAAGGCTGCATTTTAACGTGAAGATTATATTATAGTGCAATATTAATTTGCCTTAAACACGCGACAGCTTGTTCAGAATAGAGACGCGTAGACGAAGGCCCAAAAGGAGACAGGACGCGCTGCGCTGCAGCAGTTCATCCCGGCCCGTAGGTGGCGGCGTAGTGGCCCACCTGTCGCTCCACGGGCCACTCCACTCCTTTTCCCCCCAGGGGTTCCGCATGCGGATCATTTGCAGCTTTTCGGATTTGAAGAAGGCCAGCAGTCCGTGACCCAGCCGGACTTTCCGCACGTCCGTCACCGCGTAGGCGTGACCTTTGACCAGGCCGCAGTCCAGCCGTGCCTCCATGTCCTCGATCGTGGTCGCCTGGGAAACGGGAAAAGGGGAATGCTTGTTGGCAAGAGGTGATCTTGTGGTTCTCTGTGAAACATGTAAAAAAAAAAAAAAAAAAAGAGGGAGGCTGGCACAGTTTCCCGGTGAATAACAAACATGTAGGTGTTCGGTCAAAGGCCCAGAGGGAAGTGGAAGCAGCGCAATGAGCTCGGCTTGTGTCTGTGTATGGGAACCGGGGGAAAGAAAAAAAAAACCTAGAGGAAAAAGCAGGACCATTGCAGCAATGTTGAATGTTGAATGTTAAATAAATGCTTAATCAAATTCATTGGAAACGTAATTTACAGCAGCAGAGCGCCTTATTAACAGGAGAGAATGTTCAAACGACGGAAAGGACAAAGAGTTGTAGCACACCGAATAATTGCTTCATCCAAATAGAAGCTGTGAGACAGAACTCATCATTTCCTCAATCCACAAATCAGCACCCCGAGAGAAGCCTCCGTCCACACATTCACACTTTATGATGGAGAAAAACAACATGCAGGGGGGGGGGGACATGTGGAAAATGCACCAGGGCGTCGTACGGACGCTCTCCGTCTGTCGCTGCTTCTGCAGCTGAACAATGTGTGACCGTGAATCCGAAACTCATGCATACAAACGAGCCGAGCCGTTTGTTTTTTTAAATTGGACCGCGTGTGATTTCCGAGTCACAACGAGGAGTTTCTAAAAAAAGGGTACCTTAGCTGTGAGGAGTACCTACAACATCCCGGGCTTTGTGGAAATAACGTTAAAGGGAAAAGGCCTGCACAATATCATCAAAAGGGACAATTCAGAAGCACTATTCATGTGTGTGTTTCACCTCACGTAATCTCTAAACAAATTACTACACAGCTTTGAAGAGCCTTTGCAGAGATGCCGAGAGGGAAAGTCAACACACACACACACACACACACACACAGCGTTTCATCCCTGGACTCAAAAATCAGGGGCAGATAATGCTTTAATTATTCGAGCTGCGGGGCACAAGGGGTTCAGCTTCGGTGGTGGATTCGACCCATTTCAGTGAACAGGTGCTGAAATGCTGATTTGATTGACGCGCAAACGGCTGCAAAACTAATGAAATCGCCGTCAGATATTAGGCGCCAATCTGAAAGCCCCTCTGTTCCCGATCACGAATAAAGAAACAGTCACCCTGATGGAGCAGCTGATGAGGCCGTCTCTGTTGTGGACTTTGAGCACCCTTTCAAACAGCTGGTTCCGGGCCACCTCATCTGTTGCCATTTGACCCTCCAGCAGGTCCACGGGCTCAGAAACGCCGCCCGTGAAATCCACCAGCGCGTCGGCCGTGTTCCCCCCGTCCAGAGCCTCGTAGCAGCCGTACACCCTGACGGGGAAAAGGAGGTCAGAGGTCAACGCGTAGAGGTTACGAAAAGTCTACCCCAACCGGATTGGTGCCGGTACTGACTTGGCGTAGGCCTTCTCCACCATGGCGCTCCAGAACTCGTTGCTGTCGTTGGAGTGGCAGTAGACCAGCTGGTTGTCCACCGTCGGCAGCCGGTCGTCAATCACCACGTCCACCCACTCCCCGAAGCGCCAGAAGCGGAAGTGGAAGATCCCGGCGTACGACTCCGGCTTCTCCGTGTCCCACTCCTGCTCCTTCCAGTCGGGAATGACCTGGGAGTGGGGGGACGGGGGGGGGGGGGGGGGGGGGCAGGTAAGCCAAACAAACCGTAAATCCAGCTGTAATATGGGTGACACGGGTGAGAGGGAATAACCGCTTATGTGCGTTTTAGCTGCCTGGGTAAACAACAAACAGTATATTCACATAGAATCGCGAAGCCTTCTAGTCGTTTTAGGTCTGCAAACAGTCAATACATATCGTTGTGTTGCCTAAGCAGCCAAGCAGGGGATTTATCTTAGCCGTTTTTTTTTTTTTTTTCTTTTCCTGTTGTTGCTGCTGGAAACCATTATTTCTGCATTACGTCAGTGTCACATAACCGAACCTTAAACATTGAGGTGACCTGCGAAACATCCTCCAGATTGAATATATGAGGCAGATGATTCCGGAAGCGACACCCAGAGTGAATGAGGTCGCTTGGAAAGGTGCGCTAACTGAACAGCAGTTCCTGTCGAGCCCCCCCCTCACACTCCTCACCCCCCTCACCCGGCAGAGTCTGCAGCGTTACTCTTTCTAGAACTCTTTGGATGATCACATTCGCGCTGCCACCCGGGAGTGTGTCAACACAGCGCAACAAGACGCAGCTCCTCGAGGGGACACAAAGACCTCGGTGGATCTTTGTCGCCTAGCGCCTGTGCTGATCCGCACCCCTGTGCACGGCCCGGCCCTCCAACGCATGCGCAACGCATGCCCTCCAGAGTAACCGAAGAAAAAGGGAGGAGGACGGACACGATGCGGAGACGTCTCAGCTTCGACGCCGCCGCCGTCGCCGTCTGTTTGAATCCAGCCTCTCGGCCCGCCGTCCCGAGCATGTCCGCGGAGTTGGAGCTGACCTTCCGGCCGGACACCCACCTGACGGAGGTGATGCGCCTGCGGGTCCAGTCCCTGCAGCAGCGCGGCCACAAGGGGCAGGACGGCGAGCGCCTGCTGGGGCCCAACGAGGCCGTGTACCGGCTGGACTTCCCCGGGGGGGAGCTCAGCTTCTCGCGGTGGTCGGCGGGGCCGGTCCGGACGGGACGCCTGAGCATCGCGGCCACCTCGCAGCTGTGGACGCCGGACCTCACCAACCTGATGACGCGGCAGCTGCTGGAGCCCGTCGGGGTTTTCTGGAGGGCGGCGGGCGACTCCAGCGCCGCGGCCGTCCGCTGCTACGAGGCCGACGTGCACGAGCTGGGCGAGCGCATCGCCGAGTCGGCGAGGGTGAGGAAGGTGATGTACTTCCTGTTTGCGTTTGCAGACGGCTGCGGCCCGCAGGACGTCGACTGCTCCATCACCTTCAAGGTGGATCGCTGAAGGTGAATTTTTGATTTGTTGGTGTGAGGACGGCTCACTCATCGTCCGACGCCGTGGGAGGACGAGAGGACGCCGTTGGCCCTTCCCCCCCCCCCCCCCCCCCTTGCTTCCCCTTCTGAACCTGACGACCTTTGTGTCCTGTGATGTCAAATGTAGCTGTATACAAATAAATCCAGTAACTCAATAAAGGAGGGCGCTTTGTTTCCCGTGCTTGTGTGTTGTTTCTCCCTTTCCTCTTCCACAAACAGGCGTCCCTGACGGGTTTGGTAGAAACGAGTGCCGTCCCTGGGGTGGGGTAATGGATAGAGACAAGCGCACGCCTGTTCCCATTCCCCGGCGGACGGCGGAGCAGGTTCCCGTTGCCTCATCCGTCTCCGTCTCGCACCGAGGTCCTGACAAACAAGAGAGAGGGGAGGCGAGTGGGGTTCTCACCCCTGGGCCTCCGCGCAGTGAGGTGTCAGGAGGTTTTTTTAACTGGTTCCTAACTCACCATCCCGAACCATCAATCCGTTCTGTGATAACAACAAAATCATCGAATAACTTAAAAGTGATGACAAAAAAATGCACAGCATCTCTCGGGCAGAACGAGCGGCACAATTTGCAGGTAATTAACGGATTAAAAGAACGACACAAGGTAAAAATGTAGAAAGCACTCGGGTCTCACTGGGGAACACGAGAGTTGGACCATTACTTGTTTTGCTTTCATTAGGAAGACAACACGAACAGGCTGAACCGATCTCTGCGCAAAGGATCTCTTACTCCTTTAGCTGTGATCACACCTCAAACAAACCAGTAGCACGGAAGCTACAGGCCCGGGACGATTGGACGACGCCCACAAACAAGGTTTCTACGGGTTTCCATTTAATCATTTAATTTGGTTAATTATTCCACATTTGTAGAAGTGTTGCCCGCCAGGGATCCGCCCTCTGTCTGCATGCAAAAGGGTTTTTCTGGGGAGTTTCGGGGTCTGACCCCAATCGAGGGTCGAAGGACACAAGGTGTCCTATTCTATTACAGACTCTAAAGCCCCTTCAGGAAAACTTGTGATATTGAGCCGCATGAATAAAATCGACCTGACAGTCTCAAGAGGCGCTGCTCTCGGCAGCGAAGCCAATGACAAGGAATCATAACAAGAAAAGAAAAAATGAAATTAAGCAGTAAACGCGCTGCTCAATGGATACAGAGTTGTGGGATTATACAGGGGATGGAGAGCCGGAGTAAACAGAGAACGAGGGATACTGTGTGTACACATCCGCCCTGAGCAGACTCGCTACAACATGCCGAGGCATCTCGTTTCAGAGCCCACTAAACCTCGCCGATCGCTTTGTTTGCTCCCTCAAGATGGATGCAAAAGATCCCGTCAGTCAACGTCCCCGGCAAGCGAAGGTTCACATTTTAATCAGCAAACAGCAAAAAGCTAAGTTTACCCTTTTCTCAGTTGTATTGTGACCATTATGAAACATGATGGGAGCACTCCTGCCAAACTAGCTGAGTCTAAAATAAAAAGACAGCAGCAGAAATAGACAACAGAAATATATATATATATATATATATATATATTTCTGTTGTCTATTTCTGTATCCGTGTAAAAGAATGAAATGAAGCACTTACTTTTTGCCACAAAGACTCTCTTGAGGCCAGACTGGAGCACGCCGCCACAAACCAGCAGTTACCCAGTTGTCCCTGATGTAAATCGTGTGCGCTGATGCCATCCACAAACAGGTGAGGGTCCTCACACAGCTCCTAAACACACACACACAAAAGTTCAGCGTGGGGCTCTACACGAACAATGCAATGCTTATAAAAAAGGTAGCCAAAGTATTTCATGATAGCCAACGTTTGGATGGAAGGTGCTTGAGCCACGGTCATATATATATATATATATACACACACACACACACACATCAAACAATGATGCGTCCTCTTTGAAGGATAAAAGGTGAAATAGCGTACGTGAGAACAAGACACTCAAAAGGAGCTTGAATGGTTTATTAAGGCAAATGCATGAATCCAAAAAGACCATCTGGCCCGATGCACCCACGTATCAACGTATCATATTCACAATCTTCTGCCCAAGTGTGGGAGGCCTGCGTGCAGCCATGAAATCACATTTCCTGTGGCTGCAGAGTTGAGGTCCATTTTCTACCACAATGGGTACCGACGGACCTCTATTACGTCTAACAACGTGGTCCTCAATGAGCTTCTCTCCCTAGACAGGACTAATGCACCTATCCACATGCACACTATACACACAATATTCACAATGGACTTCATAACATTTTTGAAAAAGACACTTTATACACAGTGTTCACAATATGTATAGTATTCGCTCTTTTGATTCATATTAAAATAACAGTATGTAATCATTTCCACAAATGAGAAATTTTAAATAAAGAAATATTGAATTTTATTTTGTTATTTTTGAGACATCTAGAAAGAAGGGAGAGAGACAGGCTCTGAATCGTCACTAGCCTAACTGAGCTGGCTATAGATATTTATAGATATACCTATAAATATATCTATATACATTTACACACCTCAGAAGCTAGCGGCTCTTTTTCCACTCATGAGTGGAAAAAGAGCCGCTTGCAACCGTTGCCTCGAGGCGGAGATAATTAAACAACATGTTCCCAAACTGGTTTTGTTTGCCAGTAATGCGCTCTCTCACAGCGTCGGACGTTCGTGTCAAACGGTGACCTATCGATGCGGCGCGCGCTCGCATCCATCGTTCCAGCGACAGGCCGCTATTCGGATCTTTAATGCAAAAAGGTTACCGTGCAGCCCCGACATGAAAGAGGGAGGAGCGACCCTCGTTTTCACTGCAGCCCACAGCATCCCGGGCTGTGAAGCATCCGTTAGGCCCCCCCCCTCCTTCATGGGAGCGGCGGGTCGATGGGCACCTCGGCCATTACTCGACTGGGAAAGCCCGGCGCCGTTTAACGGCTCTTTATATCTTTTACACACTCCACTAGGGCCCAGAGAAGTAAAAGGGGGAGAGAGATGGCTGCACGCGAGACATTTACTCATGTGAATTACACACGGCGGACCTCTGCGCCGGGACCACGGCACAAACGGCCTTTTAATGAAAACCGATCCGCCCGACGGAGGCGGGGGGGGGGGGGTAATGTAATTTACGCTCAGAGAGAAACTCAGCTGCAGCATTAGAGGCTGCGCCCGAAAATGCAATGCAGCTCGGCAACAGAGGCAGCGCGGTCGAACGAAAGATGCCTGAGATACGACGAGTAGATGGACCATGTGTGCAATATTTATGTAGTGGAGAGAATGACTTTGCACATGAGAACATGAAGGACGCGTTTGCTGAGAACAGGGACAGATGTCTTGTTTACATCGAGACCTTTAAATCTCATGTGAGCGTGCGTCAGAAAGGTGATCGATAATCCCAGATGCTCTGCTCATGTATTCTTTTGAATATTTTTGCTTTCACGCCTGAAAAGGTCTTTGTGTTCATTTGGTTTAAGAAAAAAAAAGTCTTACAAAAAAGGTTAGTTCGAGATTCTGGTCACTGTATCAATCATTACCTGTCTGTCTCACGCCGTGTATGTCAATTATTGCCGACCACAGCATAAACCCACTATGTTGCATGTTCAAGTGTGTGGGGGATAAAAAGCACACACACACACACACACACGCACACAGATACTGTACACACAAAGGTCAGTAATCTGCTGACTCTGCTTTCTGTAAAAGGCAAGCTTCTAATCAGAAGCAGAGGCCAGTGCAGCGCTCCCTAGAGGCCTGCGGTCCTCTGCCCTCGAACCCCCCCCTCACTCACACACACACACACAAACACACACACACACACACACACCCCTTACAGAGACCAGCACTGAACCACTTCCTGCTTGAGCGAGTCGGAACAACTCTTTAACTCCGCACCGGGGGCCGGATTTGAAATCTCCAGTCACATTTATTTTGTTTTGCCCCAGCTGTCGCATTGATCGGCGGTCTGAGCAGCGGCGGGGGCTCCCTGTGGTGGCCTCGCCGACCACGGATTGGCTCAGGCGGAGGAGTAATGCAGCATCGATCCCCGGCGGAGTCCCGCAGACACTGGAGTAATGTGAATATTGCGGCCTAATCATTTAGAACTCCTCCATCGGCCTGCGCGAGGAAGCATCACGTACCTAAACACCACCAAGGGTCCGTTATATAGATCTATATATATATACACAAAACAGACCAAATCAAAATGTTATTGAAGATACAATATTTAGTTAAATGAATATTATAAGGGTATGTACTGATTTCAAATATAGAGGCAGATCCAAATTGGGATAAACCTTGAAACAATCAGAAACAAATCTACTCACAAAAAAAAAAGTACTGAAAATTTCTTTACAAGATATTGGGATGCACTTGTGCAACGTATTCCTCCCCTGATACCTCAATAAGAGACGTTTCCTGATCCGTAGTATTTATACTCGCGCTTAAAATCAAAATTCCTAATTACGTGGATGATTTCTATAATATAATAGTATAATATATAGTCATGAGTTGGTAATAATCGCATTGAGCGGAAACATCCCCCTCCGTCTCACAGCATGTGGCGTCACATCGGCCCGCCTAGTCGAGACATAAATAAGCACAAGTGAGTGGAAGAGATGAGGGGAGGTGGGGACGGGGGGGTACGGGGGGGACGGGGTCGACAGGCTGAGGGACGATGTGAGACGTACGAGAGATGGGGGAACGTTTTATTAGAGGCTGCTCTTTACCCACGCTCTTCCACCGGGACTTCATTGCAGCCATAAATATCGCCTGGCCGCATCTGAGCAAGGAAAACGGCGAGCACAATAACCTCTACAGGAGGGGGCGGGGGGAGGGGGCTGCAAACCTTCACCCTCCCACTGATAACACAACCTCTGAGTCGCCGGGCGGATGGGAAACGACACGAGGGCGGCGGGAGCCGTCTGGGTTTTATTAAATCAACCTGGAAGAACAGCGAGCTAAACTAACTCCATTAATCATCTTCCCATAAATGAATGAAAACAAAAAGACAAGCCCCCCCCTCCTGCCCCCGAGGCCTCGCAGGGTGCGGCGCTGAGAGCTCATCCATGGAAGGTGATGTACCGGTTGTGATGACTCTGGGTTCTTTTCACCAGACTGCTGCCGACAGGCTTTCACAGAGGAGAGTCGCTGTCGAGCCGCCGCAGAGATTTATGTCTACATTTGATTATTTATAGAGATCCACGTCCGTCCAAGGCACGGAGCTAAAACATAAAACAAACTGAATATTACGGACGGCATCAATCAGTCCAATCTGACCATCAATTCCCCGTCGCCCGCTTTTTCCCACGCCGATCGGATCAAACGCTGCTTCTCGAAAGTCGGACCAGGACTTGAAAGCCTCAGGGTTACTCATTAAAAAAAAAAAAACACCCACAAGGAGCGTGAGATTTTTTTTGTGAAACAGATGAGGTCATCAGCAGAAAAACAAATAGCGGAAGATTTTATGTAAAAAAAAAAAGAAATGGCGAAAAAATGCTGTTTTCGTGCTCTCGATTATGGGGATTTACTGCCTTTTGAGGTTTCGTATAATTAATTAAACAGAATATCTGCGTTTTGAAAGAATGAAAAACGTTTTAAGCACTCACCTCGCACTTTGGAAAACAAAAAAACAACAATTAACTCTAGAAAATAACGCTTGGTTGCAGCCCTGAAGTAGAACATCTATGTGCACTGATTGTAGCTGAAAGGCCCACCGATGATCTCACAGCTCTGGCAGTAATGCAGCGTCTTAAATGCAAGTATTCCGTCTAAAAGACATGACCCGGTTTTGGGTCTCAACGTAATTCAAATAGCTAATATTTCAACGAACCACTTTAACCGCTGACACACGTTAACTCCTCGCGTGTTACTAGTTATGGTTCGCGGACAAAAAGCGGCATTTAGCCGTTTTTGTGATTCACTACTGATAAGTAGCTTTGGAATCTGATCCGCACACCAAGCGTGCTCCATAAACATCGCAGAGACACAAATCTGAAGACACAAATCCTGTCCTGACGTAAACGAAAGAAGGAAGCTCCTTCCAGATCTCCGTCTGCATGACTGAAGTCGGCACAGACCAAAACATATAATCTGTGTGACCCAGTTTCCATGGCGATGCACGCTGGCTGTTGCTGCGGCAGCGGCGGCGCACAGGCAGAAGGAGGTTACTCCGTCCAGAGCCACAGCCTGCTGCGTGAGCGGGGGTGGGGGGGGATGGAACACAGGGCAGGAGGGGGAGGCAGCTCACAGAATCCTGAGGCCCTGCATCCGGTATCATCTGCCACTGAAATATACATCCGGTCGGCCCCGGCCTGCACCAGAGGACCACAGACGGGAGAGGAGAAGCGCTTGATCGCCGCTGACCAGGCATGAAGAACTAATCGGGAGGGGGCGAGGGGGGGGGCACTTTAACGGGCAAGGCAGACGCGGTGCTCCTGCTGAGGGCCGAAGCAGCATTGGCACTACACTATTTCATGATATGTTCCTGGGCAGATACTGTACTTTTAGGAGAAACGTATCATTTGAAGCATTTGGGTCCTGATGACGACTGGTCAGAAGACCCGCAGAATCTACGTTCCGACTCACCCGAGGCCTCTTCCACACCACGCGTCCGATCCTGTTGCCGTGGTGAAACAGCGAGTCGTCGATGGCGGGGAAGCGGGGGTCCTCAAAAAGCAGGCCACTCTGCAAGCACTGCCTCTTCAGGGTGGAGTACTGCTGCCCGTCGAAGGCCTTCACTGAAGTGAACATTCTGCAGCCCTGAAACGACCAGGAAGGACCAGACTTCAAACATCTCGCATCACACACACACACACACACACACACACGGTTATTGGACTCCTCACACAATACTTGTTTCTATACAAAAAGGTAGCCAAATTCCCTCCCTACGCTCGCTCACTCTCTCTCGCTCTCTCACAGACACACACACACACACATACACAGCAGGCTGACAGCCAAATCCAGCTTTTTAAACCTCAACAGTGGAAGCTGTGTCGGAATAAGAGGTCGATTTGTGCTGCTGCCTTGAGCCCAGCCCAGATTCACTGGGTCAAAATGATGCATCTGTCAGTTCACTGATATCCTCCAGGGCCTAATTACCACGGCTATGCATTAAAGGAGCCATGTACTCATTGATCAGCTCCGGACCAGCAGGGCATTCAGTGGGACTGGGACTGGTGGGTCAGTGGGAGGACAAACTGAGGGATAATCAATACAAAAACATTAGATAATCCCAAAAACCACTACCTTTTACCCTAAATTTTACTGTATTACTACAGTTCCTCTCGAGCAATGTTCTAATCAATAGTGACACTGAATTAGTGAATTAAACGGCCAAACCTTTAAAATGTCATCCACTTGAAAGCATCAAGCATCCATGACATCTCATGGGGATTTAAGCACGGCACGAAGCGACATCACAAAATGTTCAACGGTAATACAATGCGGATGCTTCGATTCAGAAAAGACAACAGTGGTTCACTGCAGTGAGATGTTCGTGGGGACGTGATCGGCGGTGATATAAGACTTTGAGCTCACCTACCTACGAGTGTGGTTAGCAAAAGAGATGCAGGAGGAACAAAGTTGAAATAAATTACAAACATCCCACGCGACAGGAAGGACGGGACTGCAGCCGGAACCACAGGAGAGGGGAAGCAACCGCTTAGTCATAAATTGGCTGAAAGTGGCCGGTTTGTTGTCCAGATAATGGGCGATAAAGATGGCAGAAAGACGCCGTGGCGGGGTAAGGCGTTGATGTATGGCTAGATGGCACGCCCACTGTTCGCCCGCCGTTAAAGCATGCCTAAAACATGAGAAATGACGATGTCGAGGAGGAACAAAACTTCCGCCGAGGATGAAATAGTGATGAAAACTTGACTAATTCATGATTGACAGACCACGCAGACAACCCTCCCCCGCCCCCCGAAAGAAAACAACAACAACCAAGTCATCTCCTGCAGTGGAGAGAGGTGAAAAGCTGGAGGGAAAAGGCGTCCAATCGATGATCAATACTCCCGAGCCGCAGTAGGAGGAAACAAAGTGCCCCTTTCAGCAGACGGGAGCGCCCGCAGACTCATAATACACTGTGTAATACAGTGGGTAACGCAGTGTGTATTAATCAGCAGCTACACTTTGGCTTGCGACGTGTTGATCCAGGGTAACAAGTAATTCATAGTGCTTACTCTCTCCTCGTTACCAGCTGTGCAGAGCGTGTTCTCCCCTTGTTTACCGAGCGCTCGCGATGCACCGCGGCCCTCGGGTCCCACAACCGGTCCACGACCTCTGCCAAATGGCAACGACTAAAAAAAAAGAAAGAAGCACGTTTTCAGTATCAGACACCAATGGCCAGTGCCTGCTTACAGGGCTTGTCACAACTTTGAGCACTGAAAATCTAAATCCGCAGCATACCCTGTCCTTTGTTCCTCGATTTGGAGAAGGAAAAACGTTGTTACCAATTGCTAAAATAGAAAAATGGATCTTAAGTTCAGAGTTTGCCTGAGGGAGGGGTGAATAACTTATCAGGCTTATAAAAAAAAAAAGAGCCTATGTTTTTGTGAGGCTCTGCGTTGCACCAGTTTAATGAGTAGACTGAAAACGGCCTAAAACAAAGTACCTTTTGTCAAACCAGTGCATGGTCCTGATTGGCTGGAAAATACCTGATGCTGCAAATCAGGGAAAAGTGAAAATGCAGTGGCAGGCTTTGCAGCACCATGGACAGCGTGCATCTGAGGGCCGCACAGAGACGGCTCAGCAGCACCACGGACAGCTCCTGAGTTTACAGCCCTGAACCGGAACGAGCAGCCCGAGGCGCGCACCCTTCCTCGCTACCGATCAATTGGGCAAGGGGGAGTGGGAGGGAGGGGTGGAGGGGGGTGGGAGGGCGGAGGGAGTCAAATCCACTTATAGCCAGGGAGGCACCATTACCAAAGGGTAATGGCGTGTCTGCCTACACTTAAACAATTTTCTCCGCACTCTGCCTGGCAGCACAAGGGACAGCCTGTTACTTTTATTCTGGGTAAGACGTCGCCGTGTCGTTGCTATAGAAGCTCTCTGTGGGGTGATCGTTTCGGTATCAATAATACGGAACAATAGACACCGCAGGCAGGACTTTAAGCCCGCCAAAAAGATTATTACAGTGACCTACAGTGAGTTTTCGGGGAAACTGTGCATGCCTCCCCGATAAGAGCGATAAGGACTGAGAAAAGGAAAACTGTGCAGCACATCATTAACGCGCACCGCGGGCAGCGGCACATCCCGGCACTGTGCTGGTCAGAGATCAGGGGAGGGAGTGACTGATTGAGTCTGCGACTGCTGACAGGCTGATTACACTCAGGGAGAACAGTAATGCGCCAGTATAAAGAGAGGGAGAGTCAGAGTGGGAGAAAAAGGGCGAGAGATAAACGAGGTGGGGAGGGGCGCGCCAAACCGTGGGTTTGTCCATCCTCCCCTCCTACACACCATCGGAGGAGGGCAATCCCGGCTTCCCATCCTCCCAGCATCGTGATCCGCTCTCTGCAGTATCTCCTCCTGCATGCTGCCGTGCTACTGACATTCGACACTACGAGTCACTTTTCTCCGCTCACGAGTCCGCCGGGTTGCATTTTATTCATTCGCCCGGCGATGGAGCCCGGGGAGGCGCGTTGGGCTCACTTTGCACTTTTTCGATCTGTTTATGTGAGGGAGAACGGGGGTTTTAATCAAAGAATACTAGTAATTTGCAAGAATATTATAAAACGTATGGTTGCACTATATAATTCTACTGTTCATTTTCTTCTTCACATTCTCAACAATGTGGAATATCATTTTATCTTGCTCTCAATCTAATGAACAACAATGTAAACACATATTGAGGAAGATCTACTTGGGGAAAGGAAGACCTTGTTATTTTACGGCGTGCAGTGTGCAGCAATCCCCCTCTTGCTCTGCAGAACAATGCACTTCTTGAAATTATTAATGTAGTGCTCCTTGTGAAAGGGGAAGACCAGGGGTGAGTCCAAAACATGACACACACAATAAGTCGCTGGTGGATTTCAGGAGGTCTTTTGTTACTGTTCAGTCGGAGCGAACATCGGAATGGAGCTCGCAGCTATCACTGCTCCACCGGTGTTACGGCTCCAGCTTTTTAATCGTGGAAACTTTCGTTTTTTTGCCGTGCATTGTCGGCTATTTGTGAAATATGATACAATGTAGTAAAAGAAAACATATTTGCAATTAACACCCCGCTCAGAGAAAAGGCTCAGCATCCCAACACAAAGCGCGGCGTCGATATACATGCCGCTCTTATTGCGCAGAATGTGGAGCTGACTTCACACGGGTAAAACACGGTCGTTTGAAAAATATTTCCTCTCATCCGCGCCCTCTGCCCCACGGAACATGTCACAGACCCGGCAGCAACCATACCGAGAGGCCACACGAGGAAACGACGGCTATGGGGCGCAGAAGGATCCGAGGAGGATCTCCTGAGATCGCGCGGGGCGCTCCGTGGCCGCGCAGAGCGCCCCGCGCGCCCGGGTGGAGGCAGCGGGAAAAGCGGGTTCACGTCGCGGTTACCTGATCCGAGGCCTCTCCCGTGGCGACGTGATTCTCTCGCGGGTCCTCCTCCGGCGGGAGGTGGAGAGTGGGGGGAAAAAGGGGAGAGTGGGGGGGGAGGTCCGGCCGGTCCGGCTTTCGCTCTCTTGGGGCTGCTGGGATTCCTCACCACGCTCTCTCCCTCTCTCCCTCCCTCTCTCTCCTCTCCTCTCCTCTCCTCACTCGAACGGTATCAAGTCTTCACGGACCAAGACGGCATGGGAACCGGAAGTTCACCTCTCCTGATTTCAAATTAAAGCACGTTTATACCCCAATATAACGTATTTCTATTAATGCATGAAATTGTCACCAAAAGCTCATGAGTGTTACCCGTTGCGCACTAAACAGCAGACAAACATGCCTGTTAAGCTAACTTTAAGCCAGTGAGAGATCAAGCCAGATAGCTATAATTGGAGTTAAATAATCGACTCCAATTAATGCTTATTATCCGCAATTGGAATCGGAGCCAACAAGCAGCATATCAATCTAAAGTCTATAGCTTCATTTGTGTTGTTTGCAGTATTGCTGAACTTCAATCCTATAGAACGACGTAACGTTGCATTGAACTTCTTCATTCAAGACGGTTTGGGGCTTTTGGTGTTGTTGTGGTGGTGTGATTAACAGGGGTCTCTCTAATCAATACGCTCGGTGGATAATTAAATACCTGCCTTCTGCTGTAGCCTTGCTAAGGCAAATTGTGCTTCTGTGTAACCCCATAACTGTCTGTGAGTGAGCAAATGTGTTAATGCCCCCCCCCCCCCCCCCCCCATGGCCCCATGCGGTTCCAACTTCCTGAATGTGTTTTTTTGTTTATTATTTTGAAAGTGCGAACAGGAAATTGAATATTTATTTTGCTGGTAGAAGACAGCGGTCCTCGAGAGGGCTGCAGGCAGAGAGGTGCTGCAGTCTGAGCGCATGCGCAAAACCTACCAGGCCCGCTTTAATCCTCTTTGTCACAAATAACAAGAGGCTGCAATATGCTGTAATTATGAAAACACTATCCACCTAATTACGGTCCTCCAGTTTAAACGCTGCCGATATGTAACAACTAAGAAGACATAACTGAGCTTTAATGTATATTTATGTTTGAGAAATATCAATAAAAGAAGGAATTTTGGATAGAGTACGTAATCGCTGGTTGTATGCTTCATGAAGATATTAATATATCATTTAATATATTACATGGGCCACCTCTTTAATATGTACTACTAGTTGTACCTTGCACATTTATTCAAAAAGCATATCAACAATTCATATTGAAATTGGATTCAATTAAATTATATATTTTTACACAGTTTGCCAATTTATAAATTGAAGTGAATAATCTGTATTGAGAATACAGCCGTGGCACTGGGGGCGGAAGTCAATTGTTAAATTCTCAGCCATTACCTAAATTCTAGATTTACTGACAGTAACGAGAGAAGTACCATTTACCGACTCTTAGCTAAATCTTAGCTGCAAACATTGTACATTTCCTTTTTAAAGCATCAAACGATGAAGTAATAAACATTAAACACATTATGGTACTAATTACTTAATAATCTACTTATGCAGTTTGTCGGGTATCTAACGACACTATACGTTTGGATGTTGAGTACGACTCAACACACTAAAGGTTTGCTGGTGGTGTAAAGCTCAGAGCCAACTATTTCTAAATGGGCGGGTTATTTTTTAGATCGATTTTTCTCTCTAAATAAACCACGACTGAAATAGTGATTAAAATGCTTCAACAATGACATCTTAAGTCCAACTATTCTTTTTTTGTTGATTCCCCTTTTTTATTGTTTGTGCCTGAATCATTTAAATAAAGTTTAAATAAAGTTAATTTGGAGTTAATCAAATTAGTATGCGCATTTAAATGGCTGACTTAGTTGTTATAAAAATAGTCATGTCATTATTTTAAGGTAAGATGTCTTAATAAAAGAGAAAGTGAGTAAACACTTTAAATCATGCTTTAATATTAGTTGAAAAGCAATCAAACCCCCATGTGTCTTTTATATACAAACTCATTAACTCAAGAACATTGTAGCTTAACAGAAGTCAAAAAAGTAACAATAAAAACAAAATGATGATTCTGTATGGCTTTATAGAGAAAGGAGGAATTAATTTGGTTTTGATGATACACACATTTATTTTTATTGTTCAGAAATCATATTTTGGCAAAAAGGGTTAGGGGGAAAGGGTTAGGGGATAAGGGTTTGCGGTAAGGGTTAGGGGGGAGGGGTTAGGGGGGAAAGGTTCGGGGGGAAGGGTTAGGGGGGAAAAGGGTTAGGGGGGAAGGGTTAGGGGGGAAGGGTTAGGGGATAAGGGTTTGCGGTAAGGGTTAGGGGGGAAGGGTTAGGGGGGAAGGGTTAGGGGATAAGGGTTCGGGGGGAAGGGTTAGGGGGGAAGGGTTAGAGGGGAAGGGTTTGGGGTAAGGGTTAGGGGGGAAGGGTTAGAGGATACGGGTTTGGGGGTAAGGGTTATGGGGGAGGGGTTAGGGGGGAAGGGTTAGGGGATAAGGGTTTGCGGTAAGGGTTGGGGGGAGGGGTTAGGGGGGAAGGGTTAGGGGGGAAGGGTTAGGGGGGAAGGGTTAGGGGGGAAGGGTTCGGGGGGAAGGGTTAGGGGGTATAGGTTAGGGGGGAAGGGTTAGAGGATAAGGGTTTCGGGGTAAGGGTTATGGGGGAGGGGTTAGGGGGGAAGGGTTAGGGGGGAAGGGTTAGGGGGGAAGGGTTAGGGGGGAAGGGTTAGGGGGGAAGGGTTAGGAGATAAGGGTTAGGGGGGAAGGGTTAGGGGGGAAGGGTTAGGGGGGAAGGGTTAGGAGATAAGGGTTAGGGGGGAAGGGTTAGGAGATAAGGGTTAGGGGGGAAGGGTTAGGGGGGAAGGGTTAGGGGGGAAGGGTTAGGGGATAAGGGTTCGGGGGGAAGGGTTAGGGGGGAAGGGTTAGGGGGGAAGGGTTAGGGGATAAGGGTTAGGGGGGAAGGGTTAGGGGGGAAGGGTTAGGGGGGAAGGGTTAGGGGGGAAGGGTTTGGGGGGAAGGGTTTGGGGTAAGGGTTAGGGGGGAAGGGTTAGGGGGGAAGGGTTAGGGGGGAAGGGTTAGGGGGGAAGGGTTTGGGGTAAGGGTTAGGGGGGAAGGGTTAGGGGGGAAGGGTTAGGGGGGAAGGGTTTGGGGTAAGGGTTAGGGGGGAAGGGTTAGAGGATAAGGGTTTGGGGGTAAGGGTTAGGGGGGAGGGGTTAGGGGGGAAGGGTTAGGGGGGAGGGGTTAGGGGGGAAGGGTTAGGAGATAAGGGTTAGGGGGAAGGATTAGGAGATAAGGGTTAGGGGGGAAGGGTTAGAGGATAAGGGTTTGGGGGTAAGGGTTTGGGGGCTAGGGTCTTTTTGTAACTGTATGTTAGCGTGGGTGGTGCTGTCTTGTGCGATTATCTGAGCCACTGGTGATTTCTGAGCTCCTGCAGCGTGGGACGGTCATCGGGGTCGACTCTCAGGCACATCTGCAGGAAGTTCTTGCAATCTGGAGAGAGAAGGAGAAGAAAGGTAAGGAGCATCATCAGAATGTGAAATAAAAGAATCAGATTTGTGTCTCTCGACATGTTTACGTATATTGGTCTTACTTTTGGAAATCCGTTTGGGGAGATTCTGACTTTCTCCATAGAACCTGATCGTGTCAAACTTTACATTTTTGTGTAGTGCATCAAACAGCACCGCTCCGATCTGGAACACTGTGGTGGGTCCTGCTCTGTATCCAGCATTACAGTAATACTCTGGGGTGAGCAGCGTGCCTAGAACACACAAAGACAGAAGACAGTCAGGACGAGGAGCTTCGTTTAAGTGTGAAAATCACAGACAGGCTGGTGAAGAACAGGAGCTAGAGCCATTTTACCGCAAAACTCCCCATGAGTCTCTTTTCTCTCGTCGAAACAGCTCAGACCAAAGTCGATGAGGCGAACTCGGGGGACGCTTGAGCTCATCTCAATCAGCATGTTCTCCATCTTTATGTCCCGGTGGAAAATGTGCTTGCTCTCCAGATCGAGCACCGCATCGACCACCTGCCTCAGTAGGATCTGACGGACCAAAAGAGAGAGACGAGGGATCAGTGGAGGACGCGTCGCCGCACTTTCATCACCGGGACCCTGAGAGGATCACAGCGGCTCACCTTGGCTTCTTTTTCATTTATGTGGCCTCCTTTCGACATGATATAGTCATGCATATCCTCAGCCGGCATCGGTCTCTCCATCACCACCACCAGCTCCTCCTCCAGCGCGTACCAGTCCAGCATAGAAATGTGTGGCGATGTCCCCTCCGAATGGGCCGACAGCTTCAACAAGATGGCGACCTCCGTGGAGATTGTGTTCCCTTCGTCGTCCTGTGACGTCACGCGAGAGTTTAGGATCAGAGGGGTGATGCACTCACTCACAGTGTCGAGCACATGACATTTTGACAGCAGCAGGCGCTGCTCACTTACCACATGTGTGCAGCAGATGTTTTCATTCGGGATGTGTTTGATGGCAACCTATGAGATGGAAACAAGACTTTTGTTTAGAGGTTGTGCGTGTGGGAACGTGTGTGTGTGTGTATGTGTGTGTGTAACGCTTACGGGGAGGTTGTCGGCCCTGCGGCAGCCGGCATACACGGTTCCACATCCTCCTTGACTGATGTAATCCAGTTCTACATATTTGGCGTCAAACTCGTCTGCAGACACAAACGTGTTGTTTTGATACATTTGTGAGGAACAGCGACTACATGTCGCCTAAACCCTCTGCGATGGTAATACCAATTTTAAATTTGACACTGAATGTAATAAAGCCTAAAACGACTGACCTTGTTTGCTTGTCTCCACCTCGCTGTCCAGCCTCCTCTTCCTCTTCCTCTTCCTCCTCGGTCCACTCTCAGCAGCGGCGGCCTTCCTCTTGTCGCCTCTCTTGCCAACGACCTCCACGGAGGTGTTGCAGCTCTCTACAGATGAGCAAACAAAAAAACAGAGCGTCAGTTTGTCTCCCACGACTGTCTGAAGGCCGTGTTTAGTGAACTGATGAGGAGATGCAGCTCACCAGTGTCTGCTGAGGAGGACGCTGACCCGTTACCAGGCTTAGTGCCGCTTAGCCTTTGACTGGTGATTGGGACGAGTGTCGGGATGCTCTCTTCCGACGATGAACTTTGTACTGATGAGCTTGCGTCGTCATCTACAGATAGAACAGAGGATCGACAGTTTATTGACAGTAACGACACCAACGGGAACAGAAAACCCCTCAAACCAAAAGACAAAAACTGTCTTTTCTGCTCCGCTGAATGTTTTATCATTTCTAGGAGATCCTCCCAAAAATGCTCAATATGAGAGAAATACCCCGAACTGATAAGGAGATGCAGCTCACCAGTGTCTGCTGAGGTGGACTCTGACCCGTTACCAGGCTTAGTGCCTCTTAGGTTTTGACTCATGATTGGGACGAGTGTCGGGATGCTCTCTTCCGACGATGAACTTTGTACTGATGAGCTTGTGTCGTCATCTACAGATGAGCAAAAAAATAAAACAGAGGACCGACAGTTTATTGACAGTAACAACAGAGAAAACCCCTCAAACCAAAAGAGGTTTTTATAATTTCTAGCAGATCCTCCCAAAAATGCTCAATATGCGAGATATACCCCGACAACTCTGCAGAATAATGTCTCTAAATTTTGTGCGTGCCCGCTCGATTTACAATTTAATTTCACATACGCGTCTTTTCAATATCGCGCAACAGCATAGCTTGGTTGTTTTCTATTTTAACATGCTCGGATTACATGTCGGCATAGGTTTTGTAATAAGGCGGATATTATGGTCTCAGGTTTTAACATATCAGTAAAACAAATTACAAAACCACCGTTGAAATAATATGGTCAGTTTGTCTCCCACGACTGTCTGAAGGCCGTGTTTAGTGAACTGATGAGGAGATGCAGCTCACCGGTGTCTGCTGAGATGGACTCTGACCCGTTACCAGGCTTAGTGCCGCTTAGCCTTTGACTGGTGATTGGGACGAGTGTCGGGATGCTCTCTTCCGACGATGAACTTTGTACTGATGAGCTTGTGTCGTCATCTACAGATGAGCAAAAAAAAATAGAACAGAGGACCGACAGTTTATTGACAGTAACGACACCAACGGGGACAGAAAACCCCTCAAACCAAAAGACAAAACTGTGTCTTTTCTGCTCCGCTGAATGTTTTATCATTTCTAGCAGATCCTCCCAAAAATGCTCAATATGAGAGAAATACCCCGACAACTCTGCAGAATAATAGCTCTAAATTTCATGTGTGCCCGCTCGAGTTACAATTTAACTTCACAACAGCATAGCTTGGATGTTTTCTATTTTAACATGCTCGGATTACATGTCGGCATAGGTTTTGTAATAAGGCGGATATTATGGTCTCAGGTTTTAACATATCAATAAAACAAATTACGAAACCACCGTTGAAATAATATGAGAGACAGATATTTAAAATCCTGAGGGAAAACCAATGCATCTGCATATATATTACTATATAAGGAAGAGCGAATTTAGATAGTGTTTAGTGAACTGATGATGGGAAGCATCTCCAGCAGCAGTTTCACACAATCATCTTACCAGTGTCTGGTGAGGGGGAGACGTCGAGGCCCCCTCGCCTCCTCTGAATTGTCTTTTTTTCCTCTTGGGCTTTGCGTTTGGCCATTGATCGAGTCACTATGACACTTGTATTGTCATCTAGATGAGGAAAAAAAAACAAAACAGAAAAGAACATTAATTTTGCAGTGAACTAAAGTCACCAACTGCATTAAAAACAGTCTTCTTTTATCGTTTCACCGCTCAGACTCAACAGAAACACTACGAAAAAGGTCCCAACAGCAGAAACCAGAGGTTCATCTGAAGGTACCCACTCTAAAGTAGAGCTTTCTCCACCTGACAAGTCCTACAAACCATCAACACCGACGCCGACGTCTGTCTGGACTCCTCACTTACCTGGAGCTCTCTCAGGGGGCGTGAGGGACAGCGACTACATGTCACTTAAACCCTCTATGATGGTAATACCAATTTTAAATTTGACACTGAATGTAATAAAGCATAAAACTACTAACTTTCTTTGTTGGGCTCCACCTTGATGTTCTCTGTGTCCAGCCTCCTCTTCCTCCTCGGTCCACTCTCAGCAGCGGCGGCCTTCCTCTTGTCGCCTCTCTTGCCAACGACCTCCACGGAGGTGTTGCAGCTCTCTACAGATGAGCAAAAAAAACAGAGGATCGTCAGTTTGTCTCCCACGACTGTCTGAAGGCCGTGTTTAGTGAACTGATGAGGAGATGCAGCTCACCGGTGTCTGCTGAGATGGACTCTGACCCGTTACCAGGCTTAGTGCCGCTTAGCCTTTGACTGGTGATTGGGACGAGTGTCGGGATGCTCTCTTCCGACGATGAACTTTGTACTGATGAGCTTGTGTCGTCATCTACAGATGAGCAAAAAAATAAAACGAGACCACCGTTGAAATAATATGAGAGACATATATTTAAAATCCTGAGGGAAAACCAATGCATCTGCATATATATTACTATATAAGGAAGAGTGAATTTAGATAGTGTTTAGTGAACTGATGATGGGAAGCATCTCCAGCAGCAGTTTCACACAATCATCTTACCAGTGTCTGGTGAGGGGGAGACGTCGAGGCCCCCTCGCCTCCTCTGAATTGTCTTTTTTTCCTCTTGGGCTTTGCGTTTGGCCATTGATCGAGTCACTATGACGCTTGTATTGGCATCTAGATGAGGAAAAAAAAACAAAACGGAAAAGAACATTAATTTTGCAGTGAACTAAAGTCACCAACTGCATTAAAAACAGTCTTCTTTTATCGTTTCACCGCTCAGACTCAACAGAAACACTACGAAAAAGGTCCCAACAGCAGAAACCAGAGGTTCATCTGAAGGTACCCACTCTAAAGTAGAGCTTTCTCCACCTGACAAGTCCTACAAACCATCAACACCAACGCCGACGTCTGTCTGGACTCCTCACTTACCTGGAGCTCTCTCAGGGGGCGCAAAACGTGTCATTGTGGCCTTTTCACAAACTTCGGGCACTGCAAAAACTTCTGTGTGTGTGTGTGCAGCTGAAGGTCAATGTCGATTTGTGTCCAGTGTGTGTTCTTATGCTGTGGAGAACATAGAACATGGAACATGTTCCATAGAATGTGGTGAAATGTTCTTTCCCAGAGGAGTCACAGCGATGCGTTCTGGAATATCCAAATAAGCAGAATGTGTGATTTGAGTCTTGCAATACTGATAGAGAGAGATGGCCCGTAAATATCCGCCCTTATTGTGTTTCGTTTTGCACAAGTTGCACATTCAGGGGAATTCAGGTCAATTACAGCCCCAATAAACTATTTTCTGCCAAATATTTGGTTTTTGCAGATACATCCTTATTTGCATTGTTCTAACAATACAGTAAAGTTATCCAAAGTACTCATATTATCTGTCCAAATCCGAGGCAAATAGCCCATTAAAAAATGAACCAAAAGTAATAGCAGCGGTTTATTAAAGTACGTTTACATGTTAGTTATAATTATGTTTAAGACCGATAGTGTTTGTTTTCATTTCTGAGACAAATGAAACGTTACAGATAATAGACTTTAGTGGTAATAAAAGAAAAAAAAAAGTCCTTCCACTTCTAAAACTTAATAATTTTCTTTTAAAATAAGAGTAAAAGTGACAATCTGCACGCTAGTCCTTATGCTAAGCTAACCTGCTGTACCACATTTACCACAGGCACGTGTAAGAAACCTTTCCAAACGATTCTTTGGTATTAATTAATGTTTTACCAATATTACACTTTAAGAATTGAATGACTGAGCTGGGATGAATGACAAGTCTGTTTTTTTTTTTTATTACAATAAGGTGCTGTTTATTTAATCATTTCATTATTCACATCTCATGGTACACTCTGCTAAAGCTGAGTAGTATTTACCACGTGTAATACTGACCTCAGCGTTGTCTTCCCGGCTACCTGCAGAAAAGAGAGCCGATCACAAAGAGCTGAGCCCCAGCCGACTCCCAACGCCACCTTTGCCCCAGGGTACGTTCGGTAGAGGTAAATGGATCATGTATCATAGCAATATGCTATTTTCTGATTTCATTTTGACCCAAGGACAGAGGCCTTTCGGAGGCGGCTGTTTGGTTGTACTCGTCTGGCTTTTTATACACACACCAAATGAGCGGATTAAGTGTCTGATCACTTTATCTGGGACCTGCGGAGGCCTCAGGCGGCACAAACCAGCCGGCCCGCTCACAGCTGAAGAGCTCCTGCTGGTCAGGTGCGTGACGAGGAATTAAAATCTGGACTGCAGGGTGTTTTTTTCGAAGATCCAAAAGCTCCCCCGCTTTTCCAGTCAGCGGGTTGTTTGTCCTCACGCGAGCATCGAGTGTTGTAGTAGTAGCTGCCCAGATGACACACCAGGGCATAGAAGACAGACCATTAACGTAATTAACAGCCTCGTCTGGACAGAAAGGAAACTCCCTCGAGCTAAAAACAGTTACAACCCACTTGAAATGTTATTTTTCCTTTGTACAACATTAAGGCAGGAAGTTCCATTTCATTTAACGAGGTCTCACTCTTAAATGAACGCCCGCCCGCCCGCCCGACTGCACAACGACGGATTGTATTTTTAAATAGAGGACGGGGAGCCTGGAAGTCTGCGTGTCCATCAGGCCGGATCCACTGAAACCAAAAGTCAACACGAGTCATCCCCGTGTGTGCTTCGCTAGGCCATGTAGATGAAAGTGTTTAAATCGGTCTCATCCCGCTTTATGTACTTGTGATCTATCAGCCACTCAATCTGCTCCTTGATCATCTTCTTCTGTGGTAAAAACATGTTCTTCAGGATCTCCACCAGCTCCGTCTGCAGCTGGGCGTTGTTGATCCGCTTCCTCATCTTCATGATCTGGATTATGGCCTCCTGGGGGAGAGGAACACAGTGGAGACAGGTGGGTAAATACTGTAGTTAATGCAAACAAAAAGGTGTCTGCTGAAACTCCACGGTGGGAAAACCGTGTGTTCTCAGCAGGTGGCGCTTCATAATAAAAGCGACCTGCAGTATCTTCAGCTGCATGCTGGGAGCTCATGTCCGTACCTGTGTTCTTAGTATCCTGAGCTGGACGATGCCCTCGTTCTCCTCCTCCCTCATTCGCTCCGTGGTGAGCTGCAGGCGGCCAATCAGGTTGATCTTCCCCCTTTTCTGAACCTTGGAGTTTTTTCTGTAGAGTTGAATTAAAAAAATAATTAAAAAAAAATCAAGATGCAGCACAAGTTTACAGTGAACTGTTCAGAGAACTTGCAGGTATGCATGTGCGAATGTTAATTAGTAGACAACACAAATGAAACACTAGCATCTTTATAGTTTATTCTGACTTTCCTATTGATGCTAATTAAACTCAACAGAGACGTGTTTAAAAGGTAACAGGAATGCCACAGGCACACGCTGCCTTTCTTTTGCAACATGAGCCAGCTCAGCTCATGCACACATACGGTAAGGGACATTAATGCCTGAAGCAAATCAGAACTGGCACGGCGCAAATTTGGTACAAGGGGTCCCGATAAACTGATACCATGACACTCAACCTCACAGGGTCACTGTTACTCACATGAGAGAAAACTCCTGGTTGACGTAGAATAGTGTTCCTTCTGCAAAGTCCTTGGGCGAAGTCACCACCGGGTCGTACGACAACACCTGCCGCTTGAGTTTGGGAAACGCCACCAGGGACTGGGCGAGCGAGACGAGAGCGATGGTTCAGAGAGAAGCGGTAAAAACAACAAACACAACCGATAAATGCAACGCGTCGAAAGCACGCTACACACAGCCCGCTATCAGTTTACCCAGAGAGTGCGCCGCAGCTCGGCGTCCGGCAGCTCGGTGGCCAGCTTGAGGTTTTCAAAGCTGATCCTCTCTCTGGGCCTCTGGTTCCAGGCGAACAGCACAGCCAGCTGGAAGGTGGTGACCTCCAGGTCGTACTGGCCCACCTCATTCTTAAAGGTTATCTGGGAGGAATTACACTTTGTTCAGTGCCCTTTTCCCGGCTTCTTCCAGTGCGCTCCACTGCTGTTGTACTCACAATGCCGTTGGACATGAGGTGATGCCAGTGCAGCTTCCTGCCGCTGTGGTTCTTCTTGTAAAAGTCTTCTACCTCAGGTATCAAATCTTCCAGCTCCGTCGGTAGGGAGACAAAAACCTTCTCGCTGCTCCTCGACCACGCTCCAGCATTCAGGATCTTTATGTTGACCGAGTCGGCTGCAGGGGGAATAAACAAGTTGCTTACAGCTTGTCTTGAATCTGTGAAAAAATAGTCTTGAACTCAAGGAGGGGAACGTGGGTGGGGGGGGGAATACATCGTCATTGTTTCAAGAATTCGAGATCAACATATTAGTTCTGTTACGTCATTAGTACGTCAAAGTAGGAGTATTTTATAGACAAATTCACTTATTCAGAGAGTTAGATGAGAGGAACCAAACAATCTCAATTCTCCCCGCTAAGCTAAGACCTCTGAACTCTGCACCTGAATAAATATATTATATCCTGCACCGGGAATATTGAAGGGGTAGTCTGGGTGTTTTGAATGAGGTATCCGAAACTCTCACGTAAGCATGAGTAAGACGCTCGTCTCCCTCTTACCTGGTAAAGCGAGCCTGTTGTGTTTATGCATTTCCTTGAAAGATTGGTTGAGGTCCTCCGACACCTTGATGTCTTGAAACATCCGGGCGAGCTTGTTGACATAGTCAGCTGGCATTCCTACTTCCTGTCAGATTACGTGACACCACAGATACCACAGAGTTTTTCGGCGTCACTTTCATATTTTTGATGCTGAACCGAAAAATGTTTTCAGATCAGTACAAAGCAGTAAACACACACACACACGCGCGCGCGCGCGTTTCCATGGGGGTCATACCCTGAGCCACTCCACCATGTTCTCCTCGATCTCGCTGTCTGCTGAAATGTCCAAGATGAGTCGACGGGTCAGGTGGGCTTTGTGGTAGCGCATGAACACGTCTTTGTTCTGCACATATTTCAGCACTAACAGCTGCAAAGAAAGGGAACACAGATGCTCCCTGAACAACGATCGACTGCAATGAACAAAATTACGAGAAATGTCATGAAACGAAATGGTAACAAATTCCCCTGAAACGTACCACTTCCTTGAGCTTGGCCTCTATCTCTTCAGACGTGAGCTTTTTGCTCAGTGGGGTCTTCCTCAGGAGCATGTCACAGTAGTTGGCCAGCAACTCCGGACACTTGGACTCTGGTTGAGTTTTCAAACCTACCCTGTAAAAACGGGAAACTCATGCAGTCAAGAGACATGTCGCCTCCTGCAAAAACAAAGGTACGTGACAAGGGGAGCATGTCTTACCCTTTCTGTTTCAGGGGAAGTTCTAATTTAAATATTGTGGCGTCATTCACGACGGCTTTATATGCCTGCGAAGGGAGTTTGAATAACGGATCAGTTTAAGCATCTTCTGCACGGTCGGTCCTACACTGGCACCACGGGAGTAACGCTTCAGCTCACTTTGTCTCGGGCTGTGAGGAAGCGCGGGTCGTCCTGAAAGGCCTCTTTCACCAGCTGACTGAAGCGGTTGAACAAGGTGAGCAGCTGCTCCACATACTTCTCAGAGTCCTGCAAAAAAACAAAAAAAAGGGACAGAAGGGGACACCGGGGAATCAAAGTCAGTTTGAGGCTTAAATGTTTTCTGGAACGAATTAGCTTCTTTCCCTTTACTCTTTTTTCCTCCCAGTGTGTTTGCGTGTTAACAAGCACATAAGTGAATTATTTCCGAGACATGAGAGGCGCGAGAATATTATTACTGCCGTCGTCCTCGCCTGAGCAGTAACATTAGCTAGCGTAACGGTGCTGCATGAGCTGGCTGTATCGAGTACAGACGCCTGCTTTCTTCTACACCGTGATATGGCTGGTGGGTTAAACACTCGCTTCCCCCACCTGAATCAGACATAAGTGCATCCGAAACTCACAGAGGTGATCGTCTCCGCCGTGGCCACCATGTCGGCCAGGCCGGCGCTCATGATGTGCTCCTCCAGGTTCTTCAGCATGGGCTCGATGCCGCTGGGCACTTTGTCCATCAGAGAGAACATCAGATGCAGCTCTGTGAAGGAAGGGAAAGACACCGTTATCACACGAAGAAGGGAGAGGCATTCTTTTTGTTAAAAGTAAGCGGAATAAGCGAATGACCGTTCCTGTTTGCAATGAACTCATGTATGTGCAAACAGCCAACACTGGATTATTCTAATACTACATAAACTTAAGTGAATCGTCCTGCATTCATGCAAGAGGAGTGGTGACAACAACACAATGCTGGGCAAGACGGTTTGGTCAGGGCTACTTCCTGGTGCAAACCTGAGCTGGCTGTGCCTTTGGTGGGAGCGGTCCGTCCGTACTCACTCTCTGTCTCATTTCGTTTGATCATGCCGGGACATTCGGCCAAGATGGTCTCCTTGAATGATGTGACCAGTGCATTGACGCAACACTCCATCAACTGGGAAGACAAACAGAGCGGGAAACAATGCAGTGGAAAAACAAGAGTGTGCGGTGCATAAAGTGTCACATTAGGGGGAAAGGATTTAGGGTTTTTTTCCGACAAAATTTCTGTCAAACACTTTGTGGTTTGTTATGTGCTGGAACTTCTCCTTTATGCAACAACAGTTTATCCGTCCACTCTTCCGTTTTAGAGCTGGTGGCCAGTTACAGTGTGTGAGCAAAGGTTTTGTATTTTGACTGAACACAAGGACGCGAGACTTCTAATCTCACAGTCGAAAAAACAAAGGAAATAACCGTATGCATATTTCTCTGGACCGTTACTTCAATAAAAAATACAAGTACAATATGTGCAATTTGCTATCTACGTATCAAAGCTGTGCGTAAATGCATCATCATGAGATTAGACCTGGTGAAACATAAATAAGTCGCAGTGTGGAAAAGAGAGGACGTCATTCCATATCTCGTTGTAATTCACAAGGATAACTCACTGATTGAACAGAGTTACAGTCACGTCTCGTCTCCAGGTATCGCAGTGCACGTTTCTCCTCTTCCCTCAGCTTGGAATCGGCCTGGTGGGAATGCAAACCAGTGCACGCACATTCATGCAACACATTACAAATCTATGCCAACTAGTCTCCTTAAAAAAAATGAATTCATGTTCATAAAAATATTCTACAATTGGGTTACTTGAAAAACCGTCCTGCGGGGAAGAAAAGGTCTTTAAAGTAACTGTTGGATCGACACACAGTATAAAACATTGAGCAAACGGGATTTGTGGACCATGCTGTACTTTAACAGACACAAAGCCTCCGGTTTGTTTGAGTAAGAGCAATACCGTGGAGGAGACAGGCATGAGATCAGGCGCAGCGGCGGATCACACCGTTTTCTGTTTTCATTCATCCGACTGGCTTGTTGCCACAGTCATCAAAACAGGGAATGGGGAGCCTCAAGTTTCCGCTGTGTGTTGTAAAATGTAACGGCAGATATCGTCTTCGCTTTCTTTCAGCATGTCCAGAGAGAAAGAAACTCATGAGTGGAATGGCTCTGGATTCGGCCTTTACTGAATTCCTGCAACTTTTAGAATTGAATAAATTGGGCCGGGTCGGTTATTTCCCTTCTGATGGCCTCACACGGTGCACCAGGAGGATGCACTTCCACGGTTTAGCTGTGACGTCCCTTCGGCTTCAAAGCTCACCACTCTTTTCGTGGTTTTGTGTAACGTTTCCCCTGTGAATTAAATAGTCGCCACTAAACAATGCAATGTTCAACATCAACACTCACATATTTCATGTAGTTTTGGACCCCATTTTGTTGGAGGTAGGCGGGCGCCTGTGTTCTGTAGAACCTCTCAGTGGAATCCATGTACGCCTTCTCAAAGTTATCCCTGTAGATCTGCAGCTTGTCGTCAGGGTTGGAGCAAAGGTTCACTGCTCGGAAAAAAACAAAGACAATATGGAGAGGTCAACATGTGTCTGCAGATATGTGCACATTTAGACATCACAAGCATTGGTGCAAATGTGTTCAACCGCCTTGATGGTTTTCCTATTTTGTTACGTTGCAACGTGGAATAAAGATTTGTTGTGTGATGGACGTGCCCAAAATTGTTGGATCGGTGAGGTGGAAAAACTTGAAAGTTTCTAAAATATAAAGGCATTTGTGTAGCTTCAAATATTGATTTAGACATATAGATAGTATATAGACCGTTAAAACTGCAGAACTTGCAGTTGAAGTCAAAATATGTAAAAGCCATCACATGGTGAGAAGCAGAAAATCCGATTAATACTTTCTCACGAGGCATTTGAGTTGTATTCATAGTGACGGAGAGATCGTGGGGACGGGAGCGTTGGTGAGATCAAAGAAGTTCTACAACAAAGGACACAAATGAAATAAACCTTAAAACTGAAGTAAAATGCCACAAAACTGAGTTGAATTTCCACACATTCGCGCTGATAAACAGAAACAAAATTTAAGTATGTAGGTATTTAGCAGTTATAAATGAAGTCTTAAGGCCTATGGTGAAGGAAAACTCGCTCATTTAATACATATGTTTGAAAATATCATTCATAACAACGCTGTAGTATGTTGGTAATCATAAGCTACTCTAAACCAGTTGTACAAAGCAAATCACCGTAGGATTCTCTCACTCCGATGACCAGCTGGGAGTCGAAAGCCTCTCCCATCCGCTCCGCGTGCACCAGCTTCATGGCGCTGTCTTGTAGCCGGTTTTTGATGTTGGAGAAAATGGACTCGTTCCAGGTGTCCAGCATCAGCTGAAGAGACGGAGACACGCGGTCAGACTTCCGCGCGAGATGCCGGTGGTGGGTTTTTCACCCTCTCCCGCTCCTCCTCACCTTGCGGACGATGCTGTCCTCCACGTTGGACTTCTTGTTGCTTCCTTGCTTGCCCATCAGAGTGATCTCCAGCTGACAGAAGGGCTTGGGCAAGATGTCGCACTGCGTAAAGAACTTCCTCCACTCCACGATGTAGGCCTTCAGCAACGCCGTGTCATCCTGGTGACTTAACACCCGCTTAGAAAACGGTGAGAAGCACAAGGCGGGCCCGGTTAGAACCTAAAGAATCTAATTGACAGACATTAAGCAAGAACCACAGTTTATGATCGGAATGGTTAGAAGGACACACTCGGTTTGCTTTGTAAAAGCCGAGACACATTTCAGTAAAAGTGGAGGTCTTACTGCTTGTGCTTGTTTGATGAAATCGAGGATGTCCTCTTTGAGGGCCTGGTGGATCTTGGCGGGACCTTTGTCGTCCCACAGGCACACGGCGTGCACGTCTCTGTGAAACAACGAGGAAGGATCTTTCTTAACAAATTCGCCCGTGCCCTGCTCGCTTCGAGGCCGACGCCTAAGCCGGAGAGCAGCAGCATCACGGTGAACTCACGAGAACAAGTCGAACCACTGCTGTTTGGTGACCGACTCCTGCCGCAGCAGCTTCAGTACTATGGGACGCATCAGCTCCCATTTGTCCTCAAATTGAAGGGAGCCTTTGTTCTGAAAACAAGACAGGAGGGACGTGAACTACTCGGTTCAAACTCTCAATGAGATTTTAAAAAATCTGTGGAAAAATGACACCAAAACAAAATTTTAGGGTAAGTTATAATTCAACAACAGTGCCAAGAAAACCTTGAGTTGTTCCCCCAGGTCTGACTTCATCAAGTGTAATCATCTATTGTATAAAACAGTATACTAAAAGGTTTAGATGATTAGTCTTTATTTCATTGCAGTTTGCAGACAGTAAGTATGAGGACAATAAAATGAAGCTAAACTAAAAAGGTAAACGCAGTAGAAAATTGCAAATAAAATAAGCAAGTCAATTTGATGTCCACACATTCATCAGGGGGATTTTCTCAAACCAAACTAAAATAAGATTTGAATTCCTTTTCTAAAAAGTTATTTGCGATCATGTCAAAGTACTGCGTTGAATGATGTTCTCCCAGCTGTAAGCATTAACAAGAGCTACATGAACATGGGGGGGGGGAATACAGATGATGCTTTTGAAGAACAGCTCGGACCTTTTACGTAAATCAAAGTACAAATGCTACAGTGCAGAAACACCTAATCCAGTAAAGCATTGAAACTCTGGCTGAAGTAAAGCTACATGCTTACAGAAACACAGTGCATCGCGAATGGCCCATCTCCAGAACAATACATTCCCAGATTTTAATTATTGAAGAATTACTGTGTTCCATAGCGTGCGCAGATGGTTTAATGCAAAAGTATCCTGCTTTTGCTGCAATATCATCTGTCTCCCACCGGTGACGTTCCTCGGCTTTAACAGCCTGCTACTCGCACAGCTGGGTCTCCCCCCCGTGTCCCGAGCTCTTGTTTGAGAACACAACAATTGTGATTTTAATGAATGGTTCCTGTCAAGCTAAACTTAAGTTAGCACGATGGCAGCTGCGTATTTTAGCGTTCACACAAGAGCAGAGGGAGACAGTTGCTCCTGGCGGCCTCGTCTTTGAGGAGGGGGGGCGGAGGGGAGCTTCTGATTCCTGTCTTTGGAGTGACAGATGATGATGATGATGATATATGAAGCTAGCTTTTTAACAGTTATACATAGCACTGATGTGTCAGGGCAGGCTAAGCTAACGCTTCCGTTTCCCGTCTGTGGTCGGTGCCTCCCGTTTTCAACCGCCCCCCCGGTGCCTTCTGATTTAACGTTAGTTAGCTTTGGTGCGGATATTGTATTTAGCTAAAAAAAAAAAAAAAATCACTGATAAGTAGCTAGCTGATGTTAGCCTGGATGCAACTTGGGTTTAACTGCACCGAGCTCAAGTCGGCGAGTTGCCGGTCGAAGGTGCCGCGTCGTGTTTCTCGAGTCGCGGGCTAAACGCCGACATCACACCGCGCAAATGACACGCACTTTTGCGAGCGTTGCACACAGACATAATTGAATTGGACTGGGGTCCTACCTTTAGCAAATTAGACGTCGCCATGTTCCCCCCAACTTATCCTCTCGTAAAATCTCGCGAGAACTGGGTGCAGTGTGAAGAATAACCTTATCACATCGTCAACTTCTTCAAAATATAGATACAAATCGTTTTTTTTCCGCTTAAGACTACTGTGTTGATTTGATCCTTTAATGTGTGTCCGTTAACTTGTTCAACAGTTATCATTTTGATCGGCATAGACTATTCAACGTTGGTTGAAAAAAGTGTTTGTGTGCATCACAGGTAACAGCACCAGTGGAGAAAAACATGTAAAAGTCCTGTATTCAAAATGTTCACTGAGGCAAAAATGTGTAAACTATATAACAGAAAATGTACTCAATGTGTAAAATGCCCAAATTTCAGAAAACAATTATTATATTATTGGATTGGTATTTTTTATTTTTTTTAACCTTTTAATTCCCTTTCGTTCATTCTCTGTAGAATTTGTCTATAGTGTATGCATGGTGTCTTTTTCAACACCATTTTCAAGTCAAGAAATATTTACTCAAATTCAAGGGCAATTATTGCTTCTTACAATCAGTATAATGTTTATCATCATTCTTTCTGTCTGGCCATCATGGTCAAAGGTTTTCTCATACAAAGACGTAACAAGGATTTGGTATGAAGATTACGCAAGTTAAAAATCTTGTTGAAAACATTAAATGCACAAGATTCAGAAAAGGTCTCTTGCCATATTATACACTTGGATACATTAATATTATCAATATCATAATTTATTTTGGGCTGAGCAATCTAAGCTATAGGAAAGGGTAACTTATTGCTTGAATTATATATGCAATTTCCTTTGATTTATCTCAATGCCTGATTGAATAATCAAAATAATTACTACATTAGTATATACTAATGTATACATTAGTATATACTAATGTAGTACCATACAGTATATGTTCTGTTTATTCTCCTCAGCACCCGACGAGTTTCAACCACGCATTGCGGACGTCATTTAGTTTTTTATTTCAACCAATCAGGGCACAGCGGGCGGGGCTCAATAGCATTAAGCTAGGTTGACTCATTATGGTTGATGTGAGGTACAAACGTGGATCGTAAGCATCATGACTATTTTAAATCAACCGGAGAGATTACTCACACTTGCCATGACTGAAGAGGAAGCAGAAAACGTACGTACTCTAAACATGACTTGCACTCGGTCATAAACAGAGCGTGTACTCGCGTTACGGTCGCATTTCTCTATTTGTAGTTTCCTGAAAGCCCGGGTGACGCTTTATTCTACGCACCCGGCGCGTAGAATACGAAACGCCGAACTGCTTCGAAAAAGTGTAAAGTTTGACTTCGCTGTGGTCATAGCCTTTATTTAATGTCTGCTTCAACACATTTAACAACATATTACAAATTATAATGGCCTATTTTCAGGTTCGGCTTACATAAAGAATCACAAGTGTGACTTATCTTGGTTAAACGTGCCTAAAATGTGACCACATGTTCTCTAATAGCGCCATCGCCTCCATTGTAAACTGTGCCGCGCTGTAGCCCGTGTCAAATTAACCCGAGTCGAAACAAGGCAGGTGGTCACATTTCTGTTTTGCACTTCGGATTTGTCCCATTTTTCTCGTGTACCATGATTTTAGTGGGAATCATCAGTGAGAATGAGCCACATCACATTCCTGTAGAGATTTGGTGCCATGTTCTTCTCGGAATGACATTAATCTGAGAAAAGACAGTAAACCGTACAGACATAAATCCCCCCCGGAGACCAACATCTCTCATATTTGACCTCAACTCCTAGGTTTAACTATCAAAGACATGGAGGTGCACGAAGAGGAGAGACGGTGTGGGAAATGGAGGTTTGCCTGTGGTTTGTACAGCTACAACTTGAGGGATGTGTTCACATGGTGAGTACATATCTAATAAATTATTGCATGATTTAGCATACTATTTAACAAAAAACAAACTTTCCTATAACTGTGTCTTAACCTATGTAATCAACTACGGGAGTTTTTATGGTGATGTATTGACTATCAAAATGTCCACCGCCCTATTCTGTCATCGTGTCCAGCCTTAATAACACCCCATCAACTCGTTTAACTCGTCATGTAGTCGACACATGGTGCTCTCCGTGTCCCACCAGGCGTCTGCTGAAGACCATCTTCATGGGGCAGGTCCTGTCCCTGCTGATCTGTGGGACAGCAGTGAGCTGCCAGTACCTGGTCAACGCCGGGGTGGAGACGCCCATGCTGCAGAGCTTCTTCAACTACGCGCTGCTGCTCCTCGTCTATACGACCGTCCTCTGCACCCGCAAAGGTCAGAATGTCTGGGCTCGGGGGGGCTGCGTGAAATGATTCTCAGGCTCCACTGGGGGCAGCAGAGGCAAGAAACTGTAGAAAGACTGAAAACCTGACATGAATTTGCTTGCCTCTTTTAGCTTTTACTTGCTCCATTATATGCACCAGATGGGTGCTTACTATGTCGCTCTGATTTTAACTGCTAAGGAGACCGTGCATAGAGGGATTTTAGAGCTTTTTATTTGCACAAAATAGCTGCTTCCAGCGGATGGAAAATACACCGATGATGGGCGAGACTGAACCGAGACGAAGAGCGTCAATTTTCAAATACAGTTCACTTTGTTAGTATAGAGAAGGAGATCAAAACAGCTTAACTTAAGTGGAAATTTATCATTCAATTTAATAAACAGGTTGCTACAAATTCTGCTATTTAAACAAATCTGCAAGAATGTGTTTGGAACTGGTTATTGTCATTATGTTTCAACATTTAGTCTATTTGTATATAAAACCCTGTAAACAGAAACTTTGGGCATTTCTCACCTACACTTTCCCCATTCCAACCTTCTTCTACAGGTGACCGGAACATCTTGCAAATTTTAAGGACCAAGTGGTGGAAGTATTTGCTGATGGGTGTGGCAGATGTCGAGGCAAACTACGCAGTGGTGAAGGCTTACCAGTTCACCACCCTGACGAGTATACAGGTGAGCTTCTTTTGCATAAACGGGACTGCAGAACTCTTATTTAGTATGTGTTGATATCGTTGAAATCAATGTCATAAAATTAACAAAAATATTTTTTAAATACATTTTTTTTATGCTGATAGCTGATTAATCAATTGTAAGCAATTCTTATTAGAACCCAATTTCACCCTCTGTGTTAATTGTGAACAACTGCTGCTTACTTTAGCGGGTAATGTTACTTGGATGCGTTTCCATGACACTTTTTCCAGGTAACGCCCGTTAGTGGTTGTGCTTGACTGTGTGTTGCAGCTGCTGGACTGCTTTGTGATCCCCGTGCTGATGGTGCTTTCCTGGTTCCTGCTGAAGACTCGCTACAAGCTGGTGCACTTTGTCGCTGTGGCGGTGTGCTTGCTTGGGGTGGGCGCCATGGTGGGAGCCGACATCGTTGCAGGGAGAGACCAGGGATCAAGTAAGGACACTTACAGGAAAAAGAAGAGGGGAAAAAAAGAGAGGTCATTAATGTTGTGGAGCGGCACAGTCGAAGCCTGAAATGTACAAGAGGACTGTTAAAGGTCCCTGTTGTTACTCAAGGTGATATTTCAAAATAAACAACTACTATCTTATTTCTCGCTTGTATCACTAAATCTTTTGAACTTGAATATATTCAATAAAGTTTCCTCTTTCTGATGTAGTTATAATGGTAGACATCACATTCCGATGGTTATGGTAACAATGGACAAAGTGCTTGACACAGAGAGAAAGTAGAATACGATACCAAAGTGAATGATACATTTCTCTCTCTCTCTGTGCAGCCGATGATGTGGTGCTGGGAGACGGGCTGGTGCTGCTCAGCGCCGTCCTCTATGCTGTGTCCAACGTGGGCCAAGAGTACACGGTGAAGAACTTGAGCCGGGTCGAGTTCCTGGGCATGATGGGCCTCTTCGGGACCCTCATCAGCGGCATACAGCTGTGGGTTATTGTTCAAATCCCTCATAAATTTACGGCTACAACTCGTTTTTATTAGATTTTTCTTGTTGGTGTGTAAGAAAAGGGCTTTTCTGATCATGCAAACTGTGCCGTTTCAGAGCCGTCCTGGAAACCTGCGCCGTGGCGGCCATAAAATGGGACCTCCGCATCTGTAAGTTTGACTTCCTCGTCCTTTTTAAATGCGAGCGCTTTGGAGCGCGTGCTGGCGCCTCCCTAAAGTCCGCCTGGTTGTGTTCTGCAGCCGTGCTGTTTGCACTCTACGCGCTGTGTATGTACGCGCTGTACAGCTTCATGCCCGTGGCGGTGAAGATGACCAGCGCCACGGCGGTCAACCTCTCCCTGCTCACCGCCGACCTCTTCAGCCTCTTCTGTGGCCTCTACCTCTTCCGCTACACGGTGAGTGCGGCACGGAGACGCATCCTGTGCGAGTTTATTGCGTCTAATGGGATTTATTGCATTTTAGATGCCCTGCAACCCTGTAAAATTCTACTTTTACCAACTGTGCCTTTTTTTTTTTCTTCCTTTAAAAAAAAATGTATATCATTCCTCTGCTCTGCTTTTCCCTGACCTTCGTTTTTAGCACCAGGAAGTGATATACATTACTAAAAAGGATACAGTAGCAATAAATCCAGTAAAAGTTTATAGTATGATCTGTTAAATATGCTGTAAAATGATTCATCAGCTAAAATATTAAATGGATACGGGTTGTAATGGAAAAGGGTCATGAACATGTTGTAAAACGGTATGATGTGATGTACGAGATGCGATGTGTAATGCTCTTCCGTCTCGGGGTGTTTTCGTCCTCAGTTCTCCACGCTGTACATCGTCTCGTTTCTCGTCATCACCGTGGGTTTCATCATGTTCAACGCCGCTCCCACCTATTCTGCTCTGCCGGGGTCCGGCTCCGGCGAGGACGAAGGCGCCGACCTGGCCGAGGTGTCCGGCGACCTCACGGCCGAGAGCTCCTCGGACCGCCGGATGTCCGCAGGCGGAAACGCTCCGGCGGCCGAGATGCTGCCGGCTGTGCTCTGATAAGAGTACGTGGTGTAGTGTGCCGGTTGGACAAGAGACTCCCGTGTACAAGTACACGTTTTCACATCAGCCGCTACTTTACGTCATTTTATACATACAAAGTTGTATCACAAGGTTTTTTTGGGATGATGAAAAGCATGTTGACGTGCAGAGGTTTCCCTTTTTCTTTTACAATTAAATAGATTTTTATATTAAACAGGGTTGTCGTCATTTCCAATGTCTGTTTTGGTTTTTGTGATAATTACCTATGTTTTTTTTATCCTGCCTTATGTTGCCTCCAGTACGTCCGGTTCCCTTGGATACTATTCCTTAGGAATGCCTCGAGGGAATTTCTTCAAGATTAACTGATTTCAATTTTATTTTTGATCAAAGGTCAGAGAGACCTCACAAAAAATATTTGTGCCATAATTCAAGAATTTAAATGAAGAATTAAACAATGATTTAAATGACATTTTGGAGAGAAATGGCTGTGAACTACAAAGAAAAATGAGTTTCAGATATATTATGAGTCACTTGTTTTATTTATTTCAAAGATATATTCTCGACGTGCAACAATATTCCCTGCCTCTACAGTTTTATATATTGAGTTAATCGGAAATCAGATTATCAGATTATTACTGAACTAATCGCTTTGTTAATTGACTAAATGGGACTGAAAGTCAAATTGGTCTCAGGGAACATGTGCTAGACATGTTATGGACTGAACCATTTATAATGAAATTAATTTCTGGCTGCGTTTGGTACCATGCAGTGGTAACAGTTGAAGAAAACTACAAAAAAAATCCACTTTAAAAAGTACCATTAATGCTTGTTGCACGGCCCACAATTGGCCCAAAAAAGAAGTTGCAATTTAAACCAGGTGGCGGAGGGCCAGGGTTATGTATGAATGGCCTTTAACCCCTGCTGCACTGTGCCAGAGGTCACAGGTCACACACAGCGAGCAGTTTTTTTAAAAGGCTTTGAGCAGGAAACACTTTTTACGTTTAATTGTAAGTCTTAATAACACGAGAGTCAGCCATTAAAATGCTTGCATTATGTCAAACTAAATATATTGTTATTTAGGAGTGAAATCTCTGAAGGAGGTGGGCCACACACACACACACACACACACACACACACACACACACACGCCGTGTTAATTGATCGGTGATCGATGGGTTTGACCCCGTGTGTTCTGCACTGCGTTGCTGTGGCTTTTAGACGTGAAGCCTCCTCCACTCGGTGGATCATCATCATGGAGGAACAGCAGAGGACTGCAGCCCAGTGAAGAGGACCGAAGCGCCGCAATCCCCGCCTTCCTTTGTCTCGCCCGCTATTTCACCACCACCACCACCATCATCATCATCATCATCGTTATTATTATTTACAATCGGTAAGTGGGGAAATGTCCTCTTTCATTGCATGCGTGAGGTGCTCGTGTGCGCGGGTGATGTCACGCGGATTATCCAACACACTCCGCGGTTCGCGTTGTTGATCAGACCTGAGACCATCGAGCATTCATTAGCTGCTTTTACCGGATTACGACTTTGCGACGGGCGAAATAATCCGTGCGTCTTTTCGTTTCGTTGCATGGATTGAAGACATTGAGCAGAAACGCCGTTGGAGAGGAGAGGGGGGGGGGGGGGGGGGTTAGAAAGACGAAGCAGCCTGCAGATCACTGCATGCTTTTCCTCTCCTTCAGCACCGCGGACAGCTCCGGAGCGGCTACCCCGCTCCCGTCGGCCTCACGCCGGGACGTCTGAGAACTCACCGTGGGCTCCTCTGTTTTCCGTCCGCAGGTGGATTAGCAACCGAGGAAACCGGCTCTCACCCCCCCCCCCCCCCCCCCTCATCCCGTCTCCGAGCGGTGACCGCGGCCCGAGATGAAGCATTTTCTGAGGTAAAGAGACTCCATTGATGTCAAATGAGGCCGTGGCTACATTTGTGTTTTTATTTATGTCAAAACGTGAAGGGATTCAAGCGAGTTGGCCTCCTCTCCCGAGGCTGACTTCCCATCTTCGATCTACTGGGATGGCCTCGTTCATACCAAATTCCCAGTCCTCCCAACTCCATCGATTAGTGTCTGGCCAGTAAGTGGCTGGTGGGCTGTAAACTGGTGTGAGTGGGTCGCTGGTGGAGGAGGCCTCTTAATTACCAGCACTAAGTGTCTCTGTTAGTTTGTGTAATTGCCATTACTGATTTTCTAAGGTGTTTCAGGCAAACTGTCAGAACTGTGTATAAAATAAGGTAAAACGGATGCAGGTCGAATGAAAGTAACACATTCATCTGATTGTCTGGGCACCATGGACATAAATAATAAAACAACCGACAAAAAGGAGCTTTCTCTCACCGGGGCTTCCGATTCAGTTCGCATTTCCTATACGTCCGTTGTGTCCTGCCCCCTAAGATAATAAAACGTTTTACTCCTTCTGCTATTTAGCCTGAATTAGCTTTAATGAGTCCCGCTTGAGGCTGCCAAGTGGGTTTTACTTTTATTTACAGTAATTATACTAATGTGCTAGAACTGTGGTAATAGTTTACTGATGTTAACATGATTCACAGTCCAGCTTTTAATGGTTTTGGCTGAGCCGAGTATCGGGGAGCATTTTAAAGGTTGCTCTAGTGATTTAGTGTAGCACTTCAGTTGGGGAACTGGGTGAAGTAAATAAAAATATCTAAGAAGGGTTGGAGATATACTGATGTTTCAAACTGACACCAACGGCTTCTTTTCGTTACAGAATTTTTTGTAAACATTCACGTTTTTTTAAACTCCATGTTTACTGTTTGCAATGCAGGTTTCTCAGGTATTAATTAGTAATCTTCAGGCCCAAACTCCCCTTGAGACCCACAGAAGACCATGTACTTCAGTACCCGCGCATGTGGTATTCGTGAGTACTCCGATGGCCCTCTTGTAACTCACTCCCTGAGTGCCAGCTGAGACCGCAAGCATGTGGAGGTTCAGAGCTCAGTGGCAAACACTTGAAATTAATGAGGCCGACACGAACGCAAAAGAAATCCACTGCTCTCACCTTCACGGCAGCCTGGGTCGCGATAGAAGAGATAAAATCCCTTTCTTTTCTCTGCACCTCCTCATCTAAACTGCGAGCGCGTCTAAAAAAAAGGAGATTTGAGATTTAGTGACCAACTATTTATTATTATGTGTTTTCACAAGCTGATTGATTCACCGTGTAGAGTAGAATTGACGGAGTGCCGCTTTAAAATGAAGTTCAGTGTCACATTGTCTTCGAGTCAGTCCTCAGTGCTCGCTTCATCGAAGGTAGAGAAGGTGACGGCGTCTTCAGGCGCTGTTTAACATGCCGGTCTCGTCCACGCGACCAGCAGGAGGAATTAATACTTCTGCACCGTATATTTACCTTCTTTTGATGTCGACATGGCGGATGATGTTATGCTGCAGTCAGTCAGCGCCAGGCAGATTTATTTCTGCCTAAAAAGGTTCTAAACTCTGTTCCTCAGAACGGGAGAACGAAGGGAGTGAGGCTCTTATTGTGGCTCACAGAGGTTCAGCCGATGGGGTTTTCTCAATTTCTTTGCCAATTATTGGCCTGAAAATAGATGGAAAAAGCACTCTCAGGAAATCAGAAGGTTTTACGTGATAATGTAAACCGTCCAATCCTTTCTCCTTTCTGAAAGATGCACTGAGATTGAAGTTTTGAAAGCATTTAGTCCCAACAGTTTCTTAATGTGTCAGTTTTCTATTTTCCCAGACACACAACTCCATTTTTATTCACCTGTAAAAAAAATAATAATTAGAATGAAAAAATAGGCCACTTTGAACATAATTCCACCTTTGTGAGATACAGTACGGTTCCACCCATCAAGGGCCCTCTCGTCTCCTCCCCTCCAGAGTGGTGACCCAGTTCTTCGTGTTCCTCTACTGTAAATGTCTGTGGCGGGGCCTCAAGTTCGTCGCCAGGAAGTTCACGGGCCGCTGCGAGCTGCAGCGAATCTGCTACAACAACAAGCACGGAGCTCGCAGGACCCACAAGATAGGTGGGTCTACACGCTGCCCGGCACTTCCATAGTTCCACGCTGCAGAAAACTGCTTCACGCAATCAATATTGTCAGAGTAATACCGCTAATGTATGCGCTTATCTTACACTCTGTAACCCACTCCTTGCAGAATCTTCCCTGAGGTACTCCAAAAATGAGGTACGTGGTCTCTAAATCTACGAATTTGCCCCACGTGTTTTTGCTTCAGGCTGTTTTTACGTCTCACTTTCCTCCGCCGTGTTTCTCTTCTTCTCTCTCGTCCTCTCCTAGCTGCTGCAGTCCGCCCTCAGCGTCCACCCGGACAAAGTGGAGAAAACCATTGACGACATCATGGCACTGAAGAAGATCAACCTTGACATCAACCCCCAGTGAGACGCTGCATCACACGAGCACATTTCTGTGACTTTGGCGCCAAATCGGCGTCATCGAATTAAAAAATCCCCAGGCTGGCTGTTAACAGCTAGAACAGCGCTCGTGCGTTGTTACACGATCTGAAACCCCTCCCGCGCCTCTTCCCCCAGGTTGAGCATCTCTCTCCAGGCCAGCCTGCTGCAGATCGTGGGCTACAGGAGTCTGGTGGCGGAGGTGGAGAAGCTGCGCAGGGAGCCTTACGACTGTGAGAACCCCGAGCACGAGGACATGCTGATGAAGGTACGCAGTGGCTGTTTCCATGTGTGAAGAGACGCGGTGCACGCTGGAATAAACTCTAGTCACCCCGCGGCCTTGTTTTGTTGGTCAGTCTGGTCAGTCCCACCTCAAGTAACCCCTCGTGGACACTTTACTTTTTATCAAACTCTTATATTTGATTTTAAACGCAAATTAAATGATTTCTGTCGCACATTCAAAACGTCATGAGCTGACCAGTGTAAAATATGCTCAGGTTTGCCGTGCATGCATGATTTAACTACTCTGTTGTGTAAGTATTTGAATGGTGACATACTCCGAGAGCTCATGGATTACTGTAACATCCTGTCCATGATGAGATGTACTATGCTGTGTGTGTGTGTGTGTATGTGTGTGTGTGTGTGTGTGTGTGTGTGTTGCAGCTGTGGAAGGAGCTGCGTCCGGACACCCCTCTCACCGGTCGCATCTCTAAGCAGTGGTGTGAAATCGGTTTCCAAGGCAGCGACCCTAAGACCGATTTCAGAGGCATGGGCCTCCTGGGCCTGCACAACCTGCTGTGAGCTCAGATCTTAATCCAACGATTAACCCACAGGCGAAGACATATTTATATTTTGACTTTTACACAATGCATTGATCTGCGGTGAAACGTTAGCTGTTAAAAGTGGTTCTTTAATTCCCATCTCGGGTAACGCCGCCGCTTTCTCTGCAGGTATTTCGCAGAACACGATAAAGCCACTGCCCTGCAGATGCTCCACGACTCCCTGCAACCGAAGCAAAAGTACGGCAGACAACCTTTTTTTTTTTTTTTAATTTACTCAAAGCATGTTCAAATAAAAAGAATGCACCGAGTGATTGGGTAGAAAGGCTCTCTAGTTGGCTGCCGTGTTCTGATGTAAAAAGGCACACAGTCCTCGTCGGCTGTATCACCATCTTTCTATCCCGGCACTCGGCCGTCTGGAGCTCTGCATTCACCACATTCCGCTCGGCTACACCCGTCGTTTTACGCCGCTGGATGTCATCCGCTCGCTTTTACCCGCTGCTGCTGCTGCTTGTATTGTTTGTCATCGGCCTCTCGGTGAGTTGTCTCATTTCACAAATGAAGATCCTTCTTCTTTTCTCTCCTCCGCCGCCTCCACCTTTCTGCCCATGCTCTCACATGCACTGTTGTAGGAGCACACACAGAAAACCCAGGTACTTGATTTCACTTTCATTCTTTTCACTGCATTCATAGCTTTCTAATTTTGGGCTGTTTCATGCGTTTAAAGCTGCACCGTGGATGTAATTTGTTCTCAGCCATCATCATCACACTGACAGATGCTTTCATTTGCTGTATTTCTATGAAATACATAATAGATGACATATTGATGAATATACTGCGATGTTTGAGAGAAAATCAATGAGAGAAAAAAGTAGCTACAATAATGTGCCAATGCAATTGTAATAAATGAAGTGAAACAAAATTTAGATTCAATATTTAGGAACATTTCAATGTTTTGACCTGACCTCAGGAGTCAAACCTCATCTTTGAGTCCCCATTTGAGGATTTGACTCAAACGATGCTCAACTGCAACAACAGACAAACAAACAGCATCACACTTCTTTCTAAATGTTCATTTTATTGGGCTGGAGAACAATCTGTTGCCGTCTTAACAGTCTTTTCACGAGCAATGGGTCATTCTGAGCTCATTGAAATGTTGCATCGCTGTAATGTACATATTTCTCAGAAGATTCTGTGCTGCGATCAGCGTTGTTTCACATGTAGACACTAAGTGTTGTGTCCTTCACAGTGAGATTAACAAGCCGGAATGGGAACAGAAGAACCTCGACAAAGCCATTGGGTAAGCGTCTGCACATGTGCCGTATGATGGTGTGTGTGTGTGTATGCGTGAGTGAGTGTGTATGTGTATGTGTGTGTGTGTGCGTATGGAGGAGGCAAAACTCGGCTACTGCTGCTAGAGCCGTGAGCGTTTTGGCCTCAATGCGCAGCCCTTCCAGAGCTTCTCTGATGCGGCCACGTGAGTGTGTGTGTGTGTGTGTGTGTGTGTGTGTGTGTACACGGGAAGTGTCTTACCGCTGTGTGTCCTCCCGCGCTGCATTCTGCCTCCAGCCTGCCTCGTCACTGATGAAGCACCCAGGGCCGACTCTGAAAACACACAGGCTGCTTTGTGAGGCCTCTCCAGCAGAGCTGCGAGCTGCGAGCCGCGGCTTCTTTCACTGGGCCGCTGTGTAGTTTGTGATGGCAGGGAGGTAAATGGTGACTGAGGTTTAACAAAAAAAAACAACCTGCGATTGAACTTTTAATGCAACATGACACTAAAAACGTTTATAACCGGAGCTTCTGAGGACGAAAAACTCACCCGGACTCAAACTGCCTACGAACTGACGCCGATCTGCTGCCTCCAGATACTCGTTCGCCATCGTGGGCATCAACATCACAGACCTGGCCTACTCACTGCTGGTGAGCGGAGCTCTGAAGACCCACCTGTACAACGTGGCCCCCGAGATGCCGAGCCTGCAGCACGTCCAGCAGACCTTCTGTGAGTTTTGTCTGGCTTATTCGTTACATGTTTCTGAATAATGAGATTGTCTACTTTTAGTAATAAATCGTCAGGAGGTTAAGTCCTTTTGTTTTCTTATGGGAGACGTCAGCTAACTTTGTCAGAAAAGAACAGAAAAATTGCTGCGTAGCTGCACAGATTCTCTGTTGGTCACTTTAAGAATCACTGTCAGCGTGCAGGGAATCATTTGATCCACACGAAAGAAAAAACCCACTGATCGTAGTCACATCACAGCAGTGCCGGCCCGAGCCTCTTGGGGGCCCTAAGCAGAATTTTATTTGGGGGCCCCCCTCCCACCACACACAGTCACCTGTGCTAGAAGATTATTGGCACAAATGTCACGCTATACTGTTATAGCGAAAATTATAAACGAATACAGTGAGGTTATAATACAAAACTAGGGCTGCTTGCAGCAAAAGCGAACTAAGCGGCTACTTGGGGCCCCCTGGACAGGGGGCCCCAAGCAGCCGCTTATTTCGCTTATGCCTTGGGCCGGCCCTGCATCACAGAACATAAAGTGATTCGTTTTCACTTGGTTTCTTCCACGGCAGGTTACCTGATGCAGGAGTTCCACCGCTTCTGGATCGAGGAGGATCCCAGCGACATCATGGAGTTCAACCGGGTCCGCTCCAAGTTCCACCGGAGGATCCTGCGACAGCTGAAGAACCCGGACATGGCCCTGTGCCCCCACTTCTCCGCCTCCAACCTCCACCTGGTCAACCTGTAAACACCCCCCACCTCCCCTCCATCGTACCGCCCCCTTACTGTATCCCTCGCTCTCCCAAAACCCCTTTTCCCCCCTCACATAGATGGTTCCTCAAACAGCTGAAAACATCTGGGGAGACTCTCTTTCCTCTCTGCTCAGCCCAACTCGTCCAAGCTAACGTCCGTCGTGTCGCGTCACTGCCAAAAGCTCACCCAGCCGCTGCGCGCGCGCACACACACGCACACGCACACACACACACACACACACACACACACACACACTGCCTCTGCTCCCTCACAGCAGCGTTACACCACCAGCATCCGAGATGACCATAGCGATTGTAGCTGTGCATGAGGAGGCCACACAACTCGTCATAGCTGCTCTGATTAGTCGTGACGGTTGTATCACAGCCATTATGGGCCGTGTGCTTATTATCATTATTATAACAAACCAAATTTACTTCATCAGCCAAAAAGAAAAGAGAAATATCGTTGCGCTCATGGGTTCAGAATGTTCTAACCCAGACCCACAAATCTAAATGTAAAGAATTTAAAATGAAGAGCTATGGATATATAATAACACGTTTTAATACAGCATAAAATAATGTTGCTGGCCCTTGATCCATCAAAAGCTATCTAACAATTTAGGTTATAAGTTGAATCTTTTAGCGTGGTCATCGATATACAGAGTGTGCTGTACTTTTAGTCAATGTAACATCTAAGACTTCTTACCAAAGTTCAGAATGTGGAGAATTTAGAATCGGAGCAGCAGTCGTGAGCCGAAACGTCAGTTTCGGTTCTTTTTTCAACCTTTAAACCTGCGATGTTCAGAATTACTTGAGCTCGAACTCGAGCAGTACAATTCCAAGTTTAGATGAACAAAGAAACAAACTTCTTCTTCTTCTTCATTTCGTAACTATTTTCTTTAACATCTAGGAAAATGATTTCAAGTTGCGTCCTCCGGGTCTTTCAAAATGTACATTTGCCTTTGCTTTAAGCCCACGCAGAGTTTCCGTTTTGAATGTTCCTCACACGATCACATTCACGATTGTTTCACTCTACGTTAGTTCATTGAATGTGACACTGTGTCCACTGTTATATCAGCCAAAGCAATAATTCACTTTTATTTTAAAACGTACATTGATTTGCGACAAGTGTTTGTTTCATTTTCTAACTCAGCTGGATTTAAAATGAGCTCATAGCTGCTTCGTAGGACCTTCCTGTGGAGAATCATAACGTTCTAGACTATGAATGTGGTCCCAGTATTAAGTATTAACTCTGCATCGTCTCACGCCAGAGAGCTGACAGTGAAAACGTTAAAATGCTGAAGACGGAAGCGTTGACCGGCCAGTCATCGCGGAAAGGAAGCTGTTTCGGTAAAGTGGTGTTCTTGGATTCACTGACAGCTTTCTGCGGCCGACTGCCATCATATGTTCAACACCCTTATTCCCTTTCACCATGAATCTCCTCTTCCATCCAAAGTACATGTTTGATGATGATGGATGAGCTTGCTACTCAACAACACCCAACATTCACCACCTGGTCGTTAGTTTGACTGATATCTAAGATGGCCGCTGTGTTTGCCATTGACGAGCACTCACATCCCGCGCGGTGCCCGACGGCTCCGTCACGCGTGCAACATCGTTTCGCCGCCGTGCTCGCCGCCGTCCGTGGTCTTTTAATAGAGTAGAGTGTCTTTCGTCCCACTGAGGTTGAACGTCGACGCTTGTCGTTGTTAGTGTCTGGTGCTGGTTTCATCTCCTGCTTGCCTCTTGCTTTGCACTTAATTGTCGAAATATAAATGCAGTTTCCTTTATGATAAAAAATGAAACTAGTAGTTTGTGGTGTTAGGAGCTTACGGTACTGTAGAGGAAGTTTGGCGTATGCCGCTGTGTATTCAGCTTTCAAAACCGCCTTTAAGACCACAGTCTGCATGATGGTGTTTTTTGTAGCCACTGACACGGCATTGTGTATTCTTCGGCAAAGCCTAATGTAAGAATAGATATTGTAAACGTGTGCTTCATTTGTCCGTGCTGTATTTTTTTGAGACCACAGTGAAGAATAAATAATATTATTATCATCCGATCTGCAACTTCACAAGTGAATGTCTAGTAAATCTTTGTACGGATGAACTGAATTGAATTTCATGTTATCTCACACACACACACACACACACACACACGCACACACACACACACACACGCACGCACACGCACACACACACACACACACACACACACTTACACTTCCTACTTGATTCATCACCGCTTTGTGTTTCTAATCATGAACAGCAGGGGGCAGTAAGCTCCCACGTCGCTTAAAAGGGATGAGGTGGATGATGTATTGAGGTTGGAAGTGTAGGTGATGCCAGCGGAACGGGGGTTTGTTTAAGTGTCACTTTTTGTTAGTGATCAGTGTTATGGCACTGCAACAGCAGAATTTTACAATAGTGCAAGAATAGATTAAAACATTGTGGCCTTTTTAAGGTTGTTAAAATCTTCTCATTCCACCCGGTTGGATGGATCAAGTAGCTGGTAAGAACCATAGTGGTATAATGTGCAACAGGGCAATCCATTAAAACACCAAAACAAAAAAAAGAACCCATCTATACCCACATATCATTTCTCAGAAGGTCATGGAGTCATAATTATCTGTTTAACAGAAGATGAAATTAACTGAATTAGATCAGAGTGACTACCGGCATTTTATCAACTTCCCACACAGGAGTTTAAGGTACCACCTGTTGCTCTAATACACCCAGAATTTTTAATTGTAACAGATGGTTGGACATCAAATTTGATATTTTTTTTACCCAAGAGGCCGCTGATTAGGAGGTGACCCCGCGTCAACATTCTAACTGCATCCGCAAGACCAATTAGGCTCAAAGAAAAGTGGAATCAGAGGTAAGTCATTCTTTGGGGGATGCATTGGACATTTTCTGCCACGTCAGTAGAGCTTAGAGTAGAGTAGAGCAGTAGAACTATTTAAAACTATTTTAAAAGTTCTCTGCAGACTCACTTGTTGGGGGGGGGGAGAGGGGAGATGTTCTGGCGAGTTCGGGGAGGCGTCTGCAGTTTGTTCCCTAACATCAGAAAGCCCGCAGGGGGGGAAGAACAAACAATGTGCAACGACGATACGAGTGGAGACACGTGGAGGCACCACGCGGATTAATGCGGATCAGCTGCAGACAAACCCGGTGGTGACGAGAGCTGAAGTCAAGAAACTGCGGGGAGACTATTGGAGCCTGACAGACTAAAGGCAGCCTTGGCAATCCTCAGTTGAGTCAGCACTTTTTAAGCCTTCTGCTCGCACAAACCACATTTCTCTGATTCACGCAACAATGTGTTTGCAGAAGGAGGCGGTGACATTATAAAGCAATAATTATATTTATGCAGCGCCCTCTCGAAACACGGAGTTGCAAAGTGCTGCTTTTGCAAACTTTTCCTTCATTGGACTGTTAATTTGAGAGTTGCAGGTATTTTTAGAAAATCCTGTACCAAATACTTTGCACCATCAATAATACATAAACTGCGGTAAAACGAACAAACTTTATCAAATCCCTTTTTCCTCCACAAGTATTTATTGACATTTTAACATTTTTTTTACTCTTATCCTGTTAGAAACGCGGCATCGTATTCACACACACATACACACTCTTTGTTTTTTTTTACGTGCGTGTGATGATGACAAGTCAGTTCAGAGAGGCCACCAAAAGCCTCAGACCAAAAAAAGCAAACGCATTTGACCTCTAAAAATCCTTCAACCAAGTAGCAGACGGACAAATAGCCAGCAGGGCGTTTCGCCGCCAGGAGGCCAGTCAGCACTGCGGTTGAACAGTGCTTTAAAGCGTCCATGTGAAGGTGCTAGAGTGCAGCACAACTTTGCTCCTGAAGCCTGCTGCACGTGCAGCACATCCACATAGGTGCCAGAAAATATGACTCTGCTCTCCAGTTGTTTGTCTTCACACTGCTATTATCTATAAATATTCAACCCGACGCATTTGCACTCATAAAAATGGAAATTTCCTTGTTTTAAACCGCCTCTTCAGAATGCACAGAAGTGCCCCGTTCTCCACAAAGTGTTTTGCTTTTGCCAAGAAAATCGATTCTCTTGTTTCCCTCCGAGGAGACCAATTTAATGCCGAGCGGCGGGGAAATTCCGCCACGGATTTCATATTTGCAGCTCTAATTATGCTAAATTCATCAACGCTGCCTTATCGATTAAGCACGGACGGTGGCAGCCTTTCCAAACGCTCACGCAGATATGTAACGTCATGCAGCAGCGCGATGCAGCAAATTCATGAATCAACGAGGCACCAGCACAGCGGCCTGATTTATGCATCAATACACTGCCCGGTCCACGTTGGTGGATCTGCTAGTACAGGGCTCGTGCCGTTGTTTTACCAACTGCAGACGTGTTTCCGTATCTGTCCCCAGAGAGGAAGAGCGGACAACAAACTGAATTGAGTTGCAGGCGTTTTTAAAGTAACTTTTAATGCAAAGATGTTGTGAACCGTGCATTTAGAATGGCTCCATCAGTCGGTGACGTCAAATACACAAACATGCAGCAACATTGTCTTCATTGTGATGCATGCAAAGCCTGTGGAGTGAAGTGCTGTGATTAAATCCGGGGCTTGAATATGCAGGTGCCTTTTGATCAGGTGTACTCATGTCTGGCCTTCTTGGACAGGACCTCGTCCAAAATGAGCTTTGAATTGTCTGTGGCACTGGGCACTAAAACACTGTGTTTTTGTGTAAATACATTGAACTAAAAATTGCTCCATTAATTCAATTATGTTTATGCCATGCTACGTCCAATAGTTGAACTTTTTGGAACTGAATAAATCCACCCTGCTGCATACTTTACAGCTTATGGACTCATAGTAACATGATAAAATGATTGGACAGCAGCCAATATATCAATTATAGAGCTGCAAAAGAGCTGTAGTTTAGACGAGCCTAAGAGATGATGTTCTGCAATATTAGATGCACGCCTCTCCTGTGAATCTCACTGTAGTTCCTCTGACTTGCTCTCCTAAAGCCCCTTTAGGCCCAAACATGTGAACGCGAGCAGCAAAGTGGAAACGGATCTCATCAGCATCTGTGATTCACGGTTGATCATTTGCGCTGTAAAGGTCTCGTTCGTTTCAGGCCACCCGATTCAACAACAAGTCGAGCAAGTGCATGACGGAGATGCTGGAGAACAACAACCCGAATAACAGCAAGAGTCCTGCTGCATCATTCAGACGGGAGCTGGAAGGAAGCGAATCAGTATTCTGTGAGTTTCTGTTTTATTTCCGACACATTGAGAACAACTTCCCCGCATCGGGGTCAACGTGCAGACGGCACAAGCGGCGTCTTTATTGATCCGCCCCTTAAGGCCGTGCGGGGGGGAGGAGAGGGAGAGAGGGGCTGGGGGTTCTGATCGGGTGTGGGGGGTTTTTCAGGAAAAGGGGGAACTCTGTTCACAGTATTCCAGGTCAGCCCATGACAGTTCTCTTTGATCCTCGTTGCGTTGCACTTCATCTCCCTCGCCTGTTCAAAAACTCACCGCTCGCTCCGAATCCCCTCCCGCCCCCCACTTCTGCATCTCGTATTCTCGTCATTCCTCCCCCCCACCTCCCATCCTCCTTCCTCACCTCACTCGCCGCTTCCCCTGTTTTCTCATTCGGCCCCCATCAATGCTTTTTTTTCTTCTTCTTCTCCCGAATCCACCCCTCCATCCTCTCCATCCTCTCCATCCTCTCCATCCTCTCCATCCTCTCCATCCTCTCCCCCCCTCTGTCTCCTGATTAAACTTGCTGGTGCATTAATAAAGTGCAGCTCCCGCCCTCCTCCAGTGGGATTAGGCAGTGCACTAATTCCATCTCCGGTCGTGGAAGCTTTGAAGTCGACTGGCAGGGAAAACGCCAGCTTCTTCAATTTTTCCCAATTTGCATAATCCCACCGCTGCACTCACACACGTTCACCAGAGTGGAGGTTGAGCTAATATGTTGCACAGAGCTGCGTATTGGCATTAGAATAATCCAGTCTTTCCCAGCAGCATTACTTTCTTCATCAATACACTCGTCCCGGGATCAATGGGTCGCTGTCGTTATCGCCGTCCGGGTGTCATCATTGTTAAAAGGGCGCTTCCACGTCGCTCCCGGTTCATTTTGCAGCCCTTATCGTAATTAGTAATCAGCACGAGCAAGCTCCGTTTCTGATCAGCAGCCAGCGGCTGATTGTATTTGTGTTGCATTATCTGCCCGAGCAGCATTGAATGGGTGTTCTGTGTGGAGGCCGTGCACTGATCCAGGAGACGCGTTGATGTACTCAACTACAAGAATGTATAAAAACAGATTATAATAGGCTATAAGGGTCTTGTCCCGCCTCCTTCAGGTGTTATTTTGAAAACGACTAAATCAAGTTTTGATGTCATTGCTGATCATTTCCAGGACTGTTGCGTCAGACACCTTTTTGTTGTCCAATCATAAGAAACCATTGTGTTGCCTGAATTGAATTAAAGTGATTTGACATTTACGCCCTTAAAGTGTGGGAGGAGGGAGGGGGGGGGGGGGGGGGGGTCCTAGCAGTCTGCCCGGTGGGATTCAACTGTGACGGTCAAGGACGCGGGTGGAAGTCTCCCTGTGTGCACATTTAGTCCTGCAAGCCACGGCTGACTCACAGCGCCGCTTCTTGTGCTCGAGGACGTCGGAGCCCCCGTAAGGGAGGATGGGTGAAAGGGGGAGGGGGGGGCACAAGGTTCTGCCGTCAATGCCGGCGACTCCACTCGGTTTAAAAACGTGTTGTCTACAAGGACTAGACTTGATTATTGTCCCTGTTTTTTAGTTTGTACCCACACAAACACAACGTGTTTCGGATCAAATCGTTTCCTGCAGCACCGAGTTCAACAGAGGTCTTGCCCCTGACTTTGTTCACAGTACTCGTGAAAAAAAGAATAAAAGCACGAAGATAATAAAAAAAAAACAAATTAAACATTTTTTCTCCAGGGGAGCATCCGACCCGCCACAAACTCAAGTTCCTGCAAAGACTCAGGGCTCGGTTCCCAACTGCTGACTTCAAAATTCCTCCCAGCAACAAAACAGAGCGCATGTGCACGTGTGGCGCCTCCATTTTGTGCTTTAAGACGCTGTATTTATATCAGGTCTAAAGATGAGTTGAATTAACACCCTGCTGCGGCAGACCGGCTGACGTGCAAAGTAACTACACGGCCGAGCTACAAGTTTCTGAGATCAATGGAGATCCCTGAAGGAGAACCAGAGGAAGTGATCGATAAACCTCTTGTCTTCGGCGGCGTGAGACGTATTATGAAAGATCGACACATCCGTATTAGTGGGAATCCTCAGCCGGGCTGTAAATCACTTCCTGGTTGCTGCAGGTATCTGTTCGTCAGGAGACACCGGCATTAATCCCCCTAAATTATGCAGCGATAGAAATTATTAATGGGAGCAGTGAGGGGATTTTGGGTGCAAATATCAAGGAGCTCGGCTCATGCCGGGTCGTCCTTCAACCGGAGGATCGGCAGTTTGATTTTCCGGGGCCCACTGGTTCCCGTCAATGTGTCCTTGGGCGAGACCCAAAGTGCTCCCTGCAGGCCGTCCCCCCCTGTGTGTAATCGGGTAAGAATGATCAGCCGGTCCTGGTGGGCAGGGGGCCACGTACGCGTGGCAGCCCGCTGCCATCAGCGTTTGGGTGAGTGACGACGCGTGACGTCAGGACACTGGAGAAGTGCTTTAACGGCAGCTTTGCGTTTAGTGTGGCGGGAAAAAGTAAGCGTGCGTGAGTTTCACGGAGTCGCGCAAAGCGACTTTTTTCTTCAGCGTTAACAAATTCAATAACATTTCAGCAAGGAATCTTAATTCGTCAACTCCTTTTGCATCACTAGAGAGTGCTTGTGAAATGTCTGAAACCGAGGGTGTCACAATAATGACACATGGGGCTGAGGGACGAGGACGTCTGGAGGCTGACTGAGGAAAAAGTTTCAAAAATTCCAAATCTTTTGGTGAGGAAACATTTTTGTGAGGCACTTTTTTGACACCGGCAAAATGTAATTGATGCACTAGATTTTAATTTGGACCTCGACAGGAGAACTTTAAATAAAACAGTGAGCAGCTGGCTGTTCGGACACATTAGCATTCAGGAGAAAGAAAATAAGCTTTAATTGAGCTGAGCGCTAAGAAAAGGCCATTAATGGTAGAACGAAAGAAAGAAAGCAGGTGTGTGTGTGTGTGTGTGTGTGTGTGTGCGTGTGTGTGTGTGTGGTCGTGGGAGGGACGCAATAAGAAACTAGGATGCTGTCAAAAACCTAATTAGCATAGCAGTGTTTACTAAATACCTGCTAGGCCTATTATTGAAGATTAAGTAGGTAGCGAGGTGTTATTTTAACTTTGTGAAGCTAAGCATGGTTTAACACATCCCGACTGTGGCTCTGTGAGAACTCATCGAAAGAAAAAAAATAACAATTTGGAATAAACAGAAGACACTTTAGCTCCGAAATCCTGCATTTTTTAAGGGTCGGCCTGCACTCTGAACGTGTGAGAAACACCAGAAATAAATTCCTCTTGAAGCTTAAAAGTATTTGATGTGCCGCTTCAGTCATAATGTAATGACTCAAACTGCTTGAAGTTATTAAGTGTCAGGAAAGATTCATCAGTCACCTCTCCCTATCGCATCTTTTAATTGGCTGCGGCGTTCTTTCACGCGGTCGCCAAAGCGTTTCTGCAGAGAGGCTTCTGCAGACCTGTCAGCTTCTGGACATCACGGGCCAGGAATCCCAAACGCCGCACCCAGCCCCCCCTTCTCTCCGACTGATTAAACCGCAGAAATAACCTCGTCTTCTTAATCAGCCAACGGAGCCGAGCTTACCGGTAACATGCAGAGTTAAGTGTTAAGTTCACGGGGAGCGAAGTCAGAAGAGATTAGCTTTTGATTGCGTCCAGGCTGCTCTTTTAACTCTCCGCGCCGAGAGCGTTCAGGGAGGGCCGGTCGGAAACAAATGGGATTTCTGTTCCTGTAGCTAAACATGATGGAGTCGGCCCCGCGTTTCCCGCGAAGAAACCCATTTGGTGTTTATCAGGAAAACAAAAGCTCACTGCAGGTTGTGTGACCCTCCATCTCGATGCATCCATCATCCCCGGGCCAAATCCTGTGCTTGTGGTCTTTCACGCTCTGATTACCACCACATACTATAAGTATGAAGTAGCATAGATGAAAGGTGAGGCCCCCCTGCTTTAAAAAAGGCCTTCTTTGTGTTACGTTTTTTTTTTCTCCATTATCGGTGCAAAAGATGAATGGCAGCTCTGAACATTGTCTCACTCTTTCTTTAAAAAGTCAAAGGTAAGGCAAAGAGCAGCTCAAGTCAATACAAATGTGAAACGTTATCTACAGCCCTGGGGGGCATTTTAGTACAAAACGTGCGGGCAAAGAGCTGAAAAGTATGATAAGACGTGACGGCAATGCTACCCGGCATAAATTACAGCGAAGCGAAAAGTTACAGCCCCGAAGACTAAAATCACAATCTGCAGCTTAAATTTACTGGGTCAATTATGGATGAATTCGCCAACAATGGCGCTGTGTTTTGTTGCCCGAAGGGATTGTCTGCGCGTAATACACAAGCGAGACACGAGGGGTGAATCGCAGAGCTTCAGAGGGGCTGGCGAGAGCATTTTCTTTTTGACCTTGGACAAGGCTACGTGTAGGTTTACCCCTCCCCCCATCCCCCGTGCTGCTTCCGCTCTGTTGGCTAAGCTGCAATGTTTACCACACACTGACTTCAGCTCCATCCTTCACGGCCACATTGGAGATTTCAAACTTTTTTTTCCCCAGAACGTCCCGAAACTATTTCATTTAAATCGTCAAACGCACGCGAGGATGGCCTTTAAGAAACAGAGAGTGGGACATATTCCACAGTGAGGAGAAACATCATTTTCTAGAATTGACCAGATGAGAAAAGTGCTGCCCTGTTCTCCCAAATGTCGCTCGCTGTCAGGATCTGCGAGGCCCGACAAGAATCAAAGTGCCAGCTGGCTGAGAAGTTGGAGGCCAACGTGGGTGCGTGTGGCGTTTTCGTCCTTTTTTTTTAATCGTTCGACTTGTTTCTTTGTTTGAAGTCCCGTGCCGGCTTTCACTTTTCCTTAAAAAAAGATCATAGGAAAATCAGTAGCCTCCTTCGAGACGGCGTTTCTTCAAGAGGCATAGTGTACAGCAGCGTCTTTTTGGCCCTGTTTTAAATGCCTGTCGGCCATGTTGTCTTTATTCCCGCCAAACCCCCCCAAACCCCGTGAGTCCCTGAATGTTTTCTAATGAGAAATAATTAATGACATCCTTTTATCGTGCAAAGACAAAACGTCACGTTTCGGAAACCCAGCCTCGGCTCCACGGGGGAAACATTCCTGCGCATTCCTGCGCTTAAAATCCAAACCGACATCTTTTTGATATGCGAGTGCGGTTTCATCAATATCTACAATCAACGCGAGCGACCGATCTCCATCCCCCAGTCGTTTAATTAGAGAGAAAAAGCTGACAGTGATTAATATGTTTGCAGAAAAACACTTTCAGACACTTTCTTGGCATCAGTTCCACTCTTCCGTGTGATTGTTCGGCCATTTTTCGCCCCTCCTGGTAGCGGTTGTCTTGTTGACGGGCTCGGTTGGAGGGGGACAGCAGAGGAACACCAACACCAGCGATGTTTGTGGACGGGAATCTGGCAGCCGACATCTAATGCTCCTATTCAAGCTCCTTCGATGTCACTAAAGAATACCGGTCAACGTAGTGTTTTTCTGGCAATTTGATGCCTTAAAAATCTATCCGTTATCATCAAAAAGTTGCTGGATTGGATGCAACCTTTCGGGGCAAAGGTCGACTCTAATCATCGGAGAAGGAAGAGTCAGTTCAGTCAATCAGTACTCCAACAATCCAAAATGTGTCCAGTCACAATTAAAGGAAAAGGTGTGTGTGTGTGTGTGTGTGTGTGTGTGTTTGTGCTGGAAAAGGAGCAGAATGAATGAATCCCCCCGGTAAGCAGCGGCGCCATGACACCTCTCACATCCCAGAGAAAACATTATCTGCAGCAGGAGGAGAGGAACCAGGCCGAATCCAGCGGCCGCTGCCATCTGCGTGCAAAGTCGCCCAAAGTGCATCAGGTCACGTCTGTCCAGTTAAAAAAAGTTTTTAATCAATAACCTATAGTGTTAGGGTTGGTTTTAAACAAAAAAAAACAACAATTCATACAGATTATGTTGTCTTCAATTGAATTTTGAATGATTACTGCGGTGAATTTAATTTGATTTAATTCGTTCCTCTTTTGTCTCGCGTACACTCGTATCTTACTGCACCAAAGACTTCATCTCCTGTTAAAAACCCGCTTGATTTGCCGGCACTTGCTTTGAAGTTGGCCCCCCCTCTGAACTCCGTCATTAAGTGTCACCGGGTTTGCCTTTGGATCCTCCTTTTCATGCAGAATCAGAGGCTTGGTGATAAGCGGACGCTGCCAACCTGGAATACAAATGTCCCCTGTTTTAGCACACGCAGGTAAAGAAAAGGGGAGGATAACACAGCTAAACGCGTGAGAGCGGAGGGAGTGTGCACGCGTGTGCAGCGTATGGGGAGAATCCCATGAGGGGAGAGAAACGCTGCAGCGATCAATGAGTTTGCTGTATTGATTTTAACATTTTGTTTAATAGATATTTTCTGATTATTGCTATTGACATCCAGTAAAACCCAGTATAGAGCTACACGTGTTGTGGTTACAGTCCACTTGTAACTTGTTTGCAGACACTAAATCCATGTTTCCAGCTAATTTAACATTTTATGATTAAAAAAACACCACGAATATGGAAACGAACAATGAACACATTGTATTTCCACAAATATGAAATATTTGAAAAAATATGTCCACAAAAATGTATTTTGTTCAGCTTTCCATCCCTTAAACGTTGGTCAGAACACGCTTTTGCTATTTCAGATGTTCTTAATCTACCAAACCTCTATCTAATTTAATGATTCACAACTAACTGCTGCATGTCGTAATGCGAGGAGCATGATGTGATGAATCGGTGTTTCCTGGATGTGGTGCACTAACAGCACAACGTGTGTCACATGACGGCGAGCACTACCGTGGCGCTACTTTCAACGCGTCAAACGAGTAATTCTTCCACGTTTGCTTTGAACCGTGAACGTCTGCCTCTTGAAAGGGAAGCACAAGAGAGATACAACGTAAGGAGCGGAAATGACGAAAGAGGAGAGCAGTGTGATCAGTCGGCTCCTCACCAGCTGAACTCCGTCCGGCACAGCGGCCCTGAGAGCCGCGTTCGCCCGCCGAGCCCGTAATGCATATCGAATCACCGGGTGACTAATGAAGCCAATCTCACCTAAATTAGAAGCGACATGCCGAGTTCCCCTCAGGTCCAATCGCCATGAATATTTAAGCAAACTCAGAAGGTTGCGGGGAGAAAACGGGAGACGGGGAGAACAAGCGGAGAATAGATGAAGAAATACGACGAGCAAAGTGGAAGCAAATGAAGAGAGAAAGCTACTAGCAAGGGAGGAGGGGCGCAGGTATTATAGATTTATGGATCAGCAATGACCACGTCATCATCATCATCGTCTGAAAACAGGGTTGGACAATGAGGTAATACCGTGCCACTGATCTAGAGTTGTCTTGGCATTTTTTGAAAAATGCGGCAGTAAAACATAATTATTCAAATATAACCTCGTCTCATTTTTAGATTAACTTTACTTGCATATTTAGGCTGAAACATACTTTTTTCATTGAGCAGTTTGGTGCTGTGTTTTTTGTCTCCACAAAAAAGGATTCTATTTTGTACCAATTGCACAAAGGGTCAAACCCCTCCTGACGCCAGCAAAAAGACTCAGCTCCTTGCGTTTTATCTGATGGCGGCCGGCATTGTTGTCATCGACTGTGGGAATCATAGTTCCCTTCCCCCGGAGTTGCCGGGGGGAGAAGTGAACGAGTGGACTAAATGGCAGAAAAGATGGAGGTGGATCTCTGGGGCGGCAGATTGCTGATGGGAACATTCAGGTTTTTTTTTTTTTAAATAGATGTTGCTCCTTGCTTGAGTGAAGCTTCCAATTTTAGCCGTCAGTTCAGATCAGACGATGTTATCTGAAGTGTGTAGATAAGATTTGTTGTGTGTGTGTGTGTGTGTGTGTGAACGTATACGCGTATATGCAATGAATTCAAAACAGCGAAGCTACAACCCGTTTGGGGCGGCGGGGAACCTTCAAGGTTCCTGGATCACCGATTTACACCTTTGAGCACTTTGCAGGAAGAATTACAAGATATTACACATGTTTGCTTTACTGCACACGAACAACCACAACCAATCAATAAAACGAAAAGCGCGTTGCGCAATCTTCAAGCCATTGTTTTCGTAATAGTTTTAATTTGATATAATGGGAAATCTGCAGATGCGTGTCCTCCGCTACAATGCAGTAATCCATCTGCCACCAGCTCATCACAGGCTCTGACAGGGAGCGGCCCGTCAGCCTGTGCAGAATCATTTGGCTCTGGCTGGGCAGAAAAAAGAAGAAGATCATGCTGACGGATTCACCATGTACACACACACACACACACACACACACACACACACACACACACAGACACACACACACACACACAGACAGGAAAACAGGCCTTTTATTGTGGCATCCACCGTCTTTTATTTGGTGCCAAAATGGCACCTCTGATCTTTGGAGCTCGGGCCACCTGAGCAGACAGCTGAAGAGCTTCCACATGTGATCACTGACCTTCCGCCTCCGTTGCATCTTTCTCTTGTACCGCAGAAGTCGTATTGTTTTTCTTCTCCACGCATTTAAACTACATATGAAACGAGGTATTCGATACCCGATCCGATCTATCTCTTGTGTGTCTCTCTCTGTGGGTTCAACTGATTGGAGGCTGAAGGAGCACTTAGTTTCCTGTGAGCCGTCCTCTTCTGGTTCCTGATGGGAGAACCGTGAAGGACATTTTCATTTTTTTCCCCCGACCACTGCGTCCCCCCCCATTACTCATCCTGTTGTCTTTTGCGAGTGTGAACAGAATATTTACATGTGTGAACATCCATCTCTTCCCCCGTTTCCCCCCATAAGCTCTGATGACGCACAAGCACAAGAAAACAACAAAAACCTTTGGCCGAGTTTCGACACCGGGGCTCAAGATGTTCTACCTTCTGTCACACGGCGCCGCCGGCAGCCCCTCAGACCCCTGCAGTGCCTGAGAATATGTGCAGCTTCCACACTGAAAAAGGGACTGATGCATCCCACCGGAAGGTTTTTCAACCGGATTCCACCCAACAGCGGTTCCATCACTCATCAGGGAAATTCTTAGAGCTGTTGAAGCACAAGAACACAATAAAATAGCTGGATTTAAAAAGGAAAAAAAAGACAAAGAGGTATGCATGTTAAATATTAGGGCCGTGATTAACCGAATTTATTCTGCCACAATAAATGCAAATAATGCTGAGGTTCACTGCTGCCATAACTCTTGGTTTATTTATTTTGTTTTAGTCAAGTATTAATAATTATATTCATGCAAGACTTTTAAACAACATTAATGACCGTTCATGGTTTCCTCGTAATTCATGTGTTCTTCACTTCCATGTTTTTGACAAACAATACAATTATTTTACAATATTAAAGATAATCCAATTTTAATCTTGTTATTTTTAACTTTATAGAAATGAATTTGTACAGCGTTTTATTACATTGTTCTGATTCAGCATGAGGTTTGTGATTCCATATTAATGGCCCAACTCTGTCAGACGGCATTTCATTTGGTGTTATCAGAATCACTTACAGGAACGCAGCTGCGCTGTCGGCAGACTGCCGCGCGAGGGGAAAAAGACGGAGAGCGAGCTGGGACCCGAAACAAATCGGCTGCAAATCACAAGACTAATTTCATTTTTCATCAGGGCATGGGAGGGGAGCAGATATTTCAGGCTGAAAATGGAAACGGGTGCATTGATTCATTAGCATGAAATATAACTTCATGTGCAATCTGGAGTTGTTATCGTTGCTCCGGGGAGAGGCACCGAGATGACAAGAAATCCCCGCCAAGGTTGTGCAAATTGAGTAGACGCACGCCGACTGACTGACTGACACGCCGGATGGATGCAGGCAAGTCGTGCCCCCGAAAGTTCTCCAGTCCGCCACATATTAAATACGGAACACCATTTGAGCACAGAAATGTGCCTTGTTGTATTCCAGTGTTGTGTTTTCAGTTTAGTAGCCAGGACGACCGTTTTGTTTACGCTCGGTTCACGGATTCAGGCGTGTTGGATATCACTGATCATTTTCAGCAGCAGGTTATTACTCATCCACCCGTGTCAATGCAGGATACTACCGACGCACCAAGCACCATGGACAGAGCGCGTGGAACCCCAGAACCTGGTAAGCAGACATTTCAACGGGGGTTTCAGTTTCTTGATAAGCCTCATGTTTTGTTCATGTTGTGAATCTCCATGTTTTCTTTTAAAAATCTGTACAAACATTTTATTATTTTTCAATGTGTGTTGAGCTAAAACCAGAAAAGGGTTGATTTGCTTTTATTAAGTCGTTCAGGGGTGTTAGTAAGTACATAGCCGCCTTCCAGGACAGAACAGTATCAGCCACCAAACGTTGTGTATCGCATTTCAATGGTAAACCATCAATAGAAAAACTATCAGCGTTCGGTCTCCTCCTTCCAAGATCTCATTCTCATTCATTCACTTCACTCAAGGCGTCCACCTTCATTGTCCAGTTTGCGAAAGCTCGCATCGCCCGAAACCGATCATTTGGGGGATTACTGGTTTTTTTTCGGCGATGACATTTTAGCTAAAGACTAAAATTTGTTGTTTTATTTATTTATGTAGGAATTGTGGCATGGCTGACAAAAGGTGTTGATGTTGGTCTCAGGCAATTGGAGGGGAATGAATGACATTTTAGCTAAAGACTAAAATGTCAACTAACGGTTGCTCAAAGTCTAACTTGTTAGACCTGTTATGGAACGCTCGGGTCAATGTGAACGGCAGCTGCACATTATCGCTGAACATCGCACCCATCCAATAACACAACGTTATGCTTATTGATGACATTAGCAAACGGACTGGGTTGTTTAATTTAGAAATGGGGTTTGAGGGTTAGGGTTAGGGTTAGGGTTTTTTAGGCACATTTTTTAAGATATGTAAATGAAATATGATGTATAATCACAGCAATAGCTTATTACTAAGAATTATGTATATATGTTTTTTTTTCTATTATATTGCAGTGGCCCCATCAACAACTAAATATTTACTATGCCAGATGCCACCAGGCTGGGCTCACCTGCCCATACGCCCAAGGCCCGAGGAGACCCCGAAGGGCGGCTCTATTGCAGTTTACATCCACCAGGTCTCTCAAGCCACCGGCAGTGAGCTTGTTCTCGAAGGCTACGTTTGTCCATTTGCCTCCGACGATGTGCCAATCTTGCCATTCAAGCGACAGTCCAGGCAGAACACCTACGCGTGGAAGTACGACGCACTGCTGCAGAAAATCCGGAACGAGGAGCGCGATTTGGTGAACGTCATTTTGGCCGAAGAGAGGAAAAGATTGGCGGATGACGCGGCGGATCGCGTCCGAGCAAGGCCGAGCGCCACGCCGGGGCCGGGCGCCACGCCGGGACCGAGCGCCACGCCGGGAGGGGAAGAGTCAAAACAGCAGAATAAAGCAGCCGCCGGGGAAGGCGGAGACAAACCAGACACACCAGAGCATCCGTCTCCGCGAGAAGCAGAGACCTACCCCACTCCTCAAGAAATCCTCGACAGAAGAGAGAGTGACTTTGAGGACCGCATGCCCAGTTATGAATGTGAGGAGGACATGTGGCCCTGCAGTCCTTCTCCTGATGGCAAATGATGGGAAAAAAAATCTCCTCAGAGGAAATTGTCACATATTTTGTGAATATACATGGGTCTAAAAATAAAAACGGCTTTTCAGACTGACCGATAGATCTTTCAACAAAATCTCTTGTGCGAGACAAAGTATTTTTCCACTGTGTAAAACAAAGATACTTAAACATTCCACTTGCAAAGACGTCCCATCTGAAGCAGCAGGATTTTTTTTTTTGTTAAAAGGGCGGTTAAGAGATTTCTGTTACCATACCAGTGCAATTTATATCGTTGAAAATATAAACCAATGTAATGGTAGTCTTTCCACACAAAAAAAAAAAAAGTACAGTCCACAAATCACAATGTGAAACGTGCAACAACACAAACTCGCAGAGCATTTACCCCACAAGAACTCAGAGCGGGCTTATTTTTCTTTCCTGCGTCCTGCACGGGTTGTTTTTCCTTCGGTGCCTCTTAATGGGTATCGATTTTCTCCACACAGGTCGGATTGATTTTGGTCGTCCGTACTGAATCAGGGGGCCGGAGATTAAAGTCCTGACGCTCTCGCACACCAGGAACACGCACAGCTGGTTCACTTTTGATGCCAAACCTCCACTGTAATCAACCTAAAGGTCACATGGGGAGTCCAGAGGAATAATAATGCCGGTGGGGGCAGAGACCCCCGGGTGCTGTGGTTCACTTTCGAATCTCGTATATAGACCTTTTCTCTCTCCCTGTCTCCGGGTGCACCTTAAAGACGCCGTGTGTCCTTTCTGTCTCTTGGCAGTGCGTTATCGTTGCTGCTGTGCTTTCCCCACTTCGTGGAGGTTTTGCCTCTCTCTTATCTGCCGTTTCTGGGCTTCTTCCTCAGGCTCAATCCGACGTTTGAGAAGTCCTCTAGACTACTCCGGCTCCAAGGTCAAAGATGATATCTCACAAAGTGGATCACCCGTTTGCTTGGTCATGCACCAAACCCAGCACACGCAAACACACGGGAGGGGGGGGGGGGGGGGGGGATAGAACGTTTGTCTTCATTATTATTAATGTTTTGCACAAAGTGCTAATCTATTCAGAGCACTCAGACTTTAGTCCTTACAAAGTCAAGCAATCACCGAATCAAGCCGCCTTGTCTATGTCATTCATTCCCCTCCAATTGCCTGAGACCAACATCAACACCTTTTGTCAGCCACGCCACAATTCCTACATAAATAAATAAAACAACAAATTATAGACAGCCAACAACCATTTAAAATGAAATGAATAAATCAATTTATAATCCATCGGAGGAATACAAATGCAATTCACAGTTAAATGTGTTTAGTGATGTTTGGTGTCATTTTTCACTTCTGGTGAGCGCCTTGCACACTTACACTTTCCCCCCAAGAGCCTGGAGGACGTGGTGCATCGCGGATATTATGACGCATGCACACGCTCTCTCATAATCACCGTTGTGCAACTGTTTTGCACCATTACAAAGTGTAACTATCGTTACGCCTCCCCCCCCCCCCCTTCACATGATTTATTGAGTGCCATGTTGTGTCATGGGTTTTGTGACGCATGGGTAATCCACTTTGCGGAGCTGAATTCTGTGTTTTTTTTTTACACTTTCACCCTTCACCCAAACCTGGTGCTACGCCACGCTGTTCCTTGAATTGACAGACGGTTGCTTTTTAACATTGTTTATTTACATCCAAGCTGCTGTTACACACGTCTGTGTTTTCTTTGCAATTCTCACAGAGAGTGAATAGTTTCTTTCCACTTGGGAGGTGTCATTGCCATTGGCTCTTTTATTTGATTAAGCTTTTGAAATGGTCGTGGCGTCTTTGTCCGTGTTCAGACCGAATTTGCAGGTCAAGGTCAAGGTCAAGTGTAAAGTGACTAATAGGATGAACTGGTGGAAATACATGAGGAAGGAAAGAAGGCTGCCGTAAAATGCATTCAGTTGATAATTAGGGTGAAGTCAAACCATCAATAGTTCCCGGAGCAGCGCGAGACCAGGGAAGTATGAGACCATAAGCTGCTGTATGAATGTCATTGTTTGAATATATCTGTGTCTCTCCCCCGTCGGGGCGGTTTACAATTTGCTGGTCAAACCATTTCACTCAAGGGCTGCTTCTCCATGTGCACGTCACGACTAATGAAAGGTTTGGCTGTGGCTGAAATATGTGATTTATGAAAAGGGAATCGTCCTAATGTGCGTAATGGGTGAGTCACCACATTGGCACCGTTATCTACCCGCTGTTAATTAAGATATGTGAACCGAAGAGCCTGGGAACTGGATTTCTCTCTGCATTGAGCAAGTAACCTGGGATTGTCCAGCAGTAAAGCTTTCCCTCAGACATTTTATTGTTCTTTAAAGAGCGTATTATATATTGGGTGTGGAAAGTGGAGCCAAGTACCCAGGGTAGAACGGAGGGGTCATCCGACAAGCAACATGTACAGAGGATGAACAAATTCAATTGAATTAAAATTACAGGTTAACTGCTGAATCAATAATTTGGCATTATTACGGACATTCTAGTATATATTACATTCATAGATGTTAACTATTTCTTCCACAAGTTGCTGTTGACATACTGTGTAAGCCTATTAGGTCCACGTTTCACATGTTACTCCAAAATATGCAACTCAGTCGACAGAATAATTTGCATTGCATGTTTCCACAAAACAATCTTTTGTAAGAAGATTTCCACGTAGTTGCATATTTAGGTGACTGTGTTTTAACACATTTGGCATTTGGTTTCAAACTGCATCCACAAGGACCTTTTAGGTTTCAGGATAAAAAAACACAAACGGGTTCGGCAGTAAAAGATCATGATTTAGGTTTAAATAAGAAAATTACTTTGTGTCTTGGCTTATAAGCCCTTAGTTTTTTTTGTGTGACAAAAGCCATTAAAAGAGAAAATGTCCTGCCTATGAATGTACCTGATTATGCAGGTTTGCAAAATGTTGAGATGAGAGCCAGCAGAGTTTAACATCACCTTTTGGATGAGTGACAGGAACGATGGCATCAGCCGCCGCGAACAAATGAGAGCTTTGCCGAGTCATAAAACCTTCCTTGTGTCGCCTCTGAGAGTTGTTCCTGCTCACATGGGACGAGAGTCGGTGCTTAGACGGATCTAGAAGGATCTGAATTCTGCTCCATTGCATGAAATACGTCCAAGCACGAATCCTCCGATGGGGCCTCTGAAATGTCTGTTTGGCTAATGCTGAGAGAGTCGGAGTAAATGTATGTTCTTCTCCACGAGTCAAATATTTACCAAAGTCTACGGGGTTTAAAAAGGTTCCTCGTATTATCACAACGCACGCAAAACCACCTCTGGTAAATAATCTGCTTCTACGGGTCGGGTCAAAGGAAAGACATCTATCAAGCTGCCCGGCTGTTTCACATGTCAGGGCCGAAGCTTCCTGCGAGATTTATTTTAGTCCTTAAAACTAACTGTGGCTGTACTGTACAATGAGGTACTGGAAACAGCCAAAACGACTTACAAAAAACTGGTTTTAGGGACTTTGGCGTGTGGCGTAAAGAACGTCTTTTGAAGCTTATTGGTTACTTTGTGTGTTATTCTTCTCACCTGTGTGATTGTTGCCCTGAGGTCACCTGTCCCTCGTTAGCCCTGAGGTCACCTGTCCCCCGTTAGCCCTGAGGTCACCTGTCCCCCGTTAGCCCTGAGGTCACCTGTCCCCCGTTAGCCCTGAGGTCACCTGTCCCTCGTCCCTGCGCTCCAGCCATGTTTGTAGTGTTTCTATCGTGTGGTGTTCCTGTCCTCCTTCCCTGCCTCGTTACTGCTGCTTTAAATAAACACTATAATGAAACTTAAACTCAACTTAAGCTTAACTATATAACTATATCCTATGAAAGTATAATGAACTGCTGGTGCACATTGAGCTTTGGGTTCGTCATTATCATCTGCTGGACCGATTGCTCGGTCAGCTCACATTTGGGTCAGCTCACATTTCGTTATAAGGAATGTTTTGTCCTTTTTTGCTTTAATGTGCTGTCATCTCTCTCTGACATTTTTAGGAGTTGGTATTTTTTGACCAATGCAGAACACCTCAAATAAAAGGATACAGCCTATTGGATGGATCAATTTGGTTCACACACATTATGTTCCCTCTCAGAAGGAATCGTAATAATAACCTTGTCCTTTCAGATTTTATCTGAGACCGTTTGCTTAATTCAATCTTAATTCATGACGAATACCTTGAAATGATTCCCATTAGCTCAGCTGTGTAATGACCCACTAATGACGCTGATTGCAACATCAACATTACAACGTTTTCACTGTGAGCTGTTTGCTTTTTCACAATAACATATATATATATATATATATAAAATAACCGTAAGGTTATTTTCTATTTTTTTGTGCAACACAGGCAACAATGCCGAAAGTGCTATTTAGATATTGTAAACAAATGCACAGTCTGTATTTGGATTCTCAACTTTGTCCTTTGTGTTTCTTTTTGTTGATCACAGGTTTTCCCTTCCGGGCTGCCAGAAGAAAGAAGCAGCCTGAGGAGCCTGACGGCAGAGGAGCGTTTGTGAAGACGCTCGGTGCAATCCTGCATTGTGGGAAAAGCAGCCGTTTTTTTTTTTGTTCTGTGCATTCGCAGTGAGCGAACAGAAGGACGATGCAGCCCGCTGACACCCGCCGAGTTGCTCTTTTGCCTTCTGCCAGTGTGAGAAGTGAAACCTCTTGAGCCCTGCTTGACAGGCTCGCCCTGATGACAAAGGACCAAATGGCAGGCTTTACGCGAGGAAAGAAAAGCCCAAAACTCTTTTGTTGTTTGAGTATATATTTTTTTTCAGAGGTTTCTTCAGTCTAAGGGTCAAAGATGTCGAGATAAAAGCAGCCCTGAAGAAATCTCTGTGGCAAGACAGAGACGTTCTTGAGTCAGGGTCACCTCTCGTACGATGAAAGTATTTCCCTGAACCTGCTCACTGAACTATTGAGCTTCTAATGTATTTTTGATTTTTATTTTACTAAATGGACTTCCTTCTCTTTAGTAATCAATTACTGGGCCCAGCGATACAGATATTTAGAGTCCCAAAATGGCGCTAATGCAGTACTTTGAGGCTTTTACAACTGCAATTTAATGTTGCCGCCTGTCTGGCGTCTGCACACCACTCAGCTTCTGGCTCTGACGCGATCGCCTGCAGAAAAAGAAAGGAGAAAGCTTCTTGCGACCTCCAAAGAAGGGTGAATGTAGCCGACGAGGAGGCCAAAGGAGGGCATTTCTGCAACTGCACGTCTATTTGGGTTTTTCTCAGCCAAGGATGCTTCCTTCGTCTCATTCCAAAGACTTCAAATGCCGTAAACGATTTAAACTGTTTATTTGACTTCACACTTGGCAGGTATACTGCTGATGAAGCACACTAGGGATTTACAGGGAAAGCCAATTTCTCAATAAATCCATAAATTTTATTTTTTTACCCAATACCTCTAATAAAAATAATGGTTTGACTTTTAAAAGCTGCCGATTTATTGAATTCCATAACTACAGTTTGCCTGTAATGTACAGAACCCTCAAAACACTCCAGGAACAGGAAGTGTTGAAAAGTACAGCGGAAGCTACTACTGAGCTGCTGAACAAGAAAGTGATTCTTGTAAAAGAATAAATCAAGTTAAAACCGAATTAAACTACATTGGCGTTGGTCTCTCCGAATGGGTTTCACGTTTCTAAGCTCGGTCCAAACACTGGAATCTGTCCAATCAGGCTGCTCGGCCTCTCTGGAAAAAATCGCCTCGCCACACGTCTCCCCCGGAACCAATTTCCCCGGCAGCCACTCGAGCGGCGCCTCTCATGGTCGTCCCCCATCACATCACACGCTGGCCAGGCTCACTCGACAGGCGCGTCGAGGGGGTGGCGGTGGCGTGCGTCGACGACGACGGCGACTCGTGTGAGCGGCCGGAACCGCCGACGTTCGCCGGCATTAACTGTCTGACACAGGCAGCGGCCCCGTTCATTTCGAATGTACCGATTCAAAATAAAAGCCGCAGATCCCGGTCTCTTGTTTTATTTTCTAATTTATTTTTTTTTAATCACGTGCTACTTGCAGAATCCCTCCTTCCTCCCTCACCTCTGTCTCTCTCAGTTATTAAAGCGACGGGCTTCTCTCCCCTCTGCTTTGCGCCGATAACCAGCAGCCGCACTCGTCTGCTGACTCCGCTGCACCCAAAGCAACGCTTATCGGCCTTAAACACACTCCTCCTGCGAAACTAATTATGGCGCTTGGCTTTCTGCCGCTTTGTCGCCGGACCAGCGACGTAAAGAACGCGAGGATTCCCCCCCCACACCCTTCTAGCCGGCCGCCTGTTTTCCTTCCTCTCTGTCGGTTTGGCTTCTGATGATTCAGTGCTGGAATCACGCCGTTGAGGAGTCACGTGGTGTTTTGAGTTCAATGTTAAAACCAAGAAAGAAGTGTTTAAACGAGAGGCGACGACGTATACATTTTGTGCTGGTTTTCGGCCGGGCTCACAACGTGCAGCGTCGCCTTAAAATGTTCATTTTGCGCCCTACGATGTGTGAAATACGTTTATTCACGTTGTCGTTGTTGGACTCTGTGTGTCAGGGGAACCTTCCAGGACATCCTGGTATTTTTGGCAAACCGGAACCAGTCAAAAGTCTGGACACGCTTTCTCATCCAATTCAACGAAGCGTGTCCAACATGTTGACCGGTGCATTTGACATCATTTGTGACAGAAATCTGGGTCTCCTCTTTGCCTTGTTGTCGCAGCGTGTTAGCTTTGCCAGCACCGTTAGCAAAATATGCTAATAGTAAATAAGCCTCCGGAAAAAGGACAATTAACTGAAAGGGGTATGGACCAAAAATGAATGCTTATCTGCGCTGAGAAGCCAGAGACGGGATAATGGCAAAGCAAGAGGATCGAGTGCTAAATCCGCTGCATTAACAGCACAAATGTCGGCCTTCTGTCTTCTGCGGTGGACGTATCGCTTCCCCCCATTGCGCACCCCCTGTGTGCTCATGTTGTGACAAAAAGCAGAACGTGTGTTTGAAACCGCTGCTTCCTCGTCGATTCATGAATTGACGGATGGATCCACGCGGCGCGCCGAATCCCGCTGCGGTCGTGCACGCGCGCTGGACTTTGCGCGCGCGCAGGACGGGCTGATTGAAACCTGATGGATAATTTATGTTGTGGAGGTGATGCCTGTGATTTCCAGCGGAGCAGCGCGGCCTGCGCGCTCGGCTGGCCGCCATGAATGATTAATACGTAAACATTATTCATAACTTTCCCCCGTGAATTTAGCTGGTCATTAATTCTGCCGGCCTCCGCGTGGAGAGAGAGAGAGAGAGGGGGAGAGGGAGGGTGAGTTTCAGTCGGGGAATGTGTGAAGGAGGCTCAACGGAGAGCTGACGTCACGCGTCGGCCTTTTCACTGTGTTTTTCGATTCGGTGGTAAAAAAAAAAGACTGTTAACATTTTCAGTCCAGCGGTCTGAGCTAATTATTAGCTAATTAGCCGGAGAGACGCTTCTCTCTTCTTTTTGTTTTTTTCTTCCCACACTTGAGGATGTTGGAATAAGCTGATCACTGGATGAGAGGCTCCTTTGTCTTTGCTTGAGTGCGGTACACGTGCTCTCTGTGATTAGACACGCAGTCGAAGAGAAGCGTTGTCGTGTGCAAACATGACTGTGTATATACAGCACCTGGTCCAAATCAAAGAGGAAAAGTGATTTGAGTGAAAACTTCAGTCACGGATCGGACGACTATAGAAACGGAGCAAAAAAAACTTTTTATTAGCCCCCCTCATGTCGCGGCGCGAGAGTTTGCTCTATTAAGTAATTAAAAAGAGAACCTTCTTCTTCCAAATGTGCTTCCGATACAGCGTTGAACAATAAAATAAGGGTTCATTGTAATGAGAAAGCGAGGCGAGGGAGAATAACACCTGAAGGGGGCGGAAGAGCAACAGTGAGGATGGAGACCGCGGTAAAACTTCAAAGAGGAAAACGAGTGAAAAAGTCCTGTTTTCCCCCGAGCCACATGTTTGTATTTCTGAAAAACTCATCTTCTGACAGACGGTTCACCAGAAGCAAAGCCTCACCCGTTGACTGTCAGGTAAGGCTGCCGCATTGTTGACTATGATGACTATGATTGCCTGCAGTTTGTTTAATGTCGGCCAATCTGCTCGTAAGCCATTTGTTTGTGTCCTGCTGGTGGGTTGCTGTGTCTCATTTTTTTTGACGGGAGATGCTAAATGATTTGTATTTATTACTTTTGTGTGTCGAAAACCAGTCTGCAAAATGCATACACTCTGGCAAACGTGTATTGTTTCTAGGAGACGGTTGTCTCGGTGTCTTCGGGTGACGTAGTAGTGTGACGTCCACCTGTAGGCCGTCGTTTTCACGATCAGTTGTTTAGAGCTGTGACGCTGTCAGATTCAGAAGCTGGATTCTTATGAAACGTCTTGGCAAGTTGTGACATTTGACTCTTTTTTTTTTTTTTTTTTTTTTGAGGATGAGGAGTAAAAGCATTTCTTCAAATCTCCTCACATGTGAAGGGACGGATGTTTGGGGCTGAAATGTCTCCGAGCCGCAGAGGAGTTTGAATCTGTCAGCAGACGCTGATGGAGCTCACACTCATCGCATCTCAGTTAGGTCTTTTGGAGAAACCGCACAACAATATCATTCATTTATCCATAAACACAAGTCAGGGTGGAACAAATTGCCGCGAGGGGTTCTTGCTCTCCCACCGAACTCAACGTGAGAGGATGCAGATAACCCATTAAACCACCCTTCATATGAGAGATGGCATGGTCACTTTATTGAACTGCACTCTAAAGAGGGCTTTACAGTATTTCATCCGCCGTTGCATACCTTTTCTTTTATATTGAAGGGGGCTCCAGGGTGGGCAAAATCTGATTCCAACTCTAAAGCTATGAAATAAAACAAGAAACACATGCAATGACGAATGAAATTGAGATTCAGCCTGTCCTGGTTTGAAGACGCCAAAAGGTCAAAAGAAGATAAAATACAAACCGTCTTTTGATTTTCACATATTGAGAACATTCTGTTGGTGGGACCCGCATTTCTGTTCGGAGAGGTGAGATCCAGGCCAGATGTTTGGATGTCATGCTGAGCAACATAACACACACACACACACACATGGTAAAGGCAATAATGGGCCCTTCTCTTTTTTAAATTTTTTTTATTGGCTGATCATTAATGTAGGCGCTTGTGTTTCTCATGGCTGGGAATCAATACAGGTTTAGATGCATGCCGCACTTAACTTGGATGGTCTATAAATAAGCAGGCCTGGGCCCGGCGTTCGGCCCCGTGACCGGATGGGATGATGGATGGCAGAGGGGACTGTGCTTTTCAATAGTGGAAGTGATATAAAGGCTTCGGAGGGGACTAACTCTCCGGGGCGCCTGGGGAAAGGTTGTGCGCTGCGATCACAAGGTGCGTTATTTCAAATGCTTTTTTGGAGGTCTGCCCAACTGCTCCTCTTCTTTGGGGATTCATTTTAAATGAGCTGGACCCGACTTCAGGTGCACGATCCAGCACATCATTACCCGGGAAAAGGTTTCCCCCCCCTCGGCACAAAACCGGCCAATGAGCCGCTCGGCTTTTGAAGTCTTCGGAAGTTCTCCCCCGGAACCACGCGGGTTTGACTTTTAACTGACTTTGCGGCGGGCTCGTTATCGGCCGCGCTGTGCCGGCTGCAGCTCGCATCCCTCGTGTGGCGCCTCAGCCCGCCTCGCTGCCTCCGCATAAGCACTTTAGAGCACATCTGTGGACCGCCAGTGCCAATTACCGACACGCGTGCCGACTCTTCACAAGAAGGTTTTTCCCAATTATCGATGGAATTGAGGTCTGGTTTTTTTTTTTTTTTTTTTTTTATGTTTAGGGAAGAAAATGTTCAGGTTCAGGTGCGTCTTTCCTCAACATCGCTGACTGCGCTGACACACATTCCCTGTTGGTTTGCTTCACAGACCTTGGCTTTGTTTTCAGGGTTTGATTTTTGTCTGTCCGGCCATTTCAAACAAAAAACAACCGGAGTCCCTCTCTTTCACCATCGTTCAGAAGCACACAAGCGCTCATTGACTTTGCAGCACTCCTCCTATGAGTTCTCCGATAGTTTGTTTCTTCTCAACCATTTAGTGGAATGTGCCTTGTAAACAATATAAACGACTATAGAGGCAGATTCAGACGTAATTGATGACTTGCATGAAAGATGGCTACAATCTATGTTTAAAGAAAATGACTCGACATGTTAACTAGTGCCGATTTGGTGATGTTGTCACATTGCTACAACAAAGTCCCAGGAATCAAGAATCACAAGCAGTCCGGTGATCGGATCTACGCCTTGTTCGTACCCAATCACGGGTCTGGAGGGCGTCCAGGTATCTCCTCGAGGTCCCTCCCCGTGTCTCCGAGGCTCGCTTTGTGGCACGTTCCATATTTCCACCAGAAGCTCGTACAGTTTTCGTGGGAATTATTCCTGAGAAGAGGCTTCAATGGTTTTTAATGACCATTGATACAGAATCAAGACATTCGGACCAGCTCGCCTCTCTGCAGTGATGGATGAGCCTGTCTTCTTCTCGCCTTGCTGGTGTATCCGAGGCTGCAGCCATTGTGGCGCCATTATGGTGGCTAAGGAAGAGGCAAAGAACACGGCCCCGCCCCTAACAGGGAACTACGCAGGAGCTTGGCCGGGTTGATGTTCGTGATGCCTCGTTAACCAACGCGCTTCAGTCGTGAAGCTCCTTTTTTGAAAGCACGCTGCAGTTTTTAAAAACCAAACCTCTTCTCTTTGGAGTCCTTCCAGGAAGTAAGTGTCGGAGAAATCACCTTTGGCATGTGCTTATGTTAGACTGTTCACAGGTAATGAAATCTGTTTGACTTAATTTAGTGCCAGAGGACTTTTTGAACACATTATGGAAATGAATACACCCCCCTAAAAGTCTGACTTTGCCCGCCGCTCGGCTTGAAGTCAGGCCTCCGCCTCCGGTCCAGACGGAAATATATCTCAGGAACCATTAAATGCATTGCAATGACATTTTGTCAAGAAATTCAATCATCACAAAAAAATTCCACTGACTTTGCTGCCTTTACCTGAGGATGAATCATAATGACTCTCCCTAACCTTGCAACTAACCCTGACAATAATCATTTCTATGCAATGATTGCTACCTCAGAGTTCTTTCTTGTGTTTTTTATTTTAAAACCCTCATCTTTCTAATGCATTTTTTCAAATGTGCATAATTGAATGAATGGGAACCTGGCTTGTTTGGTCACTTATAAGGAATCACAAAATTATCTTTTTTTTTTTTGCAGAGGAGCTAATAAATGCAACGATTACCTTTTTTTTTCTTTTTCTTTTTTTTTTAGAGTGGCTCACTTCAGCAAGCAAGTGAAAGCACTCATCCCCGAGTCATCCTCTCCCGACGTCAGCACAGCCGACACGCTGTGAAGCGCTTGCGGCTTTTTTTTTTTCAAAGTGTCAAAATGCTTCATTAGTGTGACGCCTCCGTCGAGCCGATCAGTGGAACGTTTCTGAGCGGTGCAGAGCTGGTATGGATCATCCGATTGGTAATCAACACATTAATGATGCAAGGATATCTGCAAGGCTTTTTGCCAAGAAGCCGGATGATCCTCATGAACGGGAGCCGATGGGAGATCCTGTTCGCTGCAGAGATTTTCCACAATAAACCGTCAGATAGGATACCGGTCAATCTGTCTACTAGCGCAGGAGGCTCGAGCCACGGCGTCCATGTTTGCTGCAGTGTGTGTGTGTGTGTGTGTGTGCGTGTGTCTGTCATCTTTTGATTCAAGTTAAACTCGAAGGCTCAGTAGTACGTTTAATATTTAACACGTAACACGGCCGAGTGATATGTGAACACATAGGCTGCAATAAACATGAGCAAACGCGCAGCGAGCGAAGGATGCAGATTCAGCAGAGGATGTTTGGTGGGATAAGGAGCCCGAGGGGCCGCAAAGGCTCTGCTTCGGGGGGGAGGGGGGAGGTCGGCGGAAAGTGGGAATGAGATGAGGTGTTGATGTTGTAATTAATGTTAAACCATTCATTCATTCTGGAGCCAGTTTCTCTTCATTAGAAATCCTTGTGTGTTTTTGTGTGAGCGTGCGATCTGTCAGCTGAACCCCCCCCGCCCCCTAAATCTGCCAATTCAACTCAACTCAGTCGTATTGACAATGATTCATGTTGTAGAAAATCCCAAATCTATATGAGTCGACCGTCAAACTATTATTTTGCCTTTTAAAAATAAATAAACTACTTGCTGACTGCTGCTGACTCCTGGGTTGCGGTGCAGCTGTTTTTCAGCCCGTATGCGATTAGTGTGGCGCTGTTACACATAAGACACTGCACCGGTCAAGCTTTATACAGTGCGTCATATGTTTGTAACGTGATGAATGTGACATTGTCTAAATCTTTTTATACTAATGCAAATGAAATCTGTAATCTGTGTGAAGGTCGATTTTAACCCCCCACCCCCGTCTGGCTGGTGTTAAACAGTGGATCTAATTGCCTGCACGTACACCCAGGCCAATTCCCATTATCACGGTGTCAAGCGGCTGCACGAGGCGGCTGCACATCGGAGAACCATACCCCCCATACCCCCCGAACGGATAAAACGGACGCGCTGCTTTGCAGAGACAAACGCGATGGATTCAGCCGGGTCGAAAAGCAGAGGACACGAGCCACAGGCCGCACATCACAGGCCCTGTTTAATGTGCTTATGGAGGAGCAGAGCAGTTGCCGTTGCCTTCCAGGGAAATATCAGCGCTCTGCAACTCTCAGCTCAGCGGAGGGATTAGCCCGAGCCTTGAGTTTAAAAGGGTGGGGGCGCGTTCTGCCCTACAGGGGGTGGCATGTTGCTATTTATGGCGCGAGCTGCATGAACTCAAGATTGGTTGTCTGCAGGCATCCGCCGGAGTCTTGGCCCTATTTTTATTTTTTAAATAATAAAAATACTGCGGTAGAAATTGTGCATCAGCACAAAATGAGCTACTTGCAGGTATCTGATGTCCCCTGAGGTGCGTTTCGTTTCATCCGTCCAGCGTTAAGAAAGAAATCCTTTTTCTAAATAATGCAAACCCCTGTGTTTGTTCTTCTGAGATCACCGGCTGCCCGGGGCCCGATGAGTCGTCCACCAATCGTGCCAGAGATGAGTGCCGATTGACCAATTACACACCAGCTGTGCGAGGGCGGGCGGAGGGGGGAAATGGGGGAGGCAGCAAGAGAGGTTACAAATGACAGTGACAGAAATGTGAGCCGAGCGGTTGTGACAGGATTTGGCATATTGCTCATTTTCTTTGACTTATTCAGGAGCAGTGTGTAACACTCGATGGCATTTAGCGGCGAGGTTGCGAGTTGCAATCGGCCGAATGTCGCTCCTCTTCCTGCTCCCTTTTCAAACGTGCCAAACATGTTTTTGACAATTTTATATTGCATTCCTGCCAATGAATCTCCCTCTTAATGCTCCTTTAAACTGGTGCAGGCGCACTTTCCGGGGTCCCTGTAGGCAGACACCGGCCAAGACGTGGTGAGACATTCCTGGAGCAAGGCTCTCATACACGTAATAAAATGCAGATTGGATCCATGTTTAACCGTCTCCTTGGGAATCATTGTAAACCATAATTAGCCATGTTGATCTTCTCCAAAGTCCTTTTTAGGCAAGTCATGCCACTCGCCGCCATCTTTGCAACGCCTCCGGGCAGCTCTAACAAGACCAGCCTCCTATCTCAATCAATGGGAAGAGAGTCAGAACTGCACTTTCCACGGGTCATCGGGACATAAAAACTACATGTATAGAAACAGCAGTACAATATGATAAAAATCGCTGAAAAAGTTTGATGACTTTGCCCCAAAAATAAGGTCTAAAACGTTTTCCCTCCACAGGTTACTGTTACTGCGCATGCGCAAGGCTTTACGACACCATCCTTAATTTACGTCTTTACCCAGAATGCCAGTGTTACGCCATCGTCTCCGCTGTCGCAAAACCTCGACTGTGCGCATGCGTCAGTGGAACCAGACGATAGGCTTAAATGTTTCCCGGCTTGACTGTTAAAAAGCAGATGATTGGCTTTCCAGCGGGAGGGGCGGGACATGTGCATGCAACCGCCATCTTTGCCGTTACGGGTTTTCCTACGGGAGTTGTATTGAGGATTGAGGAAGTGGCACGTCTCCTTAATAAATAGTCTGTCTTTTCTCATTCATTAGCCGTGTTGGACTTGGAGATGACTTTTTATTTGTTTTAATTGTCTTGAGATTTGGTCCAATGAGCAGCGGTACATTAGAGATCAAAGAGATGAGAGATACAAATGAAGAAAGACAGAGACACACACAAGATGAAAGCTACAGTACAACAGTGCAGCCATTCAATTTAATTAGAAAAGCATTGTGAATTCATTCCTGTGCCGGTTTTTTATATTTTCTTTCAAACGCATACTTATCCCCTCCGCAATGCAACACTAAATGAACATAATTGCACATTGACTGCAAAGCAATTAATCACGCTAATTGATTTAAAATCATACTCCGATATGGTGGTTAGTCTGCTGTTATAAATAAAAAACGGCCCACGCAGTCCCGCTTGTATACAGATGGAAAAGCTTATTTCTGTGGATGAGTCTGTCCTCTCTGTCCCCAGCGGGACGTCTCCCTAGGGAGGTGTTTGCTGCGCACCGCTGCTTTAACTCGACATCAACAGCAGCGGGCCGTGCACGCATGGTAACAGCCAGCAGAAGAAATGCTGAAAATGACTAAATGTGTAGATGTGACAGTTTTTTTTTGGACACTTGGGTCTGGAGGAGGACAAATCTCGCTTTCCCCTCGTCTCCTCTGAACTGAGGGCTACCTTGAACGACTTGAATCTGCAGCGTTTGCTCCCAAACCGGAGAACAGGAACTGCAACGAGAAGATGGATAAAAATTTTACTTTTTTTAAAAACTTTTTTTCCCAAGGAAAAACCTATCTCGACTTTTTTTCCCACCAAAAATGATATTATATTGACCTAAAAAGTACTACCTACAAAAAGTTCTTTGGAGAAAACATTTTTTGACCTTATATTTCTTGCCTGTTTCTTGCCAATATTTTGACTTTCTTCAAAACATTTTTTAGAAAAATATCGCTCGAGACAAAGTAACGGTGGAGCCGAGTGTCTTTTTTCGCCAACCGTTCAGTCACACACCTTAATATTTGTGGAGTCACAGTAGGGGGGTGCAGTCATTCGTGTGCACCCCCCCTTTAAAGTCTGTATGCAAACAGTAGCTCCCATCCATGGCTCACATTATACCCAAACCTGTCTTGGGGGTGGGGGGGTGTGACAATTGGTCACTTGAACCCAATGAGACACAATAATTATGTGATATTTCCTGTAATATTTTTAACTTTAAATGGATGCTTTTTCTACATCTGATAACTTACTTGCGCATCCAATTCACATGTTCACTGTTGTGACGCAGCGACTGATGTCCAAGTTTCTATTGCCCTATCATTAGCTCAGCCAGTACAACGTTTATTGCTGTTGTTTGTGACCATCGTTGTTTACGGTTTAATTATAGAGCTGTCGCGGTGGTGGAACGGAGGAAGGCAGCGCTAAACACGACGCCTGTGATTTAGAAAAGCTGTTCTCACAGCGGCCTTTCATTAGAGGGACATTGTTTGAAAATAGCCCGCGTAGCCGACAGCTATGAATATTAGCATCCACTGCTGCGGCAAGATACTCAAATAAAAACATTTTAAATGTTCACCTCATAGCTGTCAAACGGCCTGTTTGCTGGACATCCCCTAACACGCCGTCAGGGAGCTCCAAAATAACCCGGCAACCGAAACCGCACACCACTAATGACCCAACGGACCCCCAGGAGCACAACCACAGCCATTTAGACTGAAGCCTTACGCAACTTCTTCTTCTTCTGAATGTGTCCCGAAAAGTGCTGATAGTCAAATAGTCAAACACAAATGGGTGAAATAGCATTTGAATAATGAAATAAATACGTTTGGAATCGGGGGGCTTTCTGCTGTTGTTTGGGACTCGGCAGTGTGCGGCTCTTAACGACTCCGATAGCACTAGACTGGAAATGTAATGAGAAACCATTCATCACACAATACAGCTGTCCTGTCGTATAATATAATCTGTTGGACCACAGAGGCGTCCTACCTCATTCCTTTTGGCAAACACATTGCTTTCTATGTAAGGAAAAATGCAACCCTTCTTCTCTGTTTTTGCAGACACGCGGCGCATTTTGTTTGCTGGGAAATAAATGTATTTGCCGATAAACCTTTAGTGGAGAGTTAGCTGGCAGAGCTGTGTGTGCCGCCGTGTTCATGGTGCAACCCAAACAAAAGTGTAGATATCCTCCAAAAGGACAGCTCGCTCACGACATGGAGCGTTGCTCATTTACATCACTGTCGATGCAGTAAACACCGTCTTTATTATTTATCCAAAACATGGGAATCACTAAGATACCCCAAAAACTGATTTCTCTAGTTTAATAAGTCTGTACCGCATCACCGCATATGTGTCGACTAATCTAAACTTTCTCGTAATCTTCCCACCGCTCACATGGCGGATTCTCAGTGGACCCTTTTTTTTCGAGCTGTGTTGTGTCGTAATATTTGTCTGGTCGTGGTGGGGGGGAGAGGGGGTTTCGACATGTTTTCTCACCTCTTTGTAAATCCTCTCACACGACTACGGAATGAGTCAGGGTCACGCGGCGCGTCTGCGCAGCATACGGACGCTCGCTTGGTAGTCGAGGACATACACGATTGTTTAACAATGATGATGGGCCTCGATGGGGAACACTAGGAAACACTATGTATAAACGGTGTGTTTGTACATAGCACCAACAAAGACGTGCACAATTAAACAAGGATAAAGAGACATGGAGTAACCCGGACCGGATTTGAAGGAAGTTACTCAAAGTGCCCAAGGCTGTAGCAACAAAGCCATTTACTTATACATGCGCCGATGGAGAGGGACTTTCCTTCTCCAGCTGTTTCCATCTGTGCTCCCTCTCCTTGATGTCGGTCTCAGGATCCCTTCCCCAGGCGAGCTCTTTCTTGTGCCTTTTTTGAAAGGCGTCGCTGCTGATGCTGTCACTTGGTTTCCCGAGAGTGTCTTCCAGGCCGTCTAATCCATCTTTACTGAATCTCCTTTTTCCAAAGGTTGCCGCTCTCCGCCAGCGATCGTTGCTGGTGGAACGTGGCCATCGGAGGCTCATCGACAGCCGCCTCGAAGGTCGAGGCGGCTGTCGATGAAGGTTTGTGCTTTAGTCCCTTTTGGTCATCGGTTGTCCTCGGAGTCTCTGTTCTGCAAAGAAGTACAGGCGTGATTTAGTATGCAACATGTAAACCCAGACCGACAATGTCCGTCAAAAGTCACTTTTTTTCGCAGGTCAAAGTCTGTACGGCGCATAATGACTCGCGCTGTGTGAGTCTCACACACACACACGCTGGCTTTCATTTGTTCCAGCCCCACGGAAACGAGCCCACAGAATCTGTGAATTATTCCCGTTAATGGTGTGGACCCTCTGGCGCGGTAGCAACCGAGGGCTTTATATATTAATAATGAGACGAGTCAAAAGAAAAACATCCTCCCGTTCATTTTTTCCACGGAGCCTCCAGTTGCCGTAGAAGGTTGTTAGTTCAGATCCATGAAGCCGTAGATCAGTGATGAGCTGTCGGTTCTTATTTAACAGGAGCAGGAAGGGGGTTTCTGAAGACACCGCTTCGGGGCTTCGGTGACAGTGGGCTGCTTGGGAATGTCTCTTGGGAACAAAAGATAATCTCATAACAGCTCAATTATTCATCATGAGACTCATTTTATTGGTTTTAATGTTTCTGCATTTACCACCAAAACAATGTCACAAAAACAAAAGTATTTCACTGCAGCAAATATCATTTGAGTTCAGTAAGGAGGCCAAAACAGTGGAGAGCTGTGTGTTTGTGTGTTTGTGTGTGTGTGAGAGAGGAGGGGGGTGATGACAGGAAAAAGGTATTTATCATAAAACACCAGGACTGTTTTCTACTTACAGCACAGAGTAATTTAGCCCAAAGCAGCTCACCAAGATTGCAAATAACTAACAACAACAACAACAACAACACGCGGGCGTTCACACTCTTCTTCACAATCTCAAACACACACACACACGCACATGCACACACTGCACACGTATTTCCTGGAGCAGTGAGAGGGGGAGGACGGCTGGTGGGAGGCGGTCAGCCTGCTGTGAGGCCTGCAGGACTGAACGGGTTTGGTGCCTCTAGGTACATTCGGAAAGGATCAATACGAGAATTATTATTCCGCCGCCTTTGTAATTAGGTTTACTAGATTACTCTCGTTCCTCCTGCAAAAGAGTCGACCCGTCTTCAGTGACACAACAAGCACGACTGGGGTATAGAAATGAGTGAGACGTGGCAGCCTGAGGAGCTGCCGGTTAAACAGTTTCAGAACAGAAATGGCACTTTCTGGTTCTTCTGAGTTTGTATCCATACGTTTTAAAATGCACTCATTGCAGGTCGCTTTCGGATGAAAGCCTCAGCTAAATGACATGTGATGTAACAAACAAGGGCCACTTTTCCAAGTGCGTCTTGATGTCTGAGGAACGTGGTCCCTGTGCAACCCGCACCTGTCCTGCAGCCGTGGAGGTTCGACCGCAGCGCTGCCAAGTCCCAACGTGAGCTCAAATTAAAACAAGACAAAAATAATCTCCAATTTGAGGTCCACTTACAAGCTTCCTGTCTCGAGCTTTTCGAAAACACCGAATGGAACTGACCCGACAAGAAGTGCGAGATGCAGTTGAGAGCTCCGACAAAAGCGGGTCAAACTGTTATTAAGTAAAGATTTAACTTTGATGCTCGTGATTTGTTTAATGACAACATTATCTCATAATGGAATCTGCAGAATGCTCCGATATCCGCTGAGAGCGTTCATGTCCCCGAGGGAACAAAAACCCTTTTGATCTCAACAAGTACCACAATCTTTAATCTAGCGCCATTCTCATTAAAGCCACGCTGTATGAATCTGTCACACTGCCATTCTGTGGATTCTAGTGTAGCATTGCAGTCCTACGCTGCGCTTATGGGGAGATTCAGACCTTAACTGCGAAAGGTATCGAGCCTCGTTGGGTTGGTGGTAAAGATTCCCTGAAGGGCGGCTTTATTCTTATTTCCTTTTATTGACTAAATTCATCTTGCATTGTGGAAATTCCTGAATGGAAAAATCCCAGCCGACGAAACAAAGAACAAAACGACAGCCTAATTATAAATTATATGAGTAGAATTTCATGCCCTTTTGTTTAAAACCACTTTTACAATTGAATAATAAAGAATAATTCTACATTCCCATGGTGACATTAGCAATACTTTTGTTTGATTAAACCATAAAATGAAGTCCCAAATGCTCCAAACTTGTGTTTTTATACATGTATACATCATTTAAGCACATAAAAATGATTTTTTAGAGCCGCCCGCAGGCTCAGTGTCCACTAACATTTGACCTAACCTAACCTTGCCTGCGTTGACGGCTTCCGCCGTAGTCACAGAGACCAATGAACTATTTTTTTCCTCCAGGTGTGTCCTTGCTGACCCCAGAATTGAACGTAATTAACAATGCATGTGGCTCATCTGTGTCATCTGACCCCAGGTTGCCCCGCGTGTGTTTATACCCTGAAAAACTGCATTCTTCCTAAATTCCCCCGGCTGAAGGCTGATCAGTACTCTCCTTTCCACTGACGCGAAAACTGTTGTGCTTTGTCGTTTGACTTGGAACACTTGTTGCCCGCGTGACAAACGTGTGCGTTTGTTGAATCTGGGCTCGACCGGATGAAGAACAGCAGACGCTGGCCCGAGTTGACCGTCTGACGAGGAAGCGGAAATCGCCGCTCCATCGTGAAGCATCCTGTGACTCAGAGACTTTTTCTTGGGGGTTGTTGCAGGGCTTCCTATCCTCTCTGTCTTTCCTTGTCGTTTTCTATTGCCTTCACCCCCCCCCCCCCACCCCCTCACCTCCCCCTCCACACACACACACACAGCCCTCCCCTGCCTCCGGCTAGCCGGCTCTGGCTCTGGCGTTGGCGTTGCTTATTGTCTTGAGCAGTCAAATCACTCCTCCGTCCCTTAACTCTTTCCCCCATTTGCCGGCCTCGCTGCGGGAATCAATACTGCGCCGTATCCGGACCTCAGACATTTAATTTACCATATTAAACAAGTCGTGGGATATTTATGTGCAAATGAATTATTTCTTCCCGCCACTTTCTGTCCGGCTCCTGGTCCCCTTTTTCACTCTGGATGTGAAGGCACCAAGCCTCCTCCGCACACCTTGCGACGCCCGCTGGACCCCGTTTCCAGCGATCGGTCGAGACCCCCTTTCGATTTTGCTTTGACTAGTCACATGCGTCCCCACCTCTATACAAAGCAAGGTAATTGGCAATTTATATGGCGCCTCATGCAGCTAGGGTGTCTCTGTTAGTTAATATTAGAGTCACCACCATTCTGTAATCAGGATGACTCGCCCAAGGTTACAATTCTGTCAGATTGTGCGTGCCTGAAATATGTTATTACATAAAGAAGAGGGGCATATATCTAAATTGGCACTCCTCGTCCCACCGTTTCTGTTTATTTTTTTCTCTATATTAGAACAATGCAATGATCCTATGGTATCAGAACTCAGGGGCACAAATTACAACACTGTTAAGGCAAGGACGTTTTAAGGGTTTATTATTCCGACCAAAGTGGTATTTTCAACCCTCACCACAAAACGTCCCTAACATTTAGGTTTAGGTTTCAATTCAGAGTAAATGAGACAAAAAAAGGTTTGTTTTAGGGCGCGGCGAATGTGACGCCACAGTGACCACACCCCCTTCTTACACAGTCCATGGTCTGATTACAGCTGCTGCTTGACAACAAATTAATGTTTACAATTTGAGGATAATTGGAGTTTTACTGCACATTGTTAAACTAACAATGCGCTGACGGCGCTTTAAGTGTCTGAAGTTCCATTAAGACGCATCACTGGCTTGACGGATGGTTTTGTTGAGAGGATACTTTACAAAGGAGAAGAGAGACATCTATTTATCCTGAAAACTTTTTCTTTTGCCTATACTTTTCCTGTTCTGCAGTGTCAAACATTTTGCAATCGTTGTTTCTTTTAACACTTTTAAAACTCGCTAAGACGAATTGAGTGTCAAGGGCTGAAAATTGAATTCTCAAGGGTGCATGAAGGAGGCCGGAGGAATCCTGTTGAGCTGCGTTCTTCTAATAAATAAATAAAACACACACACACACAGATACTTTTGCTACAAAAGCGTTCGTATGTAGAATGTATGTAGAACCAACAGAGTTGGAAATCCACAATATAGACAAAAGAAAGTGTAGCGTATTACTTTAAAATAATCCCACGAAAGATTTGAACAAATAAACAGTCAAACATCAGTGTAATGGTGTCACAGTATGGTGAATTATTTTCCTACAGCTGTTAAACAGCCTCTTCGACAACAATAGTTTAAATAGTTTATTTCGAATTGTTGAATTGCATTACGAGTCAGTGATTCCATAATAATTAGTTTGCAAATAAACTAAGGAACATCTGGTCATTTAGTGAGGGCCGACTCCAGTATTTTCAATAAAAGTCCTAAAAATGTTTTTGAAAGTTGCTAAAGTGTTAGGACTTTTTGTGACTTGGTATGCTATTTGGGTATACACTGCGTGTGTGTGTGTGTGTGTGTGTGTACGGGATTCCCCAGCAGCGGTTGAACAACACTCTCCTTCACCCCTGGTGTGCGCAGGATACACCTACTGCTGGCTCCCCATCTGTTCACCTCCAAAGTTATGGCAGAGATCCATCACACACACACACACACACACACACACACACACACAAACACCTCATTTATGAAGTCGGGCAGATTCTCTTCCAGTGGGAGCAGAGTGTGAGGAGGAGGGTAAGAAAAGCTCTTTCTGCAGAGTCGTTTTAACATACGGTGACCTTTGAGATCCATTACCCAGTCGGCCCGCGCTGAGTACCAACAGAACTGAGACTGTGGACACAAACCGTGATATAGTCTCAAATGTACTGCAGACTCGTCTCACCAAGATGCACCAATAGGAAGGCTTCAGTCAAGGAAAGGCTGTCAGACGGCAAGGTCAAGTTGGGAAAATATGAGATCAAGCATACTCCTGAAGAAGTTGCATCACCATTGCCGTATTAACTTTTGTCTGTCGGCTATTAAGTCCAGTTCACACAGACTTCAATACATCTGTTGAATTTGGTAAAACCGGCAAAAGGATTTGCACAGCACCTTTTCCGTCTTCCTCCACTAAGCGCTTCCCATAACTGACCGTCATGCGGTGATAACGGGGGCTACCACGCGTGGTGCCACCTGCCCATGAGAACCCACCCATCATTCTCTCCCGCTGTCCAATGACGTGCTCGGCCTTTGGGACCAATTAGGGTCCGAGCGTCTTGCTCTGCGCGGAGAAGCCGGGGATCGAACTGCCGTTCGTTTGAGTAAAGCAGCCCGAAGTCCCCACGACACACATTAGGACGTGGCCTAAACACGACCACGTCCTCTGCGTTCAGTGTTTAGTTAGTTCGTTGGAGCAGCAAACTTAAGAGAAGATGATCAACAGCTGGAGCTTCGGCTGACGAAGGACGCAGTGAAGAAAGCAGCACAAGAGGCGCCGTGAGTTTAGCGGTAAACGTGCAAAAGGCTGCTAACCCTTGAGCTAAATGTCAGTTATGGGCCCCATGAATGGACTACTGTTTAGTGTTGGCATGTTTATGTTGTTTTATTCGTTTTAGATCACAGGAACTGCATTTACTGGAGTGGTAATTTTGTTAAAGCAGCAGCTCAGGTTTCCCTGACAGGAGTATTTGTCGAGAAGAAATTCATCTTTACGCCATCGAGACACTTCTTACGTGTCTTTAATCCCAGCTTGCACGGTCAAAAGCAACACTTGTGAGTCGTCACAACTAGAAATATTTATTATAATCAAAGATAGGATGGCTATCTGAAAAGTATGTCTTTCATGCCGGTCCTAGCCTACTGTACTTTATCAAATTACCATTTCCTCCGGTGGATCTCTTCCAAATTGCCATTGATCGACTCCGAATTGACGACATCTTGTTTCCTCTGAGTTAACTCTGGTTGTGTGGGGGATTCCAGCCACTTCTAAAAGAGCTCACACAAGCTCACAAATTAGAAAAAGGGTTCTCTACCTGCCCCCCCCCCCCCCCACACCCCCCAGCTGTCGTACTTCCTGGGCATTGGCTTCTCCGGCCCCCTCTGCTAGCCTGTTTTCGGACGTGTCAGACATGTTTCCGCAGTGAGGTTGCCCATTTCCATGAGCGTGCTGGACAAAACCGATGGGAGGTTTTGTGAAGACAAATGAAACGTTGCATATGTTGATGTTGTCCAGAATTCCAGTCAGAAGCATTCAGCACCACGGTCAGCTCCTCCACCCAAAACAGCTCGGGTGTGATCATAATAAAGCCTCCCCATGTGGTGGTTTGTGTTGACTCGAGGGCTGACGGGGAAAAGCCAACCAGTTGCAGTTGTTTCAATATTGCAATATCAATAGACTGTCAAGCCTTGAAACAGAAGCTGAGCTGAAAAAGTGTCTTGTTTAATTGGTTTTCTGGCTTGAGACAAACTGGAGGAAGATTTTATTGTAGACCACCACCAAGCCAGGAGAGAAGCAACATTGTATTTTTGCCCCTAATAAATAAATTAACCTCGGTTTTGTGATCTATTTATTTTCTGAAAAGGGTTTAAATTAAACCCTTGTTGTTGACGTTGCAAATGTAACGATTAGCACTGCTGTATTTAGTTTCGTAGTTTTTTGGCTCAAAGGCAAATGACGGCTCATCCTCCTATTTTTGGATTCTCCTGCATGATGGTTTGGTGATGTCATCCAGTGTATTTCACATTAAAAAAAATTGCTACATTGCCTCCACGTATTTCTTTGTTGTTTTCACATATTTCATCACATTACATGTCATTTAGCTGACGCTTTTATCCAAAGCGACTTACAAAAAGTGCATGTCGACCATAAGGAAAGCCAGAGGAACAACAAACGACAGAGTGCAATTTCATCAACATACTTAATAGGGTTCATTTTCACTACACTGAAAGGAGTACAAATTCTACAATTTTCCTAAACCCCTTCAAAAAAAAAATTCAAAGTAACAAAGTTTAAGTTCACCAAAATCAGCTTGAATGTATCGTGCAACATTTTGGAAGCCCCGCTTTACTTTTAGTTTCACTTTATGCTAAGCTATGCTAACCATGTCCTGACTCCAGCGTTATAATCCTACACGGATGGTTTTTCTTACACAGGGAGATTATTTTTCTTATTATTATTCAGCCTGCTCTCATTGGGATGGACGGAATAGAATAGAGATTTCTGTCCGTCGCAAATGGAAGTTCATATATAACAATCCTTAAAATATTGTATTGCATCTATATTACTTTGGGAACTTAATGCATTTCCACCGGCACCTTTTAACGGGTCCACGCAGAATGGTTTACGCGTGAAGAGGCGATGTCGGCGATTATGCTCGAGTTGAGAACAATTATCTCTCCGCGCTCGAAGAGCTTTCTGTCATAATGAGTCACGTGGTAAAACCGTCCCTTGTGAGCCACGCAGTCCTCGCAGACATTCCGCGTGTATTTTTTTTTTCCTCATTAGCAGCTCTGGAAGTTTTGGGATACGACGAACCGAGGTGCCGGGGACTTCACCGCTGACTGACGCCCCGCTCCCCTGCCCGCCTGTCCCGGTCGGGTAAAAGGCGCATGTGTGTTATCGCTGTAATGTGAGTTGAGCCGCATCCAGTCACACTGGCCGCCGCTGGCTGATGCTGCGCCCCCACTCTCCGACCCCGCCTCCACCCGCCACACGCACACGCACACACGCACACACACCCCAACTCCACCTCATCTCAGTGGTGTTGTGCGCAAAATCTCCAGCGCCGGACGGACGGAAGCGGTTTGACGGCACAAACGAGCGGCACTGCGGGGGGAGATCCAAGAAAAGCACATCCGAGGCACACATGGATATTTGACGGGGCATTACACCTTTTTTTTTAATCTGTTTTTTTTTTTTTTTTACATTTCTTTTTATTTAGCCCCCCATGATGTTGCTCTTGCCCCAGGGGTGTTAATTAAACCCGCTCGATGTCTCTCATCAGTTTATAACCGAAACAAAATGAGGATTTCTTCTCGCGGCTGGTTTCTGTTGATATTCTCTGGCTTTTGGGGACTGGCGATGGGTGCTTTCCCGAGCAGCGTTCAGATCGGTGAGTGTCACAGCATCCGTGTGAATTCCGTCCAGAAAAGCAATCCTGTGAATGAATGTGTGCGCGTCCTGTCCTGCCGCGTAACACCCCGGCACTTCTCAAAGTACACATTGTTGATTTCCTTCCGCAGTCTCGTCTTTTTCTTCTCAAAAATATCACGTGCATCCAGACAGAGTGGTCTGCTCTGTTGATGCATGTTTAATACATACACACACACGCACACACACACACACACACACACACACACACACACACACACTAAATGCGCTTTGTATCTGCAGGCTGTGTATCCCGGTGCACTCTGCCACTGCAGCAGATCAGAGCAGCAAAGAGTGTGTGTGTGTGTGCGTGTGTGTGTGCGCGCATGTATTCCCTATGCAGGCTGCCTGTGTGCATTGACGGCTGTTAACAGTCTCCCAGACCCGGCTGCAGCAATAAACCTCTGCCACGGTCCCAGGGGCCTTGAAGCTCTTTCACTCTTTTTTTAAAATTTATTTATACACATCTGCATGTTTCCATTCAACGACTTAACAGTCTCGGATGGAAATAAAGGCGATGGATCCGTTGTTTTTTTTCGTTTGACGAGCAGGACAATATTGACATGGTTGATGCATGGAACAAAAAGAAGGGCAGACTGTGACCTCCAGTGGGTGATCATCACAACGGGCCCCAAACAGTCAATTATCAGTAAAGCAGTCTGCCGTGCCGTTGCCTGTTAAAATCTTTTTTAAGGATTTGCTCAAGCAGACTTTTCTTTGCCTTCTACTGCACCCCTGCTCGTAGCTGAGTCAAGGCACATCAGCACCAGTCTGGCTGATGAAAAACGACACGCCGCTCGAATGATTATCCTTGTCCTTTTGATATCAACGTTATACCCGAAATCCCCGGCAGAGGCCAGAGGTCAGGGCCGTTGACAGAATACAACCGTGGAGCTGAGGCCACTTGAGCTGGGCGGTGGTTTCGAACTTGCATCTGGGGAGTTGCTGCCATAATGATGAACATTCAAGTAACGCCGGCTGCTGATTTAAGCAAAACTACTGCTGCGTGTGTGCAAATATTCTCACACCTTCTGCAACTTCTGACAAATTTTTTCTGACGTTTTTGAAATTCTAAGCATTTCTCAAGCATCGCTTAGCTCAAAGCATTTCTGCCACTGGTAGCAAACCTCGCTGATCTAACACCAGCGTCGTCGTATTTCCTCCCTCGGCGCTGTAAGTGACCTCTGGGAGTGTAAAAATGTCTGTTTTCAGCAGCCACCACAAAAGTTCCACCGGTTCCCAGTGAGGGAAAACGTCTCTCCGAGCCACACTCGTCGGCTTCGGATAGTTGTCGCTGATGAATCAATACTTATTAGCAAGTGGGACATTTACTGTGTACTCATGCGGCCAACACGGAAACAAGGGCACAAATACAGCCATGGCAAACATGCTTAACCACTGCCACAGATTCACACTGACTCCATTGATAGATATGAAAGGTTTCAATTGCTCTGTAAGGCTCTACAGGTTCTCTTTTAAGGACCCCATCACTTCTTAAGAGGATCCTAAAAACATCTGACGGGCTCTGTGTGTGTGCGTGTGTGTGTGTGTATGTGTGTGTAGATTTAAACTTAAGAGATGTTAAGGAAGTGTTGTCAGATTCTTGGACTTTGTGACACCAGTCGCATCACCTTTTCATACCGAGTATCAAAACGTGATCCGGACACACCTTACGCGTTTCCGGTTCTTTAAGCGGCTCGCCAAAAAGTTTAACACAGCAAAAAAAATCACCCTCCTCTCAAAAGAAAACAAAACGGTTCGAGGACATCTTGGAGTGAGCAAGGCAAGGTAGCCGAGCTAGCGTTGTGCTAACAAGCTTCTTCGTTGGCTTGAAGCACGTAGCGTAGTTAGACCACTGTGCCCGATCTGATATGAGCTCTGTGATGCCTGTTGCTGGCGAAATACGTGTTTGTGGGGAAGCTTCAAAGTGGGTCAAACGAACGCGGGGCACCCAAGAGATGTTCAGGCGTGCGTTGACTTCATACAACAGTCTAGTTTGTGACTGACTTTAGAATGGGAGGGTGTCATAGTTGAAAAGCTCTGGGCCGCTGACCCCGACGGCTGCGTTTGACAAGTTGGGAAGCGGAGATTTGTTGATTTCTAAATATGTAAAAGGGAATTCCTTTTGCCAAGACGATCAAAAAAGTTCACACACATTTTTGTAAATCAGGAATCAACACCTTCTGTCAGCGTTTGGTTAGTGTGAGACAGTGGAACTTGAAACCCTCACAGTGGAAATTAAAATGAAATTCATAGCGCGGGTGCTTATTCTACTAGATGAATGAGATGTAAATTAGTGAGCACCATACAGGATTAAAATATTCTGAAGTTTATATCATAAAGAGGTCAGCTATAAAAAGAACACACTGGCATTTTGCTTTGTGTGACATTTATCTAATCTCAAGAAGTGTAGCCTTAAGTTAGATTTTTAAATGTGAAGCAAACTGCTTCAAACCTAAAACACCAATGACATTTCCTCGACCATGATCCGCAGAGTCAAGAGCTTTGCAGAAGAAGAAGGAGGCTGTAATGTCAAAAGAAATTAAAGAAAGAAGAAAGATCCCCAGAGCGAGTCTTATCTCTGATGCCGAACTAAATCTTGACACTCGAGCGGCTCGTGCGTGAAAAAAATGTTTTTAACATCTTTGTTGATCCAGAAGGATATTTTGAGAATATTATATCCCTCTTTTCTGCAGGCATAGTTTTTTAATCTCTAAAATGTGGTCAGTAGTTGGCGCTAAAGGCTGTGCACGGCCGCAATCCGCCTCTTTGTACCCAAGGAGTACTGAGAAGTGGGAGGAAAGTCAAAAGAACTCAATTTATGAATTTATTTTAGATCAGAATTTATGCAGCAAATTTGTTTCAATCCATATCAATCTTCATCAATTTAATTAAGGCCCGAAACACCCTTTTGCAGGCAGGATTTGATGGTTTTAGTGTCCACTTTAATCCAATTAGATGTTACCAATGAGGTTCACTAACGAGGTTCCCGGTTAACGTAATACTTGTGATTTAAATTGAGCGATGGACACAAATCACTCTCTGAAACCGAACGCTTCGAGTGCACAAGATGGTACGAAACAAGAAGTATGAACTACGAACACCTGGACCCGATCTGATCGAACCAACGCATGTGGCTCTTAATATCTTAACTTTTTTTTTTTTTGTATATCCAGGCGGGCTGTTCATCAGAAACACCGATCAGGAGTACACCGCCTTTCGTTTGGCAATCTTCCTGCACAACACCAGCCCCAACGCCTCAGAAGCCCCGTTCAACCTGGTGCCTCACGTGGACAACATTGAGACGGCCAACAGCTTCGCCGTCACCAACGCCTGTACGTGCCCCTCGTTTCACTGTGTTTGTTTATGGATAATGCAGCTTGTGTTATAAGTTCCTTTATCTCACCGTCATCCATGTGGATACTAACATAGCACTCGAGCTGTAGGAGTAGTTCAACCTTATTTCGGAGTACTAAGGGGGCTGAAGAAGGGGCAGAGCTTCCTCTGGAAACACCAATTCCCATTTCGACAGTTATCATTTTTGGCCGATTAAATAAACAAGATGCAACACATTGATTTGTGTTTTTTTTTTTAAACGTTTTTAAGGTGGATTTTTTTTAAGGTTCCTTCCTACTTCCAGTATTTATAGCGCTATGCTAATGGTTTAATAGAAGGACTTCAGGGGTCACATCTTAGAAACCCCTTATACGTGTGGAAAATGTACTTTAAAAAACTAGACACCCAACATTCTAAACGCAACAAAAAATGATCTTGCATGTAAACTATTGATTAAGAAGCAATGCAGTGCTTTTGAGAACTTAGACAGTAACACGAAACATAAAATGACGGTGCTCGTGTGCATAGATCATGTCTCACAGCGCTATTCACGTAACTTGTATGATGCCTGTTGGACCAATTGTTTGTGATTTTGCTGTGTTTCCTAGATCTCAGCAATTATTTTGGTGAGTACAAATGTTTTCATGATGGATCGAAATGATGATTATGATTAGTAGTCCACCATGTTATTACTAAAACATAAGTGTCTTTGTCATTCCAAATGAAAAGAAAGTGGAAATGTTTTACCTGACACATATTTTGGTTGTGTGTTTCCATCTTGCCACTAAACCAGCTCGTTGTGTGTACATGAGCATGAGTGCATGAGTGTGCATGCACGTGCGTGCGTGCGTGATGATGTGGCAGTACAGCAGTTTCTGGGTGTCTGCTGGTCCACATCTGATCGGAGCAAAGCCGCACGCACACTGAAGGGGACAGCAACCGCACACACACACACACACACACACACACACACACAAACACACAACAGTCACACACAACCTCAAACGGTAGTCGGCAGTGAGTTTTCTCTTATCGATGATCCCTGTTTCTTTGCATCTTTCTGTGTGGGTCCGTGTGTGTGCGTGCATCTGGGTGCGTGTGTGTGTGTGTGTGTCTGCGCGCAGTGTGGCGGTTCCCACAGAGACCATAAAGCACTGCGGCCTGATGTCTTCTGCTATCTGTGTCGTGATCTGGTGTTAGAAAAATCAATGGCTAAATTAAGCAGAGGACGAAGTGCTGTTATGGTTGTTTAGTAATAGATGGCGGGGGGGGGGGGGGGGGGGGGGGTGGTGGAGGGGGGGAGAAATGCTAGAAGGGCAACAATATATATACTCCCACATTCATGAGCTACTTAAAGGTTCTTAATAATTTGCAAAACAACACCTTGTCTTTGATGTTTTATAGTCGATTCATTTCAACATTTTTTTTTTTTTACCGTTGCTCGTATTTCACTTGCAAAGTTAGAACGTTCCCGTACGTGCGTGTACTTTGTGTTCGGCGGGTCAATACGGAGCCCGAAGTGATGCAGCGAGACGGGGGAACCGCCCTTCTCCGTGAGCCGTTACAACACGCTTGGGTTCCGCAGCGCTCCTGGCGCCTCGGTGGGCGTAAACGCCACGTTTCCCCAGGAACACAAGAAGCTATAGGATTTTTCACCTAATGGCCGCGCGGCCACAGGAAGCCGAGCCGCAGCGCATTGATTGGCCGAGCCGAATTACACGAGCCAATCAATGGCTGTGATAGCTCAGGGCCAGGGGGGGGGGAGTGAAAACCGCATCGCTAAGCTTTCACTCCCCGCTTCACATTTCCCAGAGTCTTTGTTCCCTGGTCGCTGCTGTCCGGAGGGCCGACGGGGAGACGACGGTTGGGAGCACAGGGATGAACGTTGTCGTACGTTTACACACCGATGCATTGTGTTTCACTCGCGTGATTCATTGTTCGGTTACCGGTGTGACCGGTGTCGTACTGTAAATGGGATTTTTATTGGGCCGTTCATCCCGCAAAACTTCCAAAGCTCCTCCTGTCAGTTCACACAGCAATGTAACCGATCGGTACAAATGTTCCTTATTTCCGTTGTCATGGGGAAACCGTGAACTCATGAACTACTCCCCAAGTCTCTCCAGATGTTGAGATAATTATATAATCTCACTACTTTCACGTTTCAAACAGGCCATCAGGTCAACACAGTGCCACATCACATGTTTGAACGGGACTGATTTCATTTGGCGATTTACAAAACGCTCAAAATAAGGCACGGATGCTCTCCTGTCTGCAGATTTCAGTCCATCTGTGCTTGTTTTGCTGTTGTTTGTTGGTACTAACGCGTGCGCGAGGGCTCGCAGTAAAACGGCGAAAAACAACAGACTGCCACGTTTATCACGAAACACCGAGGCCGCATGCCGATCGTTTCACGGATCGCCGGCTCGCTGTCAAGGTGCCATCGCCGGTTATGTGCTCGGTCGAGGACAGCTGCAGTCGGCCTGACTGCTGTGTGGCGTTTGTGAGTCCTTGAAAACTTGAAAGGCTTCGCGACCGTCGGTCTGCTTGGAGATTAGGACGTCCCCTTCGGGAGTCCAGGCGGGAAGTCGCTGAAGAGCGCCCAGCTGTTGGCAACGGCGCCTTTATGTAACGGCCAGAGTGTATGACAAGTATCTTGTCCCTGAATAACCAGGATTAATAGTCGGGATTTCAATATAGATCATGATGATGCTGATTATCATTCGGGGGCATAATCGAGCCACGATCGCATTATTGCAGACGATCTTGGTGTTTGTTAACGAGTGAGACAAACTTCTAAAAACCGCTCCGTCGACAGAGCGTACGTGAAGGAGGAAAGGTGCCAACCTCTTCATGCAAACGGGGGAATGAGTCGAGGGTGGTGAAACTAAGCTATGTTTTTTGTTGGTTTGGAATATCTGGACCCGGTTTATCCGCCATCATGTGTAAAACAAATCAATGTGCTCCATCGCGGCTGATAACCCCTAAACGTGATAACCTCTCCGCCACGCAGCCAGACAAAGGTTTCCCAAGGCGTGTGCGGGCGGAAGCGGGTTAACGTGACCTCCTCCCCCCCCCCCCCCCCCCGGCACTCTGCCTCCGTTGAAGCGGCGACATCCTAATCTGCGTTGAGTCATTTACATTCAGAGTGGCGCTCTGACTCACTTCAGATCCGTACGGCGAGCAGCCGGTGCTCGGCTGCAGGAAGCCCCGTTCACTCTCCAGACCGCGCGCCCTCCTGCTCTGTCCTCGAAAGGACGAGGACGCCGCCGCTGTCTGCGCTGTGTGGCACGAGTAATCTGCCACGTGCTTCGCCTGTTACCTCCAGAGGAGTCTATTATCTCCATTCTGCCTCGGTGAAAATGTGCAGGCCTTTTTTTTTTTTAGAGACGTGCGTAATGGCTGGTGGTGGTGGAAGAAAGAATAGATGGCAATAGGAGGGGGGAGGGCCAGGTAACGGGAGATTAATGTGGTGAAACAGAGAAGCTGGTGGGGATTTTTTTTTTAACAGGGGCGGATTCATATGCCTGGTGAGAGGAGGTGGAGAAAAAAAATCACATTTCGGTAATGTAAGGAACTGTGGCTCATGTCGGGCAGCGTTGGAGCTATTTCCCCGTCTCCTACAGAGCCGAAGATGACTTTTCCACATCCAGCTTCACTCTGCATTCGCACCCGCCCATGTGAAACGCAAGGACGTGCAATGAAAGAGACTCGAGAGGAGCTTTCTTCCTTTGTATCACAATCTGCGTCATTTCCAGAAGACGGTTCCATCAGTGGAACTGAAGAAATTCTGATAAATGTAATCATTTGACATGTTCATACATCAGCGTGACTCATTCAGCCTCAGGCCTTTGTGGGAAAACATAATTGACTAATTATGCACCGCTTCATCTTTTTTTCTTTTCTTTCTACATTTAAATAACATAAATTAAATTATTTTCACTGCAAACGTACGTTTGTAAGTTTGTCTCCTCCCATCCACCTCCCTGCCCCTCCCCTCTTTTGATATGCGCACTGGTTATGTGTGTGTGTGTGTGTGTGTGTGTGTGTGTGTGTGTGTGTGCGAGTGGAGGAAGGTTGTGCTGACAGGTAGCTGTTAATCGAATCCTCCAGATGTGGTTTTTATTCATGAAACCGATCGGTCCGTCTGAAGAATTTTGGCTCGAGTTAAACGTTTTTCAGTCCAGAATTACAGCAAAGAGAAAATAAATAAACTAGAAAAGACGAAGTGCGATATCTTTAAAGTTGGATGCTCTACAGCTGCATCCCACAAGTCTACAGATTGCATCATTTACGTTATCAGGTTGCAGATTATGTGTTTTGTTGATGCGTAAAATGTAAATGTATGCAAAGTAAACTAGTAATTGCAGCTGTCAAATAAATGTAGTGATGTGAAACCGTTGTTTTCTTTCTAATCATTCAACTATTTGCACAGAGATGGAATGTATCACGCTCTCGTCCTGTTGTCATTCAGCCGCAAAACGCGAGTAAACATTTGTCTATTGTCACGAGATCTGTAAAATAGGCTCAGAATAAAAATTTCGCACTAAACCAGAAGATAAATACTTGTATTTGTTTGAATATTTAAATGCCGAGGGCCGTCGTGTGAAGAGTGAGGCTGTCAGTACCCGGCAACGCGTCGAGGTCACATGGTTAAGCTCCGCCCCCCCCTTCGTGTCTGTGTGTGCCAGCAGGTGTTTGGTAGCGCAGCACGCAGAATGACTCGAGTTCAACGAGCCCTCCGTCATCCAAAGGGACTCCTGGACATTTAGAAGCAGAAGCAGCTTCATCACCACCTTTTCTCGATTAAAAATCTATTTTGGGATGTGCGGCTGTGAGGATGGATTTTCTCCAATCTAGGACAGGAAGTTATGCGTCACTTTGTGTTAATCGCTTACGGGTTTCTGTTCCAAGTTTGAGCATCTTCGAGCTCCTGCTTGATTTTCAATGTATCACTTTGCGCACAGAGAGAAACAAAGCCGCGGGAATCACAGAATTGGGTTAACGACTGCATAATTTGCCATAAATGAGGCCGTGGCAGCATTAAATAATCCCAGTTAAGATTACAGAGTCGCCACCTCGCTTTTAAAGAATGTCCAGTCGGAAATTCATTCAAGAGGGTTATAAAAGAGAGTTAGAAGCGGAACGTGAACCAGATTAAGTGACTTTATTTAGTCAAAAGTTTAGACACATTTTCTCATTCAATTCAATGGGAGAGTGTGTCCAAACCTTTGACTGGCACTCTACATGCAACCACATCCACAGCACGTTTAGAGGGACGGCTGAATTAGAATAAAAATGTGATGTTCAAAACTAGTTTTCGATGGCGTTTAACCGCCCTGAATCCTGATATTTTTGTTAAAAAAGCCACAATGGAAAACCTTTTCAGTCCACGTCGACCTTCAAAACAACCGTATCAGCCGACGGCTAATATCAACATTGTTCACGCAACATTAACGCTAATGAGGAGCCTAACGGATTGAAGGGAATTGCGACGCCCCGAATCATTTTAGAGGCGAGGCGAGTGGGAGGGAAGCAGCAGTCGGCCTGCTCTCAGATCGCACTTTGCAGTTTACACAAGCAGCTCCGATGGTATTAACATAGCGCTCCGGCCGCCGTTGATATCGCATCCCCAAGTTAAATGAGGACGTGTGTCCCAACCGTTGGCAGTTCTGGTCTAATGGTCATTCGATTTCCAGTGCGAGTTGACGAGGTACCCTTAGAGGATGCTGTTCATTAGTTAGGGGTCAAACGGTCAGACTGGGAGGCCTCCGGAGGGAATGGCTCCTGACCCGGCCTTCCCCGGCCCCTCGGCTGTGAACTCTTGACCTTAAGCCGTCCCTCTTGGCAGAGAGTTAAAGATGGAGATGAGCTAAATGGTTTCTCTCAATTTTCTGTCGATCATTTTAATGGTTTGTTGGGCCACGCTGGTACTAATATGGGTTTTTACAAATTCCACTTCAAACGATCTCTTCCGGATTGGAAACATGACTTCGTCCTCTGAGGTTAATAACCAGACTATTATGATTTGGATGCATACATGTGATATCAGTTACATCACTATTAAGTTAAAGGATTTTGAGCTATTTCGATTCTGAATACTGGAAAGAAACATCCAAATTTTCAAGTTTTTTTTCAAGTACTTTCGTTTTTGTCTTTTTCAGAAAATGTATTTGTATGTGTTCACCTGCGGTGTCTCCCCTTCTTTTATCCCCCTGTGTGAGGGAGACTCCTGTTCCCACTTAAGCTCTCCTCAGCCTGGCTGATGCCGCCACACGCCTCTAAATTCAGCGAGGAGACGTCTAGTCCAGTAAGGCCTCGTGACGAATTTCTGATCAAAGTGAATTAATAATCTATTAAGTATTTAAGTATTTAGTCGGTATTTACACAAAAGCCCAAGTGTAATCTGGGCTGCGTGTACATTCACAAATATAACACCATAAGAACCCTGGAGGCACAGTGTCAGGGGTCGGTGGGGTGGCGAAGGTGTTGTGAGGTGCGAATTAGGCGTTTAAGATGCTGCCGCGCGTGATTCTTCATTCCCCATCTAGTGTGAAAAATGCATGCACACATGCACACGCTGACCTTTCACCCTGTGCAACTACTGCTGCCTCCAATGAGGAGACTGTTATTAGAGCAGATCATTAAGAGTCATCAGTTCTCTGAAAGCCTTTCACCTTGTGTGTGTGTGTGTGTGTGTGTGTGTGTGTGCACGCAAGCTGTTGTCGCACGTCGACTTCGACTCCGGTGAAGAGCCCCTGATTGCGACATGATTGGGCAATTATTGCCCTTTTATCACACCAGACATACCCCTCTCCGGTCGTGAGTGGACGAGGTGATCTGGAGAAGCTGGACATTTTTAGACTCCGTAGAAAATGACTGAAATGACCGAGGATGATGGCAAATCTAACGGCAGCCTTCTGACAATGCGGAACTAGACCCGCAAGGTGTGACCTTCCACGGCTGCTCAGAAAACGTGTTGCGGAGGGGAACTAAAGTGCCGGGTTGGAGGGTTTGGCCGGCTTTTTAACTTCATGTGTGTGAGTCGGTAGAAAGATAAAAAAAAAAAGTAATAGTTGGTATAGAGCGAAACGTTTCTTCCTCGATTTGTTGTTGTTGCTTCTCGAGCGAGAAGATTACCGGTGTCAGAGAAAGATTTGTCTGCAGACTTCAGAGTGGGAGTTTGTGCCGGCAGCAACACATTTAATCACATTCAGATGTAATGTTTCCTTGTTACTTATGCCACGCATACTTGACATGAATATATTTGACGGGATATTCTTCTCTTTTCTGCGTTCGTAGAAGATAATGCCAATTTTTCACTCATAAAAGCATTATTTTTGCTAACGTTAGAAGCCATTGTGTGAATTGTGCGCATGTGCATGCTTGTATCAATGTTTGTTTTCTGGATAATAATCCCTCTATTAACTGAATGTTTCTGTAATCCAGGTATTTTTCTTCTGTTAACGCAAACCGAATGCAATCACTTTTTTTGTTTACTCTTGCCTTACTCGCCTGTTTAAAGGTAATACTTTTCATAGTTACAGCATGTCAACCCTCTGTCCTAAACATGAGCGTTAACGTAAAACTACTTAGCAGACATTGCTCTGAAGAAAAACCCTAAATCTTATGGGCTAACATTAGTCACCGACCGTTTCTACAGTGTAACAGCTCTTTTTAGAGTTTTTTCCTCATCAGTACGGGCAGTGGACTGAATGCGCTACATTGATAAAACATCACATTATGCGAGCAGTAGCACACGTGACACCCGAGGTCCGAGCGCGAGCAGCGCTGGCACCAGCAGTAGCATCGCCCTCGGTTGTGTTCTGGATAATGGTAAAGATAAAAACACACAGCACAACTTGATATCTCGCTCTCTCTCTCTCTCTCTCTCTCTCTCTCTCTCCTCTCTCCCCCCTCACACGGATTATTATCCGAGGCAGCTCGCGGTAGAAGCGGCTTGTTTCCTGCGATGCCCTTGACATTCCTCCGGCTCCTCGCCGCCGCAGCTCAGTCACCCAATCAAAACGCCCGCTATTGAACTGTGGTCCTCCAGCACACCACCGACACCAACCACCCGCCTTTGTCCTTGAATCCTGACCGGGGAACTATAACCACCCCCCCCCCCCCCCCCACCCCTCACACACACACACACACACACACACACACACACACACACCTCTCAGAGTAAATCCGCTGACTGGCCCGTTCCCGTGGGAACAGACTGCGTGATGATGCACATTAATGGCTCAGGGATGAAAAGAGTTCTCCCCTCGACGCAGCGGGCCCACGGACGCCGAGATGTTAAGAGTAAGAAAAGAGGACGTGGACGTGCGGGGAGAGACGGGGGAGAGACGGGGGAGGGACGGGGGTCGGAGGATGCGGACGTTAGGTGAACAGCAGCAGGGACGCCTGGAATGTTCCCAGCAGCAGTCGTTTGGGAAAATTCTAAAATGTTTGCCAGCTGTCAGGCCGGTTCACCGATCCGTTACGCAACACTGCGACTTTTTAATGTCCCTAAACTATGTGTCAAAAAATGGCAGGTAGATTTTGAACATCATACTACTTCACTCTTCCAGCTGCGTGCTCGACTTGTTCACCAATTTAACAGAAGCGATATAAACGAGATCCCGACTGATGCTACAAATTGCATTTATATAATAATGATTTGAGGAAATAATCCCTTTGCACAAACACTCACTTCACTGCTGAGTAAAGATAACTTTGTCTCCTCCCGTACATCACTGATTAGGTCGATGAAGCTACTGCGTATCCCCTTTTGATTCAACGTGAGACCACTCGACTGTACTACGAAGCATGCACGTTGATTAATCAAGTGTTGTTTGTGTGATCATCTGATCGTTATCTTTTGGATATTTGATGCCAACATTGTCCAAATTGGGATTGAAATCCAACATGAATACCGTCACAAAGTGTTTGGTTGCTCTCATCTTCTTACCCCCGCCCTGTGTGTGTCAACACTTTTCATTTCTTTTCATTGCTCCCTGAGCTCAGTCGCCCCATTTTTTATATCCGTCCCACACACACACACACACACACAAACGTGCATGTCTAATCCCCCTCCCTCCACCATTTGTACCACCCCATGCATCCAGCCCCCCTCCCAGTGTTATTTCCCGTCTCCACTGGGAGCAGAGAGGCTAATGGAGCAGACAGGCCAGATGATGCTCCTCCTGGTGAGGAACAAAGTTCCTTACAAATACAAGACGCAGCACCGATGTTGACCGAAAGAGAAAGCGTGAAAACACGAGATAAAGCGTGTGGCCTTTTTTCAGCTCATGCTGGTTTCTGTGTCTGTGTTTTTTTTAGTATAAAATAGTTTACACTGCAATAGTCCGGCTTCATTTATAAAGCTGTGTTCAGCAGCTATTTATACACATACCGAAGGATTGAGAAGCTACATTTCAGACGTGGTGACAATTTCCAAGTTGAGATGTGAGCTGCATTTCGTGATTATTCATTACACACGTTTCTCGCGTTTGGATAGAATTCGGATTGAAGTTGGATTCTGTTTGGGTGAGCGGTGGTACTCAAAGATAACGCTCACAAGGAGGGAGAGGAGTGAGTGTTAGAAGTGTCCTCGAGGGACAGAGGACACTTCTAGCGGGACACGTGAGCCGCTCATTAACGCGGTTCATAGGTTGGGGTAAAGAAACCGCACTAAACCGGAGAGCTCGGCGTTGGACTTCTGTTTATTCCGAGACCCGAGGAAAAATGCTTTAATGATCTCTGGAGGGAGTTTTTATTTTTATTTTTTTAGTTCTTCTGACATTAGATTTTATTTCAAACAGACTTATGGGTCACAAAAACAACCACAACAAAACAAGTATTTTCTTCCTTGAGTTAATTATCATCTCTTTTGTCCTCACTGTTATTTGGGAACTGGTGCAGTAAGATAAGAGGTTCTCCACAAACTACATCAAGTTTGGATAAGAGCTCCAGGATTGTTTTCTAAACTCAAAAGGCAGCTGCAGATAAATAAGAAGTTAGCACAAGAACGTTTTATTATAATACCCTGATTCATATATTTATCAAGACAATGAAGGGCATTTATTTTTAGATTTTTTAAAAGGCTCTGAATGGTCACGATGGCCCATTTTGAAAGATCCTTTAATCTTCTAATTGAATGACATTAATAAAATAACATTTTTGGATTTAATGCAAGACGAGGGCACAGATGGTGAAGAAGTGAGACAGCTTTTTAGCTCTCTTAACTCACCTGTGTGTGATACTCCAGGAGGTAAAAAAAAGCAGATATTACAGCTAGTTAAATCATAGTGACACAATAAAACAGCGTGGCAACCCAAAGGTTAACAGAGGGGCTGCAAATCTGTCACAAATAACAAATACCCAAGGTTAATTCACCTTCCCAGTGACACATTTTCTGACCTTCATTTCTATTTAACGTCATATATTCAGTCTAAATCAACACGTAAATATATTAATACAATATAATAAAATATCATCGTAGATTTATGCTACTCACAAGATTTAACAGTTAACCTCAGAGCTTCCTCTGTTCGGCCGTGTGGCCGAAGGAGCCAAATCAGCCAAAGGAGCCAAAGGAGCCGGGGACCAGCGGCGTGCTGAGAGGATAAATCCTGAACCCAAACGGCTGATAACGCTTGTTACCAGCCGTAATGAGGCCACAGTCGCCTCTGTCTCCCTCAGATGGAGATTTACACGGAGCCGAGGAGGTCCAGCTGTCCCTCACAGCACACGCCGATGAAGATGGATCCACCCGGAGCATGAAGGGTGACCGGCACGATGGGGCCGATTCGGGGGGGGGGGACAAACGGGGCTGGGGCATTTTGCTCCGTGGAGAAAAGTAACTCACTGGACGGTCAGACGGGGTACGATGAATCATGTTCACTGTCGGCAGCTGTTGTTTTTATGATTGGTAATCTCACACTGAACGGGCCTTTCACACTGCCAACCATTAGGATTCGGACGTGCCCCTCTTTGCTGACAGTGCTCGGTGGGAGATGTTTGATTGCATTTATGTTGCAGCATTTTGAACAAGTCTAGTGAGGTATACCGTCTATTTATTTTGAAGCGTGGACTCTAGTTTAACTGGATTCATGATGAATTGGTACCCTCTTCAAACCCGAGGGTTAGCGCACCTGGTAAGAAGACATTAAGTCTTCATTTCCCACACAACGAGAGTCCCATAGAGCGTGTAACGAAGACAGGTAGGCTGTTGGGCATTGCATTCCAGCAGATGGACAATAGAGGACACCTCAGGTCACAATCACTTTTGGACAAAAAGATTCTGCCGTGGCAAAGAAACAGACGGCCGTGTGTAAAGCGTGTCAAACGTACGTCTGTCCCGATGCTAGTCGAGATCAGAGACTTGCCACTACCATCTAGCATGAGTAGAACAGTCTTTTTGTCCTTTTTTTTGGCATTCGTCTAGACGGGAGGAGACGAGAGAGAGAGAGAGAGAGAGAGAGAGAGAGAGAGAGAGAGAGAGAGAGAGAGAGAGAGAGAGAGAGAGAGAGAGAGAGAGAGAGAGAGAGAGAGAGAGAGAGAGAGTTGAAAGGACCAAAGGTACCAACCACCATGTCATCTGTCCTCCACAGCAAGACAGAGACCTTATTTGCAGCAGAACAAACACACGGCACAAAAAAAAACAGACGCATCTACAGTCAACGATGAAGCTGGAGAAAAGCAAACCCAACGGGGATAACAGATGGAGTTTGGAAGTGTACGGCTACAGTATGTGATGTGGAACTGAGCCAATGTTCCCGCAAGGATAGAAGGTGACAGTTTACCAGGTGCCCGTTTCTCGGGTGCAAAATAAAGGCCTCTGTGAGCCTGTCTGCTGGGAAGCAGTAGAGTTATTCTTACAAACTTCATCTGCACTTGGTGTCTGCAGCACGGCTTTGTGCAGCCGAAACCGCCTCTGCGGCGGGTCGATGTGACTCTTTCCACCTTGAGAACATTCGCATCATTAGACGCGAACAAAAAACTCATCGACGGCCCGTCAGTTGATTAAGCAATGTCACCGAGTCCCACACCAGCATCGAGCACCGCGTACAGCATGTAATGACTTTTCACACGCCGGAAGGTCCTCGGCGATGCTTTGTTTCCTCCATACGCGGTTAATCCAGAGCACTGTCCTACGACAGGTAGTAGCGCCCCGGCCGCGCCAGAGCTTAAAACGCTCCAGAGAACAGGTTTCTGCGTCCCGTACGCCTGTCCAGTCCGTTGAAGGTCCGTGCATTAATTTGTATCACCGGCGCCGAATAAACAACAGTGATGTCATGTTTTCTCAACACCGGCCGGCCTGTCTTCTCCAAGGTGAGCGCCGTACCCTCCCGACGGTCCAGCGACGTGGAACGGGGGGGAAAACAACCTGCGCGATGTTTTGAGGCGGCCGTGTAAATGCAGCGCCGGGCCTCGATTATTCATGGCCTGACGTTTCAATTATGCAACGCGTTTAACTTTACATCCGCTGGATATTTCACAACAATAACAGTGAAAGTGAGACGGTGGTTTGTGTGAGAAACCCCCCAGGAAAGAAGACTGGGCGAGGGCGGGGGGGAATCTTCTCTCGCTTTAGCAGTTACAGTCCAAAAGGCCTCGGTGATGGTGTTCTCGTGTGTATATGATGTGCGGTGTTTACCGCTGACGCAGGTTTTACCTTCAACCTTCAATCCTTCATCCTTCACAGCGTTGCGAGCATCACATACTGCACACACACACACACACACACACACACACAGTCCCTCTCCTCTTCCGGTTGGTGCGGCCCGACACCGCGGCGTCGTGTTCAGGCATGACTCTCTGCTCATTAACCCTCCCATCTGGTTGAGAGTTGGGGCAGAGTTTAAACAGAGGCATGCTTAGCAAGCACCATAACTCAATCACCGATTCCCCTCCCTTCTTTTCTCTCTCTCTCTCTCTCTCTCTCTCTCTCTCGCCTCTGCGTGTTTTCCACACTGGGTTTTCCCTCGTGTGGTTTGTTTGTCTGAGTCGCTTCCTCTCTGCCTCTCTCTCCGTGGTTCACCTTTTAAACCTCACGGGTTCACTCATCTCGAAGGGTTCGGACTGACAATCGACGCCGGTTGAAGATGTGCCGTTGCGAAATCAGACCGTTCAATCAGCGTCTTCCGTCTGTGTGTTGATTAGGCCCCGTAATCACGAGCTGACATCCACATCCGTAGTAGGGGTATGCTGCCGTTTGTTTCGGTCGTGTGTGTGTGTGTTTTTTTTTAAGCTGCCGTCACTCTCGGGTTGTTGGTTGGTCAGTTTTCCACTCTGACCCTCTCTGAAACATTGAATTAGTTGCCTTCTGTCAACCTCGGCGAGCATCCCCATTTCCTCCCCTGCTTCCACTTTACGCTGTGACCAACCACTGAGACGCTCTCCCGCTTGGGGTTGCGCGTTATTAAACGCAATTGTTTACATGCTTACACACTGAAATGAGACACTCAAACCGTTTAACAATGTACGTGCTAAAATTCTGTTTCAGTTTTAGCTCCTTTTTTAATTGGTCCGGCTTCCCTCCATCTGTCTCATCATGTGTGTGTGTGTGTGTGTGTGTGTTTAAGCTCTCTGTCTCTTCCATTAATACACGGCCTAAGTGTGTACCATGACATGTGTTAGTGTGTCTTTGGCCTGAAGGTCATTGGTCGACGTCTTTTTCCTCCACCCCCATGACCTTCCATGTTCGTCGCCCGAGGGGGAGATCATCTCATTAGTGAATTAAAATAACGGGTTGCATTTAATGAATGTATTTCACGCGCGTGTTCGCTCACTTGTTGTGGTACCCCGGCACGGTCGTTTAAAAGATATTACAAACACAAACTGATGCTTCACTCGTTATCATGTGAATATTATTTCCACTTCCACTGCTTTAAGTCTTTCTGGGCCCGTTTTTCCTTTCGATCACACATGCGGCGCCAGTTTTCACAGTTTGTTTGTCATAAGCCGATACAGAAATAGCAAAAGATAAGATTGTAACGCGGGGAAACGACCACGGCTCGGCTGTTGGGCCGTTATGTTGTCATTGAGGAGATGACCTTGTTACTGGAAGGGCTCTCGCACCGCGTAGCTTGTTATTAGCTGTAATGCACATCCATAAGCACCCTGCTCAGATTTATACGCGTCACTGAAACACACGACATTTGCATAAAGGCATCCCAGCATTTTCTTCCCATTCTCCGTGCCGATGAAAGGCAGCAGAGAGATGCAGAGCTCCTCCCGGCATTCCCCGCTTCTAAATAACTGCCTACCTACACCCCCCCCTTCTCCCCCTCCCCTCCCCTCCCACACCCCCCCCCTCCCCCATCCGAGCCTCCAATGGGGATCTCTGCAAATCTATTGTGTGCTTCTTGATATTTTCTGCTTGTCTGAGCTGCTTTCAGCGCTTTCTATAAATAGGACAAGTGTATGGCTTTGGTGCAAGGTTAGCGGCAGGACAGAACATGCTAGTTGTGTGACAGCAGCGGTACGACTGGACCGCGTTCACATGGAGATGAAACAACGTTGCAAACAAACTCCTTGTACTTTCTCATGATTCACCATTCTGCTGCATTTTAATGCAAAATGAGAATGATGTTAGGAAACAGGAAGTGACTTGCTGAAAGCAAAGGATTGAAGTTGAAATTTTATAGCCTGTTTTTGTGTAGCAAAGTGTTCATAGATGTGCTAAATTTGGTATTAAACCACTTTGAAAAACAAAGGGGCAACCTTTTTGGGGAGGTCTGAAAGCAACACATGCTATATTGAAAGGAAAAGGAGTTTGATGAGATTAAAATACTAAGATTGGCAGAGTGAGGAGGGGAAGGGGGGGGGGGGGGGCTGCAGTGATGGAACAGTGCTTCTTGATTCTGGTGAGTTGCTGCACGCTCTGTACTGCCCTCTCTGTGGCCTGAACCTCTTCATCCTCTTGTCCCTCATTTTCCTGACTCATAGCAATGTTTTAACACTCCGCCCTCCCTAACCCGCCTCCCCTCTCCCCATACACACACACACACACACACACACACACACACACAGTACTCGCCATCAATATTCATCTGTTTGTTTGCATAAATCCTTTCCTCTCATTGTGTACTCAGCTTCAGTAAGAATGTGTGTGTGTGTGTGTGTGTGTGTGTGTGTGTGTGTGTGTGTGTGCGTGTGTGTGTCTTAGTGAGCTCCATGCATCTCTGAGGATGAGCAGATCTGACAGCATCCGCCGAAAAAGAACTGTTGTCCTCATACCAAGAATCTCCCAGCTCTTAGTATTAGTGTGTATATCGTGCATGCATTTTAACGTGTGTTTGTGTGTGTGTGTGTGTGTGTGTGTGGAGGGGGAGTGGGGTGGGGGGGGGGGGGGGGGGGGGGGGTTTGGATACGCTGTCTCACAAAGCAGTGTAGTGAAGAGTGTTTCCACAACCAGTGTGCTTCCTCTTCCTGAATGCCCTTTCCCGTGTTGTCTCAGTGTGTGTGCAAACGTGTGCGTCTGCTCGTGTGTGCACCACCATGACCTCAAGCAGATCCTTTTAGCAGTAATGCTCCTCTGAGGGCAGCTCCTCTGCAGGCCCACATCCACCTGACTAAAGATGAGCAGGTGGAGGCCTCGTGGTGCAGCTCCTCCCGCAGGCCCGAGCAGCGGCCTCTGACCACGCAGTGAGTCACGAGCCATTAGCCAACCTGTGAGCAGAGAGTCCTTTTGTGCAGCTTTCCCCCGCCGGACGCGCACCGTGAAGCCAATCCTCCTGGTCGTCTTTGGGTGGTTTTGCGAGGAAGCTGGACTCGTGCGCCTCCTCTTGGTTCTGTTTTCAGGCTTTAGAGAGTCCAGCCAGTGGCGCGATACTTGCGTGGGTTTTCCTCATGGCTGTTCCAAGGAGCGTTTATTCCCTGTGATGGATTCACGGATGGGAGAGATGGAGAGAATGATACCCGCAGGAGGTGTACGACATGCGGCCTTTGGATTTGACCGAGTTATGACTGAGTTATGACTCATCGAGGGAGTATAAATTTAGATGAAAATTACGCCTCTGATCTGACATGAAGAGCACTTTCATCTTTGTTATTTCTGTAATGTAATGGGAAAATATACGTAACTCTCTTTCTGATGCTTCATTGTATAACCAGCTGATTAATTGCAAGTGCTGGGATGGCGAGGCCATGGGATAAGCACTGACGCATGACATTCTGATAGTATGTTCCCGGTGTCCAGGCAATAGAGACTCAAACAAGTTTGTTTTCCTCTGCTGACGTAACCTGTAACTAACTGATGTGCCCCACACAGTATGTTCTCCTGTTGACGTCACCTGTGACTGAACTAAACTATAGGAACGTCTTGGCTTGATCAAGGACAGGGGGAGTTGATGACAGTCTGCGGAGCACGCAGCTGTGGTGACCTCCATTTTCTCACATATTGCTAAACAGTCGATTCATTTATTACGCTGGTTAACGACATTTGTTTAAAAAATAAAAAGCACCATCGGAAGAACCTCGACTATTTTTGCCAAGTCACCTGTGGAGCAGCTGAATGTCCAGCAGCTGCTGTAAATCAGATACTAATCAGATATGAGGCAAAAGTGGTCGTCCACCCAGAAGAGGGAGGATTCCCTAAAGCGTCTGTGATGGATGACCACGTGATAAACACGTTGATGGCTGCCGCTTTCGGCGGGAGGAGAGCTAGTTAGCTTCAGCGGTTAGCACTCTGTGGTTATAGCACAGCACTTCTGTGGATCCCTTTTTGGAAAATAAACTAACCTGTATAAAAAGTTGCCAGGCAAATAGTTTGATTCACTAAAAATCTGTCAGTGGGACTGACCTGCTCCTTTTTATGTGAGTCGATAGCCCAAATGAGGGCTGTGGAGCGGACAGCACACAAGAAGTGGTGCTGATGCTGTTATCGATTTCCTCCCGCGCTAACGAGGAGGCGATACACGTGTTCGTTAGTTCAGGCGTTGTTGAAGTGCTCCTGGTTGTGAAGTGATGAAGCTGCTTTAACCATCATCCATCCATCCATCCATCCAACCAACCATCATTTTCTTTTACAGCACATTTATTATTACACGTAATTTTAAAATTTACTAACATTGACGCTGACTCTGTTCTGTCCGCTGTTCTGCTCAAACCCACTGAAGCGGCTAAATGGAATTTGTCCGTCATCCATTTTGTATTATTTACACCTGTGTGCTTTTTATACTTGTGTACATGTGTGGAAAACGGCTCACGGCCAAACACGCCGGCATGGGGCTATGGTGTAGTTCAGCGCTCATGCTGCTTACTCTTTCAGAAATCTTGATTGGCTGTTATCTGTCCAAGAACGCCCCCTTTTCTCTCTCTCTCTCTCTCTCTCTCTCTCTCTTTCCTTCCCCCCTGGTTAGCTCATGTTTTATGGATGCTAAGTGGTCGAGGATTTAGGAGGAGTTTAGTTCACTCATCCCTTGGTGGTTGCACTTAAAACATTGCATAGTTTGGAGCTTTTTGTGTCTCTTGATGATCTCTCCGTGGATCGCTGGTACATTAGCTGTTACTCACGTTGTTTGGTTTTGTTTTTTTTCCATCCTCCCCACCAAAATATCGCTGGTACATAGCCGCCAATTGCCCCGGGGCGGTGCTTGTGGCTGCTTTATGGCTGACTTACGGTCATGGCTGGATGTGACCCATCTGTCATGTGCTTTTCCCACGGGGGCAGCAGCACAGGACGCACTCCACTGGCTGCAGCATGCACTTTATGTAATTGAGTAGCTGCAATTCCCTTTCTGATTGTGTGATTTTATGCATTTGTCCGATATAAACCAGCCTTTTGCCAATATGTTTGTCCCGTATCTTCTGATACGATGTGATGCAGTTGGTTCGATTGCATGCTTGGTGAAGAGTCTCTGAGTAGATTCCACATAGAGGTGCATCAATATGTCTTGCCTGTTCAATATAGTTGCCTGTTCAGGTTTGTATTCGTAGATTCGTCTCTCTTGGAAGAACCCAAAGAGAAAGTTGTCCCGACAGTATAAAGTGAAGGTTTGAAGGTGTTTAATGGGATATTGTGCACTGCTACAAGTCTCATGTTATATTTGTGACTCCCTGGGTTCTAACCAGCTTCCTCCTCGTATTCGTGTTTACGAACAAGCAAAGCTACCTCTAACTCTCTCAGCATTCAACCTCCGGCTGCCTGACTGTAGAAGGGAACGCAGGCGGAGGGAAATGGAGGGAGTGCAAGGAGAAGAGGAGGAAGAGTGTTTAACTGATGTGCAGAGTAGAGCTCCATCTTCCCTCTCCCCTTGCACCACCACTCTTTAACCCAAGGCATGGTGGGAGACAAAGTCAAGCAGACAGAATACGCCACTGCACAGTGTGTGTGTGTGTGTGTCAGTAGCACTCATGTGCATTGCAAAATGTGCTGCAACCCCCCCCTCCCCTCTCTCCTCTTCTTCGTGTCTGTGTGTTCCACGCCAAAGGAAAACTCATGCGCACAAATGCGTACATGCATGCAACATGCACTTGAATGCACCACAAAGGCCTCATTCAATCCGACTCACGCAGGAAATGGAGGAGGCAGCGGTGGGTTGTTAGATGTCACAGGGACCCAGACGCTGCGTACGAAGTCGTACATGCAGATGCGCTGCGCGGAGCTGCTGGTGGAACACAATGCTGATTCAGTCTGCAGACATGTTAATGAAAGCATCTGCACTTTCTGTAAGCTTCCAGTCTCTGCAAGAGGCTATGCTTTCTGCCCCACTGGTTTGGTTGCAGTACGTAGGATATTTCAGGGGTGGGGGGGCAATGCAATGTTGGAATAAAAAATGGACTACTTTGTATACTTTGATGTCGCCAAAAACGTGTTCTATTGTTATAAGGAGTGATTGGGTCTGATTTAATCAGCCGGTCTTTGTTGTGGTTGGTGGCGGTTTCATTTCCTGTTTTGTTTTGTAGTTTCATGTCTCTCGTGTCCCTTGTGTAACATCACTTCCTGCCTTGTCCTGTCTTCCCCTGTGTATTTAAACTTTGTCAGTCTCTCGTCCCCCGTCGCGTCATTGTCTTTGTCAGATGTCCTGGTCCGGGTCCGGGTCCGTCCTTTTGGGGGAATTTTGAGTTTCTGACTTTTGACTATTGAAGTGCGTCTTTAGTTAAAGCTCTGCGTCTGCGTCCTGCCTCTACCCGCCGCACGCACCTCGACCCTCTTCTGACCGTTTCAAATGTGGAGCATGGAAGAAGCAAACATAACGCAAATGTTACATGCTGTTTAACAGGTTTGCCCATAGTGTAATGTGCGTGTGCGCTCATGTACAATGGACAAAGCATAATACATTACAGTAAAAAACAGATTCTTTTATTTTACATAATGCCAATGTTGCAGTTTTGCTTCACTTCTCATTCGACTCCTTCCTGGCTCTGAAAAACCTTCTACGTCTAAGACATTTCAAGTGTCGTCCTTGTCAATGATCCTCGTCCATATTCAACCGAGTAGTTATGTAGAGATGTGAGCTTCATTGAAGCCACTACGTTGTGTCTCACCGTGTCAATGGAGGTTTTGAATTGAGCGATCGCTTGCTGCTTTGTTCGAAATGGCTGCATGCCCAGCGCGTAAGGTCGGTAAAGTACTGCTGGTTTCTTTTCATCTGCTCCGCTCCAACTAGAAGTCTGTATTGATTTTTACTGGCGCGAAATTATTACGGACTCAATGGGGCTCCATCATTGTCATTCTTTGTCATAACAGACCCCCGCTAAGGTTGCGTGCCTCTTTTGTGAACTCCTGAAGATATATTATGACTTTGGCTCCTTCTGATGAGGGAAGAAAGTACCAACGCAAACAGCTTCTCACGTAACTTCCACTTTCCTCCACACAATATGTTTTTGTGAATAAGTGTCAGACATTCTATTCTTTGAAACATTGCTATTTGAGATTCTATTATAAGAATTTAGACGTGGTGTTGGTGTGAACTTTCTTACAGAATAACATAAATAAGAGCCAAGTGAGAGATTTAGTTCGGCAATAATACAATAAAATGTGTGAAGCCTGTTCATACTGGGGTGTGAAAGATAGATAATTCAACAATATTGTAAAGAGGCTTCAGGCTTTTCTCCAAAAGCAAAATGCTAGTATCATTATATATTTGTATTATTTTCAACCGTGATGAAAAATGAAGGAAGCCACAGGGAATGCAGGCTAATTGTACCCATATTCCCAAGTCATTCCACTCCTCCTCTGAAATGTAATTGATTAAAAGGGGTTTTGATATTTCACCGACGAGGGGATTTGAGCACCGAAGCCGCTGCCATAACTCAAAATTCAGCGGAGTGACTCCCCGGCAGAGAGCGATAGATGCTTCTGCTCTGGAACGAGAGATGAATAACGGGGGGTTTGTTCTGTGCGGCAGAGATCGATGCATCGACCGGGCAGAGGTCGCGGGCCGCCATCATCAAACTGCCCTCTGCTGTAGGCGGCTCCTGACGCCCGCGGGGGACCGAGGGGAAAATGTGTCGCTGTGCTCCACACTTTATCTCACCCTCCGGGGGGCGTCGGGGCACCAATGACGAGGCAGTTCAACGCCCTGCTCGTCAACGCGATCCGAGACGTCGGCACGCGCAGCCCGACGAGGTTCGGGCTCCGCGCGACGGTTCGAGTTTCGGACGCTGAACTCTGTCGGCGTGTCACGTGCTCAACGTCTGGCCCATCGATCGGAGGGGGCTGCAGCAGAGTGTGTGTGTGTGTGTGTGTGTGTGAGTGTGCGCGCTGTGACCTGTTTGTGCAGCGGGGTGTGAGGCCAGCGGATGCTGTTTCAGGGTCAGCGCTGGTGTGGGACTAAGTGGACCAGTCCAGGAGGCCGGCGCGTCCCCACCGGCCTCCCCTCCACTGCCAGTGCTGCCGCTGTCACGTCGCTGCCCGGACCAGGACCATTCGACAGCTCTTCCATGTAGCTCGAACTCTCCGCTGCCGTTGGACGCGGCGGCTGTGACTTGGCCGGCGACACGTGGCACATCTCGGATGGAGCAGATGTCAAATTTAGCCGTTTCATTTTTGGGGGCTTTTGTCGTAAAATGTCCCGTCTCTCTGCCAAGAAGCCAACAAATATTCTTGCAAACAAGTTGAATAGCTTATACAGTGAGTTAAGTCTTTCAAACTATCTAAATGTTTCCCATTAAAATAAGTCAAATGCAATATGTAATTTGTTTGTATACTACATTAAATTAAGTAAATGACACACCACACCAGTGGCGGCGTTCCAGTACATTAAATTGAAATACTCGATATGGAGTTTGCTCCAAACAGCTAGCTTAGCCTTTATAGCAACGCCAGTTACATATCTGTGTATGCAACTGATTTAGTGAGTGAGAGGCCGAATGTACCAATAGCAGGCACAGGGCAAGCCGTTAGCTGCTCGTAGGTTCAAAGGATTTGTTTTTTCATTGCTGAGGTAATCTATTTTAACACAATGGTTGACGCTCATCATCTGCCAGTTGGCATGAGGTGCAGCTCGGCCCTTCTACTGTCCACTCTGCTGGAGCTGCTCTGGGCACAATGGTCTCATTGGCGGCTCCTGCGTGTTTGGAAATGTGACATTGAAGAACCTTTCTTATGCTCAGAATTGCACCCAATGTTTATTGTGAAGCGCTTCAAATGTAATATTGTCGCATCAAAGGTGCCAGACCTGAAAGGCGGCCAATCGGACAGCTGCTTCAGGATTTCAAACCTACTGACTCCACTCTACATTTGTTTAATGACTTAAGCTATAGAATAGATACCCCATAGGTTGAAATAAGTAAAGAATGACTATAAAGAAATAGGAAATCTTCTCGCTGGTGCGCTTGTTTATTAATGGTCATGTGTAGGAACATTCATAGCCCAGTTAAATATTCTTTGTGATTAAAGAGGCGTAACTAAAACTAATACAGCAGCAGTCTGTGTGGAACCTTCAAAATAAAAGTCTTAACCTAATTTAAATGTTCTACTTAAGTTAGAACAGCAGAAAGGCTTCACCTCGTAATAAATTCATCCGTATCTCCACATTTAACCCACAGACAATTAACCGCTTAACAGCACATTGAGGGGATGAACAGTAAATGTATCATAGTCTTTATTCTCTCGTGGCAAGTGTTTTATTATCATCTATTTCTTCAGCATGTAAGGGAAACGATGCAAAGTTAACAGCAGCGGTTCGGTGATCCACCACGGTTGCAGTTGATTTGGCAAAACTAAGATTTACTCACATGTGGAATATAACGTGGTTTTATCATGTTCTTCCTTCATCATGGTTTTAATGCGAGTGCGACGCGATTTCGCGAGGTCGTTAATCCTGGAATCAGCTGAGTTGTCTTTCATTAAAAGCCAGTGTTTCTGAGGTTTTTACTGTTTGTGGTTACACTAGTGATAATACGGTTTTTGATTTGCAATACATGCGGCAGTAGTTGGGGACAAACACAGCAGGGGGAGACAAAGTTTGAGACACATTTTGATCTGAGACGGTTCTCATGCATATTCACGTGTTATTGATCTGGTAGTTCTGCACAATGACAATGCAGCATCTAGGGAGAGGGTGTTTGTGGACATATCAGGATGCAGGGACGTGTGTGTGTGTGTGTGTTGTCTTCTCATCCTTCTGAGGGAACATCACTGAGCTGTGGGGATTCACCAACCTTTTGGACCGCTCTCTCGCTCCAGTGGCCATTCTCTGCGGGTCTTTCTCCCTCCGTTTGGACACCCACGTGCACTGAAACGGCTGAATTGCTGTAGCCAATTACGGCACAGCGCTTACTGTCTTTTGAATAAGACATTTACGTTCTTCTTAGGGTTGTGACACGTTGTATATTTACAGTTCCAGCAGGGCGGCGTTATCGCTCATTAGAGTCGTGTTCGTGTCCAGCTGATGAATGGAGGTCCATTACTCACTCTCTTTTCGGCTCGGTCCGCATGGATTCCCACTTTCTCTTGAGAGAAATATCTGCAGCTCCTTCCAGCTGCTCGCTATAAGTTTGTGTGTCTGCGGTTTGCTGCAGTAGTGTCCAGTGCGTTTCTTCAGAGCGAAGGAGATCAAAATCGGCCAAGCTGAAAAAAGAATAACGAGCTGCTGAAGGGCTGCCGAGGACGGAGGGGATCCACAAAGTCAGTCGGCTCCTATGACATTCTCATATTTATTGTAGCCGTTTTTAATATGTCCTTGTGAACTAGTAAGGACCCAAAAACCAACGCACTTGTAAAAGCAACGGAAAATCTTCTGCAGCACCTTGCACATCTTAAAACATGCAGGTCTATAAGCTCAGTGCTGTGGGTCTGTAACATCAGTACCGAATGCAGTCTGTCCTTAGCTTTTGTGCTCAAAGCACAGGTTTGTTTAGGTGGATCAAACGCGTCCAGCTTCCCGCCCACTGCGAGGCTTTGAGCTCAGAGACCTTTCTTCTTCCTGCAGAGAAACACTGCGCGTCCTCCCTGGACGTCTGACAAGGCCAGTGTGCTGCATTTCAGCTGTTTTTTATTATTATATAATTATGCTAACAATGTATCTACAAGACCTCATGACTGTACGGTGGCCCAGCAAGATCATAGCTGATATAGCGAGAACCTTCTGGCCTCTGATGTGCTTGTGGAACGGCGGTAATGGGAGTCGCAGAGTTGAGGGTCTCCGATCGAGGCTTGGGAGGACGGACCGAGCTGCGTTATTCAATGGCATTTGTGTGCTGATGTTATATTGTTTCCATATAAAAGGAGCTCAAACTTAATAATGGCCTTCCAGTCAATTCTTTTAAGGTTAACAAAATATTGGTAGCAACGTCTGCTCAGCCGACCCTCTCGTTTTGTTTGAGTCGTGAGACGAGGGAACTCGGGTGTCACAGTGCAGTGTTGACTGTCGCGTGTTCTCCCAGTCACCATCGTACCCCACAACCTCCCCCGTACCTTGATCGTGTTTGACACAGAAGAAGAAGCATCGCTTTCTTGTCTCGGTCTCTCCGTTTGCTGTCTTGTTTGTCTCGCTGAGGAGGAAGCTACAGGCAGACTCTCTCTCTCTCTCTCTCTACATCACTTTGTATAGACACAATGGCTTTGTCAGTAAAGTAGACCTTTTGTTTCCCCTCCCCACATTTGTCCTTAACAACGGCAGAGTCTTGAGCTCTTGGTTCAGTCCTCCGCTCGCTCTGATTCCCCTCGTCCCCAGAAACTGGCAGAGGATGCTCGTTATTGTCCCTTTTTTCCGCTGTTGTTCTGCATGCGAGTGAAAAAGTGGGCAATTACGTTGCGTCGCTCTGAGGCAGCCGAACCTTTCTGTAATGAGGAGATCTCCTTGAGCAGGACACACTGTGCCACACAACTTATGTAGACTTTACAAAAACACTCCAATCATCAGTTAACTACATATTTGGACCGATGAAACAGAACAGACGGCGGTTCCTTTCCTGTGTTTCGGGCTGAAAGACGAGTTTTGCTAACGGGGGGGAGAGGTCATCCAGCGCAAACCACCACGAGAGAAAATGCAGGAGCAGCCTTTGAGACGAGGCCTTCAGAGGACGCTGAGGCGCCTGGTTTTGATCTCTGTTTACCACATTCAGCGGTTCCCCTGAAAGGATTTAAAGTGGTAATCAGAAGGATAATGGTTTGTCATTTCGTCCGCAGTCCCGGCGCTGAGCATTCGCGGCCGCGGTGATCCTTGCGCCGCGTTCTTTTTTAATCGGCCCAGGTGCATTTTTTCAAATGAGATGGCTGTCCTTGTTGATCAAAAGCAACCTGGAAAGAGCTGCCGGTGCTCCGCTGTTAGTTTCCTCGCATTGATCCAATATTTGTATCATTTAAAAAAAAAAAAACTGTTTCTCAGGAGATGAGCCTTGGTTGTGTGTGGTTTTTTTCTCCTACAAAATGAAATCATCACTAGGTGTAATCGTGCTTAATATAAAAGGAAATACTTCACAGCCTGATTTAAACAATATCCACGCTGGACAAGAACATTTTAAATCTATTATGCAAATCTATTATACATAATGCATCTAAATGCATTATGTTTAAATCGGCACCGTTTGGGCTCCGAGTCATCAAACCTTCCACTTTGCCGTCATTCGACCACTTCCGCTGTGTCATAACCTTTATTTCTAAATGTTTCACAAACCAAGATGACAACCCCAACTACCTCTATCTTCTCACCTATTAACGTTTTTTTTTTTTTCTTATATTTCTTTTGCAGTTTGCTCCCAGTACTCCCGCGGTGTCTTCGCCATCTTCGGCCTGTACGACAAGCGCTCGGTCCACACGTTGACGTCCTTCTGCAGCGCGCTGCACATCTCCCTCATCACGCCCAGCTTCCCCACCGAAGGCGAGAGCCAGTTCACGCTGCAGCTGCGGCCGTCCATCCGAGGGGCGCTGCTGTCCCTCCTGGACCACTACGACTGGAACAAATTTGTCTTCCTGTACGACACCGACCGGGGTGAGTGATGTGTGTGAATATTTCACCCAAACTTTTTTGCAAAAAAATCTATATTTTAAGGAAATAAAATGCATCGCTCATTAACTTTAATATGCATTTTAGATTTAATTGGAATAAATGGCAGCAGGTTTATTTTGCTACATGCTCACTACAATGCTTTGAATGGATGTGCCTGTAAAATAATGGCTGTTTTGAACACACAACATGTCTCGGGGGCCACCGAGTAATCAAGACTGCAGATGTAGATCATGTTGAACCGCTCTCTCCATTTGTCTCTCGCTTGAATCCCCCCCCGAGGACGAGGGTCGTGTGTTTCTCTCATATGTATGCGTGTCTCTCTTTGGCTATTTTCAAAGTCCTCGCCTCTGCCTCTCCCTCACATACACACTCACAGTCAATAGGTTTACTTACTCCCCCGGTATCACATTTTCATTACAAGACGGAATGGATACGGGCTACTGCTTAGATCACATCTCTACATCTGGCTTTCATACATTTTCCAGAAGGTAGTCAGGGAGGGTGGGTGGGTGGGGGGGGGGGGGGGGGGGGGGGGGGGGGGGGGTTTATCATGCTTTCTCTCTCTGCTGCTGTTCAGAGTGCAGTGAGTGGTTGAGCAGATTGGCTATATAGGAGCCACAGAGTGGGGGGGAGTCGGGATGGCCGCCTTACAGAACGACTCATTACGTGTCTCCTTCTTTCTCTTATCTCAGCCCGTACACGCTCGACTGGGTAGAAAGAAAGGCTCCTCTCCTCCCAACAAAACCTCTTCTAAAAACACAACACAGAGTCCTAGATGCACTCGCCTGCTGCCCGGTAGACATGCAAAGGTTCGTTGGATCGATAGATGATAGGTTGCTTAAAATATATTTCAAAGTTTATGTTTATGTGTAAAAGAAATGGATCGTGGGAATTTGCTCAAGCTCTGTCCGTGGTGCTGAAGTCAGGCGACTGACTGCCTTCTTTCTGTCTTCCTAACGGTGGGAAACATTGACTGGATACAACGAAGCGTTTGTGAGAACATTCTCAACGTGTTCATCGCTGGCCCGGGTTGAATGAAATGTACAAATGATGTTGAGTTGCATTCCCTGCTGCGCCGAAGAAAATATGTATTTTCATAGACAAACCATTTAGTTGGATTTTGGTTCTTTCATATTGTAATATCAAAACATTTATGTATCTATGTTACTTTCCTTTAGTGGGTATACTCGTATATTTCCTACCAGCTTACTAGCTGATCAGTTTGATCTCTTCTGCTGCCTAGTTTATAAAATTTTTGCCTAAAACCACAAAACCTTCTTTCCCCAAACGCTCTGAGAAAAGCAGAGGCAGCACCACCCTTAAGATTTGGTATTTTTCCTTGTGAAGCTTTCTACACACTCTATTCATGGCGTAATAGCACTAGTGGGAGTGTACTCAATGTGTGAAGCGGCAGAAGAGCATATTTTAAAAACCGCCAAATACGTCATGAGGACTTGCGTCTTTGTTGGGGGGTATGAATGCGTCCCTGCACGTCAGCAATGCCTGACTGTACACCTACTAGTGTCCTGTTTGCGCATGCCAGTGCTTTTCAGAAGGCTTTTTGGGTGCAGGCTGCAGCACTTTAGCCTGAGGATTTCTTTCGCACACTGGGCCAGGCATTCATCCAGTATTGACTATAGTGTGGAATCAGCCTACGCATGGCCGAGCCCAGTCAATGAGCGCCAGTCTGATTCCCTGCATCAAAGATCCAGAGATACAAGGGGCCGGATAATGTCGCACTGTAGTGAGCGCTGGTCCTTTTAGCCTACCGTAATTTCAAAGAAAACACACTCTCACACTGGAAGATGACTCAAGGAAATGGTTGGTGGAAAACTAATTTGCATGTAAAGATGAAAAAGAATGAAAATAGAATGCAGTGGAAAAGAAATACAGAAAAACATTTTGGAGAGGAGAGGAAATAAGTTGAGGAAGTGAAATTGAAAAACTGGAAAGGAAACTATGGGATGGAGGAAAGAGGAGGTGAGGGGAAAGATGAGAAGGAGAAAGAGAAGGAAAGAAGAAAAGAAACAATGAGGTACAACAAGAGGGAAGAGAGGAGAGTAAATATGGAAGTGTGAAAGTAGTAAACAATAGGAGAGGAGTGGAAATGAAATATAACAAGAGTCCCAGAAAGGCAGGAGAGGGAATAATTTGGGGGGAATGACAAAATAGAGGCCTTGAAAAAAGAAGAAATTATGAAAATGAGATGAGTGGAAGCTAGAAATGAGGACACAAGCAGTTAGGAGAGGAAGTTAAAAGGATAGGAGAGAACAAAGAGATTAAAAAGAGAAAAACGGACGATAGAAAAAAAGAGGCGAGGAAACACTGGAATAAAAGAGAACAGGAAAAATGTGGAGAGAAGCGATCGCATCAGATCAGCTGGAGTGGGAGAGGAGCCAAAGAGGCAGTAAAAGCAGAAAAGGAAAAGCAGATTGAACAGTGTGTTTAGGCCACGATGAATGGCTCCCATTTAAAGGCACCGGCCTCTTAATGTGCTCTCCAAAGCGCAAGAGGTGAAAGGAAAGGACCGGCTCAGTAGGAGAGGAGGAAGGATGGAGGACGGGGGGGCGACACGGACAGGAAGTTACAAACAGAGGCAGAAGTCGCACACGTAAACCCAGATGTGCACTTCCTCATCAATGCTCCAATCAACGATGAATTTTGTCGCACACAATTGACAAATGTGTTAATCTGCCCTTAAAAGATTGAATCCAGATGCCAAACCAGAAGCATAGCAACGGAACCAGCGGAACGACACGTTTCACAGCGGGCCAGAGCATCTGTGGCTGAAACAACTTCAATCCAAATCGAGTCAATAGGAGCAAAGGAGCTGCGGCCCCCACAGGGAGTCATGTCCGCCCGGCCCCGTGGCATCCCTCCTCCTCACAGAGTCGCTCCTTTTTATATTGTGTTCATTTATCAGCACGCATGCGAGCTGCGATAAGAAGAAATGCGTCGTATCATATTTAACCAGCAGCTCCTGTCGGAACCGGCCATCCGGAGCTTTCGTTCCCCACCTCTCTCTTTCTCCACTCTCATTTCCTCTACGTCACTTTTATAATATCGGCATTAAATAAAACTCAGGAGGGCAACTGAGGACATTATGATACATGTGTTAGCGTGTGTGTGCGTGTGTGTGTGTGTGTGTGTGTGTGTCAACCACCAGGCTCTCCTGGCACCAACATCCCTCTAATGGGGAGAGGCTGGGGAGGGGACAGCTCAGGTGGGGAGGGAGCCCACTTTCCAGTGTACAGGTTAATCCTCTAATTGGGAGCAAGGGGAGACGGGTTGGCAGCTTGTGATTTCGACCAGGAGGGGCAGTTTACGGGGGACATCTGTTCCTGCCGGTGAACAGCCGCCCTCACAGCTCCCCCAGTTTCCTGCTCTGACACTCGTCTTCTTTATACACAAACACCCCCCGCCCCCCACTCCCTCTCTACCCCAACCTCCCACCTGTCAAGAGTCCAGTGCCACATCCGACTTGTGGAGGCCGTTTTCCCCGACTGGACAAAAGGCCGGGGTTTCTTGCAATATGGCAATAGGTTGTATCAGCTCACATGGTGTCATATGTCATCCAGGAAGTACACACCCTCCTCAGTTTGATCAGCAAGCATCTCAGAGTTGTTACGCTGGCATTTCAAAAGCGCTTAATGTTATTTTACAATCCATCGGCGTAAAAATGCAGCCGTGCAAAATCTCTGTTCAGTTTGCTTCGTGCAGAGTTCACGCCAGCCTCGCGGTGCACGTGGAAGCGCACAACACAGAGCGCTCTACTTCTGCTGGTTTCATGCGATTCGACCGATTTCAAAAGGAAGAGACGAGAGAAAATATTTGGGACAAAAATACCACGACGCATTTTTTTGTTGTCAAGAAGACAGACAATGTGTTTACTGAATGAAAGCACGCTTGCAAGAAGATTCCAGGGCACCGTAAAGAAATACTTTCCAAAAGAAGTCCGTTGGTGTATCAAACACTAAACCAAGTCGGCTAATGAGCATTCTGAGCTCATTTTTACCATCAATAGATGGCAGATTAATTAAGATGTTGTTGCATTATAATCCAGTGAAGAGATACTCTCGCGTTGTGAGAAGTCAAGCGGTCCCGCTTGTATGTTCTCGGCCCCGCCCTCTTTCACGTGACTTCTCCTCGTGTCCGCCGCAGGATACGCCATCCTGCAGGCCATCATGGAGAAGGCGGGACAAAACAACTGGCAGGTCAGCGCCATCTGCGTCGAAAGCTTCACCGACGCAAACTACCGACGGCTGCTGGAGGACCTGGACCGGAGACAGGAGAAGAAGTTCGTCATTGACCTGGAGGCGGAGCGGCTGCAGAACATGCTGGAACAGGTGAAGCCACCGTGACCTCGGCATTGAGTCGTTATTCGTCTGTCTTCGCATTTCCTGCTCAAAAGAGGCATCAAGCGTCCTTTGTCTCGCATCTGATTCAGACCAATTAAGCTGTGAAGAGAAAAGATTTGGAAAAAGTCTTCCAAATCTTAGCAGTTGGCTCATTAAGTATTATCTTCAGTCATTGTCAAAGCTATGGAATAAATTATATATATATATATATATATCATTTGTATAAATTATACCCTGCAACAATGTTTCATTGGGGGATTCTAGGACGATGACAACGATGCAGACGCCAGTATTTAGTGATGAGGGTGAGAATATTTCTTGTACCTTTTAAAATTTAAAGCAATTTAGTTGTACAATAAGACGAGCTAATGGAAAATCACTAACTTGGGCAGCGGCCCGATCCCAGAAACTGAATATGTGCAAAGAACAGAAGTTAATATTTTGTTTGTTTGTTTGTTTGTTTGACTATTTCTGTGCTAATTAGAAAGTTTTGAATGTGTAAACAGTCTGTTTGGATCTCCGGTGGTGTTACTTGGCATGAGCACACTCGGAATATGATGTGTGCCTTTCTCCTCTTCTTCATCCCTTCATCGCAGCATCTTTCCCTGTGGCAACTGGTGTCTCTGTCATTGTTCAATTATTCAGGAAATCTTCACTCTGACATCTGTCGTAGTTCTAACAATTTACTTTGCAGATGTGCTGTAGAGTCTATTTGCCCCCCCCTCCCCCCCCCCCCCCTCCCCCCCGCCCCCACCTCCCCAGGCCCGAAGCAGACTTCCTGTCATTTTGATTCATTCGTTGATTAGTTCGTGGGATGATACTTTGTTCAGGCAGTGGTCTCTGTTACTGCCAAAGGCAAGAATAACAATTTAAGGCCTGTATTCATTCCAAATGTCGTTCATATTTGCATCTCGGGATTTGAATACCTAATCGGGGCTCATTAGCTGCTAATTAACAGCACGGTCAGTACATATCAAAGCATATATAAGCAACCAGATGTTATTTTGAATTTTGGAGCATCATTTACTGAAAGCTAATTTGCATGATGTGCAAGACGTATCATAGCTGCAAAGGTGATACGCTTAATTGATTTATTTATTTGTACTGTTTTTAATCTTTATTTTTACTAGGAGAGTCAGAGAGATGGAGTTAAGGAATCCGTTTTGTATCTGAATAAAATTCAAGATCTGTACTATTTCCACAATGCCAAAATGTCAGCATATTAACATTTAAGGCTCATAAGGTTAAATATGCACGACTTGTTCTGCGAGAGCGGCGTTCTAAGTGTACCTCTTAATTATCATCTCTTATGCGTCACATAATCAGCCTCACTGTGAAAGAGACAACTTTCAGTTCTCCAGGAGATCATCGAATCAGTCTGTTAAAAGGGATTTGTCATTAGCGCGACCACAGCAGTATAACCACTGCCGACTGCAGGGATGAAAACGTTAATAACCAGCCAAACGCATCCGCGCAGTGTGTGGGCAAAGAGGAGTAAAACAAGAGGCCCGCGTTATCGTTTCACCGTGCTAGGCTCGTGCACTGTGGAACATTATGGAAAAAGGCTTTAGCATCATGCACGAGATTAACTGTAGAATGTTATTCATTGTGATTAAATCATTAAGGAGTTAATGGAAAAATAGATTTCAACAGAAAATGACTCGTCTTCGTTCTAATCATTATTTTCCAACTCGGCGGCGCGTCCCGCAGTGACATCGCTCGCTCTCTCACCAGATGCCAGACGTCACATGTGGCTCTCTGTCCTCACGTACCTCACGTACACCGGACGCTGCGCCTTGTTACTAATCCACACACTTTCCTGTTAACAGTTCAAATTGGACCTGCTTCCAGCTGACTGAAAGTCTTTAACACGAGCGATCAATGACGCCAAAGTTTCACCCCCTTGCGCCCGGGGCGGCTGTTTGGCGTTTCTCACCCATCCCCCTTCGCCCTTATCAGCTGGATGTCTGACTGTCCGGCGGGATTTTCCCCCCAGCAGATATAAGCGTTCACCCCCCCCCCAGATGCGGCTGTGTGGTTGCGTCGAGGCTCCTCTGCGAGGCGCTGACGTGAATAACTACCTGCTTGTTTGTTTAGACGGCCCATCTTCTGAGTATTAGACCTTCACAGTCTCACAATCGCCTGTCACATGCATCATTTCATGTAATTAACGGACGCTGCGGTGTAATCCAATCGGATTAACGCTGAGCTCTTTTCTCCCCCCTCCCCCCCCCCCCCCCCCCCCCCCACTCACAGATTGTCAGTGTTGGAAAACATGTCAAAGGCTACCATTACATCATGGCCAACCTGGTGAGGCGACTTTCTTCTAACAGTATCTCCTTCGCATATCTCACTTGCCAATCTGCTCAATTCTCACCACCACCTGTCAAAACGTGGCACGTGACATGTGACACGTGACACGTGCACAACTGCAGAACTTCGAGGCAAAGATCAGCTGAGGCAAAAGTTAGACTTGGAGCAGTTTGAGTGCAGCTCAGCAGGACAACGTGGATTCAAATGTTGGAAGAAGTTTGCTTGAGCTTCAGCTTCAATTCGGCTCAATTCAATTCAAACCTTTATTGAAATGTCCTTATGACTGGATTTCTTCAGGGCCAGTGTGGACAGCAGGAAAAACAGCAACTAGGGATTCAGTCAGTGTTTAAATGGCCATGTGGGTATAAAAAAAAAAACGTGTCTTTTAATATGAGAACTGTTCTGCCTGCATTTCCTAACAATGGAAACTATTGAGGTCACAGACTGCTGTGATGTTCAGCTCCCTCCGAACGCCTCCGAAGACCATTTATGTGTAGCATGATCCAGCTTCTTTACTTTCTCTTTCTGCCATCACCGGATTCAGTCTTGTCCTGTTTCCTGTTACCCTTCAAGGGCTTCAAGGACATCAACCTGGAGCGCTTCATGCACGGCGGAGCCAACGTGACGGGCTTCCAGCTCGTCGACTTCAGCAACCCGATGGTCATCAAACTAATGCAACGCTGGAATAAACTGGATCAAAGGGAGTACCCGGGCTCGGACGCCCCACCCAAGGTAGGTGGTCTTTAGAGCCGATGCCACATCTCGTTTGGAGGTGTTTGAAGAATAGCGGGCGGCGATGTAAATGACATGCGACATGTGGGGAACGGTCCTCAGTATGCAAAGCCACGGCCCTTCTGATGAGTCCTCTGGAGGGAAAAAAAAGTAGCAGATGCAGCAAAGAAAGTAATAATATATCAAGGAAAGGACAGTGCCAGATGAGACAAAATGGGGAAATGGGTGTGAATATATAACTGCAGCATGTTTCCAAGGTGTGCAGACAGAAGCGGCTTGATGCAAAAACCGATATGGCCGAGTGGAAACAAGTCAAGTGTCAGTGTGCAGTAAGTTTGTCTGATGAGGGGTGGTTCAGATTAAAAGTTTACACCACAGTGCGATATCGCCCGAGGTGGTGCGGGTGGGTCTGTTTGTGTGTTTATTCCCACTCTGTTGATGGATCGGCCTCTCTCTCTCTCTCTTCTCTCTCTCTCCTGAAAATCCCCTCAGACTAAATTACTCTGCTCCCTATTACGTTTGTCCACAGCCCGAGCAGCCCTTCTTTCTAATGATGTATTAACCTCACCAGTGAGTTTGGGGCCCTTCCACTGACATGTTTACTCACTTAGCAAAGACAAATGTTATTTGTAGTGTTTGCAAGTTGCAGGAATTTGCAGGTAGGGAACTAATGAGCCAGTCCCTTACTCCACATATGTCAAACGCCGCAGTCCGGCTGGATGACTTTGCTATTGTGAGAATAAAAAAAACAGACAGACGGGGAGGCTGGCAGTCCCTGCACGGCCTCCATCACCTCAGCTCACGCGCCTTCTGGTGTCTTTTTGTTGATCTGCACGCACGGCAGCTGAAGATCGACTGACCCTAGCAAACACACCCTGACCCTGCAGCGCATTAAACTTCAGCCACAAATGTTTTTTTTGGCCCTCTGAAATCTCTTCCTATCTCTCCGCAGGAGGTTGTTGCCCATAGTGTCATCTGGTTGCTTTAGCTTTCAGCACGAGCCGACTGAAAGTGTTCCGAGTTGCCTGGGTCTCTGAGCCCGTCCGTGTTCACAGTGACGATGGTCTTGACTCTTTGCGGCTTCACCTGGCGCCTCGGTTGTTTGTATGTGTTACTCTGCGGCAGCTTGTCAATGAGAGCCATAATGTCACAGTGAGCAGTGGGCTAACGAATAGGATCCATCCCCCCGACCGGAGGCAAAGTTAATGAACTCCTGCTAGCCGGGATAATTAATGCCAGACTGCTGCACGGCTGGACTAAACCCCTCCATTCCCCCCCTCCTTCATCTTCCTGCCGTTTGTCATTCACTGAATTCTTTTTCCGCCGTGCCGGAGGTGAGTTTTTCGTGAAATGCATGGCCCTTTCTTGTAGACGCAAATATTCATAGACAAGTCAAAATGGTTGCGCGAAGACGGCTTAGGGGCAATTGGGTTGCTTAAGATTTGGGGAACACGGTCTCGCTCGCCCCGTCCTTTCCATTTGTAGAAAATAATGAGCAGCGCAGGAAACAGCCGGAGCCGCCACAACGTGCTGCAGAAACTCCGAGGGAGAGGAGATCTGACCGGCAAATATTGCGGAACATTCAGTCAAATCAGCATTTAATCGCCCCCCCTCCTCTCGTCTCCCAGTACACCTCGGCGCTGACATACGACGGGGTGATGGTGATGGCCGAGGCCTTCAGAAATCTGCGCAGGCAGAAGGTAGACATTTCCAGACGGGGGAACGCCGGCGACTGCCTGGCCAACCCGGCCGCCCCGTGGAACCAGGGCGTCGACATGGAGCGCACCCTCAAGCAGGTCGGGCAGCGCGTCCGACTGGTGTGATTTCACTTCGAACCTTTCTGTGGGGGGTAAATAAATAACTTCTGCTGCTCTTCCTGTCTTTGCGTGCAGGTCCGACTGCAGGGATTAACAGGTAATGTCCAGTTTGACCACTATGGCCGCAGGGTCAACTACACTATGGACGTGTTTGAACTGAAGAATAACGGACCCCGACGGGTAAAACACCACAACACGCTGCTCACATGTGTGTCTTCTATAGCAGAACTTTATATGTGTCGACATTCTAAGGGATCCACATAGCATGTCAGGGGGGGGGGGGTTCTATTATCATCAGCAGAGAGAGAGAGAGAGAGAGAGAGAGCTTGTGAGTGATGGTGAGAGGATGCTATGGAATAGAGAGCAATCAAGGTAAGGTAAAGGCACGTGGGGTCGGGGGGGCAGAGAGGAGTTACCATCAATCGAAAGCTGCTCCGTTCCTGTCAGGACAATGTGTGTGTGTGTGTGTGTGCGTGTGCGTGTCCGTCCCGGCCTCTCTCTGCGACACACGGGAGGTAACAGCCAATCACAGCCCGGCTGGCTCTCTCTCCCTCTGACTTATAGCCGCTTGCCCTTGCTGTCAAAGCTCTTTGACTACAACACTATCCATCCATCACTTTGACACCGCAGTGGTTTTGCAGGTATTGGATGTTTGTTAAAGATCACATGTGGGAAAACCGGCGCCATTTTAAATACCCGCTCCCGATAGGCAGAGAGGGCTCGCGGTGCGACCGCAGCATATCATGTCTGTCAGTTCCACGCTGAAGGGCTTCTGTTAGACGACTGTAATGTCAGCTGAACATGAAATAGCTTTGGGGGAGCAAAAAAAAAAAAAGAAAGCAGCACAGCAATGTGCTTGAAATTGAAATCGCGCACGAGGGCGTTTAAGGCCGAGGCGTAATTCAACATAACCGATTATTTATTATTATTATTATTATTATTATTATTCTTACAGAGGCGTTGTCTATGAAAATAATCTCCCAGCGCGATGAACACGTGTTTAGAAATGACCGAAAAGAGTGTGAAAGTATCTGTGTTAGTTCACGAAGACATGTGCAGTTGCGAGTTCTAAAAGATTATTTTATTTTGTCTTTATAAAAGATGAAGTATTTAATAACCGTTATTACAGCGACTCTCTGAAAACCATGAACCACAGATGGAGGACTCCCTTTTTTTAACTCACAGTTTAAAAGTGACCGAAACGCAACTTTGGGTTTGGAACGTTTTAAAATGCAGTTGATTACAATTCATTCCTCGTGCACGTCATTAGTTGGAGACCCAATGTAATTATACAATACCCTTGAACTCTTAACTGTTATTGAAAAAACGGTTACGGTTCTTCCACGCTTATAATATAAGCAATAATTCGTATTACCCTGAGTAACGTTGCATAGTCTATATCCATATAAGGTCAAAGTACATTTATATTTTTGAACCGACAACCATAATACCTTTGGACTAGAAAAAAGGACGTGTGAGCCTTGCTGACGTAAACATGCAGTACATGCAAACACACACACACACACACACACACACACGGTCAATCTCAAGCTTTGCTTTCCCTGCAGATCGGCTACTGGAACGATGCAGACAAGCTGGTCCTGATCCAGGACTCTCCTCTGCTTCCAAATGACACGTCCGGCATAGAGAACCGCACCGTAGTCGTTACCACCATCATGGTAAGGGACTGGACAACACACACACACACACACACACACACATACTGTAGTGCAAGACAACTTGATTACCTAGTAGTGCATAATGTTTTGGGGATATGCAGAGTCAGGGCGTTCAGTGGCTGCACGTCATACATCCCTCCGACATATTAAACTGTTAACCTTCACCGCCTCCCCTTTCAAAAGCTGGCGGCCGCTGTTCAGCATGAAATTTGCAATTGTTCTTGGTCGATGTGTTTTATCCTTGATGCAACGTACATTTCAGACCAGTAAGGCCTTTTTTGCCATTTTTGCTCTGAAAGCTTCACTTTCTCACAGAGAGAAATGCATCATATAAACATTAGAAATACCAAATATCCACCGATGATATTTCCACCAGAGCAAAACACAGGAGCCGCCACAAGATTGATCAGTGTGAGAAGGTGATCTCAACCCCAAAGCCTCTGTTCTATAGCCAACATTTCCTCACACGTAACTCCTCCGCCGTGAATAGTACAAATATCCAACTGAACCGATGAAATTAGCTTTACATGGACCTTATGTTGTCAGTAAGGAGACTCTCCATTAATGAAACAGGAACTTCATGCAACTCCAGAATCAACTGCGGCCGCCGACATTATCTTCTATCGCGTTACATGTCGCGCCAGAACCGTCAGTGTTTTACAAACGATAGAAATCCCTGACTCGCACTGCAGTTGCAGCTGAGATGAGGAGGGGAAAGTAGTGTGGGAATGGAGAGTCACACCGCTCAGCACAATCCTCCCTTTTTTCAGCCCCTGATGAGGAACCCCATTTTAAGAAACTGAGCCCCAGTTGGACGCGAGCAGGATATGAAAAGCCCTAAATGGCAGAGGGATGGACACAAGAACCCCCGAGGCGGAAAAAAAAACCAAGCCCTAAAGACTCTGGGCCGGAGGAGAGACACGGCGACTTTGTTAATGGACACCCTGTTCAGACAACTGAACGAGAAATGGAGCCACTCAGAGCCGTAATGGAGCCCCGCGAGAGGAAAACGAAATGCAAATGGAAGCAAAAACGGGTCTTTTTTTTTTTTAAAAAGAGGGCGCTTGTGAATGGACACCCATCGAGGCTGAGAATGGGTCCCAAACAACACAATGTCTGTTCACCAGCATTATCAAGCTCCCACTGCACCTGTTTGTGTGTGTGTGTGTGTCAGAGTCATACATCGTCATGCACAGCTTGAACCCCCCCCCCCCCCATCCTGATTCGATTTTGGACATTTTTACAAAGATCCGCTGAACCCGAACCATCAAGCGAGGCGGCGGCGGCGGCAGAATGTGAATATGCATCATGTGGAACTGAAGTGCCGTCTGCCCTAAATCTGTCACTTCCTCCAGCTACCTGCTCCGGCGTACAGTACATTACACTCTCAGAGGGCTTCCTGTGAGCTTTAAAACTGCTTAGAAAGACTAATGCTCCCATAATCACCCCGGTTCGTATCCATCACGCTTTCATGCAGCACCATATTATGGTTAAATCATGACGGCTTCCTTTCCCTCCACCGTTTAATGTGGGTGAGAGTTACGTTTGTTTAAACCTAATGGAGTGTCGTGTTTCAGCGAGGCTGCCTCCGCGTCTCGGCAGCGCTAACGGAGCAGTTGTAAAAGAGCGGCTCAATAATTCACAACTCCGGATTCATAGCCCGTTTTGCGACGCGGGGATACGCTTATCAACGCTGTGAAGGTACCAAACCCTACGGCTGATCTTTGATAAAAAAAGGTTGTTTTAGACCAGTGGTTGTCAAACTTTTTACACCAAGTACCACCTCAGAAAATACTTGGCTCTCCAAGTACCACCATAATGACCAACACTACACAGTAGCGTAGTAGGCCTAAGTATTCATCAAAAAACAAGGGAGAGGTTTAATTCCTAAAGAAGTATATTTAATATTGTCAGCCATTGTAACATTTTACAGTTTCAACAGTAAGACTGCGCTTAAATATAGGAAGAAAAAAAAAACTGTACTTAAATAATGATTCAATTAAAATGTATACCACATAAAAGTTAAATAAACGTTGTACTAAAATACATGTAAAAAAATGTTCTTAAAGATTAAATAAAACTTAAATGTTTAGTAAAAAAAAAAAAAGTACAAAAAAGTTTTAATTTTTTCTTTTAATTATTATTTTTTTAATGATTTTTTTTTCAGTGATTCTTTGGCGTGCCACTAGAGGGAGCTCTGAGAATCACTGTTTTTAGACCATCCGCCACCCGGCGATCTTCTTTCATCAGTAGCCTAACTCGGTTGTCTTCAGCCAAAAGCCACTCCCGGGCATCGAGGATGTCTCAAAGCGTCCCGGAGGTTAGCGCATTAACAGCGGAGCTGCCGAAAGACGAGGACCACGGTCGGCTGCCGCGGCGCCGGCAGCTCAAGGCCCCGGGAGCGGCGATTTAACTCGTCCGCTGCACCTTAAACCTGGAACGCTGTCAGTCTACCTGAGGGACGAGTGCAGACAAGGTCCTGCTGGAATTATGTCTCTGTTAGATGTTTGACAGCACATGCAAGAGTCTGTTGTGCGAACAGATTTGTGTTTCATTTGCATGATCGCTTAAGGAAATACTTCACCCACAAAACTACTATTTGCATGTCGTTTACTCACCTGTGTTACCCTGAATTCTGAAAGAAAGCTTCCTTTTTTCTCGCAACGTACACTCGAATAAAACGGAGAAAAGCAAAAAAGGGACATTTGAATCATTTCAAAGTGTCTTAAGTTGTTGATTCAGGGTTTTTTTTTAATCTGCCTTTTAAATGAATCTTAAAAAAAAGAGGCGCAAAGTAATGTGACCAAATCCTTGCCTGTTGAATGTTTGCGGGATCGAGGTGGTTAAAGAAGTAAATTAGAGGGTAATAATTCAGTGATTTAGACGCTAAGTACTGGTTGTAAATGAGGCTTTAAGACAAGCAGCTGATCCCAAACCCTTGACCAGACAGTAATGTTGCCCCAAAGCAGCCGGCCAGGCGCGCTCAGTGTAAAAAAACAAACAGCACGGGGGACATTTGCAAATATCTTTGGGGTATTTGTTTAATGCGATCCCTCTTTTCATCGTCCCTACAACCACATAAATCAATTCGGAAATAGTATCATTCAGGCCACAAGAGGCTACAGATGACTGAGACGCGGAATGAGTCATCAACCGGGACGTGTTTGTGTTTCTGCTTCATAAAGTGGGTTTTTTTTTCGTTGTTGTGGGATTTTGTAGAGCATCAATTTACTGCTTTTCCACACTCATTAAAAATAACTCAAAAGCAAAACCAAACAGTCAAATAAATCCAACGTGTGTAAACACAGAGCGTGCGTGTGTGTGTGTGTGTGTGTGTGGTGCACGTGGGCTTTTAATGGCATGTTGAACTAGTCTCGTTAGGCAGTGAGTGAAGCACCCCGGTAGGGATTATTGACCCGGCCTGCTGGTCTTTGCTGTGAAGGCCTCTGAAGCAGAGACACTGGCCGCATCCTTTTTATCTCCCTCCGCTCACCTGAAGCCGCGCCGATCGGTGCCGCCCTCCTCTGATACACGTCCAAAACATCCGCGGCTTCTAAATAGTCTTGCGTGTCATGAAAATCCGTATTCACGTTTTTTTTATTTTCACAATTGTCGCTAGGAATGTTTGCAATTTATTTACCTGATTGGACCGCACGCGTCGCCGCCCGCCACTGCGTCTGCTTCCATCGTAGCACTCGACCTTCAACAACAACAACTCGACAAGCAGAGCTGCTCAGTTTGTTTCCGCGGTGAGAAGCTTTCGGCTCCCACGACTCGTCATCCAAAGGCTTCACTGCGGCCCCTCCGTAATTCCATTAACCCCAATTTGATCCAATGTCCCCCTGAAATGAATTGTATTGTTTAAACTCCTTTGTCATGTAGATGTGTTTTTAGCGGAATAATGGCCGTCAGCGCTGATAAAGCCACCCTGCTTTGTATTTCAGAGAGGCGGTAGTAAATGTTGAGTTTCTATCGGCATGGTGAAAATAAACAGTGAGCCTGACATTAATTAACTGATTATCTTATTAATGCATTATTGACGCAGCATAACAAGTCAAACGAACAGCGCGGTGTAGTGAGACACGGTATGCGACGTCTTATTTTGCCACAAAACTGCACACTTGCTGTCGTCGTTGTGTTGCACAGCCGCGGGCTCTGCTGAGCCTTTGCATCATCTTCCCAGAGGAGTCTTTGGTTTACCTTTTTCCTCAGCCCGCGAGGCAAAGTCAAGAAAAACGCATCTCACAATAAATTACAACCGTTTGCAACATGAAATCCGTGGCCTTCCACGACCAAAGTCATTTGTTTGGAAATATGAGCCTTGCACTCGGAACGCTTTCTCGGCGGCGGCGAATGGAGTGATCTATAACCTCCTTCTGGTAGACGGATGTAGGCCCCCCCCCCCCCCGATTACTGGAAGCGTTCGAGTTGAGGGCTCAGTTGAGGTATTAAGTCATTCAGTCCGACGGCGGCTCATTTCTCACTCCCCTTCAGTTCCCGCTCGGACCGTCCTTCCCCGCCTTCTCGTCTCTTTGTGTCCCGCGTGGACATTAGTCTGTGCTGCGCGTTACGCAGGCTGAATTATCTTCAAGCAGTCGGGATCAAGGTTAAAAATCTGACATTAAAAGCTGCACTTATAATTTTCCCTGCAGCGCTCGGGGCGGAAGTGGATGTTTAATTATAGAGATTCACATAGGGAGATTTTGGTTTGGTCTTGTCATTTCCTGCAGAGAGCATGAGGACACATTTGGATGACTTCCACACCCTGAACAGACCCCGAACTGAAAATTCTTGTGAAATGTCCTTCAATAAACAGCTTCAAACCGTCCCCGTTACGCGTGTGCATTAATTGCAAATCGGAACATTGCTCCATAATCCTCCTCAGTGTCCAGAACCTCCCCCCGGGGACCTTTGACCTCACCCGCTCTCCCTTTCCGCTGTCCGTTTTGCGTGCGTCGACGGAGCGCTGTGCGAGTCCTCCGTGTCCGTCTGACGGTTTGGTTCCCTGGTTATGGTCCCTTGTGTAGGAGGGTCCCTACGTGATGCTCAAGAAGAACTGGGAGATGTACGAGGGCAACGACCAGTACGAGGGGTACTGCGTGGACCTGGCCTCGGAGATCGCCAAGCACATCGGCATCAAGTACAAGATCTCCATCGTTCCCGACGGGAAGTACGGCGCCAGGGACCCGGAGACGAAGATCTGGAACGGGATGGTCGGGGAGCTGGTGTACGGGGTGAGGACTTTTATCTTTTGTGTCCTCTGGCTGACGGGGGAGCACTGTTTTAAACAGGAGTCGGCGTCTCTTCCGAGCTGAACCGTCTCATTCAAGCTTGAATTAGTCAGTAATGAAAATGTGGGGTCTTCTTCTTATGTGTTAAATGCTAACAATAAATTGATTGCGGCTGAAAATTGACAGATTAGTCATGATGGGATAAGTCCCATCAATTTGTTTTAAATTGTAAACCAGGGACTTTGTTTTTCCAACGACCTTTTAGAAAGATAAATAAAGCCATAATGACATGACTTGTATTTGTGTTTAAATGTCAATATAGAAACAACCTATAATGAATTCTTGAATAAAGGCCTGTATTAAAGTTATGGCCGGGCACAAATAAAAACAGGCATTTAAGAAATTAGCTATGTATTAAAAAAAAAAAACACAACTCACAAAGGCACTAAAGCTTAATATCCAACACTCATGTTATACTCAGCAGTCTTCTAGCAGTCCATCTTTTCCAATTAAAAAGCCAATCAATAACATGTGTGACTATGCAGTTTCACCTGGGATGCTTTTATTGTGAAACATCACAAAGTGTTGCTGTTAATAACAAGACAGGTGAAGTAAAAAGTATTTCTGTTGGTGGAGAGAAACTGGCAGCAGGAATGCGTTGCGTGTGACCGGGGGGGGGGGGGATGTTGCTGGTGTCGGTGGAATTGATGCAGGTCAAATATACGAAATATAGACGACAGGAAGTGAAAAGCGGAGCGTCACAGGGAGACGGCTTAATGAAATGTGAGGATGTAACTGCTGCTTATAAATCACAGCTCCGCTCCACCGTTCAGTAACACGGTGTAAGTAAGTAAGTACGTCTGATAACTGGACGAGGTGTCTCCGTACCAACAGCAGTGATGATGAAATGAAACTGTAAACAGAGAGCAGGGGAGCTGATTTCTACCTTGCAGCAGGATCAAAGAATGGCTTTCTGGTTCGGGATGATGATGATGATGATGGAAAAGTGAGAAACGAGATGTTTTTTCTTTTTTTTTCTTTCTTGTCCTTTGATGTTTTTGGGGGAAGTAAAAAAAAAAACAGAATTTAAAGTGAAAACCAGGTCGCTGACACTTTAGGTTCATTTTTCGTTTTTGAATTGATTCAGATTAAACTATAAAACAACAGTTATTCAACATGTGGCTCCAGTTCGCTTACATGAGCAGCAACAGGAATGAATAGAGAGGCGTCGCACCGTGCTGAGGAAGAAAGAACTTAAACCTCTTTCCTCTTTCCTTCGTCCTTGTGTTTTTTTGTTGTTTTTTTTCTTCCCCGCCGCCAGTGTCAGAAGGCTTTAATGGAACCCTCCATTCTCGCTGATATTAAGCCCTTTGCGCCCAAGCAAAGGCGGACAAGGTCACAGGGGGAGGGGGGGAGGGGTTGCTAAGTCGCTGACTGTAATCTGGTTTGCGGATTCTCAGCAAAGCCGCCGTGAACTTTTCCACTGCTCCAGACCTCAGAGGTGCCTCTTATCACATGCCCTTATGTGCAGTAACCATGTCTTACTGCGGCATTTCATACCTGAGACTGAATGATGTTTGTCCGTTACACGGCCGAGCTTTCGCTTTTGGTTTGCCCGTCATCATTTGGATTGACCCGTTCCAATCCCCACCCCCGAATCCCCACAGAAAGCGGAAATCGCCGTGGCCCCTTTGACTATCACGCTGGTCCGGGAGGAGGTGATCGACTTCTCCAAGCCTTTCATGTCGCTGGGCATCTCCATCATGATCAAGAAGCCCCAGAAGTCCAAGCCGGGCGTGTTCTCCTTCCTGGACCCGCTGGCCTACGAGATCTGGATGTGCATCGTGTTCGCCTACATCGGCGTGAGCGTGGTGCTCTTCCTGGTCAGCCGCTTCAGCCCGTACGAATGGCACACCGAGGAGCCCGAGGAGGGCACCGACGGTCCGCCGAGCGACCAGCCCCCCAACGAGTTTGGGATCTTCAACTCCCTCTGGTTCTCCCTGGGCGCCTTCATGCAGCAGGGCTGCGACATCTCCCCCAGGTAAGACTGCGTGTCTGCTGACAAAGTCCCACTGATGTGTGTTGTTGGCTTGGTTTTTTTTTTTTTTTGTCCTGAGGTCGGGAGGGACACATTACATGACTTTTAGGGCCAATTATAATCGCTGTGTGGCACCACGTCCGGATGGATTGTCTGGACGAGCCCTTAAGTCCCTCGCCTGTCAATCAAGACCGTTATCATCTCAAACAATGTTTGATTGACATAAACTGGAGCCGGCAAGGCCACCGCTCTCCCCTCCCCCAACAGGCAAATTCCGCAGCCTGCGACAGAGAAGGAGAAGAAAGAAACATCTAAACCAGGATGTTGTTCTGTCTTGTTCCTGTTCTTGGGTTAGAAAAAAACGGGTGTCGTTGCTTTTTAAATTCAGACAATCCGAGCAACAGGAGATGTGAAGCATCGTGCTGTCATTAAGAGTGTGGTGTTTCACTATGTGCTGAGTCCTAACAGCTGTGTAATGTGTCCTTCGCTTGAGTCTCGACGGACGTTCACGTCGGGGGAAATGTACTTAGTATATTAGTTCTTCTGAACAGAAGTGTACAAGCCAAGCTGCGTGATGTGACTCCTACTAGCTCTTGATTAGTACTCTCTGGTACTCTCTGTTTGAGAGTCACACAGGCTCCCCCTGGCTTTATGCTAAGCTAAGCTAAGCTAAATAGTTAGCTGGATGTATAAGAGAATTTTCTATTTAATTAATTTTATTGTGTATTACCAAAATTGCAAATTACAAATGTACAGTCTGTACACATGGCACGGCAAAAACTCCCCAAAAAATTAAAAAAAACCTTCCATGAGGAAAAAAGGGAAGAAACCTGGTTTCACCAAAAGACAAACTATTCCTTCAAACTTGGACCAAATACACTGAAAACTTTTTTTTTAGGACGCTTTCACAAGTCAAAGTCTGTCCAAATTGGAGGGACATATTTGCTTTTGCCGCTCTTGTTAACGCGCCATTCACCTGTGTTCATCCCCCCAAAGTGCCCGCGGGCGGCCTGCGCTTTCCCCTTCATGCAACACGGCCGACTGATTACAACCGACTGTTGGCTTGTGAAAGTGCCATAATTTTCCTCTCACCAATTGTAGCCCACTTATTTAAGTAAAGGTATTGCACATAACCTGCACGGGAACTGTGTTTGCAAAGCATGATTACAGCTGTTGGTATTTGCAGTGTAGTATTGGTTGTTTAGTGTGTTTAGTGCTGTTAGCAAAGGCCTCGCGTGTTGGGCCACGTGCCAGCTGCTCGCGCTGTGTGTGTTTAGCTTCGCGTGCTTCACGTTGGCATCGCACTTGTTCTGTGTATGTTCAACGCGGGAGAACGAGCGAGGGAGGGAGAGTCTGTCTCTGCTAGTATTAATTTTTTATTTTTTTTTCCTCTCTCCTCCAGCCATGTTGTCCCTCGCTGTCTGACTCGCGTACGCTACGTCTGCTTGTAAGGGAATTAAGTTGTCTCTGCGTCAGCTTCGGCAGCTGTGTCTTCCCCTCCTGTGCGCCTCCCGCCTGTCTGCCGGAGCTCCAGTCACACGGTCGTGTAGAGCCGCTTTTATTTGCTGCACAGCACATGAAACCCGTGCGATTCATCGACAAACAAACTGCCAAAGTGTCGCCTTTCGCCGTGTCAGTGACTTCTCTTCCCTTTTGTCCAAACAGCCAGCATCCATCAGGCTTAAAACATGGACTTCTTTGGTAGAAGGAGGGGAGAAATGAGCCTCACACCTGCTGTTAGCCGCGCTGCACAATTAATCCACTACTCGCATTTAATTCAACACGATCGACAGGATCACATTTGTTTCGCTCATATAAACTATATATCACAGCAAACGCTGTCTGTACTCACAGCCAGCCTGCAGGGGGCGATGTCGCTGTGGCAGTCCAAAGTGGGCCCTAAATTAATATAGTTAACAGAGGCAAAATGAAAGGCACTGTGTGATGGTCAAACCTATGGGAAGCCCGTTAGTCTGAATACTTTCCCATTTCCAGGCGAGCTTTCCTGAGCGGTTGGAATGGCTTTTTGTCGAGCTTAAGGTTTGTCGAGCTATTGTAAGCTAACCGCTGTAATAGTTATTTTCAAGTCTGCTGTATATGATACATCTTTTATCTGCTATAAGCCCTTAAGGTTCAGGAACTGTAGAGTTGGTAAGATTGTAATAGATGAAAGGTGGACCAAACCAGCCTGTATCTTTCAGCCCTCGCCCCCACCCACCCACCCACCCCGCCCCGCCCCGCCCTCCCCACCCGCACCCCAACCAGAGGAGAACAGCTGGAGGACCCGTCAGGTCACGTAAGCAACCTTTTAGAGAAGATTACAGTGGGCCTGTGGCTGTGATTAAGCACACTTATTTTAACCGGTTCACTTACTTTGTGTGTGGCCCACCCCTGCCACTACGCTTGATTATTGCTAAACATCCGCAAACACCATCCCTCTTTGGAGAATTATCATTCGATATTTGTTCATTTATTGTTTCCTCTACTCATTTCACGACCCGGCTGCACGCTGACGGAAAAAGGCAGCGGGTGAAATAGCTCCCTCTCTTCCACGCTTTTTCCTAATACGGGTTAATAGTCCCTTCTGCTCCCACAAGGCAGCGCATAATAATTCATTCGGTGATTAATATCCTGGTCTCCAACGGTAATGTCTCCCTGGTAACAGGAGAAGAGGGGCGCTTAAATAAAACGCTGACCCAATAGTCTTTTTAATTGACTACAAATCCCAGGCGAACAGAACTCCGGTTATTCTTGCATGTGGGATGTCGCATCAACACTGTGTAACAAGTCAGTAAATATCATGTGTGTGTGTGTGTGCGTGCGTGTGTGTGAAGGCCGCCATCTGGCCCTCCGTGCAGGTGTTTCCAGTCACTTCCGTCTCGCTGCTCCTGATGAATCTCCGTCATCTCGCTGAATCATAGTCGCCACGTCTGCGGCGCGTTAATGAGGCCGCTGTGATCGGCCCGATTGTGTCAGAGTGTTTTGCGTACTAATTGAGATTTGCATGAAGGCTACGGACCAAGTGTACATCTTTTTTAATTTAACTGGTGAACAAAAGCTGCGTTTGAAAAGGGAGGAAATGGTTTCAGGTTGTGTGTCTGCGAGGCTCCGATGCCAATTAGTTTTGTTATCCAAATGACGTGCAGCAGTTCTTTTGCATCCCTTATTGCTCATGTCAGCCGTTCTTCACACTGTTGATTCGTCGCAGCATTCCTGCAAATTATCCTCGTTGCTCGAGGCTCCGGATGCATCTGTATGTGTATTGGACGTCCACAGTTTCAAAATCCGGAGCCAATTTACTGTCCCAAATGATAATGTGGTCGCTGCCGCTTTCGTCAAACGCAAAACATCCCCGGTTTCCCATTTAAATTCATATTTGTGTAACCTTTGATTCCTTGTGACCTTTTAATACATGAAATGCATCTGCATGAAGTCTTGTGAGCTACATTGTGGTTTATTTACTCCATGTTAGAGGCAAACAAAAGATGGACAGAACGATTGGACAGAAATTAGACTTAATTTTCAGTAAAATGTTCAATATTCCTTTTTTTGCTGCAGCAGCATTCACATTGCTTCCCTCTATTTGACCTCTAAACGCATCGTGAGGGTCACACCACCTCTGGAAACCTTTTGGGCCGTACATCTGCACATCTGTAGTGTTTTTATCTGATATTAGTGCATGCTTTTTTTTTTTTTAAAGGTGAATAATCCACTTACCATAACAATGTGGAAACCTTTCTTCAAGGTTGGCTGGAGCTAATGTAGAGATACTATCTCAGTTTTTCATTGTCAGGTGTGTACAACAATCACAGAGATGGAAATCTGCGCTCTGCGAATCGCTCCTACGACCCCCAGTTAATTATCCATGAAAATAACGTTATGCAAGTTAAAAAACAAAAAAAGGCCAGCGATGCACCCGGGGGGAGCAGGGGGGGGCGATTCTGCAGAACACCCAAGCTGAAAAGTCACTTGCTGTGTTCTTCGCTGCGTAGTAGTAGCAGTAGTTGGAATTTAATTAAAGTCACACAATAAAGAGGAGTTTTGAATAGCGGAAATAACGATACCTTTCGACTGTGGCTTTGTTTGTTTGTGCTGGCTGTTGTTTGAGAAACGAGAGTAGCAGACGGATGGTAAATATTGGGCCTGGGGAGGGAGGCTGGGGACAGAACATGGAGGTATAGAAACAGAGGATCCCGAGTGACAGTCTGTCTTCGATGAATAAGCCAAATGGTGGCGTCCCGCCGCAGGTTGCCCCCCCCCCGTCCCCCGTCCCCCAGGAGCCGACCGGCGCCTTGTCATTTATTTAGGCTGTGCTCAAGGTCAGGGCTGTTTTTCATTGCACGTTATGTTTTTCCTTTTGCTTCAAAGCCAGCTCCTCGTTTATGGTTTCGAGCAGGACACGAACAGTCAGGCTGCGTATTTGACTCAAAGGTAAATATCTAAAAACCAAGCCCCCGTGTTCATGGTTACGCAGGTGCATCAATGGTGTCTTGTTCATCATTTTTGTACATTCCTCTGTTGTGTTTTGGTATATTCTGAAACTGTAATAATCAAATGTTGCAGTTGAGTGCAGAAAGGCCACCAGGTCGTGCCAACATCTTTAGATCTTTCTTTAAGTACACATTAATTCAATTAAGCGAGTTATCCAGTAGGGTAAAATGCTGACTAATTGCTGTATAATTTTTCCTTTTTCTACATTTAGTGCTCTTTATACCCAGAGGCTTCCTGGACTGCTGCAATGAATCACATCCCCCCCGAAACCGGAGCCAATTTAAGTTTTGTTTCGACTTCAAAACTTCCCACGTCTTGTTTTTTGGTAATTTCCTCCACTCATGGGAAAACTAAAATATCGTTATTACAGTCATTTTTTCACTACAGAAAATTGCAGTTTTTGCATTGCACACAAATTCTTGTAATGAGCACACATTCTGCATTATAAAGCACCTGCATGATAAGAAATGCGAGCCATTTAACAGTCATGGACCTCAGAGCTGAGAACAAAACGCTGGAATCAGAGTCGGGATACAAAGTACCAGTGGTGTTATTTGTTTTGTTACAGTAGCTCACATTCTATAATATATTAACATTGACAAATGTTTAAGAAAATAGGCTATACAATTAATTACCTCAGATATATTGTCTTTAACAAAGTGCATATTCTCGGGTTTAAATATCTAGGTTTGTTAAATAACTGCGTGTCACACTGTAGTTAACATGGAAGGCTACAATAACGTTGTCTTTGGTCTGGACTTTTTATACCAACAGCAATTTCTCTGGTTGGTCAAATGCATCTCATGCAGTGTTTATATGTCAGACAAAATACGAAATGCAACAGAATATATATATAAAATGAAATGATGTGGTATCCACATCAATAATATAAGGCGAGTTTACTACAGGCCCAGGAGGACGTAGCAGTGTGTCACTGTGGATTTGAGTCAGCGAGCAAACACACCGCACAGAGGGAGCGCAAAAATACACACATCTGCAAACCCCCCCCTCCGCCCCCCCCCCCCTGCCTCCCCGCCTCCCCGCCTCCCCCCTCAAAAAATACAGGACCTAGAAAGAGGAAGAGGTTTGGATATAGATAATAAAGAGGCAGGTAGAAAACACACACACACACACACACACACACCAACCCTTTACTCATTATTTTATATAGTTTTATTTCTCCGTGCCACAGAAATACTCAAAGGAGGAAAAAGGAGTGTGTGGAGGAAAAGCGACGGGAGTCATTTGTATTCAAATCCGGCGCTAATACGTGAAGTGAGTCCATTTCATGGACGAAGCTTCCAGTGTGCGAGCGGCAGCCGTGCTCCACTGCGGCCCTCTCTCTCTCTCTCTCTCTCTCTCTCTCTCTCCCTCACGAGACGGGGGCTTCTGCGCCCCCAAATCTGAGTATTGTTTTTTTCAAAGGTTCCTTTTGCGTTGCTGGTAATTCTTTTGGCGTTTGTCATAATTCTCACTGAGTGTGAGAAAGAAAAAGAGAAAAAGGACGCCACCGCCTTTTTGTAGACGGCGCACGTGCGTGTGCGCAGGATGTAGAGAAAAAAAGGGCCAGGAAAACACTGACTGTTGCAGATGCCTCCCTCCTCCCCCACCCCCCATCTGTCTCTCTCTCTCTCTCTCTCTCTCTCTCTCTCTCTCTCTCTTGCTGACTGCGGGGCCTAAGGGTTTTGTCTCCTCCGCTGTTGGAATTGCACCGAGGGGAGATCTTGTTTGTTCTCCTCAATGCAGCATTTATGGTTTAAGATTCTCCTCACGACCTTCTGCTGCTCCTGAGCGGCGGGCTATCTGTCTCCCCCGAGCGAGCAAACAAGAAAAGAGCATCCCACTGACGCACGCGGAAGAGGGGTGGGGGTGTTAGGGGGGGGTAATCTTTTTAGTATCGAAGCTGGGCGACACAAGTGTGGGGGATTATTTTTTTTGTGAGGCAATTTGCGCTAATGAGTGCTAAATGCGGAGCGTTTGAGCGTCCTCAGAGCTCCACCGTGTGGCGGCTCGCCCTCTCTTTCAGTGTCCATGGGGGGGGGAGGCATTCCATTCATTTGACACTTTCACTTTACCAACACTGACCGGCTGTTTCCTTTTTCTCTCACCTTACCTCCTCTCTCCCTTTCCTTTATTTCAATTCCTTATTATTTCTCCACTGGTCCTGGTCCCGGCTCTTCTTTCTGGCAATTCCCTCCTTTTTTTTCTCCTCCTCCTCTTCCTATTATCTCATTCTTTCAAACTGGCCCTCTCCAAAGATCGCTATCGGGTCGAATCGTTGGAGGAGTGTGGTGGTTCTTCACCCTCATCATCATCTCGTCCTACACGGCCAACTTGGCCGCCTTCCTCACCGTGGAGAGGATGGTCTCGCCCATAGAGAGCGCCGAGGACCTGGCGAAGCAGACGGACATCGCGTACGGCACTCTGGATTCCGGCTCGACCAAGGAGTTCTTCAGGGTGAGTCGGCGTTTCCGGGGGCTGATAGTCCTACGCTCAGGCCGACAGGTAGGAGAAAAGCCCGAGCCGGCACTCGCGTCCTCTGCACGCCGCGGAAAAGCACCGCAATCCAGCACTCTTTGCAGGAACGGAAAGGGAGCTCGGCAGGTCTCCGTGGCAACCACGTGTCCTAGGAATCACAATGGTGTGGTTCTGTGAAGTAATGCAATAGCTGCCTTTTAATCCTGATCTGTTGTCGGGCAACGAGTCACATGAATCTGTTAGTGACACAGAAAAGACCTTGTAGAACATTTAAATTGACATAAAACAGATCAGGGAACCCCCTAAAACTCCATCTATATCCCCTTCAAAGGCTTGTTTGGATCAGTTTGGGGGCTGCAACATCAGAGAGAATGAATCCAGAGTCACACAACAATATCACCTCGGATGCTTCAAGCCAGTGTTGGCTTTCAATATATCCTTACTGTGTGACAGATCTCCCAAAAAACATAACTCCCTGTGCTTAGAAAAACCAAATACCCAGCATGCAGAAGGTTTTCTGTCCCGGAAAGCGGTAAAAAGTTCAAACAGAGACGAGTGCATTTCGTGAATTGTTAAAACGCTTCAACTCTTTTGTTCCACCTTGCATTGTGGATCCGCCGTCTCTCCATCTTCCCCCCTCCACCTCTCACAACGCACCAAACCCCCCCCCTCCCCCCGCAGCGGTCCAAGATCGCCGTCTACGAGAAGATGTGGGGCTACATGAAGTCGGCCGAGCCCACCGTCTTCACCAAGACCACGGCGGAGGGCGTGGCGCGCGTCCGGAAGTCCAAAGGGAAGTACGCCTTCCTGCTGGAGTCCACCATGAACGAGTACACCGAGCAGCGCAAGCCCTGCGACACCATGAAAGTGGGGGGGAACCTGGACTCCAAAGGCTACGGAGTAGCTACACCCAAGGGTTCACAGTTAAGGTGGGTGGAGTAGTGTAACAATATGTTCCACGTGTTGTTATGGTATTCCACCTTCCCTGGTGTGCCGCCTTTTTTTTATCCTTTTCTGTCTCTTGCTTTGCCGAGTGCGGTCAGGGTGGGGGGTCTGGGGGGGGGGGCGTTCATGTGTTTGTTTCAGCGCAGCAGTAGTAGCTTTTTTTGTCATTCATGTTTGGTTGCATGCATGTGGGAGTCACCGTGATCGTGCAGGGGTGGTTATGTCATTGTTTTCCCCTCACGCCAGGTAAGTCTGTGTGCTCGTGCTCGTCTGTTTGGGGGCCGAGATGTTGGAATGGCTTTGCTTCAGGCGGTGTGTGAAAAAAAAAAAAAGGAATTTTGAGATCATCAGCATTTTGATACACCGATGTGATTGCCGAAGAGTCGTCTTGCTAATGCTACTTGAGCTTTTCTTCACAGTCGACTGGTTCTGTCTCTTCAGCCGAGCGACTGGAATAGTGTTCGGGGAGCCATGTGAACGCTCGGCGTTCTGGGTAAACGCCGCCAGACTCGGTGCCGCTGCCTGCTGCACATGGTGGAACTCGCAGACCTGCCAGAGGGGGGAGGGGGGAGGCTTTCAATCCGCACACTCATTGATCAAAATTCGGCTCCACCATTGCTCGCTCTTTCTTCCCCCCCCCCCCCCCCCCCCTCGAGCCCTTTGATGGCTTTGCCACCGTTGATCAGGTCGTCATTAGAGAGGACATTAAAAAACAAGATGGCAGAGTGATGCGTTTCAAAGCAGCCAGGCTGTCGCCGGTTTTCCACCACTGCTTTGACCGGGAAGAGTCCCTGACAGATCAAGGAAGTCCCCCCCCCCCTCTTCCCCATCCACCATGTGTTTTGTATTATTTTGGGGGAAGGGGGAGGGATTATGATCTTCTGTCAGTCACTTTTTCCGGATTCCAGCCAGAAAACGCACCAGCGACATTGAGAGCGGGCGACCGTGTGGCTCAATGCTGCTGCGTCACATGGCTCCACTGACGACATCAGCTAAATACCAAACATCCGCTGTGTCGCTTCCTGTTTCTGATCCATTTCCATTTTTGACTGTTTTTTTATTTTTCATAATGATGCAAATATATTAAAAGGATCAAAACACATCCTGATGCAAATCTCTGTCTCTCTCTCTCTCTGTCTCTCTCTCTGTGTCTCTCTCTCTCTGTCTCTCTCTCTGTCTCTCTCTCTGTCTCTTCACTGTGATAATACATCACCACAGCAGCTTTCAAAAGGAACCGTGAAATCAAAATGCACAGCTATTTCGGACCACTTTTCATTGGCATTATGTGCGAGTCGATCATGATTTTCCACAACAGCTTAATGCACTTGAATCCTTTTGAGATTTGAATTGGCTGACGTGCACAGACCACGTGCGCACGTGAAATAGTCCAATTATTCGTTTGGTTATCAATGCGCTGGCTGCTGCAGATATTTTGTGACTATTTCCAATGTTGGTGTTTCAGATTGGACCATTTTTGTACCAAAGAGAGAATATAATGACTATTGTACATCCATGTTATTATAGGAAAAAGACACGGAGCAGTCGCATGTATGCTGTAATACTGAGGTATTACAGTACAGTGCTGGAAGGCTTAATTCAATTATTAATTGATCTAACTTCTGTTACGATTTGTTTTAAAGACAATTCAAGACAATTCAAAGACAATTTAAGGCATATTTAGAAACAAGGTTTCTAAATATGCTGGATTAAAACTTTTAGGCAGGGGCAATATTAACATTTTATTATTAATAATAGAGCTAAAACTAAAACGAGAACAAACTAAATCATTTTATAAATAAATAATATTAGATTTGATATTTTATCACATCATATTGTTGTTTGTTCAGTGAAGACAGCACATTGTTAAGGGGAGAGATTTGTGCTCAGTGTGTGTTTGGGTCCTGGAACGTAAAGCGTTTAGAGCATTGATGCACTTTTCCACCCTTGTCCCTCTCTTACTGCTACTCCCCCTCCCCCTCTCCCCCCCCCCCTCCCCCCTTCTCCCTTTTCCTCCCCCTCCCAAATTGGAAAGCATACTCACCCCCTCTCACCAAATATGTTTTATCGTTTTCAAGAAGCGCAGTTAACCTGGCCGTGTTAAAACTCAATGAGCAAGGCCTGTTGGACAAATTGAAAAACAAGTGGTGGTACGACAAAGGAGAGTGTGGCAGCGGAGGCGGTGGCGAGAAGGTTAGCCGCTATGTCGCTGTGCCCATGTGACCGTGATGTGGGTAAAAAGAGAAATGTGTTGTGTTGGTAACGGGCACATCTGCCGGGTCGACCTCGGGCAGAACGGCCACCAGGAAGCTTTTTAACCGCCAGAGGAGATGCCGGCACTGTCCGAGCAAAAACAGTAGCGATAGACTGGAAAAGCTACTGATTGAAATAAGAACGTCGCATTCTAACAGCATCGTGTCGGCTGTGTCGTTCGTGGGGCCACCACTTCCTGAGCCAACAGTTTGGGGCTGACGGTACTGTAGAAAGGTCCCGGCAGTATGTGCCCGTTCCAGAAAAGCGATGCAGCCGGGGCCCCGCATATATGTCTGTTAGCTCCGCCCCCCCCCACCCCCCCCTTAAGGCCTCCCAATGAACACGACCCAGCAAACGACTAATATCCACCAATGAGCAAAGAGACATGTAGCGCAGGTGGGGCCCCTTCCCGGCTTCGTCACTTTGGGAGGAGTACTGAGCTGCTCTTGTTGGCCTTCTTCTGATTGAATAACATAAAATAACATGTCCTATGATGTTATTTATGTTATTTCCCCCCCCCAACAAACCCCTCCCCCGTGATACGAAGAACGCCTGTAAACCTTGCCGTATTGAAACTGAGTGAAGCAGGAGTCTTAGACAAACTGAAAAACAAATGGTGGTACGATAAGGGGGAGTGTGGACCCAAGGACTCGGGCAGTAAGGTCAGCCTCCCCTCCTCTCTGTGTCTCTATGTACACCTTAATGACAGCAGGCTGGCTGACGCACACACACACACACACACACACACACACACGTATGATACTCTGAGACAGAGCGAGTGGCAGAAGACGTGCAGGTGGAGAACTCTGAGCGTAGCCCTGAGGGATGCAGCATGACAGACACGAGGCATGGTGCAGCGCTAACAGCAGCTACGCTACGCGTTGCAACCGCAGACGGGGGGGGGGGGGGGGTCACGCTCACATGCATGGGCCGTCGCCTCAGACGAACCCAGTGGCATGAGATGCCAGCATTGCAACACGTGCACACATGCGTGAGGCAGGTCTGTTTGTGCACTGCGGCATGGAGAGAGCTGGCACATTTTAAAATGGAACAGCATGTCATCAGTCATGTTCTCATAATCAGAGCCGTAGGTGCAGGATACACACACACACACACACACACACGTACGCATTCACCTGCAAATGAGAATAAGCATGACAGGCAGTCTCTTTGTGCCATGGTAATAACGTTGGATGCCCCTTAAGGACGTAAGTGATTTATCGCAGGGAGGAGCGAGGAGTCAGAGCTCAGAGAGATCAGCGGCATGAATTTGAATAAAAGCGTTTAAAAGGTGAACGTCAGAGCCGACGAGCGAGACAGGCCGCGGAAATACGAAGGGGAAATGAAAAGGCTACAGTTCATCCAACTTGCAAAAAAGGGATTCTCTCATTTAGCTCTAATTATGTGGGGTCCATCAGTAGCAGCGTTTCTAAAGGACCCGGATCACAGTGCGTTCCGTTTTCATTAAGTAAATGCACACATAGTTTCTTGAGAGAAAAGTTGCTGATGAATTTTCAGAGCTGTGAGGCCAAAAAAATAAATCCCAAACTGTCCTCAGGTTCAGCAGCTCTGGGGATAAATTAAAAAAAAAAAACCTCTTTTTTTTGCACTTTGGTTGAACGGATATCGACAGGTTATTTTAGATAGGATGAGAGCATGATAACATAAAGCTGTAGAGCAGCTGATTGAGAAAAGAAGAGTAGTGATATATGTTGTGTGTTAGTGAATGTGTGTGCTTGTGTGTGGATGTGTAATTTTTCCACATTGTCTTTTATATATAAATGTAGAGTGTTTACACTTTTTGCTGTTTCTACTAAAGCGTGCCCTGACTTTTGTGTTTGTCCCCCTCCTCCTCCCCCTCCCCACCTGCCACCGGCTATAGGACAAGTCATCCCAGGCCCTAAGTCTGAGCAACGTGGCGGGGGTCTTCTACATCCTCGTTGGGGGCCTGGGCCTGGCCATGCTGGTGGCTCTCATCGAGTTCTGCTACAAGTCGCGCAACGAGGCCAAGAGAATGAAGGTGGAGGCCCAGTCCCAATCCCAACCCCCCCATTACCACCATCCTCACGACCACTGCCCCCCCTGCCAGACAGGCGGCCCCGAGGCTAGCCAGAGCCCGAGGCTCAGCGCCGGCGTCCACGACTTAGCCCAGCTTAGCGATGTTTTCGATGGCAGTGGGAGCACTGCGGAAGCTGATAAGATGTAGTTGGGCTTTCCATAGAAGTTCTGCCTAAGCCCCGCCCCCTTCGCCCCCCCCCCCCCCCTCCCCCCACCCCCACTCCCAGCCCTCACTAGCTCCCTCCACAGAGACTGTAAGTGAAACCTTTGACATCCCTCGCGCTAGCTTTGCCATGTCAAGTGACTGTCGTGACCAGTGGCAAAAAAAAACAAAACGCTTCACACTCTCTGTCTTCGCCGCTCGCCATGTGGTCATGTGACGTCCTGGTCTGCGTCGCAGCTTTTCCCTCAATGTGACGCGAAGCGATGAGTCATCCTCGGACGCGGCGTGTGGCTGCAGACTGTTGGTCCCTCATTTATCAAGCGAAAACACACCGCGTGACCCTGAATCTAAAAACGCATCACTCATCCTGAACTCGTTGGGAGGATGATAATTAGACGCGGTATTTGTCAAGACCCAGTGGTGATGAGAATATACAATACATCCCACGATTGATCAGCCTTACAATTAAAACTCTGCTATTTGATTAGAACCTGTAATGCCAGAATTAAAATGCCCCAAAAGGTGAGTCCTTAAATTGGCAAAGGAGAGAAAGTAGCAGCCTTAAAATAATTCAAATTGACTACATTTATTATGAGTTGACACGGCGCTGTTAAATATCCATTGGAGAGCAGCTTTTCCACTGTAGCGTATCAACTTGTAGGAAAGGCGTGATGAATGAGGACCGATGTCTTACTACACACGTCCACACTTGTGAGGACATTTCACCGAACCGCAGAACCTCGAGTACCGAGTTTTACACACGGAAAAGACACACACACACACACACACACTAAATGTTGTAGAGCTGCTCAGCTTACTGTTCATTCATTTCCCCCGCGGGTCCTTGACCACCAGACTCCAGGAAAGTCTTTCACATCCGGTGTCTATCTGTCCAACGTGGTGATGTGTCCCCCCCCCCATCAGCACTTCAGCTTTGACATCAGCTTGAGTGTTGCTGAGTCAGCTTCCCTGTCCCACCGCCTGCAACTATCACTGCGTGTGTCGTAGCGATGTCGCTGCTGGATTTACGTGTAGTTCTGTACTGAATGGCTGTAAAACTGTCTCTTATTACATGTTAATTATAACTGCATATTGGAGTTTTAGTTCTACTACTACTAAGTTTTTGGTTTTGGAGTTAAACTTGCGTAGCTCACCTGTGGGCTGCAGGGAGGATGTATTTTTGTAAGCCTACTAGTTGGCAACTGGTTCCCTCGACAAATAAGCCAAATTATTCTTTAAAATATGCTCAGCGGCAAACAGGTGTTTAGTATACTTGCATGTTTGATACGCAGCTGAGCACACAGGATACCCTGCGCGAACAAAATGAATGTGAACACAAAGCTCGATTTCATGATCATATCTGGGAGCAACACATCCTGAAACTCCAATCTGCAAACATCCACGTTTGTCTCCTCCGACACATCGTGTCTCTCTTTCCCTCCTCAGCTGACGTTCACGGAGGCCATGAGGAACAAGGCGCGCCTGTCCATCACGGGCAGCGTCGGGGAGAACGGACGGGTGCTGACGCCGGATTGTCCCAAGGCCGTCCACACGGGGCCCCCCCTCCGCCAGGGCTCCGGCCTGGCCCTGGTCTCCTCCGAGCTGCCGTGAAAACCAAAAACCTCTCAAGTGCCTTATTCCGATAGCAAGAACGAAGAAACAGTAATCGCACCGACGCCCACGAAACCACCTGAGGGAGCAGGATTTACACAGCCGCCGAAGGGGAAGGGAGAGGGGGAGGGGGGCGGGGGGGCGAGACAACAGATCCCCCCCACCCGTCAGAGGTCACGTGACCTGTGGTGAATTAAGATTCCTCCCCGAAGTCGGTGGAAACCCGAGGCAGTAAAATCTTTTCTTCATGTTTGAATCAAATGGTCACGGGAGTCCACCGGAGACATTCAACCTTTACACCCCCCCCCTCCCCCGCCCCCCCCCCCCCCCCCCCCCCACCCCCCATCGATGTGAAGAGGAGCAGAGAAGAAAGAAAATGAATAAATATCATGTTATATGATAAAGATGAAGACCAGAAAACTGTAAACTTGAAATTCAAACTGCGTTTTTTTGGATTGCTGTGAATTGGCAAAAAAAAAAAAAAAAAGAAAGAAAAGAAAAAGACTGAAACACGAAGTGTTTTTGAGCTGTTTGCTACACGGACGTTAGCAGCAATCTCACTAAATATCAGCAAGTGACTCTGGGAGGGTTGTGGGAAACGATTTGTATTTATAATTACAAAAATGAAATCTACTGATATTGAATATATGAGCAAACATAGGAAACTGTGAAGATTAGTAAATATGTATATTCCACGAAAAACAAGATTAAGTTAGCTGTACATAGCGGGCGACTGTGTACCATGCTTGCTTTTTAAACAGATGTACATAGCAGATACTGTAGTCTTTTTTTTTTTTTTTTGTAAATCATCTTTAATGATCTTATCTTATTCATCGCAATAATGACGATGCCACTTAAAAGAGGAGAGCCGTGTTAAAATCTGTTACGTGTTGAATACTGAACTTAATGAACTACTGAACTATATTCAACAATGAATGTTAGGTAGCTCCATCCCCCCAAATCCGTAGACCGCACCCCTCACTGTGCAGACGTGGACCCGGAGGGCCGCGAGCAGAGCAGAGCTTCACAAATCAAGTGTTTCGCAGGCAGAATAGGAATATTTTTTTCATTCTCTTTGATCTATTTTTTGTACCGAGAAATATTAAAAAAAAATATATAGGAAAAAATAATATGCCATTTCTCTGTCATCATCACGTGTTACCTGACGTGTCGGAAGGGGAGGGAGGGTGGGAGGAGACACCGGCGTCCCCGTTTCCTTATTTGGACAACCTGCAATAGGATCACGTCTTCAGCGACACCAGCCGTTGGTTCTAAACGGTTCTCATGCGTTTCCCGCGCACGTGGGAAGTTTGCAGCGAAGAAACCAACTTGCGATTTCAGGGTTTTTTTTGTTTTTTTTGTCCTGACATGATCCGTCTCTAGAGCTGAACTGTAATACGGCGTCTCATTTCGGTTCGACTGTACATCTTTATTTTGACCTTTTTTTAAGTAAAAAAACAATAATTCAAATTGAAAATGTGCAGTGTTATTTTATGGAGTGAATGTGTTCACTGAGAACAGCACGTCCAAGGTGTCCTTGCAGATCTGTTCCAACGTTTCGACCAATGTGAACATTACGGCCCTTTTGGGGGGGGAAGGTTTGAGATTTGAAAAAGCAACCACGGCATCGCTCACTAAAACTTTTGGTATTTCACGTAATCAACCATATCTTTCCCAACATTCCATACTTCGAGGTTCAGGGTATTTAGTTTAGCGTAAAATTAGATTGTATCCTTCATTGAAACTATAGTTTTATCCAAACACCTTTTAACCGGAGTAAAATGTCATGCATTTACGATGTAAATAGCTACATTACATCATGTTATGGATAAAAGCTTTTATAGATAGCGGTCCGATGATATTCTATAATAGCTAGTACAACACGATGGTACTTCAATGAATTCCACCTCCAGTTGGCTGTATCCTGGTGCTGCGGCTCAACACTGCCCTCTGGTGAATGAATCTAAACGATGCAGCGACAGCAAGGAAATCTCACACAACTGAATTTAACATTTTTTAATTTTTCAAAGTTTAATGTTTAGTTCCATGCTGCGTTTCAGTAAGAATACAGATGGTACTTGTGGCTCCGTCGAGAATATCTAGTAGTACAAATCAGATTCACGTTACACATACCGAAGAGAGGAAAGGAGTAGGAAAGAGACGAGAAGAGTTAAGAGGAAACCTGAAGTAGGACAGTAAAGAGAGCGGGTCTTTATTTCCCAAACCTTTTTTTTTTTTTAATATGGTGCCAATGCAAAACTGCATTATTTTTACAATCAATAGTATTGAGCATTCCCCTCACACGCACACACGTTTTGTCTGCTAAAAAGCCATTCCCTAACTACCTGCTACAGCCTCGCAGCACATTGCAGAGAATGGACAAGAATAGAGGTCAGAGCGATGCTTGAAGGGAGACATTCTGCTATTGGCCGTGAGAAAAAAAAAAAAAAAAACTAATTGATGTGTCAAAGGTTTTGGTAAGCACAAAGTAAAGAGGGCCCTTGGGTCTTCCAAAAGCTCACACAGCCCTTTTTAAATCTTTCATCACTACTTTATTTCCCAAATTTGCAAAACGACATGTTTCAAAACTGACCGACTGGATGGACAATATATTGTTTAGAAACACACAAATACAGGAAAAAGTTGAACAGCTAAGTATCTTCTTTAAATAAACTCTTGCATATGTGTGTTGGAAACACAGGCAAGCGTACTTGGCAACAGATAATACAGCAAAGCAAAAAAAAAAAAAAAAAAAGTAAAGAAACCGTAAAAGACGTGAACCTTAAAGGGTACAGGCTTGCAAAACGAGTCATCAAAAATAAGGTAGAACTCCTGGGACGTGGAAATGGAGACCTGAGCAGGCCCTTTGTTGGGGGACGGGGGGACGGGACATGACATGCATATGAGGAGAAAGGGTGAGACGGACGGGTAGAAATGGAGGGAAAGGTTTGGGCTGCAGTATAAACCCAATGGTAAACTGTGGCAGAGGACAGAAGCTAGTGCTGAGAGGAGAGGAGGAGGAGGAGGAGGAGGAGTTCAGTCTCCCTGGGTCTCTTCCTCCGCATCTTGCGGTGGTTCTTTGTTCTGTTCTTCACCTGAGACAATGAAAGGAACATAACGTTATGTCTGCACACTATTATTATTTTTCTCATCAGCAACAACTTAACAGGGACAATGCATCACAAGGTAAAGTCTGTGGTTTCAAAGCGGTATTTCACATGCAAGTGGTTTAAATAACGATTACAGTTGGAGGTTTGAAGTCAACGTATTGCATTTTAAAATGTTAATTAACACTGTATAAAAAAATGGCAATTCTTAGTTTGGTCTCTTCAGTCTAAAATCAACGATATTCACATTGTCAAATGAGATTAAGAAAGGCTCAATGAGATGGAACCATAAAATGTTACGCATTTTAAATTTAGAACTCTGACTGAACAGATTGTAATGCGAATTTTAAAACACGACTTGCATTTACTAAGTATTCACAACAAAAATGGTGTTGACCGACCTGGCTACCATTTCAAACACTAAGCAGATCATATAGTCCTTTCCTAAAGACGCAGCGACTCAAAGGACAAATGGAGTGAGCGGGTTCAAAGTGCCTTTCTGAATCGTCTCTGGGCGGTTGACACCCTTGAAGACAGACACTGCGTCAAAGGATTGGCATCGGGCCGTGCTTGGAAAGGTTACCACGGAGACTGCACGGCCATCCGTGTGATGAAGAATTAAGAGGCACAAATAACAAAAGGCCCGGAGAATCCGTCGTGATTAAAACAGAACCCGCTGCGGCGCTCATCGGCGCCGCAGCCAACTGGGACGAGAGATCAGAGCCATCGGTGCCTTTTTGCCTTCATTGTTCAATAAACCAAAAGAAAAATCAACCCTGAATGTGATTTCACAGGGTTAAAAAGAGGTCGTTTTCATTTCATCTCCACTGTAACTGATGTTTTTGCCAGCGTCCCCCAGTTCCATGTCCCTCATAGTCCCACAGGGACATTTAATAGACAGCGCAAAATGTGGACTGTTATTAGATTGATGTGATCACCAATCAGAGGCATTTAACTGCCACAAAGCAGGTTTCTTTCAACCAAACGGTATGTTGATGTTGGGACAGTTTTCATTGACGGGGATTGTAAACTGCAGTATCATTCCATTATTTCGGTTTAACACAAAGATCACCGGATGATACCAGCACCGTCTTGTTTATTGATAACGTATCACCCGTTTCATTGGTATATTTTAATGCATCAGCTCAGAGAAAAAGAGCCGCAGTAATTTAGACTGCCAAAGATCGGCGTTAGCTTCTGATTAACTTTTACATTTAGTTCCTGTGATTACTGGAAGCGTGTGTGAGGGACATGTGTGTTTAGGAGGAATATTAACAGTCTGCAAATAACTGTTCAATTAAAAAAAAATAGACAAACAAAAACCTCCATAAGATTGAGGAGCCAGAAAGTGACAATACAACCGGGTAGTATTATTTAGATAAAAACAAGCAAGCATGATTTCAACTTCTAATGAATCAAATAAACACAGCACTCCACGTGCAGGAATGGGTGGAAAACAGGTGGAAGAGAAAGCATTTCAAACAGTAGCAGCTCTGTGATCAAACAGGAGAGGACGTGACGTCCTGCTAACGAGGCCGGAGGTTAGTGCGCCACGTCAGGCCGGTGGAACAGGAAGTGAACGAGCCAGCGGCAGGAGGAATGACTTACAAAAAGAGACTTCTACAACGGAAGGAGGAATGGCAGTCCTTAAGAATCTACAGAAGAACGATGGAGAGATGAGAAGTTAAAGCAGTGAGTTAGTGAGTACTGAGGAGGAAGAGGATGAGAGGCCAGAGGGCTCCTGGAGGAGCTTAGAGGCTACGAGCGTCTGACCGACTGGACCCGGAGCCGCGCGTTGACAGCAGCGTCTCTCACCGTCTCCCTGCACGTCTGAGGTCCATAGCGTCAAGTTGTCCCGTAGCAGCTGCATGATAAGTGTCGAGTCCTTGTAGCTCTCCTCGCTCAGCGTATCCAGTTCGGCGATGGCATTGTCGAACGCTTCCTTCGCCAACCTGTCGGCAGAAGACGGAACAGTTACACACACGTACACACTTGGGACATATTAGTTAAACAGACGACACTCACTTGCAGGCGCGGTCCGGCGAGTTGAGGATTTCGTAATAGAAAACAGAAAAGTTAAGGGCCAGTCCGAGGCGGATGGGGTGCGTTGGAGGGAGTTCGATCATGGCGATGTCGCTAGCAGCTTTGTAGGCAACCAGACTGTTCTCTGCCGCCTCCTTCCGGTCGTTGCCCGTGGCGAACTCCGCCAGGTACCGGTGGTAATCTCCCTTCCTGGGCACAGGGGAACGGCCAAGACGGGCCGACGCATCAGCAAACCAGCCGGGCTGAACTTACTGTACACCACGGCGCATCAACACGCCGAGAATGATCAAGGCTCGGTTTGCAATTTTTTACAATACTCAAACGTAAGGATTTGAAAGAACAGCAATAAACGCTGCACGGGTGGGGGGGGGGGGGGGGGGTTAGGGGTCATTCAAAGCACGGACGAGCCATTGGAAGAGCTGCACATTGTGCCAAGGCAACTTTAAGCTTCAGCCTTGAGAGAAGTACCTAGTCAATTAGAAAAGTTATTGTGGCTAGAAGAAGGGCTGTTAAAACGCTAATGGGAGAGTACAGCAGAGTGAGTGACTCAACCGCCTTCCAACAGGAAGTAGCTAAATACACATATTGGTTGGATACGTACATCTTGTAGTAGAAAACCTTTGATTCTCCTGTGACTGCAGCCAAGATGAGGTGCTTGTCCAGCACGTCCAGGATGTCGTTGCAGATCGATTTTAGCTCTTTCTCGACCTGCGGAACAAAAAACACTGAGGTCAACAGCTTCCCTCTGACTCATCACTGGAAACCCACAGCTGGGTTATTTTAACGTTGTCGATCACTACCTAAATATACCGTACATTTATATTGTAACTACAGTATGCTCAAAATACTTTGCCACACAAACTATAGTTACAAGTGATGCAGAGATGAGATGCAGAAGGCAGCAGCAGTGTCACACATCTTATGAAACGTGCGATTAGTGTCCCTTTATGGAAGCAGGCGCTTGTAACTAATGTAGGCAGAGTCAGAGGCGTTTCCTCTATGGATTAGTGGGAGCTCATGTGTGAGTGAAACGGGGCCAACGGGGACCTCTTTGCTTCCAGTTTCATCAAAGCAGACAAACAGCCCGCTGGTTGCAGTAGAAGAGACTGGAAGAGCTCGCTTAGAGACCTCAGGGCGGATCGCAGCGATGGGATTTGGTTTCATCCACTTAAAACGTGCAGGTCTTAGCAACGCGACAATTGGAGAGGATATAAATTAGAGCACGGTTTTAAAGAAATTAAACCCAAACCACGCAACTAAAACGTTGAATAAGATGCATCGGCATGTTGCTGTTGAGGAAGCGAGTCATTAGCAGCGTCTGACCGTTTTCCTATATTCCCGGATCATCTTTAATTTGTCTTCTCCGCCTTTGTTCTCTTCCTTCTGTTCCAGGCTGCTGATTATCCTCCAGGACGCTCTCCTGGCGCCGATCACGTTCTTGTAGGCTACAGACAGCAGGTTCCTCTCCTCCACCGTCAGCTCCACGTCCATGCTGGCCACGTTCTTCATCGACTCCACCATTTCTGGAAGACACAGGGAAACATGCGGCGTCAAGGCTCCTCGAAGCGTTCGAAGGCGCCGGGCTTTTGGACCGGAGCACGTTTGAGTGCGTCTCGGTGTGACGTCGGAGTGACAAGTCACTGCTCCGTTCTAACTTTTTGCCGCTCAGAGCTCGGGGCGGCCACACAGCAACGACATTTCTAGCCACCTGAGGTCCAGCAGCGCAGCAGGAGAAGCCCATTGCCGATGCGTTTTCATGAGATGGTGCATTACAACACATTTCTAGCTGTGGATGCGGATATCTCTGTTGCATTCATTCCAAACCCCACTACCGCCAGCAGACGCATCTACACGGCTCAATGTCCTGTGAATATGAAAAGATACTGCTGTCATTTGGGGGACTATTTAAAACAGTCTCCTCTATTGTAATCAGGGGCCTTCTCGGGTACGGAAAGTGATGCACATCCAGTCTCCATTAACAACAACTTTCTCCCTCACCGCAGAGCCGAGGAAAGTTGCTGTCATCCACGTGTTTTATTAATGGGCTTCCTGGAATGCGGCCCAAGTACAGCCGCTTCTAATGCAGAGATTCACCACCCACACCAGTGACGGGAGAGAGGGAGCCAGTGGAACGACGGAGCAGTAGGACGAGCGCATGAGACGCCTCTCATGCATTTTCACAGACCACACCTTCAAGGTGATTCAGGAGGACGTGTGCATGATACACAATCTGCAGTAAACATTTTAACTCTTCTTTGGAGGAGCCACTAATAAGCACAACAAGCCGTTTCCCCGGGGGAACAGCGACAGACAGGGCATGGGGCCCCCGTAACCAAATCACAAAAGAGCAGTTCAAGCGGCACCGGGAGGAACACAAATATCCAAATTAACTGCTGAAACTGTTTCGGATTTCCATGTAATTTCTGGATGAACCTGTAGTTTTATTTAAAAACGATATATGGTGGTATCATATTGGATTTAAAAAAAGTGTTTAATGCAGAAGTGGCATAATGTATCCTAAGAATGGGATGAGATTACTATCTTCCCTATAGGAGGTAGAACTATCAAACTCAAGCTGCAGACAAATTTGCCTCCCGGGCTCAAGGAGGGGTAGAAAAGGGGAGGGGGGGGGTGCAGGGGGGGCAGCAGTGTGCTGGTCACTCGGCTCTGCAGACCAGGTGTCATCTGTTGAAGCCAATAGCAGGGTGCTGCGCAGCATACTGGCGAAACCCGATCCCCGGCCGGTTCAAGCCAGGAGGAGCACTATGCCGCTTTGATCATTTTACCCTCCGGCCCTGCGCGCTCTCCAACAAACTCAATGACCTCTCTGTGCTTAAAAAAAAAAAAACTGATCAGTCACTGCTTCTCCTCAAACGGGACTTTTTTAACCCTTCTTTAGACACTTGTGTACCAGGAATTGAAATGTGTAAGTAAGTAACTACTGAGAAGTGACGTTTGCCTGGGCTGTCGGTGTACCTCAATGGTGCACAGTGAAGAACTGATTCCATCATGGACGGCCCTGTAGCTACTGATAGTTACATAACGTTTAAGCTCCATCACTGTGGCTCCAATGGGCGCTCTGTTTGAGTGATATTAATTTCCTGTCGTTGGAATTACATATGCCTTCTACTGCTCCTACAACCCAAAAATGAGCTAAAAATAAGGTCAGCAGCTGTTTTTTTTATTTAACCCATAACACTTTTATGGGTAACTTTTTTTTTCTCATTTCAAAGCCACATTGCCGTCTAAAGTCAAAAATAGAATAAAGATTCACGTAGAAACCGAAAAAAATAGCTGTTGGACACTAAACAGCAGCTGAAGCACAGCTTGAATGCAGTGCCGTTCAGTGCGATTATGACATCAATGACTGGAATATCTGGCAACGTGCCACTGCGTCCACTACCTGGAGGGGTGAGAGCTGATCAAGAATTCTTCATCAGACAGCCAGCCACATGCACCAAAACCAGGGCCTACAGTCAACCACGACGCAGAGAGAAAGCATCGGCTGGCCACCAATCACATGCTGGATCCTGCAAAGATGCAGTGACATCGGGAATTTCAAATTCACTGCAGGTCCGTGAGAGTCTTCGATGTGCTTGTCTCTCTCTCCTTTCTCCTCTCTGTCAGACACAACAACAAAGTTGTAGCTCACACACATCACGCAGAGCACAGAGACAGCAGTTTGCAGCCGCAGTCCGCCAACTTGTTGTCCTAGCGACCGACATTCCATAGCAGCGAAGCCTCGCACCCCGACGATCAACTGCGCATCAAGGAGTTCGGCATTTCCACAACTGGCTTTGTGGTGAGACACACAGATCGCGGTTGGCGTCTTGCCGTGATCACACCTGCAGCGTGCCCAATTAGAGGTATTTCCACACTGTGTGGAGTACACTATGGGAATAAATCGATGAGCGGTCATTTTAAATAAAAGGATGATGAAGGCAGCAAGCAGCCAGGTGCACATCGACGCCTCAAATCACAAACCGGTTCCTTGCCCAGCAGGTTTCAACGGTTTATTAGGCACATAAAAGACATGGTAACAGAAAATTAAATGGAAACAAAAAAAGGGTATTTTTATAATATAAATATTTTAGAATAAAATATTGAAATATACATATGCAAACGTAAATCAAGAATGTGTTTTCATATGAAGACTATAATGTAACATGTCATGTCAATGAGGGGGGGTCCTGGGCTTTGATAATACAATGCAAATGGTTTTATTATAGTGCATGACAAAAGGATTCGGTGCCACAAAGAACAAAGCACACGCGTGGAGGAAAGGGGTGTTGGAGCATCAGTCTATCCAGCCGAGGCAGCAGTTTTAGCCACTCGGATCAGAAGCTAAAACATGCACTCATTTGCTGCCGTCACTGAAGTCTTTCGAGAGTTCTGTCAAGTGCGAGAAATGGATCCGACTAAACCATCCCGATGGAGTCACCACGCCGAGGATCTGAGAATAGCAAATAAACTGTACTGTTCAATTTTACCACCGAGCGGCTCAGCCAACGTTGCGATGGCGGCAGTGGAGAAAGTTGCCTCACGGGGAAAACTGTAGCAAGATGAGCCACACCAGCAGGCAGCAGCACGACAATACGGACCTCACGAAAGTACAGCGGCAGACACACAAACACAAAGAACTTCACATGTCAATGGTTTCTTGCTCGAATTTGTCCAATTCTTAAGCCTTGGGAAATATAATTCGGGTCTTAAACGAGTTTTTGGAAGACGGAAAAGAAGTAACATCGCTGTTAAATTCGGCCTACGCGAATATTAAACAACGTTTGGCTGTGAGCGGTTTGTCCGACTGAAGCTGGATTGTCTTACACTGTGTGTGGGCGGTGCGTTAGCATTAATGCTCACGGCGGTGAGGGTAACGTTTCGGGGGAGATTTAAGCGCAGCTCGGTGGGTTTAGACATGTAAATATTGTTTATTGCAAAAGGCAACGACAGTCACAAACAGGGCGAAGGGACGTGGACGTTTGCTGTATTTCTGTGTGACGCGTGTCGGGGCTAAAGGATGGCTAGCCGGCTAGTTAGCGGTAGCTAGCTAGTGCTGGCTGACTGGCAATAAACCGACTTAGCTCACCGGCTAACGCGACCCAACATTAGTACCAAGGCGGCAGGCCAGCCCCCCCCCCCCATGAGAACTGACCGTTCCCGGTTAACCGGAGACAATTTAACCGTTCCCCGATTCATTCGGCTGGAGAAATCTCCGCCATTTTGTCCCTCACCCAACAAATCCATGTGTAGTGCCCTACCTGCTCCTCCGAGCCCCCACCCTCCACCCCCATTCCCTTGCGGAGGGGCAAAGAGGGGGCCAGGCGTCCTGCGCTGACCGTTACTCGTGCGGGGTCTTACCGTCGTATCTCTCCGCTTGCTCGGCGAGTTTCGCCTGGTACACCAAGTTCTCTCTGTCCGCCATGGTGCTCGGATCGTTTGGGGCTACTCGCAGCGTCCCAGTGGAGAGGCAGGATTATCGGCTGCTCGGTTGATTCCTGGTGGTGGATCAGCAACAGCACCGTTGCTCCGCTGAACTGAACACCCACCGGTAGCACACACTGGCGTAAAGATGGCGACGCTCCTCCATCCGGGAAACCCACGCAGCGGTCCCATTTACGCCCACTGCAGCCCGATGCCAGGTCCCGAAATACACCGCTGTCCGAGATTGCTTTAACAAACCCTATTCAAACGAGGAAAAACCCAGTGTTAAGTTACTTTACAATACATCTAAAATATATCTACCATATTGTGTTCATTAAAGTATGTCCACTCTTCCATTCGGCATAGATATAGTTAAAAAATAAACATTTATTTCACCATTTTAACTCATTTTAATTGCCTCATAGCCACGCCGCCATATGACTGTAAAGTACAGTGATCATATGGGATATTTATATTGTATATCTTCAAAAAAGTACTCATTGGTCTTAAACTGCAGAGTTGGAATTATTGTCAAATCAGATTTCCGTGCTACTAGTGAAATATTGCAGTGGCACATATTTAACTGTTATCAGTACATCAACCACTCAGTGTACTTAATTCAATAAATTAGCTGAACTTGGAATATGTCACATTAACAAAGATCGTTGGAATATTGGGACTTAAAACTGTTGTTTATTAATTAATATACAGGGCTCTATATAAGCCACAGCTAAAATTGATAAACATTAATTACGTGAATGCTAAATATTGCATTTAATGCAAAAACATATTTTCTTAAATTTGAGAAATGGAGGGAATTCTTCTACAATAGTCAAACGTTTCAGGATATCAGGGGTCAGATGGATAAAAACTCGGTCTGACCCGTATCATACAAGTGCAGAAATATAGCCCTTGGCAGTTTTAGAGATTTTGTTGTTAAATTAGCTACAACTGGACACTTTGCTCCATCAGGGTTTAAGATAAGAACATCAAAAAGGCCCTTTTGCTCTATTATATTTCAGCCCAGTTAAATGTGGCCCCTATTTAACAATATATGCAGAAATCTTTATCTCTCTCCACCAAATCGATCCTTTCTTCCTTACAAACAGAATATAAAGTGAGCCCATGCATGCTTGTACCAACCAGTTTCGACTAATAACGTGACATTCATCCATCTGCAACTATTGGCAAAGAGGGAGGTGTGAGTGGAGCAACAGCTCTGCGCTCACTTATAAGCTTACCCACATTTCCAAATCCCTCTCGTGACTGTACACCACTCAAATATTCCGGTTTACTGGGTACGGAAGATAACGACGCTCTCACTCCTGACTTTCATGGGGAATGTAAGATGTGGCATTTATTATGAACAATTTCAATTAAAATGGATTGCATTTATGCCATTAAATACAGTTGGTTGTAACAACACTTTGTGATCATCTCATTTTCAATTTGTGGTTCTCTCATTTTAAGACTTTGAATATTCCTTTATGATGTAAGCAACACAAGCATTGGTTGTGCAAAGGCATCATTCAGTCATTCGACGCGTGACCTGGAAACAAACAACGTGCCTCGTATTTCACCTCCAAATACTAGATATGGGGTAAAAAGAACACAACTCTGCAAATCCTCCCCAGTGACTGACATTTCCATCACACAAAAGGCATTCATGTCTCAAGGGAAAATGGTAAAATATACGGTTTACTGTAATAAATATTTACAAGACCAGTTAGGGTGATTTTTCTTCTTTCACTGGCAGCAGCATCACATCACAAACATTTGTTTGTCATCTGAAAATTCATTTTACTGAGGAAAGAGGACTTGGACCATTTCATGGTTTATTTTCATAATGACATGTTCAATAACAAAAAAAATAAGCTTGTGACTGCTGAGAAACAGTCGAAGTGTGAACCATGGCCCAAATAAAAGACAGTGTGATGAGTTTATTTCACAGGTTATACATAAAAATGCAAGAGGATTTTAGTGTTTTACGGTGGTTTTTATCTAAACATCCCCCAAACCCTGTTAAAGGATGAAAGACTCCCTCAACCAATCTCTGATCTTTAAAAATGCCATCAGTGGATCTCGCGTTCCTCCCCGGTAGGCCGTTTCAATGTTGGTGCTGAATAGTGTTTCAAAGGGAGGAATATCAAATGACTGTCTCGCTGGTAACGAAGAAAAACAAAATAAAATAAAAATTACAGTATTTAGCATGTACGTTGTGTAAATATATATTTATATAGAGTCAATGCTTTCATAATATTTTCCACTTTTGGTACAAAAAAAACAAACAAAAAAAGGACTTTGTGTGTAGCGCGGTACTTAATGTCTTCTCCACAAGACTGCGTCTCCAGGAAAAGTCTTTGCTCGATTCACAGTCTGGCCCGACAGAAACTCACGAGTCATGATTCTGAGAGAGGAGCCGAGCGTTTCGTCTCCGATGTGCAATCGATCGTTCCCTGCTGTGTGAATCCAATGCAGCGGCTAACACAGGAGGAGAGGATCGACTATGACGTGTGTGTGTATGTGTGTGTGTGCACGTGCGTTGACTTGAATAGGTGGTGTGTAAACTACGGTTCGACTGATACTGGTTACTGCCGCCGAATGCTGCCCATTCAGGGATAGCAGCTGCTTTCAATTCAAGACATAGCTCCACCACACCAACTTGGATAAGCACTAACACCGTCAACAAGAAGCGAGGTGGACTGACGGGGAACTCATTGATTGGCCAGTTCTGGTGTCTGCATCATCAGCGCTTCATGGACCAACGAGGAGAAATCGATACCCAACTGCAAGTCTGGATTATAGCCGTTATTGATTAAGACTGCAACGGGACTGAGCGTTTAAAATACATTTTGCTGTATCATTAAGAGGGGAAGAGTTTGTTTTGTTAAGTTTCATGGACTTTTTATCTTCATTGAATTGCTAAAATACATAGTGGGGACTTATATCCTAGGTGTCTAAAACTCTAAAAACGGTCTACCTACTACATGCGCCGAATAAAACGGCTCGGGAGTGGTCAGAAGCTTTTCTCTTCTCTCCACTCGGCTGTTGTAGAGCTACGCCAAGATGGAACCGGTAATCAACATTCTCATCTGGTCAAGACGACACATGACTGCATTTCTATAAATGTAGCACGAATAAATACTAAAACAATAAATGCTGCCATCTATCTCAATGCAAGCCACGTTGAATTGAGAGTTTCAGAGGAATATTTAAGCAGGGAGAAAAAAAAACCTCATCCAGGCAAACCAGCATCAGTCTGACCGTAGTGTAAACTCTTCAAAATGACAGCAGGCCCGTCTCGTGTTGCCGTGGTAACCCACGAGCTCATAGGTTCATATATTGTGTGCTTGTATAAATCCTTTTCTTTCAGAGCGTCGCATGAGGACCAAGAGAAGGCGATGTGCTGGAGGAGGGGAGGAGCCTCTCAGCTCTCGTCGTCCGGATTGTTTAGTTCCAGCAGTCGAACGTGGGTGAAGGGAAAGTGGCCTCGTTTGCCCTTGCACTCGCCCTCCCATTGGCCGTTCACGTTGATCTTGGTCACTTTTACCGTGTCTCCCACCTGGAAGATGACAAAAAAAATAAAAATAAATGATATGTATGCATGTGCGCGCACACACAATCGATTCATGCCGAGTCGAACGTCAATATGCGATCAGACGTCTGACCGCCCGCAGAATAAACCGCATTGACTTAAAATTGACTGACCCATCTTGATGTGTACAGCGGCAGAGCGGCAAACGCACACGTTGAAAAGGGACGATGCCACTCGTCCGATTACTCATTTCTGTGAAATGTTTCAAAAAGCCCGACAGCAGTCCTCGCATTTTAGTGGCTATATTTACACTGAATTTAAATGTGTTACATTTAAATCCTTCAGCCCGACATCGTGTCCAGGGGCAGACTGTTTGTGATAGAGGGTGTTATTCAATGACTGAGTGACACGTTGTTGGACGCTGTGTGTGGTCACCACACTAAATATAAATGGTGGTAAATGAGAATGTACTCCTTTACTCAACGGGTGTTGGTGGCACGTAGAAACCACAATAAACATGACCTATTTAAACAGCTTCAGTAGACTGCTTTATGAGCAGCAGGTTTATGAATCCGGTATCATTGAGTCCGCTCACAGAAACGCGCACACGCACGGCATCTGTCTCGGGAAATTTAAGCGCCGGCTGCGTTGAAAGTTGGCACCGTGTACGTATCAGAATGATCATTTGAATTCAACTTCTTAATCTCCCTCTGCGGGGCTTTTACTTCACAAAAGCATACCTTACTGTAAGACAGGTTGACGACTGACACAACCACCCTGGTGTGCTGTATCAGAGCGATCACCAGCACGGCCATGCGCTTGTTGACAGCGAGATGTTCAAAGTGTGCGTGTGAGTGATGTGGAGCCACTGAGTTGAGATCTCAGTCTCAGGGACCCACACAACATACCAAATTATATCAACTTCTCTTCATTAACCGCCACTATCGTTTGCGTTTCAACACTAATCCAACCAAACACGGTTCATCTGTTCCCCAGAGGACTAAGAACAAGACCAGTTGTCGGATGAATGTACCATGCACCACGCAGTGACCCAATGGGCCAAAGAGAGACGTGCGAATGAAGAGGCGCCATTGTAAAACGCATCTGCGTCTGTCTTTCTCTATAGTCCCGTCTCTGCAGCGGAGTGTACTCACATGCGCCGTCAACTGGCATTTGTGAAGACACTCTGTGTTCCATCACACGCATGAGTGAGCCATTAACTACCGGGACAATCTACACTGTCACCGCTGAGACGCACATGGAGGAAACAGATGCGGAGGCAGTCGAGAGTGAATAGAAGGAAAGCCTAGGATGTGCATGAATGGTGGGTGGGAGGCGTGGGGGGATTGCTACCTCCAGAGCAAGCGCCGTCTTGTCGTAGGCGTTGGGCACCCTCTTCTGAATGGCTCGCGCAAAGACAGGCCCGTTCTGTAGGTTAGGTAGCTGGGCGTTGACCACAGGCTGAGCGTACTGGCCGGGGTCCCCGGGGTTGGGCTGCGGGGACCCCGTTGCGTCTGTGCTGCCCGTCGGACCCCCGGGTCCGCCCCCAGCGAGAGGGGGACCCATGCCGGCAGCGGTGGGCGAAGAGGGACGGTACTTCTCCACGTAGGGCACCGGGATCATCCCGGCCCGGCCCTCCTGGTTAGCTGCGTTCCACCACTGATCCTCCGGCTTCTCCAACACTCGCAGGACGTCCCCCCTGCGGAAGGGGAGGTCCTCCTCGTCGTTACCGGGGAAGTCAAATAGCGCGCGTACAAACTCCGCCTCGTCTGCCGGCGGGGCGCCACCGCAGGAGGTGCTGATGAATCCTGTGTGCTTGGCCTTGTTTATGGGCTCTATGAGTGTGGTGGTGTCCAGGTAGTGGATCTTGTAAAACTCCAGCAGGGCCGGCAGCGCCTCAAACTCCTGATCCCCGATCCGAAACCGAGGGGGAGCCAAACCTGGCAGAGAAAAGGGGGGTGGCGGGGAATGGTTAGTTTAAGTGCAACAATTTACAACACGTACAGGCTTTAACTTTGGGTATACACAGCACATAACTGCATTCATTATACACGTCAAAATCAAACCCCATTGGGTAAACCGCTGTGTTTGGGCAGTTTATTGGATCACGGGTACGGCGAGGCTCTAAGATGAAGGGCCTTAGATCCCCTTTTACCATAAAGTAAAAGTTTTCCTCCAATTAAAATGGATACTGCCCAACATCATTAGCCCTGATAAAAGAATTGAGCAGCAGCCACGAAGAGGTACAATTAAAGCGGGAGACCTGCCAGTGCACCATGTACGTGCGCCACCAGGACGGCACACATTCCAGAAGCGCCGAGCCAACCAGTCTGCCTCCGGTTGTGACATACCGGCCCGCCCCGTTTCATTCGAGGACACAACGGGCTTATTAAAAGTGATCATATTTATTCTTTCCACCATGTTGTCCTGTTGTCCACTGTCGTCTGTTGTTTTGCACCAAGAGCTGACATATTTTGGCAAATAAAAGTTTTCTGATTCTGAACGTACCGCCTCTTTCCTCAGTCAGGAAAAAAAAAAATCAATTGATTGCTAGCTTGATAGCTAATCGGAAAAGTAATAAACTCCCAATTTAAACATTCCAACCGTTACTTCACTTTCCACGGGCCAGACACCACTGGTCACCGTGTCATCGTTGTGATGTAAAAAGCTGCTTCATATCGCCACGCAACTTTTGGTGTCAACGTCGCGAGGAGTCACCGAGAAAAAAGCGGCACACGTTGAATTCCAGGCGAAACGCTTCAGCGCTTCAGACCCGCAGGAGCTAGCAGGTCGGCTAACGCTACATGGACGTCGGGGGGCGGCATCGAGCAGCTTGTAAAAGTGCTCCTTTTTTTGTCCGCTAAGAGCGAATGTTGTACGAATACATGTATGCCGATTTTTAGCTTCACCCCCCCCCCCCCTCCAAAAAAAAACCACGCACGGGTGTGCGATAAAGGGCTCGCACATCTTCGAACGTGTCACGGTTGGAATTAAACCGGGGACTTGGCGAAGGGCGTCTGGCGTGGCTTGACGAGAGGCGGCGCGCAACGGGGCTAAAAGAAATGCTCCAAAAATCAAAGCTATTCACTATCGGATAGAAAATACACATCCTAACGCTTGCAGCACGGAGATGTGTGCATCCGGTTCGGGATTCAAACAGCCGGGCTGAGCGACGGACAATGCAACGTTACCTGAGCCAGATTGCCGGTTGTTACTGATGCTGTTGATTATATAATGGGAGACTTTGGAGTTCTCGGAGACGGACAGCACGTAGTCGCCGGGGCTGGTGATCGAGTCTCTCACCAGGAACACGCCGTGCCGCTGCCCCTGTAGGAGGGAAACCGCGTCCTGGCGGCTCAGCCTCCCCCAGTACCAGCTAGAGCGGTCTTCGGCATCAAAATTACCGGCCATGGTTGTGAAATCCCGTCCGAGGCTTGAGGCCTTTCCCCGTCGCCTCTCCCTATCCGCAACTCATACAAAAACTTTGGTTGACTAACGTTTCCCGTGAGAAACAAGAAAAAAAAACCCGCTACAACAAGCGTAGTTTTCTGAAACTTCCACGTCTAATTGTCGAGGCGTTTAAATACGACGGGATTTCTGATGGACCTGAAACTCGACCCGCTTACGCGTTAAAATGAGTAAAGAATGAATTCGAAACTAATGTGCAACAAGAAACTCCGGGACTGAAATGGCGGATCTCGGGAAAAGTTGACCTCATCTACCGGAAGGGATGCCTGGTCAATGGGAAGCGTTGCATTCACGTCCCTTAAAGAAAAACAGTTTACGCGACTCTACGTCTTTTTACATTACTGCCCTTAATGCCGGTGACACGGGTCATTGCCCACGTACTTTAGTCCCGTAGTTGACTAACTAAATATTAACTACATATTTAAAACAACTTACAGCTGCGTGGTTATTTAAAGAAAGCAAATTAATTTCTCTCTGTAAATGATGCAACTCATTTGAAGCCTTAAACGCACCACGATACAACTTTTCTGCAGATTTTTGTTGCAGCTAATTCGCGTTTAAGCAGCGCAAACGTGTATTTTTTGTGAGACTAGTCTAGTTTTTTGTTAAGCAAACACACACACTCAAAAATGCATTCAGTTGTGACGTCAAATTGAGTTGTAAGACTGTCGAACCAAGTTTTACAACCGATGTGACAGATATTACGACAGCTGAAATGATGTAAAAATAAAATACAATTATGCTTATTTATTACATTATACAAGCACAAATGCAGGGATGGGTAAATGACAGTCAATATTAATCAAATGTGTTAACTAAAATACATTTAAAAAATATTCTGTGGCAATCTGCACCACATGCATTGCACCAATAGATGGCAACATACATTGTAAAACAGTAAGGAGCTTCATTCAATTAACCTGTTATTTATGACACCGTTCGCAGAAATAACAAAAATTAAAATTAAACGGCCAAAAACCTCATATAAAAGAACAAAATAATTACTATCTTAGCTCAAATGCATTTTCATACGATTATAAGTTACTCAAAGTAGTCATATTATATGACCTTATGTCATTATAAAAGTACTATTGTTACAAAGCATCGTAATCAAGCATAATGAGCAGAATATCACACAGTATCTGTGTTGAATAATAGATATGAGCATCATAGAAAGAGCTACCAAAATTACCTGTAGTCTCTGTTAGTCTCATGCCAACTGCTGTCTCTAAAAATTATTAGAACATTTTCTTTATTTTGCGACTAATTAAAGACTCCAAATTAGTGTTACTGGAACATTTCTTTTATTCACAACTCTTTGGTTTGTTGATCATTTGCCAAAGAATGATTGGACAACAGCAGCTGTGATCTATCACAAGCTCCCTTCTTTAATTGCAGCATTGTTATTGATTTAAGAACTAAATCAAAACCATCATCAATCTTGTAAATCGCACAGGTCACAATGCTTCTTATAATCTACTATATTTTGAGGTTCAGTGTCAGGCAAAAGGCAAAGGGGGAACTGGTGAACGCACAAGTACAGTAAAAAACAGATTTGGCCAAATGATAAGTCTACGTTTGTGTGATTTGACAGTGGTCCTCTAATTGATTTGCTTGGTAGGAGGCCAATGTTGTGCTCATTCAAAGTGTTCACGACACAACGTGGTTACTAACATCTAGACGGGCTCATCCACTCTGATACAGAGTTACTCAAACGGCTTCAGGTGGTTGTAGAGGGACTGGACGTACGTAAACACACACATAGGGTCGGGCTTGTCCCCCATGACCATCATGTCCTCCACCTCGATCAGACGGAGACAGTCGGCCTGCTCCCTAAAAACGCAGAAGGATGGATGTGTGTGTCAAACACAAGGTCAACTCGAAGTTGCAAGCACTCTAATCACGTCCAAGCAGTGAACTGAACTGTGGCATCTTTTAAAGGTATTAAAAATATCCCCCGGGTACCTCTAACTTTAGCACGCCTCTCTTCCCTGTAATCAAAGCCTCAGTCAGTCAGTCTCGGCCGGCTTACTCTGCGGTGGTGAAGGCCAGCTGGAGGTTGTGTTTGCGGTTCGCCGGGTCCAGCGTGTTGTAGTCAAAGTCCAGAGGGAAGAAAGAGTGAACCAGAGCACAGAAAGCCATCCCGTCACTCCAGCTGGACGAGAAGTTCTGGATGTCTATGTTCTGAAAAGAAAGACAGGAACGTCTTCACATTAAATCCCACACCCTTATTTCTTGATTTCGTGCTTTTGGGTGTTTTCGCTTGAATTTACGTTCCTATTCTAGCTATGGCCTAGCCTGGGTTTTCCCAGGCTGCCTTGCGCGCGCGATTTATTTCGCGCTGCAGGGCAGCCTGGCGACCATGGAGCAAATTTTCCCCTGAGATAGGGCACCAATCACAGAGCGGGGAGGGTCCAAACTACGGCCCGCCGGCAAACTTTATGCGCGCACTGGCCGACCAGCAGTTTGGGGACCACTGATATATACCTTCTACTCTCATGTTTGCCTTGCACAAACGGCAATAGTCGCTGAACGACATCTGCTGTACACATAACTCTCTGACCGATCGCCTTCTTCCGGATAGAACTTATTTCGCTCTACATACGTCATCGGGTATAATTGAAACGATTGGCTATGAGCCAGGAACAGGCGCATTTGACAGACATTCGTAGCGCCCAATAAACGGCTCTGGGCATTCGTAAACCACGCCTCAAATATGAGGAAATGAGCATGTCGTTTCCAGACCCTGTCTCATTTGAGACCAGGGTATGACATTAACCAGGCTAGCTATGGCCAAGGTTTTTACGAAATCTGGGATGTTCAAAATTTCTTAATGTGTACGATGACAACCTTGCAACGAGGATCATGTGACAGAAAAGTGGATAGAAGCAGATGCTTTCAAAGTGAATCATTTCTTGTGACACGCTCACATGCACTAAAAGACAAGCGCAGCTGCGTCAACAAACACACATTTACGGAGCAAATGCATGTTCGCTGCTATAAGAAGGCTCTGATTGTTGTCCTCGGCACCTTCTGGGTAGGAGTCATACCTGATATCCGATGGTTTTTGAGCGGCACCACTCCAGCAGAATCTGTTTTATACCACTGGCACTGGAAACTCCAAAACTCTGAGAGCGCTTCAGTTTAGGTTTGGAATCCTTTGGTCTGTTCAACGGAAATGCAAATAAGACGACATGTGACCACCGATGGTTGTGAACTGGTATTCTAAATTCTCTTACTTGACGGGCTCGGAGTTCATCCTCTCAAAGAGGGCCCGCTTGGCCTGAGCCCCGTTGGAGCGTGGAAGCGTTTGGGATTTCATCACCTCCTGCTTGAACTCAAACGCCCCTCCCTTGTTCACCTTCCTTGGGAGGAACAGTGGAGAGCAGAGACAATCACATTTCAACTTAAACACATGTTACATTTACGAAGCGCCGCACACCTCTGACCAGTGCCGGCCCGAGCCTCTTGGGGGCCCTAAGCAGAATTTTATTTGGGGCCCCCCCTCCCACCACGCACAGTCACCTGTGCTAGAAGATTATTGGCACAAATGTCACGCTATACTGTTATAGCGAAAATTATAAACGAATACAGTGAGGTTATAATACAAAACAAGGGCTGCTTGCAGCATAAGCTGAACTAAGCGGCTGCTTGGGGCCCCAAGCAGCCGCTTAGTTCAGAGGCAGGGCCTTGGGCCGGCCCTGCCTGTGACAGCAGTCAACAGGGAATCGGTTTCATGCTACAGAACACAACTCACTTACTTGTCCAAACTCGGTGAGAAACCGGATTTTATGATTGATTTGGAGGGAAGTAATTTTTCTGTTGAAATGAAAAGTCAGAGTGAAAAAGGGGGATGGCATGAGATAGTTTAGAAAGAGACCACCGCACATAAATACAGATAACAAAATAGTTGCTTTACTTACACATACTGTTAAAAAGGGGATGTTATGACTTTATCTTACCTGCAGGCTGAGGAAAGCTCACACTTCTTCTCAGACTGGGACTGGGCGTCTTTAGAACTGGTACTGAATAGATGGGGCGGGACAAAAAATGAAAACGTTAAAAGTGGAGAATTTTGTAAAAAAAAGAAACAAAACTGAAAAAAACTTTGTGACTTTTCCTTGTACCGCTGGTTCAACCCACCTCGCTTAAAGGGATATTCCCCGGGTTTGACTATCGGCTCTTGTGATGCCGCAAGACTCGGGGTCGGTCCCGTCGTCGCTGGGGATTCTGGGACGGAAGGATCAGGGCCAGAAGCGTTACTCTGATCAGCTTTGGATGCAACAGAAGTCTCTGGGCTGCTTTTGGTCGCAACCGCGGGAGGATGACGGGCCGACCCCTGAGACCCCTGAGACCCCAGAGGTCCCTGAGACCCCTGAGATCCCTGAGACCCCTGAAACCCCTGAGGCCCCTGAGATACAGAGACGGACTGCTCCTGGGAGACCTGGGACCAGAACTCCTTTGGACCTGCACAGGTGGAGATGGAATAGAATAATGGAGTTGAGATTCAAAGGAATGAGCGTGGTTTTTCTGACCCAACAGATCCCGGCTGAAGCACAAGGAGATTTCCGTCTCACCACGTTTAGCGTGAGACTCTCCTGGCTTGACTGGAGTCTCCTTTGTGCCTTTGGGTGCTGAGGCAGGAGACTGTGGAACAGCTGGGGCGTCAGAATTGGGTTTCAGCACTGCAGAGAGGGGATGATGGGGTTTGCACTGAAAGCCTGATTCTTCCTGGTCTGGGAGGAAAGAAGATCATTTGAACGCAATCGTCACGCAATTGGACGCGTTTCTCAAACCGAAGAGCTCAGATAACCGAAGGGGCAAGGATTCGGATCCAGACCCAAATTAACAGGTTCTCCATTGGCCAAGGTTTAATGAAAATCCGGTCCCTAGTTCATGTGTCATATTGCAGACAAACCCAAAAGCTTTGGCGTAAGGAAGCACCCTTGAACTCCTCTCGCGCATAAAAAACCCAAAACGCACGATTTACTGAACCGTGAAGCAGAATCCACTGACCAGCCATGTGGGGGATTTCCACGGTGCAATCAGGAGGCTCGGTCACAGCACAGGACTCTGTGCTCGGCTTTGTGATGGCGGTCAGAGGCTGATGGAAGATTTCTGAGGAGAAAAACATATGAATAAGCAACGGTGGGACTTGCCAGCCTGCCGGGCTGAATGTGCGGAACTACTCATATCGTCCACCTACCTGGGTTTCCGTTCGCTAGTGCGGTTGTGCCGATATGTTTCTCTCCTTTTGCATCATTGCCCTGTTCAGCAAAGACAAGTCGTACCGAAACATTCAATTGTATTTTTATTCTTGCAGCGATCTAAACGTACTATGTGCTGTTTATGTGTGTTCCTGACAAGGTAACATCTTAGTAATTTGAATAATAGTCAAACAGAGCATGGGATTTATGATTCATGGGAGGTTGTATCCTCCTCCACAATGCTCAGTGCTGGTCCGGAACCTTCCTGTGAAAATGTCTAGTGTCACGGGATGAATGTTGCAATGTGCAGTTATAGATGTTTAATTCATTTAAGTGCTATAATAAAAGAGGGGGGGCGGCTGCTGGGAGGAGATGTTGGGCTAATATTCTACACGAAACTCGGTAAATTCCTTTAATAAAACACTGGTTGAACACAAGAAACAAGCCAATGAGGAATTGTACACAGGATCATATTTCCTTTTATCTCAGGAGTTGCGCAACACACAACACTATCTGTGCCTGTGTCTATTTATACATTTGTCGTAGCAACGTCACTCATCGCATTGCTCACGGCAAACAAACAAAGAAGATTCCTTTGGTCCCTCAGACTGCTGCGGAGCTAAATTTAATTTGCAGGCCTTTATCCTCGGTGGTAAATGCGTCTCTGTTTGTGTGTGTGTGTTCTCTAAATCTAACGTGGGTTCTTCAGCTGTTAACCGCTGAAAGCTTCTCCTCAAATGACAGCTGAGGCCAACAAACCCATGTTTCCGCGGAGACGCTATTTTAGATTCTGCAATCAGCCCATTTGAAAGAGTTTCCGCTGCACTCTTCTTACGTCCCGATATAGCCCCAAACGGAGGCTGCGGGGCCCGGTACGTTCGAGGCTATCCGAGTCTCGGCCTGTATCTGCCCTTTCCTCAACCCCTCTGCCTTTTTTGCTTTGCAGCCAGACAATGGAGCCCTGTCAGCTGGTCGTCCAGAGGAGGATTAGCACCTCGTTGGTCACAGTGGCTCCTGTAGGATATCACGGCGTGACCCCTTCTGACCCAATGAATCCTATCAACCCTCCGGCCGGGTGTTTCTTAGAAACTGCCGATCCTTCCAGGCCGTGTATTTGTTTACGGTCCACATGCTTTCCATTAGATCCATTTCCATTAAATGTCAGCGGTCAAATCTCGGGGAGCATTCATCAGCTAAAGCGCCAGGTCATTCTCCACAAAGACAGAGTCTAAAGAACAGCGTGTGCAGAGGAAGTCAAATTAGAGTGTTAAGTGATGTACAAAAAGGCTATATTGGTGCTAGGGGGGGGGGTTTGGAGAAGACTTCAGCGGAGAGGAATGCTGGCAGGGTGTGCGTTTTGACAGAACAGCTGTCTGTCCCTCTCGGCCCCCGGGTGGGACGGGAGGGTTTGCGACTCGTGGGCTTGAATGGCGAGCGAGCCTCCCCGCCCCAGGTAGTGCGGTACGCGGCTCCGGTCTGTCAGGTGACCCTGTGTCCCTGACTGTGGGTCCGACTTCCCTTTCCAACATTTTCAGGCCTTCATTGACCAAGTGGTAGAGGTGCAAAGAGCTGCTGCTGAGTCCCAAAGCAAAACCCCCTAAAATACACATGCCCTTTGGAAGACCTGCTGTTATGGAAGCAGACCATGGGCTCAAGAGCTTTGGAAGGGCTGGGGGGGGGGGCATTGGGGTGTGGGGCCAATGCAAATTTCAGGTAATAATATGAATATTCAATGGTAAAGCTTTTTGACAAGGGAAACAGCTGCTCAGAGGGAGGAAAATGTCAGGTGGTTAACGGTTTGGCTCGTGTACCTGACAAAAGTGACACCTAGAAAAGGGAGAGTGTTGATGAGCACGGATAACCTGGGAAAGGAGGTCGGACCCCTGCAGGTCAAAGGGGGCTGTCCGTCATCCGTTTGGTAGTTTTACAATCTCCCATCTGATTGGCCCCCAAACTCACAGATCTCTGATCCAAACGTCAATGAATCAAGGACAACGCAGTAGTTCATTTAAAGTCATTGAGAACCGATTTGATTGGTGATCTAGATTCTTTGTGCTTCTTTAATTTAAGTTGTGAGCCGTATTAAGAGCTGCATGATTATCTTTGTGAAGATGCAGTAGAGCTTCCCCCAATCAGGGTTGTGTACTCTTCCTTCTGTAAATTCATTTTGTATCTGGTGAAGACGTACTCACATTTACTTCCGCTTGTCTCCTTGCTCTCCACGGAGGAGGCCCTGGGGTGTTGCTGGGAGGAGCAGCAGCAGCAGCCGCCTGGCCGGATCCTCCACTCGCCCCAGATGCTCCGTCGCACGTGGAAATGGACCGACTCTCTGATCCTCCGGGGGGGACCGGTCCCCTCTCCTCTCCTCCCGGTTTCCCGTTCTCGACACTGTCCTCCGTCTTCCCCCCCTTCGCGTCCCGCTGTGACCCGGAGAGACGCTCCACCGTGCGGCTGAGGGCCTCCAGCTTGGACCTGAGCTGCAGGTTCTCCTCCTGCAGCCTGCTCACCGCCTCGGCCAAGGGGCCGTTGGAGAAGCACTGCTCCTCGATCCTCCGCTCCATGCGCTGCTTGAAGGCACTTACGTCCACGTGCACCTCCCTCACAGCTGCCTGCAGAGTGGCCCTGAACTCGAGCAGAGCCTTGCTGACGAGTACCTCCTGAGCGCCCTGCGTGGCCTCCTCCATGGCTTCAACGGTGACCCTCACCGCCCCTGAGAAACCCAACCTTGCAGTCTTTTTTACGGTTTGTTCTACGATTCACGTCCTCAAAATTCCGTCCTTCAAAGATATCAGCTGTGTTCAATGGAAATCCTTTTAAAAACGGTTTTAAAAGGTGACCCGGTGCAGGACGATCCCGTGGCGGCCACTCATGAAAGTCCCGTCGAGCTCCATGGAGGTCTTCTCTCAATGTGCGCAGAGGCTCTCACCCTCTCCTCTCATCTGGGCGAAGCAAGAGCAAGTGTTATTTATAAGTCGCTGGAAACACCACGCACGACGTCATCTTTGAAAAAGCCATCAGGGGGCCGCGGCTGGCGGATCAGGTTCGTCGGTGCGTGCGGGGGAGCCGAGGAATGATCAAACTAACCATTCGGAAGGGATCCGGTTGAAGTGCCGGGCGACTGGTGGATCCACTATTTGTTTCCTGGATGCTTCCCCCTGCTGCCTCGGCCCAGGGCGTTTTCTGAGCTATCTGCGTCCCAGCCTGGGGTCAACCCGTTGGCCTCTGTATTTTTGGACATGAAGGGGGCTGGAAACAATCAAATGGGGTGTCGGGTGTGGGGCGACAGGGAGGGTTGTGGGGGGGGGAGGAGCCAGGATTTAATGGGTTAATCGTTACTAGATAGAGTTAGCTGAGTTACGGGTCAATTTCAAGACAATCACTATTATTGTGAAACTGACTCAAACAAGAGGAAGATTACATCGGTAAAATGGGAGAAAATATAATAAAATGTATTCTTGTAGATTAAAGACAAATGACAGCTTTAATTTGACTTTTGACTTTGTCCCAACAATCTTCCATTCTAGGATCTGTCTGTTTTTCAAGCTCAAGAAATATGCATTCAAAGGTCCCCTTTTAATCTAAAATAAATGACATCTTGGTGCAAGAAAAGGCATCTTAAACGTCTTTTCTTTACCAAGTTACCAAGTTACCAAGTTACCAAGTACCAATAAAATCGTAATTTCCTTGTGTTTCAATCATTTCATGGTATTCTCAGAGCACTGAGTTTTATTAGTAGTTTTTCCATTATCATGATCCGATAAACCAATCAGAGACTCAGCTTGGGCCAGCAGTGCCTCTGGGTGGCCTCCACTTCACGTTACCAACGCAAAGAAAGAGAAAGCGGAAAATGTTCATTTTGTTAATGATAATCTTTATTCAAGCAGACACAAATCATGACTGTGGTCTGTTGTTGTTACTTGCTGCAAATGATCCTAAAACTCATTCATGACGGCCGTCTGGACTTTAACCTCTGATCCGTTTCTTTGAAAATACACACCACCATCAGCTCCATGGAGGGGGGGGAGACAGTTCCTCAGGAGGGGCGACCACTTCCACGTCCTTTCATATATAAAATATTGGCTATAGCCGCTTTGACTTTACTGTTTCTAGCAACTCATAGGTCGGCTTCCGTGTTAACTGAGATGAAACAGATGAGAAAATAATGGACTAAGATGAACACGGCGTGAGGCTAAATGCAAGAGCTATTCAGGATTGAAAATAAAGATGACAATGGCGTGTAAAAACAGATTTGAAGGGAAACAAAACAGAAACTTGTTCAAAACAGTCCATCAAATCAAATTTATTGAATTTTAAAGGGGTGCTCTGATTTTACAATTTTCCTGCTACAGTACATGAGTCCTCTCTCACATATAGTTTTAAGCTATTTTGTAAAACAATCCAGGCTATTTTTTTTTTTAAATCTCAATAAAAAGGTCACGCTCCCAAAACAAACAAAAAGACAGATGCATTGGGATGATATATATGTATGAAATGCTATCAAAAAATAACATTGGGCAGGAAGTGTTAAAGGTTGTGAATGTGTGCGTGTAGATCAGACACACAAAATGACAGATGAAAGGTTTAAAACAGAAACACAGCAAACCTATTCACAATATAGTGATGCCTTCAAGGAGTTAATCCTCAAATAAGGAATATGCATTTAGAAAAAAAACATTATGGGATCTGCCTGCTCATTTTGAAAGTACAGATAGCATATAAACAGCTGAAAAGGCCTTTGTTTGATCAGAATAAAAAAAATGATAAGATATCTCATCCTAAATGATGGCAAGAACCACTTAATATATGAATGATGAATCACAAAAAAAAAAAAAAAAAAAAACTATGAGACTTCTCTACATTAGAGTGAACACCAGGAAACAGTGATTATGTTCAGGATATGATGATAATAAACGTGATAAATAAGGGCCACAACCTGTAAACACCACCTGCCAAGCTTAACTGACTTATTTTTTTCTTCAATGTCACAAATTGTTTTGTTTTTTCCCAAGGCACCGGAGAACAAATTTGGACCTCAAAATCAGTACCAGCAACGGTTTCTTTTCCAATTTCTTTGTTTTGCAGCGATTAGAATCAAAGCAGTTCTGAAAATGTGTTCGATACAAAAGGCTACCGTCCACGTCCTACAGGTAAATGTTGGCGCTACGCGTTTAGGAGACAGGACTTCAGACCTACGAAACATGCCAGAACATCGGGCGGACGTGGACTTCTTCACTGCTCCACCGGACCCTCGTCTTTATAAGGGTGACCCTTGCTTCTAGGAGGTCACAATCATGGTCGTCGAACCAGGCGACAGGGGGCTTTTCAAAAATGTCCCAATGACCCAACGTTCAAAGTAAAACAGAAAGTAGAATGATATATGAATGGGATTTTACATCACAGCGTTGATGGCTACAACTCCAAGCAGCATAGGAGAGGAAAGAATTGTCCCATGCACACTTTATTCTTCTGTTCTCGAATGTTCCTTCTAAAGAATCTTCTTTAAATGTGTCCTACAGTATGCATTTCAACTTTAACAGTGTTACCTTGGTGCTGCCCTTCGATACGCTAAAGTGTATTGTAGCCTGAAAGCTAACATTTAATAGTGTGAGAGAACTGTTAGCTCGTAGCTTATTATGGCTCAGTAGCGTTAGCATGGACTCTGACATCGATGCTAAACTGTTAAGTCAAACAAAAATGTGATATGAAGTGTTGGTACAAAGTTTACAACCTATTAACATGAAACTGATATTAAAGCGTGCGCATGAAGGGTAAGGATATGCTACGTAGCTTTAGCATTGTACAGCAGCGGATGTTCATTTCGGTGTCCGTGTTCCCACTCTTTACTTACAAGTTACACAAATAGGTTTCTTTATTTTTATTTTTTAACTGTAATGTGAAAAGTTTGATATATAATCATTTAGGAGCTAAATAAACCCTTTGCCATACTGTAAATGTAAATGTACTGGGTGTACATTAGTGGAGAATCAAGTAAAACAGCTACAAAATGTGCTTTAAACCCTCAGAGGAAACATCCATCTCAAACCTAACGGGCCGGTTGTTAGAAAATATGTTAGACTGGAGGTTATTCATCTCAACGAGAAGCCACGCAATTAGTAAGCAAGACAAATTATTTATACAGCATTTCTAAAAAATAAATGAAGAGGAAAATGGTTCTCTCCTATTTCTACAGTGGCTGTAATTGACTGCAGCGCCTGTCGGTCTTTGGTTCACCAAACCTTAGAAGTTGACGTGTCACAAGTCAGAAAGCAGGAATACAAGAAAAAAAAAAAAAGCTTTGCAAAACAAAATGCTTTGAAAGTATTTGGAAAAGAAACAGCATACCATTCTATTTGTGATCATCTTCACAATAACATCTCAAACGTCATCAAACCCTGAGCAGAGAACTTAAGACTGTTGATAATAATCTATCAAGCGAGCAAAGAATACCTGTTAAGACATGTGCGTCTGCGGAAATTCCTACTGAGGGATTCAGAGATTCAGGGTCAGATGCTGTGATCCAGACTCAATGATCCAAAGCAACGTGGCCCGTCTTCTTCATGAGAGCTAAAAGAACTACGTAGTCAGGTCAGCGCGACCCGATCAGACCAAATAATCACATGTCGGTTTTTATTATTATCCTCAAATATCAGGTATCTGCAAGGAAGGGTCATAGAATCATATGGGTGTTATTTTTCGGTCACTTGCAAATGCAAATGTTGATTTCTTAATTGCAAAGAAGGGTACAATAAAAAAAAATAAAGAATAAACTGCTTCTGCAAAACAAATGCTCTATTTTTCTTGATTTATTCCATGATTTTAAAGCTTGGCTTACTGCTCATAAAATGTTGATACATCTCAATTTTATACCCATCCAAATGGTCTGTTAAACAGTTCCCACAAATCTATTGAATGGGACGGACATACCCATAAGCGTCCTGTAAAGACTGCCGGGATGTCAAGAAGAACAAAAATCTAAACATTAATTCTAGCAAAAAATAAAAAAGACGGGATGTTTTTTTTCTTCCTGCAAAGCAGAAAGTGTCACAACATGCTTGACTTTAGGGATTTGAAGAGCTGCAACTACGCCTCAAATAGTTTTGTGTCATGACGGCATGAAAGCTGTAGCAATGGCTTTTCCGCTGCATAATAAAGCATTTCAGGAGGTTTTGTGTATTTAGTGGAGGGTGAGGTCATGGCAATGACGATGCATCTAGCAGACCACACGGGAGGCATGCACGGTTTGAACAGGAAACTCCTGCAGAGGCCTACTAATCCCAACTGGCGGTGCCCGCAAACCGCTGAGTGGACAATCGGATTATCCCGACGACAGATGGCGGCAGAGAGGAGCGATCGCTCTGCTCTCAGAAAGGCTGTCCGGTACGTCGACACCCTCGCGCAACTTTACATGACCGAGTCGGTTACGCGTCCTCCCTTCTGCCCGGGCTCGATCATCGGCTCGCTTCAAAGGGCATCATGACACAACACCATCTGAGGAATGTTCACGTGAGAGAAAAAGGTTTGAAATGAAAAGCAGAGTAAAAAAAAAAAGAAAGAAACGTGTATATATATGTAACACAAAAAGCTGTTTGTCTCTCAATAAAGTAATTACCCGCCGTACAGCCGTGTTATCGTAACACCATTACTTGTAAAGTATCGTTATTAGTCGCATGCAAAGTTCTTTTTTTTTTTTTTTACAGAAAAGGTGAGAGCTCCATCGATTCATTTTCCAATCAAGTAACGGTCAACAAATTTGTTAACGGAGCTGCAGTTGCAATCTTATTGGGTTATGCTACAAAAATGGTTTCTTATACACTTTTTTTTCAGCATTACAAAAAAAGTGAAATGCAACACGACACCATGATTTGTGTGAAGAAATGTACGGCACAAATAAATGTATGGTGCCCAAAAAAATGAATCCCAAATCACATTATTAGTGTTGTATACATGCACCGCAGCCTCTTTTTGCATAGATTGAATTTGCAGGACGTTAAAAAAAGGCCATAGACCCACTCATAAATCAGTTTACTATAAAGCTTCAATGACCAACAATATTAGAGTTGAATTAAGGGTTTTGTATGAAACTAACCCTGCTGCATTCTTAAGAAAATAATACCTTCTATTTATTCTTTGATTTGATATGAAAGTGAAGCATGTGATTTTCTCTAGTAAATGCCTTAAAGATTAATGTCGTTATGCAACTGTGAATACAGCAACACAAGATTGCTTGAAAAAAAAAAAAAAAGTTGCGGGTCTAATTAGGATCTTGCAATAGAGGTTTATGGTTTAAAACGATTTCAGATTCTGTGATGAAACTTAAACATGATGCAGATCTCTAAAAACATTCGGTATTTACAGCCCAGTGTGTATAAATCTATAGTGCAACTCAACAGTTACTCCCAGGAATCACTCCTGACATCCTTCACGCTCCGTTGTGTGTCTCCCTCCCTTCTCCTCCTCCTCCTCCTCCTCCTCCTCCTTCATCTGCGGTCTCACTCTTTTTGGGAGGAGAAAACAAAACTCCCTGCATCCTTAACATTTGACCGTGAGTCATCCTCAGACTGCGCCCCCCCCGTCGGCTCACCCAGCATTGCAGCATTGCTATGGCGACGCTGCGGCGTCAGATGGGAGATTGCCGATTCAAAAGATGAATAACGACCCAGCTCTGTCTTCCGTTTGCGTGCATGCAAATTATTCAAACCTTGCAGAAATTAAAAACCCTTGTCAGTGGGAGTTTGTCCAAATACACAATACTTATTTAATCTTGTCCCATCATCGCTTTACATTGTTATTTAGACATTGAGAGCAGTCTGGCAATTTTTTTTTCTTCATTTTTTTTTCATGGTTATTTATTTGAGGTCTTGACGGATCTTTGAAGTATCAACCTAAAAAAAAAAAAAAAAAAAAATAGAATCCAGCACAGACTTGTTTAATGCCATGCATATCATGAAAAAAAGAAAAGAAAATGGTTTCCACAACTGAGGCATTCCCTTGTTGGGGACGCCGTCGGAGGTTATTGCAGAACGGAATTCCTGAAAGTTTCTTAAATTGTAAGTGAAAGTCTTCCCATGAACATGAGTGCAGCATTAAATCCGGGGTGGGAGGGGGGGCATGCATACAGAGCTAGGACAGGTTTGTGGGGAGGTGGGGAGGGGGGCGCTTCTGGAAAATAAGTGAGCCAATTGACGTAAAAGCAACGTTACAGTGGAGGGGAGGGGACGGTCGCTGCAGAGGCAAAAATGACGCCGCTTTAAGATGCTCTGTACTACTAACAAAACAATAAGAGGTGAGACGTCACATTAAAAGGGGTGAATGAGGCGACATGTATGTTCCTGCTAATACTGCACAAAGTTTACGCCCCTCCCGCAACCGCGCCCCCCCCGGCCCGCCCCATCGATGGGAACGGGAACCACAACCAGCAAACTCTTCACAGCAGAATTATTCCAATAAATAAACCCCCATCGCAGCAGCCAGTCACACAAACACTGTAACAGACCGGCAAAGTGTGTGTGTGTGTGTGTGGGAGGGGCGGGAGGGCACGGGTGGGAGGGGGGGGGGGGGGAGGAGGACGACGTCTCCTCACAGAAGCTCTCAGTTTCTGTGAAGCCCAAAAAAAAGTAAACTACCTTTCTTCTCCAGTGTTCAACAGATGTAGTGTAGCAAGCACGCCCCGACCCCCCCAAAAGAAGAAGCAGCAAAACGTCAGTAGTAGGGCCGTATCGGTGGGAGAGATCCACGTAGGCAGCAGATTTTGTAACTTTTTCTTTTGTAACAGGGAGTCCTGGTTTACTACAGGGGGGGGCGCAGCTTCGAAATGTGTCAAAACTAGTGCCTTTCTGTACTTGTATTAGTAGCGGAGTGTGCGGCTTGAGCGGACGCGGAGGAAGAAAAAAAAAAAAAGAACGGGTGAATCCGGATATCAATCCTCCTTGGCACTGTCCGTGACGGCGGGCGCGGGGGACGAGTCTGGCGGCGCGCAGCCGCGGCGGTAGAGACGCCAGCCCTTTCGGCAGAGGAGGACGAACCAGTAGACCTGCGGCGCCAGGATGCACGTGTTGCCCAGGTTGGTGGACAGCGACAGGTGGAAGGGCACGCTGTACAGCGGGATGCCGTAGTGGCGGCCGTACATCCAGTACATGTAGGGGAAGAGGGCGATGCGGAACAGGAAGAAGGTGAGGAGGACCATGCCGCCGTTGGCCTTGTGCAGCCAGCATTCCTGGAGGCCGAGCTGGAGGAGGAGGAGGAGGAGGAGAGAAACCACAGCGGAGGCAAAAGAGAACAACGCGGTTAAGGTGGCTGTGTTGTAATAAAACCGGTTCATTATTTCATCGTGTTATCTCTCAAAATAAGCCTCGGACAACAGGGGTCAGCAGAGACCTGACAGCGGGTTCTTCTTCTGTTCTTAGATCACCACACATGAGGGGCGGGGGATGGCGACTAACTGAGGCCTTAACTGCCGTTAATGGGTGTTTTTTTAGAGAGAGAGAGAGAGAGAGATCTGCGGTCTGCTTTTTTTTGGTGAGCCGTGCACCTTAATTATTGATGGGACAGTGACGAGCTACAGTCCGACTGAAATGGAGCTCCTCTGGTTTTTCTGATGATGCGAGACGCCGCGCATCACCCGAGCACCAATGGCTATCTGGGCTGGCCCGGGCGGGGGGATTGATTTTAGACGGCTCGGCTTGCGTATCAGTGACAGGCGGTTTCAAACGGCCCTCGTGTAGCTCTATCATTTGCATTTGGGCTGTAACTAAACCTGCTGGAAGGTGGACTTTTTCTCAACACAAGCGAGAAAGCTGCGTGTTGATTTACAGCAAACAAACACACCTTCAACTCCATTTCTTCTACTTCTACTTTCTTAGCCGAGACAGCACATGTGCTAGCCAACGACAGACCAAATGGTATTTGAAATTTTCGGACGAAAGTAGCAGTGGCCCATCTTAACGCGATGACTCTGCGCCTTGTGTGGCCGCGAGGGCGTCAGATGAAAGAAGGGACAGTGCACGGTCCGAGCGAGTCCGAGGCGAGTCTCACCTGAATAAGTATCTTCCCCAGGGAGACGAAGGGCGTGCTGAGCTCCGTTAGAAACAAGCAGCCGACGAAGAAATCCCCCTGGTCCTTTCTGAAGAACTGCGGGAACAGACCAGCAGAGCACACACAGGGTGAGCAAACAAACATGAGCATGGAGAAAAAAGCACACAGCTGACATTCAAGGACAATTCAGCGTAAATATGGAAGGTTTCAAAAGACGCATTTATGCATTTACGCATTTAGGTTTGAAATACGTTGCGTATCCCAGGGTTGAAATCTGAAGGTTATCAATGATATTCTTTTAAATGTTTTTATGTGGGTCTGTTAGAGCAGGACTGATGGGACAGGACGGCACCTGGGAGACCTCACTGGAACGCAGCTGGCGTCTCTTTGGACATCTTTCATCAAGCAGGCCGCAGAGGGACATTACAATGAGCCATGTGAAAAGACAGGATGAAAGCGGATCCCTGGAGGCCGGCACGGTCGTCCCGTCGCCTACCAACTGTCCAAGGAGAGGGGGGGGGGGGGGGGGGGGGGGGGGGGGGGGGGGGTGGTGGGGGGTTTCAACTCAGGTGCTTCCTAGAGAGCCCGACCAGGGAGGGGGGGCCCCTGAGACCACTGGCAACACGCTCAGGTTGGTAACTCCGGTGTTGCTGGCCTAACATCCTTTAGCGTGGGAGTAACTAAAGTACACACGCAGCTTGCAAACCTGACCAGGTTGTGTTGTATTTCCCGGCCTAACGAGTTGCGCAGGATCACCTGACTACACAAACAAAGGGGCGGGTCCACACGGAGCCCTCCACTCCTCCAATCACAGGCAAAGAAGATCACTCGACGAGTCAGTTGAACTTTAAAATAAAGAAAAGTCCACGTTTGTTTATTTTTCTGGTCGTAATTTTCTTAAAAAGGTCAACTGGGGTTTTGTAGTTTCATAAGCAACAAACAAAGTACAAGTATGTCCGGTACTCGTGTAGTTCATGTCTGAAATGGATTCCATTCAAGAGCCACATCCTTGACTGGGCTGTTGGTCTACAACCTACACGCTCCTTTAGAACAACGGCACAACCGCTAAAGGGCGGATGTCAGATTCCACTACAACTTCAACCCAAAAAAAGTGTCAGCGTGCGGCGAGCCGCAGCGGGGCGAGAGGGGGAGGCAGCCATGTTCTGTGCATAATTAATGAATGAAGCTTTCAAACATTGCCCAGCGGCACAGTGCTGCAGTCAGAGAGGCTATCCTAAAATAGGTGAGTCAGCCTGGACGGATAAAGAGACAGAAGCCAACAAAAGCCGAGCGCGGACTGGTGGCCGGGCGCGCGGCGGCGATGAATAAAGCATGATGGGCTCGGGACGTGACCAGCGCCACCTGCACCACCCCGCCGCCATCGTCCATGAAAGAATGATCGAGGGCACAGACTTAAGGGCCACCACGTTTTATCCGTTAAACATTCAAACGTGCTCACGCAGCGGAAAACTCTCGCATGCCACTGGACACGACGCTTCGGATGAGGGCCTCAGGGCCGTTTCCCTCTAAAGCCAATAATTGCAATGGGAGACAAATAAAAATACTACATGTCATACTTTTGTAATAAGCACTTTTCAATGTCCAGATGTCTGCTGTCAAAAAAAAGCCAATTCAAACATTTACGATAGCGACCAAACAACTAAAGAGACGCCAACAGGCCGGCGGCTCATGTGGCACAAAGCTGACGTGTGCGGGAACAAGAGGAGGCGGTTTAGCGAAAGGAGACAATAACGAGGGCCGGGGCTGAATAATGGAGGGTTATGTGACCTTGTGAAGCCAAACTGCAAACTAACCGGGCGGGTTTCAGCTGCACCTGGCCCGCTCACCTGGGTCCTGCATGAAGAGGAGGGGGCCCGCTGGAGAAAGAAGGCTCCTCCGTGAACGCATCGCGTTAATTGGCTTCCATTGTGAAGTCAGAAAAGGGAGAGCCTTATGAACTCCAAACTGTGTTCGTGGGATTAACAGTTCAGTAGGTTTCCAATTTGCAGTTCAAACCCGCGCTGTAAGTCTTCATGGTCCACAGTACTTCTCCCTGTGCTGTATACTCATCCACTCAAATCACTTTTTCATCCTACTGCACTAACCGGGCAACTGTATGGTTTCAATGTAGTCAACACTTCACAGCGATGACTGAGATATACAAAATATCCATGGTAACCACTCACTTTTTGTCGTTCACACGGTTCCGTTCTTCCAATTCATTACTGTACAATTGGGACTCCATTTGTACCGTAATTGTAAAAGCCAGGAATGTAGAAGCCAGCTAAACCAACTCAGTGGGACAACCGATGCGTTTCCACACTAATGTACTGGATTGGCAAACCACAGCAGTGAGCACCGGGTCGGTTTTATTGTTGCCACTTAAGCAATCATAAGGAGATGATGCAGAGCAAAGCCTCCGATTGATCTGAAAACAACGCACTGCGTTACAGCGGGAACCAACGACGCATTACTGGCAGCGGCCGGTACGCCGACAACACATGACTTATCCCGAGGCGGCTGGCTGCGATGTATAATGTCGTCTACATCATCGTTGTTAGCGCTCACACCAACACGCACGATGCTCCGGACTGATGGTCGGTTGGAAAAAAGTAAAGAAAAAAAAAAAAAACAGAACAACGGCAATTACTTTCACCCCATATGCAATGTTGTCCATTATGTATCTCCAGGAACCGTCAATAGCTTCCCAATTCTGGCCGTCCTGTTGCAAGTTGTGGGAGTGGGAGTTAGTCCTCGGTTAAAATAGTCAGACATTTCCCGAACAAAGTTCCATGGATTTCTTTCCCCCCCATCGCATTCATAAACTGCACATTTTTTGTTTTCCATATTGCGATGCGTAGCAGTGAAGAGGCGGCGGTCTGTGCTACTAGTCGCTTTACCACCAACACCCAGAGTGAGTGAGCCCCACCTCAAGGCACTTGCACACCGGCTTTGATCTCAATTATCTGCCTCGACTACTGACAACAAGCCCCCTCGCCCACGCCGCCTCCACCTCCACCTCCACCTCTCCTCACCAGCGTGACGGGCAGCAGGATGGTGAGCAGGGCGATGTGATGCAACACCAGCAGGAACTCTCGGTGGACGAAGGAGTTGACGGTCCTCAGCGAATGCCGCTTGTAGCTCTCGTGCCCTTTGACGCGGAAGCGGTGGTAGTGGCTGAGGTACATGGCGAAGATGTCGTACGTCATGTAGGGCACGCCGTACCAGATGATGAAGTAGGGGGCCAGCCAGTGCCTGATGAAAAAAACAACAACAACAACACACGTGAAGAATTGACACCTTTATTTATTGTGACCAGAATCTTCTTAGACAAAGTTAGCAGGCCCAAATACGCCATCTTGTTGAGAAGTTAATGACGGAGCATTAAAGGGCCAATGAAGGTGAACACACTGGTTTACCCTTCGGCCTCGTCCCGCTCACGCAGACACACAGCAGCTTTGAGGCTGAGACTGGAGGTGAGTGCAGTGTAACAAACGAGCCAGGTGGCTGCAGCCCTCTAATGAGCACCGGTTACCGTGATGGTTAATTATGTGGACAGCACGCAGCAAAGCCGAGCTAAGCTACTGACCTCTGACCTCTGACCGGGCTTTTCAGCTCTTAGGGATAGTGGATGGAGGGATGAAGAGCAGTAGGCCTCAACAAACCACTCAGACGGAGGGCTGCGTGAGTCGATTCTATTTTCTGTTTTAAGGGCAATGGAAAATACGGAAAAGCTATTTTTGTGAGGACAAAAAATAATAATTCTCCACATAAACACACGGGCACACCAGCTATGCTTCTATTCAAAGTTAAAAATACAAATAGATGTTAGAAAAATGAATTTAAACATAAGCTAAATGAATATACAAGGAAAACATGACAGTGTATAGGTCATTTAAGGGCCAATATTCTACATTAAATCAAAAGGTGCCAACGTTAACCAATATTAGAATACAAATAAAGCTACCATACGTATTTAGCCTTACATGAAGGATGCAAAGCAAAAACATTTAAAAAAGAATCATTTGGAGGCTAAAGTGGAGGTCAGGGTTCGACTGGTATCTCAGACGAATGAAGGCAAGTGGTGTATAAATCCTCTTTGTGTTAGCACGTGTTACCATGTACTCCACACGGACTGACATAAACCTCCAGCCTCAGTGGTGGAGGTTTTTCAAAAGTTGCTGCCACAGAGGCAGTGAAGGCTACATGAAACGGGACAGATTGTGACATGGAGTATTCGAGTGTTCGTGGGACGCCGGGGTTTGTGTCCCATAAGCTCCGGGCCGCGTACGCGTCACCAGACGGCAGAACTGAGCAGCGCTGTGTACGAATTAAGTCCAGTCGGTGGAGGGCTCTGGAGATTAGCAGCCCCAAAGTGCTCGGTAGGATTATAATGCTAGCATTTGCTTAGCACCAGACCTCCCCGAAACGCAGGGGGAGGCTAATGCTGTGCTAGCTTGCTGATGTGTGACTAGAGCTCGGGGAAAAATAGAAAATATTGTCATTGAAAAGAATATAAAATAAATGTATTGTTTTAAATATATGAAAAATGTCTTTTTGTTTTGCCAGACTGTAATTATATAAGAATTGCGCAAGCATTGATGAACCACTGTGGGCTGAAGCCTACGAGGTCTCGAGCAGTTCCTGAAAACAGAAAAATCACCAGCACAAGACGATCCACCTCGTCGCACTTGTTTAAAAAGTAAATAGGTCACATGTTAAACTGGTTTGCCCCGTTTTTCTGGTTATTTTCTCCGTCTAGCCGTAAACAACAGGAGCAAACTCAAAGACCGTCTGATTTTAAAAGAACAGTGACTCGCACGTCGTCTCCCAAGTCAACGTTTGACTCGCTGAATTTCTGTCTTTAAAAAGTCAAAATCCGTTAGCAAGTTAGTTTGCGTTCACCGCTCAGCACACTTGTAGCACGTATTTCACCAAGAGGAATAACGGCGTCTGACCTGTCATTAATGACGCTCTCCCGGCATGAAGACACAACGATGACTCCCACCGTGGTTGCCATGACGGCATGGATGGAGGACACCAGTCTGAGAAAGAGACACAAAAAGATTGAGAGACAAGAGGGTCATGGAATGATACGAGACATTCGTGAACAGTTGATACACTGCAGCTGCAGATATAAGAGATATTTATTTTAGCCATGGTAGCCATGGCAACGACGGCTAAACGTGAACATGTTAGCATTGTCATTTTGAGCGGTTAGCTTGCTGCAGTGAGCTGACCCAAATACAGCCTCGTAAAAAGCTTTATTTCCAATAAATTCATATTTGTCAGCAGTCACCTGCCGGTCCGGACTGTTCTGAACCGCCATCTTGTTTTTTGCAACCAGAAGTGACACAAAGAGGACGGAGAGTAGTACGACCTAACTACATCACGAACGCCAGCAGCGGTTAATAAAAGCGCCTGATGAAACCTGATGAAACCTGATGAATCTGGCTCATGTTTTTGGAAACGTGTCCCCTCAGGTGAACCACACGAGCAGTCAAGTGTGACATCGTGGGATTAGCAGTGCCGGGCCTCGGCTCCCCTTGTCTATAAACAGCATGTGTCATAGGAGAACTTTGGACGTCTCCATTTGAAGTGCCACTGCATGAGGTGCTACACACACACACACAAACACCTTAAAAGTACACACAAACAAGTTGAGGACTTTCACATGTGTTAAACAACAACTTACAAAACTCGTTGACTGTAATGTTCTGTGAGCCAAAAAAAAAAAAAAGGATTTCTGGCCATTTCAAACAGGACGTTGGATTATACCACCAATTGGTTTAAACTATGAATAGCTGCTTTCTCCCCGACTGTTCTCCGACTTGGCAGCACGGACAGTAAGCGGCTTTGAAACCCGGAAACATGCGATTCATTCCAAAACACTCACCGAGGCCATAAAGGACAGTCTGCCCTTTGACACGCTGCCGTTTCAACGTTTCACTGCACTTTGTGCACCCACTCATTACCAAACCACCGCACGACGGACACACAAAACACACACACACACACACCTAACTGGTGGCACACGTTCACTCAGCTAACTCAAACCTTTTCTTGTGGTTTGTGCCCATTCAGTTTACCCCCAAAAGTGAATCTTAAAAATGTGTTTGAACTCCCCAAAAGTACCGCTTATAGTACTACGTTTACTACTACTACTACATTCATTGCGTTCTCTCATAGTAACAGATTGCCATCAAAGTCAGATTCATGCTCCCAAAGGGATTCGCCTTTTATTTTATCGTTACGGTTTTAGCTCCTTTACTTAACGTCTTTAAATGAGGCCAGAAAACTGGGCTGCGACGAGAAAGAGCCGGCGTCCCAACATCAGGTACACAAACCACGCAGAGATCCTGCCGCACACGTGAACCCCTTAAAAAGGGTTCCCAGCACTTCGATATTTACCGGTATCTCCCCCCAGCCAGACGGCCCGTTATCTAGGCTGTTACAGTGAAATGAGAGGGTGGGGGGGGCAGGGGGGCGTTAAGATAACTCCTCATTTCAACTTCACAAAAACAGCATGTTAATCGGTGAATGTGGCTCACTTTAAGAGTTCCAGGAATAGAAATTGGGTGTCGCTGACAAAAGGTCAGGTCAAGACGGCCCGTGTCAAGTACACACACACACACACAAATATGACATGTACTTAACACACAAATAGTTTGAACCCGTGGACTTGAGTTAATATTCCCTTTTTTTCTCCCACATTTTGTGCCAAAGCCAACAAGCCTGGTCAACACAAGTGGGAGCCCAGTGAGACGACACGGACCCGACAGAACACGTCTCCTTTCAGCTCCTGCTGGAAGTGAGGAGCAGCTTGAAAAAAGGGCAAGTAAAAGGCGGCCTTCTTCCTCGTCTACGCAACGAGCACCCGGTGCGTCGCACGTGGAGAGATTGAGAAAACAAAAGGGGGAGTTTGTGTTCCCCGCTCGGACCGGCCGTCAGCTCGCACCAATCTCCATGACGCCGGCGAGGCAACGAGCGCCACGTGATCGGCAACTACGAAACCACCGGGCTGAGCTGGAAACGACTAACTGGACTGTGTGTGTGTGTGTGTGTGTGTGTGTCCGTCCCTCATGAACTCTACCCCTAGGAACGCTCTTGCTTTCTCACACACACACACATTTTACCCACACGCCTCGCTGCCTTCTAGGGCCACATGGGTCGCATACTCCATCACAAGACCCAGATTTGATCACAACTCATTCATTGTGTGTCAACCGCCGCTCGCTCGGTGCCGGTGAAAGGGTTGGTCGGGTGAGAGGGTTGGTGGGGTGAGCGGCGCGCAGAGGAGGAGGAGGAGGATGGTGGTGGTGGTGGGGGGGGGGGATGGAAGGAAGAATGCGTCGCTGCCTCCTTTCAGCAACGTTGTCTTGTCTTTCTGCTGTTGGGCCGGCAACATACTCTTCTCCCCCCCTCCCTCCAGCCACTTCACCCCGAGTCTCCCTTCCCGACGGTCGCGGTACGCTCCGCTCTCCGGAGCTCCGTCGCACGCTCGCTGTCCGACCGTCAGGAGGCTGTGGGAGGGGTTCAGCTCCCCCAGTAAGTGGGCTACGTAATCTGTAGTTAGCATTGGTGCTGCGGCAGAGAGCGGAATAGTGACAGCAGAGGCAAAAAAAAGAAGCAGCCGGGGTGCATTTCATGGCGAGGAGGAACCCTGAGTGAGTGACACTGCATCACCAACCGCGCTGCGGCCGGAGTACGGAGAGACTTTAATGCGACGTTAACGGAACGCTAATTAGCAGCAGCACCCCGAGAGGTAAAGGGGAGTGAACTACGACCTCTAGTCGATCGGCCATTGTGACGCCAACTACCACTAAAGGAAGACCAAAGAGTTGACGTATTTAAAAGGAAAGGTATCCATTCTGTTAGGGTATTAAACGTGGCCTCCCCTGTGTGACTTAAACACCATTAGCCTAAATAACCCAGATAATGTCGTTTAACTTCCAGGGGTGACTGAGAAACATGCGGTTTAAAGCGCAGCCATTCAGAGCGGTTGATTTAACTTTAAGGCTTTTAACGATGGTGGCGTCATTGTACTAAAGCCCACTGGTGTAAGGAGTACTTCCTACTACGTCCTTATATATTTTACAAGGGGGGGTCGCATGTCTTCATTGAATTACAATAAGGAGGAGTTGACATCTTATCTACCGTGCTGCTGAAGTAATTTACACTAGTCTGCTCTTTTGCCCGAGTCCAGATATCTCAACGGCTTGGTAAGCAATACCTTTGAGGATGAAATGAAGTCGACCTACGAGGGCTTTGCTTTGACTAACTGCAACTGTTGTTTTGGAGCAGGAACCCCTGAAGGACTCACCACAACCGCCCTTTAATTCTGAAACGTAAGCCCCCCTCCTCCCACCCGGATGTTTGACGTTGCCGTCGGGTTGATTGGACCGCGCTCCACTTTTTAGTGGCCCGTCCGTTGTCTTCAGATATCACGGAACACGATTCAGGAGTAACGGCCGAACACCAAGTGTTGCTAACGCGCATGCTTAGTATACACTCGATTGGCCTGGAATCAGCTGCTCAACATTCACATTTAGTCTTAGTAATGTTGTTGTAACCCAACTGTTGAGCCACGTTAGCATAGCTAACGTTGTTTGCTTGTTTGAGCTCTAACTCAGCTTGTCGGTTACTTGGGCAGCAAAGAGTTCACTAACCTTTTGTGCTTTTAGCTGATGTGTAAAAACACAAATCTCTAATGTACCGCGGTGTGCAAAGGGACGTAACCCGGACAACAGTCACAGCACCAAGGTAGGATGGCAGTTATCCTGAGAGTTAGGACGCAATCTGAGGCCTGCCGTTTAATGTCCGTGGTCCATATGAGACCCTTTTAGTTGACATATCTGTGAAGTGTTGAGCAGTCATCAAAGCAGGTTCTCATCGCTTTCGCTGCCGCGCCTCAGCAATCGCGTGCCAATCGAGCTTTGCGGCGAGTCGCCTCCTTCTGTTTGCTGAGCCGGGACTATTTCTGACACTCGCCATCTACTTCTCCCTTTTAGCAGACACGCTGGAGACATTAGTTAGTCAACAAACAAAAAGGCATAACCCCAACAAATATGGATTGAAGCAAAAGTATTTGATTAGATAAACCCTTGAATGAATTGTGGACTGTTGAATCAGAAGTCTGAAACAGTTTTAAGCCGTCTCGTGCTATTAATAGTGTGATGTTATTAGTGGAGCGCTTTCCTCATATGTAAACGGGCAGGAAAAACCGATTTGGACACAATTAACATTCATACAGGAAGAAGAAAAACAATTGTCGTGAACGTTGTGACTCTCGAATGTTTACGCATGTACTGAAAGAGGCTTGGTACTCAATGTTCTATAAAAAACTTCTTCAATGTTAGTTCCTTCTCAATAGCTTTGCATATGTGCTTGTACATCACGCGGTAGTACACTTCAGACAAAATATTCTTAGTATACTTCCTGCGATAGAAAGTGGCGAATAAAAAGACACGGTGTCATGCAGGGAGAGTGGCAAGAGGGACGGCAATCATGTTGCATTGTGGGAATTGTAGAGACTTTGGAGGCAAGTTGTATTACGGTAAAGCTTGAGTGTTTAAATGGGCATCACATTTATGAATACGTTTTACGACATCAACGACTAAAGCTGCCCTTCTTATTACTTTGAACATCATGCTTGCGTACATCAGTGAGAGTAAACCGGCGTGTTCTGCCAGTTCATCTTTTACCGCGTGTATTTGTTGAAGGCAGAGCACACGTTTCTATTAAACAAAATGACATTTACACAAGCCACAGCAAGCACACACGGACACAAGAACTAAAAATGATCGCATTGTACGTGAAATCTACCCAACCGGTTTTCCACCATAATCAAGATGATCCCAACGTTTGGGCCCTTTGAGGCCGAGCACACGTAGGACTTGAGGGACTGGTTGCCAACAGGCAGAGGAACGTCCTCTGGAGGGGGTGCAAGAAAAAAATGTCCCTTTAGACGAGTATCAGTAAATGAGTCATTATTATAACCAGGAGCAAGGTTCAGTGGTTTCCAGGGTCTCGCTAACTCAGCATTCGGCCCTGACCGCAGCTCAGCGGATTAGCAGGAGTGACAGCGTACAAATGAGCATTGAACTGAGCTGTGCACATGCGAGCATGTCACACTCCCCCCCATACACAAACAGTGTTGATTATTACACTTGGCACTGTCCATGCTACGAGGTCTAAAAGTCACCAAAGGAGCTGCAGATGTGACAACTTGTCGTTCCCAGGATTTGATGGTAAACACACAGCTCGGGTTTGTCTCTTCTTGTGTGGGGCAGTTGCAAAGACCCTTTAGTGGGAGGGGGGGGGGGGGTTTACAAAACTAGCTATTGCATGTGAAAGGAAACCATAAAAAATGCACGTTAGAAGAATATGATGGATGCTATTCACTGTGAAAGAGCCCAATTGAATGGTCTCTCACACACACACACACACACACACACACACACACGTTTTTTTACTAACGTTATTTCCTCGGCCTGCCATGATGGGACTACAATTACATAACGTCCCTCGTACAGCGAGCCGTGGTTTGACGCTAGCTGTGACATTTGCGAATCACCCATGTACAGATTATTATTATTTTTTGGAAGGGGGGGGGGGGGTTTGGGGGGGGGGAATACTGTGCCAATTTAGCACAAAAGACATAACTGTTGATGCAGGTTAAAAACAGGAATATCAATTACACAAAATACGTAATCCGGTGATTCCAGAGCGAACCGTAATCGTAAATCTGCTAACGTTACATAAAATAAAATAACAAGATTAGCTAGCTAACTGACTACTAGCTGCAAAGCCTCCAAACAAGGTCAAATGCTATACATTAGCTAACAGCGTTTGGTCGTATTTGGGCACGAAATGTTGTATAAAAAGGGATGAATTTAGCCAGTTTACCTCTCGCTGACCAGCACCACGTCGGCATCGCTCCAGTGCTTGAATACGCACGGCAGGATTTTCCTGAAGGCGAAGAAGAGACCGGGGAAAACTACGGCGCCACAAGCTAAAACTTGCAACATCCTGCCTGAATTTTCCTTCAAACCCGCCCGCAGTCCTGACTCTCTCCCCACCGCCAAGTTTCGCCCGTTTACACACCGCGATGGGGCATTTTAAAGCGTGCCTAGGGGGTCGGGGTGGGGAGGAGGGAGAGGAGGAGGAGGATGAGAAGGAGGAGGGTTGTCGGTGGGGTTTTTTCTCCTTTTTTTTCTCTCCACCGCGAACAGTCCACCGTCCGCGCGAAAGACACCGCCGAGGCTCAGCAGCAGCAGCACCACCACCACCACTGTCGGGCTAAAGGCAAGGGGAACCAACGGAGCTTTCCAGGGCTGCTGTCAAAATAAAAGCCCTGACCCGGCGCCGGAAGAACGGCGGTGCTTCCGGTGAGGCGGTCCACATGCCAGTTACACAATTTGCCCTTTTACTTTGAAGGTCTGCTCCCTCACCGACGGACGTTGTTCTCATATAATGGATTTAAACGTTCGTCTTCGTTTCAATATGAACGTAACCGTTGAACAACAGTTTGTAGATTAATTTAGTTTTTTTGTTTTGTTAGGGAGCTATTTTGGCGCCCTGTTCACTTAAAGGGGAAAAGGAAGGTTAAATGTTCTTATATATTCATATTTTCCTTTTAAAAATTACCATTTTGACCTTGACTCAATGTCCAATTACTTTTAAAAATGCAAGTCTTACAATCAAAAGTTTCTTCAAATCTGCATAAAGTCAGTCACAAGATCAGTGCAGAATACTGTTATCATTCTATTAACATAATATCACCTTGAAAAGGTCTTCTAGCTGATGGGTCAGCAACTTGCTCTGATAAAATATCAGTTATTGGATTTTATGGCATTGGTGGAACTGTGAGTGTGCTCTCATACCCAAACAATGGGACGAAAGAGGCAAAACAGCGCCATCAATCTCAAAGACCAAGCTGAAAACCTCTGACACCGTTTCCGTGTCTGCAGTCCATGTTCAACTTAAGATCTCAGCGATCGGATGCCGCTTTCAGCTGTTGAGTAAACGCGCCCTTTAAAGTCCATTGACCTCGCTTTAGTGTCTGATAGCCGCCGGTTAAGGACTGTCCGCCATCAGGATTCATGATGATCTTATTTATTTTTACCATTGTTGCTCGAATCTGGTGGAGATTAATAAACCACTTTGTGTGTCAGGTCTTTGAGGGCAATAACCAACCAATTAAATTAACAGTGTGTAGCATTTTGGGTAATCTATTGGTAAAAAAATGATCTAAAGGGCACAATATTTCTTTAATGAACATAGAAAACAGTGGTAACCGAGTGTCAACCTGTGGCATCGCCGGCTGTGTTTCTAAAGTACTGATATAACAGTAAGGATGGACACTGTGACATTTGGCAACTGGCAAAACAGCGACCTCTTAAAGGAAGGAGTGAGCGCAGAGATTAGTTGTAATTTGCAACCACACCACTACATGCCACCAAATTCCACACTGTGTACCTTTATAGCTGTTGCCTAGCATCTATACCTGGTCATCTTTCAAAATCGCTACCGTCGTGAGAGTGAATGAAAAAAAGTCCAAAAGTCCATTGACACTAAATAACTAAATGACCACTTACGGCTGCCAAATCTTTACAAGGGACTGCACCTAGCGGTGTAACACAGATAAGTTGTCTGTGTTAAGGTCTAAAGGTTCACTCTGGAAACTTCCACCTGGACCAGGTCGTTCTCGAGTACCGGAATGTTACTTAGGTTTCATTATTGCCACTTGTGACAGCGTAGTTGAGTTTCATTTAGTGTGGAAATGCAGAGAGCGTTTACTGCTCTGGTGGTGAATCCAGAGTTCATCAGGAAACTGAGACAACCTTTGTTTCTCACAGTTCATGGTTGCTCGGTGTGCCGCTTCTCGGCTGATGAAGAGGAGACACCCTGGGTGAAAATGTTAAAATGTAATTAAAAGATTCTGCCCCAGTTGGTTACTTATGTTGCAAGTTTTCTGAAAATCTCGCATTCTACCTGCTAATTTGGATACATTTTCAGATTATAAATCCAAACATAACATAAAAACATAAGAAAAGTCTTGACATAGGGAAATACTTCTTTTAACACATCATTAGTACAGCCATTAAGTAGATAGAATACATTTGTATGAAATTTCTTTCTGAAATGTTTTTTTTAAAATATGCTACAAGACACGACACTAATCTATCTAATACTAACTTTTCATGAATGACATTGTCCTAAAAGAAACACCTACAGTGGGTACGGAAGGTATTCACACCCCTTTACTAAAGTAAAGGGGTGTGAATACTTTCCGTATATCCCATGTATATGTGTATTTTACTCCGTAGTCTTAAAGAGGAAACGTTATGGAAACAAAATTGACAAAAACAAAAAGGTCAAAAGGTCAATGTATCTTATCTCATAGACGATTGCACCGGCCAAAGTGTAATATATAAGCTACCTACTGCCACGGAGTGGCCATAAATCAATCCAAAAATAACGAGTTCCGTCCCTAGACACACAATCTCCACAACGTTGCTCAGCGCCTCCTGCGTTGGCTACAAAGTCCTTCAAATACACACAACATTGACTTAAAAAGTTCTACTTTTTGTTTCCATGTTGGTTCATATGAAACACTTCGGGTCACAAACAGCACAATCAGGCAAAACTCATTCTGTTGCCAAACACAGTCGATGAGAACACACGACCACATTGTACACCGGTGACAACAGGGTTTTATTTCTTGAGTGAAAGACCACAGCAATTTGAGCTTCCTTGGCAGCTTTCTACTTTTTACTTTTACGAGCTTGTAAACTATATACGGTGTATTGAACACAGTGTAATAACGAAAGTATTGGTATCTATTGTCAGGGATGGGGGTGGGGGGGGGGTCATAAAAGCAGCGTGTCCTGGTTTACGGAGGAAGCAGCTTGTCCCAGAGAGACGTGTTGTCAATTGGAAAGTGCCTCCATAGACGATTCACGTGTCAAAGTGATATCTGAACAGGAGGTGGTGTGTTTATCGCAGACAGGTTGGACGTCTCTAACGCTCGATTGCTACATTATTATCGGTAAAAACAAAGAAACACAAACGCTTCAGCTTAAGTGAAAACCCACTGTGTTACTCGAGTACTTAAACCACTCTAGTGGCTCCCACTGCAACACACAAACCATTTCCATTCTTCTAATAGTCTGTGAAGCACTTAATGGTTTGACTTCCCAGTACATTTCCGACCTGCTCACTGATTAACGGGCAATCCATAAACCAAGGATCCTCATGGAGTGGTTTCTTTTTAACCTAAAAAGAGGATCTAGATCTGGCGAAATATCATTTTGGTACTTTGGTCATATTCTCTGGAACAAACTTTTGTATTTCATTTTAAAAAAGAAGCGACAGTCTCTCTCTCTTCTCTTTTTTACATTTGGGATTAGTCAGTTGGATTTTGTTTCCATTTGGAAAAAGCAAAGCCAGCTGTTTTCTCCTCATTATATTCTTATAATTAAGCTACCGAGCTGCCTTGGTTCTGTAGAAGAGAGATGTCAATCCTCACAATAGACAACTCAACTGCAACTTGCCCAACAAGCTCAAAAAGTTAATTCTCTTCCACACGATGAGGCGAAACGGCACAAAGTTGACATGACGCCAACAGGTGTGTAGAGTCATGTGCAAGTACACGTTGGCTTCCCAAGATAACTGAAATGCCAACATAAATGACGTACTGGAAACCGAGCCGTCTCTACGGGCCTCCAAATGGGCTAAACGCTTACTGGGCTGCGGGGGATTTTTTTTTTTTAGGGGTTACGGTTTGATCATGAGGAGAAATTTGGCGGCTTGGACTCTTCCGAACTGTTTCCACGTAAACGGCACGCTGTGGTGACGGTGTGGTTTTTAGCAGCTCATAAAGCAGAGCGATCTGAAGGACCTTCTGGCTCTGTTGGGTCCATCTTTGTTGCTGCAGCCAGCGATGCAAACCGGTCCAGGTGGCACCGCTGACTTAAGGACGGGCCAAAGGAAACCAAGTCTTTAACCTTCCTAAATTCTCCCACACTGCTCCACTCCTCCGCTCTCTTTACTGGCTACCGGCCCGCATCCAGTTCAAAACACTGGTGCTCACGTAGCCTGCTGTGAATGGATCGGGCGCGGCCTACATCTAGGACATGGTCACAACCCCACGTCCCAACTCTCCGCTCTGCGTCTGCCAAGCTGCTCGTTCCTCCCTCACCGAGAGCAAAACACTCGACGGGATCTTGACTCTTTGCTGCCCTTGCTCCGAAAATGGTGGAACAAACTGGTGGTGGTGACATCAGGACCACAGAGAGCATCTACATCTGCCCCTGCAAACTAAAGACACACCTCTTCAGATATTGCAGCACTTAAATTACATTGGCTCTTAAATTATACTTATAATGGCTCTTATCTATAACAAGTTGTAAATCGGCTTCTTGGGTGAAAGAACTTTCTTGTTCTTTGAATTTGTATCCCCCTGGTTGAAATCGAAACTTATTGTATGTCGCTTTGGATAAAAGCGACAGCTAAATGACATGTAATGTAATGTAAAAGCGCACCAACTTAGGGGATGCAACTTTTGGGAATCTGTCGCTCCGATTGAAAATATCTGATTCGGCCTGTGCAGAAAGAACGACCGCGTGGAGGTTTGACAAAACGAAACCAATCTTTACTGATGGAAGCAAAGTCAAAGTCACAACCTGCAATCTTTATTCTCAGGGCCCTTATTTATAACAGTATCCTACTTCTGCTTTTGCATCTGACACATCACAGTCATAAGTCACGGCAGGGAAACGCAGGTCGTTCGGGGTCAAGGCGCGACCCCCCGCCCCTCCCGTTGTCACTTTTACCCGTGAGCTGCGTGACACGCGCTCTTGATTGGCTTCCACTGTGATGCGGAGGGCTTCCGCAGACCTTTGCTCGTAGTATTGATTACTTCTCTTTGAAAAAGTGAAGCAGCCAAATTCCTGCATGTGACACCAATTCAGTCAGCCTGATATGTGGCGGCTACTCTGGTTTTTCCCCACCAACACCCCGAAATCCACTTTTGGGCAGATCATATGGGCTTCTGAAGCAATGTCACCTGAACGCGCAGTAGTGAGTGAGATGAAAACCCTGTGGTAAGCAATAATAGGCCTTATTATTAATAAGGCCTATTATTGCTTATATGGCTAAATTGGGGTTGTATATGACAGAATGAACACACACACACACACACACAGAGGGATGGGAGGGGTGACGATGATGGGAAGGGGCGGGGAGTGATAAAGTTGTCATAAAAGCAGCGCGTCCTCTGGTCTTATGGAGGAAGTGAGGACCAACAGTGACAGCCTCTCAGGTGAGTAGCAGCTTTTCTCAAAGAGACGTGTAACACGTCTCTTACAAAAACTTTATTTTTGTAATTTCAAGTTCTGAGTACGAAAAACACGAGCTAAAAGTTTTCTGTGTCTTTGTCATTTTTATGTGTCTGGTTTCTTTGATTTGTTTAACATTGATTTGGAGGTAAAAAGTTCAGGATCATTAACCTCAGCTGCCATGGACGAAGATTTTTATTTAGAATAGGATTCATTATTTTCTTTAAAGAGTATTCCCCCATATCAACCATGTTAATACAAAACCTCTGGTGTCGAGTGTACGTTTTCACGTAAATGATCTGATTTGGGTCCGACTTTAAAAAAAAATAGTTTTGTTAAGTTTATTTTTTTACAATTATTTTTTTTAGATGTTTCCTGTGCAGAAAGGATCTTCTACATGTGTTTGAGGGGAACAAACAGCATCTGTGTTTTTGTGTTTCCAGACGCTTATAATCCACAGACACACTTTGTGGCCCCGACACTCTGACAAAATGCACCTCAAGCTTTGTGTCCTGTTTCTTGGCCTTCTTGGCACAGGTAAAAAAAAAACTATTTTTGCTAACACCATCTATTGAGCTTTTTTTTTTTTTTACAAATTATAACAAACGGCTTAACAGCTAATGGTTAATAAATTATTGAACAAGGCTTCATTATTCATTAACAAGAGGATATTCGCCGCCTTGTTATACAGCTAAACATGTCATGGATCACCATTCAGAAAGACTCACGGAATTGATTAAACATTCTAAGACATTCCGTGTGTAAAAAGCGTTAATTATATACAGAATTAAGGAAGCAAATGTTGAACTTCTGTGATCTCTTAATGCGAAACAGTCCCAAAACATCAGCAGAGGGTAGATAGTGACGAACTCTAATGCCCTCTAACGTCATAAAGGGAAAATGTGAATAAAACAGTAAGAAGGAAGGAAGGACATGCTCACCTTTACCTTCCTCGGTTTGAAATCCTTCTTTATAACAAATAACTTTCTATGCCGAGTAAGACATTTTAATAGGTTGAATGGGATGGCATCAAGGTCATAAAGGTTACAGTGTTTGTTTAAAGGGTAAGTCAAGCTGTGGCATTATTTGGTCAATGATTATGTTTATTATCTTTGACATTGTCCCTATAATTATGGAAACCACTATATTTAGTGGGAAACGCTATTGCTCCATTAATACTGTTCATCGTCATTACCTGAAAAGAATATTTTAGCCATAGATCTGAAGTCACAGCAAAATATTTTTACATTTTACGGATATCAATAAAAATGACCGGAGGCAATTCTAAAAATGTGTGGGAACATTTCACAAAATAAAAGCTGAGATTACGTCAGTTTCTACCTGCATTTGTGGAAATCTATGTCCAAGTTAACATGAATTTTTGAATGTACTATCATACAGGGAACATTTTCATTATTCTCCCTCAACCCGTCTGTCCTTTTTGCTTTTACTGACAGTCACCCTGTGTCGAGCACAGTTCAGCCCATCCCCCTCAGGTGCACCAGCATCTAGTGCGGCCCCCTCAGGTGCACCGGCATCTCGTGCGGCCCCCTCAGGTGCACCGGCATCTAGTGCGGCCCCCTCAAGTGCACCAGCATCTAGTGCGGCCCCCTCAGGTGCACCGGCATCTAGTGCGCCCCCCTCAGGTGCACCAGCATCTAGTGCGGCCCCCTCAGGTGCACCAGCATCTAGTGCGGCCCCCTCAGGTGCGCCTGCTACAGACCCCACTGGCACAGCCGAACCTGCTGCGGAAGGACTCTCGTCCGGAGAGATAGCCGGTGTCGCCGTCGGCTCCATCGCAGGCGTGGCAGCTGTTGGTGAGTGTGACAATGGCACATTTGTGCTTCCTCAATTAGACACCATCCTAGTAATCCATTAACAAGGATTAAGCAAACCTTTGCACGACCCACCCCCACCCCCTCGTGTTGATCCAAACCTCACAGTTTAAATCAAGAGATGCGATGATACGACTTTGCGTCTCAATCTTTGGAACCGGATTATCACAGCGTAAAGAAAAAAATGGGAGATGAATGGAGAATTATCAAAACATCCATCAATCAAAGACTTAATTTGATGAATCAAGAATGTGAGATACCAAGTCAAACATGTGACTTTACAGATCAGGATAAGTACAGAAAGTAACAACAGTTTCTTAGAACTTTTACATATTATCTCATAACTATCAAAGCTCAAGACTATCTGATTGTTTTGAAGAGAAAAATTAATCAATTTCAAGGATTCGTGTATTTTTCTATATTATTCCTAAGATTCTATCTTTCATTTATTTTTTACATTTTCCTGGCAATAATGGACGTCCATATGAATCCCTCTACCTGAACAATGGACACGGTAGACATGGTCCTCCATTTGTAAAGAAACATGTGCAAACTGAGCTCAGTTGCTCAATAGCAATGCAAGGAAGACTGGCATAAGGAAAAGGAAAACAATCACAAATCAGACTGTAAACTCATTCTGATCATATTTTGAGTATCCAGCACACAGAAAAATAATTAAAAAGAAAGCCTGATGTTCAAGATTGGACAGTAAAAGTATTTTTTCCTTCTATCTCCAGGTGGAGGAATCTTTGGCGTGCTGAAGTACACTGGGAAGATCTAAGGTCACATCCTGAACCGTTCAACCTGACAACGGAAAGATATTAATGTCTGAAAGGCTCAAATCAGAAGGAAACATGATAATAATGACTTGAGCCATGAGGAAGACATTCATTGAGTCTGATTCATTTGATATTTTGGTTGTCAAGAAAGGCTAAGATAGATATAGATTAAGATAGAACATGTATACATTCACAGCCCTTTCCTACTGGATTAAATGTAATTGTCAGGAGCATTTGATTTAAAAAATATAATAAGTTAACATTGTATTACCCTTTACATCTAATAACTTTGGTATAGTATTTCCACGTTTTAAATAAACTAAATAAACAATGAATACAGATGTTCCTTTAGACATTCTTTAAAGCAGGAGTACTTTTTAGAATTGATCAATTTACAGTAAAGACCGTCATGATAATCTTACGGACTGTAAACATAGAAAACAATAGAGGGGACGTCGGGCCGCTCCCAGCTGCAAAAACAAGCAGATAGGACCTGAACCACGTGACCAATGGGAGACCATGGAGACCAGTAAAGACAGACTAAACAAACACAGGAGGCAAAGCTCAATCACATCATTCACACAGATAAGCGGCGGAAGAAGCACAGAGGGACACGGATGAGTGAGACAACACGCACTGAAGCACAGATATGCATTGAAATCGAGAAATAAGCGGCATGATTGCTTTAACATGCATAATAACATCCCCTCTGTATTGCCAGCAGCTAAGCTAACTGTTAGCGACAGAACGCAACGTTAGCCCCCCCAGGCCAAGATTACAGCAAAAAGGAAATTCTGACATTGGTTAAGCATAGTATGGGAAGAGTGCATAAATTACTATAAAAAACTAAAATGAGTTCCGTTAAGCAATACCAACTAGCTAGTAGACTACGACATTTGCTGATTGTCACAGGAAGTTGCGTAACGACAGCCATAGTTCTTCTTCGGGGTTTTACCGCATTAGGTAGAACGTACTTCAAGCCCGTTAACGCCCCCCAGTGGATATAGTATTCCGCAACATACAATAAGTCTAATGCAGTAAAATGCAGTTTATTCATTTATTTACAGAAATAGGAACAGATGTAACAATTTAGTCATTACCTGTTTACAATTACAGTCGGTGCCGCGTTTTATTTCAGATTTAAACCATTCCAACTATTACATAACATCTAATAAAAACTCCACCTGTGACGTCACGGCTGTATTTTGTATAAGTGCACTTTAGCCTCGATGAGGCCTTCATCGTTTTATGGTAGTTAGCTTGGAAGTATCAACACAAGCGCTTGGTAACGAAAACAACACTGCTCCCACGAAGGCCAATTACTGTTTATACCCCGAGCCGTGTGACTAGGCCATATGGTGTGCATGGGAGCCAGAAGGACTGCTTGGGCACGCGTGTTGAGGGAGGGCGGTGTCTGTAAAGACACATTTAAATAAAACTTATAAGGGTTCTTTAAATGGAAGAATAAACAATAGAAACTGCAATAAAACCTCCCTGGAGTACAATTTCAATATAGTTCTTTAAACCTTTTTTTTTTAAGTTTAAATATTCAAATCATACATGAACTAATGCGAACAGCCAATAAACGACTCGATTAAAACAATCACTGATGTGTATTTCGGGACATTTTCTTCCCACTAGTCTGAAAGGAGACACAGGCATTCCTAACACCCTCCAATTTGATAAGTGCATAAATAAGAAACAAAACATTTATTTGCAATTTAACCGTTTCTTGTGCCGTTGACTAAAAATATCAGCTAAAAGGAAGAGTCCGGTCATCATCGAAGTCACTCAGCTTCCTCCTCTGGGAACCATGAAACTGCACACTACTTCACCCAACAAATCATTAGGAGAGAACGGACTACGCGTGATGTAGTTTATCATGATAAATACCGGCCCTATTTATTACCTTTATACGTCAGGTTCACATCGTACCACCGATCCCACCAGCTGTCTGTGTGTACAAAAGGGGTTTCAGTCACTAATCTTACACATACTCATTTACCCAGCATGCACTTCAAGCTCAACGACCTCTGCTGGTTATTTTGTATGTTACACATTTGAGACTTGATGAACCGCAACTTTATCAGTAATAATATGACATCCAGCTAATCCAGAAGGAAAAACAGTATAACGCACAGAGAAAAAAAACATCATGCAATATCAGTTAACATTGAAGTTTAATCATTTTTCGAGTCTGCAAACATTATTGCTGCAAGAAGTACCGTTGATGAGTCATACAGCTGATTTGCTATGTCTGGCTTTCTCACATTCACTGCGCTGTCCATAAATACTATACAAAAATAATATGTGCTTTGCCATAAAACATCCTCTATCATTAGTGGCTTCCCACTGTTCTGAGAAAAAAAAAAACTACGGCTTTGTTCACTGACATACATACTGTATGCTGTTCTACTGCCATTCTGTTAAATAGAATACATTACATCTTGCACATCTTCTGCATGAGGCATTCTTTAAAGTCTCTGCCATGTCATCACATATGAATGTCCTCATGCTTCCCAGTCCATGTCCACAGAAAAGACGCTGCAAATCCACTTGATCGGTTGAAGATCGGGCCCAGGCACAGCTGTGCAGTCTTTCATTTTGTTTGTTTTCTTCTACGGTGAAAACAGTCCAGCAGGGGACTAGCTGAATTCTACACTTTTATTTTCCTCTACTTCTAAATCTAAGTAGCGTTTTCTCTTTGTTGCTTCAGTTACGACACCCAGAAGTCCAAACCCGCTGCCACAATCCAGCCTTTTTGCCGTCTCAAAAAAAACATTGGGAGGAAGGTCAGTGGGCGTTTCCCTGCCATCCTTCATCTGCAACGCTCTGCATTCACAGCCTGTAGTGACAGTTCTCTCTCCACAAGGGGGAGCTCTTGCTCCTCTCCCTCTCTCAGCAGGTCGTCCGACTCCACCGGCGCGGCGCACCCTCATGGACTCCTGCGCCGGCCCCGCCTAAAGCCGACACGTCTGATACTTGCTGTGCGGGGGGGCAGCCAGCTCGTAGAAGAGGACGTAGGCGTTGCTGCTGCGCACCTGGCTGGAGGACACCGGACTCACCCTGCGAGGAACGCACAGAAACGCGGCGGCCATTACAGAACGACCACCGTGCACAAGTCGACGCGCCCGTTCATCGGGATTTCAGCTGGGAGACGTGAGAGCGGGTCTCGGGAGCGCGTACCTGGAGTCGTTGTAGCTGTACCACTCCCCCAGCGCCGGGTTCTTGCAGTAGGCCGTGTAGTGGCCCCCCAGGGCGTTGCCCGAGTGGTTGGACACGGCGTACAGGTTGTACGAGGCGCGCTCTGCAGGGGAGACAAAGGGAGGGCGTTAGTCATCAAAGTCAGCTGCGCTCGGGACAGTGTACAGATAGTTAGCATCCCCCCGTCTCTCTCTCTCTGGCGACGGTGTGTCACCTTCGGTCAGAGAAACAACTCACCGCCGCTCTCCGAGGCGAACTCCCGCAGGTCCAGCTCTTTGACGGGGAAGTTGACGTAGGTGGAGAGTTTGCTGGTTCGGATGTTGGAGTCGGAGAAGCGCTTCAGGTCTGAGAGGAGCACCGGGTCAAGGACCAGACGCGGGTTCAAAAAGGCGCTGAACTGTGAGCGTCAGGCCACAACATCCATTCCATTTCTTAAAATTTGACATCTCCTAATGTGAGTCGGTGGGCGCGCTAATGTGTTAGCGGGAAGACTACTGTCGTGTACATGACGCAAGGATACGAAGCACGAGGATCTGGGGGAACTTCTGGATGCTGAATCTCTTGGTGCATTTCCTTCTGGCTTTGCATCGGTTGCACGTCTGAGAGAGAGAGAGAGAGAGATGAGGTGCTCCTGCACGTTTCACGTTTGTTATTTAAATGTGGAGGCTTCTTACCGGTCGCTCTTCTCCGTCCAACACATCTTCTTTTGTGAAGAGCCTCAAGCAGTCTCTGAGAGTCACCTCACCTGAGCTCTTCTGTGGAGACGGAGAGAGCAAGGAATGTCCAGTCAGAAAACGGAAAAAAAGTCAAAATCAACTTTATATTCGTGAGATGTACGATAAAAACTGGACACTTTGACCGTCCACGGAATTTAATAAAAAGACTCGTTTGCACTGCAGCACCAGAGGATAAGCAGCTTCACCAGTCCACTGATGGATAGGCTAAACCTCGGTGTGTGTGTGTGTGTGTGTGTGTGTGTGTGTGTGCTTGCTGACCTGTGCGACCGGTATGGACAGGTCCCAGAATGGATCAAACACCGTGGAGCGGAAGCCACAGACGGTGCAGGTCACGGAGCTCTTCAGCTGTCCAACAAATAGATCTAAAAAAATAATAAAATAAAAAAGCAGCACATGTGGGATTACATTTAACACGTAATGTAATTTAAGGAAACCATACTGCCGGTAAAGATGAATCCTCACCCACGACTTTGCTGTCCTCTCTCTCCAAGTACATGCTCCACATGCGCTTGCCCTTTTCATCGTCCCTGCGAACGAAACCAGACGGTGGATGTCGGGTCTCATTACTATCAAAACTACTGAAAACCGCGGCAAAAATGAGCGTCCGCCCGAGGCGCACGTTGTCGCACCGACTTACGAGAGGTGGTCAAAGTCCTCGACGGGCACCTTGGGGCAGACGGTCACCCGGTTCACCTCATTGTGGAGACCGTCCAATAAGAAACGCAGAAACTCCTGCGCGTCCTGCTGACTGCAAGTAGACACGAGGAAAATCGTTATCGGCGAAATTAAAACCGGACCGAGGGAGGAAAAGGCCAGCGAAGGACGACGACGGAAGACTTACTTGCAGCCCACAAATTTGGGGGCGAATCTCTGGATCTGGCTCCTGAAGTCAGAGGGACTGATGGCCTCGTTGTTCCCCGACGTCCACAGGCTCTGAGTCAGCTTTGCAAACTCTGAGGCAAAAGGATGGACAAGTAATCATGAAGAGACGAGGTCACGCTCGTTCACCACACCGGCCTTTACAGCAAAACACATCGTCCGCGAGGCAATGTGTTCGGAGACATCTGATCGCAAAAAAAAGGGCCTTTTACACACAGTATTTAACATGTTCTTGTATCGTTTGCTTATCATGTTCTATAGCAAATTGTTTCTTTATCAATTCTCTCATATTGCACCGATCACCGTGGGGAATTGAACACATCCGTGGCAACATGTGACGCAGCGGCCCGTGGGAACGCCGCGCGCCGACGCCTCCTCTGAAACGCCCTCTAGGAGCTAAACGGCGCCTCCCGTTCTGTGCCAGCGCACATTCCTAATATATTTAGAGCACAGCGGAAAGCGGATCACTTTCGCAGCGATCAGCCGCTTGCATGGATGAAATTATATTTAATGGAAATTAAACAATCCCCCTTTTATTAATCCAATAATGCGATTTATAGTGTCTATTGTTGTTTGTACAAAACAACCCTCGATGCGTCTGGCGAGAACCCATTCGGTCTTCGTGCAGGCGACCAGGGTTTACAGCCCGGCAACGCACAGCGGATACCGGCTACACAACAGCAACACGTGTCCTTCTATTAAGACACAAAGTGACTCCTACCTTCCATGAGAGCGGCGCTGGTCGCACAGCTGCTGCTGCTGCTGCTGCTGCTGCTGCTGTGGCTTAGGTCCATGCGGTGCCGGTTTCTCAGGCAGTAGTCCCTCAGCTCCGGCGTGTTACTCAGACACTGCAGGATGGAGTTCATGAAGCACTGGAAGACGCATGAAAGACACAAGAACATGAGTCCGACGCGGCTCCAGTCAAAGTGCAGCGTGTCCCCCTCTGCCCAGTCGGTGAAAGCACTCACCGTGTTGCCCAGGTTCCTCAGTCCCACCAGGCCTTGAGGACTCTTGTTCTATTCAGAAACAGAAAAACAAAAAACGGGATTCAGGTGGGTGGGGGGAGGGGGGGGGGGGTATTCACGGTTATATACGAGAACCGTAAAGCAGAAGCAAAGCTTGTGGAGGACGGGGCAGAAACATGTTCTGTTGCAATTTGAATATATGGGACTCGACTGGGCCCTGAATTGGACTTGTGTAGTCGCCATGAGAGCTGAACATGGGAGTTACCGATCAAAACCATAAATAGAGACAACGCATTGTCTCGTACGTCACCTCAATCACGCCACGAAATGAATATGTGATGACGGCACCACGTCCTGAAAGCAACCTCTGCACGCCAGCGACCGCCGTTACATTCCAGAGAGAGAGCCCCGGGAAGGGAGGGGAGGGTGGGGGGGGGGCATTTGACGGTCACATTGTTGCCGCCAGCACCAAGCCAACGGTCATCAGCTACCGTTCCACGCGCTCCGATGGGTCCCTTCCCCCCGCACACCCCAACCAGACGCGGCTTACACAACCACGGGACGCCGACTGGGAAACCGGAGAACACCACGCGCACCAGTCAGGTGGTGTGTGTGTGTGACACGATACATCTGGGGAGGGTGGGGGGGGGGGGCCCCTGTGGCGGTCGTCAACAGTTGCCTCAACAAAAGCCTCTGAAAGCTGCAGCAGGGACCCGGGGGGGGGGGGGGGGAAACGATCAGACGAAAAGACAATATTCAGGTGCCAAAAAACTCTAAATGTGATCCTGTAGGGCCACATAGTCGCTGCAATAGCACTTTCATTGTAAAGAAAGTGTCCAACTGGCCTGAACAAGATCCTTCAGTCCAATAAGTGACGGTGAAACTTGATGACACGGAGCAAAGACGCACCGTCACGCTTGGCGGCGGCGGAGGAGGAGAAAACAACCCCCCCACCCCCACCCCCCCACACACACACACACACTAAATTTCGTCAGCTTTTATTTAAATACAAGTAAACATTCAGCTGAAGAGGTTTATTGCCACGTTGCAATGAAAAGAGAATTGTGAAAATATCAACAGCTTTAAGCTCTGATGGCTTAAATCTCAAATTTTTCTCCTCCTTTAATTCCCCCCCTCCCCATCCCCCTCTTCCCTGGAGGTGACCATATGGTCACTTCGCACGCTCAGCATGGCAGCTTGTGATGCAAAAAAAAAAAAAAGAAAAAGAAAGAACCTCACGAGGTGATGCATTCAGATAATCTCTGCGTGCCCTTTGAGCAACAACGCAGTCCAGTGGTTGGGATGACTATAGAAAGAGTGATAAGGAAAAGGGCGCGGGGGGGGGGGGGGGGGGGGTTGACCAAGGACGAAACTGTCCCGCACAGCTATGCCACTCCCTTGGAGAGTGGCATAGTGGCACACAGGTTTTGGCACACTTCTTAAACCGTTCCAGAGAGAAAACAAATTGAAAAATGATTAAACGAAAATTACAGAAGCAGGAGGAAAGGTGTACGATTTACGACGTACATGATGTGCAAACATTACGTTCTCGAAGCTCCGCTCTCCTTCAGACCTCTTTAATGGTTTAACCATGAGAAACTAAATGAACAAGAAATATGTAAAGGCGCCAAAACATTTTGTGGTTGCCACATCTCCAATCTCAATTCGTCCGATGAGCAATAGTCACCTATGATTATTCTCCGAGGCGTTGTGAAAGTATTCAACAAAATTTTGAGAAATCCATTACACGGTGGTGCAAAGCCAAGGTATGCAGCCAGGAAGCACAGACAACGGCATCCGACTTGTCGACTACACCAAGGAGAACATAAACTACAACCAAGCATGCATACCAGTGAAAGCACAGACCATTATTAATAACATCTGAGAGGACACGGGCTTCAAGTGCAGCCCGTTGGACCACATCTGACCCACTAGGACGCGCAGGCCGAGTGTTCACACAATGTACCCTGCAGGTGATAAGGTGTCACTCTGGTCTCCTTATCTGGAGCTCCGTGTTACGCAATGCCCCCTCTCTCCTCCTCCTCCTCGACCCCCAAAGGCTGCTTTGATGCAGGCAGCTGCTGTTCTTGACTCCCCAGAATTGTGCTCACAGCCCCCCCCTCCATTTAGATAAGGTCACAGTTTGGTTGAATGGAGATGAGACGTAACCTAACGATGGTTTGGGATATTTGTGTAATCTTTTAATGGGCATTTCTGTGCCAAAGGGTCAACTCATCTGCCCCAACAAACAAGTGGCCTTAAAGTGACCTCCTGTATTTCATGGCGTCTCTTCATTCTCTACATTAGGTGGAAGCGTTATACTTTTTACTTCCAAGAATAAACTTTCCCCGTCTGACCCAAAGTTCATAAAGATATATTAAGGCGAATAACATCACAAACAAATGGATGAAACCAAGTTCTCTCCTGCGGCCTAAAACGAATGCATTTGGAATTAATATACCTAAAACAAAAAAACATCCAATTGTTCAAGGTTTGTTCAAGACTCAGCCTTACTGTAAAACTATATACTATATAATTATTGGAACAAGTTGCCTATTAAGGCCGATGCTCATTGTGGTGGTGGGGAGGAGGGGGGGCAGGACTCACCTTGGCCTGGTTGATAATCAGCCCCATGAAGGTGGACACCAGCTTGGACCGGGACAGCGACGGACTCTTCCGCCGCAGCTCGGGCTTGTCTGAGGGGAAAGCGGCCGGTTCCTCCGGCACCGTCACCGTGTACGAGTGTCGCAGAGACGGCATGTCCGGTGAGCGGCGTCGACGCGGTTGAAAAATCCCCCTTAATCGATAACGTTAAATCGACCGGCAGGCTCGACGGTCGCGTCTCTCGTCGTCGACGTGCTGCCGCTTCTGTGTCCGCGGCTCTCGGTCGCTTGTGACCCGCGCCTGTACGCAACAGCAGTCCGCCGGAGAATAAGCACGGAGGAGGCGCGTGCGTCGGTGTCTTTACTGCGTGCTGTAAACACCGCCCCCCCTTAACCTCCCCCGGAAGGCGACGCCTTCACGGGCCGTGGGACATAGCGACACCGCCTCACGGCACGTTGGCAGTGAGCGAGGAAGAGCAGGTGGAGACGAGCGGTTAAAAACGTTACAATGTAATATAGGCTACATTGTAATGTTTTTAACCACTTTTTTGTTACAATGTAATGGACATTTTAACGTTTTTAAAATACTTTCCTGTTACACTGTTGCAATGTAATGTACATTGTAACGTTTTTAAACTACTTTTCTGTTACTTTTTTTCTGTTACTTTTTCTTGCTCGAACTGCTCCTAACTAATAGACATAACAAATTGTAATAAGGGGTACCTATCCCATAGGAATACAATCACGTATCTATGTATTATGAATGTAATATCTCTGAATAAATGAAGTGGTGTATACAATACATTTCCCATCATTAAAATCAATAAACGCAGGTGTGATTTTCATAACATTTTATTTTTGATAAGATGTCCTTTGCAAGCTTTTGCAGTTTGCCAAATAGCTGCTGAAGCAGTTAGCCTATTGTGCAGCTAAAACCATATATGCATACCAATATGCGTGTGAGCAGAAATGAAAAGCTCTCGTCCAACTCGCTGACCTTGACTGTGACTCTAACCTGACACAAAAACAGCTGTGAGTCTGATAAGAAACTTGATAGCCGTACTTGTAAACCTTTACACGTCCTTACAAACCACAGAGTCCAGTGCCTTCGAAATCACGCCACTTGGCTGCTGAGTCAGTCTTTATGCCTGTATTTATTATTGAATGTGGGGAGTAGTGACATCAAACAATGTGTGTCTGAGTGGACGGAATAACAGAAGGGTTTACTCCTCTGGGAGCACGAATATGCAAAGGAAGACTCGGGACAGTGTATTGATCCACTATGCAAATGTGGGACATTTTGGCATAATTCTATCGGGTAAACAAAGGTCAATATCAGGAGATTCTTATTATTGGATGTTAATCTTACCAGTAACTAGGGAGTGGGATAAGAAAGGAAAGTAAATGGTATCCCATTCACACCCCCAAAAAAAACACAACAAGTGTAAACGGCGACCAGTGCGCACTTGTGCGTCAGTGAGGGAACACCTCTCACAGGCGCTCGAGGAGGGACGACAACGGCACCCAGCGAGCGAATCCCTTCAGGCAAACGTAACACCCGAACGCACCAAAGAGGAATGTGACCCTCCAACTGTGACACATTCCAGTCATAGCAGAGTGAGTGTCACCGTGTCACACAGAGCCACTGATCTACCAAATCAGTAACTGTTGACGCGTGATGTGTCAAAACCATTTTGGGTGGGATAAAAATTGATGTGAGATGTAACTGTCTATTTACTCGGTTTTGCAAATAAATCCATCTGAAACCGAATGTAAAATAAAATAATGAAAGCAACTTCAAACACACCTCCTCCATCGTAAGGGACTGGCTCCCTTCTTTGCAACACGCTAATGGCTACCTCCGCCTTGCTCCTCCACCCTCAGGCGAGGCCTGCGTCCTGCTCACGGCAAAGGAACAGCTTTGGCAGCCGCCCCGTTCGGTGGCATGACTACCAAAGTCACCGTCTTTGTTTATTGGTTGTTCACCCTCGTCGTGTGTATTGCTTGCCAATCCCCAAGGGACACACCCCGGAAGGGGCTGATGTGAAAGTAGTCAGGGTTCGAGGTATTCGATGAAAGCCATGGAAGCAGCACTACCCAACGGATTCTTCAAAGAGCCGATGGGCCTTTCGATTTAACACCTTTGTGAAAACAGAGCTTTACTGCATCGTTAATCTTTCACGCGGTATCAGCACAGTGTGGCAAAACTGACATTTAGGGAGGATTAAACTTTATAAGAGAGATACGATCAAGATAACAGCCGTGTGGTGGTAACTATTGTTAATAATCCCCATCCCAGTGCTAAGGTTACGTAACATATGCACGATAGTGTAGTAAAACTGAAGACGTGCAGGTATGAAGTAAGACAAAGCGCTCCCCAATAATTACTCCAATTACAACTTCAAACACACCTTTACCCACGCCTTTCATTTAAACAAAGGAGTAGTTCCACTTGGCATGCTGTGTGCAAATCAGCGATGTATGACAAAGTCACGGAAGCCTTTTTTTAAAAAATATAAACGGCACCTTACCTAAACTTTACTGTGAGTCACCTGCCTGTCCGCCTCCACGAGGAGCGGTGAATCACGCGTCATCAAAGGCAGGAGGCCCAAGTTAGCAACAGATGTGTGGGAACGGCCTATTTTCAGAGGAACGGCAAATTAAAGTAAGAATTGATGTGCACCGGAAACAGCTCAATTTCACTTATATATTATATATAAATATTTATATATATAAAATATTTCAGCACAAAATGCCACTTCTAACATGCAGCCACTGGTCCTTGGATTGCAAACTGTGCTTCAAAGCTGGTCCCTCACACTGCGGATATTAAATGTGCTCCATCTCAAGCGACGTAACTCAGGTAGACGCTACCTGAGTTACGCAGGCGTGTTCTCCTCATTCCAACGGTGGAGTTTAAATCATTTTGTGACTGCAGCAGTCATTGAAAGGGGAAATGCGTTGCAAAAGTAATGAATCAACTTCCTTTCTTTCCACAGTCAGCCGCTGGCAAATGTCAGTGACAGCTGATGGATGACTAAAGGGTACATAAACGCCTCTATGTCATGTTTCATCGTGGAACAATTTTGACGTGAATAGATTTAGCAACTTCCACATAAGTGAGAATGATAACGAGGTGTGGACTGAAGGAGGCACGTCGTTTCATTGGAAATACGCTGCTGGGAGACAGTTGCATTGATCCAAGAACAAAACAATGCAGGGCGACAAAGAATGAAGTCAATCTGAACGTGTCATCTTTATAATTTATGGTAATTCAATGTATTTTCCAAGTTAGGCTCTAAAGATTATAACGGTAACTATATAAACTTACCCTTTATTCAGTAGGGAAAAGTACAGGTTATTCGAGTGATTCCATTTACAGGTTACTTTTACTTCAATCAAAGTGACTGAAATAAATACCTAGATACTGAACAGTGCAGGTGAAGTTTCCTAGATTCCTGTTGTTTCTTATAATGGAATCATGTATGCGGTGGGTCGGCTCAGTCCGTGACAGCCTTTATCATTAAAAGCGCTAAGAAAAAACATCCATATAAAGTCTGACCTGCTTAAATCCAATGGGTTATTTCCTAGTATCGATACAATCGATTTATTACATATTAAAACAATGTTAGATATATGTCGTCCATGAGGCCAACTCGCTGAGCACAGATGATGTAGTTGGATCGGAGGAATAAAAATCGATACATCGATGTAATAGATGGATTGTTACACCCCTAATTGCAACGCATTGTACATTAAACTACCCAGAAGCACGTACTGCAATAAAAATGACCCAGAATGATCCCCCAGAATGCCACACACTGGCCCTTTAAGTGAAGTGTGTCTTCCAGCAGTAACTGCCTTGTGGCCCCAGATGGCGTTGGCTGCCCGCTGTGCATCAGACAAACTCCACTCGCAGTGGCTCTGAGAACTTATTCATTTATTAAAAGTCGGTGGCAATTGATTCTCAAAGAATGAAAATTCTTTTGGTCGTGTTTTTGAAACATCAAACAAAGGCACTTAGAAAAAAAAAAGTCATGACATAAACTACAAAAGTTACAGGAAATGACTGTACATTTGTACATATTAAGGGAGCAAAACAGGCCTACCTGTGAGAATTTGCCATATGACTAGTCCAAAACTAAGTAAAGAACACTGAGGGCTTTCATTATATGTGTGGTGCAAAAGATCGACATTGAGAATGTATAAGGGAACATGCTCACTGAAGCGTACTCTATTGGCAGTTTTATATTAAATCATCGCATATTATCCATCTTTACAAGTATCATGTCCAATTAATCAGTACGTAGGAAATAATTGTTACCACCATAGAAGTGATGAAAATGATTAAACAATGATTGCATATCTCACAACGTGGGCACCTGGGCAAAGACTTGCAATGAATACAAAATAGTTAATATCCCGAGGTGCCCTTTTCAAACGTAAACACTCACTTCCTGCACAATGTACTCTCCCCACTGCTGACGGTATGAAATCCACCTTTCCCGCTGTGCTACCACAAACAAATTTGAATTTGAGTAGTTCAAAAAGGACATTTCTAGATGACACACATGCATGTGAAAAATAAATGAATGTAATCGTTTTAGTGGTCAATCTGCTGTTTATTTTCTCAAGGTTTAACTTCTTGGCATTTCACAATTGACCTCATAAAGAGTTTTTTTTCGCCGAGTTCACAGACTCATGAGTAGGCTACAGTCATCAGAACAAAGATTAAGGCCCCCCCTCCCCTCCCCCCTTCCCGCCCAATACGTCTTGGAGGTGTACTGCAAATTTACATTTAAAAAACGGAAGGTTGTGCAAATGTATCCCCCCCCCCCCCTCTGGGTCCTGAACAAGTCTTTGGGAATGACTGCCTCAAACACAACAACACAGGAATGTCTTACTTTGGCGCCACCTGCTGGTTGTATAAAAAAGACACTTTGGCAGGCACAATTTACTACAAACAAGATAATAATAATTACATAGTGGTAGATGAGAATGGACAGCAAAGTGTCCTGTTTTTATTTAAAAAAATGACGAAAGAGAAGAAGCAGGACTTATTTCTTTTGTTTAGTTACCTTCCGTGCATCAATTATAAGTGGACCTAAACATTTGTTTGTGTGTCCGGTTTGAATATTTCGACTGCAACACAGCTGATGTACTCGCTAATTCATGCCGATAAAACTTTGTGCATCTTCAAGTCTTTTCTGTGCTGTGTTCTCCTTCACACGTCCCCACTGCAAGGTGTTAGGAGACGAGAGTGTGAATGCCAGCCGGGAGCATGGAGACCACAGCGCCGATGCTCAGCAGAGACATCGCAGGTGTGAGGTTACCGCTCGAGCTCACAGCTGCGAAAAGAAGGCAACATTCATAATCCAGGATGCTCGCAGGCATCTTTTCTCTTGTACATGTACACACATGCAACGTGACGCTACGTGCGCCCCCTCACCCCTACCCCTCCGGTCAGTGCACGTGTGCCCGGTGGCTTACCGCGGCAGCTTTTCCGATCTCGTTGCAGCATCCCGGTCACACAGCTGCAGACCGGTCCGGTCGTCTTGCTGGTGCACATCTGCTCGCAGCCTCCGTTTTCCTGCTCGCACCAGTCTGCTTCTGAAAGGCAGACGAATCACAGAAAAAGCTTTCAAATTTGACTGAATACACGCAGAAAGGGCCGGATTTAGATTTTCGGAAATGAACTATATTTTCTGCTTTGTGCAGATTTCCCCAGGACACGCACCTCTCCTTCTTATGGGCCCCACAGTCAATATGTGCTCTCTGTGGTCGCCGTCCCCCGAGTACATCCTCCTCTTGTGTGGACAGTTCTGGGTGCACAGGACAAACGCATCACAACACAGCGGACACCGTCTGATCCCCGCGTTCCCTTTGCCCCGTCGTCGAGGGGCTTCTCTCACCACTTTGCAGGCGTTTGTTTCAGAGTCGCACAGGGTGACGTCGCAGTGCAGGTGCACCTCGTCGTAGTCCCCGATGAACTTGAAGACGGTGACGTGGAAGCGGCAGGTGAGGGACACGCCGTTCTCTGCCATGCCGATGGTGTTGTCCTTGATGTTCGGACACCTAGAGAGACAGAGAGAGCGGCGTGAAAGGGATTTTCTCATTTGACTACAATGCCGAAACGATGACATCTTTGGTTTTTTTTTTTTTTTTTCTTTGGACAAAACAAGCTCTGGGAAGACACCCTTTCTCAGTCCGGGATATTCTGATGGGCAACATTCACCTATTTTCTGACATTTTCCGTGTGCACCTTACCCTCTCTCTATGATGACGTAGCGGAGGCGGTCGCTGCTGTAGCGGGAAGGCGTGGCCCAGCACATGTTCACGATGAGGATGAGCTGGTTCTCGTCCGCCCCTTCCACGAAGACGCCCACGAAGAGAATGTCCCGCGTGCTCAACACCACCTCCCCTTCCCTGTACGGGTTCCGGTACGAGGAGTTCTTATACAGAGCCATCTTGGTGATGAAGTTTCCCTCCTGGGTCGGTAAGGTGAGGTTTATCACGCTGGAGGAGGAAAGCGCGCCTGGTCGTTATGGCCGGGCGGGAAGCATTTCGTTTTTTTGTTTTTAATCCTTAATCTGAGCTCCGTCTGACCTGAGCATGGGCTTGAGGACGGTCTCCAGCGAGATCTTCAGGTCCAGTTCGTAGGCGCAAGGAAAACTCCACGTTGATGGTCTTGTCTCTGGTGATGACGTTGCCGGTGTTGTTCACGCTCTCTATCCACACAGTGTTCTTGTACATGATGTGTGTGCCGTTCGACTGGATGGGAAACCGAGAGGCACGTGAGATCAGGTCATTGTCAATCTGGTAAGCCTGCCTTACTATGCACAATGGAGACATAATTACCACGTATATTTACGTTTTTTTTTAAACTATTTTAGCATTTTGTGGAGTTTTATAAGTTGTGGATAAAGTCGCTATTAGTTTTTAGATCACATATTTAAAGCCTTGAGTTCAGTATTAAGTCTCCATAACAAATATATTTTATTTATTTTTGAAAAAATAAATGCCTGCGTACACATTTTGGACGTAAAGTATTTTGCCAAACCTAAACTGGCATATAAACGGTAAAAAAAGCCCATCTAGCTCATAAGCATAATCAAATAAAACGCCAGTCGAGGCGCAAGTAAGAAAAGGGTTGCATGTCAGCTGACCTGTACGATGGAGCCACAGTGTCCCTTGGTGTTGTTGATGCGGAAGGAGATGAAGTCTTCTCCCTCGATGCCGGCGCAGTGCTGGTCGTTGACCCGGACGTCCTCCCGTTCAAAGCCCAGCTGGAAGAGCTTACATTTGGAGATGGAGACCTCCATCTGAGCATGCTTACAGTTCACCTCTGCCTGGATGATGTCATCATCCCCTGCACAGACACACACAGATGTCAAGTAGCAGGAAAATCACAATTTTTCTGTATGTGGCCCAGAGTACAAAAAGCTACTGATATGATAAGAAGACATGGTTGCTTTGTGAAGCTCTCCACCTCCATTGCTGGCAGGTAACTCCGGGCAGCCGCACAGGTCACCTCCGTTCTCCAGCTCACAGGTGAAGTTTGTGCAGATGTCTCCCGCACAGGGGTCGTAGATCCATTCTGCTAAAGACAGGTGCACACACAATGTTAGCTGTCACACGCACGGTCAGCTCAAGAAGAAGACGTATCGGTCTCGTATCGAGTGCTGAGAGAGCACAAGAGACCTTACAGCAGTTCTCCTGGGTGATCCACTTGGTGGTGAGGGTGCCCATGGAGCGGCAGGCCTCCGCGTAGGCCGCCAGGGAGCCGCAGACCTGGGCCCTGCGGTGGTTGTAGCAGCCGTCCAGGTAGCACGACTGGTAGAAGGGCCGGGGGTCCTAGCAGGCCGTGACACGGCTGGAAGAAGCCCTTCGGCTGGGTGAGCTTCTGGCAGGCGTCTTCGCTTTGCAGCGCCAGCACCTCCGTGTTGTCACACGACTGAGCCAGAGCCACGAACTGGGTTTCATCGCAGCTGGAGGAGGCAGACCGACATCCAGCTATTAAAGTTTTATTATCTCATCAATATTCCTATTTGCTCATGCGGCTGTTTTTCTATCTGTAAACAATGTATGGTGAGCGTGGAGAGACGATCCCGGTCTCGAAACTTGAAAGGCCAAACTACACAGCAGAAATCCACAAGAATTGTGGGATTATACACAATATGTAGAGTACCATATATGTTTCTAGCCACCCCTCCCCCACCTGTTCTGCATGCCGTTGGTCTTCCAGCTCTGGGCCAGCTCCAGGGCGCTGACGGCCGGCTTGCCCCTGGAGGTGATGTAGTCGTCACTGGGGTCTCCGTTGAAATTCCCGCAGAGGCCACACACCTTGTTCTGAAGCCGCTGGCCCATCGCGATGCTCAGGGTGTTGAAGTGGTTGTACCGGACCTGGATGTCCTGGAGCGTGTCGATGACGATGAAACCTTCGGACGTCGACAGGCGCGTCATCAGCCCAGTGACGAACGGTACCGACACCGGCGTGCCGTTGACCTGCGAACAAAAAGTCTCATCTTTGTACACCTCTCTAATTTCCAAAATGTGGCCGATGTATACTGACAAATGAGCACCTGACGCTTCGTTCACCTTGACAGTGCTGCCGGAGATGAGAATGTTCTCCTCGTTGATGTAAAGATAGACGTGAGAAATGGTGGTGAGGTTGGGTGTGCTCCATTTGTCAAAGTTAGCGATGAGCTGGAAGGAGAGGTCGGGCAACTTGCGACAGTTGGTGGACAAGACGAAGGAGCAGGAGGCCGGGAGCCGCAGCGACGCCCCGTCGAAGGTCCTGAAGACCCCCCCGCCGGACGCCACGCAGTGCTGGGAGCGCCGCGCGAAGCAGCCACGCACCCCGTGCCGCAGTGTGCACTCCTCCTCGGCCTTGCAGCGCCGCGGGTCGCACTGGATCAAGTTCCGTCCGATGCACTGGCAGCGCTTGGTGCAGTCATTGTTCCAGAACAGCTGCTTGGGCTGAGGTAAAGATTACGTTAAAATCATTTCATTCAAATTAGAATCATTTTTTATTGCCTTTCTAGGTCTGAGTTATGCTGTGATTGCCTTAAATGGTAAAACTGTGGTGCATCTTCAGGCTTCGAGATTGTAGTATGAATTTTCTAATAAGTCATCACATAATAGGGAGAGCAGAATCTGAATAGTTTTCTGATCTAGAGCCTATAGGAAAATGGGATAGGTTGCAATATTTCAGTTTTAGGGTTTGCGGTCAATCAAGAAGAAGTTTAAAAAAAAAGCCGCTTTTTTTTTTCTATTGGTAATACTTCACAGCCTATATAACGAATCAATTAGCGAAATAAAATAATCTTTAGTTCCAGCCACCTTCTAACAATTCAAAATTCTGACGCGACATTGCAAGCCACACGTTTGGTGTGCAGGCTTTCCTTTATTTAAAGTGAGTTTATTCCGTGTCGTGCTGGATGGGAGACTGACCTCGTAGTACTTGCCGTCAGTGTAGCAGCCACAGTTTTGAGGCAGGATGCAGCCCTTGCCGTTGAGCACGTAGCCCTGGTCACACTGGCAGCCCTCCACACAGTCCTGGCTGCAGTCCCTCTGGCCCCGGGCCGGGGCGCACTGGGGCGGGCAGACCGGCACGCAACTGGAGTAGTAGCTGTTGGGTGGACAGCTCTGGACTGGGGGCAGGTATGTAGGCCAAGATATTAGGAAATGACTGTGCACATTAGGCACTTCCGCAGTGTGACTTTTCTGTCTTGAATGAAGCGTCCACCTTATGAGCTTATGTGGCTCAATATGGTTCAAATTTGTATGAATGCCATAAAAAGTCAGGTGTTGAATAACAAATAACAATGAAGACAATCCTCCCGGATACCTGTTACTATTCGACAATAGTTTTGATTATTTTTCAGTTACACAGACATCTACATGGGTGGATACCACTAGAGGTAATAACACGTGTGTTGGCGAACATTGGACATGTGATCAGAGTGCATGGTGAGATCACGTTGAGCCCAGACACTCACCACACGGCGTGTCGCTCCTCCAGCCCGTAACATGCGTGCCTTGGGTCTGACAGGTGCTGGCATACATCTGCAGCCAGTTGCAGACTGTATCCTGAGCTCCCTGGTCCAAACAGGTGTCCTGCAGGCAGCTTTGATAGAAAAATGCTGGCGCCACTTTGCTGTGACAGCGTGCAAACGCACCCCCCCGATCCACAATCAGCCCACAAAGCCTCACTGCCTCGGGCTCCACAAACACATACAGTCCGTTTCCGATGTGGAAGCGGATGCCTGTGTCGACTTCATTTTCCCCGTTGTCCGTGCCGACGTTGACGTCGCCGTCGGCCACCACGAGAGGGGCGTCATTTGCCGCGCTGGTCTCTCCCAGGCCACAGCGCGGGCAGGAGTCTCCACAGCCCACCTGGCAGAAGGTGTCCCTCTCTGCCCAGGCCATGCCCCAGTTAGTGGTGGTGAGGGTGGGAGGGGACAAGGGCATGCCCTGGCAGAGGCCGCAGGAATCGTTGTAGAGGTGACGGGGCAAAGTCAACAGGAGGAGAGTGTTCCAGTCGAACGCTACCTTCAGGCCAAAATCTGTCTCCAGAATGAGTTGCGTGCCCAAGGAGAAGATGTTGACCTTCCCTGTGCCCAGCTTCAGAGGGAGGTACAAACGCTCCTTGTTCACCTGAGAGAAGAGAGATTCAATAAAGCTGGCTCTACTTTGAACAGGTTTAACTATTATTATATGATCTGAAACACACACACACACACACACACACACACACACACACACACATACTCCAACACATTCCTGCTGAAGCACTTTTCAACAAGTCATAAAACTGCCTTGCTTGTTTGAAAGTGTGTCGGGAAGTCCAGGTGATGAATGGATAACATTAAGACTCACTGAAAGACCTTCTACACGTTTCTCAAATAATCTAGAGAGAAAGAAAAAATGTTGGTGTGTATGGCATTTCTATTCCTCCTCAGATCTTTTAGTTGGTTTGTGAACCCAGTCCAAATGTCGCTCAGGGTCCGGGTTTTGTCTGAGCCAAATCCAGCCTGATAAAAGATGCCCATTGAAATTAGATCCAGCCTAAACCAATCAAAGAGGAATTCACCCTGCGCCTGGTTATTCAATAGGCTTGATTAAAACTACGTCCTCACACAAACAACAACGATGACCTTCAGGGAACATGCATTTTATGGACATTCCCTGAAATGAAAACACTGTATATATTTAAAGCTCTTGCTTAATTTACCATTCATACACTCACCGTGACAGTGTTTTTGTAGCTTCGAGACACTTCAATCTCATACTCGTAGACCTCCAGTACAAAGCCCCTAACCCAAATTGCCTGGCCTGTGTCCCTTTCCTCGTTACGAGCTGCCAATTTAAATTGAGGAACAGTTTCACTCGTGTTTGTGCGGCCCCTGTTCTCCCCCCCACAGTTCGTGATGGCCATTCTTAAAGAACAAGAACTCTGCAGTTCAAACGGGACGCCGCCAAATGGCAGAAAATGTCCATAACCAGCCGCCACACACAGTGCCTCGGTGCGCGGCTTGCAAAGGTACAGGCCGTCGTTCTCCTCGCAGTACTCCTCAGGGTGACAGGGTGCGAACTGACAGTATACACTGTTGTCAGTACCATTGCAGAAGCAGCGCTCCTGGCACTCCCAGTCTGTCCAGAAGGTCTGGTTAGTGGCCAGCTGGCGTCCGTGGCCCATGCAGCCACAATCACTGCGTGCTACACACAGGCCTTCGCGAAGTGCGAAACCTTCCTCACATTGACACCCTTCCTGGCATGCCAGAGGGCACGGCTCTTCAGGTTCGTCCAAGTTGGCACAGGTCAGAGGGCAGGCACCTGTGCACTCGTCAAAATGGCTGTTCTGTGGACAGGGAAGAGCTGAGATAGAAGGGCATTGTAAGATAAAGCAAGAGGGCAGCAGAGACAGTGAAAAACACAAAAACAATCCCCCAAAAACCTGGAGAACTAAATGGTAGCTTTCCTCAGAAGCAGATGTAAACTGTTTTAACAAATAAATACTTTAAAATAAAGACGTATAAACTCACGGCAGTTAGTGATGCTCCTCCAGGAGGCGAGGCCTACTTGAGCGTCCTGACAGGCAGTGGCATACGCCTGCATGGAAGAGCACAGCGCTGAACGATTCCCTTCCTTTACACACATGTTATACAAGCAGTTCCTGAAGAATGGCGAGGGGTTCACCACTGCATGACATGCCAGAAATGAACTATTCCCTGGGTCATTGATGTTGCCACACATCCAAGGGTTCTGGTAGAGGCGCAAGTCGGTGCACATCTGATAAAGGGCATCACAGTCCCCATTACAAGTAATGTCATCAGCAATAGACCGCCAGCCGTCAGTGAACTGCTCAGTCGATTCCGCCTGGCGTCCATTTGGAAGACGAAGGTCATCAGTGGCATTGCTGTTGAAGACGCCACATAGACCACAGGTAACGTTGTAGAAGAGTGTGGAGAGGGAGATGTTGAGGAAGCCCTGGCGAGTATACTGGACACGAAGGAGACCACGGGACTCCACCACTGTGGCATTGCCTGGTGCTCTGTAGATCATCATTGTCTCCATCGGATGGACATAGGGGAGCAACACTGGTTCACCATTCACCTGGAACACAAAAGGTGTTACGGCCAACGGTATGCAAATTACAAAAGGATATTGCTCTGGAGAGAAAATACTAACCTTTACTATATCAAAATCTATCCCTCCTATCTGAGCTTCCAGGTTTGCCACTGTAACTATCACAGGTCTTTTCCAAGTGGGGCCTTTGTTCATCAGCCGCCTGCCCATCTTGACCTCAACCATTGAGCCGTTAGGTGGCACTGGACTGCACAACTTCAGTAGGTAGTAGGAGCTGTCATCTGGGATCAGCAGGAATGTGCCATCAAAGGAGGTGGTCACCGAGTTCTGGGTGATTGAGCACACTCCCTCCCTCCGAGGGTAGCAACCCGGCAAGCCCAACTCTGCAACACACACCTCACCCTCCTTGCAGGACTCGTTGAAGCATGAGACTTCCCCAGCAGGCCCGCAGGTGCAGCGGAGTGCACATTCACCTTCCTCACCACTGGGACCCGACCAGAAAGTGTTATTTAGAGGGTAATAGAGGCCATTGTGGTCACAGCCACAGTCCTCTAGCTGAACACAACGGCTGCCGCTGAGAACATAGCCCGGGTCACACTGGCAGCCCTCAGTGCAAGGGTGAGCACAATAGAGGGGGGCAGTGAGGTCCGAGCAAGAGGCCGGGCAGGCACTTGTGCAAACTTGGTAGAGGCTGAACTCTGGACATGACAAAGCTAAGAACAAAGAGAGAAGAAGTGATGTCAGATGAGTGATGTAATGTATGATGAAGAAGCTACAGTAACTGGATTAAACTTACCGCAGAAGGTCCGAGATCTCCATGGCCGTATTGTGACACCAAGCGCCTGACAGGCCAGAGCGTAGGCCTGGATGGCCTGGCAGAGTGTGGTGATGTTATCCCTGTTGCTGCACATGTCATAGACACAGCTGTACACAAAGGCTGTCGGATCCACCACAGCCCTGCAGTCCCTAAAAGGTCCATCGGTTTTGTTGATGAGTCCACAATAGTCGGGCCGAAAGTAGAAAGCCTCTGTGAGCGCGTCACACACGCTGCAGTTCTGGGCGCAGCCATCTGTGCACCTCCAGTCTGTGTCCTCTGCTCGCCAGCTGCCCCCTAATTCCACCACGCTCTCTGCCAGCGAGCCGTCAGGAAGCACAGGATCATCAGCGGGATCGTCGTTGTAATTACCACACAGGCCACAAGTGTTGTTGAAGTAGGAACTTGGTAGGGAGATGGATGCATAGTGTTGGCCATCGTAGGTCACCAATAGTCCAAAGTCTGTTTCTAAAGCAATGGCAACCCCAGACTGGTATACCCTGATTGCACCAAGCTGCAATTGGACAGGTAAAGTTTTCACTAAGCCGTCCACCTAGAGAGATGAAGGAAAGGTATGATCAGACGAGTAACAAGGGATGTTAGAAAACAGTATATATACTATATGTACTTTCACCTTCTTCTTCTCCGTTTATTGGAATAAATGTTTAGAACATATATCCTATGTGTCTGCCTGTACTTATTAGCATTCATCCAGGTAGACCCAAGAGATTGTTTGTTTATTGTCCAAACCAATCTTAATGCAGCCACATAACCCAAATCAATACTACCAGCAAATCCAATTTACGAGAACACATCATCATGATAGCTCCCAATGAAAAAGGGGCCAAAGATTCTCACCTGGACTGTTCCAAAACTGCCTTTGGGTAACATGACTCTGTGACCATACACCTCCACTGTGACATCTCTTAGCCAAGAAACAGAGGCAACTCCGCGGTTCTCGTTTTTGGCCTCGATGCTGAAGAAAGGAAGCCCCACCACCTCCCAGCAGGGTCGAGCCAGCAGGTAGGAGCAAGTTCCTTGGAAGTGATACAGTAAGCCGTCGAAGGTGTGGTAATGAGGGTCTCCAAATACCACGCAAGTGCTGGTGCGGGTTGGTTGGCAGTAAAAGGCCCCTTCTTGCTGCTCGCAGGTCTCCAACTGCCCGCATGGAGACTCTAGGCATTGCACTTCATTGTTAATGTCAAGGCAGCGGCATCGCTGTAAACACTGGTCAGACAGCCAGAAAACTTCCCCTCGTCTGTAAAAACGCCCTGGACCAGATGTATAGAAGACAGAGGAGAAATTTTAGTATAATTCTTTGTAAGAAAAGCCTGTGTAGACATAAGTATCATTGTTTGACATTTCAACTTGCCGTTGAAACTGCAGCCATTGGCAGGATCTATCAGTTCAGTGTCTACGCGGAACAACCAGCGACCAGGTGTATTTACATTGGTTGTCTGTTCAATATTCACTACATCATTCGACCGCGATCCCGGCAGGTTGAGGAAGCGACCAATCTCTCCACCGTTAAAACCTGACTAAAAAGGGAAAAGACGTCAGGGTCGTAGGGTAAAATGTTTGTCAAATTCATTGAAAGAAGGAATGTCCGAATGAAAATGCTACGGCCGTGGTGAGACTACCTGAGCTGTCGTCCCACCCAGTCCTGTCAGAGGATCTCCACCACTGGCTGTTCCTGTGCTCCATGTGATTTCCCCGTAGTTGAACATGTTGAAGGACGTCACGCCATCTGATATTAGTACAGTTTGGAATGTGTTCACCTTTTAATCCAACAAGAAGGTGAAAATGGTTTTAAAAAGGGAAAAAAGGACACAACATTATTAATAGAACAACATTTTGGCATTCAACAAAAGTCTCAAACAGTAGATTCCCAAAACTGCATTCCAGAACCTAGTGGATAAGTCAAAGTGTCACTATGCACATTTCTGACTAAATTATTTTCTATAGATATCGTCGTTAAAGAGATAGTTTCCCTATTTGGAAAAATTAAACAGAAGGCAAAACATTTGGGGAAATGGGAATTGTCACCATTTGACAGGAACTCCATTTCATAGCAAATCCAAAATGGATTCAGTTTAACAATATTTGTGTGCCTTTCCATTTTGGTGATTTGTCTTGGCATCACACTGAAGAAGAGCAGTAGCAATGTTACTTCTGAAATGTATAGAATTGAAGTTGCTTAGTTAGGCTAAGCCAAACAGTGCTCAGTGGAAATGTGTTTTGACTATACCGGAGTTGTCTGGCTTCCTCCATAGAAGGTGACTTGGTGCCATGTTGCAATAAAGGCCCAGGTGGCTGTGAAAGTGGGGAAGGTTTTGAAGTACCGCCGGACATCTTGCGTTGCCCTTTCCAGTATTTCTGGTTCGACGGTCTCCCGGTAGTACACATCTCCGCGGATGCCATTGTGCACATCTGCCCAAAGTGGAGCAATGAAGGATCGACTGTCACTCAGGGGAAAAGCTTCTGGTGTGAACTGGCTAACCTGCACGTTGAAGGAGATCACACCGTTGTTGTTGATCTGCGGGCAGAACAGACAGAGGTGTATTTTTTACATTGCAAAATGAATATATTTTATATTTCTGTGCTGTAATAAGAGTTTTGATGAAGGCTTACATAGATGGTACGGTAGGGGACACTGAAGAAATAGAATTGAATTAGCAAAGTAATTTCAGCAGAACTCCCATCATCCATTTTGGGAGTCTCTAGATCCCTATGGTCAGGTCCATATGGGTACAGGATGTCCTTACTACCTAAATGGAGAATGAAGAGCTCATTAAATGGTACTTTTCTCTAACCTAAAAGATGAAGGAGTTGATATTGTGGATGACTCGTACCTCCAGCCTTCACGAAGATGCTGAACAGGTGGAGCAGAATGACCGGACAACCTGGCCTCACCATTCTTAAAAAACAAAGAAATAGAAAAAAATATTAAAGCAACTGACACACTATCTGTCTTGCCTTTCCCCTAAAGTTAATGAAACTGGAGACAGACATAAGTCATAAGACAACTTCTCATAAACAAGGCCCTTAGACGTAAGTGGAGAGGAGGGAGAACCATCAAACCAACGTCCCATTACATCTTTAAGATCAGGCTCCCAGGTCTCCCCCGAGGAGCCCTGAAAAGACCCCATTATTCATTACTGAACAATGTGTCAGGATCACATTTGCCTTACAGTCCCCTGTGAGCCAGCAACAGTGGACTACGGGCCTCTCAATGCCTCGATTCCCTGCAGCTGACCGAACTGGCCTGCTCTGCTCCAGTGTCTCTGTGACTGAAGCTGCAAGGCTGCTTAGGACCTCATTACCACTTCTGTTTGGGATCCATCCATGCCTTGATGGCTAAAGCGAGGGAGGCGTAAACACTGGGGCACTAATGGCTTTAAGTGAGTAGGTTTGAATTGCCAAGCTGCATGCGGTGGCCCTCTGGGACTGTTCAGTGCTTGGCTTGGCAAGCTTCCATTTGGCAAAGTAGAGTGTTTAGCCAAGTTGGCAGGTTATTAAATGGAACCAAACTTTAATGATTGTCTGGGTATTTGTTGAATTTAAACATTAATGAGTTACACATCACCACCAATGTTACATATAAAAGTTCAAGCTTTGCCGTTTGTGCATAGACCAACAGTCCAGACACATTGGAATTTTTTTGTGCAGAGCTCTAAAGACACACTATAATAACAGAAATGTATAGAAAAGATACAAAAAAACTACATGAGGTGGTATTATGTCCACAATTAAACACAGTTTTTAAAAACAAGTTCCCGACAAAGGAGATTGGACATTTTGAGAGGTGGAGGGAAGTTACTTGAGGATATGGCAGAATATTGCCCCTTGATCAGAAGGTATATGACAAATTATCCTATTTCACAGATAATAACATATCACAGATTGCACATGATAAGTGAGATGAGGTAATGTTGGGTTATTGCTAAACAAATTTCAACGTGGTTTTTTCGCCGTCAGTTGAGCTGTGGCAGGGAAGAAGCTGCTGAAAAAATGTCTTGAGTGAGTGATGATGCTGCTGTTAGCTCTGCTGTGTCTCATGTTGTACGACCAGTGTTTGTGTCTGTGCGGAGAGTGAGCTGGGTGGAGTGTGTCTCTGATGAGTCCCTCTGCTCTCTTCTGACAGCGCTGCACATACATATAGTCCAGTGAAGGATGTTTTGTCCCTTTGATTGATTGATAAAATTGGTCACCGTTGGATATCACAGACCATCTGCGACATTCTGATTCTCGCCCAGCTCTCAATGTACATTACCGTCTTTAATTGAATTATTGTAGACTTTAAAATTAGAAAACCAAGAGTCACTGTCACAATGTTTTGGTGTTAAGTCACAGTTGATGCCACTGCAATCGTTAGCGTTATCCCAAAGCCTGGAGGAGCTGGACCAGCCATCTGCTTTTTAAAAACTGACCAAAGAAATTAAGGAATTAAAAGAAATACTGCTGTATGGTTTAGGAAACCGCAGCCGCAACCTTTAAACTGTACATGCAATACTTTTGATACATATGGACAATTCCCTCAAATCTTCTTTCAAATGTGTGAGATGTGTTCAGCCTGATGTTAACTTGTGTTCAGGTGGGCCTACGTTAGTGAGCACTACTGAGAGAGGTCGGCTCTAATGTCATCAGCCTCTACTCATACATTGTCAACAGGAAGATTAACACAATTGCCCTTTTGAAACTCTTCATCTAATCTGAATGCCGTTAATGTATTGCCTTTGAGCAGGGCAGTTAAGATAAGGCCACACGATCTTAGAAGATGAGCAAGCAATGTTATGTTTATCTCCAAGGTCAAGCTAAAAAAAACACCCTCTTGCATTATCAGGTAAGCCACAGGTGTTGTCAAAAGTGTTTTCACTCAGCTAAAGCTCATTTATTTAGTTCAGGTAATTGAGCTTGAAAACAAGGTTGTTTGAATTTTGACATGGTGCTGTATATGTTGCCATAAATAAAGGAACAACTGATGAGTAGAAGAGGAAAGGATGCTCTCACCTGCCCTCAGAAGATGGACATCAAGCACCGCCGTTGTCTAACCTGGCAACCTACTTATGGATGTGTTCCATTCAGCAAGGAACCATCCACATAGAGGTGGTGATGGAGAAAGTAAAATGAGGCAGAGAAGGACGTTTCTGAATTTGAGAGGAAGAGAGGAGGGTCTGAAGAGCACTTCTTGACCAAATCCAGCTCCACGGGGTTTTCCGCAGTGGCAACAACAATCCAGGAGGTTTGTGTTGAGAGGCAAAATGGTTATGTCCTTTAAGAAAAAAGAAAGTTGAAAAAATAACCTGTCAAAGCTGTGGAAGGAGCTTTGCCTAAAAAAGCTAGTGCAAACTTGATCTGAGATCAGTGTTTGGGGAAGGAGGCAGGTGGGGAGGAGAGGGAAGTTGAGGGGAGGTACAGAGTAGGAATCTAAGGAAGAGAGGGAGTGGAAACGGAGCAATATGTGAAGAAGGTGAGAGAGGATGTCAGAGATGTGGAAATGATGGAGAGAAGAGGAAAAATCTAAGAGAAATTCTCCTCAAGGAGGTTTTTTAAATGCAGTTTAAAAGGAATGTTTAGTACAAAGAGAGGCTCTCATAAGGGATGAACGTCAAGCTTTTTGAGCGTGATCTGTCATTAACACCTGCAAAGGGCCAAATGATGATAAAATATGTCTTTGCTGCACAATTTGGAGGAAACACAGAGGCCTTTATCTTAGTGGCACAAGGAGGTTTATAACCATAACATTTTTAATAATGTTTCACACAGCATTTTAAAGTATTTGGAGATAGGTTGTGCAAGTGCAAGTAAATTATTATATATTATTATTAGGGTTATTGAATCATTTGTTTAAGAAGAGGTATGCCTTTGGATTGGACCTTAATTGTGGAAAAAACTTTGCCAGAGATCATCCGGTGCAGTTCGGGCAGCTTCAGGCCAACAGAGCACAAAAACTGTTAAGTAGTACACACTCACTCTGGGGCATTTATTGACAAAAACACGCACAAACCTTGCTTTTAAAGCTCAGCAGTAGGTAGAATTACAGAATTAACATGAGTCACTTTGGATACCCTGTGTACCCTCTTTTTTAAATTAGGAACAGCCTCATTTATAAGGTTACACAAGACACTTCGTTTCAATAGATGCTGGCGAGATAGCGAGGAGAAATCTCAGGTGGATCCACACTGATAGGGTCTGGGAAGGAGAGGGCAGTCAGTCGGGTCTTTGTTGTAGGAGGACAGTGGAAGTAATTGGAGAGGCAGGGAGCAAGATGTGTGAAAGGCTCCAGGTCTGAAGGCAAGCCCGCGGTTCCCATTAGGCAGCACCGAGGTTTCTCTGTGGAGGCTTCTTTTATACCTCCGACGTCTTGTGTAAATGGACGCATACTCTTAACCAATTTTGAATGAGAACTTTGAACAAAGAGGGACCCAAAAAAGAAAATCAACATCACAGATGACCACCTGGGCCGGGGTAGCTTCCTGATGAAGGTTTTTTTTTTGTTTTGGGAAAGGTTGAGGACTCAAAAGTGGGAAGGATTGAGAGGGGGCGATACGCCTAGTTACTCGCACCTGCACTCTCGCTTCCCCATTCAGTGACCCATTAAACAGCTCATTAGGAAAAGCCACATAACACAAAACCCGATGCTCTTTTTTTACTTCTCAACGTTAACGCTAATGCTTTAAATTACTTTTTAAATGCAAAGGGATTGCTTGCAGATACCAAACCGAAAAAGAACTGTCCCGCCGTCAACAGAATGTCACAGGCCAATCCCTTACGTTTTCTCGAATCAGTTATTTTAAAGTGATCAGACCTGTCCACCTGTCCAGACATGATCCACTTATCTTTGTGGGTTGGTGATGAACAATACAGAATACCAGCACCAGATAGTGGTAACTCTTTAACTACTCTGATTACGTCCCTCTCAAAGGAGAAGCATTCGTCCTCTCGTGCTGTCAAGTCACGGGGCAGAACTGCTCCGTTGGACCATACTAACTCAGCGACGGGGGGAGGTGGGCATACGTTGTATTGTTGGAAATGGAAACAGCCGAAAGTGAAAGCAGACTGACCTTGATAATGCCACCAGGCACGAAGGGTCAAAAAAAGAAGGTTTGAATGAGTGATGTGGCTATTTTGGACAGGAACAAGCCCTTCAACCTTTGGACCTGGTCAAGTGACACACACGACTTGATTTCAAGAATTCAGAGTCATTAACCATCACTACCATCACCCAGAACACAATATCGCAACTTCCCATTCTTCTACTTCGATAACTCACTCTATGACCGTCTTGTGGTTGGAAGAAACGGTGCTATTAACGGAAGCAATAAATGCAACCGTTGATGCTCAAAGATTGAGCAAAGTGGTAATATTTATCTAACTCTGGAGACCAGATGATACTTTTAGATCATCATTTTAGTGGGAATGACTTGAGGCATCCCCTCAATAAAGATACAGAGGTATTTCAATGATGCTGCAGTGTTGAAGAACTCCAAATGTGTGTTGGCTGGAGGGTTTTGATCCCTAAAGAACGGTCAACAAGGGAACAGTTCTAAACGAATGATGTATCATGGATTGTGGATGAATTAAAGGGGTTGCAGTACCTATTTTTGATAGCACCGATTGACTCTACGAGAGTCATGTATGCCTGCAACTGACTGATGATCACCCCAGGGCCTCCGTATGGCAGATTCTGACCTTCCTCTGAATGTTGGCTCTCGTACAAACAGTGGCAGGGTTTGCGTTACGATCCCCCGTCAGGCCATGCCCTTGAGACCATCCTTTCAGTAGGTACAACCAAAGCTTTGAACACTGGAGTGGGAGAATATCAGTGTGGCGGCCGGTGGGCGGCTCATACCAACTTTAAGAAGAGAAAGAGTCATAACTGACATCGAAGCTTTCTACGCAGCAAGAGGGCACCTTGTGGGAACAAGGTCAAAGTATCCAGCATCACACATTTTGGAGAATCCATCAAGCCTGACCCTCACAAAGAAGGTCCTGGACTGGATACCCGCTGAGCTCTATTTGGCAGACACCTAATCCGGGGAGTTGGCCACTCTAATTCAACCCTGATGCCCGGCGGTTGGCTCTGCCCTGCCCTCCTCCACTTCCTTTCCATTCACAATGGAGAACCTCCTTCCAGTAACCCAAACCTCCTTACCCCAGCAACTCCTGCACCTCGGCGCACAATAGGCCCTGTTGAGCCCCCTCTGCCCTCAATCCCACTTCATAATGCAATGGGGCAGATCAAGGGCAGATCCGAATACCAACTGTGCAGCTGGGTCGCGTTCACCGAGCAAGGTGTGATCCATGCAAAACAACCGCATCTATCTTCCAACCGCCTGGGCTTGATCTTGTGAACATCTCTGAGAGACTTTACTATGCGTTGAGCTGAATGCTAACGTCAACGTGATAACGTTAGCGGTGACAAGGCTTAGCAGGTATGTTTACTCAGGTCAACATCTGAGTTTAGGGTGTCGGCCATCTCACTTGATTGTTAAGAGAAAGTAGAACTCAGGAAGATGGGAACGTCTTAACTTTTGCAGGTCTTTGGTCACAAAGAGAACTAATGGACAAATTACTTCATTGACTTGATTTTTCACCAAATGAAGATTCAGGGAATCTGCCATAGATTGATGTACCCTCAGTGTCGGACCGATGGCGGCACTACAGTGAAAACAGAAGATCTGTTTGGAGATCATTTGGAGATTTTCATTATTCCAAACCAGTCACCAAAGTGAAAGAGGTTCTCGTGTGTTTCTGAACAAGCCATTAGTCCATGTCCAGGTCGTTACGATCAAACAAACTTTGGAGAACACTTCGACTCCCAAACTATGCGAAGGGTTTCCTGCTGGTGACCGTGTGTTGAGAGGTAGGTGGTTGGCACAGATGTACTACACAGGATTAGAGCCATGCTGCTGGAAGAGAAGGGAATGCCCCAGAAACACAACACTGCCTGACACGTATGGAATGGACTTTTAGCAGCTCCACTAAAAGCCGCCTGCCAGAATGAGAGAAGGTCTGCAGAGTTCCATCTTCTCCACTGCCAAGAGTGTACATCCTGCGTGCAACACAACGCTCTTGTCTTCCATTCATGACTGGACAACAGTTGGTAACATGTAGAACATAAACCATGACGACTGCTGGCCCTGTTGCCACAACATTCCTGATCCCCAGAGGATTCCTTTTAATAAATTTTCTGCCTGATCAAAATCTGTCATGGTTCATGATTACTACGATACCTTGTGTGTAAACTATAAATAAAGTGCTATACAAATTGTGCACAGGAATAAGCTTTATTTCTTAAAGAGAAGTAAAATGGTTTCCATTACACGGTACATATCTCAAGAAAGAAGAATTTACCTTTAGAAATATTTAGATACACATTTGAGAATCAACAGGAAGCAAACAAGATAAATTAACAATAACACAAGGAAAACTGTATTATAGATATGAAACTTTTCAAATCTGTATGTGAGCTCTGTATTTGGTAGTATTGAAGGATAGGAGGGAGGGTGAGTGGAGACCGGATCATACTTTAAAAGCATCACAATTAGAAATTACAACTTGTACACAACTCTAAAATATCAACAAATATCATCTTGTGCAAATCAACAACAAATAAAGCCTTTTATACCCATCCCAATTTCTTCCAAAATAAGCAGTAGAGATTTTCTACCAATCCCCATACCTGAAATTACGCGTCGGCCGTAATATTTTTTCACACGTTGCTGTGACGACACCTCCTTCAAACAGCTGTATGATGCAAGTGTCTCATCAAAAACTAAACTTTACAATATTACACTTGAACACACCGGGATAAAGTTATTGACCTACTTTAAAAAAGTGATTGGCGATGAAGATTAATGTTGTGAGGCCGCTGCCAAGGCACCCCACGCAGCGGCACGTGAAACACCTTCATGAACGTTGCGGCCGTCTACTGTATTGAACTCATTCTGCAAAATGGAAATTTACTAAATTCAGTTAAAGAAGAACCTTATTTAAATTAAGGAAATTCATGGATCGCAGACAGAGCTGCGGCTCACTATTCCCATGTGGCTGTTTCGGGTAGAACAAGTTTCAGGTTAAAAGAGACCCTGGCTGTTCAATCAATGCGGTGGACGAGGCCGTCGTCCCTTTTTCTTGTCCACTCTCTGAAAACAATCGAAGACAACCCGAGCTGGCGGGAATGGCCCAAGACCCCACGTCGCGTGAAACGGCAGACGTCGGGAGTGTCGGATTCGTAGGACGGATGTGGAGGAGAGAGACCGAGGTGACCGGTTGAGGGGCCCGAGAAGCCGTTCTGAACGAGGTGCAGCGGAAGTGTCCGTGACACAGCGGCCGGTGTGTGGTTACCACACACACACACACACACACACACACACACACACACACACACACACACACACACAGACACACAGACACACACAGAGGGCCTCAACGCTTCTCAGCCGGCCCCACAAAGAGAGACGGAGCTCTACTCCATTCACGGGCCAGAAGACCCGCGGTAACTTGAGCGTCGGCGCACCTTCTTGCCTCCGTCTCCGTCCCCTCAGCAAAGACTTTGTCTCGTCTTTCTGCCAGCTGCGTCTGGTCTGAGCAGCAGCATCCAATGTGCTCCGCGGTATCCATAACACACAGGGTTATCCAAGGGTATTTTACCGCTATCAAGGCGAGCGATGGGAAGAAGCGGTTTGTGCTACTTACCACACGCGCACGCACAATTCTGGCAAAGAACATTCACACCGACAAATCCAGTGTACCTTTAAAACTCAAAATGAAACATACACCGAGTTAGCTTGGCTGCTGCATAATTAGCATTCATCGTTTTGGCTTCATAGGATAGGAGGAGATTGAACAATTTATAACCTAAATAACTATTACAATAACACCCTGAACTACCCTACTCGCCCAGGGACAAAAAAAGTTGCACTGTGCACAATAAAGAAGACAAATCTTCTACTCTTATAAAATACAAATGAAGAAAGAACGGGGAAAAACCTTCGTAGAGCTGCAGATTATGATGCAGGAAACGAGCAGCGCAGACGTAAGCACACAGGCGATGGGATTTTAAAAGTATTATCATTTCCATCAGAACGTGTGTATCATTTTTTACTCTTACAAATAATTACTTTCCATCATAAAATCTCAGATCTAATTATAGAGAGACTTGAAATATATAAAATAGATTTTGTGTTCAAATGAATGTGCAAATTGTGCATTCGGTTGGTAATTATGGTTTCTATTTGCATCACAATCTGGTTAATCATAAACATGATAATTGAGATTTAAACTGCAGTCTTACCTCAAGCAACACAGAAATGTGCCACTCTAAGAATACACGCTTTGTGAATGTGAGCAAAGCGCAAAAACATAGATAGAGTGGTTGAGTGTGGTGGACAGAAATCATCTCTACATTCGAGGCCGAACAAATTCACCTTTTTCTTTCAATGAAAAAAAGAAGAAAAAGGGCTCTAGTCTTTTGTGTTCGTCCAACAGTCCTGAAGCCGCCTCGACTCACACATTGGAGGAGCTGCAGCGACTTCTGACTTTGGGCACAACGAGGATCTCGTCCCCGTCCCGGATGCTGTAGGAATGGAGCGCCCGGCTGCCGCACCTCAACTCCTCGGGCCCCACGACCGAGCTCATCTCCCGGTTGATGTAGAAGAGCCGGACGCCGCTGGCGGGCAGCTGCAGCAGAGCGCGCAGGTGCTTCTTCAGGTCGCTCACCGTCTGCTCCAGGCGGAGGGCGACGGCCTCCACGCGCTCACCCCAGCGAACATCCACCGTGGTGCGGCGGGGGCTCAGGTCCACCTCGGCCAGCGGCGCCAATTCACCATACTTGGATACAAGGACGTGGTACCTGGGAGGAGAGAACGACGGATCACTGAGGGGTTTCGCTTTTAGGATGGATGCATCTCTAAAAACGACTAAAATGTCAATATCTGTGAACGTATTTGGGGCTTTCTTTGTTTTGTGCAACAAGCGCCATGCCTGGAGGTTTGTGCCAATGTCTTGGGCTGCATTGGAGGTTAGAAAAACGGGTAAACGGAAAAGGTGCCGTGTGTGTGTGTGTGTGTGTGTGTGTGTTTACAGGCAGAGAAACAACAAGGTCTCTGCTTCTTGCTTGCCGTGAGAAAGCTCTCAGCCACCTCAGGGGAATGCGTTCTTGAGATAAGGTACGATTAAATAAAATCCAGGAGAAAGGGCCTGTGCTTTCAAAGCTACTGTAACAGCTGGGCCAATCAAAGCAATTTCCCTCTCCTCCCCAAAAACTCCCCGACGAAGCCGATCCCCTGGCCCGCGTCGCTGGCCAAAACATGTGGTGCACCCTGGGAATTCTCCCCTAAGGCCACAGTGCACAAAGTGCTATTCTAAGAGAAGCCATTTAGCTCAGAAAGCTTCATTTGAGGGGGTTAGCATTGCATAACGCTGCAGGTGACAACAAGTCAGCACTCCCGCATTCTTCGATAATGGGACAGTGAAGCAGCAGACACAAGCAGCCGATGCAGACGCTACTTGGGTCACTTTTGGGGTTTCTCCAGTCGTCTGGTTGAAATATAACCTGCTTAAGAAAATAAGATGTTAATTGCCTCCTGGCCCTTAATATCCTCTGTTCCTGCTCCAGTGTCCCTTTCAGTCCCTCCTCTACTTTCTTTTTCCATCCATTCCCCTCTTTTTTTTGACTCCTTGCCACTAATCCTTCCTGTGCAGCAGACTCCTTCATTTCTTAAACACGTTTGTGTTTCCCACACCAATCCCCCCCCTCCCCCCCAACCCAGCATTTACCCAGATTATTTACAATTCTCTGCACATCCTTCGGAGATTATTGAGGTGTATCAGCCTCTAGCTGTCTGATTTATGGCGTGAGCTGCGTTTATGGTTACCCAAAGCCCGGCTGCGTCAGGTTTGTCCACTAGAGAGGCTGCGACCCGCCCCGCAGCGAGGCCGCAGCGCCATCCGAAGAAGAGGTAAGCGGATATCGGGAGTGTTCACCGCTGACTGAGTGTGTCCGATCACCCCCGCAGCACCCACGTGGTGCAACGTCACGGTGATCCGTGACCTTGAAGCCCGCGCCGTGAACCTGGCTCCAGACCGCGACCACGAACACGTAAGCGTTTACTCACAGGAAGTGCTGGTGATTATTCGGTTTAACCTCCATGAGATCCAGTGGTACCAGAAAACAAATCAATCTCTCAACGTGAGGTTTGAGGTTGACTGAATACATATATACAAAAAAAAAAACAAGAAAAAAAAGGAAAAGAAAAATCAACCTGCTACCTTGCGTATCACTTTCCCAATCAGAGAATTCCCCTCACAAAGGCCTCATTGAGCGGGCAGAGACTGGTGGCATTGTCTCGCAAAGGTTAGTTTCCCCCAGTCAGAGACTACACCTTCCTTCACAAATCCCTCTCCAACATTCTGCTGAGGTTAAGTGGAATGCAGTTGGTGAAGAGCACTGGCAATTAATTGACCACTGTCAGCCTCCCCCCCCACCTCCCCGTACCAGGAAAGATTCCCAAATATGATATCACCTGCCGTGAAATTTGGGGCTTCACGGGTTCTTACAGCGTAGAAAGTGGAACCTTGGAGACACACATTCAGCCTCCTGAATGCTGCGAGCTACGGAAACCATAAATGTGTTCAATACAAATGCATCAAAGCGCCACATGGCAGGGTCAGCACGTGCATGAAGACTTTTCAGTCTGTTAAAGACATAGAAAGGAGTAGTTACACTTTAAATGTTAACACTCCCTCTATTAAATTTTAAACGTGTACTGTAATCTTTCAAGGTGTTAAATGTTTATTTTAATTTAACAGGTTCAATCAAGGCCCATTTCTGGCTGTGGTTTAGCTTTAAAAAGCTTTAAAATGGTCAAATGAAGAGCTGGTGCGAGGCAATTATTATTTTAAAATATGCTTATTATTTGATATCTGGAACTTTATGCCATGGAGGCGGAAATGCAGGTATTTACACCACAGCTCATGTACGCCTTAGCATAAAATTGAAGCTTGAGTAACTAGCTGGTTTCAAGAGTAAAAAAAACCCATCAGCAATCGCCCAAATTCCCCTCGCTCATGACCCCCTGCAGCGATAAACACGCGCGTGCTGCAGGTCCGAGTACCTCTCAGGAAGCTGCTGCTGCGGGTTTTCCTGGTAGTAACGGATGAAGAGCCTCTCAGCGTCCTCCCTCTCTCCGGCTGTCACCAAACTCCCGTTCAGCCGCTTGACGGACGGCAGCCTGCAGGCGGGAGGATTAGTTACGATGGAACATGGCGTCCTGCGCACACCGGGCCATGGGGGGGTGAGGGGGGGGGGGGGTTCCGTTTTTCGTCCGCAGGCTCAGACTCACTGTGCTAGAAGAAGGCTGCGTCGGTCGTGGGTGGTGCAAGACTGCAACAAGGGAATCCCCTTTGCTTTCACCTCCTCCAGCTTCGGGAAGAAGTTCAGCCTCTCGATGTCCTCCCACCGGCTGAGCCCTGTGTAACGCAACATCACACGCTTTAACGACGCCGGGCTGAGGGACGCGGGCGGGCGGGGCGAGAAAACGTGCGCGGCCTCCGCCGTCGCGTCTCACACCTGAGTTGTTGAGGTTGATGCTGCGCAGGTTGGGGAAGAGCTGCTGCAGCGCGTCGTGCGAGTCGCCCACCGAGTCCACGCTGTTGTTGGCCAGAACCAACGTTCTCAGGCTCGGGTACATCTGCCCGAACTTCCGCACCTCCGCCCACGCCTGCAGCTGGTTGTCCGTGATCTGCAGCAGGCGGAGAGACGGGCAGGAGGTCTGGGACTCGGACACGGTGTTGTAGCCATTCAGGCACAGGAAGAGCTCCTCTAGCCTGGAGGAGGATGCAAAGGGGTTCAAAATCGAGACAGACGACAACCTTTTCTGGCCTAATCTGCATCGCTTTCATCTTGATCTGGAGTTTCTGTTGAATCTGCTGATGCTTCCTCCCTAACGATGAGAGTTTGTGTTTGAATCTGCTCAGGCTGCGGTTGCTCTAAACGCAATCTGTGTCAGTCCGTCACTCGGTTCTCAGCCCCATGCCCACCAAAAAAAAACAAAAAACAAATCTAGTTTCAGAAGCAACTTGATTTGGGCTGCGCAGGTTTCAACAAGCTACTCTAAGGAACTTTGATCTGGTGTCGGCTCATGTTTCATCACTTACTCCGGTGCATTCTGTGTGAGTTTGTGCACCGTTTCCCAGCTGACGTGCGTGTTAATGAGGACAAGTTGTCGCACCCTGGGGAACACCTCGGCCACGCTGGGCTCCAGCTCTATGCCGCTCAGAGGGTTCATGCTCAGATTGAGGAAGTCCAGGTTTGGGATGTTGGAAACAATGTCGCAGATCTGGAAACCAACAAGCATTTAACAGAAAAAAAAAAAAAAAATTCTGTCTCTCTGTGGGATTCGTAAGTCTTAGAGGGACACCCACCTCCGCCCAGTCGTTGAGTTGATTGTGGGACAGGTCCAACTCCACCACATGGGCACAGAAAGCCGCGATGTCCGACCTGTCGCCGGCTTTACCGATTCCAGCGTCGCTCAGCACCAGTATGTTCGGCAAGAAGAGGCGATCTGCAAACAAACCTGGTTAGCGCCCGATAAGGCAGCGCTCGCTCGGCACAACCGAGAGCACCGGTGGTCGTGACCGAAAGACGCCCGCTCGCCGCTCACCTTTCACGGGGGACCCCGGCGGGCTGGGCATGACGACGACTCCCTGGCCGTAGGGGAAGTTCTCCGGGCAGTATTTCTCGCTGAGGACCTGGATGAAGGTGCGCACCTCCTCCTCATCAGAGGACGACTCCATGGTGCCGGCCCTGAGGAGGAACGCACGGGAAAGGACACGGTCAGCTGATTTCACCAGGATTTACATTTCATCCCACGACAGCGAGCAGCTTATGGTTTACTTTCATCCCGGTTGTCTTTGTATATATTTTATATGTATGAAACACATATATTGTGTTGATGTGTTTCAGGCTCTAGTTAAGTAACGACATATATCAACATGTAACGACTTGTATCGGTGACACGTAGCAAAGTTAGACACTCGTTGTGTCTGCCTGCGGCAGTCTCTCGTTTGTTCTAATATTTGGTGTTTTCTCTCTGTGTGTGTGTTCCGTGACGTAAAGGGTCACACGCAGACACGGTGGTGCTCTGCCTGGAGGGCGGAACAACACTTCTTGGGTAACAGCCAATCATGGTTTCATGGTGCTGCTTTTGATATTTGGAAAACTTGAAATAAATATTTGTTTAACAACTGGTGGAATTGACAGTGACGCTGTTTGTGTCCTTATGAATAAAGGCCGTAATAGAAACAGAGGTAGCAGCGTAGATGGTTGAAACCAGGAGGAAAGGAGATTCATAAAAGGAAGAAGCACTGGTCTAAAAGTAACCCGTGAACGTTGCAGGATGACCTACACAGAAGCAGAGGCGACGCACCCCTGACAGGAACAGGTGCGCGGTTCACACGGAAGTGCTTCCGAGTGGAGCTCGACCACCTGCGCCTGCCGAGGGCCTTTCTCTGGGGACTAACTGAGCAGAGGATTAACAGACAAGACGTTCCGATAATTTAATTAGGCATTAAACAAATAGAAGCCAAGCTATGTGTTTGGTGCACAGAGGCAGTGGAAACCACGCTACACATTGTGATGTGAGATATGATATTTTTCCATTTTTCCATTTCCAATTGTTCTCGAACCCGTCTGTCCTGTCACTCATCTGTAGCCAACAGCAGTGAGAAAGGCAGCCAAAACAAGCAGATCAATAAGGTTATCATGGGTAATGTCAACATTGCCTCCATTTTAGTAAACATACACTTGAAGGGTTTGCTTATGTTTTTTTAAAGCGGGGTTTAAGTCGACTTTAAGGGCCTGCAAAATGCCGTTCTATTTCTGGAAAACCATTTTAAAGTGTAACATCACTGTTGTTCACCGCTGTATTTGGAATGCGTTCACACACAGCTGCACCCAGGTCTCACCCTCTCTTTTTAACCCCGATCAGCCCTCTCAGTTTCAGAGGAACGGGGTCTGATCATGTGACCATCTTAAAAACGAGCGTGCCAGCGTGCCGTCCTTATGATGTTTCTGTCATAGATACTTTCTTGTTGCACCGGCTCCCTGATGCGTGGCCCTGGTGTGGCGCGGAGCAAAGGAGAGCCTGTTTAACTTCACATCCTATCGCATCTCCTCTGGGGGGAACACGGCGATGAGAGCGTTGATGAAATGAGACGCCAAATAACAACAAAAAGAGCTAATTTCATCATGCAAATATACATACAGAGTTTTGGACAGCTACACATATGCCGGAGTTAGGTTTTTTCGCCATTCTAATATGAATATAACCTATTTATAACCCACACATATAAAGTTCCAATTATCGAGTCACCGGTTATACTCATTATCGATAATAGATTTGACATGGAAATCATCGTAAAATGTCTTCGAGTCGGAATGCCCAACAAGCAGCAAGTTATTTTTTTTTTTACATAACATGACTCACTACTGCCCCCAGCGGTGTAGTTCAACTGCAACAGCGCTAACCCCATTTTAACATTTACAGTTTTATATTAAGTAACGATCAGCGTTTTTGTGAACAATTGATTCCGAATGAAATGCCGACTCACAGCGATTATAAAAATATTCTAACTGTTAGTTAATCTTCAATATGATAAAATTAACAAGCGAGGACAGCTTAAGTAGCAGGTTTTTCATACGTAGTTCAGTAAAACATTCTTCCAGTGAGATGAACACGGCGAGTTGTTTTTGTCGTGGGGGAGGAGTTCCGACCGAGGCCGGACTGCACACAGAATCTGGTGCATGATGCGAATGAACAAAATGAGAAACCTAACGTCGGCATTTTGAACGTAACAGAGGTCTAATTTTCTACCGTTTCTCACATCGACAGGAGCTAACGGCAGTGCGTCACGGTCGCTTCCTTCGCCTCTGGAAATGTTTGGAGCTCAATGTGCGTCGAGTCTTTACGACGGCCCGCGAGCCAACGTCGCATGTCACCATTCCATGTTGTATTTCTTTCTTTTTTTTAGCACTGACACAGTATATTTCGAGACCATTGCACTCACCGTCCCCGACAACCCCCTTGATGTGCGGTTTGTTTTTGTTATTCTATAGTTGACAGTTTAAGACACGCCCACCTGACAGGAAGTGACGTTGTTTAAATGTCTGTTTTTTTCCGGTCTGCCTTACCGTACATTGTTCTTTTCAGAAACTTGACGCATATTATAATTCAAGCATTTAAGAGACAGTATTGAGTTACATATACATATTATATATACTAATTAAAATAATACACAGACAAAATGATTACATTTGGTCCCCTGAAACAGAAAGTAATTACACTGAAATTTGACAATCATATCAACAGTTAGGACATTAAAAAAACATTCCTCAATAGAAAAAGTGGCCATTTTTATAATTTCACCCAAAACACAAACAAATCTGTATTCTGAGTTTGTCATCGCTGTATTTTAATTTAACTTCAAAACGGAAAGGTCTACCACATGCTGCCACCAGGTGGCAGTGCTGTGTGTGTGTTTTTTCTACTTCAGGAGGGTGAAGCAAACTCAGGAGACTACAATGCATGTGGGGAGCTGTCGACCAAAGGAAATCCCCTTGAGTTAACCCTGTTACTAACAAAAAACAAGATATAAGAAATGACTCTATATACAAAATCAGCAGACGGAGCAAATTGTTTTCACCAAGCAATAAAAATAATGGACCCTGCCGCCATCTTGAGAAGACTCTTGTAACTGAACGTGGTGACAATTAGGCTAATCCTCCTGTTATGTAAGTGCAGAGATTTACTAGTAAAAGCATGCTATACATGTACATAAATGAATAGAAAAAGGCTAATGTGAATTTAGTTCATGAGCATGTAGCTAAGGGATTCATCAATATAAACAAGGCAGAAGACACAACATGAGATTCAACAAGACAAATCAGTCTGATGACGCGTTAGGAAAAGGGGGAGTGGCCAAAGACTTAATCTAGAATGATCCAGTGAGTCAACTGTAGTCCACAATAATCTGCCTATTTCTTGCTGTCTGGGGGACAAGAGGAACGTAAACAGAGTCAGAGGAGTCCTAACCAGCTGCTGGATCTTTTCATTTTTTTTAGGACAAATTAGATTTTTTTTTTTCCTCTTGCCAATAGGGAATTATCTACAAATTTATCATAAGAACTGGGACAACAGCAGCAAATGGCACTCCTCAGGTCAGGCTGGCTGTGGAGGCAAAGTGAGTGGAGGGATGTTTAACTATTTATTTTGTGTTTTAATGTATACTTTGGCAGATATCAAGGGAAGGACAACAGCTTTGGCTGTAATGATAACAATTCAACAACAAAGTTAAGACGAAATTACTCTCTGCATCAGTAAAAAAATGTTATCGTCACCAGAGGGTGTACGTGGTGTAGTCACATCAGCATACCTCCAATCGATTGAGACGATATGGACAAATCTTCTGGGGCTGTAAACTCTTTCACGTTAGGTCAAAAAAATGTTTTCATAAAAGGGTAAAAAAAAAAGTCCCCAAAATGTCTCATAATATGGTACGTCAACAAAAGTTGTGGAAAAAATGTATAGTATCAGATGAAAAACGTTTTGACAAAAAAGTTTAGCTTTTTTTCCTAAATGTTTGGAAAAAAATTCAAAAATATTTAGATCTATATATTAAAACATTTTCAAAAAAAGGAAAAAAATAGGTGAAAAAAAGTTTGAAAAAGAAAAGTCAAAATCTTCTGTGAAAAAAAGTCACAAAATCAGGGTAAAGAAAATGTTTGAAAAAGAAAATCAAAATATGTCAGGTCTTAAAATGTCACAGAATAAAAAGTGACAAATATCAGCTCTAAAATTGAAAATCTTGACTTGAAAAAAAGGGCAACAATATTTTAGGTCGATAAAAGTTTTGGGAAAAAAGTAAATATAAGTTAGATCAACAAATGTTATAGAAAAAAGTAACAAAATAATATGTTAACATGTAATGTTTTGAAAAAACAGCCGATGAAATGTTCAAAACAGGGTTAGTTCAAAACATATTAAGTATACAAATCTAAATTTCAGGTCGAAAAATGTTTTGAAAAAAAGTCCCAAACATGTTAGTTTTAAAAACGTCATATGGTTTCAGTCATCAACAGTTTCTTGACCCCCACATGCGCTCACTTTCATGTCCTTACTAATCTCACCCCTTACAATGTCTGTGACGGGTGCCTCGCCTTTAGCCTCGGTCCTGAAGCGCTGGAAGTTAAACTGGTGTGACCTCTGGATCGACGGGAGCCTTTGCTTCTACGTGACCGACAGCCGGCGAGAGTTGGAGCACCGCGTCAGCCTGAAGACCACGTGTGTGGACGTGAGATCGGGTCTGGAATGTCATGGTCAGGAATGCCGTCTTCAAGAATACATGAATAAATAAAGTTGAATGTTTTGATGTATGATTTATGATTTGGTTGTTTACATGCTCAAGTCATCATTTCTTTAACTTGTTTTCGGCGCTGCAGGTGTCAGCCCGCCAGAGAGTAATCCCAGAGAGAATCTCGTCGTGGTTCAGCTCGCGGGCGGCTCAACGGTCAACCTATGCGCCAACAGCGAGGATGAGTCCATGTAGGTGCTACCAGCTCCCTCTTGGCTTGTCTGCGCTGCCGCCCCTTACCAGTAGTAGTTACCAGGTTTTGAATGGATAACCATCCATCGGTGCTTCATTCCTGCTGATCTTTTTTTCCTCAGAGCCTGGAAGCTGACTCTGCTGGACACCAGGAGAAACCCTGTGAGTGATCCGTTGTCGTCCGCAAGAGCCGAGACGTAATCTTTTCCCTCTCCGCTAAGGGGGTTTTCTAACCGTTTTCCTTCTGCAGTTGTTCACGTACGACCCGTATGACGACTCCTACCAAGCGGTCCCCATCAACAGCTACCACACGGTGTACATCGCACCTGGAGCAGGGCCAGGTATTTCACACACAAAAGCTAACCCTTAGCTGCCAAATGAGCAACCAAAGACTCAACAAGTCCCAGGCTGATACACCCCAGGGGAGACACCACCAGATGTCTGAAAAATGCATGGGTGAGCCAAGAGGTTTACCTTATAGGTGTCGTCCCCTTTTTCTTTTCTCCGAGGAACCCACCAAGTGGTTGTCCAGAGGGACCCATTCGATGGGGTCTTTGAACATCTGGCGCTGGGATTGCTGGCGGGCATGGCGGCGGGGACGGCCATGCGGTCGTTCCTCTGGATGCCCTTCTTCTTCTGCTGAAACTATCGTCATCGCTCACGCGGCGACGGCGGGAGAGAGGCCCAAAAGAGGGAGCGATCACGCCTGCCGTAACAAGCTGCTTCTCTGGGTGGATCGGTTAGCTCATTTTTTACTGATGTGCACTTTTGCAAATGAGATTTTAGAAGACGCAAAGTCTGCCGTGTCATTTCATGTTCTCCCTGCTTGTACATCACACTGAATCCACTTACAAAGCACTTGCACAAGTCAGGAAGTGTATTTTGTATAGAACTATTCTTTAATTATATTCTTTAGCTATTAATTTTACACTTAATAGCTTGATAAAACTGCAGTAGTTTTTTAGTGGGAAACAAATGGATGTATTAAAATATACTTAGGAATGGTGATCATGGTTTGTTTGCATACGTCAAACACATTTGTTTCAGACGTACCACAAGTAAATCTAAATATGAACAAAAAACAAAACTACACAGATAATAATTTACAGAATTTCTAATTTATTAAAATAAATGGGATCCCACATCACATAAGCCACATGTCATCATTTCTCCATCCAGCTCTTTGAGTCAGTATCCGGCAGACGGCCGACATCTTGCCTCCGATGACGAAACCGTCTCACAAGCATCTTATCTACCACCGCTTAAAACCTCACAACAGCGCATTTGGAAAGTAGAGGACTGGAATTGTGCTGTGGATTGTTTCCTAGCTGAGTATGGGTGCAGCACATAGTCTTTATAAAAATATTGATCACTTTCATCTCTTAAAATGAGTCGTTCCACGTCCGTCACTCCTCCTTACGTGCGGCTCGTCTCCCGGCGTCGCCGTTCGCTTTTCCTAACTTTCCCTCCGCTTGGAGCTTCCGGATGAGATCGTGGGGACCCTTCCCCAGCAGAGCCGACGGGTGCCTGTAGGAGCCTCCCAGGCGGTCCCACAGGGTGAAGTACTGGCCGTAGTTGTAGTCGAAGAACAGGTGGTGGTCGGTGTGGTGAGCCGAGCCGTTGATGGCGCCGCTCAGAGCGCCGGGGACGCGATAGTCCCCGTCGTGGATGGAGATGGTCCAGACGTTGACGAACACGTACAGGGCCAGGTAGAGCACCTTGTGGAGGGGGAAGAGGAAGGGGTAGATGTGGTACGGGAGTCCCTGCATGAAGCCGTCCACCGGATGGAAGGCATGGCTGGCGAAGGGGGAGGGGATCTTCCATATGTGGTGTGGTTTGTGGAACAGCTGTCGGGGAGGTCAGAGAAGGAGAAAGTGACGGCTTCTTCTCAAAATCCGTATGACTACGATTTTATACATTTTTGATTCATGCATGTTTTTATTATTAAAAAAGTGCGTGAGCATTGTACTGGAGAAGACTGAGCTATGAAGATGAGAACATATGCAAATAATTCATGTATATAGGAATATATATAAAGCCAATTAATTAAATAAAAATATTTTTTGGTGAAAGAAAACAATACATTGTGGTAATTTCTGTGGTTAGTCACCTTACTGAGCAACAAGCAAGATGGTGTTATCATTTGTCGATAAGCTTCCCTTCTAAAAAATAACACTAGGAACAGATGAAAAGTGACAAAACACCAACTTGTACTGACCTTGTAAATCAGCTTATGGTGCAGGAGGCGATGAATCCAGTAGATGCACATGTCGGTGAAAAGCAGGAAGGATATCATACTCAGGAAGAGCCCGGGCCAACCTGACAGACACACAGAACGAGTCACCACGGAGACGCCACTCTTCAGACGCCCGTGAACAACAAAGAGATGACCGAACAGGTGGAAGCTGGCGAGGCCCTTCTTCAACTTACCCAGCGGGGAGTCGTCGACATTGTCGTACAGCTTGCTGAATCCTCGGATTTCGGCGAAAAACAACGCCACTGTGGGGATGCTGATCAGAGGAAGCGAGGACATCGCGTATTTAATCTCCCTCTGAACCTGATTCTAAGTAGGAAAAATCAACCCAGAGTTACTTTAACAAACTTTCATTCAGTGTTGATGTTGTGTTGTTTAATCAACCCCAGGGTTCAAAGGCGCCATCATAAAGTGAAGACACAGGCTTACGTTCGTACCTCAAGGAATTGTGGGTGTTTCATAAGCTTGTGGTCAAAGATAAAGAAGTAGTTGGCGACTCCCAGGCCCAGATACAGGACGGCAGCCCCGAGGTTGGTCAGCACCAACAGGCTGAGGATCTGCCGCAGGGCCCCGTCCTCCGGCCACGACGCAGGGTACACATACGGGGACAGGACGTAAGAGTCTGCAACATTCAGCACAAGATCCATGGTTCAAATCTGTGTGGGGAGAGAGAGAGAGAGAGAGAGAGAGAGAGAGAGAGAGAGAGAGAGAGAGAGAGAGAGAGAGAGAGAGAGAGAGAGAGAGAGAGACACATTATGAAAGAAGGAACCAACAGCACTGCAGAAGCCCCGTTGTTTGCTGTCATTTGTTGTGTGAATCCTCTTACATTCAAGTGCTTATTTATGGACGTGTTTCAACTGAAATTGAGATTAGTTTTTTTAACTGCACATCATTAGATTTTCACACATGTATAAACAGTTTCCAACACGGAAACTCTATGTGACATTGTATCAATGAAAACAAAAAATGTATAATTTTTTTTAGCAAACTAAATGGCATGCAAAGTACGTGAACGTTACGTTAACACTTTAATAGAGATATCACATTTAACTTCACATAACTTCATAACGTTACGTGCGACATATTGACCGGAAGCTGGAATCATTCAGTAACACATTGGGCCGCGTTAAACGGCGGCATTAGCAAAAGATAAAACGAAAACAGCGTTATCACATATCTTCGTTTTAAAACGCTGCGCCACCGTACCTTGTGTGTGTGTGTGTGTTGCTGGTATTCTGCTACAGAAGCGGAGGTGTGCGTGCAAAAATAAAAGACCAAACAGCGACGGTCGCCTCCACGCGTCACGCGCAGGGCATCCAATGAGCGCGTCGCTCTGCCATCACGGCAGGGCTGTTGTGATTTGTGATTGGCCCACTGGAGGATCTGCTCATGGTGTTACAGTAAACGGGTCCGCTGCCACTTCCGGGTCCTGCCGCAGCTGGAGCGGAGGCTGAAACGCCCCCCGAGTGTGACGCAAACCTGCTGGATGCTCAAAACCTGCTTTTGTTAACAGAGAAAACGTTTAACCATTCTAAATTGGAGTTTAACGTGGTCTAGTTTTTACCCAAATGTATTGAACTTAAATGGAAAAGACAGCTCTCAATTGACGCTATGCCTGTAAGCAGGACGAACACATATTTTTATAATAACTTATTGTGCAACAAGATGCCAAATTTCAAGAATGAACTTCTCACTAGGTGAAGCCTTACATTTATCTCCCTGGCCTCTAGGTAATCAACCAGGCCATAACTATGTTTACCATATATCTGAATAGGCAACAGGTGAACCACTAGACTAAGCAGGGACACATCCTTTGCATCTGTAAAATAAAACGCTTGCAGGTTTAATGGCTGAGACGACAAATTGCTTCCATTCTGCTATGGAACAGAAGGCCATCCTGACACAAGGTGTCGCCAGTGCTCTAAAGTCGGACGGGGGCCAACCGTAGCCTTGGATACACTCTATTCTAGTTGTCCACTGTGTCATACATGCATATTAAATGTGATACCACTGATGGTTGGCTCATGAAAACCCTCCATGAAGACACACTACAATCTCTTTTATTAGGCAGCGGTAATGTCATGGGGTACCACACAGGAGAGGCTATAGACCTCCATGAACGGCACAATTTTATTTATTTCAATAAGGATTACAATAATGGAAAGATAATGACTATATATATCTGCTCAGTTCCAATACCAGGAAAAGGATATGTTCATATTCAGAATATACTCATTGTTCTGCCCCGAAGGCATCTGTCCATTAATGTTGAACCCCAATCAAAAGCTTTTTAATTATTTGTTCATATCACGACGAGGGAGGGACTGAAAAAAAACATCTCATCTGAAACTCCCACGCGATGCACTAAAATGGCCCTCCGTGAACCTAAAACCCTGCAATTAAAAACATTTTGATCTTCTTTTCACAATCAGAAATTGGGTCCGACATTTAACATTCAGAGCGTTGGTACAGCAGCAAACACCAATCCGCTGTGTAAAGATGGAGTGGTGTAATAGCTGCTTGAGCACAGAATGAAGTCGCTATCCGAGCTCCTCTTTGCTTCTTTGACGTGCGTGTTGGTCCATGTTTGTGCACGTGGCCGGTTAGCATTCTGATTATTCAAGGGACATCTCGAGACACTTGGACACAAGTCCATTTGTATGTGATGGAGAACTCATTAGCATGTAAGCAAAACCAACAAAAAAAATGTTGCAAAAGTTAGTGTACTATTTTCCCGTATTTTTATTTTTATTAACACACGTATTTATATTTTTATCTTTATTACTGTAAACAGATTCACTTACACATACACTATATCTCTATAGTGAAGAATCATGAAACTTTACCAATGAAACAAACGTAACCCTTTATCAATCTCCGGTCTTACAGCATCAAACTGAACGGAAAGCGGTACAAGTACGAGCAGTACTCTGCAATAGCGTAGCGACACGCTGCCGGGTCAGGCCGAGTTTGCCGGAGCCTGTTCGAGGCCGACACCGGGTGGAGGCGGTGCGCCCCGCAGAGGCCGCCTTCTATCGCGGGGCTGACATTCATCACAAGCAATTAAGCTCAGGTTCCGCGCTGCCCTTTAAGCATCAAGCTCTCCTCCGCTGGCCCACGTGTTGTGATGTGAGGGGAGCACATGGCTGCACTTGTGTATAATGGACGCCACACAAATCATCTCAGCTCCTGGGTGGGAAGAATAAAGAGCTGCATCAACATCGCACCTTAATCCAAAGTGCGTCACACAAACGCACAAACAAGCACGCACTCACAGACACCGGCAAGCTACTGCGCAAGGTGCTGCAAAACCACCCGGGGCAATTTGGTGCCGAGTGTCTTTCCTGTGATGAGCAAACTTCCTTTGCCAGCCATTCATTACTGCAAATTAATAAGGACGAGGAGATTCAGAAAGTAAGTTTCCCTCAAACCATAACTTAAAATGCCATTTTGTGGGACGCACGGTTAATTAGAGAACATGTGTAAGGTGAAATAAGCATTTAAAACACGTTTTACGGACGAGCATCACCTGTGTAGGTTGATCTCACACTGCTGCTAAATATTCTTTATCTGGAAAAATAAACTCAGTTTGTTGAAGCTTGACTCAAAAGAGTTTCTTCTTCAGAAGAAAGTTGCTGTTTCTAGTAGACGTTGAACTGTCTAACAGGCTGCGAAGGCATCTTCCTCTCTGTGTGCAGACACACAGCAACCAATCAGGATATCTGCAGAGAGGCAACCCTCATGCTGCGCCCGAGATAACCTGCTGCTCATCATCTCCTCAGTAGGCAACAACATTGGATGTGTCACTTTGGGAAATGTAATCAAAAAGAGGAGAAACTTGTCACAACTGAAGACACAGTGACTGCTCAACTTCTGACACCATCACAGATTTGATTATCTCGTCAATGGGTCGCCGGGACAAAGAAATGTGATCTTTCTGACAATTATGGAATCCAACACATTATTATAACGACTCACTCGACACAAGCGGCGTCTCCAGGACGAAGGTGTGTGCGCCTGTGTGTGTGTGTGTGTGTGTGTGTGTGTGTGTGTGTGTGATTTGCGGTGATGTCATCTCGTTCCACAAGCTTTGCAATTACATTACGGCGGCGTATAACCTGCAGAAACGACGGCCGCGTTGTGAAAAATGAAAACGCGGTTGTAAATAATGCACATATTATGACTTACATTTGACCATAAAAGATCCATCAAGCCGACTTTTTCAGCAGCTCCCAGCTTCATATTGATAGCGTCTGATGTGCACATTGACGGCCGCATATTTCATATTGACTCATTAGAGCACTCTCTCGGCAGCACCACTGAGTGGAAGATCCATCGCCAACTTGTGCACTTCACACCGCTCCCCACACAAGTGTTGGACACGACATGATCCTGTGTTTGCTGACAAAACTGGGCCCGGATTGGTGCTCATCCCGGTTTGAATATTGTCCGGATCCCCAGTCTCCTGCATATATAGCGGGCCAAACGCGAGAACCACTTCACCCCCTCTTTGGGTTAGATGGACGCATATAAAGGGCCCACAGCTGCTGTTGTTTAGTCAACGTGAGGCGGCATCTGCTCATAAATAACAGTCTCATAAAATTTCATGAAATGAGAATTAACTTTGAAATGAGGTTATGTAGTATGAATACTGCAAAGAGCATTTTATTTCACCATTTGTGGGACAAAAAGCAGCATCAGAGACCCATTTTCATATTATTTTGTAATTTCTCTCAACTAGAGGACCAAAAAGCATCAACACAAGACCACCAAACCGAGATCCCCACGAAATATAGCTGGATCGTTGGCTTGCTAGGTGTGGGATTGCTCCTCTTCTAGTCAGATAACACATTCCCTGCGCATGTTTGCCTCTTCTAATTTCACAATATTTCGTGATGAATACTCAGTACACCGCTTTGTACATCTGAAAGATGTGTGGCGAGTCACCAGACCTGGACACTGATCACCCATTCATAAATCTACTGACTTCGAACTATTGACAGTTGGTCAAACAAACACAGGACATGAACCCGCTGAACGGAAAAAAACAAACCGAGTCAACATTGACTTATTTTACCTCACTTGAGTCATGAGGGTTTTCAACAAACTAAACTACCTAAACCACACCGGCAACCTTCATCTGTGTGTTTAAGTCTTTTGCAGACTATTAGTGAACTCCTCAGTGCGCCAAGGATTTGCGGTGATGAGATTTGGTTCCTTTAAATGTCCACACACGCTGAATTAAACAACCAATAAAATATTAAAATGTAAATTGCCTTCTGGACACAACATGCTCCACCCATTCCACTTTGAAGATTAAAGTTCACTCATCGCACAGGTGGCACCTGCAACGCTTTGAAGCCGTCTATTTGCAGATCCTCCACACCCCGAGAGGCGCAGTCTGATGTAAGTCTTCCTCACACGGCGCCATGAGAAAATGCCTTGGGCTCCAAGCCGCCTTGCTGCTTTGCTTTGCACATCCCCAATGCTGTAGGCCAGCTTTGGGCCGACACATGTTCCAGATCTCAAAGAGGACCATCAGATACGGGCAGAACCTGACCAACCAAGCAATCATTGAAAAGGAAAGGTTAAGAAGGAATGAAGGAATGGAAGGAAGGAAGGAAGGAAGGAAGGAAGGGGGAGGCTACTGGCTATCGCTCACGGTTGATGTGAGGTTGTTATAACCAGTAAGTGTATATATTGAATATGTATTTTCAGCTGGCAGTGAAATGTTTTCTCTACGTAGCATTTAACATTTTAATTTCCTTTTTCAAAAAGAAATTAACAATAAAAAAATAAAAAAAGAACAGGAATCCATCCATAGTACAGCAATGTCTTATCCACTGATTCTCTTCAATTCAAGTCAATTGTCGCCTTATACATCAGCCCATTTTCACAAAAGACCTTCACTTAAGGGGAAACAAGAGCCTCACAAAGAAAGTGAAAGAAAGTCAAACAAAGATCCTCGATGCAGCCGCATTAAACAGCATCTCTTTGTGAGTGAACTGCTCAGCACACAACAAGCGTCTGAGGATGAAATAAGACTCATTTTGTTGCCTTTGTGGCCTTTCCCCAGTTTTACACAGTGAAAGTTAGAGACTTCTTTTGGTTAGATCTGTAATCACCATCCAATCCCCCCTTGAGGAGAAGAAGAAATTTAATTTGACAAGGAGGTAATGAACCCGTGCAGCCATTATCTTAGATAACCCATTTGAGAGACTGGTTGAGCACTGATGGAAAATTCTATTAAACATAGCTGGCTGATTTCTCTATTTTGCTCAGTGGTGGAAAAGCCTTTTTTTCACCCTTGCCAATTTACTTTGAACTCTCAGAGTTGCCAAGGATCATTATATCAAGGCGCTTCAAACACTCACCCTTTACTTAATGATTCAAAGGCAACAACCCTAGACTTGGGTCTAATAACCTCTGTGATGCATACACAAGACACCTAGGCAAGAGCAAGGCAGACTTTCCCTTTCTCTCTGGAGTCTGAATCAGAGCTGGATTGTGGTCTGAAGTGCAACTTTTTTCGCGTTTTTCAAAATGAAAACTTTGTTTTCAAAGTAAAAACTTTCCTTGGCCTCAATTAAAGGCTGACTCAACTTTTATTTCCTCTCCAGTAAACTTTTTCCTTTAACATGTGTTCTCCCCACTGCAGAGGATTCAGTTGCAACACTCATGTCTCCCTAAACCGAACGTACACCTGCTGGACTTTAAGAGTGTGCCTCCAAAAGCTCCGGTCAAACATCCGACGATGTTTTCACCGTCGCCGTGTCTGCCATGTTACAGAAATGAGAGACCTTAGTTGACCTTAGTTGTTTCCATGGAGATTAACTGAAATGCATAACTGTAGAGTTAATTCAGAATATTTTCCAGATGCCTGCAACCATCAGCCTGCTCCACCTTGGTTCTGTTGATGATGAGGGTCTGCAGAAGGGCCAGCAAGTTAATTCCTCCAGTCCATAGAAAAAGATCTTGCCAACTAGTTTCTTACATAAACACTCGTCGCCATCCTCCATCACGTCGTCTCCCCGTTGATAATGTAAAATTTCATCATCTGGTTTTAAAGGACTTAAAGAGCACGGGGCTCCTCAGGGACAAACCTTGAGAATGTGTCTCAGTTCAGTCTCTTAGATCTGGCATGGGGACTGTACAGGTTGTCCATTAGAGGGCCTCGGCCCCTTGTGTGTCCTTCTGCTGTCGGGAGTGAAAGATTTGGTTCCTTGTTTTGTTGTTGTGCTGGTAATTACTTTAATCAGTAATAATGTCCTCCCCACTTGGAAGCTGCACCCATAGACACCCGTGAAGCTTTACAGTCTTTATGTGATTAGCTTAATGTGTCCACAGACGACGTGCAAAGGTCGCCAGACGGCTCGGTTTGTCCCTGGTTGTGGCAGTTTTAAGTTGGTTGTGCCTATCAATCAATCACTGCGTCGTGCCAGGTCCAGGCTTTTCGCTGTGCCGTATCAGCATTTCAACACCATTTCGCTATTCCGTTGGAATCACATGAAAGGCTGTGAGAAGTGTCTGAAACACAGCAAACTTCTGAGGATTATTCCAGCAATCAGAATTCCAGTATTCATGACACCTAACAGAAGCCCAAATACGATGTTTGTGAAGAAATCCTCGTCTCCCCACATGGCTGCTCAAACTGTTTGAACTGAAAATTAGACCTTGGCTAGGGGCCTCACAGCATGAATGTTCAAATGGTGAAATGCTAAAATCGGAAGCCATGTGTGCTAAATTTAATATTTATCAGCTCCTGGATGCATGTCAGTATTTATTTGTTCATCGCCTCCCTGTATATTCATGACATGAATAATGCTCTGTATGTTAATCAGACGGCAGACTGGGAGCAGGGTCTCCAAGCCTTCTTCTTCGGAGCACCGACTCCCCGGCGAACATCGCAGCTGGGGAGCGTAGCATCTCCTTTTCACATGCCGCTGGACTAACAACACGCGCTGATTAGCAGCATCCCTCCCCCTGATATAACTTTGTGCCTGAATCTAATGAACTGCTTTGCATTAGCGAGCCCTTCTCCCCCCCACACCTCCCGCTAAGCTTCCCTCTGCTTGCTCTCTCGCTATACCTGGCAAAACAAGGGCAAAAACCTCCAAAGCCCCACCTCCCTCCACCCCGCAGAACCCCCCCCCCCCAAAGTCAACACGTCCATCAGTAAGCAGCCAACCAAGCGCACCCTGAGCCAAGACAGAAATATTGACTAAATGTCCGCTAGCCATCTTATTAACTTGCCCAGGGTTGCAGTTGGCAAAACAGCACATGCTGGAGGCAGCTGCGGTGCTGGAGGGTATCGCGCGCGTCCCCGTCTATGTAGAAAGAAGCCAATGTTTGCAGAGCTCGCAACCCTGACCCCCTGTTGTGGTGCTGCCGAGCTTTGAGCGCTGCCACTGTCATCTGTGGTATTAGTGTTTCTGGCCGTGATGGTGGAGCTTGAAGCAGATACCAGACGAGAACGCGTCTGATAGTGAGTGATTCACTCACTCCGTTGCTGCTCTTGGTTGATGAGTTGATGGCGTATTGCTCCGGCAACACGAGCCGGACGCGGGCTGCACGCAAAAAGTTTCTCGGCCGAGAATACGTGCGAGACAGGAGCACGTACGGCGTCGTAGTGCGTAAAGTGCGGGTAAAAATGGGCCGACGCCATCTTAAAGTATGCTTTGGATGATCACGTCTCGGGCTCCCGCTTCGAGAGCTGCGGCCCGTCATTTCTATCAATGACGATAACGCTGCGACTTAAAAGTTGACACCTGGGGAATCGCGGCAGAATCGCTTCATCAAAGCCACGGGAGGATAAGACAGACAATCAGTCACACAACCGTGGGGGCATCCCTGAGGGGAAAGGGCCGCGTGACACGGCATGCAACAGCTGCAGTTAACATTACCTCATAGAAATGGCAAAGGCCCTGAAAAAGATGGAAGGATGCATCAGTCCCAAAATAGCTCTTGTTTGTGTTCGTCAAAGTAGCCGTCTCGCCTCCGAGAGTCACGATTGATCCGTGAGCGAGCGTGAGCCAACTCCAACCTTCCCAGAACCCCTCAGAGGAGAATCAACTAGCTGCTGTTGTGAGGGTGGCTGTCCTGTGCTTTGGTGTTGCTGCCATCAAAGCACTGCTAAAAGTAAGGTGCTGTCAAAAAGTAACATGACATGTGACAGCGCGGAGAGAGAGAGAGAGCGAGAGAGAGAGAGCGTGGCAGAGGGTTTAAAGAGTTTAATATTTACTGCCTTGAAGAACCGCGCATGAGCAGAAATCCACTTGGTCCCAACGTTGTCAATTTAAATCCTGTACCTGTATGCAGTGCCGGCCCGAGCCTCTTGCGGGCCCTAAGCAGAGTTTTATTTTGGGGCCCCCCTCCCACCACGCACAGTCACCTGTGCTAGATAAGATTATTGGCACAAATGTCACGCTATACTGTCATAGCGAAAATTATAAACGGATACAGTGAGGTTATAATACAAAACTAGGGCTGCTTGCAGCATAAGCAAACTCACTGCTTAGCAAGGGGGCCCCAAGCAGCCGCTTAGTTCGCTTATGCCTTGGGCCGGCCCTGCCTGAATGTATGAACATGCTTCAATCATACAGTTAGAAATAAAGTAAATAAAGCCTATTCCGTTGGGGACAGATGGTTTGAGTATTTCAATGATCCGATCGGTTCACTGAAACACAAAACAAAACAATTCAATGTTACGTGCCGCCGGCTGCTTATTTCTTAGTTTACGTTCCTGTTTTGGCTGTCAATGGGAGCATTGGAGCATTGCGTCGGACCCGACTGGCATGGTGGTAAAACACGATGACTTTGTGCTTATTTCTCTAAAAGAACCCGTGAGAGCAGGAAGTGCGGCAGAGTTGCCATTCACAGTTAAATGACTCCCTCCCAAGCGAAAGGGCAGCCTTCTTATCGCCAGCTTTGACAAAAGGTCCCTTTCACGCGGGACATCTTGCACGTTCATCTGTACTAAAAAAAAAAAAATGCGGAGAAAATGGGTAAAAGGCTGAGGTGTGAAAGAAGAGACAAAAACATGTCTAACACCAAAGAAAAACGACAAAAAAAAAGTCTTTGCTCGACGGTGAGATGTTTTGTTGATGAACCTTGAACGGTGAAGCCGGCGAGAGAGTTTGATTAATAATTAACAGGGCGGCAGCCGGGTTCAAGGGCTGGTCACTGGCTGAATGATGCTTATCTGCATCAGTCTCAGAATCAAAGGAGAACTCAATGTCTACAAATGAATTGGGAATTCAATAAATAAAATGGAAAAAAAGGCATTTTACATATTCAAAGAGATTTGCATTATATTATATATTCAAAGGCATTTAGGAGTGTAGTAGTGAGACGTTTCTAATGTATTCAATACGCACGCAGCAGCGTTCCTGGTATGGAAGCAGCTTTATTCCGTAAAAAGAAATCGCTGCGGTCCTTGATTAGATAATGACTGCACTTGGAGTAGAATGATTTCATGGATATAACGATTTGCCAAATGCAGACAGAATCAGCCTCAGTTTCAGCCTCGCTCTACGGACGCCAGACCATCTTCACTGAAAAGATTGAGTAACTATAAGACAAGATAAGATAAAACATTCCTTTATTGCTCAGTGGATAAACGTGAAGGATTGAAGCAGCAGAGTACACGGGACAAAGGGACAAAAGGACAAAATTCGAATCATACATTCATAGTAAAATAAATAAACATTCAAAAAGTAAAAGGTATAACAGAGAGTAAAGAACGTTAAAAACTAAAATTTCTTTCGGTCTGTTTGCTACTGATTTAATAGTTTTCACATCCTTGCCCTTTTTAATTCCTGCATATTTCTTGCGGAGATCAATGGATCTGTGAATGTCAGTGGGTTACAAACCTCACAGACCATAAAATGCACCTCCCTGCTGCTGCCCCGGCTCAGGTGCTCATTTTCAAACTGTCAAATCCTCCGTGTAACCCCTTTTCTTTTGATCCAAGATGAGGCCCCAGTGACTCCGAAAGCAGCAGAAGGGAAACGCAGACAGAAGAAGAAAGTGTTACAGAGAAGATAAAAAAAAAAAAAAAATAGAGACGGAAACTGTGGTGGATTGTGAAGCAGCGGAGGAAAGCGGCATCAACGCAGTCCCTGAACAACGCGGCGACACCGCGTGGCACGCGCTGCAGGCCTGCAGGCCTCGCCGCGCGCAGCAGCCGGCGTGTCCGACAAACGCAACGAGACGACGAGCTATTGATTCCCGAACGCGAGGAACAGCTTGTTGCCGGAGCGAGAGCATACGACACCGGGGGTACTCAAAGGAAAACACGTCGCTTCTGAAATGAACGGTGAAACGTGAAACGGATCAAAAGCGGTTTGACAACTCTCACGTAAACGGCGTCTGACACTTTGAACGCGCTGCATTGAGAGGGCATCCACGTGCGTTGCTTTGGCACGAGAGCAAAGTCCTTTTCAGCATGTTTGCATAATTACGCTTAAAGCATCATTGAGCTAAATTACAGCTTTACGTATGTTTTTCACGATGCGGGTTGATCTTCTGTTTTTACGCGCTTTTGCTTACCACACACATTCCCATCAGGACGATTGTTCCAGTGCACCAACATAACGCGCCTCTGCACACCCAGTCTCCCAAAACCTCCCTGTGAAAACTGACACCAAAAAAACTAAGGATGGAATATGCGTAGTGTAATAATCATCGGTTGTTGACACCTTTTCGAAAAAAGACAAAAGGCATTTGTCGGTGCACAGGCTTCCGGCTAAACGGCCGACTGTGACGCATCCTCACGCGTTGTTATCTGGTCGCCTCGGTACTATGTTTTATCTCGGCCTGTGGCAGTTTGGGTTGACAGGTATTTTATCGAGGAAGGGGTAACACTCCTAGAGCTCTTCAGAAAGGGTCGTCTTTCTCTTCAGCATAACCAGCAGCAGGAGGACACAGTAGTGGTTTACAGGTATTTATTGGGTCTAATGATATTCCCCCTTTGAAATGGTCCCTTCTAACCAGCATAATAACCAAAAGACCGTTGAAGTTGTTGACAGTTCAAAGCAGCACATCGCGTTTGCTAACTGAACCGTATATACCATCATAATCGTAAGGAGTTGTGGTTTTTCTTAAATGAACTTTAAATACCACCAGAGGATACTTTAAAGAAGTGCTGCATCAGAAACTTTACACACCACATCGTTGTTTAACAGCATCGTGTCACATGACAGACTCTGTAATATGCACTGAGCTATTTCCAATGTCCTCAGATGAACGTAAGTATACATGTTCCCCTACTGGGAGGACAGCAAACACACACAGGGAGGACATGAAGACAGGCCACAGTACTAACAGGGAGCCGCAGCAGCTGCTGAAGACAATTACCACCTAAAGCAGTAAAGGGTACGCTTGTACCCTGACGGAGTAAAAAATAGCCGCGCGCCTGGAAAGTGGCCAGTTTGAAATCGTCGCGCTGCCAGAGATGGTCCGCGAGGAGGAAATAAATGACTAGCGCTTTTTTTGTGTTTTTGTTTGTGTAGCAAACAATAAAAATTAAGCTTACGATGGATTGGACCTACTGTGAAATTTGATTGGGATGAATGGACCTGGATGTTCTTTCTCTTCGTCCCCAATCTCTTTTAATTTACTGGTTTTGTGGAGGATATGGTTCTCATCATTAATCAGCAAGACAAATGAATCCCCAGCTGCCTCGGAGAAGAGAGAGAGAGAGAGAGAGAGAGAGAGAGAGAGATGTATAAAGCAAGTCTCCTTTGATTAATTCACCTTGGTCTAGAGGACGTGGCTTCTGAGATCTATTAGGTTGATATTCAGTACTGTCATGTGTTGTGCTAAATGTCAATAAATAAGAGGCGACATCATTCCATCATAGCGGGTGTTGCTGAAACTTCTTGCATATAGCAAAGCCAATTAATAATGTTCCACTGAAATTACAATCATTTGCAAAGTGCTAATTATCTTACAGAAGTTGTGCTTTTTGAGTGGTGTTGTGAAAAGCCATCAGTCACAAAATCAGTGAACAAAGGAAACATTCAGCGCTGCACGCAGCGTTTGAACGGATGACTGTTACGCCTCCACCCCGGCTCGGAAGAGGAGGTGGGGCGTAACTGCCCAAGACCACGCCTGTTGGATGCCAGAACCCGTACACTATGCACTTCAATAGCAATCAATACAAAAAAACACACAGGCTGCTACAAAAGTACAGAACGGTGGGTTTATTTTTCCACAAAATAATGAAGTAGTACCCAGTACATACCATATAAAACACACACAAATAGGTAGACAAGGGATAGGAGGGCTAACAGGTAGCAAGGCCTGTGGAGTAGGGACGATGCCAGCGGTCTGTCAAAGCAAAGAAACAAAACAAAAAGACCCTGAGCTTCCCTATTCCTCTAATCCTACCTACCACAATCTAACCTATCACACCACTTACCTAACTGCTACAAAAACTGGGTGACAGTCACTGGCTTCTAACCTAGTGTGTCTAACAGAGGTTTTCCTACGTGTGTATGTAGACCCCAGGGTATCTTACCTAGCCCTGCTCCACAGCGCTCTTGGGGATAGGTACATAAGACACAGTGTTAACAAACAACATAAACGACATAAGTTTCAATGTTAGTTTCAATGTTAGTTTCAATGTTAGTTTCAATGTTGCTCTCAATGTTTCTCTATCCCAACAACCCTCTCCCCAAGCTCTCACAACCAAACATTTGTAGAGGAGAGCCGCGCTGGATTGGCTGGAGAATCACCTGGCCACGCCCGCATCATCAGCAGCAACTCACTACACCTGTGAAGCACAGATTGAAAAGGAAGACACGGGGGGGGAGGAGAAAACACAACCAGCAGCCGGACGTAACACGCCCCCCCAAAAAGAGCAACCCAGGGGGTTGCGACCAAGCTGTCCACTAAAAAACAATGACAACCGGGCATTACCCACCTTTGGCATAACAAACTGTAAATACCCTGTAGTACAGACGCCCTCCCCTCAAGCGCGAGACAAGGCGTCGGCGAGCACGTTATCGGCCCCCTTCTTGTGCCGGATTTCAATATTGTACCCCTGAACAAACAAAGCCCAGCGCATAAGGCGCTGGTTGTTATTGTACATGCGATTCAAAAAAACTAAGGGATTGTGGTCGGTGAAGACTACTACAGGCAGAGCGCTAGAGCCAACATAAACTTCAAAATAATCAAGTGCCATCAACAACGCCAGGGTCTCTTGCTCGATAGTGGAGTATCGAGTTTGGGCACCAACAAACTTGCGTGAAAAGTAGCACACTGGATGGTCAACCCCTTCCTCATCCTCCTGCAGTAAAACGGCTCCAGCTCCAACAGAACTTGCGTCCACGTCCATTTTGAACACCTTGTTGAAATCGGGACTGGCAAGAACAGGAGAACTACTTAGTAGGACCTTGACCGTATCAAAAGCACGTTGACAGTCCGCTGTCCACTCGAACGGGACTGCGGGACTAAGCAAGCTGGTCAGCGGGGCTACAACCGAAGAGAAGTTCCTGCAAAAGGAACGATAGTAACCCGCCATACCCAGGAACCGACGCAGATCACGGCGTGTTCTAGGGACAACAAAACCAGCAATAGCGGCCACCTTTTCGGCCACCGGGCGTACCTGCCCCCGCCCAACTTGCTTCCCGAGGTAGGTAACCGTAGCCTTACCAAACTCGCATTTTGCTAGGTTTAGTGTTAATTTAGCTGCAGCTAAGCGGGTGAACACAGCTTTCAATGCATTTACATGGGTTTCCCAGGACGCGGAATGGATGACTACATCATCCAGATAGGCACAGCATTCCGGGACGTCGCCTAAAACGATGTTCACCAAACGCTGGAATGTGGCTGGAGCGTTGCACATCCCAAAGGGCATTACTGTATATTGCATAAAGCCGTCCGGAGTAACAAATGCGGATATGTCGGACGCACGCGCTGTCAATGGCACCTGCCAATAACCTTTGAGCAGGTCCAGCTTTGTGACAAACGCCGCAGAACCAATTGCATCAACACAGTCATCTATACGGGGTAACGGAAAGGAATCAGGTACAGTGACAGAGTTTACCTTTCTGTAGTCTGTACAGAACCGATGGGTGCCGTCAGGTTTTGCGACTAGCAGACAGGGCGAGCTCCAAGGACTAGCGCTCCGTTTTGCTAACCCATTCTCCACTAGGTAGGCCACCTCCTGTTTCATTATTGCCCTCTTGGTAGAGTTCACACGGTAGGCATGCTGCTTTATAGGGACAGCACCATCTACGTTGACGTCATGCTCCAAGACAATTGTGCGAGTCGGTATGTCACCAAAGAGAACTTGAAAACCATGAATAACATTTAAGATATCCTGTCCTTGTTCCGTGTCTAGATGTATCAAGAGTGGGGAAAGGTTAGATAACATTTCAGAATTCCTTAATCGGGCACTCTGCTGGGGAGCATTGCAAACTCTTAACCCGTCCTCGTTTCCTGCAGGCGTCTCGCATGCTGGTGGCACCACCACAACTGCTGCCACTCCTGAAACCCTTGGCTCCGCTGGCACGACCAATGATACTGGAGAGTCATCCCTGGAATGGTAGAGCTTCAGCATGTTAATGTGACATACCCGACTTTGTCGTCTCCGATCAGGAGTTTTAATAACATAATCAGTCTCACTAAGTTTCTCCTGCACCCTATACGGACCAGTGAAACGAGCGGAAAGAGATGAACCAGGTACTGGTAAAAGCACCAAAACACGGTCACCAGGCTGTAAGGAGCGAGGCACCGCCTTGCGGTCGTAATGACCCTTCATCCGTCCCTGCGTAGAAGACAGAGTCTCTTTCGCCAGTGCACATGCAGCATGCAACCGCTCACGAATCCAACTGACATAGTCCAGCACTTTCTTTGGAGAACCTGGGGCTTCCATCAAGTGTTCTTTTAACACTTTAAGTGGCCCTCTAACAGTGTGTCCAAAAATCAGCTCGGCCGGACTAAACCCAATTGACTCCTGCACAGCCTCTCGGATGGCAAACAACACAAATGGAATGCCTTCGTCCCAGTCCTTTTTAGTGTCCATACAATATTTCTTCAACATTGATTTGAGTGTTTGGTGCCAGCGTTCTAACGCTCCCTGACTTTCAGGGTGGTAGGCACTGGAAACCTTGTGCGTGATAGACAGTGTTTTCAGTACTTGGGCAAACATGTTGGCCATGAAATTAGTACCCTGGTCTGTCTGAATGACTTTAGGCAGACCGAAAACCGCAAAGAATCGATTTAGTGCTGATACTACTACCTTTGACGTGATCTTCCGAAGAGGAATAGCCTCTGGATACCGGGTAGCAGTACACATTATTGTTAGCAGGTATTGGTTTCCTGACCTAGTTTTAGGCAACGGGCCAACACAGTCGACAATCACTCTCTCAAAGGGCTCACCCATAACAGGAATCGGGCAGAGTGGAGCCTGCGGAATGACCTGGTTCGGCTTTCCGGCGATCTGGCAGGTATGACAAGTCTTACAGTACTGGACCACATCTTTCTTCAATCCTGGCCAAAAGAAATTTTGCAACACACGGTTATAGGTTTTCGTGACTCCCAGGTGCCCAGCCCACGGGATGTCATGGGCGAGGGACAAAATGTGGGTTCTGAATAGTGTCGGCACCACAATCTGCAATACAGATCTCACTGAGTCTTCAGCTTGGTGTGAGGACCATTTACGAAGCAAGAGCCCATCCTCACAAAGGTAAGCAACAGCCTGTGCCTTAGCTTGCTCTGGCGTGACAGCAGAACTATAACATTTACTAAGTGTAGGATCTGTCTTTTGTGCCTCAATCAGGTTCACACGTGTAACAGGTAACATGCACTCCTCCGTGGGAGATGCATAACTTGGATCCTGCCGTTTTATTGATGCTGGTGAAATGGGAGACAAAAAGGATATTTCATCTGTACGAAAAACTGAGTCAAATATCGTGTCATTTAAATCAATCACATCGCCCAGCCGACGTGACTGTGCACGCGTCACCACACATGCTGGGTACACAGAGCTAAGCTCAACAGAGTTAGCAAGCTTTTCGGGAGCATTTAAAACTTCCAATACTGGACTCACGAGACCCCCAGCAATGTCGTTTCCCAGTACCAAGGTGATCCCTTTGACGGGGAGAGAAGGTTGTACAGCAACTTTGAAACGTCCGCTAACCAATTCAGACTGCAAATACACATAGTGAAGCGGCACCGGAACGTACCCCATCTCAATGCCTTGTAACAAAACATTGTAGCCACAAGCCGAACTGTCAGACCAAGGCAACACGCCCGACAGAATAATGGACTGCGAGGCTCCTGTATCTCGCAGTATACGAATAGGAACCTTCGTCTCGGACTTATCAGTTAATGACACCGTCCCTGCAGATATGAAAGGATCGTAACCAGAATCAGCAGATTGACGTGACACAGGCAACAATTTCACAGAAGTACGGGGCATAGTGTGAACTAGTCCCACAGGTTTGGTAGAAGCCTGTCTACGTTGCAGCTTCAAACAATCCGCCATTAAGTGTCCTTTTCTATGGCAGTAAAAACATTCACGCTCCTCTCTGGAACGAGGCGGAGAACGGGGAGATGTGCGTCTCACCGGTGCACCAGACGTGGCGGCAGCACCCCCAAACTCACTATGAGGTAAAGTGAACACTGTCTTGTGCGTTAGTGCAAACTCGTCAGCCAGCACTGCGGCCTGGGACAATGTAGCAACCTTCTGCTCATTTAGGTACACTACCAACCTGTCTGACAGACTATCTTTAAACGCCTCCAATAACACTAGTTCCCGCAGGGACGCGAAGTCACTGCTCTTACTGACCGCACACCATCTATCAAACAGTGTCTGTTTTTCACGGGCAAACTCCACATAGGACCTATTTGGGTTTCTTTTATGGCTTCGGAATTTTTGTCTGTAAGCCTCAGGGACCAACTCATATGCACGGAGAACTGCGTTTTTCACACAGTCATACTGTAAACTGTCCTCCAGCTCCAACGCAGACACAACCTCTTGGGCTTTACCAAAGAGCTTACATTGTACCAGCAATGGCCAAACTTCTTTGGGCCACTTTAGCGAAGCAGCAATACGCTCAAATACTCCGAAGTATGAATCAACCTCAGATTCTCTGAACTGTGGGACAAGTGCAATGTTCTTACTGACATCAAAACGATCAGATATCTGATCTGGAGATGTGGTCTGCGCAGAGGACAAGGGTGAAGACGTTTGCCCAGCGCGAGCCACCGCAATTTGCCCGTCAATCTCCAGCTGCCTTATCCTGTACTCTGCGTCAAGTTCCATTTTCCTAAAGTTAAACTTGTTCTCTGCTTGCCTAGCCTGCTCCTCCATCTGGAGACGTGCAAGCCTCACCTTGACACGAGCATCCAAACTGGATCTCTGACTGGATAATGGATCAAAGCGGGGCAGAGTGACTGGGGTTCTCACCCCATCCTTTTCCTCTGCCTGCCTTCCCGTGGGAGAGCCAAAGACACTGACAGACTGTTCACCTTGCCCATCTCCTCTGCTAGGAGAACTTGCCGCCTCGACTGGAGGCAACACACCTCGTATAACAAGCTCTTCCATGACACAGCGTCGCAACTCATGCTTAACCTGGTGCTTGGGCACAGTCAGTGAAAAATGGTCAATAATCGCACCTAGGTCTGCCTTGCGACACTGCTCTAGCAGCTCAACGGACGGCTGCGCAAGGAATAACTGCGCCAGCGTCGTTGCCATCCAAAACCCTGGTCACTACCCAACTACAATAACCAACAGGCCCACAACCCACAGACTGTGGACTTGAGCTAATGATTAACAGATCCCGGACGAGCCCCCACTTGTTACGCCTCCACCCCGGCTCGGAAGAGGAGGTGGGGCGTAACTGCCCAAGACCACGCCTGTTGGATGCCAGAACCCGTACACTATGCACTTCAATAGCAATCAATACAAAAAAACACACAGGCTGCTACAAAAGTACAGAACGGTGGGTTTATTTTTCCACAAAATAATGAAGTAGTACCCAGTACATACCATATAAAACACACACAAATAGGTAGACAAGGGATAGGAGGGCTAACAGGTAGCAAGGCCTGTGGAGTAGGGCGATGCCAGCGGTCTGTCAAAGCAAAGAAACAAAACAAAAAGACCCTGAGCTTCCCTATTCCTCTAATCCTACCTACCACAATCTAACCTATCACACCACTTACCTAACTGCTACAAAAACTGGGTGACAGTCACTGGCTTCTAACCTAGTGTGTCTAACAGAGGTTTTCCTACGTGTGTATGTAGACCCCAGGGTATCTTACCTAGCCCTGCTCCACAGCGCTCTTGGGGATAGGTACATAAGACACAGTGTTAACAAACAACATAAACAACATAAGTTTCAATGTTAGTTTCAATGTTAGTTTCAATGTTAGTTTCAATGTTGCTCTCAATGTTTCTCTATCCCAACAACCCTCTCCCCAAGCTCTCACAACCAAACATTTGTAGAGGAGAGCCGCGCTGGATTGGCTGGAGAATCACCTGGCCACGCCCGCATCATCAGCAGCAACTCACTACACCTGTGAAGCACAGATTGAAAAGGAAGACACGGGGGGGGAGGAGAAAACACAACCAGCAGCCGGACGTAACAATGACAGTCACTTCTTCCTGCTGGAGGTTTCACTGAAGTCTCAGTTTGAATGCATTTTAAAAGGGGGGGGGGGGCTGAAAATAGTAATAATACTCCCTAAATTCGTTTGATATTCCATCTTCTGTTTGGAGGAGCTGCCCCTGACATACCTTTCTCATGCAGTTCCTCTGATGACCACAGGGAGGCCCTCTAGCACCTGTCCCACAGCGTATGTGCACCGGGACTCAGCTCTGACAGGCGGAATTAGGGTTGCAACATTTGAACCAAATTTGCATTTTTCGAGGATAACGTGGCTGTAGAGCTGGAAGACAATGCGCGTTTTCCAAAAATCATAAACCCTCTTCTCTTTTAAAGGAAGACAGAATGACAGGCAGTAACAGCGTATCCATTCGGCTCATCTAACAGCTCGAGGTTATCCAGCCCCATCAATAATAGGATCAATGTAAGCTTAGGAAGACAAATATAAAGCATTTTACAGACATATATTACTAGAAATACATATGAAACGCCTTTCTGAATGCCTCCTTATTCCTAGAAAGACTACACATGGAATTGGTCCTGCAGCTGAAATGAAGACAGGAAAGATCTAGAAATAAAAAAAAAAAGCAAAACAAAAAGAAAGCTACCATCAATAATGACGTGTTATTTCAAATCACTTACAGGAAGATAGACAGCTCAACATTTTCTTAATGAAATGAATTAAAACAAGTATATATTTAATCTTCACAGCATATCCTGTTTAGCTTTTTGGCACGACAGCAATATAAATGGAAGGCAAACGAAACGAAACACAACACAGAATAGCTTGTTAAAATACAGAAAATATTACGACAAATAAGAGCTAAAGAGAACATCTTAGATGACAGACAATAAGTATTAATGCACAATACAATGACTAAGGGTCTCTGCCTTGACTGACGGCATACATGGGTTCCTTTCAGGAGGATAACTTAGTGGTATTGACCTTGTTGTGACGGTGTCGCTGTTGTCCAGAACCCATTTTTCTAATCACACCAATGTGCGGTTCTCCATCTGCTAAAGACAACGGCTTCAATACAGCAGTCATCTCCCGGCTGTGCCAAGCTACCAACGCCTCGCTGCTGGAGTCACGCTTGGGTTACAGGTCCCTCGGCCCGACACCACAAGCGTGGCCTCGGGGCTTCCTCCCCGCACCCACAAAACTTCCCTCTTAACACGGCTGGCTGGCTTGGATGTGAAGGTCTTCATGGCTAAACAGATACAACCTGCTGTGAGGAGGCACAGTGTTCTTCACCGATCAACCGCGGCGTTAAAGAGCAAGACCTCTCGTTTTAGACCCTCGGGGTGGAAACACAACGTTAGCAGGTTCATTTGTGGGGGTGTGTGTTTTGTCTCTGCTGCACCGACGCCGAAGCGCGTGATCTGTGGAAAAGGAAACTATGACGGTTGCTAATTTCAGCAAACCTCTGGTTCATTTGAGCCGTTACCTGGAACGTACCTTCGTAGTGTTGGTCATCAATTGTCTCATTTGAGAAATGACCCGCCAGAGATGACGGTGAAAACTGGAGTAAAATGGCAGATGGCTGAAGAAAGAGGAATGACACGGGAAGGTTGAGGTCTGCAAATTTCAGATAAATCTCAATCACAAAGTCTTAGATTGCAATGAAACTCGATACAAATATTGATGTCCTCCTCCAGAACAATTGTAAAAACAACATGGATCCTTTTAGATTTTCATCCAGCACCAGTGAAAAATACATATATACGACCAAACAGCTGCAAAACGAATTAACACATCGCAATAAATAAAAAAATAAACACTATATCTAGTTTTATTTACAAACTAATACAACCAAACTAAACCAAACAATTTCACCTTTGAGGCGAAAAAACAGCAACTAGAGTGGATACATCTTTTTCATTCTGATTAACAAGACAAATGGAGTGCTGTTTATCTATGAACTAGCAAAAGTAGACTACTATAAAATAAACATGACAATAGTCAGAATGACCCACTCGGCAAAAATTGCAGTTGAAAAAAAAAAATAACCACAAAGGCTGATTGGCAAATGGCAATTTTCTGCTGCAGTCAACAAACACAGGTGATGTTTTAGTAGTAAGTGGCCGAGGCTCTGATTTGACAAATAATAACAACAACTGAGACGGGAGTCCCGGCTGGATGGAAGATATGAGCGGAACAAATAAGTTTTTTTACTGACAGTAATTGAGAAAAAACTGTAAGGGGTTTTAATGACTGTAAGCCATTAGACTCTCACATAAACAAGTAGTTAGCCCTTTTTTGGTGTTATGTTTAGGCACCAAGCACTTTCGGTTAGTGCTGTTTTAAATACTGCAACAGCCAAAAGTGACGTCGGGCGCACAAGAGGATTTGTGACCAGGATCTCGGTGGTCTTTGAACAATGTTTGAACAATCCATCCACGCTAACTGCGCGCTCTCCACACTGCGCCAGTCTGCTAATCATGCAGGTGGGTTTTGAAAAAGTGCCCACATCGTGCAAAGAGTCCCGCTCCCTGATTGCATAGCGAGGACAAGTAGCCTAATTGTCGGGAGCTCTAACGGGCGACCTGATTTCCCGAGTGCCACCGAGGTTTGCCATTACCACGAGGGCTCACGGGTCTGCTCCTTCCTGCCCCGTGCAAATCTCACAATCAATAAATCATCCATAATCACCTCCGCTTCGCCTATCGATATCGGGCAATAGTGGTTTGCTTTGCAGAGCCTCTTCACGGCCTTTTAATCTCAATGGCCTGTGGGCAGGTGCTAAACAGCCACCCGAGAACAATACGTACGCGCTAACAAGGACACAGTTCATTAGATCATGATCAAAAGACTGGCCGGCCTGCACGGAGGGTGATTATTAGGCGCTTTCCCTGCACATGTAATGAATAAATACTATATTATTCATTGCAGGGTAACGCAGCTTTAACCTTTTGAGCACGTTAACGTTAAGGTTAACACGTGAAGACAAGACTGCATCGGTGACCTTTTCCTTTCTGTAGACGAAACACAGCAAAACGATGATACTTCTACTAAGTGCCGCGGTAATGGAGTCAGCCTGCAACGAATAGAATTCATTTCAATGTAAGGTATTTGAGGATATTGACTGATGAGTCCAGAACAGCCCGACTTGCTCGTACATCACGCATAAACTCAGAAGTATATTTTCTATGAGTGGTAGCTTGCCTCGAGTCTTCGCCTTCTAATCAATAGCGGTATCACCTTTACTTATTTAAGGTTTTGGCTCATTATGTACAGCCCTTGAGGTATAATAAGCGCCTGAGGTGAAAATGTAATTAAAAGATAATATCTTCCTCTACCCGAGTCTTCAACTGAATACTGAATATTACAGGTGTATCAATGTCTGAAGTAAAGCCTGACCAGCGTACATGAAACATGAAAGAAATATGTTTTTCCCTGACAGATAGCTCTCCTCACATCAGTCCAATCCTCCGTGTTTGGATCAATAACGCTATATCCATTTATTTAAGATGTTCGTTAAAACGTTTCACTGCACTCATCAAGCAGACGAAGCACAGAACGCCGTCGAATTTATTCCAGCTTTCTCGTTGCTCCTCAAGGTATCGCCCTGTGTTTGTGTTAATTAGCAGAACCTGTTTTTTATACTGCTGGCTCACACTGGTTTATGCATTTGATAATGATTTCAGGCTGAGTGTGATCTGACAAGGGAGATACAGGGCAAATATACACACTAAGTGACATATTCAGTCCCTGTTTCTCCCCTTACTTTGTCTGTCTCAGTCGAGATACACTCGTGATATAATTAGCAACGCAGCATCCATTGGACCTGTGTAGGTGAGGGTGTATTCGTGAGGCATTCTGAAAGCAGGTTGAAGTGTAATTGCATTCTTTACAGAGCAGAATTAGCGCCATTTTTTCTCCACCGCAGGCGTTGAAGTCTCTCACTACTGTGATGGTTCCTCCCGGTGCAACCTGTGTCCTATGATCCCCCCCCGACACGATGGGTTGTGGAGACACAAGCTTTTTTTTGCCTCCACAGCGCCAACCTGAACGCTATATGCTGCAACAGGTGCAACCTCTTGCTGCTGTCCATAAACCGTTTCATGAGCACATCCTGAGCCTATATTCCCTAGAGGGGGGGGGTTATCCTTACAGTGCAGAGTGAACGCCAAATATCACCTCTGCACGTGCATAAAAGCGGGTGAGCGGACGGACCGAAGTCTGAGCAGTTCATTAGTCGGCTTCATTTTGAGGCCTCTCATAAGCGCCAGAGAATTTATAATCTCCTACAATCCATTGGACCCCATTCTGGTGTAAATGGTTCATTGTCCTGGGGACAGTCGACGGAGACTGTACTACGTTGGACAATTGTTGGGAGTTAGGAGCCTCACTATTGTAGTGTTTTAAATTTTCCCATTCTGCTCAATGCTGTGGTTGAAGCCCAGGTGGGAAAAGGCCTTTACATAAAATAAATAATACCAACACTGATTATTTTGGACATTAATATCTTTTCCTTTTTATTAAGACAAGAACTCTTCATTGTTTTGTAAAAATGTCTATTTATGAACCAATACAAAATGTGTATGGGAATGTGGAACTCCTTTTCTCCATTAATACACATTGACATTTCCCAAGAACAGCAGAGAGACAAAAAGAATCAATCCTAAAACAATGACTGGTGACACAATCAAAACTGTTTGGGAATCATAAGTGCTTCCAAAGGCGGTGGTTTGTCATACAGCCACAACATGTTTCTGGTCCTGCTTCATTCCAATAAACAGTGTACTCTTTATGACCTATGTCAACACAAAGCAATACTTAACACATATTTTACAGTGCACCAAATATTAAGAAAAATACAGAAAACATGTACAACATATATGCAAATTACCGCAAATTCCTTCTTGGGTCTAAAACAATGGGTTTCACTTGATTGGATGAGAATGCGTTGTACTCGCTCTCATGCCATTGGTGGGGCCCGGACTTTGCATTCTACCTGAGATGCAGTCACGTCGGTCAGCAACGCATGAGACCAGAGACAGGACACTATCAAAAGAGTTTAATGTGGAGAAAACTACACCAGTTACACTGTAAGACCATTTTTACTTTACCGGGCATTTAGAAAATACAGTTATACATACAGTAACCTAAAATATCATCCAGCTATTTATTTCAAATTGAGATTGATTTTCAACCCTCGTCAATGTTGTATATTTAAACCTACGTGAATGATATTTTTTCTCATGGTACTTTCTATATTGGAACTTTGGGAGAGCAAAATTATAGTAGGTAAAACATTTGGAGAAACACACTCCTGCCGTCCCAACGCACAACAGCTTCAATGTGCACAAATAAAATATTAATGCATCAGCCTCAACGGAAAAGACAATAGTCAGTTCTATTCCTTTATTGGCAAGTACATTTAAAGGTCTGATTTAAATGGAAGCTACCACATGTCACTGAAGCGAAATAGTGCTCACTTTTAAATACAAACCGCACTCTTCTCTTGCAAATGAAGTGGCATCTGCTCTGTGATTCATAAAGCAACAATATAACAAGTCAGTTAATAGTTTTATCAGACACCAGACTGTAAAACATCAAACCTAATTTTAACCATTGCCCCCCCCATCCACGTAACAAACACAAAACAGTGTCATCAGCATACAGTGTTAACTTAGTGGTAATTCCTATGTGAGTACAGAGCTTTTAAATTACTTCAAATCTTAAGAGAATAATTAACAGTTGGAGAGCGTTGAACACGTCATCTTAGATCTTTGTATGCAAACACCGCTGTCGTATTGCCCATCTACAACCGCCACGTCACGTGAAAGCGAAACATGGCCGCAGCTCTCACGCAGCCCTCCAACTACTTTTAAAATGCACACATATGTTATGCTCGGAATGGGGAAATGTGTGTGATGCACCTCACGAGCACCTTCTCAACTCCCCTTTGACCACTTGCTCACTGGCAAAATCATGTGTCTGTAAAACTAAACTGCGTTCTCAATTAAGTTTTGTGGAAACCCATTTTCTCCTGGACTATGGCCGTAGTTTAGGCAATCAAAATGCCGAACATCATGGTTTGGATTCACTCCACAAGCGGTTTACATTTCTGTCCACGATGCATCTCTATTTGTAGTGCAGCTACGTATTGAATTCGGGATTTCCAAGGATTTGAGAAGTTTCAGGAAGTAAACAGAGACTCGAAAAAACTACATGAGAGTAAATGTTGGAAGTTGCTCATCTTATTGGTTACTTTAGGAGACAAACATTACTTAATGAGTTCTTGCACAAGCTACATATTATACAGCAATGTGGTGAGACTCACAACGACAGTCGGGTCAAGTGACACGAAAACAATTTAATTTTGCAACACACACATTAGGTATATAATTAGTTTATTTTGTGTTGTTGTGTTTCTACCTCGATGTGACGCCACTAACAAGCCTAAATAGGCCAATATCTTCCACCCGAAAACTTTTTTCTCATTTCATCTCTGTGGATTTAATATAAAACATATTTGTTTGTTTTTCACACGAGACACAAACAAGAGTCTCCTGTGTGGGAGTCCTGCGTTGACCCACGTCTCCCCTACACGGACGTCAAAAACGAACGCAATCCTGGAGTAGATAGGTCATTGAAAATGCAGTTTTGTTGTACTAGAACAGAATTTTTAGCATACAAGAGTACTTTGAAACAACCCCCAAATATGGAGAGACTGAATGCTGTCTTCATGCACGACTATGATATATTAAAGCTATAGCATCGTTGATGTGATGCAATCTGAGCTGCACCAACAGAAATTCCAACCTAATGTGTTAACATGGCATGAGAGTATTGGATCTTGGATACACGTGTTCAGACAGCGAGCAACGGCGCCATATGAATAAAAACGCGTACGTTTTCTTAGTAGCGTCGACGTGTGTTGTAATCTTAAGGAATAGTTGCAGACACTCTTGGCAAACCCCAACAGTTTGTGCAGGCGTCGTTACTCGTTTGGAATGACGCCACCTAGACCTCCACCTCAATCCACCCGCAGCTGATGTAACAGAGTAAGGGCTCATTAAGCCAGCTGCTTGCTGTATGAACACATAATGATGACAAACAATGCCATGAATAGACCCTTATTGCCATGTCACATAACCCATGGATTACCACCCTGGAGCACAAACGTGTGTATTAAGTTCAGTTACTAACAATTAATTACTTTTGGCATTCCTTAGTGCTCCCCAGCTGGCACAGCTAAACAGAACCCCATTCAGTTTTGGAAGGTAATACATAAAGCCAGATAGAGAGGCAAAAAAAATGAGTTGTAGCACGTACACACATGCAAAAATATGACCAATTGTTTACACACTCAAGCTGCTGCACGAAAGACTAATTTAGTTTTAGAAGCTGATGGAAGTGGAAAGCCTGGACTGTCTTTCGCAGGAGTTCAGACATAAACCTCCATTTTGACCAAACCGACAACGAGTGTCATGGAACAATATCCACCAAGATACTCCATCGCAATACTATTAACTTGTAAAAAATATTTCTTAGTAAGGATTAGTGTACAATACAGCTGTGATTCCATTGGCTTGATTTACATTGGATAGTGTGTCTATGAGATAACATGAACCCGGCGTACGCAGGACGTGTTGTGCAGTTTACGTGTCCCCTAAAACCAATTTGAAATGTGTTTTTAAGAGGCCCTTTCTCTTTTCGGTAAAGTTATGTACAATACAGCAGCGTTTGTCGTCTGCTCGATGGCCAGTAATAATGGCAAATATTTTTTTCAACAGCCTTTTATTATTGAGGCATTTTGACTTAGAGGCTGCCAAAAGCAATTTTTAACCAATTTACATTTTCTTACTTTTCCATTTGTAAGAAAAATATTCTAAAGTGAGAGCAGACGCAATTCAATTGAATCACATCATTACAACTCAATAAAAGCTTGTGGGAAAACAAAGCTTCCATCCAAACTAATAGAAGAAAAGAAATACTGAAGATAGAAAGAAATCAAAATAATGAAATGAAAAAAGCAGAAGAAAAAGAATGCACTGCTTCTCTTTACTAAGAAAGGTATTTTTTAAGAGGCAGTAGTACGTCTGCTCTGAAGAGCAAAGTGAAGTTTGCGAAACATGAATTTAAAATTTGAACCCCCTTGATAAAATAATGGAATATGATCCCTTGTTGCCTTCTTTTGATTATGTTTTGAATGTGGGTATGTTCAGAGCTGGGGGGGGGAGGGCAGAGAGCTCATACACAGTACATTAAACCTGTTTTTCATTTATGTCCTTTGTACAATGATATGTAAAGCATTCCATGCATTTTTGGAGCTGTCAAAACTTTAGGGGGAAGCAACGGAGAGGGGAGTAATGGCTTGAGACAAATCACAGTATAGTGGAAAGAGTTTTTGTTATGCAGCAGAGGAAGCGTGTGTGCAGACACATTTGGAGGAAATGAATAAAGAGGCTGCGTAATTTTACCCTCAAACAAAAAAAGCCCCCAAAAAAAGAAAGCACATCGATGAAGATGAAACGGGGAAAAGGGGCGGGGGGGGGAGGCAACAAAGTTATGCAAATGAGGATCAACACAAATCCAAAGTACGGATAGAACAAGGCACAGAATTTTCTGCAAATGGTTGAACTAAACGAAATTCCTACCAGCAGTTAGGGAGGTGTCGAAATGGTGAAGCTCTCTACCTTGATTTCTGGCAACGCGTTGCGCACTTTTCCCACCCACGACCCCGTCCCACTTTACCGAACCCTCCCACCCCCCACCCCTCCCATTTTTTGTCCTTTTTTAAATAATTTTGATTTTTTTTTTTTTCCACACACAAAATATCTTCATCTACATCTGCAGACTAGACTAAACAACGGCTTAAAACCAGGCCTTCTTCTCCAAAACCTACTTCCTAAACCCGCGGCTCTGACTAAAAGGGATGCTGAACCACCCGAAATTCCTCTCTTCCACCCCCCACCCTCCCCCCCTCTTCTTCCCCCCACTCTCCCTGTGCCCCCAAAGACAGCTCGGACCCTGGAGTGAGGGGTTCCCGGTTTTGGATCAGATGTAGTACTCTTTCTTTTCGTCCGAGTTGGTGTGGCCCCCCTCCGCGTTGATGATGGCCGTGTCGGCGTCCGCGGCGTCGTCCGCCCCTTTGGCCTCGTGCGTGAAGTAGGTACCTGAGGTGGAGGAAGTGAAGGACACAGTCACAGACCGGCTAATGGCCTGCTGCGTGGATGATGCAAAAGATTCAAATGTGCCTCCACGTCCCTCAGCACCTAATTATGTAAATCTTTTCACCGCGCGGCCATTTACACAAACGTAACACCGGCAGGCTGTAATATTCAGATTATACATCATTTCCCCTCCTTCTCATTCAAATTGGCACATGAAAATCAGGGTTTTTGAAAGGATCTTGAGTGTGTGGAGGAGCGTGGCTCACACCTTCAAATTAACCTTGTCAAGTTCAGAGGAGGGAGAAGGAGGAACTAGAGCCCCCTTTAAAACTGAATTTACAAGACGTATTCACATCCTATCACAGCGGAGGTTTATTATGAAGGCTACATTCCAGATCGAAGGAGAATGGGCTCTTCAAAAGAAATTCAGCTTGAATAGATGGAAACAAGGTTGAGCTGGATCGCAAGGATGGTTACCTGGAATGTGTTGAGATTGTAATTTAAAGCCAAATCCTATTTATTTTTTCAATTCAATCTGTGATTGAATTTGATGCGTTCACCACAAAAGAAGGATCCCTATTGACTTTGCAATGCGATTGTTTTCATGCTGAGGGAAAATTAGTGTCCTTTGACACAAATCAAGTTAAATTGTGAGACCATTTCTAAAGAATTTAAATTAAACATTCGTTATAGTATATAAAGTATATAAAACATGTATGCTTTTGTTTACTGCCTCTATCATTTCATTTTCCAGTATTTCTTTTCTCTTTTTTTCCCCAAAATCCTTAGTTTAAGTCATGCTGCTTGTTGATTTTATGTCAGTCCCTTTAATCCACGTGACGAAGGACTGTATAAACTATAAAGTATTTGTTTTCCAAATACAGAGGAAGCGATGTATTTGCCAGGTGGTTGTTAGTCAAACTCAAACAGTATTAAATACCTCCCTCCCACCTCTGGCTTTCTACAACTACAGTGACACGGCTGCAACGCGTGACGGCACTTGATTGGCCGATTGCAGCAGTTTGCTGCCGTGTCTCCATGGCGATTGGCGAGTCCAGTGCTCACCTGTCGTGGACGGCGAGCGTTTGTCCAGCCACTGTCCACGATTCCAGTAATGCGCGCTGCGCACGATCTACCGTCCCGGCGCTGCTTTCGGTTTACCACCTACCTTTGTGTCTTGCGAAGTAGCGCCCCAAGACGATGAGTAGACAGAGCATGGCGAAGACGACCACGGCCACCACTCCTCCAATCACCGCGTGGTCCACCGCTCTGGGCGCTCCTTCCCCAGCTCGTGAATCTGAAAGCAGAGGAGAAATGCGGTTGATTCCAACCGTTTATGACCGTTGCAGTGTGTTTGCTCACGGACAAGTTTCACTTCCGGTTCGGTTCCTTGTTGAAGAGGGCCGCTGGGAAAATTCTCTGAACATGGCGTACACTCGAACTCCAAACTTTCTCAGAACTCAGGGCAAGCCGACCGCCGTCTAGTGCAGCTATTACACAAGTAAGTTTGAGTACCTTATTGAAACCCACTTCAAACGCAGGCACCAGGGAGCAGCACTACACTGACGAACGGAAAGAAATGTGGCTGAGAGTAAAATATGTCGATTCTCCATGACTGCTTATCCTACAAAGTGCATCATCTTTGTAGACGAACATATTCATGTTAATGGATCCCATCAAAACTTAAATCCAAATGTGCTCCAATGAATCTTATTCACACCGAAAACCTTCATTTACCAAAGCCTGAACATGTGGTTCCTTGGACTGCACCGACTGCTTGGTGTTCGTTGAGTTCTTGACTTTATCCATTTATTTGTGATTCCATTAGAGGAATACAGGTATTAAATGGAAACACGTCTCCTTTCGGTATCTTTCGTTGCCAATGAGAAGTCGCAATCCCGCGACCGGTTTCGCGCCGCTTTATCAAGCCGACATTTTAATAACCACTCTACAAAATTGCCGCGATGATAACAGTTTGGTTTTGCCATCAGGAGTTGATTAAACTGAGCGGGACAGGAATAACGATCTCCTTGCCGGGTGGGGTTGGTCGAGGGAGTGGCGAGGGGCGGGGGGAGGGAATCACTCGGGGACAGATTTACTAAGAAGAAGGCGTTGCGTAAATGTGAGCTGGAATTTTCATTGGGGTTGCTGCAGCAATCTGTGTGTATTCAGCGCCTGATTTACTAAAGGCAGCAGCTCATTACGCAGTGGGCTCCAGGCGCTGCCCTCCAGACACACTCTGAAGGAGAGCTCATTACCATTACTCAGAATAAAGTTAGGATTTCATAATCTCACACTGTTAAACCTAATTTCTTCATATCTGTATCTAATGATCGGTTATTAGGCCATGGCCATCCGGTTGTGTCTTCTAAGGAAATCTACATAATGTCTGAAATCGAACCCTGTTTTTTTAAAGCTGGGATTTCCACAACAAAATTCACTGCAGTAACAGACATTTGGGACGTAATCTGTGGCATGCACCTGCCCAAAGGTTGGAATGGCTGCAGGTGTAGCCGTTGGACGGATTACTTATTCACGGTGAACGCCATCCGAGCTGCACCTCCTCTTCTACCAGTGAGATCAGACGACTCCTCTTATTACCTGTGCAATCATCCCCTCAAATGTACTTGTGTCTGATTGGTGCAGGAAAAATCCTATCAGTTTATATAAATAAACATCTGAAGAAGAATCCCTAAGGCAAACGCGTAAACAACACACACAGAGTACTCACTAAATGGAAATGTTGGATGATGTTTTTAAGCCTTAAATTAAATGAGAAAACCCCGGCAGGGAACCGGACAACACGCCCCTGGAACTCTTGGCAGTGATGCTGTGTGAAAGCTATTGATCAAGTGTAGAGATCCATGACAACCCAAAGTTAATATCCGCTTGCGGGTATGATTCGCCCTTCTCGGCACAAAGGAAGAGCACATTTATTCCATCACTGGCCGATGTGTTGCAGCAAAATGAATGGGAGGGGCAGGGGTGAAGGTGCAGGTGTTGGAGAGAGGATAACTTACTCGGCTTAAGTGTTGCATCAAGATGTGACCCGGAATTAATTCGCCATCCGCCCGGCACTCAATCTTATCTAATATAATGTGTACATTACTAATGCATTTTTGTGCTTTCAGCTTATTAAGGGACCATTACACCAAAACCCTTAACCTTCACTTCCCAGATAATGTCTTTTTTTAAAGACAGGAAAACAGGGATTGCCAGAAAAAGGCTGAAAACTGAACACCAGCCAGCTCTTAGCAATCCGATCACGTGGGGGAAACCATCAGCCCCCACAATCCATTAGCTACTCACTAAAAACCCCAACACACGCTTCTCCAGCACCGTTCTACACTCAAGGGATTTGCTGAGTGAGCTCCAAAAAAAAAAAAAAAAAAAAAGAAGCAGCGGACCACAATTTATTAACGAATAACAGAAACAGAGAGGGAGAAACATCATGGATAACATCAGCTACCACCCACCTCTACAACCTACAGGAATAAAAGAGGGAGGTGGGGGAGGCAGATCAGCGCCACCTGTCAAACTCAACAAAACATTACCTGAGGGATCTAATAGGTTATTTTGACTTCAGATTTTCTTTTTTTTTTGCGCTGGGCAGATTCAATTAAACTGAGCAGGAATCCTTCTGACATCCAATTCGCCCTTGTCAGGCCGCTAAAGCTGTGCTTTAACACACTTTCCTATTACAATGTCAATGTGGAGCGTTGCTTTTGGGGAAGCGGGGGGGGGAGTGTGTGCTTGGTGTGTGCGGTGCAGTCAGAGTGGTGCGGATTGCTTGGACAGAGGAGAACAATAAAGTGTCCACAACAGCTCTATATTGTATCACGCTTTCCTTTATTCAATTGTAAACTGGTGAACTTTCGAGCCTGACCAGTAAGATAGCTGCTGGCCCAGGGACGGATGTGCGGGTCACTAAAACCTCCTCTTACTCTGAAAGAGCTGGAGAGTACACATCCTCTTACTCTGAAAGAGCCTGAGAGTACACGTCCTCTTACTCTGAAAGAGCTGGAGAGTATACGTCCTCTCACTCTGAAAGAGCCGGAGAGTACACGTGCTCTTACTCTAAAAGAGCCTGAGAGTACACACGCTCTTACTCTGAAAGAGCTGGAGAGTATACGTCCTCTCACTCTGAAAGAGCCAGAGAGTACACATGCTCTTACTCTAAAAGAGCCTGAGAGTACACATGCTCTTACTCTGAAAGAGCCTGAGAGTACACGTGCTCTTACTCTGAAAGAGCCTGAGAGTACACATGCTCTTACTCTGAAAGAGCCTGAGAGTACACGTCCTCTTACTCTGAAAGAGCCTGAGAGTACACATGCTCTTACTCTGAAAGAGCCGGAGAGTACACGTGCTCTTACTCTAAAAGAGCCTGAGAGTACACGTGCTCTTACTCTGAAAGAGCTGGAGAGTATACGGCCTCCCACTCTGAAAGAGCCAGAGAGTACACATGCTCTTACTCTAAAAGAGCCTGAGAGTACACGTGCTCTTACTCTGAAAGAGCCTGAGAGTACACGTGCTCTTACTCTGAAAGAGCCGGAGAGTACACATGCTCTTACTCTAAAAGAGCCTGAGAGTACACATGCTCTTACTCTGAAAGAGCCGGAGAGTATACGTCCTCTCATTCTGAAAGAGCCGGAGAGTATACGTCCTCTCACTCTGAAAGAGCCGGAGAGTACACGTGCTCTTACTCTAAAAGAGCCTGAGAGTACACGTGCTCTTACTCTGAAAGAGCTGGAGAGTATACGGCCTCCCACTCTGAAAGAGCCAGAGAGTACACATGCTCTTACTCTGAAAGAGCCTGAAAGTACACGTGCTCTTACTCTGAAAGAGCCGGAGAGTACACATTCTCCAACAAAGAGTAACTGCTCAAGTCTGACAGGCTTCTCCGGATCTTCATTGAAGCTGTGTGATGCTTACGCTGGGAAGAATATTCAAAGCCAATACATCTTTTTTTCATGACCATACCATCAAAAAGAAATGTTGTAAATGTCGTACGCATCATTTCAAATCCAATTCACCAGAATTCGGGCTGACATATTTGTTATCTTTGGGATCTGCGCTAGAATTTAAAATAAAGTTCAGCGTGTTTGAAGAGGTTGGTTTTCCAAACACTTGGCAAGGTGCCTTCTTCTTAAAGACAAGAGACGGGAGGAGGGAGGTAGACGGAAATATGGTACAATTTACAGGAATCCTCTTTGGGAAGCGTGAATATCAATCATTTGATGGCTGCGTGGAGGTCAGTGAAGGACTGTCAGACCAGACGATCGATCATCACTGAAGGCACAGCAGTAGTGAATGGAAATTGCAATTTAAAGTATAATTCACAGTTTAATACCAGTCGGGTAATAACTTCTGTATTTAAATGCTGAGATCTAATAATTTCTCACTTGGTTGCTTATCATCTGTGATAATAATCAAAAAAAATATTCATTTACGAGTTGTGAGAAAGCAAAATGATCCTTTAGCTTCACTGTCAGGTCCTATTTGCAATGACGTTTGTTCAGTCCATTTGCCTTTTAACTGTCGTACTGTTTGTTAATACACCGGGGGAGGTCTGAAACCAAATTAAATCATTCAATCATTCAGCGCGCACACACACACAAGCGAGCACAAAGCTCAACATGCTTGCTGGATCCGAACCTCGCGTTTTATGCATTTTATGCTGCGGCAACGACACAATGCCAAAGTTACGAGAAGTTCTTGAATATTTGCTCGTTACTGTATCCGTACCTCAACTGTCAAAACTGCAGTTTGTACAAGTTGTACAAGAGCGACTTTTGTCGAAAAGATGCATTACAATTTTCGACAGTCAACTATGATGACATGTTTGCTTTGGGTCGGAACTGGGAAATGAGCTTTCCAATGCACCTGAACACATCTCGTCTCAAAAACACTGCACTTTCAAGATCAACGTTCTCGCGAGCATATTAGCAGGTTGAGTTCCAGAAGCCATCTGAAGGACAGCTTGTAAAGTACTGAGGACTTTTTTTTTAATGGGACTTTTCCTTTGTAAACTTCTCTTATAAATGTGGAATAAATTGTGTTTTAAAAGACAAATCCCAGCCGTCATTAAAACAGTAAACCTGGTGAAAACATGGAGACCGCCTGAGTATGTATTTATAAATTGTAACATAAACACTGTACTTTAGTACATTTTCATCAGATAAGCAGTCACACTTATAATACAGAGTGGTTCTATAAATACTGACATTGATTTAATAAGATGGATTCCTACATCTTTGTACCAGCGTACCTTTCAGAGGACACCAGGAATATGCATACAAGCGTTTGGTGAAGCAATCATTGATCATCTTTGGTAGTCTATTTTAGGCATTTTTTTCCCTCGAACCAGGGCTCAACATTAAAACTTTTTGATGGAATGACAAAGCCGAAGACTTCTGTCATAATCAAACAGCAAAAAGGGGGGTTTGTCTGGGCAGCGCTCTTTGAAAGAGCCCTGTTTATAAACCAGGAGGAGAAATCTGCAGAGCATGTGCTGTCAGTCTGCGTGCACACTCACTCCCAGTCATCCCATATCAAGCAATTTGCATGTCATAGCAGTGCGTATCAATTATAAGCAATTACTGTCACCTCTTGAAATACAGTTTGTGTTATTATCTCACAAGAGTCAAAATTGCATGGGTTTTAACAATCAAAGAAGTGCACTTTCGAGGCAATTTGAGTTATTGCCTTTCCTTGAGAGTCTCTTCTGTCGAGCGATCGATTAAGTGCTGCGACGTATGTGGGGAGACTAAAAACATATCCGGGCGGTAATATATATTATAAGAACCACGCAGCTGTCCTCCACCTTCTTGTTCCGGAGACACTTTTCTTCAAACGGAAGAAGGTCCCAGAATTGTGAAGATTATCTTGCTGAACCAAAAACCATCTCTTTTTTTCCCCCCATATTGGTAAATTTCTGCAATGACACAAATCTAATTGGACACTTCCAGTGCAATGCGATTCTCGGGGATGTAAAAAGATGGGGGTGTTTATTATCACTGTTGATCGCAAACAAAAGAATTGCTTTCGGTTCGGAAAACCATATGAAGGCCCTTCAAAATAAAAGATTTTCTTACTGCGTTTATTTGCCGTCGGGACTTTTTAAAAAGCAGACACAAAGCTCAGGCTCCCTTTCAAATGTTCCCGAACTCGAGAGTCAATCCAGAGTGGTCATTTTTTGCAGCGGCAGGAAGGCTCACCTCAAAAAGGAGTATCTCATTTTCACACGGCATGTTGACGCAGGCCTGGTTTGAGACAGAGGAGATCTCCTAATTGGATCTCCTAATCTGCTAATGAAGCATGGGTGGTTTCACCGCTGTGCTGCCCGCGGACAGAAGGGCAATCAGGAACACAGCGCGGCGATGCGGCCGCAGTGTCATAAGAGCACACGCGCTTGTCAAGATCCACCTCCGTCGCCCACAACACTCTCAGTTAAAGAGTGAATGTAATTAAAGTCCCAATGAACCTTTGCATTGATCCGCTTCCCCGGTAAAGCCACTGCGCTGCGCATGCACAGAGTGACCTGGCCTTGGATTTATTGAGTGTCAAGAAGCATTTTACGTTAAAAAGACAGAAGCCAAGTGGCTAAAGGGTCAGTGTGAAGTTGAAATTGAAAAGAGTAAAAACAAAGTAATTCGATAGACAGTTCCCCGATTTTAAATGGTGGAGTCGGTTATTTCAAGGCCTCATTACTGGAAAAACCTAAAAAAAAACCCTGCTTGTCGATCCCGACCTCATAATTTGTGAATTAAAAAATAAAATAAAACAATAAACTATGAAGTAGCACGGGCGTGTGGTCGACTGTGGGAGAGCGGGACGTCCTTCTGTCAAAGGGTGAGTGTGTGCGAATTGGTGAACGCGGTGAAGTTTGACGGGTCAGAAGCCCGTTTACGCTCGTACGAGCTCGTTAAATAATGGACCATAACTGAGTTGGACAGTCTTCTGGAACATGCTTTTCTACACTTACGCAGGTTAGACAAAGCAAATAGGGACGGCGGCACATCTTTTCAACACGAATCCTCATATTTCATTTTTCTTTCTATAATTATTTCTTCTTTTACAGGTATTCAATGTTCATTTTCACTCGTGGGCCTGCATTGAACATAGAAAGCTAAAACACAGCTCTAACATAAACTATGTATACTTCTCAAATATAATCTGAAACATATTCATTCGTTCACTTATAATGTAATAAATAAAGTTCAGTGCATGCAATAAATTCTATTTGGGTGCAAACAATAAAATTACGAGAAGGAAAACTAGTGTCCCGAGAATAATAGAGGATGATCTCTAAAGAAACCTTGCACCTTGTTTTTTTCCCTGATGGAGCTATTCATCATTTCTCTAATCACGTTCAGTATTCCTGCAAAATGTAATATAATTATGGCCTGTAACTGTTCTCAGGACATTAAGCCGTATCCCCGGCCCCGGCGAGCTCAATAAACACCTTCTGATGATGGCTTTTAGTGGTCTCCGGAGTGACTTATCCTAACACATTGAGGACTCTCCACGGCTCCCGAGGCCAAATGAGTTTGCAGCGTGTTCCAGAGATGCACATCAGTCCCGTTAATGGGGGCGCTGTTTGGGAAAATAAATAAATAAAAGCACCCCAGCGGAGTTTTTTCCTCCATCCGCCAGACGGCCCTTTCTTCTCTCAGGCGTGATTATCAAACCCCTCCGACGCTCCGCTCCCGTCCGGCTGCCGCCGAGCTGCCTCCAGCCAAAAGGAAAACTCCCCGTGGGTGTGGAAGGTGGCCGCGTGCCCCGTTTTTTCGTTTCTGCGGGCTGAACATTTAAAAAAAAAAAAAAAAAAACGTGAGGATTCCCTCGCGTCGTAACATTTTTAACGACTTTAGCGGAGATAAGGTCAAAATGGCCGTCTGATAATTGGCCGTATATCTGTAATAAAAGAAAAACGCCGCGGCGCAGCTCGCTCGCTCATGAAATCGTTAAACTGTGTTTGAAGGGTACGAAGAAAACAATCTCGCCAAGGTCAAAGTGGACAGAAATGGACGGCATTGATTAAATTGTCCCGTCCCTCCTCCCACGCTCTCTTGGTCTGGTGATAACAATAACAGAGAACTGTGTGCGACCCGGTGTTGTGAGACAGAATGGTATCAGTGAAATTACATCGGGGGCTTTGTGTAGATCTGTGTACTCAGCGGAGACATCTGAAGGAACCGTGCCAAAGGAACGAGGGGCCAATCCTGGAAGAAAAAAGCGCCCAAGACAATGGCTTCATTTACATACGTGCCGTAAACAGGCTGTGGCTCATTCTCCGGTCAAGGTCGCGCGCAGAGGTGATCCGTCCACACAGAACGTTCATATCTCCCCCTCCCACAGACTCAATAAATCCACAAATAAAAGAATATTCGCCACGGTTTGCAGATTTCAGGTCGGAAAAAAAATCCTTTTCACCCGTTAAAACCTGTTTTAGCTTCAATCAGGTTGCAACCGACTTTAAACAAGCTACAGAAAAAGAAGCATTTCATTTAAAACTTTCTTCAGCTGTAATTTTAGTGCTTTGTTCTAAACATATTAAATGTTTTTGCACCACAACTCAAAGTGTGCGTATTTCTTTGTTGACTTATTCCTTGTGTGAGGCTCTTGTCTCTTTGAGCAGCACTGTTGTGTTGTGGTCCGGGTGTCGCTGACCGCTGACCAAAGCCTGTAGTGATGATGAAATCCTATAAAAGCCCGGAGTACAGGGTGTCGGCCTCTAATCCAAGCCTGACCTCAAAATTCATCGATGCTTTTTGGAAAAAGAGAAGGAAAGGAAAAATCTCTGTGTTTTCAACGCGCGGCACAGGTGACGGCCAGACGTTAGATCAGCGCTGCTAACCGCATACGTTTTTAAAGACAGATATCGCTTTGCTTTCTCGCCGGGCAGGTCTGCGCGGATCGTAGTTCCCGTCAGGACCCTGGTCTTGATTCCGGCCGTGGCCTCGCTGACACCTGCTGCTGCCATCATCATTATGATTTTAAACATGATTCATATTACTATTTGTTTCATCATAACCAACATTACTCTTTTCTAAAGTCTTTCCTTTTCCTCCCCACAGTCTTCTGTGCGTAGTGGTTCTATCTGATGGTGGTTCTGTGTGATGGTGGTTCGATCTGATGGTGGTTCTGTCTGATGGTGGTTCTATCTGATGGTGGTTCTTTCTGATGGTGGTTCTGTGTGATGGTGGTTCTATCTGATGGTGGTTCTGTCTGATGGTGGTTCTGTCTAATGGTGGTTCTGTCTGATGGTGGTTCTGTGTGATGGTGGTTCTGTCTAATGGTGGTTCTGTCTGATGGTGGTTCTGTGTGATGGTGGTTCTACTTGATGGTGGTTCGATTTGATGGTGGTTCTGTGTGATGGTGGTTCTACTTGATGGTGGTTCGATCTGATGGTGGTTCTGTCTGATGGTGGTTCTGTGTGATGGTGGTTCTACTTGATGGTGGTTCGATCTGATGGTGGTTCTGTCTGATGGTGGTTCTATCTGATGGTGGTTCTTTCTGATGGTGGTTCTGTGTGATGGTGGTTCTATTATTCTACCATTTTTTTGGGGATTTTTTCCTGTACCCATGCACAGACTGTAAAGCCCTGTGAGGAAAATTCGTAATTTGCGATTTTGGGCTCTACAAAATAAAATGAATTGAGTTGAATATCCGTGCAATGAACAGCGTCCCACAAGATAGAGACCAAAGCCTCGGAAGGAAGCATTAGCAGAGAAGGAAATAAGGAAGATGGGGCAGCTCTTGTTATGCCGATTAATAATCAATCCCAATTTCCTCTCAGACGTGACTCTCGTTCTTTTGGAGGATGTGCGAAGTTTCCATAATTCCATCATTTGGGTTTTCTTTTCTCTGCCCCGGCTGTCCTTCATGCCGGCAACGGCCCAGCCGGCCCAAAATGAAAAAGAGCAAGAAACAGTCAAACTTTATCAAATTAAAGTTGCAAGACTTTCGCTGCTGCCATGACAACAGTAAGAGCATTAAAAAGCAAGAAACACGCAGGTAAAAACGCCCCGAGATCTCATTTAGCGGAAATACGTGAGCAACGACGGCAGCCTGAAGCGCACCGCCTGCTGTGTCTGTCCGCCTGCAGCCCGGTGTGCAAACCGCATTATGAGCGTTATTAATGGACACATTGAGAGGGGCCCCTTTACCATTCAATATATATATATATATATTGATATCACCTCGAGACAACACACGCCGGGCTAACAGAGGCGTACACAAGTCAGTGGGTTCGCCCGCCTTCAGTGCAGACGTTACATAAGCAAAATAGGATAATTTATTCGTTTTATCAAAAACAATATGACATGAAGTGATGGTCCAGCAACAGCGACGCACACAGGCGTCGGTGCAACATTTGGATTCTTTGAAAAATAAGAGCAGTAAGATGTTTTCATGCTGTTATCACAAGTGTCCTCATATCAGATTTCCATTACATGATTATTGTGGACAAAAATGTCAGCATGTAATTTCGTCCAAAAATAATATGTGTATATATATATATATATATATATATATTATAAATAAGTCAGATTCATCCTCTACTTTAGTTATTGTATTTTTTCCTGGGAAATGAATTACAATCAAATTAAGAGATAAGGGAAGCAGAACGAGAGGTTGTAGAACAATTACACCAGCATGTGTATCATATATATATATATATATATATATATATATATAATTGGTTTGCCAAAACAGTTTAACTTTGCTATAGAGACTAATAAAAAAGATGTCATGTCACCGGCCGTGTCTATCCCACCATGTGACAGCCAGATGCAACCTCAGAGGTTCACTGAACTTTGTCACCCGCCGTCCCTGGTTTGAGTCTAAAAACTAATTAATGCAGCATATGTGCCTCGTTTGAACGGAGGCCCGAAGGCGTCGTCGGGCCGCCGGGGCGCCGGCCTCAAAATAACCAACCCATCTATCTCCTCACAGGCGTCCTCCATAAAGATCCCACCGTGGCAACCGTGTGGAATCACGGTCAGTGTTCGCTGACGTCGGTTTTTTTTTACGGCGTGAACCGAGCACTCTAACGCCTCCGGGCGCATTTTGCTTTGCATTTGCATTTGCTGGACGCAGTTACTGGCCGTAACTAGATGCAAAGCCTGTTCTCTCCTCTAAATGATGGTCAGGCAGGTTTCCACTAACTGCCACTAACTCCTGCAGTGACATGCTGGAATGTAACGGCTCCATCTCTGCCCTTCTAAAGGAATAACGTTTTGAGAAACATATTTTTTGACACGGGAAATAAACTTTGGGTGCTTATCCTTGAACTAAAATCCTCTTATTCGCATCTGGTCTCAGCAGGGAATGTTTGTGTATTGATATTTTCAGACTAGGTTATTTGTACTGCAAATGTTCGACAGCACCTTTATAAAAAGCCAATTCTTCCTGTGTTGGTGTGTAGAACATGAAGGGACGGCGTGAGGCTCAATGGAGCAGAGCTGGATTAGAGGTCCCAACGTGAATGTTTAAGATGACATCAGACATGTTCTATGTAAAGCACTTTGAAAGGCCTTGTTGCTGAAATGTTCTATATAAATAAAGCTGCCTTGCCTTTTTATTAATGCTAATTCCCCCAAAACAGCCAAATGCCCCAAAAGTTTCCTCACTAAAGCCCCGGCTGTCAAAAAGAAAGAGACAAACTGCTGTGGTGTCCCTTTAACCTCCCAATATGTCGGGCTCTGAGTGATGCAAACCAAGCCATCTGTCCCTTTGATAGTCAGTCCGCCCAAGATCACCTGCGCGCCGCTGCGTCCCTGCGAGGACGCTTCAAGTCGAGAGGGACGACCGTGTGGAATGTGGCCAGATATTAAAAAAACCAGTCTTCCCCAATCGTATCCGTCTTCTGCAGAGGAGATAACTCTTCAAGACGGACTCAAATAAACCCAAAACAGACACAAACTTAAAAACACTTCCCCCAGAGGAAGCCGCCCCGAGCAGCAGTAATCAAGACTCTGGAGGGAAGGAAAAAAAAGAATCACTGCATTTGTCGCACATCAATACCTGATGGTAATTTGACACAGTGTGGCCTTGTCATTTAATGAATGCCTCGCGTCTTTGATAACATCCAAATGTGACAGCTGAGTCCTTGGATTAAAGACAAAGGTCCCGCGCCTCACCTGCCACAAGCCCGCTGTGAGCAAAGTGGCCATTATACCGCCGTATCGCTCTCCACCATTAGATCTCTGAGCGCGGCTCAATTATCCCACCGCCCCCCCCCCCCCCCCCCCCCCCAACGCCTGCTGACAGCAGCGTTGGCAGGTGTGTCCTTTCCAGACGCTCTCACCTCTCCGGATGGGAAATTTAGTCAGTGCAGCTCCGCATCAGCCAAAGCGACTGACATCTTCGACCGGCGTGCCCTTTCATTAAGAGTGAGGGGGGGGGGGGGGGGGAGGAGGAGGAGGAAGAGGAGGAGGAAGGGAGGTGAGAGGAGGCAACGCTGCTGGAGCATTCCACCCCAAAAAGCGCGGCCGGCCCGCAGAAGGAGAGACGGGGGGTTGACGGAGAGTCGATTCGGTTTCACGCGGGCGACGTGAACGCGAAAGAAAACCCTCCAAAAATGCCGCAGGTGACGGAGCTGACGAAAAGTCGTAAACAGCAGCTTCCCCCGATGACTTCCCTTTGAAATGCAGCAAAGCAAGTGGCTTGATGGCACTGACAGAGCAGCGCACCACGAGCACTTCACTTCACAGTGCGTAGAGGCTCACTAGGACACACAGGTTGTCACGGTTTGGTCCTGCCCTCGTTTTATTGTGAAGTTTCATGTCGCTGGTCTCCCTGCGTAACTTCACTTCCTGCCTTGTCCTGTCTCCCCTTGTGATTGTCTAAGTGATTCCACCTGTTTCCAATCACCTGCACCACCCTTGTGTATTTAAGCCATGTGTGTCTCTTGTCTCCTCGGGTGCACAGGACATTCCGAATTAACCAGAGCTTAAGTGTGGTTTTCATGTTTTCGTGGAACTCGTTCTTTAGTTTCGCTTCTAAACGAGCGCCTTCAACCCAAATGAGAATGACTTTATGCCGCGAGAGCTTCTCGAGAGCCAGAAGCGCATGCGTGCAGAATGAAACCAGTCGCCACATCGGAGTTGTCCAGTCTCTCTCTAAATTCATGACGGCGTGACATTTGAACCTGCCGAGCCTCCTCTTCTCTCCGGCGCCTGTCTGAATTTGTCCCCCGTACCTGCTGCTATTTTACAGGGGGAAGTGGACAATCTCGCAAAGTGCCTTCTAACTCAACGGCGTCTCGGCTTCCTCTCTCCTTTAGTCCTGGAAAGCGGGGCGTCACCATGGCAACAACATCTGCAAGGGTAGTGCGGGCGAGGCGGTCAGCACCGATGCTCTTCTAACGAGGCGATGGCACCCAAATGATTCTTCATGTCGGTAAAATATGAACCAACTGTGGGCACATACGTCATTGGATTCTGGTTTGCGCGTAAACATAAGCTTTCATCATTGATGGTTGATTCATATGACGCCTACATTCCCTCCAGAGCTGTATCATTGCTGTGTATAATATTGCTATATTACCTCCGGTAACTCTAAAAAAATGTGACTTTTGTTAATGCGCCATATTAATCTCTTAGTAAAAGGCATTTGCTTTCATTATGAGTAGCTGCAGCTGTGTTCCCATGGCATCAGACCTGCGGGAAGTGTCTCAATTCTATAACTTCCTCTACCTGCTGGCCCGCGTGTTACTGATGAGGTTCTTATGCTTGCATGGACCATCACTGATTCATCGCTGTCAATATTCGTTGAATCAGGGTGTGAAACCATAAAGAAGTGATTCACCGCTGACATACAAACCGCCTGCATTGCATTTGGTCATTTTAAACATTAATATCCCTCAAAATGTCAATATCGCAGCCGTTTGAGGGTGCGACAACTTTGACCGCGATGTATTTTCAACTGATACGGAAAATTGTAAAAAATGAAATAACTTTGTGTTGCAGACACGTTGATTGAGACTGACTCAAAAATAATCTGACATTTCAAACGAATAATGGCCAACATCAGATTTCTATTTGAACGAAACGTTTGTCTAACTGCTGACCTTGAGTATGTTTAACGTAAAAGGCATGTTGTCAGCATCCTGTTACCGTTCCCAGGGTGAGATCATCAGCTGGATTTATGCTTTTGTTTCCTGCGGAGAAGGTGCAGCGCTATTCTCAGAGCCAAACAGGTTTAACCTTCAAGGAAAAATGAGCAAGAATAATTTGACGCATAAAATACGATCAATATGTCACGAGTCTGTATTTTAAGACTAAGAACTAAGACATGTTTCAAGGCTCTGTTGTTTGGGTGCTGTTTGGCATTTCAAGGGTCAAAGCGCGATTAGTCAGCTGACCTAATATTTCCCCTGAAAGCCCCGAACTCCACGTGAACATGAGCTACGTGGAATAAGTGAGAGTTAATTATATTGAAATATTCGATACAACACCTGCACCCTCCATTCATGCTCATTCACCAAATCCTGTTTGCATATTAATGGGATTCCATCTACGGGAATCCACCTTGAAAACCCATTCATCTAGTTTGAGCCGTTCTCTTGCTCTTTACAAATATTTTATGAGGGGAATATTGCATCCGGAGAGCCCTTCTTTTTTGACAAATCCACATCACAAATAAAACTCCAGTAATGACACAGAACTTATCCGACAGCTTTTACACCTACTTGTAAACAGAGGTTAAAAAACAAGGTAAAGAAGCAGCTTTGCGACAGTGGACCTGAGGTTTGAAAGTGACTTTAGAGCTGCACATCATGCTGATGATCCTCCGTCGGTCCGTCACTAGTTTGATCTTTTCATGTGGATCACAGCAGCTAATGTAATGGACGATATATTTTAAATGTGTGTGACGAGATGCTGCAGGTGATCCAGTCTCATTCAAAGTGTTCTCTCTTCTGTGTTGATTATAGAACAGGTGAGAAAAAGTTGCCAAAATGATTATTACCACAAACACCCGCCAAGACTTTTTTTTTTTTTCAAAGTATTTTTCACCGAGAGGGAAAAAAAGACATTTGATGGGATTTAGAAAGTCAATATCTTTTTTTTTCTTGTGTCAAAACGATTCTTACGTTCACAGAAGGTCGATAAAGCTCGCGACATAAAGAGCAATAATCTCTGCGTTGCGGTGAACGTCGTATCGAACGTGTTTCACCATTCGTAGTAATTCGATGTGATCTTATCGGGTGGATATCTGAATAAGATGTTAAGATATAACATATAAGTTACTATTACAGAAGTTTGTATTAAATATTAACATACGTCACGCAACTTAATACGACCTTGAATTATCTACAATCTTGGATTCCAGACAGACTGTTTATTGCAATCAGTTCGACGTTTCACCAGAAATGTTCTGATTTATATTCCGAATATATTCATGTTGCATTAATGAAGTTAATAATTACAATGAAAGGAAATGGTTATGAGTTGAGCTGTGCCACAAGGGAGAACTTACACGCAGGGAACGGAAATGAGGTGCAAGCTCGTTTTAATTTTAAGTGGTTCTATTCTATACATTACTGATGACTGTGACAAAATGTGACAAAAGTGCACGTTTTTTTTTTCCACACACTGATCTGTGCATAAGCTGTGGCGCCATATTTGGGTTTCTCTGGAGGTGCATCATCTGGGGCTTAATTGAACACAGAGGGAGTAAACCGCCAGCAGGTCAAGTTATTACAAACCCCGGGGCGACTCCCCACGAATGTTTCCTCTCAGTCTGAAACCCTTTGCACTCTTGCGCTCGATGCACATTTTAGGAAGAATATTACCGGCGCTCACGAATCGCAGGGACGCCATAGAACATTTGGTGGGAAAACCGTTCAAAAAACTCCAATGTTGACAACAAATCTGACAAATGGGAGGATAAAGCATCTGCGGGGCCTGGCCGACTCGAGCTGCCAACCTCATTTTCAGGGAGAACGCCCCGCGCCTGCTGCAGTCTGACACAGGAAATCAACACCGTGTCAGGAGGCACTTCATCCCAACGCCATCAGTGTGATTTATTAAACATGCCAATTCGTGCTGATTACATCATTAATTCAATTTGTGCATAAATTAGAAAACATAATTCGAAAAAAACACACGTGGGGCGAGATGAAATTCATATCTTTAAGCATTACTGTATAAGAAAATTGTTTTTACGTCCTTTTGCACTCGTGCATTCAACGTGGTGCTTCAAATTGAATCCATTCATTCACTCTATTCTACATATTACTAAAACTTCTTTACTGACACCTACCGAGCAACTGGGTCCGACGGGTTCGGGGTACCGGTACTTTGAGTACTGTGTTGCTCCAACATGTGAAGCCAACGGAAAGCTAGTTAACGGATATAATGCCCGGTAATTCGCTGCTGTGTAAAACTAAGATCAGCAGCACTTTGAACAGAAATATCCGTCATGGTCATTTTGCAGGGAGAATTAAGTGTGTCGCTCTTCGCTGACGGCTCATTATCATTGCAATTGTATTGTCTGCTTATGATGCAAAAAAACTGGATTGCGATGGCACTGAGACTTTGAAGGCTAATTTAATTGTAAAGCCCTGAATACCAACGGCAGTATGACTCGTACGATACATTGTATAAAAAAGCTGCTCATTTCAAATGTCTCCATCCATTCTACAAACGGATCCCTTCGTAAGTGGGAATCAGATATTTATCAACTAAAAAGATAAGATGGCTGCATCTGATCCTCTGAGGTACCCGTAGCTGTTTATTCCTCACGACACCCGAGCTCTTTCACTTTGATAAAATCTGACCGTTGGTTGAAAAGAAACAAAACAATGGAATCATGTGACGCTCCCTTTAAATGACAAATTGGTGTCCTGGCATAATAGGCTTCTTCCTCGGGAGGGAGAGTGAGGGGGTGGGGGGGGGCTTCTTGCTTTGTGGTTATTTCATCAATGTGTTTGTCTTATCTGCCAATTTTCGCCTGAATGACATAAGCGCTCTTCACCGATTTCCCTGAGCTGGACCTCAAGGCGCATCTGGGGGACAGGAGTGTCCCGTCTGGAGACCCTCAGAACTGCACCTGTGGACTTTTCCGATCGTGTGTTTTTGTTTGCTTGGTGGGACCGCGACCTTCAGCGCGCGTTGCCGAGTCGCTACCCCGAGTCTTCCGAAGGGAGCACGAGACGGACAGGTGGAGGGAGGGAGGGGGGGGGGGGCCGCGGCGACCAGGGAGCTGAGCCAGAAAGCAAAAGCTCTCGCTTTACCAGCCGGTTCCCCGTTCAGACCCTCACCTACGGTCACAAGCTCTGATTAGAGACCTAAAGAATGAGATCGCGGCCGCAATCGGCCCAAATGAGGCTCCTCTGCAGGGTGGCTGGGTTCAGCCTGAGCGACGCCTTGAGGGAGACGTCCGGAGCGCAGCCGCTTCACCTTTGCATTCAAAGGGGGCCAGCCGAGGTGGTCTGGGCATCGGATCTGAAGGTTTTCCCAGGCATTGCTTGAGAGGGATATCTTGCGCTCCCTCCCACCTAAACCTGCCTTCCTCGGCCCAGATAAGGATGAATTAACACCCACAAACGGTGGGTCAGCAGGGGGCCCAGAGCCCCCCCCCCCTCACCCCTCCCCACCCTAACGTGATATTTAAAGCAAAACGTAGATCACGCTAAATGGAAAGTGTGGGACCAAATGATTATGGATTAGTTCAAAACTAATTATGAAACTGCTGCCACAAAATAATGAAGAAGAAAAAAAAACAGATGCAAATTAAGCAAAATTAGAAAATGATGCATGTCGTCCTCATTCAAATGGATGAAAACGAGTAAATGAGGTATATTTCTGCTTCCACACAGAATCATTTCATGCTGTTGATGCAATCAGTCCTGGCCTCGGAGTGGCTTCTATTCCTCAGCGGCATCTTCAGTGGAAACGCTGCAAGTGGTTAGTCGTTTCAACCGTTTCACAAATACAGTTCCATCGAGGAGGAGTACGAGAAGCCTGTTGCTTTTGAAGAAAAGGGTTTTTTTTTATGCTGCGCGAGACTCTATTCAGTGACAGTATGCGAAACAAAGATCTCCTTGGCACAAATAATGCAACAAAAAGACCAAAAAAAAAAAAAAAAACCAGCCTGACTGTTGCTTGACAGCTGCTGTGTGACCTCAAAGGGAGGGACAGGTCCGCAGGATCAATAAACCACTGGAAGCAGCCACACGGCTGACATTTCCCGCCCGCGCGGCCCGGCGGAAAACTGTCAGCTGTGCAATAGTCAAAGTAAGCATGCCGCAGAGAAAGCATACAAAAAACCCCAAACAAACAAAGAGACATAAAGAGGAAAGTAGAGATACCAACCATGAGCTGCAGGTTCAGTGCTGGGCGCAGTGTCTGAGCACGCAAGAGGAGGACATGGCAGTTGAGGAGGGAGGTGTGGAACAGGAGGAACAGCATGCAAATAAAGAAGAAATGGGGAGGGGAGGAAGCGAGGGAGGGAGGGAGGGAGGGGGGTGGGAGGGGGAGAAAACAAATGACACCCATAAGCAAGCATTCAGAAGACCAGAACATGACAAAAGACATAAGGCTTAAGGGAAATCAAAGGGAACCGAAAGGCAGCGCCGAGATAAACATAAGCTTACACGCACACGCACACACACGCACACACACACACACACAAATACACTTTCCGTCGCACGCACTGGACGCTCCGCTCAGAGGGGGGGAGGTTGGCTGCTGCTGGCGAAGATACGGGAGAGACGATTATCATTCGCTTTAGGAATCTTCGCTTCGGAGAAAAAGGCAAACTATCGAGGGGAAATCATCGTGCGGCTTCTCCCGATGTGCGGCCTTGAAAAGAGAACAACTTGTATGGCGATGAAGTTTTAACAAAGTAAAACGAGCAGTATGGTGAGTGGCCCTAAGCTTCAAACTGTCTAACACTCTGAGTTCTGATGAAGATGATGTGTATTTTCAAAATAAGATTCCATGGTAGGTTTAGGCAGACAATAAAAGGGACTTAGTTTGAGACAAAGCTTAGAATAATGTAGAATGTAGAATAAACATCCTTGTAACATGTGGTCACGTAAAATAACTTCACGTTAAACGTTACACGTCGATGTTTTTTTTCTTCCATTGAAACTATCGACCGTTCTACACCCGGGACACAGAAGCAGGGATCACACCTGGTTATCGAGAGACTCAGCGCCGAGAAAAAGAGCTGAAATACACATTTAGCAACATCGGGTCCACTCATGAGCATGTTCGGGGAGCAGCAGCCGCGGAGCCGGCGGCGGGGCCTGACGTACGGGGGGAACGATCTCACCAGGTGAGAACGCTTTGACTCCGTTTCTGAAGCGCGGAGGCCTCTGCGGACCTTTTTCTTCCTCGTTCTTCCTCAACGACGCCACGGGCCGACCGCCGTGCCGACGGTGTGTTAGCATATTCGGTTTGAATCTCACTTCAGTAAGACCACTGGAGGAATGAGATACTTACAGGGCAGAGTGGGTCCAACTCAAAGCGAGATTTTATTATTTTTCTACCTTAAAATGAAGACTGAGGAAAACTAAAATCCTTGAACTGGTTTTCAGCAAAGTAGGTGGTGAACGTACAATTTAGCACTTTAGCACACTCCATGTGGCCGTAAGGTGCCCTAATTATATGAAGTATTTGTGCAGAGTACAGAGAGAAAGGGTCTTCGCTGGAGTCCGTTTCAGACATCATGCGGCCGGCCGATTACCTCCCGCCCCCCCTTTTCCTCACCAGCTTCACCTCATTTCAAACCTTTGTGAGGAAGACTTGCTGGTTGCGTGACCTGTGCTTTTTCCCCACGATGCTGAATGCGATTACATCACCGACGCTCTCTTAGGTGTTTGCGCGTCACATGGCGGCACTTGTCGCGCTTCTATTAACCTTAATCAAATTAGTTACGGCCGGCTGCACCGATTCTACGACAAGACAAGAAATCAATCTGAGCAAAGTGGGAACAATATCGCACATTATCAGGCACGACGTCTGCACGTGTTAGTCCGGATAATTTGGGGGCGCGCAAACACGTCTAAAATTCATAAAATTCTCGTCACTTAACCAGATGGTGTTGATGTGATTTAAGACCCAGACAAAAGCAATAGATATCAGTTTTTTTCTTCCCTCCTCGCTGTTTGTTTTGTTGTTCTGTGGTTTAAATGAATTACTTGTCAGTACCGCCTATGGACTTTCATCAGTTCAACGTGTTGCCCGTCTGGCGGAGTTGTTTTATTTGCACGAGACACGCATCTATTGTCTTTTTCCTTCCTTTGAGGGTTTAAGTGGCGCCACCGTCCGATGTGTTGAATTAGGGAACACTGATTCCTATTGTGTTGCTGAGGGAGAGCGATAAGGATACGATATGTGGCAGGATGAGTATAGGATCCCTACAAAAGATAGCGGTGCATTCTGCACTTTTGGGTTTGGCCCCTGAGGAACGTGTGCAGCCCAAAACGTGGCCTTTTTAACCAAAGCTTTTCCCCTCAGCTGACACAGAAATGGCAAAAAAAAAAAACAAATGCAGCAAAGCCCACAGAGTAAATAGTCAAAGGAGACACACGGCATTCAGTCCCCTGAAAGACATTGAAAAGTTTAATAAACTATGAATTACAATTATTAATAACTACTAATTGTAGGAGACATCTGAATGAAGAAATGTATTTAGTAGTGAAAACAGTAATTGTCGTTTCCCCATGTCACTTGCACTACCCTGCCAAGCACTTAAGAGCCGTGTGTCGGGGCACTAATAGATTTTTTTTTAAAGTGCTCTGTTCTGTCCCTTTAATGGATAACTGATGGAAAAGAAAATCTCAATCCCACTGTGATAGATTCATTTGGCGGTGGGCGGACACTCCGGGAGAATGAAATCAACTGGCGGAGCGAATTACGAGGCCTTATGAGTCTGCCTTCCATCTATGTACACGGCCGTAATGGAATTCCTCTGACGGTGGAAGGCAAAGAGAAACCATCTGGAAGAGGACTGTTAGTGGGTTATTTTGAACCTGAAGATGTTGCCACTGAAGACGTCCGCTGCGCAATCCTGTTCACCGGCGACTGAAACAACTGTACGCGGTCCTCGTCACCGCCTGGTCTCACTCTGCCATTAGGGTGGGACGCGGGCGCACGGCGCTGTTGGGTTTACATGCAAGTTTGCAACGAAATGCTATGAAATCTACTGTCAACAATAAGAACTGTTAGAATGCTTCAAGATCTAGCAATACATAGTTTAATACTTCACAACAAAACCCACTGTAAAGCCTTTTTTAATGACTTACAGAGCAAAGTATCATCCTTCATGAATGCTGGTGCTCGTGACAGTTCGCAAGCATCATAGAGTGTTTTAATCCCCACAGTAATGCATTGTCATGTGATTGTCAATTAGATAAGTAGTTATTTAACAATCATTTTCACTAACAAACACTAACCACTTAAGTCATTTATAATGGTATTATAATGCACAAAAGAGATCCTAATGCATCATCCAAAGAGTTCATTGTTTGAAAGACTGGGATTTGTGCTACACAATGATGCTTAAACGGTGATTGTTTATAATTTCATTTAGAATGTACGCAGATTACAACACGTCATAATTATGTTTATGTGCATTAAAGACATTGACATCATATCGAGTGTTCCTAATATACTTTTGTTAAGCTGTTTTGCAAAGCAAAGAGGTCAAAATAAGACAATGAGCCTCCGATGAACAGCGGCCTCTTTGCCGAATGCAACCTACACTAAAAAGGAAATAATCCACTTGGCACAAACCTTTTGTCAAAAAGAAAAGATCCAAGATTGTGAGCATTTAAATTGCCTCCCAGCAGCCCCGACGGAGCGACCGACTGCTAACGAATTTGTCTCTGCTGGGGTCAACATTACCCCCCCGTATCTCTACGAATACTGCAAATGCTGCTTTATTAACGGTCAGAATGTTCAACACGGCTCCTTTAAATCAAATGACATTTTAAACTGCCGGTGATACCAGACCAAGTAAAGTTGTAGAAGCAAAACAAGCGAGAGTTTTTACTGGTGTTATTATTTACTTGAAAGTAACTTTAAATCCTCAGCAGGCACATTAGCAATAATCAGCAGATATCCAAGTGTTAGTCAGTTAAAATAGAAATAATCAGGCCCGTGCGGATTCCCGGCTCTTTGATCTGAGGCAAAGGAGCTATCAATCACGCTGCATATAGATGGGTATTCTCTTTAATCCAATCAGATGGCATAATCAAGCACAATGCCTGTGATTTCTGCCAGCGCCGGGAGATTTGTTCCAATTGAGCGGTCTGTCAGAGCGCCTGTGATTGCATTCGGGGGGCTCAGGCTGATTTCTGACTCGAGGCCTGAGGTGATGTTTTTCCATCTTTACCCTTTGGAGATTTACGCTCACAATAGGCCCTCGAGTTGTGTTTTCCGAAAGACAGAGTTTGCCAATTTCCAAAGGGGCCTAATTTTCAAGTGCAGCTGTTAAGTTATTTGCCCGTCCTCACCGCTGCCGTCCGCCGACAGCCCACCTGGAGCGCGATCCGCCGTTCACTTCATGAATGAGCGATGCATTTCATATTTCTGTCTTGTGTCTTCAGTGACTAAATATTATAAAATAATCATCCTACCCGTATAATTACCGAAGCCGATGCAGCCTGCGCGCTTCGTAGTTCGCAGCCTTCCATTTGTTTTTCCTCCCTGCCATGTCGGGGGACGTCACACTGCTGTTTACAGCCGTGGAGAAAATGCATTTCTGGTGTGATGGAGAGGTTTGCGGTTCGGTCGAAAAAAATAAATAAAAAAAAAGTCTGACCAGTTGTGAGACCTTGTTGTGATTTAGGTGTGGGGGGTGGAGGGGGGGGGGGGCAAAGGCACATCCCTATGAGTAATCCCACTGTCATTACTCATAATTCATCTTTAAGGACATTGTCGAAGACCAAATATGGGGAAAGTTCTATTTCACTTGGCCTGTTCAAGCTCAAACTACTCCAAAGATTTGTATGTTTGTTCTCTTGTTAAAAAAAAAAAAAAAAGTAATTAACCACAAAAGTGTTTAAAAATGGTGAGTGATGACAGAAACTGATCTTAACCCGCCGTTAATAAGCGGCACGGCCACTGTGGCGTGAGGATGGAGACACATGGAGTGATGAGGGTTAGGCTGCGCGGGGAATAACAAAGCACACACACACACACACACACGCTTAAAGATTGTGGGAGGGTGATACTGTACCTTGATTAGCTCCGGGGTAGGAGATGGTGGTGGTGATGGTGGTGGTAGTGGTTGTGGCTGTGGTGGGTTTAGGGGTGGTGGTGGGGGCATCTGGGTGAAAGGACAAATACAATGCAAACACAAGGGGGGGAAACAAATGAGTAAAAAAGCCATGAAGATAAAGTCACTGTGAAGCGATGGTATCTTTGTTTGATATATCACAGCTCAATGTGCTTCAAAGTGTGTGTGTGTGTGTGTGTGTGTGTGTGTGTGTGTGTGAGTCAAAGGCTGGCTGCAGACCTTTTGATGGATTGGTATTGGCACTGCATTAAATATTGTACACACACGATGACAATGCGACACATCATGTGGTCTCACACCGACTGAGCCGATCAAAGATTTGTTGGGAGCTCCTTGCTTTTGACATGAAATACTGACAATGCTTGCGAGCACATGGTTGTTAAAAGTGATTAAATGTCTAATGAGCAACACATGCTGGTGTAGTACTTATGCTGTCATTGTTATGCAGCGAGCTGTCTGTGAGTTCTTAATATCTCAAAGGAGCTCCAGGAACGAAGTTGGTGAGGATGCCGGCAACGAGAAAAAAAAAGCTAAATTGAAAGTGAAAACAAACAGGATGACACAAAAAACAGCTTTGCACATGAAGGGAAATATTAAGCACATAAAACAAATGAATGAGTTACCACCTTGCCGTTTAATGGCCAAGTAATTTACATCCACGTCTTTCCAAACTGCGATCCCTCCCTCCTACGAGCTACTGGCGTGAAATTGATTCATCCTCGAGTTTCGTGAAGTCACATTGACCTTTGACCCGCAATTCTAAATCAGCTCAACCTCAAGGCAGGCAGGTTTTTTCGCCGCCGGCATTCCTGAGACACCGCGATCAGACGATCACAGCCGAGTCGAGCTCGCGGTGACCTCTGACCCTCCCAAAACTCAACCAGCTCCTCATCGATTGCAGTCGGATGTTCGATTCAAGTTCGAGGATGCTCGGAGGGAATCTCCTCAAGGTTTCCCGCTCAACGGGCACGGAAATAAATGAACAGCGTCGGGCCGGGTTGTTGAGTACACATACTTTGACTCGAGAGCATTTATCCTCCTACAGCCTTTCCTTTTTTACTTCATTATCCATGTTGGACTCCCCACCCCCACAATGACCGGGGGGAAGAAAGGGGGAGGGGGTATCGAAAGTGCCATTTCCTTGTCGAGGTGGCGGCGCTGCGATATGAAGCCGCCTGGCAGGGCCTCCCTTTGTGCTCTGATTGCCCGGGAACGGGCCGCACAAGCTTTCGGGGGTTATTGAAGTGCGTTTCCGGCCGTTGATACGGAAGGAAGGCGAGTCCGCACTTAATCTGCACGGACATTCTGCCTCGTAAAGAGGCGATGGAGGTGTTTGGGCCAAGAATGGGCAGGAGACTGATGCGCGGGAGGCAGGAGGGGTGCAGTTTTCAGCAGTTACGCAGCACACCGTCACACGGCTCACGTGATGGTGGACGGCGCGTCGCAACAGCTTTGTTGCAGTTTATTGGACGCAATAAGACGAGGAGCTATGAAAAACAACGAGGTGCAGATGAGAACAGTGCAGGTGTTATTCCTTCCCCCCCCCAAAATATATATAAATAACATTTCCCATGATCCATTGGAAAGTCTGCTGGCAGATGAAGCTTGAGCTGATGAGTTTCACACATGCTTGAGAGCCACGACTCCAGCTCTAGGGCGGCGCTGTCTAATTGGTTTTTATCCCATTATTGAATGTGAGGGTCCAGCAGATGTTTGGGATCATCAGTGTCAGCATCTCATTAAAACAGTAGCGGTCCAAAAAAAAAAAAAGATAATTAAAGACGAAAAGGACTGTCTGAATGGACACTACATCTTGCTTTTTTGTGACCACCTGGTGCAACGTATCAAAGGACACCGTAGTTGGTCGACTCTCGCTTGAATGTGCTTTTCTTTACTGCCGGGTCACTGAATCATTCCCCTGAGTTAAATAACAATCCCACCAAACACTATTAAAGCTGAAAGAATATCTCCACCACAGAGAGGTTGATTGTGAATGGGATTAAGTGAGGTATAGCATAGTACAGGAAGGTATGTCTAATCCACAGCACATCGTAGTAGACTACGGTGTAGTATTGTAAAGTATAGCGTTGCATTGTCCAGTTTGTTGCAGTTTAGTCTTTTGTACAAGAGTGCATTTTTGCATAAAGGTTTCTAACCCTGTTTGCATCCAGCCTTTGTGAATGAGAGTACAATTTCGTAGAGTGCAACACGTTATAGTATTTAAACATTCTGGTTAAAAAATCATCCAAAATGTCGAATGCCAATAATAAGTGTTTGACCTGTGGAAAGTCGAAATGTGGCTTCAGGTTTTCTCTTGTATAGTGGGATAAACAGAGAAACTCATCAGAAGGTCTCTTTCTGTCGCGTTTAGCTTTCACGTTTCCAAGCTTTCCTTCGGCTGTTTGACCTCCTACCACACCTAACTGCAATATTGATTTGCTGCTTTGTGTCCCATTTAGCGTCTCTTATTTCTCCCGATTTCTCCCGATTGACTCGACGATGTGAAAGAGCCTATTGTGTGTTTGTCTTAGAGAGACGACGCGATGAACTCAGGTGAAGATTTCACTTACCCTTCGAATGCCTTGTTGTGACAGCTCTTGATCGGCCACCTCTTTCAGAACGAGTGAGGCTTTACTGTAGGAGTGGATGTTGGGCCTCATGTGTTTCTCACATATTTCCTTACATTGATTGAAAAAGGACGTGTTTAAAAGGCTTCCAGCTTCAGATAACACAACTGAAGGCCGAGGAGTTAATCTTCTCCGAGCTGGCTTATTCTGGAATCTTCATATGTTGGAAACCAAATGATTGTGTAAAGAAAAAAAGGTTATGGATTATTTGGACAACATAATTATACTGGAGTCATTTTGAGTAGATATTCAGATGTCTACCTGCTAGTGTTGTGACTTAAAAAAAAGTGTAAAATTAGAGACTAATGCCACTCTGACACAACCGTCGCATGGGGGGGAAATGAATATTGGGATTTAAAATGATATAATTTCCCTTGAATTTGCCTTGGAGGCGATGAATTACTTTCTCCCCCCCCCCCGTAGCATTTTACACCAGAAGATTCCGCTACCACTCAAGTGCAATTTCAACAAACTAAGAGCGCTTGCAGCTCAAACGGGATGTTTTGGTACACTTTGCTCCCCGGGAAGAAACGTCGGAAGCCACTTAGAGAGCTAACAGTGATTTGTGGAAATTCCCATTTGCTTTAATGGAGAAGAAGTGCAAAAGGAGTATGAAGGAGGAGGACTGAGTGCAGCGGGGGGTCACCAGGCGGGCTGCTGGAGGAGCAGACCCCCCCTTATTGGGTAAGCGGCAGCCTGTAAACAACTTAAAACCCCTCGGCGCCGGGTCTCGCTCGACCGCGGGAGGAGAACCCCGGTGGTTGTGTTTTCTCGCCCTGTGAAGCGAGAGCGGCGGAGAGAGTTTGGAGCGTTGCAGACTGCATTCTTTCTGCTGTTAACATTGTTAGTGTCAGCCAGTCTCACGGTGCTCTCCATCACTTAGGGTCACAATACTCCACAATCGGATGCATTAGAAGAGATGGCGCGCCGCGGCTGCATTTGTTGTGGCGGTGGAGGCGACATGTGGACTCTATCATTCTGTTGCACAGATGCAATGTACGGCTTGGGATCCGGGGCTGATGGTGCGCTGCGTTTTTAACTTTTAATAGAGAAAATGTCCTCTTAACCCCAGAGACGTGGAAAACACTCATTTCAAGATGCCTTTTGGGAATAAGACTTTCTACATTTTGGAAGAGGGGGGGGGGTTTAAAGCTATCAGAGTTGTCCTCTCCTCACTCGGCGCATTTGAATGGGTTGTGTTTTTCTGAAATAGCCCGTGGTTAGTGTGGTGGATTAAAATAAGTGTGACTTTCTGTCCAAGGGTTGTGGTTAATAAAATGCATGCTGAATGTATTATGGGAAGATGCTCAAATACAATACAGAAAAAACAAAGAAAAAGACTGGATTCCCTCCCAATTTACATGCTGTTGTCTCATGATACAGTCTCGGGGGGGGGGGGGGGGGGGGGGGTCCAGATGTTGGAATCAGCTTCTGACACTCCAGCCACAACCCTCCCGTCTTCCCATTAGCAAGGCGAAGGTCCGCTGCTGAATTACGGTGGACATTAGTGGTGCGGGAGCCCGGGACACATCAAAGTCATCAAAAGAGCTGCTCGGAAAGGACGGAGACCTTCTGTGCTTTTAATGGCTGCCGCCGCTTTTTTTCTTTTTTGGGCGCGAGGCTTTTAGTTGCCCACATGTTGCATTACCGCGTTTATGCGCATGTGTGTGTGTGTGTGGGGGGGGGTTGGAGGGGGGGTGCGTGGGCAGTTGAGAGGGGCAAACTTGCATCCCTAACTATGGGATTTCACTGTTTCCGGCCAGGGGAGAGTGACAATTACAAAAAACATTCACGCTCGATGCAAAGTAGTGGAGAATGGAAAGTACAGGGGTGAGCATGAATAAGGCTCAAGGTAACACACATGCTCGTCTTGTTATCGATCTGATTAGAAATCCATACAAACACCCACCGACACTCACACAGTTTATTTGTCTTTTCTCATTTTAATACTCACTTAACCCTCATTAAATGAAAAAAAAAACGCTTTTTAAAGTTGCTCGACCTGAATCGTGTTGCTGACTTGCAGAACTGATTATTTCAGTCCTCAGACCTTATTCTCTCTCACACACACACACACACACACACACACACACACACACACACACACACACACACAAAGAGGCTTACAGTGTGCTGTTAGTATTGACTAACCGCTGTAATATTACGGGGGGGCAGTAAGCGGTTTCAACAGCACCTCTGTTGTTTTATTGCACGCATCATTAGCACAGCCACTCGCTCCGCTGTAAATAACATCCATTCAGCCGGCGTCCGAAAGAGGCCTTTCACTCCGCTAATTCTCTCGGACAATAACCCCCACATAACTTCCCAGCGGGCTCGGGCTCTACCAAAAGTGAAGGTGAAGTAGATTTTGCCAGGGGAAACCGAGCACATTCGAGTTTTATGTCGCACCTGGGGAGGAAATGTGACCGCAATCAACAGCAGAACAGCGTGTTAAGATAATGCTTATGAGGAAGAAAGAAAACAACATTACAAAAGGCCCGAGGGGGCTCCGCCATCAGGAAGCTAAATGGAATAGACCTGTCAGAAGCAGGCGGAGGCATGTTGCTATGTTGTGGTTCGTCACGCAATCACTAAACCGGTTTACACTAAGCGGATGGACGGTGGTTTTCGCTGCAACGTGTCTGAGAACAGAAGAGGTTGTGTGTGCTGCAGGTGGTAAATCACCGGACATTTTGCAGTATCGTGTAGATTCAAGACGCAAATATCACTCTCAGTATCATTAAAGTAAAAGGTGAAATCGGTTAGTGCCGTTAGCATTCACAGACGAGCTGCCATCTCTTATAGCACTGGATTCTAGAATCCACCTATCAACAATCAAATGGCTACGAAAAAGTCTGTAGAAAAAGGAGGAATGCAAACTCCACTTCTGTTTTTTTTTTTTTTATATTTCCCAAACCACGCAGAGAGAGAAACAACACTGAGGTCATGACCTTCTCTTCTGCATCAAAAAATAACAGCGTGCTTTAAAAGGTGTCAAGGAGCGGCTTTTGGTGTTGGTGTGTTGCTACGGGCGCCGGCGGGAAGAAGAAATGGAATCCAGTGGGAGTAATCGTAACAATAAGCTTCCATGGTTATCAGAGACCATTTTTTTATTTTGTGCATCTGGATCCAGATGCAAGGCATAACAGGGGGACGTCCACTGAAGCAAGTGGTTTTTTTTTTGTTGGTTTTAACTGTCCGTATCCACGGGACTAAACGGGTCCTGCTGCAGGCAGGAAGAGCGTTGCGTACCGTAGACGTAGAGGATGTAGTCGTCGAAGGACTCCCCCACCGCGTTGGAGGCCACGCAGCGGTAGGTTCCGTTGTAGGACTTGTTTAGGTTTTCGATGTAAAGGTCCCCTCCGGTGATGACGGCGTGCGGCGGCACGTCGTCGTCCACCTTCACCCAGTTCACCCGCTTCGGCCTGAAACGAAAAGCAGAGCGCCGATCGGATCTTTGGTGACATGACTTTCCGATCGTTTGGAGTCCGTTGATCAAAAACAAGCATATTCCCTTCGAGTCTTTCTGAATTCTTTTCTCACACCTTTGAAAGAAAACAAAAAATATAACAGTCTATGTTACAAAAATGACATCCTGCCTGTGGTGCACAGCTGAAAGCAACAATAACTGCAAAGCAGCTTTGTTCTCAAGTTGCCGGCTTTTTTTACGCTTGTAAAGTTGTGTCGCCGTGTAGGAGGCAGCCAATCAAGTGGGGGCCATTTGTTCTGTTCTCTACCATGACTGGGGTTTATGTCGCCGCGACAGATTCCATTTTTATGGCAATGAGCTCAGAGCCACAGAGGGTGAAGAGGGGAAAAGAGAAGACAAAACGCCTCCATTTTGCCTTTGCCACTTCCAATGCCCGCTGCCAGCTACTGTTATTTCCCACCAGCGTCTGCTGATGGTCTCTCTTGTTGCATTGTGTTGTGGTGCTTTAACTTGCTTCCCCTCCATTTGAAAACAGTTGGTGTGAAGGGAGCCAGCAAATAGGACTGGGGGACAAAAAGATGACTTTAAAAAACCCACGACAAGAAAATATGAAATGAGTGTTGAGCTCAATAGCAAAAGCAAACACCCCACATGCGCCGGGGTTTTATACCCTCCACATGAAATGAAATGTAAACAGACGGTAAATATTGAAATGAGAAGGAGTGAGTAAAAAAAAAAAAAAAGAAGTATAGATAGGATGCTGTGAGACGGGGAGAGAGTGAATCCAGGGAAGGAAGAAGATAGACAGAGATAGAGGAAAGAGGTGAGATGGAGCTGCAAGGGGAGGAGAAGGGCAGGCGTCTGGAATACAAATGGCCCCCGGTGGCATCGCCGGGTAATGACTGCACAACCCTCAGCGGCTCTAATGAAAATGACTTCCAATTCCCGGCTCACTGTATTGATTGTGTTTTCATCTTTATAAAATGAATATGGGTAGTTAGCTTGTCTCTGTGCCAAGTGTGAAAACTTCAGGGGGGGGGGGGGGGGGCTGGTGGATAGAGACGGTCTGCAGTGCACAGCGTGTGTGTGTGTGTGTTTGCGTGTTGTTGAACTTCTGCTATTCAGAAAATTTTTCAAAAGGACGCGACGATCAACCGACAACAACAACAACAACAACAACAACAACGGCTGCAACGCCGAGGGTACGCCGCAAAAAAAACGGCCGACCACAACGAAGATCGCGAACAGGTCGTCTCATGGGAAATGACGTGGACCTGAAGCCCCCTCGCCGCGCGATGCCACACCGGCACGTTTGGCCACGTGATCGTTTTCAGATGAAAACATGCATAGCTCCCGCCTCACCTGATGAATAGTTTGCCCCGTTCAAATTTGAACGACCGTGTCAACAAGCTAATACGATTGATACCGACAGCACATTTGCGCTGATGTTTGGACAGTCGGCCTCGTGCCTCGAGACGCAGAGATCCGACTCCATCACTCACCCCTCTGCGCCCTAATGGCTTCATTTGCATTCCGTTACACCTCCAAACGCAAATACCGTCTTCGAAAAATAACAAACCTAATGATCAGCTTTCGGATTCTTTTGCCGGAAATATCGCACGACCGGTGGAAGTTCGTCTGTAAGATCTTCATCCACAAAGTGACTTTGTCTGCGCGCAGGCTTCCGTTTCGGCTTTTGTGCTGCTAAAATTCCTCCCTCCAGATGTTAGCAGCCATTCCGTTCACTATCAGCAATGACAGTAGAAGAACATCTGGGAACAGTCCGTCTGTAACAATTAGACGCTCCGAGTAAAGTTATCCTTCAACGTTTACTTCATCAATAGCCCGGGCTTTTATTTGCTTCAATTACTGAATCTAACCGCTGATGCATCTGATCCGAAGCTCGACAAAGATTGAAAATACAATTGAATCGTTTGTTTGAACCAGTTCTACTCTACCGAGTGTGTGTGTGTGTGTGTGTGTGTGCGTGTGTGTGTGTGTGTGTGTGTGAGTGTGTGTGTGTATCGTACTGGGGTTTGCCTTTGGCCTGACAGTTCAGTTCCAGGTTCTCTCCTTCCCTGGTGAGACCCTGAGGAAACTCCACCAGGATCTTCACCTCCGGTTTGTCTGAAAGGGAAGGAGAGAGATAGAGAAAGAGACCCATGATTAATGGCTGGGACCAAGTAGCACACAATGCCTTTTCTGAATAATTCTTCTTTGCAGTAAGGTTTTTATTGGCATTAATAAACATTACAGTTGAAACGATATGAATATAACACAACCCCGCCTTCCGCAAATGATGCCTTTGTGCTCTGCGACGTGATCTGTTTTCTGGCAGCTCGTCGTATCATCAAACTTTCCTCCAAAGAGGAGCCGAGGCGAACGGGCGGGATTCGTTTCCCATCAGGAGAGACATTACGCCCTGTTGTTCAGGCAGAGTTGAGTGGATCATAAGCTGATTGGCTTCAGACTCTCCATCGGGCGACCTGCTGACTAACAGCGTCCAATCATAGTCACCGGGGTTCAAAGATGTTCTAACCCGACTCCTGGTATTATTACCCAGCTGATAACATCCTTCACAACAACATATTACACGCATATTAATGTCAAATATCCTCCATAATGATTGGTCACCCGCAATTGTGTGTGGTTCTTCACTAAGTGCAACAATGAATCACATTAAAGTGCATTAAATTACAAAACACTGTGTTCTTTGCAACGGAAAACGTCCTAAAACTGAAACATATGTCATTACAAAATGCTTTACAATCCATCATTGTCGTTATCAAGCCTTATTAATATGCATCAGTGCTTTTATCAATGGTTGGCCAATGGGTTGGAATGAACAAGGTCAGGTGAAGGTGTTTTTTTTTTTTTTATTCCGAATGAGCTGCATGATACACAAAGTTCCGGCTAAAATCGACACAAAGCAACCGATGCAACGCGCTCGCCCGCCACTCCTCCCTTGCATTAAATCACCATAGGTCGACCTATGGCGCAGCATTGACTACATCTTAAATCAAGCCTGACCCCCAAAACACAAGGCAACGCTTCGTGGGGAGCGATCGGTGCGTCTACCGAGACTTTCCACACACAACCGAAGGCACGGCCGAGGACCTTCGGCAGCTGGACGGAGACATCTCAAAGTGTTGTTGTGATAATCTGCCGGGTGCCTTTTCACTGTGGCAGCTGTGCTGTTTTTCGCCCGCGTGTTTGCTGCCGCGGCGTTTGTATTGTGCACGCTGCCCGTGACTGTTGCTGGTGTTATCAAAGCTTTTTCTCATCTCCGTGTGAGAGATGATCTTTTATTCTGGGTGAAAATGAAAATGTTTTTTATTCAATCTGGCATCTGGGTGAGTCTGGGTTGAGTGTACCCAAGCACTGAAGGCAAGGCTGAGACCCAGGGCCGGCCCAAGGCATAAGCAAACTAAGCGGCTGCTTGGGGCCCCCTGAGTTCGCTTATGCTGCAAGCAGCCCTAGTTTTGTATTATAACCTCACTGTATTCGTTTCGAATTTTCGCTATAACAGTATAGCGTGACATTTGTGCCAATAATCTTCTAGCACAGGTGACTGTGCGTGGTGGAAGGGGGGCCCCCAAATAAAATTCTGCTTAGGGCCCCCAAGAGGCTCGGGCCGGCACTGCTGAGACCAAACGGATAGGTCCCGCTCTTAAGGTGACGGGATGCGTCTTGTTCGGTTCATCTCGTCAGCTTATGTCTTTTTCTTTAAACTGGGATCTGCGAACTGTAACTTGGAACTTCGTTGCTCCGCGGTGACACCTCGAAGGAGTCGAACAAAAGGGGCGGGGCTTAGTGAAGGATTAATGGTGATATCCTTAAAACATAAAAATGTTGTGTGTTTGTCTTATGTTGCTCAAAGCATTAGTCCACTTATCGAAAGTCATTTTTTGTTTCACCAGCTGTCTGAAATAATGGGCAACATTTTTTTAGGTAAAACATCAATAGCTTAATTAACCCGGTGATCACACTTGAATGCTTTCAGCACATTGCGCCTTATCTTGTTTACACCACAAGGTTATTTTGTTCCTCCTACAGATCAGATGCTCCAGATAAATACCCGAGTCATCTCACTACAGACTGATTGCACAGTTACAATGCTGTAATTAGACTTTTCCAATTGTTCTTTTTCCCCATTTCGCAGCCTAAATGCAGCGTGCGGCACTCGTGTTTCTAATCAGCCTGCAGGCAGAGGGCCTGAGTTACGATTTCAAAGCCGGCTGTTGAGTTTCACACCGCCGTCCGACCTTCTCCGCCAACAAACAACACTTGTCTGGCCGTCCATCTGTCCAAATCACACCCTGTCAGCGGCCGACTTTCAGTCTCGGGTGATGGACAGCCGATGGGCCAAAAGCCAAGTCTTCTGCTCAGTGGGCGTGGGCCGCTTTCAACGGCAACCCTTTTGCTTGCGTTTCCACTGCAGACGCAACACGGCGTCCTGCGGCTTTTTTTTTTTTTTTTCTTCTTTTTTTCTCTCCCGATCGCGACGTCCTCCGACCTTGTCATCTCGGAGCCGTAAACACGGAGGACGCTAGGCTTCTGTAAGTTGTTTTGAAAGCTTCAAGTCGTTATGTCGGAGCTTGATGGAAAGCACACACACACACACACACACACACACACACTGCAGACCCAGACCTGGATGCTGCCACTTTGGTGGAAATGAAGTAAAATCTACAGTATGCACTAGGGCCAATATCATTATGCTAACCGAATTATTTGCTTTATTGTTTTTCTCACCTCACGAGCCCTCAAGAAGACAATATCCATCTCTGACCTTAAGGGAGAAGCAACCCGGCATCGGAGCAAAACAGTTTTCTTTGCCTATCCACAAACATTAGAGGCTTATTTAATTACGCCCTCCCCTGACAATGGCCTTTCTGTTGTTTCCCACTACACAATGCGCTCCATTCCACTCACAAATTGCCCACACAGAGAGTGATTGTAATGTAAATCACTTCTTCTATCAGTATAATCAGTAAACAAACACAGTGTGTGACAGCAAAAGTGAGCTTCAATTTACGGACCCCGTTGTTTATAATTTTACAGAGGGGAGAGTATAGGTAATTTAAGCTTCTTAAAGGGTTGGTGGAAAGGTACGTGTAATTCGGGACTAATTATAAAGGCAAATGGAGATGGGGAATCCTCAGACAGCTCGAACAATTTAGAATACGAGCTCGAGTTTTCGGTGCAACACATCAACCTAGCAACCAAATAATCCCGTCTGAACGAGTGGTATTTATGTTTTGCAATTAACGTGTCACGTTAACGGGGTCTCTCTGCTGGCAGGAGCAAACAAAACGCCGCGCTGCCCGTGTGGGTGAGCTGATCCTCCTCTGCTTCTCTCCCGTGGGAAAGGTCAGATCGCTACAGAAGACTCAGAATGCTGGGACATGACAGATGCCAAAGACACGAGGTCACAGAGGCATGAAACGTTTCTTTTAATATTTTGCATCACAGAAAAGACCTGAAACGCCACGTTTACAAAGGCGATTGTGTTTGAATCACTGGGTCACGTGGCTGAGTAGCGAGTGAGGCCATAATCGAGCACCTTCCACGTGACCACGTGACGGTTCGGAATGGTCACCCGGGATGCTTTTCTGGGTGCCGAGTAAAACAATTGTAGCGATAAATAAATATGACCTCTGACCTCAATTAACCTAACGCACTCCTTGTTGACGCCGTTGCGCTTGGCCAAGTTCAGTGTCCTTAGGGCCACGCTCAGGTAATCGAAAAAAGCGGCTTGGCCGTATTCTCTAGGGCCACATGACCTCTAGCTTGGAGATGTGTGAGTGAAATAAGGAAATGGATTCCATGGGTGACCACGATCCACTGCCTCTCATAAACATGCGAGGTAACCTGATGGCGTAAACATGAGTTTGAATCTACTTTTCATTCTACTGTTCACAGAGTTTTCCTCTAACGAGAATGAAGAAGTTTCTGTGGGTGGAATGTGTGTAAAATTGATCTCATTAATTAGTTGAGATGGAAGAATCTAGAGCATCGTAGACCAATTTCCCCCTTTTATTCATTCTAACCTATGCAGTGACCCTGTCGTACATGTCACACGATTTTCAGTTTGGGAGGAAGTTGCAAATTTATGCGAATTCATTAGTGTGCAACCCTATTTTTACATATTTTTTAGTTCAAGCTGATTAGACACTTGAAAAACTCTTTCAAGCATATTATAGCTTAACACATCCATGCAGATTTTGGTAGTTATTACTGACCAAAAGTACTTACACTGAACCTCCAGGTACTTCTGTGCTTGGAAATCCTTCACCGCAGGGTGGTCCACGATGCAAGCCACCGGCACGCCGTCGTCCTCCCTGCTGACGGTGAACTTCAGCCGGCTGGTGACCGTGTACATCTTGTCGTAGGTCAGCTCGACCTTGGGCTTGCCTGAGGGGGGAACGTCGGAACAACAAGCAGACCTTAACACAGCGCTACGTGTTGAAATAAGAACGAGAGTCTCCTTGTGGAGCCTGGACGCAGATATTGAGCTGAAAGCTCGTGTGCTTTTAACCAAACAGCCCTTGTTGCTCGACAGTCCAGTTTAATGTCATGAAAATTCTGACATTCAACGGGAGCCATTAACAGAAAAGGAACATGCAATTATTTTTTTCAGCTTGAAATGAGCCGCGTGTAACCACGGCGGGTCTCCCCTCCTGAAGCTCAATGTGCTCGAGCAGGAACCTTTCACGCTGTTGCCGATCTTGTGTGAAACTCCCGTAACTTGAGCTGCTGCGTCACGCTTCAGAATCCCTCCATCTGTTGCTGCTCAAGAAAGCGCCGCTGTGGTGAAGGTGGACTCCGAGGAAGAAAAAGATGGAGGCGAGTTGTACAAACATAACACTCATCTCTATCCACCCATAGCCACTTATCCTTTGCAGGGCTCTGGCGCTTTTCCCAGCTCACAATGGATGACGGGTAGCACACACACACACACACACACACACACACACACACACACACACACACACACACACACAGGACATGTTTTCACTACGTGAAAGATTGACAAATGTGAAGAAACCACCATCAACACCATTTCCTCTATGAGTTTGCACACAAGTCAGTGTCCAGCTGGAGGATTTGAACCAATGAGGCGACAGCGATCACCACCGCCTCGTCGTCATCATTGCAGTTATTCAAACTAATTCCACGCTAAACAGAGCAGAGATCATTGCGTCGCTGAATGAATCCCTACGGCCGGTTGGGTGTCTTCCTCTGTCAGTGCTGCATTGATTTTCAGCTACCGTCGTATCATAAGAACTGATCTCCAGAGGGTTTAAGCTGCTATAATAAAAAAAATATGAATAAAGTTTGCATGCTGTTATTACAATAACATATTTTTAATAATGTATAATATAGTTCAAGGGTTCCCGGCCCTCGGCTGCGCGCTGAGCCTAACAACAGCCTCGAAGTGTCACATTAAGCACAGCCTTTTGTACCTTATTGCTTAATAAAAAGTATTACCAAAGGCTCACAGTAGGCGCTTCTCGGTAACTTGTTGAAACTCATTTGTTTATGCAGCCTTGGTTCCTCTGGGAGTACTTTGTAAAAAAAAAAGAAAAAAAAAACGTGTTTTCTGGAAGGTTCAGACTGCTACGTTTCACTTGAGAAAATAACCAAGCTGAAACCTTCGAGGCCGCGAGGAAAAATGCTGATAAACACAGCCGTTGTGTGGCTGAAGGCAGAACTTCTTCCTTTTTCATTGACCTCACAAAATATGGAGAGTGGAGAATAAGAGGGGGGGGGGCGTCCTTGAGGACGGTCAGAGAAGGTGAATCCGCTCACAATTGCCTGCTGTCAGCTGCTGCTGTGCGACTGTGAATCACTCATTAGGTTTTTAAGAAGCACAGATTTATTGCGCGGCCACCGTTGGCGCAGCGCCGCCAGACCTGAAGCCTGCAAAGTAGTGGCGCTCTGATTAGCGGCCGCTCTGTAATATCACACAGACAGTATGGAATCAAGAGCAATGAAGAGGACACCTCATCGCGCTCGTGCAAAACAAGAGGGAGAGCTGCAGGCGCCGCCGCAAACACAGATTGATTATTTTTACCCCTTTGTCCTACTTCCCAACAGTCCGCTGCACACGTGTGTGTGTTTGTGTCGCATCAATAAAACAAGCAAAAGAAAGGAGAGAGAGAGAGAGAGAGAGAGAGAGAGAGAGAGAAAATTGCTTAATGTGAGTAGTTGTGTCAATCGCTTTGCATTTTAGCTGTAAAATATATGCACACATCCAATCCGCTCCTGTGCTGCAGCTCCGTCACCGCGGCGACAGCCTCCTCTTTGGGTGATGGGAAAGCAGCCCTGTGTGATGTGCCTGTTGTAAAGGAGTGAATAAATACCACGAGAGGCATCAGATGAAAGTGCAAGCACCTGAAACGAGAACGCGAAGGGACCTGCCCAAATCAAAATGTCTTTTGATATGCATGGAACAGCGGTGAGGAGACGTCTTTATTCAAGTCCCGTCTCTGGATCTCTTTCTTTACACCTCAGGAATTCATTGTAAAAGCATAATGCACACCCACAGAAGCCAAGTGTCGCTGGGTTTGGGACTGGTGACTACGGAAGACGTGTAAAAATAACAAATGGTATCGTGAAGCGTAATGTGGTTGAGATAAGTCTTAACTCTTGCAGCTCCTTCGTGCCCTTTGCCATTAACCAGAACGGGTCCCGTTTGCAGAGGAGGCATATCGCCCAGAGATAACAAATGCCACTGCACACCGCTGTCATGGAGCCATGAAGGAGATCTGCAGTCTGTAGGGTGAGTTCTTTCATTTTCTCCTGGGCTGGATGGAGATGTCATCAACACAAAGCGCGACACAACGGACGGCGCGAGAAGTCAAGAGTGCTACATCAAATATTAGCGTGGCTTAAGGGAAACGCAGCTCCGCCGATGGTTGCCTGCTGAAGCCCACTCTCTGGAGGCATCACGCAGGGTTCGTGCAGACGGCCGGTCGAGGATCCTCACCGGGTACGACGCGTGGCAACACGCCACAAAGCTGCTCGTTCGACCGCGTCGTCTCCCTGGCGATGTCGCCAGGTCTCCGGCGATGTTGCTTGGCTACTCTTCCGCTGTCGGGCTGATCCAGTTCGCGCGAGCAGCTCGGCTCAGATCACACGGCGCTGAGAGACCAGGCGCCAAGAGACCAGGCAGCGGAAGGTCAGGTGGTGGAGTTCTGTAGGCCTCGGCGTTATTGTCTCACCACACGTCTTGTGCAGCAGTAAAGGGGGAAGGTGAAGTTAAATACCTTATCAGTCCCTACACTTTGACAGAAACATTCTTTTATCCACGAGTGGGGTAATTGATTGTGCATTGTGTATTTTTTGGGGCTGCTCCACCTGCTGGCTCTGCTTCCAGTGTATTGTATTAAAAAGAGAATGACCTCCACAGCTACAACCCCACTCTCTTCATGACTTAGAAATCAGGCAACGTGATAACAGTAAAAGAGAGGTGAGATTATGGGCATATTAGGAGAGATGTTTGGATTTACAAGTATGGTAATAGTAACCTTTAAATGATATTTACAGTAAGCGAGCCTGGTTATCTCTCCAGGTAATGAAGTCACATTCTAGGGGAAGTTAATTGGAAACAAGTCTTGCAGGCACGAAGCCACCGCTAAAGGCAACGCAAGTCATTACTTTCTGGTGTCAGAACGCTGGTTTCATCAGCTAAGTCCTTTTCTCTCCATCTTTTCACACAACAGCAGGATTCCTCTTGACATGGGGGCTGCAGAGTAAAGACGCTGTAAAAACAATTAAATATAGTAATATAGTTTAACTTGCAAGGACTAGAACGACTGTGTGTCTGCCATTCTTTTGCAGAAAATGACATCCTCTAAATGCAGTTTAAAACAGTTTCAATATTTGGATGGATATGCAAAAGAAAGATTTTTGTACACTGGTCAACAGAAACACAGCATTACAGGAGCATTCAGATTTTTTTTTTTTATCCCCTGACCTTGGCACATTGGAGCATTCCCGCATTCCAGCAGACCACGGAGGTCATAACGTGCTCCCGTGTGAGGGTGAAGCTGCTCGGGGGCCCGACTTCTCATCAGGACCTTTGTTTCAAAGGCTTTACAAAGCTGGCCTGCCCGGGCCGCGAGGTGGAGCCGCCTGGCAGGAGGCCTGTTCCCCCCCTGAGCTCCGTGCTCACACTTCTGAAGCTCAGCTCGGCTTTGATGAAGGCCTGGAAGTTGTCGCGGAGCCAACAGACTCCGGCAACCGCCGCACGCCCACGCTGGCTAAATGGGAGGCGTTCAAAGCCGCGGGAAGAGTTTTCCGTGTTACAAAGCAAGCGATGAATACGGGACGGAGAGAAAAGTGTCGCCACGAATGTGCGTTTATGCACATTGCGCAAGGGCTTGGAAAAATGCACACGTGCGCGCAAATTGAACGCGGGTTCCTATACTAACAATTGTTTTGGTAGATTTATGTATTTTCTTCCCTCTGTGGAACAACTCCACAGAGGGAATCCTCCCAAAGGGCACGGAGCTCCCGGGTGCGCCGGTGGGCAGCAACACGCCATTTGGCATCGACTCTGGGATCCATCTCAAACGCCTGTTGGTTCCTGGAAGCGTCTGGCTGTCGGAGCGACCCAACGGCCCGGCGGCCGCGTGGTTCTGCCCCTCAAGACATCGGCGTCTTATTGGTTCAGCCGTCGCTCCATCAGCAGACGGTGCAGCCCACCCGGTGGGGCTGCACCGGGTTTAACACGTGGAAGGATTAGTGATGAGAAGACTTTGAATACACACAGTTCAAGGTCTCTTTCTTTTCTTTGCTCTCTTGTGAAGTTGTTGTTGTAATGTTTTATTTTTCAGTGAAAAGCGTATTTTTCTTTTTTCTGGGAGCTGACACATCATTCAGCCTCTTTTCCCCGGTTCTTGGAACACAGCGCGTGTCGGTGCCACACAGAAGCATTCTTTGTTCAGACACCCAAATAAAAAAAAAGTGGACCTATGAGTGAATATTTGTGAAAGGAACGTCGTCGGCAACGCTCCGTAGCGGCGTCATTGTGTTGAGACAGGAAACATCCCGGCAGAGGACTGCGAGTGCGCGGCGCGAGCCGACCTACCTGGGAGCTCTTTATCTCCCTTCATCCATCGGATGGCGGCAGCAGGCTTACTGCTCATGGCGGTGCAGGTCATCTCGGTCTCGTTGCCCTCGCTCAGCACCTCATCCCGGGCCTCGATGATGGGGTTACCCGGAGGAACTACGACAGGACACACGCACACACACACACACACACACACACATCTCTGTAAACATGCGGGCGCCGCATGATCAGAAGCAGAGCTGCAATACTGAGGAGCTTTTTTTTTTAAGTGTAATTTGAAAGCCAGACGCTGAGGGCTAATGTTGGATTACTGAAATAAGGTACGTGGTTTGGATGGATTCTGATGCTCGACCGGATAAGCCGCCCCATAAGTCATTAATGGCTTCACAATATGTTTTGCCCGTAATCTAAAGTTGTTATAGAGCAGTATTGGTATTTCTGACGGTGCATAACGAGGATTTATAAAAGGTTATAACCCGTAAAAAGCATGATGAAGAAACGTTATAGATAATTCATGGCTCAGAAAGTACAGAATCTTGTAATGCATTTAACAACTCACTTATTTTCAATAGCGAATCCACATGTATTACTTCAAATATACAATATATTTCTTGCATGCATATTACAATAAACATTTAGACTTCATTACAGCAGATTTACGCACATAATAAAGTTAATACAGCTGTGCTTGTGTGTGTGTGTGTGTTTGTGTTGTTCCATCGTTACAATCTGGCTACTGTGTATTAGCTATCCTAAGCACCGCAACACCATGACAAGACTTAACGAGCAACCGCGCACGAAACGCATGTTTATTCTGTTCCAAACTGCTGTCAAGGCCTCTCGCTCTTTTCCTCGGGAAGCTGTCAGCCGGGCTGCTCGGGACGGGAACGCATGCCGTCTGATTATTACTTTAAAAGCCTTCCTCGCCCCCCAAACTCCCCTCCCCCGCTGCTACTTATACCGGCGAGTGGTGTGTGGGCATCTCTGTGTGCGTGGGTGTTTTGCTGTCAGTACTTAGCACGGTGATGTCGGCGTAGGCCTCCTGCGGGGGGTCCGTGTAGAGCTGGCAAACATATCGACCCTCGTCCGACAGCGAGACGTTAGACAGCGACACCCGCAGCTCGTTGTCGGAGAAGTTCACCAGCTGAAAGCGAGCGTCTTTCAGGGCTGCAGGGGGGGAGAACAAGAGCAACTGTTCAGAATTCAACACGCCCAAGTATGCACATTCAAGACAATCACACGGTAAAAAAAAGAAGTAAAGAGCCGAGTCGTTTTGGCTCAAGCTGTCGGATTGTTCAGATCGCTGAAGTATTTGGACTCATTTCCAGATAAAGTCTGCGACCCAAAGCCTTTTTTGCACCGGCCGAACACTGACCGAACCTCATCATTGCTGTCAAATCCTCTGCAGTGATTGGCTGTTTAAGGTGTGCGACCCGCAGACGGCATCTCCACTTCTAGCTGTTTGTTTTCCATTCGTTGGTGCTGTTGCTCGCTGGATTGGGGTCAGAATAACTCTCTTTGTCTTCTGGCATCCACGACCACCCTGACAATCGGACTCAATTGCCATTTCATTAGACTTTCCATCATTCTGCCCCCGTTGTGATTTTTTTCCCCCCCCTGAATTCTTGTGGTAAGTGTCCGTCCTGCCTGTGAGACGTGTGCTGTACTCTCTGCTGCGAATGAGCGTTACGTCAGTGACTTCTTATGAAGGGTCCACGAGTGTCTAGCAGCCGGCTATGCTGCCGTGCGTCTCATTATTACAAACGAAAATCAGGTAAAGCCCTTCTAGAGGAATGTCCCGATTCCTAATGGTCGAAACGGCCCTACGATCGTTAGGCCCTAGATTCATATGCAGATTAATTGTCTGTAAGACATAAAGACATGGAACTGCTCCATTCCTCTTATTTAGAAGATGGAAAAACAAAGCTTCTCTTTCTTGCCATCAAAATGTACAGATTGGGATTCTGTGTAGCACCGAAATGATTCATAAAAAAGGAAGAAGCAAGAAAGTCATTTTTATAGCTGCTAATTTATACACACAATAATAGCACAATTGCAATATGAGGTTGGTTCCTTTTTATCTTTTAAAAGGCCTGCTTGTTTAAAAATGCAAATGTAATAGTTTGTATACGCAGAAAGTCATTTTAGATTGAAGTGCATCACAGGTTCAAGTTCCTCAGAAACAAGAAAGACAGTTTACTCTCCAATAATTCCCTTCTGTTTAATTGGGTTCAGCAAGTGCAGTCAGTACGCACAGAGGCCTGGTGATTTGGTTATTTAGAAAGCCCACAGTGCACGTGAGGACGCGGCCAGCAATCCCATCTCCTGCTTATCCGAAGCCACCCTCGTCTTGCCTCACCTTGTTTGCCCATCTACCCGAGTATGAGCTGCAACGTAGCACGACAACATGCTGTAAGACCAGAGCCAGTGCCGGCCCGAGCCTCTTGGGGGCCCTAAGCAAGAGTTTTATTTGGGGGCCCCCCTCACACCACGCACAGTCACCTGTGCTAGAAGATTATTGGCACATATGTCACGCTACACTGTGATAGCGAAATTTATAAACGAATACAGTGAGGTTATAATACAAAACTAGGGCTGCTTGCAGCATAAGCGAACTAAGCGGCTGCTTGGGGCCCCAAGCAGCCGCTTAGTTTGCTTATGCCTTGGGCCGGCCCTGACCAGAGCCGACCCGTCTCCGTCCCCGCTTTGATGGGCTGATCAATTCTGATTTGATTGACGGCAACTGCAAGCTCCTGACACTCTGCACTCTCCTCGTGCACATCTGTGTGTTCTCTTCTCCTCTTTCTTGAAGCTCAGAGCATTGAACACGTTTTTAAATGCCAGGAGGAAGGTGATGCTGATGTGCTGCCAGGACGGCCAGTGAGAAATAAGACAACTAATTACCACAGATTCATTTGCGCATTAAAAAACACAAGACCATCCGGCACATTCCAAGTGTGAACTGGAGATGAGACCATGAGACTGAAGACCACCACAGGCCTCCGGACTGTGCGCGCAGACAGCTGTGCGTGTGCTGCGCGAGCGAGTGCGTGTCTGTCTGACTGACTCCGTTATCTGCGCGCGTCTGTATCAACCTGGCATTAACACGCGCACAAAATAAGGCCTAAAACATTCCAAGTCACGCTCGCGCTCTTGAGACGCAGCTGGCGGGCGTGCCGCCGCGGGCGTTTGCAGAGACAGGCGGCGTGTGCGGGACAGAAACACGCCCCGGTGCACACGTGGTCCAAATGGAGCGGCGAGCAAATTGTGCGTTGTTGTTCATTCAAATCCACAACGTAGCATGTGGTGTTTGCGGACACACGTGGCGCCGTTTTTTTCACCCTGTTGAGTGCACCTATTTAAATGTGTGAGCATGTTTTACATCTGCCGTTGTACAGACCCTCGTTGGTGCGGATGTAGGAAGCAGCGACCCTCGCGCAGAGCGCAGCGCGTCCATCGCAAATGAACATGCGGGGGAAACGACTCAGAGGGTCCAGTTGCGTTATTTAATAATTGCTCAAACGCTCTTCATCATGTACGCGACGTAACGACGCTACCGCCTTCCCACACTCCTCTCTGCCTTTGGTTGTCCTGCCAGAAAGGTCTGCATACGAAACCTCACGGCACAAAGACGGAAAAACAAAAAAGTCCGACGTAGCGAGCTCAAAACGCGGCACGCAAGGAGTTTATGTCTCACGCAAACGCAAGGAACACGAAATGGTTGGTTTTTCCATTAGTGAGGCGATTAGATTCTTTTATCCGAGCACAACGAAGCCCTTATTGTGTCACATGAATAATACGGACCTAATTAGGGGAGCTCATTCAAAGGCCTCATTAAAACGAGAGGTCAGACTCTAATCATAATGATTTAATTGAATGAAATACTGCCAGATTGAAACATACCAACGCCGCAGTATACAGATGCTCTTTACGAAGCGTAGACCTGTTTTCAGAGTCAGAGATGTCGTAGATGAATCGAGTGAAGGTTACTCGCAGTGTAAGAATCTCAATATTGGGAGTTAAATAAATTGATGAAAGGTCATTTTCAAATCTGAACGGAGGCAATGTTATAAAAGGAATAAAAGCAGAATGTGACAGACATAATAAACGGTGTCATCAACATAGATTTAGAGTTTTCAGTTGGAAAATAATATTTATGTCAAGTAATGAGCCAGTAAAGGTATATTGATAAGTTGGACACAACAAAAACATTAAAGTTATTAAAAATATATGTTTGATCCAGATTTAGAAGAATTGAATAATTTTGTTTCTCCTTATTTCTCCTTATTCCAGTGTGTATGACCCCTTTTTATTTTGAGTGAGGCTCAGGTCTGGCGGCTCCACGCCAGCCAGCACAACTCAAAAGAGGAGATGGAAAGCAAACCGTAACATTTAACCAAGGAAGTGCTTCGGGAACCACAACCCTTCCATTAAGGCTGCCGTTAGCCCCGCCCCCTTTGCCCTCGCCGTCACCCAGAGCGCAGACGCTGTGTTTGTTTGGCTCTGGAACTTTGAATGGAGATCTTTGCTGCATGTTGCCAGAGTCAGGCGAACCTTTCAATGCAACAAACGGGAGCGACGTGCGTTGGTGTGAAGTGGTGCCGGGTCTGAAAGAACCCGTGGGAGCAGCTGTGGGCCGAATCGGAGATGTATGCCGAGGTTTCCTTAGTCCGGAGCAACATGTCTTAAATATGCTGCAGCGTTACCAAGAACAGTCCTATTTCTGTATTCAGCAAATGACGCCCTTCCTTTTTCCAGAAGCCTTCAAGCTTCCATCACCTCGACACAACCCTCCCGAATCAGACGTGGTCCATTTTTTACACACAAAAAAAAAACATTTCTCAGGGATCTCATACTCCTGTTATGTGTCACTCCTAAATAAGCCATTGTGGTATAAGAGGCACTGAGAAGAAACACAGACACATGCTCAGACCGGTCTGGTTCCACAGTGCTACAATAGCAGCCCTTTATTGTTACGTCAGCGCACACTAGAATCCATCTCCTCTTTGTGTACTTTGGAGAAAAAGAAGCAGGCGACCTTTAGCTGCACGCTCTTTCTCCCTGTTCTTCTTCTTCTCCTTCTTCTTCTTCTCTTGTTCTATGGAATCTGATAGCATGAGAAGGACATCACAGATGTCTGACAAAGGTCAACGATTGTCGGGTCTACGGAAGAAAGAGTCTGTCCCGACTCCGAGAGGCTGCATATCATCCCATCGCTCACCTTTCTTTTTTGTCTGCAGCCTGCAGTGATGGAGCTAATTTAAAAGCGCCGATAACACAGTACAGTAGAAGGAGACGTCGCCAGGTCGGTCACAGTGTGAAAGTTAATTTTGCTGTTACCCAGTGCAGTGTCACTCGTCGTGCAGATTACAGCCGATAACGAGTGTGCCAGCTTCAGCCAATGACGCCGCTCTGCACTCGTTGCATTTTGCATGTTTACCGTGACATGACACGAATGACATTTCGAGAAGATTGAGTGCCGTGAGTAATGTTACATGGGTGCAGTATTAACTAAATGTGTGCATGCATGCATCAGCAGATGCTTTTCAGACCAAGCTTTTTCACAAATCATGGTTGTGACTGAAAAAGTGAGACTTCGCATTTGCTTTAGTTTTGACTTTTGAATGGATTCCTTAAACGTCGAAGGGCTGCGCGTCCGCACTCACAGTGCGCAGAGGAACGCCGACGACAACGATCAATAACTGTGATTATTGCGTTAGGATTCGCATGAAAAAATGAGAGCCCATTAGTGTTGGCATAAGCCTCCTGTGATGGTAGAATCACGTCCTGTCTCTGGTTACCAGCCAGCACTTATAGAGTAAATGGGACGGGTATAGATAGCACTGCCCAACTTGAGAAGGACAAAGTGCCTCCCAATGGCTCACCCCCACACACACACACACACACACACACACACACACACACACACAAACTGTCACAAACACACACCCATGTGGCAACAGAGCAGACGTGCAAAGCGCCGGCCAGCTCATCGGGGATGCTTTTGAGTGTCAGTGTCTTACTCAAGGACACGTTGACATGTGGGCAGCAGGAGCCTCACAGTCGTACCTGAGGACCAAAGAACGGTTTCCTCATTCGATCAGATAACAAATGGCGTCGAGTGTTTCTGCTCCGTCTGCTCTCAGCGTTGTGTTTTGTCGAGGATGAAGATTAAAAAGTGAATTGCTTATTTATTCTGATAATTAACCATCAAATGTGGCGTGTTTAGATTAAAATTGTGACTCGTGACTCAAATGGTGACGCATTAGAACCTGCTCGACATTTAATCCACTACTTCAGTCAGTTCCGGCCTACATCGTCACCCCGGAGTGGTGATGAATAAACAGTCCATTGTTTGCACGTCATAATGAATAAAATCCATCAAGCTGCCATGATCTTATTGTCGAAACGTAGCAGTGAAGATGAAGTCAGAGTGGATGAGTTTTCCGGTGAAAATGCACATTAGAGAATTGGGATGATTACATCCTCTCATTGCTCTTTTGCCTCTATTTCACCTTTGCTGACTGTGTGACTTTTTACCCATCTCGCTTGCCCCCCGACCCCTTCGTGATTCATCTTCATCTTCATCTTCATTCTCTCTGCATTTCATCTGAATCCTTTCTTCTGCTGCGGGCTCGGCCGAGGATGGATCGCATCAAGAGAGCGTCCGAGGACAAGTGTTCCTCGCCTAAGTGTCTGCAATCAATTGTGATTAGTAGCGGCAGCTGCCGCTTTGAGAAGAGCAGCAGGTTTTTTTCTTCTAGGTGTCCGAATGGGTGAATAGGTGAGCCGGGGGGGTAATTGCATACTCAGGCATTGTGTTATTGTGTATATTGAAGATCAGCCGCATTTGTTTTTTGGATGCATTCGATCACAGTGTTTCTCACTTGTTGGCACAAACGTGTTCACATGAAAAAATGCCAAACTTGAAGGTCAGACCGTCCCCTTCTAACGCTTCAGATGAGTAAACACAACTACCTCAATAACCCAACTAACTCCAGCAAGAACTACAACAAGAAGAACTACTTGAAGCATCTCAAAGCCATGAAAAATACCTCTAAGGAATGCCATTAATCACGGTTAGCAAATTGCAAATCAATCTTTTCACCTAAAAAGAGTATTTTGGTTAAATTCGGTCTGCTTCTGCAGGTCCGAACGTGTCCTTCACGCGGGAAACAGATTACGAAAGAAACACTTCTTCCTGCTATTAAGCTGTTTCCACACACAGATGACCCGCTGCTCCTCCGCAGTGTTTGTGTGTTGCTGCTCGAGTGCTCCTAACAAGAGGAAGCGATGTCACAAGTTTGCAACTGGCTCCTCGTTGAATAGAAATTAGGTCCGTTTGCGGCCTTTTGTGTTACTAAATGCTTGTGCATCTTCATCCTTCGTGAGTTTGTACCCACATGTCTGTGTGACGTAAACGTTGCGGCGCCGATGCTGGTTGCTGAGCTGAAGGCTGCTGGAGACTCAGTCAAAGTCACGGGAGGATTTTTTATATTAGCTCAGATTTCCATGTAGGGATAATTGCTAATCCTGTTGAGAAGTCCCCTTGTTAACATTTATGGCGGCCCCTCCCACCCTCTTTAGAATGTTTGCACTGATAATAAAAGCCATGCGAGAGGACTAAAATGGGTCATCTCGGGGACGACACATTAGCCGCTGAAGGATTGTGTCTTACGTCGGATGAGAATAAACAACATATGGCGGTTAGAGCTACAGCATCACAGCCTGCTGCTTACTACCTCTGGCAGCAGTCTTCCCATGTTAAACAGTGCACCGTGTGTCAGAAACATCCCCGTCTGCGCATCATCTGCTTACTAAAAACAGTGATAACAACAATGCACATCAAGGCATTATTAGTGGGCCTTGTCGCAGAAGTTCACTGCCGCTCCCAGTGTTCTTTTCCGTGGGCGAAGTAAAGAAGTAAAGGGAAATATGTGGGATACACTCTGGTGGAGAGGAATGGTGACTGAATGAAGGCTTATTCTTTGTGCCTTTCGCCTCTCCTGCTCTGCAGGTGTGACGCTCTGCAGGACGGGGACGGCGTTGTTGTTTTGGAGGCTGCCTTGGTCGTAACGAAGCAGTGCAGCTGCGCCGAAGATGCCTGGGAGGGATCACTGGAGATCAAGGTAGGCCCTCGCCCTCCCCATCAAAGAAAAAAAATAAAAACACACCTTGTCCTTGACAACCAGCTTGTGGGAGTCGGCCAACTGCGGCTCCGCACAGCGGCGGATAAATAGCGAGCTCGGTTTAGCATAAGCACGCCGCGTTCTGAGAGTGTGCCCTTGTATAATATGTAGAGGGTGTGTTTGGTAGGCGGTGAACATGTCTAAGCAGGGCTGGTGGTGGGGGGGGGTGAGTGTGGAGGAGGGCCTGACACTCACCTTCCAGGGGGCGACGAGTGGGGGGGGGACTGTGTCTATGTGAGGCTATGCACTAACATTGCAGTCTGTAGTCTCAGCTCAATATGTGAGCTGAAAGTGCTGGAGAAAACAGAAAACAGCTGTTTGGCACTCTGATGCAGCATTGAACAGGCAGCTAATGAACACATTTAGAAACACATCAATTAAATGTAGCGCTGGCTTTACTGAATCCCGGGGTAGTTACGTCAAAAGGAGGTGACACGTACACCAAGAAACAAGAAACACTTTGGAGGGCATTTGAAAATGAAACTGGGATGATTGGTTCTCTTGTTCTGATGCCTTCCATTCAGTCGCATCCGTGTGTGAACACTGCCCACTTTGATTCTTATGGTACCAAACAGCTCCTCGAACATCGGGCGACATCACCACATACTTCTTTGGGTTTGTGTCCTGCTTTATTTTGCCTTGTCCTGTCTTCCCCTGTGATTTGTCTGCAGTGTCCCTAATTGTTTGCACCTGCGTCCAATCACATGCACCGTCCCAGTGTGTTTAAGCCCTGTGTGTCTTTCGTCCCTTGTCCCGTGGATGAATGTCTTGCCTGTGTGTGTGTCCACGTCCCCTCGGCATTTTGAATTGGATTTATTAAAGTACTCTTTTAGGAAACTCTGCGTTTGGGTCCTGCTTCCTGCCTCGTGACAATTTCAAGTTGAGCTGCGGACGGATGGACGTGAATATTCTTCCGCTGTGGTTACCGTCGGCGACAGTTTGCGGGAGGAGCTATTCTTTGTCTGTGCAATATTGAATGCTATTGATGTGTCGTTCGCAGCAAAAATAGAGGGACATTTGGAAGATGTGTGCAGTCGGAGTAAGGGGGCTAGAACACACGGCCGGTGTGCGTCAGGCTCAGAGGGCGGGGGGGGGGGGGGCACCAGGAGATCACAAATAAGCCCCACAGCAGTGGTGAAGTCACTCGGTTTTTCACGCAGTGAAGAATGAAATCCTATCGATACTTGCTATTTTTACCTTGCAGCTGTTTTTAAGCAACACTGCTGTGTGTTTTTCTTTTTCTGATTGCTACGATAATTTTACATTTTAAAGCTGATACACAAAAGTAAAAACGTCAGCCGGCTCCGAAATATTCTGCTCATCGTCACGCTATTCAATAATGTGAGTGGGAAACGCTTCCTGTTTTGATCTGCCAATATTTTACAGAGGAAACATAATTGCCGTCTGAATTATGTTCACACGTTTATTATGTTCATTCATTTTATCGTCATTTGTTTACTAATCCAGGAGGCTTTGTTGACGATGACTTTGTCTGAGAGAAGTATTTGCCACACAACAGGAACAATCTGCACCCTTTTAACATATAACATATTACTGCTGTACAGCACCAGGGATGGGCCATATCATTTATGCTCGATATTCTAAACTAGGCGGCTCAAAAAAACGCAATTAAAATCCCCGAGACGTGTAACGACAGCGGCGAGCATGTCCGGCTGAAAGCAGCTAATTAGAGATGTGACATTCTAATTGGGCAGGATAAGAATAAACACAACAGGTCATTAAATGTTTAGGGATATGAGCGGCTTTTTATTGGAGCAGACACGCTGAGGGCGAGCCGTGTTTGGGAAACAGAATTAACCTCGTTCTGCATTTAATCCTACCGCCGACATGCGGGTCAGACTTAATGCAGCTCCACCAAAGAAGTGCAAGTAACGTGAGAAATTCAATGAATCAACTTTTTTTCTGTCAGGCTTCATTCACCCGAGTTAGTTAAACCACGTTTTATCCTCTTTTTCCCCAATTCAGCTTGTTGTCAAACTGAGGGCTGGACTAAATTTCTAGCAAATGCAAATCATATGTCAAATGTCTGTCTAATTGTGTGACTGGCTGCAAAACGAACTAGTGGAAGTGACATAAATAAACGCCTCTCTGGGATGGATTTCCGTGTCATCTGATCGCATCAAACCCTAATTTAACACGTTGCGTATCCATCACGTGAAGACGTGGCCGGGCTAAATGATTTCTCACTTGGAGCAGTCGGTGTCTACCACCAGCTACAGCCTACTTTATCCTCTGACGTCTCTACAGCGCCCCCCTAAGCAGCTACAACTGAACTCTATACTATATAAGAGAATAATCTGGGATGCTTAACGGGACGACGTGGGCAAACGTTAAGCTCACAGTGAAGTCCTTGGTTATCCGTGTTTCGCATGAATCATCATGAAGGCAGGTAGATGCACTGAGCCTTCTATAAATACACTCGGACTAAACATCAGCGTCTGTCTGAAGTCATGTGTCCAGTTGTGTGACGTCAAACAGTCCCTGGCCTTTTATTGTTCACTTTTGATGTAAAAGCTCCTTTAGTTGCAGGACGGGTGAGATGAGACCGTCTCTTGACTTGAGAAGGCCTCGGGAGCATTGGCACACCACGAGATCATTAACCATTGCATTTTAAACAGACCATGAAAACGGCAAACAACATCAATCGTAGCACCATTCTGTTCGAGTTCGTGTTGGTATCACACTTTGCGACGCAAGGGACGAAATGGCTCCGTTGGCGACGCCTCTGAATGAAGCGCGCACGTTCAATGGCTGTTTTTGTTCACGATCGCGGCACACAACACCGAGACCAACGCGGACCGACACTCACGTCTCATGTCTCTGAAGTAGATGGTCTGCCGGTTGGGGTTGAGCAGCTGGATAACAGAGTCGTCGTTGTCCTTCACCCGACAGCTGATGATGGCCATCTCGCCCTCCACCACCGACACGTTGTCCGTCACCAGGTTCAGACTCACCACTGGGGGGCGGAAAGGACAGCAAACGCATCCGTTACAAACCACGCAAAGGAGGATAGGCGAAGGAGGGAGGGAGGGGGGAGGTGACAATGGGGGGACGGGACAGAAATGAATGGCACACAGGGGATTAAGAGAAAGCGTGGGGACTTGCTCAGGGACACTTCGACGTGGCACATGGAGCAGCCGGGATTTGAACCACCAACCTCGCGGTTCCCAGTGCACCACACTACTCCATAGTTGTTGTTTTTTTAAATCTAATTGGCGTTGGCAACGTGCAGCAAGTAAAACCCTCTAATGGGTGTCCAGAGGAAATAAAGAGAAGCGAGTGACCGGAGAAAGTCAACAATCGGTCATCAGCTACAGCTCTGAATGCCACGCTTCCTTAGATCAAAAGCAACGCACCAATATACAACTTTCCAAAATACCTGTGGAATGAAAAATGGATTATTTTTAGTTCTGTGCCACTTTGATTTGAAAAAACGAATAAATGGCGTCGACGCCGAGCCTTGAAGTGGCTTTGGTTTGTTTTAAACGATTGCCGCAAAACAAACACCTGGCAGCTCGCCAGAGGAGGCTGCTGGTTATCAGTCCTCAGCGCAACGATTTTATTCTGGGAACCAACGCACACACACACACACACACACACACACACACACACAAAGATAAGCTGTAGACATGGAACCATGGGCATACCCAATCAGGCTGCAGTATTGAAAAGTTAAAGTCAAATGTTTATGCTCCTCAATAACAGCTACTGTAGTTACACATTAGAGCGCTGTGTTGAACAAAAGGGGCCGGCTGTTATGCAGCAGGTGTAAACTATATATATATTCATCTAGCCATGTGTCAAACAGACCCAACGCCACGATTGTGACATCAGACCACAAGGTGCAACCAATCGAACCACTCTGGGCCTTTTTCACCACGTCCAAAGGTCTGTGTGGGGCAGCCAGCTGTAGATGAAATCAAGATGTTGCCAGAAGAAAGAAAAGCAAAATAAAAGATTAGAAAATCAGTGTTGCTGGTGTGTCCATCGGGGCCTCGCGAGGCGTCCCGGACACACACACACACACACACACACACACACACACACACACACACACACACACACACACACACACACACACACACACACACACACACACACACACACACACACACTTGTTGGCTTTCCACCATCAAGTGGGTTTCTGACAACCCGCGTATGCTAACCTGACACTCCAGATGGCTCGTGACACGGAACCCTCCGAGAAGCCGTCAATGCAAAAAAACGGTTTCCGCCAAATTCTTGGCATGCAATTGGATGAACCATCTGTCCGTTAACATTATTCACGGGTCACGTTCAACCAATGCGTAGACCTACATACAGACCTACGAACCGTACGACCGAAGAAGAACTTCAACATTTTCTTGGCATCTAGAAGAGCCTTTAAGAGCCGTGATTGCTCCTCTTTCGGTGGCGAAGATACTCTCCCGGTTTCGGATAGAATTGATGCTATCGCAGCACCGCGTCGGTTTGGGACACCAGCGCATCACTTACAACTCGACAGGGTAGATTTTTGGTGTGATCCCACGATTCTCACATGACGTAGCGGCGGCCCAGCTGCCGCGCGAGGCAACGCGTGTACCAGATTGTGCAAGTTCCAGCCTGATATTGTGAAATGTGACACCCAGTCCTGGCATTTTCGTGCTCTCGGTAAAAGTCCCTGCTGTCCCCCGGGCGGCTTTTTATCAGCGTGAATTTGGAAAAGCATCACAGCGTAACATCCTTCCACCTTAAAAATATTAAAGCAATTACAAACAGGTGGTTCAATGCAAAGCTGTATCTTAGTAATGGAGTTGTGTGTTCTTGTAAATTCCTTTTTTTATTTTGAGATGCAGGGTCGCTTAGTGAAAAATACACCCGATCACATATAAGGTTAGGAGAAAAGTTACGTCGAGTGAAGTCTTTGTGAACTGTACAGCTACGGGAATAGAATGACAAACAGCACCTTCCTTAGAGGGGCTAAAAGGACCTACTCAATGGGGGGGAGTGGGGTGGGAGGGGGGGCAGGAGGGGTGGGGAGCGAAAGACACTAAAAAAGAAGCAAGGAAACATCGGCCGCTGATTTGCATGCCTCAGTTGTCAAGCACCTCTAAATATCGCTGCCATTTAGGAGGACGAGGCCGAGAGAGAGAGAGAGAGAGAGAGAGAGAGAGAGAGAGAGAGAGAAATTGCTTCCTCTGATGCTGACAGATAAGCACAGACAGCTTTACAAACAAGATTCAAATGAGCGTCCCGCGTTGCCCCCCGACGAAGCTCCAAATAAATGAACCTCGCCGTCTTTCATATTCACGGCCGCGGTTTTTTTTTCCTTCTTTCAAACATGTGCAGAGGTGGGCGGTAAAGTGGACATCTGGTCAGGCTAATACGCTATCGTCCCGGAAGAAGGCGATCCGAGGGATCCAAGGCGAGTCGAGGGGGGGGGGGGGGGGCGACGGACTTGGAGGAGTGAAGGCTGACATGTCGGCGGCTTAATTGTTGCTGTTTTGCTATAATAAACAAGTGTGACACACTGAGAGGTGGCGGGGGGCGCTGGGCTTTACGCTAATTAATGGCCAACGACATGAAGCACGTGCAGACGCCCTCAATCAGGTCTCACACACACACACACACACACACACACACACACACACACACACACATCAAAAGGCAACCCAGAGCTTTTTTTAAAGAATTGCTGGTGTGGAAGTGTTGAGGTGTGTTCATGCGTGTGAAAAAAAGCAGGGCCAAAGCTTGTAACTGGAACGTTTCTCATCAGACAACCTTTCATTACAAACAAAGTTGTGCATTAAAGGGATCAAACAATGGTTTACTATCAATATTGCAAACACGCAATGTTGCTCAACTCAACAAAAAAAAAAGTGAAATTATACTTACACACTGTCAACTGAACATAATAGCAGGAATTTAACTTGTGTTGTGCGCCGTTTACGGTCATTATTTGTACTAATTTCTGTGTCTCATTCCTAATGTAGAGCTCAACTCAAACAGAAGAAATATAATTCAGCAACACCAGAAAAAATGACAAATGCAAAAGGTTTTTCTCAAAGGCAAATGGCGGCGTTCACTGTGTGTGCGGTCACGTGCCTCGATGAGCTGTCCGCTGTCAGCTGACCGTTTACCGACTGAGGGGAGGGGGCGGGGGGGTGGGAAAGTAACGGCGCACCCCCCCCGTCCAATAAAAAACTCACAGCGAAGCTTTCATCGAGACACTTTTGGTCGCAGAGGACGGCTGAGAGCATGAGAACAGTAGGAGACAAACGTAACTGAGTATTTAATTGCTGGTCTCGGCTTCACTTAGTGCATTTTCTCCAGATTTTTGCCGTTTCCCGTCATAAATCAGCTTCTGCATTCACGCACGCACACACTAACACAACAGGAAGCGTCACCATCCATTAGTCCGCACGGCGGAGGGAGCGACTAAAAGTTGAACAGCAGTGTGAAGAAAGTCAGTGAGCGCATGTGACTATCCGTCCAATCCCGCGAGCCGGGTGGATGTCACGTGCACCATAGCGGCTTTCCTGGCTTCTTCAAATTCAGCGTCAGCGTTAGTTCTGGCAGGCCAGGTAGTCAAGACGTGCTAACGCTATTGGCCAACACACAGGTCTCATCAGCTGATCAGCTCCAGCTGAGCGTGCATCAACTGATCCCCCGCTAATGGCTACACTCAAACAGGGCGCCCTATTTAAAGCAGATTCAGTTTTGCCCCTACCTGCTTGCAGCTCGCTTCTCTGCCGCCCACCACCTCCCCAGCTCCTCCTCGTCATGCATAACGTGGCATTTGTGTCTATGTCATCGTTGCCGCTCTGTTCATGGGGGGGATAGCTCAGCTTACACAGTCCTAAAATGGTGTGAGCGTTCCCTAATGCCGCTGCTGTCCTCTGACTCCCTGCTATTTCATGGTGCTCATGAAAGGTCGGAGGACTCCCTGAACCAAGCCACACCGCCAAAGATTTAATCCTGACTCATGACGGATGCATTCTATCTAATAAAAATATTTTCTAAATCGTTTTTATTGTCATGCGTGTTCTTGACTTAATGGACCTGACAGAAAATGGTTCTTTTCAAACGACTGCTGAACAGTAACCTCACCTTTTATCACGTGTTAAAACTTGTTAAAACACCAGTGTCATCCTAAAACAAATCTGACAGAACAGTTCAGAAATGCTTATACTCTTTGATACTGAAGTGCTTCCACAAAGTTTGAGCCCGTATAATAAACCCTTTGGTATTTTTTGGTAACTTTTTTTTTTTAACAATGGCTCAGCAACTGATTTTCCCCGATGGCGCCCAGAACGTGGAACGTTGGATTTCAGCCCTCGGCCATCCACGTGAAAAAGTCGCAGCAGCAGATCCCAGATTAAGGTTGTCAAGACAATGACACTGCAGCGCACAGCTAGCCCGAGGCCCCAATTCACTCAAATGGAAGGAGAAGAAACGCCATGTTCCTTTTTGCCTGGGCTAACAGCGCCATGTTACCCTCTGATTCAATAAAGAACGTATGCATAACAAGTCGGGGGCCACACAGACAAAAGCTCTGCGCCAGCAAATCAAACCCACTTTCAAACCGACAACAATTTTATTTGTAGATGTTGTTTTGTTGATAAGAAATCCCTCGCACACAGGATTGAAGGATAAAAAGGGTCGGTGAAAATATTAAACATGAATCCGGGGATCCGTCTGTCAATGTGTTAATAATCGTTATAGTGCTAGTGTTGCTTTGTGTATAAATTATTCTGGTAGATTTAATCCCAGACAGAAACATGACGCAATATCTTACATAGTATAGTTTTTCCTGTTGATCGTTGGTCTTAACGTGTGCGTGCCGTTCTGCTCTCCGTCCCGCTTGTGATCACCACAACCAATCGAGAGATATTAATTTCATTCTGACATCTCTAGGAGTGCATTGAACGGCGTACGGTCATTTTCTCCTGTTTTGATGGTGTGGATCCTGCTGGAATAATAACAAATCTTTGCCAGCGTGTTGACGTGTGTGTCTGTTTTCGTATGTGTGTGTGAGAGAGAGAGTGAGTGTGTCTGATTGCAGTCGGTCTGGTCTGATTGCATGATTTCACAGATGCGCGCGAGCACGTCTGATTGTGTGTCTCCGTGTTGACTGCAAATAGTCGATTCCCGAGTGATCTCTTTTCCGGACGAGTCCACGAGTGCAGCGCTTCTCCGCATCGGGCTGATTCTTCACCACCGCAATCGCCGCAGGCCGCGACATAATCACACAGTTCACATGCAAACTGTACTCACACTGAAAATATGCAGGGCAACAAACGCCGGCCGTCAGGCGCCCACATCGCAAAAAAAAACACTAAACAGCCGGCTTGTCAATGTTGTTTGCGAGAAAACAAAAGGCGAACGGGCCAAAAACGTCATTCAAAAGCAGCCACTGCTCATTAAAGTGAGCTGGACAGCGTCAGACGACTGGAGCCTTAAACACCTTCCACCGCATTCCGGGAGAGAAAGAACAACCCTTCAAAACTATTGCTCTGCCGCGTTGAGCGCCGTGGCAGCCGGAGGCTGCCGGGAAAAGGTCAAGACGCTCGCGTGGCCCGATCACTTCAAACGGAGCAATCCCTCCTGTCGAGGATTTGGAGTAGACAGATGAGTTCACTGTGCAGAGCGCGAAGCTCCGCGATGTGACACGCTGCATTTGTGTGGGAGGAGAGGATCTCATTGGTCGGTCTAGTGACCAGACTCCACAATAACTCCACAGACTGCGTGTCCCTGGTGTCTCGTGGGCTTCGGTGGTTTCTCCTCAACATACAGAAGCTCTGCTACATACGTGGGTCTTAAAAGACACTTCCGTATCTTATGAGTCGCTATTGGAATAAACAGGGCCGGCCCAAGGCATAAGCGAACCAAGCGGCTGCTTGGGGCCCCCCCAAGCAGCCCCTTGGTTCGCTTATGCTGCAAGCAGCCCTAGTTTTGCATTATAACCTCACTGTATTCGTCTATAATTTTCGCTATAACATTATAAAGTGACATTTGTGCAAATATTCTTCTAGCACAGGTGACTGTGCGTGGTGGGAGGGGGGCCCCCAAATAAAATTCTGCTTAGGGCCCCCAAGAGGCTCGTGCCGGCACTGGGAATAAACATGCATTGATTCAGCTGAACAGCTGATTTTGTAGCTTCCATTCGTCTGCAGAAACCAACAAAGCATTTTATCTGTCACTCTTTTTTTTTTGTAGGTTTTACCTGTTAACAATTTATACGTTTTTGCTGATTAACTACAGAAGTGCTCACAGATTTGTGTGGTTGCATTATTGATGTTTTGTGGATTTTGTGATGTGTGTTAGGAGTTTTACTGAGCAGTTGATGCTGGTGGGTGGCACATTACAATGCATCGTACAATGACTGTTTAGCATTTTGTCATTAACTGAAAATAAACAGCCAAGGTTTGTTTTTTTTCTTTCTTCAAATTCATAATCCAGAGCCGAGTAAATTATTGCAAACAACAATGGAGCCATTACAGAGTTGATTGAACATGTTCACATTGGCGTGGCCTTGAAGTTTTAAAGGGTATATGGGATGTGTTGAATTATGTTTGGATTCTCAATGTACAGCAGATATGTAAAGATAAACCAGTACTTCAACATCCAAGCCTCTTTTAATAGTTATAAAGAAGAGTTGTCTTTATAAGGACAGGAGCACTTTGACATTATAATGATTAACTATGCACAATTACGAATCATTCCTTTTGCGTGGCAGCAGCAGTTTGCTTCTGCAGCCCCTTGACATGAAGAAATTGACACTTCAAGGGAGTGAAATAACAAATGACTTTTTCCAACAAAATGTATTAATGTATGTGAGGCACCTTCAAAGAGTCATCTTCTAAAATGAAGTACATTCATCGACAGAGGCCTCGCTTGTAGTTCTGCCAATGTTTGTGGGTCTTATATAGTTATAATGGAGATTCTGCTTGGCTGCCAGTCCTCTTCTCTGGCCTCATTGCATTATTTAACCAGGTAATCCATAATAGACCAAAGCTAAAGCACGTGCTTGCAGAAATCCCCCTTTGAAAGTCACTCAAGCGTAAGATAATGCATCTTGGGATGGGATGGGACGGATGGGACACCGTTACGGCGGTTTTGTATCATCTAAGGGTATTATCTCTGCCACAAACACAACTTAAGACCTAACAGCTTGAAAAACGATAGCAGGGATGCACAGAATTTCTGGGGACAAACTAGCATCGTGGCTGGGGAGCAATGCTACATTCTGCTAATTTGTGCAGCTATATTCCCGGCAACTGCACCCCCCGACGCCCAAACACACACACACACACACACACACACACACACACACACACACACACTGTACCTCTCTTACTGATCCTCGTTGGACTTGTGGCACATTTTGTAAAAACAGGGTGTGAATAGCTTTGTATGTTGCTACATGTTTGCAGCAAGCATGTAGGTGGCTCTTTGTGCTCTGGCTGCTGCTGCATGCTGCACAAAAGGGCCTTTACCTCTCCTGAGCCTAATGGGTGCAAAGCAAATTTCCATTTGCCCGTTAATATAAAAGGGGGAGGATTTTCACGGCTTTCGGTTTTTACTTATAATAAAATGAACTAAAAACAACCAAATGTGCAATCCCATTCATCCATTGATTTGCATGTTAAACCGCGCATCTCAGCAGTTTATGCAGCATGCTTGTTTTTGTGATTTCTGCAGCCACATCTGCAGCTATTTCAGAGCAGGTACTGCAAGTTATGCAACAATATATTTCAAGCCTTGCTACTTCATGGAAATAATCTCATAAAATAAAAAGGAAGATGCAATGCTTGGGAGTCAAAATATGCACGTCAGTTAAGTCCAGTGCTGCTATAATGTAAATGTGTCTTTGGAAAAAAATGCAATTACAGAGTCATTATTGACAAATATGCAACAGCTGTTCCAAAATTGATTTTAGAGTGTTCTTCCGAACATTTAAATTAAATGGATGCAAGGAGTAATTCGACACAGATTCCAACATCAGAGCGAGAGTGAAAGTGCCTCGCTAGCGTTCCCTGCAAGCTGCAATGTTTACTGCAACAGACACTTCTAATCTATTGGATGCAATCAACAGGAAAGTATGGCTCTAACGAGGTAACGTCTGTCCTGGAGGGGACACTGGGGGGGCCCAAACGGAATCAAAAGGGCTTAAAGATGAATCGAGGTGAAACGCCTTTCCACTCCATTTATTCAGTCTCAGGTAACCAATTTCTGTCCGTGAGGAGGGGGGGTGTTTGGTTTTCTTCCACCCTATCGCATTCCAAGCGGAGTGATGGAAATGTCCACCTGGAACCTTGGACAGCCGCTGGTAGCAGAAGTTAACATTCAGAAACCCGAGAAATACGAGCAGCCTTGATGTAAGGTTTTTTTTTCCTTTGAGTCGACTGAGCAAAGCCGAATCGATCCGGCCAGTTTCCCGTCACCTAATAAGATCCAGGGAGCAAATTGGAGACGCGGGGGGATTCATCTGTTTGAGAAACAAGTTTAGGTTCATCGCATTGAGAACTGGAATGTGCTTTGTTAGTTATGAACTTAAAAGGTTTGTATCAAACAGAAAGAATACATGAAATGCTATCAAGGGGTCCTGGAAGACATCTGAGATCCATCTATTGACATCCACAAATAGTTTCCTCTATTTATTAGTTTAAACATTTGTTGGTAATCTAACCAATTATTGTTGAAGTGTACTGGAGCACATTTCCCAAATAAACAGTACTAAAGAGGTTCATGTTACGGATTCTGACGTAACATACGACAATGTAATCTCTTTGGCAACAAAGTAATGTATTGAAGAGTGTTATATTTTCCATGAAATACCAGCTGATGCAGTTTAAGCTTCAGATTCGTTTACAAGCTCCCTGGCTCACTGAAAGCCACTTAACATCTAGAGCACCCGCTGTTTAAAACACAGACAGCACCACTGCAGCTCAGAAAGCTTTGCAATAAAGTCTCCCGATGCAGCGGGTAAATGTCACGGACATTCTACGTCTGACTCTCGTCAGGAATTAGCTGCACTCTTAAAGGGCCAGTGTGTATGATATCGGGGAGTTATTGGCAGAAATGGTGTTCATAAATACGTTTTCATGAGTGCATAAGGACCCGAAATAAAAACTTGATTTAGTTCTTCACAGAGGCGCCTGCGTTCCACCGCTACGTTTTTTTTTAAAAAGGAGCCCAGAACGGACAAACCCAACATCCTTCCTCCGTGCGGCCGCCATCCGCTCTGAACGCAGAACCCGCTCTTCAAAAAGGTTTCCCCTTGCAAGAGCAGCGTGCGGCCAGATGGAAATAAAGCAACTTTGGAAGGCCACGCCTCTTTTTGGGGGTTGGACAGTGTTGGAGTGCTGGCGTCAACCCGATGTACCAAAAGACAGCCTGATACACAATCAAGGTCAGTCGTGAGTGGGCATGAAAATAATACAAATCCACCTGGACGAGGTGGGGGGGCTTTAAAGTGTTTGGAGTAAACTTACAGAGTGACCTTTTTGTGGCAAAGGTGAAGCAACAGTTTACGCATCAAGTCGACACGCCGCACCAATTGGATTCCATAGGTGAAAACGTTCAAATCATTTCATATCTTCTTCAGCTCTCTCTCTCTCTCTCTCTCTCTCTCTCTAGAAACACGTTACCACAGCCGGAATTATGCATATAAATATTTATTAGAGCATTATTGCAGTGTTCCTGAAAGTCAGTCACTACTCCCGATGTGAGGGCTCGGCCTCATCAGGCTACGTTTCGCCGATGTGTGACACTCCTCCACTCGTCTCCTACCAGCTGGTCACATAAACCCAGGTCCATCCTACACATTCTAATCTAAAGCGGGCTTTCCTCCTCCCTTTGTCCCCGACTCTACCTCACCATCCTGCCGCCTTTGATGCCCCTCTTTGCTCACAGGAGACACAGGGGGAGGAATTGTGCCGGCTTCAAATAGAGAGATAGAGAGAGGAGCAAGGGGGGTGGGGGGAGGCAGGAGGGGAAGGAGGGAGAGAGGGAGGGAGGGGCGGACGGAATGCGGCTGCCGGTCGGGTTCGCTAATGATGAGGAAAATGGAGGGTCATGTGGGAGCCGTGGCTGGCTGGTGCAGTATAAAGAGCCAAGATCACTTGAGTGGTGGGCGGGTGCCTCGTGCATCATCCTGCGCAGCTCTCGCTCTCTTTACCTGTGCAAATTGTGTGCTTTGACTACGCGCTCCGGCTACGCGGTGGCGGCGCAATGCCTTCGCTTGTGTGAGACGCACCGGGTTATCGATGAGCCGGAGTGTGAGCGCGTGGAAGTGTGGATGTGAGTGTGGAGGGTGTGAAGTGATTAATGCGTCAGAGGGGGCAGCTGTGGTCTGGGCTCACTCATTTGGAAACGTCTTACAGGGCAGGAGGGGGGGCTTATACATCACTTTCCAGATAAACAAAAGTGAGCTGAGAGCTTTTACTGGGGTCGAGTGGGGCGGCGGAGGAGGGAGGTGGAGAATTAGAGAACAGGCGAGGGAGGTGGAGGGCACTGCAGCATCCTTCTGTCCTCCAGCATATGGAGATTAATGAGGGACTCCTCGGAGCATCAACGTGTCTTCAACTCGCCGGATATTAAGTGTAAGTGTAAAGGACAGCACTTTATAATAAACATCACCCGCTAATGGCTAATGGATAGTTAATTAAATTGTAATTAGTAGTTAGTTTACTGTAAAAAAAAAAAATCAATACATGTACTAATCATTGGTCGCTTGGTTTAATATGAAAACAATTAGCAAGATTATAAATGTATATTATCAGCTGATAACAATCACATTCTAATCACAGAATACAAATTCATTATGTACATTATCAAGTATTTTGTATCATGTGGACCGAACATTGACAAAGTATCTACTATCCCTCTCAATATAAAGCATTTACTTTCTTTACTAACCATGTAATATGCTATAATAACCATCTAATTAAACTTTACAAAAGTTGTACACACAGGTGCAAACTGAAGGGGCAGGTGGGGAAGCTGCCATCCTGACAACAGATCAGCGGATCTCTCGCCATCATCTCCTGACGCGCGCCGGGGCCCAGCAGGTTTGCTGCTCGGGGGCCACGACAGGTGACAAACAACCGATGACGAAGGTGTCAGTGAGAGACGGAGCCCGGGAATGTAATCCGTCCGTCAAACAAACGGCACCCGACATCCATCTCGCGGCGCGGAGGTATGACTAATAAGGGCTGTTATTCTTAGGAAATGAAATTGAAGGGATTCAGCCGAGTTGAATAATTCAAATAGGTTGAAAAAAAGTAGGAATGTGGGTACGATCTTTTTTATGCACGTGTTCACTTAGCGACACAAGGGGGAAACTTTAAGCGCGCGGGTCGATGCGCCGTCAGGGGAACATGTGTGAGGTTAGACCATCTCTTTCGGGGAGGAAGACCCACTTGTAAAGAACGGCGGCGTTTCAGCACTAATGAAGCGCTGATCCGAAGCGCACAGCTTCGGCCTGACGGACGGACGGACGGATATTAGAAACGCAACGGAGACAAATCGAGGGAATTCAGAATGAGGCTCTCCACGATTTGGGACGGAGCCATGAAATCGCCGTGGTGGATGCGGTTTAGAGGCGCGGCTCGGAGGTCGGCCTCTGTCGAAAGTCCACAGACATTTCTGTGTTCATTGCCAGCCGGCTCTCTTTGTAGCTCCTGTGTAACTCCCACGTACTTCTGTGCACAGCGCTCTCCACTGATCCGCTCTCCTACCGCTGTATTTTGGATACTGGTTGTGATAACTGCGATATCCTGCTGCTGCTGCTATGAATTTTAAGCTTGTTCTCAAGCCAAACACAGCCGTTTCCTTTGGTGTAGCAGCTCTAACAAACTGTGTATTAGTTCCCCTCTTTCTTCAGCACTCACATCCAACAAGGTTTTAGAATGATGTGATAGAAAGACGATTTCTTTTGCTATTCTGTCCCGGGATACATTTTGGGAAGGAAGAAATTGTAAAAAAAAGAAGTGTTTGGATGAAGAGCTCATGGTTTAAAATAGCACGAGGGGTTGCAGAGGAGAGAGAATGCACGGCTCGACACCCGGAAAGCCGCTGGCATCCTTCAGGATCCATTCCAAAACTCATCTGGGTCATTTTCTGTTCATTATTTAGACACTAATTGTGTTGTGTTGGGTTATTGTGTACACGGAACATATTACATTCCATCCATCCAGGGTGAAGAATCCTTCCTCTGTTCCTTTCTGGAGGTACTTTACATTTATTCCCATCGCAGGGCTATTGAAACGTGTCTCTAAAGACAGAAGGTACCTTTAAACCCTAAAAGTATGATTATTCAGTATGTTCAGTGTACTATAGTGAACATATTCAGCCTATTTCTATCGCTGTTGAACTTCGACTTCTCTTGGAAATAAATGAGACATTCTCATACAGCCCTCGACATCTTTCATCGACTTACTTAGAACAACAAAGTTCTGAGGACTTGATCTGAAACACTCGGATCGGCTGGTGGGTGCCGGCGAGGTTACAGCTACACGGAGTCCTTTATTATTTTCAGATGATTTAATTAGGACAAATAATTTGATCATTAGAAAAATGACTGCGTGCGACCCTCTATTGAGAAATTACATATTATTACGTTTGCTAATCAAAGAATGAATATTTAATACCACCCCATACTGTAAGCATCAAGCTGGATGTTGAATTATCCCAAACTATGATTAACAACCCCTATAACCCGATTTAATTCAAGCATAATTAATCATCTCCCTTTTTTTCACTTGACACAAGTGTGCCTCAGTCGGCCTTGAGGAGAATTCTGTGCACTTTGTTATTCACCTGCTCTCTTTAGAAGCGTTAGCGCATCGCTCGGGGCCGAGGCTCCGTCTGTGGTGAACTTCGTTGGGGTCCTGAGCAAGATGTACCAAAACAACCCCCTGGACTGTTTCAGATACACGCGTTTGGGCTGTATAGTGCTTACTGGGTACTTTTACTGGTAACTGTGCAGGTCCAGACTTGACCCACCGTATTCTTTTACGTTTCAATTTCTAAATAAGCCACAGGCTATGAAGTGAACACTGAAGAATTACTTCAGTGTTTACGCTGGACTCTGAGAGGCCTCACCCCCACCCTCCCCCCGCCGCGCAAAAGAGCGACATGGTTGTTAAACTAAATGAAGATTGAACTCAGCGGGTGTTGAGCAGCACAACTTTGGTTAATTTAGCGTCAACGGATAAAAATTGGAGAAGGTCAACAGGGAGATTTGCGCTTTTTCTGGAATAAAATAAAGAGATCCTTTTAGGAAAAATAAATGAATCTGCATTCAAACACTTGCCCTTTTTCGCTCTAATAAAGTCCTCAAACGTTTTCTTCTGAGTTCACTGAGCAGACGCCGCATGAACCCTCTTTGATGACCGGAGCCGGGAATCTGACCTCTCTGCTCCCTGTAAACTCTAATTACAATCGTTATATTTTATGCAATGCAGTTTCCTCGTCTTGCAGATTTTATGGGTTGCTTCCGCTGCCTTCGTCCTCATAAGAAGAAAAAGCTGGCGGTAGAATGCGCTGCAGCCCTTTGATCGACACGTTTTTGCAGCGCTACATTAGAGGCTGCCAAAGTGTATAACCATTGACCCCCGGCCACCGGCTTAAGTCGTGAAGATCACGATGCACTTCTAAATAATTTATTTATCACCTTCACCCAGTGCCGGCCCGAGCCTCTTGGGGGCCCCAAGCAGAATTTTATTTGGGGGCCCCCCTCCCACCACGCAGTCACCTGTGCTAGAAGATTATTGGCACAAATGTCACGCTATACTGTTATAGCGAAAATTATAAACGAATACAGTGAGGTTATAATACAAAACTAGGGCTGCTTGCAGCATAAGCAAACTCAGCGGCTGCTTAGCAAGGGGGCCCCAAGCAGCCGCTTAGTTCGCTTATGCCTCGGGCCGGCCCTGCCTTCCCCACTTGAGACCTCAAAGTCCTTCCGTTGACTGCATGAATTTTAGCGCGGGATTCAAAACACGGCCTGGGAAGCAACAGACCGGCTGCGTCCCCGCCTCGCCTGCAGCTCGCGTGCTCGACGGATGGAGATTGCGATGCATTGGACTGGGCACTATTGACGTTGCCGTACCAGAGACGCGCATCCTGCTCTTGGCGCAGTGAGAGATGACCTTGCTGAATACATGTTGGGAGGAAAGGCTGATCGGAGTTCAGCAGCTTGGGAAATTGAACCCTTGTTGTTAAAAGAAAAGCATACAGGATGACAAGCAAACACTGTATCTGTGTGATTGATTTAGTCATTAATTTGAGCTGTAGTCTGTGTGTTTGCTTGTGTGTGTGTGTGCGTGCATGCCTCTGTCTGTGCACACATGGATAAGACTCCCCGTGTTTAACCGCTCAGCCAACCTGCATCCTCTCACATCTTCCTTTCTATTGATTGGCGTACAGAGCCAGCACACACAGGCCGCCCGATCAGGAGGGTGTTGTTGGTAGTCGAGTCCACCAAGGAAGCACCGCCGCCTTTGACGGCAAGAGCAATACGTTGCCTTTTTTTCATTGGAAAGTGGTTTACTCGAGTTAAGGCACCCCCTCCGTGCACGCCAGCCAGTCACATATCCCAGATGTTCATGCAACACTTGTGTGTGTCTGACAGGCCGGGGTGCGATCAGCAGCCAGTGAGGAGCCGAAGGGGCGCGAGGCAACAAAACGGGCAAAAAACCACAACGGCCGCTCCTGGAGAAAATCACCGGCGGCTTTTCTCGATGGAAAATATCTCTCAGCTCTTCTGCCGGCTTCTGCTTTTCAGACGGTTGCGTAACAATCCATCGGGCAGGTAAGGTATATACACTACGACTGCAACCACTGTGACAGTGATCATTATAATAATAATCATCCATGACCGGTTTGGTGATGCTGTGACTTAATTGAAGTACAGCAAACTACGCCGAGGCCTTTTGAGAGATGGCAGAAATAACTGCAAAATAAAGTAAAAATAAATGAATATTTTTGAAAAGCTGACAATTCATTCTTGAATTAGATCCCTAAACATGAACCGTAAACATCAACAATGTGACTGGACTAAAAGGGACATCAATTAAAAATCACAGTTCTGAACTATGAATATTGATTTCAAACGTCTCAAATTAAAAGCCTTTAGAAATGGTTACGCTGCCAATAGTGTGACATTTGTAACACTTTGAAGTGCTGTAATCATGGCAGAATAGTTCAAAAGGCCAAGAGAGACATATTTGGCAGCTTACTCATTTGGCACATCTTCAGTTTCAGTCCGACGCGATAGAAAAAAACATCAAAGAGGATCCTTAATAGTGACAACAGCGCTTCCACGAGCGTCCCGCTTTGAACACGTAAAATGTTTAGCCTTGACAGATTGAGAAAAGATAAGAAGATGAATCGATATTCTACAGTTTCCCTGCACAGGGTAACGTTGGTGTGAGTTTCTGGGGCAATCAGCTGCAGTGACCCCCACTTCCTGCCTGTGGCCGAAGGCACCGTGAAGGACGACTGGGTCCAATCCGCCTGCTGGGAGGATATTCTGACTCATGTACGTATAGATAACGGCCCCTGGGCCTGCTAATTGGATTAAAAGGCGAGATGGACGAGAGGCAAGAGAGAGAGGAGGTGGGGGGGGCTGGAAAATGTCAACATTTGTAAGTGAACTGCAGCACAATGAGCAAATTGCTGCAAGTCCAAACATCCACAACAGATCAATGCCAAGACAAACTTGATCAGTGTTTCTTAAAGCAAAACTCAAACAAAGCCACCATATTTAATATATATATATATATATATATATATATATATATATATATATTTAGATGATAGAAATCCGGAATGCTTGAGATATTTTGTAATTAAATGTGAATCACAATGACACAGCGATGAAGATCAATACCGAAGCCGATACGTTCTGCAACTGGTTGCGCTATAAGTGACAGCGTGACGTCTTCCACCTATAAATGCTGGACAAACACACTCAAGGGAGGTTTTTTCAAAGTTTTGTCATTTTAACGTAATGCTGTTTCGCTTTGCAGCGACGTCACGCTGCCCCGCAGTGCATGCTGGGATGCTACCATGGGTAAGCAACTGCAGATGTGTCAGTCACCAGCAATGGCAGATGTTTGGAGGAAATGACTTGTGGAGGATGCGGAAGAGGCGGATGGAAATCTAAATGTGTGAGAGAACGACAGAAACGGAAAAGGACCCTTTTTTGTATCGGCCAATGAAACACAAGCGGAGAGGAACCACGTTTGCATGAAAGAAGGCGGGAGGATGGAGCATGCTGAGAGGAGGACAGGACAGGAGACGTGGTTTAGGCTTACCGGGCTCCTGTGCAGCTCCTGTTTTGGATGAGAAGGGTAAGGGCAGCAGGGAGGGGCAGAAACAGAAAAACAGGTTAGAATTCAAGGCACCGTTGGAATTTAATTGCCCCACATTTGCCCCGTACATCGAGGTTCATGCTTGTAAAAGTACAGGGAAGGTCAGAGAAGAAGAGTAATTCATGCTGTTTCCCTCTGCAAGAAGAAAAATCATTACAACACCAGAGCGGAGAAGCAGACAGCTGTTGCAGGTTTCAGCTTCAAACGGCACATTCCTTTCACATCCACATTCTTCAACTTTTTTTTGTTTTTTATATATATATATATATATATTTGGCACCATGCCACACGACTAGCAAAACTCTCCACTGTAGCACACGTTAACCACAACACTGCCGTTGTCTTCCAAAGTTGTCTTCCGGAATAATGAAGGAGCAGAAGAATGGGCTCGCGGAAATAAACGTGTGGGAAGTGACACCATAGGCGGCCGCGAGGGGGTTGCCACGCAACCAGCAGGAAGTCGCTGCTCCGCGCCAAGAGACCGTCGAGCACATGAACCCCCACATAAGCACAACTTTACGCCTCAACAAATGGGTTCTTGTATGCGAGAAAGCATATAGATTAAAGGTGTTAACCAGTCAGCTTTGAACCTGTTTTGCTCCTAGTGTTCACTCTGGCATCAATCTCCTCATCTAAAATCAGAAAAACCACAGAGAACACTTAAATACATAAGTGGCTGAAACAGACTCAAATGGGACTGGACCGTAGCGGGAAGCGGTATACAACCTGGCGCCTGTTTAGGCCCCGATCGCAGGAGACTATCCTTGAGCCAAGTGAGCATGGATTCAGGCTAGGAGGCGGCTTTTGATTGGAAAGAAATTTCCTCTTCAACGCTTGCCAAATTTCAATCATGGTGATGTTCTAATTACCATTATCCACAGCAAGACAGTAAGGCAGAAACTGAGTGGGTGAAAACGTGTGTGTGTGTGTTTGTGTGTGAGGAGTGAGGGGAGGGGGAGGGGGACCGAGGTAGTCTTTGCCTGTAAACTGTGAAAATCGAAGGAAAATGCATCGTGAAAATGAAGCTCCCTCACATCCTGTGACACAGCAATGAGGAAGTACCTATGCAAGCTTTGGTCCGTTGTGATTGGCCAACAAGGCTGTGCTGATTTTGGAGAAAAAAAAAGAATCCAACTGGAGAAAAAAAAAAAGAGCTCATCTGAAGACTAACGAGTGAGTCCTCAAGTGTCCCGGGACGACGTCGGTTGTCTCCTGCAGTGTAACAGGTGCCTCACAGTGAGCACAGGCCACCCGCCAACTCCTGCAGTGAGATGTGGAGAGAGACGGGTGTGTGAGGGGGCGGGGGGGTTTGCTTTGGCGAGCCATGGAGCACCCCTCTGCCCTTCCTCCCTCCCCCGTGTTAAATAAATGGAGAGCGGGAGAAGTCCTGTGGGATCCCCGACCTGCAACCTCCAGAGGTGAGGTTAAATGACAAGGACTGCACGGATGCATTAAACATGAGTCGTTCGGACAGAGGGTTAGACGTCGGGCCACTCCAGAGATGATAGGGGCATTAACCAGGGTTCCCCCCGGGGCCTGAGCTGCATATAATGAAGGCCTCCGTGTCTCTGTCAACATTCAACTCACAGGCACGCAGCTAAGCACTTCCACAACAGCTGCCTTTGTCTTTTTGATGCTCTATACTCATTGAACAGCCGGACGACTTGTTATCAGTCTGTTTTGTCGTGGGATCAACCCGTTAAGTTCTTTCGTAAGCGAGTTGCAGTTAGAAATCAGCATTGTTACGTAAATTAAATAACAGGGTACAATACGATAAGAATACGAAGCTTGAGCATGAACACAGTGATATTTGTTATATTACCAGACGTCTAGCGCATAATGCAATCAGGATAATTCCACACCACATGGGTATGCTGCAATGGACAAGACCTTCACCCCCAACAAGAATTCTTCAATTTGGTTTTGCATTCGTGCGATAACAAAACACAAGTAACACAACTCTTTGAACAGAACGCTCCAACCTTGGATTTGTAACAACAACAACAACAAAAACCACTAGACAACTCTCAGGTAATATGAAAGCGGTCTACAAACAAAAAACACCTTTCATCGTGTTTCATCAGGTGAGAGGGAGGCCGGGGCACTTCTCTCCGCTACATATGAAAGACGCAACAATAACGCCGGGCTCCTCCAACGCGGCGCGACGCGGCGCGCCTCCGAGCGCGTCAGCTTCAAACGCGGCGCCTGCTCGATGGCCTGGAACACACGCGTTCAACGTCTATCAAAGGGGGACGTTGCTGGGATGGATGCACATGCTGACAACTTCCCTCGCTCCCTCCGCGGTCACACGAACGGGCGCCGACACACTCGCTCTGCCTTCTTTACCCTCCTACCGGCGTAAACACACGCACGCAGACAAAAGCCTGCCTGCAGTGAGTTTAAGTATAGCGAGCAATAACGTGTTGATTAAATCTGTGATCAGCTGCCTAAGGGGCATGAAATTGGACATGATGAGTGTGGCACATTAAAAACTAATTATCAATAGCACCGATCCTATTGTCTTCCTTTTGCACCAGTCGCTGCAGGAACTCGAGCGTGGAGAATGGAGCCCTCTGTGTCCTATTGTACGGGGCTCTGGGGTTACAACCATACCTGCATTCTGGCTGCAGGAAAGGTTTTTCATAAAACATAAATCTATTATTTACCCACCGTAGGACTCCCCTATTGTATTGCAAACTCGAGGTGTTTGCAAAACATTCTACCCTGACAGGAATGACGCTGCTTTACAGGTAAACTACAAAATACATATATATGTCTCTGTGTGTTGTACAGCTGTGATGGAATGAATATGCCTTCATGAGTAATTAAAAAAAGCCCACTTTCAATCTAAATCCTGATAGAGACCAGTAGGGTGAGACAGGAGGACTCCATCTTTTCAGGGTTTGCGGTTCAGCCTCTTCTTCGCGCCCCTTTAAAGATGGTATCGGCTGCGGCTGTTTAGAGTCTTGTGATGCCGCCGTAAAGTCGCCGCATTTCATCGCCAACAACTCGTCTCCTCTCGCCTTAAAGGAGCGGAGCGGCTGTCATCCGATTTAATCTATGAGGTGCAAACCATGCCTATTTCCTTCCCCTCCTACCTCCTCGGATGTGGCTCACCCATCGACCATCCTTTTACCTCCGGCGGTCCCTGAGACCCGGCGATTACAGAGCTGTGTGCTGTCCTGCTGATAAGGCCGGGAACCCTCCCTGGAGCAGCGGCGACTGTGTCCTCGGGGTGCAGGAAAAGAAGAGGAAAAGAGGAGCACAGGGGTAATGCGGCCCCCCCAAAACTACCAATCCTCTTCCCCTTCTCCCCATTCACCAGGTCATGGGTGGCGGCTGAATATTCCATGACTTTGAACGGATACGCCTCCATTCATCACGCCGGATAAAAGCAGCAAGGGAAACGCGCAGACGTATTCCAGCTGAGGTTATAAAAGTGTGACATTATTCATCGGGGGCCTTTTTTATGAGTGGAATGGTACATTCCGGAGTGGCTGTTTACAGTACCATCTGGTAAACTTTGTACATGTATCACTGGAAATGTGGAGAAATGCTCGTGCTCAAACGTGGATGGGCTTTGTTCCTTGACAACCTCTATTGTCTGAATGCCTTTCCAACTGCCATAAAAGGGATCAAACCGGTTATTAACACAGTGAATCACATCGCAGCTGTGTTAACCCAAGCTGTTCCATGCCAGTACAAGTCAATATAGACTTCAAGGCTGTTACTTTTCAATTCTTTGTCCAGATTAAAAATACCAAAGAGCAGTAGCATTGTCCCTGAATGTCATCACCAGAAAATTGCAAAGACATAGAGTTTCTTTATATGAAGATTAATAAAATCCAGAGATCCAAAAAATCTTACCATAGCATCCTCTTTGGTATAATTGATCAGGAGAAAACTAAATGCCCACGGTGCAGTGGAAGAAGGAGAAAAAGACCAGGCTAACCTTTGGGGTCAGGGAAGCTGCAATGCCATTAATTTTAGATGAGTGGATTGAATTTGTGGTAATGAAAACCCAATGGCTCCAGACAGCGTTGGGGCTCGGTGGCATGAAGACACCAAACGGCAGTTTGATAACCTGACCACTCAACTGTATGAAGTAGGAGAAGCCAAGAAACTGATTTGGGATTTCTGCCCCCCAGACAATATGAAAGCCTGAAGTGCAATGCATTAAAAAGCCGTTTGGAGGCATTTGAGTTCAAGGCTTCAGGTAAACTGTGTTCTGATCAAAATAAAACCCAATTTCGCTCATCATTTAACTGGCCAACTGTATGCAACAAGAAACCTGAAAAGGTGGGAAAGAATAACTGCAATTTTAGCAATTAGGAATTGCAACGCGCAAAGTTTTGTTTTGGAATGGAGGAATAAGATCTCTGATAGCAGCGGGTGGGAGGAAAGACTCAGATCTGGTGCGACGGAGTATTCCCAAACATAACATTGCTGTTGTTGTGTGGTCTGCACTAATGCCGCTGTCACTGTCCACTGTGAGGAAAAGATTGTTTTCCTCTCTCTATTATTCGGTGGCATGAAATATAACAGTATAACAGTAATGGCTGTTTTCACTTCACATGTAGCTTACTCACACCCTGCAAACTGTGAAAAAAAAGGACAGAAAAATTGGATCACATATTCCCCATATGCCAGCATAAGGCAGGCTATAATCTGGCACACTTTTTCAGGCTTTGTTTTGATGTCCAAACAACAAGTTGTTGTTTAACTTTTCATTTCAGAGAAGATAGGCTTTTTAAAATGAATGTGACTACTCGCAATATGAAAGGCTAAGAAGACAAGACATTGGATGGGTTAGTTCTAAATAGTGTTTTTTTTATGGTTCTGTTTTACTTTTTTAAAACAAGAAAATAAATTTGCCCCTAAATGTTCTAAAGTGGGCTTCGCAACTCAGAAAACTCTGCTGAAGTGAATTATGGCAGCACTTACTCAGATAATCACCAATCTAGTAGTTAACTGTCAACGTTTGACCTTGGTGAACCGTTTAACAGTCCCAGTCAAATGGAAGTTAGAGCTACTTTTAGTCTTGTTTATTCAAAAGAACCGTTTCAGCCAGCTGAGTGTCCCTGCAGCGTGGCTGGTAAATGAAGATGAACCCGCCGGACAAACTCTGCCGGTAGCTTCATGCCAATGCAATGGAGGGAGGACGGGCGCCATTTAATTGCATGTGCTGCCCACGAGCTGAGCAGTAATAACAGTCCTTGTGACTTAACGACGGGTGAGAGACGGGGGTTGAATAGGGATCCAACAGTTGCTGTCGTTCCATACTTTTAATCAGAAGGTATGTATTTAGTTCAAGTCCATTTTTCAGCCTCACACTGTCTTGAATATTCTTGTTTCACTCTGAAATATGTCAAAATACAGAAGCTAAAGGCGCTCGCACTTTTGCTCTGTCTCTTCATCGGCACCTCTGCATCCCGCTATAGATCACAAAAGGGGCGGAGCCAATCCCCAACGCAAGTTGTGTGTGTTGCTGTTCACACAACACAGAATGACCGAGCTCTGACCCTCGACAGTCATTTGGTAACGAGGCTGTAATATATGTTTCTCTTGTGTGTGGGGGTGGTGACGCAGGAGTTTTCCAGATGGAAGTGCACCACTTTGCGGCACGCAGCTCAGAGGCCATTACACCGCCGAGGCTCCTCGTTCCCTCCTACCTTGCTTTTGACTTAATTGAATCAGCCAGTGCCCATATCAGATATTCCTTAACGGAATACTGAAACCCATCCACCCTTTTCCTAATACCATTAGGGGAAGCAGGAGAGCAAGATGGATGCTTTAATCCGGCTGGTTCAGAGCGCACAAACGGAGAGCGTGCCCTGCAGTAAGACATTATCCCACAACATTCACTGCTGAACCGCAATATTCCGAAAGCTCCAATAACCAGAGCTCATTTCCTTTGGACAACATTGCGTGTAAATAACGGGAGAAGCAACCCTTTGCCCGGCTTGTTATGAAAAAATAAAAACACAACACCCTGCAACACGTCACAGTTGGCAGCTCCTTATTTCAATGATCCTCCTACAGTACTTTATCCCCATGGGTACCGCACACTTATGCCACCTGTTCATGAACCCGCCAGATGCGCTGTAACGCATGACCAATTTGACTCAACGGTGACGCGGAGGAACGAGGTTCAGGCAAACCTCGCCCGGCCGAGGAATTGTTATTTTCCCATCTATTTTCTGCTGTGTCAAACTTAAGCTAAGGTGAGGTCCATTATTTCTGGCCAGCTCAGGCACAAGCTAATCCTCTTATTTGGGAGGTCAGCGCTGATCATTATACAGGAGGGTGCCATTACAGCGTACACTCCAGTGAGCAGATTTCTCCCTTACATAAATATGTGACCCAAGGGGCCGCGCTCTCACTCTGCTCTCTAATTTATCCCTCCTGCTTCTTAGTTCTCATCCTCCTCTTTTTCTCCTCTGCGAACCCCACGCCCTTCTCAAGCCGCTTTTCACCTCCCCGTTTCTTTCCACTCTCCCACACATCCCTCTTTTCCCACCCTCATTTTTTTTTTTTTTTTTCACGATGCTCAGAGTGGCGTATAATTGAATCTGCAGAGAATGCATGAGCAGGAACAATTAGCTCAGTCACTCAGAATGTGGATATAGCTGTACAGTAGGATAAACTTAAAAAAGAATAATAAAGAGATTGAAAAGCAGAAAGATTATCCTGAATTGTATGGCCATGAGAACAAAGAGAAACACACAGCTCACAAAGTACACAGCATTTTTCCCACCGACCGCTGACAAAGATGGGATTCTCTCGTGATGCAGTGCGTGCACGTCATTGCTACCATATTGTCTGGCTCGCCAAAAGCTTTGGCGATTTTAACAACATGAATGTGTGTTTTGTGCATAGGATATGTGAAGGGTTCTTTTGTAGGAAGGGATTTTCATGTGGGAGGCTAAATGTGAAGTACAAATGTAAATGAAATTCCATCCAGACATTGTTTAGACATTTCGGTCTGCTCAGACTGAAGGGCAAGTCTGATTTAAAATGAAATAAGTTAATTCGGCCCAGTCGGGTGGAAAGGCAAAAATAAATCACCTGCTGGAAACGCTAAATAAAACATCCATAAATAAATCTTTGAGGAATCTTGGACGTTGAATATCTACGACAAATTCCACAGCAATCCACACCGACTGACATCAATATATTAGATTACCTACCTAAAAAAATACCAACGTCATGGTCACTTAACAATAAAGTTGTGACGATTCATCCACTGTTTGCCATAAACATTTGCATGCAAGTTTCCCCCCAATCAATAAATCTTGACATATTTCAATCTGTATCAAAATGATTGAATGACTGACCATCGAAACTGACTTGCCATCCACGAGCCTCATTGCTGCTAGAAGCTCCAGAGACAGAGACAGAAACTCTGATGAATCCTCTTTTGGTTTCTTTATCTCTACTGTTTATATGGTTCATTTGCATGATAAACACTTTCTTTATTAGCAGAAGTGGTATCTACATCCCCGAAGTCGCCATCACAGGTGGGACCACAGCCTGGTGTGAAAGCGCACATTAATAAACAGCCCCTTGGTCCTGCTCAGGCTGTTATATAAGTGCAACAAAGCATGACTCTGCAGAATTTATGAATATGAATGGCGAAGCCAAAAGAAACACCACCTTTCTTCCAGGGGGGAGAAAATAAAGAGGAAAAAGCCCCGTCTGTGTCTAAAAAATATACATCTTTGCAGCTGACACTGGCAAAGATGGACCATAAATACTTCATAAATACCAATTACCTCAAGAAGTAGGCCTGAAAAAGAAGGCCGCCATTTCAGCCAATTACGAGGCTTCTTTCTCAAAGGGTGGAGAAAGATGACTTTTTCCTTTCAAGCTTCCCACTGAAAGGAGAAAGCTCCAACATGTTGCCGAGCCTAAATAATGTTTCTCTGCACCTTCATGTCAGGGATGAAAGACCCCAAATGTCCTTTGAGTGAAACCCCCAGAGGACTTAACATGCATCAATAACATTTCCATCCTTGAAGATGTTTGAGGGGGGACTACACATATATCTCCTCGCAGACTTTGAGGCTCTGCTCGCATCCGGCGACTTTTATTTATCCCAATCATGAAAGGTCCTTCCTCGCCGTGGCATAGATGGAGATGGGAGGTAAAGGAGACAGAAGAACAACAGAAAACAGACGGAGGAAAAGGCAGAGTGAGACAGCACATGCTAGTATGTCCGTCCCCCTGCTTAAAATAGGACAGCTGCTTCTAGAAGCAGCCATCATTCTTCATAGGGGTAGCCTGTCTTCATTTCCACCCTCTGCAAAGCACACGGGGCTTAACACACTTACGTCTGAGGATTTGCCGCACTTGAAGGTTGCCAGCAATTCCCCAGAATGCAGGGGGAGCGTGCCGCACAAAGCCACCGGGCAAAACGACAGCCGCTTGATCAAGTTCAGCCGAGGCACGAGTTCATCCTCGTGCCGGAGCGAACTACCCCCCCCCCCCCCCCCCCCCCCCCCCCACCACCCCCCTCCCCTTACCCCCGACTAGGATTCCCGACTATGAAAGAACACGATGGACCTCGAAGTGAAAGAGGCAGATGGCATACAACAAAAGTCTTACCAAACTCGGGATGTCACAACCACCATCCCATTTCTCAATCTGGAAACAAACTGCTAAAAGAAAAGAGTCTCTGGTGCATTCCCAGTAGAAAACACCAATGGTACAGTGGCCACTCAGAAAGAACAAAAACAACACACATTAATCAAAGTTCAGCACAGCATATTTCAGCACATTTCTTGTTCGGCTACAGCAAAAAATGAAATACGTTCAAGCAAGACGCATTGGAACCAATGCGGTTTTCAAGAAGATTTGGTTTCAATCGTATTCTAAGTCATTTAAATGCATCGGGGACATTTCTATCATACACATTTACCCCCCCCCCAATTAACCCATAAATTATGAATTCAGTGGCCCAACCTTTGTTCAGACCATAAGACATGGTGTCTTGAGAAGAGTGACTTCAGCGGCGCCGAAGTTGATTCCCTAATTGTAAGCTATTGCTGTGTGGCCTCCCCGTGTTCCAATTAGGCTCATGGCATTGAGCTACAAAGCAGTGATTATGGAGAAAGGTTAGCAGATATTGCACTGACTGTTCCCAGTGACTGAGTCATATGCAGCTAAGCAGCTCACACTACGTATTATTTCTGAGATCTAATTAAAGAGCTTGAAGGTGAGACCGCTTGCGTCCTCCGCAGAAAGCACCCAGGAATGGTGACAGCGTAATTTCAACTGAACACCGTCACAAACAGCGCACTACCCCCCACGAGGGGTCATTTTGACACGTGGACCTGCTCTCTCTGCGTTCTCTCCCTGTGACATCTCGTCAAACGGCCTAAAAAACGGAAATAGTTGGCTCTTCAGAACCCAATGGCTCTTTGAAGAGCGGATATCAGTGGAAGTAGATCATTGGCACATTGTGGCGGCAAGCGTTACTTTGAAACCCACTTTGAAAGTTCCACTTTGAGCGACCCTCAGTGCCGCGCGGTCTAGAAACAGAACGTCTTCTTCTGTCAACATGACTAACTTCCTTCCATTTTTCCAAATCGGCAAACAAATGAAAATGAGGCCAGATAACCATGAGAATAATAAGGAAACACGTTTATAACCGACCCTCTAACAGCACATTGCAAGGCAAATTCTTTGCAGATTCTTTTTTTGCTTTTGTACGTGGTCCCTTGGCAAAATTGAATTGTGGATGTCCTGGTTCACCTGACACTGGATCATCCACAGCCTTATCTACTTCTGTAAATTAAAAGTGAATGTATTGGATTAGACATGCATTGATTTAAATCCCTTTCCTTATCCTAAGCCTGCGTTCTGGCCTGATATCTCACAGTTGAACCTTTTGATTCACAAGGAACATATTGTGTTGGTAAGATACAAGACCCTTGCTGTAGTCTGGGACGACAGGTCAGAAACATAACAATGAGACACAAATGATTTCAAACCACAGCCCAGGGATTCCTTTGGCGCTTAATCAACAAAGCCGGCATAAAGACAGGCGAACAAATTAATGTCTTAAACGTTTGCTGCGGTTGACTCAGCCTTTACGACAGACATCTGTCTTTTCATCACAAAGCTTCTCACTTTCGTTTGTCATCCAAGATAGAGATATGCTCAAAAACAAATGGTGTCGAACCAAATCCACGTTGTTGTAACAGATGTTCTCACTGATACGAGCTGTGTTGATGCATCTCAGTTTGGGATATGATGCTAGAATTGCTGAAATCCTTTTTATTGCATATGAGCAGATGTCACTTGCTTTTGGATATTGATTAGGAGAACTGGATGCATGCCATGTTAAAAGCTTTCAAGATATATGAATGGGTTTTCAGAAAGTTTTATTGGGTGGTAAGTCGTTTTAACTGCAGCACATGAGTGAGAGGCAGTGGATGTGCTCTCCGGTCTTGTCGTGTTATGTTAGCCTGTCACTCTATCGGGTTTGAGTACTCCGAATGACAAGTGAGAGTTGTTATTTCGGTAAGTCGACTCACAACAAACCTGAACACCTGTGTCAATCTCCTCCCTGCTGGTAGCCATTTTTAGCCATTGGCACACTTGCTTTCACTGTTTTTCATGGTGGTTGCTATTTCTGTGGTTTTGACTGGCTCGGGAAGAGAACGACACAGAGCCTGTTTGAATCGTATTTGGAATCACGCTAATGGTAAACGCGAGTGTTGCACAGAAAGCGCTCTTGCAAATGAATGTGACAGCGATCTAACCAAGTGTGGCTGGCTAAAACTGTGCATTTTTTAAATAGCACCATAAAACTACTCAAAAAGTCACAGTTAAGTTATGCTGTTGCCCTGTTCTCTGCTGACAAAGCAGCTAACTGGCTGAGTTTCACCTTTATTTGAAACGAGTGGACTCCTTCTAAGTAGTGCTTATGTTGGGCTGTGAGTCAGTACACCTTTTTTTCCCAAAGTAAATTACAATTTAAAGTGTGAAACTGGCTCAGTTAATCTGGCTGTGCAGTAATTCATTTTTCAGTCATGCTGATCCACGCCGGTCAGAGAGATGTTGACTGTAGGCACTTAGTGAGGAGAAGCAGCCAGAATGAGCCACTGCTGGCTGTCACAGATGCTGCCAATCGAGGCTGTCCACACACAGCCTGCTGTACACCTGCCATTCTGGCATATTCTGCATCCTCCTCTAATTCAATTTACCACTCAAACCCATTTCAGAGCCCGTCACACATTTTCCCAGCCGAGAGGCATCAAGACAGCCTGAAGGGTAGTGATAGATACAGGACGCTGTGAGCCATGTGTTTGTGTGTGAGTTTTGCTGCGAGTAGGAAGAGAAGAAAGAAGGGAGAAAAAAAAACACAACCCTGTATATTTCGGCGGAATCTACCTTGATTTAATGAGAGAACAGATTGGTGTTGGGGGTTAATAACCAACAGCTTTGGACTTCAAGCCCTACTTCAAATTGTATCGCAGTGTGTGATAACAACCATACGAATCCTGCTTTTCAAAATAAAACAAAAGAAGAGTGACATCTGTAAAATAGCCTGACCTCTGTGGGAGGTTTCTAAGGTCACCGCAATCAACTAACAGTTCATTTTTGCAAAGATCTTTATTTACGTCACGTCACTATTCTGGTGGACCTTATTGAAAATCTAATAAAACAGCATGAAAAAGGAAGCCTTTGCACACATTTAAAACGATTAAAGAAAATAGAAGCATGCAAATGTGTGAAGGTGTATTTTTTATCGTGGTCCTCTGTGGTAAAAACAAAACAAAAGTTGCAAGGGGGTGAAGAGGGAGGGGAGGGGGGGGAGGTTGACTGATTTTCGTTCCCCACCCGTCAAAGTAAAGGGAAGGATTATACATTTATTATCTTGCACCCGACAACTAAAGCTGCATGATACTCCATTTTCTAAAAGTAGTGCAGGGTCAGGCAATTTATCACTGTCAAGGTCAGATATGGCCTAATCTAGGCCACCCCTGCAAACACACACCCAATACAAACAACCAACATATAAGGGCAAAGTCGTGTGTGAGGGGACAGTCCTACAACAGCCAAAGGAAGATTCTCTTTTAAATGATGGGAATTTATTAGTTTAGGTTGCATTATTACACAGGATCAGGCCGGAGTCATTAGATTACTTTTGAATTCACAGGCTGTGTAAAGTGACGGATAACCTTTCTCTACCCGAAGCCAGAATACCAGCTGGCTATCCATAGAAAGCTAGCGAAATGGCAGTGACTTAATGTACCATGTAGACTGCAGCTTGATTAAGATCTCACTAATCACATTTAAAAAGCTCTCTCTAGGTTCCCGCTCTGCGCGCGGTTCCCCGAGCCTCTGGGTCCGCCCCCACTCTTTCACTCGGAGCAGTTTGAGATTAGAACGGTCAGTCATTTCGTCCCACCCTCTTTCCATAACGTTCACGTCGACGTGGCAGCTTGAATGCTACTGCCGCAGGCCACCAGGGGATCATCAGGGGGTATGGACTGTTATATTGATCGAAAGTATTCTACGCTTTAAATGCTCTTTAATATATTTACTTTTACTATTTAATCAATAAATCTAAACAGAAAGTTATTTGAAGGTAGCTTACCTAAAGCAAGAAAATACCAAGGGAAAGTACCAAGGATGCTAAGCTGCTGTACCCAACCAGTGGACCATCTGTTCACTCCCTATAGAAACCAAGCTGCACCTTTTTGTTTAGACCAGCTCGATTTGTTTAGTCATCGATTGTCCCAATTATCCCTGTGTGTTGTTGAGCCTGTTTTGGTGCGTTCATTTTTTTATACTGCCACGAGATCTCTGTACATGGCACGGCGCTAATTCTGGAAGAGCTGAGGAATCTGTGTTTTTATATGTGTTTGTGTGGGTGTGTTGCTAAACCGATGTCATAGGGGGGCATCTTTATTTCAGGTACAGTACAACTTATAGGACTGCTGAAGCCATACACTAAGCAAAACAAGTCTGGTGAATCTCTTGGGATTGTACTGAAGGTTCATAGCTTGCACTTCTGTCATACTTGAAGTCCCAGGATGACAGAGAGGCAGAAGAGTCAGTGCGTTGAGCCAACTATGAAGGAGCACCAACATCAACCCCCACCACTGACATCGCACATTCACACAAGATGCAAATGCAAATTGACAGAGTGCTTCAGGTCGATGTGAACCCACTTGTCTCCAGGGGATTTTACAGCGTACAGAATTACACAATTCAATATGTTGTGTATGGACAGTTGCATTTAATCCTAAGAAGACATCTCATGCAATTTTAATCGCACACATTTTATTTTGTGCTTTGAAGAAGCCTCAAAATGACAACTTTCTTTGTTTGTATGATTTGGAAGAGCAAGCACTGACATGTTTGAAATATGATTGGGGATTGGTTGATTATGTCATTGGATATGTCACGAGCATCGCAAGCATTAAATCACAACCGCAAAGCCGGATGAAACCATCAAAGCTATTTGAAAGCACTGATGTTGGAGGCACAACAAGCTTATTAAAGCCTTTTTTTATTCTGCATACTGAAGCAGCTGACTGACTAACTACAGTGTTCAGAAGCACGGTGTGACTAATCACATATAATCCAACATGACAGCGGGAAACACTCCAAAATCAATATCTCTGATTGATTGCTGTCCAACTTGTAGTGCCACAGCTCACAGTCTCCGAAAATGACAAGCAACAAATCCAAATTTAATTTAGCCATATCATGATAAGAGCCTCTGCACCAGTAATCCGGTTAAGCACTGTGAAGGTAGGGTTTTATTTCATAGAAAAGCTATAATGAACAAGCATTGTGGCCTTTAAACACAACCCCCGTTCAATAATGTCGGTTTAACATCAGAAAATCTGCTTTGTACCACAAGAATATGAGCTTAGTTTCTGCCTGACATCCTTTCATTTTCCGGGTGCCTGTTTTACATGGCAATTGGTCGCTCGATAGCTTTCACTGGGTAGAATCACACCCAAAGGTGAAACACAAAAACATTAAAAGGCCGTGTTAAACAAAGACTGTGATTGTGCCATCAAGAAGAGCTGACACTCAAACATTGCAGACCAAGTGTGCCATTTTAGCATGACGGCATTCCAGAAGCAACATAGAAATGATGTGTGACATAACATTACAATTGGAGTTAGATAGAGCTTTTTATACATGATATGTAAAAATAATTAAAAAAAATATAAAAAAACTGCGAACAATCCAATAATAGCCTGTAGAAATATACCATCAGTTGTCTTACCATCTTGGTAAAACACAGGATTCATAATTATGAAGTATTCTTAGCACACTGCTCAATCAAATTAATATGGTGGAAATGTACTGGGAAGAGTTCATTTTAATTCTACAGCAACATACTGCTAAACAACAGGTTCATAATGTCATATCTACTGTAGAGGACATTATGCGGTTGCCATTTGTCACAATAGTTCCCCGTGAAAGTTAAACAATGCCAGTTTTTACTGTGGATTTACAGTAAAATAATCGGCGGCAGCATTTTTGAGGTGGAGGTATGTCGTCTGTTACCACTGAACGGGCTTGTACGTTTTAATCACAAAGGCCAGGTGGAATTACGGCCAGTCGTGAACATGATCTCGGAAAGGGGTTTGATGGGACCACCCAGCCTGCAGAGCAACAATGCACGGAACAGCAAAGACTAATAACAGCGCATAACAGTCTTGCCTTAAACAGGTTGGGTGAAACACACGCACGCGCGCACACACACGCACACACACACACTCCGTCTGGAAATAGTTGCCATTTCAATGGCTTCCTATAAGACTGCATCTTGTACATGTCCCATTTGTTTTCAAGCCTTCCTGCCGTGGTGATAAGAAACATGCATTACAATTCTAATTTCAAATTTCCGCCTTATCTGTTTTTTTTCTGTTTTTCACGCACATCGCCGACCTATCAGTTTGATAAGGCGAAAAGAAAACCCAGAAGCAAGAAAAGAAAAAATAATTCAGCTGTTGCAGGTATTTGCGGCTGTCGTGGCTCGAGGCTAAAATAGGGAGACGTTCTGATGGATACCTTTGCCACATCTCCAGTCCAATTTGTTAGGCAGCTGTGGGAAGCCAGATTGGGGTGCAAACACACCGTCCCAACCATTGGCATTCAACTAGCAAAGCATGAAATAACAGGCAAAGCCTTTTGGGAAGCCCTCTGTTTGCAGACGCGGTGAGTCAGCTGAGGTCGAAAAGCGCCGCCATGCGCAAATGACACTGGTCCACCAGATTTCACTAGAGATAAAGGGCCCGCATCCAACACCCGTCAAGACAGAAACAATGAATGCTCCTTCCGGACCACACCAAAAGAATCTTCGACACGGCTTTTAACAGCCAGTTCATTTAAATTGATAGTAATGAATGATGACTATAAATCAGAGATGATGCACACATTGTTGTAGGAATGTTCCAACCATCTTTGTGCTTTTTCTCTTCATGGGGTAGAAGTAATTCTCTACTAATGGGGGAGGATAGCTGGCTTGGCAAAAAAAAAAAAAAAAAAAAACTGTACAAAGTTCAGACTTTCACTGTGACGGCAAAAATAATAAGTTGTTTGCAGATACAGTCCCACGTTCCGCACACAGCCACGCAGTCCAAAGAGGGAGAACCTCAGTGTGAATTGACGGGTCAACAACCTCGCAGTGGAACACGGCTGATTTTCCCATTTCCTAAGAGAGCTCCCTGTTTGTTTACTGGCACCAAAAGCACGGTTGTATCACAGTGAGACGTTGATGCAGTGAAGTGAAGTGATGAAGTTTTGGTGTCACAAAGTGGTATAAGCTCAGGAGTAGAAACCACCATCGGCACAGGGGCAAGACATGTGCATGAGAGATTTCTATGCAAATGTTGAACAATGCTCTCATCTGCATTCCAAATTTTGGATAGCAGCCTCCTTTCTACAGGATTCTTGTACATAATTTCAATGTTTTGATGGAGGGCCAAAAATTAAATGTTGTACTGTTTTTAAACCGTGTATGTGTTGGATCGGTAAGAGAAAAAAATGATGTGGTATCATAATTCATAACGTAATATTAATATGGCAGACTTGCATCAACATTTAAGAAACCGCTGTTGATCTAAAGGATGTTTTAAACACTTTGCTTCTTCATCACTTATCCCTCGAAACTTATGGACAATAACAGCAGGCACTTGCACGCAAGTAGAGGCTGGGTTTCATGTCTGACTGGACATCCGACTCATTGGCCAGGGCCACGGAGGACGGCGGCATGATAACCAACTGCCCTGAGATCGCATGCTTCCTATTGGCCGCACCGTTTTCCCATTTGTTGTCGAGCAACCTGTTCCCAAAGCTTCCTTGAAACGCTGAAAACAACATCACAAGCGAGCCTGTGCAAGAGGCAAGACATTTGCAGATAGTTTTTCCTTAGCTGCAATTAATTAAGTAATTTTCTTCACCCATGACAAGTCATGTGGGTGACTTTAAATAAACACCAGGCCACTTCCATTGGTTCCCCACATTAATTGTGCTTGTGTTATGACACCCAACCCACCGCGGTCCAGCTCGAAGCTCTTTTTGACAAGCTTGCCTTGCCAGCCTGGTTTTTACTCTGGCCTCTTTTAAACACTTTATTTGACCAGTCTCGTCAGGATTTTTTCGGTCTCAAACACGTTTGCGCTGGGCCTCAACTTCTCCCCTCAATTTGCCACGAGAAGGTTATTCACGGCTCTTGATTGGAAGTAAAGCGTCGCCCTCCCACCGTGTTTGCATTTTGAAGCTGCAGTAAGAGATATGTGTCTGCCTACAATGACATATCAGTCGGTAAAATACAAAGAGAGGCAACACGCCGATAAGAGCCGACCTGCCCCTCAGCTGTGATGCCAGAGATTTGACATGGTTTCTTAAATTAAACACAGGTGAAGATAAGCAGGCGCTGCAGGGCCTGGAAAAGCCTTTCTGGGGCCTTAGATGTGTGAAATCAATGTCGGGGTCAGTGTTTCGACCCTCTCCAGAGAAAGCTCATAGAGACGCAATGTCAGCAGAAAACTTTAAGGATTAAACAGTAAGTACGTTTTCCAAACGCTCAAACAGTTTTTAAAGGCAGGTCAGTCGTGTAGTCATGAATAACCTGATGTTCCGTGGATTCTGTTTTTATACTCAAGGTGAGTTTATTAAGTCTTTCTTGACTAAAAAGGTACTTTTTTCGCCCTGATTCTCCAACGGAAGTTGCAAGTGCAGCTCTTCAAAATATGAAACGTAAACTACTCCTCATTCATTTTTATTTTTTTTGCGAGTCTAATTAGTTTTCACTAACCAAGAAGGAAAAAAATGCTCTGACAAAATGCTGACTGGACTGGACTTCAGAGTTTCTTACATCTTCACAGAGACAGACCACTTGAGTTGAGGAGAGAGAGTTACTAAGAGAGATAGAAAATATGTTCTGGGCAGCTCTTACTAAACGCAAAAAAAATAGTTTTTAACATTTTTTCTTGTAACTGGAAACCGCAGGTTTGTTTTACCCCAAAATTGGTATTTATAATGTTAAAAATATATAGTTTTTCAGTCTGGGAAAGATCTGAATATCAGCGCATGCAAGTGGACGATCGCCTGAGACCGCATGTCATTACTTTCCACATGTAGAATATATATAAATCTAATCAAAGAGTAACGGCTCAGAGGAGCTTCTTTTCTTCAGAGTTTGAGTTGGCAAAGAAAAAGTCCTTAAGGCAACAATTTTTTTGTTTTAAAAAGTGATGAAGAAATTTGTCCTCACATTGCTGCTACGGATCTGAAACTCCACTCTAAAATTTCACGAAATTCAGAAAGCACCAACAAAATTACCTGCTTCCCCAACCTCACAACGTGCAATCATGGGGGGTGGGGGGGTCTTTCGATGGTGGGGTAGAGGAGGAGAAAGTCCTCCACCAGGCAAACCACTCTGGGTCTATAAAACTCTATTTATTTATGCACAAATGTTGAAGCCCTGAGTCTCCGTTCAGGGCTCCCTAATGGAGGATGGGGGTTGGGTGGGGGGCGAGGGGGATAAGGGCAGTCGCTCTCAGGGCATCACTCTGGAGAGGAGATTTCTCCATCTAAGCCCCGGCTGGCACCGAAGCACTGCTGTAATTTGGGAGTAAATTACAGAAAAGCATGAAGAAGAGTGCAAGCAACATTTGCTATTTATTCAGCTGCAGTTTCTTTAGTGTCTGAAAAATAAAATTATTCCTCAGTGCAAAGTAATTGGGATGCCGCCAGACATATTTGTTCGCAGAATAAGAATTGAGTGAACAGGAAGGATACTTCACTTCCTGCTCTGCTCCCTGTTTAGCCTTAATACCTTCTCTGCAGTAGCCCCGATGTGCACAGCCCGACGTGAACGTTACTCTTTCAAAGTTCAGTCAGTCATTTCAACCGCTCGCTGGTGACAGGCCAAAAGAGAACAACACGGCCACAAATCAAAGGTGCACGAGGAGCCCCTCGTACACCAGCGGGCTGAGAAGATGTATCGCTCGGGGCTTTGAAATGCAAAGGAGGAGAAGGATGTGTTTACACGATGACATTGTGTTTATCCATCAAAAGCAGATTCTGGGGGCGAGGCGGCGTTGAGGCACTATTTGGAGACGGCGGATGACTGAGCACGACGCACAGTCTGGGTGGCACACCAATCTAACAGCCGGGCCCCACTGGTGATGGAGGGCCACGATCAGGTCCGGTGCCATGTCTTTCTCCAGCTCCGGGGGTTTGCTTTTTTTTTTTGTCATTTTCTCCGCCAAACAAAACAAAATTCACAAGCAGGGCTTCGCTTTCTGCTTGCCGCGGTGACCCGATGCGTGCAATCACATCCTGTGCAGTTTTCACATGTTTTGATGGTATTGGAAGGGAAGGCTGCTCATACCTCGGCATTCTTAAAAAATGGGGAACAAATTGCAAAGGAGGGAAACAATTCAATATAATTGTACCTTTTCAGCAAATTCTTACTCTATCCATATTTGTTTTTATTTTTAATTCTCAGTGCAGTTACAACAGAGCTCACTATATCCCTCAAGATGTTTTACGTTTTGTGTCAAAGACGATATTAATTGCACAAAAAATATGAACCATTTGGCACTCAGGGAACTGCAGTATCTCAGCCCAACGATCCGTCCTTAAGGATGAATGTGTGACAACATGGCTGTTAAGAGAGAACAGGAAATGGGAGACTCCTCAACCTTCCAAAGCTTCTGAGGCCCCCCACGTGACACTGAAGATTAGGAAAAGGCCGCAGAAATACCACGGGATTTACTCTCCAATGACAGACAGCCACCAAGCGGAGGTATGACACCAGGTGGTGACCAATCCGCCTATTCGAGCCCGGCGCTCTAAAGCTGGACTCCAGGGTCTCTCATATTAGCCGTACCTCGCTGGCAGCGTGCACTGCACGGCTGCACTAAGCACGTTGCCGACAGATGAACGGGCACTGTGAAGAAAAACCAGCGTTGACAATGATCTTATCGGTGACAAATATACCGTGCTTCTATTTGAAACCTTTGGAGCCCATTTTGAACGCTTCTGGAATATTCAGTGTCCGCAACCGGACGTAAAGCTTTCAGCGGTCTACAGCGTGCATTGAACATTAAACAAACACGTCGTGCCGTGCATGTGGACATTCAAAAGGATGAAGTGACAGCACGTGGCTTTTTATTTATATTCAGAAATTGCATACGATCCCAAGCAAGAGCTTCAAACATGGACAGCCAGCTCTTGCTGCCATCTGGGCCCAGACACCATGCCAGGACGACGCTGGTAGTGAATTCATGTGACCCAATAATGCATAGATTTATTGCACCATTGGTGGAGAGCACACACACACACACACACACACACTACACACACACACACAGCAGATTTGCGTTGCATGCTCGTACATAACGATAAAGAGAAGCCCAGAGGTTTACATGCAGTTAGGAGGAAGGATTATGCGTAAGATTACGCCTGTTAGGTTAACTCTACATGTTCCAGCATGGCAAATTAATTAACTGAAACTGTCCCAACACTAATTAGATATTAAGTCACAGTGTGTTTGAAGGAAAGTGTTCATAGAAAGAACTACAAATGTCTTCATGTATATGCTTGAATCACTTTGAATGGATCTGGGACCTGGGAATAATGTCCAGGAATCAGTATAAAAATAGAAAACAAACATTGTAGAGATTGAAAAGTCTTCATCAGAGCTATTAAGCAATGGTTTTTTTCCGTATACCAAATGTTTTCTCTATTAAAGGATGTATTTTGCCAGCATCAAAGGCTGTTTCAGGTGGAAAAACTTCACATCATCAAACTTTTCCAACAAGGTTCTATTGTCAAGAAGACCCTTGATCTTCCCACTTAGTGGATGAGTGAGTCAGCACGCAGCGTGACCTCCCTCACACCCAGATAACCATCGGCAGCACTGTGGAATATCAAAGCGGTGGAACGCAGCAGGCTCGGCTCTGATGCTAGCAAAGAAGGTATAAACAGCGTGCACAAGCACAAAACTATTATTGAGGGGCTGTTGGACAACATTCCTGACATGTGACGTGAAATATTCACAAAGATCTGCATTCAATTTACTGGGGATATTTGATATTTGATTTTTTGGTTTTTTGGTTTAGTACCAAACTTAAATCAGGTAGATTTCGATCTGACAGACGTTATCCAATAAAGCAACTATAATAAACCACGATGGCGACCAAAGGGACGTGTGGAACATGTTGAAGGAAAGACGCTGCGAAGATGTCAATGGTGCACACCTGAGGGGAACGTGCCATCTGGGTAATCAGCAGTGAGCATAGGCCCCCCCAACCCTCCCTCGCCACCCACCCGCCACCCCACCCACACATCTGACCATCATCACGCAGCACAGATCCGCCAACACAAAAACATTCGGTCGGTTACCAAGCCTGTAACACTAATACTCATCCTACTAACAATTATCTTATGAAGTCAATCTACCACCTGAAAACACCACGTGCCTTTGCACTCGTCACTGATGACTGTAGAGGCTTTGACACCTTTGCTCTGTGAGGGGAAAGAAGAAGCCAGTGAGGAGATGGAGCAGATGGATCCTCGTCCGTGTCGCCGATCGAGTGGTAGCCGGCATGGCAACGGCGCAGCCGGGCTGCACTTTGGCCGGCCAATTCTAACTGTGGAACACCGCGGTTTCTAACAAAGGGCTGCACAAAATGCATGTTTGTGAAATAAATCCAGCTCTTTGGGAAGCCCAGTGATGTTTGTGTGATATTCTAAAGGGCGAGTGTTTCAGTCAAGAAATGGGAACCGTCAAAGTCAGTCACAAGGCTGAGAGGTTTTCACCGTCAGCATCACAGTGTTCTGAGGCAAAGCTAATCTTACTTATTCTGGGTGTCATGTAAACATACACCACTTGTTCTTTTGGAGAAAGAAGCAGCAAACTGGTTCAGGAAATGTGTTTTTTTTCCTTCCATTCGAAAGTTATTTTTCTACCTATTGAAATAAAATGAGAGGAAAAAAAAACACTGAGATCCTTTCACTTGGACTGTTGCTTTTTCATCTAATAACTTCATTCTGCATGCATTTTGGATTATGCCTCATCTATTATTTCCTCGCCACTCGATTTTTGCTGAAGCAACAAAATGACATTACTAAATTCCTCTACAGTACAGAATTTTTAAAAATAGAACAAGCTCGAAAAGAGAGAAAACCAATGCCCCCTTCTGCAGAGCAGCCTGCGGGATCTGTTTTGTGCATTCATGGTTCGGCTGGTTTTCCTTTTATATGTAAATTCTTGAAGTCAGTCCAAGAGGAAATCTCAAGAAGGCCCTGCTACCTTGTTCTCACAACTGTAACAACCTCACAGTGGTTATACCAGGGTGAGCATGATTGCAGTATTCTACACACGCTGAATTAAACTGCATTGATTACAATAATTAGAAGAAGTCACATTGAAAGGCGGAGGCCAAATGCGATTGATTTGTGAATGAAAGAGCAACCGTGGCTGCCCGAGGACGCCTCTATAAAAGTGATGATTTTCTGCTGGAGATTTGGACTCCACAATAACGTGATTATGCGACAAACCCGACAATGTGCATGTTATCTCAAGAATTCCAAAAAGCGCACAATGGGTGTCAGCGAAGAGACACCAGGCTTTCCATTTCCTTCAAACGGGTCACCCCTCGGTGAAAGTTCCCAGAGCGTCGAATCCTGAAAATGATCTTTCCCTGGCACAGCCTTTAGATGTGTGCAACGGTCGAGAGGTCATCAATGTTTCCTTTGTAAGCTCTGAAGGATATGCCGGCCAAGGAATCATGAGATGGCTCCGAGATAAGAGAGAAGTACCTTGTGCTGCAACAAAGACTCAGCAGATAACATTGTTTTTCTACCTTTGGTTACAAGCCAGCAGTAGTGGCAACTCCCCCTGAGATCTCCTCCATGCATTCTAGTTACAGTGAGAAAGTTTTATATTCCCATGACAGTTCTGGTTTTTAGCTTTTGTTTTAATGAGCCAGACTTTAGAACGGTTGAAATAAAGAACACTTGTTATATTTCAGTCGTTTAGACTTACGTAATGCCCTGAGGGTTCCCAGGCTCCACTGTTCAGCTATTCAACCGGCCTGACTCTCAGAGTGCTTACTTAGCATTTGCGTCACAGTAGCTTCTGTGATAAAGTGTTGGACCCCATTGATTTTGTGCCAGTCGTTGGTCTATTCTGCTTTGCCTTGGTCTCCCTTTTTCCTCTCACCCCCCCCCCCCCCCCCCCCCCTCCTCCTCCCGGTGCTTTATTTTTCTGCTTCGGACAGCACAAAACAAAGATATGCGGCCTCTCAACGCTCGTGTTGGGGGATCGTCCTAACCAAGGCTGTGTATGACTGTGAAAGCTCTGAGCCACCGGGGGACACAATTGGAATTATGGCCAGATGGTAAAACAGGTACAATGAGCAGACCCTCATTACAACCTAATACAAAAGTAACCCCTTTGTAAATATGTTATTATGTTGCCTGATAATGAGGAAGTCAACAAGGCGGTTTTACCGTACAGCTTTGGTGAGCCCTTGCATTCAAGATCACTTGCACTTAAAGGCAATAATGGCTATTTCTGTTTATGTTTTGGCCAAAGTATCTATGAGCTGCACGACAAAGCCACATAATAGGTGAAAAGTACAGTCATTGTCTCACGGACTTCTATACAATCTGACTTTTTTTGTGTGGTGCTCCCTGGTGGCCATTTGGAATATAAAAGTGATTGTGATTATATTGTGATTGTGATTATACACACAGTTTCCATAGGGGTGTGCTTAAAAATGTATAGGCATGCGTGTGATGAGCGTACGCGTGGTGGATGGAACAAAGCAATGAGCTCAGACCGGCTGCCCGGGAGCGCTAGCAGCTGTAAGAATGGACGTAGATGGACGCAGATGAAAGAGAAGCAGGAGGAGCGAGGGAGGGGGAGGGGGAGGGTGGATAGATGGTTGAATGAATGAAAGGGCGGATGGACAGATGGGGGCCAGGTAGCTGAAGGGAGGTCGGCTACATATTGGCATCGATCCGCGGGAGGGCCCATCAAAGAAAGAGTGACATTTATGGCGCCGGCGGCTGCGTGGGCCCGCCCTCGGGAGGGGTGGGGGGTAGGGGGTGCATAGAAAGCCGTGACATTGTCGGCTGTGCGGGGACCACAGTACTGCTGAGCCATAGACATTTTCTGCATAGAACCACAGGTCTGAGGCGGAGGGGTCTTGTTAGCGGCACAGGGTGATACACTTGTTGCGTATTAAACATGGATTTAGAGGGAATGAAACGCGGCTTGAGTGCAACCTTTTACTGCTCCCCAAGGAATAAGCCTTCCCTCATGTAATGAGCATGTGTGTAAAAAAAAAAAATCACTGGATGGGCTGGATAACAAGGTGTCGTCAAGTTGCTGAATCTTGTAATGCATTTTTAATAACGCTTATGCATTGGGGCGTAAAGATGACAAATGGAGCTTAGTGTCATTTTAATCATTCGCTCGGTTCGTATTAATGCAGCTTATCAGTGTTGACTCAAAACGTCAGCTGACTTTCAGGATTTTAGGAAAGCAAAGTGATTTGGTGTTACCCCTAGCAACCAATCTTTCTGTAGTTCCGTTATTGCCCCTACGTGCCCCGAGCTACTGTACCTGGAGACGAGGTATCTCTGCTAATTGTTGAACGAGAGCAAAGTCCCACTCCAACAACAAGAACATGAACATCAACTCAATATTGAAATCCACATTGTTGTAATAAGCTTTATTCCAAATGACTGAAGTTGGGTCCTTTTCACTTGGTAATTTTTTCTTCTTTTGCTTTTTTTTTAATTCCCCAGCGTCAGTCCCCGTGTTTTAATCCATCGGCTCCCCAAGGCGGACACTGGGTTTACTCAAGAAAGTTCTAGGCTGCTTTCACTCATTATGATTAAAAATGGATCAGTTCTTATCTCTGGGAATTTTAATATACACATGGCCTTCACTGCCCACATGAGCAAATACAAGGTATTTAAGAGCTCTCATATATATATATATATTCTGATCGCATGGGAGCATCCACTGAGCCATCAAAGAAGTTACAGCGCAACCTATTTGATAAGTAAATAACACCTGTGTGTCTTGGTCGTGTTCATAGCGAAAATGTCCGAATGGAGACAAAATAATACATCGTCAAAGTGCGAAAAAGTTTTACCGATCAAGGATGTTTAAAAGGATGAATCATACCCAGCATTCTTTGCCCCGGGTTGCTCTAAGAACTTTGCCGAATCCCAACTAAGCTGGGACTCCTTAAATTAGGAGCTGTGTGAGGACTTCATGAATGCAGCCCTAATGATCTCTCTTTTCAAAATTGCACATTTTCTGTGAAAAGTAATGAAGCTTTCATAAAGATATTACTTAATATCCATCAGAAATGCACGAAGCTCAGTCTTAGTCACACACACACACACACACACACCCACGCACACATTAGCCACTATCTACTGTATGTGTGTTATTTGTGTTCCATCACTGGCAATCATGAAATGATTGCAGGGAGAGAATGGCGGGTAACAAGCATCACTTTTTCTTTCCTAAACAGCCTTTGCTGTCAAGGGCATTTACGCATTGCAGAGGTGGACGCGTTAGTGTGTGTGCGTGTGAGCGCACACACCCACACACTCGCACACAAATGTACAATAAAAAGCCCTAAAATGTTTGGTGAACTGCCTCCACTTCAGTGAAGTACTGAAGTGGTTTGAAATCTGCAGTGAGGAATGTATTGAGTTTGTTTTAGATGATGTTTGTTTAAACAGATTTTTTCTTTTTTTTTTAAATAATACTGAATTCCTTTTTGCTGCAGGCCATCTGGTACAGATTTCTTCCAAATAAGCCACGCGCAAAATTTGAGCAGTGACGGAAGACTTTCTTCACTGTTTCTCATTCCTCACAGATTATCAAAGCAAGGCCGAGCATCAATATTTCATTTGATGCCACTGCTGTCTCCGTAGAAGACACAGAACAAACAATATTTGAGCATTATTGTCAGTATATTTGTGATGGAGGAGTTTGGTCTCATTCATAAACAATAACCCCTGCCAGCTTGGACGGATCTTATCCAGAGGAAAGGAAATGATTAAATGAAATGTCTTCCTTATTGTGCAGCTGGCGCCGAGATATTCGTGTCTGCCGGCTCCCTCCGTCAGTCGACACAAAATACAGAACTGAGCCTTTCTGGCTGTAAACAGAAACGTGTCTTTTTTCTCCCCAGATGCATCGCAAAGTTTCCACTTTGACGATGACCAAAAGCAAAAGGTCGGGGAAAAGAAACCTGCTGTTTTTTGTGTTTGGCAGATTCTGAAAACTCTAATCCTTTGAACCTGGTCATTTGGGGAGGGAATGTTTTTTGTAGGGTTTTTTTTTTAGTTTAGTGAAATGGCAAAGGAAGCCATCAAGAATGTTTTTTTTTCATATGTGCAGCTTACTTAACCATACAATTTGCATTCAATTTTTTCTCCAAGGAAAGAACACGCGTCCTGAGCTCCAAGGTGAGACTCAACTCGTGTTGCGCTGCATTATCCTTAGTTTACAATAACATCCCTTTCAACCAAAGAGGTTATAAACCTACAGACGAGCCCCGCCGGCCACAGGCACGTCTGTGCACGCAGGCCTCGGCGGCCGATGCGAGACAAAGCCTTCGCGGGACATTAATGGTCAGTCAGGCTCGGCCCTGCAGAAGAAAACGCCATGCGGCCCCAGATTGCAATCCCTCACCTTGATGCACAAATGATCCCCCCTCCCTTCCCTCCTCCCTTCCCCCACCGCACCCTCCGACCGCACACCGGAAATGAGTGATGAGTCTCCCGCTGAGATCCGCGGGAGGGCCCGGGATTGAACGGGGCTGCATTTTGTCACGCGTACACCGGAGGGGACATTTGAAACGGGATGACACCTCATGAATATCAAATGGCGCCCTGCGTTTCAGCGCGACACGCTCCTCACACTTCCTGGAATTAATTAGCGGTGGATAATGCGGCGGGGACGCACGCGGGGCGACCACCGCTCCAGAGTTTTCAAGGTGCTCGGAGGAACTTTTTGATGCTCATCAAGTCGGACAAAGAGAGGGGCTTTTTTTTTATTATTCGGAGTTCCAGATTTAACAAGCAGATCAAACAGATGCACTGATCAAATGAGATGGAAATAGCAAATGTGTCATCACGATTATCACAGTTGAAAAAACAAAAAAAATGCTACTTTAGACAATATACACTTTCTCGAAATGACACACGCACTGTTCCATTTGAAAAGAATAGCATCCATGTGGCACAAAGACGAGTCACACTTCCAACATGTTGGTTTAAAAAGCATCGCTGCAATCCGCTTCTCAATCCTCCCATGCGAGCCTCCGTATTAGCCAGCGTCATTCATATGAAGGCACCCCGGCCACTTCATCAGCGCACGAGAGAGCCAGGGGCATGCTGGTATCTAAGTGTGTGCGCGCGTGTGTGTGTGTGTGTGTGTGTGTGTGTCTATGTATGCGTCCTAGCCCGCTTCAAAGGCAGCCTCTTGGACAAGATCAGTGCTGCGACCCTGTTCCAAGCCTATCAACAGGCTGTGGGCTGGCAGGTTTCTGGAGTGGATGCAAGCCTTTAATCTGGGGCAGATGAGATAGACAGGGGCACAGTAGGAGGCCCGAACACAGAGAGAGAGAGAGAGAGCTATCAGAACGGCTCGGGTGGCTTCAGAGTGAGGCAGCCATCCGGCCACGTGAGCGCATGTTTGCATCTAAAGCCGGAGTGGAGCGCATATCGAGCGGGTTTTCTTTCCGTCGTCATCTGTTGCTAATTCCGTCTGGATTTTTGATGGGACAATAGTGAGAGAGCCAAAGACAGTCGACCTGGCGACAGCAATGTGCTCTCCTACTGAAGAATTGGGACTCATGAACCAAAGTAGAAGATCAGAAGACAGGCCTTGATGTGCCGTGTTCTATGAGTATGCCACATGACATCTTAGATGCAAGCGAACAGGAGGGTTTGTTACGGCTTTATTTCAATATGCCGTCGATGGAGGCTCACTATTCCCACCGCGTTCATCTGCTGACTTGATGCATTCGCGGTAACGTACATTACCATATAGAACTAATTCCATCAGCGCTCTTTGTCTCTGTTCCCCAACTGAATTGCACCGTTCATCCTCTGGTCACTTCCATTCCGTGTTCAGCGCCTTTAACGGAAACCCAACCCTGCAGACGTCCTACACTAATAGATTTAAATCACACCGCCATGCTTTGCTTTAATGGCAGGAATCTGCAGCTGGTGTTTTGCTTCATTGGAAATGGCCAAACTGCTTTTTTTTTTTGTCATTATGATTTGCTTTTGTGTTGCAAAAAAAGGCGGCTCCATCGTGAGTTGTGGCTGTTTTCATAGATACATATAGTCCAAACAAAGATTGCAACATGCATCATTCCTTTTGACCTTTTTGTTTTGTGTGATGTCACCGTGCTGCGGTTAACATGTTAAGACTGGAGGCAACGAGAGCTTTGGTTTCATGCGAATCGTCACCAGGGGTCTGAGCCGCCACACATGCAGGAATGTTTTTGTGGCAGGTCTGTGAGCGGCGCTGGCTTCCCAATGAGAGGCCTGCTGCGAGGGAAGAGGAGACCAGACCTGCTTGCTGGAGAAACACATGGGCACAGTGGGAGGTGTGTGATACGACGACGGGAGAAAAGAATGGTTTGATGTGAGAATGCAGGGACGGCCAGAACACAGCTTTGGGAGCAGATGAGGGAGCGAGGAGGAGGAGGGAAGGCGATGCAAAGGACAGTAATGCGCGCGCGTGTGTTTGTGTGTGTGCGCGCAATGACAGAACACAAACAGAGATTAATGGAGACGCATAAAGCCCAGAAACCGTGACTCACGGGCGGCTCGCTGCTCCGTGTGCGTTACATGTATGATGAACGATAACGCCCCCCCGACTCGATCCCTGTTCGTATGGAGACGCTCACACGGAACATTTACACGTGTGCCTCGTCTACGGGATGAGGAGAGGTGTGTGAAAACAAAATATGTTCACTGAACACATATTTGCTCCGTGAGTGGGTAGAAGCTGTAAAGAATCTGACTAATTCAAAGTTATTTGGCCCTGGTTTGCTCTCCTATTGAGTGTGAGGTGACAGAGGGCGGTGAGGAGGGAGGGGAGGGGGGGGGATTATTACAGATTATTGTTTATTTGAGACCAGATGTCAGCACAATGGAGAAACCAGCAGTGGTGGTCCTTCTTTACACTGTATTCATCTTCAAGTATGGACGCATACGCTGTATGGAGAGTGCTGCCCCCCTCCTGAATACTATAATAGGATAATGATAAATCAAGGGTTTCACTCTACCAAAGGCTATTTGGGCTGCTTGACTTTTCTTAATGGAATCATTTTTCAAAAGCGCCACGGAGCAAGGATATGTCCATTTAGGAAGGACCAGGGGCATTAACAGCAAACAAATGTGATGCCCTTGTCTGGTATCTAGGCTGCTATCTCAAAAAAGTTTCCTTCCCTACAAGCTTCCCTCTGAACCACGATTTCCATCGATGTAACACTTTACAATCACTGTTGTGTGTTTATTGAGCCTATTGAGAGGCTCAACGTGACCGATCCACAAAGTATCGCCAGCTCGTCTCTGCTCGCGATGCATTGTGGGTGCGTTTGCACCTGCAGTGGGACTAATGCTCAAAGTACACTCGTCTTTTCAGTGCATTTCTTTGGTGTAGGACGCACCCGACTCAAAGTTGGCCGCTCATTTATTTGTCCACACTTGACACTTAAACGTGACCTTCTGATTGGAATGTTTGCCAGATTGATCGGATCCCAATCTGGCAGATTGCAGGCGGGACATTTATGGGATTCTTGCGTGATCGGAGGACACCGGTTGCCTTTAAACGCGTAGTGTAACCATAAAACGCCGCTCTGATGAATGATGTTGGTCTAATCTGTTGGCCTGCAATATGTAACACGAACCTGCGGGAGATATAAAGCTGAATTTGAGCAAATGCGTTATGGATATATATTTTAATTTTCCTTAATTCAAAGAACGGAGCGGAATGGCAACACTTTCACTACCTGAAAGATCATTGGATCATTTAGAACAAGTTCTATTCAGACAAACTCCTCCTCCACACGGTGGGAACAAATTGACACTCGTAGATGTCCAGGAATGGAAAGAAAGAGGACAAAGGGAAGGACAAGAGAGTGAGGAGCTGCCTGCCACTCATCATCCGAGGGCCAGCGAGCGCGGTTGAAGTCTGCGCGGCACAGGTCACCTGATCCATGTTTAATGTGTGTGTGTGTGTGTGTGTGTGTGTTTGTGTGTGTGTGCTTCACTCCCACCATTGTGGCTCATCGCTGGGCATCACTACAGGAGCTGAGGATGTGTCACATCAACCACAGGCCAGTGAGCAAGTCTGGGGAATTGGGTTCACTAACTTTGTGTGTGCGTGTGCGTCGGTGTCTGTGTGTGTGTGTGTGTGTGTGTGTGTGTGGCGTTCATACATCTGTAGGCAGGCAGGACAGTGTGTGTTCACAAGTTGGAAGATCTCCTCTATATTATATATATATATTCCTTTTCCACATGGAGGATGAGGAATATTTGACACTGTGATTGCCGTGTTTATTTGCAGCGCATGTCGGGACACAGCATGCGGTGAATTCAGTGGGGGGAGCCGACTGTGACAGACAGCGACTAATCAACTCCCCCACAATGACAGCATCTCCGTCTCGCTGCCGCAGCCAACACACGTCCTCATTTGTCTCCACAAGTTCACAGGGGTTGTTTTTTTTTCTCGTTCCGCCGGCCTACTTTATTAACCCGCGGATGTTATTGATTCTGAACAAAGTTGTGAAGTTAAACTGTTAAGTTGGATCTTATTTTTTAAAAGAATGTGTAGTAATACAGCCAACAGTTTGTCAACTGGTGCTTTATACAGACGCACACCCAGACCCACACACACACACATATTCTTACGTTCCAGTTTTTGCCTTTTATACAAGGTTCTGCTGCTCCTTAGGGCCGGGTTAATAGCCGCTGCAACGAGACCCGTTTTTGTTGCATTATCCCATCAGTGGGTAATTAGCCTCTTTTTCCCTTAACCGAACAGGGTGTCGTTTATCATTCCGATTATACGAACGACATTCAGTAACGTGCTGATGACGGCTGAGCGATGTAAACTGCAACAAGAATGGGTGAAGAAAAGCAAAGCCCGCATGCTGTTCTAAGAGCTTTAAAAAAAGGTACCTTAAGTGCTGCTTAACTCTTCTAAAATCACAATACGAGCAGAAAACATTTTCAATTATTTATTCAGTTCTGCAGCAGATCCAATCTAATCCTGGCTAATCTTTGCTAAAGCCATGTCAGCAGAAGAATGGTGTGAGATCGGAGTGTGTGTGTGTTTATGGGGGCGCGTGGGTATTTACAAGAGGAGGCAGACTAAACTATTACCACCGCACGTGTCTGTCTCCACATGTTTGCAAACGGGTGCATCCATTAGCGCAGCAGCCTGTGCCCACACGCGTTGATGGATGCACGTGCGTCTGCCTCGGACGCAGCCCCAAAAGCAGGCCTATAAATAAGAAATGTGCGCCCGTGTGGAGGCGACGCGGCGGGCGCTTTGAGAAATAGAAAAATAGAGCGGGCCTTGTTAATACACTGCCAGCTAACGGGCTAACCGGCCTGCTCCGGGGACTGATAATGGCCGGCTGCGCTGCATTATGATGAAGCCCGATGCGCCGATCACGTGCTGGAGCCCGCGTAAGAGCGATGGCGTTATGAGTGTCTGTTATGTGCAGATAGGTTGACTAATAAAAAAAAAAAAAAGGTGGGCGGGAAGGCGTCATCAACAGCCGTGACTTGGTTCTTTATTCCTTATTTTTAATCTACCCGAGCGCGCGTGGCGGAGCGCGGACCCAAAGCCATCTTATTTAATGGAAGCAATTTGTACTAAATGTTTATTGTGTCCGTAAGTAGCACCGGGTGCTAATTTCCCATTCAATCGTCTGAGTGACTATCACACCGGCAAAGGACGAGGAATATGAATAAAGAGGCTTCCGCAAACACTTTTAGATTGCCGCCGCTGAAATAAGAAAGGACACCGATGGCCTGTAATTAATATAACATCAAGCATATGTTCAACCTTCAACACACGGGCAAGGATTACACAGGCCAACCACCCTACGAATGTGGAAATACAATCTTATTTAATATTCACGTTCAGTTTAACCGCTTAAGTGTACTGTGCTTTCAGGGCGGAATATTACCTTCATAATCTCTGATTGTGAGAAATATGTAGCGCTGATGTTATTGAAGTAAACGTTTGCTAAAGGGGATTTATGTGGCTTCGGCTGTACAGAGCTGGAATCATCGGGCGGAGCCAACGATGACAAAATGTTTGTAATGAGGGAGGTTACACTGAAACACTTAATACTCCTCCCTCATGAGGTGAGAACGATAGTAAGAAAAAAGCCACATTTCAAGAAATGTCACAGACCTCTTTAAACAGCCTCATCATTAAGAAAGCAGTTTTATCGATTCGTCTTAGCGTTGTCATGTTAGGTACGATTGGTTCACACGCTTTATGGCTGTGTTACCATAGCAACGTGGGATGAAGTTCATATTAAGCTGATTTATTCATTAAAACAGACTCATAATACATCCGAGTTAAGGCGCTGTGGCAGCTATCAACACTCCCTACACCTTTTCAACAAAAGGTCAAAATGCATTCGCAGTTTTTTGTGGTCTCATTTGTGGCCGTTTATTGAGAGTCCGGCACTAGTTGCGCAGTATACAACCTGAGATACTGTTATCTTTTGTTACTGAGTTCCCTCTGGTGAGCAGGTTTGTGTGTCTAGGGGCTTTTACTGTGAAAGGTAAGAACAGTGGGAGTGGATCTGGTTTGTTGTCTCAGATCGGACCAAAGCCCCGTGTTGTTTAACAGCGGAGTGTATTTGCGTGTAGGTTTTTGTGCACGTACGTCTACAAAGCTCTTGATACAGCGCACCATTTCCATGACTAGCGTGCGACACCCGAAGCTGAATTGACACCAGCGTATTCCGCATGAATATCTCTTTTACAAAACACACTACGTTCCCCGAGCGTGGAGCGAGCTGTCAGCCATCACGGCTCAAAGATTGTAATAAGGAGGCTTTCAGATGCAGAAACGACTCTGCAAAAAAAAAAAAAAAAAAAAAGGCAAGTTAAACCCAGTGACGCGCATCATTTGGCAAGATGACAGCTCCTTAGTAAAGGGAATTGGCACCGCTGTTTTAGCAGGTCCCCCCCCTGACCCCCCCCCGAATGTTATTGCCTATGCTTCATCTCAGTCATTGTTGTTCTCAGTCACTTTGAGCCAAGTAATTGTCAAAGCTGAGCACCTTTCAGCCCCCGCGGAGAAGGTTGCACCGCCTTGTCAGTAAACAGCGGCGCACTTTGAATATCTAATGTCCCCCTCCTCAAAATAAAAGGGAACGCCACTGATAGTGGATGGCAGCGATGAATAATACAAATACAGGTCCAAACGTAGAAGAAAATTGCCTATTTCAAATTGAACCGTGGAAAGCCAAACACCGTACTATCATGCTCCCTTAGTTCAGTACTTGTGTCGTTGCTATGGCAAGTATCTTCTGTATATTCTGTGTTTATTGTTGACTACGGATTAAAAGGCATGACCAGCGCCACTGTGCTTCCCATTAGCTCTCCCTGATACTCACACCATAAACTTAACTAATACCGCGCCTTGACCTAGCTAAACCCCACAGCAACGCCAACAAGGCATTGGGCGCCATGTTAGCGTAATACCTCAAAAGATGAGGGTGGATTTAAAGATGGTGTTTAGGGAAGAAAGGGCCTGATTTAGGACGTGCAAGAAATCCACGTGTGAGAACAGACGAGCCATCTGGATGTAAAAGGTGCCTGACTGCACTTTAGTGCATTCTTCTAACTAACTAACTAACTCTCCATGACTCTTTGACTTAGAAAATAAAGAAAAAAGGTTAAACAAAAGAAGGTGTTTGTGACTTACTGCAGACCAGAGACTGTTTCAAAGAGGATAAAAAGCAGAAGCATTACAAGTTGCCTTTCAGGGCCTTGTGATCTCATCTTAAACTGATGCTCAGCAGAGCAAAGCTCAAATGAGGCCAGCGCTCCGCCTGTGCATCGATGTCTCAGTCTTCTAAATGAAGAAAAAGAATGTCTGTGGAGAAGGACGGCGGTGATGACGAGCGGAGCATCTTAAACGCTGATTGGCTTTCGCAGGACAGCGTGGTGAAGATTTGATCCGCTTTGCTCCTTTCGCTTTTTTCCGCCGCCGACGCGACCAGTCGCATCTGTGCATTGACTTTGCATGGACTCTACTCGCCCGGATATCTCGCTTTTGGTGCGAACGCAGCATTAGTATCAGTCATGTCTGATTGTAATACTACACACGATCATATTGGTGCAGATGACGAAGGCAACAGCCGCGGTTGGCGTGAGGCAGCCGGTGTGAGCCCCCCTGGATGTGACACTCATGGCTCTCACTTCGTGGCTCATTTGCTGGCATATTGCAGTTCGGCGAAATCAAGATCACACCAACTCATCCAGCTGGGGGAAGCGGGACCATTGGCCAGCTCCCATTCACTGCAAGAGAAGCTACACCCGGCTATGGATGGACGTGACCTTTGTCAACCCATAAATCAAAATGACAAACACAATACCTACAGACGAGAGGGACGTTTTTGGCCATTGAAATTCAATTAGCGGTTTCCTCTTGCTTATCGCTAGTCGTGTCCTGAGCTTGATTATTCTGCGCAGCAGGTCTTTGGTGAAAAGCTAGAATTGTGAGGACCACAGCCTCTTTTGATTTATCCTGGTATCGGAGCCCTCCATGGCTCATTTGTCAGCTAAATAGCTTTTTGAATCCATACTCTAAAGTTCGTTGCAGCAATTAAAGATGTATTCACTCACACTTACAGATAATTCATCTGAGGCCTATAAAAATGACTTTTTGTCGCTGCACCGTGTGGTAGTTTTTAAGGAGAATTAGCAGTTGCAAACTCTGTATTGTACTGTTTTTTTTTTTTTTTTCAATCTACTCTGCAAACCAAAGGTTGTAAACCACAGCGGGGGCTCCTGATTTGCCTGCGCTTCTTGGACCTTTTAACGCCAAACTATCTGCCTTGCTTTGCTGCACTGGTTTTATTTTGGCTCCTTTCACTCCATCGGCCCCAATTTACCGATAAAAGCACGTGTTCGGGGCTCTTTCCTGTTGCCGAGCCGATTACATTCCCCCTTCCAATAAACCGGGCCGCACTTTTGCCTGGAGGAGAACCGAGGGCTGCGTTTTCAGGTCTCTCTGTGGTCATTTGTTTCAAACGGCATTGCTCTCTCTTGCTCCCAAATGAAACAAATTTAGAGGAAAACCCCTCCGGAGCTCAAATAAACCTCTTCAAATTTGCCTGCTATGAAATTACGCGAAGAAAAAGCGCTCACTTTCTCGCACCCAGTCCTCTGACAGGGCCAGGTGCTTTAGCCCCCCAGGGAGAAGGAATAAGCCTTTGTTTCCTCTCTTTCTGGGCTTCACACTGGGCTTGGCCTGTAGACGGGGGACAGACTTCACGCTGGGGGGGGGAGGTATGAAGCTGATGGTTGAGGAGACAAAGAAATTGGTATATGAGGAAGTAACACGTTTAAATTAAATGCATAATAGCCTGACTTCCTCATGCTTTCCGGACCATTTAAACCCCCCCCCCCCCCCCCACCTCCCCCCAGCATCCGCTGAACATTTGCTCCTGCTGCTTTGTATATCGTGGCGAGCGTGTGGAGTTCAGCCTCTGACATCTGACCTTTAGGGACGGTAATGTCAGCCGGAGGCGAGGTCTGAGGAGATATCGCCTCTGACCACACGCTTAGAATGCAGGTTTCTCCACTTCGAAAACATCTACCAGACCTTTACGGAGCTTTTCTGCGCGACTAGGCAGATGTATGGAGTGGATAAAAGCAAAAGTGTGTGTGTGTGTTTGTTTATCTTGGCTTGAAAGGAAAGGACAAGTACTTTGGGAGTACTAAGAGATAAACAGGACATGGGTAAATAATCAAGTGAATGTCCTCGATTTTATCCAGTTTGTATTATAGATAAACTCCATCACAATGAACCAATAAGCTTGAATGAGTTTATATGCAATTCCAATACGTCAATGGTGTACTTTGGTTTAAGTTTGGCATTGTTAAATAGTGTACAAACTAGTCTGTAGTTATTTGTTAATGATTCTTTTTTATTTCTCTAAAAGAGTCTAAAATGTTATTTTTGTGTACGCGTGGCTTAATGCACTGTGGGCCAGAACAGTTGGAGGTCCGGATGCCCAAATATTATGGCCATGTGTTTGTGTCTGTGTGTGCACATATGGCGGTGCGTGTGTGTGTGTGTGTGTGTGTGCATCTAAGTGACTCACTACTGTATATGTGCCTTGTTTGTGTCCAATTCTCCATTAAAGCTGCGAACGCCCAGCGGGCCCCGATTCACCACGACGCCGAAAGCGACAGCCGAGCCGGCGAGTCGCCGACACCAGTCCAAAGCCATCGTTGGACATCGTTTTTTTTTTTAACAAACCATTTCCCGCGGGGAATCTTACTTACATTCACGCACTCGAATGTATACATGTCCCGGATAGATGGTGCACCCAAGCTGCCATCTAATGGAGCCCCATAGCATTTAGATATCCACCTCCTTTTTCTTCCACTTCCACTGTCTTTTTATGTTCACATCTTCGCCCTTTCCGCCTCCGCCGCCTGTACCAGAGAGAGCGAGAAAGTGCCGAACATTGCTAGTAATTAGTGGTCTTGATAATGGGGCAAGGCCAAGGAAGGTTGCCAATAATCTGGCCTAATTGCTCAGATGTATGCCAAAGTGTTCGTCTAGGACAGGGTGGCTGATAATGGCCTTGGCAAGCGCTGCCAGGTATATGCCCCTGGTGACGTGGGCTTATAATGACCGCTGGGGGGAGGAAAGGGGAGAGGGGGGGGGGGAGAGATACGTGTGCGTGTGTCCAAGTGCGCGAGTGTTGCTGCAGAGAATTGGCCGAGAAAAAAAAAACCATGTGATTTCAATGAATCAAATTTTATTGTTGCCGAATTGGGTCTGCAAATCCTGCTTTCGATATTTCACAGTGGCTTCTTACAAAAGCTCCCTTGACTAAATGACATCCGTTGATGGCAAATGTTTGAGGGATTTAAAAGCAATTAGGCTACAACTTTAAAGCTCCAGTAGCTCCCAAAGGCTGCAATCAACGTAACCCCTACAATATAAAAGTCTGGATATATTCACTGTGATTTTAGTCTCTCATAGACTGAAACTACCATCTGTTTGAAGATGTTAAGATTGCCTTGGAAACGGCGCAAAAAGAAAAAATTGAGGAGTCATAATAAATTACGGGGTTCATCCTTATGCTGTCTAGGGTTTATCCTGTAAATCATAACGACACCAATGTACATAAAGTTTAGCAAATTAATTATAGTCAAATGTTGCGCGTGATAGAGATGTCAGTGGCAGTGGAGAAAGTTGTTGAGCCACCTTACCACGTCAGCAATCTTCTTTCTTTGTAACAGTGATCTCATTACGATCCGGGCGGTTTTAAATGTTGTGTATCAGTGTGCCGTCTGTCAGGTTTACTTGAATAATATTCTAAATTCAATCACGTCGATCTTGATTTACCACCCAAATGATGTTCTATTAACTTAATCATGTAGGACTTCTGACAAGGGGAAGTTAAGCTGCTAATCTCCTCTCATGTTTCTCACTAATATGCTTATATATTTTGCAAGGTGATCCAACATGTAATCATGTAATCTTGTATTGCATATGGGAGAGTGTGGGGGGGGTGAGAGACACACAATGTATAAACGCAGGGGAGGTATGCATCTCTGCGATGTCCTAATCACTATTTGGTCACATGTAGCATAGGAGTTCATCAGGAAAATACAATGTAGTAACAATGCACCGTTTTGCACCAATTAGTGACTGTATCAGTCAGAATAAAGGTCTGACAACTTCTAGATTACTATAGTATTTATTTCTGACCGTACACTTATTTCTACCCCCTCCCCTCACCAAGTAACCTAAATAAGCCAAGTGCTACTCACTAGAACTGTTACAAAGTGATGTCGGTCTCACAATAAAGTGTTGTAATTTGGACTTCTCCTTTTAAATTGCGGTTTAAATGTGGCAGTTGTGTCAGTTCTCTCACGCTAACCTGAAACATAGTTGTAGATAAAAATACTCAATGACTGGGAATCCCACGATATCCAGGTTTTATCAGGAGATGCAATTACAGGTTGTACATGTGTATCGAATCCCCAGCGGCTGCATTAATCTCTGTTGGATCATAATGCTCTTGCTTATCTTAGAGTTAGCGCGTGCATGCTAAATGCAGGCTGACACGGGAACCATTACGTGTTTGGCCGATTTAACCCCAACCCCCCCCACCCCCAGCCCCCATGTCGAGTAAAAATCGCTCATTCACACATATCACGTGTCACTGTTATACTGAAACATTTGATGGAGGTGAAGGTTCTGCCAAGAAAGCTGCCAAAACAAGCATATTCAGCAAGTGAGTGCTTTCCATTTGCAGTCAGCAGTAAACATGACAAGAGCCCACCGCTCCCCGAAAAAGAAAATAAAAGGGTTCCTAAAGACTGTAGCCATTCGTTTCCCTGGAGTATACAGAGTTAACAGAGATCAGACCGGACAGTGAGCTCAAGACGAATCCAAAGCCCGAAGCCCTCAGTCGCCACTGACGTTTACTTTTACGCCTGAGCGCGTCTCTCGTTGCTGCCGAGGAAAGACCGCCACGGGGCTCCCGCTGAGTGACGCCCGTCTCTCTGGGCCCACCGCAATTTCCCTTTGATCCAAATCACAGCAAAGAACAGCTCATAGGGGCAGTCGCTTCAAACCTGATGGCAGAATCACACAGCGATGTGCAAAGACAGAGGCAACGCAGAGGCACTCGGCAAGACGGGTTCACGGCCCACTGGAACAATCCACACGGTGTTGACTGACACTCACCTGCGGGAGAGGAGAGACAAAAGAGAACGGGCAATATTTAATTATGGATTTTAGCTGCAATATTACAAGAATCGCAAAGCAAGAAAAAAAAATCACGGTGAGGGAATCGGCGTGAAGGTTTGAGAGGCATTTGGTCCATGAAAAGTAGGCAGACACTTTCAGTGGGTGAGCATAATGAAGGGATGATAGTCGCAATAAAGTGTCCAGTATAACCATGATCATCCCTTAGAACAGTGATTCTCAAAGTGTGGCACGCGTACCACTACTGGTACGCGGGGCTCCCCCTAGTGGTACGCCAAAGAATCAGTGAAATAAATATATATATATATTTTTAATTAAAAAAAAAAAAATCCTTCCTATATTTAAGCGCAGTCTTACTGTTGAAACTGTGTAAAATGTTACAATGGCAGACAATATTAAATGTACTTCTTTAGGAATGAAACCTCTGCCTTGTTTTTGATGAATACTTAGGCCTACTACGCTACTGTATAGTGTTGGTCATTATGGTGGTACTTGGACAGCCAAGTATTTTCTGAGGTGGTCCTTGGTGTAAAAAGTTTGAGAACCACTGCCTTAGAATTAAAGGTAGTTTCTTGCACAGGGGCCACGGATTGGCCATCAGGGCATTGACTCCAGCTTGCAAAGGCCCTGATCGGAGGGACAAAGCGCTGTGCAGACGTTTGGTAGTAGTGGCCGTTGAAAGGCATTTCAACCTATTTCTTTAGATGAACGAACGCTTTAAAAATGATAACAGATCATTATTTGCAAAGTCCAGAAAACGGTTGCCCTTCAACATGTTTGTTTCTCACTTTGAAGTAGAACTAGTTGTATCTGGGAAGCTCCCTTTTAAGTATATAAGGTGGCGCGCAAATGTGCCAACAACAGTATTCTGATTCAAAATCACCTGCATTAAACATGCAACCACAAACCAGTGTTGACAAAAACAAAAGGAGACATGCAGTTTACTGTGATGGATTACCTATTTCAAGCTAGTTCTCGTCCCTGCAAGTTGATTTTCATATTGTAATGAAATGAAGTACGACAAGCACATTCATCAATCTGAAAAACAATGCTGTGCTTGGGAAAATGGTCGTCTTAAAGACGCTCGAAGTGCATCTAAACTTTCGGACTTTTCTATGTGATAAATTTAGCCCCTCTTAACACAAGAAGTTGAACACTTTGTCAAGATTCCGATATCCTGCTACATAGTTTGTCGGGGGGAAAACCTCAGCCTGTACAAAACGTATTTACATAGCACTTGTCAGACTGCATGTCGACGATTACGTTCATATCGATCAGCGGATGAAGGATGGAGGAGAATAAAATCATCCCATTTGTCAGCCAGACTCAACTTCAACTGGGGCTTGGAGCCATTCTAATCATCCTGCAGCACTTACAGACCCAGGAGGCCATTCAGAAACATTTTTCGATTGATCCATCTAACACAGGTCCGTACGGCTGTGTATTGGGCCATTGCATGAACACACTCCTGTCTCACTTTCTCTGAGCATAATAAGGATGTTGATGGCTGTACATTGTGATTACCGTAGAAGCCTGATGCGTCTCACACAGCAAGCCTAACAAAGCGTTTCTGTAACACGACGCCATAGTAGTGAGATTTCGGACCCAGTGTTACTTAAACTACATGCGGCAACAGTATATTTGCTCATCCAGCCGGTTGCAGGCAACCTATCAACAGGATTCAGTGAGAAAAGAGGAAGGGTTTTTTGTAACACAGCAGCAATCTTGTGGGCTCAATAAAACATTGAGCCGACTGGTTCTCTCTGTGCTGTCACATTTGTCAATTTCCACATGTATTGCTTCACAATCTGAATAGGCTAAGTGTTACGCAGGGAGTGAAGAAAGAAGAACAAAGGAGACAAAGTCACATAAAAGCCCAGAAGAAAAGGTTTTTTTTTCCCGCTTGACGGGGTCACATGTCAAACAAAAAGAAAGAGTGGGAGATCCACATCCTGACAGGATTGTGACACTGCTGGAATAAACGCTTTGAAATTCAGTGAAGGTGACAGGCAAACAAATGCTCAAGTGTGACTACAGGCTGGGAACAGGTGTGTGTCAAGCTTCAATCTGGCTCCATTTTATCTCCTAATCTGACACGGTACGCTAACAGTGAACCCTGTGCTGCACGAAGCGGCGGAAAACACTCCGTTCCGTGCAACTCGGTGCAATATCGCAATTAAACCTCGTATCGAATTTTATTAAATCCAATTTACCAGAGTGCGAAGCAGCCGACCGTCAATTGATACGCGATGCGGAAAACAAGTCTACTCAAACTAAAGGAAACACTGTGGGGGTTTTCAACCAAATGAAAAGCATTTGAAAGAAGAGACAGCGGCGCAGCGCCAAAACGCCGTCCGACCTGCTTCCGCACATATTTCCCGGCTTATTCAGCAGCTCGACTGCCCCGGCGCTCTGGAAGCTTCAGGCTGTCTTGGAAACCTCTACTGATTTGTATCCTTTGCCGGGCGGCTGAGTTGCCGTCGCCACTTGGCAGGTTTGCTGGTGTGTCTTTATTTTACTGAGGGGCGGGGGGGGGGGACGGTGCGCAGTGGGAGACAGAGAGAGACGTATTTCCAGAGGAGCATGTGACAAGATAAGAGGGGTGGTGGTGGTGGGGGTGAGAGAGGAAGGGCATGGGGAGGAGTGGGGGCGAGAGGGTGGGGGGGGATGCAAACGCTGACAAACACTTTCCAAATGACATTTCAGCTGCTTTCTGAAGAGACAAATATGACATCTCTCCATCTCTTCGCGAGACTCTGAAGAAAAGACTTTGAGCCCCTCCAACCTTTTTTTTTTCTTTAAAGAAAGGCGGGGGGGGGTAAATTCATTGCCGCCGAATCGCGGTGAAGAATTCAATTTTCGGGTCTTGAAAGGAGTGAGACACGGCAGGGAACAAAACATCAAATTGAAAAAGGTCATGATTTCACTTTGAAGCAGTTTTAAGCAAACCGCCAATTTTCAGATGAATTCAAACACTTGACTACGAGTATCAAAATAAACACAAAAAATTTTGATTTTGGAAGCAACATAGGGCATAAAAAACAGGCAGGTCACCTCATGTAATTATCTCTGAGAACCTCTGGATTAGAAATGATCAACACAAGCCAATCTTGTGTTGATCATGGGGGCTTGTGTGGGGGGGCTGTGTGTTTTCTGAACGACCAACCACCATCGCCACCTCCCGATGCATGCCTGCATTTGAAGCGTAAAAAGGAATCATCAGCTTTGCAGCTAGATTAGATAGAATACCACCCTTGGCAGAGATGAGCTACATGAACAGGTTCTTGCTATAGGGTCCAAATTCTACTTTCACGGCCCAGGAATATTAAGCCTGTGACTTCATAGTACCTGAAATGGAATGTGTCACAGCTCCCCCCTCCTATGTACGAACATAGTATCACATGCATACTAATGCAGATATTAATTAGCAGGCTTGAGGCGATGCCAGCGGCTTTAGAAGGCAGCCTTTAAATCCATGTCGGCAGCACGCTAAGACCATTGCTGCCGTCCCTCGCAGTCGAAGAGGGAGGGAGGATGGAGAGTGTTTCACGCTACAAACCCAGTTAGGGTTAAGATGTCCTCCACCTGTTTACTACTCGTTCCGGCCTGAGGTCTCAACTAATTAACATCCTGCTTTGGATTCCCGATTTAATCCTCCCCGAACCATCTCTGCAGTAATTTACAAGCCCGTACTCCATTATTAACCATTATTGAAAGGTCATCACACGTGATTTGTGCCGATGCAAAGGTAATGTTTTATTTGGGGAAAACAAGTTCTGGAAATAAGTGCAATCAAGGTTACAAGTTAATTTTGGACTTTGTATATACAGTATACCAAAATATACCGGATTACGAAGGGGAGAGGATGTCCCTTTAGGGTCGGTTTTACTCTTCGGCTTTAACAGGAATGTCTTGCAGTTGTTCTGGCGCGTGTTACAAAGCCCTTAAAGAAGCCAAGAGTCTCGCAAATCCGGCGACAGCATCACACTTTATTTTGTTAACTTCAGTTTAATTTCCTCCCGAATCATCTCCCTGGTTCTTCCTCGCCTGGCAATTACTGGTGTCTATTGTTATCAGTCCAGCTGTGCGTAGGTTGGCCGGCGCTGCTGTTTTTGACTAAACCGACACAGGACTAACATTGTTTCCAACAGTTGAACCCACATTGTGATTAAAGAGCTACAATGTGAGCGAAGCTGCCTTCATCCGATTTCCTTCTTCTTCTTTTGATGTGGATTTTTTTTCCAGCAGGCTTTGATATCGGACACCTTGAGTCGGGAATTAATCATAAGTGCCAAAATAAGGCGGTAAACATAACAGGAAATCCACAAATGTCAGCAGTAGAACGGCATTTCAAAAGGAAGGAGGCATTACAATAAAACATTCAACTGTGTTTAGTATAATACAAGAGTAAATGTTGGTGGTTTTCAAACTTAGCACCAAGCAACACAATGTGATTCCTGGAGTTCTCCCAATACCACCTAAACACAACACATGACTGGCTGGAAAATAAAAGTTCCATTACTACACTGATATACATTTGTGCAATTATAATGCTTCAGTAAAGTTAGTGGCAAAATTATTATTCAAAATAGCTATGGATAAAATTAATACATTTAATACCACTGACAAACCCCAACTCCTAACATTTTCCAAATGGCTCTCCATGAAGAGGAGGCTATTGAGCTGGACTGAATGAACTGCTTCTCTGCCAAAACTCTCTTCCACCGTAGTGTTCATTGTTATAAACCCATAAAAGGAACCACAATGGTTTGCAGACTGTTTATTCCTGGCAAGTGGGTTGCGTTTACACAGCAAATGACATTCAACGAACACTGTCTTGCTATTCGCCACGGTCGGTTCCAACTCCATGAGGGTAAACTCATAGGTTTACCACAATTGGGCACAAACAAATACAATGACAGTTGTATTTGCGTATACAGGCCTAAACATGGGGGCTTGTGGTGCAGATGATGCACCCGTCTCTTCAACTTAAGCCTGAGCCTGCACGGTGGTGCCTTACCTCCCCGCAGGTGCTTGTGCACATGGACACACAGTTGCACGTTTTCCGCGTGAACAGTTGTTCCCTCCCTGAAGCCTCGGGGCGAGCGGACAGTTTAAGCTGACCTTAAGCTGGACTGCCGCAGCTGCTTTTGCGTCGCACATCTCACGGAGCAGACCAGTTTATGGCCCTAATAGAGTGACGGTACCATGCGGACGAGGGAGGCAGGTATGAAGATCGTTAAGGGATGACTTATTTCTGTGCAGCAATAAAAGCTCACATATACTGCATCATTACAGGTGTGAGCATTCTCATTTTAAGGTTTTCCCATGAATAACGGCAGAGACACCGCCGTTACGGTTGGGCGTGGGGAGTGGATGCTTGAGCATATACATGACGTGAGACCTTAAAAGTTATGAGCTGTGTGAACATTTCATGGGGCTTGTCCTTAAGGGGACATTCCAATTTTGTTACGGGATCTCGGGAGGAATGGCGAATAATATTCACACTTATGAGTGACCATGACAAAGGAAAAACCTATGAAACGTATAGGTATGTGCAAGCCTTTACAGAGAGTATATTAAATATATGTACATGTCTAAACACGTCTATTACTTGAAATTCTCTTCCTAAAAAAAATAATTAAGACTATAGTTTTGATACTGCTTAGGAAACCATCCAAATCATTAATGATTACACTCGACACTCCTTTTGCAAAGATCACTTAATCTACATTTATTCGTCATACAAAATTTTCCAAGTTTCCAGGTAGGTTGGTGGCTTTTTTCCAACCTTGATCTGACAATGTCCTGGTACTATACAAGTGATCAGTTATCTGGATATTAACCTCTTCGCATTAACACATGGTAAACTAATCTTCTCACCTAAATTCCGATTCCCCACAGTGCGATTACATCCAATTACAGTGTGTGCAGGATTATCTCTAGATGAGGTTTACCAGATGTGATCCCATTCCAATCGCAAGGAATCTGTGCGTGTGTGTGTTTACATTAGCCTTTTAGCTTTTGCAGATAAGATATCTTCACACAGATCACATGGTCATACCTGGAGGAAATTGGGTCACCGTGTCCGGGAGCTGCATGGGATAAAACTAATATCAGCATCCTCCTGTGACTTTTGGTGCAGTTAAAAAAAGGCATAATAAATGGAATGTTTAACTGACTTTCAGCATGCAGCCGATATATCGAGCTCTACGTAGTGTTCTCTTGTTTCCTCGTGTGTGAGTCTCATAACGTGACTGCAGAACACAGGCAGGGTGCCTTTCTGGGTCCCACTCAGACCCACTCAGACCCACAGTAACTCGTGTCCCATTTGTTTCGAAGACGTGGCCGTGTTTTGCAGACAACGTCAGCCGTCCCCCCTCCCCCCCCACACCTCAAGCCTGTGACCCGGCTGACAGCTTTTGTGTTCAGGATCAAGTGTGAGGCTGACGAGTGTGTCTGCGGGGCTAACTATGATATAGCACCACGCTGTCAAAACGCGTTGAGCACCAAACCCCTGCATGCGGCGCCGCGAGGGTAATCGCCTGTCGCCTTGTAGGTGTGCTGCTTAAATAAAATGGGCCTCATTTATCAAACAGTGTTAATATGCAATAAAGTAATTTAATGTCATCTTGAGACGCATTAAGGATGACTGGTTTATTAATCTTTTGTTTTAAAAATGAATTATTTATTGAGGTATACTATAAGTCTTCTAATAATGTGAAAAGATGTAATTGAAATGTAATGTATTAGAAAGTGTTGCGTGTGAGCAGCATTAATGACTAAATTATAATTTGAAAATCAAACTTTCGCCTGAACATGCATCCCCGGCCAAAGTGAAAATTGCCCAAATTCATTGGCTCATTGGCTGAGTCCATGTGCGAAGAAGAGAATGGAAGGAACGGGCGTGGTAAATATTTTACATTCAAACCACCAGCAGGTTCATACATCATTCCCCCCCTTAAAATAAAAACCCTGGGAGAGAATGCATGAATTCAGCCTCGTCTCACTTCACAGCCCCATTTCCAATGCACATCGAGCTGAATGTCTGAATGCCAATGGCCACGGGGGCCGACAACGGCTTTCCAGGCGTCAGATGCCCAAGTCGGTGACCCGTCCCAGTTTGCAGTTCCTCCATCCAATCTACCTGTCACTTCTGCCAATGACCAGACACGCAGAAATGGATACCGAAACGCCACTGCATATTGACAGTGGCGGTTGCAATTCACAGGCAAAGGGAGGCTTATCTGCAGCGGCCAGCTTCCATTTCCTTCGCGTGAGAGGAAGGGAGACGGCCAGAGACTGAGCCGGAGACAACGTGTCCAGACAGAAGTCTGTATTCGGTGCTCACCTTTACTCACCTGCAGCAAGAGCGCTATGTATCTAGCATGGGGCTAGATGTGTCGAAGGAAAAGATAGGATCAAACTTTTGGAAGGCGGACCCTCCAACATTTTGTGTACCAGTGTCACGGGGGGAATCACATAATGTGGACTAAAGAACACAATCCAGACTGATCTTATGCTCAATCAGCTGAGCAGCACTTACACTGACCGGCTGTCAGTGCTTTCGGTTTGTGTTAACTGTATGGAAAAACGTACTTGTGACAGGTTGTACAATAGCTCATGTCCATTGGCCCATTGGTTTAAGTTGTAACCCACCTTAGTACATTGATTTTAAAAGGCCAGTGTCAAAGAGATGTGGGTCATAGTTTTGGATGAAGGCTTTCCAAGATAAAAAGCATTATAGGTGATTTGGTTGGATGCTTAGAAAGACGTCTTCCAGTCAGTCAGTCATCTTTTTCACAAGCTTTCTGATGATTGGACTGTTCTTGCCTGGTAAGACAAACCGTTTCGCCATGTAATAAGAAACAAAACACTATGGTTGGAACAATGGTTAAAAATATGAAAATGTATTCTTTTGACATCTTAAATACTGGGACATGTGACAATAGATGGAAACGAATGAAAATCCTAGCAGAGCACACATCGTTACCCTCTGCTTTTGATTCAAGGTTTCCGAACATAAATCTTAAGACGTGTTATTGCAAACTCTGTTCCTTTTCCAGTATCTACCAGAGGACGACAGTTCAAATGCAAACAGGCTGCCGGAAAAACAATCCACCATCCATCAGTTGATAATTACTTTGAGCCACACGCTGACAGTATATGGACCAAAGAGGGACAGTGGATGGAAAAAAAACTAAATGATCATGCATTTATTGGTCCCTCACAGTGGGTGGCTAATCCACACTATTCAATACTGCCGTGTTGAAATGGCAACCTTGATTGATGTGCCAGGTCCTCATATCCTTCACTCCCACTGACAATAAATGCACAATTCGATTGCGCTGGTGGTTTTCTTGTCATTCCCAGAACATAATACACCCTGGACCATGGTATTACTTTATGATTTATATATTAATATTTCTTAAGCTGGCGGCATAGATAAAAAAAAATAAGCATGGCATCCAGTAAATATTGTTGAATTAAAGCCTGCTTGGAAAACACGACTCCTCTTACATCTTCCTTTGTGTAATGCGGTCGGGTTCTTTGTTGTATTTCTTTTCTGTTTTTTCCTCACAAGATAATCATATTATCTGCAGTGGGTTGCATGCACTCGCCAAGGTTGTGCTCTCAGCTAAATCCACAATTGATCTTTCCTCTTCTCTACCCTCCATTCATTCCTCCATCCCTCTTCCCATCCGAGGCAATCACTCAGGCCCGCAGAGATGGGAGGCACAAGGAGGGAAGGGAGTTTGCATATTTAATCAACTGAGTTTGCTCTTCTGGTGCCAAACAACAACTCCTATCAGGAGTAGGATTTAGCAAGTGATCAGCATGGGTCTACTCTCAGTTGAGGCCATTGATCACACACCCCACACTGTATTCTCCTAATGAGGCCAATCCACACATTTAGAAACTTTTAGGTGAGGGTGGATATGCGGGAGCTAATTAAGGGGGAGAATAGAAAATGTCCTCCTTTTCAGATTTCCTGTTCTAAACGTTACCCTACTTTCCTCTCATGTCACGGAAGCCACCTCTGGCTTCAGGGACAAATAGTTTGAGCCAAATGAGTTCGGCTTTGGACCAATTTAGCAGCAAGTTATCAGTAAGTCATGAGGTTAATTGTATGTCTTGGAGGAGAAAAGAGTAGACTTGGCAGAAGGGTCCCCAAATAATGTCACGTTGCCTACAAGTTACACTATACGTGGCGACCTAGCATCCTCAAAAGCGTCGGACAAACTGGTACGGAACCTGGACTTTCTACAACTCAGGGTAATGCTAAGTGAGCGCTACAATGGGAAAGGATGTGAGGCCACTGCTGTGACAGGGCCGAGATGACAAAAAGCCAACTGGCATTTGGCTCCCGTGTTAATGGTCCCTTCAAAGCAGGATAGCACATTATAACGCAGTGTCAAACTGCTTTTTACATTTCTTTTTTAACCCAATCAGGCCTCTTATGTCTTCCCAGATCTGCCGAGATCAAATGACACAATATCACTTTGAGACGAGAAAAGAGGCACAACCCCCTGCCTGTACATCAAATTTGGAAAAGGAATGAAAGCATGCAGTGCTTTCATCTTAAAAGGAACTTGTTGAATGGGAGCGCCACTGTGAGCAGAAAGTCTACAGCTGTCAGACCGCTACTCCCATCTTTCCCGCCCATGTGCTACATAAATGACAAACAGACATTAAGCCAAGGGAAATTGTTTTGTTGCAGTGCGACGCAGTGACAAGGCGAGACTAAAGTCTTTATCTGTCAGAGTGGAGTGAAGCGCAGCTTGGCAGGCTGGTCAGTCGTGTGGACTCCCCCTTTGTCAGAGTAACCACTCGGCCGGGCTCAAACAATCCAGTGGACTGGGCATTATACACCTTGCTTAAAGGATAACAGCGGTGCAGCTTAGCTTCTTTGTGCCATTAATGTCTTCGAAGGGAACCCGCTAATGCGCTTGTCGCAGTTAGAAGCCGGCATGTCGGGTTCCGTGGCAGGTTTTTATCACTGTCAGGGAATTCGAGGACAGCCATTGTTTAATAAAAAAAAAAAACAATACCATCCACGAAGAAGCGGATGAAAGACACGCTGTTGCGTTGACACATCAAATCCAAAAGAAAAGACCAACATGGATCCATGTTATGTCATCTATGTCATTTAATAAGGATCGCATTCTGGGTCCAACCCAGTACTGTGGACTCGATTTGGCAAAGTCGGACAGTCAGTGTGAACGTCTGACAGGCTAGAAGTAATGTCAAACCGGACTTCATATTTAAACATTGTTTACATGACGACACACTGACTCTACATTTAACGCCACCTTAAAGCTGGAAGTTGGCTGAGATGTGTCAATCGTTACAGATGTTCTCCCCAAATAGAGAGGCAGGCATTCGGAGAGGTTTGCACTGGTAGCATTCCCATTGTAGGGGGGAGCATTGGATTTTGAGGCAAACAGCCATAATTGACATGATGCTGCCATGACTGTATTACTGTGCAGATGTTACATGTTTTACAGCTGAACAAGTGCTGTACTGCCTTTTACAAAATGTAATTTTGGACCAGTGTTTAAAATGTGCTCTTTGCAAAGCTCTTAGCTGACGGTAACTTCTCATACGAAACATGGTTCTCATACATTTATTAATGCATGGGGGGGAAAGTAGAGCGGTGTGCAGGGAAGACATCATTATTTAACCACATGAAAAGACAATAGGGAATGTCTCTAGTTTTTGAAGTGCGTTAAGACCCTGGAGTATTACACAATTCACATCATACCCACAGCCCACAAACCTCATGCTTTCCCGATCACATAAAGGATTACAAGGCTTTGCAAGAACACGTTTAAGCATTAACTACCCACAACGTGCACAATTCTCAACGCCAAATTAAACATCTGCCTCTTCAACTTTGAAGTTACAAAGTTCTTAGCAGCCATACATTTAACACATCTGTAAGCCACCATTTCAGCAAGTTTGTCTTTATTAAGAAACACGATTGGACACCGTGGAGGCCTCTTCTACATGATGAAGGTTCATGCTTAGGAGAGATGTGTAATAACCCCAAGTGTTCCATGTAAAACAAACCTTTGTGTGTGTGTGTGTGTGTGTGTGTGAAATAATAACCTCCTGAATATGAAGCTAACCTCGGGTAATGTGTACTCAAGAAGACAAATAATGCTGCCCCGCTCCGACACTTAACCATAAAGAGCAACTCAAGCTCTTATGTCCAACTCACTGCGTTACATTAACATGGCATGCTCACATGCAGTCTGTTTGGGGTTGTCCAAACCTTTTTTAATGCATATTGCACATAATAAATTAAATTAATATAAAAGCCTCCACAAAAAGAAGTGGCATATTAACAGAGTGCAGGAATGTTGCACGGTGCAAACAGACTTTTCAAAGAAAGAACATCTGGTACGGGTGTTTCGTGAGGAGATGGGTCGAAGGGTAATACACACAGATTACTTTTTGCTTCTTCTTCTTCTTCTTGCTTTAATGTCTCAGTGGAAATGTCGCGGCGTCATTATTTGTTCCCCTCAGAATGTCCCTTTGCAGATCCGGATGCACTCGCCCCTTCAACATGGAAGCGTAACACATGACAACTGTTTCCGTATATTGCAGCTGCTGGTAAATGAATAATGTCCTTCAGTAATAGTAGTTAGAGATGTGTGCTGACAACAGGGCAACCCCAACCTTCAGGTTATCTTTATTCTAAACCACATTATATGCAAAGGAAAACAAAAAATGACAATGGTAAATGACGTGTAGAGAAATAGGCTTATTACTAGGAGGTTATAGTACATGCTCAAACCAAAAAGTACAACTTGAATGAAATGAGTTCTGATCCCTGTGCCGGCTAAACAGCAAACCTGTGTGACGACTAGGTTGAGGGAAAGCTGCGCTCTGCTAGCAGGAAGGAACCGGATATTTCTGTTGGACGTGATCTCGTAATAATGGCAGATTGTGTAAGGTCAAAAAAATCAACTGATTCAAAGTGGGACATAATGATTGAAATAACAGCAATTTCAATATGGGAGCGGATTTAGTGAAGAAGTAAATATACAAATCTTGTCAGACAATGTCTTTCTACACTATTTGATGCAAGAAAAACCAGAAGCCATTTCTGCACTAAATGCAAATTCGAAGCGTTACTTTGTGAGCTCTCTCACTGTGCTGAACTTAAAGTAAAAAAGGCCACAGTGAGTGAGGACGTCAGAGCACACAAATGGCTTCGGCATGCCATCGACTGAACCATCATAACAAGCCAATGAGGGTAGGAAACAGGATGGATTCAAGGGAAGCTTCTCTGCAATGTACTACAGCAACAATTATTCTGATGATGAATTGTGGCGAAACGCCTTTCACTAATTTAAGGAAATCTCTTGAGGAAAGAAGAAGTCATTTTTGGCATTCTACATCTGTCAGTCTGTGTTTTAGCCTGATTAGTGCGCGCTAATCGCTTCTGCTAATCACACCCTCAGGTGGGAGAAAGAAGGAGAGAGAGTCGGAGCGGGATGTATGGGAGGGAACATTGCAAGTTGGGGGAACAGCTGCTGTGGTCTTTTATGTGGGAGCCCAGGAGAGCTGTTCCATTGGGTGGAACTTGGTTGCACCGCAGGAAAAAGAAAAAAATTCTCAACTGGCTATTGCTTTTGCAGCTAATTCATCAAATCCGGTGCATTATTGAGAAGAGCCTTATCTTTTAGTATGAGAGGGGAGGGACTCGGGGACTAAACAGGCATCCTTGTAGAGCCACAAGCAGTTAACGCCGCTCAGAACATCTGGAGCTAGATGTATAAATGATATCAATGGCAGCATTTCTAGAGCCAGCCCATTGCAATGTTGTGAGAGACATAGGTATTGCTTGTGAGCCAATTGCACGTTGTCTTATTAAAATGACACCCAAAGGCACGTAGTTCAACTTTATTTATAAAATGACTTTTGTGTGTGTGTGTGAACATTAGTGGAATAATTGTATCTCCTTGTGTTCTTATCCTTTACCCCAAAGCACTTAGTCTCTAATGACTATAAAAAAAAGATTAATACTGTCTTTCTGACATTGAGATAGAGGGTGGTGCAAAAAGCGGTGCTTTATTTTTTCTTTATTGTTTCCACGTTAAGTATTAATGCAACATCAGACGCTATAAATGAACATAGCAATGCAGTAATAACTATAGGACGTTTTCTTTGTTGCAGACCCTTCATGGACCGGAGTCCACGGACTTGAAGGTAGGCCCCTGCATGTCTGAGATATATCACTCAGCTGCAAGCCGTTTCTCTCTGCTATGGAGCGCTGCATGGATGATATGTATTTTGCGTAGGGCGACACAGAAGAAGAACTAACAGCGGGCAAACTACACCAAGGGGACGCTGCCACGTCGTCTCCTAGAGGCGAACAAAGTGTTAATCTGGCATTATGGAACAGGAAGTAAGTAATTCCAAGTTTAGGCTTCATACACCGCACTCAACATATGCATCATCATATGTCATGTGCTCATTGCCCGAGCTAATCTTCTTTACTTTCCCCTGTTCTGGAGAAATCATATTCTAAAATATATATTTTTTTCTCTGCTGCCTGGCATCCAAGAATGATCCCCTCCCTCTCAGCTGCAGGTGGGAATAGCTTTGATTCTAAAATGAACAGTTTTGTTTTGTTTTCTCCGCCTGAGTAACTGCTTGCTATGTCTCTAGGTGCTTTTTTATACGCCCACTGAGATACATTTAAGCACACACGTAAACACACTTCGAGGCAAACAGCTAATGAAATATACTACCGGGTTTCCAAAAAGCAGCGGTCTACCGGGACGCCACTCATTCCCCCACAGAACGTGTCTGACATCGCCGCTGCCAACTTTCAGATACGATTGCTCAATTAATATCAAGCGTTTTTTTGTTGTTGTTTTTATGTGGAGTAACTGGATTGACAGTCACACTGTACAACAGTGTACAAACTATGCTCGGCGCAACCTTTCAAAAACAAACCCGGATTCTCTGCCGTCCCATGAAATAAACACAGCTATATGAATCAAATACCCACATTCAAGAATACCAGCTGTGAAAAATGCAAATGAAGAATAAACAACATTTCTTATACATAATGTATCAACCTTAAGGCCAAATCGGTTAACATCGGCTTGCATTTTGCCGGCATTTCTACATCTATATCAGAATCCGCTGCCTAAAGCCTTGCTACTTTGGCTACACAAGGTCCTTGAAATTATTCCTTTGCTCATCCCCGACCTCTCAGGTGATTTCGCTGCGGACTCCCGCTATATCGAAGCTCTCCCCGTTGTGCTTCCGTCAGAGCACAACCGTACACGAGCTGCTGTCCTCCCACAAGCGGCGCAGCGATGGCGGGCGGCCGCCACGGCGGGACGAGGCCACCGGGGGTGTTAGAGAGCGGAAGAGGGGGGAGCGGGCAGCCTGAGAGGTCGGATCGGGGTCCAGGCGGGAATTGAAAGTGCGGCGAGGTGCGAATGGAGCCTCGGCATCGACTGGGTGGAAGTGTGGGGGAGGGGAGGGGGGGGGTGTTCCATTTCACTCGACCACTCTTAGCAGAGAACAGCCGAGGCATGGAGGAATGTGCGGGTGGGGACGGGCGGCTGTCGTCCCTCGGGCTCAGCTGGGTCGTCTTGGCAGCTGTGACCCTCTCGCTAAACTCGTCCCTCTTCAATCCGGTGCATTCCACTTTCCCGTTGGTGGTTGTGTACGTACTGGGTCCAGAAGAGAGACAGATGTGCACTGCCCGTCTTCACAGAATGTACTTGTGTTTTACACACAGTCGGCTGTAGAGATTCATGGACTATATCGGCCAATAAGATTTCATATTTAATGGTGCATTCACTCCAAAATAGTCATGAAGCTTCTGGACAAAATTCCGTTACAAGAAGGACTTTGAACTGGATGAGACAATCTTAGGAAATCCCGAGGCTAAAGCACTAAAAGGCCCGCCAATGAACTTTCAGTTCTCCAGGGAGTCATTATAGTGTTAATAGGCATAGAAGAGGCCACTCGATCCACCTTCCACGACTCCTTTTCTGCACTGAGAACCGTTAAACCAGAAGAATAGATGGAGTCAGCCTGCTGTAAGAACCGCAGACTGGATGCTTTTTACCACTCTGCACTCTGGGAATCAACGCTGACTTCTAAAGATACGCACAGTCATGTTCCTACCTTTTTTTTTCTTTATTCATTATTTAAGCGATGAGCTTCGGGAGTGCTTCATATGCTTCAGATGCTGCAGGAACTGACGTTATCTACGCATATAACCAGCAGGACTTGTATTTCCAGAACCCTAGATGCCTCGCACTTCACTTTGCCGCGGCTCAGTCAGTCGGCTGCAGTACTGTAACTCGAGAAATGATCAAATATACACCAGCGAAGGTTCCAGTTGTATCTTCGTGTGGGAGGCAGCTGGGAAAAAAAGTAATCATTAAGTCAGTGAAATCAGCAAGCAAGACTACCACCAAAGCACTTGCTCTCTGCACTGGTTAGGTTTTTTGAAGTAAACAAAGTAGAAGCACGGCTCTCAGCTGGTGACCCTGTTGTGCGATTTTCATCTGCAGGCTTGTTTGCTAAATAGGAGGAAGCATTATGAGCAAAAATACTGAGTGATTGCTGAAACTTTATTTTACTTTTGTAAAATAGTATTGGTGTCAACACATACAGCAGGTAAAAAACATTTGAATGTTAAGATAAATCATCCACTTACTGTAAAAAAAAAATAGGGCAGCACTTTGTTATTATACACGCAATTTCAAACCAATTAAACCTGATCTATGTGATTTATGACTTTGTAAATACTTTTGTTTTGTTGCACAATTATGTGGGGATGGATGCAAACGAGGCCTCTGTCCCTGAGAGCGTGGGCGGGCTCACTGCCTTGTTTCACATGGCAGATTTTGTTCAGAGGTTAAGATCTGGTGTTTTGCTCCTCCAGTTCCTGGTTGCAAAAACAACAAATGAATCAATCAGAGTGAAGCAGGATAAAAAAGATAGGTACCAAATGGTCCGAACAAAAGCAACGAGTTGAAAGAGATCACCCCGGCTTTGATTATGTACCTCTACTTAGTGAAATATTATGTTCTTCAATTCTTTTGTTCCATTGGGCAAAAGTTTCATAATCTTCCGACATCCACCATCACGGCTCCCATGGTGACTGGGACGGATTTAAGCAGGATGGAGCATCACTCACCACAGCGATAGCCTCCGACCACACTACAATTACCTATTACTGTTTGTCGAGGCAAGATTTCAGCTATTGTTATGTTTCATGCAAATTTAAGAAGTAGTGAAGTACATAATTGATTCAGTAGTAAAGGTTTGGTTTTTTAACTATTGTGCAAATTGGCTCACAATCTCACTGGGTTTTTTTCCACTATGAATTAAAAGGTGATCTGAGATCTTACAATTATTCATGGGCTAATTATTTCTTCCGAGGTGCTTCCACGTTTCCACACTCAGGCTGCTTCAGTATCTAACTATACAGAAAACGTTTCAACCTCTCCAGATCTCCAAATGATGTATCCAGCAAAATATATTTTGCTGTAATCAAACCACATTTAACTTTTTTTTTAACTCTTCCTTTTTATTTTTTTCAATTCACAATGCTCACCACATGACGCAACCTGGACAACAGATGACCGTGATCTGGGGGGAGATTTGTGTTCCTCTCAAAAAACAAATGTGAGTGCAGTCAGGGAAAACATCATTTTGACTTTGAAGACAAACCGTGTCTGGGTTTGCTGTACTTCCAAAGTGGGAAAATAAAATCAATTAAAAAAATGTAGAGCGGTTTCGCAAAAGAAAAATGTCAGCTTCCTCTCAACCAAAACCCACTGTACATAATGGACATAGTTCTACGTTCCACATGCAGTGCCAATGTTTTATTCCTGGCTGTGGCACTAATGGTTGCCTGTCATGTGACACTACACCGCTTAATGGCTAATACGCAGTCTGATCTGCAATGCAGAGGCGAGCGTAACCCCGCTTCCTGCCCTTCGGCATTAGAGATTAGGTTAAGGCTCCATTTAACCCTAGGTAGGATTCAAAAAGCTAAACAAATCATTTTGAGGTATTGACTGGGCGAATTAACACATGCGATCATCTGTCCAGGGAATCCGTGCCTCCTCGTTAACGTCTGCGCTTGGCCATCTCTCACTCGTTACAGCTGGGAGAAGCAATAACATCCATTTGTCGAGCCAGGCGCGGGGCACACGGGCTAAAAAACAAGGTGCGGAGGGAAGAGACGGAGCAGATGGGACGGTGTCGAGGAGAGTCAAATGACGCTCGCCCTCATCCATCGCTCCACGTGTGCAAAAGGCCGACACACACACAAGTGCAGTTATCTCTCATTTTATGGCAGACGGAGGACACAAAGCACAGCAAACACTTTAGCTTTCTATGTCATCAAACAAAGCTATTAAACTACAGTCCAGCATCTCTGGACAGCAGCGTGTGGAGCTGTGTGTCGAACACAGACGTGTGCACTGAACAAAAGCAACACCAGCTTACACCGACATGCATCGATTCTAAATGAGATGCCATGTAGAGGAGCTTTTGTTATTGCAGATGATTACTGTGGACAGTGAGTAAACAGTGTTGTCTTATTGGATAAATAATTAAGCTCCACCCCTTCTGGCCGTAACTTAATGTATGTGGAACAGGCAGGTGCACAGCTAGACGCCCAGCGGTGCTCAAGTGCCTGGCCTTTTGCCCCGGTTGAGAAAAGTGCCCCTTTCTGCTGGAGCCCAATTTTTTCTTCATTCAACAATATACGGCTGCGGCATCGGACACGCAGGTAATGACTGACGGTGTTTGGTGATGAATTAAACATTAGCGCCGCTGAAAACGTTTACAAAAAAATGAACAAACGATTTCAGAGCCCAAAGCAGCTGTTTACTGACGTCTATCATGTTTAATGAAGAGAGATGCAGACAGGCAGAGAGTTTAAAGGCACTAGTTCACCTTAGTATTGAAATGAAAGGTAGGTCTTAGGTTGAGCTACATGACAGTCTGGTGAATGCTGTATATTATTAGTGTAATGTTGCTTATGCTTTAACTCTGTCAGAAAACAGTAAACACAAATTCCTGTTTGTGTTGTCAGCTTTATCGATGTTATGCAAGTCACTCTTGATTATTATGCACAGTATCAATGTCATTTACTAAATCGGCAGCATAATGCCAATAAAAGGGAGACTCCAAAAGCAGAAGGACAGGGAATATATCCTACTGGGATTATAATTTAAATAATGAATTGTATTGTTATTATTTTACCTGAATCATTTTCGCGATGGGTGCCCCTTCGTTTTGGTTTGACCATTTGCACGATCTGTAACTCCCTAATCCTAACCTTACCATGGGAACAGGGAGAATTATCTGTCAACTGTCATAGATATATTTAAGTTGCAAAACGCATTCCTTGTTGATAACTTTCGTTAAGCAGATTCGGTGCTGGATAAAAAGTTTTTTTTTTTTTTAAACCTCCAAAATGCCACTTTGCGCGGAGGAACGCAGCTGCATCTTCATTGATTTCTGGCCCAAAAGCCCAGTGACGACGAGGGGGTGTGGAAAGGATCTCAGCAAAACAAGAGTGTGACTTTTGAGACACTGCGATGGATTAACCGACTCCGAGCGACCTGCATGCTGCCGACGAAGGCACACAAACGCAGACCCTTATAAAGCTGTCCTCTCATACATCAGGAAGCGGCAGATCGGCGGCTGACAGAAACATCGGGGGGGGCGGGAGCTCCACCTGTAACCCCGCAGGCTCCGGCTACGTGTCTTGAGTGTGACATAGGCCCGGCTGCCGTTCTGAATTTCCTGCGGCAGCAATGTGTGAAAATGACTAAATAAACTATGAAAGCAACAGCGGGATGGGGAAAGAAAAGACAAGCGTGGCCGTGACATTGTTATTTCGAACTGGAGCACCGGGTCGTCCGGGTTACGGGAAGGTGACAGCAGACACAGCTGAAACGATTTTGAAGGACTTGGATGGAAGGTGAACTACTCGACGGGGAGTGGATGATTGTAAAATTCAAGCACCAATACAGAGCCTTTTCGTTATTAAATGAAAGCAACACTTAAGAGTGGGTTTCCCAGTTTGTCATTGATATAATTGTATGTGTGCATTACTTGGGTTGTTACCAACATCTGGTGAAAATGTCATGTTAACAGCTCCTTTGGAAATATATTTACTGAGAACGATGGTGACGTGTTTGATACTTATTTCACCCGCCGTATAATTTGACCACAATTTACGCAGCAAATGTCTAGCAAGGGGGCCGGGATGCTCATCGAAAGTGGGGTGCGTTAAGCAGCAATTCACTTCTCATTTCGGCTGCCCACATATTGGAGCGGGCCGACCGAACGGTAATGGAGTTGATTTCTCCATCCGCCGATTCGCGCTCACTTGTTATTTATTCATGAGAAAGTAAGCGGGGTGCTCGGCTTACTACAGCTGACGTCATCCACACGCTCCCGCTGGTCAAATTCCTGTCTAATATAATCTCAGATGAAAACTTCTCTCCCCTTGTTCTCGAAACTAAACCTCTTTTCAAACTCCTGAGTCAAAAGAAGCGAGCGAGAGAAAGACTCTCACCGCGTCGCACATACCTGACAAGGCCGAGCGAGACGCTACATTAACCAGAATTCCTGCTGAATGGCTTCAACAGTCGGGCTTTTTTTTTCGGTCTTTACGTTTTCCCCCTTTGTTCACTCCGTGAGCAGCCATCTTGCGTGGGACTGTATCGGAAATATGCAGCTTTCAAAGCCTTTCTTCCTTTTGCAACAAATAATCTGAACCAAACCTGAAACAAGGCCAGAGTAATTAACTCACTATGAATCAAGGATGCCGAGCCTTTCCCTAAACATGTCAAATATGGAATAATGCTTTCTTTTTTTAATTGATGTACGCTTGGTTTAATGCAAAAAAAAGGGGCATTTTAAAAGGGTCAGGATACTCTGTTAAACTTTTATACAAAATGTAACGTATTGTTACAGTGTTTTGTATCAAACTGCAGTGTCACGATCACATATCTTACGCTTTCCCATAGTGATTCTCTCAAGAAGAAGTTTGGCGGCCAACCTTTAAAGACGACTTAATATCATTCGGCCATCTTGGATCCGATTGGGGGGGGGGGGGGGGGACTCCTGGTGTGCCTCCTCCCTCACAAATCCTCTCTGTTTATTTAACCTTTAGGAAATCCTCATTAGCCAGCTCACTATTTGGAGCCTGTCGGGTTGTCGGGAGGGAGACAAATTAACAGTGGGAGCATTGATTTTACTCACGCCTTAAGTCGGGGATCACATCGGCCGGTCAGTATGCACAATGTAATTAGTTTATCAGCCAGATGGGAGTTTTCTTAAGTGATTAATCCGGAAAGCTCTGTGACTCCGAAGTAAAAGCACGGGCAGCCGGTGCCGTGAGGGGCACCTTGCTGAGACAAACCGTCTCCCCCAATAAAACCAGTTGAGTTGAGTTCTTGAGATCAAGCGAATGACTGATCGGGGGAAAGACGGAGAGCCGTACGTTGGTTTTAGATCCATGATATAAGGCGCTACCCTGCAATCCATCTCGGCCTTTGAGCTGAGGTGAGTGAACATGAAATATATAAAACTTTTTCACCAGTCTTTCTCGAGTGATTTGAGCAGGAAAAATCAAAGGAGACAGATGGTTCATACTTATTAAGCCAATGCGTTCGTAATGCTAAAGTGCCTTCAGCCAAAGTGCCTCTTTGTTGTATTGCGAGGGCGGCTTATACGCCTAGGTCTTTATAGGAAACAAATAATTCAAGGAATTTCAGTTCCATCAAGTGATTTTGATCATTTATCATCAGCAACTGCGTTACAAATTGTGTCCAATTTAATTTTTTTGAGGTTTCGTTTTCCGTCCATCGTTGTGAAAAAGTGAGCCGAGGCTGAAAATAGGAAGAAATCCATGAACTTTTAATAAAAGGACTACCTTTTGTCATCTGGTGGCAAATCCAGCTGCTTCTGCACAAGCACGGCGAGATGGGGGAGAGACGAGAGACGCACGCTGCTGGGATCTCTCACTTTGGTCCAATGATGGAATCGCATCACCAAAGTGAGAGTTGTCCGGACAGACCTAATGAAGCCGCCACCCCCCCACACGGCGAGGCCCCCCCCCACGCCGAGACAAGGGAGGAGCTACTTGGATTGACAAAGGGAGCACGCAGGGAACACATCCAATCTATAAATAGGAGGAGATGTCTATGGGCAAAATAAATACGAGAAGAACGAGGCAACAGACGCAGGACGAAGAGGGCACCGAGGGGCGACGAGATGAAGGCCAGTGGAAATATATGAGATCAATAGTGAAATAAATGATGCGGCAACTCCCGCTGGAAAACAGAGTGCTTGAAAAGAAACTCCAGAAACCATTCGCACACACGACGCAAACATCCAGGGCTTTTAGTGCTAATTGACAGGCCCCTCCAGGCTGCCACCTAGCCGCTGCAGAGGATTTGGTGTTCTCCCCCCTTTTTTCGTTCCATATTTGTCCGAGCAGGCTTCATAGGTCAATCGCCGTGTGCTAATTGGCCGGCCGAGCCAGCGGGCCCCGCCGTTCCACCGGCCGCCCCTGGAGCGCTGTCATCCTGTCACCGCCCACGCACACGGCCGGTTTTCTCCCTGCGTGGTGGGAAGGTGGATGGCAGCTGCCGGAGAAAACACGAGCCGCGGTCTCCCGAGGGGCATATCGAGGGATAAAGTGCAATGGCCCCGGCTTTCAGTTAAAAAAAGAAGAAAAAAAACACGGTAAAAATACGAAGGGCAGCGCGTCCAGCTGGGATGGGACAGAGGACGAGGAGCATCTTGTTGGATCGTCCCGCACGTATTTCGACCGACTTTTTTTAAAGACTTACCACTACCAATTGCTTTTGTGAAATGTACACGTAAACTCAATATAAGCTGCATAATCAATGCAATCGATACCTGTGATCAAAAATCGGTGAACTTTGAAGCAAACTGTAGCCGTGAGGAAAAGAGGCACCAGCGTTTGTCACGTTTGAGGAAAACCCCGATGACCTTATTCTTTTAGGGCTCTTATCCAATGGAGCGTATCCTTTGGACTGGTATCATGGTTCGGAAGCTGCGGCTACGTCAGCATCGTCTGCTGCATCGTCGGTGCAGCAGACGGATTGGTGAGTCACGGCTCAGACCAGACAGTTACAGATAACCGGCTCCATCCTAAAGGGCTCCCCCCACGCTGGGTTTCAGCTTCCTCCTGGACGACGGAGGCATGTGGTGCCACGGTGCGCAACGAAAGCAAATCCTGACGCTGTAATTCACAATGTTTTTCATTGGGAAGGATAACTTTCAAAACGTAGATGCCGTGGTGCGTTCGGTAGTAACCGGTCTGTAAAAGACGGGAGATAGTGGCAGACAAAAACAGTGAAAGCACAGAGGAATCAGGAACTCGGTGGATGCGAGAAGTCCGCCAGGGGAAGCAAAAGCAGGCTGAAGTGTCTGAAATGGACGGTTGAAACGAACAATGGGATGATATTTGTGTCCATAATCTCATTTTGCTATGGTTTATGGATATTTTTCCAGTAACAAAACAAGCTAAGAAAATTTATGGGAAAACTTAGTGATGCGTTATCCCCAAAGGGAAACGCTCTCCGGCTCAAAGCTCATTTAGCTTCCTTTTCTTCTCCCATCCGAATCATAACACCGTCACAGCAAAACCATTTGGGCCAAAATGAAGTGAGAATATTACACTGGAAGAGAGAAATTAACAACTGGAAAGGTATATTGTTCTATGCATTCCACTGCTGTGATGCTTACCAATGATCTGTCTGTACTCTTTTTTGCAGTTAGATCACATGAGGGGTTCAGAGGAATACAGCTAACTAAAAACAGCCGGGTCGTCTCTCAGACGAGGCCGAACAGTATCAATGGAATCAGTGATCCACACAGTTGATCAGCCATTAAGAGACCTCTCTCAGCAATTGCGCTAACCAGCTTCGATGTACAAACGAGGGTAAATGGTGCGGACGGCAATATGGTCAATGTCACATGACCGAACGACGCCCAGAAGCCAACTCTGGGGTGGATGCGTCACGGCGCCAACGTTTAGAGAGCCTCCTGCAGGTCGTCGCTTGTGGGGTGAAACAAAAATGGATCAAATTCACGGCCCCTGGGGCGCGTTCTGCACTGAAGCTCTTATTATACCAACTCTGTCTATGTGAGCTTTATCGTTAGTGTCCATTACAGTCACCTGCCTGCCATCCTCCCGCGTGGCATCGTCTGCAGCCGTACTACTGCAGGCCTAAATATTACAGCGTGGTTGCCGGTGGCGGAACCCAGACAGTTTGAGGGGCAGGGGCGGCTAAACACAAAAACAAAATAATCAATACAGACGGTGGGGCGTCAAAGCATTGAAAGTTCCTTCCCATTTCCTCCATGTAGATTAGCATTTATAGAACTGGATGACATATTTCCATCGTAAGGTCACTCCGGAGGGCATTTTATCACATTTTTGTCCACTTGAAGGTCATCCTAGAGGCCGTTTCATCACATTTTCTCCAGTTGAAGGGCACCTAGAGGCCGTTTCATAATATTTTCTTAACTAACTAAACTAACTAACTAATTTTCTTAATATTTTATTTAGTAGAATGTTTTCTCTAGAAGCACTCCCTGGAGGGCTTTCTCCCTTAAAGGGCACCCTGGATGGAACTGCATCATGTTATATCTAACATTGGCGCATACAAGAGGTCAGTTTCGTGGATGTCTTTAGTATTTCTAACACGGGGGAATTCAAAGTCTGTTAATGTAGAAGTTAATGTCATCAGTTTGCATATTCAGAATCTTACTTACTGAGCGGAAAAGTCAACATGCAGTCATTCATCACACCAATTTATTAAATTCTGTTACAGGTTATTTCTTTTACTTGTAATTTCTCGAACACATAAAATAATTACAGCCCCGTTCCATAGCAACGGACTCGCTACACAAAACCCCAGTCTCATTTCCAAAGGCTAATATAGACCCATGGCATTTATCCTCGCTAACATGACAGCTTGACAGTTTGAGGAAGCACACCCGAGACACCCAAGAAAAAACGCGTAGCCTCAGGGCTAATGCTCAACCTTGTCAATCTAAGCCCAGTGCTTTATGCCACAAGGGGCTGTTGTGCACATAATGTTAGAGAACAAAAATGACTGACAATCACCTCCCATTTATTTGACGAATGGAGGCCATGCCACCGTTACAACTGATGAAAACCTCAATTAACTTCACACATTAAAGTTTGCATTGTTTTTTAAATCACACTACTGAGTTTGTTGAGGCGTGTCAACGTGATGCCAATGTCACCTATAACTCCAGAGCCGTTGCTCTGAATAGTAGGTCATTCTCACCTGCTGTCAGCACCTGATTGCAGGAAAATAACGGCCACCTAGAAACTGTTTTTTTTTTTTCGGTTCGGGTAAATTGCCACAGAGCTGGTGCCATTTGATCTGCTGAAGCTGTCGTTTCCTGGGCTCCAATTTCCAATCAAAGCCACCTTGCTTACTTCATTACAAAGATGGGCAGAACACTCGATGATGCTTTGACTCACAGACGGAATCCCCCCCCCCTGCATTTTCTCAATCATTCAAAAGTATAGCTTGGATCTTTGCTCTAAATGGAAGCAAGAATCCTCCTGCCCTGTCTCAGATGGGTTTGGTAGTTATTGAGTCTGGAGTGGTTGGGGGGGTGTCGTCTGGTACTCCAGTCCGTGCAATGATCCCGACCACATTAGCAGATGATAAAGATGACAATAACAGGCGTCACTCGCTCCATACATCCGACCAGTTGGGTGGTGCTCATGCGCTCTTAATGGGTAAGTAGCAAACAAGATGGCTGACTCGTTGACCGCTTCCTCCAAGAGCTACAACAACAATGTCACATCTGGAATTAATTGTGAAAGTGCACTCTAAATACTTACATTGAATTAAAACATGTTTCAAAGGCATTCATCAGTTATTCACACCACTTAGTTTATTGCATTCTTTTTTTTAACTCAAATTCAAGAGAAAAAAGTAAAGCAACACATTTAGAGTCATTTCTTAGATTTAATTTAATATTAATTAGTTAGGTTGGGAATTTTGTTAAAAACAGCGTAACCGTTTTGATTCTGGGAACAAGTGGGATTATCTCAGTGAAACAAAACACATTTGCTTGGCTGCTGATGAAAAGAAGCAACTTCCAGAGGAAGAGCTGACTTCCCATTATTTTGGACGGCTTTAGAGTCTCAATGTGTCCTCCAACCCAAACTGTATGCGTTAAGCCAAAGGTCAGTGCTGCTGTGCAATAATGCACAAGTAACTTAGTATAACTATATCTGTAGAAAAATAAGTTTCTTTCTCATTTGTGCCTTTTTCTATCTTCTTATTGTTTTTGCCAAATAGTCGACAGCAATAGCAAGCAGATGCAGACGAATAAGATACACGAAATCGTAAACACAAATAAATAAATCCTCCATTGAGAAAGGTCGGAGGCTCTTGGTTGTTAGAAAGGTAGGCTAAACTTAACACGTTCCGCACATTGAGATTGGTTGATATGTTGCATTTAGTCCAGATAATATCCGCGTTGTGTATAAGCACAAGAATATTGACTGACTAATCAATAGAGCTCCCCGTGTAAAGGTCTTTAGTCTGTTCTGTGGTTTTTAAAGGTCCTACAGGCCCTCCCTTGTTTTAGCAAAGCAGATGGAAGTCAAGGAATGACGTAGCCTGTTCGCATCCACATCTTAATGCTTCCGACTAACAAAAATGTGAATCTTTAAAAAGAATAATTGTATGTTAACTAAAGGATTTTTGAAGGATGCGAGTTGAATGAAAATCACACAACATTTGTGTTTGTAAGGGGCCAGCTGCTCTCTCACATCCAACAGTGCCACTCAAAATCCTCAAACGGTGCATCGTTTCTAAGAGATGGTTGAAAAAGGTGGAATGTTTCACAGAAACAGTGTGTCGTCGCTCTTAATTGGCTTTTATGGCACGTGCCACGCAAGATAGTCCAACCTTGAAGTTACGCACCCGAGTATGCGTTGCACACTTGGACGCAAAAGGGACGTGCGGGCGTGCACGAGTTTCAAATCACGGCAATCTACATATGCAGCCTTGAACAGGATCGATCCACACTTGTTTTCATAGATAATGAAGGCAAAGTTTGGCGCTATAGGCAATAAACCACAACCTTGACTTGTGGCACAGTGGCAGTGGCTTTGCCTTTCCAGCTCTGCAGAAACACCTGCGAGTTTCCTGATCTCCTCGCTTCCATATTTTATTTTTAAACTGACCCTACATTTTAAGTAAAAAGTATTTCCATTGATAATCGTTGGCAGTGATAATCTGTGGTTTATGCAGTAACGGGTGTTGTGTTTAGACAAATGCATAGTTTTTTTTATTTATTTTAGAGGCATTTTTAATGTAAACTGAGATACACTATGATTATTGGATACTCAGAATATGTATCTCTACGTAAGCCTTCTTTTGTCGATTTTCTGTGTGTGAATTCCGAAAAAAACAAATTTGTTTTTTAAAACATTTTCTTTTACAGAAGATCAGGATAACAAGGAGCCATATACTTGTTAGCCCTAATTCAAAGTTCATATTGGCTTCATGCAGTAGCTCGAACCTAAGCTGTGCCTCCTATGAATCGATTGTGATCCGAGGCAGATCCAAGGGTGTTTCAATTGATACCATTTGTTTATCAGAGGGCTAAGCAGTTATGGGTGTTTTTTTCAAACATGCCGATGTGCCAACACGCGCGTTAAGTAAGAAATGTGATTCATTTCCCTCAGTCTATAAACACAAAAACCAAAAAAAAAGGCTTTTTAGTTTGTGCAACAAAAAAAAAAGCAATTTCAAAAATATGCACACACATAGAAGCAACACCCCAGCACCAGCACCAATCAATACCATCAAAGTAACTCTGATGGGAAGCGACAAGTCATACAGCCCTCAGTACATGCACCACTCAGAGGTGGGTAAACAGCACTATCTCATTGAGCCAAACCTCATTAGTGTAATTCACTGAGGACTAAAACTGCTGACCGAATTTCCACTGCGGAGATTAAATAGAACCAAGATTCCAAGGCAGCGTCACGAGGGACATACTGTATGTAATGCCCCGAGTCAATCCTAAAACCAACATTCAGCATGACGCTGTATGCTTTTCATCGTGCCCTGGTTAAGTATGAATGTTTGAGCTCGTGAACGTGATCAACTATGGTCCAGTTAACAGACTAACCTGGTAGCGTCACAAGAGACACAGGGCCTGAAAACATTTGTAAACAGCAGCTGAAACCTGTTTAAACAGCAAAAGCTGTATATCTGCGGTTCTCAAATGGGGGTACGTGTGCCCCTTGGGGTCCGTGAAGGTACTGCAGGGGGTACGTAGGATTATTCTGTTCTTGATGTCATCCAAAGCCATCACCCCCATTATATAGTGTGACTCTAACATCTCATGCTTAGATTGTAGCACGAGTAGCTTCACTTTGTATTTTACATATACTTTTTTAAAATAAAAACACGGCCACAATAGTTTAAAACATCATAATTGTTAAAATCAGTAGCCAACAAAAAACGGAAGCAATGTGGTGGGTAAAAAGTTGACCTATTGAACAGCAGTTACGGCTGGAGCACTCAGTCAGTCTTAGTTAACCTTAGAACCAAGTAACAAATAGCCGGTTGACGTCAGCTTAAATCCACGATAGCGACTTTGAAGACATCCACAGCGCCTGATACCAAAGACACAAAGCTACGCAGTCGTGTGTGAGTGTATGACAGCATTGGTTGGTGGGTAAATTGGCTGCGAGGGAAGGGTCCCCAGCTAGAATAGTGTCATGTCAACCCAAATTGGCCAGTTCCAGGATGTGGGATTGGTATCACTAATCACACTATATCCTTGTCCCTTCACTATGGTCTGGCAGGATGTCCTTTAAACTCAGTTATTCTCGTCGTCCGACTGTTTGTTCTCACTGGAAATTCAACACACAAGATTACTGATATTACAGGCATGAGAAAACAATTTCATTTGGAGCGAGGACAAGACCATTGATGCACAACAGTGAGAGAAGATAACAGACTGTTGAAAGTAAAATTTCATTTTCAGATTAGAGACAAGCTGCGCATGGGCCTCTATGAAAAGCTGTCTCGCCAGATGCCTTTTTGGGCAAATCATTGATTTGATTGGCTTTTAACTGTTGTTTAAAAAGCCTCCATTGCACAAAACACAATTAGGTTTTCCAAATGGTGAACTAGTGATCCCTTCAACAGCTTGATATCCGCAGGCTTACCTCCCAGTTTATTGCATTACAGCAGCCAAATATTACTGTAATTACACTGTAAATAGAAACCATAATTGGAAAGGGATTCCCCCTATAACGTGCAGTCTGGATCAGTCTTGCAAAACAGCTGATGGCTGGTGAAGGTGTGTAACTGTACGATGGCTACCTATTGCAAAAAAAGGTATTCTAACCTTGCTGAATAAATCCTTAATACAACGGTTATCACATGAAAACAAATACAGTACGTTTTTCAGGGCATCATAACACGATCCAAATAATCAATGATCATATGTTTTGCCAATCCTTTTTAGAACCAGTGTTAATCCATTTAATCACTAAGATGTTGCAATTTTAAACCGTATCGAGGAGCAGAAGATCGCAGCAAGCTCAGTGATTAGGCAGGAGAGCCATTACAGCCATTTTATGGGAATGCAGGAATAAACCCTGAAATGAATGGAGGCACATGGGGAATTCTCAAGACAAGCAACATTAAAGCGTTGTTTGCACTGGCTTCCTACTAGAGCTAACTTCATTAAGTCCTTAATAACATGTAATGACCTTAATAAATAGCTGTCCCCAACTCCGGAAAGCACCTGATTTTATGTTCTTTTACAAACAAAAAGATCGTAATAGACCATCTGGCATGATCACTCTGCAACTAAAATAAATCCTTTTTGCAAACTTCTGAGGCAACACTCACGACTCTTATGTAAGCTCACCTCTTCCATCCTGTGAGAGAGACAAATGAGGAAGTGGGCGCTTTCCGATGTTTTTTGCAGACTGACGAGCCAAAATGGAGGGAATCAGAGGATTCCGTCTCCCTCTCAGCATCCTTAAACGAAGGCAGCTCTTGTCCACCATTCACAGAGCTAAGACAGGACAAATCTGCCCAATAAACTCTCAAACATCACCTCCACCTTCTTACCTGCACAATGAAACACCCTCTGCTACGTTTCCCCCTGGGCATTCCACCTCTGGGTAACAGAGAGCAGGCGGCCCGAAACACTGCCTCACCGGAGATAACAAAGTTAGCTTTAAGTGCTTGTCTTCCCTTGTGTCAACTTCTTCCCACTCGTCCCTTCCCCCGCAACCCTCACCTCCCCTTTTTTTTGTCTTTGCACTTACCAAACAGCACGCGCACACTCACTAACGGGCCAGATGTATCCCCATGAGCTCTCGCGCCCAATGATTTGTTTGTTTCAGCCGAAAAGTTTAGCGCTTGACACGAGGCGTAGGGGTAACACTCGCTCCAGTTAAAGCTACCTTAATCTGCCTCTTCTTCTGGGAGTCTTAATGAAGGTGGGCAGAGGAGGCAATCACTGGCTCGCCTGGCGGCTCCCATCTCATCAAGTGATGCTGAACCCTCGTCAGAATGAGGGGAGCAAGACACCGTCACTCAGCCAGGACGGAGGTGAAGGCCCGGCTAATGAGAGGGGTTGAGAGAGAATCCCAACAGCTCTCTTCGTTAAAGGGCCCCGACCGTCCGGTTTTTACATTCACACAGGCTCCTTCAAACCATTTTTGACATGCGAGGGAGGGAATTGATCTGATTCTCAGACACCGCGAGATCAGTCAAAACGTCTTCCACGGTACCTCATGAAGTGTATGCAGCTGTATCAGGAAAAGCCCTGCAGAAACTCCACAGTGGAGCACGAAGCAAGCGCTCCCTTTGTAGTTCCTAGTGACGTTGAGCGTTCGTAAACAGGTCTGTTTGTCGCGTCTGGACCTGATTTGGGGGCCAATGCGTATTAATTAGACTGGTGGCTAATTTACAACCTGAGGGCGGAAGGGGTTGGTAACGCTAAGCCTGCATTTGAAGATGAGGAAATATGAGAACATTTTTAATAATGTTTAAACTTCATGTAATAAACTGCAAACAGGTTAGCCATGTTGGGAATTTATCAATTCCTAAAATTTCTAAAAATTCATTGACATTGACTGTACTTCATACACACATTTATCCAGCATTTACAATGCAACCTGTATAGCATTTTCACCGTCCTTCAATGCAAACAAGTAACAAAATGGAAAGAACTCAAATACAAAAAAACATTGAATATAAAGTCAACATCAATGTTGTAAAATCAACCCAGGAAATCAACGTCAATCAACATCACTGATAATTCTAAAACTACAATTTAATTCCCTCTTGAGTGATCATAACTATTTTATCAATTAGCTAAAATAAAAAATGAGAAAAATGTATAGGATATCATTGTCAAGACTTAAAAATATTTGCATACTTTTTTCTATGCGTTTCATTTTTAACTGTCGCACTATTTCACAATGGCAAAGACGGAAACTTCTCTCCCAGACGTCCACGTAGAACTCTGGCGTAACTGCTGGTGTCCTGTTGCCGTATTGTTGGCTATGATTATGGTGCACAAAGCTGGAAGACACAGGGTGTCCACAGTATACTTGGAGTGAGTGATAAACCAGTAAAGCGGACTGTTTTATTGCCCCTGGTCCATTGCTGCCACACTCAACAGGAAATCCATTTTCAATCGGACACGAGCATTGAGGGGACATTGTTGTTGGTCTCCATCTATTTCTCCATACCTCCGTCAATGGGAGGATTGTGAAGTAAAGCCCTGCGTCCCCGTGGGCGGCCGAGAGCAGAATTTCCTCTGAAGTTTCCTTGGTAACGGGGCTGTGGAGCCCCAAGCTCCTACACTACATTCCCATTTGCACTTTGTAAAGGTGAAGGTATTGGCTTGACAGTGGGGAGTCACTGGAGGCCAGCTTTGTGAAGCAATTTTGACAGATCAGCAGTTGCACTTTGGGGGGACGAGGGGGGGGGTGGCTGGCTGAGAAGCATTGATTCAAAACGGTCAAAACTTTTGGAACATTAGTTTTCCTTTGGCTCATTTCCCATGTAAGCACCCATAATGCCGTAAATCGTCTTTCAACCTAAAGCCTTACGCATTTCACTTATAGTGTCCATGTTTACGCCGCTATGTGTGTGGACAGAAACCCACATGCGAGTTATTACAATCGTTCAAACTTCCGAGCATAACAGCCCTGGCAGGTGGTCGCTAAGCCGAGCTCAACGCAACCGAGGAGCCCGACTGGTTCAACATTAAACATGGCAAAGGCCTGCAGACACAATGTGAAAGTGAGCTCTTATATGTGGCCTACAGCTCTTTCAGGGTGGTGTTTGATCTCCAGTCATTTTGACCGGGATCCAGTACGCACAGAGGCTGCGATTAGCATATCGCTCGCCACAGTCTGCGCTTGGCTCCGTCCGCAGCAAAGCATCAGCTTTAAGGGGAAAAAAACCAGCAAGGTCTTTACTGGCGCACAGCACACGTGACCGCAGTGTCTGCAAACGCTTGATAAGACGTTGATAGAGATCTACAAAGGCAGCGTGCGGAGGCAGATAAGCTCTCCCGGTGATTCACTGGTTGCCTAAAAAGGTCAGAGATATGCTGTTTATTTGGTTTGTATTTCCCGAGCCGAGCAACGACTACATACATCGGAAAAACAAAAGGAGCGGGTCAGTCGTCCTCTTAAGTGGCTGTGGCCTTCTCTTTAGTCCGACACGCACAAGGACCAACGCGCCCTCGCGTCGGAGAGGACTAATGTGGTCCTTGCTAATCGAGGTGCTTAGAAGGGAGCAGGAGGAGGAACACAGTGAAAATGGAGCCGTCAGCGTTGCTCCCACCGGGCCGCTCTATGTATGCAAGCCAGCCGGAGGGAAAATCACAAAAGTCAGGTACAAAACGGGAACATAATGGCTAGTCTCACTGAAGGGGGTTTTAAAGTAAACAGGTTTAAAATGCCTGTTTTGCTCAGGACATTGAAGTGTGAACTAAACTAACCTCCCCAATTTATATATCTTATATATCGCTATATGTCTAGATTTTATGGTTCATTATAACACGGAGCATATGCATTGGCTTCTGGTAAATTATTTTCACTGTCGGTTGTAAAGCTATAGGCACTAAAAGTTCGAAGGAGCGTAAATGCCACAGAAGCCAGAAAGGGAATACTAAAGAAAATAAATGCAATTGACTTGTTACAAAGTTCGGCTCGATATCCCTCGTCCAAGGCACAATTCAATTCAATTCAATTCATTTTATTTTGTATAGCCCAAAATCGCAAATTACAAATTTGCCTCGGAGGGCTTTACAGTCTGTACACATGCAACATCCTCCGTCCCAAGACCCTCACATCGGCACAGGAAAAACTCCCCAAAAAATGAAAAAACCCTTCCAGGGAAAAAAGGGAAGAAACCTTAGGGAGAACGTCAGAGGAGGGATCCCTCTCCCGGGATGGACAGACTGCAATGGATGTCATGTGTACAGAATGACTCATACAGATGTAGAATACATTCAATTTCTATAACAGAAATTAATCAAAGAATTCCAAGTAGCCGGTCAGATGTATGACAGGACCACTGCAGGGGCCACCACCGTCAGATCGAACCACCATCCACAGAAGACTGTGGGGAGGGAAAGCAAAGATTTTAGGAAAGGGTAATAGTGATATGAATCATATTTAAAATTATGATGATGATGATGATGACGATGATGATGATAGCAGCAGCAGGCCAGCAGGGCCACGGCCAGAGTCAGGACCAGGGTCCTGACCGGACTACGATCTGCAGAGACCTGCTCGGCGAGAAAGCACAAAGAACTCCCGGGAAGGAGCTGAATTAGTCATGTGCATTAATGCAACGTGGATTTTAGTAAAAGGGGAGAGAGAGAGAGAGAGAGAGAGAGAGAGAGGAGTTCGGTGTGTCCTAAAAAGTCCCCCGGCAGTTTAAGCCTATAGCAGCGTAACTAAGAGCTGGTCCAGGCAAACCTAAGCCAGCCCTAAATATAAGCGGTATCAAAGAGGAAAGTTTTAAGCTTTATCTTAAAGGAGCTGACTGAATCTGCCCCCCGGACTGAAAGTGGAAGCTGGTTCCACAAAAGAGGAGCTTGATAACTGAAGGCTCTGCCTCCCATCCTACTTTTAATAACTCTAGGAACAACAAGTAACCCAGCATCTATAGAACGCAGCTGCCTTGCAGGGCAGTACGGTGTTACAAGCTCTTTAAGATAAGAAGGTGCCTCACCAGCAAGCGCCTTGTAGGTGAGGAGAAGAACCTTAAATTCTATTCTTGATTTAACAGGGAGCCAGTGCAAAGCAGACAATACAGGCGTGATATGGTCTCTTTTATTAGTTCTTGTTAATACACGTGCTGCAGCATTCTGAATCAACTGAAGAGGCTTAAGAGATTTACAAGAACACCCTGCAAACAAAGAATTACAGTAGTCCAGTCTGGAGGAAACAAATGCATGAACTAATTTTTCTGCATCACCTTGAGACAGGAAATTCCTGATTTTCGATATATTACGTAGATGAAAAAAGGCGGTCCTTGAAGTATTCTTTATGTGAGAGTTGAAGGACATATCCTGGTCGAAGAGAACTCCAAGATTCTTGACGGTGCTGCTGGATACCAGAGAAATTCCATCCATAGAAACTGTATCACGTGACAGCTGACTTCGAAGGCGCTCTGGGCCTATCAAGATAACTTCTGTTTTTTCTGAGTTTAGCATCAGGAAGTTGCAGGTCATCCAAGTTTTGATGTCTCCAAGACATTCTTGAAGTCTAACGAGCTGTTCGGTCTCCTCTGGCTTGATCGACAGATACAATTGAGTATCGTCTGCGTAACAATGGAAGTTGATGCGGTGTTTTCTGATAACGTCGCCCAAAGGAAGCATATAAAGGGTAAATAAGATGGGTCCAAGCACAGAACCTTGTGGGACTCCGTGACCAACATTGGTGGTCTTCGAGGATTCTCCGTTTACAAGCACAAACTGGGATCGATCCGATAAATAGGATTTAAACCAGCTAAGTGCAGTTCCTTTAATACCAATCAAATGTTCTAGTCTCTGCAGCAAGATACGATGATCGATGGTGTCAAAGGCGGCACTGAGGTCCAGCAAGACAAGAAAAGAGACAAGTCCTTGGTCCGATGCAAGTAGGAGATCATTCGTAATTTTCACCAGGGCTGTTTCTGTGCTATGATGCACTCGAAATCCGGACTGAAAGTCCTCGAACAAAGCATTGCTCTGAAGAAAGTCACATAGTTGACTTGCGACGGATTTCTCAAGGATCTTCGAGAGGAAGGGAAGATTAGAGATCGGTCTGTAGTTAGCCAACACCTCCGGAGCAAGAGTAGGTTTCTTAAGAAGAGGCTTAATTACAGCTATCTTGAAGGACTGTGGTACATGACCTGTCAACAAGGACAGATTCATAATATCCAGCAAAGGCGTGCTAATTAAAGGAAAAACTTCCTTAAGCAGCTTCGTTGGAATAGGATCCAAGAGACAAGTAGAAGATTTAGACTTCGAAATTGTAGAAGTCAGTTGATCCAGGGTGATGGAAGAGAAGCCATCCAAGTAGGCATCAGGGCCCACTGCTGCACCCAGGGTTCCTACATCCGAGGACGGGTCGGCACTAGTTGAGGGCAGGAGACCATCAATTTTCTCTTTGATAGTCAGAATCTTATCATTGAAGAAGTTCATGAAGTCGTTACTGCTGAGGTCCAGAGGAATACATGGCTCAACAGAGCTGTGACTCTCTGTCAGCCTAGCCACAGTGCTGAAGAGAAACCTGGAGTTGTTTTTGTTTTTCTCTATTAGTGATGAGTAGTAAGATCCTCTTGCACTCCGGAGAGCCTTCTTATATGTTTTAAGGCTGTCTTTCCAGACTAGCCTAGATCCTTCTGATTTGGTGGAACGCCATAGTCGTTCAAGCTTCCGTACAGTTTGCTTTAAGTTGCGGGTTTGAGGGTTATACCAAGGTGCAAACTTCCTACTTGTTGCCATTCTTTTTTTCAGAGGAGCAATAGCGTCCAGCGTCGCTCTCAGAGAGTCCGTAGCAGTATCGAGAAGATTATCGATTTGGGACGGACTGAAGTTTTCATAGGAGTCGTCCGGTATTTTGAAACAGGACACTGAACTTAAAGCAGAAGGAATCGCTTCTTTAAATGAAGCTACAGCGGTATCCGATAGGCATCGACTGTAGAAACCTTTGGCAGGAGGAGGTTCCGGTAGTAGAAATTCGAAGGTTATCAGACAATGGTCCGACAAAAGAGGATTCTGTGGAAAGATTGTTAAATGTTCTATCTCAATACCATACACAAGAACCAAGTCGAGTGTGTGGTTAAAGCAATGAGTTGGTTTATTTACCCTCTGACAAAAACCAACTGAATCTAATAATGAAAGAAATGAAGTACCAAGGCTGTCGTTATCGACATCCACGTGAATGTTGAAATCACCCACTATAATTACCTTGTCCGTTTTAAGGACCAAACTCGTTAAGAACTGTGAAAATTCAGATAAAAATTCTGAATAAGGACCTGGCGCCCTGTACACTATTACAAAGAGAACCGGCTGGAACATTTTCCAGGTTGGTTGCGAAAGACTGAGAACCAGGCTTTCAAATGAGTTATAATCTAGTTTAGGTTGAAAGTTTATTAAAAGGCAGGAGTCATAAATAGCTGCTACTCCACCCCCTCGGCCTGTGCCTCGAGGGATATGAGTATTAACATGACTCGGAGGAGTCGCTTCATTTAAGGTAAAATATTCCCCATCTGACATCCATGTTTCAGTAAGACAAAATACATCAACATGGAGATCAGATATTAGTTCATTTACTAAAACAGCTTTAGATGACAGAGATCTAATATTCAAAAGTCCCCCTTTAACTCTCCTATTTTGTTGCACTGTTGCATTAATGGTTTTAACTTTAATTAAGTTATTTAATATAACTCCTCGGTTGTTTACCTTTAATTTAACAAAAGGTGTCCGTGGGGCAGATACGGTCTCTATAAGGTTAATTATAGGGTTAATTATGGTTTGGGTGAGTGACCGCTCAGATGGAAGCGCAGAGAAGTGTGTAAGACTGCGACTCTGCTTCCTGGTCTGAACTCTGGGTCATGGATTAAGTCCACTAAGAAACTGGGTCAGATTGTTAGAAATGAGTTGAGCTCCATCCAGGGTAGGATGGATGCCGTCCCTCCTAATCAGACCAGGCTCTCCCCAAAACGTCTTCCAGTGATCAACGAAGCCCACATTATTTACTGGGCACCACCTCGACAACCAGCGGCGGAATGACGACATGCGGCTATACATGTCGTCACTGATCAAGTTTGGGAGGGGGCCAGAGAAAACTACGGTGTCCGACATTGTTTTAGCGTATGTACACACCGATTCCACGTTAACTTTAGTGACTTCCGACTGGCGTAACCGCGAGTCGTTACCGCCGACGTGTATTACAATCTTACTGTATTTACGTTTATCCTTCGCCAGCAGTTTAAGATAAGACTCAATGTCGCCCGCTCTGGCTCCCGGTATACACGTAACTATGGTCCCTGGTTTCGCTAACTTCACGTTCCTCAGAATGGAGCTACCTATCACCAGAGTTGGCTTCTCAGCGGGTGTGTCGCTGAGTGGGGAGAAGTGGTTTGAAACGTGAAGTGGTTGGTGGTTAGCCGTGGGCTTCGACTTAGACTTACAAGGCACAAGGCTTCTCATTAACGCGTTTGGCTTATGCGAGCATGCACATCGTGACTAGGTGGCATTTCAGCACAGCAGCATGTGTTACAGGATTGAGAACTCATAGATAATTGAAATTGCACACAAGCACACGGCGAGCATTTTCTCGGACTGAGCGACGCGCACAGGTGGAGCAGAAAATCAGGGATTTCACTCTATTCCTGAATGAAATGTAAATCTCAACGTGTAGGAGGAGCCACGTCGTCTCCATCCCTCGTCGCAACATTAGGGGGGAAATCCAAAACAGATTTAAAAGTCATCAAGTGACTCCAGTGAGGAATCGGACTGGGACACCATTTCTCTCACACTTTTTATTTTACGGCGTCGTGGATTATTTTGTACATTCTTGTTGGCAGAACCTCTATGTCGTTTTTTTGTGGTTTTGTGTTTTTCCTCAAAGTCATTCTTTAAATTATTTTAAACGCAATAAAGTTGGAAACTATTCACGTGGAATGTATCTGCCAAAACAGTTCTTCCGTCAACTTCGTCCCATGACATTCAAAGCACGGTTTCAATCTGAATTGTTGTGTTTAGGCATTCTTCTATCCTTGAAACACTACTTTCGTTTCTGGCTCAGACTCTTGTGTAATTGCTTATCTACTGCCCATCTTTTTAAATGGCCACAGCTTTATAAAAAAGTTAATTTAACTTCAGTCAACTGTACTTACTCTTAGAGCAAGATGATCAAAAAAATGGATCACATATTTTCGTTTTTATTCTTCTCTTTTACCAAGATTCCTTGTAAAATTAGAAAACGTTGCCAGTTGGTTAATTGTGCGTGGGAGGTCTACTCTGAGTGTGGAAAGCAGTGTCGTTAAAAGTGTTTTTGTTTAAGTGAAGGGATGACCTTGCTTTAAATACAAAGGGTTGGGGTCAAGAATGCAAGTTTGTGTGTCGCAAACTACGGCACACGCGCTATAATGAATGCCACCTCTGCATGAACAAGCGTTACTTCATGAGCTTCAATCAGTACAAACATGCATCATGTAATATGTCCTGCTTCTGAAGCTGCCGATAGGGCGCTGTTAAAGTAGAGAGCCTCGTCACAGTCAGGCCATCAATGACTGCGACAGAAGGGCTCAGATGGTTTCGTTTTGCAGCACGAGAGTCACATGTCCATATTGACATTTTAGTGTTATCCAATTGAAATAAATGAAAAGTGCAAAGTCAAACAGGATGATGTCAAACATGATTTTGAAGTGTAATTTACAAAGGGCTCTTCAAACTGAGAATTTAATTCAAAGCAATTAAATATGCGAACCATTGGTGAAAAATGCGGGCTCGGAGGACGGCGGACTAATTGCACACGACTCCCACGACAGGTCTTCAGAAAACACGACAAAAGGTGAGTTCTTTTAAACCACTGAAGACAGACTAGTTCCTACAAGTTGTGATAGTACGAGGCCCCGTGTTCATATCTTACCACACACTCCATGAGCTTGCATTTGCCGTGTGCAAAGACAACATGGTAGGTTAAACATGTTCAACACTTAAAAGGTGTAATTCCTATGTGGCGAAAAAAGGGCAACCACATTTTTGTTTCCCCGACGCCTACTTGTTCAACGCGGCATTAAGAAGCTGTCGTCCTTTCACGCTCTCCGACAGAAGTCGGCAAAACGCGCATAAAGTGCACCAGAGGGCATTTCAGCCAATTTGGCGGAGAGACAACTCGGAGCACCTGCTGATTTATCAGGACCGAGAGCCAACACTTGAGTCGGCGAGGGCGGAACTCTGGAGGAGGAATGACGATGAGAATTAAAGTACCCAGCACACAAACGGGAGCACAGGGACTTATGTAGTCAGTAAGGCATTCACAAATCGAAATGAAGATTCCCTCATGTGACGCTCTTGGCTTCAAGTGTTCACAGAACACATTAAATATCATGAGTTCATGGTTCCTCACTATGAGCCACAATCAAGAAAACTGGCCAAACGGATGCTTAAATTATTCTGTGTTCAGTTGAAACAAATTACTCAAATAAATATATTAGAATATTTACAGCAGCTTGTAGGCTTTCAATTATGGGGCGAGATATTGTGTGTGCATTATTTATGAATGAAAACATGTAAAATGAGCTACATTGGAAATCAATACCGTCATAGGAGCTGAAATGCAGCACCACGGACAGCGACATTTTTTAAAAAAAGACCCAAAAGAGTTTGAATTTTCTTTTTTATAGTTTTATTTCACATTGTAACTGATTTAGAAACGTTTTAATTGAAGCAGAAGTCTGCATTTACCAAAAAGTAATCAATTTATAAAGCAAATATTTGTCATTTCTTTAATTAATGTAGTGACACTACTGTGTCAACCGTTCTCTGGTACGAAATCCACCATCATATCGTGATTACGTGAGACCCTTTCTATCAAAATTAAACTTGTGGTTATTTATGAACAGCGAGTGTGTGAGTGAGGAAGTGATGTGTGATGAGGACAAATAAGACAACTTAATTAAAACAACGTTGATTACTTTGTCAACTGATGGTTATTTAAAGGCTGAAGACAGGACTCGGAATGAAAAGGGAGAAATAAGAGACTTATTGGAATTATTGGGTTAGTTCTCTTTGAGAAAACAGCAACCCATCCAAACTCGCTGCCTCGCCTAATTAGTGTTGTTTTTTTATGGGTTATTGCTGTAAAAAAGAGATGAGTCACTGCCGGGCTCTTGAAACTATATTTTGAAAAGCTTTTGTGCATTACCTCAAAAATTAAATGAAGAATCTTTTTTGATCAGAAGTTATCCAAGAAAATTTAAAAATGAAAAAAAACTGATTTTGGACGATTTACACTGGGATTCATATTAAAAACATTGAAGGTAAAATAATGAGTGGTGATTTTCCAGCCGTTTTATATTAAAAAAGGTAGAGGTTTTAAAAGAATTCCAGGAGAGTGGTTAAACTAAGGTGAAAACATTGAAAAATAACTTTCTTTGAGTGACAAAAATGCTTCTTTAACAAGAATAACAGTCCAATGAACACAAAAACCGCAGCGCTACGAAGGACCACCCGAGGGGCCGGGTTAACCTTGCCGATGCGTATTGAGCAGCTCCGTGGGCCAAGGAGGTCCCTCCATTTACTCCACCCTCCCGTCCTCCAGCGCCTTCAGAGCGCGTCAGAGACCTTGAGAGGTTAATTATTTGGTACAGGATCTGTTTATTTATTTAACTCGAGCAACATTCGCGCGGCTCTTTTCTATTCCCTCGCGGCACGCTGGGAAGTGCACTGAATCCTAATAAACAAGATTCCTTCCGCTATTAAAAGTGGAGCTGCGTTTTTTGAGGAAAGAGACGTGTACCAAACACCCGGTCTTCGGTTGTCACATACGTTGGACCTTTGGCAGGAGATGCAGATCATTTTACGATCCATGCGATGCGCTGCTCAAGCAAGATCACTGGACGGAGAGTGTCAGAGTGTATCATTATTAGGTTCATATTTGACAGGCGAAGGAAGAAGCGAACTCATTATTTTGCGAGCTTTAAGCTTGAAGCTTCAACTTCATCTTTAAATGGCAAATAGTTATTTGATGATATATTAATGGTTAAGTGTGGCGACTCATAATGAAACCTAAAGGGGCTTCATGTGATCGGCAAGATCAGAAATCTCAAGGTGTGTTTTGGAGTTTCAGTGGCTCACTGTATATGTTGTCTGTGAGGAAAACTGTGGAGGCGGCTTCAATATTTGTTTTCAACGCCAAACCTTCGCAATAACTCTGTTATTCTGGAAGTAATCCCCGAAACACCAGGACGCCTTTACTTTTTCTCTGTGATAAAATGCCAAACCTGAGTATATATCTGCGTGCCAATCAGGCACTGTGGTACTTGGAATGGAGGTGTGCATACGGTCGGGGCCACATGCTGAAACATATTAATAGCCTTAGAAGATGTATCAGCCTTTGCTCTTTCATTGGCGGCCTCGGCTTTCATCCGCCAGATTTTCTACTCCCCTGCCGCCAGGACGAGAAACACTGACCAGTGTTGACACGATCTGCCCGCGTAGCCCTCCGAACCCGCTTGGGTTAACCTCCAAACGCCCTCCACCACCGTCCGGCAATGAGAGGAGCCCGCTTTACTAGCGGGTGCAGTATAAATCAATTATGTTCTTCTATGGAGCCAATCTTTGTAATCTTCTCTCCCAAAACATCCCCTGAAATCATAATGACGACTGAGCTCATTCATCTCGGTTCGTGCAGAGCGGCGCTTTCACCAACAGTAGAGTGCTCAAGGAGGCCGTGCCTGTAAATCAAAGAAGTGCTGGGGAACTATATGACACCAACATGATGTGTGGCAGAGCAGCGGCACAGAAAGCCACGAATTCGCTAAATGGGAAGTATCTGCATGCTGACAAAAGTATATGATGGATCTTTAGGCTCAAAAGTGAACTGTGTTGCTTCAAATTAAACCGTGAAACTGTCTTCATAAGCTGCTCTTTGTTGGGTGGTGACTTTAACACCAAAGACTCACACCACCCACGTTGATAGGAAACCAGACATCTACCACGACAATTTACTCTACTGGAAAAAAAAAAACATACCGGTGGAGAACGGTGTGACGTCGCAACAATAGAAAAGCTGGTGGAGAAAAAAAAGCTGTTTTTCGAAACAAACCATTTTAAGAGTGAACCGTGGTCCTTAAAGCACTGCGTAATTGAGTTAATGTCTTTGTTGGGAGGCACAAAGGCACAAAACGCAACAATATGTATTTTATTTGATTAACAAAGTGCTCAGGCATGGAGAGAGTCGTAGTGAACACCATCATTGGCTAAGACGAGCACCGGGGAGCCATTAGTCGCTTTTTTTTTTAACTTTGTGAGTAGCTGGATGTTCTACGACGCACGGGAGCCCGAGCAGGTGCCTGAGTGATTATTTCACTGGCCTTTTAACCACGAGCCCCATTCCTCATGTTAAAACACAGACATGGAGAGGAAGGCACGAGCGCGCAGAGAGGCGACAGACAAACCCACCCACATCCAGGCGAGGCGATAAGATATTCTGCATGACAGCTGCGGGTGCAGACAGGGGAAGAGAGATGTCTAGGGATCGGCTAAATCCAGTGTGCTGTAGGCGAAGGACACATGATAAATCCGATCGGATTTAAGGAGCATCTTGCTCGGCTTCATCTCCCACAACCTTCTCAAATCGACTAACAGTGAAAGAGTTTCAGAACCTCTACCCCGCAGCTACTTCAACTCCAATTTCACCTCGGACCCCTCAGCGGACACAAAAAGCACAGTGGTCAAAACATTTTCTCCAGAGGTTAAGTTCAAACATCGCTTGTCAAGTAGGGCTTCCTGCTACCCTCACAAGCCCCCCCTGTGCATTATACTGTATTTCATCCATTTCTACAAGATGTTATGTCCCCTTGATTGAACGCAACACAAGAACAGAATATATACATGAAAATAACTGGTAGCCTGTACAAAGATGTAGAAAGTTAGAAGTTAAAGTGTAGAAAGAATTGGGCCCTGACGGCACGGTGAAGACAGCAGGTACATCTCATTTCATTTCATTCCCACTAGGCTTAAGAGTTTAGTCGGACTATGAGGCATCTGCAGACTGCAGAACAGCTCGCCGTGTCTCTCGCTCCCCACGGATGTCTGTGTGTGTGTACGACTGCAGGAACACCAGTGATCATCGTGTTCTCGTTCTTAACTCGCCGATTGCCTCAGTTCAGCTCGTGCTCCGTCACGACTGACTCCCGGCGGCTCATCCGATCCGAGCAGCTGACGTGGTGCAAAGAGCGATTATGAAAGAAAGGCGCTGTACCACTTTTACTGATTCCGAGCGGCGACAACACAAGTGTGGTGCTGAATCTGAAAGGGTTGTGCGATTTCCACAGCGTTCGGCTGCTTCAAGATATTTCGAGCCGCGCCACAGATGTCTTCCTCTCATCTTATTCTTAGTGAGATATCAGCTGAATCAGAAAAATACAGTACACCATCAAAGTCTGGAATGACCTAGAAACTCACGGCAGCTTGTGCTTCTCAGTGTTTGCGCTGTACGGCAGGCGTGGAGGAGGACAACGTGATGCGGCTCTCCCCCCAAGAAGCGGCGCCCATTACACAGACCGGATCCATCAGGCAATCGTTTGAGTTTCCCTTGGGGACGGAAAAAACAGATTCCAGATCTGTGATGGCAGCGTACCCACATCAGTTGTTGGCTCCCGGGAGAGTTGAACTGAACTACTTCATCTGCTTTTACGATCCCGCTTATTGGGGCAGTATCTCCCATAGTAACGGCCCCCCCTTTTCTCCCCACCCTCCCTGCAATCAGGAAAAAAGGGGTTCTTGTGGTGTGGGATGGGAAGGGTGAGGGTGAGGGGGGGCGGAGTAAATGGCTGCCACTTTGCTTGATGGGCTTGTATGATGTTGATTAAAAAAATAAATCAAAACTACAAAACTAGAAGGGGGCGAGACGAAGGGGCAATTGTTTGGTAATCTGACGGTGACGAGTGAGTTCAGCGGCAATGATTAAAGTGTAGGGAGGGGGGGTGGGGGGGTTGCATCATAGCTGCACAACTTTTGGGCTTTCCTGTTTGCGCTCTGATGAGATTAGGGGCCACGAGCGGAATGGAGTGCCGCACCTTAATCCCCGATTCACTGCCTCTGGCACTCATTGATTGAAAAGAGCAGCGCGTCATGGCCGATCTGCCTAACAAGGAATGGGTAAAGGGGAGATTAAAGAGCGTGTGTTTGTCTGTGAAGTGAACTGCCACCTACACACCCCGGTCGTCGAACTCACTGAAGTCGTGAAGTCGACAGCCAGAGCTGAGAGGAAAGAACGAGGGAAAAGCCGTGAAGAGAGAGTGAGTAAACATGCCAAACGGTTTGTGCTATGAAACATGCTCCCTGCTGTGCTCCCGTTTGCACATATAATGAGTGCGATATGGACATGCGCATTTCTAAAGAGGCTCACCCACGCACAGGGAAGGCTCCCACACACACACACACACACATCTAATTAAGCAGGCGAGTTCGAGATAGGCATGCTTTAAAAGCTCACAATCAGAGACCGCCTTAATTAAGGCTTCTACGTTCTGTATCTCTGTCTGACGGCATTTCATCTCCTACAAGATCCCGGCAGCTGCACCGAGGAGCCAAGCTCACCGGGGACCTCGCAGCAACTCGCCGCTTCCTCGCCGCACGCAGTCCTGACGGGCTCCAAATCGTGAGCTCCATTTTCCACCCAAAATACTACATGTTTTTTGTTGTGTGATGGAAATAAATAAAGCTACTTATGGCGTCCCATGTGAGTAATTCATAATTGCCTGTTCAGACTTTCAAATGAATCCACCACGGCGGGCTGCGCTGCCACAGTAGGAGTAACCTGAGAGCTCAGAGAGACCCGGAGGTGCGGAGATGTGCCAAAGCCCAGATGCTAATTGGTAGCCTCAATATGATTCCCCGGCTCGGGATCTGATTAGAGGGGAAAGGATCTTTTGGTCCCGGGCCAGTGCTGCTGCGCAACACTCATTTTCACTGCGTCGCTTTAAAGCACACAACCACTCAAAGCACCTCGAGAGAAGACAATAAAAAGGCAGACACAACTTGGTTTCCACTCGGGTCCTAGATGAAAATGTAACACGACAGGACTGAAATGGTGGGGATGCGACACAGCGGGGAAAACTGCTTCGGCACGGATGCGGGCATAAATAACAACAGAAAACATCAAGGGCTGAGTAGAACAATAGATATTAGATTGAAAATGAAAATTTGCAGAAGAAAAAGGCAACATTCAGTTTTAACTTGGTCTTGGTAAGAAAGACCTAGGTAAAAATACTCGGGTGCGGGCGTACAAACCACTTCAGTAAAATCTTCATGCAGTTTCTGAGAGCATCAATATCCTCATAAGAACCACAATGACACACAAAAAGAGAAATGTTAAAATTAGAAGCTAAAATGAAAAATACAACGTGTTGAGAATAAATTAGGATGTTCCAGTAAACTTTCTGAAAAGGCATCAAAGTAAGAGGGATGTAAAGAGGATGAAAGAGGATGCTTGGAATCGAGAAGCCTCTGTGACAACGTGCTTTACTATATGACGTCAGACAACAATCACGTTGAGATGAAATAAGAAAGTTGCAGTTTGGAATAGCATGAAAAAGAAAGTGGGAAGAAAGATATCACTTCAGTCAATGCCGATGGGAAAAAATCCAAGGATTCAAGTTGTTGTCATAGCGATGAAAAAAAATATGAATATTGCTGCAATGGAGAGACGCACAGCTTTCATCAAAAATTATTTTCAGAATAATCTTAACAATCCTTGTTCTTGTGCTGAAAAGCAAATTAGCCAAAGTAGTAGTCCATCTGCTGAAGTGGGTGTGAATTGGGGCCCTCGTGTTACCTTTTAAAAACTCTCCACTCATCCGCACTTTATAACCTTTTAGAACACGGCAGAGGAGGTACTACTGTATTAAACACACCTTGCAACCTTACCTACTTCATTCCTTCTACATGTTTTGGATAGCCATCTCAAACCACAACCCGACCACCGAGCAGAAGCAACAGCAGCCCGTTGCTGCATACCGCCGGACCGTGTGTCAATATGTGTTCAACATGTGTTTCCACCAACCCATCCGCCGCTTTCCAACCCTTGGCCAAAATAGCGGCCACTCTCCTTTTGAAAATCCAGAAACAAAGACAAAAAGTTTCAAATTTCTAATTCTATCCATTAAAGAAACACAAAGTGAGGGGCTTCACTACGAATGTCATGGCAACTTTATTATGAACGTCGAGCACCAAAGGCCTCGACCAATTAAGAGGGAAAGGACCTGCGTTCTCCTTAATGAACGGGGTCAGTGGACGGCAGCGCTCTGACCACGGGGCCTGAATTTGTTACCCCATTATGAAACATGTTTAAAAAAGACCCTTAACACTTTGCTGCTCGAGCAACCTCAAACTAACTGCGAGAGGTTGTCGCTATGGGCTGTACTTCACAGATTTCTAATAGGTGGAAATGTCATTTTTGGCCCAATGGTGGCACTGGAGGTAGGATTGGAAGGTCACTAAAATGATCTTGAGTGTACAAATAGTGGTTACGCTGGTCTACCTTGATCCCAAGGTGTGAACCCCGGTAAAGCTGTAACTTGCCAATTCTTTACTGAGACCATTCGTAATGTTACACAAAGGGAACCACATAAACTTGTGCTTTATCTTGTACAAAAGTGGGCGCTTTGGGAAATTAATTGTTCCAAAAAGACTACACAGATCCTTGAGATGAAGGTCTGTGCTTTGTCATCTATGTTGACCCTCGGCGTCCTTGCTAGAGAGACAAGGTTGAGCGTTATGACAGAAAATGGGCTTTGGAGCTTTGTGATGGGCTAGAAAGGGTTTGGGAGAGTATAAAAATCTTACCATTCAAATAGACAAGTAAATTGGTAAAATTCCTGTACATGAGCTATAGGCTTAAACTGCCGGGGGACTTCTTAGGACACACCGAACTCCTCTCTCTCTCTCTCCCCTTTTACTAAAATCCACGTTGCATTAATGCACATGACTAATTCAGCTCCTTCCCGGGAGTTCTTTGTGCTTTCTCGCCGAGCAGGTCTCTGCAGATCGTAGTTCCGTCAGGACCCTGGTCCTGACTCCGGCCGTGGCCCTGCTGGCACGTGCTGCTGTCGTCATCGTCATCATCATCATCATCATCATCATTTTAAATATGATTCATATCACTATTGCCCTTTCCTAAAATCTTTGCTTTCCCTCCCCACAGTCTTCTGTGGATGGTGGTTCGATCTGATGGTGGTGGTCCCTGCAGTGGTCCTGTCGTACACCTGGCCGGCTACTTGGAATTCTTTGAATAATTTCTGTTATGGAAATTGAATGTATTCTACATCTGTATGAGTCATTCTGTACACATGACATCCATTGCAGTCTGTCCATCCCGGGAGAGGGATCCCTCCTGACGTTCTCCCTAAGGTTTCTTCCCTTTTTTCCCTGGAAGGGTTTTTTTCATTTTTTGGGGAGTTTTTCCTGTGCCGATGTGAGGGTCTTGGGACGGAGGATGTTGCATGTGTACAGACTGTGAAGCCCTCCGAGGAAAATTAGTAATTTGCGATTTTGGGCTATACAAAATAAAATGAATTGAAAATTGAATTGTATGAGCGAATGATTGCTTCTGAAAAGTTAGAGCATACAATAGATACCCCAACTCAGTCCGGACTAAAGTGTATTTACACACATTGAATGACATTGAATGTTTTGCCATGAGCCCGGACACGTTAATGCTTCGGGATGACCTGTAACAATGTTGGGGATTCTCTGACTTTTCGGTGTCAAACCTCTAAACCAGCATGGCAGCAGACTCACTGTGATGCTTTTTTAAATTTCTTTTACACGATACACTTTTTCTTAACCTGGGGCAGTTAATTACCAACAAACCAGCTGTCAGTTAACCTTGAGAAGTTGTCTTGCTAACCTTTTCAACATTGAGCATCTATTTTGCTAGGGATGAATAACGGCTATATATAACTGCTCTTCACATTTATATCGACTTTGTGCGGTCTGTGAGGGATCCTGCGAGTCAATTGCTGGTTCTACTGAATAAACGTATAGAAAGGTCAGAGAGCGGCTGTCACGCCAAACTTTCGAACTTCTGTTGCTTTTGGTAAAGTGTAAGACAAGTGGCTATCTTGACATTTGCGTATGTTTTCATCACCTCTGTATCTCACGTCACCGAGTGAGAATCTTCCCGGAAATGCAAGTGATCTGACCTGTGTTTTGTGTTTTTTCTGCTTCTACAGAGATGTGCTCACTGGACTTGTTCAGCAGAGATAAGCGGGCACCTTGGATCAGAGCAAAGTACTTGAAACTTTGTTTGGTGTTGGCCTGAACAGATGGTTCATTTACGTTCAGCATCAGTGTTAAGTACTTACGTGTTTGCAACCGCCATTAAGATATACAGCTAAACAGTTGTTCGGATCGAAAGTTGGCTGGTTTTGTCGTACCAGAGCTCCAGCTGAGGAGCACTGACGCATGCAGAGTAGTCAGTCTGGGCTGTAGACCTGCCCCATTACTGTGTTAAGGTGTCACGGAAGAGGGAAGAAGTCCTTTCGACACAGGATGAGTGATGAGACAAAGGCTTTAAATGAATTTAACCTGAGGTCAGCAGATATGTCACTGTCATTAATGCTGCCTTCGTCTCACTTTCCTATCATTGTTTACTTTACCTGTAAATCTCTTTAAACGTTTTAGAAGAATGGCTCCAACATTTTTTACTCAGTACGTTACCAATGGCATGTCAGAAATGTATTGTGTTTTGAAAACATGGCTTTAAGAATAATAATGTTCTAAATGTGTGGCGCTTTATCAATTACAGTCAAAAAGGAAGTCAAAAAGTTTTGAGAAAAGGACTTAAATAAATAACAGCAGACTTATCCTGAGTAAAAGTCGACACACTGCCCAATTGCAGGAAAGTTAGGGTTCCTGAATAAGCCACTTTTTAAAGTGGCTCATTTATTTGAGTTGTGGTAATCCGTCAACCCAGGAGATTAAAGATTTTTGGCTGTGCAGGATGTCAAAACACATCAAATTTTAGATTCTGAAAACTTGAGTTAAGCATAATGGATGCGTCACGGCTGTTTGCCATCATGTGCTTCCTTTGGTGTTCACGCCACTTTACAAAATAACAGAAACCGCCAATCCCGACTGCCTTTTGCTCTTTGTTCATGTCCTGTCTGCTTTTCAATACACAATACACACGGCTAGCAAGGCGACTGCTACCCGCGTTTCCTATTCGCCCCGTGTGGTTATTCGGTGCACCGAGATTGAGGCATTTCAAGTGTGCAAGGATTTACAAGGGACGACACCTCGGCTAAAAACAAGATTAGCGTCCCATTTCTGCAGCGGGATGTGGCAAATGGAAAAGACTGTGTGGTATTTTTGTCATTTTTGTACACTTCTTGCGTTTTTTTGCTTCATCCACAAGCCCGTTTTTTTGCTTTTCTGGTAATATGCATGCAAGACGGAAGATAAAAAAGGATAAAGAGATAAAGATATGAGTTCGTCAGAAGTTGCACGGTGTAAAGAATGACCCACATTTATACCAAAGTAAAAACATGCAGTAGCACAGGGGAAAGTTAAAATCCAATGTGTTAGGGCCTTTGGGCTAAACCACACAACACTCTGATAATAAATTCTACACATCTCAAAATAGATTCAATTGTCTACTGATCTATGTTCTTTAATAAAAGGAATGGAAACCAAAGGCTGTCGCTAAATGTTCAACTGAACAGCATGCCGTTTAAAGCAGTGTTAAACAACAATATGTCAACATGAAAGTTCATCACAACTAATCTCAACTTGAGGTCCACTTGTAGATTAATATTCAGGGGATAATATATAAAGACAACCCTGTGATATAGATGTATCATGTATAGATGTATAGATATCTCTATGCAAGTCCAAGTGAATACATTTTTCTCTCCATTCAAGTCAGACTGCACTTTGTAGCAGTGTTCCAAGAGAACACACCTTCCCATTAAGGCCATCTCCCCTCTCCTCTCTTTTTAGTAATGGCATCGCCATTACAGTGGTTGGGTGAGCGGACTGATGGGGGGGGGGCGGCACTCTATTTTGTTTGTACTGCTGCCTTGCAGCCTGCCAGAACCAGAGGCACCTATTTGTTCAAACTGGCTGAATGTAGGGCCTTAATTGCTCACGTCTCACGTGTCAGTTGCATTGAAACGTTCGCCAGGACGCAGCCTCAGCACCGATCCCTCCACCACCACCACGACCAACAGAGAGGAGGGAAAGCGCTTACTTAAGAGCAAAGACAGAGGGAAGCACGGTTATTCAAAGGAAAGCATTAATGGATATTTTTCAGAGAATGCCCCGACAAAATAAAAAATGTAAATTGGCTAATATCAAATATGGTCTTCATTTAGCGGTCGTAAACACCTCATGTTATAAATAAAATGATAAAATGTCTCATATTGCATACTAAGACTTATCAACCAGCAAGGGACTTGTGATCTTAGTTCTCTATTGGCTTCTTTATGCAGCACGAGGAGATTTTATATGTAAACAAGGTCCCAATTAAAAGAACAGAATAAAGCAGCATGCTTTGGGTCTCCCTTGTGACCCACGAGGCTCTAACAGCTTTAAACGCTCTTTGAGCATATTCAGTTCATAAAAGAGAATTGTAACCTTTTTTCCCAGTCGTACTTTGGCAGAACCCTCGCGTGTCACTTCTGCCACGAGCACAGGCAAACAAAGAGAAAGCCAAAATGGCAAAAAGCCTCCGAAGCAATGACCCAAAAACCGATGTGTGACGTGACTGCGTCCACTTCTTTTATCATCCTAGGAGTAGTTTCCAGTAAATACCATATCAATGATGCACGTTGAAAAAGGTGACCAAAACATATTGAAAAAGCAACATTGGCACCAATAATTAAAAGTCAATTTTGAACTCGGCTGGAGCGTCATACGTCCACTGCCACATTAGTCATAAGATTATTGAGATTAATGCAAGAACCAAAAAGGCAGAAATGTATTAAATCCTCCCCGTCAAGTCTAATAAGACCAACATTGTTTAACAGCACGAAGCAAATACTGGGTGCATTTGAGAAATATTATCAGTGTTTATATATTTGTTAAAGTTAAATTAAGTGTATTAAAAAATTCTGCTATGGGAGACCTGAGTTAATCAGAATTAAAGTAATAGGACAGGAGAGTGGGTCATATATCTGTATTTCTGCAGTTGCATAAATCATACATTTCCCCACTGAAATAAACAAGGTGTATCACTTATAAGCTTGGACATGGTCCAAATTAAATGCATGACGGAGTGAAAGAAGAAATACAGATTATTCCATCGGTGTAAAATGAGAAATACGTTAACGGCAGCAGAATGTGTTTCGGTTCCATTTTCCTATCGGAAAACAGATTGTAGTAACCTGATTGGTTCTCCAGTTTGATCTTTTTCTCCTCCACACCCTTCTCCTCAAACTCCCCCTGACAGAGTAGGATAACTTCTCTATTTTGTTAAGGGTCACCTTTGGGTTTATACTGTGGTGGAAACAAGTTCACTTCAAATATGAACTCCAACTTGAATTACAAAGTATTTTAAACAACTCCAGTCCGCAACTGGCAGACTCGCTCCCGTGGATCTGAACCTCAGGAACCTGATATTCCTGCAAAGCTGGGATTTCCCCTGAGGCTCAGGTGTTCAAAGCCAAAACTTTACTTCAGAACTGTACTGTAAAGAGTAAAATGCAACAGACTTCAATGCCCCATCCCAAGGCTGCACTGCTGCATGAAAACTCTGCAAACAGTTTACAAATATTATAGGAAAGAATGCCGATAGATGCTTGGCGACATACGATGAGGATCAGTCTGTATCCTTCTGGAAAGCGTTTGCAACCTGCTTGTGCTAACTTGAACGGGTTATATAATTCATATGTATTATACACATTTTAATAAACTACACTTATAGTATCTAATTGTCTAATTACAACGTAATTCCAGTATGATTAAAGACCCGCACTGAAATACCTTAAAAGCAGCTTTGTGGAGGTTAGATATTAATGCGCCTACGTGTTCCCTGGCAGACGAAACGTGGTGTTTACATGAATCGTTTGAGTCTGGGTATTCATGTGTGCACGTCAATTTGTCTGCGTTGGTCTGTTTACGTGCGGGTGGGGCAGTTTTCTACCCCTGGTGTCTTTTAAGGAACCTAGCAGATTATCCGCGGGACTGTGGGCATGACCTCGGGTCATTTCGCCATAATGGCCGATTGTATTTATTAACACGAAAAGGAGCTAAATCGAAAAGAAGAGAAAATATGAGGAACGGAGGCAGAATGACCCGATGGGCCGAATCCAAAATAACCTCAGGAAATTGGCCTGTTGGATTACAATTTGTTCGACCGGCTACAAATAAACTTTAACAGCGAGTTATACACTTCCCCGGAGCCATTGTGATTCTAACTGCGTTGCATACTAAGCCCCATAAAAGAGATTTCCAGAATTAAAGTGGTTGCGGCGAAGTAATGCCGTGCCGGCCCACAGCATCCTCACACAAGCAGAGCGCCCATCTTCCACTTCCCACCCATGTCAACACTTTAAAGATCAGTTTTAATCAACATTAGAAAAAAAAAAAAACGACGACAAAAAAACTCTAGGCTATTCACATAAATTAATCTATATGAACACAATTGGGGGGAGAAAATGCTGAAAATGTGCCACGGGAATATTAAATGCCTCCAACTGACATGAGAGTAATAAAGAGAGGCAGCTCAAATTGCCCAAGAGGGCCGCTAATAAAAAGAGTGATTGGAATGGGGTTAAGATGTTTTAGTCAGTCAGTAGATGCATAGCCTCTATTACTGGGCGTCATTTGGTCCAACGGCTCCAGACCTTTCTTCTGAAGGAAAGAACCAAACAGGTGGTGTGGAACAGACGTATTCTGCATGCTCGTGCTGCTTAAAGGGGCTTGAGAGTGTTAAATCAAATATACGGAGGTTGATTCAACGACAACTCTTCCTCATGGAAATGAGGAAATATAAAGTATTGAGAGCAAAACAAGCTCTTTAGGGTGCATGACTCATTTCTCTATGCAGTTTAAGATGAAGATTCTTTTGGGACTCTTAAGTGAACTGATGTCATGTGCAGCCCCAGTGTTTCTCCACAGGACATTGACAACGCAGACAACCACTTCAATCTTATCAAATCACGGGTGGAGCCAAGGCGGCGCTGGTCTAACGCAAAGCCGGCTTTAGTCAAAGCCGGGAATAATGTCGCCTTAAGGGGGGGGAAGAAAATGAACACGTCAGAGAGAGAGTGCTCGTCTTTCAAAGAAACAATCTTCGAAGGATTTGGACGACAGAACACCAGCCCTGATTTGACCTGACGGGAAGCTAGCCAATTAAAGATCACCGCCATCTGCCCTCCCCGTTGCTCATCCCTTAGAGTCGGGCCCCTTAAAGGAAGGGAGAGAACCTGGTAAGGAAAATGACTGGGAAATGTATTTCTGAACCGCAAGCAAGCCATTATACGAGGCCTGAACGCCTCCTAAAGGCAGCCAATGGCCGTCCAAATGTTAATTTGCTGCGCAGAGCGCAGATGATGCAGAACATGGCTTCCACCTTCTGCTGCCATACATAATTCATGCTATTGACTGGCGAGGCGATGCCACTTTCATGCACCGAGATCACCAAGTGGTGCCACTTTCACACACACAAACGCGAGCCAACGAATCCGCGCCGACTGTGCAGTAACGCTTAGCGCACAATTGAGGTTGGCGTGAAATGTCCGGACACAGGCACGCTCACTTTTCTGACGGGCACACGCAGAGGTGCGCAGCCGCTTTCACGGAAGAACCTTAACCACACAAAGAGTACTTCACAATGTGGATAAAAAGGACCCACCAGAGAGGAAAAGGGGGATCGGTTGCGCTCTCACGTTCTTGATATGTAATCACCAAGCATGACAGGTCATAAGGGCGCAGTCTGTAAACACGAGCCCCTGACTGAAGACCGCCATGAGGAATTCTTCACGCTCCAATGCATCAGTCCCACAGGGACAATTAAATATACATTTGTATGTGCGCCGCTCAGTCTGACCCACTTTGGGGGATCCAACAACTGCTGCCACAGAAGCGGCTTTTGACTCCAAAGGGACTCCTGCCACTACGAGCGCCCCCCCCCCCCCCCCACCCCCCCCTCCCACCCCCCCCCCCCACACTTATTAACCTCGCTGCCAAAAGACAACTAACAAAGAGAGCAAAGTGTGGACAACAGTGCATCCATAAGTCCGCTGTTGCATTTCGACACAGATTTGCGGTGTTGACCGCGTTCCCGGGTTTCGGGTCCGACCAGATTGTGAAATTTCGCTCCGGATCGCGGGGGAAAAGCGATAAGTCTCTGAAAAAGGGGCGCAGCGTAAACATTTCCAATCTCGTCTCTGGGAGCCAAGACGTTAATTAATATTTAATGTAGTGGAGTGATAATAAGACACGTTTGAGATAAGTTGGAAAGCATGACTAGTTGCCTTCATCGATTCTTGCTATAAGCCTTTGTATTGGACTTGTTTCATGAAAATAGATTAAGAACTATGCCAAAAGAGATTAAAAAATGACAGAAGAGATGAAAAAGACAGAACATGACAGGAGAAAAACATGTTGTTTATTGACTAGGTTCTAATTTCAACTCCTTCCTATGTCCAGCTTTGGGTAAAAGCATGCCTGGCAATGGACAATGATCTTTAGAACCCACTGATCGGAGCATCCTCAGACTATGTGGTCTTACTCCTTCATCCTTGATCTAATTAACCCTCCGTGCCTGATTGACTGATGGCTGATACCTTTCACATTAAAAGAGCAGGGAGGCGCAGACACCTTTTTTTTGCTGATGCCTGTTTATACAATCAACAAGATTACTTATAATACAAGAGGGAATGTCTAAATTTGATTGGTATGAGAAAAGGTCTCAAGTTGGAAGAAGCGCGTTTTAGAATCAATTCTAAGTGGATTTATGGATGTGCATGAAAAGACTGCAGCGGTAAGTGAATAGAATACATTTTGGAATAATAGTTTACTAACTAGTAAACATGGTGCAATTTCAAGAAGAATCAATAGGGTGATAAGACTGAACAAGTATCCTCGTATTGATATAAGGAGAACAGGAGCAGTGTCAAGTTGAAATTGGAAAAGGCCCGCGCTTATATCTGGTGGCTAATGTTCAATAAGCATGAGGGTTCCTGCGGTTTTCTGAAGATCATTTCACAGGACACTTTCAGTGACACGGCGGTACAACAGACATGGACCTCTCTGTGTTCTGTACGTCGGGCTTTAAAGAATTTGCTATGACTCAACTATGAAATAACCCATTTACTCTCAGAAGCGATCACCGATGGATACAAATTTAAAGCCTAGTCTGAATATTAGGTGCATAACCTCGCCGCATGAAAATAACTGTGTGAGGGGGAAAGGCTTTTCCACAGTGTGCCGCGTCTTAGCCCTCATTTGGGGACAAGGTTAATCACGTCCTCTGAGTCAGCCATACACAAGATGAGAGCACCGGGGCAGCGGCAAAGGGGACGTGACCAGGTGATAACACCATAAACTGTATTCCTGAGGGACAATCTTGTTAATTAAAAGGGCCCGTTAAAGTATACTTTAAATTATTCATTTGGCGTGTCCGAAAATGTCCTTTCCGAAGGAAATTTAATTTATTTTCAAAGCTGCCATGACACTTTTGGATTGTCCTTATCTTCGCCTACAGTGCTGTCCCCTCTGGAGAACTTTCAAATCACTCACCTGACACCTCGGCTGGAACTCCTTATGTCAGTGTATCGCTCTCCTCTTCCCTTGTGCTCTTCACTTCTCACTCTGAGAGCAAATCTTAAGACAAGCGGTTTGATGTTCAAAGCAAAAGGGGCTTGAAAGCTTTGCACCAACCACCCAGACGCAAGAGTCTTTCTCCCCCCCATCAAAGGAAAACATAAATTGGCTCGAGAAACATTATTCACTGCGGACACAAACGCGAGCTGTGTTTTCCCTCCAAAAGTAGCAAACGCATTGCATGTCATACAGCCGGCCGGGAACAGCAGAGCCTTTGCTTGTTGGGATGAGGACAACTTTGCTGAGGGGGTAGAGATTAATCGTCGCATATTTTTTTGCCCTTCGTCGCCCTCGAGTTATTATTCTTGCTTTGTACTGTCAAACGGAACTCAGGATTAGAAAGGTGCCCTGCAAATGTGTTTCACTTGAGTTGCCGTTTCTTCTGAAACCCCACGCTGATATCCAACACAAATTCATATGAATATGGAGCAGTTTATATAAGCATTGTTGACAAACAAACTAAGTGTTAAACAGCTTAATCCTTGAATTAAACTGACATTATGTAAATCACCTTGACTTCGTTTAATCGGAAAAAAACATTTTTCAAGGTCCTTAAAATAAATCTCCTCACCTCAGCGTTTGACTTTAATTGATTAAATTAAGGCAATGGCACAGGTTTAGATATTGATTATTAATAAGTCGGTAATCACTCCTTCTGTGGAGTCAGCTCTTTGTTAGCATGATGCTAAGAGGAAACGAGATTAAAGGCTGACGTCTGCTAGTACTCCTAAAAGCTTCTGTCTATTACTCCACACAATGAAAACGTGTTGGATGGAACAAACCTACTGACACTTCCACAAGTGTCCCTCTTGGAAAGGAGACAGTGTTTGGGAAAAGGGTTGAAAAAAAAGGGGCAAAGCAATGATAATCTTTGCCCCTTTTTTGCCCCAGATAATGATCTGAATTTGAGATACATCAAGTAGCCTTGGACAGTGGTGGCACTAAGAAACAGATGGGATCATTCATCCATTTGGGGAAACATGAAGATAAATATCGGGCCGGTATTGCCAGTAGCATCTTGCAAAACAATCCAGTAGTGCATGTAGTAGACAAGCGATACACATGCCTGTGCCACATAAAATCTGTATTTCATTTGTATTTCTTTATGAAATGCTGTTATGCATGTTTAAAATAACTAAAAACATCAATATTTAATTAATGAATTATTTAAACTACGCTAGATGTGATGAATGCAGAGATCTTCAGAGTGGACATACATGCATTTCTTAAACATCCAGAAACCCCGTCTTGCATGTGCATGAGGCGAGAAAAAATACTGTAGAACTCCTCACATGAACGTGATGCAATGCTTCAATGCAAGCAGGAATCCCCGAAATTGGGGATTCATTTTAACTTTTTCAAAAAATGCAAATCCTTTCTCTGCATTGCGTCTTCTAAAATGGACTTTGAGAACCACTTGAGAGCCCGAATGACCCCGTGATCTTACTTACTGCAGTACATTGTTTTGTTCGAATTAACTTGTGGGTGGCTTTAATCAATGTGGATAAATATAAAGCGGGCTCACCGATGGCAATCAATAGTGAAATAGTGATATTGTGCGGCTTTGACAATATGGTGCGACTCAGAAGGACGCCAACCGCAGGGCGACAAACCCTTTGGTAAATAACATCAAATTCAGCCAGCTGCCTGACATTTGCTTTCATATTAACGTCAGGGGTAAGGCCTTTATTATGCAGCATCTCGCAGTTCATCTCTCTCGCTCAAAAAGTACCACCCCCGAGTCACTGCCTCCACAACAGCCACATGTACAGTCACATAGAGGGTGGACCGAAAACCAACTTCATTTTAACCATCTAACCATCAATTATTCCTTCACCTGCGGTCTGGCACTTTCTGCAAATCCTCTCCCGCTCAACGCAGAGGCAGCTAATGTCGAAATCTGTTGCACAGGGGTAATTGTTTAGCTCGGATACCGAGCGGACGCAGTCGTCCCTGCGCGGAGGCGCGGGCGCAGCGTGGGCAGCACGCCATTAGCCGTATCGCCAGCTCCTGCCATTCCGTTCTCCGCTCAAATTTGTTTTTCATCAAACCTCATCGATCGGCGGCTTGCCTCCCGTCTTCTCAAAAAGCATGCGAATCCTCAGCACAGTGGGGAGGGGGTGGCGGGAGGAGGGGGCTGTCTCGGTGTGTCCTCAGCCAAGCTCTCACTCGTGACGGGGAAGTGTGGTTGTGATAATCTCCTCTCTGTGAACTGTGGAACCGGATCTCCAGCCCACCATGATATATGGAATAATGGGTTGGTGGGGAGATGGAAGAAAATGGAAAACCCCACCCGAAAAATGGTAGAATCTTCCCGAGTGCAGCTCTACACTTAATGGTTGTGGTTTAGGAATAAAGAATGAGCAGAGTTGGAAACCCGTGGAGAAAAATGGTTATTGCATAGAATCCAGATAACGATCCCCACTCTACCGTTAGGGAATTGTCTGCTGCCCTTTGATTTCGTCCACTGGGTCCACTTGAAAAAAATAATAGTCTTTAATCTATTAAAGGCCGAACCGCTTGTCTAAGCGTGGTGCACGGTGAGACCTTTCAGGAAAACCAGTGCCGGTTTCCACTCTCCCTTCTTCATCCAGGGCGTCGTAATAAACCGATAATCGACAATCACTGGTTCTAACACACGCGCAGCCTCAACCGGTAGATGTACATGTTGAGGCGTCATTCCTTGAAGTCGTAGTTAATCCCATTGCCTCAATACCAGCCCTACCCCGCTGTTCTCTGAGCGGTGCATACTGCACTGGGATAAATCAAAGGGAGGATGATAACAAAAAAAAAAGAAAATGTTTCTCCTTCTCCAGTTCAAATAGATCTGGTCAGGTGGTGGATCACTGAAACATCACCAGAGGACAATTCGGATGATATTTCATCACCGCAGTGATGAAATCCAATTGCAATTGCAATGAAACACAAAATGTACACTTGACAGACTCACCTTTCATCAGTGCAGTTACTTTCTATCTCAGTTTCCCAGGTAACTTGGTCTCTTTCTTTTTTTTTCTTCTTTTTTTTTGGCATTGTCCCTTAATGGCCAAAATTGCCCAAAACAAGTAGACGCCTATGCAACCGGAAGCGATCGCGGTGGCTGAGATTTTAGCGGAAGTACGTCATCACCCTCGTAGGCATATAGCCCATTGAGAAGACCGAGAGAGAGACCGAGAGAGAAATAATCGACGCTCCCCGCGGAGATGCTACGTTCGACCCCGCCACCAGGAAACGCCGACGTTTCTAACGGTAAGCCGGCGGCACAAAAGCACGACGCAGCATCGGACAACAAACACACATCGGATGTTTTACGGTTTGAGAGTTCCAATTGGGCGCAAACAGAGATGAATGGATCCGATTGAAAGATCACAAGATTGATTAATGTCCCACCATTTGCCTTCTGTAAAATGATTGCAGTTTGCCGTTCAGCTTCTGAAATGAAGACACGGTGCAAAGACAAGACACTCAAGGAATACAAACCAAAGATAAGAGAGGAGCACATAGAGGGTTGGAGATGGAGGAAAAAAGTGAACCAACAGATAAACAGATAAAAGGGGAGACAGCTGTGTTGTCAACACTTCAAAGGGAATGATAGAAGTGGAGATGCAGGGTGGAGCTGGCAAGTTGACAGCTGACAGCGTAAACATGGGCTATATGCATCACCGGTGGAGTTATGCAACTGCCGCACGGTTTGGTTTCGTCCGTATCGAGGTTCTTTGAGTCCATCGGGAGTCTTGAGTCGGGTTAAAGTCGAATCAGACGTCGATTTGGCGGTAAACAGTCACTAAGTCACAAGCGAGTGTACAGCAAGTCAAAGGGAAAAAAATATCAAGAGCACTTGATACGATAGGCCTCCCATCATGCTTTAGCCTAATATATATCAAAGGAAATAATATAACATGAGGATCGTAAATAAAACATAAAATACATAATGTGAGAAACCAATTAAGGGTGTCAAATGCATGTTAAAAAAAGAGAAATCCAGGATCAGCACACAAGTTTAAGGCAAGACTCCCGGTGAAGGCCCGGTGGAGTGGAATTACGGCACATTTTTAGAGTTGTGTTAGACACAAGAATTTGTTCTGAGAGGGTCAGGGATTCCTTCAGCAAGCTGCCATTTTGTGCTAATATTCACAGAGGGCAAAGTCCAAGACGAAAGAATAACGCGGTGTAGTCACAGTGAAAAGATGTTCTATTTTTCGCCCTCCAAAAAAATCGACTTCTAGCCAGAAGGGAATTCTACAGTAAAATTATACTACCACCCCTTCCTTTAATCAGATAATCCTTTGGTACTACAATGAGAAATATATCAACTAATAGACTTCATCCCTCGCTCAGCTGACAGTTAAACTGCTTGTAGCCCTTTAGTTGCGCTACCTTTCAGGGCAGCTCAGCCAAACTGACAACTTGCAAGGAAATCCAAATTCTTTTAGACATCAAGTGACACTCTATATACAATATTCTACACATACGGATTATCATCGTTCAAATCATTTTCAAAAACTTATGGTGGAACTTTTATTGTGACTATTATAGGGAGAGTTGCTTACCACAGAAACGACATATTATATCATTCAGCACAAACTCTTCTGCGTTTGAGGGCCGCGTTCATCTACTTGCATTAATATCAGAGCAGTTCCACCAAAAAACAGACATCTCTCAAAGCAATATCAATCAGCACATATTTGTATCCGTCAGCGTTGCGTCCTTCAGACTCCTGGTAGCTGTAATTTACCCTGTTTGGGATGGCTCCTTCAAACTTGTTAACCGTCTTAATTAAAAGCCTGATTTGTTTGGCAATAATGCCAATTTAAAGAGCAATCCAAAGACAGTTAAGAAGCCAGGCAGTCAGCAGCTAATTTGGTATCGTTTTGCTCAGGAGTTATTTGGCACTAGGAAATCCAATATATCAGAGCAGCCAAGCAAGAGATTTTCGGAGCAGTACATCAGCCAATCAGCGAAGCATTCGAGTCGGCCTTTACAGGAAGGAGGTGAGGTTGAGCAGCAAACAAGCCAAAAGTCGTTGCAAAGAGCAGACGCAGGGGTTACACGAGTAGCAGCTGTCAGAACGCCGGTGAGAAAGAACACTCCAGCGTGGAGGCTGCAGAATGTCACAACAGGGCTACACTTGACGGACATGTGTAGACAGGAAGCAGCGGCGGTGACGAGCAGGAGGATACCCGCAGTCTTCGGCCAATAAATAAATAAATAAATAAACAATCCATCCATCCAAAAAAAGGCTGCAATCATGAGCCGAGCAACTTTAGACTTTCCAAACCAGCCGCTGCGCCGCTCCAGTTAAATTTCAGCAGGAAGCCAAAGTCAACTTGTTGTCGCACTGACATCCGGCGGGCCAAGGATGACAGCAGCCGCCATTCAAAGGCAGCGAGTGAATTTGCGTGAACACCCCACCAGCAAACAAGTTATTTAAGGGGTTTGAACCAAAGTGTGGGTGACTAGGAACAGTGAGGCAGCAGGCACATTAAAACAGAACTTGAAATACGATTATAAAGCTGTAAAATTGTCCACAAATCCTCCACACATTCCAATGAAGTCAAACATCACCCCGGTCCTTCAGAACTCCCACAGGTTTCCCGTTGAAACAAAGAATCCAGTATAATATTCACCCACGTAACGTAGCCCCCGCGCACCTTTCCGACCTCCTGCGTCGGCATACTCCTGCGGCCGACCTCAGATCCACAAAGGCCGAGCCGGTGCCCCTCTGATCAGACCCTCCGGATCAAACAGGCGACCTGGGGGCGATTAGACCCCGCCCATCCACCCGCACTTTGAATGCATCCAAACTCCAACGTGATCATTGTCCTGATTATGGTCATGCAGATTATTTGTTATATTGTTAGAATGTACTTTTTTGCATATTGTTACAGCTTTTACTATTTCTGTTGCTTTTTTTTACACCATGTAAAAAGGGGCTTTGAGGTGCTTTTTACAGCACAATGTAATGTTTCCGTTGTTGCTGCGCATAGAGAAAAATGAATTGTTTAAATAATTCAAATTAGTCTTGCCAATGTGTTATCCAAATGTGTGTTCCATAATGACATTTTGCGTTCATCATGACGTAATACACAGCAGGCACACCAACCAGCCAAAAGGACATCTCGTACCAAAGCAACACAATTCAAACATGGTGTATTCTCATAAACATGCATGTATACAACACATTTTTTTAGGCTTATTTTATTATGGTATTAGTAAATCACTTTTATCTGAGAGAAGGCGGGATAAGGCCCGTGCCATTGGCCTAACTCGGACCATTTGGAGGGAGAGCGCTCGTCTAATGTGTGGTGCGCTTACTATGGAGGGACTCGTGCCAATTTTAGTTCTTCAGAGTGTTCAAGTCGGTTCCAGAGACGCAGCGAGGGTCCTGAAGAAGCTTCATTTATTCTCAGCAGGGCAACAGAAGGGAACCGAGTTTCGCCAGAGATACAAATGGTGAATCCATGTGAAGCGACAGCAAGCGCTCCACCAAAGGTCAGATTCCCCAATTTCATTCCTTCTTCTTCTTCTTCTTCTTGTCGCTCCCTTTCTTACACTGGGATTGGCGGAAACCACTGATACAAAACCTTGCCCGTGTCATTATCTGTATCGTGCACAAAAAGCGGAGAGGTTTGTTTTTTGTGCATGACTAATTTGTCGGATTGAAGGCAGGGAGTAAAATCCAGCACTTTCATTCCACACTTGTCATCTCCTTCAACAATGAATCTGACCAGAGAGCTTGTTAATGGAACCTCCTTTTGTTAAAAATCTTCTAAGTGACCGCTTAGCTTCCGGTATTTGGGCGTTAGTTTTCCAAAACTAGGTAGTGTAAACTTCTTCCAATACGTATGGAGGCACACAAATGAATGTCAATGTTGTCCTATGTCTGTAGGTGTGTGTTAGCTCGCGAAGCAAGGCAGCTTAGCAGTTTCATAAAAGTGCTCTGCAACCATGAGCCATTGTGATGTCAAATCCACATATTTGTATCAAATCCATTTCAGAGCCTACGTTGAAATACATGCTGTGGATTAGAGAAATGAAATACATGTAAACTGTCTAGAATATGAGAAAACAAAGTCTCCTCAGTTTTAGCAGCACAACAGTAGCCATCATCATGCAACATAATGTAGCTTTCATTTTCCCAGAACACACAGACTTAGAAAGTAGAGTGAAAGCAGGGTTTATAAGCAAAAAAAAAAAAACTAAGTCAACACACTACTTTTCATCACCCAGCTTCTGCTCATAAGCGAATGCAGCTTGAGGACAATAAGCAATAATACTGAATCTGCAATTGTAATCACTCTCACACTTCTGTTTATTATTGACAATCGTTATTATCGTAATTAAACCCTTGCTAAAAGTATTGACACCCCAGTTGTCCCTGGACACAGACCCTCCATCTCTTTTCGACTGTCCAATGCAAAACCACAGCAAAGCCTCGGTGACCTCTACGGATGGATATTTAAGGTATTACAGCGTTGAGGGTGGCCCTTTTAAGGCAGTTTGCATCTCAAAAATGAGAAGCCCTTACAGCTAAGTAGCCAGTGGAGACATCAAGTCTGCCCAGAACCATTGGCAGGATATTTTAGAAGTAACAGATTGGCTGAAGGTAGGCCAGCCGGCCCATCTGAATCGGCTGGTCAGGTCCCTGAGACAAGCCGTGCCGCTAATCCGGGAACCCGCCGGTCAAATTAAAACATGCCAGTGGATGAGCAGCAATCTGTAAATACGCAGATTGTCCTCAACCTCCTATGAATTATCCCATGAAGATGCGTCTTGTTTGTCTCATTTCAGGTTTTTGTGAAGATTGATTTTAAGGAAACAGTTGTCTAGGCAGATAATGTTTCCAATAAAAGGTAACACTGTTGCTCTTTCATCACATGGTAGACATCCTTCAGGACACTTAATGTCCAGCCATGTGGGATTAGTAGTGTAATGGAACTGACACACACACACACCATTTGGTGGTTAATCTTAAAAACTAAACTTAACTTGATGACTCTTCCCTGTTTGCTCAACCACACTTTGACAAACGAGTGCCGGGGCCAAAATAAGAAAAGCAGCTTACGAATACGAAGCATATGAGGTAAACAAATCCTCTTGTGGCTGAGATTTAAAAGGAAAGTCTGTGCCTTTCTGCTCCCGGGTGCATTGACGAGACTGAAATTAGCTGAAACAAATGGTATGCTGTAAAAGGAAAGAAGAGTGGCTGAATAAAGTGCGGCCTCGGACAAAAACGATGTCTGGCCGAGCTCATTCCTTCCAGGGCAGGGCCCGTAAAAGCTGTGTTCTTTGCTAGAAAGCCTAAAAGAGACCTTAAAAAGTAATCAAATGCAGTAAATGGAAAAGTGAGCAGAGATGAGAGCACAACTAAAGTAAGAAAAGCTGCTGCTGATGAAAATGTCGGACCAGCCACACAAGAGCATAGGCTAATGATGCCAGTCAAAAAAAAATACAGACATTGCTGTAGAGTTAAATCGATTGGATTTTGATTCATACTGGGAGCAAAACGTTGGGTTTATCATCGTCTGCAGCCTCTAAGAGGAGGAGGATAGTATTTGCAATAACCTCGAGCTGTATGTATTATTTCCCTATTGCCTGACCTTTGAGAGCCTCTATAAATTAGCTAGCCCACTGTTATTCAACAAAGGCATTAAAGAGTAATGCCCTCGCTCTGGCTCTGAAGGCTCCCTGCTGGGGAAACTGCAGGCGATGTCGACTTTATTAACAGAAAGACTTCCTCCTCCTGCAGCACCTCCTCTCGCTCATGTTGTAAATGGGATTTGAAACATCTGGACAATGGAGGCACTCTGGTACAAAGTCAATACAGATCAATGTGAGGGTAAAACCTCATTAAAGTATTTTTAATTGAGTAGTTTATATCAAGTATTTTTCCAATATGTTCTACTGTTTATAAATGTGGGCATCAATTAAAAAAGGAGCGCTTTGCGATTCTTCTTTTTACTTTACCAAACTGCATTTTGAAAATAAAAAGATAAGCACTAACAAAAGATTTAATTACTTTCGTATGCATTGCGTTTCGATAAAGTATAGTTGTGTTTACATGCCAACTAAACTATTCTCCTGGGTTGAAAAAATAAAATGATGCAGTGCCTTAAAATGCAGGACCAGCAATTAGCGCCCAAGCAACTGTGAGCACAGCTCTTTGTAATGCTATTGCCCCGGCTAGTTATCTCAAAATGGCATCTTTCTAACGAGAGGTAATAGAAACCTGTCCATAATTAACCGGCATCGTAATGCAGTGGACAACATTAGGCTGATACTGATGATCCAAATCATTTGAGGACATCAGATCCATATTCTCTAATGTTCTAAAGGGTAACAGCTCTTCCCTCTCCGGCTGGGTATCCTTTAAAGTAACTGTGATGTCAGCACTGATATATGTCCTACAAAATTGATACCAATATATTGATAGACAGAACCTTGACTCAAGTTCGCTCAATAAAGGTTTGGAGTATTGCTACTTGGTCCTATTTGAAAATGAAATAAATGGAAAAAGATGTTAAAATAAGTCATCAATTCAGGCTGCGCTTTCAATAATTTGATATTTCTCTGCATTGCCCTTATAGTTAATTTCAATATTTAATTCATTCTTAAGTGTGGGCAATAGTACATTAGGAACAATAGGATTATTGAGTATGAAAAGGCCAGTTGTTGTGTAGGTGGTGGGAAACAGTTATAATACTTGAAACTGAGCCGGTAACACAGGGTAAGCCATCCGCCACAACTCGCTAGACTAATTCATTGACCGTTGGTGAAAAAGCAGAAAAGAAGGTGTTTGTGTAGCCGCTGCTTTGTACATCATAGCCGAAGACTCGCAGCGGCACGCCAGGAATTCATAAATGAACACCAGTGAGTCTAAAGTAAACAGGCCTGTTAGTCCGTCAGACATCATCTGAGACCCCCTGGCACATGTCACAGTACGGCGTCCATCCCTTCCTGTAATTAGCTCATGCTGGAAAAACATGACAGCAAACTAAATGTGAAATAAAGAATTAAAATACAGATGAGGTAAAAGTTAAACAAGTTTCCATGGAGACCAGCACTCCAACACGCATTCATGTTAAGTCAAGGCACACTTACTAGATTTAGACATCTGTCAGTATGTTAATGCTTTGAGTGCGTCTGCACATCACAACGACATGGGAGACACACGAATATTACAGTTTCAACCAAATGTCTAAACTTTTCAGATTTCCCGTTACCTGTTTACTGAATACACAGCCTACCGAAAATAAGCGCATACGATACGATTGCAGCTTTACCCCAATGATTCGACATGTTAAAACGGAAGGTTGTCCAACTGTGTGCTGCAATAACCCTTTTCATACATTCAATCACTGATAATGGAGAAGGCATTGGTGTGGTTGGCCTGTAACCCGGCACAGAGGGTGTCACTTCCAGATGCGGAATTTGGGTGATTCTCCTCTCTGTGTCACATGGCTGGTGTTTTGACACCATCCTTTAGGAGTCAAACAGTGACTGACCATGATACATTGGCGGAGCCCTGGCTTGATCGCTTTGCTTTGTCCTGCTGTGAAGCACCTTGATCAAGAGAACAATTATCATAAAAAAAAAAGGAAATCCCACTGGTGCTGCCGCAGTCCGGCCCAAAGCTGCTATTGTTGCCCGCCTGTTTCCCAGCTCTCAACTCGTTATCCCACCAATGAGTGTGTCATAAGCACCTAACCCATTAACCATCTTAATGCTCATAGAGAAAGATTTACTGCAAAAAAAAGATGGCTGGAGATGAAATTCTTCTCTGGCTACAGAGAGAAAAAGGCATTTCCCCCCCCCCCACACTGGTTGTAGATATGACAGCTGGTGTGCATGCAGTTATTACCGAGCTGTGACTAAATCTCTCCCCAAATAGGCAGTCGATTGCTTTGCATGGGAGGATAAGCATGACAGACTTGCATGGAAAAAGGGTCTTTGCATTGACAACACAACTGACATGTCTCGTAGCGCCTCACCGACTGCTCTACACGTTCGCTCATGGAACCGCGCAAAGACAGGATGGACAGGTAATACATGAACGCCTGGACAGCGTGATGAATCCAAAAGGACGCTCTACGCGTCTTAAGGAGACTGAGGAGCAAGTACAGTAGCCTCAAATGAGCTCTCTGACAGACAACCTGGATAGTAAAAGATAGCAGCGCTGTGGCGTTGAAACATCGCTCGAGGCAGCACTTAAAAAAAAAAAAAGAAAAGAAAAAAAGAAATGGCAATATTTCATTGTGAAACATGGAAAGCTCAATATGTCCAACAAAGCTCTCCCTTTAAATCCTCTCTCAGTGTGAGAGATGCGCATGCTGGAGCCTTTAGAGATGACAGTGAAATGTATAATGCTTTTAAAAGAGAGCGAAAGAAGAAGAAGTTGGGGGGGGCCATCTCACCGGTTCAGTAACAGATGCTCTTCTCTGCTCTACACTCGGTAAAGAACATCACATTTTAATGGCAGGGGTGGACCAGGAGGAGACTTACTGCGTCAAAGACAGTAAATAAAGGTTTTCCAGTGAGCAAAGCAAAGCCCAATGTGATGTGAATGTGCTACAAAATAAGAGCTTCAACAAATTACAACTTCCTTTGGTTGAACCGGGTGGTTGATTTGAACCTTTGTTGTGTAGGTGGAGAAGAAAAACTACTAAGATCAATTGAGTTATCTCAATGAAAAACACAATCGAAAGGCAAATTCAATACACATGTGTGTGATGCGGTCAACACAAATCCGCCATACAAAAAGAAAAATAAATTAATTGGAGTAATGTGTGTTTTTAAGATCTGTGCACCAAAAAGCGGCCAGCGTGGAAAAACGCTACATCACAGTACAGACATTAAAAAAAGGAGCAATGACATAATGAGAGCAAATTAACAAATGCATGCAACTATAACAGAAGAATTTGCACACAATCCAACTCCATTAGACATTACATCTACGAAACATTCCATATGTGAGGCAAAGCCTGCACCTCTAACACATGAAGTTTTTTGCTCCAAATATCTGGAACAAAGTCCCAGAAAGGTGAGGCTCTGCAGAGTCCCTGCGCTCCTTTTTTATTCCAGATTAAAAGACTTTTCCGTTTGCTGCTGCCTTTAATTGAGCATTTGTGCATTTCGAAACTATAATTGTATTCTATTTTTAGTTTAAACTCATAATTTATAATGACTGCTCTTCTTTTATGTTTCAATCAAAGTTCTTTACCGTTTTTTAAATCTCTTTGCTTTATGTTTGGATGTTTTTAATGGTTTTATATGAAGCACTTTGACTTGCCTTGTTGAAATGTGCCACACAAATAAAATTGCCTTGCCTACGCTGTCAGTAGGCGTTTAACAAAACCTTTGCTATCAACCCCTTTCTGTAAGCTGGTACTGAAGTTGATTGATCGGAAATGTGAAACAAATCAGGACATTCTGCATTAGAATGACGGACAATAGAAAGAAACAGTACATTTCCTTCTCAACCTCTCTTCTGTTCTCCACTGACAAACAGCCCTTTGTGCTCCCTTATGAATTATCAATAAAGAATCTGACTGCATTCCATAAAAATAACTGAAAGCCAGAGGAAAAATAGCTTTGTGTTACAATCAAAATCTGTAACTTGTACTGTTTTACACGATTGGGAGCCAGTGTGACTGCGCCTCTACGGTATGTTTAGGTGCAAAGCTAAATCCAAAGAAAGAGTGACTTGCTCGCACTGCCACAGATCACAACCCTCCCAAGGTGTTCCTCCAAAATAAGAGAGGTATCATAACAGTGACTTGGAATTATAGCCATCCAATTGCTTTTCATATAGCAGATTTGAAAGCCAATTAATTTAACATTAAACGAGATCTATCAATATAAAATATTAGTATGCAATCCTTCCTTTACTATTAAATACTCAACCCGCATAATACAGAGAGAGGGAATGGTGCGGTCTTTTATTATTACCGTTTCCTATGTGGTCATTGTGCTTAAGAGTTCATCACTCAGTCTCAACTACATTTTGTACATTTACCCAAAATGGAAGCCGTCTCCCGGGGCTGGATAAGGGGAAATGGGCCTGAGACCTGTTTACTGAGCCATAATCCTATCAATAATGAATCAGCTCCGCCTTAGTGAATACGCCCCCCTCCGTCTGCTGTTGGATGAAAGCTTTTCAATGTTGAGAGCTCACCTTTGACCCTTTTCCTTTCTATTCTTCCCTCTCAGAGCGGGAGGATCTGTACCATTTTGTTGTCCTGGTTTCTGGAGAAACCTGGTTTTCGCCACCGTGCTTCATCAGTACCCAATTGATGGAATGTTTTCATTCCTTTGAAGAAATTACAGCCCTTGACTTTATATTTAATTGAATTTCGATTACAAAAACAGCTACACACAATCAGGATCTGCAATATGTGGTAATAATGTAGGCTTTCAATGGGACCTTTAACCAAAATGAATAGCAAATCAAACTTCTAGGTAGTAACAGCGCAGGGCCAGGAAATCACACAAAAAAGGTTCAAATCCAAAGAGAACATACGTGTAAATAATCCGAGGGTTAACATGAATGTCACAGCAACGCATTATCCCTGTAAATTTTAATTGGATGAAGATTTTATGTATACATGCATCTTTTCATAAACTGCCACCGTGAGGGAGTAGTCGTCAAAAGGTTTAGTCAAACAGGCGCACACACACACACACACACACACACAGCCAATGACTTAGTTTTCCCTCCACGGTGTCTCTTTGAAATGTGCCACTGTGCTCCTGAACAAAAGTGATAATGTCTCTTTTCTGCTGGTTTCTGGGTCGAATGAGATCAACCAGTCTTTGGGCGAAGAATCAGCGTGTGCGTCGCTCTTTTGTCACCAGGTTCGGGGCGCAGCGGGCGGCTGGGATGAGTCTGATGTAAATCAAAGGACTTTCGGTTCATCCGGGTGGCCGTGGTTCAGACACTATCAGCCTTGGCCATCAGTGACCCTGAGTCCCTGAACAATGGGGTCATTACAGAGCCCCGCGAGGCCTTAATAGACCGACTGAAGGATGAACTTGGAAAGGTGTCTTGTGTGTTTTTGTGAGTGCAGAATAATGGTGAAATGTACTGGGAAGCAGTGAGTTATGGATGTCACTTTACCTGTGTGCGACTATAAAGCTGATACACACTTTGCCTGTTGGGTCTAAAAGCTATGCACCGGCTAATTTAGCGCATGTGGCTCTTTTATGACTCCAGGCAGGAAACGTGCTTACGGTCGTGGTGATTCAGTGTTATTTGATTCTCCCATCAAAAATGGATAAGCCATTTAAAAAAAAAAAATGTATTCATGTACATGAATGTCACGCTACGAGGAAAACACCTGAAGGCATTCCTTATTTTTGGTGAATAGAAACGTGGCGGCAGTGTGAAATAGCGTGAATAACATTCCGAAAAAAAAGGAGATTGGAAAGTCTGTCACCGCATATCTTAAACACTAGAGTTAAAACTTGCCATTAATTGCCTTGGCTGATTTGGTGTAATTGGCTGTTGGTAGACCTGGTGTTCAGACCGATGAGCTTCCACTATAACGGCACAAAACTTTGGCGGAGCTCGATTAGGCGATGGGAAAAGGGCCCTAACTGGGAGCTTAGTCACCATCACAGTCAGACCTCGACCCGGCCATTTAACACCTACAAACACCAACTATCGCTGGTGGCTTGACAGGACGTCAATACAGGCAGACATGTGCTAATGGTAACGCGGAAGGCTACAGAGCTCCTGACAAACGATATGAAGTTCTAACTAAGTCAGGAAGTGCTGCGTATGTTCGGGTTTTTGTTTAGAAGAAATCAACAATGCGGTTTCTAAAAATACCACGGGGGAAGTTATATTATTAGGCCACAGTGACAGTGGCTTCACGTGTGTGTAGATTTTGAAGATGCAGTCAGATAAAACAAGTAGGTATTAGGAAAAATTGAGGTAAGGGAGGGGATGGGGGAGGAGAGGGGGCTGTCGCTGTGTAACAACGATAGCTTTACCCAAACCAACTCCACAAAGACTGAACAAACAGTGTGCTGCTTACCCAGGCCTCACCATTGCGAAGCCGTATTTGTTACGGAGACTCCGCCAAGAAATCGGCTTTTTCCTTCGGCTGTCTCATTTGGTGTGGATCAGATATACCTTCCTCCTTCACTTAGGTAAACAATGGCAGGGAGATGGAGCCAGTGACTCAGGCCTTGGTAGATGCTGCACTTCACTGCCATATGAAAGTTTAATCAAAAGGGCAGGAGGCGGTAGTATCTCAGGGGACAGGCACAGAGCCACCAACCAGGAAGCTTTGGCAAGTGGTCTCATATCAAATTTAGAAGTCATTAGGATTGCTAATAAGGAGCGGGCAATGCCGTGAGCCTTGCTTGAGAGAACACAGCAAATGAAATGCTCCTCCTCATCTTAAGTCCCGCAGGAGAGGCCAGAGAGTCCGGAGATTTCCATAACGTTTTTTTAATAAAAATCCAGCATAATGAAAGACAAACAAGCGGGAGGCAGGATGGAGTGATATTTAATAACCGCAGACATTTTGCTTCCCCAGGTATCTATCCCCGCTCAACGGACCTTTGTGTCAATAAAGACTGCCAAGTGTTTAATCTGGAAGGATAAATCCAATCATAAAGATTAAAACCAGGGAACATCACCATAGCTTGTCGAACAGGACCTTTGCTAGCGAATAAAATCAATCTGCTGGTTAAGCCTGGTGGTACGGTCCACGTAGAAGCCACGACAGGTTGTTAAAGGATGCAAGAACGACTTAGTGCAAGGTCAGCCGGGATCCTGTGGCAGTTTCAGCTTTCCGCCGGCTTATCCCCAATCCCTCTTCTCAGAGTGCATCAATGCCGTTGCTGAGGGTGCATGAAATGTATGGCCCAGTTTGCGACGTTCGCCACCAGTGTGCTATAAGTGACAGTGCAACAAGACCTACGGCCAATTTGATGGTGGTGAAATATCCAGCCCAATTCTTAGTGTGGGAAGTGAGCCCCCACGTCGCACTCGCAGGGGGCTTTTGATGGAACCTGTCATGTGGAAGGTGGAATTCTGGCAATTATATGTGTTCATCAGTTAGAAAGTCTTTCTAAACACCAATTGTACCACACGGTAACTGACTCCCAGTCAGTAAGGGGCACAAAACAGGTGTCCAGGGTGAATTAGGGGTCCCCGCTTCACCTGTTACCATATGTGTAGATGTGGAATTCTACTGCGAGTGTCAAAACTGCATGTGAACAACCCACTTCAAAAATTAAAGATGAAATTGTGACTGTTTGAATTCGGGCACCTACATAGAAACTACTAGAAATTATGAAATCTGGCAAGGAAACTGCACTTATTACAGCCAGTCTGATCAGAAAGGCTAGTTATCAAAAGTGATGGAAGAAGACGGAAAAGAAACAAGCTTTGAAAACCAATAAAACTTGTATAATTGTAGAAATAAAGATTAGCATAGCTTTATGCCATCAATTTTTTTTTTACCAAGAACAAGCGTGTTTTACTGATTGCCAAACATTGAATACCACCATCACCTTTTTTTAAAGTGAGGATGAAAGAAAAATATCAAATGGAATAAATGGGGCACTTAAAGCTTGGTTTATGACGTGCAATTATAAAAATTAAGAAAACATTGGACATGATTGACGACACAAGGACAAGTCAGCACATTGTTCCACTCTGATAGCCAAAACGCCTAGAGGCAGCCACTCAATGCACTGTTTGACGAGGTGACAAAAGACAAAGGGAAAAAAAGAGTAAAAGGACTGTTATCAGAAAGATTCTATCACCAGACTCGCTGTGCCCCGCTGAGAACATTGTGTTATTTTGCAAAGATTAATCAGAGCCAAATAAGGGCTCGCAGAACCTTTTGAACACATTGAAGTGGAAACTCTCAAACCAAGCTTTTTAAAACAATGCGTTACAGCAAAATGGCTCTACCAACGTGACTCCTTGGTACCTTTAGCACAAACTTCTACTGCACCCAGTTGATTCAGCTGACTCGTACTGCTGCAGCCTATTCTTAGCATGACAATGCATTTTTTTCAGACAGTGGGCTCTTTCCCCATTTCTTCAATTGGTGTGATGTTCCAAAGGGATCAGGGTGAACAAGTGAATGATTAGAGCACCAGAAAACTCAAAAAATCTCAGTGCCATGTGGTTGTATGAATATTGCCTTTACCTACATTTGAATAAAAATAATATAACTGCTGAGATCTGGAAAAAGGCAGTGACATTGAAAATCAAGTATTCAGACACAGCAAGAAAAAACAAGCATTAACTTGTTATTTTAGCAGAATTTATTTTTGTGAGTGTTTTCCAGAAAGTACATTCAATACCCATTACAGTTTAGGTTACGAGTTATGAGGACCAACACTCACTGACTGTATTTACCCTAGATGCATAGTTGAGACATTACAGATTTTCAAGGTGTGCTTGTTTAGATCATTGTTTCCCAGCCTCTTCCCTTCAGGACACCTTTTCTAGTGTTGAATAAAACGACCTACCCCTGTCAAAGTTATGCGTTTTATACACATGTCGTATTCTAGTCAGTGCATAATAAAACTGCGCAACAAACACCAGAGATGAGTCTCCCTGTTATGTGTTAAGAAAAATGTATTTTTGAACACTTGCCAATACTTCATTATGGTTATTTTTAACCATTGTACTATTAGCGCCTTTGGTTTGTTTTATTTCATGCTTTTCTATTCCTGGACAAGGCTGTTTAGCACTGAGGGAAGAAGGTTCTGTGAATACACCTTTGAGTTCAGGTCTTCAGTGACCTAAACCGGTTGCTAAGAATTACATTTACTTCACACAGAAGAATAAAATGCTAACATACTGGCAAACTGTTTTGGTTTGGATTATTCTTTGTTGGTTCGGTTTTCAATCCGTCACGTTAGCAATGGGTGAAACTGCTCAGTTTGCAAAACTAGACTTCTAATGAACTTCAACTCTCTTCCGACAAATTGTTAAATGTCTGTAAATGTCAAAAGGCTCATTATAAACCACTGTAGTTGCATTATTGATGACATTGATCACTGCCACATAGGAAGCACACTAACTCAGAAAGTGCTCCTGACCTTATGCTGGCTAAATTTAAGGAGAACATTTCCAACAGCTACAACGTTCAAAAGAAGAAATTCTGCAGTGTGAAGCGCAGCCTTTTGTAAACAGGATTTGTCTGTACATAAACTTCATGCTGAATGTCGAGAGAGCAAAACAGAAAAAATCTGCCGTTGGCTGAATGAGCGTAACGATGGCGGCTGTGAGGTTGAGAGGCACAACGAGCGTGAAGTGATAGACGATGCAACTGTGAATCGCCTTCATTAGTTAAATGGTCCCAGGCTTCTCACGTGCTATTTGACTGCAGTGTAATTTGGGCAAAAAGTTGGCTACGTACGATTAAATCGAGCTGTTAACACTGAGGGCTGCATACTGCGGCGTGAGTGAGAACATCAGAAATCTTTCCCTTCTGCAATTATTCCATCAAAACATTCCTCACAAACCCTCACAACTCCCCAGTTTAAAGCTCGTCATCCTGAATATTCTGAAATAATTACCCCATTTACATAAAGCAGATCGTTATAGAGCCAGATGTATCCGTGGAAAATAACAAACAGTGTTTAACCTTCCCTCTGGAGACTTTACATACATACTTAATGACAAGGCCCAAACGTTATTGAAACCCTTTTTCCACACTAACTGATCCGCCTGAACCTCCCACTTGTTTGCAGCCGGTGCACTTATACAGTAACAGCAAAGCAAAGGCAAAGGTCAAGAAAACACCAAGCCCTGCAGAGCACCTGCTAGCACTTCTTTAAACAAGGGACCCATATTTGCAGGAAGAAAACAATGCCAGCAAAGCTTTATGGATGATGAAAGTATTTTTACATTTTTTGGACTGACAATGCGCCTTAAAAATTCTATCAATGTGTTTACTTCACTGTTAGCCCTTAGACTACAATGGCGTTATGGTAATTGAGTAATTTAAAATGTGCTGTTGTAGTCAAATAGACCATTATTGACCATTTATATATCCATATTAATAATCCCCTAAGAATCGATGGCAAGCAGTAAACTTCACATGTGTCGTTTTCAACTTTAAAGTCTTGCCTTTCTGCTCTTTTTTATGCATGCACATATGTTTCTCCTCTCCCAGAGTAACAAAAAAAAAAGAAACAAACAATTTCAATTTAATGCCTTCTGCTTCATGCTTAAGATCCAGACATCCGATCCACTTAGCCGTGAAGTTAATTCTAATTCCGCTGTCCTATAGAGAGTCCCACCTTGCCTGGTAGAACTCAGCGATAATATCACAGGTGGCTCGAGCAGCGGGGGAGCCCCAAATCTCTATTATCAGCCCGGGGGTGAGAGGCAGTGGAAGGAGGAGGCAGAGGAGACTGCAATATGGTGAGTTTAGTTTCACCTGGCCTCACAGTTTGACCTCTGCACCATGTGTCAGCTCCTCCGGAAGAGCTTAAAAATAATTAAGGCTCAAAAGTCTTCTGAATGGGAAGTAGATTCAAGTAATGTCATGCATGTTACGTGCGCCGTGTACTGCACATATTAAATGCACAGCGATGCGGGGGACAGTCGATACGGGTTGTTGAAGCGCTTTCTTAAATACTGTGTAAAAATTTCATCAGCCATACGACCAAAATAAAGTCAATAAATGCAGCGCTTCTTTTGGCAAGCGCACATAACTGATGTTGACGAAATGTGTAAAAACATTTGGCAACATTTTGAAGATGTTTAAGCCCCCGTTAAAGATCAGGAAAACCACAGGGATATTCACTCTAGTCTAGACCCCCTTTTTATTGCATTTTTTATTTGACAAATTTCCAGATTTTACGGCCAAGCTAGATTATAGTCAGAGGTGAAAAACATGAAATTGATTTACACTTGCCATACACTTTCCCATAATTCTGGATGCAGTCCAGTTCTTTAACACATGGCCGCTACCGGATCATACCTTTGTTTGTCAGAGGTTCACTTAACGTGAACCATAGGTAATGCCCAGCAGTTTCCTGTCTGGAATGGGCAGCCACAGTCCCTCCACAGAGAGCAAACAGGAAGTGGGGTGCAGGTATAGGAACAGCAGATAATGCACCATTCACCAAGACCTCTGCTCACCAACTCATTTGTTGTACACCGATTGTTTAAATAACATATATGTTGCTGGTAGTACAATTTAATATTTCTAAGATGTCTGTTTTTTCATGAATGAACCAACCCATTTTTTTAAAAATTCTTTTGAACAGACTTTTGTCTGAACAGGGCTCCAGAAGGCCACGGGCGAAGTAACAAACCACTGCGAGACATGCAGGACGGAGGTGCGAAGAACAAAGTGTGAGAATGAGGAAGGAAGGAGCGGATGACGGAACAGAATGACGCTGAGAAAACGAGAGACAGGGAGAGAGAGAGAGAGAAAAAGGAAAATGTCTCTTTTTCCCCACTGACCCAGCTTCCTCCGCTCCACCACCCTCCACGCCCCCTTCCCCTCTGGGCGGCCAGGTGGCCGGGCTGGGCACAGACGGCCCTCCTTCCCGTCTCCATGCTGGCCCTGCTGGCCCGTCCAAACACAAAGCAGCAGTAGTGGGAGGACACCAGCCAGACGAGGTACAAAGGAAGGATGGACAGGCGGCGTTTGAAGGCGCTGGCACACGCACGTACCTGCCACACAACGCACAAGGAGAACAGGGGACAGCCTGGCGAGTGTGAGGGTGCTTTTTCCAAGTGTTTGTTTTCAAGAAAAATGCACACGGCTAGGTATTTTTCCTGATAATCTTTGAGACGGTGATTATTTTTTGCAAAACAAGTGTTGATATTTAAAGTTGAGGTAATTGCAGCGCAAAAGACATTGGATAGTAAAATACTGTTTTTATACTTAGCAAGAAAGACTGCCAAGGTTTCTAACTGATGTGAAGGCGCGTTAGATAAAAACCGTTGAATGTGTGCATCATATTTTTTTTCATTCATCTCCTGAATGTGGTGAAAATGAACGGCAAAACAGACGCATTGCAGTTGATCCAACGGAAATCCAATAACGTTTAAACATTCCTCCAAAACTACATCCAGCAAATGTATGTTATGGATTATAAAGAGAGAAAGTACACTCAAAAACAGATGACACATTTGTGTGATTACTCCTCTATTTCAGGAGCGTGGTAATGCGACATTTAAACGTTTAAATAATGAAAGGCTGTGGGTTAGCATATCCACTTCAGCAAACTCTTTGTAGCAAATACACACACACACACACGCACAACACACACACACACACACACACACACACACACACACACACAGAAACGTTTGTTTACCAGTGCAGCAAAATGTGCTTTTTGTGCACTTAGTGGAAATTCTGGCTGTATGGAAACCTCGCCCCCTTGTGCGATCGCACTCTAGCACAGAAATATTGAAAAAGATACTGCCATATCAGCGGAGTAATAATTTAATGCCCGCTGAAACGCACAGAAGCAGATTTGGGGAAAATGTTTAGAATCTGCCCCCGAAACATGCTAGTTAGGTCCAGGGTATCACGAATTAATCAATGATGGACCCCGGACCCCGACCAACCGTCCATTAAATATTAGCTCCCACCAATGTTTTAAACCCACGCCTTTGGTTTCTGGTAGCATCATGGGTCACTTATCTTTGGTAGTAATACAGTAGAGCAATCAATCCACCACACACTGCCTGCACCAACAACCTGAGGACTAATGCAGGAGACGTCTGTCAATACAGCTTACTTGGGTTGAAATCATATTTCTCAGCTTCAACAGGGTACACTGTACCCAAGGCTACCATCTGCACTTCCACGGCAGATGTCTCAGCCACTCCATCATCTGGGAGTCCTCGAGCCTTTAGGGGCCATGCTGCCTGCATCCGAGTGAACACAGCGACCCATTGAGCCCGTGTACGGAGGATAAATGGGAGGACAAAACTAAGAGTTCATCTGTATGGGTGTGAACAAAGCTCCATTCAACCACGCTGTGGAAGTGCAAAGGAGTATGGACGATGAATGGAGCGACAATTGATGCTTGGCTCCTGTTTAGCAGCGAAAAATGTCCCAACATTACAATGGACACAGGAACATAAATGGGCTGAGATGTGGTCGGCCGTTATTGACGAGACGGAACAGACCGGAAAGGTGTTGCCAATGATGTGGCGTTGCCAGCCTCATGCACTAAGTCCCCAGCAGCAGCATTTAACCTTCGCAGGCCTTGGTTAATTGGCTTCGCCTTCGCCCAGCACACAATCTTCCCAATAAAAGCTGCAGCCTGGATCTGAAAGGAATGACTCCGCAGAGGAGCCACTCCGGCAGGGACACACTAAGGCAACTCCAGCGATCTGAGAAACCACTGTTCAAAAGCAAAAACAATTGCAGTCTCATTGCATCAGTTGGATGTCGGGTCCGCGAGAGCATTGCTGAAAAATTCGTCATCCCCAAGGCCAACAAGGTCCTCAAAAGTTAAAACCCAAACAATGCTCTATGAAGTGATTGATCTGTGCAGAATGAACACCAATCTCCCATTTTTGACTCACTCTCATTGTAATTCAAGAGACGCAGAACCACTGGGTTCACTCTTCTCCCCATTTAGGGCACTGACTTAGCTAAAACACATTTCACTGGATTAATCTGGTCCGCCTGGAAGGTGAAGATAAAACGTACTTCAGGCCAATATCAGCAGGAAGGACAAGGGGGGAGAGGATAATCACACGAAGCAAAACTCTGACATTGTAATGATAATTATTTATGGTCCCCTGTCAAGGTCGAGATTCTTTCTCAGAGTTTTGGGAACTTTCGGAACTAAAAGTTAAATATTCGTCTTCCTCATAATCAAACTATGCGTACAGATTATGTGACTTGGAAAGGTACATAGGAAAAATGCAAGACCCACAGAGCACAAGGTCAACCACATAATACAACAACCCAAATGAACAAAGGCCGAGATAAAGAGCAACGATTATTGGTCTCTGTGCATCAATGCAGGGCAGTAAAGAAATCGGTTGTTAATCAGTTCTCAGTGTGCGCTGAACCAGAAAAGACAGCTTTTCAACACAAATACAACGCGTCGCCCTCCTCTAAACGCCACATTTGTCCTTCCACTGACCCTTTCTCAGTGCTGCCTCAACATCATTTCATCTGCTTTGTCACAATATACAACATGAGCACACATTCCATTCCTGTAATTCAAATGATTGAAGCTTACAGAGGCCCAGTTTTCTGCTGAACAGGGGTTGGTTAAATTTCCAGTCAGAGTGGAGCAGAGGGAGAAGGAGGAGAAATATTTTTAACCAGCACCACTACCTATGAATCACATCGGCATCCGCTATCTCCTGGGGGCATTCTCTGACGAGTGGGGTGATTGGTCCTTGTTTCAGGATGGAAGAAGAGGAAAGCCAAACTCACTTACCTAGAGAGAAAGACAAAAGACAGAAAAATATAAATTATGGGGCATTATGTGAAGATTTATAGCAACATAGGACCTTTAAAACAAAGCATGGAAGAGAGACACACTTAAATAAATAACATGGTAAGGAAAGTGTAAGCCTGCAGGATTCCAGTACTACGCAGAACCACTGGACTATTATAGATAAAAAATGATAAAAAATGAAATATACCAAACAATGACCTCTTCTTTTATATCACTTTCACGAACATTCCGCTATAACAATAATCTAAGAACAAAAGAAAATCAGAGCATTTACAATAAGATTATCTAAAAGCAATGGTTGACTTTGGATTTAGCAAGAAAAAGTGCAATCTGACAAACAGGCCGATGTGATTGTGTTCATGGTTCGCTGCTCAACAACGATGAACTATTGAATTTTTAACAGCAGTCCATCAATCAGCTGTAGTTTACATTGCTCTTAGGCTACTTTCAGACTGCAGGCAAATCAAATTTGTTTCTCAAATCAGACCTTTAAGAAAGATTGCGCTATTTTCCACAGATCATTTTGTCTCTGGACATCCGTCCATTTGGGTTGCTATGGGAACATTGTAGACTTCATAACCTACGTTGTTACATTGGTGATGCCATTTCCCAATGAGACCACCATGCTTCTTGTCATGCTTCTCGTGCTGCGCAAAACTTCTACGTCACATCAGAGAGACCTAGACAGTCACGGATGACGCTGGTAGACGATGCCCTGTAACGTGATTGAGTCATGGAGGGCTGCACGTGATTTTACGTGCACAAGAGGTGTGATACCATTTGCAAGGAACTGTGTGTGAGTCTGTGTTTGCTCCATCTCCAGTCAGGAAAAAAGCTTTTTGAGAATCCGATGTGAGTGACCAAAGCCTTCGGACTGAAAAGCATCGGATGGATCCGATATGCTGAAAAAAGCCTTTGTTGCAGTGGCTGCTATGATTTTGTGGTACACGGTTAGTTCCCTGGCAGTGATACAAATCAAAGCGACATGCACTTTAAGACGGTTGTGAATGTCTTTGGAATTGACATTGTGGACAGCCAATGAGATTTAAGGCTCTGTATAGCTGAAAAGACCAGATCAGTGTGGATCAGACCCCAAAATGTCAGACTTGTGGTCTGCTCTGGTGAAGTATAAACCTCCAACCCTCGTGGGGCTGGTTGTCACATCTGATTTTTGTTTGATGGTTCCTGTTGTGGAACTACTGTACACTTCAAGATGTCTTGGAATGTGCTATGTCTTATGCATAGGTTTGGCTTTGACCCAATGCAAATGCTCACACCGTCAAAGGGTACAACAACAACAACTCACAGACTATGTATGTATGACTTCATTTGTCTGTACACGTTTGCCTTTGAAAGGAACAAAACAGGAAGAAACAACAGAGGCGATGCCCGAGTGGAGAACATCAAAAGCTAATCCCCCACCGCCTCGGCTCGCCTCGCACACCGAAATACTATCTGTAATTCCAGCATGCGTAAAACATGCTTAATCAGTTTTGCTGCATGCTGGCAGCCCCATGACTTGTGGGTCTGAGTGTAGCTACTTCACGCAGGGTAACCAGTTAGAACTTGCCGCAACAAGTCTGCAGAGCATGCACCATTGCACACCAGTAGATATTTATACTGTTTGCCACCCTACTCTAAATATTTTGATGGTGAGAACAAGACAATAAGAACAGGTCATTCTACTTGGTGTCTTTAAATGTTTAACAGCTTGTGCATCAAATGTACTTTGATAAAAACCTGCATTATGCAAAATTCCCCTGGTTTTTGATTTGCCGGTAATAGGTTAGCTGTGGATTGTCCCAGTTTCAATATTGGTATTCAGGGTACGTACAAAAACAGTAACTAATAAGTTGTCTTTGTTTCCATTACAATAAAAAGTAAATCCCAATTATATTATGCCGGTTCTCAGCACTTTGATGAACGTTCATCATGTTCTGTCAGACTGATTATTACCTAACCCAATGTAAAAGCATAAATACATCACTTGTCTGAATTCAACAGTGATTTGTCACTACGCTAACAGTTAGCTGTCATGACGAAGAGAAAGCCGATATTTTCTAATGAGCTGCAGGTGTAAAGCACCAAATGACAAAAAGACTACGTACTGCACAAATTGCACGGATATATTTTGGTCGCACACAGTGAGTGGAGGTACAGTTATCCCAATACAATTATTGAACCTCTCTAACTTGGGACAAAACCCCAGTTAGTAGGGGTGTAACGATTCAGCTGTTACATCGATGTATCGATTTATATTCCTCCGATCCAACTACATAGATCTCTGCTCAGCGAGTTGGCCTTATCGACGACATATATCGATCTAACATTGTTTTAAAATGTAATAAATCGATTGTATCGATACTAGGAAATAACCCATTGGATTTAAGCACGTCAGACTTTTTTCTTAGCACTTTTAATGATGAAGGCTTTCGCGGACTTAGCCGTGACGTGCTCACGCAGTATGCAGGTCCCGCCACCCCGAGTCCCGATTCAACGTCCGGGTTTCACGTCAAATCCGAGGGGACGTTCCACAGGCGTTGAAATAGCAGGGGGGTTTGTCGGGGGTTGGTAGGGGGAAACCATTATTGCAGGGGTGTTTTTTGTGTATATCACTAATACAGGTTTGTTTCTGCTACACTGCTACAGCAGTGTTTGCACTTTATTCAAATAAAATGTGAATGCATTTGCCATTCATTGTTGTTTACCTGTTTATTTATATTCATAATTAATTGATACCTGATTCCATTACAAGAAACAACAGGAATCTAGGAAATGTATTTCAGTCACACTGGTTGAATTTTTGGCTAAAAAGTTACTGAATCGATTTCAAGTCACTGAATCATTTCGGATCGTATCGTTCTAAATGAACCAATATTCTTTGATAGTAAAATTTATAAAGACTCCCTGGGAAGAACCTAGATCACTAATGGGCCTACATCCTAAAAGCTTCCAATTGAAAGAACACATTGCATCAGTCTTTTTTGTCCAAACAGCCTCATACAGCTTGGAGGCAACAAATCTAAACACACAAACCCTTTCACATTCTACCAAAGAAGATGTTGACCTAACTTGCTTCTATGTTCTAGAATAGATGTCAGCTAAGTCTGATTTTGTAACTCTTGACATATCTTTCAAGGAAACGTCCACAACTTTACCTTTTTTTGCAGTATGGAATGACCGCATGTCATTTAAATTAAATTCATCGCAAAACCTTTCTTTTGCATGTAACAGCCTTGCAAGCTATCATTATCTAATGTCATTATGCATCAACATCTCTCACTTTCTGCACCCATTCTCATGGAATCTCAGTACAGAGAGTGGTGCTTAAAAGGCTGTCAAAATAGGGCCCTTCATATATATGTAAATATGCAATAAATGCTATCTGCTTGGCTGACAGCATGGCTTAAATAAACCAGATAGGGCACAGGATGGAATCTCTAAAACCGCCCTCACCGCAGGGATGCAGCTGTTGGCAGGGAGCTCTCTGTCTGCCGCCGCTTACCCACGGCCGCAGTGCCCAAGTCAATTGGACGGCCAATCACTGGACAGCACTTATTTTCTCAACAGATGGGAGGATACCGAGCCAAAGTTTTGCAGCAATGCCCCTATGACCTCTTGGAGCTCCCTGAGGGGAAGCCCGTCTGCTGAATCCTACTATGCCCCTCTCTCAGGGTCACATCAGGTTAGTTTGCAGTGGTGAGGGGACAGATAACCGCAGGCATCTAGTTGATAAAGTTAAATTATTTGTAGCGCTCATGTACAGTAAATCCGTGTCCGTCAAAGTAGCTCTGCACAGCTCTTAGATTTGCAAGCTGGTCATAAAAAGCAAAAAATGACCATAAAAGAACAAGTGGAATACATGGATTATTTTAATCTCTGTTTACTTTGTGATAAACAGGGGTACACCATCACCATATTCTCAATCCCAATGTGAGAGAGCATTGATACGACTCATTGGTTAGTTATCTTTTTCCTTTTCTTCTGTAACAAACCTTTTTATTTATGAAAACTTTATACAAAAAGTGAGGCGATCAAAAGCGGACTTATGGTTCTACATCAAACAAATAGAAAGTACAGGCCCACCAGATGAAACACAACTGCCCTTGTCCATGAAGGCAAAGGAAAGTGTTTGTTACGGTCCTGTGTGTCACAGGCCAGGGTCTACAGGTTTAATCGGTTGGATCGTGCCCCCAAGCAGCTGTTACAATGTGATGAACTGATAAAAAAAAATTTTAAAAACGTGCAGGGCAACATACATTTCTAGTTACACTCATAAACCCCATGGCCTAGAATAAAACTGCTGATTAATAGCCTGTGCACATTAAAAGCACGATTGGGTTTGAAAGTGCCAACTGGGCTTCTGGCCCCAGTGTGCATTGAAATGCAAAGCTAAGCAGGACAGCGGGGGGGCAGGAGCAGGGCTGTGGGGTAGCAAAGACATCCTGTGATACAATGTCAATGAAAAAGCATCGACGTATCCATCTACAGTATGTTACATAGAGAAAGATCCTATAGAAAGTAAAATTTAAAATAAAAATGCAAATGAACACGTTGTGTGAAAGGTATGTAAACTCAGGAGCTGTAAAAGCCCAGTGAGCCTTTTTACCGGGGGGAATTATTTAGGCATGAGCAGTAATACCCCCCATTACATTTTATGAACTCAATTACCTGGAAAAGGCTGACTTCTTGTGGTGTCACTGCTCTAACCTCTGCAGAGGAACACAGGATTTCACTACCTTGAAAGAGAGCGTGTGGATTTCTCGCTGCCAAGTTTGGTTTAGCCTTGTCTTACCAGAGTTGTGAACAAACTTGCATCGACTGGCGAAACACTCACTTGTTTTTCAGTCCCTGAGGTAGCGTAGTGTTTGCTACCCTGTCTCCTAAATATCACGTTCCCATCGAGAAAAAAGAAAACTGAATAGGCAATTGAGTTTTTGAATTAGCTTGTCTTTTGACGTATCACAGAAACGTTTGAAATCTGTCTGCGTGTGGAGGAGATCGGGGTGGTTGATGGGTAAACAAAAAAGGAAATCAGTATCCTGCTGTTAGCGTCCTGTCTGAACTAAATAAACATAATCAAGTAAAGTTTTATTTGGTTTTGCTTTTTAAGTCAATTAAAGACAAAACATGTTTTTTAATTGACCTTCCAAGGTAGTTAAAAGCTTTTTTTCAGATTGACAACATTAGTCTCAATTTGCTAAAGTTTGCTAAAAATAATTTCCATTGAAATGCAATCGCAAACGCAGTTTGGCTGTACAGGAATGCATTTAGCAGAAAAAATCTTTCTTCCTTGAATGTTACATTCATGTCTATTTGATGAAAGTAAGTCTGTCCGTGATGTTTGGATTGACAATAACTTCCAACGATACAAATTAACTCTTTTTTAGTGCTTCAAATCAACACATTTAAAACTGGGGCCATTCAGCATCAAATCCTTTTTTGGGGTTTATTGGCAGATGTAGTTTGGGAGGCTTTTAAAAAATAAACAGGGCAGCCTGAGTCATGGACCGAGGGCTGAGAAACTCCCAATTCACTAGCAGGGGCTGCAGTCACCTCGAGGAGAATCCTCCCAGGACCAAAAAAGGGAGGTCACAAAAAGGTCCATGGATTTAACAAAAAGTGGCAGCCGTGATAAAGTACGCTGCCAAATAGAAGAAGAATTCTCAACATTGCAGGGCCCATGCTGTATCCACGGGGAGCAAATGAAAACAAGGTTAATGCATTCGGCTCTTATTACCCTCGCTGGAAGGGAGGCCATCAGCCGTGTCGAGAGACCGAAAGGCAAGAAATCCAAACAGCAAGTGATATGTGGGTTGCAATGCTATACAGGGAAATCTGTTTCGTTTGCTCTTTGGTAATGACTTCTAAAGCATGGCGGAACAACTCAGTTTCTATGCTGTGTGCACATGAGCAGAAAGGTCTGCACCAATATGCTCCCAAGGGAACTTCTAGTGGGTGAAGTGAATGCTCTATTGCCTTGCTGGCCCTCAACAGTTGGTAGATTTGCTGCAGGAAAAACGTCTCAATGAGACAAAATGTTTCCAGACCCCCTGCTGGTTAGTCAACCAAGGGTGATTGTTTCCAGATTACAAGAGCGCCAAGCCCCCTGTGACCTACAGTGTAATGGGATGGGTCTTTAATCTCCTGTTTTTCACCCCAGATAGTGTTGTCTTAATAAGTGGCGTGTCTGCGTTTGGTTGTAATGCCCTCTGTAATAAGTCTTAAGCTGCCTTATCTTCGGATGCCAGCTCGGAGCTCTGGTGCCTCGCAGTGTGAGGTCAGGCTGCCTCCCAGCTCTCGCAAGCCCAGATGGGCCACCACGACCAATTGCTTCGGTGTCAGTCATGCTGACCCGTCAACACCGAGCTTAAACAGCGGGGGCCCCTCCGCCAGCAGGGGTCCGTAGGGCTCAGTATGGCAAATGATCGGCCAGCAAGGACTGCTGGCTTCTGTTTAATGTGCCCATTAGACACACGGACACCCTAAAGTTCAACCCAGACCCGGACAATAATAGCCGATAACGAGCAACCCGGAGCCACAAATTTTGACGGACAGACGTGTTGGGACTGCGGAACCAAAGGGAGCAAAACATCGACGCCGCACAAGACGCCGCGTACACTCTCGACAAATAAACATCCCTCCAAATACCACAAATTGTTTATGGAGCTGTTGCGAATCAGAGAGACCTTTAGGGTGTTTGTAATCTACCAAAATTTGATTCCAATCTGCAAAATTACAGGTTTTGTTTATACATATAAGCAATACAATAATGGTGTTAAACGTCTAGTAACTTATTCATTGTTTGTCATCGCGATTTAATCTACACAAGACTTTACTTGTGCCATCTACACAGGTGGATTGAGATTATGTTTTATGGTTTAATATGTGTTTTTGACTTACGTTTCTACATAACCTTCTGTTATGTGGGCTTTAAATATTGCTGAAAGTTTATCCCTGAAGACAACAAAATGACTGAACTGCACTCCAGTGAATTGCACAGAAATAAATGAAGAGGAAAATATTTTCCTCCCCTTTTTTTTTAAAGTCATTACGCTCCGTGCTGCCAGTGAGGCCATCAACATGTTGAACCGAGTCCAGAAAGGAAGAGCAGTAAAAACAAACTTCAATGAATGCAGAGGGAATGACCTCTTTCCTTTTGCCAGCAATTATTACCTGGCCCATTTAGCACAATCTGCACAAATCAGTGAAATTGAATTCCTTCCCTCAAGGCGGCAGCTCCTATAAAACCCTACTCAGAAGCCCACCATCTCACCCCGGCCGCTCCTTGGAGCCAGGGAACAAAGCCCATTATGGCTCCTCTGAGCGCAGATGCTGTGACAGGTAAATGTTGTCTCTGAAGAAAATGTCCCATGATGACAACATTCACTGCAGGGTGACTACTATCCCTGATTCATCACTCTCATACACTGCGGTGGTTTGCGTATTTCTTGCCTGCAGCTTATCGGCAGCAGCAGCCGCCGCCGCCGCCATTCTCTCTCTGCCTTGTGCTCCTCCTTTCTATCTTTCCCCACTCTCCTTTTTTTTTTTTCTTTCCCTCACTCTGTCCTGCTTCAGCAAATCCCAGCAGCCAAATGCTTTACCCCAGAAATCTAATGGAAGTGATTTGACTTCCGATTAATAGGGCTGACAGAGGCAAAACGCCGGGGCAGTGCACTACTGTGCCTATTATGCTAAACGCGAGCCGCGTGGAAAGAAAGCCCAAGGGGCCGTAGACTGTTTGTAACAGCAGCTGGTGAGGTAAACACAAAACACCTTTCTGAGGAGTGACACAAACATGGGATATCCATATTTCATACCGTGTGACGCCAGCAGGGCACTTCCAATTAAACCCGGTGTCTTGGTCCAATAGAAGCCGGGATATTATTGGTTTTATTGCGACACCTATTATTTCGGCTATTATGTCACTGCAGCAGGTTCCATATCAATGAGTGCCACTAGATGGGATAATAGTGCTCGTGGTGTGGCTCAAGGATATAATCCCCATGATCTGGGTCCAAATGATGCTGCCTACGACCCAAACCTAAATAGATCAACATTAACGTACAGTGAAACACAGCATTTTACTCTTGCTCCATATTGCTATCCTGAAGGCTTCCAATAATGGGGATTATGCTTTGTTAGTAATTCTTAACAGGTCATTCTTCAACACTGGACTGATTAAAACTGTGATTGGGTACCATTGAACTGTTTTTTTTCCCTCCTCATCTCAGTGAAAAGCAGGTTTTACTACAAATTGTACCTTCGCTTTTATGCATGGTGCGTTTTAATTTGACCCTCCCCCAGTGCGAGTTCATAACCCTGGGCGTGATTTCAAGCCAAATCTACACATGCCCTAACATTAAGCCTGATCCCGACATCCTTCTCTTCACACTATATTAATATTATGTTGTGTTTCCCCAGAATCAGGACACGGCTGCCTCGGGGACATTCTATAAATACTGCCTGACAGGCTACATGGCGTTTTGGGTCCTCCGTGTATTCACTCTGCTTGCTTCGAGTAAAAGCCTCCGTGTTTTCAGCAGCTCTGCGGGATGATCTGTGTGCGCCAACCTCACTGGGGCTCTATCTGACGCAGAGGAGGGCGTTTTTTTTTTTTTTTTTTTAATTTAGAAAATGCCAACATCTCCAAGGTCTATCAGAAGTACGAGTGGCAGAATGTGATGAAGTCCTCCATAAGGGACTTGGCCAGGAGACAATCAAACCGAAACCTCCCTGGATCTGCCATCTTGCTGTTGGAAAGCTTGGTGTAAATTCAACCACTCGCGTTTAAACTTGCAATTTTGTCCATCGTCAACACCGGCAGTTGACTGTTCGGCAGACTGGCAAATCATTGGTTTGCCAGCTGTGATCATAGTCTGACAACTATCCAACTCTGCTACGTATGCTCTAACGCAATCGTTTTTTTAGTCTAGTCATGGTTAAAGAAGTCATGGTATACTTGCTACCCTCAATTATGGCCCTTAGACATTAACACATGTACTATAAGAAAACAACGATGACAAATTTGGTTTGAAAACCTTTTGCTCTTTAGGTTTAGGTTAGGTCTTTAGGTTTAACATATGACACATCACATTTAACTCAAAAAGCTGGTTCCATTTGTTATGTAAGCAATCAACTATTGCAGGAATGACAACCACCATCTCACATTTGTATTGATTTGATTATTGATTTATTTACTTCACATTTTTCTTATACCTCCATGTAAATGTCTGCAGTCCAGGTTAATAACATTTCGTTTCACATCGTTTTTATTCGTTGAGCGTGCATGTCAAATCCCTCCTTTCAAGTAACCAAAACAATTCAAATGCCATGCTTTTTTTGGAGCTTTAGTCAAGCAAGGAACCTCCCATTACCTTCGTGATTTGCGGGAATGTCACTTTTGCGTCTCTACAACCAGGAGAAAAGTCTTGTCCACATGCCCAGTATTAGCATTTTCTGAATTAAAAAAAAGTCCCTGGCAGACAATCAAATATCACTGCATAGCCACTCAACTTATTTAATTAAAGTCCCCGTTGAGTATATATTTAAGCCATTGTAATCTGGCGAGTGTAATTGTTGTTAGGAGAATCTGCCGTGGCTCATGAAAGAGAATAAAAAAATTTAAAAAATCCCCTCCTTTTCTTCAAACCTGTTCTGGGCCAATTTTCCAAAGGCTGTGAAGAAAAAGAAAACTGAAAACTGTTTTAGCCTAATTCTCTAGTTATTCCTAGTTTGTTGAGCTGAGGTTTTCAATGATTTGATCCCTTTTTTTTACTTTTGTTTTGTAGTCATTTTTGCTTTTTTGATCTGTACATGCCTGATTGATATACTGCACATCTGCAAACGAGTACAACAAACGTGCAGTTATACAGCTGACAGCTGCAGTAATGTAAGTGAGGGGTCATCAAGTTACTTCATAATGCATTCAAGCTCAATCAGTATTTTGTGAAGGTAGGCTGTAACCTGTTCGAGGTGATGCAATTGAATGCAATTTGTTGTTTTAAGGAGACGTTTTAACAGCAAGCACAAATAGCTTTTAGACAGATTAGGAGCTGTTTAAATTCCTATCACTAACGCAGATCTCATCAGCTTGTAAGAAGAAAAAAAATGTAATAAATGTACAAATAAATTGGTTTTTAAATAAACTAAATTCGCAACAGTCTAAAAGAAAATCGGGGCTTAGAATCGGCAAATGGAAGAAAGAGAAAGCATGGGAACCTCCATGGAATGGGAACATTAAAAGCGTGGCCTATGGCAAGTCTGTGGACATTCAGTAGCTTCACATTATCTCAAAATGCATCATACCTCACAGAAAAAAAAATGAAAATGCTCCATAGAATGTGGGAGTCCATACATACGGTCCACTCAGAAGCCAGTGATAAATCCTTAAAAACCACAAGACGTTATTCTCCCTCCCTCTTGACCCCACACCTTATCTTTGAAGATGAAGTAGCGATGCATATTGAGTATCAGACATTTCACTGCGATGTTTTAATGCAGCATTGATGCTCTGACCTCGAGTGGTAGTTCAGTCACTGAATGTATCGACGGAGCCTCTTTGAAAAGAGATCAGGGAGGCAGTGGGAGAAAGCCAGGAGGAGGCTCTGATGTCACGCTTTACACCCTTTCTTCCAGTGTGGTCATTCAGAACAGGATACAAATAGCTAGAACTTATCAAGCGAAACATCCAAGCGCCAAAAGAAACCAAGAACAAAAAGGGACGTTCTGAAAAATTAAGAAGTTCCCTGAGATTTAACTCACTATTCACTGCAAAATGCATCATCACTCAACGCATGTCTTGGAATGCGATGACTTCCGATGATTGCCTGATGCTCTGCTCGACGATTCCTTCCGTTCTTTTCTCAATGTAAAGAAAATAAATTACACTTATTTTACCAAGCTGTAATGTCTGCTGGTTCCTATTTTCAAGGAAACGGTATAGGTTAAAGGCAGCAGTATCTGCATGAATAAATGCTAATGACTAAGATGCGTCGTTTGCCTTAGAACTAACAGGGCACGGGAAATACGCAAAGATCTTGAGTTAAGATACCCTTTGATCAAAGTTAATATGACCTGCACTGCATGACAGCAAACAAACTGTACACCAGGAAAGATCCCGAACAATTCTAATGTTTAAAGCTCTTACATGTAAATAGCTTTGGAGAGGACTATCAACCGTCACTAGAAATAAACAATGTAAGACGTTGATTGCGTACTAGATCAGGCAACGAAAGCAGTTTGAGAAAGACGTTGAACTTCACGTCCATCTTAAAAAAGGTGCAACAAACAAACCACCACACATTAATGAATTACCCACAGAAACCAAAAAGAGCATTGTGCAGTCTGGGAAACATTTCTGCCCACCCCCCCCCCCCCTTCTTCCCCCGCACGCTCACACCATTAAAGGCTAAAGTACTGTGCTGTTGGCAAACCCGGCTGCAATGTTTTAACGGAGAGAATCCCATTAATAAAGTGTTAGTGCAAACGATTAGTAGGAAACATTAAAGTGACCGGCCCACACATGAGGTCCTACCAGTGTCTGATCTGCCCTTCACAGGCAAATGCGAAGTAAAGGAGTTTAACGAACGTAAAAGAATTGTTAATACTAAGAATGATTGCGCCTTTAAATTCAATGCAAATCGTGTAGCGGTTTCGGTTCTAGAATATTAGTCTGCGTGTAGGACACAGACTGTTTAGCGTCATAATATAGTAAGCTGCACTGGATGAATGGGATCCAGATTGTATCACAGGGTGAACTGTAAAAAGTATTTTGTACATGTCTCACAAAGCTCAGGGGGGATTTGGAAGCTGTCCTGTTCCCCAAAAGCCAACACAGTTCTATCTCCTGCAGGAAGAATCAGTAGCAAGAAGGATTTTATGCAAAGCACACTTTCAGACACTCCTGCACATATTTGAATCATTTATTCAGATGCACAGTTCCTTATGAAGGGCCATTTATTCATTCCCGGTGACACACGGTTACATTGTTTATTTGTGGGTGTTAGGTTCTTCTGCACATGTTCCAGCTTCTTTGGAACAGCCCTGCTGCGAGTGGGGAGTTCGGGACATTTTCCTGGCTCCGAACCACAGCGCACCTTCAGCCCGGTGGAGCTTATTAATTAATCACGTAACTATGTTCCATAACCTGGGGATTACAGCAAGTATGAGTCCCAAAACCATCTGCGCTCTTCTTAGACCTGCAGGCAGTCAGACCCTCTGACTCAGAAGCTAAAAACATCTGACTCAACTACACGGAAAAGTGCTTTGAAGCCCCCTTCTGCCACCCGGTGAAGCCTTCAGCTTGACCTACTCTGCTAATGTTAAATCTGAAGGTTTTGAGGTAGAAACTTAACGTTGTCTATACCTTGATCTCCATTAAACCTCTCCGTATAAGAATCACTATTTCACAACTGATTAGCTCATAATTGACAAAACCATTGACAAAACCTCGACAAATATCTTCTGTTGCGCCCGCACTTAGAAACATGCTAGCAAACGTTTGATTTGATGGTTGATTGAATTTAAAAATACCTTTACTATCTCTAAAATGTTTTCGGAATTGGGTGTCAGTTTACATTTTACGTTACAACTTTTTTTGTGGTTAAATTGGGAATTTGTATTGGATTGTTTCCAGTTTTTGAAAAACTAAAATGTCTACATGCACACATTTATTCATTTTAACTAAGAGCAAATTCATGTCGACTAAACTCCCCTTGATGTAGTTTCAAACTTAGCTGAACTAAAATATTACTCTTATTAAAAGCAACCCAAGACTCAATAGATTGTAAATCCTGTTTTACACTGGTGTGATCCTCCCAAAGCCAAGGCCTTTTCCATGTTAGCTCTACTTTTGATCGTCATTACGCTACCATAAGCCAACATGCTGATTAGAGCTGATTTATATCTGCAGTGCAAATTCAAATGACTAATATCTTCATGTATCGGACTCTCACTTATAACACACACACACACACACACACACACACACACACACACACACACACAGTAGTGGCAGTTTCTATCTAGTGTGCCACGTAATACAGCGGAGAAGTAATATGTTTTCATTCAAAAATAGTGGGAAAAAGGCTAATTTCAAATTAGCTCTCGTTTTTAGAGCTTGTCCCTTTCATATCATGTGCCGCGGGGAACCAATTAAAATAATATGAATGATATTGCTTTTCCCCACTGCACATACAATATCCTTTCACAGGCCGTCTGGCTTTATGGATTGATCCAAGAATGCAAGAAATAAAAGAGGTTTAATCTATCCGCTACGATTAAAAGCAGAAGCCTCCACTGCAATGCAGCTCTCCGTAACTGTCGCGTCGCCTCCAAAACACATCAACAGCACCAAACTGAATGGTAAGACTAATAACGCAGCGCGAGTCGTACAGCCGCACTTGACTGGAATACCGACCAAATACGGGAAGGAGGGCTTGTGTGCATCATTGTGTAGAAGCAAGCGAAAGTTCAAAGAGGTCAGCCTGCCTCCGCCTGCCTCCTCCTGCTCTCAAACCACATTCTAGTCCCTCAAAAAATCCAATTGAATTAATCCATTAGTAATTGTAAAAATTCAATTTTGAAATCTTGAACTTTAAATAAAGAGAGCATCTTTGAAGCCATGAGCATTACAGCAGTAGGATGACGGATTAGGGTCCCATTACTCACGATTTGTTATTCAATAAATCATTAATGGGCTCTATGAATAGCAGGAGTGATGGACAAGAGCACAGAAGGCAGTGCTGCTGATGCATCAAAAACTGTGTGAGCATAGGCCCGAGCAGTGTGATGCATAATGTATAGCTTTGGAGTGTTGACTTGCTGCAGGATCATAGCTTCATGACAGCTTTTCGTCTCACAAATCGGCTTTTTTCAATCGCTTTCTTTAATAAAGAGCTTTGGATCATTTCTGCATACTTTTTTTCTAGAATGAAGAGGAGCACTTTGCAGTAATGCTGACACCTGAAAAAAAAAATCCACAAATGTAAGCTAGTGGCCCCAAGAGATTGCAGTTTTCACCACAGTACAATAATACTGTCAAGGGGTGGGGGAGGTATTAAAAACAAAGGCTGATAACAGCCAACACCGCTCTTTAACTGCTGGGTGGAACCTGCCTGAAGTAACAACATGCAGAAGTCCATAAAAGCTTTGAACTAGCGATGCACCGGTTCAAATGTTTCGTATATCAGTTCTTTTAAAAGTCTAACCTGTCGACAAAAACTATTCCGGTCCAGCCGGCATCGGTGTATAGGTGTAAGGAAGGGCTGGTTTGGTTTTAATGCCTTAGCGTTTTAGTGGGACAGAAGTATCCTACATTGGGAGTTTGTTGTCCTATCATCTATTATATCTAGTATTAAGATGCTTAGTAAATTTCACATTAGTATGTTGATAATTGGAGAAAAAAACAGAGATTGCTAAAAACAAATGACTTTAGATGAAAAATGAATAAATCTGCGACTCCAGTTTCTCTCCTCTCCATCAAACTCGCTTTTACACTTGATGCATCGCTGTGGGAGTCTAGCTGTCACCGTAGCAACTAGCACGATTCAGGGCTTTAAACCAGAGACAGAGAGCCCAGCGGTGACTTCACCCTTCACTTCAGATATCACTCATCCCCCCTCACACGACTCGCTTGTCTGCCAAGTGGAGATTCCTCACTAGTGTTGCGATGACATAACTAAGTGAATAGATACATAAATAGCTAAATCAAAAAGGGAGAACATGAAAGGAGATTGGGGGCAGCAGAACAAATTACAGGTGGGCCAGAGCTGAATAATGGCAACGTCGAGAGATTGGACAGAGTTTGGACAGGGGGACATGTTCCATCACCTGTGAAATTAGGCTGCAGGCGCAACAAATATTTGTGAGCTACATTTCTCTCAGTCGATAGATTTCATTACAGGTGAATTTGGTATTTTTTCTTACCACAAGCATGTTAAGAAGCTTTTTAGAATCTGGATGTGATCTTTGGCCATAATCCTTGGACAACTGATACAAAAACCTATTTTATTCCAAACTGGGACTGGATTCACCTTTTCAAATACTGCTGTGATGTGGATTGAAGAAGCGTGATATATATATATACCCACTTCACAACATAATTACAATAAAAAAGAGCCAACACCTCGATTCAAATCCTATCGTCAACAGTTATAGAAATATAATCGTTTCTGTTATAGAAATTGAATGTATTCTACATCTGTATGAGTCATTCTGTACACATGACATCCATTGCAGTCTGTCCATCCCGGGAGAGGGATCCCTCCTCTGACGTTCTCCCTAAGGTTTCTTCCCTTTTTTCCCTGGAAGGGTTTTTTTCATTTTTTTGGGGAGTTTTTCCTGTGCCGATGTGAGGGTCTTGGGACGGAGGATGTTGCATGTGTACAGACTGTAAAGCCCTCCGAGGCAAATTTGTAATTTGCGATTTTGGGCTATACAAAATAAAATGAATTGAATTGAACAGGTAATAGAGCACTTTGCCAAGAATGGAAGCCAGAAACTTCTAATTTTGGCAAAAAAGGCAGAGCCTAGGAAGAGCTGAGTGAACCTAATGAGCTAAAGGGATGGAAGCAACAACGAAGCCAAAAGACCAAAACATACTGATTCAGAAGGTTGACAATTCTGATTAATTGTATTTCAACTCGGGTACAGTAATTGCAGGCTCGCATTTAAAAGCGAACCTAAAAGTAAAAATAAACAAATATGGATGATGGTTAAGGGCAGAACCATCCATTAAAGTTTAACTTCCAGCTTAACTTCCAGGGCCAAAGTCGTGTGGTGTTAAGTAAGCAAAAGCTTCCAGCTTGTTTGCAGCGACATGGTTTCTTCTAGTGATGTACCCCTAATTTCACACCCTAGTCAAAAATACTTGTCTGTATGATAGTATGTGGGAGTTGTTAAGTACACATAATTAAAAAAAACATTTGGAATCTTCCCTGTCTGGAGAGTTTCTCTAGCATTTCTGCAGTGGTTTCAGTACTCATTCAGCTAGCTGACGTTGTGTTGTTCGGGAGAGATCTGTGCAGCTGCTGCCTCAGCAACATTGCTGTAGGACAGTCCTGTTAAATGCCAAGTAGAAGTCTTTGAGGCCCATAGTCCTCACACAGGACTTTTCATCAGCCTTATCGCCGGCTAATAAAACCTGTGCCGCTAACCTGGAAATACGCATTACTGCACTTTGGGAATCAGCCATTCTGCTTAAAGACAATGACGGGGCCAAAAAGGGGCTGCTCAATTTCCGCCTCAATTAATCTAATCTCAAATTGAGAGATGATGTCGTGGTGGCTCTCCTGCCCTGTCGTATTGAAGTCTTACCCAACCCCTTGACATCTAAATGCAAATAGGTGCCTACGGCATCAAACCAAGGTATGGAGAGTAAGCACCGTTTCGTAGGATGCAAAAAAAATATGAAGTATCCTTCATTTCAGGCTAGCATCAGATTTAGCCTTCAGACATAATCACTCACTTTCTCCAGCCTTTGTATGGAAAAAAAAAGAAAAAATCTGATAAATGGGAGAGTCAGACTGAATGAGGTTTTCTAGAATGATCCTACTTCCGCACCAGCAAACCAATTACCATGACTAAGATAAACCCCTCCAGCAGCTTTTCTAACGCCGCCAACCTCACCTCCTCTTTCCATACTCAGAGAGTCAGACATTGTTGTGTCTCTGTTTCTTTTGGGGGCTCTGGGGCAGTCAAAAGTCTGCTGGGGTCGCCACTTTTCTGCACAAATGGATCGCAAAAACATTGAGCTGCATTTTCCTCGAAAAAAACCCAACATTTTCCATCCAGCCACTTCATTAGCATTTTCCCCTCTGTATCTTTAAACTGAGAAATGTCACAACCGTGCCTGTGGGCTATAAGTCTCAGCGCCGTGTGATGAGTAAGTCTTGTTTTGGTGCCAAACTTGGGGGCAGAAACCAAAGCAGCCTTTGATTTATTCCTCTTGCCATACTGCGGCTGACTTCATGATAAATGCCATGTTGAGGGTACATTTTCTGCCTCTACAGTCTTTAAAAATTGTTACATACCTATTTTTAACATAACTTATATAAAACCTTTTGCATCTGGGTAACAATTATTCTTCAAGTTCTCGGAAAAATATATATGAAAGTCCATTTGTTTTACATTACTTCGAGAACTTTGAGCAATACTTCACACGAAACTTCCAGCATGAAACATACCATTAGTTCTCGCATCACAAGCAAGGGGGCCAATTTCTGTCAAATTAAATTTAACATTTACAGGAAAAGTAAAATCTGCCCTAGCAAAACATCTACTAGCAGCATTTCATTTGGGGAGTACAGCTACTAGTTTTGCCAGGATTGTAAGAGCGGTGCAAATTGAGAATAAGCTCCAATGTCGGCTGCTGGTGGAAAAACATGCCTTCAACGATAGCACTAATACCGCACATTGTGCTGAATTGCTCATCTCTAGTGTTCCCACTGGCCTCTTTGGACTTTTTGAACTATAAGCCGCTATTTTGTCTGTCGCAATGTCAGACGAATCATCCAACTGGAACTCGAATGGAGAGGGGGCGGATTCAAAAGGTCTGGACGCAGGCAAGTGCAGTGCTGCATGACGCCTTACAAGCAGTGCTAAAATGGTAAGGTTCATTCTGACAGAGAGCACAAATGTCCTCACCGTGTTTCATGAAGATGTATGACATTTGTCCATGTGAAGTTGATGTTTTGAGCCGAATGATGGCTGAGAAAGGTCTGGGAGTGGGGGGCGGGGGTGGGGGCTACATTCTCTTGGAACTATATAAAACAAATCCAAGTTACGGAAAACTGGCCTCTAGTTGTCAAAATATCTTGTCCTAAATAAACATGATGGATGGGTGAACCCACATCGTCCCCCTAAGGCCGTGCTGGTGGCTGTACGACAAGAGTAAGGAACCTCATTTGATGTATTCTCCAGGTACGTAGATTTAGGTAAAGAACACTACACAAGTAAAAAACCTGCCACGTTGGCCATGTTATACCTTGCTTCTGCCACTGTACCAAGAAGACCAAAGCTGTAGCTTTTTGGCTAAGGGCAATTCCATTTAAATAACAATTGTATTTCACTGACAACGAATGCTTATTGTTTTGCAGCTGGTGAAAGGTGGCCCTTCCTCTTGGCAGGGTAACAGCTGCTTATGGTGCTGATACACCCCTTGTGCTCAAGGTCAAACTGACCTGGGGCCTCTACGTGGACTGCTCGGCCACACGGTGTTAGCAAAACACGAGGCCTGATAAATGAACTCATCCATCTTTGTTGAGCCCTGCCACGTATAGTTTGTCCTGAACAATGCAACCCAACGGCAGCAATTAAGGCAGCCAGAAAAAGAAGTTTCAGTGATAGTTTTAGTTAACAAGAGTGATGATGATTAAAAGGCAGAGGTATCATTAAGCCATACTCCGAGGCAGGGATTTAACAGCTTTTCTCTTTTCAAGATCGTACCAATAATCTCAGGAGAGCGTGCAGAAAACCTGAATGCAAACATATTTAGACGATTTTATTTTGTCACAAACGTCTTAATACTCACTGGGGCAAGCATTGCAAAACGGCTGCAGTTGTGTTTCAAGGAAATCTTTATTATTTTTCCTACACAGGGTCTTATTTTTTATAAACTGAGCCATTAATCTTATAGGTCATGTTTACAATTCAATCAGCTGTAGAGATTCTAGGAAAGGAAGTCCAAGCACAGGATTTTAATGGAATCTCTCCAGGCAAACAAAATGAGTAATAACCCCGTCATTTCAACAACAACATCAGTTCCCTTTAGCCCTGGTTAAACAGCATTCTGGACTGTCTGGATTGGGAAGCTTACAACCAAAGGAAAATCAAACAGGTGCATTTTCTTTAGATGCTGCAGGCCGTTACAGCCCAGAGTGCATGATATGCTTTTGCCATAGGCTTTCTAAAACACAAATACATCCAGTTCACACAGTATCTATTTATCAAACCAACAAAGGACACATACCTATCTAGGTTTGCCAACAAGACAGCAGTGTAAGTCTTTCGACGCAGTATATATATTTTTCATTTTATTTCATTCAATATGAATGACCATTCAGTTGTCCGAATGGGTGCAATGGCAAGTTAAAGGGAACACTGCTGGCAAAGCAAAAAAACAGATGCCGGGTTAAAGGCCACTAGCAAGGGGTTCGGTTCGCTGCGATTTTGACAAGCAAAGTAATTGGTCACGAGGGAGTCCACTCTCCTCGTCACTCCCCCACCCCGCCCCCAGTTGAAGCTGCTGAGCAATCCGGAGAACAAGGCATCAGCAACATTCTCTTGGTTCTTTGTATTCATACTCCGGCTTTCTCTCTTTTCATCCTGAGGAAAAAAAAGTGAAGCCTGATGTGAAATGGTGTAATCCAGATGCCGACAATGCTTTTGTCAGTGAACCACCAGAGGCAACACTGGCGCTATTGATAAACTCAGTAGTTTTCATACGCTGTGGAATTTAGAAGATGAAGATTGTTTATGATGTTTAGTCTTAATCCTCAGGTCTTGTTTCACATCATCTAGGAGGCAGTAGGGCTCCACAATTTACTCTCTTCCGGCACCTGGAATATTCATTAGCAATTGTCAACATGATTTAGTGCTCGCCTGCCTTGCCTGCTTTCCATACAGTTGAGATCATAGTTTTTATCGAGTGTGACCATGGCTAATGCATAGACTTTTTAACAGTGTATAAAAGCCAACAACCTTGCGAGGTAGTATGAGATTAATAAAGCTTTTAAAAGAGTTCAATCAAGATAATGTCTCTCTTTAGTTAACCTTTTAATAAAATATGTCATACAAGGCTGTGTTGGAACTGGAAGTCATTGGTCGAAATCCAAGGTCAACTTTGATCAGCCCATCATTGAGTATTAAGTCAAGGCTCTAAATAAATTGTTTGACAGGGAACCACGGCAACCTTCATGACAGAAAAAGGCACCAGTTTACCAAAAAGCTGAATTTGCTACAAAAGACACAACCGTGGTTACCTTATAGAATCAAACGCATCCCATGAGCATTGACTAGCCTAATGGCAAGAGCATGAAAACAGGCAGCCGTTAAAACCAGCTCAGCTTCAGGGAGTGGGTGTGTTTAGCCGTCTGTTACCATAAGTTCCCCATCATGTCTGACTGGAAGTAAACACGTCTGAATACCGAGCCAAACCATCTGCCACTGCACGTACCATCCCAGAGAATGGTAACGCACGTATGCATCTGTTAAGATCCCTGATGGTTTAGTAGTTTATCCCATTTTGGTGGTGTTATGTCAGATGTTTTGCCCTGTCTGTGCACTCACGTCTTCTGTCATTTTCCACAGACTCCGCCCCCAACTGCATCCCTGCCTTGGTACTCACCTGCCCCCATCACCCCCTTGATTGGTTTCCCCCTGTGTCTCGTTAATTCCCCCCTCCTATATATGGGTGTGCCTTCCCTTGCCCGCTGTCGGATCGTCATTGTCATGTGTTCCTGGAGTATTGCATGAACCCGCATGTCCTGACCTCGGAAAACCTTTTTGGTATTTTGATTGCCTCGGTTTTGTGACTGCTTTTTGAGATCTGTTTTTGACAGTTTTTGATTTTTGAGGTTTCTGTCCCCAAGAGAAAGAAATAAATTAATTTGTTTTGGCAACCTGGTCTGCGACTGAGTTCGTCCGGCGAGAAGACCTAACAGCATCACAGGGCTCGTTTGATGTGGAGCTGGCACGAGTTTGGTGGACGGTCTTGGAGAACTATTCAAGTCGCTTGTAGATGGGAATGAATTTCAAATACCAGCATTGATTTGTTTTTATCACAGTCCAGCCATATTCAATTACTTTACAGCTCAAATTACCTCTTGTATTTCATAATGAGTGGACTTAACAGTCACGCTCAGCCTCCACAATCAGCGGCTGCTGCACAAAACAGATGCGGCGAGGTTTGCAGTCTAAGCTATTGTATATTCCTACTGGTAATTACTTTATCTCCAAGTTAATGGCTGGCTCCAGCGCTCTAGCCAACATGGTCCAAGGTGAAAGTCATTGCGGCATAGTGACTCAGTCCCTGCTGGCATCAGTGGGCAACTCGGGCGAGAATACACTTCACTCTATGACTCCCTGCGGCTGAGTTTTTATCATCACAACTGCCACTCTTTGTCGCATTCCCTCAGCAGCGGACTGATGCAAGGACACTTTGCACTCTGACAGCATGTTCTAAAAATGTTAGGTAATCCGTGATGTCCTCTGCTCCTTGTCCTAAATGTCAGGCTCGGCTGTCAGAGCTGTAGTAATGGCCACGTCTACCTGCCTGACAATACTAAAATATATTGCTCTATGCTTTGGAAAAGAAAAAGTGACGGCGAATGCCAATTAGAGGAAGCTTTTAGTTGTTTTTTTTCATCCACATCAATGTATGAGATTGATGCAGCTTATCATTTGACAACCTTCGAAAAGATCTGAAATGAGCATATTTCTTGATCGGCATAACGAATGCAAACACATTCATGTAGAGAACCGCATCCACTTAGAGCTTACCAATTGATCAATTTTAGCCACTCTTTATGCTCAAGTGGCGCAAGAAAGTCTGCAGCATGGCAGCCGGGTTTGGAGTAAGTATGCCCCTGTTGCAGAAGCCTCCAATTTCATTGGGTAATGTATCCCATCAATCCCTGTCAGAGGCAAATGCACGGTAATACATTTTGTATTGGATGTGGTCACTCTATTAGCCCCTTCAGCTTTACATAACCCAGCCATGCTTTGATCTGCAATGATGTGTTAGGACGGACATGCATGAGTGACTGCTTCAGCATGAGTCTTGGGCAAAATGGCAGGAAAGGAATAGTGGATGGGTTTAACAGCATGGCCTTACCTCATACAATGATCTTTTATAGTCATGGAAATACACTTCATTTTTTTCCTTTTTTTCTATCAGCGATAGAAAATTGATATTCATATTAATTATAAAAGAGGTCTTCAAGAATATCATATTTATATCCTTTTCTATTACAGCTTCAACGGCTCAGGTCTTTTTCCATTGTAATTTCCAGGCATCAGGCGTCGATCAGTGACGGTACCGCCCTGCCAAATTACAAGTAGACGAGAGTCCAGAAATATTGAACAGATGTCCTGAAGAGCGGATGAAGAGACAGAAGCCGAGTCAACGCCACATGCACAAAACAAGAGTTTCAACGACGTTGTTTTTCTCCCATTGCAGCCTAATAGATGGATCGGAATAGCGTTCATCGTCATCTGCTTTATTCCTGTTCCCACTCTTTGCTACCAGGTGTCTTTTATTGTCGCAGCTGGCTAGAAGGTTCTTTGTGCGATTCTGCTGGCTATGTTACCTTTTCTCAAGATGCCCATTGTTTACAGATGTGCCAATGCACCCCATTATGAATATTTGGTGTTCTCAAGTTAAGGTAAACAGCTCTTGCCATTTACATATAGACTTTTGATACAAGTTGTCATTGTCCTTGCTCGTCACAGAACCGTAGCTCTTAATATCAGCAATCACTGCAGGCCATGCAGAAATGATCCAAATCACAGTTAAAGGAAAGAACAAACATTCATGACCTTTCCAGGCTTTTGTAAACCTCCAGCAAAACGTTGGCTATTAATTATTTTTCCTTAATTGCATCAATGCTCGCCAAGTCGCTGCCATATCTCTCCACTTTGTTCCTTCAGCTCATTTTGACACGCTCTGGGACACTTTCACATCTGCCTTTGTGCTTTGGTTGAATCCCAGCCAAACTGAAGAACTGAAGATGCATTAAGAAAAGTGGCCTGTAATTTTCATCACCTTCCATTCAGGCCTTTTTCTAAACATTTCGCTGCTCATTAGTAATGGAGATAAAGACAGGCTCATTATAGGAGGCAGAGAAATGCTGGGGATCTGAAAATAGTTTGCATGACTGGTGTAACTCCTCACGAGTAAACCACAGCTCACAAATGTGCTAGACTTTTCCCAGACCTACAGACAGCCTTAAGATTCAGTTCTCTGTACCTAGAATAGGACGCGATTTCCAAACAAGCTCAAACCACCTTCATCAATATGTATCGGTAACATCTGCTGTAGAATTCTGCTGATGGAAGCTGAGCGTTTGGCAGTGCCGTTTTGTCTGATGACGCGAATGTTCACAGTCAGAGTTTCCCCATTTTTACTGTAAAGGATGTTGTGGATATTTACGACGAGAACATCTAGATTACATCAACTGAAGCAAACCAACCTGAAAAAACTGCAGAAGCCTGAACTGACAGACTACACTTCTGGGATACCGCTAGGAAGCCAGATAAAAATTTTAAAAAACAGCTGCTTTCGTTTCTCTTTTGTAACATGTCCCCATGCCTGCAATATGACAATCCCATTCTTCTGCCCTCACTGCCAGCTGTGCACATTTTATTGTGTTTCATTTTGTTTCATTTTGCTGTGCAGTTAGCAGGCTGTTATGGCATAGACGTATAACAATTTCATGGCGGGGAAGTGCTCTTAGCAGCTTAATTACCACGGTGGCAGTAAAAAAGTGCAGACTTGGATTTTTAGTGTTGCCCTTTGAGATGATCGCCTACTTTACGCGCCAGGAGTAAACCAACACAGGGTAGATGCTCATTTAAATAGTGCGTGACAGATTCTGCGTAGTTAAAGGAGGTGAGGCTGTTCACAGAGAATTGCTAATTTAATGTAAACAATACAACCCAATTTTGCTTTGCTGCGTAGTCCTGTTTAAGAACTCATGTTACCGTAAGCCATTGGCTAGTATGAGCAAGTACAAGTTCTGATCACCGACCACATGATTATCCGGATGGCAATAAAGAAACTGCGATCCCAGCACTTGATCATTGCATTGGGACTCTGCAGCTGCAGGTCATTCAAAAGCTCCTTTTCGCAGAGTCCCATTGTAATCGTGTAGATGCCAGGTCATCACAAGTCCCGGACTAATGATCAAGCTCGCAGTTGGTGGGCAGCGGTGGCTTGGCAGTCCTTGACCGTTTTCCCTCTTACGTTGATTTACCCAATAAATTGGTGCTCCCGGCCATTTCGCATGCCGACATGGGGGCTATTAGAAATGAGCAGCAGGGAACCTTTGCCTCTCATTAACTTAAGAAAGAAAATTACAAGGAATAGAGGAAGAGAAAGACAGTGGATACCTCACCCTTTCCTAACAAACACTACTGTCCCACTGAATTAGAGCTGAGACATGTCCCTTACTATATAGGTTGCCAATCAATAAGCTATTGGTTTGGCTCAAGTGATGTTATTGCTTTAGTTGCCCTCCCTGGACTTGGATGAAGATGATAAATTCAGGGGGACTGGAGGGTGTCAGGGTAATTAAGTCGGTTAAAGTAAGCTCAAGTGACGGCCCCCATGCTAAACAGGCAGAGCAAACTGACCTGAAATAACCCTCACACTAGTGGCTTTGTCCGGTAGGCTCAGCGTGCGCTCTCAGGAAGTCGTCTCTGTGCATAACTTTCCTCCCGCAGTGTTACGGTAATGACTTGGTACAAGACACAGCAGCCCCTCAAGCGGGGCGAAAACTGAAGCACTGGTTCCTGCCACTTGCCCGGCCTCCAAACCCGGGGAATATTTATCCTGACAAAGAGTGAGTGACTGAGGCACGCGCCACGCTAATCTCTCAATGCAACGAAATGTCTTTCCCCCGTGGCAGAAATATTCTCATGCAGTCTGCTAAGTTTTCCACTAATCCACACATGTCATTTTGACAATAATATGAGTTACAGAAAGAAAAAGAAATGGTGGGTTTGGCAATTTCAAAATAAAGCAGCCATCTCCGGCAGTTTTTGAGTGGGTTCGAGAGGGTTCTCTTTTCGGAACTGTAATACAAACGGAGATGAAAGGTGCACACTCTTGGTAAAAAGCCAATTTGATAAATGACAGGCTACCAATAAAGAAATGCTAAATAATTCAAATGAGGGGGGACCGAGGTACTTGAGTGAGACGAACAACAGGAGGCCAGAGATAGAGCGGATGAGACTGATGTCAGACGGCAGATGTTCATCCTATACTGTACACGCTTGTCAGGTATTCATTGGAGCTCATTCGTGGTCTACTTTGTCAAACGGAAGGAAGGGTTTCATTATTCATTCAAGTGAAGTAAAGCACCGGCAAATCCGAAGACGTTTCAAAAAAACGAATCAAACCAAACAGAAAATCACGTCATGTCATTTGAAGCAATTTTAATGGTAATTTTATGGTGCGGTGCTTGGAAATAATTGCTGTCGAAAATGCCACAACAATTTAAGAAGAAGAGTTTTTTGGAACCATGACCACACTGCATGATACGTCCTCACACATGTGGGCCAGGTGCACTTAATCGTGTCAGCCCAGGGATATGCGGCATCTTTAATATTCTCAAAATTAGTGTTTCGTAACGAGTTATTAGGAAGCCACAACTATTGGGTCATGTCATTATTCACACTATACAGGAAAGTGAAATCTGTTTGGCAGGGTTATACTCCAACAATGGGTCAAGCTCCAAAAGCATCCTACACTTCCCATGATGTCATTTTGGTTATCTTTTAAAATACCAGTCAAATTGTCCAATATTCTCTTTGGAAAAATTGTCTCTAAGCCAAGGAAAGATCATTGTGGTTTATTTTTTTCAGACTGCACAAAGCTCCTCTGGACTTCCCAGGCTGAGAAGCACTGCCCATGACTGCTAAATGACGTTTAACATGCAAAATTGGTGACTGTTCCCTTTAAGAGTATTTAATCCAAATCTAGCCAATACAGCTGCTTCTGTGGTTGGTTACACAACGTTGGTGTTCTTATCTATGACAGAGAAATAACATAGCATGCCAGAAGTAAAGTCAATAAATACATTTTCTACTTGAGGATTGTAATCCATCTTTGGAGGATCAACAGTGGAATGTAATCCCCAGGGAAGGAAACTGTTTCCATTGCCCAGGAACTTCTTCCTAAAGTAGCAGTAGTCTCCAAAGGGGGTCATGTTTAGAGAGCTAAAAACACTAAAACACCCGGACATTTCCCATGAATTGCCAATGCTGCTGTGGGCTTGAAATTACAGTATCATTCAAAGGTTTGGACACATGAATTGAAGGAGAAAATGTGTCCAAACTTTTGTCTGCTACTGTAAATGATAAATATTTGTCCAAGGAAACAGACGGCTCTGCCCCGGGGAGTTCAATTCTATGCCTGTGCAAGGCAAATGTCTTTCCCGCGCCACTTGACTCTAGGGGCTCTATGCTGGACAGTATTATGAAAACATTTGGACAGTTTTAAATTGCAGTCTAAAACTGCATGTCTAATGGAAGCATAGTTAAGTATCTCAAATTAAAATCTTGGGATAAGTAATGACCTTGGATGGTAATAAATTTGAAACCAATTTAATATATCTGCTGATGATCTAAATTAATCTACCAATGGACAGAAAACTGCCTTTTTTAAGTGCAAGTATTTATTAAGCAAAACACTCATGTTCACATCTCAAATAGGATTTGCTTATTTTATCTATTTGATATCAGTGAAAAGTATTATATGTTTGACTTGAAGGTTGTACAAAACAAGCAATAAGAAAGGAGGAAAAAAGAAAACTGGAAAGACGTGTTTTTTATTCTCCAAAATGTTTAAATCATTAACCAGAATAACCATCAAATGTACAAATGTATCAACCGTGGAAACAAGCTTTAGAAGCATTCCAAAATGACTCAATGCCCATTCCCTGCCCTATAATTGCTACCGTGAAATGAATAATATGCATCCAACTTTCAGGTACTGCAAAAAAGCGTTTCCATTTTATGCTCATAATTGAGTCAAACAGCACTTGGCGTCTCCGCTAAGAGCCTACAGGTGGTGGATGATGAAGCAAAGCCACTTCATGGAAAGTTTGTAAATCCGTCAGTCTGCCTCTTCCTGGCCGCCACTTAAACTGGGACATTGGAGAATGGAACATGCCATCTGCCCACGTTCCGTTCAGGTGAAACGTAAAGCCTTTCTTTTGTCATAATTATCCCCTGCACCAAAAAAATAAAAAAGAAACACACACACACACACAAAGCACCGCCACACACACACACACACGCGTGCGTCACTGTGAGCAGCGAGACTCGTCTGCAGTTTATCTGAGATTACCTCTTACACATCCCCGAAACAAATGCTTAACATGGGGCTGCTGGCTGTCACATGTCTTGGCTTCTATGCAAATGTTTTCTGTCACTAAGCAATACAAAACCAAACTGCCGGAAAAACTAGCGTTACAGCCCTCTACTCAGGCTGCACACACACACACACACACACACACAACCAAATCAGGCTTTCAGCGCACGCGCTTTGCGGCAGCGTGGGAGTGCCGCTTATTAATGGCCAATTTAACTGGCCATTGACTCCCCTGCAATTACAGCCCCCTCCCCCCCCCCACCTGACCCCCCGCACGTGGCAGGATTTTATAGCTGTCCATCGCCTTGAAAAGTTGATCATGTTTCAACTTCTCCCCCCCGGTGCTATCCACGATCCAACGCGATACTCAAGTATCCAGCCAGAGGTCAACACGTCACTCCAATAAGATAAGATGTGCTAAAACCTAAATTGGGCCAAAAGTAAATGAAATACATTCAATTTGGAGAGTACTTCTCATATACCACAGTGGCCGAAACATGGAGGTGCAGCTTTTGAGCTACAGTGGTAAATACAGCTGCGGCACAACAAGAAGGGAGCAGTAGTTCAATTTCACATCTGCTTGTCTACTCATTAAAAGCAGAAGTGAAAAGCTCCGGCCAAACTATCGGCCCATCGGACAAACTGAAGCTTCGCGTTAGGATGATAACGTCACAGACTTGACAGTTATGCGCCGCATTTCTCGTTTCTATTATGTATCAACGTTGTGCCTAACTAAATACTGAATGAGCCACCACTCAACTTGGATGAATATTTATGAAATTGGGTTACACACTGGAGAGTTTCTTGTGACTGACTGTGTACCTACTTAAAGTCTTTTGATAATAGCTAAACAGCAATTTCACTAGTCATTACCAAATCTTACATTATGAGTGAAACTGGTGCCCAAAGGACGTCACGATTTTGCTTTGTCGTTTTTTTTAGCAAAACATAGATAAATAAGTTATAATAATAATAATAAGTAGATAACTAGTTATGTTGCATAGACCCCTTAGGTCAACATGTGTCTGGAGGTTGAACATTCTCAGAAGTAATATGTGGCAGCGAGATGGTCAAAAGGAAGTATTGTGTGTTGTATGGATAAACAATAAATATGAACAATTAAATAGTATAGCGAGATAGATGGATCGAAAGATACATATCAAGGCCCAGATTAAAGGTTGGCGTTATGTAAGAAACACTGCACAACCAAAACCTCCTTGCTATTGCAGAACGTGACGTGAAACTCTCCCCTTTGCCTTGATTTCATGGGCTACATTTGCAAAGAAACACAAAATTACAAGTGAGGGGAATTTTCCTCGTCACGGTCTAAGGCCCTCTAATATCCCTCAAACTCAACGTCTGAATTATAACTGAGCCAAATGTACCATAAAATACTAATTTCAAAGTACACTCCAAACTGAGCATTGACCATAAATGTGTTATTTTGGAGTGTGAAAATGCATTCAGACCAAATGTCATACAATATGGCCTATGATGATGTTTTATGGGGCAAACATCGGACTAATGCAAAATAAGACAATCTTGCTGATGGCCAACATCAGTTATGGCACTGACCTTTTCCTATAATTGCAGCAAAGAAGTGCGACTCATTTCATTAGGCCTGCAATATCAAACCGTTTGGACATTTTACACTTAGAAGTGTGATTTGTGAATGATTGCTCTGTTGCAGCAAAACGGAAAGGTCAACGCTGAGGCCAAGCTCTTTTTGGAAATAAAGTGCTTGGCCAAAGCAAAAGGCAACAAGACAAGCAATCAGAATGTTAATAGTGGAGCAGAGCACTGAGACAGTCTGAGTGTCTGGATGTAGCAGCGGGGTCGGTCTGGCCATGAACTGGAGCAGTTGTTCGAGTAAGCTGGCGAGAGCCGACATGACCGGCCCTGCCACAACCCCCGGCTTCATAGTGTACGGATCAATCCATAAAACCCCTTACTGTCCTGAGAACTTCTGAAGAGAATGAAGGGGTCAACGGGACAGGACAGCAATGTACGGACAATTTGTACGAGGTATTGTACGCTGAGCACACAACTACTACTACTACTACTACTACCACCACCAACGGCAGACGAAATTGGGGTCATAGATTGGGCTCTTCTCATGTCTTTCCTGCCAGGCTGTGACATTAACCTGAGATTAGAGAATTGGAGGATCTCAATTAGAAAACATTTTTCTGAAGTATTTATTTAGCATTTAATATGATATGTATGTAGATGCAAAATTAAATGGTCAGGCAATTTAGAAATTTAACGTTGTGACTGTTTCAAGCTAAATGGCGCTTTTCCTTTAGCTGAAAAAAAGTCTGAAAAATGAACATCAAATGTACCCTCAATGACGAATTTATAGAATTTGAATATAAATGGCTCTGCGTGAAATGCATGTTTCTGCCTAAAACAGTCCAATGTGACTGTAAAGCCAAGCTGCTCTGCATCATAACATCTGCTCAGTGGAGCCTAAGGGGAGTCATTTGAAAGCTGCAAACACCAGGGTTTGTTGGTGTTGTGGGAGAGCTTCCACTGGTGAGAGAATTGTCCCATTGCGTCGAGTCAACAAAAAAGACGACATGCACACGAGTGACTTCATCCATACAAATGGGTTATGATGCCGCAATAGGTCATCCGGTTAATACGACCCATGGAACAGGGTGGTCGCTTGACCAAATTTCAGAAAAAACAACTTGAAAATAAATCTCAAATTACATTGAGGCCAACCTTTTCCTTGGCAAATAACTACTTTAAACTAAGCCTCCATGTTAACTCCGATGTGCTAGGTCTGCTGCACTGTACTGTAAGTGCTGCTTAAGTTGGCATCACACAAAACATGCTTCTCAGAGTCCCATCTCTCATTTACACTACCTTCCCCCTCATGCTGAGAAGCTCTGCTGACTGTTTTAAAAAAAGCTGTGTTGGAAAATAATCACCAAAACAGTGACAATGGATTTCTAAAAAAGGCATTAGTAACTGTTAATGGGGTACAGGTACAACTTAGTGCATTTTTTGAGCTTCTCTTCCAGCCTGTTCATTCAGACCAACTTGCTCAGGCCTCAGTACGCGGTTTTACCAATGTTTTACTGTTGCAACATTATAAAACTAACTGTGCTTTTCACCCAAAGCGACATTATAGAAAAGAAAGAGATTCTACTTTATCTAAATGCTCCTTCCATTACTGCCTGACTGCTCATGTTGGCCATCAGCACGCCCTTAGTGTGAGCTTGACGCCTGTTGAACGAGTAGAGCAGAGCAATTTTTTTCCTCAATTGTCCACTGTTAAGCAGTGGATTGGAAAATCCGTTGACCCTCAGGTCTCCAGCCTCTGGCAACAGGGTCCAGGAGCCAGACACCCCCCCCGCCCCCCCCACCACCCTCCCTTACCCCTGTGCTTGGGCTTAAACAAAGAGCTGGAGTGACGGCTGGAACCGGAGCATGCTAAGAAACAATGCATGAGTCATGACCTTCTAGACCTTTTCCATTCCTCCTCCTTCATTCTATAGCAGAAGTGCCCTTCTGGTCGCCCCCCGCTTCCCCGGGGTTGGGATTGCTCCTAGTGCATGAATAAGGTTGATTATTCCCTCTTGAGAGGTTAATATGTACATACTCAACTTCCATCTGGGAGTTTGCTAAATTACTAGTGTTCTTCCTGGAAACATATTGTGTTATGGCTTGCCAGTGTTTACGAATAGGTTCACTATAATTCGATAAAATCACCTCCGACGACATACCTGGTGTAACAGGTCCGAGTCGCTAGATGTAGACTGGATATCTGAAGCAGCTCTTTCACTATTGACGTGAAATATCATCACATTGGTGGTATTTCAAAGGTTTCGTCGGTATCAGGGGCCAATTGGCATTGACAAACGTCAACGGAGCAAAACATACACGTTTTACAACCAAAAAACAAACACAAATCTATAGAATAATAAGCCATGCAAAGGTGTCATCTCTCTATCAGTGCTAAAGTAATTGACATTCACACCTACTCATTTAACTAATAGCACAGCGTTGGGGAGCCATTTGGGCTAAGTGTCTTGCCCAAGGACACACAAACATGGACGGGATGAGAACTCCACATATGAGCTCTTGTTATTGGTTTAGAGAAAAATAAACAGGTCTATCTTTAGAACCGACAAAATGTTACAGGAATTTTTCGCTAGGCTGTTCTCACAGCATATGGAAGAGATGGGAAATTTTCTTTTCTAATTATGTCATTCAAGCTCCAATATTCCAAAAGCTTGAATGTTTTTGCGCAGAATTTCCTATCTGGCTATTGGCTCGGCGAATGTACGCTAATTCCTAATGACATTATCGTAATTAGTGCCTTATTGTTTTCAAGTTATACTCCCAAGATGTAATCTGCTTCTACCCTTTTGACAGAATAAGACTGGGCTATAAAACCACCAATTACAAACCATTTACTTCAGTTTATGTTGACAGGGATATTAACAAGGTGATTTATGACTTTCAATCAAACAGATGCATAATCACGTTAGCCGTGAAAAACATCTTAATTGTGGTTACAGGTGCATTGAACCTTTCCTTTGCAAAGATGGTGAGATTACGCAGACACACATGACACGATTACAGAAAGAAAAACCCAGAAAAGCAATCATCAGAGACGAGTTCAGTCACTACGGGGTTTTGTATCAGATACCACCGTGAGTCTTTTCACCAAACTTAATTCATTTCCGAGATACTTTGAGGATTGCTCTTTAACATTTAACAGGGGGAGATGATTCAGTTTAACGAGCGGCATTGTTAATCGGTGACGTTAGGTCTCGTGCACCCGTGGCTGGTCGTGGCAGGTTCCTCGTTAAACTGACACCAGTGGCCTGAGCCCATGGCAGGTAGCCATCAAATGTGTTGGCGTCCAATTGAAGGATGCAAAGCGGCAGAATTAGTTCGGAGCATTTTTCAAATCAAAAACCTCAAACCCCGGAGATTACGGCATGGCGTTTGAGATTTTTTATATGAATTGTACTGCTACGTCGTATATATCAGGCCACTCAATAGTGGGCCTCCTGCTGATGTATTCTACTCACTCACTAATAGCATATTGATCTGGAAAGTAAATTTGTTTAGTATGCATTTACGGTCTTGGGTGGTTAATGCTTTACAATTGCACTCCGCCATACCAGCTTCGCTAAACTGAAAGTGCACGCCTGCGCGAGTCATCATTGTTTACAAACTTTCAAAGGGTCTACAGTCATACAATATACCCTAAATTTTGCTGTGAATTATGGGTAATCCACCGGCTAATCCTGGGTGGGGTGAGTGGAAAGGGACGACATGAAGCAAAAGGACGCGGGTCAGGAACACTCATTGTACAGAGGGCTTGCTCATATTTATCATAGCCTTTTGCTCTGCCGGGGTTCAGGGAAGACTTAGCCGAAGGACTTTGTTGAGGAGGAAAGGTGAGCAGGGCTTCAATAGGGGGCAGGTCACCTTCCTTTTTAGGTGGTAACTTGTGTATCTCATGGATTACCCCCTGAAGTGTTACAGGGACGGGCCCGTAGCAGGAGTTTTTTTTTATTTGTCTTTCTTTTCTTACCCGGCATGCAGCAGACGAGCTGACTGAGTGATATCTAGTTTTCTGAAATGCATAAGAACAAATTTGGCAGATCATGAGCGATGGGAAAATGGTCAGTAAGCGATAAAAAGCAGATGCAATTTGTAAATCAAGTGAAACCTTCAAGCCAGTATGAAAAAAAAAATACCCACCGTTTCGGACCGGAGCCGCTTAAGTGAAAGGATGCTGCCTTGCAGAAGGCCCGGCTTTCAAGACCACATTGGTTTATCAGTGACCCAACTGAGCAGCTACTGAAGTCAGACTGCACCAAAAGTAGCTGCTGGATAATGTAGCGGATCTAAGGAGTATATCTATCCTTCACTGGCCCCCAAAAGTAGTCGAAGTAGAGGATAAGAGGATTCTCTGCTCTGTCACAAAACGTGGTCCTGCTTGCTGGTACTTAAGAGAAAGAAACTACAAACTACAGAATTTGATGATGGACATTTCAAAATGACAACGCATATTACAAGGAGCTCCTCTTTCACTTTGTGTACTACAATTTATGGTTTGTGCTTTCAAAACATAAGTGGTACTGAGTCATGTGCCGCAAGGAGGCTGCCGAAAAAAGAAACAAAATAATTTCCTTCCAAAGTGATGCATCACTTTAGAGCTTTTTATCGTGGCCCACCTCATTTTTTATGACAAGAAAGTACTAGATATCATTAACAACAAAAGATGCATCTTTTCCAACTTCTTTGTAACTCACCTGGGAAGGGCTAGTTTATCACACAGAAAACGGCACTTAGCCAAATTAATTTCACTCCTCCAGGTGAGCCATTTATCAGAATAATTAAACATGTAACATGGCTGTAGATCTGGGCTTTTTGGACAGTTTCAACACGTTGAAGGTCTCTTAACCACGCAGGGAACAGAGAAACGTGTGTTAAGTAGACAACTTGGGGAGGGGGGGACAAGATAATAACATACATGTAGAATGTTCGAAAAAGATAAATATCAATATCTTGTGTGACCAAGATACTGTAATAATTTGTGCACACGCAATAACAAAATGCCATGATTGTACAGAGCCGCGGTGCTGTGCCAGGTTATGAACTGCTTTCCACACGTGGGAGTCTTCATAGCACATCCTCTATACATTCTGGTCATTATGCAAACCCATTTGCCTGATGTGTTCACATTTGTTCATTTGATATTCTGCCTCCTACCCTCTGAGCTAAGGTGCACCATGTTGCCTACTTTGATAATAAGACAGATGTTACTGCATTAGATGACCGGTATAGAAACGCAAATCTAGGCATGCCAAGTTATGTTTACCTATATTATGGCTTTATTTCAAAAATACTTGTGTGAAAATGATGTTAACACATTTTATTTACCAAATCTTTCTATATCCGAGATGTCCGCTATAAATGAAGTCCTCCGAAGCCTGTAGTCCCCCAGGGTTTTTTTCTTTTATTTTTTCATTCCACTTTACTGGACCGAGGAGTGAGTTGCATAAGACTCCAACTAGACAAAATAATCTGTTCCTGTTTGAGGCTGCCATCAGAGGCATTAATCCAGATGCATGCTGTTGCTCTCCGGTTGAATGGCCACCCTGACGGTCGCGGTGCTGTTGTTTCGCAACTAGTTTTGTTCCCTTTAAAAAGGAGGCCTGCCACATTTAGCCAGTCATGCACATGACGCCTGTTGTTCCTCAGATGTGTAACCGGCCCAGTCATTTGCTTCAGTTACCCCCCCCTCTATGCTTAGTTTTGCTTCATTGTTGTTAGACCTTTCCCATTAAACCTTTTTTTTTTTTTTTTAGACGGTTTCGGATGACCCGTTTGTTAGGAAACAAAATGCTTTTCCTGCATTGTTGCTGGCTGGCTAATGGTCAGCCATTAAGACAAACATTTTGTTTGTGTGTCTGACTTCTCATTTAATACTGTTATAATCTGGTCACATACTAGGGCCCTGAGTGGGAGTGTGGCAGAATATCACCATTTGCTTTGAAAGAGTGAAAAAAACACACCGTTACCAGGGGCAACAAGCCGTGGGTTCATTTCAAGATGGTCGGGTCTCGTTTAATTTTGGAGGACTATTATTATTCACCTTGACGCACTCCGTCCTCGTTCCCACTAAATGCTTTTGTTTACAGATGAATGGGTGAACCCGCCCGAGCGGTGGACAGAGAACCTCAGAGATGGTGAGGACGTGGGTGTTCCTGCACACGAGTGGCTGAATAGCCAAGGTCCTCCCCTGCGGGCTACCGACAAGCTGCGCAGCTCAAAAAGTGCGTCTTCATTGCGACAGCGCACATTTCTTACTGCCTCTAGATGAGCAAGGACATCGGCCGACCTTCTTATTTGACCCTGCTTTTCATACCGAGCGAGGCCTCCGGGATGTTGAAATCGTTTGAGCGAACAAAACAGATGGAACGGATGGAATGAAATGACTTGTTTCGAGGTTCAAGCCTCAGACAGAGGGTCCAATGGGCGCCCACACAAACGCATTCAAGCACACTGGAAATGCGTGGAGGAAATGCGGGGTAATGGGAGCTGGCCTTGAATACGTTGGGAAGAGCAAACCGGAGCCGGCTCAGATTCTTGTCACTTTCGGTGTCTCACGTAGAGCTGGGTGCTGCCAAAACATACCTTGTCATTGCTGATTTAGCTCATTTTGAGGGATCTCAGTGTTGCCACGGTTCATTAAGTGTGGCGCCTGCCGTCGACTGTGACCTTCAGACTAATAACGGCAGCCGAAAACCAAATAGTTCAAAATTTGAAAACTAGGGGGGAACATTTATCTATTAATCTCTATATAAATCTGATTATTTTCAACTATAAAAAAGAAGAACATTTAGCAAACTATTTAAAATATATATCATGATGGTCCTTATTGCCACTTTCACCTAAACTACCTCGTCTGGTTGTTTCTTAAAGCAGCAGATTCCCCAGGTTGCCCAATCGTTGTTCCTAATTGCGTGAGGATATTATTCAGCTGTCGTCCAAGGCCTACATTCAAAAGCTACATTTTTTAACTGAAAAGCATTTTGAAAAAGGAATTCAGCAACCAAGGAAGGCTTCGAGTTCCACAATATTGCTTTATTTTAGAACGACAATAGGTACCCCAAGTGAGGCGGATCAATCAGGACCGATCTTGATGACAATAACGGTGACACGTACAGACATTAGAAAGCGTCGGCAGCCGATTCATCTCGCCATTTCCTGTGGGCAAAACTCTGCACTCCATTCAAAAACTGCCGAAACTATTGGCACCGTGTTATTTATCAGAAAAATTAGAATCCAAATGATCTGTATCAATGTCAGAAATCCCAGATTGCTTCACTTTCAGCGGAAGCAGAATAACATGCAAGGGTCTCTGGAGCAGCAGGGTCTGGTGTGCCATGTCTGGCTGCCGTGCCAGCTTGGAGGTTGCAGCCATGTAAGAGCAGGACAACAACTGCGGATGAAGGGGTGGCGGTGGCTGCTCGGAGAGGTTGCACACTTGAATTAGTGCAGGTTCCCATCGGCGCCGCAGCGTGCTGCCGCGCACGCACAGTGCGATCACAGACGGAACAACGCGCCCCACACGCGCGCCAGCAGCCCGCTGACACAAACATTGGCACGCGGTATCACAGCATCCCCGAGCAGAACACATGAACACTTTTTAATGGACACACTTAGACACGTGGCACGCACGCTGGCACGCCGTCAGAAAAATGGCATCTCCGCAATCGCGCTCGGCGCTTCTTCTTCCGAGCGGACCGAATGTAGGCAACTCCAGCGGTTTCAGCCGTTCAGTTTGATTCTCTGAGGAAGCCCGCGCGCACACTCCAGCTCAATGCCTTCCGCCCTGGGCCTGCAAGCTTCAATCCACTGCCACGTCAACTCGGTGAATATTTTTTTCTAAATGAATCGCTTTTCATACAGTTTGTATGAAATGTATTGTTACAACGTGATTGTAACACCATAGACCAGCTCCACAGCTACATAGTGCAAGGACGAAAACGCCACCATGCGAAAAAAGGCTCAACTCAGGGCCCAAAGTTCTTGTGTGCTTCGTCGCACATCCGTCATATGACAGCAGACCTTTCATTGAAGCAAAGCAAAGTTGATGATTTGCTGACATACATCAAAGTCCTCTCCTGACACTCAGTGACACTTTTTTCCCGTATTTTATTTTATGTTTTGCATCGCACATCGTTTTTATTTTATTTTCCTCTCGAGGCCACACAGCGGAGAGCTAATATCGCCACACTAATGCAACCCTTCATCTTCCAGCTCCACCCTTGCTTTTTTTTTTTTTGTGGCAGCAGAGCGGACTGTAAAAATTATGGATTTCCTTGCAAATGGAAATGGAGAGGGGGGGGGGGGGAATAAGCTGGTGGGGTGGGGTGGGAGGGTGGGGAGAAGGAGGAACAGAAGCCCCTGGTTGACTTGAGTGAAGACTTGACTGAAAGCCGAGGTCTTGCTTCTTTACAGATTAGAAGATCAGTCCTACCAGCACTCCCCCCCTCAGGGCCGAGCGAAAGGAGAGCGGTGGAGGAAAGGCTTTTATTCTGATGCAGTTCTGCCACTGTTTCCATCCCCGAGCTGCCAACGCTCAATCTCCTCTCTAAACCAGCTCCCCCCAAAACAGGCTTTTCTGCTGTAATGCAGAATAAATCTCTAATTACAATTGTGGGCTTGAGTAGCAGAAGTCATAATTATGGTACCTCTTATTATGCAAATTAATTGACTGATTCCAAAGAATTAATTGCCTCTTGTCCCAAGTTTGATTAGCAAAAGAGCGTTTTTGGAGTCTATTTTGATTTGGTGTTTGGATTTCTTGTCTTCTGGCGGAAAGAATGGGATAACAAGGAAACAAAAGGTGATGCAAATGCAACACGTGAGAAGGATTTCAAAATGAATGGAATATTTACTCAGACCTTAAACAGAGTTTTTCATGGGACATGAAGTTTTTTCAAAAAGACAAAAGAAATTCAGAACAATTTCATAGACAAATTTGAACAGGGTTTTCTAAACTAATAAAAATGGGGTGTGTGCTAATTGAATGGCTTGCATGCCGTTTTTTCATCAAGTGATAACATCTGCTGCTAAGAAATAAAACTGCAGTTCACTCAGCGGCCACCGTAGGCCACGTTAAAATGGCAAACTTTGATAGCAGATGAAACTTGCCGACAGCATTGTGCAGACACCGTTTAGGTCTCTATAGCAAACATCCCTGTTCTCTTTACACAAAGCAAGGTCCACAGATGAATAACCTGCACATAGCCGTGACCTCAATTCCATCCAACACCTCTGGGTTCAGCTCGCTCATGATAGAGCCAAAACCCCATGGAACGCCGTCCAGGTGAAGATTAATGTTCATGGTTTGGCAATTAAGTTGTCAAATGATCAGTTATGAAGTCTTATACGCTCTGAACAAATATCTGCTTAGCTATTCGAGTTGAAGCTCTGAGCTCTCAGCCTCCTTGACGTTTTTTTAACTTAGCCCACCTCCGAGAAAGTGTCAAACGAGGGGCCCTAATCCCTGCTTCAGCTCCAACTCGGTGCCTCTGGTCCATCTCAAGCGCGCTCCAAAACAAAAGGCCTGGTAAATGAAATGCGTGGGCATGTAGGCAGCGCACAATGCGGTCCACCCGAATGGACTGAAATGGAGCCGCCTCGACAAAGCCGGGCCGATGAGAAAGTGTTCCTTCAAAAAGCTGCGAGGTTCGATTTCCCGCAGTAAATGAGAAAGCCCGGAAAGCTGGAAAAAGCCAAACCCTCGACTTGTACCCCAGAGGCACCTGAAGGGAAAAAAAAGAAATTAGGCGCAAGCTTTCCATTCTTCTCAGTCATAATCACTAGATTAGAAACTGCAGCGAGAATTAACAGTCTAATTGGTTTTGTTAAACAGAGAGATAGAGACGCGTTATTAGAACTATTGAGCTGAATTCAACAAACCGCTGTCTTCAGTGTCTGAACCAGTGGACAAGGTCAGCATTCACCGTCTCAGTAATAACGCAGGTTTCAAAGTGAACACTACAAGCAGCATCCAGCCGTTGGGTTTGTTTCGCAATAAGCAGGTGTCATTGGCAGCGCTAATTACGAGGGCGGCCGTCCCAATACAGGATACATTTCCACACAACAGAATCCTAATTTGGTCTGTCAGGCATTTAAATTCTCCCTTCCTATAGTAGATAACAGGGGCATACAAATAGCAATTAAATGCTCCTCAACTTTGCCGAGATTACACTCCCCTGAAAAAGACAGCAGGTTTATTGCCTCTGAGGGGGGAGAGGAGACAAAGCAGTAGAAAGCAAGAATGTTGGACCACCTAAAATCAAATTGAAGGCAGATTTATTTGGCTTCTGGTTTTGACACTAAAACGAATGTCATGCAACACACACTATGAGGCCAAATTTAAAGGATTTTTGAAAATATACAAACAAGTTTACACTTAAATACTGGATGTTAAATGAACAAAATGGTGCACCACACATGACTCATCTCATCTCAGGGTCACCTTTGAGCCTAACGGAGAGGCGCTTTACAGTGACACAAGCATGTGATGCATAATGACTCACACAAATTAAATCAATTTCTAAAAGAAAACTGTAAAAATGAACATGTGTTCAAAGAATGACACCGGCAGCAACGCAAGGCCCAAAGACACATGATCACCACCAAACACGTTCGGACACAACGATTTCCTGCCAGATACAGAACTTGTATATTGGCTGATCCAGAATACAGATCCCATACTCCCATTGACAAATACATGTATTATTATAGTTTCTTAAAAGCTGTACATTAAAAATCATGTGGAGATGTGATTCAATTGCTGCATAGCAAGATGACCCAAAACAGAAAAATGACATAACATCTATTTCATAGAATGTTCTTTAATTATCTACTTTGGCAACAACATGTTGCAGACATTTTGTTACACACATTTTGTTATACACCAGCACCTTAGCGATTGGTGCTGCACATGACCAGCTCTCTGTCGGCTCTATCGAAAAAAATGACTTATGCTGGCAACGGAATCATTCTAATAATAACTCTTATATTCTCTTATAATCTTATATTCTTATATAACTGTTATATTGCTGACCTATTCTATGCGAGGCTGCATAGGGTTTCTAAACATAGCTGGTAAAAAACAATTGGATGCAGCTCTGCTTAAGTTGGTAAAGTCACATATTTGCACCCTATTGCCAAGAATCAGTGTTGATATTGGAGGACTCTGCAAAACCCCAAATTATGTTCAATGGCTGAAGTTGGTTTTCAATGCAAACATTGAAATTGATCCATTTAACCTATCATTCAGAAGCTCCTCTAATAAAAAAAAAAGACAAAACACAAGTGACATTCTACTGCTCATACCATAGACAGTCCCTATGATGCAGCACGCAGCAAGCCGATCTCCATTTCCCTGGATTACAGTCAGTCCCTCAGTGGAGGCAGACAGCAGAGGAAGGCGGATCTCTTCCACGTACCCCACTCTTTCACGTCTATTGTTTGTCCCCTAGCTTTTAAAAGACAGGGCAATTTGCGAGGCATGTGCACAAAAGATGATGACAGCACTCATCCAGATGGAAGTGAGAGATTGTGAAATGAATTCCATGTCAGCGTTTGAAGGACTCGGCCGTGAAGCATGCTACATACCCTTAACTTTCAAACATAGGGCCATTCTTCCTTCTTTTACCTAGAAGGAAGGCTTCCAGGTAAAGAAAGGCAAAGTTGATATTTCATATCAATTTGGTTTTATACATCGATTTTAAAACGGAGAAATCACATGGAGCACAGATTCTTCTTTTCTCAAATATGGTGAGAAATAGTGCAGTTTTTATGGGTTCTTAAGGTTCCTCCTAAACTCAGAACATTTGGGCGCTGAAACGAAAAAAATGTTGATAACCTTGATTTCTGAAATCAAACGCTCAGAATCCTTTGTTCCACACTCCTTGAACGCATCGAGTGTTGTGCAACGTTGTGTCTAGTGTATCCAATTTTAATGAGACCCCTCCCCGTTTTCACTTCTGCTCCCATTTGCTGTTTATGCAATTCTAAAAACGTCCTCCATATTCTCCTGTTCTTTTGACATGTTTGGGATAAACCCTACCACCAATAAAACATTTAAGTCAAGTCAAACCCATCAATCTGCTGTTCTGAGGTTCTCCATAGTAAATATTGTCTCCACCTAATAATCCATCTTAAAATCAGTTCAACACCAAAACCTCACTGTGGCTTAAAGGACAAATTCCCTTGCTAATGTTCGGGTCGGCTATTAGTGTGAGATATCGGTTTTGACCCCTCAACAACTTTTCATTTTCGTTCGGCATGAAAATGAAGCATCACTGTCTGTTCAAACTCTCAGGACATTAAGGGCTACAGCTTTTTGACTTTTTCCTCGTCCACATCAGCAGTATTGCTCAACGCCAATGTAAATCAGAAATCCAGTTGTGCGATTGGTATCCTTTAACCGTCCCACGTCTGCTCTTAGTGGAATAGGTGTTTGCCAAAGCTCCTGCACCGGTTGGGATCAATGCATGCATGGTGAATGCATGGTCGGTCGCTAACCTGAGAGGACGAAATCGATTTGATTCCTCTAGCTGACCAACCCCTTAAATAAAAAAAAAATGCAACGCTCCGCCTGCCCTTTGGAGACACTGTATCGCGCCTGAGCCGAGGCCGGCGCACCGCACAAAAATACGACCATGTCAGAGAAATCTATTTCACGCCGCTTTTTATAGTGCGTAATGTGAAATGTGTTCGATATCAAATACACGGCGTGCGGCAGTCGGGGATCAGCCGGAGTCTCCATCAAATAGATTTGTACACTCAGAGAATGGTCCATCTTCTTCCACTACAAGGCAGATTTAAAATCGGGACGGATTTAATGTTGTCCCACTACAAATTGGGGGCAAACCAAAAGTTAATTCCCCATCCAAAACTTTGGAAGGAAGTATTTCTGTGTTCTGATATCACTACTTCAAATTCTGGGTAGTACAAATCCAACCTATTTCTAAATCCCATATAGACCTTTCTCCTATTGAGTGATGCAATTGAGTTAACGTCTTGTAATAGTCTCATAAGGAGCAATCTGAGAGAATAAACTGGATGAGGGAGAGCGTGCAGCATCACATTAATGCATGTGTACATAGAGCTCCATTTGGTTTGAGAGGAGGGGGAAAACTGAATCAGCGAGTGCCAAGTGTCACATCTCGAGCCATAGTTCGGTCGGCTGGTAAGTTTACCATGGTGTGAGCGAAAGCCACAATGTCTTGGAGATGATTAATATTTGATGAAGGCTAAGTGCAGGGAGGGAACCATACGGTTTTGCTTGCTGCTTGGGGAAGTGTGAGTAATTGAATGTGACTATGAGAAAAGGTCAGCTTTGTTTGGCGTCACCACAGAGAATTTTCCGTCTTTAGTTAATGGGTGCATTCACAACAAGCGTATTTTTGCAAAGGGTTGTTGAAAACATGTTGGGTTTCCTTTGGCTAATTGGGTCTCAAGTCTCCTGCAAGAAACTGCAAATAAAGGGTAGTGCTAATAAGTTGATGGAAATCAATGGGAAATGGGTTTTTAAGTTGCCAGTTGGCATGTGAAGCAAAAAACACCAAACCCTCAATGCAAAAAGATACAACAAAAAACAATAACAATGCTGGCAACACTATTTGGAGAATACAGAAAAATTAAAGAAAATGTCTTGTACACTACATGCCCGAAAGAAGGTGAACACCCCTCTTTTGAGTTTTTGTGGAGTTATATATTGCGTCCTCATCCCCACCTAGCACCGATTGGAAGAACTGGAGCTCTGACTGCAAGCCAGGCCTTATCGGCCAACATCAGTGGCCTGCGTCTCTCGAGCAGTTGGCTGAATGTGAGCAGATTTTCAGCCAGTCTTGCAAAGCCGTAGCTGTTAAGGCGGCGCATCGATGCCTGTGGTACTAAAACGGCATGTTCAACAACTACATGGATGTTTGTGTGTCAACATATTTATGGACGTGTATAGCATGCAAGGAGCCACTTTGAAGTTTATTAGCCATCCCAATAATCTAATATTGGCAATGGGTTGTGAAATATTAAACCAATAACGGTATGGATGCATTTTTTTAATGAACAATTTCCATTTCACCTGGTGGTGCACTACTGCAGTGAAACACTCCAATTATCCAACAGACATTAATATAGTTCATTAGTTGGCAAAAGTATAGAGTATATTACTAATAGCTTGATTTCCACGAGGGCAGGGGAGAAGCCGGCTTAATCCTAGTCATGCACAGGCCAGGATATGTTATCCAAAGCTGTTCAATTTATCCAAATATGGAAGCATCGGGATACTGGATGTTTTGCTGTGCCAACATTATTTATTTATATACGGAATCAGAGCCCTTTTTGTTTCCAAGCGGTCACAGCACACCTAGTTTGTGTCGGATCTCTCTTTTCATGCACTGACTATAGGTCAACCTGGTCTTGCATTCAGCAAGCGCCAGGACCGGAAAAGGGCACAGGGGGGGTTGCAAAGAGACTGAGGTACACTTTAGCTTTGGGCATAATTTATTTTCTCTCCATAACAGACTGCATGATCAGTGTTCTACAACTATGCATACTGAAAAGGTCAATACCATTGGGTAAGCACACTTACCCGAAATGCATGCTTGGTTCTCCGTTTTTAGAGTCAGCAACATTGGATTTTTACAAAGAAATTCTCTCTCTTAAGACAGCCAGGATTCCTCAATCATATGGACCAGTACAAAAATAAAGAGCTGAGTTTAAAAGCTGAGAATATCTATATAATATCACCTCAAACAAAGCACCAGTGCCTGCGAGAAGAATACCAGTATTCAAACTGAAATTTGTTGGGAAAAGATGGGTTGCATTTTTCTGCCAGAAACTTTTTATACCATCTGGCAGACTTGTTACTTTTTCAGTGATATTTTACGTTAAAAAAAAGGGTTTATGTATTGAAAAACACAGCTTTTTCTGTCAAATACATGTAATATCTATAGATGTAAGCCTTGCAGTTGCTGATGAATGCAGTCCATGCATACACATGGACTCACAGGCAGGTAGTGAAAACAGCACGAAGAGCCGAGGCTGAATAATGCACTGTTTATTCCGTGCGGCAACATGGTGATGTTACACTGATGGCGGTGCGAGTGGGGGGAAATCACCAGGCTGACTCTCCACAGGCCTGACTGATTATTCTCAAAGACTAGCCTGGGTGCAACATTATCCCCTTGTTTCTGAGGGGGGGGGTGAATGGGCTGTCATACGTGCGGGAAGGTTAATAAAAACAGAACTTCAGAGGACTGGGCTTGAGGAAAAAACAATGATCTGATCTGTGTATGTACATTAACTACTGCAGAGTAAAGCCAGCATGAGCAGTGTAGAGTTGTGATGAAACATATGAAAACCCTAATGCATCAGGACGAAACAATTGTTTTCTAGAAAACAGTAGACTTCGTGCATAGACTCGTATACATATGTGCTTGGATCCTGCCTTTTGAACTTACACTGGTAAGACTTGTCGAGCATAATCCAGGGTATTTTTTTACTAATTGTTATCGTAATTGTTAATGTATCAAAAGCAAGAACATGTATTCTTTATTAGGTTTCAGAAGAAGCCCCCCTCCCGATATAACGGCACCAAATACCACCATCAATCACAATCAGGTTGCTGAAGCAGCGTCATTTTTTTACAAATCAATTGAATTATTATTTGATTGTCAAAAATTTTCAGTAATCTATTTTCTCTCTCAAGCAAAACGAGCAAGATCATTCCAAAGCCACTGAATAATTGACTTCCTCAGCGTGTCGAATAATACATCCAACTGCAGAGTCATGTTGTGTCCAGAGTAATGATCACATCGAGAGCACAATGGCCACAGGGGTTTTTCGGAGCTGCTAATGTGAAAAGCTGAAAACAAAATTTGACTCCTGTGACAATAATCACTTACACATCCAATCCTGCTGCAACAATCTAATCTACAGGAACCCTGTAGAACAACAAGAGTCCCCCAGTGTGCCACGTGAACAGACAAATCAGCGTTTCCACTACCATGTTGAATCACAAATGTGCTCTAGGATGCAAGTGATTGCCAGTATATATGAAAGATACAAAACCTTTGAAAAAGGGAAATAACTTGAAACCTACACTCCATATTTCTAACATGTTCTAAGCAACAGCAAGGCCGAGCAGCGCCCACGCACAATCCAATTGCCAATTCTAAAAATGGCTTTTGATACAGCGGGCATCGGCAAATTGTCTTCAAAAGTCCAACTCTTACCTTCGGGGGTCATCACGCGCTCCCCGAATAAAAAGTAGCAACAAAACTACGGTCTTACATCCTCCGAGTTTCCTTCCTTCCAAGCCAAGCTACCATTAAACAACATCCAATTGTTCCAACTGCTCATTAATTTCAGTGGGAAACACATTGTCAGTCTTTAAGCCATGGTAAATTATTCACTGGCATCAACTCAAAATCATATAGAAAAGACGCTGTGTCAGCTACTGCTAAACACTGGTTCTTGTCCCAGCAGTTTCAATCTGTCTGGAACAACCCGAGACTCTATTTGACTTAAGCAAACAATGAGGGGTATCCAGCTTTAAAAACTAATCACACAAAACAGAGTTTGCCGTTCCATAGTTGACTAACAGACTCAGATTTTTCATGGTCCTGTAACTTCTTGTCAGAGTGACAGGCTGGAATAACAAATAGAATTGCCAAGGGAACAATGAATTCTTTTCATTTTGAATGAATGTATGAGCTTGACGAATCGGAATATTAGAATTTGATACACTGTTCATTCTCGTAGAAATGTAGGGCAGCTATGTGTACAGAGGTCAGGGCAGAACACTTTTGGCCCCCATGGGAAAATCTGGTTGAGACAATCTCTTTAGGAAAGACCTATGGGTTGAACAAAGCAGGATAGAATGCCTAAACACAAGCATAAAATCAATTAATAGTTAAATTTGAAACTCCCCACAAAAACATCAAGAGATAATTCTAACCAGGCACTTAATGCCAGGTGTTGGTCCTTTATATGAAAAGGTATAGGAAAATCAAAGACCAACAAATGACTTCTAAAGCACAACCCACCAGTGCTAAAAAGTCAAATGTTATTTAACCTTACTTTCATTACTGTTTATATGCCCATAATCGGCTGATTAATTGGGGACATTTTTATGTTGAATTTAAATAACAGCCAAAGCCAAAATCTCAGTGTTACTTACTAATGAATCTGTGTTTATCGTATCAATATCCTTAGAGAGAAGATTTTTTTTAACAACTCGGACAGCAAAAAAAAAAACCTTAGCATTGTATTAGATCATTAAAAATGTTTAAACATCAGCATGACAAAAACAACTGAAAAATGCAAATAACTCGCCCTTAACGTCACAACAGAATTGATTCTGGTCAAGGTTGAAGGACCCAATAAAGTTTTCTGTCTTGGTTTGCGCGATAGAGCGTGTTGTTGTCCCATAGATCCACGTGCATTGCAACACGCTCCCCATAACTCCAGAGGATCATCCCCTTGTGTGCAAAAGCTCAGAAGAATAACCTTTTGCCCAGAAAAATGTACCAACCAGGTTCCCAAAAAAAAAAAAAGTGGTAGTTTTGCTTTAAATGTCGATTAAAAAGGGAACTTACATTCTACTTACAAGCTGATACACACGCAAAACATCAAACTAAAATGCAATTATACATATACTTTTTTATTGAATGCCAAGATGCTACTTGCCATTTTAAGACTTTAGACGAGAGTCATAGTTAGGAATAATGAATTTGATGATGAATGGGCAGGGTTCTGGTCCTACGTTCTCAGGGTTCATCCTCGCATTACAGCAGATGGTAACAGATCAAATCATAGAATGTAACAGTGGTGGACTTGCAGTCACAGTTCACTACCTTTGCCATTTCTCCTCTGAAATGACCCACAGATGTCATTTTTCCAAACATTAGTGAGACAAAATAGAAAGCAGACTGACATGGCCGTCACACTCAGCCTTTGCTATTTTTGCTCCGAAATGACCCACCCATGTCATCTTTCAGCACATTAGCGTGACAAAATGGGAAGGAGATTGAAGTGGCACCATCTGTGGGCGACAGACTACGCAATGAATTGATTTTTACTGTCCGACTTGCTCTTTCACACCATGCCCCTTTTTATTAACATTGTTAACGGACCACAGAATATGTTGCCAAAGTAGGAATCCCAAATCATCAATTCACTGATTACAGATTGAACTACTTACTGGGGTTACGGGAACATTTAAAAGCATGTAAGTGGACTAGGTTCACATTCAGAAGCTGAACACACACACGCACACACACACAATATGAATCACGGTTTAGTGTATTCTTAATTGGAATCCATAATTGGGAATAATATATTTACCAAATTTAAAATGCATGTAGCGCTGCGTCGGAAAACAATGTCCGTCACTGTCTGCCACTTGTAAAGCGAATAACAAAAATAAAGAATCTCTAAAATGAATGGCGACTGATAATATACAATACAATACTAACAAAAGAGGAGGAAATGTGTTCTCATATCGCTTCCTGCATGATGTTGATATGGTTGGTTGGGAATAAAGGCCATAAGTGCCGTCTTCATTGTCACTAATAAGAACTTTTAAAACGCTTGCCTTCTCAAGACTTCAGTAATAAACTCGCACAGAGTTGATGCAAAGAAATACATCTGTGAGGTATAATGGTTCTATATGACCCTTTTAAGAGCATTCCAAGCATATCATTATCAGCCAGTCATTGTGGCGTAGGTGTGGAGCCAAGCTCCATCCTCCGCTTGCATTGTTCAACAGTTCAGAGAAGACATGGAGGGTGGAGAGTGAGAGCAGAGTGCCAAGTGGCTTCAGAGGTGGCGGAGAGCAAGAGCATTGTACTCAGGTGTCACTTTGACAACCCAAAAGGCTTGGATCGTGAACTACCGAAGTCGCTGTATGTAAACTCTCAACGTACCTTCTGTTAATGGTCAAGTATGATTAACAAAAATGTTTAAATGGTGAGAGGTCATACAAGAGCTGTATGGCAGTTATGGATGGTTCTCCATATTGTAATGGGACTACTCCTAAGTACATCTATTATTTCCCCCCTGAGCAATTATTAATGGAAAATCACCTCTCAAGACACAGTTAATAGTTTTCAAAAAGGTCAAGGCCTCGGAAATGCCCCATTTTCTTTAATTCTAGAGATTACCGTTTTGTAGGAATTGTATCATCCCAACTGATAATTCACAGAAGAAATGCTAAAATGAGCCACAATTCTGTTGAGCAATCAGAAATGTAGAGGGAATTAGACGATCCTGTCATGTCAGGTCAACTCCCCAAGACCAGACAACCAATCAATACGCAGACAGTCTGCTAGACTCGCGCCTTGTCATCCTCAAAAAAATATTCTTACGCGGATTAACTGCTCCTTCACCCATTTTCATTTTTAGTCGAGAAGGTATTAATCTGACAGCCAAGTGAAGCCCAACAAATATTACACACTTCAAAACGCCAGGAGCTGCTTTGGAGAAGAAGAAAAAAAAAACGGCCGGGTTCAAACATTTCCTTTCATTCCTATTTTCATTCTGAGACACATACCCTTCCCAACAACTTTCAGCAAACTCTAATATAAATAGTAGCTTATTAACTGAACATTTCAGCTCATTTAAAGTTGGATCAGCTGCTTAAGTAGAGTATGTTAAGGCTGAGGGAGCAGGTAAAGCCCTGTGTAAATTCTCAAGACCACATAAATACCCCAAATGTTCACTAGATCCCTCACATGACGTCTGTCATGTTTGTTTCATTGTTGGTTTCTTTTTGTGTTGGAATTGCAACTGTCAGTTAGGGATGTCCTTCATTTCTTTCACCTCCAACACAGAGGAAAATGTATTTTTTTTTGGCGGTGCTGCAAAAGGGATAATTAGACAAATTAAACAAATGACATATTGAAGTGATTGAAAAAAAAAGTAAAAAAGGAATCACAAAGCCCACACACAGCGGTGCTACCGAAGCCCTCGTAATGGATGGAAGGAGGGACAACAGCCTCAGCTTGTCCCGAGGTCAAACAGCAAAGAGCCGCAGAGGCCTGGGTTCCAAGTGTTGTGCCTCCATTAAAGTTGTGTGGGAACATGGCGTGCAGGCACTCTGCTTTTGCTCCCCGTGCTGGACAAATTGGTATCTGTACCTCCCGCAGGATGTGATTTCTCCCTGAGTGCTCGCTCATTGTGACTGCTCGGGGCTGGGTTTGGAAAAGAACTTGCTTTCTTGGTTTGTTGCAAAAGCAAAAAAAAAAAAACAACACAACTGAATTACGCTCTGCTATACAACTCTATTGTAGCTATTAAACCCCCCCACTCCCCTCACAAGAAATATACTATTAATGATCAATTTTCTGTGGGCATTTACCGATCGGCACAGAAATGCCAGTTTTTTTGTTGCTGTCTCTAGCGTAATCCATTAGAAATCAGCCTTATTGTAGGGAGAGCACAAGATGATACACAGATTGAGCCGGAATCAAAGTATTTCACGTCAAGGCTGATTGAGAACAGGGGATGGCTTATTCTATCTGCTTAAATCTTGCTGTTGTTTCCAGGGCCTGATTATTTTTACTGGAAATAAAACCAAATTTGCCTTTATTTCCAGTTAAGAGACAAATGACAAAACCAAAACGCTCTTGACGGTTCAATCTTTATAAAACATTGTTTTAATCCACACTGTGGTCTTTGACACAAAACTCATGTGAGCATTTCGATGTGTTACGCCAGCTATCCGTTCAAGTCCAAATGTTAACTCGAAGTCATTATAAACACAGAGCTGCTCACACGGTCAAATCTGCCCCTACAGACGCTCGATTTTGGAAGGCCAAACTGCAGAGAGCCTTGGCGCCGAGCACCACAAGCGTAGCGTTGGATCAAAAGGGGCTTTGTGAGTCAGGAAAACCCAGAGTTCACATCGAACATCCTCTTTAAAGTCTTCATCAATAAGAGGTTTGCTGCCAATTCTAACTGCACTAAATGTTGAACAGAGTCACTGGGCAAAAAGAATCGGTCTCCGACGCCAACGTGCCAGTTCTGCTTTAACTCGGGTTTTTTTTCATATCGGTAGGCAACAGAACCTGAAAACTCGATTTGGAGTACGTCGACTCCGGAGAACATTGGAGCGAAAAACGCGAACAGAGCCACTCTGCTGATGAAACAGAAAGGTGTTTTAAATTGCTCTCGTTATTTTTTCTGCTTTTAGGGACGGGAAGCTTTTTATTACCTACTGTGACGTCCACGGGACGCCATTGCTATATAAAATCTTCACAGGCTGCTGTTGCTTTGACAAGTAACATGAGCATGTCATTTATATAGAGTACGTCAGTATATCACTTTCATAGCAAAAAGAACACGCTGTAACTCAGAGCACTGTGCTGCACAGCAACTGTACAATCGAACGAGATGAGGAGACTGAAAACAGCACAGTTATCTCTCTTGGATTCTCCATGCATCCGAGGTGAAACGTGCGTTCACAAAAAAGGTTTGATTGGCCAACAGCGACAAGTGACAGATAATGCACAATAGCGAAAGCTGCTGAGCCGAGGGGTTGGGTGCAAAAGAGTTAACTATACCATGAAAACAATAGGCGTACAAGTAGTTTCTTAAGTCTGCTGTTATTCAGGTCTACGGACTGCATATTTAATTACACTGAAGACTAAGATTATTATGTTCCCAGTGTCCTCATTGATGCTGGAATTTAAATTATAGGCCAATATAATTCTATATTCATTCAATTTTAAAAATTGGCCACCGATGCTGTTGGATGACACTGAAATACCAGTGCGATCATCTCAAAAGGCACAAGACTTCAACAGTTTCAATCGTTTTCAGTTTGAACCTAAATCATTTGTTTAAAAATGACAATGAAGTAAAAGGGCATTGATTTTCCGGAGTCGTTTATTAGATTTGGCCAATTCATTTGTAAATCGACTGTTTTCAATACGGTTATCTATCAAAGCCTTCGTTAAGTGGATGAAATGCATTTAGTTAAAAGCGTTCAACGCCCACAAAACAAATTCAGACCAGCAAATGTCGATCCAAGATTTCCGCTCAATGAGCCCTTTGTGAATGGCGCCCAATATCCTCTACTTAGCTCCGGGTTCAACAGGAATAATGAGAAACTCAGGAACGGTTTCCTTCTGTTATTACGGATTCCATTCCTTTTTTCAACGCAAAAGGAGAAACAGATTGTGACACTAACCGGAATCAAGTTGTGCTTCGCAGCACGACAATATAACATTTGCGAACACGGGAGGCCCCCATTGTTTCTTAGCAGGCAAGATTTCGCTTCGCATCATCCAACTAGGACACAAAAGGAAATGAGACGGAGCCTTATTGTGCAGCAGTTGTCTGGCATTAGTGCAAAAAATATCAGTCAAGACGGCGTTACAATAGATGAGACAAAAAGGACGGGAACGGAGGACGGAGGAGGGAAGAGATCCAGGGGGGTTAAAAACATCCGGGGGGGTTAAAGACAAAGACAAAGATTCAAGAGCTTTGGTGCGAGTGTGACTTTCAATTACACTGGAAACTAGTTCAGTTGGGTGGCGTTTGAGGTTTTGGGCTAAACTCCAACTATGTATTGCCTGGTGTATTTTAATGACTTGATAAAATATTCAATATGACAATTATATTTAGTCTGATAACCATTAATGAGTTCAACAAATTGTATAGAGGCAAGAAAAAGAAAGAAAAATGGACTTGGAAAATTATTTCTGACCCGCTTGTTAATTAATCAGTGAACGAGGCAGTAAAGATGGCAGTTCACGCACATTCCCACAATCAGCAGTGATGAAGCAGTAAATGGAAGAGTAAACTGAACTCAAGCCGATAGCCACCATCATGGGAAAACGCTATCAGTTAAGCATTCAGCTTTATACTAAAATGAAAAAATATGGCAATCAAAAAAGGTGGGACGAAAAAACTAGAAGCAAATCAACACATGTACTCAAAAGTAATAGGTTCCAAAGGGATCAGATTTTCTCCTTTCCGCGGTCTGAACAGAGCGTGATATTTTTGGAAAAGCTGAAAAGAAGCACGTATGAATTTCAGAATGCCAATCGATGGGGAGTATGTTGGTATTCTCGAGCAAAGTTCAGACGTTCACAGTTGACGCGCTCATCCGCACGGCAAGAAACAAAACCAGCGTGCAACAAGCGCGTCGACCATGACAAGAACCACGGTCTTGTGCAAGTCATCCGTGCTCCCACCTGCACTGGCACACCATTACATAACTTCACAATAACGAGAGCAGATATGCTCCTCACTAGAGCGAAACGATTGCCCAACCAAGTGCACAAGTCTCGGCAAGTTCTAAAAAGTACCACGCCCCCTGGAGTTCCTCAGGGTATGATCTGCGTAACCATTGGACTTGCCTCCCATCCCTCTCATTTCTATGATTGTGGGCCGACTTAATTAAGACGCAATGTCTATAATTATACAATATACACAATTAACACTGCAAAATAAGATTTTAGATATCTAGATACCTCAGCACCTAGTTAGAGCCCCACACCTTTGACAAAAGAACCACCAAATTTAAATAGAACTTATCAAAGAGTGTTATTGCAGCAATAGGATTGTGTGAAATATTATGTCAAAGTGAGAGACCAAAAGTATACTCAGACTGAGTTTGAGTAGGGTATAAATGGCCTATATTCTGCACTTGTGGACCAATGAATGACAAACTTCTATAAAATGTTGCATTTATCAGCTTATTTTCCAAACGGCTGAAGGACGTCTCCGGTGGGACTTTCTGTGTCCACTCACTCATCCCAAACAACAGCTATGGTGGTGGAACGCATTGAGCTGTGAATGCTTTCTCATAAAAATCCATTTCATTCGGAGCACTCGTGTGATTTGATGGCCGTACACGAGGTGAGCCCCGGTGCCAAAACGGAACTTACAGTTGGGGCGAAATTAACTAACGCAGCCTTCCCTTCGGCTGCACGGCAGTTCTCACTCTCAAAAGCGCCGACCTCGATTTGTTTTTATGCGGTTAAAAAAAAAAAGGATCAGCCTTCAGCATGCGCTGGAGGTAAATAATTGATATACTTTGTGCAAGCCTGAGCTTTGCTTGAAACCAGTGGAGTCCCTTTTCTCCGTGGAGGTACAGCAGTGTGTAAACAGCACCGTCCGAAGGCGCCTCGTGGCTCTGTCAAACTGTCTCCTTGAGATGGAAAAATAAATTATAATACAGCATATTAGCCGGGTGCGTCCATTTGGATGTAACGTAATGGATTAGAGCCACTAGTATATCCCACAACGGGACTGACAGCGACATCTGCCTCCCACCTGTCATTCGGGGTATTAGAGGCTGGAGCTCAGCATTAAAAAAAAAAAAAGGTTTATGGGCCATTCTTATGCCGAGCCGATCAACTTGGTGTCTGATGTCATCCATGACAGAAGGGACTTGACGTCATATCAACAGGACGGGCGAAACAACGGCACGAAAATTCCCCGCAAAGCCGCAGTGTGACCACGTAGATGGATAATCGCGTCACCTCTTTGAACCGTGGGAGGGGGGGAGAGGGGGTGAGGCGGGGGGGACGTTGCCCTGACTACTGGCATTTCACTACATCCTCATATCAATGCGCAAAGACAAGCGTGTTGCCCCAAAGCGACCGTGCGTACATGTTATAAAACACGCGCACTTCCCGGCACCACACTTTTCGTCTCATCGGTCGCGTGCGTGCATGTTCCGCAACGCGCCAACGCGCGAACATCGCTCGCGACGTCACGAATCGTTATTTAAAAGAGACCACAGCGTAAAAAATCCACGTTTAGAAGCTTCCGACTCAGTTTAGTACATTCGCCCGAACGGTGCTTGGTGTTTCAATGCACGATGCTACTGCGTATCCAGTCCCAATTGCACGCACGCACGCACGCACGAACCCAATTGGGAACTCCTGGAAAATCTTCTCTTGTTTACATGCGCGAGAAACGCATATAACAGGGGGATATTTAAGAGGTACTCTGGACCACTCGGAGAGGTTGTTTGCTTCGGCATGCATTTAAAACACTGAGCAATTGTTGGATTATTGGAATAACTACTTTTCCCTTAACAGCTTTCGCATCCGCCGCTTACGCGACATAACGTTACCCATCGGATTCCAGCGGGTAGAGAACGATGCAAAAACTGAGATTAAACGCAAATAGTCTCATATATTCGGGAGCCACCTCGACGCCGATTTGACCTAAACGGCCCGGTACAACGGATGGGTTTGAAGTTCACTCGGTGGCGTTCAGTTTAAATGGGCTTTGGAAGGAGTTTTGTCCTCGTTGCACTTCCACCGTTCTCCGTGATTTACAACAAGCACCATGGCTCCGTTCTGGAACAAAATATGCTACTAAAAAAAAAAAAAAAAAAAGTACACCACGCGAAAAAACAAAAACAACCAACAAACAAATCTCTCCGTGGCTCCTCGGCGACGAACGAGCGCGCGGATTCCGGGTTTTACGGCTCGGCGGTTTTCCGTACCAGAAGTGCGGCTCCATGCGAGAGTCGCCAGCTGTGTCAAAGCGGTTTCTAACGGCGCGCCGACCGAAGTCATGCGGTTTCCTAAACAGCGGGTCCGTAACGCGCGTCGGTGCAACGCAGACAGAACCAAAAAACAACAACACGAATCTGCTCGTTCTTTATTTCAACTTTACGCACAGTTGGCGCTTTTCTCCCTTGCTTCCGACAAACGACAACAAGCGTGCAACGCGAAATGCACTCACGAAAAACAACACACACTCACACACACACACACACACAGAGAGAGAGAGAGAGAACCGCGGACTAAATGACACTCCTCCATCCGCATCCGCGAGATTCTCTTGAGGAAAGTGCCCGGCGTTCGGACAACGGATGCAAAAAAAGGAAAAAGTCCTACCTTTGAGAAGAGCCGCGTGGAACACGTACAAAGAGAGAATAGTCGCGAGAGAACCGCTGCCTGCGATCGCCATGTTGGACACCTGCTTTCAGTATGGCAGCGCGAGGCGGCTTCACCTATAGCTGCGACGGGACTCCGGTAATGAGATGCGCGCGAGGGAGGGAGGGATGGAGGGAGCGAGGGAGGGAGGGTGCTGTTTATCGTGTTCGCGCCGTTCGCGGATAAAAGGGTGGAAGCAGAACGCGTCTAATGTTGCAGCATTTTCTTTAATCTGAAATGGAGAACAACAAAAAAAGGGAATAAAACTGTTGTTCGGTTCTCATCGCTTTTAACGTTGTGTTGATGGGCTTGAATAGGGAGGTGTTTGTGTCTCTCTTTTGTCATTGTGGTGTCACTGGACGCGTTCCATAATGTTTTTTATGATCCCTAGATGCCTTTTCTTTTCTTTTTTTGTGTGTGTGTGTGTGTGTGTTTTGGGAAAGAAAACGCATCGATACGTCCAACATTTCTCACTTGCTTCGTCTTTTTTTAAGCCAGGAGGGGCCCCAGCAACAATCGTTCCATGGGGATTCTTCACCCTCACCACAGGTGAGAACCAAGCAGAGAGCTTGTGGAACCTGGGGAACCGGCCTACCTGTTGAGAGCTTGAAAGGAAATCAATGCCAGTGCTACTTATTGCTTTGGAAAACCATGCATTGAAATAAGGATTTAACCGCCACCATCACTTTTGCTTATTCTGTGTATCCCAAAAAATGTTGTTAGACAAAACCAAAGCAGAAAACAGCCCAAAGAAAGTTCTTGATAGGTTCTTAAAGATTGAGGAAACGGGTCGTTCAGTTCCCTTGCTGTTGGAAAGTGATGTTGCTTTTATTTCTTGCAGGAACAAATATGTTACAAAACATAATAGAGTTTCCCAGCTGTGTTGATGACTTTGCCATCCTCTCAGTTAGGATGAGAAACATGTCACCGGGTTAAACATAAACCAGCCACCTGTATTTATTATACTCACAGACCTTTTTCAGGCTGATACAGGGTGACAAGTATCCAGATTGCCTCTGGATTTAGAGCTCTAGGAAGTCAGTGGGCCAACAACAACTAATACAACCACCTATCAAAATGTAGGGGGCCAATTACAGCGGCTAAGGGTAAGCGAACAAACAAACTATCATTTGAAGTTTAGTTTTAATTAATAAGATGCCTCGTTATTTAACTGCTGACACCACTGATTATCTTTTGATTGTACACATCAGGGTAAACATATCAGGGTGGGTTAGATCCAACAGTTTGCAGAAAATTACCAAACGTGCCTCCACTCTAATTCGTGCCACTTTATTTTTATCACCTTATTTATAAATTCAAAGTCATGGCTGTAACAGCCCTGGTTGTGAAACAAAAGGTCAAGGCTGTTCTAAAAGCACCGTTTTTGCGCTGTCAGATGAGGCATGTAAACACAACAGAACATGAGGTCATTTGTATCGTTCTCAAAAATATTTTTGGACACAAAAAAAAAGATGTGCCACATTGATGTGGCGGGCATTAAGTCCTTCCTCCTCAAAGGCTCAGACAGAACAACAATCTACAAAGGAAGAGACAGAACAAGGCAGAAACTAACCGGGTATAATAATCTGTTATTGTTAAGCCGTGCTATTTCTTTTCATTTAATCATCCCCGGGGAGCGTGGAGTTTCTTTGGTCGGTGCCTGAATGGAGTCTTTGAACATTTCACAGTCAGATTCCGTGTCGCCTGCCTTCCCCAGCCCCTCCCTCGAGATGCGGGGGAAAATCCTCCTGCGGTGGTAGTTGTGGCCCCCCTGAGGACAATCAAAGACGAGTCCGGTGAGAAGACAGCATTACGGTTTGGGGAAGGCGGTTCCTCCCAAAGCCCCCAGGAGGCTGTACCAGTGAGCCACCGTAAAGCAATACGACGCACTGCTCAGACTAAAACACATGCAGCCGTGGTCATTTGGTTACACCTGAGCTTTTTAAAATGTTAAAGTGGTGGGCAAGACTGAAACAAAAGCATGAACGATTCCTCATTTACTCGTCAAATACAATGGGCCTGGGGTCAGTAATGTAATACAGAGGAAACAAAACTTAACATTATATTTCACAATCCTTTGAATTTAATAAGAAAACATAAAATAAAAACACCTGTGGCGACGTCCTCAAGGCTTTAAACGTTGTTCTGCAGAAACTTCACGTGCTGTTTAGTAACAGTGAAACAGATGATTGAATAATTTATGAATATGAGAGATTATGTTCTACTTTTCTAAATGATCAAAATAATCATATTAAGAATAGATCCACTCTAAATTTCGCGACCACCTGCTCATTCGCAATGATTTTGGGGCAGCTCTTCTGACAAGCTTAACCTGATTTTAAAGGGAGCGTATGTGATGCATTTCATTCCACAGTTCAGGACGTTCTCCACTGATTGGTCCCGGAAGGAATTAAAAGATCTCAACAGCCTGACAAACTGTACCGACTGGCCCAAATGGAAAGTTGTGATTCCCAAGGGAATGAGTCCTAATGATTATTTGTTAGTAATCTTAACACATGCTTGTTTACGTTGTCTACATGGCATGCTGGAAGTAACAGCACCTGCATGTAATCCAACGTAACAACCTTTGCTGCTTGGGGATTTTTTCTTCTCCTAAAGACAAAGATTTTTATTTCCTTGCTAACCAGTCAATAACTCTCTATAAGTCACCACTGTAGTCGGTAACGTTTTTTTAACATACAAATTTGCTCCTTTCTCGATTCCAAGATAAAGCAAGTGGTGAATTGGGTTTGACATTTTTTTTTTAATGTTTAAACGAGTCTCATGATGAAGAGATGCATTTAAGGATTAAAATGCTTCGCGATGCTAGTTGTTATCCACCATTTACATTCCTCTGAGGTCATTAAATATACACACGCTAAATCTGTGTTGGATGGACTGAGCAGCGCCATGACAACTGATTTGTTGGCCCATCTATTGACCCGTTGGCTCGCAGGTCAAGTTAAAAAAAATCCCTGACTCTACTGAAATGTCTGCTAGGTGAGACAGCAGAGGCAGCCGCAGTGAAACAAAGGCGCCCGACCCAGACAAATGTAGCGCGGTGGCTGTTTAACCACCGCCAACGCCCCCAGAAGTAGGTGCATGACCTCAATCTACTACCTGGTAGAAATGCCGCGTCAGTGTCAATGTCCTACGGAGAGGAAAGACAAATAGCCACACACACAGACACAGAGGCAGACGAACCAAACGCGCCCTCGTGGAGATAGCCGGGCCGTGGACCAAACTAGGGGGTAGTAGGTTCCCTCTGGACTCTGGATTCCTCGAGTGTGTTTCTATTTGGAGGTTTCCACAGGCGGTGTTTCCTTTATCTTATTGTTGTGGTTATTGGAGAGGATCAACACACTCCTGTACACTTTTTAAATTCAAAGGGAGGTATAAGATTTCCACCAATCTGTGAACGGAGGCCAAGAGGGACTGCGTGATGGATGAAAACCAGCACTCCGTTGCGTGCTGGATTCATTTTTTATGTTGGAGAAATGTGTCAGCGGCATTACATATGAAGATCATGCACTAACAATGATTGCGCCACTTGCGCATGCAAATCTGTTAATCACCGGGAGGTAAGAATAGTCGAGGTTGGAGGTGGAGAATGAGAGTCCGTAAAAGAGGGATAAGAGGCGTCCAGAGGTGGGAATAAATGGCGGGGGGGAGGTGGGGGGCAGGAGTCATTGTGGCGACGAACCCAAAGGTCTGAGGCTCACGTTTGGGTTCAACGTCTCGATGAGGTTTCGTAGGTTCATCCTCCCCCGTGTTGCTCCCGTAATGAAAGGGAAGGAGGTGAGAAGGCAGACGAGGGGTCCGTGTCTCACTGTGAGCGTTCAGCCATCAAACCAGCAGCCGTTCATAGAGGAGCTGTCAACGTTAAACATCTTTCCTCAGAAACCGCATTCTTGTTGATGCCTCCGGGACATCACTGGGTGGCAGCCATCCCGTCAAATGAGATCAGCAGAGCCGTGCATACGGAGGCACTGGAAGTGGAATAAAAAATAAAAAATCGGCATTGATCTTGAAAAGACATGTAGCACAGTGGCTCATATAGTTATTAGCAATCAATTAGTAAAGGAGATAGCCAGCTGGTTAAACTCCTACAGCGGTTCCAGCCAATGCATTGGGAGTTTGTCCCACTTGAACAGAATATTTGAGTGGTGTAAATTGAGATTTCGCAAGAATCCTTCCTTGATTGGACCACGAAATCTCTCCGGGCTTTTAATGTCTTGCAAGCGCAATACAGATTTGATTTGATTAATTTATTAAAGTAACGACATGAGGAAATAGACTTTTTATTCCTTAATAGAAGCATAATTGGACCGGGAGGTGAGGTCAAATAGATGAAAAGACAACTAGTTTGTAAACGCAGGCATGCATTGGTTATCGTAACCACAATCCTCCTTCAAATATGAAACCACAATGCAATGCAGTCGTAGCTGTGCACGGATGGTAATCGTCCATGACCTCAAAAGAACGATGTTCACATGCCACAATAAACCAATTCATACCAGAGAAACCTGGTGCACACAACAGCCTCCTGCGGCTGTCAACGTTGTGAATGGTAGTAGTTAAGGTCTGAGGCTGCGCTGCCTTCGGGATCAACAAAAGCATCTCCACTGACCCGGCTCCATTTGGGATCAGCGCTGGTTTTCAGCATACGCGAATCTATTTCCTTATATTTTCATCTTCAGGCGACCTACGTGGGCTCTTCTGATAATGTTGATGTCAAGCTGAACTGGTTTTGGGATGCAAAGTGAGACAAATAGGCGAGCCAGCGTTGTTTCATGCGCTAGCAAGAAGATAATAGTGCACATTTATGTAAATGAAAGTCGCGGCAAAACTAGTCGTGACATTGGCTTTGGCACAAACGCCAGACAGACTGGAGGAAAGGGAACCGGGGAAGAAAGGAAGATTTATTGGTCCAAATTTTGAACTTAACATTCAAAAAGTTATCGGCATGGCGACACCATTTGCTGAGGATGTTTTAAATGTCAAGGTTTAAAAATATACGCCGGTCAACACGACTGGTTGATCTACCCTTAAGGAGAACAGTAGAGAGAGGCGAGGAAACACTGAATACATTCAAACCCTGTACGACGGGGACACTTATTGGAACTTGTTCATCTTCTCGTGTTCACTCGCTCAGGGCTACAACAAAATATATTCTGTGAAAAGCTCCGATCATTTCACTGACTGACATGATAGAAACTCGATATGAAAAAGGCACTTACACAAGTCGGCACTCCTGGTGTGTAGAAAAAAAAAAGATTTGTCCTTGAGTTTTCTTTTACAGTTTTTGAGTGACTGGTTAGTGAGTAGCTCACTTTATTTTGTATGCTCCCTCTTGTGATTCATATTTCTGCTTTATCTGCCTAATTAGATTATCTTACTTTTGTTTCTTTTTGTTACCCTTTTCTTAACTAGAGGGAACGTCTGATCTGTTTTTCTTTGAAATCATCTGGATTTTATCCAAATTTGTGTTGTGCAATTAAAAAAACAATAGCATAATTAAAAGAAGGATTAAAGTAAAATCAGACATAAACTAAAGCCCTGGTCTGTCGAGAGCTTGGCAGGATCGGAGGCTGACAAGCCAGGCAACAGTCACCTCCCCCTGAAAAGAGCCAGGGGTAGTTTGAGATTCAGGGTGTTCAAAGCGCCACTCTCCTCCTTCATTATCATGGCGGATGATGCCGGTGTGATGATATGAATGAAAACACATCTTCAGCAGTAATGAAGTCTTCATATACGCGACGGCATGTTGCGTGTTCCCTTATGTGTTCAGATCACATAAATCTCCTGAAGTTGAGGTTAAATGAAATTAGGTTGAGCTCATATTTTGGGGGCGTATTATTACAAAGCAAATACACGCAAGTCCTGGATTCTGCTCATGATAAATATTCATGCCAGTCAACTTAATGTGTGTTGAAAAACCTCAGGCACGGTTTTTTCAACAATATTATACTTTGGCTTTGTTTCATCCACGATGGAGTGTTTTTCATGGATATTTCTCAGTATTTCAAGTAATTGCATGAGTGTACTCTTGGGAAGGAGGTAAAAAGGGCACCATTACCCCCACAGAATTGTCAGAGATGTTTTGCACTACACACCTTTGAAAGATTGCTTTTAAGACACCTTTATTTCTCATTTCTTTAACTAAGTAGTTTTGTTGCCTCGACCGTTCCAATTGTTTGGGAGCGTTATCGCAGTGACATTGTGTCTTTTTGCATGCCTGATACGAAACATATTTACTGTTTAGCCCTTGTTTCTCTGGTTCAGAAATGTCCAAAGGACACAGTTGGTGCCTGTCGTCACGAAAATAAATCCTCCCTGTCATTCCTGGAAGTCGCTCCACGATGATGGCCTTTCGTGTGGTTGCAAGTTGATTGCATTTACTAATGATCAAAAATCCAATTTGAGTGTGTTGTGTTTTTGTAACCTGAGCATAATAGTGCTATCATAAATCACGATACACCCCTAATTAAAATGTGGGTCACTTAAGTTTGAGGGAGAACCATTTTGCCGTGGCTCATTGCCCGGTGTGTTGCTCGAACGCGCAACAAGCAACGGCCTCGCAGGTAGCAATGGAAGCAGTGAGTCAAAATGGTTTGGTTGTTATTTTATCATTAGAATAAAATAGCAACCTGTTATGTCGTGGGGTTGTCAATAATTACATGAAAACACAAATGCAAATTGCTTTCACTTAGGAATACATTGCTGCGGAAGCACAGGCAAAGGTTGGTGTCGCCAATTTGACTGCAGTTAAATCCATATTGAATGTCGACGGAAACTCAATTGTGTCTTTCCGTTGCATTTATGTGTCTTTTTGCAATATCAAGGTGGCTTCATGGTTATGAAATGCTTTATGGAAGAAGTAAAATGTAATGTCCAACCCCCCCCTCCCAGGCTCCTCTGATTTTTCCCAGTGGCTATTGACGTAAGTGCACCATTATGTTCATTGGTACCATTATGTAGTGCACACTGGCTTAGAGGACTAAGTAGCCCCTTGGCAACACATACTAAAATCAAACAACATAGCTGGAGCTTTTACTAACACCAATGATGACTAAACAATTACAACTTCCATTGCTTTATTGTAAATGTTGGGTCGAAGGGATAACCCGTGGGCGTACGGTCGGACATTTCTTCGTGTCCTCCTTCATTGTTAGGAGCTTCTGCGGTCCTGCCTCAGCAGCTGGTCTCTGTGGCCCTCTGATCGGGGTCTGTTGATTGTTCCTCGCTCCGGCGCCCTGCTAAAGCAGACTTTGCTTTCGAGGTTATTGCCCCTGAACTTTAGAACTGTCTCCTGTTGGACGCAGGAGGTGTGGACACTGTGGACAAGTTTAAAAAGCAGCTCGTGGACCCTTTCCTTTCGTTAAATTCTCACAAAGCCATGGCAGGTCACCCAGTGATGTACACGTACTGTTGTCTGAGCTGACAACTATTCAGAACATAATGGTGGTGGTTGAGGAGACCTCAGCGCAAGTTAATACCGCCAATTAACATGTTGGAGAAAAACTGTATTGTTTCTTTGCTTAACATTTTCGGAGAAAAGGACTTTTCTCTTTGTCGGATTTGTCTATCTGTCAAACCTCACAAGGAGTCAAGTGTAGGTGAATAAGTGCCGTAAATTGATTTCCTGCCTCTTTTTGTCTTTTAGTGATGCACAGCATCCCTCTAAACTCTGTAAACCAAAATATGACACACCTGCTGCCAAGCGAACTGCAGAACTTAAAAGGTAAATCCGACCTTGGATGATTATTTAGTGCAAAATGTGTAATCTAAAAAGAATGTATAACTCTTTGAAACTGGGGGCCTGACACTTGAGCATGACCTCTGCCTTTCATGTTTGCCACAGTCAAACTGAAAATATCTTGACGCAGAGTCACATTGTCGTCAGTGCTTTGTTTCACAGCAGGCAGACAGTGGGGACACAGGGGGAGTGTCAGAAATAGTACTTTAGTTCCTCCATTTTGGAGGCATCAGCCCTGTCTACAAATCCACCAAAATAGATTATATTCAGGAAAACATCCTAATCAATTATGATAAAAACCGCTGGTAGATGAATCCACACATTATTTTCAGAATCATCAGAATGTTTAAACATTAAAATAGAGAAAGAATATATAGAAATAATACAAAAAGATGAAAAAAACGGGGCTAGAGTTTAAATCCACTCGTGTTACTTTACTCCCTTAAATTGTTTTTTGTGTATACGGACGCAATAAAATAAAGTATAATATGTAATCATGTCAATATGTGTCACGGTTAGTATCAAACCACGGCATTATAAGTAAGAAAAGTTGCATCCATCTTAATGAATTAGCAGGTTTAATACACCACCCACTAAACAGTTCATTATTATACAGCCATATTGGACTGTAGAAAACACTTTCCCTAAAAGCCCTTTTATATGACTTAAATCTTGAATCTGTCTTTAACATACGCGTTGAGTCAAGTTGAACTACAGTCATTTACACCTTGTAAAATGTTTTTGAAAAATAGCAGTGGACGTTAAAAGGCACTATTCTGTGCGCTGACTCTAGATGTGGCTACTCGGAGTCTCATGTGGGGTGCAAAAAATAAATGAGGAGGAACGCAATCAGCTGAAAACTGCTTTCAGATTAAAGCAAGTCCCCACAGATGGGATCAGCAGTGTACAATTTGACCCCTGAACCCATAATAATGTTCTGAAATCACCCTCGGTAATCGACTACAAGGCCCGACAGTGTGTTGGATCAGCGAAGCTCTCCAGAAAGAGTCACCACAAGGCCTCTTCACTTAATGAAATCCCTTAGCTTTCTTATTGATTTGCCTCAGGTACTCTGCAGTTGTGTGCAAAACAGGGGTTATTTGATTTGGGGTAAACACAATGGCGTACATCTTCTTCCCTTTGATGTGTGCCCTTTCCTTTCCATTGCACTTTGTGCATCGTTCAAGAGTTGCACAGATAAAAATTGGTACGGCTATTTTGAATAGAAATTAAGGCTGAGATCTGTCAGATTAATCAGTAAGGCCAACCTTTTATCTGCACAGTGTAGTGATCCATCAGTCAACAAACTGAAGATGAGGAAAATCAGGGTAATAAATGGTTGCATCGCATGAAGTAATCTCTTGTGTTATTCTCTTGAAGCATTTAAGCAGGCCTGCATTGTATTCTTAAAAGGTCATGTGATGCCAATATCATCATTTTATCCGTCTGTGTTCCTTTGCAAATATCAATAATTGATTTGTCTGCCTGCTGGAAATTAAATTACATTTGAAAGATAAAGGAGAATCCATACATCGGGATCAGTTTTTATTCCCCCGACAACTTTATTCCTATTAATTGCCTTGCTGAGTCCGAGTCGCTTTTAGTCCGATTGAATTAGACTGACAGCGACGCTGTTTCACTGCAGAAAATTGACTTTAGATTTATTATGATCATGATTTTCTGGACTCCAGTTCAACCCACGGACACATTATAAAAATGAACCAGTTGTGGTTAATTGCGTACATTTCATGACATATTGCAATCCCAAACATTACAGAATTGAATATTATTCATGGTAAATATTTTGCTGATTGAGATGAAGCCTTTGGTCGGATGCCATTGGGATGCCAACTATCAATAGCTTGTCAATATTAGAGTTGATCGCAGCTATGTAGTTAATTGTCTTGGATAAAAAATAGATGTAGCTAATTGCAGATATTTAGTTTGACAACACTGATGTGCTTTTATCCAGTGATGATGCTGGAGCTAAATTTAGAGTCATTTTGACACTTTTGTAAACTGTGTAGTGGACATTTTTGCTGTGTAATCATTTTATTGCTCACCTTGTTTTTTTGTTTGTTTTAAAACAAGATCGGATGTCTTGAGGATTTCTTTAAATCCCGTCTGATGGTCCACCGTTCTTCTGGAATGGTGCCGTCATCTTACGAAAGAGTCGGAACACTAGTTCAAATCGGTCAGCTTTACAAAAGGGTATTTGTTTTAAACCTTCCGTGCTGCTGTCTTTTTAAGCTTGAATCATAATGAATCCGAAGTGACTGACTCTTAAGTAATGTGAGCAATGTGAGTATTTATTATCTGAGTGGAAGTATTCAGCGCACGTCTGCTCAGCAGGTAACCACATCCAGCACGACGCTGCTGTTAAGTGTTTGAACAAAGGCCGTCTTCCATTAAATTCTCTGGATTAGAATTCCCACTACATTAAGTTTTAGAAGAAGAAACGCAGCAGCGCGGCCCCATGGTGAGACTGCTGCTCGCACTGCCAACTCGACAGATCGGTGGTCCTACGCCTTAGAATTGTGATGCTCTGCCTGCTCTGTATGTATGAGTTTTGCTCTAAGATTATATTCGAAACAAACAGTTGTTTTTGTATTGTTTTATTGTATTTATGTTATAGTTACTTTTTGCTCCTCTCATTTCAGGTCTCTCTCCGCCTGTGTGTTTTCCCGCCGCTGCGGTTATCCGCCCCGCCCCTGGGAGTGGAACCACTACACAGCCCCCAAGGCATCCGACCCTTGTGGTCTCCTGTCCGAGAGCCAGTTCCTCTTTGTCTTCTTAACAAGCGTCCCAGCGATTCTCCAGGCGCTTCATTCCGAGCTTTCTGATATCTCCATCTCCATTTTTCTCGCCCACGTGTTTTGGCTTGATTCCTGCTTGATTTGTTCGCCTGCTCTGACTCTGAGTACATAAGACATAAGTCTGCCAATAAGGTTGAGTTGGACAGGAGGCTGAAACCGACACAAGACTCTCACTTGTTTTATAATATATTCCCATCGAACAAAATTGCATAATTGGGAATGCAATTTAGTTCTTTGGGAATGTATTTCTGTGGGAGACACTTCTGATTCGTCACATCAAGCTCCGGTTTCCAGTAACCAGAGCCGGCCCGAGGCATAAGCGAACTAAGCGGCTGCTTAGGGCCCCCCTCTGGCCACCAGGGGACCGCAAGCAGCCAGCGAGCCGCGACCCGCGAGCCGGCCCAAGCTGTCGGCGAGTTGCCGGCGAGCACTGGGCGAGTTGTCGGCGATCTGCGAGCCGCAAGTCGGCAGAAGCAGGTGGCTCACGTGCATGGATTAAGAAGCATGAGTAATAGCTCAGGTGTAAGGTCAGGGAGACAGAGATCTGGGTTCAATTCCTCTGGGGGGACTACATCTTTTTTCCTTCTCTTTTCACTTTTTGACCACGTTTCTGGCTGACCGCTGCCCCCCCCCGACAAGCGAGGGGAGGCTAAGGCCCGTTCAGTGCTGCAAGCAGCCCTAGTTTTGTATTATAACCTCACTATATTCATTTATAATTTTCGCTATAACATTATAGCGTGACATTTGTGCCAATAATCTTCTAGCACAGGTGAGAGGTGGGAGGGGGGGCCCCCAAATAAAATTCTGCTTAGGGCCCCCAAGAGGCTCGGTCCGGCACTGCCAGTAACTCATCCTGTGAACAGTCACTTTCTTTTTGGAGCTTTGGTGGAACTTCATCGAGAAGTTTGTGAAAGTAACAACCGGTGGCGTCAGCAGGATTATCTCAAATGAAGGTCTGTTGGGTTTAAATGAAGTTTCCCACTTCCATACTTAGACGTGTGAGCGTGTGTGTGTGTGTGAGGGGTGCCTTTGTGTAATGTGCATCTCTACTGTAATCCAGATGGCTTTACATTACACATGCTCCATATTAGTGCGTGTATTGCTTGTTAGACGCTTGTTTATGTGGCTGCGTTCTCTTCTCTCCTCTCCACCCGCCTCCTCAAGTTAGCTTGTGCAGCCCCGGAGCTGCTGCAAGCTGCCTCTCCCGGGGCTTAGCCAGATTGAGTCAGGCGGACGGTTATCTAGGATGTGAACAGGCTTGTCATAATTGCCAACCTCATGAGCTCACCGCCGCCGTTATTCCGCGCGCTAAACCCTATTAACGGTTGCATATGTTACCACCCCTCGCCTTTATTGTGCAACTTTTGAACGCTGGTGCCAATTAGTTGGGTTTGCTCCTGCCTCTCCCGGTGACTATATTAAAAGTCCGTCCTCGGAATTACGTCTCATTAGTTCTTTTGTTTGCCCTGAAATTATTTAAATATTTACCATAAGCAAAAATTATTTCCAATTAATTTTGAGGAGGGTAGTGCAACCTCTATAGCTGCATGAACCTTTCGGATCGTGCTGTTTGCTTATTAGTGTTAATATGTATTATTTTGGATCAATCCTGGATGTACTGTTTAATTCACAACAGAAATGTTGTTTAATTAGGTCTGAGATAATACGTTTAAAATGTTCCCTTTGTGAATACAAAATTCTTAACGAATAAAGGACATTTTAAATATGATTCAATGTCGGAGAGTAATATCTATTTATTAAAAGAAAAAGGCACAGCGACTCTACTCGGCGGCTGGCTCATCGATGTCTTTGTAAGGAGAGAGAAGCCACATATTTCTGATGCAATATTTTATGCATCAGTGTCTCGAAAGAGGCAAGAGATCACACGTCTGTCCTTCCTCTCTTTTCCCAAGAAAGGCAACGTCTAGATATAAAAAACATTCCATCTGAGGTACAGTCAAGATTTTTAAATGGGAGTAATTATAGTGTAAATCACAGGAAATCAAAAGTTGCAATTTTACAGAAATATTGATTCATATTGATCATGGTATGGTATTTATTTATTTATAATTTATTACTGAGGATGCATTTCAGCATTTCAATTGAAAGCTCAACAATGAACAACGCTTGGAAATAAGCTGCAGCTTTAAAGTATATTTCCTATTGTTAAAGGCAGAACGTATTTACGTTAAATGCACTGTCACTTGCAAATAAACAATGCAATACATTTATTTGATTCAAAAAATCTACGACAGTCTCAAAACCCTTTATCTGACCCTTTTTTTTTACAGGCCTGTAACATAGATTGTTAGATTACCACAAGGGCCAACGGCATGAGTAGTGAAGCGGACCAGGAATTTGACAAATTACACCACAAGTTGTCTCCTTTTGCAGAATGGAGCATGTTAACCTCTCTGTTTCCACTGAATCGCACAGGCATGCAGACCCGCCCCTCCCCACACCTCCCCTCAGGGAGCCTGTGTCCTCCTTCAGCATGCCGGGCAGTCCTTCTCTGACATACTGATACTTTCTTGTCGTTGATCATTTGCTGGAAGCAGGACATTGCTGCAGTTTCATCATGCTTGCTGCACCGGCTAACCTATCTGAGGTCATTATACTCCAGGAACTGGGCACAGCTAAACCTCAGGAGGGCCCACTTTCCATTTTCAAGCACATGAACTTCTGGGCTGACTTTCCATTGTCACTGCGGTTCTTCAGTGCAGGTGCTTTCATAAGACAGCAGCGGTGTACGGCGGGAATTCATCGTCCACGTGGTGTTTGTCAAGAGTCATTTGCTATCGCATACCCGTCATGTTATCCCCACAAAGAGCCAGGAATAGACACTTCAAATTGAATCTGAAGCTGTGTCCTAAACTGGAGTCCAGCTTGGATCGGAGTGGTTATTCTCTGTGTCAGTTTCTAGAGTTTCTAGATTTCCTTATTGGCACCGAGAGTGCAACGAGCCGGATCTGCATCCCCACAACGCGTTTCACCTCCCACTGTGGACCATCATCCATCATCTCATTAACGTCAGTTACATAACAGTTATCTTACGTGAGAAATACATTCATTTGAACCCAAACCATCATCATTTATAGTAGTTTTGTAACCTCCTTTGGGAGTTAATTTAGTAAGGGAGACTGAATCCATGCAACGAGTGGAAACCAACACCGTTAGAGACACGCTATTTGGCCGGAGAACCAACCTGGACCTCTGAACAGATATTTCTGTTTACACCACCCCAATACATGCCACAGGCCCTCCTCAATGGGATGGACTGAGATGGCTGGACGTCTCACCCAATGCATCTAACAACAACCAGCAAGTCATTCAGTGGGCTTACAGCCTTTCCATGAGATCAGTTAGAAATGCATCAACACGGGAAAGGTAGCCTGGAAATAGGATTAGTATTCTCACCACAAAGCACAAACTTGTTGTCTGCTGTTTCTCAGATTTTTTTGGAGGCCAGGAAGGTCCATGAACAAAACAGATTGTAGCTGCTTAAAACCTTCAACCATAGAAACACAGGAAAACAGGAACTCTGAAAGAGGGCCCGCCAGCATAGTTGATCCCATACTTAAATCCTTTCTCTCACAGTGGTGACTTGCCATTTACCTCCTTAATCTCTTCAAGAGGTGAGTGGCCCCAAGTACCAAACAACTCATCATTTTCCCAACTATATAAGGGCAATACTAATAGAAAGATTCTTCTAAAGTAATATATACGTATATAAGTATCAAGGTCATATGTATATACATATATTAGTCATGTGTAAAATACTAGGGATGAGTAGATTAAAGGGTTCCCTTTAAATCTGATTACATCTACTCTCTCTTTGCCCCGAACCCTACCTGTGGTGACAGAAAATTACACTGAAATTAGCTGAAATTCTCTCTCTGTCGTGATAACGGGACAGGAAGACAGCGTCTCTATGCCGGCAGGTCAACAAAAAATGTTCACTGTCAGACGTGTTTTACATGCAAGTGACTGTCGAACATCCACTCAATTTTAAAGTTCCTTCTTCTCTTGCCTTCAGAACATTCAGGATGAATGCTTGCAAAGTGCCCATTTAATTCTAACTTGGTGAAGGAAATTTATGAAGAATTAGCATTAAAATCCCTACCAATCTTTGCAGTTATTAAGAATCTTGGGATGTCCTGAGGTCCCATTCAAATAGGGTATTAAAATAGAATAATGGAGGTTTGATATTAGATTTATTGAGCTTCTGGACTGCCTGAAGAACAGACAATCTCTCAATTTACTCTCTTTATATATCTGATCATTTAACATTTGTCAGGTTGGCATCTTATAATTTATGAACAAATCATTTTAAATGATGGTTATAATAATACATCCAATGCAACTATGGTTTAAAAGTCAAGGCTTGTTAGGGTTACATACAGTCACAGTGACTACAATTATTTCAGGCCTTTGGTCCTCATTTCTACAACTTGCAACAATTGAAATGTATTAACATTAATGATAAGTCAGTGGGTTTTTTTTTGCCCTCAAAAGATTGGATACATTTGCGAACGTCCTGTAGTGGGTATATCTGAGAAGTCCTCTTCCTTTGTGCAGGTGTTTCACACATCACACAGCGCCTCAGGGGTCGGCATTGCAGCCCCGCAGCAACGCAAACCCAGGTTTCAGCTACACTCGGGCCGACGGAGCTTTTTTCGTGTGGGTTTCCCACCACTTCGAATGACATTGATCAGATTCTGTAGAGTATTACGCACGTCTGGTGGCGTTGAGGGGTTGGAATCTGAAAAGGCAGGGCGCCAGTTGTTGTTTCAACCTCGCAGCAATAAAAATGCACAACTACTGAATGCAGCAGGTGATTCAGTTACAAATCTGAGTTTTGTCAAGTCCAGGCTAACGGTCTATCTTTTCTCCTAATATTCTGTATTAGGCACTCAGCAGGCATTCAACTAACTCCCATTTACAATTTAGTATAGAGAGCACGAAGCAGGTAGTTGTGTCAAACAAACATCGGACAGGGTACCACTGTTCATGTCTCGCTGGGTTTTTCTAAGTAATTTTCTCACTCAACTGATGACATTAGTAAAAACAAATGTACTGGTATAGGTTTACTTTAAAACCTAGAGATGCTGCGTAGCGAGTAAAAACTGTATATTGATTTAATTACAGTAAAAATAGCACAGGGAAGATTGTACTTGGCAGCATCTCAAAATACGAGGACTTTCTGGTTGACCAGACTGTCTCGGACTGCAGCGATTCGAGGACCACCGGTCATCTCCGGAGAGAACAATCTTACGTCAGGCGGGACGCCTTGGTGCTTCAGCAGCGGCACTGGCTTTTCTGAACCACTTTAAAATAGGAAATACAACTCTGGCTCCAGAGAGTGAAAAACAGTTTGTAGCTGAAGTAATCCGTGCTGACAAAACCCAGGTGTTCCTGTGGATGCTCACTATGCTACTAGATGCAATAAGTGAGTTCAAAGCAGGTGGTTTTCATGCTGTCAATCATTGAACACCTGTGACATCACTCATTGGGGTGTGTCCAGAAATGTAAGATTCAGCCAACATGTTTTTTTAAAATTCCTCCAACCACCACACAGTTTATCCAACACATGAGGCAACACTTCCATGTTTGAATTGGCACTTCAACCTTTCATTGAAATTGTGCTTGCAATCTGTGTGCAATTAGGGCTTGAATTAAGGCTGCAGCTCACCCTGGGGGGGATTTCTCTGACGTCCCCTAATTCAGATAAAAAATAAAGCTGATTCTTTACAGTGAAAAAGAAATACACTCACGACAGAGCAAATGGTCTGCAACATCACACAGTTAAATATATGTTTACGTACACCAATGTGAGAGTAGTCAAGGGAGTTGTATGAATATTAAAGACACCTAGGGGCAAATATTGTGTGGAGTTAATTAAGATGAGCATATCACTGTACTTTATTGGTCCTATGCGCTTAAACAAGGTTTTGACGGCGAATGGAAATTAGCCAGAGTGCCCACAGAGAAAAAGCCGGGTAAAATGGGCCCCATGTCTGCAACAATAGTGTTTATTGTATTAGCTGTTTCATGTCATTAAAAGTAATCTCTCAGCCGAATGTGTTGAATGGACTATTTTCACACCAGTATGATATTGTTTGATTAATTTTGATTGTGCAGTTGCTGTTGTAAAAAATGAGCCAATCACCAAAGAACAACAGCCTCAAAGAGAAGGTCTAATTCTTTTCAGAACAGAGAAAGTCTCCCTCACTGCTCCTGCGGATTGCTGATCTTTGCAGACAAAAAAGCCTCACAATCAAGTTGTAAATGGAACTTTGTTTCAGACGTGTCAAACTTCGAAAGACTGGTTTGCCCAAGGTTTGCATAACGCAAACATCTTTCCCAAACTAAAGCATCTCTACCGAGAGACGATTTATGTAAACATAAAACTCACAAACATAAATTGCCAACTTCACTTAAAGCCCTTCGTAAAATATATGTCTTGTATCGCCTGCAGGCGCTGACTACTCATCAAAGGCACAAGGCCTGAAGCACAGTTGTGATCGACAGATGACATTTTTGGAGGGAAAAAAAAAATCTAATTAAAAGAATGAAATGTACTAAAGACTGGTTAGAAAGTGAAGGTATCATCCGGAGAAGTGCAACTACTGAGTCTAAGAGTACCCCAGTGGGGGAGCACATCCATGTTTTTCTATCAAAAGGCGATCGAATTACTATGTGCAACGGGAAGGCGTCAATCGTCCCCCACTGAGAATAATCACTCTGATTTCCTCTCGGCTCCGTGGAGCCCGTCTGATCTCAACAATCTCGTTTCCAGATGCAGCAGATAAGCCGCTCAAAGCTCTGATAAACCTACTTTCGGACCGGCCAACCTGGTTTCGCTCCTGAATCGTCTCGTATGCCCTCACTTGGTCGGACCCCCACTGCGTCTGATGCTCACGCCTCAAAGTAGCCCTCAGGGCCCGTGTGATACATCTCAGGCTTTAAAAAAGAAACCGCCAAGCAAACGCGTCGGTGTCCCAGATGATCAGAGCTCGGGTTCAGGGGAGGAGAGATGGATGGTTCTAACTCACCGAGTCTCTCTTAAATGTACGTGCGCAAAATTTGACTTCTTAACACTTTGACATGTGGCTCGTAGGAGCCTAGGATCTGAAACCTCGTGCTGAAAGGACCACCTGCTTTGTCTGCTTTGCAAAATCAAGTAAACTTATTTATCCCAGTTTTGTTACCTAACTCTCTTACATCGCTAATACCGTGCACCACATAATCTTTTTTTGTAGCCAGTTTTGCTTCACAAAGCTTTGTTGGAGGTTCATTTTGAAAAGAGCACGTATGTAATTAGCAAAGTCTACCACACAAAGCCCAGGTTCACTTTATGGCAAATGGTTTGTGGTCATTTAATTACTTTTTTTTTGGACAATGGGAAAGTTTTTTTTTAAACACAATATCAACTTATGTGACCAGGGCCTTTTTTTTTACCTAAAGCATGTAAAGCCTTGAAGAGGGTCCTTGTCTCATGTATGATTTTTGTGATGTTAATTAAACAATTAATTTGTGTTTCATCAAACAGCACAGCAAATAATTGTCCAACGTTGGATGTGAAAAGAGAGTGAGGTCTTCATAAGAAACGTTGGCGTGAGCTCTCTGAGCTGAATATCAGGCTGACCCCGTGATTTGTTACAGAGACGGCTGAAAACGCAGTGACTGAAAATAGCCTTCTGAAATTACCATTTTTCATCGGCGTTATATCAGCGGCTTCTTGACTCCACAGCACGTGGACAGCAGCCTGAGCATTCAGACGCACTTCGAAGTCATTTCCTTATATATGAGGCTACCGAATGAGAAACATTCATAAATATAAATCCTTATTTTATCAAACTAATGCATATCAAACCACTGTTATAGTCTGCTGTGCTCATAACAAAGAGGGCTGACTTGTTCATTTCATTTTATGGGCACTCAGTTAAACAGCTGAAATTAAAATAAAAAAGAAATCTGTGCAGCAGCCATACATGTGTCTCTCTGCAAACCACTCCCAGGTGGCAGTAAACGATCTCTTGAAAAGTACTTCTGTGAAGGTTGGATTTTATAGAGAGGCTCATCGTTCAGCTTTTCAAGTGGTTACACGAACATCGCCGGTTTGGCAAAGGCAAAAAAAAAATCTGCGTTGATCATTACTGCATTTAGCGAGAAGCCAATTTGTTGGAGAAGAGCTGGAAAATGTCTTTGTCTGCACAGAGAAGCACAGCACTGCGGCCAGATCCGCAGTTAGCACGCGCGACGACAACCTTGTGTTAGTGAAGTACTCGGAGGAAGGCTTCCTGATATATAGATGGGTGACTTTAGAGCAGCGCTGGTAAGGTTTACAGTAGCACTGATGAGGTATAATCACTCTTGAGAAATAATGCTCTCATCACTTTAGGGACAGTTTTTATTTCTCTACCTCTGCCTCATTTCCTGTTCAGGGTACAGGGAGAAAAACACAATTCATTTTTACAGGTTGTGTGGCATGATGAGGTCGTAGATCATTCAGTCCGTCCATCCAACAGTCCGATGGCGTATTTATGATTTCCAGAAGGTGCTGAGACCTTGAGTTGTCCTTTGTAACTTTTAACACATATTACACTTTTTTTTCTCTGGAATTCCATTTATTCATTTGACAGAAAATGTGATATACTGTATTTCTAAACCTGGCTAGCTGCTTTTGTCTCTCTCTCTCTCTCTCTCTCTCTCTCTCTGTGTCTATGTGGGGGTGTGCATGTTGATGATTAGTGCGTGTGCAAGAATTTATTTATAGTCCCATATTAATATAATCCTCGAGGCACACACTGAGTATGTGGTCTGTGAGCATCGCTGTTCAGGACACAGCCTGCTTGTCTTACCTTGACATGTTACAAACCAGCTCAAATTAAGCTATCTGACTACTTCACAGCCATAATATAACAACCGCACATCACTGACATCTAGTTCCTTCGCACATTCTCTTTAACTCAGCGTCTAAGAAAATAATATTACACTAACGAGTTGTCATGGTTACTTTTAACAGGGTCGCCGGGGATCAGCGCTGCAAACAGGAAACATGTTCCAGATTAAAAAAAGAACAAAGTAAGCCAGCTGAAATATGCAGCCTGCACAGAGCCACGCTGCTGCTCTTCAATCGCATTGGACTGCAGAGAGAAGCAGACAAAAGGGTCGGGTCTTTGGAAACTCTTTGCAGAACTACCGAATACTGAAGCCGCAGGACACTGTAAAAAAAAAAAAAACGTATAAAGAAGGTCAAATGACTGGCAGCAGTGGCTGCCAAACAAAAACGTAAAATTAAGGTTGAATAACTTAATTCAAATTAAGTGCGAAAAGACATAAATTTACAGGAATTTTCCTTGATCTTATTTTTCTGTAAAAGTAGGATCTTTTTTTACAGTGTGGAGACACACACCAGGCACCACACCTAGTTTATCACTGGTTGCACGATGAATATCCAAATAGAGAAATCAACGCCTTGTTGATTAATGATTAAGGGTTAGACCGTAGGAACCTCTGCTCCAAAGTTACTGCTTTTGTGAGCGCTGGTGACTTCACGGCTGTCCAGCAGCCACATGCGGTGCAGTGATTCCTCCTTGCAGCGTCGTTGTCTCTCTCCTGTCTTTTCAAATTCTCTGTGCTTTACTGTGTTTTAACAGAGAGACAACAGCGCAGCTCCATTTGCTACTCCAGAGGAAACTACATCCGTCTTCTGTTCATGCTTCGGCAAGGATTAGAACTGAGGGAGCCGTTTCCCCGAAAGGAGAGTAATGGACGCATGCAAAAACATCAGGGATATTTCTTTCCTCCTGCAGACAGCTGTGCCGGGCGGCCAGTTAGTGTGCTTGTAGCCTGAGACAGGAGGTGATTCCCTTTGAGTTTGGCCGACACATCACTGAAATGGAGCACTGAGGGCAAAGTTCTCCATCATACTGCTCTTACTTCAGCCTCCAAAAGGGATTCATCTCAAAAAAGGCCCAACAAGAGAACCAGTGTTATTCTGAAGCCTCTTTCCCACAACGTCGCTTTTTGGTTGCGAGTTGAAGTAACTGCAGGATATAATGAGTCAAATAGAATTAATAGCTACCATACTTCAATCAGACAAGAGCCATTATCTCCGTCTGAAGGCACACACTAACTCAACGGAAACCAAACTTCTCGGTCAGTTAGCTGGCAGTAAATCGTAGGAGCAGTTTGGCGACCCAGAATGAGGAGACTTTGGGCCCGTCTATTGACGTTGTTAGACGGGAGCCGAGCTGACAGAAGTGGTTGGATGTTCTTGCAGCCATTAGGTCAAATTGAGGCAAAAAGAAGGTGTTGAACGCTAATCGCGAATTGAACGTGTGAAACCGCGGTTTCTGACGGGTGACATGGGCGTACGTCGTGAACGCACAATGTTACGTTCCTGAGCGTGAACGAGCAGGCACGGAAGCGGTGTGTTTTCTGTCAAGCTACCGTTTAGACACTTTAGCCGTTTTTCTTTTTCGTCCAGGCTGATAGTGGGGGCTGCCAAAATACATGTTGTTTGTAATAAATTAACAAAACCAACACATAATGTAGTGGCACTGTTTAACCCTGAAATGAATCACTCAGGCAATAGCAAAACACTTCAGAATGGCATACGGAAAATAAAACAGTGACAAAATAACAGTTTATTAAATGCATACTAACAGCAACACGCAGCAAGGGGTTGCATTGGTGTTGGTGCACTGCTACAGAAGATGAAATACGTCCAGTATTTAGTAGGTTCAGATGCCAAGATGGTGCACAGTGAAATCATCACAATAGCCACGATTCTGTCTTCCATCCTGACGCTTGTGAGCATGTGAACGGTGCTACTCAGTGCACTAGAACTGATGTGTCTTGCCACAAGTATTAGTTAAATCGAGTGGCATCCTCTTTTTTTTTACTAAATATAAAGGTGAGGAAAATGTGTTGACTGTAGCTTAATTGCTTTAAATAATTGAGGGTATGAACTATCATGTTTTGCTTAAATATACATAATTTCAAAGCAGTTATTTTCAGACTTTTTCCTTTACAATGCCCCTCACTACGGCCGTATTAATGCAGGCTTTGACAGTGAACCTCAGTCCACCAAACCAATTAGCCAAGTTATTATCAGAGTTCATTTTTAAAGGCGGCACATGAAGTTAATTACAGGGAATTTTAATTTAATATTTCACTGCAATGCTGTCAACAAGGCTTCAAACACTACAAGAGAAAGGGGATGCTGTGAAAGAAGAGTTAATGGGACGGAGCTTTTAGAGGACTGTTTGATGGAGGCACAATGGCAACGGACTGCAGGTCTCAGGACAAAACGTTCTCACAAACACTGCGATTTACGCTTACCGTTAAATCCAGCGTCCACTTTGCATGGTAGATAATCTTTACAAAATAATCTTCTGTCTTGAGGGGCCGCTTGCATTGGTCAGGGTTCGGGTTAACTTTAACTGAATAACAAGTGGCAAAAACGTGAATATTATAGAACACCTGTTAATGCTTGTGTTGATCTTTGCCTTTGAAAAATACAATTGACGGTACAAAAAAACGATGACTCATTCTGGATTTGTCGGCCCAAGCCTCCCTTTTTTTTTTTTCAGAGAAAGGATCTAGTTTGTTCTTGGATCAAAATGTATCAGGAGAAGCTGCACAGGAGAGCGGAACGGTTATGTAACAACCCTCCGTCATGTGCAGAGCTTCCTGTGTGTAGCCCCTTTTGCAAAAAGAGTTCACTCAGAAGAAAAATCGGAATGTTTTTGCTTTCATTCATGAGTTGCTATTTGCAGACACAATATCCCTTTAAGTGCAAGATTGATCGGTGACAATGACAATTAGGCAATTGATTGAACCTTTCTTCAGGCTTTTCGTAAACAGGCGAGTGAATGATGCTGATTAAAAGAAGGGGATGCATTTGTTATCAGCTCATACTGCGTGTACTTATCCCCAGATATGGCTTGTCCAGCCAGCTCTCAAGTATAGTGCTGTGTCAAACACCGACCGAAAGGGTTCCCTATGGCGTCTGTGTGGGACACGTGTGGGGATCCTCCTTTTGGACAATTTAACTGTCCTCATGCGAGATAATTCCAAAACGGAAGCGAGTGCTACTCAAACGCTGTGTCCTGAAAAGGATTGCGTGGTCTTTGAAACACAAGAGATGAATGTATTTATTCTGTCTTCCAATCAACGTCCACGTAAAACTTCAAATGGACCCCCGGTTCAGGGAGGCTGCTCCTGGTTTCTATGGCTTCATGTGGTCCTTTGAGAGATCTGTTGATGTTCACACATTTTGATTGAACAGTCTAACATCACAGCAGTCCACATGTGAACTTTTGCTTTGAAATGGGAACACCGCAAAAGCACCGCAGGGTGGAAGTCAATAATTCTGCATTCGATTTGATCTTTCGCCGTGTGGAGGGAGCTGTGATGGATTAACTTTTTAATGTCAGGGCCTTCTTTCGGTGGTCTGATAGATATTTCATAAGTTTTACCGTTGTAAAATGAAATAGATATTAGTAAGACCAATATATGAATTACATAGATTTAAAAATCTATTGAAAAGCAGTGCCCGGATCGGCCGATGGAGTCCCTCTTTTAAATGAATACAGCGTTATCGTGGAGCCCAGATAAAAAAAATCTGTCATCCGCCAAATGAGTCCACACTTGAAGAGTGGCGTGCCCTAACATGCGGTGATACCCTCAATGTAGAGAAACAAGGTGGCGTGCCACCGCCATTTCCTCATTATGAGCCCGCGGGGAGGCTACGCCGTCACTTACAGAGATAATGTGACAGCGCAGAACAAAAGGGCCAGGTAAACAAAGGCAAAGCTTAAAAAAAGACACCGTCTCCCATGGGACAGTGGAGGGGGGTTGGGGGGATGGGGGGGACTTGAGAAAACGGTCCTCGCTCAGAAATGGAGAGTGTGTTTTGGATATTTGAAAGCCAAGCTGAACGGGCGCAGATAGACGATCCGATGGAACGTCAGCGCTCCGTCAGCGGCGAGGTTGTTGTAAATCATTGTGAGTGAAGCCGGTGTCCTGTTTATCACTCATAATGTGCGCTCATGTTTGTGAGCACGAGGTTTATGTAAAAGGTGGCTTCCGTATGTCATGACGGCGTGATGCATGATGTTCTCAAAGCTTCACTGCTCTTTGAGGTGTGCTGTGTTACGCTCCAGGAACAATGGAATTGGAGCCACGTTGGATGTAATTCAACCGCATGTAAAGCTGAGGCAGGGTCAGCGAGCGGTGTCAACTTGTGAGGACTTTGTAGACAATGCACGTCTGAGCGATGTCTGGAAATGTAGGCATATTTGCGTTGTCTGTAGACAGTATTGATAAGAATTCATATTTACTTTACATAAGTAATATGGAGCAGTTCTGGTTCGATATACGTGAAAGTTTATCCCAGAGACTTTTGTATTTGTTTGAAATGGTTTGTGTTCGTCAGGGTAATATAAAATATGAAGTATGAATGATCAAGCAGAGACCTTTAGTTAACACTAACGGAGAATAATTAAGTCACGTGCCACTGTTGAAAGACCCAGTGTTACACATAGACGTTGATGCGGTGATGATAATCACTTGTCCAATTAAGCTAATTAGGCGGTACTGGCGCTACTTGGTACCAGTATGGCATTCAGATAAATGGCTGAACGGCAACCAGAATTCCTTGTTATTGTCCAGGTCAAGGCTTTAATGTTTGATTAATGCCCTTTGTTCCAGCTCACTTAACGCCTGTAACCACTAAACTAATTCACTCAATCTAGAATCCCGTTATTATTATATTATACTTATTATGCTTTTTTTGACTGCAAAGCCATTGCTAGTCAATGCAAAGGCTTTTCGTATCCGCTTACCCAGGCCGCAGTTTGAATCGTTGCTCTTGGTTTATGTGCCGAAGCACTCTTGAAGTCTGTGTTGGGACGCGAGATGTGAGTCAATGGTGCGTGTAGGAATATTCTTAAAAATAAATGAGACTTTGAAGCGCACTGCTGCTTGGAAGGCACTTTAAAACATCTTCTACCACGGCTGATTATTAACGTGATCATCTATGATGCACATGTCTTCTTAATCCTTTACTCATTTCAAAGCAGACCAAACATTACATAATGTGTGCTACAGCTCGGGGAATAAGCCTCTTCTCTGCTCAGTACTTGAAGGGAGCCTCTTCTGAGAGGTGAACTTGAAACAAATAATGTAATGAAGGGCAGTTCTTCACTGCCGTTGGGAGTAGATGTTGTTATGTATCACCCAAAGCAGTGGCAGAGAGCTACCGGAGTGGGTCAAACACAGTCTACCTACTCATTTAGTCACTAAAACACACATTTGTTGACCCGACGCACTTCATCTACTCTTAAAAGGGTCAAATCGCTCAGTTAAAAATAGGACTGTCAGCGACACAATTGTGTTGATTTCACCTTCACATCTAAACCAGCAGGGAACTGCTTTCATTTACATGTTGTGCTAGATTCTCGGCAATGTATAAATATTTTTTGACCTGACACCGTTACTCGTTATTGTTGTCATGTAAGCAAAACAAAATGCCAAAACCTACGAAGTCTGAAGTTGTGCCCCATTACTGCCAACTTGAGAAGTATTTTCTGATCAAACGCAAAATAGAAAATGCAATTACTGTGATAATATAAAGGTATTGGGAAAGTTGCTGTGTGCTTTGGAAAAAGAACGTTTTTAACAATGTGAATATGTTCCCCCTGCAGTGGGGAAATACAGTCTCTTTCGCACGTATTTACTGACAGCATGTTTTAAAATTATTTTTGAAAAGGTCTTGTCATTTGGCGAAAAGTCCAAAAATAACCATTCAGTATATTCAAATGAATGTGTTTTATAGCCTTTTGGAAATCTAACCTGGGACGGGTTGCTACACGTTCCCATCGGCTGCTTCCAAAAGACGAAAACCTGATTTAATTTAAAGTTGTCATCCTGGCATTGGCAAAAACGGCTTTTGACTTTCCTTTTAATATCAGCTTAGTGTCTGAGAGATGCAGAGAGTTTCATAACGGCCACAAGTTGGATTCCGAGCTTGCTGCGATACGTATACTGGCTCAGAACAGAAAGGTGGGGGGGGGGGGGGGGGAATCTTTTCAAATACTTTTTATTTTAGTATCTACCAGAAAACTATCTTCTAACTCAAGAATGTTGAAGCGCTGCTTGATGCCTGCTTGAGATCACTTCAGGCGTGATCGATATCCTTTAAATGCCTCCACATCGATGACCCGAGTGTCCCCACTTTGTCACCATGGTCATGCCTGTTGCTCTTACTTACCCAGCGAAGGCCTCAGGGAGCGTTTCTACGGCACACCACATGGTTATACGAGCATTTAATGGCCTCTTTCATTTCGTCGTTTCTTTTAGTTAGTGTTCGATGAAACTGTTCGGCTTCGACTGGATGTTTATACCCACAGCTTCCTCTTCGGAGAGAGGCATGAGTCACGGGCTCTCTGTATCTCTCTGTAAGAGCGCGTTTCGAGAAATAGATTGTTCATGATAGGACTTTAAGTAACGGGCTGTCATTGGTAAAGAGTGCATTTAGCCACATGTTTGATGCTCGTAAGCATCACTTCCACTCTTTCGAAATGACTTTTGAAATGGCAAAATATCGACACCAGATGGGATTTCAAGCGGGGTTTGTGCATTTACAACGCAAAAAATAACACACACATGTACACACGCAAACACACACTTCCAGAAACCAAAACCCATAAAGCCGACAAGAATATTTTTCTCATTTTGTTCACATATTATTCACCAACTCAGCCTTGACTCAGTGGTAAGAAAATATCAAATATTAAAGGGAATTAATTTGCTCAATAAACGCTCTCCGTGGGCTGATGAAGGCCATCAGATGTGGGTGAATGTTGAAGACAAAGCTGGCGGCGAGGAGTACACATTCATTTCCCTCTCTCTCTCTCTCTCTCTCTCTTCCTCTCAGATTAACTGGTCCGGGGACCCCCGGCCAACCGAGGCACCGTGTGGCCCGTGTTGCATTGGGTTTTTGCCTTCTTCAATAGGCAAAAATGCATCACCATGCATCCCCAAAGCTGCCGAGCACGGGACTGAATCAGAGCAGGCGAACGGTTTCTCTGCAGTAAAAACTGCTTCGAGAATGTTACATTACTGCCACCATTTGGACGACGCACAAAATGGTCGGTCAATATGTAATTCCAGCTCAGCCGTGCACTACCTGGGCACGTGTAACTCAGCCAAACAGCCCCGATTTACCTCCACGCAATCTGCTTCGATGAAGTACAAAGCCTGTTGTTAGAGGCAGGAGCAGAGGCTCAATATGTTGGCCGCACGCTCCTTATGATCCTAACAGCAGCCAGCGTTTGCTACCTTCTAATCCCATGAATGTGGACTGGTGGGTGTACCTTCACCCACTTGTTCTTCTCATCTTTGTGCCGCCTTTATTCCCCAGCCGGTGTTAACGGTCGGCTCGCATGACTAGCTCCACTAATTACTGCCGCCCTGTCGCTTTCCCCCAGTTCGTTCCAACTTTTAATACGAATCCAGCCTACTGTTACCGTGGTTATCGTTTTCCACAACCCGACCCGTTATCATGTCTCGTTGCATCTTTCTTTAGCATTCGTATGCAAACAACAAGGACATGCTTCTGACTAATGCATTTTTAATGACTAGAGTGCATTGCGTTCCCCCCCCCCCCGTAGGCCTGCTACCAAATGGGCTGTCTTGAATCTATTATTTTGCACGGCAGGCTTTAGAAATCTCCCCTGATCTTGAGTGGCAGTCCGGCATTTGACTGCGTCCTGTTTTTTGCTGCCTTGTTCCCGATCAGACCTGATCTCACGGGCGGATTGGAAAAAGCAGGCAGTCTTTACCTTTGCTATCTGTCAGCTTAATCCCCATGGAACATAACTTCATTTTCTCTCAACACTGTTTTGCTAGCGACCCTTGACTCTTTTCCTTCTGTGTTTCATCACTCTTAATGATTAAAGTTTCTCAAATCCTTTTCCCTCTTTCAAATCCTCTCCCAACGGTAGCGGAGGGAGTATTATTTCTTTTCATTTTTCTCAGACAACAATGGCAATTTTCACAGATTTTCTTCTCAAATAAAGAAGCCCCTTAATCCCAGTTGGGATTAGGTTGTTGGTGTTAATGTATACGATGTATAAGATCACACATAAACTGCAGCACTTTCGTATCTTTCTTCTTATTCAAAGAGCGTAATGCGGAAAAAAAAAATTGTGGCAGATAGATAGAATGCCTCACACACACTGTCAGACATCCCTACAAGCCAGAAAAATCAAATGACAGTCCACAAAGCTTGCTGTTCACTTGTATCTTTATTCTCCTTCTATGTATCTGGATTGGAATCAAGCAAACAACACATTCTGCTGTCAAGCTTTGTCAAGCTTGCAAATAACGTTTTATCATGCAATTCAAATAAATAAGTTCTCCAAATTAGATTACGTTTAGCTCTTTTTACACAACCCTTTCATTCAAACATCTTCGCTACTCCACCAGCTGCTCTGAGCAAAGCCAATGAGCTGTCCCACGATCTCCCGAAGACGATCCTAATGTTGCAGTCAAGCTGTCGCCATGTTCCTTCCTCTAAGCTCATCAGAAGCTCTGCTCGATCATCCAGATTGTCAGCAACTCCCTTTGCCTCTTCATGTAAAAAAAAACAAAAAAAAACACAGAATACTTCTTAAACCTGCCCGTCAGGATGGGTTCTAATGGCCAAATACGCTCCACAATTCTAGCTTTATGTGTTTCCTCTGTATGCTGTCTCCCTCGCGTGAAGTGACAAAATGGGATGTTTGTTAGTGCCCTCCAAAGCAACATATTGAAACATTTTCAAATCCAATCAGCTGGGCAGAATATAAGTGTAAGTGTCAAGTATTACCACTTTTAACCAAACTTGTTACGGGACTGATTAACCCGTTAGACAAAGCAGCTCTGACTTATAAAATTGGGCTTTTACCAATGGCGCTTTGTGCCGAGTGCCACACGCAGGTGCTGATTTAATGGTTCCACGGTGCAATTCACAAACAAGAGGCAACACTCAAGTGGGTTTCGAACCGACTGAAGCTGCTGAAAGCCTTAACGCACCCTGTCAAATGAACGTGGAGCCTCTGATGATTTCCCCATCTTTGCTTGCAGGCAATTCATTTTCCATACGGGTCTTTGATTAAAGAAGGAAAGAACGGTGCTGATTGTGAGCAGCGGTGAACTGAAGAGCGGTTCTCAATATTTTAGTACGGGTGAAGAGCTGACGTGCCTCGAGGACCAACTCTTCAAGAGAGACTACAGGCGTCCCTGGCGGCACATTTGTGAACTCGCAGGTACATGAAAATGTCATCTCCGAAGCCACTTCCATGTCACTTAGCCTGCTGAATGCACCTTGAAGAAAATCTAAGAAGGCCAACCGGCTGTCGTTCTTCACTTTCACTTCTGAATAATGAAGGTTCTCTTGGAGAAACGATTCATTGATGGGTGTTTTCATTACGGAGCTAGGGCTCTCACTCAGTAAATGCTTGTTTGTGATGTGGATCCCAGAAGACACCGCAATGGTTTTTTACCGGCACAAACACTTGTTCTCACGAGGAGTAAGTTGAACTTAATTGTGGAGTGCCCCTTTAAATGTGTGACACTCGGCATCTTTTGACAATTTGCCTTCTAATGGCTCATGGTAGCATCATGTACCATGTTCTTGGGGCGACATTTCATCACAGTGGGTCATGGAAAGCAGCCCATTTAGAGTGCCAATCACATCACATCAGACATTCCTTTGTGAAAGTGCAAGAGATGATGCAAATGAAGCGGGTCCTGTCAGATATCCATCCATCATCCATCTATTTCTCTAAGTCATCTTTGCTCGACACTGATCAGAAGGTTTCAAGATAAGCGCTTAAAAATGTATTTTCTTCTCTTTCTTCTAACCACCCCTCTTTCATAGCAGCAGCAGCAGCAGCAGAGCCTCACAGCATCCACCAAGCTTTACTCACACATTTCTCATTTGATTGAACACAAGCAGAGGCAAATATGGGAAAGCCTTGTGTGGGACCGTCCAGCCTGATCCGTGACAGAGTCCGTAAGTTGCTCAAACATCTCTGCCCTCCAAACATGTTCCGTAACGGAAGCAGAGGCTGCAGTAGCTCAGGGATGGGTCTTTGAAGAAAGAATGGCGCAGGCTCACTTAAGACTCGAAGCCCTCTCGGGTGTCTTCCGCCATTTACTCTGCTCAAATGCTGTCATTTGCATATATTTTGCGTGGAGAGCAGAGAGAAAAGCAAGCAACACTTTGGGGAGCATTTTAAATTAGGAATGTGTTTATTTCCTGGACTGGCCTGTTTAGCATTAAACGAAATCTAATCTCTGTTTAGACAGGAGCAAATTAGACACTAATTAATTATTTTTTGTTGTCGTGGGTATTGGGATTAGTCCGAGCTGTTTATATCCATCCCTCTTCATTGATGCTCCAAAATATTCCGGGGCTAAAATGTTAATGTGCGCTCTAACAGATTTACTGTATTCTGGAAGGGGATTAGAGATGCGCAGAATGTCCAGGCCCGACAAACGAGCGGCTCTTAGTCAAAAAGTCGCACACATACCCAGTGTTCATTATCTCATTGAGGTGCCTTCCTCAGGAAGCTCAGCAGTGTTTTTTACCGGAGCACACTGCAGCTTCCTTCATTATCGGTCTTCTACCTCCAAGAGAGGCACTTGGGCTTGCTCTCAGGCAGTTGTTAACTTCTTTTCTCGCACACACAGTAATCACCATCAATTATTTAGAGACTATGGCACCCAGAGAAAGAGCACATTTCGCTGGCTTTGCACATCTGCCAGCAAGCACATTCTAGAATTATCAAATGTCACCGTACAGAAAAGGGATGTTTGCAATCTATTTACCTGATGTTAATTTGGGTATTATGCATGAAAGGGAGTATGTATATCTTAGGCCTTACCTTCCAATGACTAGACAGGTGTGTTGCCCTCAGAAAATATTGATTGAAATACCATTTTTATGTGACGGCATGCAGCTAATGAAAGAAACAAAGTTTTTCACACATGAAATTGAACTTCCTTTTTCTTAAGAGGAACCTGCTTTTACCGTATTCTCGCTGACGTGCCTCTGTCTTTGAAACTTGTTTACAGCAACTCAATCCATAGCAGCAGGGATCAGGAGCTCTGTATTTAATGCACGCATTCCGCAAAGAACTCTAAGCCAACATCACATTTACCTTCAACAAGGACGGCTCTTGAAATTGCTGAGCACCTCGTGGGATACCTTCAGCTAGTGTTTGATACTTGTGTTGTGGCATTCCTATTCCTATTTCTTAATGATCCGTGCAGATTATAGACGGGCGTCCTTCAAAAGTTCTCAGCGCTCTTTGAACCAGACAGGTTGGATTTCACAACATGATACACATTGAAGTAGTGCGGAGAGATCAGCAGCTCAGAGCAGCTGCTCATGAGTTCAAACTTGACCTAGTTATAAAAAGCAACGTGGTAAAGTCGTGATTGTGCATCGCAGCCTGCCCCGCACATTATATATGGCACTGTACCGCAGAACAAAGAAAAGACAGAAGATGTATGCAATATTCCTCATTTTGAGAATACGTCTTCAGGGACTTATTTCATACCACTGTTACATTTCTCTCATGCTTTCTTTTATGTTTAACCTACAAATGTCAGGATTCACAGCAGGACTAGGACTCAAATGCAAACAAGGTTGAAAACAAAAATGCCTAAGAAAACAGGAAAGCAGGAACAAGAAGAAATTTCAGGCGAATCGACAATGAGGCCAAAGACACTCATGGTTTTAATACCCTGGAAAGGAGCAGGGGATTGGACATGCGAGGGAACCATTAGAGGCAAGGCAGACAACCACAATGGAGGGAAAACACACCAGGTGAGGAAGTGAAGCAAACTCAGGGAAACAACAGGCAGGAAAATACAAAGTAAAACAGGAACATCCCGAACACCGTTCAACAGGGTTAGGGTTAGTATGCTTGTGGAATTTTGAAGGCTTTTTGTAAAAAGGATTTTCTGGGGTCGTTTTAACAGCTTCTCCTCTGAATCCCATGATGAATCCATTTCTGTTTTTCATGATAGCTTTTCCGGTCTTTTCCTCTTTCCCTCCTTCAAGTGCAACAGGAAGTGGCCCTTCCAAAGAGATTGCGCCATCCAAATTTGTACTCACTGGATTCAGTACGTTGACGTTTTAAAAGCCAAGGAAACTGAATTAGAAGTACATATTGGAAGACCATGGATTTCAGGCATAGCTTGATTATTAACAAACTTAGTAGGTAGGATAACGATTATTGATTAACCTCCAAAAAAGGCCAACAGTGGTCAGTGGTCGACGCAGCTAAAGCCAATAGAAATGCATGATCCTTTTTCTCTATACCTTTCCTCCAATACGATGCTTACCTTGTTTGTCGTTACTTTAAAGCCCTTTTTCAGATTGTGTGGCTGTGACACTATATCACCTCTGCAGTGAGAGGATAAGAAAGGTGGAGGGCGGTGGCAGGCCGTCCTGTCCTACTACAGGCTAAACGCCTATAAAAAAGGCAGTCATTTCGACACTGCTCCGCATTTTTGGGCTTCACTGTTGCCTTACATAGCTGATCGTGGATAAAAGGTATCACGAAACCGGGTTTCAACTACCACAGTTTAAGGAAAAGTCTTTTTAAGTCTTCTAATCTTATTTTCCATCGATGTGGCCATACGTTCCATCAGTTATCGCATTCTACTCCCCCGTTTAATTGACCCTTCGCTAAGCCCCCTCAAACACTCCATCAAATTGTAAGACCTATCATGGAGCCCACGCTGTCAATAAGCGCACTGCATGAAGAAATTGAATCTTCAATTTGGACAAACGAAAAAAGCAATTTCAGAGAGAAACAGATAGAGGGGTCAACAATATACGTCTGAAGGATACATCCTGGTTTTTAAACTGATTCAGCAGCTAGATTAAAAAGTTAAAGATAAAAGTTTTACTTCACATAGTTGTTTCACTTCCTGTCTTTTGTCATTGTGCCTCCTTTTTTCTGTGCAGCAGCTGTTTCTGTCATGCCTCGTTCCCTTCCCAAGTTTCAATTTTATTTTTGCCATATCAGTATAAGCTGTTAGCCAACTCATCTTTCTTGTCTTTTTGCCTTAACTATGACTATATGGATAGATTTAATACACCTTTAGTTGCAAGCTTAACATGGAAGTGCTAACGCCTGAAAATTAAGGTCTTTTAACGATTGTATGAAAGTCTATGGAGGAGAGCCGCATATACAGGTCGGGTGGCCAAGCTGCAAGGGAGGAGACTTAACAAAGGGCTAAGAACGGATGGGCAGACGCTTTTCCTTTGCAACAGTGATCGACTCTGAGTGAGACCGAGTTAATCTGATTCAAGGTTAGATCCCTAACGCAGTTCTGTGATAACTGCCTTTGACCATTCGACATCCCATAGGGACCCTGCTGGCTGCCATTGGCTTTCCTTTGTTTATGAAGTACACTTATAACACACAACACAAATCCCTGGTTTGAAGATTTCGTTACTGTTGTGTTAAAAAGCAACAATGGAATAAATGGGCTACTCAAGGCATAAAAAAAAGATCTTCAGAGAAAAGACTTAACCAATAAAGAAAAAACTAAGATCAGGAAACACAGCGACATCACTGCTACCAAGTCAGGTGGTGAAGTGAGACAATCAAACATGCAGTAAAAAAAAAAGCAAAGCAAACACTTTGACAGACTATGTGAAGCACTTTATTTGATGGTAAAAAGGTAAGTGCCCTTAAAATGCATCAGTCAATAGGAAAGGCTCCCTCTCAAACAAACACACACACACACACCTTTTCCTTGTTAAAAGCAGAACATGTACTATCCTCCACCAGACAGGTTTACATTTTAGGTCTGTGTTGTACCCCAAATTATTTTCAGAGGTAACAAATCTAACGCTGGCAAACTGTGACTCTCGTGAACTATGGCATGCAAATTCTTTCAGTACCGGTAGCTGCGTTCTTCGATCCAGAGGTCCCGGTGTTCCCTGTTGACAACCCAGTCACGCCCTCTACTCTCTCCGACTCCAGATCAGCGTTTGACCTTGACTCCCAATGCATCGCCTCCTCCGGCTCCAAAACACACTAGGTTAAGAAGAGATATTTGATGGAGGGTTGCAATGACCGAGGATGGTTCAATACTTCTAGAAAGGTCAGTCGGGTCTGTTGGATTGAGTCCACCCGGGAGTAAGCAAAACTACTGCTTGCACCCCGTAAGAATATTCTGTTGGTGAGATGAAAGAAAATAACTCTGATGAACAGGGTCTGGAGGGCGAGGGAAAATAAGATCTGAAGGCAGAAACCTCAAGTGACATTGCTTTAGGCTAGTGAAGGTAGGGACTGGGAATCAACTCTGATTTATAAAAAAATAATGAAAAACCTCAGCATGAAAAGTAATGTATAAATAAATCTGGGATTGTTTAGGTTATGACTAGAAAGGCCTTAAGCCAAAATGAGAGAAAGCAAGCTCACAAAGTAAACAGAGAGAACTTTCAGAGCAGGCGGCGTTGCACCCTGGTCACCCGTAAACCTCAAACAACACAGAGTTCTGCAGAGAAGCAGCGTGCATAGGTCTCGCTCACATTCAAGACCCGTAGCAGCAAATCAGCAGAGCAGACCAGCTATGTGTATCAAACTGGCTCCCAACGCCATGGTTAACAAGTCATAAAGATTTATTGGTGAGTAGGCACAAGAAAGAGCTGTTATTGGTTGCTTGGGAATAGCAAATGCAAGTAGACATAGACCGGTAATTTATAGTCCCACCAGAGTTAAGTCTTCACGGCTCGAGACATAAAACGTATTAAGATCTGACAGTCAGAGGCATCACGGGCATAATTTAAAATAACCGGCTCTATAGTTTCTCCTACAACATGGGATTTGGATAGTATCAATTTCCTCCTTTGTCATGTGTACTTACGAGACCTCATTTTAGTTACTGATTTCAACATCGGCCCAGAAGCGGAGGCTGTCCCTGCAGTGCCCTGGGCTCTTCTGTACTTGCTCCAAACGTGCGCTGGGTGGTTTTGATTGGGTAGCAGACCAGCTCTGTTGACCACAGAGTTACAATTATCCTCAGGTAGTGTGACGGAGCGACCTCAGATTTGTCAGTTCGTGTTTGAGGTTTTTTTTTCTCCAGTCGTTGCATGTATTGCACACAGGAAGTTATGTTTAAGGCATCAAGCGATCAGAAGTTCTGTGTTTGTTTGATCCATCCGACCTGCACTACAAAGTCGCCCCACGCAGTCTTTCTCGCTCCCTGTGCGGCCTGCTTCGCCATGAGCGTCTATTAATGATCCGGGTGGGATTTCATCAGAGTTAGTTGAAAGCGCGGCGCATCGATATCAGACGCCGAGGCGCACTGACCGACCGCCGCTGTTTGACCGGGAGACGCGGTCGCCGTAGCGGGGGGGCCAAGACAAAAACTACAAAGGCTATGCTGCTTTAGTACACTATGCTCTGGTTAAAGATTTATTCATGTGCTGACCATCTCGAAAGTTCACTTTCCCTTCCTTACAGTTCAACCAAATAATAACGAAAATGGCTGTTAGGAATGTCCTGAATTGTGTGCCTGCTTCTGCTTTGTCACTTACATGCAAGGGCCATGTATGTAGAAAACCAAAGCAATCATTAGAAATCATTTAAATTGTTCCAACCCAGCATTTTACACCGCGATTCAGATTTATAAAAGGGATTAAGATTGATTGAATGACTATATTTGTGGTAAATAAATACAAAAACCAATTGATTGTACTGTGGAATATTACGCTGAAATGACTACTGTGGTTTCAATGCCTACAAATGGGAAGGGAAACAAAGGAGTTTCAGGAATTCTTTTTCAGATTAAGAGTCAGCTATAATCCATTGACCAGATGTCCTATTTACGTGGAAAAATAATTGATTGGTTACAAAATGGTTTAGGATACATTCAGGGAAACACACTAATTCACTTCCCGAGGCTCAGATAAGAAGACTGATATCAATCTCATGACTGAGCGTCAGCCGGAATAAAGACTTTGCTTAGCGGAGTAGAAGTACTACAATCACACCGCAGCACAGGGGCCGTATCAATCTTTCGATCTCCAGATGAAAGCAAACAAGCTGATTTTGCCCAAAATGTGGAACACGTTTCTCCAACCATGAATAATTTAGTCGGTGATAAACGCTATACTGCTGCTTCGAGTAGCTGAGTGTGACTTGCTAAACACCTGGCTGCATGTTAAATGTTATTTACATTTCCGCTCCTCTTTTCCTTGTTTTTTTTCTTCTTTTTTCGTCCAACCGTAAGTACTGATGGAATTTCTACCTGCACTCAGCGTAGTCACGTGAGGGATGTGAGTGGTTGCAGGTGTGGAAGGCGGTGAATGATTTGACTCACACTCATCTAACAATTCAGATATGAGGTGGAGCACGAGCCAATGGGACACTTTAAAGATAACTTTTTATGAACTAAATTCGTACTGTTGATGGAAAGACGATCGCCGTCTGGAAAAAGGCAACATTTATTAGTTGTATATCCTCGCCATAACAATCAATGTGAATGTGATTTTCAATACTGATATGATCAGAAATTCCCTTTTTTTTTAGGAAAACGTATAGTACTAGAAACAGTAGTAGTTTTAATGTTACACAACCCGTCATCCCACCGTAAAGGCAAACTTATATCGTTTAAGGTATTTAAACTCACCTCAAACCTGACAGATCATCGCTGATCGGTCCAAGACTGGCGCATTTGATGAGATGGAATCTCAAAAGTTGCGTAAATAAATTCCTCAAACATGAGCACACAACTATTTCCACATCTTTGCAAAAAAAAAGGCCAAATGAAAGCCTGAGGCCTAAAGAGTCTGCTCGTGTACCTCCCTCATCTCGTGTCCCATGATAAAGCTAACGAAGCCGTGCGACGAGATTGACCGTAGCATTGATCGTGAAGGAGCAGGCAAAGTGTATTAAACGTACTGTGTGGACCCTCTGTCCCCGCCATGCCGAGGCAGCTCAATGGCGAAGAGTCGTCACAGACAGCTATCTCGGGGGGGTGTGTAAGTCGGGCCTCGATAATTCTCACCAGCCGGTGTCACGTCGTCAGAATCGGCAAAAAGGAAATTCACAGTAACCTTCAGGAGTTTTTCAGAGGCTGCCATTCAAAATGGCAGACAAGTGTGGGTTGAAAACAAAAAAGTACTTACTTCTGTGTTGAGTTCCTACACCGTGTGCAGTGTGTCTGGTCCGGTGCTTTATTACACCTCCCAACGCAAGGAAGGGCCTTTTTCAAATATCAGCATATGTTTTATTTTATATTCATTACATGTTTCAATGCAGTGTGAGTGCTGGGATGATGTGTTACCGTCACCATGTGAGCCTTATGCAACAGCTGTGCTTCAAATTAACTAAAAGTGCATTGAGCACTACAATGTAAGTAATTATGACATTTTAAACACCACCAGGGATATTGAACATTTGGCGGCAAGCCAAAAAAGCCAAAAAATGTGAGGTCAAAATATGTTAGGTCGAAAAATGGGATAAAAAAACATAACAAAGACGTTAGGTCAAAAAAGATGAAGTTGAGAGATTTTATGAAAATAAAGAAATCGAGAAATTAAAAAAAATATGTATTGAGTTAAAAAGATATATTTGTTAGGTTGTTTGTTGTAAAATGTTAGGTTGAAAAAAAGTAAAACTATTACATCGAGAAATAAATGTATATAGAGTTTTCAAAATATTTCGTAAAGTATTGCATCAAAAAAAAAAAGTTTAAATGTCCACGGGACTTAGGTCAAAATATTGGGAAAAAATATATTTTGAAAAGAAAGTGAAAAAATATTTTGAAAATAATTCCAAATATGTCAGGTCAAAAAAATGTCCTTGAAAAAAAAGTCTGAAAATATTAGATCAAAAAATGATTTGAAAAAACAGTCGAAATATGTTGGATGTAAAAAGGTCAGGTTGATTTGAAATAAACACCCATCTGTTACATCACATCGTGTACCACAAGATCAGCCATGCATCTTAGTTAGGATTTCACGCTGCAGGATTGTCTCACCCCCAGCGATGCCTGGTGGGAGATGCACCTTCCTATTGGGAGGCCAGTCTGTAAGATTTCAACCTGTTCTTTCTCCCGACCTTTCAATTCCAGGCGCTTGATCAGTGCTCCCCGGCGTGTGACATCGACTCACAGAGCCGCCAGGAGCAGCTGCATGCGGTTCACCAGGCTGTCAAAAGATGGTCAGAGCGACTGTATGAAAGGTGCTGTAACGGTCCCTTTACAGTTTTTTTCCTCGCTGCTAACACGTTGCGACGCTCATTTACTGTCTCCAAAACAAAAAGTGTTGCCGGTTGCACATTTTATTCCATTCCAACAGCCACACCCACGGAACAATTGCCCAAAACATATGCCACCTGATCCAATTGCCAGAAAAGATATTTCCTGTGATGTTGGGGAGGCGCAACGCGGCGAGAAGCGATGACTTGTTGTGGAGGGAAATAATGAAAACATTACATTGTGTTTCTGCACATTTTCCCAGTGAACAATCTCTTTGCAGAATTCTCTACCTACGGCACTGTTATTATGACAAGGTCCTCTAAAGGTAAAAGTGCCTTTGATTGAGAACAATAGTGTGGACAACAACATGTTCATAGGAAGTGATTGCCATTTCGTGGGAAAGCTTTATTTGTAGTGTTTCTTGTGTTTTGAATTGAGTGCTTGAGGCTTTCAGGGGTTTTGTGCTTGTGGTCATAAACGTGTATTAGCAATTGCAAAAAAAGAACAAAAAAGCAAACCAAAGCTCTTTCAAAATGAGAAAACTGGATTCACAAAATGTAATTAGATATACACTACTTTATGCCAAAAATAAACAAATTATCCTTGAGTGAAGATTAAAATGGTAAAACCGTAATCCCAACAGTAATCCAGCAGACACTCTCGTTAGAGAATTTTGCTCAGTGAGTCAAAACCTGATCCAAAATGTGACGGATGGAAATGAACGCGGCACTTCTAAGTCAAAGAGGCACTTTTTCTATAGAATGATTCACACATGCACCAATTGGAGTTTGATTATGTTAATATGTTCCTTTGGCATTTAGTCCGTGTTTTTCTTGACTCATTGTCATCTTTCAAGGAATCACACAGTAAGAAGCATTCAGTTCAAGTTATTATTTCCCAGTTTCTGTAGTGCTTAGTCCTGTATCTGCTACCAGTTTTTTTGATTTACCTTGATTTCCCTGCCGGCTCCCCGCTACTTGCTGCTACCAGTTTCCTCGCTCCCATTACCTGCCTGCATGAGGTCTTCTAGCTTGCCAGCCATGTTCTTCAATAAATCACTGAAATCATTTTGCTGCCTCCTCTACTGCCTACATTTGGGTCTAATTTCTCAGAGTTAAAGACTACAAAGATCACTACAAAGACTGCAGGTTTGTAGGATTAGGTGGTGGCTCCGCCCATTTCGGTTTCTTGCCCGCTCGGTTGGATTGGGCATCTTATTTCTCCGATGGATGTGCTAAGAAGTGAGTGGGCTCCGGCAGCATCATTGTGGTCGTCCTCACACCTTTGTAACATCGTGTGACAATGTGGTGTGCATTCAACTGTCAAAAGTTGTGCGAAATACAATGTAGAAATTCATCCAAAATCCTGTCAAAAGTCTGCCTCCTTTATTTCCCCACCTCATCGCCTCTTAATTTCTGCCTCCACAAAGCTTCACACAAAGAGGTGAGCTCACATGATGTCTGTTTTTAGAGCCCAAAATGAGTATTATTCAAAAAGTGTGAAAGTGTTTCTGTGAGTGTGTGTGTGCGATTTAGATGTTTTCAATTTCAGTTATTTGAAGGCGGTGTGGCCCCTGACGATTGCGCTGCATTTCTCACTTGAACATGTGTGTCTACTGTACAAAACGGTGTGTAGTGCTTGGCAAGACGTGTGTTGAGGTGTCCCAGTGCATGCTAGTTGTGAAGCTCACACTCTGTGCTGACGTCTGATTCTAACAAAGCCAAATTAGTCTAATTCAGGGAACTTCGCTCGCACATGTCAGTTGAGCCTCGCTCACTTACTCGCAATTGAGTCAAGTCACCCACAATTAGCAGCGACTGACAGCATTTCACAGAGGCCACAAATAGAAACACGGTGGACGCGTGACGCTCTTAATGCTCGGAGCTCATCGGCTCTGCCAGGTTCGTTGAAGAAAAAGCCTCGACAGGAAATCCGCCTGTAGCACCTGGGCAGGAAGGGGCGGTCCTGGAGGGGCGGGGGGGCTCATCGGACTCGGGTTCTGCTACAGGGGAGCGACGGAGAGGCAGTGGGAGGAAGGGAAGAATGGGGGTGGTGAACAGGCACGTCACTAGGCTTTTGCTAGTCTGTATAGTCTGTATTGCTGTATTGGAGCTACACTTATATTATATGTATTGGAGCTACTCAACAACCAGTTAAGAAACCAAGATGTTAACAAGTAAAACGTTCTAGACATATCCTCTTCTTCCACTCTTGCTAGACTTTAGTTTTCCATAGGAAACCAAAATATCCCCTTTCTTGTACCTCAATAAAGCGTAGCTAAATGTAAGCAGGTAATTAAAAACAACTTATAGCTTCACTTTTTATCACACTAAGTGTAATCACTCTTCCTTTCACCATTAGCGTGGCGGTGTGTTTATGAGCGGAGAAGGTGCATCCAGGCTGCGTCGCGAGTTCACACCAAAGAGTTACGAGGAGACAAGATGAATCCCCCAGTCACTTGCAACGCACATCTGCAACGCTCTGAAAGCTGCCTCTCTCTCATGAGGAAGATTGAGCTCCGTCTCGTCCCTGGGCTACACAAAGTGTTCCATTCTACACTGAAGGGTACCTGTGAAAATCAAAAGCATTGTCGGGGGGAGGGGGGTTCTCGGCCGCCGAACGTGCGGCGTGGGCGCGCGGCTCCGCTCGCGTCAGCTCGACGTCGTGGCGCGCGTGATGAACACATTTCTTTGCGCATCTCTCGGAGGAGGAGGCAGCCTTGTCTTGATCTCGGAGCAGAGCGGGGATGATTAAACGAATGCCTTCTTCGGGTGGTGGACAGGAGGCTGGCGACCCGGCCTCAGCTTTCGGTTGCAGACGCTGAACATACGGTGGTTTGTCTCTAATTGTCTTCGTCTCTAAAACAGACGTATGAACTCACACAGGTAAACATTAAAATGCTGTGGCCAAATATCGGGGCAAATGGCGGTTTTAAATGACTTTAGAAGTCTTGTCAACCGTGATTGACAGTAACGAAGGGAGAGTGCTGGTCTGGCGTTTGTTGCCAACCTGTCTCACTGCTCAACAAGTCCTCAATACATTTTCACTTTGCTTAGTACAGTTGATTAATGCTTCTGTCTTTAGCTTTGTTAAATAAAGGCCCAGAAACCCGAGTCCAGGTGAAGCGCATAATGGGTGTCTGACATATAATTGGAGGCATAATTGTGGTAAACGGCTTCTCTCCCATTACCGCGCGTTCGTGTCTCTTTCAACATTTGCAGCTCCACATTTGGTTTAATCCGGATGATGCAACATTTATCCACCGCAAACATAATTAACTCATTAACTGGAAAATTAAGTCCTTAGGATCAAGAACACTCACCACCCACCTCTTCTCCGTGTTCCTTAAAAGACCATCTCTCACACAGATGAAGCCCGTGGGCCATTTAGCACTCGCTGCAGTGGTTCTGAAGTTGTGATTCACACGTTGTGCTGCAGCGCCCCCTGGTGCATTAACAAACGATGCAAGAGTAAATTATTGAATGATTTGCACGTTTAAAAATAAAGTTAAAAGTTCCATAATCGTATCCATGAGTAGATTTCAACTGGATTAAATGGATTCAAAAATATATTCTAAAGGTAATTTTCTCATATTACCAAACAAACAACACTAATTAGGAAACATATGCATATGAAATAGCGTATAATTGATATGATAATGTATCATTGGATATGTTTTAGATATACATTTTCAGAGTTTTGGGGGTTTTTTTCTCCTTTGAGCTGTTTCTATTTAATCATCCGACAGGCTTCAGAGTCAGAGTGAACACTTGATCGATTCTACATTCAACAACAATATCTAACAAAAGAAGTCGACTGCTTATCCTGCGTCTCCACCTAGTGGACGTCTAGACACACCATAGGCATGCCAGTGTTAAGTGTCCGAAGCATAATCAGAGCTTCAATGGAAATAACCTTCAGGTGAATGAAAACAGGGCCGTGCATCTTAGCGCACAAATAACACGTTTCAAAGTTTTGGTTTTATTTTAAGAGATTGAAGTTGATCAAGTCGTTTTTTTCTTAGATTTATGACATCCTACAAGTTTCTGTTCCCCTTCATTTGCTGTCACACCTCTATTTTCTGTGTGATTTGCCCATATCTTTCTCCATGACGGAGTAGAAAATTAGTTTAACAGCCTCAAGTTCATTGTTCAAATTCATGTTGTTTTACATTGATGTCACCTTATCTTTAGTATCAAATACATTAAAACAAAAGTATGTCTCTGCCCAAAAATAACACTTACCCTGGAGAGGCACCCAGCTTGAGGTATACTGCTAAAGTAACTGCAATATGTATGTGGTAGACTCTATCTGTGGGTTTCATCGGGGTATTAAATGACGTGGCAAACATTTTCATCGGCAGTTGAACCGTTTTCAATGAGCAAGAAAATATTCAACCAAAAAGAAAAGTACAACTCACTCATTTGAATTAAAATCACGCAACTTTTGTTGTCATGGCACGCTTGTCACTCAGGAACTCAAGATGAGCTTCCGATGGAAATCACTAAGCGGTTTAATTAAATCACACCGCATAGAAAGAGTCATTGGTCCATGTCTGGTACGGTTGTTTTCTCATTATTTTATCCAAGTAGATGACAGCTGAGAGTTGATTGTTTTGTATTTTGCCATTTGTTTATTACACGCAGTTAATCATACATTTGCTTAATGGTGACAGCATCATTTTATTGAATCTTTTTCACAATCCAAACACTGTGTGTCTTGATTTGAAGCTGCAAACAACAGCGCAATTTGACATTTGGAGAGGTTTTTAGGAATATGAAAAATGTCTAATCCCCGATAAAGTTGTTTGTATCAGAATGCATGTTTCCCCTCAGCTGAGGATTAGAACAATTCATTTTAAAACCACTTCCCTCTTTGAGTCCTTTGCCATACCATCTATGGACTCTCTCACTAAGGCAATTAAGAAAGTGCAGAGATCCTTTAAGACGACCAAAAGAAGTATAAGGAGAAGTCAGTCCAAACATCTGAAGGTGGCCTGTGGGGTACCCCAGGCTTTGGTCCTGGGACCACTCTGGTTTTCTATCTGCATTGTTACTCCTTGGGCATATCACAGACAAAATATAAGCTATCATTCCTATGCAGGTGACACTCATTGGTGCCTCTCTTTTAGCCATTGTGATCAACATCTTCTTTCTTCACCTCAGTCGCTGCGAAGCCCCGAACTTCCTGCAGCTAATTGACGAGATATTATTAGCAATGTCACTGCTAATGATTATATCTCCGAGCATTTCCGCTTTCTGTCATGTTAAAAACTGTAATGATATTTATATCACCATTGATTGAACAAGTGTGATAACACATTTGTCTGATCCTTGCCGACGTGACTTAATCAGTTTAATTCAAGTAGAATTCTAGAGACAGTAAAATATGCTTTTATTTCTATTTAATTTATTATTTCTTTATTGAATTATCTTACTCTCTTCACACATTTTTGCGACAACAGAGAGAAAACATTATAGAACACATTACTCACAGTTTACCTTCTCTTCATTGACCACCGGTAAATCAGTTGATGGAAAACTTTACCATTGTGTACAAGTATAGTTATATTGTTTTTACGACATACGTAGTATCGTCTCACACGTCATATTAAAAGAGAGCTGAGTGGGCCTCGACCTCTGCACACATGCGTGAAAGTATTGTCTAGACTGTTGTTGCTTTTAGACAATTTAATATTCTGTCATCATCCAATATGAAGCCTCAAAATGAGGAAAGATTAATAGCTTTCTCTCTTTCACTTGACCACAGCTTCCCTTTAGTGTTTGTGAGGGCTCACTTCATATCTCATCAGGTCTGCGGCGAGCTCCCAGTGCTACAAAACCATAATGAACCTCGGCCGTGATAGTAAGGAGCCGAAGGAAGAGATTCATTTTTAATGAATTGTTCCCTAAATGATAATGGTTTCTGGAGGACTGTCATTAAATACTTTAATGATGACTTTGACCATTGCCATCCACAGGGCACAGGCGTAGATTCCCTGGGGATCCGAGCTACCGACGGATTTGAGAAACGTCCTTTAAAAATGTCTTTATGTAACAAAAATAATAACATTAACACAAGTTCAGAATTTGCAAAGTCACTTGGTCTTTTGAAAGGTGAAATATATTTAGAGAAAGTCTTAGAAATAATAATTTTGCGTCAATCGTTTTGCTAATACTCAAGTCAAATTATTGGAAACAGTATTTTGGTTCAGTAGCTAATCTTGATTCCTTCTGGGTATAGTTATTTACTGAGGTTATTTGAGGTTAGTTATATGGCTTCACAAGTTAAAGCATTTTTCAGCTCAGTACATCTTTGGCTAAGATTCGTATTCCATGTGGTGATACAGCAGAGTACCACAAAGGTAATCTCAAAGCTAAAAACTGAAAATAATGTTCAGGCAAATATCTCACATTCAAGGTGAGAAACAAAGAGAGAGAGAGAGAGAAAGAGAGCTTAAGTTAAGACATGGTGACATGCAGACTGAAACAAATACTTTAACCGTCCCTCTGGGCCGCCATCATCTCCTGAGGAGAAAGCAAACAGGAGCAGGAAATCCCTGTAAATGTCCTGCGAAAACCGACACCAGGAAACTAAATAGCAAGGTCCCTTGGTGTAAATAACCTCGGCGCCCTTGTCGGCCCCACTCGGATCAGCTCCTTTGGGGGACGTCTCACAACGTGCTTCCGACTTGGCGAGGCGCCGCCGTAATGGAAGGCCCGTGAGGCTCGAAGCGGAACTAAAGGCGGAGGGGGAGGACGAGGACGGAGTGGAGGAGCAGTGCTGTTTTGAAGTGTGGGCAAAGGTGAGTTACTGACCCACGGTCAGCCTCGATGACAGCCTGTTGACAGGCTTCAGCTGCGGCCCCAAATTCACCTGCTGCTCAGGGAGGGGGCGCTGCTGGGTGAGCGTCATTACCCGCCCTCAACGACATGTTTATGCTTAAGTGATGCTTCTTAAAATCCTGCATGTCTGTTGCAGTAAATGGTAAATGGACTGTATTAGTATAGCGCTTTTCTAGTCTCAAAGCGCTTCAACACTATGACATCATTCGCACGTATTCATACACTGAAGACAGGACCTACCATCAGTAACTAACATTCACACACTGTAGTCGCTGCTACAGGAGCAATGTTGGGCTGAGGTGTCTTGCACAAGGACACATCGACATGCAGGTCGGGCGGGATCGAGCCGCTGATTGGAGGACGACCGTGCTCCCCCACTCACCCACAGTGACTGTCTTTTTCGTCTGATGAGACAAAAAACACAATACTATGGACCCAGCATCCGTCAAGACTGACAAGACTGAGCACATCTGCAAGCCGAGCGAGCAGTTCGGCTTTGCAGTAGGTGGGAAGTGAGAACAGACGAGAGAGGAAAGGAACAGCGGGAGAGAATAGCGAAGCTTCCTAAATAACATCAATTTGGCTTCCAGAGCCCCCCCCCCCCCCTCTCCCGTGTTCGAGTGGCTGTCATTCTCGTTTTTCATTTCCTCCCACCGCCGAAACACGTGCGCCTGGAAGAACACATTGATGAGGTAATGAGTTGCAGCTGCGGAGGCAGGCTGCTGATGAGGGAGATGAGCAACAGGTGCGCAGGGCAGCGGAGCACACAGAGGGACGGAGTGTGGCCGGGACGGGACAAGACTTTCAGCAACATCCGATGTTAAGTGCAATCGTAGGTATTTATTTTGTGCTTTTACTGCCTAATTAGTGTCTTCCAGATGCTTTTCTTCAATCACCAAATTAAATATTTGATTTAATTTAATATTCTAGGCTGAACTGTGTGGTCCTCATTATTTTTTAAAAATTTTTTTTTTGCACCTTGCACTGTCGACCTCGTGTTTGACGTCAGATTGCAATGACTTGTGGGTGATTTCCTCACTGACGTACGTGAAGCGTTCGGAAAGGGGCTGAATGCGTCCGACAGGGAGCCCTCAAACACTGGACGATTTTAGGGGACACCCCTTTAACCGCCCCGTCGCAGAGTCTGAGAGTCCGCGAGGGTGCAGATTAGCAGACGGAGGACGCACATGCTGCTTTGGATGAGTAACAAGCATGTGCACTCACCATAACAACCTATCGACGCTTCCCCATATTACACACACACACAGTGTGAGTGAGTGAGTGATGGATCGTCTCGTTCTTGGGTAAATGAGCCCCTTCAGAGTAAACAAGCCTCACCGCATCAGAGCAACATCGAGGTGCTTGTTTTGGAAATCTTCTTTTTGCTGGCCACAAGTCAACAATACATATTGACTATAGGCATTTAGCTGTCGCGCAAAGAGGAGCAAACCACCCCACTTCTTCATCCTGGGCTTCCGTCCCATTTAATAAACTGTATCTACTCCTTTGGAAACACTCGGAGAACATCTGTCAGACGCCTCTCGCTGTAACGTACTGCTTAGCGCGCACACTACACTGGAATCACTGAAAGCAGTGGCCCAGAGTTAATTCCTGTGCGACGTAAATGAGGCCTTTCTGCCCCGCTGCAGTCAAACAGTTTGGATTTGTTCTTGTCTCGGTCCCGGGCTTGCCTCTTATTTTGCTCGACAGCTCTCTTAATCCATCTTATTTTAAATTTTTTTTTTTGCATGCATTAATCACCTTAAAGCGAATCAGGCTGCTTGAGGAAAAGCTTTTCTCTCACCCCCTGTGGATTAGCCTGTTTTCCACTGCGTCAGTCAACGCTACATTTGTCTCTTGCTGTTAGAAATGCACTTCTCAGGCCATCGCCTTTTCGATTGCATTATTGATATAGCACATCTTTGCAGCTACAGAGACCACAAGAAGACATTTAGCTTGAACCATTGCATTTCACTCAATGTTACTCATGAGACCAGTGGAAATGGTTTCATCACATTGCTTTCTGCAGTAATAGTTAATACTGAGGTGGACCTCTAGGGGGAAGGAGTTTTTTTCATCTGCAGGCTCTGAAAGGGGCAGCGGTCATTGGTCTACTATATAACCTATTTTTTTTTTTGTAAACAACTAGAACAATCTTCAATACAAGGGCTTCTTCACAGAGGCTAGATTATGCACCTACAGATACAGCCCCCAAAGTCGTGATAGAACGATAGCATTTCGAGGTTGGCCACGCATTAAAGCATACCGGGTCTTCTTTTACCTTTTATATAGGACCATGCTTTCACGCAAACTGAATATCACGCTCCGCTAGAACAGACTTTAAATCACCTATTGAGACTGTGACGTTGGGGAAATGTTTACCAAGGTAACCATTCAGTGAGTCAAGTCGGGTCCTTTTATCATGGACTTCTTTATGTGTGAGACTCTAGGTGTTATAGGACAATTTGGCATTTTTATTACAGCGCGTGGGAAGAAATGACACCCATTCTAACAAACAAGAGCAGAGTAAGAGGCGAAAGGACTTTGCCTTCTATGACAGTCTGTGGTTCGAAAGACACAACGCGAAGATCTCTCCCCCCGGGTTTTCGCAATTATCCGACCTAGTGTGAACATGGTCTCGGTCTCCTCCATCTTCCGTGCAAAAAGAAACTGCTCATCCACACCTATTCAGCATGTGTGAAAAGACGCGAGCGTGTTTGTGTGAAAGAGGGGGGGGAAAAAGTGTCGGCGCCTGTTAAAATAACACATTTTGAGAAATAAACACACTAACCAGTATGCCAGACCACTACTGTGTATTGCTGAAATCATCATAATCCCACAGATGGAAGCTTTGCACCGTTAAATCCTCATCCAAGCAAATCAAGCACATGTCTGACGGAACACCTCTGGGAACTGTGCTAAATGCATTGGATGCACGAGGACATGATGTGATTGGCATGGCACATTTCACTGCATATTCGGACAGACTGAATGTTTTTCTCTGGCAAACTCAATCGTACGGGTGAATGGGTATTGACAGGCATGTGTTGTAAAGGCAAGCCACTGTGGGTAAATATTAGTGCTCACTATTTTACTTCCATAGATCTCAGGAACTGGCAGCCGCAGCAGCCGAACCGTTTACCTGGATTTTCTGAATTATTAAGTGGATGTTGACGGGTGCACAGGAAAAGGTAATTGCTCTCATGTTAGATTTCAAACAAAAGTCAACAAGTTGTTTACAATGAGTTGAATGGAGGTATTCCTAAATGTGTACTGATTCAGTTTCATTCCCTGATTCTGACAAACAAGCGGACATTGTTTCTAAAAAAAAAAGTCAAAGTGTTGAGCGGCCCCACTGCGAGTCTCTTTTGTGAGACCGTCTTTGGGCTCATTGGTGTTGAGAGCACGACTTCTGTGAAATGTTGAACAATGCAAGGACTAAACTGGAACATTTGACTGAATCTTTCACCTTGATCGGTCCACAGGCCTTATTTCAAATGACTTATAATACCAGTATATTTGTGCAATGTTTCCTCAACTGGAAACCAAACAATCTGTTAAACGCTTCAGTTCAGCCCCTTGAAGGGGCTGTATTGTTGCATTTTTTTTTTTTTAATGCTGATCCTGTAGCTCCCATCCTCACTTGGATTACTTTCACAGCTGTAGATTGAGTGTGTAATATTGAACTTGTCAACATCAATTTTATGGACTCGTTCATTCATTCATGAGATTCTCCCCAGGTATTCGCCAATGTTTGGCCCATCAGCCGTTTCATTTGGTTTCTCATTTGGATAAAGGTGGCAAAGGTTTCCCGTGGTATTTTTTTTTTTTTATTCCAGTCCAGGGGTGTCAAACGTGCGGGCCGGCCCGCTAGGTGGTTCAGTCTGGCCCGTGGAATAAATCTGCATTATAGAAAAAAAAATAAGAATAAACTTAATTTTCTTTAAAATCTGCATTTCCTATATTGACCGCTAGTCCGCAAGTGGCGCTGTGTGTGGAGTCAGTTCATGTGTTCAGAATCGCTTCCCAGAAGCCAAATGGATTTTTGTGGAAAATGGATTTTAAATCATTTATACATTTTGAGGTGTTTGATGCATTCTAACATGCAGGACAGTGTTTTAACTTCCACAAAACTGACAAACATCAATAAATGTTTTGCAACAGTGTACAATCACTGTGATCAGTTTTTATGCATAATGAACTTAAATAAATGGGTGAAAACGTTGTTTAAATTCCACATAATTTTCTTAAAAACACTTAGGTTGTTCATAATATATTTAGTAAAAGGACAATTCATTGCATAGAATTTTTATAATTAACTTCTTTGCACTGATACAAAGAAAAAAGTTATTTTGGCAGGAGTTTGGCCCCCTTGAGATCCGATTAAGTTGTATGCGGCCCCCAGACCAGAATGAGTTTGACACCCCTGTTCTAGTCGTTAAACGCTGATCCGGCTCAAATGAGTAGTCCCATTATGGAATATCTTTTGGCATTCTCAAATGGGAAATGTTTCTACTTCATTAATTCCATTTAACTCTGAGGCAGAAAGATGGTTATTGGATGGCACGACATTGTTTTAAACTGAAATTGTGTTGTTCCAGGGAGTGTTCTTGGCACCATTCTGGGTTGTCAGTCTGACAGATGTGTTTAACCACATGTCAAACAAGTTATTGCCAAAACGTGCAACTAGTCATCCCTTTGCAATTTGTTTATCCTCCCGCTGGAGCTATCTCCTAACTGGCATTTCCTCCTTCTCTCCTTACTTTTTGTACAGAACATCGTCTTCTGTATAAAGTGTGGAGGAACTGTTGAAGGAGAATTAGGTATCGCACTGTAGATGGTGTCCTATTTTTAGAGAATATACACTAATTAGACAGACTGGGTTCAAATATGTGGACTGTATATTGAGTCTTCATTTTTTTGGCAGATAACCATAATAGCAAATTTAAAGAAACACCATTCGTTGTCCCTCGATATTTTTCTCATTTCCCTTTTCATTACATGAATTCTGCCTGATTAAGTGCGCTATTTCAGTAATTGGCAAGGAAACCAACTTTTCAGGCATTTATTTCATCGCCGAAACTTGTTGCGGCTCTGAAATTTGATCACCAAAAAATATCCGTTACGAGTCTAAAAATAATCCACATTTTGTTAAAGTTGTTGCTCAATTGAGATAAAAATTGCGTCTCTTCTACCTTGAAGCCTGCTCCGGAATGAAAAGAATTGATTAAATTAGCTTCTGAATATAGAGCAAATTATTTAGAAAACGAGCATGTTTTTCTTCCATTAGTTCAATCCAGGCAATAGCTTTTTACCGAGGAGTTTAATGATGTGCAGATGGGGAGGCAAGCAGAAAGGGATTGCTGACGAGGGAACGAGCCACAGGTGTGCAGGTCAGGCCGACACACCGAGGACAGGTGGACAAATGGCCATTACTGAAAAACAACTGCCAGATGTGTCTGAATGTTTCACGCGTTATACGACGGGAGTACAGGACTCTGGTATAGAAGTAAAGTATCCAGCTGTACTTGAAGTACGCGATACAAGTGACTTTGAGGATTCACACAAAACAGAAACCTGTTTAGCTAGGGAGCTCATGGTTCCTTAACACATTATTAAACCAACTTTCCCTGGCAATGACACCGGTCACAGGATCCGCTGAAGCAAATATAAAATTTATAAAAATAATAAAGTAAGCTACTAAATACTTCAAAGGGCTATTGGCTTTATCTTTATCTTCATAACTGTCAAACAGTATGAATGTTTAAAGTGTTTAAAGTGTATTTTATGTGCCGATGTTTTTATACCACCTTACCAGGGGAAGCTGTTTCAAATTTCAGCAGAAGCTAATGCTTAGTCAAAGTTTGTTGTATAAATCGGGGTGACTGTACTTTTAAAGCTTAGCCTTCTTTATCACACATTTTACTTTAAATGGGGCTGTGGTTCAAATGAAAATGAGGGTGTGTTGCAGAATACCGTAATTTAGACATGGAGACTTTAAACTCATGTTCCAAATGATTGCTCAGGATCTAGGCCTACATCAAATCACAGTAATGTAATTTTCTCAAACTGACCTATATTGGAAAGCAGAAGATTTTCCCCCCTACTGGTAATTAGAAAGAATACAGTTTTAAAGCACTTTGTCGAATTGGCATAACTTTTCATAAACATTTGTGTCTGCCTGATTATAAATTATTAGTATAAATAGATCGGTTAGCCAGTTATTCTAAAAAAACATTGCAGTAATGTGTCAAAGCTGCGTTAACTGAAGCTGAAGCACTCAAGGGATTTGGCATATAATGCCAAATAATACCTTGATTTAAGACAATGCATGTGCCTAAACATTTTCCAAATGTGGTATTTTGTTGAAGTATTTCAGCAGGAACAAATATACTAAATGTTTCTTTTTTTAAACTACATATCGAGTCCACGGTTCAGAATAATTATCTTGCACCATGTGTCTCTAAACCCCAGTTAGCTGGTTACAACCTCAGTAATCCGAATTAGAGCCTCTGGTGACCATCTGCTGTCTAACTGTCAGCTCTGCGCACTACTTTGTTACAGCACTCACCTCGGCCCGCCCCCTCTTCTGCGTGCGTGTGTGCCTGCGCGTCTCTCTCTCTCTCTCTCTCTCTCTCTCTCTCTCTCGTGTGTGGGCGCGTGAGGGTATTGCCTACCCGGGCGGAGTAATTCGTGTTGGTGGCCACAGAGTGGATGACAGTGTGTGAGTGCGTGCTACGGCTGCTGCTTGTCACTCATTGTGCCGTGAACACGGGAAGCGACAAGGACCAAAATTCCGTCCGGTAGCAGTTGTCGTTCCTGAAAAGGTCTCTCTTTACCTCTCTTCCCTCCCCCTCAACCCCCACAACCCGTCCACATCCACCTACCTCCCCCGTCCCACCTCATCCGCTGCCCAGCAGAGACACCTCGCTTGTTTTTCCACCCCCCCCAAAAAAGTGCGTCTGCTCTTCAAAGGAGAATATCTGTGACACATTACAATGCTTCAAATACGGGACCTCGTCTGGGGATTGCTGTTCGCCGGCTGTGCAGGTGAGACGTGTTTTTTTTTTTTTTTTTGTATTATTCCCTCTACGAAATCTGTGCAGCCCAAGGCCGAGCTGCCCTGACTCCGGAGGCAGCATCCTCCGGGTCCCGCCGGCAGCATCCTCGCCGCTGACTCCGGACAGGGGGGCGTCAGGTCGGACCCGGTGCTGCGCGGAGACCGGCAGGATTTTCACCAAAAGTTTCTCTCGTGAGAAGCGCGGGTGTCGTGGAAATACGACACTGCGACGTCTTTTTAACGTGTGTGTGTGTGTGTTTTTTTAAATGTCTCCGCGCGCGACAGAGTAGCGTCTCGGGCTTTTATCACCCGAGTTAAGGAACAGGTTCGCTTCGCCGCTCCAATTGTGGCTATTTCTTACGCGTTGGCCCGTGTTGGACTCCCGGGTTCATTTGTGCGGGAAAAGGTCCGTGGATGCTGGCTGTCATTGGGACTGGTGGTGCTGCAAGGATTCTCGCTTCTGTGCCCCCCCCAGAGCTTCCACTCTTTTCGGTCGTGCATGAGCCACCGCTCCAAATGTGAAATAGCCCCAAAACTGAACGGCTCACCGCAAAGTCCACCTCTGCTTTCTCACTTCTGCAGGGTCGGCCGTGACGCACATGGGGGATGGGGGGTGAGGGGGAGTCAGGAGCGTCTCTCGCTCTTGCGATGCATTGTTTCAGTTGGTTTGAAAAAAAAATAAAAGACCTTAACAAGTGGTCAAATGGTGTTTTTCTTACACGCGCGCGCTCGAACTCTATTCGATGGGATCGATGCGCTCGCGCCGCGTGCCGTCGTCGGATTCTGGCACGGAAACGTTATCGTGCGTTTATGGGTCACATAACCTGCGTTTTTTTTTTCCTTCCAATCTTCACCAAATAAGAACAGTTGAGTTTCCAACTTAATAGCGCAGTGCGCCTCAAGGAGCCGAGTGACGTTGACAGCCCATTTGATCGGATTCTTTTTTTTTCTTCCCCCTTTTTCATTCGGCTCGTAAAGGTCGGGAGGGAATTCGTCATCCATTGAGGACGAGTGAATAGTCATTCAATGTATACAATAGAATCCAATCCAAGCGCTTCCATGGTTATATAGGAGGTGGGGGGCATTTCTCCCTCAACCCCCACCGCTGCCGTTTCTTATATCCTCCTTCCCTCCCTCCATCTGCCCCCTCTTTCTTTAGCCTGCTACTGTGTGTCTTCGACATTGTTCCAATATTCAAGGATGATTATTCTAACCTCAGGTTTAGATTCCACCGTTCATCCTCCATATTTGATACATCTCATTTCTTCTTTATCCATTTCCTATATAAGGCTTCAGTCTCCAAAAAAAGACTCATTGTGATGCTAATGTATGCATTTCAGCTAAATATTCAATAGGCGGTGGGTGGATGGATGGATGACACACAAGGGCCCATTTGTTATTAAGAATTTGTGACCCGAGATATGAAGCACACTGACACTTGACACTTTTAAAAATAAACCAGTACCCTCTGGTGGACAAACCTTTGAACATGCAGTACTGGTGATTAGCTAAAACTTAAATATTGTCGCCTGACAATATTTGCAAAACGGCCTTCTATGCACGGAAATATGGACTGTTGGAGGCATACGCATTGTTTCTTCCATTTGTTTTTACCGTTTTTAAGGACTTTGAAGGTATTTTCGAATCAAACATCTGCTGCCTTCCACCTCTCCCACAAAAACACAGCGTCAACCTGTCTCCGTACCGAGTACAATTGGGATGTAATTCTCTTTCTGTGATTCACGATGGCTCTGAAACATTCGGCATCCCCCGCAATTCTGTGCACCTCCATTCGAGAGGGAAAGTCAAAGGAATCAAAAGGGAGATAATTAGACAACAGAGCCTCAGCTCTGCTCTTTTGCGATAGAGGAAGATATTCAGAGAAATTGATCACATTATTTGATAGGCTTGGGGTTTATTAAAAGGGTAATAACCATATCACAGTTGGAAGGCTGAGTAATTTAATTACATGTATTGATTTCCAGTTCCTGTTCTAGGTCAATGGGGATACAATTTTGAGTGTAGTCAAAAACATTAGCATGGGAAGAGTACGCCACCTTTTTAAAAAGGTTATTGAATAACGGTCATATTTAATGGAATAGGATTTTGGGAATGGAGACGGACTGTGGCCTTTCTTGTCTTTGTCCGTCTGCAGCCAGATGGATTGAGTCTAGCTTTTATCACCAGTTCTGGCCTTGTTCTGTTGGGAGTGATCTGCCACATCCAAAGTCATCATTCTGCAACCTGAAAGAGTGTAAGGTGACGGGCTAATCAGAGAGACAAAACTGTTCGTCACGCCTGTTCTGGGGTTCAAACAGGGGGCCTCCCTTGAAGGACGTGACGTTTTCCGTTGAAGGTTTGCGGAGAGCCTACGCCTGGCGACTGCCGATGCCCAACTGTTAATTCCTCCGTGCAATTCTAGACTGTTGGCCGGAGTTTGGGACATTTTTTAATTCTTGACTCAACCTATCCCGCATGATCGCTGAAAAGTTAACAACACATCTTGTGTGCGTTCTTCCACCAATCAATGTGCCAAAGCCGAAGTTAGCGGTTCAGTCGGTGGCTTTTGGCTCGTCGATTTTAGATGTCTTCAGTTGTTTTTTTTTTTTTTTTATACATTGTCATGCTTATATTGCAATTGACACAGTTCTGGGCCACACAGTATTTGAAGTTGGGCTTTAGTCGGATCCTTTGGTGAGAAACTCATTTCCCAATTGTTTAGTCGAAAAACCGTTTAAGTGTTATATGGCTAAGACTTTCTTTGGAGCCTCGACCACAGCCCTCGTAAAACAAAGAGCCGTGCAAGAGAAGCGCCTGCAGTGTTTTGGTGTCTGACAGTCTATCGGAGCCATACGGCCATTACTCAAACTGGACTTCCTCAATTGTGTGTGTGTTTTTTTTTCCAACAGGACGCCTTTTGAGTTGTTCAACTGCTGCGTTCGTCTGAAAGCTCAGTTTCCGTCGTGCACCTGCTATTCCATTTATGCAGTCTTTGGAAAGTGGAGACACTGGGTTAAAAAGCAGAGCAGTATCTGCACTTTTGAGTCAAAAGACATGTGAACTGTAAGTTTGACATAATGATTCTTTAGATATACAGTAATACTACATGCAGAGCTGAACTCCAGAAAGAGGAAAAGAAGTTCAACTTAAAATTTCCCAAATGGCTCACATATGGGCCTTTTTAACTGCTGTGGTGAGTTCAAAGCCACTATGAAAATAATACAGGCTATTTTTGACTTGGGGGAACTGGAAAAAGCAGCCAAACAAGGGGAAATTATAAGGCGTTTTTTAGTCTGCGCCGAGAATAAAACTGGAACTTTGCTCTGTAGTGGTAACACAATCTATGCTGCATCCAAAGTGACGCACACATGGATTGCAGTTCATATTGTTTAGATTCTCATCAGTGCAGACCCTACTCCAGATTACAGCTGAACCCAGTTTGGACTCTGGCTCCTATTCAGACATGTACAGTTGTAGTACGCAGTCTAAGTTTTGTACGGTCAAAAAGTAGCATCCACAAGTGATTTCTTTGATCATAGCTATTTAGGTTAGATGTTCTACTCGGCATTCATTAGTCTTTTCCATATTTTGTTGCTTCCTTTTCTTCTCTGCCCTTTTTTGTATATTGTTTAAAACCAGGGTATATCCATATTTTCAGTTCTAATCCCAGATTGGCTACATTTTTATTACTTAAAATGCATATTTAAATGATTATAACAAGGAGAATATAAGTTAATGAATACAGATCAGTCATAATGTCGTCAGTGGCTGTTCGCAGATCAGTTGATTTAACTGAACTATGAAGGTTAAACAATGATCAAATGAGATTTTGAATCATTATCCAAATACATTATCTCACAGTGCTTCTTTATGCTAAGTTAAAAAGCGCAGACAGTTCCAAAAACAGATGGGTTCAAAATGACTCGGCTGGCTTTTATATTTCCCCTCTCCTGACTGTTAGATGAGGATGGGCTGTCTTTGCATATTAATCAGTGCATGAATGGAGACCAGTGATTTGTATTGTGTGAGCAATGAAGGCGTCCTATAGAGAAGTGAGTGTTGGGGGAGAAAGGGAGAAAAAAAAAACAAGGAGATGGGCTTGTTATTTAGAATGGGGCCTGCCCCCCATTCCTCTCTCAATGCTCCACCCCTTGATGGTTTCTTTTGCCGAACTCAATATGTGTGGAAGTGCACAATTGGTAGCCAACACACTCTTTGGATTGGATTAAGCTCAGGCCACTTAAACCTCAAAGTCCATTAAAAAGGGAAAACGTCATTTAATTTAATTCATGCCCTTATTGGTAGTGTACTATGTTAAACATAATGATTTGCATTCTTGATGATGAATCACTGGCAAAGTTTGCTTTTGTAAGTGCAGCACGTAGGAGGTGGTGCCTGACGGTTGTCCACCCTGGCTACAATGCCTTTGGTGCTTCTCTCAGAGTTGCATGTCCCGTGGCCCGTGTGCTGCAGGCGCCATGCCGCTTACGATGTGGGAAAAGTCAACGGTGCTCGCTAACAACGGGTCCCAGAGTCCCTTCTGACAGCCACTTTCGCCCACGACGAGGTATGTCCGCCGTTCGGGCCTGGACTTGACTCGCTCCTGCTCCAGGGGGGGCAAACTTCAGCCGGAGCACACTCCTGTCAATGTCCGTGTCCGTCCTGTAGATGCTTAAGCTGCTGAAAACAATACAGGGCGCACTGCTGGCAGCTGCCAGGTGGCTAATGGCGCTCATGTTGAGAAATTGGCAACCGATTCTTGGCCCTTTGGTTAATCATAGAAACACGTTGAATGACACTGTCCAAAAATGGATTTCTGTACGCAGAATAACGCACAGAAATGCCTGCAGACAGCGCTGCAGTCATTTTGAGCAGATATTTATCCACCACGTAGACCTGTCTGAGCATGATCATCCGTCTTCAGTGCGAATTGGTTACATTGACTTTCTGGCAACGTAAATGTCAATGCAGTTCTTGCCTGGTGTTGTCGTGGCATGTTTTGGGCTTTTTCACTTGAGCTGCAGCTTAGGGACTTATTGAGGTAAAAGTTTAAGGCAATTTAAGGCGGTTTGTTCCAGGACTTCAGCAGCCTAGCCAATACCGCACCTGCTTTCTTTGTCTCAAGTGGTGGGAGGTTTTTTACCCGAAAATCCTGCTTTTCAAACCATCTCGAGAGGCAGCTCTTTTTCTTGCACACCTGTTGTTCACAGGGAGAATTGTTGCTCTTGTTTTCCACACAATACTTTGTGATTGTGTATCCCTATTTGAATTCAAAGCACTGACGAAGAGCCAAATCACAAATCCACACACTCTGGAAGGCCATCATTTTTAATACCATGTTTTTACTAAAAACAACTTCAAGGACCATGTAAAGTAGGCCAAATTCCCCCGGAACCCCTTCTCCCTGCTGGGCTCAGGTCGAGCATCAACACTCCACTACTCTGCTTTTGGCCTATATGTTCTGTTTACCTGCTTAAAATGCCACATGTGCCACTTGTGTGCTGAATTGAACTAGTGTACATCCAACATTGACCAGCACTATGCCAGTAGGGTTTTGGAGTGCACTTCATTGCTTCTTTTTTGTCCCACATCCCAACGGCGTGATAAAGAAGTGACCGCCTGAGCAGCCAATCAAAGGCTAACCTTCTTTTTTTTTTTTTTTAAGTAGGATCGAGTGAAGGTAAAGTCATGACGGAATGGTGCCTTACTGTAAAATAGCCACAAGCAAAGCCAGTCGCTGAGAAAAGAGGAAAATATATCTTTATTAACTGCAGAAAAAAGAAATCCGTCAGTTATTCCGTCAGATTCCCACACAGTAACCCAGTTTAACAGATGCATTTGCATGACCTAACATTAACTTGATTCTAGCCCCCCTTTTTAGTTGGTTAGTTACCAACTCTTTCAACAGTATGCCATGTCAGTTTATGCCAATTCACACCGTATATAGTTAATGAGCTGTATCGTCGGTTGGGCTCTATTTTGGACTCCATTAAAATGTGTTTTCCTGCTATGAGGGATTTGCTAAATGGTCTGCAGCCAATGTTTTTTGCAAAGCTGGGATAAAAGCCATTAGGCCAAGACAATCTAAGGTATCGGGTTACATTGCGTTTACATTCATTATGAAACATTATAATGGAAATATAACTAGTTTACTGTAATTATACTAATTTAGCATCATATAGTGTGAGCAGTCCACAGGCTTGAGTTGTGTGAAAGCTTTGCGAGATGCCAACCATGTGATCTCCATTTGCTGCTCATCACTAATATTTAGCCATGTGTGGGCTGCATCACGCAGTGTTCTTTTTGTTGTCCACACGCATTTGTCTTTGGCCCCGCCGCTTAAAACTCAGCGTCCTTGGACGGCTGGCACTTACAGAGTCTACCTGAGCCCGAGTTGTCGGACACAATTGAACTGCTGGAGCTCATCAGAGATCACCGTGAGGATTGTTCCTGGAGTCTTTTAAACTGTGTTTGTCCATAAAGACTGACTCTCCAATCCGCTGTCGGCGTCTCACTTCACCTTTTGCCGGGCTGTCCTGAGGAAGGTTAAGCCGTGGTGTGTTTTGGACTCTTCATCCCAGGAGGTGACTCATCATTATGATGTAATGCCTAGCAATGGTCGTTAGCTCATGCCCGGGACACTGTGATTGGCTGGCTTCCTCAGGTGCCAAGTCGTCCCAGCCTTTGTGGGAAGAACATAAAGAGAAAACCAAGGTGGGGGGGCGAGGGAAGGAAAAAACAAGTGCGTCTTTTGGGAGATGAGAACAAGGCACAATGTGCAGCCTGCGCAGTGTTATGTAGACTTGTTTACTTTCTAAATTGGCATCATTGTCAGTGAGCACATTCTTGAGGCGAGCATCCTCTGTGGCTCCGTGGTGTTTTCAGGCCATGCCAGCAAAAGTCCACAGCGACGTGTTTCGCCGAGTACCGTTCACGAGCTCACGTGGCACAAACGTTTGCCAAGCTGCAAAGTCCCAGACATTTAAATCGTGTTTCTAGATTTTGTTTAATCTTAAATGAAGCTGTGGCCATGTGGAAGCTGAGACCACAATTCTCATTTAAGTCTAGTGGAGCTGTTTATACTCAGCCTGGCCTCGCAGTCAAATAGCTCAGTCTGCAGAAACTCAAGAACAAGTGGAGAATTCAGCTGACGGGGAAAAAAAAAACACCAATTCAAGTGTGAGAATCTTCATTTGTGGTCAAATAAAATGATATTGGGTTAATCTGTGTTTTCTGTTCAGAAATGGCTTCAGTGATGACATCCTTTGTTTCCCTGTTGCTGTTTTCCACAAAGGCAAAGGTGCAGCAATTATAACTGTGTGTGTGTGTGTGTGTGTGTGTGTGTGTGTGGTAACGCTATGGAAACGAGGAGACACGGACACATCTGAGCGCTGTTGATTTGACAGCGGTTGCAGCACATACGCTCTGTGGAGCGTTTGATCAAATATCATCTAATTAACTGGTAAAATATTCCCCACAATCTAATATGTCGGCTACAAGCGAGTGCAAAGTGCAAGTCACATGTGAACATTGATGAGGTCAGACTGATCAAAATAGATGGCGTTTTTGCGTCGGGCTGGTAGCAGGTGGTTGGAGGATAACGGCATCAAGGTGCGTGGAGAGGGCTGTGGCTTGTGTTGCCATAGTGAACTTGAATACACTAAGTCCCAGACTCAAACCAAACACCTTTTGTTGCTTAAGAAAATATTGTATTACAGTTGCAGTTATTCGTGCATTGTGAAAAATTTCAGGGGAATAAAAAAAATCATCTTGAATAGATCTTTTCTTTATATATCTTTGGAAATGGAGGCACACATTTTTACAATAGTCAAGTCTGCCAGTACAAAATTAAAGGCAAATGAAAGTACAATCTACATGGTGAGCTACTTTTCAATAATTGAGTGTACTGCACCGAGCCTCGGGGGGCGACATATGGGAGCAAACTAATATTGATGTGGCAATCTGTGTGAACGCATTAAGAAACCAAGTAAATGCAATACTATACCCAGTATTTTACTTGCAATTAATTATTTATGTTCTGATTTTGTGCAGAGTTAAAAGGCTTTGCTTTCGGTTTGGAAATTGATTAACAGAGAAACTGAAGAAAAAGAATATTTGGAGCCAACAGTCAAGATATTGTATATTAGTCATACATAAGAATTCTGTGCTTTTGTTAAAAATCTAAGCCACATATTCCTTCAAAATATCCCCTAATAGATTTCCATGCTGATATTTTCCCTCGTACGACTCTCAGCACCTTGTTGATATTACTTTTGACAGAGACATTGGAAACACCACATGAGGAAAAAAAAGTATTTTTGAATTCTTTCGATGTTTTAAGATAAGGAAAGCGCAGCCAATTACATTTTAAATTTGAAGACTATCCCAGCGACTTGACCCGGCTGTAACCCCTCCAAGGGTCCTTTTCCATTATGCGTTTATAGTCAGGCTGCTGCATTTGATGAGATCAAGAGAGGTCTGTAATTTATTAGGCTTTCACACTAACTGCATTGTCGAAGGAAAGCGCCAGGAGAGGCTCACCGTGTGCCGGGGAGGCAGACAAAGGGGGAGGGCGGGAGGAGGGGTGGAGGATGATGGAGGCGGGACACAATGCAAAGTGTTGTCAAGGAGGAACCACTGAGTCGGCAGGGCTCTTCACCCTCTGGGTTTCATTGTTTCCCCTTCGGTCGCCGGAGCCCCATTTCGTGTAGTAAAAGCTCACCTACACCAGAAATGTTGTTGGACATGGCCTCACGTCCTAATTTCTGGATTTGAGGAAAGCGCGATCGGGTTGTCCGGTAGGACTTCCTGTACATCATTTCGTTGTCCGATCAACGTGGGCCTCTCTTCCCGTTGCGGAGCTAAAACATTTCTTCTATTTTCTTAGAGCCTTACTTGGATGTATGAGATGAAAGAAACCTCAGAAGTCACGAATCAAGCGACGTTCTCCTTGAACGGAGTCAAATTTGTTTCATGGCCTGATTGTGTCTCCTGACTGACAGCAGTCTCATTTCATCTGCGAGGCGTTTCTGCACAATGTGCCGCTCTGCTGCTCTAAAAAGCCACCGTTACTGCAAAGTTCTGTAGCTGCATAATTGTTTTGCTCTCGGGTCAGAAAACGATCCCTGCATAAGAAAATGGATACCAGGAGTCTTTTTGCCCCGGTTGGAGGACCGACTTTCTTCTGTTGGTACATGAATGTGTACGGGTGATCTAGAAAGGGCCTTTTTTTTGGCACTCCAGTCTTGGTACAGTTGTTTTCCTGTTGGCTGCTTTTGTACGCCGTACCTACTGCATGTACTGTGTGACTGGCCAGCGTTGCTTCCAATGCACCAACCTTTTGCATTGTTGTAAGAGTACAAACCCACTCTTACCAACCGTTAATGCTTGGTCATATTCCCGGGGTGAAGATGATGTTATAGTGTGCAATTTAATTTCATGACTGGGTAGTTACAAGCTGGATTATTTGGAAAAGCCAAATTGGTCACTTAATTCAAGAAGCAATTGAATGATTTATTTCCCTGTCCGCCTGTCTTGTATTGTGGCCAAACAGCTGGGCTTGTTTTCCCCGTAAAACATTTAAACAAACACCCTTTGTAGCTTGCTGTAGGAGTAATGCATACTTTTCATGAAATGGAGAATAAACACACTACTCCATATAGAATTGGTGGTAAAGGGGCTGTCGTCTGTAGAGCTCGGGTCTTGATAGTCCGATTTTGTACAGTGATTGGTTTTCACAGATCACCGTACTGGTGTCTGACGTGTTGACATGATTTTTGCATTGTTTTCACCAAGAATAGGGGATGTAATTGCACACGAACATATTTTTATTACTGCAACAATAAAATGGAGGTTTTTTTCCCACCATTTTGTTTCCAGCCTCGCATTAGTCTTTCACTTTATCTGGAAAATGTACGCCACTGTTTGTTAGTGTTATATATGCCATTGTTCGCCACGTTTGGAGGCTACAAACATTATAACAGCAGAGCAGGAGAAGTAAGATCTACTACGAGGTTCACCACTTGGAAATGACTCCATTGTGAAACATGGCTAACATTTTTGAAAGAAAAGTCTTCTCCACAGCTTTACCAGTCAGACTTAAGATAGATTCCATCGTGCTGAGATGGAGTGGACCAGATCCCGCCCTGCCATGGTTTTAATGGCTTCGGAGCACACTTAGCTTGGCCAAGTTGGTAGACATCGAGATCAAGATTTTACTGCTTTGTTGAAGCGATGCAATAACTGTGTTCTGAGTTATTGCTTAGCCCAGACAAAGAACTAGAAAAAGTCTCTTTCTCACTGGGTCAGAAATCCAGGGATTATTTTGTTAAAAATGTAAATGTTCTTTGTCCTGTCGGTTGATTTTGGTGAGCGGAGTGAAACCAAAAGCCTTATTCACAAGTGTCCAACACTCAAAAAAAGTTTGTCATTAGTTACCCTACAGCCTTCAATATCATTCTCAACAAGTGTACACAGAGCTCTGCGATATTTAGTTTAACTTGTATTGTTCTAATGAACTTTGTAGCCAGTAGCGTTCATTAAACGTATATTCCAAAGTCTGTAATAGTGTCGTCGGTTCTATTTTCCTCTCTACAGAATTTTTCCACTTTCTTTTGATACATGACAGCATTATTGCATTCATGATGATTCATCTCACAGGAGCCGCTCTCATTATTCAGAATCACTGTGACAAGTTTGCCTTTAGGCAGATCAATTATCAGCAGCTATCCACTGTCTGGGAGAGAGAGCGACTCCAAATGCCACATCATGCTGCCACTTTCCACCGTTTGTTTCCCAGTATCTCAACATCTCAAACACAGTGAAAGATCACTGTTGCCTTTCACTGTGCTGTTCCATTTCAGCTCCTCTTCGTAGCCGGCCAAGAAGAACACTTAGCTGGCCTCCCTGCGCCATGGACACCTCCGTCCCCACTTCAAGTCTCAAATCGTCATTAATCACTGTGTCGGTTTTTCACAGGCCAAAGTCGGCGCTGAAGTGACTCGCCGTTCTCTATCGGGACAGAGAGCGAATGGTCACTTCCATGGGAAGTGGAGTACAGAAAAGGAGGGAGTACGGGGGGGTAGCAATGAAAACGAGGAGCTTGAGGACACAAATGGGCCTGTTGAGAATGGCCTGGTTGTTGGTCCTGAGGTGATTGAGACTGGGTTTTTGCATCAAATGTTCGCTGGCGTGGCCAGCTTCCCGAGGACAAAGCCCTTTTTACAGAAGCATTTGCTCATTAGAGAGCACAGCTCACATTGTCTACCGACTTTAATGAGCCTTACCGAGGGAAGAAGACCAAAGATGAGGCCGTCGCATCCAGAAATGTAACAGGTCCACTCGCTGAGGAACGGTACAGAAGGTGATTGAACCTGTACAACCCCCGGTAATCTTTCTTTTTGCAACTGTATACGCCCCTTACGCATTTGAGGATGAGCTCTAACACTGCCCCACCCCCATTCATGCTCCAGCTTTTCTTCCAACGTTTTTACCCTTCGGCCTTTCTCTTTCTCATTACTGCTATTGCAGATTACAATCTCAGGGCACCGTTTTGTCGAGGACATTGAGGAGCTTAATTAGTTCATTCACGGATATGGCTCTTCTTCCTAGCCCAATGCCTTACCTCTGGGGGGCTTTAAATGTCAGCTCCCTCTTGCAGAACAGCCTCAAAATGTAGAAAATATAGAATACCTGTCAGGTTAATACGGGAGAACCCCAGCAAGCCCTGCTGCATTTATTTAAAACATTTGTACCTGCTTCGAACGCCGCATAGTGTCAGTCTCTTAGCAGCTCTATTGGCATTAGAAAGAGGCACAAAGCTATAATAAGAACGCCCATGTGTCGATCACTTGTTTTTATCACCTCTGTCTTGATTAGCTTGATGCAAAATAAGGCAATGTTGCACAAAGGGAGCACTAACAGAACGTGGTGGTGAAGAAATGAGATTCATGGCCAATTACAGCCTCACTCCCACTCGTGATGGAGTGAACTGCGATAGTAGTCACATTTAGCTCAGTCGGTCGCAAGGTTTTGAATTTAAAAACTGCAGGAGAATTTCCTGACAAATTTCTCTTGCTCAGATTTCCCTTTTGGCAATTTTTATTGGTGTTATTGCTAGATTGGTGGGTCTTTCTTCCCTTACATTAACTAGCACAAAGTGCCTCCTATCTATCACATTGGGTGGTTTTTGAAAACGTTCAATCGACGTTTGCAAAAATGGCGTTTAGAATTGAATAGTGTATTCGTTATATTGCTGCATATTATTTTAAAGTAGTGATGTAAATAATTTAGATGTTACCTTAAAGATATAAAAAGATGTAGAGTGTGTATATACAGTGCACGTGTATACATGTATATACTTAATAAGTCAACGGCCCGGAAAGAACCAACCTGGAGATGCACTTTCGAGAGTGCTTTATACCTTCAGATTCACAGAAACGCATGTTAACAGGATTCTTGGTTGGACACTGAAACTAAATAAACTGCATCCGATAATTTGATTCTGAATTACCGAGCTCATAACTCGGTAGTCATTGATCCAACGCAGGTTTAGGTCAGTCTCCAGTGATGGGAAAATGATACCAAAAACTCAATAACAGCAAGATCCTCCTTTTAGTGAAGGTGCAATTATGTAATTCCTTCCATCCTGTCTTCACAATTTTAGTGACATCTGAACTGTCATTAGTGAGACGCGCTCCAGGGAATGGATCCATTGGTGAACTGTAGAGTGCTGGGGCTGAAATTGGAACACAACGTTTGGAGGCTCGGGCTGGCTTGCAGGGCTTCTTGTAACACTATCCCGTTTGTGGATTGAGGGGTGTCGGGGGGGGGGGTGGTATTCCCGAAATGACATTCGGTTTCTGGGCAACAGTGCGGCAGCTGTGCATGTCTTTGGTATCCAGGGGGGACGCGGGACGATAGGAGCCCATGGATGCAGCTGTGTTTGAACAGGGAGATTGCAGTTCGATGAGTGGCTCGGAGGATTGTCTGACCATCGAAGTGGAGGGAAAGAACCTCCGTAAGATTGAATGGATGACAGTGTTATGCCTCGTCTTGTAGTGAGGCTTACAAAGCAAAAAATTGGAATTAAATTGTGATTGCTTGATACATGAAGTTCTTCCGAAAATGTTGGAAAGCCCCCCCAAAACGTTTATGCTTTACTCACAAGACATAGTTTGGTATTAATATGGAGAATGGATTCTCATCAGAAAGGTACTGGAGCTCTAATTCGGAAGGTTCGCTGTAATTGCAACATCAGTCTGTAGCATTGGGAAATCCATTTCAATTGCTGATTACTAACAGGAACATGTTCTACATGTGAAGATAATCCTAAAATGAGACGAGATGGGGACAAATAGTGAACGGTGTGTGTCGTTTGCCTTGTAAACAAAGCTCTACGGGATCATACGTTTTCACGCGCAACCGTTGCACTGCTGTGATAATGTCTTCCAATTTTGAGAGTTTATGCAAAAAAAACCCCATTCTTGAGTCCCGGTCTAAAATACTTTTAGTTTATAGTTTTGTTTTTTAGGCTGCAGCTCGTCCTTCCCAGGGAGTGCTTCATTTCACCGAGCGTGGCCGCTCCTACCGCCACTTTCTAACGGTCCGTGATGAAGCTAATTTGCTGTGATTCAAACCACGTTGGGCGAGGTCCGTGGCGTGTTGAATGTCTCTGTGGCGTGTTGAACTGAAAGACTTAACGGCCATCTAAATAATTGAGACGTCGCTCGCCTCCAGCCATGTTACAGCCACCACCGGGTCAATGCAGCCTCCAAGGTGATAAGGGCCGCAACGTTTTCACGGGAACGTTACCGTGGACATCTTTCATTGGTTTCTTGTTGACGCGCTCACTGCTGAGAGTGGAGGTGGACTATAAGGCTGTGGCCTCATTAATCACTGTCCTCTGCCTCGCTACGGGTGCAGGGGGCTCTTTGTCTGTCTTTGGAGCATTCTGTGTTGCATTTGATGCATTCCAGTCGGTGTGCAGGAAAGACGGCCATTTTCTGTGGGTTTACAGTTTAAAAAGTTTTTTTTCTGCACTAGGACTTCATTAACCTTCAAACAAGTCGCGCCATCAGCTGTGAGTTTAGGGAGCTTCTAGACTTTTTTTTTTTTTATTCAATTTTGGTGCTTTCTCTGGTCTGATGATACTGCTTAGAGACTTGCATTTCAGGGTGGAGAGATTTATCTTCTATTGTTCCACGTTCATTCACGCCGCCGACAAGTCTCTCAGCGAGCTATTTCTCAAGCCGAGCTTTTTGTAAAAGAGCGGGGGGGGGGGGGGGGGGGGAAACAAATTCCCAGAAGAACTTCATTATCATTATACGAGGCAAAAGTGTCTTTTTAAGAGGGATTCATTTAATGAGAGATACAGAATCGGCAGCAGACTCAATTCTTCATAACCAAATGGAACTTGTTTTCTTTTTTTTTTTGCTGCCTTCACAAAGTTTAGAGAAGACTTATTAAGATAACTCCTCACTTTGGCTTCAAAGCACTTCATTCTTGGCTATAAACAGAAGCCTCACTCAGACATTTGCCTTGCTCTGCTTTTTTTGCATCAAGATGGCCTCAGCAAATACGCAACGTGTCTTAATGGACACAAGTCACTGGTGATTTATGGGCAGCCCGGTCAGTCTCATCGGATTGGTTGTGGTGATGAGCAATGGATCTTAGAAACGGAGGAAACATCGCTCTTGGGTAAACAAATGCGTTGGTGTAAGTTGATTTTGAAGTGTCGAATCAGTTTTTGGTGTTTAATGTGTTCGCAGTTCGAAGGCTGAACAGTGAACATCTGCCAATTTCCGGATTTTTCCTTCTCTTTCTAAGAGACAATATGTGGCTGATGGTAACATTTGAGTGGCAACAATTGCCCTAACCGGTAATTGGGACATCAGCCATCCTATTAACCCCCTGTAGGTACATTATGGTCAATCTTTGACCATAATCACAGAATTATTCTTTCTGTCAGCGATTGCCAACACTGCACTAGCACTCCGGAGACTTGATTAATAACACTATCTTAGCATTATTTGTTTTTGGAGAAGAATAAAAATATTGCTTAGAATATGGAGTCCAATCATCTTTTTCTAGAATATTACAACATAGGTTACGCTCAAAGCAGCGTTTTAGCTTTGTTTCCATCTGACAAATCCCCTTATCAAACAGAACAAAAATGAATTGTCCCTTCCAAGCATCCCGTATTTCTGGCCAATTGATGAATGTACGTTTTATTATTTGTTTTATTTTTGGCTCTGTTTGGTCCAGGAACTCCTGAGTCATCTAGTGCTTGGAAAGTTCATCAAAGTGGGTTCACAAGAGCTTTATTGCTGAAAGCAGCTTGAAACAAACACAAAACAATGGCGCCATTAGTTTGAACATTATCTTATTAGTCATTTGTTCAGAATAAATATTGGTTAGAGGAGCTTAAAATCTGGCTTCTGTAAACCACTGTAACCCCAAACCCTTTTCTACCCTGCCTTTTGCATTTTGTTTCTTTTAAGCCTTTATACTGAAAGGTTCCCGACTTGCTTGTTCCACTACCGTGTGAGTTTGTGCGACATCCCTCGGTCGGATGTCAGATAGTACATATTGATCGGCAGCCAGTCGATCGGTGCATCTCTACCATCCTTAACTACTCAGCCCGCAGAACCCTCGACAGACACAAGACTAATAAATAAATACACTTGCATTGCTAATGTTTGTTGAATGAATTATTCATCAAACAAATATTTTCCCCGGCTTTGATACCGCATCAGTGTCATACATTGTTATTACGGTGACATTATTAGAATATTTACAGATGAATGAAAACAATGCAAACATTGTTTGCTACACGACAAAGATGGAAAAACAGGTCTCCCCCACCCCCAGTAGACTTTGGGAGGCAGCAGCACCGATCACGCTGTCGCCAGCGATTACGGGACCAATAAACGAGGCCCAATTAGAGACAAGGAATAACCGGGCGTTGACGGACTGGGCGGGGCCGACTCAAGGACCCGCCGTACTCCGGAGGGACCACAGACGTGACAGTGTCTGGACTGCGTCTGGAATATCGTACAAGGCTGATGAATTAATAATCGTGGAGAAAATGTAAATAATGAGGGTTGTGTAGCGGTTTGAGGTCGAAGCGGAGCCGTGCCCCCACCCCTACAACCATGCTGATGGCGGCAGGAGGCTAGGCGCCGCGACGATACGTGATCCCTGAGGTCGCTCAGCAGACAGGATGAAAAAAAACGGGATTCCCTGGGGTGGCGCTAAGGAGGAGGAGGAGGAGGAGGAGGTGGTGGTGAGGTGGGGGTTCATTGTGTTTGTGCGTCTGTGTGTAGAAAGGCGGGGCTTTGAGGAATGGGGCGGCCGTGTCTTCTGCTTGGCTTCACCTGAGACAATGACTCACCCTGGCACATTTGTGCCAGATGGGGGTTAAAACCTAAAGGGGCCAAACAAAGTAGCACACACCCAGATGTACAAACTATACGGCTTCCACTTATTATTCCTAAACTGCATTCATCGATTGTCCCTCTTTAGGGAGCACGAAACGCATCAACAAGGCAGCATCTAATCCCCTTCCAAAGTGGCTATGATTGGTCTCCTGATATTCCCACTCTATGGTGTGCAGAGATGATGGCAGAAGCACCAACTTTATGCCGAAATACAAATTGAATTGTTTCAACACTTGAGTTTAATCTATTCATAATCATTGTTTTTAGGACTGTATATTGATCCAGAGTACTGAAATAACAAAGTTGCCGTACAATATTATTTAACCATGTTTAACGTAAGCTGACTTCACATCTTAACATATTCTTCAAATGACAGAATGTGTTCAGAATACACATTGAAATGTTCAACATTTATTCAGCATGAAAAGCTTTGAGAGGACTGAAATCCTTCGTGCAAACTGGTCAAGCCTTTTTCTCCTTAAACTATGCAAATGTTCCAAGTGCAAGAAATACATTGTTCTCTGCCACTAAAATGAAAAGTATTTAGAAGTTCCTTCTTTTTAGTAGTAGCTCGCTCTCCCTCCTTACACTTCCTCCATTCCTCATTTCTTTATCAAAGCTTATTTTGAGTATTTTGCAGAATAGATTTCTACCATTGGCGATCCTGTGCTGCTGTGGAACAATGACACGTTTTAAAGGTTTGGAAATCTGACAATAGAAGCACAAAGGTCCGCTCAGGCGTCCGCTGGGATAACGGGGCATCCGTCTTTGTCAGATTTCCAGCAGCCGTGGATGAGAGGTTGCCAGACTTGTACATCTGGACACATGGGGCCAGTTTAGCATTCCTTTGTTTGTTTTGGTTAAAACTGAGGCTATTGGATGAGGCATTTAATGGATGCAATGCACTTTTACGCTATCTTGCAACTTCTGATCAAAGGATTCCCTGCAAGCCTGAATAGGATAAGCAGTTATGGATGGATTATGATTATGTTTTTTCTATCGAGAAAAAACATTTTACCCATATCTATTGAAAGGAAAGCCTATTTTAGAACCAATGCTTTCTCTCTTACTGTGTAAACCTGCCACATAAACCTTATGCACAACTCCAGCTAGCCATCAAACAGAATCCTACCCCCCCAAAAAACCCGCTACATTTTTATGGATTAGTGTCACCACTATCATAGCCCAAGATAAATCAAATAAAACTACAGATAGTGTTTAAGGATTTAGCTCAGGACAATAACACGCATTTTTCAAAAGAAGATTACATGAGTCATCCCTAGTTCATAGAAAGGTTGGGTAGTCATCATACACTTCATCCTTGCGTTAGAAATAAAACTCACATTTTCTGCCTGCCACATCATTGACTTCACCACAATTATTGTCATGGTTTTACCAGCGATGATCTACACATTAAGCACATTAAGACTGGGTGTGGTGAGATACTGATTCCCCCAGAGCTCCCACACCTCCGGAGATGGTTGAACTCTGAGAAATATTATACTCAGCGAGTCGCTAGACGGACCTTCCCCAGATTCCCCTTAATGCGCTCTGGTTTCTTTGGATTAGATTAGAGAGTCTGCCGCATCGGCACCAATGAAGCCCGCCTTCCTCTTCAGTTGCATGGGGAGCCCAAGAAACCCATTTGTCAGGTGATCTTGTTAGTTTTCGCAATGCCGGTAGGTCAGCCAATCTCATTTGTGCGAGAGAAACGAGGCAAACGGTAAAAATATCATCCAGCCACGTCGTCCGACCTCAGCAGTTATTATGAGGGGAGCGTTAGCTAAACCAAACAGAAATAATTGCATAACTGTCTGTGAAGGTTAACGTTGGCAATTACAAAAACCATAACCCGCTCTAAAGAGCGTTTTTTAAAAAAGCCCAATTTAACAGAGGTGTACACCTGGATTGGTGTGGAAGGAAAAACCCAATCTAACACATTTGCATTGGTGTGCAGTAGGAATAACAATTTACTTTTGTTTTAACGTTAATCTGCTAGAAAAAGGCATCCACGGCTGTGGAAGCACTCCTCCTTTACATTTCCACACCTCTCCATGGTCTTTAACATCAAACAATGAAGGCGTCCTCTCTACACGGCATATTGCAGCCCCTCATGTTGCCTGCAGCTCAGGCAGCCGAATAGCTGCTTTTGCTCCACTGGAGACACATTTCTTTGTGTCCCTTGGTAGCTCTGTATGCTTATGACTATCTCCATCACTGTTTGTTTTTTCTTTTTTTTATGGTTTGATGTATGTGGCAGCGTTGACAGGTTCCCTTGACAGACTCCCTTGGCAAATGTGCTTGCACAGTAGTTTAGTCTACAGCTAAAAAGAGGCATACTTTAACGCTGTTATGCTCTCGGTATAAACATATTGCACCACAGTACTCATCTACTTTGCCGTTTGGATGAAATAAATGTTTTGATGCAACACTTTCCTTCTATTTCTGGGCCTCAGACGAGGCCCTATGTGGACTGTCACACTAGCTCACAGTAATTACTTGTTCTCCTGACATCCCCTCTTTTTTCAACTTCAGTAAACTATATGAAGCTACTGTCTGAGCTGGTGACACAGTCCAGTGAACCTAAAAGGGACACCAGATGCACCTCTTTTCCATTAAAAATTAATTTGGAGAAAAGCCCGAGCAGATGTGCCCCCTATTTTAAAAGAGAGGAGTCAAAGTATGCAGTCGCTTGCACCTTTCATCTCCGTTCTTCTGAAAAGAGAGCTCTTATTTTCCACACAGCTGAATTCACTTTTGCAACTCTGCAGACATTAAAAACCACACTTTTTTGGGGGGTAGGAGGGTTGGTCGATAATTTAAACAGGATCCCTAGCCAAACACCCGTGACACTGCTCTCAATCAACCATAAGGCATCTGGTAAGAAAAGCCCTTGGACCCCATCAACGCAGGAGAGCTGCGAGCAGGAACGTTTATTTGTGTTGGACCTCCCAAAGCACAAACACAGATCTGGTACTGAATAAAAAATATCACTTGTGAAATTTGCCTGCGTTGTTGGCTCAACCGTAATGATTCGTAACAGGATATGAGGTTTTCAGTTGGTGGTCCTCGCCATAAGGATTTGGGAATGAGGGGTATGCTCTGGGAACGTGGAGGTGAAAGGGGGTGTGAATATGTCAATTGGAGTTGTAGGGGTTCCATTTCACTCCGGAATGCACTGTTGGTATATTTATGCTGTCAGTAAGGCCAACAAACCAAGTCGTGTACCCCTGTGTAGTTCCAAGTGCAGTCCACAGCTATGTTAGAGTAATGTAAACCGTCGAGTTTTTTTACCTGTTTTCAGAGCTTTTTGTGAGTCATAAAGTAACTGGCAGTGTGCAGCCAGCTTATACTATCACCGCAATACCAACGTAACATTCCGGCCTTCTTGTTTTCTTCGATCATCGGGGAAGTAAAGACGTGTTGTTGTTCTGCGAGGCCCAGTATGTCATTAAATGTTGGGGATGCCACGGTACACCGCTTTTATTTGAACAACGCCGATGGTTGGGCAGCTCAATATGTGTCGGTAATAAAGAAAAGGCCTCGGCCCCCTTTTTGATCGGAGTAGAATAGAAATGGGAGTCTGCAAGGGGAGACGCCGTATATAGCGCTCTGGAGCAAGTGGGTGTGTGTTTGTCCGTTCTGCCTGTCACTGCCTTCACGTCTGGGCAGTCTCTCTGTTAGTGGAGAACTCTATCATACTGTAAGTGAACAGAGGTACAGCTGTAGTGTTGCGAACAAATGGTATAAGTCTGTTTGACTTGCTGGGAAATGAAAGACCTGCTCAGTGGCCTCTTGGGGGTCCAGATAAATGGACTTGTCTCCGTGCAGCTGCTGTCTATTGTCTGACCAGACGACTGCTGGGATTCCAACCCTGATGAGGTTTCCGTTGGTCTGGAGCGGTTCGTCTGGGTCGCGTCTCGATGAAGTCTTGAACTTGCCTTAATCGTAGACCTTTTCGTGCACTTGGTCCGGCTTTGTTTTGAGTTGTATTTGTGTGGAAAATTTATCTTCTGTTTTTAAAAGTTGGTGTATTCTTTTTGTACAAAAATCAATCAATTAGTTGGATGTGGAAAGCGTTTTAAAGAACATCCTGCCTTCTTTAGGAGGATCTAAATTCAGAGCACATATATCTGCTTCATCGACTGTTTGATTTTTTTTTTTTTCCTCAATTTTTAGGATGTCAATGATTCTTTTTCATGCAAGAAGTGAATCGCTGCCCTCCAGGGAATTCGTGCTGTATTGTCCTTTGAAGACGATTGATGTAAAATGTCTGAAAACGTCGACATCTCTACAAGGTCTTGTATATTGGAACTCCATGGTCTCCTATTTTTCACTGCTGCTTCAACAGGATGGTGAACTATTTCCATTGTGGTTTTAGTTTTAAAAACGTAGCTGATGCTCTTCGAGCGAATTAAAGAGTGCCGCAGGCTTTCAACTTTTCTCAAGGAAAGATTTGCAAATTGCCTTTGACCTTTTAAGACTTACCTACCAAGAGTTCACTGTCTTGTCTCAGCTCTCAGCCGGTGTGATGATTGCACTAAAAAGTGATTTACTAATGTAGTTTAAATGCAGGTTGGTCTTTCCATTTTGGTGGCTTCATCAGTACTATAGTCCCGTGCAGATGTCTGCTGCCAGATGATGTGGCTGAAAAAGTCTGTGCTGCAGATACTTTTTCCATGATAAATAGATGGTTTTCACATCTGCTCATCAACACATCCACCACGTCTATTTTCAGACGTGTTCATTTTTCAAGGTACATGGTAACTATTTGAATGATTCATGCAGAAAGGCTTCTGCTGCTGTTTTAAATGCGACTCGCTTTCGCTTGTCAGGTCGGGCCTTTTGAGAAATGGACGACTTAGGGTTTGCATTGAATACCCACCAAGATTGTTATATTGTTTTATGTAATTTACATGTATTACACTAATTGACCAAATTGTTTTTTTAACTCTTACTAGCTGATGTTAGAGCGGGACATTTGCATGGCCCCACCTTGCCAAAGCCAGACAGCATTGACATTTCCTATTGCTTGAGCCCTCTGTGGTCAACCAGAGCTCTTTGATAAACTCATCTTTGCGAAAAGACTAGATGAAACTTGATACAGATGAAATAATCGTTAATGTAGTAATAATGTAGTTTCATCCCATTTAAATTCACCACAAAACAAAGTGACTGCAGATCGGAGTGCCTGCGGCTGATGGACCTCGATGACACGATTGCTTTGAGTTTTCTGATGTATCGCAGACTACAACAACATCTATAAAGTATGGCCATGTTTGATGCAATTCTGTCTTCATGGAGGCTACCTGGCCTGGAATTGGCATGGACTACTGCGTTGGTCGAGACTGAGGCAACATAGCCAGAATATCAAATCCAAGGGCCATTTTGTTTTCACTGTTATTCCGTCCGACATTGTGTTGAAGGCTGCTCTGTTTTGCAGTAACCAATCAGCAGCAAGTGACTTATCCCATATCCCAAAATATCCCTCGACCTCTCTTTGAACCTTTTAATCATCTAGCTCTGCATGAAGAGTGAAGATATCATTAGTTTTTAAAATAGCAGGTCACAGTTAATTCTATAGGTTGTATATCAAATAAGGAGAGGTGGAAGTCTAATTAAAAAGTAGTAATTAAAAATCTGTTGGTCAGCGGAGGAAAGTTTGATACGCAGCGATAGAGGGGCTTATCTCCGGAATGTTCCATGACTCACCTCCCGGGCATTCTGCCTGTCGGGATCCTCCTCTCACCAGAGAACTTGGTCTACTCCAGCTTTTGATCCAGTGAGGTGGTGAAGGCTGTCCGACTACTATGTTCCATTTTCACCACCACTGCTGCATCTCTAACTTTTATCCACACTTCATTTCCCTAAGTGTGATTGATGAGAACGTCCTGCCTGCGCTGTGTCATGGCACGCAGCCGAGGGCAAGGAGTCCCGGGAGAACAACAGAGGAGGAACGGGGTAGAGGATTTAAACTTTATGGGTGCCACTGCAAATCAGTTTGAGAAGAGTTTACGCTTACACATGATACAAAAGCAAAGTCGCCACCTTTGACAACGTGATGCTGTGCGTGAAGGCTGTAATAACTCAGGGTTACAGGCACTTGGTCATGAAACCTTTTGCCTTGCAAACGGGGGTTTTGAGAAACCTTAATAATGAAGTTCACAGTTTGTATTTAATGTGACTGCTGCATTAATAGTTGTGTGTTCAAAACACTACTCAATCCAAACCAGCAAAGTTACTATCTTCACTACAGTTTTGTGATATTTCTAACGTAGCCTCTCCATTTCATGAGTATATCTGTATGCACACCTTTTACGGTTCATTTATTTATCAGCTACAGTTGATCTATCCCACAATCGGCTTCACCCATTAAATCCCACGTGTGTTCAAGACAATGATATTTTAGTAGAATTATACCCAGGACAGCATGTAGAGACTGTGCCCCATTGACATTGCATTTTACTCACTACTAATCCCTTTTATTATATGTATTCGTCCATAAATATAAAGATATTGTCCAACCAACATCACTCCAACATAAGATTAGCAGAGAGCGACTTCTCACAAATCACCTATATGATCAGCAACAACATCCAAATGCATTAGTGCATCTAACTCAAAATCAATTGATATACCAATTGATTTGAAGCTATGAAGCTACTTCTAAAGAAATATTGTTGCAGAAAAGTATTACTGAATTGAAAAAAGTAAAGGATCCATAGAATACTTTTTGCCAGAATCTGCCTTGAAGATCAAACACATTTGTTGGCTTGAAGGAGGCTGTACGAGTTTTGTAGTTTTCTTCAGTTCACCAGAGAGATTGACCTCCAGTGGTGAGAGCAAAGAAACAGGAGCACATGTAAGGCAATTCTTTAACCCGGCATGGACTCTGGTTCCCCACCATCAATCTATCTGCTCCCATATGTGACCTATTCATGTTGACAGGTTAATTGAAAGTGTGGCAAAGGCAGTAGCTACATACTATTTAAACTCATTACTTTACCGATATATATGCATCCATCATACAGTCAGGAGACTTGAGAGCCTTCGTTGGCCTTTACGTGACTGTGGCCTTTAAGACACATTGAAGTACATTCAGCTTGTTCAAAAGTCTTCTTCCGTTCATCTAGGCACACTTCACCTCGACGCACAAAGCGTCCACTGATTCCTCTACGGTGCATTGTACTGCGGGGCATTTTTAAATGGCGATCTCATGTTGGGGATTGAAGCAGCTGGGCGTAACTTTGTGGCTTTGTCTGAAGTTTGGAGGTGCTTAGCACAAGAGGTCGTCGCCAGCAATTGAAAAGCGCTTTTCAGCGTCACGCTACGTGTTGATCCGGGGAATAATTCTGGCCGGCCGAGTTGACGGGAACAGAAGTCAGTGGAAGTTATTGCACTGCTTGTGGGAAGATTATTGCTCTAGAGCGGAGAAAAATTCAAAGGTGGGAACCCAAGTAGACGCCCAACTCTTAAACCATTCCCCACCTCGAGGCTCATTGTAGAACCACAGCACCTTTTGTTCTCATACATCACCAAAGCAAAGTACTAACTAAACATTGTTTCGTCATTAAAGTTCACAGATAAGTTAGGATAGTGCTGATTGATCACAATCGGTCGTCAAAATATAATTAGTACGATTACGCTTTTTTGGAAGGCTAACATCCAGAGGTACTGTATTGTTTCAATATAATGTATTTAATGTTGGTTTAATAATTACTATTGAGCAACGGTAATTCATTGTTTATTATTGGGCTCAGGAATTTCCATTCTTATTGCCAGAACATCTTTTTACTTAACATGCATTCGCTGAGGTTGGGTTTACCGTAACTGGAGGGCCGCGTCATCCAGAAGAGGTACACAGATTTAAAGTAGTTGTAATTCTTCTTTCAGCTTCCCTATGATCAGCAGGAACATGGTTTACAATCTCTGTATTTTCCCATTGCTTTCATCTATCTGTTCAAAAGCCTGTTTCTCTTTATTTTATGCCTCTCATAGTAATTTGGATGGCCAGTCGGTTTGTATATATGCAGTGTTTATTTTAGCAAGGTGACATAGCACACAGAAATTTGAAATATGTATTTATAGACTTTATCAAAGGCAGCCGTTTTGGGGGAAACGTGTGTTATTGCTAAACGAGTCAAGACTCTCTAGAGGTTAGCCCAAAAATACTACATTGAAGGTTCATTTAATCTAATACCTCCACAGCAGTTTTTTGCATCTCATCACTCAGGAACATCACTTGTCTCTTTATGGCTTTGTGTAGATGCTCAAATATAATAACACATCCAGAACACTCTTGGGTAGCCTGCAGATACCATTGCCAGCAATGGTGGAGCGGAGATCTATGGAGGAAGCTCGTATGAAGTGAAAGAGGATGTACTGGCTAGTCATCTTCCTTGTGTTTTGGTTGGCCAAGCTCTGAGCACATGATCTCTAGAGGGAGAGAGGGATTACAGCAGCACTAAGCTCCAGATATTTTTTTCCATCTTCCATGGCTCTAATTAATCAGGGCAGGGTTCTACCAAGGGGCTTAACTGGCCCCGTGTCAATTTGCAGCTATCGTTGCTTAGACAGGCCCCAACAGCACCAACCATGTTAACACCAACAGCATGCAGCATCCTCTAATGGGAAAGGCTCTCACTCACTGATGGCATGCTGAGCAAACAAAATGCAACTAATAAGAATCAAGATTTTACTGGAATATATTTACTTTTTCCTTTTTCTTTAAATGGATTTAATGAGTGCTATAATCATCAAAATGGCTCTTGTATATCATAATAGTGATATTAGGAGTGAGCCTGCGTTTTTGATATATTTCCGGGGACGGTTAATTTTATGGAAATATTTGCCATCCTTATTTTTTGTTTTGTACAATTACAGGCTGATTCATCTGGTGGAAAATGTATTTCAAGCTTCAAAAGGTGCATCTCGCTGTAACTGATGATTCCAAGAATCTTTTTTAAATATCTGACGACGACGTTTTTTTTTGCAACAATTATAGAAAATACATGAATACATCAGATATAAAATTGCTACCACATCTGTTACCATATGTTTCAGCGGTGCGAATGAATGGCGAGTTGTGAATGGTGGTAATAGTGGTTTGGGTTGTCAATTAGCATGTCAACACAACAAGACATTCGGTAAGTAAAAGCTATTCAATATAATTTATCACTTCCGCTTACTTACTCTGACTCGCCTTTTCTCTTTGGTTGGGCCTTATGAGCAGCCCCTTTATCTCCGCCATTTACAAAGGTTATATTGCTCTCATTAATACTCCATTAATTGTTTCTCTTTGCTAGAGCTTCAATCCAGAGCCAAAGAACTGTCAGCACTGCCCTACTTCTATTAGCGTTTCAGGAAGAGTGCTGTGGAGCTGAGTCATTTTTGTAGTAAAAAAATAAAATAATACTATATTTATCTAACAAGTTTACCAAAGTGAACTTATCTTTCTAAAGATTTCAAGGCTATGCAATACAGTAACTTTTGAGTTGCTCCTAGTTTTTAGAACAACTATGAGCTTTGATAGGTCCCTTCACAGATCATGATGAAAGGGAATACTTTGGGAGCTAAAAATCAGGCATGTTGGAGTTAATTCATCCTCCGCTGGTAATAAATTAGCTTCTGCTGTACTAAATCATCCTTCCCATACAACTGCAAACCCCTTTCAGCGGGACAAGTGGCTCCTAAGCCGCGAAGTTTGATAGCTCGCTGCAAACGTTAAATCAAATGGTCCGTGTTATTTTTGGCACTGCCTGCCTCATGGCGTCGGGCTCTATTGACAATCCGGTAGTATGTTTCAGATTTACTGGTTCATGTCTGGCCCTACCTTTTATTTACAGTGTGTTGGATTGCGGGATCTGAGTCAAGGAACATCTGTGAGCAATTGAGACAAAAGGAGAACTGGACCTTATCACAAGTGCCGCCGCCATTAAGCGGCTTTTCAACTGGAGCAGACTTTTTTTTTTTTACCACAAGGAGTGTGCTTGGAGCTGGCAACGGTTATTAGGTTTGACCAGATTTACAGTAGGTTGCTGATCCGCAACAGCACGTACTGTAGGTTGTACGTGGTTGGATTGAGCCTGGCATCTCTAAAGTGATGACACAAATATGTACTCCCTTAATCCATACATTATATCATGAGAGATGAGCAGTAAAGAATCAAATCTGAAAAGCTGCGTCTGCGAAAAGAACAGTTTGGGATTAATGAAGCAACGTAACGCGCTTTTCAACGGTCCAAATGCAGAACGGCAAAATAGTTCAGAACAAAGCAGTAATCCTAAATGTACGTTTCTTAAGATTGATACCAGGACACAGGCCAAAGGGCACAGGCAGAAGTAAGTCCCAATCTAATCATTGCAAATATTGCATCTTTTCTGAGACTGGGCATGATTTAGTGGATTGTTTGAGCTGTCAAAGCTTTGCAAACTTTAAGAAGCTCTGTTTGCTGGCCAGATGGAATGTAAGAAAGTTAGGTTGTGATTAAGTCTGCCTAAGAGGTAGAAGGCATGAGTTCGTTAAGAAGTTATAAGCCAAGAGACCAATGCGTTCTTTTGTACCAGACGGATGGATATTGCGAGAGGCTTAAGGCAGCGTGAAAAGATGAAAGGATTACGGCAGCCAATCCTTCTATCAATAATTTGGAAGCTTACATTCTTTTTTACCTACAAGATATAAAGCGACGGCATCGTCTGAAAGAATTTAACAAAAAGTTAGAAGGGTTAAAGTTGTTAGTTGGTTGGACTTGACCACGTGTCATAAGTAGCTGGATTTTCTGATGTATCTGAAATGGTCCTAATTACAATTTTGAAGATTGCCATGATTTTGTAGTTGAACCAAAAGAACTGCCTACATTTGATTTGAGGTTGTTCAACTGGCAGAATCCACATTGGCCTAAAAGAAACCAAGAGAAGATAGAAAGTTATTTTTAAATTGTTTTCTAATGGTGACTACTTATTCTGGAAGACTGAAGGACATTTTGGAGAGAAAACTTAAGACAAAAAACCCTTCCGGTCTTGTTTTTTCCATCACTGCCCTGCTGAAATGATCATTATTGTGTACTTTCCAGCATCGGTATCCATCCATTTGTTACCGCGAGACCCGTTGTAACAATGCCCACTGACTGTGTACCTTTAGAGTGACACGCCATTAAATGTGACAGGGGAATTGGAAATGATATGAAATCGTGGTTTGGAAGTCATCACTCACTATCCTGACAGCTTACTGATGTGAATCACAACTATTTCCTGTCCCCCCCCCCCCAAAGAGAAATGTTTCTTTGGGTGGGAAGGTCACAGCAACCCAGATCGAATGTGAAGGTGGCATTTGTTTTTGCTCTTGAAAATAAAAAAGGGGGGGGGGGGGGGGTTCTGGCATGTAACCGTTCTCCTTCGTTATTCTTTTCTTAGCGACCAGTCACAAGAAAAACATGTCTTTTACATATTCACCACATCTGAAACCAGTGGTGTTTATTTTCAAACTTTGTTCATTTCCTCCACATCCTGTATGTGTAATAATAAAGCCTTTTAAGGGACAGACAAACAGCAGATTTCAACAGTGTCAGCTAACATTGAAAACATCCCAGGCTCTGTGCTGCTTACTCAATATTTATGAAAACCGGTGGAGAATGTTGATTCTTTAAAATTGATTCTTTTAATTCATATATTGTTATGGAACACACAAAAAACAATGTGTCCCGTCTTTGGAGAGGGAATATATTGGGAAATAAATTATCATCTGTATCTTGACCTTTTTTGGTGCTTGTCCTAATGTAAAAGATGAGCTCGCCCGTTGGATCCTCAGATCTTTGATGGAAAGACACAAGGGTCATCCCCTATAAAAGCCACTAATGACGTTACAATTGAATTCGCCAACGTACAGGACAAAAGACGGCGGGAGAGACAACAGATGTTCTGATTTTGCATCTGGCTGTCCGAGGCATAATGAGATTGCCCAGGTATGAGTTGATTATGCTCTCGTATTGATAAAACATTATTGCATTTTCATAATCCCCTTGAGGGCTTGAGGTTGGTGCAAATACAGGAGATTCACACGGGATATCCTGCAGCGTATCCCAGGTGCGTTGGCTCAGAAGGGCCATCCTGAGAACTCAGAAATGAACTTTGGGGACTTATTTGTGTATTTCTGACTTGTGCTCAAGCTGTGCTCAAATCAATGATGTTTGAGTATGACTTAGTCCGGGCTTGGCCTGTGCTGCACATTTCCACCCATATCTGCACCCCTTTCTCATGTTCTTCAAACGGTGTCCCTGCAGACATTTCAAACGTCTAGAGAAACGTGTGCCCCGTCTGTTTTCTGTTTGGTTATTTCGATGTTTGTGTACCTTCTGTGAGGATCACACATGAAGATGCAGCATTTGATGTAGTAGACTTTTGTAGTTTCATTTCTGTTTAACCATATGTAAAATGAAATAGTTTGGATTCCCGTGCCTCTGGGTCCCCCTCAGGTAAACATCACGCGCTTTGCCACCGTCCCCTTTGTTTCGCGCTGTAGGTCTTCACCTGTGTTCGTTGTCAGCCAGCAGCTTGCAAAGGGCCCAACTTGTGATTCTTAGACACGTTTATTGTTCAGTTTGACAACATACGCTAGAAGCTTAATACATGAGTCTAGCTTTCAATAGAAAGCTGTTTAATTGATGCCGTTAAATTCAACCCTTACCGATAGTTTGTATCGGCGACAATCTGCAGTAAGTTCCTCGCTCATATGCATCGTTCCGAACAGTTAACGATCAGAACAGACTGTCAGAATGTGTGTTGTGATTCTTTTTCTGAGAGTGAAGAACATTTTAAAAGAGCTAGTGGTGCTGTTACATTGCGAGGCAATCTATGGTGAATTTGTTTTTAATTTGGGTGTGCTATGCAATATTCAGTGATTGAGCTTTTTCTATTATAAAAGAAAACAGCCTCATTTCCCAGCAACTCAGACCTGGCTTGTGGTTGGGACAACCAGCAGGATTGTTCGACAGACCCCACTGTCTCCTCATGAACTACAGGCTCATTTAATTGACTGTGTTTGCAACTGTTTTGATAATTGCATCTATAATTTTAGCAATGGAAATTTTTCTCTCTGCTTAAAAAATGATTAGATTTGTTTCAAAGTGAAACATTCTTGGAAAAGAAATAATTTGATTGTCTCATGTGTAGTTTCACACAGTGCACTGCAACTCCATGACAGTTATGTATTGCCTACTAGTAGCACTGGCATTTTTATGTGGTAATTTGATTCGCAGTGTTTCGTCAACAATAAAAGCAACATGAAGCCTTTTGATTTTTATGACACTTGCTATGGAATTAATAATGACAATCAGCATGCCGCATACAGTAAGTGGGAACCTTTGCCCACACTGACAATACATAATGTGTAACAGGAGGTAGCAAGAGGCTTGTGTAAAGCTCTCGGATGCTCTTCTAACGGAAGGCACTTAATAAACGGCATTTAGAATTTTCCAGTTAACCCTTGAGAGTCATTGAAATGTAATGACGAGTTGTTCGCTTCTCACTTTCTCCGAAGATCTCTTTGCTCTACCTCCCCTGACTGCTGCGGCACGTCGGACACAAAGCAGCAAAGAGGCAGATCCATACCTTTTTTGAGTAATCTGCTGTCTGACCAAGGCGGGCCCCGCAGTTCCTAAGACAAGAGCTGGCAGCAGCAGGCCTTCATGTTGGCAAACCAACCATCTGATATCAAAGTTTGAACTCTGTTGAACGTGCTGGCAAAGCACTTAAGAGAACAACCAGACGCATCAATTGGTTCTTACTATTGGCAACATCTACAAGAGCGATCACTCCGCCAATGAATGACATGGATGCTGTGAAAAATACTTTTATGGTCAGTGTATAATATTTGAACACATAATATTAACAATCATATCAAACACCCTTTTCCAATGTTGTTTTTCAGCAATAGCAATTTTCTTTCTTAATTGGGCTGTATACCAGTATCCCAGTTGCTTGTCTCCCGTTGCATTTCTTGCACTCATTCCTCACAACAAAAGAATACAGTTAATGAAACATTGCGCAAGTGGGTCCCTGTTTAGTAGTATAACCGACTCATATTTGGCTGTTTGGATAAGAACGTCCAATTCTTAGACCACACATCAACAACACTCTACTTTGGCAGGCTGTTGATATTCCAAAGAGGCTGAGCATATTCCAGAAATATTTCCCTGAGGCTGCACAATTATGGCCAAAATTGGACTTCTGTCCACACAGTAAGTCATGTTCGGTCAGTAAACGGTGTTTGTTAGGTTTAAGAACAGCCTTTGTTCCGCTTTAACTTAACTTGACTCGCTTAAAGTCCATTTTGGCAAAACCAAGACCACCAAGGTCACCAGTCCGCGTGCGCCACTCTTCTTTTCCACAGTTATCATTTAAGAGGGTGAAGAGGGGCTCCACATAGAATTGTTGATGGATGTAATCTCTAAATGCTATTTTAAGGAACCTGTGATGCTGCGAATGTGCAGTCAAAACTCAGGGCGGACTCTTGAGACATTTCACTTGGAATAACGTTGACCTTTTCCTGCTTTCGCTTACACTCCTATCTCTTCAAAGTTACTTTCGCCTCTATGTTTTGCCCTTTGCCTGCCCCAATTATTATTGCGCACTTGAGAGGGCCGAGATTATTACCACCTTCGGAAAGTAAAAGGATATTTTGGCTTTTCCCTTAAGCAGATTAATATGTTGACCTTCACTTTTGCGCTCCTACGCCTTTTCAGTCCTGAAAATGTGCAAGATCTTCTGGCTCGTATGAAAGAGGAAGTGTTTTATGTTGATTTTGACCAAAGGACATTTGAGAAGACTGGAGAAGTACCGTGCAATTCTATTACAAATATAGAAAAAGCACTGGCTGTTTTGATTACATTCCATGAATGGAAGATTGAGGAACAAAAGGTGCACTGGTGGTCAGATTTAGCCTTTTTATAAAGCCTCCACAGTATGTGTGCAATCCAAATAAGAAAAGTCTTCACTTCTGTAGTCCTTCAACAGTGTTTACAGTGAGCAGCTGAGAAACAATGAGCCACCCAAAGAAGGCCTGGCACCACTCGTAAAAGGTTGTGATGTGACCTGAGACGGTCTAAATCCTTTAAGTTGACTTGAATTAAACAAGCAAACAGTCCCACGCCGAGATGTTGGAAAAACACGGCGGCTCACCCTTCAAAGTTGTTTTTCGAAAGGCCACATTTTCCACCCGTGGAAGCGTTACTCATCCATGTCTCCTCTGCTACGCCATTAACGTTGACGCTAAAACGGCAAAAGCTCTGAGGGTGGTTGAGGAGGCGGGAACAAAGCTGCGGTTTACTCACATACTTTGACTTCATTTAATCTTTTTTCTTTTGTTTATGAAATCCACTGTTGTTGGTAAAGCTGTTCTGCTCAAAGGCATTTTGGCTTTGTTGACTTTGTATCTTGAAAGTATTCTCACAAGTGACTTTGTTCAGTAAATCTACTGTTTTAAATTGGTTTATAATGTTACCAATTTCTCTTTTTTTCTATGTCTTCTCTTCTCCCTTGGATCGCATGGTGGCCTCTTCTGATGTCTTATTCAATAGGTGAGTCATCTGCGTGCTTTTACTATTCCAGCTAATCAGTTCTTGTAAAAATAAGGGTAAAGAAAATCCATGGGATTCTTTTGGAAAAGATAGAGAGCCATTATTTATGTGGCTGTTGCTGTGGGCCAATTAGCCTTCTTGTGGGTCTTAAAGATTGTGATTTCTGTCAACTGTCTGTCTACCCACACAGCTAAATTCCATGGTGAAGATATCTTGAGAACTAGGGAACGACTATAGCTTTTCTTCAAAACTACTTTTCATTTATTTATAATACTCTATAAACACATTTTAACCTGACCTCTGGTGCTAGGATGGTGATTATGTCAGAAAAAATCTGTATCTTAAAAAAAAAAAGAACCTGACATTCGAAAATACTCCCAGCAAGCATTCTTACAAAACACATTTGGCAAAAAAATGAGTAGTGTATACTGTGAATGAAATTTCCAAGAGGTGGGAAAACTGGCTACTGGCCGAGTGGTGAATGATGCTGGAATGAAACTGTCAACATGTCAGTCATGACGTAAAACGTTGTAAACATGACAGCCAGTTTAGGATATAGAATGTGACTGTAATTACTTTCTTGTGATAATGTTGAAGATAATGAAGTGCGGTGTAGAACACCTGGGGGCGCGCACACATACACACACATACACACACAGCTCTTCAAACAGTTCCCGCCTCACCTTCCAAAGACCTCATAAATTTGACAAGCTTCCCCTGTTTTTGTTTTCATCTTAAATTTCCAAATCTGGTTGTGATTAAGCTGCTCAGCAAGACCCTGGACTCCATCCAAGGCCCTCGCCGCGCGGGTCGCTTCCTTAAACGCTCCCGTCTGCTGCCGGTCGTCCGCCACTGCTTTTATTCAAAAGAGAGGGCCCCCCCCCCCCCCCCCATCAGCCCGCGAAACCCACTGTCCCAGGGTCCAGGGTCCTCTGCACTGGGAGTATCTAATGTCAACCTTGTGCTCCATGAGGGGATCCATGATGGAGCTCTGAGGTTTCAGGATTTATCACGGTTCACTCACAGCTTGGATTGCAAGAAGCCCTCAGAGGACCACATGAAGGTTATTTTTGAACTTTGCCTCCTGTCAGCGGGACGCCCCACAGTAGTATTTTGAAATATGAAAAATGAGCAAGGACCACGCTGGGGTTTCTTGAATGTATTATCACGTTTAATGAGCCAGGTCACCAAAAAATGGCACGGAAATGTGGCACGACGCAATGAAGTACTGCTTTTAGTTTTTTGGGGTTATATGCATCAGTCTATGTATACGCATTTGTTTGCGTATACATTTACAGAAACATCTGCTGATCCATCAGCCTAAAGACTAGCAAACATAGCTATTGACAGAAATGTGTGTAAAATACAATCTACTTTTCCCTTTTCAATTTGTTCATTAGTTTAACAAACAAACAAACAACCTTGTTGCCTTAGCCCCTTACTGTTTTAGGGCCCAGCATTGAGGTCACGGATATTTGGACCTGGATATTTTCTGTTAGCTTATTTGTTCCCCCATCATCCTACATGCATTTACTTTTGTCAGCGAGACAAAGAAAAGATTAAATGACTGTTAATCTGAGCTCAGCTTTGAGAAGGGAAGGGAAGAGATACAGGACGAGATGAGGAGCTATGAAAAGGTAAGGACGAGATTCCAGGACAAACGGTGAATATCCGCTGTGCGCAATAACAAACGCCTTTTTTAAACCAGCATTTTGTTTGCTTCTAGATTTCCGAGTCTACTTGAGCTTCCTCTATCATATCAAATTGTGCTCCCGATTGATTTAATTAAAGTGCGACGATATTTCTTTGTACAATATTTCCGCGTCATTCCGCGCACGAGTGGGTTTACAGATGCAGTTGTAATTGGATTAAGTGCTGATCCCGTGCCTGTGGCATCGCCGCATGCCGTCATCCTGGTGCAGAATCGGCGGGTTTCTTTCCGGACTGTGTCACCTTGGCGTCACGTCATCATGCACTTTGTGTTCGGAGGCTGGGCTGGCAGACAGGATAATTGCAGAGTGGCTAAGAAAAGAATAAAAAGAACATTTGCCTGCATCCGAAAAATGTTTCCCTCCTTTTGTGTGTTGAGAAGGATGGCAAATGCCGTGTTTCGCGGCCCTGATGGCTTACACGCCTGTAAATCACCTTTTCTATTATTTCATCTGTCCGTACACAGACAGCATTTGGTTGTCCTTTATTTAACATTCCTTGGACAGCTAATAATCCATCAAATTAACATTATATTACTCATGCGAGTATTGTTCATTATCATACTTTAAACACGTGGACATGACGAATGCAGATATGTGACCAAATTTCCACTCGGCTGTTACAATGTACATCCCCTAAATATGTGTGCCATGCTGACACAACCCTCCTTAACCTGGACTGTGTTTTTCTTTGGTCAGTAGCTCTCCCGGGTGGAAAAGGAGGACAGGTTGTTGTGGCAGCACCGGTGGCCTCGAAATAATTTCAAAGAGCCTCTTTAGTGTTGAAGCTGCTCGAGGTGCGAAGTCAGCAGGCTCGTCTGCCACCTGTGTGGCCGTGCTCAGAGCTCTTCCTCATCGGCCACGGTCCTGTCGGGAGAGCGAGCGTTGCCCACATGCCCGCCGTGAGCTCCAGTTTGCCCCGCCTTGCTATTTTTCCACCTCCGGCCACCTGCACAGCTGTGAAGGGTTGCGTCGCCTTCTCTCAGCACGAGGCGTTCCACCCGTCCACCTGTCGGCCGCACGCCGAGCCGGTTGCAAAGCAGCTCCAAGTGGGCCCACTATGTTCAAACAACATATTGCTGGGCCCTGACTCTCAAAGACGACCACACTCACACCGCACCCCTCTAAAGAAAAGGAACGCGGGCTACTGCACTCAAAAATGGCAGCCACAATTACAGCCTGTAGAGGATGGCAGAGGCTGCCATCATGAGGGAGGAGAGGATTTTAGGTCTTTACAAAAAAGGGTCGGGTGGAACGTTGGTGGATTTTACTGGCGTTTTGAGGGGCTTTCATCGTAAGTATACGGGTCATACGATTGCGTAGGAAAATGCTGATGCCAAAACGTATTGTATTGTTGGGAAATCTCAGCACCAAAAAGTTTTCCTCCCCCTTCACATATGGTGGAACTGTGTCGTCGTACATTCTGCTTTTGTCTCCGTGCTTGGGAGTTCATTACCATCATTACGATCCCCTGACTCTTGTTATGCGTCCTAACTAGCACAAGGTAATGCATCACCACTGCACAGTCTCAATGACGGACTGTTGCTCTCTGGGCTCCTTCAGTATGACTCACAGGAAGATGTTAACGCCTCAGACAAGTCAAATTCAACTGTGTCCCTATTTTCTGAATAGATTGTGTTTTTGTTTCTGGCGCTTTGTTTGATAAGTCATTTCCGACGTTAATCTCCGTCCTGTTTGTCGTCTCGGTGATTGATGGGGTTCATTCTTTCCTTTTGTCAACGACGCTTTTGAGCATGACCCGACGACACTGATCTTCAGTGATCACCGACAGGACAAAGACTCCAAAGTCTCCAACAGCTAATCGCACTAAAAACCTCTCCCGTCCAATATGACGGCGCAGGCCGTAGAACATTTCTTATTTTCGGCATTTAATATGTTTTAACAGCGTGGGCTGTGAAGAATGTTACTTTCAACTTATAATTATACAGTTCGGAAGATATGTGAATATTTTGTGAGCTCTGATACCTTCGCAGCACGCACTGTAAAGAGATCTGTTAACTTCAGTGAAAACGATGGAGGGAAGATACAGCCGGAAAAGTGCTTTCAGTGACTTGAGCTTCAGGCTCAAATACATATTCATGTCTTAATTTTAATGCACTCTGCGTGTAATATAACACACCTGGCCGGTTGTAGGAATCGTAAATAAAATTTGGCGATTTCAGTCGAAAGTGCTGTCATCATGTGGCTGAAATGTACTTCATCTTAGCACTGTAGGCTTCCGCGGGGCAACCTCTTTGTTTGGAGCTCATAATGACCACATGGTGGTTAAGTTTTACCCTTTTCTTATTATGCTATTAAGAAACCCATCTATTCCACTTGCAAATGAGCTACTCAAATTAGGACTTTCAGAAGGCCTCTGTCATGGTTGTGATGAATGTGTTTGGCGACAATGGCAGCCCCGACGTGCGTCGACTCAAGAAGCAACTGACCCGGAGCAGAGCTGTCAGGGCGCGTCGTATCTCGGCACACATCCCACACAGTTCCTCTTAAGCGTGGGTGTGGACTTTAATTGCACAGAGGCTAATATCAGGCTAATGGAAAACAGCTGCCAGGGGGCCTGACTGACTGGATGGTCGTGCACGGTAGCTGCTTAGTCAGAGATGCCCTAAACATGAATGTGAGAAGCAGCCGCTGAAGACCACACTGGGACCTTGTCTGGCCCGTCTCGTTGTAGCGTTCGTTACGTGAGTGCTGAATATAAACCAGGGGGGAGAAAAGATTACCGACGAAATGCCTCCCACTCTCGGCTGCTCCTAAAGTTAGTCCCATCATTCTTCACGGTTTTGTAATAACGATAGTTACATTTTTCTATAGTGTCTCTTTTGTTTTTATAATCAGCCGTTGAGATCACATGAGACATTGGCGGTCATATCAAACCAGAGCTAACGGAGCGAAATGGGGCGACAGGAAGAAAAGTGTGTAAGCATTGGAGTAGGCCAAAAGGTCTTACTTCAAGGAAAGTGGCTGCATTGTAATTCATTCAAGTTAAACTTTCCCAATTTCCAGCTGTCTCTGTATCTCCCTCTCTTCCCTCTGAGCGTTTCTTGAAGAAAAAGGCAGTCTTTGCCTCCCCACAGCTCCGGTGCTCAAAGGCAAAGTCTATTCAACCTTTACTGGGGGGAGAGAGGGTGAACACTTCTTTTTCCAGAAGACATTCTTTAATTGGGTTTGACGGCGGTGGTGGAGCGAGCTGCCCGGCACCCCACGGCTAAATCTCTCACAGGCTGGGGCCGTTCATTTTCAGGTTGAGGGCGAAACACGCAGGGGATTCTGTCTTGGGTTCAGTCGGAGTCACAAGAGGCAAAAAGTAAGACGCCCTCATTTTGATAGCTAGTTGTTAATCACTGGGGAATTATGTAAGTCCACCCTCCCCCGCTGGTTTCCCCCTCGCACAGTTTAATGCTGTTTTCGCCACGCTTGCCAGTCGGTGGGCTTTGTTCTGCGATGTAATCTACACTCATCTTTCCTGTGGAGACGAGTAAGCCAAGTGTCCTTATCAGCCTGTTTACTATTCAGCAGAACTCCTCTAACTCCAACATTCTCTCCAAAAGCTGTCAGTAAAAAAAAAAAAAAAACACAGTAAAAAACTGTAACAAAACTTGTGTGTATTCCGCAAAGGCAACACGCTTTGCGGAGCTTTGCTCGGGAGTTTGTGCTGGCAGGAGCCTGTGCTGATGGCCTGCGCCATATGGTGCATCAAGGCGAACGTTTGGAAATACATGTGCAAGGGAAGCTGCTCAGCTGCCATCTCGCGCCTCCACCTAGAAGAGTGATGAGTGGGGAGGAGGGGGGGAGGATCTGGGGGTGGTTGAGCGGGAAGCATCCCACTCACATTCATCACAGGGAGTCCAATGTCTTCATGTAATCAGATCCCCACTGTTAGCCCCACCCAAACTTAATTAAAGGTTGGTTTCACTAGCTTTCTGTGCCACTTAACCAGCTTTTCACCACCTGCCCACCGTAAAAGAATCTGCCGCTATAATGTTTATTTGTGTGTTTATTGGCTTTGAGCCATTAAGGAAGCTCTACCCCGCTCTCTGTCGCTCAGCCTCTGCACCACCCGACAATTTCCTGTCCCATAAACAGGCATGCCGTGTTGATGACTAGAGTGTTCGGGGGAGGTTTTTGGACAGCGTTCTCTCAGAGCAGAGCTGCCAGTCAGCGAGTGCTCTCTGAATGTTTGTGAACGAATCCCCGGGTCCTTTAAATAACTGAAAGAACGGCTTTTTTTCCATTCGCGAATCACTGCCCAGTTCGTGATCAACTGTCGGGTGCTAATGCCAAATCGCCCGCTAGCCAGCCGACAGTCTGGAGAGCAATGTTGGGTCCCTACACGGGTTTAATATCAGAGGAATGAAAGCGGGGCTATTAATTAGCTGTCAAGAGACGGCCAATGGCGAGACACTGGCCAGGCATATTACAGATAAGGCCATATATTCCGTTGAAAATAATTATGATAGCAATGTTCTGTCCAAATCTGCGCCGCCATGAGAGCAGATGGCAGGTAATCAGCGCCTCATGCACACTAGTCGGGGATATCGAGGCGGAGAGAGCCAGTTGCCCATCGCGCTAAGAGGGAATTTGTCTGCCGATGTATCCGTCTTTCTGCAGATGTCTTTTTAAAGAGGCAGAAATTGTTCAGTCTTTGTAAGGGGCTTTTACGGAAATCAACTTTCCAGCGCACTAAAGTTGGGCATCGACGAGGTGTGTGTGTGTGTGTGTGTGTGTGTGTGTGTGTGTGTGTGTGGCTCTGTGTCCTGCTCATTTCTAGGCATAAGCCTTGTAAGGAAAATGCCTCCCACGTGTTGACATATCTGCTGCGTTAAACATTTCATTATCCAGACTGAGGTGACGACAAACTTCCTGTTTTCTTTGCTGCAACTCTTTAATATGTGTGCCGTTGGTGCTACCCGTACTCACTTACCCAATTCACAAGAGACTGTTTCACAAGGATGTTTGAGAGTGACATGGCCTTGAAATGCAGTCTTGTAGGTGGCGCACAGGCAGAGCATAGGAAACAGGATTTACACATATATTTAGGTATATGGACTCAGTAGATGAATTTGTTTGGCCTGTAATTCCCTCAGTTTTAATGATGGTGGAGGAGATGTCTAAAACTCCCACCTCATTTGTTTTTTTATTTATCTGTGCATCCTCGAAGGAACTTCAAGAATAAAAAAAACTGTATACGAAAAGAAACACTACAACTATATAGAATAAAGGTTGTAAGGTGCGGGTGTGTTCTTTGCACATACAGGCGAGCTGGTGAACTCCATTGATGTATTACTTTTCCAAGGTTTTACAATTATTGATCTTGACTGTTGAGGGGAAAAAAACCGCAATATGCCCTTAGTGACAGCGCATGTCAGACCCATCCCGCACCTTAACTACTGTGGAGGTGTTTGCGTATGAAGGTGAAAGAATTCTTTCAAACTTAAAAGGCGCTTTAAGATACAAAAGATGTCACACCATAAACTGATTGGATGATTAGAACCAGCATGCATAATTCCACAATATCTTCTCAGTCACTGGAAGTAAACAGTTTGCAATGTTGTCTTGAAATTTCCCTCATATGACATTAGCACAACGTTTGTATGTGTGGAATGGTATCCTGTTGTGCAACACGTAAAAATAAGCTAATATTTGTGTTTTACTAAAACAAGTTGTGCTGCTTTAAGATTTTGAAAAAAGGAATTTCTTGTGCAGTGACAGTCACAGTCAACACAATCCCCTTAACATCTCAACACAACAATGACTCCTCAAAGTGTTTTTCCATCGAGCCGTGGGTGAATAATAATACCTTTTGACCACGCTTGTGATTCCAGCAGCCATTGTCTTTTTTCCGTGTGTTCGTCTCTCCCACCCGGACAACTGGTTGCGTTGAGGTGCTAACTCAGGCCACATGTTCGTTTTGTGGACTGTTGTGGGGCTGTGGGGAATAGATTGTTTTTAAAGCCCTCCATTCGTCACATGAGGTTAGCATGAGGAATCGTCAAGGCCACGCTGGTTTACCGACCATCGAACCTGTTCTTCTTAATGTGAGCAACAACTCTCGTTGAACTACTACAAAAAAGAATCATTCCCGGCCGGCATGTGTACAAACCCACTGCACTACTACCACCATGAGCAGCCCCGTACGCACCATTTACCCAACGTTTTTTTAAAGCGAGGCCTTGGGGGTGCAAGTCGAGAGGATGATAGCTTTTTTTTTTTAACCCTGGCCAGTAAGTTAAAGTGACGTTTTTTTTTTTTTTGTCTTTTTAGGTTATTTTTTCCGAAATACAGCAACTCGGCTCGCAACGTTGCCAACAATACCACATTCAATACATCACTACGGAACACTTCAAATGACCCTTTGCACAAACAAACTGCATACTTTTGAACTGGCAATCCTCTGCTTTCAATCATGTGGCCGCATGAAAGATCTCCCCAATATTTTGACAGCACTCTGTTCTACAAACACTTTCAGTTTTTAACTTCCTGCGGTTTCTATTCGGTGGTCATCTACCACACTTGTCAGTGAGATTGCATTCATGCTATCAAACTTGAAAAGGCTATAAGATCTCTCCTCGTGCGTACTAATGACGACAAGCAGATTATTAGTCTTTCCTTTCCGCCACTTGGCTCCAAGAACAAAGCGAAGGAACCTTAGCTGGCTCCATAGTGTGCGGTAGCTCCAAAGCTGGGGGGTGAGTGGGTGTGGGGGGTGTGATGGGGTACGTGATAAACACTGAAAAGGACACCTGAGCCCAGAGGAAGGCTCAAACTGAATGAGCTGACAACGAGGGTTTTCCCAGGCCCAAATTTAGATTGTTATTCTTACCGTAATGATTTTCACTCAGATGAGGGAAACTATTAAGCAAACTAATGAAAGTAACATATCAGAACAGACCCGCTTCAGGACAAGTCGGTGTGTCAGATGCAGGTGAATATTTCGCTGTCTCGAGCATCTCCTGCGGTGAATGCATTCATCCACTTAAGTTGCTGAACTTGTTTGTATACTTGAGAAAATGTCCCAAGAGTTTTATATCCACTACAGGCATTGATTTGGCCTGCGCTGGCGTCTCCATTTCCCTCGGCCCTGTGAGGAACAAAATAAAGGGCACCCAATGTCCTTAACTAATGGGAACAAAATGGTGCTGCGGACTACATGTGGATAATAGAGTTTGAGCTCTACAGAAGTATATTTAATATTGTCAGACATTGTAACATTTTATAGTTTCAACAGTAAGACTGCGCTTAAATATAGGAAGAAAAAAAAACTGTACTTCAATAATGATTTAATTAAAATGTATTGCACATAAAAGTTAAATAAACATTGTACTAAAATACATGTAAAAAACTGTTCTTAAAGATTAAATAAAATTGTACTGTACTTAAATGTTTAGTAAAATCTATCTGGAATAATAATGTTCACCTTTCTGTCTCATTTTTTTTTTTCCCCGTCAGAGGAAGACATTCTGTTCCATAGCTCTAGCTCACTGCTGCGGGTTTGTTGTTTTTGGGGTTACTTGGTAACTAGTCCAGCGTTTTATCTGTTCTCTTTTATGTACCGGTGTTATTTACACATCCTGGCCGCACTTCTCCATCCATACCGGCCCTCACCCCCCCACCTCCTCTACAGAGGGAAGCCTAGAAACATGTGTCGCGGTGTTATGTTACACTTTTAGCCCCCCGCACAATTGCAGATAACTCCCAAAACTCTGGCTCTGGCTGTCAGACTACGTCTGCCACACGTTCGGCCCCTGGCTTTCCATCTTTCCGTCCCGCTGTCCACTCTAACGTCAACGACTCAGTCAGCGCTTTGCCTCCGAGTCTCGCCTGCTTTTGTCTAGACAGCTGTGCGCTGCGGCCGTCTTTGTGCGCTTATCCCATACAGGCGTAGGATGAGAGAAACCCCATATGCTACCAGCTGCTAGACACATTTGCTCTTACCGCTGGTAACTTAAGGAGGGAGGACCTATCCGAGTTCTGCCATAAGTGAATTAAAGGGCCATCTGAGCAATTGCCGTATAGGTTTTTATAATGTTCCAAAATGCTTCCTGTCATTTGCAGCTATATACAGCATATATATTGTTAACGTTGAGTGGGTGAGATTACTGAAAATTAGCTTTACATTGATTTATCTGAGGTCCAGAGCTTTTGCTCCTCCCCCAAATGGAGATTCAGATTTGAGGTCGTATTCAGTGCATGGACTTCCTCGGTAACCCATCAGCTCCATATATGGTGCTGATGCTTGTTTTTAACAAAGAAGGCCAGCTGCATCACCTATACTACCCCCCCCCCCCCCCCCCACCCAGTGGCTTCTTTATGGTTGAAGACATCCCCTTAATTTATGTCCCTGCATGGGTCCCTTAAGGAGCATAAGAACCTGAGACTCATTGGAAGGATTGGGTGTTCAATTCCTCCTGTGAATGGATTTACAACCCTCCACACTCACGGCTGCAGGGAAGAGCACATTATTCTGGTTAAGGACAGGTCCAAACCGAAACGGGACTAAGACAAGAGCTAATCATATTTGTACATTTAAATATATTGTGCTTTCTGTGTGCAGCTCAGTACTGGAGGCTTCAATTTAAGTAATTAAAAGGGAATTCGGACTCTTGCAACTAATTTTTTGGTTTGGCAAATTCCGCATCCGTCCACCGCACATTTCTCCTTGTGATGCTTTGACGCTCAATTTGAACAAAACCCGTTTTCTGGCTTTGCTCCAGGCAGACACTAAGTTTCACCACCAGATTAACTGATTGCTTGTTTAGCCTGATTGTCTTACTGCTCCTATTTATTTCCTTATTTCACTCGTTTCCTCCCTGCGAAGTCTGAGCAATTATGATAAACTAATGGAATAGAAACGGTAGACAAACTAGAAATGAGACACAAGTTGTAGTGCATAGGATTAGAAATTGAAAGTGTCTCCCTGGAAAGATTCTATTAAGATATCTATTAACGTTCATGACTCAGATGGACTTGATCATGCAGGACTAAAAACAAAGACATCTACAATGGATCAAAATATACTCCCAGCCTGCATGTGAGCCACACCCTCTACCCACCCCCCTGCTACGCATGCCATTTTAGAGATTGAACTACAACGAATATTGACATTCTGATTATGATCTCGCCAGAAAGAAGAATATCACGGCAGCAATCATTTTCTTATCTTCAGTAAACCTCATCTTAGTTTGTGTCTGGAGTATCACATGCTGACATTTAAACCCGAGCAATTGCCAGGCAGCTGTATAGATGTGTACTTTTATTTCCATATGAGTCGTAGGGTGGGGGCACATACACTGGGATTAGTAGCTCCAGAAATGCCAAATGGCAGACCAACATCTGTTTAGTATTGAACTATTTTTAAAGAGGTTTTCCGGCTTCCTCAATGTCCATCCATTACATTCCAAGCGCCTATTTGCATCCACTGGCTTATTGACCGAGTGGAAAATCACACCCAATGCCTTTTGATTGATTTGGGTATCGTTGACGAGTGACATAATACTCCAGCACCAAGGGGTGGGACTTTTCTCAGGCCTCCGGTGTTGAGTGTTTGTGATGCGTTGGGAAGCTTTTGTACATTGATGGAAGTGTTCCAAGTTGTCTAACTGCGCCTCTCGGAACCAATGGAAGAGTCTATTTACATACCAGCCCCCCCCCCCTTGTTGTTGTGAGCAGCGTGATTATGCCCATTGCAATGATTTCCATGTATATTGAAAGAGCAGCGCACACAGGAATGCAAAATCTACCAAGGAGCACAAGGCCGCCTGGTTAAAAATGCTCCTGGTCTGCCTCTGCATTGTGGCCTCGACAGCTCTTATATAGAAACCAGCTGTGACCGCTCTCACTACCAGCTCGCCTTGATGAAAAGATTATGGACCCCGGTCTTTGATGTGCACTCCTATACTCCTCATTTGAATTCCGAGCAGAGGGTTTTAGGGTATATGTTGAGATATTTTACACGTTGCTCCCTCCCTCCTCCACAGATATGCAGCTGTATACACTTAAGGGGATCTTGAGAGATGTCATTCGCTCACCAGACCCCCGGTTGTCGTGGTTTTCATATCGAGCATGACAGGACGGCTGGGGTTGAAACGCCTGAGAGAATTCATTGTGTGAAGAGTTGAACAGATGCCACAATAGAAATGAAATATGTCTGCTGCGGCGGACCTGTAGACTCTTCTGGGAGTTGGGGGTGAGTGTGGGGTGAGCGTGGGGGAAGGGGTCATCTTCATGAAGCAATGCTACAGCGATGCATGCGACTAATCTCCATGTGCTTAACGGCATTCGGTCAGCGATGCAGGACAGCATTCATCCAGGTCCATTGTTCAAACTCACAACAATGTAACCGCACAGTCTTTCTTTGTATTCATTGTAAAAATATTATTTGTATTACCAGATGGGTCTCATTTTTTGTTTTTTCTTACTGTTATTTCTACAAATTATAATGAATGTACCAAACCACCTAATCGGGGAAGTCTGCGTTATTGCCAAAGAGAAGTCTGACTGGGCAACAAATGATGAAATGGGTTGTAAAGAACTAGTGAGATATCTACAAATAAAACAATGTGAGCTTAAACAGATGTTTCATATTGATTTTTAAATTAAAATTGTGTTCTTAAACAGGTCAAAGTTTAACAATAAATTCAGTTTTCATACCATCCTGCTTGCAACAGAAAGTAGTGATTATGCTGTTTTCCATTCGATTTCCTAACCAGAAATGTCTGACACGGTCAAATAAGAGTATGAAGGTACATTTGTGTCTTTTAAAAAATGGGTCCATAAATAAATTCTAATTTTGTAAGCAAAACTAACAAGTCTGCAAGTCCTCCCAGCGTAGCTCCTTTGACCTCTCCTAGTTTGTTTGGAGCCACAGACTTTTGTAACTGATGAACTATTCATGGGGCAGAGAATTTCCCAAGCCTTCTATTTGCCCACATGCAGACCAGACTGATAACTTCTTTTGGCTAAGGCAAAGAAAAGAGAAGGAATCCTACAAATAATGGAGGGGTTTGGTTCTCGCTCCTATAGAAGCACTGGGAAGATCATTGGTTACTTCACAACCTCCGTCTGGACAGAGTTTACAATCCTGGAGTGTCATCTCAAATAAACGTATATACCACACAGGATCTCAATGCGATTTGAATATATTTTATATTTTGTCTACTTCATTGGGGAAAAAAAGGCTTTTACAGTGACTCATTCCTGATGGACTGGATCACCAGTTTCCATCTGGAAATATTTTAGGAAACTTTAATAATTTTAGCCTTCCAACACAAGGGAGTCATCCCTTTTTTTAATTATTCATGTTGGAAATCTGTCCCTTACACCATGTGTTATCATATTCTGTTCAGTTCAAAAATAGATTTTAGGACAAAGTCCTAGCAATGTAACCATAATCTCAATGTCAACTTCAGAGGAGAGTTTTTGTTTAGAAAGGACTCACTCATGCACGCTTCCCCCTCCTTGAAGGCGTTGTGGAACAATAACAAATCAAGACACCCGAGAAGCGGGTAAAGTTCCCAAGGCCGATCGCGCTTGTCACACTTAACCTGGTTGTCCTGACAAAGCGATGTCAAACAGCATGTAAAAGCTTCCCATGCTCCGAAACTGTTCTCGTTCACATTTGTCAAGTTGGCATTGAATTAAGAGGCCGCCATGTAAAAAGCTCCCTATGAGTCTGGAAGACGAAAGGTCGTTTGGAGGTCAGTGTGGAAACCTGCAGAGCTGAAGGGCGCCAACAATCTTTGGGAAAATGGTACAATGGGGGCCTTGGTCATTTCAGAGGCAAGACAATGGAGTAAATTGTCCTTTTCACCTTTGACCCGTGGTACATTTAGCAGCAACCATTTCAACCCACAAACAATCAGTTGAGAATGCCTTCTTTCACACAGTGGCCGTGGAGGCCAAATTCATATGCTTGTTTAAGTTGGTGTTGAATTCTCTGTTTTACAACGATGGAATCCGGTGCCTGAAATTTTGTAGAAATGCTCCTGAAATGACAAACATTCATTTCATAGATTCAAAGTGTCACGGGAATCGCGAGGCTCGTCGGCTGAAAGAGGACGCATTCGCAGGATTTCCAATAATAGGGGCTTTATTCCAAGCAGGGCACACAGAGACTAGAGACACGGGTGACAGGCCTTGACATGGAACAGGAACAACTGACGCCACGGGTGACAGGCAGCAACGTGTGACAAACAACAACGACCGACAAAGGACTCACAAACACCGGGGCTTAAATACAGACAGGAGGTGCAGGTGATTAGAAACAGGTGGGGATAATCAGACACTAACGAGGGGAGACGGGACAAGGCAGGAAGTGACAGTAACCCAGGGAGACCAGACAACAACACAAGACAGCACCAGACCAACCGTGACATAGCCCCCCCCTTAAGGACCGGATTCCAGACGGTCCTATAGAGCCTTCTCAGGGAGGGCTAAGACAAAACGTGACAGACAAGGGGCGGGCGGGCAGGGACCTGAAGGTGCTGGTTCCCCCAGGGTCCTCCGGCGGGCGTGACGGTGGTTGCCCGGGACGGCGACCGGACCTCCGGGTCTCCGGGGGGCCGGCCGTGAGGACTGCGGCTGCGGGCGGGCTCGGGGGGCCGGCCGTGAGGACTGCGGCTGCGGGCGGGCTCGGGGGGCCGGCCGTGAGGACTGCGGCTGCGGGCGGGCTCGGGGGGCCGGCCGTGAGGACTGCGGCTGCGGGCGGACTCGGGGGGCCGGCCGTGAGGACTGCGGCTGCGGGCGGGCTCGGGGGGCCGGCCGTGAGGACTGCGGCTGCGGGCGGGCTCGGGGGGCCGGCCGTGAGGACTGCGGCTGCGGGCGGACTTCGGGGACCGCGGACTGCGGCTGCGGGACCTCAGGGGTTGCGGACTGCGGCTGCGGGACCTCAGGGGTTGCGGACTGCGGCTGCGGGACTTCAGGGCTGCCCGCCTCTCCGGCGGCGTGGCTGGGACCGCCCGCCTCTCCGGCGGCGGCGACGTGGCTGGGACCGCCCGCCTCTCCGGCGGCGGCGACGTGGCTGGGTCAGAGACACAAAGCCTGTGTGAGGCCGTGTTGCAAATGATAATCACCAATACTGATCATTTCAGATTTAATTGAATTGTTGGTCTCTTTTTCACCATTTCTTAGCAAGGTTTACAAAATTAAAGCATTTCAATTCTTGTTTTCACCCTGGCATGCCTTTTGAAACCTTCAGGAACTCCCACAGGATCCCAAATACAATCTGACCACGACAACCCAATTGATGACAGCTAAAATCTTTCCATATCTTTTCTAATCTTTGCTTGTTTTGTGCTTTGGGTCAAACAGTGGTTAACTTTATCTCTGTGGCTGTTTCCAATTACACACTCATGCTAGGCCAGGCTGAACAAAAAAAGAGTAAATCTCTGATCCCTGACTAACATTGTTCAACAATGTATTTGAAGAACAGTGTGCTCAAAATCGGGCCACTACCCAACAACGCCATCCAAATCAAATGCCTAATTAATCTTTATCGGAACTCAGCTATGTGGCTTCATATCACATCAGTGAACACGGACAGTCCACACGAAATGGTTGGCCAGCCTTTGTAACACAAATCCCTGTCCGTTACTTGGCGGCCATAGTCCTGGGTGACTAGATGAATTGCTTGTGTGACTGGGTGAACATGTGTTTGCCATGGGAATCTATCTCCTCCTTTCTCGCTTTAGGGTTTCAACAGTTGAGTTCAGACTTCTGGGCCACTGTGTAACTTACAGCTTGTAACGAAACCCACGGGGGCCGCGTGGAAGCCAGTGAGCAGTCAGGTGGTCAGGAGAGGACGTAGGACGAGATTTGTAAAAAATCTGGCAATCCAGAGCTGTGGCGAGCCTGTCGGACAGCTGGAAAGGCTCATTATTTCTGACGGCTCAAGCTGAAGTTGATTTCATTTGTGTTGGTCTGTACTTCCCCCTGTGAGGGATTGTGCGCCTGAATGACTCTGCAGGGTAAATGGAGAGGTAAAATAACAGTACTGACACTGAAATTCTTACCCTTCATTGTGTGAAGTACAGAGCGCAACCGGAATGTGAACATGCATCAATTCAGAGACCTTTTAAGAGTCGCTGGCAGTGGTCCCAAATCAACGGGGCATGTTGAAAAATAACGGCCAGAACAATGGCCAACATTAACCATCAAGAACAACCAACTGCTACATCAGTGCACAGTTGTGCCAGTGCTGCGACTACAGCTCTCGAAAAAAATTCTCACTCAGATTCATCTCTTCTGGTGGTGAACTGTGCTTGCCAGTGCTGCTGAGAGTTTCATTTTTTCGCCACTTAGTAAAAATTCATCACTGCTTTCATCCTTTGCAGCATTGTGACTCTAAAGTGGCTTTTCATTGGTTGTGAAGTTTATCTCGCTTTAGCAGGTGGTGAAGGGAATCCACATAAGGATTCCAGAGCCAAATACCACATTTTTCACAGCCATGTTTAAAATGGCAATCACATCTTGTTGCTTTTGTCCCCCCTTTTGTGTTACACCCGAGAGGTAAATATACCCTTATGGTTGATTACTGCCTGTTTCCTCTGTGTTTACCCATGGTCTATCAGGCGTTTGTTACAAGTTTTATTTATTTTATTTTTTTTTTATAAAGTGCTCCTTTTGAGTTACACTCTGAGTTCTTTCCCCTGATGTATGAGCCGTTCCTCAAAAAAACCATGCCAACATGTGGATTAAGTGATCCCTGGCCCATTGCAGGTCTCGTTAACTGTCAACAACTAAAATGGAAAACGTCACTGCTAATCAGACGTGAGTTGACCTTTTCCATCAGGAACGTGTGTTGAAGTAAAGCGACAACCAGTCAAGATTTGGCCAAATTGGAATGGTGCTTCAGTAAATGAAGCATGACCTACTTTTGGTCGTCTCAAGTCAAGAATAAATAAATTGAGGGAAAAGCGTCTGATAGTGATTACTGAATCGATGCTGGTACATCAAAAGCCATTTGTTTTCCCACAAAAAGTAGTTGTTACTTTAATCTTGGGGATTTAGTCATTTTTTTCTTCTCGCATCTTGAAGTGGCTTAGGGTAGCTCTGTGTAGTTTTGAACTTGGCAAAAATAAAATAAGCAAGCCTTTCTTGCGTTCCTCCTCAGTAGGCAAAGTAAGCGTGTATGAAATTGGATCGTGCAACAGAGCCGACATAAAAGTTTCTGCCATTTTCTACTTGTACTGATAATTGATAAACTAAATTGACATGTTGGGGGTTACCAGACACGAGCGCCGCATGAGCTGTGTTTCAGCAAGCTGTTCCACTCGAATGATTTTGATTTCGGTCCAGAGGTTTACCCACAAATGAATGTGTGACAGCCTTAATTAAGCCAGTTTAGGTCGAATTAGAAAAGCACTGCTCTAATTGCTGTATTACTCGGAAACCGATGAGAAAATCAGCAGGAGTTCCTGAAATAAAGTACAGACCGACATTAGTTAAAAACCTCCCAGAACATTACTGGCCACAGCGACTGAGAACAGGAGACTGTAGCCTTAGCTTCTTCACATTACACAAAACAAATCTGTACTTTTAGTTGTCACTCCCTGAGGACACAGAGTGCTTACCACAAGTGTCTGCAAACATGCCAGATGTTTGTGCAAATATCAGCAGGTCTGTGGCATCCCAATCGGTAAGACTGCTGCAGGTCTCTGCGAGGCAGCCTTACGACAGCTGATGATACACCGGCTGTGCTCGTAGAGATAGTGCTTACAGGAGAGGTCCTGGTATCAGTCACAATGTCTACACCCGGCCAACTACGAGATCCCTATTAACACGTTTGGCCGGCATCTGCCTGAGGATTAACAAATAGAATGGGCACCAGTCGCCAGTTGCGTTATATCTCAACATGGCGGCCAAACAAGCGTTTATCACTAGCCATCGGCATGCCGACGTATTTTTGAGATCCAGTTGGTTCATTTTCTCTGACAAGGTAGTTCTGAATGGGTAAATCGTGATGTCCGGATTCATTCTGCCCACTCTGTGGAATTGATGCTTTTTGTCCACAGTTCACTTCTCCCTGGTTAATGGACGATTAAGTTGGCACAGCAGGCCGCGTGACTGATGAGGCCGCATGACTGAATTGCCAACTACGGTGGGCTTTGGCTCCTTCTGTCGTACATAGCGGCTGGTGTCGCTATGGGCTCAAGGAACTGAAAAAAGTGACTTAAAAAGTAAATGAAAAAATAGTGCATGAAGTTCTTATTTATTTATCCAATATAGACTCATGATTGATGCTGTAAACGGATACCATATGATGCAAATGTCCTCGTATATAAGAATCAATCCAATATGTATTATTACATATATTGATATTTAGATTAAAAATGACTGGTGCACTATAATGCTGTCCTCCATTGAATCTACACTTTCTTTATTGGGTTTTATGATACTGATAAATAGTGGTCAGAACCGAAGAACAACAGCTTCCATCTAGTGGCACCGTGACTGTGTATCAGACTTCCTAGGTCGCCACATGGAGACAAGGTACTCTTGTGAAATTGTTATGATCATGTAATCAGAGAATATCTGATAAAAAGCACACTTTGTGCACTCCCACGGTGCTCAAACTGCTCCTGTTTATGTGGCCAATGGACGCACACTGAATCGTTTTACCACTCAGCGTGATTTTCTCTCCCAAATAAGCTTGACATTTTCTCACAACCTGTTGTCTGACGGTTTGTTTCTTGCACCGTGTGTTTTCTATTAAACGAGGTCCCCCATCCAATCATACCCTTAGCTGTAGGCATTATCAACAAGACAAACAGCTTCTGTGTAAAGGAGGTAATTCTACCTTAAAGCCTTATGTTATGTTGTTTCTACTCGAGCAGTTGCTTTTCCTACATTGTATACCCAGACGGCCCTCAAATCCATTCCACACTCAGCCAGTATGTGCAGGGCTATAGCTTGAGTATTACAATCTGAACATCAGGGACAACTTTGATGTTAAAAGGCCGATATTGAACCGCTCAACCCTGCTACCTCGCACTGCATTCCTTATCTAATTCCAAAAAATCCACAGGGGAGTGTTTCACTCCAAAACCGACCACACAGAGCCGACTCAGCCAGCAAGGCAGCTAAACAATGCGTGTGTGTGTCTGCCAACCGCCACTGAACACTTCATACGTACCGCAATCCCCGTAACCCCTCTGACATTCACTGGAGATATTAGGCCAAATCAATAGCCGACTTCAAAGCAACCATCACTCAGCATAATATTTGCAACACCCGGTACATTCAGAGGTTATTAAATGGTTTCGGTTCTCGCATTCCACGGCGCAAAAACAACAGATGAGGCAGATAACCTCAGATCCGACCTGAATAAAGACAACTTGGCCTTGCATGGGAGCTTGGTGAGAATGCACCAGCGCCAACTCTTTCTGTGAAACTGAAATGCCAGATGTGTTTATTCCTATTGCCTTCTTATCTGAACAAGTTGTTTTCAAGCTTTTGTTCAGAGGGAATTCAGCATTCTCATAAGATGTCCAATGTGTTAAAAGGTTAGACATTAGTTTTTCCCTTGAAATTGAAATAATTCCATCCTGTTCCATCCTGAGCCACATCCTTTCAACATTAAACCGACCAGATTTCATTTAATGGGAATTCATCGTGGACCATGGATATTCGATATCCACAGAGGAAAGCTCCTGTTGATATTAATCACCTTGGATTTTTATTAGTGCCGACTTAAAAAATATCCATGTCAAGATGAGCATTTTTAAAACATAGTTTTTCAAGAAAAATAAAAAACTTTACTCTCTTTATTTTCCATAAAGTCGTATGTGGAGATTCGTTGTCCCTCAGGTATGAAACGGCTTGACCCCTTTTTTCCAATGAGCCCTTGTCCTTTCGTTGAACTCCAACCAGAGGACAAAATGATCCCCATAAGGTTTTGACCCGTGCTACTTCACATTGTGGAGTGGTATACATATTACAGCCCACATCAGCTTCCAGATGAATTTGTTATGCTTTTGGTTATAGCTGCACACTTGAGGCATTTTGTCTGATTAGTTATATGTACTTAAATAATAATAATAATAATGTATTGTTAATAACATAGATGAGTTGGTAATCTGCATCAATTAGATGGTAATCTGCATCAGAAAAAAAAAAGATTCCATAATAATGGTCAAATAGACTCACTGTGAACGGTTTCACTATGGATTATCTTTATTTCCGCTCAACGGTCTAAACATTGATTTTTCCATTTTAAGAATCCATATCTGTTGTTTTAAGTGCAGCTCTTCCCGTAAAACCTTGAGAGATTGCAGGTGCAAGGCACAAAAATCATTAGTAGATGTCCCGGGGTAACATCTGATCTGTGGATTGATACACCTCATTAAATGTAAATAATGCGTCGCCTCAGTGCTTAGTATTAACCCCCAGTCACTGAGCCACCCCTTCAACCACATTCCACAGACCTGCATGTACTTTCTGGGTGTCATCTCTTTCTTTTCACTTTCTTTTTGTGCATTTGAAGGCCCAGAGGACTCTTTTGCATTTGATGTCCCTCCTTTTTATCAACCAGACCCCTTATGAATTATGATGGCTCTAAAAAGCCGAACTGTCAAATAGAAGCAGGCCTGACAGGTGCTAATTGCTTGGAAGATTTATTAATGAACTGCAGATTTACAATGTTTTGTTGCTGGAAAAGTGGAGCCGTTTGAATATATTACAAGACTTCCAAAATAATATATTACTGGCAATGGAAAGAACGATCTGAATGAATTGAATCAGTGATCTGCAGCAAATTCCTACGGTTTAAATTGTTAAAATTGTGCGTGGGGTTTTGTAGGCTTTTTTGGGGGGGCTTTGCCTAATAGTGATAAATGATTGGGGCCAGCATGCCTCCCAAAGGCTAAAGGAAATCAGTAGCCAGTAAACACAATGGGGCAGCGCCGCAGTTCATTAAACCAAAAGCTCTCCATCGAAGTCCTGCCGTGGTCTCACACCCTCTTTGTGCGGTTGTGTCCGGTTTTTCCTTTTTGGCATATTTGAAGAAGCATATGCTTGGTGAGGGATTCTGGTCCTAATGGTCTGAGACAGACTCAAAACCATGAAAGTCATGTTGAAGCCATCAAACTCAATAAAATCCTTTCTACTTAGTTCTTGTCCTATCTGTTGGATTAGTTCATTTTATTTTGTGTGTTTCAACAATTGAAAAGCTGCAGTAGTGCTGTGGTTACTTGAGGAAGTTAGGATGAACCTACAGTACCAGGTTGACTCAATGGCTTTTATGCACCTGCAAACCAAGTGTGCATACTCAAGAAAAACTGAATCTTTGGATGCCTATAACTACCCTGATGAAAGATTCTCATGTTTTCTTCCTCACAGCCTGTTTTTGGCCTGATGCTGTATTATTGTTATGTTCTTTGCATCCACACGTCAGAGCTATTCATCTTAGAATAGGGGATATGTGTACAGTAAAACACACACATTTTTTTGACTACTGCCCAGAAATTAACTTCTGAACTTTACATACACTTATTTTTATCTTTGCCCCAAACTTTGTCTGCAACAAACATTTATTATTCAGCATCCACCGTACAACATCAAAGTAAAGTGTTGGCCCGAATCAATCATTCACCTGCACAACATTTATTCGGTCTCCGCTTGCTTAAAAGTCTAAAATGTGCAGACACAACGATGCTGACTTCAAACTCAGGGACTCCGATAGAAGCTTGTTTTGCTGTCTAATCTTTGGGTATGCAAAGACTGCAATTTCACTAAAGTATTTTCTTTTTTTTCTCCCCTTCTATGTTGCGACCTTGACTGGCCTTCCGTTTATTGACGTACAAAGGTAAGAGAACTCACTATCATTCAGCCGTCTGGATTCTTTTAATTCCCAGTAGCTTTTCTGAGAACGAGAGAGGTGAACTGTAACACAGAGACAAGGCCGCAGCCGTGCACTGCTCAACATTGCTTCATTGCTCCAAAACTGTCCTTATTCCGCGGCGATGAGTTCAATGGATGTTAGCATATTGTCTGAAGAAAATGTTTCTCCGTTCCCAAATCTGCCTCCATGCCTCCCTTACGAGTTCAGAGAAGCAGCATTTATTGGGCTTTCTTCAACACTCTTAGCGTTTTTTCATCCCGCTGGCTCTGTGGGAATTCCTGTTCAAAGAAGTCCTAGTTTAGAGTCGAAACTTTTCCCCCCACCTCAGATTTCTTCATCTATTTGTCTCATCCTCTGAGAGGTTCCACTGAGTTACCGCGGAAATGGAGAGCAGGCGTTTTGATGTGTATTTTCGGATTAGCAGTGCCGCCCCCCCCCCCCCCCCCACCCCCCTCTCCAACTAAAAGTTTCTGCATATCCACCCTGATTGCTGTGTGGTGACAGTAATGTGTGCTCACCACTGACCCCTGTGTCATCAGCTTCAGCCTGTTTCTCAGACTGTGCGGCGTCACAGATCAGAGATGTCCTGCACTGTATCCGTTTGATGTTACCTTCAAACGTCTCTCTCGGAGCTGCTTGTGACTCTCTTTCAACCAGAATGACTGAAGTGTAACTCCAGAAAACGAGACACACGCCACACACTTACTGCCGGAATCGGGCTCCATGACTTACTGCCTCCAGAGAAGACCGTCTTTCTGCTCAGAGATCTGTCGGAACTTGCATGACTTTTCATGGTGCACGTTCTGTAAAATATAAAACAGGAGCCCTTGAGGCAAGAAGCGTGGTTAAATCTGTGAGGATTGGCAATGGAAAGGAAAAAAACATCAGTAGTACCAATGTGGTTTGGGGGATGTTTCCGGTGAAGCAGCACCAGTGGCGAGGGAATTGTAAGTTCTCAACTGCACATCAGTAGGGTGTCTGTTTCTACGGATCTGGCACTCTGCAATATCTCCATTGGCCCGCTCAGCAACACGTTGCACTGCGCTGAATGAGAGCAGGTCATGTTATGGATCCGACTGTATCAAGTGTCTTTCATTAGTCTTTCCAAAAACACCTGTATTTTGGAAAAGATTCGAAATGATTTGGTTTGGTTGTGTTTGAGTGATTGATCGCCTAAAGGGGATCTTTTTGTAACTACGATTGGAAATCATAAACAGTCAGCCTTGCCGTGGTCATGGAAAGGCTGAGGAAGCGTTCTGGTAACCAGTGAAACGTTTAGATTAGAACGACTCGTGTGTGTGAGGTTAGAATCAGTTGGATTTCTTCCAGGACGAGTTGGCTGGAGCAAGTTTTGGATCGAATGAGGAGCACCTGCGTGTGCAAGTGTGGCTGCACGTATGGCCTCGCATGCCCCAGTTGTTTGTCCTCGTTTCCAACTCTCAGAAGGTTACATGCTAATTCCGGTTAGGTTTTTTTATTGGCTCAAGGCAAGCGAGGATCCACTGTCTCCACAATAACCACCCATGGTTCACCTAAACCAAGGTCCGCTGTTGATTTAATGATTTTGCGACGCAGCGTAACTGCAAAGTTATTGAAATAGAAATCCCCCCCCCTCCCTCTCCCCCCCACATTCTCAAGAACAGGGATGCCCCATTTCTCTTTCACTTCAATTATTTTGCAATCTTCAGTCTTTCAGAATCATCATTAATCGTAATCACATAATGTTCTGGCTTAATAAATATCCCCAGTAGGCAAACAACATGCCGCCTTTTTTAAATTGTCAAATTTTTCAAAGCAGAACAGTGTGGTGTGTCTGCCGTGTTTGTCGGAGAGCCTTGCTGGTGATTTGCACGTCTGTACTTCTGTGTTTCGGGGGGGACGCGGGAGAGAAGGAAAGGACGGAGAGAGCAGGTTAGAGTACATGTTAAATGCAAATACCTCCCCTCCTGTCTCCTGTGTTCTTGCTGAACGCTACGCTGGAGTCTGTTTGATATGGATGGGTAGTACACACTCCCTCCGTCTCTTGTCTTCCCTTCCTTTTGTTATTTCTCACAGTTGTCCAGGAGGGCTCAGGGGAACTGTTGTGCAGCCCCAGAGGCTTACAGGACAGGGCAAGACAGAAACTCAATTTGGTAATGAGCGCAGGAGGCGGGTTGAGTTAATGCCAGCTCCATGTCACCACGCGAGCAGTGGAACAGGATGGTAGTCCACGGCGATCACTTCATTAGCATTCAAGGGTTTCACCTGTTGAGATTCATCCAGGTGTCAGACAGATGGCTGAATCCGACATGACGTGACCCACCAGTTCCATAAACGGTGTTGATGGGCATGTCAGCGGGTCCCCTTCACACGCAATAAAACAAATCTGGTGCAGTCAGGTGTGAAGTGCTTCATTCCCTTAAAATCCATAGCAGTAGATGAGGAAACTTGCATGGGATTGAATGACTGTTAAACGCCTGAACTTCTGCCTTGAAGTACTGGTCAACGTTTGATTCTGACTTTTTTTCTGGCTCCAGCGCCTTTGATTTCATCTCGGTAGATTGGCTTCTCTTGATCTGTCTCTAGTAATGAAAACGTGTGACGTAAAACACAAGAGCCCTTCAGGTTTTCCGCCAGGAAACATCAGCAAGGAATGGAAGTTAAGAACAAACCTCCCCGGCAAGCAATGAAATGGGAAGTCTTGAATAACAAACCTTTTCTCCGTTTGAGCGGATATAAAAGTTTTTGCAAATAACAAGTTGGTTCAGAAGGATAGTGAACAGTCCATATCAGTTCAAATGCATGGATTGCAACTAAAATGAGCACGCTTTTTTTTCCGCAAATAAGTGCTCCTCGTTACTCTAATGACTATTATTTCTCAAACCGCCCATTATCCCCTGCTTATTATGGGTTGGTTTGCAGGAATAGCGGAACCTCTCCTCTGCAATGTTCAGCAGCTCTTCCTAGCTCTGCCTTCTGGCACAAGGGGCAGGTTATCGCTGTTGTCTTCATTGTAAAGGCCGCCACGTTGATATTTGAAAGTTTATCATTTTATCGTTTGCATGAACTCACGTGTGTACCTATAATAAATACAAGGAGATGAGGGAGGTACTTTTCCCCCTAACTTAACAAAAATTCTAAGTCAATTTAAGCTCGCCTCAGTAGTTACCTTTTAAACTTGACGGTTTGGCAATTTATTCTCCCAGTTTTAGTAGAAAAAATACTGAATTTAATAGACCCCAGAATTCACACATTGTGAGAACATTATGAGGCCTTTGCAGTTTGCATGATGGTAGTCAATATCACCAACATTTTTAAAGACTATCTTCATCTACCTTCCACATGTAACTGTTGGAAACATAATTTAATTATATGCTTCGGATTCAACTGATTGAGATCAAACATTTTAGGCTAGCCGATGCCCCTTCATTCCAATAGTATTGTTGTGGCCTGCAAAACATGATAAGCTGGAGCACCTATAGGTCCACGTTCAAATGCACTGCTCAAGATATTTTCCACGAATAAATTCCGATTTGTTGTGCCGACATCTGCTGACTGCAGCGCTCCCTCACCCAGCAACTCTCCGAGGCCTCTGGCCAGTGAATGGCTGGGATGAATACGTTAGAAGAGGGAATGGGAGACGAGAGCAGCACAAAAGATGTCTCTAATGCAATAAGAATGAACGAAGGGCTTTTAATGAGGTGGCCTCTTTTCCTCCGAAGGTCCCCTCGCCGGTCGCATTGTTTCATTATTCCTAGTGGGAAGTAAGAGCAGCAGTGCCTGCTTTACTGGAGACCCGGGTTAACAGGTTCAGAGCACAATCAAATCATCAGTCAAAAGGACTTTTGCTATATGCTTTTACGTCATGTAAAGGTTGCCCTTCATATTACACCCCCACTGCAGCCGGCACACTGGTGAAAGTTTGCATTATTTTACCTTGAGGCCATTTTACCTCGAGGGTGATCGACCTTTATTAACATTAAAAACATCCCAAATTCCCCTTGGACATGGAATCGAGTACAGTGTTGTGTCATCCAGAAGACGCGAGCTCAAACGGAGCTGATGTAAAACGAGCACCGATCGTGGGGCAGGCTGACCGTGATACGCTGAGGAATCCATTTAGCGAGCCGCATCCTTCCGTAGGAAAAATACACCCTGCCGTGTAGAGTCAGGCTCAGACCCGAGCCCGACGCTGCGTGATTATTATGCACATGAGTTATTATTATAGACCCCAGCAGCACTGAAGAAGAAGTTTCCCAACACGGTTGAAAGTTTTTAGGCTGTTTTTCACTAAAAAGAACGAGCGACGCACATTAGAATCGACTCAGCTTGCCACGTTGGCACCTCAAACTGTTTTATTGCGGGCGACGCCGCAATATTTGTTCGCCAAAATTCAAACTCCGAGCTCCTGCTGAGTGCAAAGATGTTTTAAGGCAATGACAAACCATCTGGCTGAAATTGCTTACAAAGTCGCCAAAAAAATAGTCTCTCTGTGAAGCCTTTGGACCCAGTCAACATTAGTGACGGCATTCTTTTGTCTGATTTTCAATGGCTTCACGTCATATTTAAGGTGTTTCCTGGATCACGTGCACGTAGTAGACAGTGCACTGATCGGACACATCGGCGTGTATCTGCACTTGTGTTTCGCTCAGCACCGTTAGAGACCCAGTGGAAATGAAATATAGGGGTTGTGTGCTGCTGATCCAAACCAAGAACATGATTCCATACTCCCATGCCACGTGTACAATGAGCTAACGATCACTGGTGTCAGCTGCAGAGTGGATTTGTGGTTGGAAAACATATTGTTCTAATTAGGTCAAAGGGTGACTTTGTCTTTTTGAGCTAAATTACCATTTACGGGCTAGCCACTTGAACAAACATGCAGTTTTACATGTGTTTTTTAGGGATAGAGGAGACAGTTTGCTTTGCCCCGTCGTTTAAACTCCTGTTCGATTTTGGAGATAAGCTGAGTTTCTGTCCTTGAAATATTGATCACACCACTGTAAAGGGGATCGATGCAGTGTATGAGAAGATTTACTGTATGTGAGGCGGATGATTTTTGGCTCGTGAACGGGATTAGATGAAAGTCAGCGGGGAGCACAATGTAGTATCTGGTTTACGGAAGAGACAATATTGTGTATATCATTGTTTTCCATGCGAGGTATAGTAAATAATTGCTCCCAGTAGGAATCCCTTCTCTTCTCATAAACAGAACACATAAACAACAGGAATTGATCACCACTTTGGTTTTATCTATCCGTCTTCTTTTCAGCATTCACTGCAAGACACTTCCAGAGATGGATTTTGCATGCAGATACAAAAAAAAATCCTCTTTGAGCTCTCCAAAGGTCACCGGGTGCTTGGATGTTGTTTGGCAGCGTTGTGCACAAATTACCCCGACCTGTCCTGAGCAGGCTGACATTTTCCTCCAAGCAGTTGTGACGGATCGCCTGGGAGAGAACTATGCATGAGCATATCTTCTCTCGATGAATGTCTGATCACAAGGCTGCAGCCCTCTGAGAATGCCACGAAATGCAACACAATTACAGAAAAGAAGATTCAAAGTCCGTCCTTTTTTGAAAAACCCATTGTATTTATTCGCTTGAACCGACATACCATTCAGTTACACTACCGCATAACCTTGGTTTCTTGAAATAATATTTTGGCGTAGCTTTTTAGTGATTTGACCCATGCAGCGGTGGTGTTTGAGTTTGTTTTTTACGGCCTGTCCTTCGTCGGTCAAAGTCGCGAATAATTCAAACAAAGAAAAGAAAAGCTAAGTGGAGCTGACCGTGACTGACTATGATGGACACACCGGCAAAAAACTATCACGGGATGAATACGTAACCTTCCTCGTAAAATGTTTGCAAAGCACATTGTTGAATAGTTTCACACGTTGTTCATGCCTTTTTGTTGGCACAGCGCTACGGTTTGTAACAAACGTCTGTCACAAGCTGTCGGCCCGTGAAATAATTTTCAACCTTCGGCAATATCACATTTTGCTGCGATCAAATTCCAGTACGTGCCGGTTCTGGGGAGAGAGAGAGAGAACGCGTTGGCGCTTAAGTACCTTTATTGCAGATGACTGTTTATGTGCAGATGGAGAATAGCACTGTCCCTCCCCGTGCATGCTCATCAACATGCGAGTCCGGTGCTGATGATACAAATGGATACAGACCAAGTCACAGTGAGGGGAAAAAAGTCCCCGGGGTCCTTAAATGCAACAATGCTACCAACACACACCTACACAAAAAGAGACATTCAGCATGTTAGCACAAATTTCTCGAACGTGAGCGTTAGGTTGTGACTTTTAATCAAGATTTTTAGAGCGATTTCACCACAGACAAAGAATGATTGGGTACAAAATGGCCCCTACCTCCCATTTTATTGTTGGTCCTTGGGTACAACATCTGAAAATGTACCCTTCCTTTCATTTTGTGCACCATCCTTCTCTCTGATCATCTCCAATTTGCTGTTCCCTTCCGACTCCTTTGACAGTCGTCCCTCGTTAAACAAGTTGCATATTTAAATGCTCCATGCAGGGGTTTCATTGTAGGAGTCTCAGAAGCACACCCTTGTTACCTATGACGAACAAGCAGAACCAGCCAGTTTGGCTAATATGAAATCTTTCCTCCTTTGGGGAAAGCTACAGCTCGAACTAGTGTTCTTTTTTTTATTATCATTCCCTTTCCTCTTACAGTGTGTATCCTCACCTTGAAATCCCTCCAACGTCCCTCCTCGTTTCTTTTCCTCACAGTGTTTCTCTTTACTTTAACTCAGACTTTGTTTGGTGGTCTTTTTTTTCTTCCTCTCGCCCTCTTGGTTCTCCCTTCCCTGGTTTCCATGGGTCCATCATTGTCACAGGCACAACTTTCACGTTGCACCCCCGGTTTCCAATTTCAAGTCAACATCCTTCCACTTTAGTCTAGCAACTACAAAAAGGTTATTTTCAGATCTAACAATAAATCCATAACAGCTAAAACATCAGTATCAGTAGACGAATTGGCCAAACGGACCCTGAGCAGCATTCGGGAAGTGACCCAATGTGCAGCTCCCTGCTGAATTGCCTGTTATCGAGTTTGTGTAAAGTTACGTGAGAACATGAAGCAACTGTTTTCAGTCTGGTAAACAACGAATCAGCCTTTCAAACATGAGTGACTTCTTATTACCTGACAGTAAGTGCTACATGTCACCGCACCCATTGCTACTCTCCAGGGTTGTGTGTGTGCAAGCTAAAGGCTCCTGTTTCTTCTAAGTAGGCACACTGCCGTTCCACATCGGCCTTGCACGTGGCTCTGCCGTTGCAAAAGGGATAGTCAACAATACATTTGAGGTGCCATTTAAATCTCAGTTTATATTTTTACCACTTTGCTGACAAGTCTGTTTCTCTTGTTGCTATGTGTCAAAATAAAAGTCTCCCCTTCCTCCTCACTTAAACCAGTTAGCTGAGGCTAGGCCTGCTGGTCTTGGTCGCCCTCTTAAGTCAGCTGCAGCAGCGGACCGTATTGTTATTCACCTAGTGTGTTCAGTTGCTGAAGATGTTGTCAGGGCAACCAGCAGATCTGTTGTTGCTGACATTTTTTGAGACTAACGTGCAGGGTGGGGCTGGTGTCCAATTGTTAGAGCAGCTGACCTCTGGGGCTTGTCGTACAAACAGCTGATGACACACGGGCTTAAAAAAAAAATCAAAAAGGATTGTGATCATTCATTCTTGTAAGAAAAGCGTCATGGAAGGAGAACACGAGCCTGCTGTCTTGTGCCTGAAGCAGAAACATGCCTGTGATCTCAAAACCAAATTGCTCAAAAAATACACAGGGGGGAATTGGATGTCTCGCATAAATTTGCATTACAAAGACTTTGTACTTTGTTCATACTCATAAAGTGAGCCACACATTTGGAAGGCGCTGCCAAACAGATCGCTTTTGCACGTTTTGATTTGTTTTGTCTTCAGAAATAAGCAGTCAAATGTGAAATGCCATTGTGGTGCTTTTTGGGTCCTTCCATGTCACCTATTTTAATTCCGCAACAATAATTTTCATTTGCCTGCTGGGCATCAGGAATCCATCGACTAAGATTAGATTTCTTTTTGTGGCTTGAAGTTCTGAAGAGTTCTTGGCAAGCGTGGACCGCGGTGTTGAGCGGCATTCTGCTGTACTCCAGATGCAATTCCTCACCTGGCTTCCCTCATGACACTGTGTGCGCTTTTTGACTGATGGCTGTGTGACACAGTCCACTTCTTCCACATTGTTTTCTGGAGGTGTAATCGCAAAGACCGTGTAAATTTACTGCTTCTCCAGCCATGAAATTATGCAGGTTTGCAGGAGCGGGTTGTTGAAAACGTATTACATGTTGCTCAGCGTAGCAGGAGCCATTCATTCTAGCAGTGTTTAGAAATACACATAATACTGTGTTTGGGTGCAGTAACACTGAAGGAGCAAACAAGCCATGACATTTGACGGATAACCAAAAATCAGAATTGAATCATCTCCAGCTTGACCTGAGGATGTTTCACTCAACGAGAGACCCAATGGGATCACAACTGTAAGATGTATAAACACACATGTAACAACAACGCTTGATTCATAGTTTGTTAAATTAAGAAAGTTACGAAATCTTTACTTACTTACGAGTTTAGTTTACTGTTAGACACTCCGCTTGCTTCCCCTGCCTGGACTTCCCTACATATCACCACTGTAGTGGATCAACAAGTCTAAAAGCATAAACCGTCGCCATTAAAACGACATGCCTCTTCATCCTCCATTTCAGACAGACAAGGCACAATTTGCGTTACTGTGATTGTTCTTGCCAACTGAGCAAATAACTAAAGCTGTCGGCAGTTCTCTCCCTTTTACAGGAGGAGGGGGGGGTGGGGCGCGCAGCAACTTTGTATTGGCTCCATTTCACTCTTGTAAGATGAACCTGTTCACCAGGGAGTGGTGTTTTTTTATTTTTTTTAGAGGTGAGCCGCTAAATTAAGCTCCCAACCAGCAAACACAAATGTAGTGCGCTTGTAACGTGCGCGTGGAGACGCTCACGAGCCTCAGTGTATTAAATCGGTCAGCAGAAAGCTTTTCTACATATTGCTCGGTGGTTTGTGACTAACGTGCAACACGGTGCACCGTTGAGCAGAAAGGCTCACTTTCCTGCTCGGTATTTTCTCAGCAATAAATACCAGCAAATGAACGTGTGAGCAACGTTATTTTCTCGTTTGCATGAGAAGAACCCCGAGCATCATCACAAAGGCGGTGACGGGGAGGGGGGGGGGGTGATTAAAAGGAAAATACCGGTCTAATAATTGAGAGATTCCCTCTCCAAGGTGTTGGAACTGGTATAAATGCCGGCATGTGGCTCGTAAGCCGTCGGCTAGCCCTCCGATGGCCGGATCAATGGGGAACAACCCAATAATGGATCAGCAGCTTCAAACTACTGCGGATCGCTGTCCGGGCTCCCACACATACGCGCCCCGCGGATGGCCAGCTTCATTTATCTGCTCTGTCAGATGAATCAATAGCTGCTGATTTGAGAGCAAAACTACCCTGATCATCATCCACCCAATGTGAGCACACCGACACGCCCCCCCCCCCCCCCCCCCCCCTCTCCCACCCAACACACACCCCTTTCAGACTTGAGCACCCGGGAGCGATACGTCACGGCTGTTTCTGTCTGGAAAACTTTCCGAAAAGCCATTCTGATCGAAGGGATACCTCGACATTTTGAAATGGAGAGAGGATCGGTAACAAAAGATGAAGCGTCCCCCCCTGGACCGCGGAAAGAGCTGAAATTTTCTAAATGCGGAAAGCTATTACTTGAAGAGCTCTTAAGCTCGCTCACTACCTGTTCTTTCACCCGCATTAAGTCTCATCTTCATTATAACCCAGTAATAGATGCACATGTGCGTTTGCAGCATCGCATTGAGAATATATTATTCGCTCAGTCTTCTTCTGCCCGAAACAAATTACAGCATCGCCGCTATTGATGAGCAGTAATTAGAGAAAAGGAAAATCTGTCGGCCCTGCAGCACTCTGTATCGTTACGGCTGTCTTTGTACTCTGGGCCTGTCTGAAGTCACAACCTGCGGCGCTCCGCCAGAACCCCTGATTCCATTTCCCCACCACATCGCCCATTTGTTTGTCAATGAAGGTTTTTTTCTTTTCTTTTTTTTCAGAAGGTCTACATCTGTATTTATTTTCTATATTTAATTTTCTTTAATAACAACTCTTAGACGCCGCCCACCCACGCAGTGGTCCCATTTGTGCAGGGGTCAGTTGGAGGACATTTAGTTTACATGAATGCTCAAGGTTAGTTTATTTCCCTATTTAAGAGATGTGACTCTGTTATTTATCCTTAAAATAGTCCCAGGGCTTTTTCTAAAATGTTAAATCCAACTTTAACATTAGAGATATGTATGTTATTCCAGTTATGGGAGGCACATTCTTTGTTTCTCTTGCTTCAACATGCAATTCTTTTCGTACACAGTACAGTCGGTATTTCTCCTGACGGAGCAAATTGACTTTGCTCAGTTTGCATTGACACAGTTGTCTTTGTTTCCATTCCTTCAGAAACTGAATAAACACATTCAGTTATGTTTCATGATTACACAACTGTCACACAGTGCACTCCTCCAAAGTACTTTGGCCTTCAAATCTAACCTTCTTCCCTCCCACAGACCAATACCGTCCATCAAATCAATGCCTCCATCTGCCGTGGCAAACAGCAAGGCTGCTAATGTGGCCTATATCGGCTTTGTGGTACCTCTCACGCTTTAGCCCTCGTGTGTGTGTCTTCTCTCGCTCTGAATATGGAACAGCCAGGATCAATATTGTTCCATTAGCAACAGCATGGGGATTGGATGGCTGCATGGTCACGGATGGGCAAGCTGCAAAACAATGGGCATTGGCTACGGTCACTTAGTTAATTACAAGATATTTGGAATAATTCCCCCCCCGAGGACCAACACAGTGAAGGTTGTGGTAAAATCTCCTTGACACACAGGAACACTGCCTCCGTAAAAAAAAAAAAAAAAAACGCTTTAACATTCTCGTCGGAGAGAAATCGGCTCTCGTTCAGTCGCTTGGATGATCCCATAGAGCCTTGGAAAAATAAATTAAAATGGTTAAGAGAAACAAACTAACAAAATCCCCAAATGTCCCACATACACACCCAAGTAGGGCCAAATATCATGTAGTTGTGGGAATGTTTTGGGACATGGAATACCTTTTTGATGGATGGGATTTGGGTTTTTAGAAAAGCACTGTATGCAACAACATGCTGTTTTTGTGCATATATTGAGATAGACACAAAGCATGCACAGCATTTCCCAAAAGCAGAGTCACAAGTTAGGGTTTAAACAGATACACAAGCGGTAACGAGAACAAAGACACAAGTGGAGCTGTTGTGTCGACAGAAATCCAAGGAGAATCTCAGAGAAACACCCATAGAAGGATATAATCCACCATGCTCTCTTGCAATGATCTCCACTGTTGCTTCAACCGCCTTCTTTAAAATCCAGAGCACTCCTCACTGCTCTAAGGTGTCCTGAAATAATTCTGGCAGCTGCAGCAAAGCTTCCACTGATAACGGCAAATTGTCTGGTACAGTGTGTTGGATGTGTCGCCTAGCAAACCTGTTCGGAGGCAACGGAGCCTCCTCAGGCTTTGGCCCAATTTGTCTGGACCAAGTCACTTGTGCAGAAAGTTTCCCACTTGGCACATTCAGCTTCTCTAAAAATCATGTATGATATAAACATACTTTGAAGAAGCATTAAGGCCCTTGTAATTGCTCAAATTGTGAATCCATAGATAATAAACATTCATATTTGAAATGGGAAGATTTGATGAACCGGTAGAAAATAAGCACTTTGTGGGTTTTTTCAGGTCATGTTTTTTTTTGGGGGGGGGGGGGAGATACAGATTGGACAGTGGATTTGAAAATAAACAGTATGAATAGAAAGGGAGTCCATCAAGACATTGGGACAATGCAGCGGTACTCGTCATTGGGACAAAAAAGAAAAACGAACACGCCAACTCCTGTTATCCAGCCTGTTCTATGAGGAGTTTAGGGGGTGATGACGAGCCTCTTAAAGAGTGGGGATAATCAGATTAGTAACGAGATACACCGCCGCAGGGAGGGAGGGAGGAAGCAGCAAGCCCCCTCTTTTGAGGATAGAGAGCGATGCACATCTCTCAAAACAGAGGACGCACCGTTTAAGTAGCTGAGTGCTGTGTGATGGGGATGATAGACAGGACAGGCTCACTTGTTGTGTTTTTTAATCTGCTTTTGGCCTTAAGAGGTTCTGTAATTTCTATTTCTGGGTGAGGCCAGTCGGGCTGGCGGAAAATTGCACTCAAGCTGTTTTCTATGTCTACATGAATATTAATGACGAACACAAATAGTGTGTTTATTGCGTTATCATCAAATTGGTAAAGGCCACAACCATAGACGACACCAGTTCTAGTATCCTAATAATAGTTTTCACCATCTCAAGCAGGATGAAAATACAAAGAATAGTCATTTCACACTCAGTACGTACCTTCAAAGTGCTGAAGGTGTTGCTTGGCCATTTTGCAGAGCGCAAACATTTTCAGCTGTGTTTACAGGCGAGGTTAATACGATCTATAACAGTACTTAAGTTTTCAAACCAGTTGGTAAATGTCAGAATTACTGCGTCATACTTGGATGGATTTAGCATGTGGGTCCACATACTGCAGGCTTCATAAGAGGGCTGCTGTCCAGGAAAGAGGCTCCAAGTTGATAGTCTCAGCGCTGCAGCTCCTAAAGTTGTTCACACAAAGCTTTTTCATTGTTGTTACACGGTCAAATGTTCTCCTTGCTGCATATCTGAAACCTTATTGTTAACTATTTTGTTGTTTTCAGTCACTGTTTAGTACTTGGGTCTTGTCGGTCCCAAGTACTAATATTCCTATTAATAATAACCCCCCCCCACCCCCTCTGATAATATCTCATGCTATTTGGTACAGTATTAGACACACTGGCCGAGTCCATTCATGTGTGGGTGTCTGGCAGAGCTCGGGAATTCATCACTTCTCATTCATCTCAAGTCTGTTGCGCATTCCAGGGCTGCGTTTGGTTCCACATGAAATGTTTGGCCCCGGATGTTGTCTCCTCATGAATCGAGTGGGAAATCCCCAAAATATCCAGATGAAACGTGGCTGTCAGAGTGAATATTTTTTTCGGGTTAATGGCAAGCCAGGGGAGCAATATCGCCCCTCATTTTCAGCGCTGTTTGTGACAATCTTTCAAAATGGGATATTGCTATGAATGTGTTATGGCGATGGACCGGATACTTCTCCCTTTTATGTTGCATTCCTTTGCATGTGTTGTCAATGGAAGCACATTTGCCACAGGAAAAGAATGTCCTGCAAAGATATCTTGTATCTTATCTTGATGTTTTCATAGATAAGAAATATTTTAGTTCATATTAATCTATTATTGTTTTTAATTTGATCAATACAACCTATCAAACCGCATGCCAGTCACTACCGGGCAGTATTGGCTTAAAAAATGAGGCCAGTTCACAAGTGCCTGCCGAGTCATTGGTGTCCTCATTAAATGTTAAAAACACAAGTTTATGGTCTCAATTGCTGGTTTCAAGGTCCCCGGATTGCTTGATCGCTCAGTAAATGGAGCAAATCCAGGCCAGAGCATCTATTTTTCGGGCAGCTATGGGTGAGCTCATTTTGTACTATGAGACACTAAAAAAATGTACTTCGAAATGAGCTTGATGTGCCAAAGCTGTTTTCAAAGGAGTACTCCATCAATGCTGTTGGTATGTGGAGGCTGAGTATCGACATATAGGAGCGGAACCTACTTTACGATCCCCCAATTCAAGAAGTCTGGGTGTCTTTTCGTGGGCACTGTGCTGATGCGAGTGCATGCTGGGATTTGCTGACAATTCGCCCAGGTCTCAATTAAAATGTTTCGTTGAAATCAGCCCACCATTTTTACCATGCCGCCTTTTGGTGATCTGGGGTATCAAAAAAAAGGAAAAAAAAGTGCTTACTGGTATGTGTGAGTGCCACAGGATTATTTTCCTGATGAATTCTCCTTCAGAGTTGAACAGAGGCATTTCAGGCGAATAGCGAATGACATTAGCGACTCTCGCAGTACCAATTTTCCTCCCATGACCGCTCCTTTTCTACTGATTTTTAGGATGGAAACCAGCAGCTGCATTTGCCTGCTCTGCACTTTGTGGCCCAACTCGGGGAAGAAATAAATGGCTGAAAACATCAGCTGCTGCAACTGCACACACAGACATTGATTCAGGTCTCTAAGGACGTCGAAAGCAAAAGAGAGGCTCTGGACAACGTGCTTAGTGACTGCTGATTAAAAGGAATAGTATTTCTCACTCTAGGGTTTCACACACTCTTCTAATCTGCACAGCAACCGTGTGATTCCGGCTGTGAAAACAAGTGTGTTCTTCAACACGTTATCTGTCCTCAAGCAAATAAGGTCATTTTCAAACCCTTCATTTTCCTAATGCTACACTTTAGAGGAGACATGTGTTCACTGTAATAAGTGTGTGCTTATTTGGTCTCGCATGGAACACTTTAGAATCATAATCAAAGTCACTTCCTTCTCTCGGTTTCTAGATTTTTTCTTCTTTTTTTAACAGGAACTTCATCTCCAGTCTCCTGCTTTAAAGACAAATAAATCTTGCGTGTCTCAAAATAACTTGTTCGGTTCCAGTCATAATATTTTCAGACTGTGGACTGAGTTCCCAGGAAATGAGGAAAACACTCAGGAAAAGGCTGCAGTATTTTTTTGTTCTTGTGCTGCTACCCGAGGCGTTTTTTCAGAACCCACACAAGGAAACTCTGAGCTCCGTCTGTTACATGAAAGCCAGGACAGTATTGTGATTACTGGGATTTTTGAAGGGTTTATTTAGATTGGCTTTTTTCAAAGGAATTTTAATGTAAACGCTTTTCTCCAAGCATCGCTTGCAGTAAAGGGATTCAACTATTTCATCCTCTCAAGCAGGGGACTGAAAAACAGTAGATGGGGGAACTAATCTCACCTCGAATTTCTACTTTCCTCCCTAATGCTGCGTTGACTTTTCCAGTCGCAGAGGAAAGCTGAGCACGCTCTGGAAATCCGAGGGCTCCACGTGGTTACCGCAAGCGGTCAAACGTTTCAGCCAGAGCCAGTGTTCTCATCTTTCTGCTATGTGCGTTTGCATGAGCAAAACCTGCATTAGGAAACAACTGAATCAGCATTGGCTGCAGATCCTCCTGGTCCCGAGGAGCGTGAGCAGACTGTACGCCGTCTACCCCTGGATGGAATCTGTTCCACTGTGTATTGATAATAATATGCCAATACATTATGGATCGGGATACACGGGTTGCAGGTCAATATTAAGCGGCTGTTTTTGGGTGAACATCAAGAAGCTACCATGTTCTGAAGAAAGCCGGAGGAAAAAGCGGTAAAGACTACTGAAGACATTTTCGAAAATTGATACAATTTCAGAAAGATACAAAATCGCTGAGGTTTTTTTCCCCCCATCTTTTCACACAATGTGTATTCAGGCAGAAATCTATTGGTTTCCTTTTGTTGCCCCAAAACAATATGAATAAAGATGAAAAAAATCAAATACTTCCTTTGCAAAAACATTTCCTTTTTGAGTACTCTGTTCCTTCCACATGATCGCCTGCGGATGACGAGATGCATTTCTAAAATCTTTATCTGACTGAGGGTGGCACTCGGTCACCACCTGTTACGGTAACCAGCTACGAGCCACCGGGTAGAATAACGGCACGCTGACTCAGAAACAACCCTTTACCGCAGTCAGGGGAGTACATTGATTTGTGCCCACTTTGGTCGGATCACCTTTAAATCTTCCATATGATAGCATCAATTCAGGCAGTATCAGGTTCAGAGGTATTCATTGAACTTTCATATGTTCTTTGTTGAACAGTTGTTTTGCTAAATATTGGAAAAAAATTAAACATTTTAGAGCGCAGTCGGTCCGTGAATTCCCTTTGTGAATTCTGTAAAAATATGTATTTTCTTTTTCCCATGTTTTTAAGATTAATTGGACAATGAGATGTTCTGCAGATATTAGGTTCTCTCAATCAACACTGTAACAGTGTGACGTGCACAATGAGAAATTATTTAAAACTATTTAAATAAGCTCATGGGTGGGAAACAGTCAACCTCCCACTGATAACAGATTGAACATTCCTGTGATCTTATTATCCCTCCCGGAACGGAACAGCTTACATCTCCACTGCAATCCGAGATCTGTGTAGTACATCATTCCTCCGCTCCTTGTGTCCAATATCACTGTTTTAAATTCCAGCATATTGCCATGACAACATCTCACTAGAGACATTACACAATCATTGACTGAATATGTTACCCCCGGCCTCACTTTGTCCTTGATGGCAGCACCCTTCCTTAAACTGTAATTTATTTGTTGTTCACTTGTCACTTTTGTTTGTCATCCACCATGCATTTTACCTCCTAGCGAGAGCGCCTTTAGCATTGCTTTAAAAAGAAAGACGTTCGCAGAGGAGGGTGATCCTTCAGCAAGCACATGATGTAATGGCTTTCAGACAAATATGGGGCTATTTTGCTGATAAATATGGGCGATATTACACAGAAGATTAAACCGTGCTGCAAAACAAGGGAAGAAGCAGAGACAACTGGAAGACTACAGAGACATTGAAATCGTCTGTGTCGACAGACGGGGGATAGTAAACTGACATCCAAAGCTGACCTTTTCACAGCCAATCAATAATTGTTCATAGTTAGTTGGGTATTTGGCAGATATCCAGATGTCATGAACAATTTCCCACCCTCGCTCTGCCAAAAAAGCAAACAAAACAACTAGGACATGCATGGCCTACAATCCCAGTGCCTGTTCACCGGGCAGTTCAATACACCCGAGCGATGTGCTGAATAACACAGGACCATTGACAGTTTTGCTCAGCAGTTGAGTCGGAGGACTTTTGTGCCCGACAATAGACTCTCGGGCTTGTTCAGACGAAAGGACGTTCCCTAGTTGGAGCGTCAATATGTAGAGCGTATTTAAAGGCATGCCAATGCTATGTTTTACATTTAAACGGACATGCGGTCCTGAGGAGTTTGACTCATCCTCTGCAGATCACAACCCTGTAGTAAATATTTAAACATGAAACAAATCGGTTGAAAAAATTCACCATTTTAATAGTTGGCATTCAGAGGCCAAGAGGCCTTGGTAGTGATATTCATTACAAGTGGCACCTCTCACAGAGGGATAGAGTAGTCACCTCTTATGTCTAATCCCCACACAGGCGTTTGGCATTTCTCTCTGCAGAGGTGCTGATTTCCCTCCATTACCAACTGCTAATAACTCTGAGTAAAACAGTGCGTCTCTGTGATTGAGGCATTTTAATGAATGGAGCCCTTCAACACGACGCATATTAAAGGTTTTCCCAGTGCGTAGGTTTCCAGGCTGTGATAATAATTTACTATGCATGCCTTAGGCCACGCCAGGAGCATAGTGATCACAGATTATCATACTCGCTACTAATGAGTTTATCTTCACAAAATGCTCACTGACTTTACGTCTTCGGCTCACACATGAATATGATCTCATGGCGATACACAAAATATTTTCATTTGCCAGACTTTTATTTGATAAAATACTTGATATTTTGATACTCTGCACACCTTTTCATCAGTATAACAGAGTGAGGTGATCCAAGAGGAAGTGATAAGCTTGGCTGGTGATTGACAGCCTCCAAAGACAGGATGCAACTTCCGTTTCTTCCCAGTCGGTCATGACGGTGGACGTCTTATTTCTATGTGGGGGGTGTGCGTATGGCAGAGCTGTACTGTTGAATCGCCCGGACGATGCCTCTGCAAAGTGGACACCCAGAACACATCCACCCTCCACAGCCAGGCCGATGCCTCTCGGAATCTAGTCATTCCCATAGCGCGAGGCACGCAAGACGATCTGCCGTCTTCCATGCAGACCATGACCACATATGTCACACTCATTGGCACACTCTTGCATGTTGTTGATTAAATTAACACTCCCCTCTTATTGGGGTAAATTTCCGGAGAGTTCTAATCAAATCACCTGTCATTAACACATGTACGATACACCACACGATGTGTAAGCTCTTCTCCCAGGCGGCTTAGTGGGTTTGATGGACGGACGGCTCATCCCTTTCCCCTGCCACCTTGGTTTTGGATGCGCCTGCACATTTTCTGATTTTTCTCCGATTGTTCCGTGTAACAAACCATCTGGCAGGTCGGGATACTACTCAGCAACTCTAGCCTCACACTGATATTCATCTGGGGAATGAGGAAAGAGAAATATGCATGGATTCCACATGTTCCACACGTGCAGATGTCTGCACCTGATAAGTATCAGTTCGTCAGGTTTGATGAACAGCAGAAATGTCATGGTCTGTTTGTAGCAATCGGCAAAAAGTAACCATCCAAATTGAGCTTGAAAAGCATCAATTCACAACAGCGGAATGAGTATTAAATGGCTCGTTCCCATATGCAGTTAATGGGAGGGACTCAGCAGCAGGCACATTTGAGAACTTGCTGCTCTCTTTATCCACTTGAAAAACTAATTTCTGCCTCTATAATTAGCTGGCGCTTTAAGATCCCTTGATGGTTTTGTGACCCATTACATAAACTCCAGGGTCCCTTAGAGGAAGGAGAGGGAGAGGGAGAGAGAGAGAGAGAAACTTGAAGGCAGTTTGAGAGTCTTATCAGTGCATTCGCTCCGACTGGACTGCTGCCTGCGGCGGTCGCGGCTCAGTCGGGTAGGCTGCTCGCTGCGGCTTAGTACCTTGTGGTTAGCTGCTAGCGGCTTCGTCCGGGGGAGCGCGACGCTTCTTCAGAAAACGTGAAAACGTGTCTCCTGGCCCGCTATGCGCTTCCACAGAAATGGGTTATTAGGGCGAGGACGTGTGCCCGAGTCGACACCCCGCTGCAGTGCAGCCGCTTGAGTTCAACGTCACGAGTAGCTCAGGAGCATGCCTTCACGCTTTCTCGTATTGCACTTTTGGCAACTTGTTAATCTCTCGCTTAATATCCCGCCAGGCCGTTCCAAGACGAGGCCTCACACTCCCAGTCAGTCAGTGTTTAAGCTCAATACACAGTCTTTCTGCATTAGAGAGGAGTTGCTTTTTTTAAGTCCGCTGATGCAGATCCGGACCATTAGTCGTTGCCCATCAGATGTGGAAGTCAGAACATTTTTTTGTATTTATTTCCAGTGATTATTTTGAATCTCCAGCATTGAGAACTTGGTTAGGTACTGATTTCGTACGTATAGTCATGCACTCCTTTTTGTTAACCTGGGTCACACCTATAAAGCACTATTAGGTAGGATGCATCAGATGGCATTTCATTGGAATGCCAATAGATTTAACTGTCCTCAGAAGACTCTATAGTACCAGTCAAAGGTTTGGACACACTTTCTAATTGAATAAAAGGAGTAAATATATATATGTCCAAACCTTTGACTGGTACTGAATATCAAAAAGACTGGATGTTACGAAGGATTGGTTCACTGCCAAACATGTAGTTAGTGCCACATTTAGGATATAGTTTGAAATGAGCTTTCTTCAACCAACGATTTCACTATTCCTTTGAGTGAGTAAACCACTGAACATTTTCATCTCGTCATTTAAAATGTTAGTTTGACATACTTTGAAATACACCATGCATCGTATATTTTGTAATAGCAATCATTTAAAATGTAATGTTCTGTAGTTTTAGAGCCATAACAATACAGAAATAGCAGTTTTATACAGCTTACATGACAAATGACTTACTGTAAGTATAATGACTATTGTAATGGCAATGGTTTATGGTGGGATGGTGATCTAGATGACGAATATGAGTCGTCATAAATGCAGGCAGAAAATAATGTAGGAAAAGGCATTTATGTATTTGCCGCAGAGCATTAAAATAAATCTGTGCCGTCGTAGTAATGTTGCTGCTGTTTTTGAAGTTGTGAGCCCGAAACATACGTGAGGCGCTCTCACGGTGCCAGGAGATACTCGCACAGGACCATTCATCATGTAGCCTGCTCCGCATGACCTCATTTATCCTGAACATCCACGCCCTTACTGATGCAAGACAACATAATGACTTTATCGATAATTCGGCACCTCTGACGGCTTTGTCAAAAGCGCTGTTTACTTCACTTTTACGGACAGGAGTCCATTGTTTCCTTCCCACAGATGACGGCTTGTCAAACAAACAAGCTCAATTAGTCTATCGGCGACACGCCTGCCACTGTGTGATGCATCCTGACAGTATCTCCCATATAATGAATGACCGGTCACTGCTGTGTGCTTTGGCGTTGCTTAGGAAGTGCGGCCAGATTAGACTGGCGGAAAAATCCCATTACAATGACAATTCACAGTTTAGTGGAGAAAGCGCTTGTTTGCTGTACGCGAGCACGGTCGAAAGCATTCCACCAGCAGCGTCTCCCAGCCGCGCAGATGAGATTTCCAATCGGAGAGATGTGATCATGCAGCTTGAAGCCACATGTCATCTCCATGTTTGCACCCTGTGGCTGTTTGTCTCAGAAGAAGCTATCTGTAAAATTGCAAAAGTAGTTATTCAGCAGAAAGAGAAGGTGTCGGTGAAGGCTGCTTCTGATGAGATTGCACGTGATTAAACGCGCAGCTGTCGGCACGGAGGCCATTGGAGCTTTTCTGTATGTCCTGAAAGCTTGTGTTAAGCACCTTGCAGCAAAGGTGACGCCTCTTCTTTGTTAAACTTTGTCCGCTCAACCTTGGTGACTGTTGTTGCTCATGCTAAGTACCTCTGCGTGTTCTGGTTGGGTTCAACCCAAACAAACCGTAGTTGCCGCTGTCGGATGCACTAAATAAATCCCTTGCAGTGCCCCAGAGTGGTTCCCGCCAGGAGGATCTGTCTGATTTCGCGGAGCTTTGAAATCAGCAGTTCTTGTGCGTGGTGGCGGTGATGCGTCTGGTTTTGTGATAGCAGCTTCAAGGCCCCAGGCTCACTTCTTACCACCATCCCTGCCATGAATACTGAGTTAAGAAACCTATGAAAACACCTCCTAGCCATTTTGTTTCTTTCCACATTATTATTATTCCCCCATGGGAAATGGTTAAAACGAAATGTATACGGTAGCCTGCTCGTTACCTATGAGGAAAGATGTTCTCACGCATTTCCGTTACAGAAATCGGGCATTTTCTTGTTTTTGTATCCGCCAACTGCTTTGAGTTTCTGCAGTGCTGCAGGAAAATCGGAAACACCAAAACTTTTATTAATCAAAAGCCCAAACAAAAATACCCTGTCCTCATTAAACCAGTAGGCGCCTCTGGGCTTGAATATATACTCTATCTGGCCTAAAAAGTCTTTCAAAAGTGAGTTGCTATTTGTGCAGCTCTTATAATGGCCCTTAAAATGGGCCTGTTTCCTTCACAAGAGGATGGCTGACGAGAAGAAAAAAGAAATCCATGAGAGTTTCTCCGATAATGGACAACAACCCAGCAGCTCTCCGACTGTACACACTCCCTCTTTACCAACTGCCGCTCTGCCCTCCCGCCCCTCTTACCGCCGTCCCTCATCCGTGTTCGTGTTGGAGGTGGAGCACGGCTGGCTGTGAAGCCGCTGTCTCTTCTTTTTGGTTTTGGATTTTCTTCTTCCCTATCTCTTCCTTTCCTCCCATTGATCCTCTTTCTTGTCACGTATCCAGCACTGCTTATCCGTCACTGGCACAAACAGCCCTCCACTTCATAGCCTTCCTCCCCTGCATCCCTCGGCATATTGTACCTGCCTTGTGCCTATAGAGACACAAGTGATCCTAAGCTCTTTGCTGACAATGTAGCAGGGATGAGGGAAAGACACGAAGCGAGCCCCAACAGCACGTGGCAGGATTAGCAACCTGCACAACATAAAATGTCACAACAAAGCTGCTCATTAGGGTGCTGATGCGCTCCCGCTAAAATTAAACACTGGAAGAAGCCATTTGCTTCGTGTCGGTTTTACTTTCTAACCTATTAGCTGCGCATTTGCCCAGAAGTTTACGTAACTGTCCCAAAAATTTCAAAGCATGTGATGCATCTTTTTCAATACATTTCCTGCCATCTACTATTTTTAGTGTGCAATAAAAAAGGAAAATATTTCAAAAATATGCCAGGTCTCCATTGGCAACCATTTTAAAGCCAAATCTTGGCATTTGGTTACCGTCAGTAGCAAACATGTTTTTACATACAAAAGGATAGAGTAACCCTGGAAAGGTGAATACTGAATATTTGCTGTATTAGTGAATATAAAAAGTGCTATATAGAACCTGCCCTCGCTCGTGTGTTCGAGGGAACTCTTAGACACGTTCATATCAGACATTTTTCTCCTGAACACATTCGATAGTGAAGCGATGTCTGGTGGCAGAGTTAACTTTGAGCTGAGGTGAGCAGAAATGCAGTGCTTCAGGGCGGCCGACTTTCAACCACTTGATTTCCTTGAACCAGTACCAAGGAGAGGCCTGAAAGGTGTCGCTTCAATGCGATGCCGCAGGAACAACAAAAACAACGTGCTATCGACATTGTGCATTGTGGACGATGTGCGCGCGGCCAGCCAGTTGAGCCTCTACCAAGGGGCCCCGGAAGGTGTCCCCGCTTTGTTCCTCCGCTGGGTCCAACCTGTTGTAGGACGAGTCTTTGCCCGTCGGCATCCGGTGTCCCGCTGAGAGAAAATGCCGCTTTGGCCGTGTCGCTGTGAACTTTCCCGGATACCCCCTGTGGGCAGCAGCGCTGTGGCAGGTGTGTCTGTGTAATCGTAGGCATGCTTGTGCCTCCGTAACGTCATTTATTGCTCTGTGCCTGACGTTGAGGTCGGTCCTCCAGACCTCGCTCCAGGCACGGTTTGTGTGTCCGGGAAGCTCCGTGACAAGTAGGATGAGTTTGCCCGCTGTGTGAAAAACCCGTGGCTGTGTTAGCTTGTCTTGTTTTACCTCTGCCCTCTTTTTTCGATCATCACTCCACTAGGAGCAGTTGACAGGCAACTGTGAGTACAGAACCACCAGTGGAACATCCCTTTTCTTTCCCCCCAACTTGTCTATTAACATTGAAGTGAGAGAGAGACTATTTAAAAGGCTTTTTATTTAATTCTTCAAGTATTACAGAACAAATAATTGATCGTTGCTTAGACGATTCATTATTACATAATTCGCCTAATAAAATCTCCACTGCAGTACTAAAATGGTACCGGGAGTGGCCCGGACCATTAGAAACCATTACAAAAGAATAGCAACATTTCTCTTTTCAAAAAGCGATGACCAAATCCATTTAAAGCAGATAAGAAAGCGCCTCGGATGCCACGCTGAGTTCTCGGTTGCGGTCCTGCTGCTGATTCCTCACACACTTCCTCACCAACAAACCGATTGATCTTCTCTCTTAGCAGGAAGTCTGATAGAGACACTTTATATTATTTTCACATTGACTTGAAGGCAGCCGGGTGCCTCGGTGGTGTGGTTGTTAGCACTGTTGCCACGCTGTGTGGAGGTCTTGGGTTCAAAACCACCCGGTTGGCTTCATGTGCAGGGTTCTGTGTGGCTTCTCTTTGGGTACGATTGGCTGGCAAGCCGTCCAGGTGTGTCCTGTCTCCGGCCCGATGCTAGCTGGGGCGGGGGGGGTTCACTCTAGCCCCCGCGCAACCCTATTTTTAAGAAACATTTGAAATGGATGACTTTTCTGCAATTTTCCCTCAAGATCGAGCCGGATTGGACACTTTGGGGGGGCGGTTCTCTCCCACGGACCCTATTTTTAAAATGCATGGATTAGGCCGTCTTTAGAGGGATCCGTCCTGAGACGGCTTCTTTTTTACCCCAGACTTCATCCGAGAAGGCTCCTCAGAGTACTTTGTTTACTGCGTTTGAGTGTTGAGGTGCAGACACACTGGATCGCCTGCACCGGGCACTGCGTTGTCTCTGCTCTATCTGGGAAAAATTTGCAAATGCTGCAGTTGTGTCTGACATGACAGCTTTCGTCCCGAGGGTTAAGCGTCATTCATATTCATGAGAGTGATGTCAGAGAGCTGCTGCGAGCTGGGAACTGTGCGAAACAACTGCAGGGCTTTTTTTAGCTCCAGTCCCACCCCGCTCAACATTTTCTGACAGAATGTCATGTCTCTCTGTCCCCACTGAAATGCAGCCATTAAAAACACAGCTAGTTGGCTTTCATGAAAAGAATCCACAGCATTTAGAAAAGCCAAAATCGATCCTGCGAAGCTGCTTCAATCTTAAAAGGAGCGCCTTGTTAATTCAATATTTTGCTTCAAATTAAAAAAAAAATGTAAAAACCCATCTATTTGTTGTTTACTACAGTATTGTACTAAGATTCAACAAAAGAACCCCTTCAGGCTGGAACAAACCTCCTTTTGATTTGCACTTTTGCACACGGTCTTCCTTCCGATGACGGACCTTCGTCTTCATTAGTTTGTCGTCTTTCTTCCCTTCTACCTTTTGAGCCGTTTAATGCATGCGGGCAACCCTGCTATTCAGGAGCCCAGGTTCTGTATTTAAAGATGCTAGTTGGGGTTGCCTGGTAGAACGTGAGCATACAGCCTAATTCACCTCAGGAAATAAAGTTTGACTTCCCGTTTATCAATGTGTGTCTTCCTTTATGGAACCTCCGGTGTTTGTATGACCAAAGCTTAATATACATAAGACTGTATGTTATAGCCCACCGCCATTGATGGTTGTTGATCCCGCAGACCTTCACTTGCCGTGCCCTGTTAGTTAATAAAAGTACATCCATTGTTCATCCATTTGGGAAGGCTTTTGGGAAGGCTTTTATTAAGTTGACGCATAATCACAAAATAAACACTTTTTACATTTCCTTAGCCTCCCGTCGCGTCCTTCTTTTTAGCAGGTGTGCATGTCCAAATCCAAAAGTTGCGTGGCAGAGGCCAGTGAGGGACACGATCCAGACCTCCGTGGGGGGCAGGACGTTTGACAAATGAGGTATAATGAGGTTTCAACAACAGAGATTTGTGAGGAGATTATGTGAACGCTGATCAAGGTTATTTGGCACGAAATGTCAGAAGGAGAATTAGATTTTGGCTTTTTTTGTCAATTATCCGCTTTGCTACAGGTTTATAATACCACAATATTACACTGTGAAGTAATTTACAAACGTTTCATTCAAAAAATCCAGAGGGCTGTTTTGCTCTCAGGTACCTTAGATGCCAACTGAAAACAGTCCTTTAAGCAGAATTAAGTGGCATGTAGAGGTGAGGTGGGCAAATGGCCACCAGCTGAAAGTTGAAACGGGTGTGGCACAGGCGAAGGAGAACCCGGGTGGCAAACCAGGATGCAGATGAGCCTCTTGGTGTTTGGTTAATTCCGTTTTGGTCAGTTGGGAAAACGTAGCAGGCTGACATAGCAGACCATGTTTAAGAGGAACCTCTCCCTAAACTGCTCAATGTTAAGCGAAAAAACCTCAGCAACTGTTATTTTAAGGTGATTTAAAGAACATATGCTTATTAATATTATATTACAGTAGAACCAATAGATCCCCTAAATACCCTGGATCTATTACATAAGAACAAATATTTAATAGTAATACCATATTCTCTGTTGGAGTGGTGTCTGTTTTTGGAAATAGTCATTGTGCATTAACCATTACAGAGTGAGTGCAAATAGCAACAAACCACGCTCGATAGCAAGGCGCGCTGGGGGAGCATATTGAGAAATATCAAGGCAGCACTAAAGTGAAACATTTTGTTATTCCTTAAATTATGACTCATTCTACAAACCAAAATTGGAGAAAATCGAAGGAAATTGCTTCCCCAATAATGAAAACAAAATGAAAGGGCAATTTAAAGGTTGCTATCTGGCTGTATTAATCAACCAATCAGCCATACTGTGGTAGGAATTTGGATTTCAATAATTAAGGGAGAAATTACTTTTCAAAAGTGAAATGTGAATAATTTACGGCACCATGACTTAAACGAACTACCAGCTGCTTTCGGAATGGAGTGGAACTATGATTAATTCAACATCTGTAATAATATTGCTCCAGTCACAGCGTCAGTATCACATCGGTGCCTTTAGCTCTCCGCTTACCCTTTAACCACCGATGAGACGGAGAGAAGAAAAGGTTTGTTTTCAGCCAAAGTCCTTTTTACTGCCTCTTCGGCTCGCTGCCAGTTCACTGTGCACACGTGGAAAACAATCTGCGGCGCTTTGCCTCCCGTGGGTGACGGCACGGCGCGCAGCGAGGGCAGTCTGCTGTTAAGGAGTTGAGATAAGCAGAAGAGACGTATCTTAGCGTGCGGCCCGTAATCACACGATAATGTGGATGGGGGGGGTAGACCAGAAGATGCGCTGAAGCAGTTTGCTAATAACAATGCACACCGGCTGGGGAAATAAATCTAGTGGCTACAGACGTGAAATTGTGGGCCAGAAGGTCAAAGATTCCGATCGGTCTGCTGGCTGCGGAGTCTCATGAGTGAACCTGCCTCAAAAACATCTGGCCGGGGACAGCGGATGCAACGCTGGCAACTTAGAGTACAACTGTTGATCGGTGTGCGCTGTCGATGCAAAAATAAATAAATAATCTAATGTGGAGGACAAAAACATTTTTCTTGTATTATTACTACGGTGCTACGGTTGTATTTTGTGTACAAAAACTTCTACTCTCAATTGCTTCTAAAATCAATTGCCCTCCTTCAGCCGCTGGCAGCCGCCAACCAGTGATAAAGCACTTCCCCACTTTCCCAAATGGATCGACTGCTTGATTCCAAGGTCACTGCACTAACCTCCATCTGTGACCGTGTGTGTGTGTGTGTTTGCCTGTAAGTACAAGAGAGTAATTTTGAGCTGTGTGCCTACACACTTGTTGTTGTGTATGGGGGCGGTTCTGGTACAAAACGCAGGGCATTGCATATGATAATTGTTAAAAAAGTGTGTGTGTGTGTGTCAGCATTCATCAAAATAAATAAAAAGCTAAAAAGTGAATGTTAAAATAGAACGTACAAATAAGTAAGTTGCCTTCGAGCGAAAAAAATGTCTGCGATTGTGTGAAAGCATGCGACTTTTCCACTTTTAATTGAATAGTTTATCTGTGAAGCAGGCATGTGATGAGAACCAATAGAAACAGAAATTGTCAACAAGTGACATTTCCAGTTTGTCTGGTAGCAGCCGGGGGGTCTAAAATCCCAAAGAACAAAGGTAATGAAATATCAATAATAACGGCTCATTCCAAACGGCATGTTCCAGCTAGCCAAGCTAGTTAGCTGTGGAGCTAACGTTAGCGCAGGCTTAGCACTGAGCGTCACTAGGATGCGTTTCTTGCAGTGTTGACACCCTTAGTGCTACAGTGATGTTGAGTGCGTGTTAATGGCAGAGACTTTGGATACTTAAACACTGACTATGATCTTTCTGAATGTCGCATAATAAGTATTCACATTCCCGTATTCACATTAACTGTAGCACAGAGCACACAAAGGAGATGCTGACAATGGCTAATTTGCTGTATTAGAGAGAGATTGTCTCCGGCGGCTTTTCTTCCATGCTTGCTGCCCTTTTCCACATCCACACTTGCCACGTTCCCATAAGTGGTTTGTTTTACCGCTTCTTTTATCAGAAAGTTGCGTTAAATGGTTTTTTACTTTTCAAAACGCAATTCATCTTGAAAATAATTCCATTTTTTTTTGTATTATGAAACAACCCTTTTACAGAAGTTTACTCTAACAGAATACTTCTAAATATACATATATATATATTAAAACAACGAAGTTCGGGAATTCTCATCTGATCAAAATGATTAAAACTGATTTGTGTTATAATCAACCCAAATCGTACCTCAGAAGTTTTCATAAAAATGATTGTTGCTCATTCTGTCTTACGTGATGCCTCCCAAACCAGCCGTTCAAACCAGCACCCCTGCCCTTTGACCTGCAGGCGTCCCACATGCAAGGTTTCAACAAGACACATTTCTCCTTTGTCTTGACCCCCCCCCCCCCCTCACATCCTCCCCCGCTACGTGTGTTTGCTCTCATAGCTTGACACACAGTTTGCCGTCTCCACACGTAGCGCGTCTCAGCATCCAGATCCGCTGCTCGTCTGAAACGATGAGTGCAACAGCTTGTTTTTCTCAAGTAAAAAAAAAAAGTGCTGTGTTTTTAGAGAAACAATCGGGGTTTACGATACTTTATTCTGCAGGGGGAAAAGGTGGGATTTTAGGGCATGAAGTTCCCATTTTTTCAGTTAAAATGTTTGAGTAACCCTTCTTCGCTTGTTGTCTTCTTTTACATCCTGTGGACTAAATAAGCGACAAAAGCTGCCCTCTCAACGTCCCACGTTTGCTCTCTTATTGGGACTTGTTTGGATAGGCAGAGGCCGTATATCCACTTAAAACTGTGACCCTGAATGCACCTTTGAAATGTACATAGCTGCTCCTGTGTGAATTGTATTAAAACCCAGTCAGATGGAAATTACTTTAAAGCTCAATTACAGAGTTCAGAAACGGAGGCAGTGTGTGAAACCAGAATGATGCGAGGTTACCTACAGAGCGCCGTCTCAAGAGGGCCCAAGCTGCTTCTTCTTTTTCATGTATACACTTATGCATCGCATCGGCGCCTTTAGCTGTCTGCTTACCCTTTAACCACTGATAAGACGAAGAGAGAAAAAAGAGCCAAAGTCGTTTTACGGCCTCTTCGGCTCGCTGCCACTTCACTCGCTGTGCACAAGTGGAAAAACGATATGCGGCGCTTCGAGTCCAGAAGTTTGACTCCCGTTGGGTTTTTATGCAATGTACATGAGCTGTTCACTGTTACTGAGGAACTCTGGGAGTAAAGATACCAAGCAGTGAAAAGCCTTTATTAAATGGCTTCAAAAAATACACATGTTTATATTACAACAATGGCTCCATTGGCTAGTTGCTGTCGGCGGTTGGACACAGACAGACGCACAATAGCGCCTCTCAGATATTTCCTACTAGGGCCGTCAGCACGCCTGTGTTCGAGGGAAGGTTTCTGTATTGCATGCAATCTTGAATAAAACGCGTGCTTCCCGCATGGACATTGGCCCTGCTGTGGTTTTTTTTTTTTTGCAAACCTCTCCTGCTTTAATTAACACACATTGTGTGTTGCGAGCAGTGCCGCGCCGTCTGTAGGCGAGTAAAATTCTTTGGGCATTCAGCTGAAATCACAGCGAGTCTTCTCTGAAAACAATGATTGAGGTTTAGCCCTCGCAGTCAACTGATTCTGTGATGAATGAACGGTCTCTCTCTGTTTTTCCCCTCTCTCCCTATGGCTGCGTCCCTGATGCTGCTGCCTGGCCATTTCTACACCATCCACGTGTGATTTAAGGTAAGAATCTTGTCTGCCATGAGTATTTGTGACACAGCAACATATTGAGCAGATATGTGAGTCATAAACCCTCGGTTTGGATTCCTTTTGATAGTAAGTGGTTGGTTAAATGATTATACCCCAAAATGGGATGAACGAGATTCACGTTCCTCAAAAAGCAAGAAACCGCGTAGAGAGACGGGACTCCTGGGCAGGAATCCTGGGCAATGTGCCTTTTACTTCAGACCAGTATCTCCTGCACTCGGTCCTGCATGAAACGCCAGTGTTTTTTTTGGAAGCAGTCCCCCTTATTAAAGAAGTGAAACATTTTTTTATTAAATGGATTCTGGGAAGGTTTGAAGTTAATCTCTCTAACCCCCGAGCCATTAGGAATCAGCCATCGTCCTCGCTGCCTTTTGAAAACAATCAAAGCGCCGCCTCGGCCCGTGTTGCCGGATTGCTTTGGCATTTTTTCAAGCTCCAAAAGTGCAGAGATTAATTTATTAGACCAGATCATCCTTGTGATGCTGCTGTCTGGGTGAAATTGGAGGCGTGTGTGAATGGTGTCTATAATCTGCGGCTCCAGATATTAGCTAACAACTTACTTAACGGGTACACTATTCAATTAAAAATAATCTTACGGGATCACACTCTGTGATCGCAATTAATCATCCTCTGAGGCACAAAGTCAGAAGGATTCATTCTCCTGGCTGCTCTGCTCTTTATTCGCTGTACAAAGAGCTCTACATCCGTCACAGATCGTAGAGCGCGACAAAAAAATGTTCAGTCTTTTGTTTGAGGCTATGAGTGGAGCTGAAATGATGTTAAAAACCCTGTAATATAAAAAAGTGTGTGCAGCATATGATAAGCTTTTGAGATAATAAACTGCAGGGGAGGACGACGGGAAGTCATAAACAAAATAACTACCATCACCGAGTACGGCAGCCTTCCCCTTTTCACCCGAGCGAACGGCACAAAGTTCACGGCTGATAATCGTTCCAATTTCAAACGTCTTTCAGTACCTGCATTTACAGACAAAGCTGATTCAATCAGGACCCAGAGACACAAACCACAAAGAAGAAAGAAGGATGTTTTCCCCTTGTGCCTTATCTCCCAAGAGCATGCCACTGCAATCCCAGATCTAAGCTCCTCTTGGCTTTCGCTGCCAGTGTTTACCGTTTTTTATGCTTCCCTTCAATCCACACAAGCAGTTTATCGTCAATTCAAGAGAAGATTCACAAAAACACTGTAGGCTGTTTAGAATGTAAAATAAAACCAAGTGGAAAAAGGAAGCGTGACTCTTTACAAAGCTTTGTGTTACCCTGCTGGGTTAGCCGCCGATACCAATGTTGGGACGGGGGGGACGCCGCTGTCTTCCATCGTTTGGGTTTCCCTGGGGGGGGACAGACATGCAGGAGTGCAGCAGCCTGCAGTCGCAGGGCCGGTTCCACACGTTACAGCTGAACTCTGCATCCGACGGCAGCCCCGGAGAAGGAGAGTCCCTGAAAAGAATTGCGGCGACGTTAATCTCCCTAAACCCCCCCCCCCCCGGCGAGGCATCGGGGTGAGACGGAATGATTCCCCTGAAATCGATCGCAGCCGCCTCGGGACGTCCAAAGTCACAGATCACACGCCTGCGGTTGTCGCTATCGGTTGTGTTCTTTTGAAAGTGTATTCGCAGTTGCACCCTCGTGCGCTGTTTGGATATTAGACCGGCTCAATTATCATCTTCAACATAAAACCCTGTTCTCCCTTACATAAGCTCCTCGCCGTGACTCTCCATCCCTCAGCCGCTGATGGGTGTCACCGTGGCGATCAGTGAGCGCAGACCCAACAGACGCCGCGATGCGAATGAGGGAGCGACGGCAGGTATCCAATAATGCCGCCCGGCCGATCACAGCTGACGCCTGACCGTCCTCTCCGGAGTTTGACGAGACACAGCCGGAGGACCGTGCTTTCAGTCTGGTCCTCGGCCGCGCTTCTCTTCGTCGCCGCGGTTACGAGCGAGAGGAAGACGGTTCCTTCGCGTGCGAGCCCCGACGTGAGCCGGAATCCGCTCTGACCCCGCTAAGGGTCGGCGGTTACGGATGATGGAACACACCCGAATAATTAAAGCATTAGCGTGCAATTGAAGCTCAGTGGTGTATCTTCATGAAATACATGCAAGTGGTGCAAGAGTGAGATAAAAGAGATCGTCCATGAGGAGTTGATGTCGAGTTGATGGCCACAGTTTGACACAGACTCAGGGAATCAGATGATTGACTCCAGACGCTGAGGCCGCTTCTGCCACGAGGTTTATATACCATCACTTTAAACTAATGCCTACATCATAAGGAGTTGGAGTACATAAACATTTTGATATCCGAGGCGTAATGCACAAAACGCGAGACTTTAGCCTTTTCTTAGGAATATTAGATTAGGTAAATTCCAGGTGTTTAAAAAAAAAAAGCAGGTGTTTAGAAAAAAAAGACACAGTGACGTGGTTCAGTTTAACGTCCCCACTTGCCACCATGTTAAAGTGGTTTCAGCCCTATTCATAGGATTACAAGGGATGCAGTTGTTTCCATAGCAACGGCAGAGCAGGCAGTGGAAACCGGGTTGTTGTGGGGCCTGCTGGCTGTAATGTGAACGAGAGAAGGCTTGGAAGGAAGAAAAATACACAGAAAGAACACTTTCATTTTTGTACAAGTTGTATAGGTTAGTAGCCTAGAACTATTAGCCTTCGCACGTATACTCATTAACAATACTGTGTTGTGGTTTGCACTCAGTCCGTTAACTTGGTACCATTGCTGCCACCTCTCGTTCTCCACCGTGTGACGTGGTGACCACGCTATTTGCCCCGATTGTCCTGGGGGAACACGTGGCGTTAATCACCTTAGCAAACAGGCAGCATGTCTGGAAAGAGGAGTATTCGCCGGGACAATCCTCTTCCCGAGAATGCTGGCAAAGCACACGAGGAATTAGCACGGGGTGACAACGTGATGACGGACAGCAGCTTTATACTGCAACGGTTCTACTGGTAAATTCCGCCGCGGTTACAATGGAGCAGGAGGTTTTTATCGTTTTGTCCTCCTGTCACGTTTCTTTGTCTATGTGGGTGGGGGACAAATGAGGCTGAAGACCCCAAATGAGGATGCTTTCACAAGGAACAAGCGTTCTCAGGAATGAGATATAAATGCTGTGAATCAGCCGTCAGTCCTCTCAACACAATTGAACCCTTATGGGCAATTTTGTAATGTAATTGTAATTGTAAAACCAATTAAAGGAAGTTGTTTTGGAAGAATGATCCTCATCCCCTTAGTTTGATTTGGAGAATGTACGTTGAGAAGAACGCAGGTATTGGAGAGCACAACTTTCAAATGACTTTCTTTGAGGTTACTAAAAGATGTCTGACGTTGCTTTGTGCCAAACGCAGGATGCGCCTCCTTCACCTGCTGTCAGTATGGAGAGGTGCCTCATACAGTATTATGGATGGACTTTATATATTATAAATATTTTGTTTCTTCAATAAGATTAAGATCATCGTGTTCACCATCTGTTTAAAATGACTCCAACTATAAACCCAAGTATAGACGCAGCTATTTTAAGACAATATATGCAATTGGTACGGCCTGTCAGTGTTAAGTGAAAAACAAAATGCTCTGCTGAGACAAATGGCTTCTATTTTTTTTGTTGCTCATATTGTGTTTACTTCCCCAGGCTATACTATCAAAAATGCATTGCCTACGTGTGAACTGTTCCTGCCAGCAGCAGGGGAGCACATGTGAGGGAGACACGTTGTCTGCCCCACCGAGATGAACCGGGGAGATTTATCTTGACATTTAAACCAGATTCCCTCTCCACGAGGCGGAGGGATCACATGGCAGATAACAAAGTTGCGATAACCAAAGTAAGGCTGCGGCTCTGAACTGCCGCGTTGCATTATTAAGGCTTTTGCTGAATTCGTAGTTTGATCAAAACCGACAGTGATGACTCGGCATGTTCGAGACGCGTGTTGTCATTTTGTTGGTACGCAGGGATTTTACTGAACCTATTCACATGATTGATCCCCGATACGAATACAAGAAAAATCAGCGGATCTTTAGTGATCTCAGTAATTATGACGAGTGCAAAAGGGGAATTGAGACGTCGAATGAGGGAAGAGGGACGAAGTCCGCACAGGGAGGACACCATGCGTCACGATTTCGGGGACATTGATTCGGTAAGGCAATTGCACGACTAAATATGTATATGTAATATTGTGTTCTCAAAGGACTTTCATTTAAAAAAAACCTTTGTATGTAGCGGGCATTGTCATCGTCCCTTTCAGGTTTTTGCCTTAATTTGATACCAGCAGCAATGGAAAATTCACAAAAATTAAAAATGTGCTTTTCTGCAGAACAAAGATACCCAAATTTGTGTAACAGCACCCCGGGTCTTTTTTAAATTAGAGCGGTATGAATGGCTATCAGAAAAAGATTTCATTCTTAATAGTTTAACCTAGCACTCAAAAAGCAGAGGTGGAATTATGAATCCAGTATTAAAGAAATCATTAAGATAAAAAGAAAAAAAAAGATGAAAAATGAAGAGAAATCATTTCATGGCTGGCAGACTGGCTTCATGGTGCCAATATGACCCAAACCAAACCAAAGTGCAAAGGTAGCGAGGTTAACCGGCGAGCTCGCCATATAAAAGCCACAGTCTGAAGGCCAAAGCTGTTTGCTGAGGAGATACACTTGGCATCTATTTGCCAGATATCCACCGAGCAGCCTTTTAGTGATTTGAGTGGGCGGGAAATGGCTCGCTGCATTCCAGAAGTCATTTTCCGACGGGGAGTTTTAATATGCTTTGATGTTGAAGAGTTTTTTTGGCCTCTGTTGCTGGTCATGCAGCGTGTCTAAAACACGGAGGTGAAGAGAGAGACACCAAATGTGCGACGAATAATTACATCAAGAGAGACAGGTTCCAGGCAGGCATGGCCGGCCCAAGGCATAAGCGAACTAAGCGGCTGCTTGGCCGCCAGGGGCCCCCAAAGCAGCCGCTTAGTTTGCTTATGCTGCAAGCAGCCCTAGTTTTGTATTATAACCTCACTGTATTCGTTTATCATTTTCGCTATAACAGCATAGCGTGACATTTGTGCCAATAATCTTCTAGCACATGTGACTGTGCGTGGTGGGAGGGGGGCCCCCCAAATAAAATTCTGGAACTGTAGCCTGACGGTAAAAGCAGCGGCAGCTCTTTTTCTCTTTTTAGTCGGTCTTGGTTTGATCATGCTGTTGTAACAATGGCTGCTGATGGAGCATTCAGATTGTAAAACACTTCCAATGATGTGACTTTAATGATGGAATGCTCCAGAACAAAACCGTTTCTGCATGCACATTTCAATGTGACGTCTCCGAGCGGATAGTAATGGAATATCTTTCATTTCTTACATTTCATTTCCTTGGAAAACCTTTAAAATAAAAATCCCCCTGTTACTCGGGCATTGATTTCTACTCCCGCCTGCAGGATCAGTAGGTTTATTTTACTGAAGAATAACCGCTGCTGGGATCCAAAGCCAACGCGAGCCGGGCCTTCTCGGCATGAGATCCCATTTTTTTGTGGTGCAAAAACAAAGGTTCCGGCAGAAGCAAGCTCTCTGGGAAATGGCATTTCATTGGAATATTTTCGCTGATGAACTTGTTGTTCTGTTATGATTCTATTGTAAGCTGAAATTGGGGCCTTTTGACCTGGGTCCCTCTGGACTGGAATATATTGGTGTTAAAAGAATACAGTTTTCAAAGGACAAATTACCAAAAGAAATGCAATGATTATAAGTGCGTAGAACCAATTGATGTAATGTATTTGCTCTCAATCCAACGTGTCTCAGCTTACACACAATCAAACACGGCTGGTTAATTGTGAAGAAGCCAAACAATGCTGGTGGGATCCAATATTCGCGTAATCAGGATTCTGTCATGACCGCCTACTGCCAATTGGATGTGACATTAGCAACGTTTCCCCCTAAAGAGCCCGATTTAGAGAAAGTAAACACGACCGATAAAGCGTAATGCCCAGTAATGTCTGCACTAAAGGATCTGTGAAGTTCTGGCCCCCCGAATGATCTCACCGCTTTAGCGACGCGTTAAAAGCGCTCGTCTCATCTCGGCCGTACGCCGCGGCTAATCGCTTCCATTACGGAAAACCGTCAGGCGTGAAACACGTGTCATGAGCGAATGTTCCCGGAAGACTGGCTAATTGGAAGGTGTGGCCGGATTGTAAGGATGTATGAAATATGTATTTGTTAATTATTGTTTGCGAGTGTCTCGTGGTTTGCGGGGAGGAAGTCACTCGCTAGGATAATTATGTAAGGAGCCCGGGAGGTGACATGAAAAAAAAAAAAAAACTACGGAGCCCGGTAGGTGGCAACGGTTTGCGTTCCCTCGCAAACTCGGCGATCAGCGGTCCGCCTCGCGGGGATTCGGCGCTGGGCACAGTTGTGGCTCCGTAGCGGAGTGGTTCACACATGATCTATACATTAATTTCAGTGTTTCCACGGTTTTGGGAAGGAAGCCTCTCGCACAGTTCGATTCTCTTGCTCTCCTCGAGAGCAACCGGCAGGCTCTTTTTTAAGGAAGGCAAAAAAAACTTCAAATGGCTGTAGACGAAGGATAAGACTCTTTGCTTCTGTCGATGTGTGTTCAAATGTCCTCAAAGGAACGTGACTGTCTCGGAAAATAGAATGTTCCCTTCTCTGAAAGATAAAAAAAAAGACTGCGTAAGCGTACCAAAGAGACTGGGATGAGTACAAGGACAAGGATTACTCACATTTTATTTTGAAAAACAAATCGTATACTGAGATTTTCCATTTTGCACCACAATATTGTACTTGAACTATTAAGGATGCACCATATTGATTTTTCTTCTGCAGTAATCACTAATGCTCATAGCATATTTCTAAGCTACTACCACCTACACATAATAGGAACTGCACGGATTTGTTCTCAAGTGATTTGCAAATTACTTTTCTGGGATTTGAGGGTTTGCAAACCCTATATTAGTTCATCTTCTCAATTATGTTGACATTATCCTGTTTCACTCTGCTATTCCAATTGTACGCTAGTATGATTCCAAAAGTATTCATCCGTTCAACAACATTAAGGTCCCTCAAAATTGTCTATTGGTGCAATTCTAGAGCACGACAACATCAATAGTTACATCTCAAACTGCCAAACTTCATAAACGATTTGCCCCGAGACCCTCGGTCATCGATCGTCTAGACGTTTTTCATATTGGACCGTTTCTTTCTTAGTTCAGTGGCAGTTTGGCTTTAATGGCACCCGTTGTGTTATCCCCCTTCTTGGTTTCAGCAGATTCTTCAAATATGCCGCTGATGCTGTTGAAAAATGAAATACTGTCTTTATGCAGAAGCAGGACTTCAGTTTGGGTAGCTTATACTATAATACTTTTATATTATTTAGTAGGGGTGTAACGATTTGTTTTTAACAACGATTCGATTCGATCACGATTCATGGTTGTGGATACGATTCAAGGACGATATTGGTTCCTTTAGAACGATACGATCCGAAACGATTCAATGACTTGAAATCGATTCAGTAACTTTTTAGCCAAAAATTCAACCAGTGGGACCTGCATACTGCGTGAGCACGTCACGGCTCAGTCCGCGAAAGCCTTCATTGTTAAAAGTGCAAAAAAAAAGTCTGACGTGCTTAAATCCAATGGGTTATTTCCTAGTATCGATACAATCGATTTGTTACATTTTAAATCGATTTTTGATCAACATATGTTGTCCATATGGCCAACGCGCCGAGCACAGATCGATGTAGTCGTTACACCCCTATTATTTAGGTATTCATAATGTTCAATTCCCATTAGTCAGATGTTCATTTTGGTGGTATCTTCTTTACGCTGTTCCTTTACAGTCATCTGAAGTCGGGAGCGTTTCCTGAGTCAACATGCCCCTCTTTACGAGAAAAATAATCATAAGCGCGAAATGAAATGTTTTATGCATGGAGTCCATTGTGTTTTTTGTAATCTCACTACAAAGCAGCAGCTTTACAAACACTTTCTAAAAGGGCAGTTGCATTAAACCCTCTTGGAAATGCACGCGGCGTCTGAGCTAACACGTATTAGCAGTAACCCATTCCTTTTGAGTTCGTTGGAGATAATGACCTCTTTAAGAGCTGATATGTCGCAGCGACCACGGTGCATGCGTTCTGTATCCATCCTCACAGTGGTTCAACTATTGAAAGCCTCGATGGCTCAAAGCAGATGAACAGAAGCCATTTTTTTTGCCGATCAAAGAGGAAACTTTGGCTCGGGCAACCAGGGTTTCTTGGGGACCGGAGAAAAAACATGCAACCAAAAAAAAGTCAGCCTCCTAAATAACAAACCGAACTGCTGAGGTCTATCAAAGTGTGCTTTGGGGGTTTTAAGTTCCTAATCATCCCGTCCCTTTGAAATGTGAACCCAAGCCTTGGTGGCTGCACTATGTCTCGGGGGAGTAAACCTTTTTAGGACCATTAAAAAAACAAAAAAAAACACATTTCCCTTTTGTTTCATGTGCATACATATATAATTGGTGTTGAAGGTTGCCGTAGAAACCACTGTAACACGGATTAATCCATTACAGCGGTCCCGGTAAAAATGACTGGCTTTGGGAATTGGGGCGCGCTCCACATAAGCAGAGAGCCGGGGTAAATTTAGCTGCCCTCTGAAAAGAGAGAGCTGCTAGAAACTGAAGCTAAATTTGAGGAAATCCAACCATCAGCACTCCTGGTTTCTCCGCAGGATGAGGAAGTGTCCCTCAGTAACTTGTGTGTTAGTCTACTCAGAGGTAAGTAACAGACCGTACAGATCAACACTCAGCAACTTTATTTTGTAAATGGAAGGGGGTTTTCTTTACCCCCTTGTTATGGAGTTATGGAAGCAGGAAGTCAAAGGGTTTATCATTTTTAAAGTACACAGTATGTGTTTTATTATTTATTGTGTACAATCGGTATGTTTGCCTAATGAGGCCTGTAGAATAAAAGCTCAAGGTCAGCAGATCAAAGAATGTGTGGAATTTTCTAGACGGCAACGCGGGAGAAAACGCTTCATCACGCAACGCCGCAGCCGTGACGTACCGCAAACATGCACCGGTGTTGAGGAATTGCTGGGACGGGTTCCGTTGCCAATTGAGAACAAAGGCAGGGAGGGCGGAAGGATACAGAAGGATGCACGATGGGGATGAAATGTCCTCTTGTTAGATCGAACTCCAGGTGGCGCCTCTGCAGAAACTCCCCCCCCGCCCCTCTCCAACCTTGGCTGCTTTTACTACGTACATCTGGGCCCACGGGAGCCTCCCTTTGTTTCCGCGGCCAGAGGGAGACAATAGATGCTCTGCTGGGTAAAGCACACTACCGGAGGTGTCTACTTACCATGACAAAGCAGAGGGCCACGCTCTGCTCACCATTGACTCAGGCACTTCGCCAACATATAAAATCCTTCCACCAAACGCGCGCGGCGCATACAGAGCGTGCGCGGTGTGCAAACGAACGTCCACAAGCCTTCACGCAAATATGAATCCAAAGAAAATACTGCCGCGCACCAACACAGGGGCGACCGCAGGTATGCAGCGCGCAGGGGGAGGAATTGGAAGCATTCGGGGGGAGGACCCCAAAATTGGGTCTTTTTTTTTTCTTCCTTTCCATGACACATTTAGCGAGTATTTTGAGTGTAACACTGGATGTAATCACAGTATTCGCTTGTTTCTTTCTTTAAAAAGCCATTTTTTTTTTCTTGTTGCCTTTTCTTCTTTCAATTTTAAGAGAATGGCTGCTAACGAAGCTCTGCTATTTGCTGATGAACAGGTTTTCCTAAACACTGTGTACTTATTAGAAGAAACTAAAATCAGGTAATGTTGATTTTCAATTCCCCTCGTATCAGACGGCCCCCTTTCAGCTGTGCTGCAGCCGGTTTAACGGCCGCACTGTCAACTTGTTTGAACAAAAAACGACGTTTTACAGCAGCCATCATTCTTGCCTCGACCTAATATGCCTGGATTATTCATCATTTTGCTGCCTAATGATAAGCAGATATTCAGCCTCCCTTGTAGTTTGCAGTATTATGATGATGGAGTTTCTCCTGTTACCACTTATAGTCAACCATTGCCGCCTGTGCATGCGTTGTGTGTCTTTACATCTGTGTAATATTACCGATGGTCTACATCATACTTCCTGTAAGCGCAGTCTTACTGTTGAAACTGTGTAAAATGTTGGCTGACAATATTAAATGTACTTCTTCAGGAATAAAACCTCTGCCTTGTTGTTGATGAATACTTAGGCCTACTACGCTACTGTATAGTGTTGGTCATTATGGTGGTACTTGGAGAGCCAAGTATTTTCTGAGGTGGTACTTGGTGTAAAAAGTTTGAGAACCACTGGTCTACATCACTTCACAGAACAGCAGGATAGCAGTTACTTCCCACAGTTGGTTGCCTAGGTGGTGTTTTTTTAGGCGAGTAGCAGAAGAAGCCAAACTGTTTACCCGTCGAGAAATGATGTGAGCTGCAAAAACAACTTCAACGAACCGGGAAGAAGGAACACATTTAGGTCACGGAGGCACTGACGTACTGACTAAAGGACGTTTAGAAGTAGTTTTACATTCTCATAGATCAGACTGGAGTATAACCAGGGGGAAATACATACTTCCCTTTCATGACCATGTGCTGCATTTAAGAATCTCTGCTTTGCTATTTTGCTGAAAACGCTTAAGAAGATGCTATTTAGAAATGATTAAAAGGGGATTTCAAAAAGTCTCTCTATCCCCTGAAGGGCACGCTGCATACCAACTGCTTATTGGAATCTCCCCGTGAGGATGAGCGGCCAGATAGCGTGTTGCTTGCTGCTTTGTTGATAACACTGGTCAGGGCTCTGTCGGGTCTGCAGACAGCAGACGGAGGAGATGAGGCAGAAAGCAGCACAGCGGCCGCCTCTCACTCCTATTTAAAATGCTTCTTTACCCGCAGCAAGATATTGGATGTGGATTTGGTTTGAGCCCATAAGACTGATATTTTGTTGTCCTGAACGCCCCCCCCTCGTATACCTGAAGGCCTTACGTTTCATAACACATGCTGTTTCTGGTTAGAAATAGAATAAAAAGATGAGTTGGAAGTCTCAGCTTGACAAGAGCCAATATTAACGATACTCAGCAGCAAAACATGGTGGAAAAGAATCCATACGAGGAGCCGTCCCACGGAATTAGTCAGAGCCAACATATATACCTCTCACTTGGGAGCCAACGTTGGCGTATTTCTGGCTGCCTGGGCTCATTTTTCAAGGGCAAGGTGCTTTTTATTTGGGCCGCAGTCGCCAATTATCTTCCTCTTCTCTCCCATTCCCACGTTACTCTTTCCTGTGTTCTCCTGTTTGTGCCTGTGCTCGTATGTACATACATTATTTAACAATGCGAGGAGATAAAAATGCTCTAATAGAGTGCCTGAGCTTCCAGCCGTACCGCAGAGACATGTTATTTTTAACAATCTCCTTCGACTCATTCAGAAGGTTAAATAATGTATTTGTTAGCAGCACATCCCCTCTGTTGGATGCGCGCGGGATGCAGACGGGAATCATCAGTATGCCCGGTGTGTCATTAGGACGAAACCATCCACTGAAAACTTCACCACGGGAGACTTGCAGCGAAAAGGATAGGGTGCTATGATGCGGGTATCTGATTTCAATCGCTGCCCCCACCCCCGGTCGGTTTGTTTTGAGGCCCACAGGACCTGGTCGCACTTGTCTTTTCAATGGGATGTTTGTGATTGGACGCACGAGATCGGAAGTAAGCCGCCCACGCCTTGATCTGATGAGGCTTTGAAACGTGGAACTAACAGTTATTTCCCGTGCATTCTTCACCATTAAAGGTCCCACGTTATGTTGTCATGCAACACATTCAAGATGTTCTCTCTTTCATGTGCTCTTCACGGGTGCTGGGGGGGAAGATGGCGTGAGACCTACATCTGGCTGATTGGATGACGAAAGTCTTGTCGAAAAACAACAACAACAACACCAACAACGGCCATTGTTGAGCTAGCGTTCCTCGTCCTTTTGAATCCCCGGATGCAAGGGTTGCTATCACCATCCGCTGTTTATTCCTCACAACCTCTGCAGTCGAAGCCACAGTCACCTGTTTGTCATGTGACAGATGAGTGTGACAACTTATTACGCCAGGCAAGGACCTGCTGCTTGTCCTGCTGTTGTTGGTGTTCTGTCTCCTTCGACGATGCCCCCCCCACCTCCTCCCTGACGTTATGCAGCTTGGGTTGAGCCATGGATGCGTTTCATGCTGTCATCGAGATGTCTGCGGAAATAGTCACTACTGTTGCACACAAAACATTTTCCCATATTGCTTGTTTCAATGTGACAGCACCCCGTATGCTACGCCTGCCTGCAACGATAACACTAAGTCGATATTTACATTTATTCAATGACTGTTATTTTTCATCCATTGTCTGTAATTATTATATTTAGCAACAGGTGCGACGCATTCACAGGCCCTTCTCTGGCCTTTGACTGTAGAACGGAGCCATTAATGCTAAACACAGTAATTAACTCAGGTGAATAACGCATCGCTTGAGTGATGCGGCGCTTCCCTCTCTTCTTTTAGGGACGGGTTGCTCCAGTGAAGGCAATTATCCATCTACTTTCTGTGCTTTTATCTACTACCATTCCATAAATCTGCTCAGACATCATCTAAACACCACACTTGTGGATTGGACTGAAGCGCCATTAAAGCAAGAACGCAGAACAGTAACTTACTTTTAGAACATGACAGGGATTTGCAACGAGAAACCATCTTGCGGCTGGGAACACAACAGCAATCGGGATGTGAGTGAGGGCGACGCTTCCAATGCCCGAGATCCAACCACGCCCGCATTCAAACTCGGCATTCATTGGAGTCCGGGAGGATGATCAATGGACCCTTCGTCCCGCTTGCTCGGGCCGCTCCCGTCCTGGGACTCAACCTTTATTTGAACTTGCTCAATTTTTCCTAAGACACATTTAATAACAGTTGATAGGGTTTTTCGTTTTTGATAGCTGGCATCGATTTGTGGGGTATTAACCCTACAAACCTAAAGCCTCCTTGAGGGCACTGCTCAATTGCGTGGGCATTCTATCCTTGCTCAGAAACATATCCATTAAATATCATGACAATAATGGATTTAAACATGAAATGAAAGCAAAAAACGAAATAGATTAGTAGATTAGCTCGAACATGTCTGACACAAATATATTTTTAATGGTTTTTGAGAACAAAGTTCCACCATCGGCAAAAAGAGGACTTTTAAAAAAGCCACTGTATTCCTTTTTGCATTAGCCGCAGGAAACTGAAGAAAAGGGGAGAGCTATCAGCTTTTGAATCAATGGTTCTGTGGCCTTTGTTGACAGCGATGAGTGTCGGATCAGGTGTCCCTTTGAGGAAGATTTATTCCGGGAAGGATTGGACAGAGAAATCCAATTAAAATGGGACCTGTCTGAGCAAAATCTCTCGAGATTGAATGTGGGGATTCACAGCGACTCGCTCCCCCTCCGCGTCTCCCGACTTGCCCGATGACTTGCAGATCACACGTTCTCCTCACCAGACACGCAGACAAACCATCCATTCAGTCCGTCCTGTTTATATGATGCATAGCAGCCGTCCGCTGACGTTCAAACACCACTTTCACTTTCCGACTGTGGGAGTTTGGCGTTTACAGCTTTCATAATCACATTGGAACCAGACTAATGTATTGGGTGATAAAGAGGATGGAATGATTTTTTTTGGGGGGGGGGGTTTAGGAACTGGGAAATATGCGCCTAATGCGCTTTAAGCACTGTCGTAAATGAGTTAGCATATATTTCATGGTGAATACATGTTCCACTTCTCCTCCTGTGTCGTCACAGCGAGCCGAGTTTATTTTAAGGCAGAAGCATTTGGGGAGAATGTCTTTGGATAATAATGGTGGGAATAAAGTGCTGCGGCCACACTGATTATACAAATGTTAAGTGCCGCTGCATGGCTAATGAGGTTGACATGGCGCTAATGCTCTTGATACAGCTCTATTCACTTCACTTGTCAGTGGCGTAACAAGCTTAAGTTCATCGTGCTGCTTTATTCAGCGGGCTAATTCGAAACCTTTGAACCGCTTCAACGAGGGATACACTGTTCAAAGCGGTGATTCGAAGTATTGTGTCGTTGCGAGTCAATACGGACAATGAAGTGAGGCTTCACGGTCATGTGACGTTTCGTGGTGCTGTGCGGAAAGTGGCACTCGAGTGGCACGCTTCACTGAGTGCTACTTCATTTCAAAGTATTTAACATTTCTCTCGACGACCTTGATGGCTGAAATACTACGTACGCAATGTTAAACACTTTGTCTACTGTACTTTTGAGAAGATATTGTTCACTTTTGAGTATTTTTTATTTATTTAAACTGTCAGGAATTATCCATAATCCCACAATTCACATTTGCATTTTCTTGCGCACGAGGCTCTGATTATGCGCCTTACTTGTGAGGATTTAAACACTGCGAACATGCATAAATGAATGCAAAGATGATGGAAGCCCTTCACAGGTTTGCAAAAATGTGTTTGCAACGAAAAGCAAAGCAACGAGAGATGTTTCACAAAAATGTCAGCCAAAATTTGGTTTGTTTTGAAAAAAAGCAATTTAAGGATTTCTTATGAACAACTTCCCAATACATGATTCCCAATACCAACATTGAGGTGTAACGTACACAGTTCCATACAGGATGTGTAATACAGTAAATAGTATAGTGTACAATATATACTGTGGATTGATGGACTTTGCTGCAGGCGATTCCCAACCCATGTTTTGGTTGCCTGGATTTCCTTTCTTTAATTTCATTCCTCATTCCCCGGCCCTCCGTGTGGAAGTGTCCTTGGGAAGGAGACACGAACCACTGAGAGGCTTACAGCTTTGCCAGCGTTGTGCGAACGAGCATTAGTGGCGCCCTCTGCCATCAGTGTGTGACGGTGTGTGAGTGTCCCCATGTGATGGAGGCCACTATAAGTCTGTTTACCAAACACTGTACATCCCCGTGAAGCTGCTATCATAAGGAGGAATATGTCAAAACATTCCCTAAAATTAAATATACATTTATTTATTCTTCAACTATGATGCAAACCAATCTAATACATTTTTCATTCACGTTATTAATAAATCATTTCTAGCTTGTTTCTATTCATCGTCTTCGATGCAGCATTCAGTAAATTACTAAAAAACTTACTTATTAAAGTAAGGAACGCACTTCGGCCCCATCCTCGGTGTCTCGGAGCCAGTGCCGGCCCGAGCCTCTTGGGGGCCCCCCTCCCACCACGCACAGTCACCTGTGCTAGAAGATTATTGACACAAATGTCATGCTATACTGTTATAGCGAAAATTAGAAACGAATACAGTGAGGTTATAATACAAAACTAGGGCTGCTCGCAGGGGGCCCCAAGCAGCCGCTTAGTTCGCTTATGCCTTGGGCCGGCCCTGCTCGGAGCTGGTCATTGTTTTCCTCTGTGCAATTGTAACATTTTCCAGCGTATGTTTAGATTTTTTATTTCAACGAGGCCGTTGGTAAATCATTCCTAGCTGCTTCCTGAATCTGTTCGCAGCGGCGTACCCTCTCTACTGCCTCACAAGGTGGTCTGCGGCTGTTGTCTTTGATTGAGATTGCAAATACGCCGCGGGGAGCTCAGCCCGAGCGGTGAGCCGGACTGCAGCTGAAAGATGTCCAGCTGTTTGTAAGTGATAGACGGTGCCTCGGCTGCGGGGAAAAAGGAGTCGTCTTTCAGGGGGATTGGTATCGCCGCTCTGCTTGCGTGATGGACGGCAAAGGGTTCAGGAGAGGTCACAAAAAAAGTTGTGACGCCGACTCTTTGATACACCCGCTTAGTGATGATGAATGTCTGAGTGAAATACCCATCAATTATAAATCCAGAACCCCATCCTGGCGGTTTGGGTTTCTGTTCCTTAATACTGTATCTCCTCCGGCTACTTTCCAAATCAGTCTCTTTGCTGTGGGGAGGATGCTGAACGCGCTTACTGAGAGATGGGAGTGTCTCTGGTCCTGTGAGGGATGCCGTGAGGAACAAGCACAGAACTGGCCGCGGGCTTTGAAGCCATTGCAAAAGATTGAATTGGATTTAAGTTTAGCCTCTGTTCATGGATTCTGCTGTATCCAATCCGTACGGCTGGCTCGGTTTGGTTCAGTGGGCTACATGTTGTGACACTGCACTGTATCCTCCCTCCTTAACACACTTATACACATTCTTTATGAATCGAAAGATCCGATTTCCCTGCTTGTCCTTTTGTGTTATAGAACATATTCGGTCAAGATAGACATTTCTGTAGCAGCCCATAATTTATCCTGCCATAGCATTCTTTTAACTAAATGTTGGTCATTAGTATTACTTTAATTCAGCAGATGTTATTTAAGTTAAGTGGTTTTATAGATCTTTTGCAATGGCTAAAAGGTTTCCAACCAAACCAGATCATCTAATTCATTGTTTTTTTTTTCTTTCCAAAAACGGTCTTGACTAAGTGATGTTTCACTTACGTAAGCGAACAAGACCATCAGCGAGGCTATTCCTCTTTAGTCATCCTTAACGACTGTCACCGGGTCACGCCGGTCCCCCAGAAAGTCCCTCAGCTCAGCCTCCGGCACACGGCAGACGGATCCAGACCCTGCCTCTTCCTCACCTTCGCCCCTGCAGCAGCAGCTCCTCCACATGAGGAGCGCTGCTGGAGAGCGTAAATGCACGCCGGTGTGTCATCCGTCCACTCTGCGTGCCAACAGGCAAGTGCGACGCGCGCCGCTGCAAAAGGATATTTTGAGCCGGGAGCGACGGGGGCTCACTGACCGACTCCATTTCAGGAGGTTTATCTGAAGCCACTCGGTGCCAAACATCCCTCTCGGGTAATTTGCCCGCTGTCAACAATTCAGATGAAGTCTGCCGGCCCGTGAAGGATGACACTGCGGCAGCTCCTCGGACACTTTGCGTCAGCCAGTCAGGAGTGTTTTTAAAAAAAAAATCATGTATCACTTATTACGTGAAGGAATAATAGACTTTTTATATTATCAAAGTATTTAATGGTCCTAATCAATGTGAGAGAGACACCTACTGTAGGTCTACAGCTGCCCTCAGGACCATGTGACCTTCTTTTGCCTCACTGAGCTCAAACTGAGTAGATATCTAAATGTGTTATTTGGACACAAAGCGAAACCGTGTGAGATTTCCTCCCAGGAGGTTTTCTCTGCCCCGTCGGTCCAGTAATCAATGAATGCAACAATGAAACGCTAATGGCACATCCATATTATTGAGGAGTCGTATGGTGTCGAACAAGGCTGTTTTGTTCGCTGTGGCGTGAATGCTGGCAAAAATGAACCAGGTCGAAAGAGCTGCACCTCGGAGCCTTGAAAAGCAGAACACGGCTCTCTCTTAACACTGGATTGGCATGAGGTATTTCCAAAGCCCCCCCTCTTCCTCCACACTCGTGCATCCAGCAGATCCACCATGATCAAAACCAGGAAAACAGCTGAATAGCCACCGTGTTTGCCCTCATGTGGAATTATGTTTTTGATACAGACTAGTTTTTGGTCAGACTAGTGCTGCGCGTGGTGTAGGCTTGTGTTGACCATCAGTATGCCGGTTGTGTAGCTGTGCAGTGATTATCAGCTCTGTGAGATTCAGGGCCACCTCAGGGTCAAACAAAGAAAAGAGGAGGGGGAAGAGATTTGCCCCCTTTGGCCTCATTAGTTACTTAAGGTGCAGACTGGCTGTTTCCCTCTCAATGTCCTTTAAGCATACAAAGAGATAGAATGGAGGATAATGGATCTAAACAAGAAGCAAAATTCCAATTGGATGTGAAAGGGCGGTGGAGAATATCAGTTTGTGATGTCTCCATTGAACTGTGGGGGGGTTTACGAGCTTCAGTTGGCTTCTCGTCAAACTAGTCAAACTAAGGCAGAATCACTAACGTGAGTGAATAATTAGGGTCAATTAAAACCATCATTATTAAAACACACCTACTGTCACCTGCAGTACCATTTGGAGGTAAACAAATGGTGAAATCTTAATCACTAATTCCCAAATGACAGCAGCGCTTGGTGTTTCTTACTGCAGCTCCACTCCAAGTCCTTCACTCTGATTGTGTGATTTAGTTACAGTTTGGTCTTGAGGAACTGCCGCTTTTCTGCCGGGGATTGTCTCCACAACCTACAAAAAAGTGTAAACCATCTGAAAGTTCTTTTCAGTAGAGTAAATAATGTGTCAAGCAGTCACCACAGAAAAACTTGGTCTTGTCTGCGTCGTAGCTCATGAGGTATGTTAGGTCACTAATTGCAGAGCAAACTAATACACGCGTGCAGAAATACCGTCGCGGCCATTAAATTTCAGTCTGTTGATCTAAAAAGCACACACACACACCAAATGATAGCTTGGCCACAGTAGTATTTCTGTTAATTATAACGTACCAGGGGATCTGACCTCGTGACAGACAGGCCCTGCAGCCAGTTAATCGATGGGAGCTGAGGCTTACAGTTCGACCGGCTCGAAATGACTTGAACATACTTTAAATGATCTGCTCCAGCAGAGAGGTTCAATGGGTTGGGATTGTTAAAAAGAACACATAAATGAAAGTTCATATAGGTTAAAACAGCGTGTTATGCAGGGTGCGAAAAAAAAAAGAAGCTAAACAGCTACATCCGACATTTTGGCTCAGAGCAAAACACCATCATGGAGATGTACGATTTTCCAACCAATTATTATATTTCTTACATTTGACCCTGTTGAACCCTTTTTTTTATTCTGAATACTCTATGGTCCTTCCTGTCTCACAAATAACAAGACCAACAGAGCAACGTTGTCCACATGATACATTTGTGCCACAGGTTCTTCTGTGTTGCTCCTCAGCTGCAGCTTGATGAACTGCTGGCAGCACTTTAGATCTCTGCCTTGTGTTTTAGAGTCTCTGGGCATTCCGCCCTTTACACCGACGGGTTTTAAATGTCATTTCTTCATAGCCTTGTGTTTTTTTTTTTCTTCCCTTTCTGCCCTTTTCAGGCTTTTAGCCCTCTTTTAGCATTGTCTCCAGGTTTGGTAATGAGGTCCTGTCAGAATGAGGAGGCTCAAATCAGTTGGGGACCAAAAAGGACACTTGACTGTGGTGCCTGTGTTTACATATCCACATATTAATAATGGCAGGGCAGCAGCATCCGTGTCGGGCCGTTGTTTGTTTGGAGGGGATGAAGTATGCGGAGGCTGTAATCACACCACAGCGTAGTTAGTCTCAAACCTTTTACATTGTAAGTTACTGGGGAAAAAGGACTCGAAGCGGTTCATTTCTGCAATTTTTCATATTTTTTGCCTTCCTCTGGATTCACTCCCCTTCAGTTGTAACGCGCTCGCTTGGATGACAACTGAAGTGGTGGCGTTTGGGGGGGAATGATGGTAACAACTGTAATCCTGACAAAGCCGTGCTGGTGAATGACTGACTGAAAGATGTGAAGAGAAGCAGCTTAGTGGCTGACACGTCCATGTCAATTTGATTAAAGCCTGACACCCACACACAGAGCACGTGGAATGTGCAGCGTCTCCGAGTACAGCAGGTTAATGATAAGTGGGGGAGACAGTTTGAATGCGCTCCTGAAAGGCTAATTTATCTTCAAAACCCAAATTGGAAATTGGAAAGCCATAATTGTAGGAGTTACTTTTGATAGGAAGCCAACAGCTATTCCTGTTCAGTTTCCCTAAAAATGAATTTCCCTTAAAAATAAAACCGGTCGTGACTTTTGGAAAGAGACCTTGAGCAGCACAAGCCAAGCGCTATAGTGTAGTGATGACAAGGCGACTCCCCCTTGGCTCATATGGCAAAGGAACGTTCTATTGATTGAGCTGCGAGTGACGTCTTCACTACTAGTCAAGACGTATCAAAATAAAACTCTCTCCTCTAAACTTAGAGGATATCTCCAGCAGAAATCTTTCAGCCGGCTACAAAACAAGACGCTTTTGATCTTTTGATTGGCTCGTATGTGTTCGTACGCGTTTGAATTTTTCTATTGACTTCAAATGAATAACATGAAAACAAAATAAATTGTATTCCTGGAAAAAAAAAAAAAAAAAAACATTTGTGATCCAAGGTTACAGATATTTTGGTGCGCTGCCCCAGTGTTTCCGTGCACGTCGACAGCTATCGACCTGCTGAGATCGATGTATTTGATGCAGCCGCAGTGTGAATTGGGAGCCATGATGAAGAACACATGGTGGTAGTGATGCGTTGGTTTCCACACACTGCTGTAAATGATGTATTGGATCCTTTTGATCTTTTTGGAGAAGCTTCTGCAGGTTTGCATGGGTTAGAGAAGTAGACGTGGGGTCTCGCCTCCATTCCCACTTTCTTCTGTCCGCCATATTGGACGCCGGCTCGACAGCTTTGAGGACGGCTCTGCAGAGGTGCTCCATGTGTTCGGGTGGATTGACAATCTAGCTTTTATTTTGTGCAGTTATTATAGACATTGACCAATGATGCATTTTTTTTTTGTGTGTTTTCCATCACACCTATCTGCGCTATGTCGGCTTTGGTGAATCTATGGCTCCTTTCAGTTTGGAGGACAGTTTGTCCCTGCAGAATGGAATGGAAAGGTCATAAACCATTGAAATGGTGAAGGAATTTGCTTGAATGCTTTTCGGGCTTTACCAGGAGGCCGAAGCAAACGGGAGATTCACAACTCCGAGACAGATTTCACACAATCGAATACATCAGATGAGAATAACCGTTTCTATTGCATATTCATTGCAGTCTTTGATGTTTCCTTCCCTTGGAGTCCTCAGAGATTCGGAGATCCAGCTATGTCCCACATTCACGCCACGGTGTTCGTTACTGTCCCCACATTTATAGGGTTTTTATGAAAAAAATCCCCCTCTAGACTTCTCTTGGTTTTTAGGGAGGCTTCATCCCACTGCTCCGTTCAGCTTGAGAAGCAACCATAAGATGGCAACTATTACACCCCGATTGATCACAACAACTGTTTTTTAAACAATTTAAAAACAATGCTTTACATGAAATGCAACAGCATCAATTTTAAGGGTAGAAATGGTCTCATTATAGCTCCTGAATGTATCAGACCCTCTATAACGTTAACACTTTAGACACACTGTGCATAGCAGAGAATAGATGGCTGTACAGTAAAGGGCTGCACAGTGCTTTGCAGGCCTCCCAGTGTTGCTCTGCCCGGTGCCGTAGTGTGTGCTTGCGCCGACACGACTTGAATGTTAAGCCCCAACAGCTGACTGCTGTAGCCTCCTTGTAATGAAGCCAGTCACCACCGTCTGCCAGGCCCCAATTAGGTATGCAGACCTCCCCGCTCAAGACAGGGAGGGACCAAGCTGCCTCCGACGTGAGGCTTTGCGCAGCGGCGCCGACCACTTTCTGTCACTCCAAAGAAGTGGTGGTGGACAAGTGGCCCGTACGTGTTACGTTTACCGCTGCAGAATGCCAGGCTTAATATCCCCAGTGCTGTTAACTGTTATTAACAGCCGGTGGGCATGTTTGCTTCAAGGTCTTCGGTGTATTAGGACACTGTTGCTAATGTTGCTTCTGGGTTTTGAAAGTACCGTTGAATGTGCGTTGCTGTCTTTTGGTGATTGGGACCATCACCCGTAGCCTGACGTAGTCATACTCAATTCTAGTCAGAATGTGAGTCTGATGCTGCTCCATTGAGCTGTGAACAGAAAAAATGCCTCTGCACTCAATTGAATAGACCTACAACCAATAAGAGCAGCGGAGTGTGTGACGTATGTTATGCGACGCCTAGTTTCCGAATCCCGTAGGGAAGGACGCCAAAAACATTGTTCTTATCAACATAATGCCGTGATCGCGTTTCTCTGTTCCTCTTGTAAAATGAATTCGCTGTCGATGTCTTTCAGAACAGACCTGATAGCAGAATCTACACATGGCAGCCATCGTTGTTGTAAACCCATTCAACCCAAGCGCTCGTTGGTGACGTGGTTGATTACGTTACTGATGATCATCTGTCCATCATCGTATAAAGCCCGCCCTGACAATTTGATTGGCCCGCCCGATTTCGAGGGCGCAATACTCGAACTTCCCGACCAAAAAAACGTTGTGGGCGGGACTACGTTGGGAATGGCACCCAGGCTACATCACCCCTGCATTTCCTAAACCCTGCCCACTGCACTTCTCTGTATCAAACTGGTGAGTAAAGTAGGTGGTTTTCGGACGTCAGAGCTTGTAAGGGGATATTAGAGAGCAAACGGCACCTGTGAGGAGGAACCGCAGGTAAACACCGTGGGAGGCCGTCTCGGATGCGGTGAAATAACCTCTGCTGTCTTTTGTTACCGTGGCCTCTAATTGTCTCTGTGGACGATTCCAGAGAACAACTCGTCTGTTTTTTTTTGTTCCAAAAAAAAAAATTGAAAATCTCTAGTGTTGGACACTTTCATCTCCGGTTCCACAGTTTTGCGCCTCTCAAAAGCTTTGAATACGAGTCACGCGGCACTGCACACGTCCACGAGCTGCTGTGCAGACAGCATCCTCAGTGAATTAAGTTAAAGCACAACGTCTGAACCAAATAACCCCAAAATCCCGGGGGTCCGTACAGTGTGCCTATAGATCCACTGTGTCCAATGGCTCGTCGTCAGCTCGTTAGCATGATGCGTGTCAAGTGCACAGGAAATTGCTCTTTTTATTGTTGTCCGCACCTCAGCGGCTGCCTTTATTTTTCTATCGCTGACGTGCTCTTACGTGGTAGTTATACATGAGTACATTTTTTACCCAAAGTACATTGTGGTGTGTTTGCAGTATATTTGAAGGCGTGACTGATTATGATTTGGGTTGAAAAAGTATGTTCACTTTGAGACACAAACATTGGTCAAAAATAACATGCTTTAATAACAAATGACTTTATTTAAAATAAATTCAATAGTTAGCCATTTATGTGTGCGTATACTGACATTAAATCACCAGCCGTACCTGTATGCTACTGACCTTCCAACATAACGAAGGCCGGCCTTTCATCTCAAAGGGTCACACTCTGTGCTGGTGCTTCTTCCGCTCATGTAATTGAGAGTTTGGTAAATGGCCCCAACGGGTCAGATTCAATAATCTGCCCCAAAAAAGGTCTTACTGGAGAGATGAGACTTGTGTGATGAGTGACCACATCGCTGCACAGACATCAGCTTCATCCTTCGCTTAACCTTTTTGTGTATATTGTGAATTGATGGTTAGTTGTTATAAGTTATTATTATGCGCAGCACTAATCAATTGCTAAATATCTGAGTGCCTTTATCCCTTTGTCACTTTATTTGAGCATTTCATTAACACCCTCTGCGGCAGGCAGAAATAATGAAATAATACTCCCGACTTACTAACTAAGGGCTGTGATTCGGGGGGGAAAACCAAGCAATATCACATATTAAGTATAGAACAAATGTGTTTGTCCGTTGAGCAGGGATTAAGTTTCTTATGAAGTAATGAACACTGAAACTCAAATTGAATTTACATGATTGTGACTATCATTGTATAATAACCCCGTATAGAGAGAGACACCAGGGTTATCCTAACAGGATTTGAAAGGCAAAGGACTGTGCTTTATCTGAACAGAAGAAAATATAATGAAACCTTGCATCTTCTTCACCCAGCGGAGCCCCAAACTGACCCTTTTGCATGAGACATGAGACGCAACGACGCTGCTCAAGTGGCCATTTAGAGACAATACACTGAGGAAATATCTCTGGGAAAAGCGATCCGTCCCGCGGCGCCTGAACTCCTCTCTGTTGTCTTTAGTGTTGCAGATATGATCAGTTGATTTCAAGCCAAGTTGTCTTCGTCTTCGCAGGCACGGCTGGGGTTTGCAGCACGCTATCTGAGATCTTACTGGGTGAGGGAAGGAAATGGATATGTTGCTTTCTTTGTATCTGCTTCTAGTTCGCACAAGTAAACACACCAGCGAGCGCTGGTTTGCAAAATGCCTCAAGAGCCTGCATGGTCTGGAACAAACATGTTTTCAGCGGAAATTGTTAGAATCATAACAGTGCTCTGTGTTTGACACTATCCTCGACCAGGTGAGTTACGTATTTGGTTAGTCGTCGCTTAATGTCTTCGCTGCGTCTTCTCTCACACTGGTCGGGAGGTTGGCCAACGGACGAAAGGCCGCTGCTCCGACCGCCTCTTCTCGTTCGTGGCTGTGTTTCTATGGCGATGGGGCTTTCATCCTTTCATCAAACACCGTCCCGCCTGGGATGGCAGCTGGCTACCCGTCTCTGCATGGCGACGCCATTCCCGTGAATCTCCTGGGGAGAATTGGGCTGAGGCGGACTCACTCATTTGTGTGAAGTGGCTCCACGCTGAAGCCTCGGCGGGGTTTCTCTGTCGAGCTGCGGCTCACCATTCAGCGGCGTTCTGCAAGAAAGGGCTTGAATTTAATGGTGTCACGCGTGCCCTCTTAAAATTCATCCCATTTCCTGTCAGCCCGACGTACAGGTGCAAGGGATGGTTCCCGGATTGAGCGTTTGAAAATGATTACGCGTTTTAACACTTTTCATTAATGAATATGCAAGAGTTTAAATTTGAAGTAGTTAGCACGCAGGAGGGAACAAACACCAGGTGTTTCTCTTCGTCGCAGCAGCTTTAGCTGAAGCTGACAGTTGAAGTGCACTAGAGTCTGAGGATGAGATGAAGAACGGTAACGCCCTGGAAGGAATCGGTCAGGTGTCTGATATTAGCACTCAGAGAAAAGAGAAATGTTGAGATAGTGTTACTCGTAAACAACAGAAGAAACATCCTTTCAGAAAAGCCAGTGGACTTAAAACCAGGGCTGATTTCCACGGAGACGTTGAAACGGCGGTGATTTCAGTATAAAAGTTGAAAGGATTTTAGGAAAAAGGACCCTTTGCCACATTATAACATGGTCATGAAATGCAGTCGATTGCACTGTTTCCAATGCCCTCTGTTACAACATTGGCCTTGTAGAAAAGTCTAGACTCACGACGCGCCTGCACATGGAGATGTTGCACTCTAGTGACTCAAGTGCGACAGGGAACGCATTTTCGTTTTTAAGCCTTTCCTTGTTGCGCTTTGCTCCTGTGTCTCCATTCCTCTCACTGAAACCGGAGACCAATGTGTGTACTCTCTTCTTTCCCAGCTGCCATCCAGGTTCAGATCATTCCAACACAAGGAGAGATCAGCGTGGGAGAGTCCAAGTTTTTCCTCTGCGAAGGTAAGCGCAATCTCCAGCATGCCTCATTCAGCGCGGCTCGCTGCGCGTAACCACATTCAGATCGTCGGACGTAAGCATGAATAAGGGGACTGGTATCCTGATTAGAAGTTAAAAGACGAGAAGAAATACTTTGATGCATGAACTGAGCAGTGTTGAGAGGGAGGTTCTGATCCCAGTCAGGTGGGCGTAGGAAGAGATGCAGCCTGTGCAGATAATGAGGCCGAGGTGTTACACGGTCGACTGAACATGTGCAGCTATTAGATGACCTGAGGTACAGCAGCCATCTGCATTTGGTGGGTCAGTTGTCTGACATTGTGGACTTTTTGGTATATGATTAAAATCATGCCAGCCAGTAGGTCGCAGTTATTCTAAAATTGCAGACTACACAATAACGGTTCAGTTCACCCTAATTATAAGAGCAAATTGTATGTAACTTTTCAGATGGACATGAAATTACCACCAATCAAACATGATTTGGTTTGGGCCACTTAAAAAGGAATAACTGTATCATGAAAATTGCAATACTTGTATACATGAGACGCATGTATATAATTCACACATATCTCTGTTTCTGTTAATTGAGGCTGCTTCGTATTGAAATGTCTCCTGTGGTAGTGAGCAAACAGAAATAATTCAAGCTGGTCTTTTTCATGTTTCTGTTGGTATATTTAGTCTGGCCTTGTAAAGATGGAGCAGGCTTCGTTTTGACAATAATATTTCCACAGCTTTGTTGGACAAAATAATTCTCGTCACCTTCACCTTCAGATGACAGTTTCTCTGTCATCCAATTTAGGTCCAATAAAGGTGTAGATAATACACTCTGAATGGAATCAAAAGGCCTCCACACGGTTCATGTTTGAGTTCCAAATGCAAATGGCATAGCAAAGTTAATGCAAAAAAAAAAAAAAAAAAAACCCTTCTCGTGTTTCAGTGGTCGGAGACGCTAAGGACATCGACTGGTTCGCCCCCAGCGGGGAGAAGATCCTCCCCAACAGGCAGGACATCTTTGTGAGCCGCAACGATGAAACCACGGCGTCGCTCACCATTTACCACGCCAACGTGGACAGCGCCGGGATCTACAAGTGTGTGGCCAGGACTGGGGACAAGGAGGCCCAGGCCACGGTGCAAGTGAAGATCTTCCGTGAGTCCCGTAGTTTTAAAGCTTTCGATGAGACCAAACCTTTTAAAGAGGAAGCTTGGGAACGTCTATGTAAACCAATCCCCCTTTAATACATTACCGTTTGCTGCATAGATATTTGATATGGCAAATAAAATATGAAGTCGTTGTTAAGCACCGCTTAATCTTTACTATTAGACCCATCCAACGTTAATATGAGATGAGGTGCCTCGTTGTGCTGCTCTTGGATTTTTAAAAGCGTTCTTAACATGAGCGGGAATCGCTCACGTGTCTCTGCAGAAAAGATCACCTTCGACAGCGCCCCCAGCCCACAGGAGTTCAACGAGGGCGACGACGCCGACATCGTCTGCGACGTGGTCAGCTCGCCGCCTCCCTCCATCTTCTGGAAGCACAAGGGCTCCACGATCCAGGTGGCCAAAGACGGTGAGCCAGCCCCGAACGGGGCGGTTTGAAACGCTCCGGCCTGGGAAGTCGCCTCACCTTTCCCACCGACGCTGACGCTGACATGTCTTCCCCACACTCACCCCTTCTCTAAGAAAAAATGTGTGCGGTATCAGTCGGGAGGGTTTTTAACCCTCGCAGATGTTGCGTGAACGTGGGAATTGTATTTGTTTGGCCTGGCAGCAAGGATCTGTGTGGACAGATTGGACTTAAATTCTACAAATAGAGGGATAAGCACTCTGCAGGCAGAAATAATCTGAAAAACAGAAGAGATAAGTGGAAGGATAAGAGAATAGCTATAATAACTTGATGGCGTGATTTGTGATTCTGTAACTACTAACCACCACTGTGAGTCATGCGGGCCAGCTGGCCTAACAAGATTAAAAATACGTAATAAGTTTATTTTATTATTATTTATCATTCCTCTGACCCAATTTTATTTCTTTAACACCTGATGAAATACACATTCGCTTCGGGGAGCCGAGACGTGGCGGATGCTTTTTGGATGGTTTCTTCAGCTGTCCTCATTGTTACTCATTGCTGTACTTGTACTATTAGAGGTAGAAGCCACAGAACGTCTTCATCACGTACTCAACGCCTTCAGGCTCCGAAGGCGTTGCTCTCTTGCTGCCTGACTGGCCATAACCCGCTGGAGTTTACAGCCCTCGTAACGTGTTCCAATTGTGACAAAAAACATTCTCAGACCACCCTGCGTTGTCCTCCGCCTCTCCACAGTTGATCCCTTTGTTCCACGCAATTGTTTCTTTGCCGGTAAACACCTCACGAGTTGTTAAATAGAACCGAGGCGTCTGTCGTGGATGAATAATGATCAAATAAACTCTGCAGAGGTGAACAGTGCCGAGGAAGATGATTCCATGGACGTTCTGATACATTTATGAATGTTTTAGCTGCCTTGAATCAACAACGGAAACCGATTTAATCGCTTGTTGTAGTTTTTGTGAATGACTCCAACCTCGGGCAGCAGAGAGCATTGACCTTAAACAGTTGAGATAAAACTCGATTCTGCTGTGTAACGACTGAGGTGAGTTGTTTTTTACCCTTGGACCGGGTCTATTTTAACCTTACACTAACCCCTCCCTGGGTGACCGCTGGAAAGCCCGGAGTCGCCGCACTGTTGTGCTTAGCCCGCCTGTATTCTTGGAGCCCAGTCAAGGAATGTGTTTTTCACTGGAAAAACCACTAATCGTAACCCAAACTGAAAAGTGCTTGTGAAATATCCCTGACAGCAGTTTGCTGCATGCCGCATTGTTTAACCCTCCCAACACAACTGCGTTGTCAACGTGTCAAAGTAGCCGAGATTAGCAGCCGGTCGATGAAACGGAGCGTACCATTCCGTTTAAGTGCCACACTTAATTTGAAAACTCTTTACTCAACTTGAGTTGAGGTATGCAGGTCGTTATACTTCTTTCCATGCGCATGCAGGCAGGAAGCAGCACATAGATAAAAAAAATACTGTAAAAATCAGTGGTGAAGCTGTTATTTTTAGGTAAAAACACAATAATATTGAAAAACCAAAAAGCAGCTACATACTATATACAGTAATAATGTAATCAGTAGTTAAAGTCTTCATAATACAGAATGTGCCTTCATTATTACGGATGCTTTAACATTAGAGGTTAAGCGGCATTTAAATATTGTCACGGGCATGTTGGAGCTAATTTTAAGTGTCAAATGCAAAGTACACTGTAGCTGTCTTATTACGTAAAATGAAAGTAAACTAACGCTGGCTCATATCTGCATCAACATGCTTCGGTCGTAGTCCATGAGCTTTAGAATGGGGACAAAAGAGGAGTGGGAATTGCTTGTGCAATAATGTGAGAAACATTCACCATCCCACACCACCATTCTTTTTCGCACTCCGTATATAATTATATGCCTTGAGTGATTTCCTAACACTCTTTCTTTAGTTCACGCTCTCTATCTGATAGCCGGAGAAGTTGAAGTGTTCGTTTCAGCGCGGTAAATTGAACCGGGTAAAAGAGCGAATAAATTGGCCCCCTAACAGCCAACATCTAACATTTAATCGTGTGACTTTTAGAACACACCCTGGCCGGTCACCGGTTTTTGCTTTACTTCACTGAATTGGGCCACGTAAAAGAACAAAACCACCAAGAAGGAGCCAGCTTAACTTAACTCTCTCAGGTCCGAGGCGGTCAGAGAGCCCTGGATCTGAGTAATGCGCTGGAGGAACCTTATGAGAAACACCCGGTGGCTGTTAAGTGTTTATGGCCGGTTTAATTAGAGAGGAAACACGGCGTCGGGCTCTATGATCGGTGTAAAACCCTGCTGGAATACGTCTGGTGTCACGCAGAGCTGTCTGTGTTCCTCCACCTCTTTGCTTGATAACCAGGGATAATTGGGACTTTTAATAAAAACACATTTACATCTGGTTCCAGCTTCCCGTCTGAGCTTTTCAATGAAGCGCTTAATTTATTAAACCTTTACTTTGGTTTAGATTTTCAAGATTAAAGGAAAAGTTCATAGATAATTTGTCTTTTAATTTAAACTTGTTTCAAGGAGGAAAAATACATAGTAAATCAACAAGGATATTTACATAATGAAATCCATACGGGTCACACTGGTAAATTCACTGTTTTTTTGTGTAAATATAATCTGCAGAATCGTACGCGATAAATAACTGTTCTGTTTGCCGCCCCTTTTTTAGTGCGATACAAGATCATGGCTAATGGCCACCTGCTGATCCGCGGCATCAAGAAGATAGATGAGGGCATGTACAACTGTGAGGCCCGCATCATGGCCAGGGGAGAAATAGACTTCAGGATGATCAAGGTCATTGTTAACGGTAAGCATCTCTCTCACCTTCTGCTCCCCGCCTGCCGCTGCTCGACACAGAAAGGAACTGCGATGACGACCCTGAGAAAAAAAACGGCTGATTCTCCTCCCAATGAGTTCACTCACACAACTGCACAAACACGCCACGTGTATATTTTTATGTTTATCTGTCTGAATGACGGCCGGGGATTGTGGGCCTTTAAAAGAAGTGTTCATTTAACGTGGAAAATATTGCTTTTAAAGACTCTGCCATGCTTTAAGTGTCAATCAATAGGCTGTGAAGTACCCATTATCGCGTATCCATTAGGGCACACAGTACCAAAACACAGATTTTATCACTTTCTAAAGCCATTAGTTGATATCTGTCAATGCGGTGTATCTAGATGCAGCCTCCTTATGATCGTGTGCTCATTACTTTTGTATTTTCATCCTCTTTTTTTTTTTTTTCTCCAGTGCTCCCCACCATCCGCGCCAGGCTGTCAGAGGTCAACGCTACAGCAGACATCACAAGCTCTGCCCTGCTGGCCTGCGACGCAGACGGCTACCCTGAACCCACTGTCACCTGGGCACAGTACGTTGTATCCCTGGGTTTAAGTCTTTATGTCTGCACCCTTTACCGGTCATCTTGTGCCTCTCGGTGACGGTGTGCAGCGGATCACGGCTGGATCACAGGGCCACGTGGAGATCAGTGGGGCATTTTTTTTTTTTTTTTTTGTGAATGTTATCAGGCTTCTGTCTCCGGCGGCTCGACACAGTGAAAAGGTAGTGACCAGGCAATGCTGTACGGCATCGAGATGCACAGTCAAGGACATGAAGGCTGCATTGCAGGGTTCCATTATGAAAAAACGGGTTTAGCACTAATCCATCGCAGCGGCTGTCTTTGGTGTCACTAAATTAAGCCCAAGTCTGAGGTATAGGTAATCTAAACTTTGGCGTTTTCTTTTTCTTGCAAACGTTGTACCCCAGTTAAAAGAATTCTAAAAGCACTGGGCTCATTTCAGGGAGAGGATGATGTAAAGTGTGTAAATGCTGCATAAATGGGAATTTCCGTGGCAGCGCCTTCAACTGGTTGTGTGGGAGAGATGATGTGATGCTTGCACTCCACTGCTACAAGTGCAAAAAGGCTTTGATGAGTATTATTACTTCCCACACACCATTTAAACTGAATTCCACTTATATCCAGTTCGAGTGGGGATGTAGCAGGCACGTACGGGCCGACGGTGAATCGTCACCTGCTTGCACAGTGCTGCTTGTTAGTTTAAACACGGCGTCGCCAAATGTCGATTAAATAGGTGCACGACGTCGTGCGGTTAACACTCGACATTCCAACACCATCTTGCGTGTAACCCGGCCTTTTCGAGGGTATCAGCTAGCACGGATTCATCATCGGTGGTTGTAGCAAGTACCTTCGTTCACTATGAATTAACGATGCTTGATCACCTGTCGAGCTCTGACAGGTACAAATAACCGACATTTATTTCCATCACACAGCTGTCGGCTCAATGTACTTTCATATTCATGCTGCATCTTTTAATGGTATCAGCAGCACCAACGGCACCGTCGCTGTGCGAGGAATAAAGCTCCTTTTTTTCTCAGACACGTGAGTGAACGAGACCATTGGACACCCAGATGCTGCTCACAGCTGTCTCCCATGCAGCTGGGCCAGAGTGTGATGTGGGTGTTGGAGCTCCTGGACAGAACAGACTAGAGGCAGACAGGGAGGGTTGAGGGGAGGACAGAACGGGGCTGTTTGTTGTTTTTCATTCACTCACGAAGGCCGCTACTCGAGGCAGACAAATACTCACACAAAGAGGACATTCAACATCCAGCGAAGACTTCTGCTCCTCAGGAGCGGAAGAGGCTTTTCTTTAGGAAACAAGCTTGCATCATCGTCAAACCCAGATAAGAGGGCTAACGGAGGCAAACAACCGCCTCCGGGTTCTCTCAGCCTTCAAGGTGCTGCTCTCTTCCTGAGAGGAAATGACCTGCAGATCATTGGCAGCGAGTTAAGGAAGTCACTTGCAGGCAAACACTTGTGATGTAAAACCCGCCTTGTCTTCTTCTTCCCCCTGCTGCAGTAACAACGTTGTCCTTGAAACCGGTGATAAGTACACAGTGAGCGACGACGGTTCGGAACTCTTAATAAAAAGTGTCAAGAAAGTGGATGAAGGAGATTACACTTGCATCGCCAAGAACAAGGCGGGAGAGAAATCTGAGGAAGTCAGCCTGAACGTGTTCGGTAAGAGAATAACTCCATTTCGCTTACAAAAGCATACGATTTTTTTTCGTACTTATTGACATTTGCTGTAGACTCCTCCTCGGCTGCTCCACTAGCTCGATGCAGAGCTGCACAGCTCGAGGCGTACAGTGGAAAGCGCGGCCCATTGAAAAATAATTAGGCCAGCCCTTAGGACATTGAAAGATATCACACTAGAGTTCCTCTCCATGAGCAAATTTGCAGCAGGCTCATGTAATCATGTGCTCGCAGCTCCATTATCAGTCAATGGGGTATGAAACCACAACTCTGCTGAAGCCCGTCAGTATACTTGAGTGTGGTAATGTTAACAACACGCAAAGGCCATTTAAAGCGGCACTCAAGCACGTTGCAGACGTTTCGTCAAATGACTGTGTTATGTGCGATACGTCTTCTACGGACAAGAAGGGGTGGAGACCAAAACAGAGCTCAAAATCGACTACATTCAACTGGCGATATCGCCAGTCGTTTGCTAACAGTTCTGTTTTTTTTTTTGTCTCATTTGTAGTGAGACCCACGATCACCTATCTGAATAACCAGACCGCCTCAGAGTTTGAGGAGCAGGTCATCTTGACCTGTGAGGCCTCGGGCGACCCGACACCCGCCATCTCCTGGAGTTTCCAAAACAGGGTCTTCACTGAAGGAGAGCAGGTACTCGTGTGGAGCTTCTTTCTTTACGCAGCGCCACTTTCGAAATGCACGCTTAATCAAACATGCTCTTCACCATGCAGATGCAGATTGAAAAACTGCTTCAAACAAACCTTTGGGAAGAGAGACACTGCAGATATAAATATCTTTATTGTAGAATTGGAACCCTTCAGAATGGGAGAACAACTTTCTTGCAGTGAGTTTAAGCGAGGACATTTAAATAACTTTTTTGATGTTTCACGGAATTCCATAAATTAATTCTTAACTTCTCGTATGTCCGTGATGTGATGACCTGCACTATTTTTGGCACGCTTTGGCAGCACACACCTCCGATCTCACACGGATCAGTCAGCTGAAAGAACTCGCCGCGCTTCATACATTCAAAACATCTCATTCCCCCTTTTTGATTCAAATGTTTGGATTCTAACATCTTTTAAGTGCTGCAGGAGTTGCATCAATGATTTTGTACCACTCCATCATGAACGCTAGAGAGGAGAGTGTGCAGATTGCCGTGAAAACAGTTTCTAGGCATTTCCTGCGGCTGCTATTCCCTCGCGTTGTTACAAGTACATGCAACTCCCTATTATCATTAGCATTTAAAAGGGGATATATTTCTGTAAAAAATAGTACGCAATGTACTTGTTGGAAGGTCCGAGAAAATAAAAAGAGAGGGAGTTTGAGAATGAGAAAGAGAAAATGAGTGAAATGATTTCTTAATTATTGTTGTGTTCACAGTCCCTTTATCTGGAAATCAAATTGTTTTGAGCTCAGCTTTGCTTCTATGCTAATTGCTGTGACAATCCATTTTGCAAATGAATGAGTCCTTTACCCCAGAATGAACATGATGTAACGCCTAACAAGTCCTTGCACGTAAAGCCACATAGGGGTCACACATTTTGGTCACGCTTTGGGATATCGCCTCGTGTTTCCTCTACGTGTCCTGCAGGAGCGCCGGAGATAACGCTGGATTCAAGCTTTGGTTATGCGGAAACACGGGAAAAGATTTCTTAAGACGTATGAGCTGCGAATACGGCGCTTTTCTCCATTACAGTGGTCACGGCTGTTTGCAGCTGCCAGACTGGAGAGAAGCTCATCCCTGGTCCATTGTTATGCTCTTATCAACTTATTAAAATGGTATAATTTTGAAAAATCCATCTCGACGGTCTTTTCTGACAACGTAAGGTGAGGATTCAACGGATTAGTCGCTTCAGAGGGGTAATTTCCTGCTGTGAATGCAGTAAACAGTATTACGATAATTACCTCTTTGCCTCTGGCAGTTTTGTGGATTCAGGAACACGTTACGATCCGGTTCTTGCTTCAGCACACATTAGATTCGGCAAAAACAGAATAATACATCTTAATGTTCTGACATCGCCGCTGTGTATTTCTCATGCCTAGGTCCCCGTAACCTGGGTTACGGGATGGTTGTAGACTTTGAGAAACGAGTTACCACGTTGCCGGGAAACAAAGGTATCGTGGGTCAATCTGTGTGTCATCTGGGTCACTTCCGTGATCAATATACACATTTCATACCAAAGTAGGTCGCAGTGAATCGATCCTAAACTCATTGTTGTCAATTTGGAAATGAAGACAGATTTGTCAGAGTTTCACGTGTCTCCTTACAGGAACACATTCCATCACAGCTCATAGCGAGTCTCCCTGCGATGGTCACATTATCCCGGCTAATTATCGAACCCCCTGATTCAGAGTACGAATGGGTTTTCCTTTTCTGTAGCCTCGCTGTTCCAAATGAAATGGAAAGGCAAACAAGGTCAAACGGTGCATTCTCCGTCTCTCTCTCTCTCTCTTTCTAATGTAATACGTGTAGCCATAGGTGCACTCTTCCTAGAGACACAGAGAGTCGACGCAGCTAAAACATCTGTCCTGTTTTCGTCCCGGAGGACACAATATGTGGGCCATATTGACCTGCTTTGTCCCGCAGCATTCAGCTGGTGCGGTGTGATGAATTATGTAACGTCTGATATGTCGCTGTGAGATGAACCGTTCCACCTTGGCGTGACAACGTCAAACCAAAAATAGACCACGGTTATGACAAGCTGCAGCGCGGACGGAGGGTGTTACTCTGTCTAATTATCAACAACTCCCATGAAAGAGCAAAAGCAATAATGCGTTAAGCCTTGAACACACAGCAGCAGGGGTGCGTTGCAGAATGTGAGGGCTCACTCGTGGTAGTAAAGAACCCAATCAGCAATGCGGCGCTGTGTTGTCTTTAGATAACAACATAGGCACATGAGTAACAGACATGTGTCTGCACAGACGAAGGCTATAAATGAGGCATCATTGCATATAAAGTTAATGGGATGGGCATACGTATTGTTTTTCTTATCTAAAGCCATGTGAAAAACATTCTATTATTTAGCCATGTGAAAAACATTCTATTATTTACCCACACCAATGCCTGAAGGCTGCAGGTCATGAATGTTCCGTGTCACTAACTAATTCTGCATATTTCCACCAGACTGCAAAAAGAGAAGCGTAGCAGTAACACGTCATTTCTCAACCGAAATATTTACTCGGTTAAAAGGTTTTCGTCGAACACGCCTTCATCGGATTAAGCGTCGTATTTCTGTTGCGAGTTACCTCATTCCTCTTCCATTTAGAGACAAACTTGCAGGTTCTACGATTAGCCTTATCAGAGGATCAGAAGAGAGTTTGATTCAGCCGAAGTTTTTCCCATTAAATGTGCCAGCCCATCACTGCCAATCAGTGGGAGCATTCACACAGCGCCGGGCATTCATGGCTCTATGGCCAGTTGCTGAATCCTATCTACCACCTGCAACACAGGACTTAGCCGTTGCCAGTCTCGGTTGTCGCGCCGCCTCTTCTCCCTCCGTCGCCCGTGCATCCCCGTCGGATCCCTTTTCACTCAGCGATGATGTCATTTAGAAAGCGATTTTTTCGTGATGACTGTTGATCATCAATCACCGTTGGGCTGCGTTCTGTTTTTCCCAGTTCCCATTCAAATTCTACGTCACAGCGGCGAGATGACAAGAGCACAGACGCGCTAACAGTGGTATGAAATGACAGGACGTCGTCTGACTGGCTGCCCTGTAAAAAGTATTACCGATGTTGGGTATTTTCTCTTATGAAGGGATTTAGTTGGGATTGTGTTGCTGAGGTTATTTCAACTTTACTACTACCATGTTTTTTTCTTCTTTTTTTTATTGACAAGATATGTGTGCTGTTGCCCCGTCTTCTGCACATACATGACCAAGTTAATAAAACCACAGAATGGCAGGATGAAAAAGCTGCTTATTAGGAAAACATGGATCCAGCTAACGGCTCACTCATAATTAAGACCTGTGCCTCCTCATTTTCCCTTATTGCAGTATATTTATTAATGTCCGACTGGGAAGACCCATCCTCCTTAAGGAAAATCCAGTCTGGCATTTTGTCCAGTTGTGTAAATTTCTTGACCGCATTAAAAATGCCAAGCCAGAATTCCCAGTAGCCTTTTTCCTGTTTAAGAATCCTTGAAATTAACGATGTGGGGTTCTAATATTGCTTATGCTTTTATTGCTCATATTTCTTATTTCATTACAGGATCCTAGTTGTGATAAATACAAATTGGAGGAAAAATCCTTCTCTAACATCCAATGTAAAATGTAATCCTCATCAATGTTTAACTTAATTATGTATACAAACAATGCCAGCATGCATCTATGTTTAAAGCCCTTGGACATAAATCATGTATATTGCACATTACTGCCACACTTTCCAAAGCATGTTAGCAAATTACCTCTCAGGCATGGATTGGTTTCCATTTGTTTCACTTGGGTATGGAAATCAATGCAAAGGTTGTTGGGTAATCTATCACAGTAAGCATTATGTCCACGTTAGTTCTGATCAAAGTTACACTGCCGTTGCTCGGCACAAACAACAGCGGACACAAAGTTCATAATGATGGATTATGTGACTCACATGGCAATTTCAAACACACTTTTAAGTTCATTTCCATCCGTCTTTTTCAACGCATGTGAATAGAAAAAATAACCACAGGGTAGAAAAATGCACTCTGGTGGCTGCTGGAAAATGATTGGCCGCAGTTTATTCGGAGCCGATGAGTTAATTCATTCACAATCCCAGGTACGCTCCTCATGAAACATGAAAGCGTTCCACGTGTCCTGCAGGTAAACCCATCGTGCACGAAGCTCACTTTGCTCCTCTGTGTCGCTGTTTGTCTTTGCTTCCTTCTAGGCTTCTTGGACGCGTCCAGACAGATATGAGGTATGGCTACTAAACATGGTAGCCTGACCCTAGTGGTAGCAGCCTAAACTCACTCGGTAGACCATCCCATTCTCAACGCAGAGCAGAGGTGTTGTTACTCAGTCGTGGGTTAAATGTGTAGACCATTAGCAAGTAGCACAGTACATTTAATCCACTTAGTTCCAGTAGACATTCAACTCCATCTACTTCGTCCCCTCTATCTAAAGTCGCAGGACCTCAAAGTAGACGTTGACCATGTAGCACGCCGGCATTTCCTGCGGCACGGTCTGCTTGGTTCCTGGACGTTGCTCCATGTGGGCTGTCGATCGGCCAGGAGTGAGAGGGTGGGGAGGGTAACTCACAGAGCTCTACTAATCCCTAACGGGGCGCTTTGAAAGGCCGTGGCAGACTTTTGTATGCATGTCTGCGTGTTTTGACTTCCGACCCGACACGACGGCAGCAGGCGGCTTCAGCGGGGCCGTTGTCACGTTGGTGCTGCTGGCCCGGTCCAGGTTATGAGATGCGTATTTCTGCACCATCTCCCTGCTGCGGTGTTTGATTGGAAAAGAAACATGCAAACTCTCTTCCTGAAGGTGAGAACTGCTGTTCTTAGATAGAACTGACACAATTTAACACGCTAACTACACTCACTGTCGACAAGGGAAGCAATTCATTTTTTTGTACCCGGCTTTTCTGCGGGAAAAACTCAACGAACCCCACAAAATAATGTTAGTTTTAGTGCAGCTCATGTTTTTTGGTCACACTGGCCGTGTGAAGAGGCTCTGCACAAGTCCTCACGGCTTGTTTTTCCTACAATCACCAGCCAATGACACAACTCGAATTGCTAACGCTTTTCATGAAGAATAAGAAACTTTTATGCAACGTGTCTGAAACCAAAGTGATTTTGGCATCTGCAGCATACGTATTATTAGGTAGTTAGTTATATTGATTATAGTGATTGATTATTACCTGAAGTAAAACATGGATGTTTGCTGCAGTTAACTGTTGCTCTTTTTCATAGATGATTGCATTGGAGAAATGTGTCGGATGTGTATAACTGCTTGCTGTCCCCTTTTCTCCAGGCTGCCTGGAGTAAGTGTAGGGATCGACTTTAACTGCAGACGGCTGCTTGAATCCGGCTGCGTAGATAAAAGCGCTGAAGACAGGAATCACATAAAACTAACTTCTGTCTCATGAGCTGCGTTCAAGATACCGGTCTTCATATTGTATATGTGTGAAGATATTGTCAGTCGATGCTTCTGCACAGCAGCTGAGACTGAAAATGCTTAGATGTTAAATATTTGGATGTGGCCCACCATAGAAAGCCGACCGCCGATAACCAAACTTCTATTCCACAGGGATCAAACGGATTCGGTCCTGCTCCCGGCTGTGATGCGCCTAAATCAGGCCGCTAACAAGCATCGCGTGATCAGTGCCTGAATTACATGCATAGTAATACGTTGCCTACGTTGCATTACTTGAAGTTAGAGATTGTCCCGGATAAATAATGGAAGACGGAAATTCTAGCAGCTTAGACATCCGTGCACGTTTTGCCGAGGTACCACTTATTACGATCTGCTTTGCAGAATAATGGTAAGTAACTTGTCAGCGGTGTCTTTCTGCCATTGTCGTCCGTAGTTGACAAGGAGCGCTTGAACGCACCATTAGTTCTCACTTCTGGAGGAGGCGCGGGTCGCTCCTTCATGTGTCACATCGGGAGACAATTCATTTCGAATTGAATCCTGGGTGCAGTGGCCAATTTCAGACATTGTTGGCTTAGCCGGGCAGCTTGTGAGCTGGTGAAACACAGCTCTGCTTTCATCAGGTTCATCAATCAGTCCTGATTGCTGAGGCAAATGGGGTTTTCTCTACCCAGCGAGAATGGCGGCGTGTTATTACAGCGTCTGTAGGGACTTTAAAAGGTATAGAATAATGCAGAATGTTTGTTGAACAAATGAAAGGGACCAGCCCTTCAATTGTAATCAGGGGTATAGATCAGGGAGGGACATAAGGAGGAGCAGGAGTTAGCAATTGGAAAAACTAAATCTGGCATGTTGCTTACAGGTTGAACTGTTCTTCCAAAATGAAACATCTCAACTACCGTTCCTTCGCAATTGATCAATAGTTCATGATAAAATACCTGGAAACTAATTACATTCCCATCAGCCTTAGCTGTTCTTAAAACGGGATGATGAATATAACTTGTCCGCAATTCCAGTTAGAAAATGCTGACATGGCTTATTTGTTAACCACCATCCGGAGTTTGGTAAGAACTCCCTGCAGAAACTTAAAAGTGTCACTGATGTCGCATTGACACGTTTCGTTTGAGTCCATAGATCTGTACAGGTTGTTAAAGAGGTGCTAACAGGAAAAAAGAATAGTTGCACCATGTGTGTGCTTAGATTTAAATTTAGCATGAATGCAAACGGCACTTCTAAAGGATGAACAGGATTGGATTTGTTCCTGTTCTGGCTCTGGATATAATGCCAAGCAAGAGAAATGATGCTGTATTTTTAACTGCCACAGCTGTTCCAGAACCTGCCTCGTAGCTCCTCTTCGTGTCGGCCTGCTCCTGTCTGCAGCATATTTTTCAATCTCAATTCATGTCCCGGAGGGAAGCTTACATTTCTTTTGTGGCAAAACACACAAAACGAAAAATACTGAGGTGTGACTGTCAACAGGAACTTAGAACAAAGACGCTCCTGAACCCCGTGCTCGCAGTCGTCGATGCGCGCGCCGCAGACCGACCCAGGTTACGGCCCACAATTAAAAAATGCAAGCGGAGGTCGTCGGGCGCGCCCCGATGTCAGCAGCTCTGCTTCTAAAATCAGGCACCAGCAGCGACCCCGTGTGTGTCCACAGCTCGGCAGGTTCCACCGAGCAGGCGAAGCAAATCCAAGCCATCTGCTGAGGGAAATCCAAACAAGGTTTAACAATGCATCTGTCACAACCGCTGTTCCGTAAAGCCACAACTAGACTGTAAAACGGTCGGGACGGCAGTCCACACACGGCTGGAGTTCATTTCGCCTGGGCGTTGTGTATTTGCTTATTTTAACGCTGATGCAGGGATAGTTTCTCAGTGGCCATGAAGTCCAGTCAGACCCAATACAAATGGCTCCTAATACAAATGCACGGAGGTACCCTTTAGCATCCGTGTATATCATCATATCAGCGTCGGACGGGGCGCGGGAAGTACACCGCTTTGGGTGGATGGTGGTCGGACGGGACAAACGGACACAGGACGTTCACACAGGAGATCCTCGTTAGTGGTCCACGGGAAGCTAAAAGTAGAAGTTGTTCTGTGTGCCTGTCTTGTCCCGTGAGTTCAAATCCACCAGAAATCCTTTTTTTGACCCTAAGGAAGTGGTTTTGTGGCCTTAAGCCGAATCTCCCAACTTAAGAGACGGGAGTTTATTTTGAAGTCTAAATCCACACTGTGGATAAGGCTGAAGTCTCTGTTATCACGGTGTCTTCTGCTCGTCAGTAATCCCTTAGTTGGATTTAGTCCCCGACCTTTCTGTGGCGCTCACCTTACAATAATACAACTAATAAACCCGGTCTCATCGTGATTTAAATCTTTCATGCGTTTTCTTTATTTTTTCATGTTCCGTATCTGTCCGTGTTTTTGAGCTTTGCCCTTTTCTCTCCGTTTTTAGATGAAGCTCATTTCCCAGATCACCTTTCGTTCTTTGTAATCCAGTGTGTTGCAGACGTACTCGCAGCAGCACCTTTTCAGGATTTTTAAATCTACACAGATTTTCATAGACGTGCATCTTTACGAGTGAAACTAATGACTTTCTCCTCTTCTTTGTAGAGCCTTGATAGAAACATCGTGGTACGCAGCCACGCCCGGGTGTCCTCGCTCACCTTGAAGAACATCCTTTTCACGTACGCCGGCGAGTATCTCTGCACGGCCACCAACTCCATCGGCCAGGACAACAAGCACATGCACCTGGAGGTGCGCTGTAAGTCACGCCACTCTACTTGTTGGATGAAATATACTATTATCTCTTTCAATGACTGCCAGATGTTAGATCCTATTTTCCCAGTGACGCCGTCTTCTTGTACTGCACGTACGGGAGACTAAGCTAGCTCGTGTTCTGCTAGATGGAACCTTTGAGTCGGTATCTAAAGACTAAAAAGGAATCCACTCCATCTGTCTTGTGTTGCCTCTGACCTCAAACTGTCTGCCGCTAAAGACGGACTTCCAATGAAATGTCGCGTATTTAAGAGTCAGTTAGGCGACTAGTGGTCGATTGTAGAACCCGCCGGACCAGCGGTCCACCGTCCGGCTGTGCTGCTCCGTGCTTTCTGTGAGTAATTGCGTTGTAGTCGACGTTATCGGTGGACGATGTCCGTTTCTGCTCAGGTGGTGATTTTTCTTCCGTTTTTCAAAGTGGCTTTTGACAGGACTCTTGACAGCTTCTTCTGGGCTCGGTTCATTAGCTGTTGATTTGACCTGTAGGCGGGTCAATCAATAAATCCAGCTGTTCAGGTGCAGCAGACAGCTGCTCTCTCTGCAGAAAGAGTCCTGCAGCCCGATGGGGGGGAAAGGCGGCACAAACTGCTTGGCTTTAACAGCTTACTAACACATTAGTTTATTCTTTGCATTCAAAACCGTGTAAGGTTTAAACTAGTGTAAGAAAGACACTACGATGACATAAGAGTCTCATATTACGCATGTTTTTGTTGAAAAACAAGAAGGTTTAATTCTGAAGTAATTTACTGGAAAACTTCCTTCTCAAAACGATTCAACACCTCAAGTCAACAGCTTAACTACCACATGCTTTTGTAACAAGCGACCGATCGGTGCCGTCGGTGGTTCCCATCGCAGGCGAAGCGAAGCGAAGTTCCAGAGCGAGCGAGCATGTCAGTGGGTGTAAATGGTAAGATGATGTAGTCTGTGACGAGGGCTCCTGGTTCCATTTTCCCTCCTAACATTGTTCAGCCATAAAGAATGAACTACCTGCTTGAGGGAGAGCTACGTTTTCTGATAAATCCGCGCTCCGCGTACACCCATTTATAGCAGGCGGTGACATAAATGACCACAATATGTTCAAACTAAGCTTAACTTGACACATAACTGCTACAACAGGCTGCTTGGCGTTAGACCCACGAAGCTGACTGAATGGTCACTGTCACGACGGCCACGACCTCGCAATGAAATCAGACGAACATAAAAAGTTTAATGGAAGCAAATCGATGCGTCTGAAAATAAGGGGATGATCAGGGGAAGTGCTCGTTAAGACCAAAGGAAGCTGCTGCGGATGTAACTGAAGAGAAGTCAGAGAACGGAGTTTGCCGGGGTCACTGGTAGACTGCGATCTGTTACCATGGAAACAGGGGTCTCATCTGACAAAGCCTCAAGGCACCGTTGCTTTTGAGGCTCACCGTTCCGTAGTAACAGTGTAATTAGTATTTTAGACTAGACCAAAATGTTTTTGAATGGCAGTTGCACATATATGAGACTGAGTGGGGTTACAGCGTGAAGGACAGGTCATCAAGAACTCCGAAATATTCATTCCTTCAGCCTTTTTACTAAAGTTTCAAATTCCAGCTGCTCGAATACATTTCAGGTCAACAGTGAAAGACGTGTAGTTTAATGTCGGGACGTTGAGCTGCTGCTAGAGATGGAACAAAGCTGTCTTGAAATACAGAGACCGTAGATATTAAAATGAATCTAATCCCCCGAAGCAACCGACATCATTTACAATCGAGGAGGATTGCACACGCAGAAATGGAAGCCGGTGCAACAGGGCATCCTCAAGACGCACCCGTTGGAAAAACCGGACGTGCACGTTTGGAAGCCAAATCGCGTTCGATCTTGTTTCGGGAATCTGTCGAACGTCACATGGTAAAAAAAAAAAGAGAGGAATGAAGCCGGTGAACGTTTAATTGGATTAATACGCCCCGCTCCCACTGCACCAGCCATTTGCTCAGAGAGATAATCACAGCGCCGCGTTGATGGAGTTGTTTGAGGGCTTTCAGTTTGCGCGAGCAATCAGCAAGTAATCAGGTGGCTGATTCACTGTTGCCAAGCAATTATCGATAAGAAAAGGTGCTTTGTCTTGAACACAGCTCTCACTTTCTGTCCCCTCTGTCACCACTCGCCCACTCGCACAATGAAAACCTTATCAAAGCCCGGAACTTCCTATCTGCTGCGCAGCATGATCCCATTAGCTCGGCCGAGTGCGTCTACGTTAGCTGTTGAAGGACTGATAGGAAAGTGTTAATAACTTCTCGGTGTGAGCTCCATTTTTGTCGGCATCTGAGGTTTGTTTAGTCAAATGTCTAATAATCACACAGTTAAATCCGCGGGGAGCTCCTTGTCTCTGTCCTGCGTGCCGCAGAGGTCTGCAGAGATGACGTGTTTTTCATCAGTTAGCATCTTCCCTCGTCAAAAAAAAACCCCACCAGGATGCTTCCAATGGATTTTTGGAATATTGCAGAAAAGAAAAAAAATCCTAAAATGAAAGAGTTTGTAGGTGACCTAAGTCATTATTTGCAATCTCACCTCACCTCTAGCAGGCTACAAAGCCAGAGGAATCAAACAGGCGGGTCGCAGGCTGCAGGAGACGCGGCGTTTATTGACTCCGGCCGCGTCCATCAACTCCAGCAGCAGCACACAGCACGCATAGTTTGTAAGGACCCGAGGTCGGACACGGAGCCCCCCCGCGGTGTCAGGGGGCCGCCGCATTTCACAGCACGCGGGAAGCCGAGCACACTTGACTGCATTCAGAAGCAGCGGCGCGTGATGAGAGCAGGATGTAATGAAAGGAAACAATGCAGTGAAAGCGCCATCGTCTCCTGTTGGGGCCTCTCGCGATGCTGACGAACACGGCTCGCGGGTCAAGAGCTTCGGCCATACGGTATCAATTTAATTCAACGAGCACATCAAAGTGGCATGAATGGTTGCAGTGTTTCGGCTTCATGAACGGAGAGGTGTTACACAGTGGAAGGATTTCACTTTCATCAAGCCCCAAAATAGCTCCCCGCGCGCGGTCAGAAGGTTCAGCTGTGTTGCTTCTGTCGAGTCAGGCTCCCATTAACTCAGGATCGCACCACCCGCAGTGCGAAGATGATGAAAATCCATAAAACAAACAAGATGCATCTGCGTTTCTTGTTTTCGGTATTTCATGTCATGTTTTCCATCTTCTCTCCACCGTGTTTTGGGGCGCAGATGCTCCAAAACTCCTGGGCACAGTGACGGTGTACACGTGGGAGGGGAACGCGGCCAACATCAGCTGCGAGGCCGAGGCTCACCCCCGCGCCTCGGTGGTTTGGTCCAGAGACGGCCTCCAGCTGCCCTCGGCCAACGCCACCAACGTGAAGGTCTACAGCACGCCGACCATCAGCTACCTGGAGGTACGCTGCATCTCGCTGCGCACCAGTTATTAGTCACGAGGCGCTAAATGGCCGAGTCCCTCTCAGATCTCTCAGTGTTTTCATCTTCTTCCTTTCCTCAGATTACACCTGATTCTCAGTATAACTTTGGGACCTACAACTGCACAGCAACCAATGTGATGGGCTCCGAGTCCAAGGAGTTCCTCCTGATCCAAGCAGGTTTGGCATTGCATTGCATTTAAGTTAAAGCTTTTTTTTATTATTTAATCACATCTCTCTTTATCTAACGGAATTCTTAATGTATATCAAGTGAGAATTGTTGGTGGTTTGATGACTTTATAGCCAAGAAGTATTCTGCTGGCACCGGTGGTGCAAATTGACAACACGCATCAAACCCCCTCCGGTCGCAAAAATGTTCATTCCAAGCTCAAGATGAATCCCTTGTTTTGAAAAATGGGAGGCAATACAACTAGGTGCAAGGTGCATTGGAGCAATGGATCCCATTTTAAAGCCGGTGTGATGTATTTGAAACGATGTCTGAAAGGCAGCCTGTGGAGAGAGAGTATGCAGAGAGTTGTGAGGCACCACTCAGCTCCCGCTGGTAGAAAGCTACAATTATAATGGCCGTAGATCCGTCCTTTTAAGTCATATTTTCTTTGCACTCCAAATTATTCATAAATTGCCTCTATTCAGCATGCAAATTGTTTTCGGACTGAATGAAGGAGGTAGGCCACTCAGAATCTTGCCTAAATACAAAGTGGTCAAGTTAATAGTGCTAAAAGCCTCTGCTGCTACTGTGTAATACACTCCGGGCCCTTTGAGGTGTTTTCTCTGTCCTTTTTAATTCACTGAGTAACTCATTGAATGCCTAAAGGGACTCCTTCCAACTGAATCAAACGGGTGACAAAAAGAACCAAACCCAAATGCATCCTCAGCCCTTATTTTCCCACTTTGAAAAGTCAATGAGAAAATTGAGGGAAGAAAAAAGCTGCACTTGGCAAAAGTGTTTCAATTTAAAAGGTAATGAACGGTTAAAAAGGCAGCAAAGATCCAGTAGATTAGTCATGGCAGGTGTGTTTCTGTTGCTATGCTGGTGACGGGTTGACGATTCGGAGCTTTTCATGCTGCCAGCTTTAAGGACGTAGTTACACATGTCTTTTCAATATGCATTTGTGATTGGATGTGCCAGCACTCAGCCACGGCCATGTGTGTGCATAATTAACACTTCAATACGATCCGCCTGATTGGACAGGGATGTGATATATTTCATGGTCGAACGAGCAGCTGTAAAATGACAGATAAACTCATTTAATTTCCTTTAAATTCTTCACTGTGAAAGCCCCCTGTTAATTGGTAAAATGTTGTGTTTTCATCAGCGATAATGTAACATGGCTCCAGCTCCGGTGTCTATCCTATCGCCACCTCGCCAAGGACGGAACTCTCATGTGGGAGAGACGAATGCTGTTCCCACGTTTGATAAATTGGCCGATTTGAGCCCACGTGCCGCCCACGCGCTCACTGAGATCCGAGTCACAGCGAGCCAGGACACGCTGGCACGAGGTCTGGCTGTGCCGTTAACGCGCCCTGCCGTGATCCAACGGCAGAACTGAAAAGATGACGACGAAAGGTCATCAGTCACTCATTGAAAATAAAAATAAAAAGATGAATAAACCACTTTTTCAATGGATTGAATTAACACCCACACGGCATGCCGGCGCTTCCCTTAAAAGATAAAAAGACAGCGTCATTTTGTCTCGAGAAGACTGCCGAATGGAGTGCGGTGCTCAATCTCTGCGACGCTGCGGCCCATCTTCATAAATCAGGGTTTGACTCGGGCTCGAGGTAAATCTGTCGTCGCAGGCTCATTCAGGCATGTCCAACAGATCGGCAGTAGTGCTTTGGTGAACCAGAGGTCCGCCGGCACCACAGCTGTCAAAAGAGGGCTGATTTAGAGCAGGACATTATCAGTAGGTGTTGCAGTGGCAAGTAGCAACGCGAGGCAGCCACACCAGCTCCTCTGGTGCATTCAAATGGAATTCTCCTAATGGCCGTGCGCGTAGATCAACTTCAAAACGTCTGCTACAGAAAACCAGATGCACAACTGCAATATTAGCATCAAATAACTAGCTTATCATATATTATGAACATATGTGCATTTCATAACATAAAATGATTTGCGATATGTTCAGTGCCAGGTTTGTTTCTCATAGACACGAATCAGTAAACATTTTGTGAGTTTATTTTATTTCATGGGAATCTTAGCAGCACCACTGGCTTTTAAAATGTTTTCTTTTTTTTCTTTTTTTTTTTGCACAGATGTGCCGTCATCGCCAGAAATCGAACAGGTGGAACCTTTCTCCAGCACAGCGGTGGTGTCGTTTGAGGAGCCCGACTCCATGGGTGGAGTTCCTATCATCAAGTACAGAGTGGAATGGCGTTTGCCCGGCCAGGACTGGACTGGCAAAGAGTACCGTGCGAATGACGGTGAGCCGCCCGGCTGTCCTTTCACAAGTGTTTTTTACGAAAATGATTTCAAAAGAAGTCGCGTGGTGGGCTTTTTAAAAGCATTTATTCGTCCTTGACAAAAAACACCTGCTGTGATGTATTTTTCTGCTCAATGCGACTGTTGTGTTCGACTGCTCCTTGAGTCCCTGAGTCACCACCACTTTACCCAGAAGGCCTTGGGAAATGCACTTTCAATCAATCAAAGTGGATGCAATGGATGTTCTCTACTCAGGGGCAGTGTTTGCTAGGTTCTCTGAGGATGCATCAGTAACCCCTTAAGCTATTTCAATCATCAGCACCTGAACGTGAATCAAAGAAAACAGAATCTACTTAGTCTCCAATGTGTGTTTAAATGTAATCCCTAAATGTGGAAAACGTTTGAACCTTTCAGGTAACCCTCCTACTGAAAAGAGCAGAAACCTGAAACAAATATAATAGTTTACAGTATTTAACATAATGTGTATCCTAAATGAAAACGAGTAAGCAGAAGCCAATACAACTGATGAAATTCCATCACACTTACCCCTTTTCCCAGTATTTCTTTCAAAATACATCCAAGAATGGGAAAATGTGGGCCAAACTACTGAAAACATCTTAGCTAGCTAACAAAAGCTAACGCGAGCATGGCAGCTGCTGATGGAGCCGGGGAAACGCACTGCAGCCCAAATGACAGTCAGCTCCCACTCTGACGGACCCCAGATAATATCCGCGTCCCACTGAGCGCTCTGAGGCTCTTACAGCTCCTTCCTTCCGCCAGATGGGACGTATCAGTCAGCGGCTGACAGGAGCCGCTGTCGACTTAAGGCCAGAGAGCCGCCTGTTGTGCAATCGTGTGCACAACACAAAGCGCGTGCACTCGCACGCCAACTGCAAATGTCACTGAGAATATCTCATTTAAATACTTCTGCACGAAGCACATCCGATGCAAAGTAGGTGCATATCTTAACTAAAAGCTTAGTCATTTAGGAGGCAACATGCCAGCGAAGACATCCGAGATTTATCATTGATTAAAGATCAATGATTGAGTTTGGGTTCAAAGCGGGTCCTGCACGTTGGTGATTCAGGGCTGCCATCACATGTTTGAATGCAGTACTGCCATATATAGACACCCAACCCGTCACTGAGGGACCATATAGAAATATCCGCAGTGTGCGCTTACATGAAGCTACAATTCAAAGCTGAAGCATCTGCTGTGCGTTATACTCTACCCTGTAAACCTTTATCAAGGAAATCATTTGACAGGCAAAATCATCAGGCATCAATTATCTGTTGGAAAGTGCAGCCAACTCAATACATTTTAAAGTGTTTCCCAACACATTGTCTTGGTCTTTTCATGAGATTTCCCAAAATGTTAATTGTTGCCATTTTGTTTCGGCATTAACGAGGACTTTCACTGACAGATTTCTTCGTCAGCCTGGACAAATTATCTGTTGATGTTCTGCAACCAGGACGTCTACATTTATGTGAAACTAGTCACATCATCATTAATCACGGAGCTCGTATACTTCCATAATAGCTCAAAAGATGGATTTCTCTCACATCAATATCAAGTCGTTAATACTAATGATTAACACACAGAGTCAGTTGGATTTGTAACGATTGTTGTGATTTGTGGCGATAACCTTTCGGAGAAGCCGAGGAAACCAGCATGTGGTAATCACGCATGCATTACCGCCTGGGAATCTCATCTGAACATAAATGGTTTCTGCAGTGAAGTCACTTTTATTGATACTGCAGGTGGTAATAGTCCAGCCTTTGGCGTCGTCCTTTCCATCAGGCTCAACATATTTTTAAGCTCCCAAACTGGCACCTTTTACGTGCACCGTAGTTGCCCCTATGCGAGCGCCATCAGGTTCATCACCTTCAGAAAGACCTGACAGCTTTTCAGCATGGCCGCTAGCCGCTGGCATACTCGCACTGATTGATTGACACAAACAAACAGGCAAATACCCTGCTGGCGATCACTGGTGACATCCATCTTTCACCCCATACGGGATTAGTAAATCAATGACTAGTCAGCTCAAGCACTACCCAATCCCATATACAACATATAATAATGTTAATAATAATAATATAATAATCCCATCCAAAACATAATCCCCCTCGACGGAATATATTTAGCACTCATTCCGTTGTCTCTCCGCATGGAAATGACGCCGCCTCCACCTTCCACAGAGATGACCACCATCACCATCGTGGGCCTGAAGCCGGAGACCACCTACGAGGTCAAAATGTCAGCCATCAACGGCAAAGGCGAAGGCGAGAGCAGCCCGGCCAGCACCTTCAGGACCGAGCCCGTCCGTAAGTACCGCCCTCGCCGCTCCTCTGACCCCTCCCCCCATGACCCTCTCCACCCCGATGCTTTCAACCCGTCGCTCACTCCACTGCCTGCTCGCGTCCATTTGAGGCCAGACACCCACACCTCCTCCCGACCCATTTCTTGCCCTTTCCAGCCAGGCCAGAGGGAAACGATAACTCACAGTGCCACTCGGTTTATGCGACATAGTGTGACGTATGCAAAGTGCCACCGGCGCCCTTCGTCGGCGGACTAATGGCCGTGTGCCGCGCCGAGAAGACGCCTTCGCCTCCTTTCGTTCCCAGGAGCTCGACTACGGTTTCAGTGAAAGCTTGCTGTAAAAGCGCCGGGCGCGTTTTTTTTTTTTACAGCTGATTTATACGACCGAGTGAAGAAGTGTCAGCTCAGTATTTATAGTCCAGTAAAGGTGCACGCTGATAACATCGCTGCCAGGGGTCGAGCCCCGCTGAAGGTTGTTTGTGTTTCCTGGAGGAAATGGCAGCGCGGGGGTGAAATGTCGGAAGAGGAGCAAGCGGTCTATTTGTGTGTGTGTCTTGGAAGAAGTCACCTTGACAAAAGGAGGGCGATCCACAGATGAGGGCGATGATGAAGTTGGAAGCCGACCTCTGTGTGGCACCGTTGAAGTCTCTGCTGGTGATAAATCGCAGCTGTGTTAGACGTAAGGCATCATCTGCAACGTTACAGCAAGGAGCCGGCGCACGACACCTGACATCAATCAACCATGTGCCAACTTCGCATAAAATATGACAATTGTGTGTTCACTTTATGTGCAGCAGCATGTCGGACGAAGCGTTCTCGTTGAGGAACAAATTAGACCCGATAGAAGTCTAAAATTGGAGATGAGTCATCTCTGAGATTTACATTCATCCAGTAGGACGCTGCGCGGGTCATTTGTGTAGTACACAAATAAAATGTCAATAGTTCTTTTTACTTTTGTTATTCATAATAAGTTTGATTTTTATGAGCTTTTGCGCTGCCCATGAAAAAATATTATTTACAGAGTCAATTCCAAAAGCTTTATACTCAACAGAGTGATAAATGAGATATTGAATAATACCCAGAAGCACAAGCAGTCAGGCAACCAGAAAGCATGTAATACAGTTCAATATCAACAATATAAACATACCTTCATGTGCAGGAAATATGAGCATCCTGTCGTACGGTGAACACAGTGATTTAAAACCAATCGTGAGAGTGTGTCTGTTTAAATAGACCATATGGGTGATGATTTCATTTTGCCTGAGCGTAACTCTCTTACGTGCAGAGTCAGACGCTGTTTCCAATTTTCTTTTGTGTTCCATGTGATTATTTCTGATAGGAAGGATGAATTGAGCGTCAGCGTCAGTTCTGGCAGGCCACGTAGTCAAGGCGCTGCTACGCTGATCTGCTCCAGCTGAGCCGCATCAGCTGATCTGGATTAGCGCACCAGCTGGTCAAACACCCCTCGCTAATGGCTACACTCAAACAGGGCGCCCTATCTAGCTCGCTTCTCTGCTGCCCGCCACCGTGTCATGCGTGTTCTTGACTTAATGGACCTGACAGAACTCAAATCCTAACAAACCACCATTATCCTTATTTAATATTCCTCCAGAAGAGGCTTTGTCCTACTTCAAGACATTTCAGCAAAAACTTCTTGTGTTAGAAACTTTGCGTCTGATGGGTTTATTAATTATACACCGGTCTCACTAGACTAAGAAGGTATGAGGAAAAACGTGTGGATCAGATAGAGGAGGCAATTGAAGCTCCAAGCGTCATTAATAGAAAAGCAGACGTGGAGGATTCAGTTTAAATTGCACGCGTGTTGTCGTGCGACGTGTTATCGCACTTCGAAGACGCATGAGATTGTCACGCAGAGCGCCTGCGTTCTGGACCAAGGTCACATCTGAGCGAGGAATTATTCAAAAGAGGCTTTTCTAACGTTGCAGGCGATAAAGTGACAGTATTATCAAAGTCAGAGATAGCAGAGATGAACACAGAGAAGCGGGACGTGCCGATGACAAAGAGTGCAGTAAGGCAGAGTACCAGTCGGGGGGGGGGGGGCAATGCCCCCTCTCATTGTTCATGTTTCTCATTTCATTGTCTTTGATTTCTTCTTTTTGTTTTGTTGTTTCCTCATCATGGTTTCCCATCTGTTCTGTATTCCACTGGACTTCCCAGAGTATTCTTTCTCAAGTAAGTTTCATTCCTCTTTATTTACCTCCTTATTTCCCACTTTCTATTTGTTTTGACCGGTGCCTAAAGGACAGAAGCCCTCGTGTGTGGAAATGAGTCAGGTTCCATTGTCTTAGAGCTTTGATTCTCAAAGTGTGGTACGCGTACCATTAGTGGTACGTGGTGCTCCCTCTAGTGGTACGCCAAAGAATCACTGAAAAATATAATATAATAATATATATATATATATATATATATATATATATATATATATATATATATATATATATATATATTTCTCCCTATATTTAAGCGCAGTCTTATTGTTGAAACTGTGTAAAATGTTACAGTGGCTGACAATATTAAATGTACTTCATTAGGAATTAAACCTATGCCTTGTTTTTGATGAATACTTGAATACTAGGCCTACTACGCTACTCTATAGTGTTGGTCATTATCGTGGTACTTGGAGAGCCAAGTATTTTCTGAGGTGGTACTTGGTGTAAAAAGTTTGAGAACCACTGTCTTAGAGTTTAGTTTCATTTCTTTTAGAGTGGTAGGATGCTACTATACAAATACAGTCCTCCTTGCAGAACATTGCTTTACTTCTACTGAAGGTCCCACAGAAGTCATCGGCCAAACCCCTAGACGTGTTTTACTCATTTCATGACCTGTTGTGCTGATTCTCCAGACGGCAGTCCGTTCGGTTACCCTAACACGGCCTCAGGTTGGTTTTCCAACGGGATAGATGCTGCAGCGAGTTTGTTATTTCTAGTGCGTCGCTTCCTTAGCATTGTTTGTCCGTAGCGTCCTTTTTGGTGTCCCACTAGTGTGAATTGTATTGTACCTGTCCAGCGCAGCTGTTTAGCCAACGAGTGTTGGACCACAAAGACAAATAGAGTCGCATTGCCTTGTGATGATCACTGTGGGGAAATAAGGTTGGAATATTCAAGATCTTCAATGGCAGAAACCTTAAGGATTCCCCTTTGCTTTTGTTAAGGCACCGTAACTTATACATTGAACCTGTCGCAATAGTGTACTTGAAGTTCTCTGGTTATTTAACTATAAAACGTTTCTGTAGCGGTGCAGGTGGTAAGAAGCTTCACCTTGAAGTGAGAAATGCTTATGGTTGCATTTTTTTTGTCCATATGTATAGCAGAGTGTAAGCTACACTCAAGTCATTGCTACGTGTTGCTGTAAATGAAGCAGCCAGTACAAAAACGGTACCAATTACATTGGGCTAGGTGAAAAAACACTCGCTGCTGAACAAACGAGAAGCCAGCGCAGCGAAGTCAGCGAGAGAGAGAGTGTCAAAGGTGCTCAGCTGAGGGAGAACCGGGCGGCGGGCCGATGTTATCAGGTGTAATTGCCCCACGAGGGCAGCTTGAGGCCTTGAGCTAGCCAAGTGGGCAACACTCATGCAGGAACATGCACTAAAGGGCTTTTTTTTTTGGCACAAACAACCTTTCATGAGTGGTCGCGTGTTGCGCAGACAATCAACTGTTATTCAAGCCAAAGCGTTTTTGCCGAAGTAGGTCCAATGTGCATGCATTGATGCGTGGCAGTTATCAGCACAGCGGCTGTGCTAAGAGGCACTGAACAATAAGAGCGCACATTGTTGCACAAGAACGAATCTCTGCGACGGTATGAATAAACAGACCCCAAACCCAGGAGGGGGTTTCTCCTGTCGAAGAGAGCTGCAGCTCTCACCGTGTTCTCACCATCTTTCAGTTCCATCCGAGACATCAGCCCCTGATGCCGTCACCAGTGTGGCCCTTAGTGAGTATGCCAGTGTGTCCCTCTTCGCCTGTGTGTCTCTCACCTGCTCGGCCTCACGCTTAGTGTAGATGTGTGTTTGTGTCTGGTGTGGCTCACAGGGGAGCTCACACACTTTCTGTAGAGTGTAGCGGGGAGCAAAACGAGCTGCGTTAACACCCTAGATGATGATTTGACTAACGCCCGCCGAGGACATGGAGGTTGTGGTGAATGCATTAACACACCGTGCACGTAAGACTTCTCGGATTGTGGTGCAGCGGATTTAGAGTTTTATGCGCCTGTGTTGACCTGGTGGACCCGTGATCCATGCGTCTTACATCTATAAAATAAGTATGTCCTCCTGGCCTGGGTTTTCCCAGGCTGCCTTGCGCGCACGATTTATTTCGCGCTGCAAGACAGCCTGGAAACCATGGAGCAAATTTGCCCCTGAGATAGGGCACCAATCACAGAGCGGGGAGGCTGCAAAAAGACGAAGACGTTGAATATGCGCTGGCAGGATCTTGTTGATTGCCCTGACTCCTGTGCCACGAACCCTGAAGCGAGCAGGGTGCAAACAACATCGGTAACGCGCGTGTTCTCTACAAGGTCAATGGAGTGGTCTAATTGTTGTGCGTCTGTTGTCGCTCCTTTTAAATGAGATCCTGTACTGTATGAGATGTGATGTCCTTGCACTGACCCTAACCAAATCTCTCCCTTTCTAACAACATGTGGCTTTTACATTTGAGTGAGTCTGTTCTAGTCCATAGTGTGTCAGACGTCACAAATGCTTTTAGATCGTTTTTTCTCTCGAGGTTTCATGTTCATGCGTTTGTGTGACTTGTATTCAACTGCCATGAGTTGTATTGTAAAAGCTGCAGAGTTTCCTCTCTTGACCCGATTTCGGGGAATCCAAACGTTCTTTCACATCTGTAATCCTCCTTAAATGGTGTTGGAGCTCACCACAGTTCAAATTCAGATTGGATTTAATGTTGCTGTGATCTGAGCTATCAGAATGACAAATAATGCGTCAGAGGAAAAGCTGCTGCTTATGTGAATGCATGAGGTAATTCTTGATGTCAGGTTTTTGGTCAAATATTAATATCAGTTTTCATTTCTTGTTAAATAATTCGGTTTCAACATGTTTCCAAAAACCAAAACTAATAGTCAGGAATTACTTCATACCCTCAGCAACATTTTTTTACATGTAAATAATCTATTTATCGATTATTGTTTTTCCTCTCGGTTGTTTGTGTTCCTTTTTTCTGGTTATTTTGTCTTTAACATTATTGTTCATTTGTTTATTCTGTTGACATGTTTTCATCATTTCACAACTGTGTGTGTTTTCCATTTGCCCCTCCCTCCTTTCCTACATTTTCCTATCAACCAATCATGTGCGTGCACATCATGTGACTTTGTCATGTGGCTCTTGCATGGTGGTGGTGATGTCGTCTTCGCTGGCCAACAGAAGGTAATTTTTTTTTTGTTTGTTTGGTTTGAGATCATGCGATCAGCCGTGATCATTCAGGTGAAACATTAATAGCTTTTCACTTTTATTAGGACATATTTCATCCATCTTAAGGCCATTCTGTAAATATGTAGTAAACAGTAGTCAACATGCACTATTCCAACATTTTTCTTTGTTGTCCATTCTCGATTGCAGTTGTTTATTACCAATTCAAGTCTCTCTCCTAATATATTAGCAATATAATATGATAACCTGAGAAACACTGGATGCAGCTGTTAACTCTTTGACCCTGCGTCTTCTGCGTTTTTTGGTTGTGCTGATCCAGATATGATATCTAAATACAGATGTATGGACTTTCCAGCACTAACTAGAACACACATAAAGCCTTCATATGTGTGCTTTATCTTCCATACAAAATTCACACGGCTGTGTTCTCCTTTGTAGTTGTAGAGATTGCTAATCTGATGAAACTGTGAAGAAAGGGTTTATACTTTTGAAATAGCCCGTTCCGTTTGGGTGCAGCTGTAATCAGTCTTTGTGAATCTCACTTTGCTTACAGGGTTCTTTTCAATAGGCCATTAATGGGAGGGTGCTGTACTTTTTCTTGATTGAAAACTTTGATTATAAATTGACCTAACATTGTGTTGATTTGGACGGCCTTGTTTTTTTAAATTCAAGCTTGAAATGAGTCATAGACTTGATTTTGGCAAACACTGTGCTTTTTTTCTTTCATCAAAACTTTTCGTTTTGTTATTTCCTGATGTGTATTGACCACAAGAGCACCTCCACAAAGCGCCGCTCACTGCGGTCTGCAGCGCATGCACTGTTAATCATAGTCCCCAAACCCAACTTTGTTTTCTTCTTGTCCTCAAAAGATACAGTAGCTCACAATATGTTACCCATTGACTCACAGCGGCCTTTTGCATGCAAGTTTATTCTGTCCCTCTTCTTCTTGTTCTGCTGTTTCACAAAGACAGTCAGTATCGTCTGCATGTAGGGCTGTTTCTTCGGTGTCCTGTCCTCCTCTACACAAACATAAAACACTTCCTAAATGTGACAGTAACTCAAAATGATCCACGTTTTAAGAGGATCAGTTGAACTCAGACCCATTTCAGATAAACATTTCTAAATGTAAAATAAAGTCAGAGTAAACAGAGTATTTTGATTGAAGAACTTGTTGTAAAACTTTTGTCAGCAAGTTACTTGCATTCCTCTTATGCATTTCATTTGAAAGTACATGTAAATGCCACAAAGGCAAGCATTGCATTGGTGATAGTGAGTTTAGGCTTAGCCGGACTTTAACAATTTCTTTCAGGATTAAGCGTCACATCTGAACGACCATCAACCCGCACAATTTACATGAAAAATGACAAAAACTGTTCCCATCAGCATGTTTTCAATAACCACTGTTCCATCCACTTTATATGTCAGTGTGTCACGTGGGGGGGGGGTGCATTGGAACCCGAGCCTCCCACAGTACCTGTGCTTCAGTGTGAGGTCACTGGACACCCCCCCCCCCCCCCCCCCCCTCCCCCTCCGAATGTGTAGCAGCACCCGAGATTTCCCACCTGCATGGAGAAGCTTCCCATCGCGACCGCCTCTTTCTCTGTTTTAGCCCCAGAAACATGAATAACAACGCCGAATGCACCCTGTGTCCACCATGCTGCTGTCTCTAACACCGTCTGATTCCCTTCCAGCGTCTGTCATGCTCACCTCACTGTAGTGGAATGCTCTGATGATGAAGAAAAAAAGCCCTCCAAGCGTTATTTATCAAACTAACTACAACCAATAAAAGGTTGAAATGCTGACTATTGGGTGTGGAAACATGATTGCTGGCATTTTTTTTTTTTTGCATACCAATGTTTCAATCAATTTCAATCCTCACCAATGTGTCTTTGACTTGATTGGATATAATGAGATGATTTCTCTGCCACCTGCTTGTGGGCGGTTTTATTCCGCTCGTTAGCTCGGGGCAAAGGCTGCGACATCCTGAGGTCCTCAATTTAATAACACGATCCCCAGGCTAGCTGTGGGTTGCCGGTGTGCACACAACTAATGAGCTTGGATTTGATAGTTTCCTACTTTAACGTGGCATGAGAGTAAACAGCACAACACGCAACAGCCTTCCAACCACAGGCCTTTGTGCGTATTATCGAAAGTTGTAGAGTAAACCAAGTCCTGCGGGCTGATTATCCGGTGACCCAGCAGTCATTACTCAGGAGGACGGAGCAGGTAATGAGGAGCCTCGAGGAGAACAACACCACTTTGCAAAAGCCGCCTGCTTTTCTGAAAATTACGCTCCCCAATTATGAAAGTGCACTGTCGATGTCCCAGATTTTATTTTATTTTTGACGTCCCCCAAAGATGTTATTTAAGTCTGTGTGGAGAAGAGGGTCAAACACAGGACTATGTCCCGGGGAGACCAGTGTCTGGGCTTTTTGGGTGGCAAAAAGTACTTATTTAAACCCAGCACATCGTCTTTTACTCAAACCAATTGTTTTGTTTTTTTTGCCAAAAAAGAAATTTGGTTTTTAGGCACACACCCATGCAGGGAAAGTTAAGGAAAGATCGTGGTCGGCACTCAGATATGTACTTTTCTAAGTTTAGGGAATGATTGTGATGGTGGTGAAAAGAAAGCATTAATTACTTTTAGTAACAAACTGAAGACTGAAGTCCAACAATTTGGGACTCAGGACTTGAGTCCTTGTCAAGGAAACATAATCGTATTTGGGTAAAATATCCGACTGATGAGAACAAAGTCATTAAGTACCTGGTAGAAAATGCTACATGCTAACCTTTTAGCATACAATTTGTAATTGGTTCCAATTTTTGTTGTTTTTAACTGCTTTTTTAAAAAAAAGCTAAAAATGTCTAGTTTCCTATATATGATTTAATTTGACAACTCTTACAATCATCCGCAAGCCTTTGATTCTCAGGATTTGATTGGCTGTGTTCTGATCCTTACTCCTCAATCACAGCGTGATTAAAACCACCACATCTGCAATTCCCCTGAATGCGATGCTCCGTTGTTTTGCGCCTCTTAAATCAACGTGGGTGGAACTCCCGATACGTTTAAATGGCGGTCCGGCCGATGTTGAAGACACTTTGAACACAGTAGGAAGAAGTAGTGTGCGTGCAACGGCCACGACTATTTGGACTAATCTTCGCTCCTTGGTTTGTCTTGTGCAGGAGAACCCACTGCCCCCAAACTGGTTGCCAAGGTCCAAGAAAGGGGCAATATTCTTAAGGTCAACTGGATCAAGCAGGACGACGGCGGTTCCCCCATTAAGCACTACCTGGTCAGATACAAAGCTGTGAGTATACTGAGCGAGGAGGTGACTTTCTCTGAATTTGCTTCAATGGTTTGATGAAGAAAACGGTGCCGGGAAATGATTGCTGACACAACTACGAGCAGGACAAGCGAGCCTCTGCCAAAAGACAACAGCTTTCAAGCACATTGAAGCTGTTGTCTACAATCCCAGTTATTCAACCAACCTTGTGACTCGTGCATTTCTTCTGGCCAGAAGCACGTGTCCGACTGGAAACCGGAAATCCGCGTCCCCCACAACAGCGAGTACGTGATACTGAGCGGCCTGGACTGGAACACGGAGTACGAGATTCACGTAGTGGCCGAGAATCAGCAGGGCAAGTCGGCGCCTGGCGTCATCTCCTACAGAACGGCCGCGGACCCCACCACCATCCCAGGTACCGTCCCCATCGCCTCACCGCGAGCGTCCACACGCGCAGCCGCCACAGAGCACAAAGGCCTCCGCCGTGACCACGGAGGCTCCTCCCATCCACCGCCGCTCACCGGGTCGCTATCCAAACGACCCGCCTGTCTCCCTCCCGTTGCTTTACTGTGCAGCTGGCAGACTGTGTTATTTGCTTAAGCAATAAGCGGTGGCGTGTTATTTTGCAGCCGATAAAGTCGGTTTGAAATGCACAGCTGTGAAATGAGCAAAGACTTTGAAATGCATTCAGGAGGTTGCAGCCGTGGTCCAGGAGATGGTTCCTCCATCTTGAAAGCATCCGATGTCACTTTCTTATTACATGAAGAGGGTTACTGGAGGTTTGAATTACAACAGTAAACCCCAGTTTGAGATTCCTGTTCATGGAAATGCAGACTAATTATAATAGATGGGAAGAGTGATTCATTATGCACAATGAACTGGCCAAAAAGTCCTCTGTCATAGGACTGTAGAATTAATTGCAGAGAGCATTTTTACAAAAGTACTTTGTAGGGACACAAAATGCTGCTGAAGCAACAATTGAAAAGACGTCTGAACCAACTTTACTGTCCGTGCAAGGAATCTGACCGGTTTTCAGTTTTCCTCAACGAACAGTGAATATGGAGAAAGATGCACCGAGCTGTGCTGATAGATAAAGAGAACACAGCGACCGTACGTATTCACATATTTGCTTATCGAGCAGTAAGAGTTGCTGAAAAGTGCAACTCTCTTGTCAGTAGAACTACACAAGTCGTGAATTTTTTTCCTTTCAAAAACAACGTGTACTTTGAAGATAAGATAAGATGGTCCTTTATTTTTCTCACAACAGAGAAATGTACAGTGTTACAGCAGCAAAGTCAACAGAAGAAATAAAAGCAATAAAAGCACACAGTGCACACAGTGCAGAATTAAATAAAAATGGTATTGCACAACTAGTCCAATAAATGATTGTTGTAGTTTGAAAAAACAGATAATGATGACATAATATAATAATATTATTATTGCACAAGAGGTAGAGAAAAAAAAAGAAATGGCCGGTTTGTGTGTGTGTGTGTGTTCTTCCGGGAGAACATTTTCATACTACAAATGCCACGTCTCCGCGTTCTCCTGCCCGCAGCGCCCTGTCCGCATTTCAAAACGTTGTGCTCACCTCGCAGTTTGCACCCGATCAAGAGAGCGGAGGCCTGCGCTTCGCCGTACGTCTGTTGTCCCCCCTCGACGAAGCTCAGCACCGCGGCGCCTCTGCTCCCTTTGTCGTCGGTAGCTCCTGGTTCAGTGGGACCAGATATCAGTCAGACCCGGAGTCTTTGGTCCAGTTATCCTCCATGTGGTCGCGGCTGGCCTTTGCTCTGTTGCTGTTGCTGTTTCTGTTGTTGTTGTTGTTGTTGTGTGTACGGTAAACATTTTATCTTGGGCTGCCTCCCCATTGCACTTTGCTTGTGCCGTGAAACAACTCGTCCAACTGTCTGTTTGTCTTCCATTGAAAAAAAAATCCTACTTCGTCTCTGTTCTTTATAGTTCTGACATCCTCACAAAAGACGTTTTTAATGCCCCTATTTTTATTTTCCTTTTAAACTGTCAAACAAATTCCAAAGAATCTAATGAGACAATTGCGCTAAAAACGTTTACGCAAAAGTAATTGGTCTCCCGAATGTCAGATTTATGAGGGATTAGAAACATTTCTAAAAAGGTGAAATCAATAATTGTTAATAACCAGTGCCGGCCCGAGCCTCTTGGGGACCCTAAGCAGAATTTTATATGGGGGCCCCCCTCCCACCACGCACAGTCACCTGTGCTAGAAGATTATTGGCACAAATGTCCCGCTATAGTGGTATAGCGGAAATTATAAACGAATACAGTGAGGTTATAATACAAAACTAGGGCTGCTTGCAGCATAAGCGAACTAAGCGGCTGCTTGGGGCCCCCTGGCATGGGGCCCCAAGCAGCCGCTTAGTTCGCTTATGCCTTGGGCCGGCCCTGTTAATAACCATTGTGAATGCATTATGTTTACCGTTGCATCGTGCCCTCATGCTTTGATCAGATGATCCATTTGCACCAGTTTGCAGGGCCTCGACGCCCCAAAATCCCCAATGAACGGCCTCGTGCATGGTGCCGCTTCCAGCTGCATTCATCTGCACTGTTCTTTACCGGAGGGCCCTTGAAGGCAGCGTCTGCCAGCGCATGGCACATGAGGACAGCAGTCATTTTGTTTTTTCATGCGCATGTTGGGCTACAGCCACATAGCAGTGGGAGGTTTGGATCATTACAATACCGCCGCCGCAGAGGTTCACATGGGTCTCGTCCAAGTCAACCCCCCCCCCTTTTTAATTCCCCTAATGACCTCATTTTGTGAGCGTGTTTCTTTTTCTTTGTTGTTGCTTTCGAGCCGCTGCCGTTCTTCTTCCACTTCAAGTCGTTTCAGGGATGCGGTTGAGGTTTATTTTTAGCTTCAACATCTGCACTCACTTTCAGCAGGTTTCACAGCTGTTCTCGGTAAGGCCGGCTTCAAACAGCTACTCTTTAAAAAAAGGAGAAAAAAGAAGACATACCGGCTGTGTGCGCTTAAATGACAACGTGACGCGAATTGCGAATGCAGGGTTTTACCTGCAGGTCGAGTTTCAAGCTGTTGGCATTATTTCCTTTTTCCAAACACACGCTCTAAAAGTGCCATGAACATGTAATCACACAAACACATTCTTACCAAAGTGATTCCTTTCAGGATGAGAGGTAGAGGCATCGCTGCGTTGGTTGCGTTAATGTTCTACGAAATAGACTACTTCCTACTTTTCGTATGATTTGTACTTTCTGTTATCGGCAGGGCAGCATCGTCACAGGAGGCAAAATGCTGCCCTGCTGTGGACGGATGAAACGTCACCGAGCCAAAAGGGGGGCGAAACGAACAACGTTTTTTTAAATTTGCGTGTGTTTACAACTGATCCATCCAAATCTCCCCAGCTAAGGCTGCCTGTCGGAGTGAAACTACAAAACACGGCAATTCACTCTTGCAGTCTTGAGAACACGAGCTCACCCTTCCATCCATGTCATAGACCTAACCTTCATGAGCCGTGTGTGTGGTTCTGCATGGTCCATCCTCTCTGCTGTGACCGGTGGTGTAATGGTCGCTCAACAAGTGGCCCACTTTTTAACTATTTTTCTGGCCTAGTCGTTGCTCTCTTGGTCCGCTTTTCACTTGTGTATGTTTTAGGAAACAACTTTCCTCTCCTACATTGACTGTGTTTACAGAAAAGTATTCCAAAAATATAATTAACGCAGGTCAGGATATTCCCAACTAGGCCTTATTCCAAAGGGAGCGTATTCTCATGAAGACATATGTTGATATAACTTGTTTTTGTAGGTATACCCGCAATTTAGAATACATTGTCTACGTTGTATCTTTTTTTACAATAATTGACAATCATCTCGGCATTGAACGCAGACCAATTAGCCTTCAGTTTGCAGAGGGAAATTAAAGCCCACATTTTGGACTTGAAGAAGAAACCTGATATGACAGAAATGATGTGGCTTTCTCAGAAGTGACACTTAACGAGTTGAAATCACGTATCGGCTTCTTGGAAACAATGCCAATGCAAAGTCAATAGGATCCCCTGTCAGTCAGGATACAAATGAACTATTCATGCATGCAAGGCTGCATCTATATATGCATATCAGTGAAACACTAAATATAAAAAAAGCATTGTCTCCACAAGCATTTGCTGCTAATTGCAACAGCAAATGTGTTTGGAAGGGAGCGTAATGTTGCCCAGATTAGTTTGATCAGTATGATGAGAAAAACTTTCTCGTGGATTTATCTGCAATGTTGCAAAATGTAAACAGGGACACAAAACGCAGCTGATTTATGAGCAGGACGCTGCTCGTTTGTCAGCAGTAGGTTTGCATTCCCTGCTTCAATCGTACAAAACGGTCAAATCGGTTCCTCGTGATCACAAGAATTTTGTCGATTCGACGTCATGCTTTTTCACGTTGAGTCCGTTGCAGCATCCCTGATGAGCTGCTGATGAGATTTTGAATTTTTTTTTTAACGAAACTTTGGTTAATGCTTCAAGAGACAAAAAAGACAGTTTCCATCGTTTCTCTACTATTGACCCAGTGGGTGATCAATGAGGCGCTTTTATTACACGCTTGCATTTTCTTTACATTACACCACTGGCCATTACAAAGGACAGATGGCCTGACTTGTTGATGTGTTCTAGCATCCAGGTTGTCATCTTTTGTATCTACCGATTGATTGAAAAGCTGCTTTTATTGAACCTATTCAGGCTGTAGTGTCTCTGAAACATCCTCATCCCCATTCTCGTCCCCCATGACCTTTCCACCCATGCATGCCATGTACCATGTGTCATTTGCCGTGCTACTAACATGCTATGACTTCTTTTACGTTGATACTCTAACTTGGACTTCCTTTTTTTTAAAATCCTGAATTCGGTTTAAAATCTGTATTTCTGACCTTATTTTTCTATCTCTCTCCCTCTTTCTCTCCTGCTTCCCTTTTTCTCCGCGTCCCTCTCTTGTCTCCATGTGTGATCTTCTTGGACACCTGCGGACCATGACATTGCCATACACACAAATTTCTCTCTCTGTTTGTGCTTTTATTATCCTTTCTCGATTCCTGTCACGTGTGCTGTGGTTGTCGCTGTGGTTGCGGACGTGGAAACGCTGCGTTTGTGAACCGTGGCCGTTCAATGACCTCAGCTACCCTCGGTTGCCGATGTGTCACCTACAGCGTGGCGGCTCTTCTGCTGTCCGTGCTGACTGCGCTGTGGCTCTCATAAACTCATTTTGTTCAAGGAGAAAAAGAGGATAGTCTGAGCCTTTGAAATCCTTTTGCTTTCTATGCCTTTTTGACCCTTGTGCAGTCACACGCAAGATGAGGAAAAAAAAAAAAAAAAAAAAAAAAAGAAGAGTCAAGACATTGGTTTCATGATTACAGGGTGCTCAGTACTTGCATCATTCTCATATTTGGGGGATTTAGATTCTGTTGATATTTTTGTTTTCATCGGTTTTCATGTTGTAAATGAATAGATTTGGAAAGGGAACATTTTCAGAAGATTTTGTCGGACCCGGGTGCTCGGTTGGGATACTGCGTGGACAAAGTGTTGCCGCTTTGTTTTAGGTACCATTAGTAACACATTCATAATGCCTTAATGTGATCCTGAGAGGGGCGAGATGAATAGAATAATTACTTTACCCTGTTTGATCACGTCTACAATGTGCTAACCAGAAATGGCAATTGTAAAGAGACTTTTATTTTGGAATTTCTTGCCGATCAAACAGACACATCCTTCCCCCCGTTATGTCCCAGATGACATAAAAGCATGAACACTGCATGAGAGCTGACACTAGGCATGATCCAGTATTCATTGATGTGCTATGCAGCTGCTTTGAAGCTCCCCAGTCAAGCATTATGAATGTGTTAAACAGGTAAAGAGTACACATGCTGTGCCTAATTTCAGTTTTTTTTTTTGGGGTTACAAGCTTGAAATGTTCTGCTGTATTAGGTAAGTGAAGAAAAAAACCCGGAAAAAGATGTGTTGGTTTAGGTCAGAGTATTCATTTTAAAATGTTTATTATGCTCACTTTCAAATAGGTCGTTATGTAACCGCCTGGCTGGGAGAGGACAAAAGGTTGTGCAGAAAAAAAGAATCATGTTTCGTGACAAAGTGTACATACTCTTTACAAACTGACCTAGAAATACAACAAATCAGCTGGTGGGGGGTCGGGGGGTTGTTTGATTTTTTTTTTTTTTTGGGACGGTTCATGTTCTGTTTTTACCTGAAAGCAGATAAATGTCTAAAAGTGCAACAGCTGTTTAACACTAAAAGTTTCATTTTCATAATGTGAGATTATTCTATTCTGAGACGTTTTTGTACGTACATATCAGTGTATTTCCATGTAACCATTGTAGGGTTGAAATAAATTGTGTTTTGTTTTTTCTTTCACGGAAGTAACGACTTTCTGAAGCTTCAGTGACACAGTGCTGACTTGTGAAGTTGATTTTAGCCTCTTTATTTTTTTCCAATCATCCTTTAACAAAGTGACTGTGCTCTGCGTTCCGCGTTGCATGACATCACTCACAACGGTTGCACCCAGATGCTGAAAGGATGCGTTTTGAACGCATATAGATAGATAGAGGCTTTGCAGTTATACATAGATATGTATACAAAGATGGAACGACGGCAGCAATGCGCTTTCATTTTGAGAATTTATAAAAACATAAATATCCGTCATATCAGTTCTAACGTGGTGGGGTCAAAATGTTACACCATTACATACACGCGAAGCCGCCGTTGTATTTTTGACAGGAAAACGAACTGTGAACTTTCCATTTGCCTCGTCCACGGCATCAAACAAACTATTTCTAAACTTTCAGAGAAGCATCTGTTTTTGTTTTCCTTCGTAAAATATTCATTGGCCCGAAGATTGTGTTATACAACTGGCCGACCACTGGAACCAATCAGAACGGCTCACCAGACGTGTGCTTCCTGTGAAGGCCGTCGCGTCCGATCCCACACAATGTGTTGTTTGTGAGTGTTGGTTTACACAACCAACTGGAAGCACACGCTCCGTTCCAGCATCCGACGCGTCCGCGGTGCCGGGAACCGCTTTGCGTTATCTGAAAGGCCTCTCGCGGACGTTCCATCTGTTTTTCATCCCACGGCTCGACTTGTTTTTCTCAAAAACAAGAAGCGCATTAGGGAGCTCTCCTTTTTAACCGTGGTTGAGTGTGAGCGACGGAAGCCATCTATACGGTTCCCCTTTGTTCAAACCTCACCGGGCTCTGGAGCTCATCGAAGCGGGAGTGGTGAGAGGAAGGCGATGCGACGCATAGGCGGAGAGACCACAACCACCTGCAGCCGCCATCAACAACGCTTTGACGTGAGAGGATTAATAAAGCATTGGTACATTTTCAGTAATGAGACAGATGATGTGACGGTTTTGTCTGTCTCTGTACTCGGAGCACTGTTACTTTTAAGGCTTGACCACAATTTCAAATACTAAAAGGAGCGCTGATGGGTTGGTGTTTCTTTCAGTCGTGAAAAAAAAAAAAGCATCAAGGACTTTTTCCAAAAAGAAAAAAAAAAAAAGGTTGAAAATACAAAAGCATTTCTGATGGCAGGCCACAAGGTTCCATTTGAAGCAGCCTGCAGCAAAGAGCACTTTAACTCCAAAGAAGCAGATGTCAAAGGTCTTTTCTCTACCTGATTTGTGACCTTTGAAGGAGGCTTTCAGGGGGATTAACAGAATGTAGCTTCAGCAGCCTCTGTGCCTGCTTCAGGATGAAGTGCTATAAAACTTGCTTCGACCTTGTTCGCCTGCAGGTAAAATAACTGGAGCCCGGGTCCCCCAAACAGTAATAAGGCCCGGGTGAAGAGCTATATGGGAAATACACCTTTATTTCTTTTGTGTCAGTTTAGAATAACGCCTTTCCGGACTTCGAAAGGCTGCAATCTAAAATCAGACCTGCGTTCCTTCAATTTATTTTCCAAGGCACTTCCGTTTAATCTCAACCAACTTCTGTCACGGGGATAATGGGAGCTTACGACACCCTTGGGGTGTTCTTTGTCACTTGTTAGTCCCTCCTGTTGTTCATCAGTGCCTGCGGAGTAAATGAGAGTGCTGATCAGCGCTGAGTGATTTTCATTTTTTGCTTATCAGGATCTCCGTCCAAGTATGTGCATCAGACGCACTCGCGATGCATATCAACATGAATGGTTCCCTTCCTTCCCCCGAGGCGAATCGGTGCACACAGACCACAGCGGCCTCCTCGCGCAGCCCGTCCGTCTGTTGGCTGCATGTGCTGAGGCGTTCAAATCAAATCGGTGTGAATGAGGCCAAAACTTACAGTTTGTTGAAATGTTCCACCGTGTTTTTTTTAATCCTCTTCCGCAACTCCACATCAAAGAAGACCACATGTTTTTTAGGATTCAAATCGACATTTCTTACCATCTATGGTAATCATCTGCGCTTAGAAAATGTGTCAGTGTGTTAAATTGGACACGTTACAGAGTCCCGGTGCTTCTTCCCATCGCCCTTTACTGCATAAAGCGGCATATTCAGTTAGATGCTGTAAATTCCCTGCAGCCGTTGCGAATGAGGAAGGAGGGATCTTAATCCATCAGGGGACACAAACTGAGCCTGAAGCTCCTGCGATCGGCGGGAAAGGGCTCGGATAGGAGAAGGTGAGAGACGTTTCCAGAAGCAGGAAAGGGGGAAGTCACGAGGCGGATTGGTCCCCAGGAAGTCTGATCTTCCAGGATGTTGTTCCTCTGTACTGCACCATGGGGGCGCATTTGGGAGTTTTCGGTCTCCGCCGCGTACGGATCCGTTCACGTTTCAGTGTGTGGGCCGATCCGCTTGTCAAACAATACAAAAGAGACACCATTAATTGCAAGAAAAATCCTTCGATTCGAACAATATAGGTTTGGTAAAAAACCTTTGGAAATTCTCAGATTACAGCAGCAAAGGTAAAGTGCACACAGACATAGGAAACCATTCTACATAAGCAATAACATTTAGCTAACAAAGTAAGAACAGTTTGAGTTCATTGACATGGTATAGATACAGAATGTGCTCATTTGAAACATCGTCATTTTACAACCGCTTCCCTTGAATTGCACCTCGCACATCTAGCGTATTATGTATTTTACAACACGACTAAGGAAAGAGCCGCCACACAATCAGGAGTGAGAAGTTAAATAAGAAAAGGTCTGCATCCAAACGGCACCAAGCACTCCAATCAGTAGCTGCCATTTAAATCCATCCTCTGGTGGTGTAACGCCGCGTAAATCAACTGCGAATATAAAGACTTTTTCATCAGCACTGCACCTTGACAGGCCTGTGAGGAGAAACATTCCTGTAGTCCGTCCTGACACAAAGATTTGTGCTTTCTCCTCCGGCGAAGCCCGCCCCCCCCCCTCGGCACAGAACGCACGCCACGCCATTTATTGTGCCATTTATTAAAATGCAAATGGGCCCATCTGCAGAGGGAAAACAGGTCACGTACAAGCACGCGGCGCCGTGGCACGCTCCCGCGATTTATTTACCACCGCTACCGGAGGAGATGAAGGAGCGCAATGAGTGTGAAGCGACGGACGGGAAGATGTGGCGGATTCAAGTGAAATGTCTCGTCAGACCTTTCTGTCCCGCGGGCACAGTAAACGGCACGTGTTTAAGAAGCGTCGGGCTGAACTTTGGTCGGTGGAAACCGTAAATCAGCGAAGGCCGAGAACGATTCCTAAAGACGTCTACGCGGGAATCTGTGTTTCAACGCTGAATATGGAAACTCTTTCTCTTCTAAGATGAATTTCTCCTCACATGATCAACCAGCCTCGTCAAAGGGCAGCTCCAGTTTAGACTCACGGATGTTCACACATCCTCCTTACATTTATTGATGAGCCCTCGTTCCTTCACAGGCAGCAGCGAGTGATGCCGCGATCGTTTCTGCCTCGGGACTTTCATTTAAATAAAAGAGCCGACGGGTCTCATTGGAGTCTTAAAAGACATTTTTAAATCGGGCTCAGAAGACGGTTCCACCTTCGTGGCCTTTTAGTTTGACGTCATCGAGGTGGCCGCTTAGAAAAGCACCCACCCTCCACTACTCAAAGGCCGAAAAGCCACCGAGCCGCACAATGTGGGTAAGTTAAAAAAAAGAAAAGAAGAGAAAGAAGAGAGACGACCTGGAGACAACAGATTTGCTCGCTTTGAATCCCTCAGGAAGCAGAAATAGTTGTTTAGCATTCCATTCATTTCTTCTATTTCCATCTGCGATATAACTTAATTGGCCCGCGGAATAACACTGAGGAAACCCATTTACATCCACAATGCACCTTGAGTCAGGAAGTAAGCATTGTACCGCCAATATTTATTTTTTATTGTGGTAAGTAGCTTGTGTTTTATGCCTGCAGGGGAGATCTGGCTCCCTGTTTTCAATCTATGTCATATGTCTTGTAAAATGCACAAAGATGCACATTTGGCCACCATTTATTACTCCATTTAATAGTCAGATATTCCCCCGAAGAGCCGTTGCTGAAGCCTTGGACTTCAAAATTCCTCTCATTCCATCCTGTCGACAAACTGCGCGTGCATTTGTTTCCGTGGAATAGTCCCAACAGAAGAAATGTGCGGCGTTTGCTCTTCGCCCTCAAAGTGGAATTCAACAGTCTGCGTATGTTGAGATAAACAGCTGCTCAGATAAACCTGTTTAACCTCCACGTTCCCCTAAAGAGTTTGGAAGAAGCTGTAAAAGCGACTCTGTGTCTTACTCATACAGTTTTTGGATTGGGAAAGGGAGGGGTTGACCTTTGACCCACACCTCCTGTATTATCTGTTGCCTTTATTATTTCTTCAGAAACGAGATGAGCGCTCCTTCAAATTTCTAAAGACATGTGAAGGAGCGCCAATCAATAATCAATAATAACGAAGGAATTGCCAATCAATAAGGGTATTTGCACAAAATGTAAAAAAAACTGATGATTTCACTTCTGTTTTGCTTTTTGGTATTTTGATCAAAGGCCCAAAAATTCCCCAAATGTCAAATCTATAGTATCCACACTCATTACGAACAGCACAAATAGCCAAATGAATTGCAATTCAAACGGCTTAAACAAAATAGTGTATTGACGGGTTATTAATGTAGAGTGTAATATTATACTTGATTGAATGCGGTATCCTACCACTGAACTAAATGTCATCCCTGGAAAGTTCTCTGATATCCGAACGGTTCTCTTGTGATTTGCCTCCATCTTCCACACTTGAGGTCGCGACAACTGAAAGCCGAAGCGCCGCATTAAAAGCTCGACTGCATTCCTCATCATCTCTCTCTCTCTCCCTCTCTCTTTCTCTCTCTCTCTCTAACTTTCCTTCTATCCCCTCTCCCCTCATGTTACACCCCAAACTCCTCCTCTTTTTCCTGCCTGTTTTTGCTTGTGCGTCCCCCCCCCCCTCTCGCTGTCCTTGTGCTTCAGATGAAGCGGGCGCCGGCTCGGCGATGGGCACCGGGGCCATCGTGGGCATCCTCATCGTCGTCTTCCTCCTGCTGCTGGTGGGCGTGGACGTCACCTGCTACTTCCTCAACAAGTGCGGGCTCCTCATGTGCATCGCCGTGAACTTCTGCGGGAAGGCCGGACCGGGCGCGAAGGGCAAGGACATCGAGGAGGGCCAGGCAGCTTTCACGTGAGTCTCTCGTATCATGTGACTCTTTGATGTTCGTGGTCGCAAGAAAATGGAGGATGGCTCCTCAGAAAATACTTGGCTCTCCAAGTACCACCATAATGACCAACACTATACAGTAGGCCTAAGTATTCATCAAAAACAAGGCAGAGGTTTCATTCCTAAAGAAGTATATTTAATATTATCAGCCATTGTAACATTTTACAGTTTCAACAATAAGACTGCGCTTAAATATAGGAAAATTTATTTCAGTGATTCTTTGGTGTACCACTAGAGGGAGCCCCGCGTACCACTAGTTGAGAATCACTGCTCTACTGCATCCTGTGGAGTAAAGATTGTTATTTTGATGACATCATATGATTTATATTATTAGCAGTTTTAAGGTGCATGGCTGCTGGTGTGCATTGTGCATTCAAATTTAAAAAGTTTTGAAAAGAAATGAATTTATTTCCTGTTGGCATATTGAGTTTGATACTGTATATCTACTGTCTCCCACTGTAGACGCCGTAAACCTTGTAGATATTTGAACTAAATGGCTCCACTTAAATATGCACATAGCTGATATTTTGTCGCCTTGGATCGGAGCGTGTCACTCCCAAGCGAGGAAACACTTTTTCAAGCTCGGCACAATGGCGCGCGATGATAGCAGGCGAGCCCCAAGGGGACGCCGACGATCCCATCCTGCAGGGGGAATAACAGAGTGTTACACACACAGCTTCAAGGTCGATGCTGCTGCTCTGGCAGGTTTTAGAACACATTTGCGTCTGATCACTAGAATCTCTGTTAAAGTAGACTTTCCCGTTACGTGTGTGTGTGTGGAGAGGTGGGGGGGGGGGGGGGGGATTCTGTCGCCGAGTCGCGTTCCCAGCGCGCGAGGCCGCGCTCCTCTGGGGAACGAGGAATTAGGGAGTCAAATTGGCACGTCGGTTCGCTAACTGTCTGTCGCCGTCGGGAACAACAGGAAAGACGAGTCCAAGGAGCCGATCGTCGAGGTGAGAACGGAGGAGGAACAAACCCCGAACCAAGGCGGCGGTCCCGCTGAGCCCAACGAGACCACGCCCCTCACAGAACCCGAGTGAGTATGGGCCAGGAGCGAGCTGCGTGGTGGCCTCGTGGAGAGGACACGGGGATAGAACCGACACAGTGTCTGTGTGGCTGATTATGCGCTTAACATTCAGCGAGCCCGTCAACCACAACAGCTATGTGTACGCATGCTCCTTCTTTGACCAGGAAATACTACTAATCTAACTTAATTGGGACTTTAAAAGGCATCGTTTTGTTGGTTTGAATAGTTTTAATGCTGCCCTCCCTTTAGTATTGGGGACCATTTATGTTGGTTTTCCAATGGTACCTTTACACGTCTGTGTGACTGAATAAACACCAACTTAACACCAACCTTCAGTGGAGCAACTAGTGCCAGGCCACTTTAACCCATTGAAACCCAAAGCTTTGTTCCTGTATTGCAAAAAGCACATTAGCATCATCGACCCAAAAGTCCCACCGGGTTTTTCTAGCTTACTGTTGTATCACTTATTTTTGTCCCCCCCACCCTCCACGAATGTTTCGTTGCTAACATTTTTGTTGTGTAGATCTTTTTTTGTGCTTTTTCACTGCAGCACAGCAGCACTCACTCTGCCTTGTTTACGCCCTGACCCTGCACTCTTCCTCTGCCCCTCAATTTCTCTTTTTTCCCCTCACTTTTCTTGCAACACTCTCTGTGTTCACTCCCCCCACCCCCTCCCCCCTCTTCTCCCTTGTTTGTCCCGCCCGTCCCCCACCAAGCAGGCCCGTCGCTGCAGACACCACCTCCCCGGCGGTAAACTTGCTCCCCTCCACTGCCACTAACTCGGCCGCTGGGAGCGCCTGCGGCCCAGCCAGAGCCTCGGCCCGGCCCGGCCCGCTTAACGCTAACGCCCAACCTGCCGTCGGGCCCCTTGTCGACCTGAGCGACGCCCCTAAGGCTCCCGCCGCGTCCGACCCGACCCCCCTCGGCCCGCCGTCCGCTAATGCCGATGGGCCACAGAGCCAGCGTGAGCCAATCGCAGCCCCCGACAGCAGCCAGCGTAAGGACTCGCAGGTAGACGGCCCGGCCAAGGACGCGGCCCAAGTCCCGTGCACAGACTCGACCGCGCCGGCCCACAATGAGTATGAACGCTTCCACACCCCCGTTCCTCACCCCCGTTCCTCACCCGGTCCCCTCTGCTCTGGTAGCATCCCCGTAGCGTACGTGTGTGTCATTCGTAAAGGAAGGAAAGATTCACCCTCAAGTGCAAACGCCGTTTTTGATGGCAGATTCCCGCACGCACACTTTGGCGTCCGCCAGGAACAGATTTCTTAATATAGAAGATAAAATAGATAGATATAGATAGATAGATGAACAAACCTGTCTGTAAAACCCTTTAAAATATAGAAAGGAATAAAACTGGAACGTTTTATGTATCGAAGAGATACAGAGCAAATTTACAGAAAATACCCTTTAAATGTATTGTAAATAAATGTATTGTGATTTCTTTTAATTAAAGGTATTTACACTATTGACTGCTGGTCAATAGTGTAAATACCTTTAATTAAAAGAAATCACCAAAAAACACCCCCAGTTCCCCACACAAAACAATTGATTATTGCCATTATCATTTAAGAGTGGACGTTTCCTTTTAAGAATGTCAGAACACACCGGGATGCCACTAGTGTTCACCTGTCCTCATTTCACCTCCACCTGGATCCTTTATATTTCACCCCCATTGTGTCTGTGATCATTTGGCCAGTTGCGTTTTAACACACAGCACAAGCTCTTACACGCATCGTTTTTCATGCATTCAATTTGCACATGTACATCGTAACTCTTTTCGACCTTGTCAACAAGATCCACTTCCTCCAGTCCTCGATCTCACAATAAAAGCTCTCGACACACACACACACACACACACACACACACACACACGGCAGAACCAAAGGTATCTGACATTAATCCTGAGCCCTTCGCTAAGAGGAAACCCCTGCTGCGAGTATGAATGGTTTCATATGTGGGAATTTACGTCCCCAGCGTAGAAATGCCTGAAGGGTGAGTGAACGCCAATTAATCTGCGAACAACAACCACATGAATGCGACAGATGCCGCAGAAAAGTGATGCATTCTTTTTTTTAACTGTATTTATTCACGAAAGGAGTCTTTCCCCCTCATGTAGCGTCTCAAACTAGTGAATGAAATACTAAGTCACAGCAGCCGCACCACTGCTCCGTCTGCGGTCCAATTAAAACCAGCGATCTCTCCAGGGGCCGTCCAGTAAGGAAGTCCCTCGTTGAGTCGCCTGTGCAGCTGAATTACGGAGGCTTGCAGACAATCACTCCTCGCCCCCCCATCTCCCTCCCTCCTTCGTCCCACACTCGATGTCAGCGGTGAAGCCAGTATTGTTCATGAAAGAGTACTTAAGTATTTGATATGTTGATATGAGAGTGACGTTTATAGATGCTGAGGTTTAAAGGTCAGACACTGCACGTCTGAGGATGGCTTCACTGTGTAATGGGAAAAAAAAAACTAATTAAAAACAGGGATTACCAGCAGGATTAAAACGTTTTAAATACCTTTTTAAATGAAGACGGATACACTGGCATGCAGACGTGCTCACATTATCACTTCCTGACACACGTCTCGAACAACGGCCTCCAACACGAGTGGGGGAAAAAAAAAAAAAAAAACGCTTTAACTGGGTGAAGATGTTGCCATTTATTTAGTATGTAACGCAGAAAAGAGGGCGCAACATCAGTGCAGCGCAAGTCATGCCTTCCAGATGTGCAATTGCAAGTGAAGTGTGTGAATAGGGCACTTTAACAAAGCCACTCGCCCACCTTAAATGTGCGCGCCGTTGATTATGTCGGCGGCCCGAGACGAGGGCGGATGCTGGGAAAGTAGTTTCAGCTTATCGGAGAAAGAAAAAAACCCCTCTTTCTGTACTTCAACAAATGAAACCAGCACACGTTCCCACTGGACAGCCGGCCTCCAAGTGTTTTCTGCCGCCTGTACAACTACGCGCTCATGCTGAAGCGGGTAATGACAATGAGGGAGGCACGCGGAGGCAATTTGTCTTCAGGGAGTTCTGCCAGATTGCGTTTTATTTAACAATCTTTTTCCAGACGGAACCAGGTCCGCTGCCCAAACTCCCCCCCCCCGTGAGCGTCTTTCAATTCTACTCCCCTTATACGCGGACAAAAAGCCGAGCACCAACGCTACTTGTGATACTACTGCAGCTTTAGAAATAATATGTTAACATTGACACTTAAGTTAAAAAAGATTAAAAGCAAAAACAGTATAAAAAAAGCTAATAAACGAAATAGAGATACTTGGATGAAAGGCCTGACTCCTTTTGCAACATAACGGCAGCAAAATGCATTTTAATAGCAACATTCCCGACCCTGCCGATGGCTGAATGAACTTAAAGATAAAGTCTGTGGAAAGAATCCAATAGATCCAAAGACATCAAATGTCAATCACTAGTCAGTTTAAATGTCGTGATGTGCTGTCGGCCCTGTCGTCTCTATTGTGCCACTTTACGGATGTTGAAGCTGAACACTGGAAGAATCCGCCACCTGTTTTTTGTGGCAGTTAACATTGTTATGCAGCCACAACTCAGATTAGGTTCAACAAATCAACAAGGAAAATAAAGAACCGATTTCACTCGCTACACGTCGAACAAATACTAGACAGCCTCTGATGTCGAGCTGTCGCAGCTGTGAGTGGTTAAAGTGTCGTATGGGGGAAACTAGCTAAATATCACACGTAGTAAAAAAGACACTCGGTCATAAACACTTTTTATTGACGCAAATTGCTACTTGAGAGCCGATCACGCAGCAGAGAAGCACCAACATGGAAGCCGCTGCAGCACGTCACTGCAAATGCATCCCGAAACACGGGGGCGCACGCCAACGCCAGGAGGGGTTCCGCTTAAGCAAAGCGCGGCTTTAAAGTCTCCTCCCATTGTGTCTCGGTTCAGTCCAGACGGCGTGTAATCCTCCTGGGTATTGTGGGTTTGTGTTGTAGGTTGTGCCTCATTCTTTCATTCCCCGGTGCATTGTGCCTACTGTACCGGCCGCGTCTCATTCCACACCAGCGTTCGTTTGTCCCCGGAAAATATCTGTGACACTCGTGTGCTCCTGTTTGATGTCTGGCTAGGATAGTGGGCTCGATCCCATTATGTGTGTAATGCATTCGGTTCCAGGAGGGAAGACAAATTCCCTCAAAGCATCTTGCATGCCCCCCCCCCCCCCCCCCCCTCCCCCCCTTCCCCCCCGCCCTCCCGCCTCCTCCACAGTTTATTTTCCCTCCTCTTCCTCTGAATAATGACACAAAAGCCAGCTCACAGCAGACAGTAAAGCTGTGATAGAGAGAGAGAGAGAGAGAGAGAGAGAGAGAGAGAGAGAGAGAGAGAGACTTGTTGATTCTCTGCTGACCGAATCTCCCCCCTTTTCTCCCCCCCCCGTCCCCTCCCCCTCACAGTGGTAAGACTGTGAAGGCCGATGGCACTACAGGCGAGACGGAGGTGAAGAACGCCACGGCCGAGGTGAAGACGGTTCCCAACGAGGCTCCTCAGGCGAACGGCAACGAGAGCAAAGCGTGATCTCCTCAGCCAGGCGCAGCCGGAAGGAGAGGGTGGGAGGGGGGGGGGGGGGGGTTAAGGTTAAATGGGAGGGATTGAGGGGTTGGGAGGGGGGGGGGGGGGGGTTAAGGTTAAATGGGAGGGATTGAGGGGTTGGGAGGGGGGGGGGTCACATTCACTGAAACCTCAAAGTAATGTCACACACCAACCGGTCGCATCGAGAAAAGAAAGAAAAAAAAAAGCGAAAGGAAAACAAATCTCCATCTACAGTGTCTTCTGACCAGGAAATGTAAAGATTCACACGCCTTAGCTCCTTTCACGTCAGTTTATATTTGCTTATTTGTCACAGAAAAAGAAGAAAAAAAAGAACCGCCAAGTTCCTCCTTGTAGTGCGCGCTCTGGTTTCCCTGTAGATATCCACGGCTGGACTGTAGCTTTACTTTACAGATTACCGCCTGCATAATGTACCAACAACGCCCGCTCTGTCTGCAGCGCGGGCGTCGCCGTGGTAACGGGTTGTGGGTCTTTCCTCCTTTTGTTGATATTTTGTTGTGTTTAAAACAATGTGCAGACGTTACTGCTTATTTAGCTTTTTCAATGTGATATTCCCAGAGATTAGAACGTTAGCATGCCTGATTTTTTTTGCAAAATTACTGTATTTCTGTACATGTCGCTGTCATTTAGTTCCTTTTTTTTTTTTTAGATTATGTTGTTATTTTTTTCATAAACGTTGTCTCCAATAAGGTTCTTGCAGAGAAATCCTTGAGCATAAATCCTGAAGAAAGGGAACATGTTAATGTCTATGTTTAGGGGTTGTGACCCTGTCGCTCTAAAAATTCTCTTCATACGGTAGATGTATATTGGTAGAATGTTTCGCTTAATACGTTATGAAAGAAATTATTTTGTTACTTTGCAGCTTTGCAAGTTTTATGATATTGATAAAAAAAAACAAGCGCAGTTGTGAAAGAAAGCGAGTTTCTTTCACAAAGTATCTGCTTTTGCAAATTGGCCGTTTTTAGGAGACGGGGTCGGGTGGGGAAACGGTCGCCTCTTTCAGGGGCCACTTTTTTTTTCGTCCACGTTTCCAGATTTCACGGTTCCCTCGGACGTCCCGTTCCGAAGGAGAGAAAAACTGCCTTATTTTTCCTGAATTTGACAGAAGCTGTGTTGTGAAATCCACCAGTCTCACCCGCTCGCAACACGTTTTGTCCCCATCAACTGGTTAACAAAAATGATCATGTGACCAAATAAGTGTGTTCCCGTGAGCCCCGGTGAAGGTTTTCACTGGGCCGATGACAAAGCAGCTGCAGGATGTAAATAAAGGCAGCTGAAAGTCGTGTGGATCCATCGACCAGCGACCTTGACGTGAAACTCAAAGTTCCCTTTGGTCATTTTTCACCTCACGAGTTGATGAGCACCAAATATTAGCTTTTTTTCTGTCTCCGCGGCGCTCGGGGTGGGAAACTGGACGTCTCGTCCCGGTTTCCTCGCTTCCGTCGTTGTTTGTGCTCATCTTTTGAGCACAAACTCTCCTCCCCCTCTCGCACGTGCACCCCCCACCCCCCTCCTCCCCCACCGGATCGGTTCTTTAGCCCTGCCGCCTCGGGGCTTGGCGGCGACTCGCCCCTTAAGGCCACGTGTGTGTGTGTGTTTTTTCCTCCAAAAACAATTTCAGTCAGCGGGTTTGAACTGAGAAGCGGACATTGACGGTCGGTGGGCTTTTCACCTTCAGCCTTGCTGCTTCTGCGGTCCTCCTCTGTGCCGACCGGCGCTTTCCCCCACCGTTTGCATCGTCACTGCCTGCGCCGTCCTGCAGATGACTCTCGTATCTATTTGTGCCTGCAGTGGTGTGACTTTTATTGTAGCTTTAGTACGGTTTATCACTTTGTCATAGATTCGCTTGTATCACTCTTGGCATAAGGTCCACTTACTGGGAATGTTCTGGAACACGTCTGAAAATGATTAAATGAGCCACAGTTGACGTACACGTTTTGTCTGTATCTATTAAGCCCGGCCGTTTATTACAGTCACTCTGAAAGCAGGTATTTCTGACATGTTTTGAAGGACTACACTGACTCACTTGTGTAAGATGCATATGTTCATATTGCAGCATTAAACAGCAGCTGCGGCTGCATTTCCATCCATTGTAACCGAATGTGACACAGAACCAATGGAAGTTGGCGGGGCGCTAAGTGGCAGCGATTATGTTTGATGTGGTCATTCTAAGGTTGGATGGTTACCACATTTTCTTTTTTTTTATCCTGGATTTTAGAATGAAATCAAGCAAAAATAATCCAGTTAATAATAATTGTTTTCTTCTGGATTTTTTCTGGAGGTCCAAAATCCGGTACAAAACACTATGAGCAAAATATTCAGTTATTCTACCCAGACAAAAAAAAATCATCATGCATTAAACAGGTACCACTCTCACCAGCATGTGTTTCTGTCCTCTTAAGACCAGCTGGGAACATCAACCAGGCAGCTCCGCGACGCCAAAACCGGCACAATTATTTTTACAATTTACGCTCTCGTATTGCTAACGAAGCTTAATGTTCTGGATGAAGCGAGGTGACTGGTTATTCAGTGTACAGCCGTGTTAACATTGCAGCGTACCCACCGGACAGGCCTCATTGCATACCTGCTAATAAAAGCAGCCATAAAAAAAACCTTAAAAGCATTCCAGCCCCTTTCAAAACTAAAACACCCATTTGTCTCAGGTAACCTGCTGAATCAAATGCTGGGATGTAAAAGACTAATGGTTCTCTTTGAGTAAACGGGTCAGGAGGCGAATGAGGGGGGAGACGAGTGGCCACAGCGTGCAAAGGTGCAGACAACGTGCTCGTCTCGCAAAATGCTCTTTGCCCGATTACTCAAAGTCTTTTCAACAAAACCCAATAGATGTCGAAATTTTCAACTGCCCATGAAGGAATTTGGTGGTTTCTAAAGGTCCATTTTAAGACATTCTGCTCAGGAAGTCAATGAAATGATTCCAAAATGTTCTCTCTGCCCAGCCGGCACCCCGCTGGGGGCGTTTTCTTTTTGTGTTCCTCCTCCTAAACCTTTCGACTGCAAGCGACTTCACTGTGAATGTGTGAATCCATTGTGTCCTTTGTCACAGAGTTGAGCAAAATAGTTTGATTGTGTAACGATGTAGTGGTTTGCAACGCAATTCTCCCAACGGTCTGGAGCGACGCAGTGCCTTCCGATGAGAAGGTGGCGGCGTGCCTTCCCCTCCCCTCAGTGTCTGTCCATTAAAGGTTTCTCCATCTCCATCTTCTTGCCAGACTTCCTGTTTCATTCGCCTCATTCCTGCAGCCGTGAGTTGAGCGGCGCTCAGTTCAAACTGTGTCGTTGTTCTGAAATCTCTGATCAGTACAGACTTCTTCTGTGTTTTTGATGAAAAAGTTAATTGCTGACACAGAAAACATGCAACCTTTAAAGGGCCCATATTATGGAAAAATCACTTTTTCTGGGATTTGGGGTGTTACTGTGTGTCTCTGGTGCTTCCACACGCACACAGACGTGGAAGAAAATCCATCCATGCTGTTTTGAGTGAGATGCGGGTTTCTGAATTGATCCCGCCTTCAGCCTCTGAAGGAGCTGTTCAAAATCGTCAAGGTTTTCTACATCACAAACCAAGATATTTGAATAATCCCACCCCCTCCAGTCCCGTTTTCCAATCACAGCCCGCCGACGCCGCTACCACGCCCCCTCCCCCCTGTCAGCCGACCGCGTGGCCAAATTAGCTGCAGCTCATGAGCAGCAGAAAACAACCCACCCTGAAAGGGGCTGAAACAGAGGGGAGTAGAGGGAGGTAACAATCGTTTCCTGCAGACAACTTCAGAAACATGTTTTCTGGAACTCAAAGACCTATTTTAACTTGTTGAAAAAGAATCAAAATATGGGCCCTTTAAAAAAAATATAAAAATCAAACCAAATCATAGAGAAATATGTAATATCTTATTTTCTTTGGGTATATGGTCGATGCGATGATAATCGCTGGGTGATGTTGCTTGTACGTGATACAATCAAATGAGATGATACAGCTGAGCACGTCTGCAGGTTGAGGGAGAATTTACTGCGTTCTGAACATAAAAGCAGCAGTAAAAAGAAGAGGAAGAGAGAAGAGGAGGATTAAATAAAGCTTGCTGTGTGATGAAGGTGTGTACCTGAGGGGGTGGGGGGGCGATGAGACCGCCGCTGCGTTGGGATCGGAGAAGATGGTGGCGATGACGAGCTGCAGCACACAGGTAGCAAACAATAAGCCTCCAGTTATTCAAGCGTGGAAAAGAAAACCAAGTAATGATGCCCAAAGTCGACAAGGCCCGTTCCACACCAACTGGCTGCATTAAGCCAGAGTGAACACATTTGGACACACTGGATGCCCCCTCATTCTACACTACTGGCGTCACATGACATTACATAATGCTTTATGTACATAACGCTTTGTTCAGGTCTGATATTCTCTAAGACATCTGCTATTGTTGGATTTGTCAAAAGAAGGCATGGAAATATATTAGAAATCAATATCACAGTTTCCGACATGATAAAAAAAATAACAATGAAGGCTTGATGTATTGATCTTACGTGAAGTGTTGTTTAGTTTGTAGCCTGTTTCCCTGTTATGCTTCAAAGGAAAACTGTTTGAGCTCTGATTTGTCATTTAAAAATGAGATAGTTGTCACAAGCAAATGTTGTAACAGCAAATTGCGGTTTCTGCTGAAATACAATGTGAAAATCTACAAAAACAGCCATGAGAGTTCTTTGGGTTTCGTACACGAACGAGCTGGAAAACGTTGTCTTTTTGAAGGTTTAGATGAGATCTCATTCCCTCAGCACAGGCAGCCGGGCATTTCTCTCTTTCAGTTTGCCGCTTTATTCATCCAGAATAAAGACGTCCTGGGTTGGGTTTTTTTTTTTACCATCTTGCTCAGCATTTTGCGTGTTGAGAAAGCAACACAAATCTTTCAGTGTCTGAAAAGAAAGCGGGGAAGAAGAATGTCCTGCAAGGTCCTCTGTCTCAAGGTGAGACGTGCTTCGTATCCAGTCAGACGGGCGACGCCATGGATCTTATACTTAAAGTCCCATCCATATTAAATACATTAGAAATATCCAGAATAAATCACAACTTTTCCACTGAAGGATTTAAGGCCATTTCCTCAATTGAGAAAGTTAGTATTAAAAATACTAACACCACTAATCTACAATGCATCGACTTGCTTTAACTACATCAGTATGTGAAGATTAAAGAGAGAAAATGTAAATGTTCCAGCGTAATTGTTGAGGTGTTCATTTATGGATGCATGCAAATAATATTCGGTATGATGTCTCTTTTACTCCATCTTCACTGTGGCGCAGAGAGAAAAATCAGCAAACAGATGTAAACGCTGCACATCAGTCTTCATTAGCGACGGCGTGTGCACGTCATGGTGTCTTCTGTAGACCCGCCTGCAGCTCAACATTGAGTAAACACACATCTGTACGTGCCGCCATCATTTCAAATGTGATTCTCCTCGTGGCCTGCAGCTGTGTTCACTGGCCACTAGGGGGCAGCACGTTCCCGACACACAGGGACAGGCGACACGGTTCAATCAGCTCAATCATCAAGACCCACGTGGTCTATGCGGGTCACAGGATACAAGTTGACGTTACATTCTTTATGATTTGACTGAGTTACTAGCATAGGATCGACTTCAGACAGTGAAGGAGAATGTGAAAGCGTTGCCGGCTGTGATTTACTGCTAAATGACTACTTAAATGTTTTTGTTAATGTTAATAACGGACACAATCACAAGGATCCCTCACTGTGATCCAATAAAAGTGTATGGAACTCTGCCTGTGTTTAATCTGAGCCTCCTCAGTGATCATCAGTGCTGCAACGTTCTGGGATTTGTCCAAAAGGTGGCAGACTGACTCAATTTAACAGCGTGTTCGATAGGGAACACCAAAAATAAAGGTTACACGTATTATTTTTTTCCCACTCATAATGCGGTTTTATGTGCATTCACGCGAAAACACTTGAAGTAATGACAAAATGTTCTCGAGATAACCATGAGTGTTGATCTGCGTTGATCCAGATTACTAATAAGACTGGACGATGATTAACTGCAATGACAAATGCTGCTGAATAAATAAGCAATTATATTCCAGTGCAACTTGTTTCCCTGCGCGGCCGCCTGGAGACACACGTCCGTCTCTGCTGTTCATGTCACACAAAGACGAGGTGCTTTTTCCCGTCTGTATCGAAATCACACGCACATCGTTTCACAGTGCCAAAGTACTTTTTCTCTTTTCTTACACAAACGTGCTACAATTGTACATTTACGTTGTTTTTAGCCGACGGTTCGAGGGAACCCAAGAGTCGCGTACTGAGTACAAAAGGACAAGCCTCCGTGTCAAAACTGTCCATTTAGACATCCTGCTCGGAGCTTCACGTGGTTCCTCCTCCCGCCTGCCGCACACTTCGTTTCACTGCCCCCATTAAGGCCAACTTTGCACAACCCAGATTAGGGTCCTTTTCAGGGGGAGCCTTCCCTCCCCCACACTGCAACAATGGTCCAGTGTGGTCCTCTTCGGCCTGGGATTGATCCTACGTCCTGATAGCTGAAGGCAGGGCCTTGTGGATATTACCTGTCTGAACACTCACTTCTGAAGTCACACACAACACACACACACACACACACACACACAGCCTGTAGCGAATGCTGAACTTAGACATTAGTCAACGTGTGATGATGAGTTATCAATTGTGGCCATCGCACTTTTAATATTGCATGCAAACGTGTTTTAGAGACGGCCTTTAAGTGGAACTCTCTCTAATAAAGTGAAAAAAAAGTCAACTCACCTTAAAACTCATGGATCATGCAACCTAAACCTGAAGATGAAAATGCTCAAGGGATGGCAGTAGATGGCATTCTTCTCGTGACAACTAAGTTCCCTTTTTCAATCGTTATTTCAACATTTCCTCATTGACTTCCCTTCAGGAACTTGAGGAAGTTCCCAAGATGGACAATTGAGTTGAGGAAGTGAGTCAACAGCCACAAAGATATCAGGAGCATCTTGTCCTGGATGCCCAGTGGGCGGGTTAACTAGTGAGCACCGCCAAGGCTGACTAACCAACTAGACCATCTCATCTGTTCAAACTCACGCAAATTGATATTTTCAGACTTTCGAAATTAGTGAACTTTTTTTTGACGTAGTAATCTCCCTTTAAGGGGTGAGGCAGTTTAGGCTTGGTGTGAGCTGCGTTAATTGTAATGTACTTTATCTACGCCTCCGAGCAAGAGGTGGTGTGTGTGTAAGATAAAGGCCGAGGCCGCCGACAGGAAACGCAAGTTAACGCCAGAAGCCGCCGGTGTTTGCTGATTGGGAGAGAAGCAAAGCTGCACTTTACATTCATTTTTGAGAAAAGAGTAAAAATGTTGTGGAGGTGACGGCCGCTAAGGCTCATGGGCGCTGGTGAGAAAAGTGCATGAAGAGAAGCGGTTCCCGTGCATCTCTGCGGATGCAGAATAAACAGTGAATGATTGAGTGTGCTGGCGGCCTGATAGGAGGCTGTTTTGGTACAAAGTGTCCTCAGCTGCCTGCGGAGGAGAAGCATCATGTCCAGAATGTTTTTTAAAAAAAACAGTGTTGGTAGTGCTTTGTGCCAGGCGGGTGGAATCATTTTCCACTGCGAGGGCCTGTGAGCTGGTGTAAACAGTGAAATGATTCAGTGGAGCTGAATTGATTTGATCAAACAGAAGGTCAGCTTAGTTGAGAAGATTAGAGTGCAGGCTGAATCTACCTGAGGCTGAGCTGCACTTTGTTTTGAAATACTCACATACGCAGATGTTTGCACAGCAGGTTCCTCTCTGTTTTTGCGTTTTGTGTGTGTGTGTGTGTGTGTGTTGTTGTTTTTTTTGATGCAGATTCACGTTGCGGGGGCCTTCTCATTTTCCACGCAGCTCCTGTCTGGTCCGTTTCTTTGCTTTTTGCCTCAGCGGAGGAGCCAGCCAGCCATGAATTCCAATCCAGAACACTGTGCTTCATCTCTGCTTCCCAACCTTTAAATCACATCGGCGTTGCGTCACAGCGCCGCACACAGTACACGCGGCTCCTACTTCCTGCTCGGGAGACGGTGCCAAACATCTTTCTCCTCTCCAAATCCCCTTTCTCTCTCCACCCTCCTGTTGCAAAAAAAATAATATGTCATCTGGTTTTTAAGCGAAGAAGGAACTGTTGTTATTATTATTATTATTATTATTATACTGCACAGTGTAGCTGGACTTCATGCTTGGTGCATAACCTATATACATATATAATGATCTCTGATGCACAGCAGGTTTCTGGTGTTAATCGATGAACAGCTGCAGATACAGATGTGCACAGCGTAAATACACTAGAAAAGGCAAGTGCTGTGGAAACCCACTATTAACTTAATTAACTTTAAATACAGAAAACACACACAAATAGAAAAAAATGCATCGTCCAGATGAGAGAATATTCCCCTTTTTGTAAATATTTACTGCGTCCAAATTTATTTTGCAGACAGCCTGACTGCCAGGTTTTCCTCTCTGCTTTAGCATTCTCTCACTGCGCTGGACCCTTTTCAGAGGAGTCCAACGGGAGCGCCGGCAAATTACACAAGATTTGGTTTTTGATGAGCAAATCTTCACAAGGGGGCTTCTTCAAAGAAACAACTTCCCACGTCTCTTCTTAGGGGGGCCGAACAAAAACTCCCCTTAAGTGAATGGCTTCTGCTCACAGCTTGTGGCCGCAGCTGGCAGCATTGTTGCCAGACAGACAGACAGACAGACAGACAGGCAGGCACAGGATGAAGGGCGGCAGAGGTGGTCGACACAACAGGTACACACACATGAAACGACCCCCACTGACTTGACACGGTGTCATTGTTTGGTCTTGGTTTTTCTCAGATGATCCTTTTTAGGGTTTGTCTGATTCTCCTGTTTTTGCTTTAACGAGCCACAGAATTCCCGAAAAGCGTTGCAGGCTTCTGATCATCAAAATAACCAAAATACACAACAAAATAACCAATATATGTATATATGTATATATATATATATATATATATATATATATATATATATATATATATATATATATAGGGGGGGGGGGGGAGAGAACGTCTTCCTACAACCTCCCTACATCTTTATGGTGATGCCACGCTGGGCTCAAGCGGCCCCCCAGGGGCTGCATGCACTGACCTGGTGGGCTCGGGAGGGGGGGGCCACAGCTGTCGGTAGTTGTGGCACCTCTGGGCCCGCGTGATCACGGCCTCGGGCGCTTCCACTCTGGCCTCGCCACTCGTTGCCATGGATCCCAACGGACCTTGTCCCCTCCCCCCTTTTCCGAGTGTGTTCCGATGAGCATGTGTGCCGTATGAAATGACTTACTGGCTTCGTGACAGCGACTTTCACTCGTCTTTGCAGCCGTTTTTTTTCATCACATCGCCGTTGATCAGGTTCCAACCTGTGACTTCTGTGACTCCACTGAAGCGTTTTTTCTGGATTTCCCAACGACTGGGGGGGAGAGGGGAGGGGGGGGGGGGGGGGGGTGGCTTGTCCTCAAAGCTCTCCTTCTTGACATTGAGTTGTTTCGACACTTTGTTGATTAATTCCTCTGCGATTTGAGCTCAGATGATGTCCTCTTTGTGGCTCCGTTGTCTGATGCTGCTTTGAAAAACTCGCATACCAAGTGCGGATTGCCAGACTATTTGAATAGCTGACAAAAGCAACTAAAATGAATTCAAGCAGAAACATTCTTTTGTCTACCTTCTTGCGTGCTTCATATACTATTCTGCGTGAGCTGCACCAGTTTTCCCCCATCGGCACCGATTATTCCTCACAAGTGTGTATTTCTTCTTGTTTTCATGTTTCAGCACTATTATCCCTTTTTTTCGCCATGTTTCTTTGTTCAGTGTGTTTTGTTGCGACTTCGGTCCAAAGTTCCAGATTTTTCCCATAAGTTCAAGAGGTCGAAATTAGCTTTGCTCGTTTGTTGTGATCTTACAAATGACCAATATTGCTTCAAGTGTGACGGGGCGAGCGACAGACGGAACGCCTGTGTGCGATCCATGAAAGGAGTTTGGCTAAAAAGGAGGTTTCTCATGTTTCTCAAAGTAACTCAACATTTAAACCCACATTGAGTTGTAGACAGGAACTAAGGCCAGAACTATGACAACAAGACACGAGGGGAAACAATGTTAACTTCCCAAGATGATTCGCAGCAGAGAACGTGTAGTAAATAAAAACCTTCTCCTTTGTGTATCTTTTAAATTTAGTCGAGGAAGCAAAGTAGCCCAAAATGGACCATTGCATGAAGAAACAAGGATGTTTGCCTGGTGTGTGTCGCTCACGGTTCTTTGCATAGGTTTTTAGACTTTTAACATCGCACCTTGAATGAGCTACAAGGGAAGGACGAGTTTGAAATCTGGTTGGAGGATATAAACGAATCCTGGGTCTCCCAAATGGTTCCACCGCTGATATTGCAAAGCCTGCGAGAGAAGAGGGAGAAATAAAAAGAGAGATTAGCTGTGAGGACGGAGCTTCCCTGCGGTGAGCGTGCCTCCGTTTCCCCAGGAACACTGTAAGGTGATTACCGTGTCGTTTGCCGTCGCTCCACTGGTTCCACACTATGGACACGGCAGCCTGACTGCCTCCGCCCACCACATTGGGACTTTCTGCTGGCCTTTCAGAAATGTTGTGTGCATGCGTGTGTGTGTTTCCCCATCGGATGAGAGGAGGCGACTTCTCCCTGAAGGAAACAGAGCTTCGGCCTTGCGGTGTGAGATGTACGCGCTTTAAACGCTGAGGCGTCACAGCGTGTGCCTGAGCAGACGTGCAGCATCCTGGGACCCTGAAACTTCAGCCGGCCGTCACTCCCTCAAACACTGACTATTAGTGACTTATTAGTGCTTCATTACTTGATGCTCGGCGAGCATGATGATGATGATGTAATATAATGACTGACAAAGTTATGCTAATGCCTCGTGCTCCGGTCTCGGACAATAAGGGGCGCCAACTCCCGTTTTCAAACGTGAAATGCTTCCACTAATCAGTTTTGTCATTTCACAGCCAAAAGCTCGGGGCAAACCACAAGTGGTTCTTTGTTTGAATCCGCCGCTGTTCATTTATTTCATTTTTGACACCGAAACCGCTGCGACGCGAGAAACGGCAGTCGTCAATGGTGCTACTGGTGATGATTCCGTTACCAGTAACGCGGAGCCGACGGCGCGCGAGTGCACATTCCACATTCCTCTTTTGATCACATTTTGGAACAGTGCAAGTCCCCATTTGAAAAGGGGATTTGTGTGTCCGTGTTAACTGGGTCACCTCTCTGTGCGCGCTGTCCAAGAAGCAGCTAAATCCTCCGCTCTCTTTCACCAAAGGGTCTCGGGTGAAAGTAGACTTCAGTGGGGAGAAAAGACGCAGTAAGCAGGGCGGCCCCGCAGACTGATGTGGGGGATCCAAACATCCCTTTTGCATCCTTTTGAAGATGGTTTCGGTGTACGTCGCTTTCCGTTCCCTTGATGAATTTGTTCGGTTCCTTTGCTGCTCTTTGCTTTGATCCACATAACCGTGAATCCTCTGCTCTGTCGGGTTGTTAAGTTTCCTGGAGTTTCTGTATGGAGTATAACTTGGAGATGTCGTGGATTAGGCGCCTTGTACATTGCCTATAAAGCATTATATTTAATCTAACACAGGATTATAGCAATCGTCGAACATGTGTTTTAATCTTTTTCTCCTTACCGACTAGCTTTGCTCATTTTTATTTCTTCACCCACCATTTCACCATTGAGTCCTGACTCATTGCAGCGATGTGAGATTCATTTAAGTACAGACTTCCTACTGAAGTAGTCCATCTCTGCGCCTTTTGGCCCTTTCCAAGACGTCCATGCGATCTCCTCTTAAGGAGAGAGGCCATTCGGCAGCCCTTCAGGAAAGGATACAGGGGATCTAAAGTCACGCGGCGACACTGGGGAGAAATGGAGGTGTTTTGTGTGTGTGTGTGTGTCTAAAAGAAATAACAAATATCCTCAATGTATGTGTACTGCAGTTTTAGTGGGTATGGCAAGCATTTAGTGGGGTACAACTGAGTTTCTTCAATGCTTTTTTTGGTTGGATGTCAACTAAAGTCCAAGTCATGTGACTCAGTTACCCTGTTTCCAGCACAGAATGCATAAGAAGAGGACGTGATCATGTTGATCAATGGCCTACCGCCTTTGGTTCGATCAGACTTCTTTTTATACTCTGCCGGTCGGTAGGGAGGAGGACGCACAGTGACGCCGCCGCATCGGCTTCACACCGCGGAGGTGGTCGCTTGATTTCCAGTATGAATCGCATTGCGTGGTTGAATCGTGTGCCTGAACTAGAATTTTAATCTTAAATGATTATAACGGACAGATATAGATTTTTTTAAATCATCAAATGATGATGATAAAAATGGGATGGTGAACCTGCAGAGAAAGAGGAGTCAAGTGGCTTGAAATACGATTCCAAATGAAAGACTATATTGATCTGTGACATCTTGATGTGTCAATAGGCAACGCTTTGCAATGTTTTCAAATTTGATACGTTTCCTCTTCCACCGGCTGGCAAGAAAATCCAGCTCGTGCAGATTTAAAGATTTCTTTTATTAAAATATTCTAAAATGTAGCTGATAATAGTGAGCTGCTCGAGTGACCCGATTCAGTTTTGCATCTTTTAACCATTTTCCTCACAGACCTCGTCCATAAAGGCCCACGTAGTTCCCACAGGCCGGAACAAATGTGAGGCCCGTGGGATCTGGATTCCCTGAGGGACGACTCGGCCGTAGTGGAGTGAAATCCCCCTGATTCATTTGGCCAATGTGCGGCTCATCCACTCTCACTGTACAATGCATGACCACCTGAGGCATCGGGAGGGAATTGATCACCTGTCAGACTGTATCGGGGGGGAGTATTAGGGGGGGGTCTCTCCTCTCAACACTTTTCTGTTGTGATTTACTCAACCAAGGAGATCAGCTCGCATTGGTCTAAATGGGTTGAAATGCGTCAATGATTAATGAGTAAAATAAAATACCTCGGCTTTTCGCTGTGTTTCACCGGTCCGAACCAGGGTTGAAGGGTTGAAGCTCCGTTAATGATGCGAGGATTTAATTAGAAACGTATATGTGTGAAATGAAATTAAAACAATCACTAAAACAATAGCTCTCCTTTAATTATTTAACTCTGATCTTCATTTCCTTTTACAAATCGCCTCGTCTGCGCCCATTTTACGAATATGAAAAAATACGGTGGAGAAAGCGATGAAGTGCTACTCACGGAAAAACTCCGAGCGAACAGATGTTTTATCTGCCTTGTCTCTTCTAATGCTGCTATTCATCCTATTTTGCTATTTTGCTCGGAATGATCTCCCCTCAGGAGGGAAAATACAAGCTGAAAGCTTGGATGAATCATCACGTTGCCTTCCCCTAAAAAACATTAGTCTGTCTGGCAGCCTGTCATGTATATAAATAAATGTGCACACCCAAATGTTTTTTGTATCAGCACAGCCATTACTTTAAGGTATAAATGGCCCGAAGAATGAAGTCACTTGCATTTGCCTTTCAGGTGGCTAAATCCCAACAGCCGCCCTCTGGAGTTCTGATCATTGATGTTCACTGATTGAACCTTCTCGAGATGTTGCTCGACGTGTGAATGACTCCAGAGAATTCCCAAAGGGTTTTTCTTCCAGAAGGTTCACAGAGGTGAAAAATGGGTTGTTTCCATGTGGCCCTTTAGTTTCTCCTATTTTATGAGTCTTACTGTGAGTGCATAGTGTGTTGATTTGAAGAGCTCGTGCAATTAATGCTGCATTCATTGTTAAAGAGACATTTTAAAATGTCTTTATTATCTTTTTTGAAATTTGAAAATGCCTCCATCTGAAGGAACCCGAGAGGCCGATTGTTCCGGGTGGAGACGGGTTCAGTCGAGTATTTTATTCACGCGGTTTCAAATTGTCAACGTTGCCACCTTGTCGATTGATAAGCGTGCGCGCAGGCAATGGCCATAAATGACTTCCATCCACAGCGATGCTGCTAAATCCACTGCGCGCGTACGTTTAGAATTCGCCCCTTGGCCCTGATCTCCTGCGTCCGTCATAACTCTGCCCTGAAGGGTAATTGAGTTGTTTCGGAAATACTCAGGTTTGAGTACAAGTTGTCGATCTTTGTAGAACAGCGAGAGAAAACACTGCCCAAAGGGGGAAAAACACATTGCTCTATCCTCAGCATGTATCATGTTTTAGTTTTTATTGTTTTTTTTGTTGTTCTCCAGCTCAATCATCATTTTATTCTCCTTCCAGCGGCAAACTTATTATATTTGTGACAACTGAGGCCCCGTTTTTGTAACAATCCTGGCTTGGTTAACAAACGATCAGAGAGCATTTTGGTCAAAGTACCCTTCACCTGGAACCCGGCCTGTTGGGCTGCCATTCTTTTACCATTCAAGACAGGAGGAGTATTGATCCAGAAGACTCTCTCAAGCGCCGTAGTTTGTCCTCTGAGGGTGCTGCTAACGGCTTGGAATGGAGAAGTAAACAGGCACTTGGTAAATAAGACACCTAGGTCAACATAGCCATTTCACCCAGGTTACTCAGTGTGTGTGTGTGTGTGTGTGTGTGTGTGTGTGTGTGTGTGTGTGTGTGTGTGTGTGTGTGTGTGTGTGTGTGTGTGTTAGTGTGCAAGCCTGTAACCACACACAGCGTGGTCATTCAGCGGTCAGGAAGGTTTGAATGCAACTGCCTTTGGTTGGATGAAAGCAGACTTCCTGTTACGTTTTAAATTGGACATTTGTTGCCCCTTTTGCAGCCATTGTTTTAATCAGACGTTTGTCTCCTAAACGCCTCCTGAACCTTGTTGTGTACATTTTATTTGCAGTCATGCGTTTGAGAGGTTGGGGGGTTAAGCTAAGATCCCAACTGTGATTTTTGGCTTTGGTCGTGAGCACATGGCGAGCAAAAAGTACTTCCCAACCAAAGGCAGCGAAGATCAGAGGTGAGGGTCAGGGGTCAGAGGGGCGTGGCCTCAGTCCCGGAGACGCCCCTCAGGTTTACACAAGTGTAAAAAGAGTCCATTCAGATGGGCTGCATGGGCAGAGTTTCACAAAGGTCCACTGTGTGGGGGCCTATAACCCCCCCATTCCCCACACACACACACACACACACCTCCTCCAAGCGCCATGCCTACACAGGACACAGACAATGGGGAGTCTGGTCAGCAGAGCCACATACATGTTGACCTGAAATGCTTTCCTGCATTAAAGCAGAATGAAACTACCGATTCCTTCTGCGGATCTGAACGTCTTCCAACCAAACTTTGTGCGGAAGGTGAATAAATAGCTTGGAGTCATTATTGCACTGTAATAATCAAAGTAATGCATGAAGTAAATGGATTGAATAAGACGAGCCAAAGACTATCAAAAAAATCAGCGAACCTCACAAAGCTTTCCCAGTCCAATCTCTTAAAAATATTCTTTTCTAAAACAACTGGGACCTGTAGCTTTTAGAAAACGTTACCAGAAGGCACAAATATTACAATTGTTGAATTGTCTTTGTGGGCGCATTGATGTCAATTTGATGACAAAGTGCGTATTCAATGCAGCAGTACAGTCTATTTGCGATTAACACAAAATTCATTATTCAAATCATTTCATGCAGTTCACTGAATATTTGCAGTCTGAATGCTTGAAAACATTTTGCATTAAATAATGATATTAAAAGCCATCAAACATTTCAGCAACTCGCCTGTTTGAATGGTTCCATCAGCCTCCCGAACTAATCTCTTTTAATTTAGTTTGATCATTCTCGGTGCTCGAATTATTTTCAGTGTTAAAGTTTCACCGAAGATAATTGCAGTTGTAAACCCAACACCATTCATTTAGCACTACGGATGATGACAATAACAATAATCACGTTTGTTTCTGTTCAAAGGGGATAAAGAATGACTTTAGTTGGTCAACCTCTTGCTCCACAAAAAAAAAGCCAACCTGTGGCAACACAAGGGAAGCGCTCGCAGCCCTCTCTGACCAACATGTCCTCCGGGCTGCCCATCTTTTTCTAACTCCTGGTATTATTTTAAAGTGCAGTAATGATCTGTCTTTTTTTTGGGGGGGGGGGGGGGTTAATTTAGCCCTCATCTTCCTTTCACTCAGTAAAAGGTTGGATTATTGCCAGATTAAGGGAGTGCCTTTTTCTTTATCCCTGGGTAAGCCTGCGCAGCACGCAGCTCAAAGGTAATGAAGCACTCTGTGATCTGTTCCCGGATGAATCTAAAAATTCCCCCAGCACCGCTGTATTTTAAAGGAAATGAGCTTTCCCTGAAAGTCTCCTCCGAACCCATGCTTTCCCTTGTGGAACGGCCATAAACTGGAGCAACAACCGAGACCTGTTGCCGTTTTTGAAATGTAGATTTTTTTTTTACTACGGACGTAGTTCTTCTGTGGCGTTTCGAAGTGATAATGGAAATGAGGAAACAATTATCTCAGCTGCTTTCAATCTAAATTCAAACATATTCCTTTATCAGAACGGAATAAATTGTCCCCTAATTGAACTGTGTTTTGACTTTTTCTTCCAGTCGAGTAACAACATCATCAGTTTCGTAGAGGTTCGATTATTTCGGCAACGGGTGAGATCGAATGAACCTCCAAATTATTTTAACGGGGCAAAGTAAGTCAATGCAGCAAGAACATGTACATGAGTATAACAATATCTTCTATGGAGTTTTAATGGCTGGTACTTGTTTGAGCTCCTTTACTTTCTCCACACGACCAAAATGTGTGGACCCAAGATGGCAGCCAATCAACGTGAACCATTCAAGCATCAAAACGGATGATGTTAAAATGCACATTACATTCATACCCTTGTGCATTTTATTAAAAACACATACGCCACATTAGATGAAATCTAACAGACGATATCAAGAACCGACATGAAACTGCTTAAATAAATAAAACAAATGGAACCCTTTGAGCCGGACGTAGACGTCTGAAACAATAGACCAGTAGAAAGGTGAAAAACATATTCCTGGGAAAAGTACGCTTCAAAGGAACAAGGTCATGTGTCATGTGGTCTGAGCACATCTAAAGGTACGAGCCTTCACACCTGTACAGGATGGCCACACTGACATCCTACCTCCCCGATCTCTGTCCAAGAATGAGGTGTCTCTTACCCGTCTTTGTATTCTCGATGACGTGTCATTACGTGTCACAAGTACGATTTGAGGATTTGAGGCTGTGTTTTATATGATCCCTTATTTTAAGGCATACTGAGAGCTTAGTAGTCCACGAGTTGGCGCACGACTGTTACAGGAATCCAGCCTCTTCTGCCTCTGCGAAACTCCAGAAAGTCCAGAACATTAAACACGGAATGCCTCCAATCCAGAAAACGTCCGTGGACGTCTGCATCAGAGAGGACTTTTTATCAGTTTCAGTTTTTCTCGCAGCCTTGAAGACGTTCAAGTAGGACTGAACTGCTGTGTCGTGTCGCGCCAAAAGCATTTGACTCTCATTGGTTGTTTTGACCTTCAAGGTCAGTTGGAAACTCTTCAACACTGTTGCCCCGAGCCTCACTCTTCGGCCACGGGACACCTTTCGGTCATTGATCCATGTCGACGATAATGCTAATCCTTCCTCCTCGGCGCTGCGCCGCAAACCAGAGCGTGCTGTCTTTGAATCAGTATATATCATATCACTCTTATGTTTATGAGAGCAACCTGCAGGTGGTTTATTACTAAAGCGATGGATCAATAAAGTCATTCGGATGCATCTTCTGAAGGAGAAAAAAGTTTTGTGCCGGTACATCTTGAGAACAGTCACTGGATAGTCAACATTTTTCAGATAGGCTTGCCAAAAAGATTTTGAAAACAAAGCCAATAGCGAGCACACAAACGAGACAGAAATGCACACACACGTTGTGGTGATATTCTCCTCTTCCTTCTCCTGCTTTGATTTTTTTAAATCAAACCGAGACAAACAAAGTGCTCAAATGCGTAATAATTTATATTTGAGACTTTGAGCCGACAAAGACAGAGTAAGATCTCCCCAGGAGCACTTAAAGAAACAACCTCAATAGGATTAAAATATTGGGGGATAAAACCCTCCGTAAGAGACGGGGCCCCCTGTCAGTGATCGTCATTAAGACAAAAGTATCAATCCAGTTTACTTTCGGAGAAGCTCTAAAGTAGATGCTTTTACCATAAAAGACTCCGGGAGGTATGTCAGGCCAAACAATAATGAGGTGCAGCATCCACTGCATAACACAAAGAAAGCAACAGAGACGTTAAAGCGATGCTAAGAAACAATTACGGCTTGTTGATGCAGCGCGACACCATTCGACTGAGGCTCGTTCACCGTATCGATCATCGAGGACACATTTTTCTCCTGAAAAAGGGGGCCACTTGCTCCCAGTGCCGTTTATTTAGTTTCATGGTATTTCTTCGAATTAGTGTCAGTATCTTAAAAGCAGACTGCTGCGGCAGTTTTTTCTTTTAAATCGATTGCCTGATCATTTCTTTCTTGCTTTTTTTATGGCTTGTGATCCTTTTGCAAATAACACACAAATCCCATTGAGGAATGAGGAATATGCACCCTGTTGACCTTCGGTGTAGATGAACACCGTTTGTTGATGAACGATTTATCGAATGTTGAACGTGAACATCAAATCTGCTCTTTAAGGTTTTTGTGTTTCTTTAGCATATTGTCAGATTGAATGTGTAATGTCTATATCGAGAAAGAAGGTTGATATTCAAATAATAGTTTGAATAGTAAAAAGAATACTTTATTATCATTACACGTTTCCGTGGTCTGTTTGGTTCCTTCAGCTTTAACACGTTATGGGAACACTTCTAATTCTAACCTGTTGACATGCAAACACTCGCAGGGCTGTTGTCTTTCTTTTGGCATTACGATAATTAAACCGTTTTAAAAATGTTCAAATCATCTTCATAAATAAACCTGCTCATCACGCAGGCCGTCTCATCGCGTTCACCTTGGCCGCCCTCTGCTGCACCCAAACACAGACCATTTAAGTACAGTTTCATTGAACGATTCAAAGGGGGGAGGGGGGGGGAGAGAAGACTTCGCGAGTCCACCTCTGCTGACTTCTTCTCCCACCGAACCACCGAACCCTCCTCGGCGGGAGTTTGAGCTCCACCTGTGGGGCTGTGAGCGCGTCCCGTTCCGCCGGGAAGGGAATGGCCGGCGTCGCCCGCCCCTCGTTGGCCTGGCACTGTAACGGCAGCCGCCTGACGCGAGACAGCCCCCTAGGTGTCTCACTTTTCTCAGTGTTCGGTGTGTGTGCGTGTGTGTGTGTGTGTGTGTGTGGCTGGAGACGCGGAGCCGGCCTGCTGCTCGTCTGGCTGCGTTGACGTCAGCGGCGTGTTGATTTGCTCGGGCGAAGGGGGGGAGAAAGGAGTTGGTGCGCCTTGAGAGAGCGGCGCGGGCACTGCGAAGCGCCTCACCATGCTGTAGCTGCGCTTCACCCCCTCCACCACACACCCACCCACCCCCACCTGCACCGTGCGGAATCAAAACGTGCAACTTAGGTGAGTACCGAATCCGCGCGAAACGCAGCTGCAGTTTCCCGGCGACAAGTGCCCCCCCCCCCCGAGCCGGCGACCCTGCATGCGTGTGTGCCGCTGTTTTCTCTGTGTACTTCCATTCACCATGAGGGTATTCTGGATGCATTTTTTTTTCTCCTCTTGTTGCTTGTCCCCGTTCAACCTCACGCTGAAGTTAACGGCCGAACGCGACTTTGGGACGCGAGTTGGAATCTGCGCACCGGCTGGATGAAAAAACAAGTGTTTCCCCCTGATTGCGCCCGCGAGGTGTGGAAGTTTGCATTAACACACGGTATCTATTGTGGAGACGTGACGGTTGACGTACGCCCCTCACACACCCTCCCCTCCGTCTCTCCCCCCCCCCCACGCACACACACAGCGGCGTGGTTTAGTATGCCGGAGATCGCGGCTATAGAGGACGTGAGGTCTGGCCACTTCCAACGGGAGACAGACAACACATGACGCCCCGCTCCGTGGGACTCTACGGGAGGAATCGCGTTGGCTCGTTTTGAGGGATAGTGTGCTTCTTCTTGGGTTTTTTTTTTTTAATGTATTTTTAAACAGCGACACTGTTGCCCGTCCTCGTGTCTCCAGTTGCACCAGTGTGGCTCGTTTAGCCGTGATGACATCACGCAGAGGACTGGGGACACTGGTCTTTTTCTTAACGCGAAAGCAACCCGAATCTACAGCTGACAGACGTGCGATTGGTGGCCAATAATCCACACGCAGGAGCACGCGCGCGGCACACTGTGCGAGGCGGGGGAAACTGGTAACGGACGCAATTTGGCAAATTGATTTGTTATCGAGACTGTCTGATCTCTCTCCGTGTCACTCTCCTTTCCCCCCCCCCCCCATCTCTTCAACCTTCAGACATCGCTCTTTCCCCACCCCCCTTTTCTCAGCAGCTGTCAATATTCCGCGTTTGAGTGTTTTCATTGTGCCACAAACTCCACCTGTGCGTCCGTCTGAGGAGAGCTGCCTTCAATCGGCGTGAGATTGCGCCAGCTGTCTGTCTCGCGTGCACTTTTTAGCACGCTCCAGGTCTCCGGTCTCTCTCTTCTCCCCCCCCCCCCTCTCCCCCCGTTAAAGACGCTGTAGCGTTTTGCTTTCCCCACACTGGCGTGCGTCAGCGCGGGGCTCGCGGTGAGGAGAACCGCTGTTCGTGTGCGCGTTGTGGCTGGGTCGCCGCCGCCGCGCGCCGTGGCAGACGACTCGTGACTCGTGATTGATCGTGGAGCCTGTCTGTTGAAGTCGGCGCGAGGCGGTTGTTGTCAGGGGTCCACATTGTGCTCGAGCCCCCCCCCCCCCGGCTTGATGTCGTTGCTGTAGCGCGCGCGGGTTTGCATAATGCATAACGCGCCGTATGATTTGTCTGGTGCGGCTGGTGAATATTTTGCGCTGTCTAGACGCACGTCCCCGTTTGTAAATAGAGAGGCCACAGACGGGATAAAGTCCCCGAACAGCAACTTCGCATCGTGTCCCGCAGGAGCCCCCCCCCCCGGCTTGGTCCAAAGACCCGCAGAGCGCAACAAGCGTTGCTCATTTTTACGGGGCCGTAAATCGGAGCCATTGGCATACCTGTAATAAAGCTAATGTCCGGGGGTTAAACATGACCTCTGCGGATCGAGAGGCTGAGCTGTGCGGGATGAGAACCTGGGGTCTTCTACATAGATTGATAGATTTGATCAATGTCACGTGCCCTTAAAGCGGGCCACACTGGGCATTTCCAACGAACCTTTAGCACGAGCGACAGCTGCCAGCTTCGTTCACCTCCCGCATGTTGAGATGGAGGCTTTTGAGATTGAATATCTGGGAATCTACTTAAAAACAGAGAAAAAAGAAAGACTGTCGTGTTGTTGCTGGAACGCTGGTGACATTTCCTCTTTTTGTCTGTGTGTGTGTGTGTGCATTGTTCTGGGGGGGGAATAAGTGCTCAAGAACTTCTATGTATTCCCTTGATTTTAAAGCTCTAAACGGAAAATTCTTCTAAATTAATTTCAAGCTTTTGAAAATTAAAATTTTTATCAGCGGGAAAAAAAAAAATTCACCACAGCTTTGAAAATGTGTCATATGCTGAAATAAATTGAGTGGCTCATTGGAGACGAACTAACTCACCCAGGATGTGGTTCAACGGAGACACTTAGCTGGGAGACATTCTGCCTGTCATTCGGTGCACACAGCGGTTTTAATTGATTGCCACATTGAAGTGATAATTGTTTCAGCGTATGTCTCACTGATCATGTTAACATGGGAGTCACGGAGGAGTCCTTCATTTTAAGTACATGGCGGTTCGGGGCATATCATTTGATCCCTTTTGTGTCCCGACTCTGCTGCGGATACAAAGTGAAGCAACATGTTGCCCTGTTAGCTTGCATACTAGAGCGATGCCCTCATTCATTTGGATATTCCACATCAGTGAGTGAAAGCAGACTAGGGCGTGTGTGGTGCTACAGTGTTGTTTTCTTCCGCCTCGTTCTGCTTTGCTTTTCCTTTCCATCCATTTCTGGCCGCTGCTCTCTGCTCCTGTCTGTGACGGGAATACTGAGTACGATGCCGTTTGATTTCAGAAAGGCCGCTGATGGTCTTTGTGAGAGAGGCGGCAGCGGAAAAAACCACAACTCACACTTGTTTAGCTGTGTGTTCATCTCTGTGAGATAACCGAATGAAGACCTCTTTTTAACATAACATGTGTAGGACTGATTGGTATGCACGGGAAGCCCGTCGGACAGCTCACAAATTGTCTCTCTTCTGGAGTCTAGAGTCGATGCTCTCCGCTGATTTGTGTTTACCCTCCCTGCAGGATGTTTGCAGTTTGAAACCTCGCTGACTTCTCTCTCACAAAATGAATAGCGTCATGTGACAACTTCGTGACATCTATTTTCTAGCTGTTCAGTTGCCAAATTTGCCTTTTTTATATACGTTTTGTGACGGATGACTGACAATAATCGTGCGCTTTTTTTTCTCATTGTAACATACAATTAACATGAATTCTTCAAATATTTGGAAAAGAATAGTGTAGCTGTTCATGGGGTTCAGAGCTTAAATATTCCCCCTGCACAACATTTTTACATTTGCTTCAATATTTAACAGAACTGATTTTTTTTTTTTCTTCTTCATTCTGTTTTTTCGTCCAGGTTTCGTCTTGTTTACAAAGTTGGCTAAAAACGCTGCTGAACGGGGAAGGCCAGCCTCATGAGTCGGCCTCGTGGATTGCATCGGTACAATGGATTTGTCTAAAATGGGTATGATACAGCTCCAAAACCCCAACCACCCCACTGCCCTGCTGCAGAAGGCCAACCAAATGCGCCTGGCCGGGACTCTGTGTGACGTGGTCATCATGGTAGACAACCAGGAGTTCCACGCTCACCGGACTGTGCTCGCCTGCACAAGCAAAATGTTTGAGATCCTCTTTCATCGCAGCAGTCAGCATTACACCCTGGACTTTCTTTCACCAAAAACCTTTCAGCAGATTTTGGAGTATGCTTACACTGCCACGCTCCAGGCCAAGGTGGAGGACTTGGATGACCTGCTGTACGCGGCAGAGATCCTGGAGATCGAATACCTGGAAGAGCAATGCCTGAAGATACTGGAAACCATCCAGTCCTCAGATGACAATGACACGGAGGTCAACCTCAACGACGGGAGCACCGAGGAGGACGACGAGCGCAAAGGCCACAATGGAGCCAAGAACCTTAAAAAGCATTCCGCGCACAGTCACCAGCAGGTCACCATCATGACTGGCATGGTGGATCAAAGTCCCTCGGTCTCCACCTCCTTCGGTGTCTCCACCCTCAGTCCCACCAAAGCCGCTGTGGACAGCCTGATGAGCATCGGTCAGTCTCTGCTGCAGCAGGGCTTCGGGGGTGAACACGTCCTCCAGGGCAACTCCCAACCCCTGATGACTGAGATCAAGACGGAAATGATGCAAGTGGACATGGGTGGCAACGGCAACGACAGCCCACCGAACATGGAGTCCAGCGCCTCCAGCAACGGAGAACGAAGTGGCGAGGACAGGAACAGGGACGGTCCAGGCACGCCGACCAGGAGCAGCGTGATCACCAGCGCCCGCGAGCTACACTACGTCCGGGACGAAGCCATGGGCGACCCTCAAGCCGACGGCAGCCAGATGGGCCTGGAAGCGATGGCCGGGATGACGGAGAAACATCTCGCCTCGCTGTACTCCCTGCCTGCCAATCACAAAGCAGAGGCCTTCATGTCCATGCCGGCGTCCATGGCGGCATCCATGGCCTCTGCTCTCCCCATGTCCCCGGCCCTGGCGATGTCTATGGACTTCAGTGCCTACGGGGGACTCCTGCCTCAGAGCTTCATCCAGAGGGAGTTCTTCAGCAAGCTCGGGGAGCTGGCTGTGGGCATGAAACCGGACGGCAGGAACCAGCAGGAGCGTTGCAATGTCTGCGGCGCAGAACTACCAGACAACGAAGCCGTGGAGCAGCACAGGTAAGCCAAGATCTTTCATTTATTGTGTTTTTTTTTTTTTTACTTGATCACTCATAGTTAGCTTTAGATCCAGCGGAAAGTGAATGTCTGAAGTCAGTCAGCGTGATTGCTTTGGGTAATGGGGCCTAAGTCATTAGCCTTTTGCCCCTGTTTAGTCACCTGTTTTTAGGGAGTAGAGGAAATTAGTAATGTTTTCTTCTGCTTCAAGCTAAAACTGCACACATCCTTAGGACTGTGTGGCCACTGCCTCCCTCACCGCCCAGGTGACCGCTGTCGTTATATTGTCTAAGGCCATTAGTCGCGCCTTGCGCGATGTGGGCGGCAGCTATCACACACACTTACCAAAGTGGTGCCCTCTCATCCTGTGCCCGACTAACCTCCCCTTTCCCACCACTGCACAAGGGGGGCCCTTGTAAGCTTGATAATCAGAGTAGACAGTCGGCTCAGGAAATGAGTTCTGGACCTGGGCTCCTGGACGAGGAGGTGGTTCTGGGACCGGGGAGTGGCAGTAAATCACTTTTCAGTCTGTGTGTATAAATACATCGAGGCCTGGAAACTGCACTTAAAAAAAAAAACTGCAACTCAAAAGACATTTCATTTTATTGTACAAATGATATACTTTTCTGAATCCGTGCAAATGTGTCGGACCGGTCCGAGTGCAAGCGCCTCGCGGAATGCATTTGCATCACTTGTGTGTTTTTTTTTTTTTTTTTGTGACCACAGGCCTTTTTTTGTCTCACGAGGGCCACCTTTTCACCCCGCGTGTTGGTATCATTAGGAATGCACGGTGGTTAAAGTTCACCTGAGGATTTGGATCCCATTCTCCGTCCCCCCTCACGCCGTTATCTTGGAATGCACGGCTAAAAAACAAATTCTGTCCAAGCTTCTCTATTTGTGAATCTGTCTGGTTGTCTGAGTATTACAGAGTGGCGTTTACCCCAAAGAGAAGCGTCTTTGTTTGCTACATTACACCGACTGTTTGGTTTTTGGGAAAAGGGTTTTATTGCAACATGCAGTGTAGTCAGACTGTTGTTTTTCTTGCGCTGGCAGTTACTTCTGAAAGTGTGCAAATGTAAGTGGACCTATGAACAGTGCGTTAATAAGTTCTTAAAACCAAAAAAGAAGTCTGACGTGTGAAATGGTTGCCTGTGTTTCGGGAGGAATTTCATCAATTTCGCTCGGGCCGGGAAATCTCGTACGAAAGGGGGATTTCCAAACCGTTTCATGCATTGATCTCCCCGCCTCTCCCCGCAGCATGCTAATGGGTTAATCCAGACGGGTTGATACGCCGACACGACGCCGCTTAATATTGTACGCCCAGGTCCTGACGGCCTCCTGAAGTGTCGGAATCAAACATTGCATCATCCGCTGTCCGATTTGCACATCCGCACATGAAAGGTCTGCTGTGCCGCGCTGAGATCCTTGATGATTACGACGCCGCTCGCGTCGTCACGGATTCCAATGTGGGTCATTCGGTAGCCCATCAAGTCTGCGTGCAGGCCTGTCGAACTGCGGGACTCTTTTTGTCTTTTTTTTTCCGACGGGAAACACGGGTTGTTTTTATTTCATATGAGCGAGTGCCCTCTCTGACTAATTACACAGCGTCGCCCCACAGCCACTGCGTCAGGGTCTCTGCTACCTCTGCAAGAAACGCATAAAGAAAAAGTTGACTTGGCGCAGGCAGGTCAAGTCAAACACGAGTGTAATTATGTCCAGATGTGGCGCAGGTCGTGGGTGTGAGGTGTCTGTGTGTGTGTGTGTGTGTGTGTGTGTGTGTGTGTGCGCGCACGTCTATGTTAAAATGAACGAAGCAGAAAGTGCCCACTTCCTGTGTCAATTTAGTCTCGGCTCCCTTTCATTCCTCTGTGCCCTGGATTGTATCATTTTAAAAAACAAAAAGCACCCCACCCAGAATGAATTCCTTGTATATCGCCTCCACAAGTGGTGCCCCAGGCTATGCAAGGTGTGGGAAATGGCGCAATAATATCATATCATAGGATTTATTTTCAAGCGTGATCACAATCTAAACTTTCCCCGGTTACAACAAATTCAGGTATCAAATTGAAAACGTTAAAGTTTCTCTAAATATGTATTGGTTACTTTTTTTCAAAATCCACACCATCCACTCTTCGCATCGACATTAATTGGATCTACCGCGCTGCACTTATTTACACAGCAGCAGCTCTGCGCTGCCGCCCCGCAGCGATGGATCGGCTACGAATGGCACACAATACCATCTATCGGCCACTAAAGGCAGAGACATTTCGGGGAGACATTTTAACACAATCTTCTATCGTCACATCGGGGCAGCGTTTGGTATCAAGAACTCAATAGATTTTGGTACAGAGAGAACCAGTTATTGGTAAAGCATGACAGGTGATATTCAGCCCTATGTCTTTTAAATCATCTTCAAAAGAAATGAAGCTTGATGAAAGGCCGTACATGAGTACTCCCCATATTACCATGACAACCCCTCCCCCCCTCTCCCAAAGCTGCCTTTCTCCCAATCTCTCCCCCAGTAGTCCATCCCGCTGACAAACCCTTGATGTGTTTCTTAAAGAGAGCTCAGGGTGACTGTTGTTGCCGCTTCAGGGAGACGGGATTACAGCAATATTATAGTAACCCTTGCACTGAGAAAATAATCAACACAGGGACGCCCTGAGTGATTATTGGTGAAATAAATGCATGATGCATGGGGTTAATTCTGCCGTGGCGGGGGGAAGAAGGAAAGAAAAACCATCCACTGCTTGGTATTCCAAACACAGCGTCCAATCCACGGGAACTAGCCTTGGGTTTATCTCTTTCACTTAATCGTCCATTCTCATGCAAATAACTGACCCCTCGCTCTAATGTACATCTCATAAGTGAAAAAAGAGCCTATTTTAAAGGAGAGCTTTTCTAGCATCACTGATAACCATCAATTCCTCAACTCTGTCTTTTCATAATGGAGCCCGTTTTTTTTTTTCCTTCTCCATAAGGGGAACAAGGGAGTACTAAACGTGAAGAGTCAATGCTTCTCTATTTCTCCTCTCGGTTTCCACAGTTATTTTTTGCATTGATGAAAGCGCTGGGGTGCAAAGTGGGAGCGGGGGAAATAATCACCCCTGCCTTAACCTCCGCACGCGCACACACTCGCGTCATTACTTTTTGCACACATTCCCCTCAGCGGCGGCGGCAGCAGCCAGCGCTCGCTCTTCCATTTCCTCCTCTTTTGTGGCAAAGGGGTACGGAGGGCGCTCTAATACCCCCGGCCCCAGGTGTTTAAACTGTGGGCCTGAGGCCCTTATCTGTGCATATCAGAGTGGGACAGATAACCCCTGGCACTCCTCCTCTGTAAACCAAGAGCAGATTGAGCCCAGATAGCGGCCCAGAGCGTTTGTTGCAGGTGATAACGATGTATGCGCACACACACACACACACACACACACACACAGCCTGCACGTGGAGGTGAGGCCAGCGGGACGTTTGCAAGCACACTGACACTTTGTGTGCTTTGGCCACGATCAACCATTAACCACTGGTTTCTTCCCATACATTCACGACACCACGAGCGACTGGGTGGTTGGGTTCACATGGCCCCTCCGATGACCTCGCTTAAGACTGAGTAAGTTGCAATGAGTTGGTTGCCAGATGCTGGTTTTAAAAATGGTCGGTTCCATTTGATTTAGAGGCGCTGAAGAGCCTTTCTTGTTGCCACACAGAAGGGGCTTTTCTCTCTGCTCAGGTAGACGTTGCTCCACTTTATTTACATGTCAAGTATTTGTTCTGTATGTTAATGCTCTGATTTGTAACCGTTTCCAAGCAATGTTTTTCCACCCAAGTGAATCTAAAGCGCATTGCCGGTTCGCCTGATCGACAGGTGTCTCTGACAATCGGCGCCGCTGGTTTCCACTTTGTGCTCCTCCTTCAGTTCCACCCAGACTCCACCCTCTTTGCCCAAATGTTTTGCGCCGTGGCTCCATTCGACTACGGGAATCGGGTGAGTGAATCCGATTTGCAGAGAATCCATACGTTGGCGGGCTGTGTTTCCGACATCAGAGCGACCAGAATGCCCCAGAGATCCAGGTGTGTGCATCTCGACGCGCTCCTAATTTACCAGCGGTCCAGTTTGTGCCCGAGTGCGCAGTATAAATACAAATGCACCCAACGTCTCGGACCTGCTGGCCAAATACAGCACCTCCCATCTTTTGATCATCAAACAGTTTCACACTTTGTGATCCTAACCCTCACAAACTGAGAAAAGCATTTTCCTGCTTCCCGAAAGCAGCCTGTCAACAAAGCATCCATTACATGGCAGTGGATTACCCTCCATTTGAAATCACTCAGTGAGCTAAGTCTCCCCGGCTTGCACTCAGAGGTACAGTACATGTTGGTGTAGTAATCCAACTGCACAAAAAGCCCCACTCAACCAAAACAACTCTTCAGACGACAGCGGCGGGCTTATTCCTGCCTGTCTCTCCTTTTTTATCCTACTTTCTTATGCCTCCTCCGGCCCTCCACAACAGCGCAGCGTTTTGCTCACACCCCCGAGGAACTGGTGCCTTGCCCGGGGGCCCACGGTGATGGAGGCAGCTGCTGGCCGAGGCCCAATTACAGACGGGCTTTAAAAGGCTCCGGTTGAACCGCAAAGATTTACACCGCCGTCGCTCTGATCGTCAGGTCCGGGCTCTTTCCTCACTGTCAGGATAGGGAGATGCATCGATTAAAGACTTAACACAGCGGGGGGGGGGCGGAGGCTGGGGGGCACACCAATAGAAAAGGGAAGGAGGGGTGGTGTAATATCTCGATCTGCTCGGCCTGCTGGTTTCGATCGCCTCCCTCCCTGAGATGCGGGTGGAGGGAGGTGCTTGTGCTGTAACCAGCTGCCTCTGTGTGGCTGACGGCGCTCGGCAGACGTGCCCTCTGCTGATGCGGCCTGGCAGCAATCCGCTATGGAACGAACACACTGAGCCCCCCCCCCCCCCCCCCCCCCCATCTTTTGTCCCTGTGGGGGCCGTCTGTAGGGAGGGGATAAGGATAACATACTGTACTGCAAGATGGCAGTGTGTGTGTGTGTGTCCATGTTTTTCTTTTTTGTCATGTTGAGGGGGGCTTTGGAGGGGCTCAAGGGGAGTACTAATTACAGCCAGTTATCAGTTGCCATGCAAATGTGTTATCGGCCTTAACTTCCTGATGTCTATCTGTGGTCCCAGTAGCTGCGGTGAGTGTTGGCAGAGGAGGAGGTTCCACCATTGTTTCTCTGAAAGTGCACAGTGTGTGAATACCAACAGGGGGAACAGTTTTTTTTTTTTTTTATGTCCTGGAAAGCTTTCATTAGACGTTCAGACCCTCAATTCTTGGCAGACTTTCTTACTGTATTACGGTGCATGCATCCTTGCCAACATTCCCATTAAATAAAAAAGAACGTGTCAATAGAATTAGAATGATCTGGCCTTTAAAGCTGAGTGGGTTTTAGTTCTAGTTCAAAGAGCCCTGCCTCTGTTCTCCTGGACCTGAACGCTCCTGGGTTCTAATCCCATCGATATCCCATTAACATCCCCTCTTTGGGTGCCCGCCACATGAAAGATGTGTCGGTTCCCCCTCTCTGATTCTATTGCTCTGGCAGACCGTAAGGACGGCGAGCACAATGAGCAAATGTGCTAGAGCCAAAGGGCCAACCCAAGTGTGCTCACAAATGTGTGTGTGTGTGGATCGGGGGGGGCGGGGGGGGTGTGAAAAAGCTGCCACCGCCACCTTAGAGGCCCCCTAGCCTCCCTGGGAAGTATCAAACCACAGCCCACTGCGGGTTTCCAGCGAGAGAGCTTCTAATTAGCCTCTTTGTTGCCACTTGAATGGTTAGCCAGAGATTGGCGAGGGGCCCCAATGGAGCGATACCAGCACGCTAAGAAGCTGGTCATAAAAACTGCCCCCCCGGCCCCCCCCCCCCCCCCCATTCTCTCCACCGTCACCTGTCACAAAGGAGCTCTCAGGTAGGAAACCGAGGCGCCATGTGGGCTTTTAATCCACCCAAGGAAACAGGGTTGCGCAACAGGTGAAGGCCGGGCCTGTGCTGGCTGTTTGCTCACAAGCTGGGAGGGCGTCAACAAAAGATGAATGGGAATTAAAATCGAGCCCCCCCCCCCCCCCATCATAGCCGCCGATAATTAGGGTTGCCGGTAATGCACGCGTAGAACGGGGGACAACGGTGCCGCTGCTGTTGAACGTCTAAACGGAAGTCAACCCGGTATGTCGGGTGTTCACGAGCTGGTTGGACCGCCATTCACTAATTGGACACCAGAGGCACGGGACGTTCAAAGACAGGAAAGTAAAGTGGTGCAAAGTAACATTGTTTTACCTTGAAGTAGGGTGAGCTTTGATGAGATCTCTGCAAACTGACTAATCCCTTTTTTGACTGAAATACCTCGCGCCAATTTATCCCACATTAAAAGTATATTTTATTTAAACACTGAGCTGTTTAATGTTTTCATTTGGTAAATACGGACGTGGTTTAATGGCATCGATTAAACTTTGACCCATTAATCCAGAATATCGTAATTATTATTGTGCAGTTATTCAAAAACATCTCAATTGTCTGAATATTTCAGTGGTTTCTCATTTCATCCCCAGCAACTATCATGTTGGTTCACTGACCAATGAGGAGGAAATGTGAAACCGCTGTAATGAATTGGTTAATTATGCGTCGCTTCATTCATTTTAATTGACTGTCACCCCTAAATACCACATCATATCACATCAAACCGTGAGCCGTACACACACAGGTTGGGGGACACAAAGAAATCCACCTCACATTACCAAACGGGAGCGTCAGTCTGGCATCAGGAAGCAGCCGGTCCGACCTCCCCTCGTGGCGCCTGGCGTGGAAGGAAAGAGTGCGATGGAAGTCAGTCGAGGCGACTTGGGGCTTCGGCGCGCGCCGACACGTTTTTTTTTTTTTTAAGCTCCGCTGTAATCCAGGAGGGATCAGTTGGGTAAATCACGGCATAAAGCTTAAAACCATAATTGATTTATGTATCTGCTGACCGAAGACGCCCAGAGAGATTACCAGAGGGAGGGAGCCGATGATGGATAGGCCCGACTCACGCAGGGCCGCCGCGTGCAAGGTGGGGGTTGAGTTCCAACTGAAGGGAGATCTGTCTGCCTGAAGAGCGGGAATGTCTAAAAACTGAGTCTGAGCCGAAGAAGAAACGCATAAATCACCAGACATATTCATTGTGTAGATAAAGCGTTTTGAAATACTTCTGATATTGTGCCGATTCAGAGGATCATTTGAATTGGAGGCCGGTTTTTGAATTGTTTTTCCCATCATGTAGAATTGTGCTTGCGTGGAGTCAAATATTTTTTTTTTTTTAAAGACACTTCATTATTAATTTTGTTATGTTCATCCATTTGACAAGTTAATATACATCAAATCTTATTCCCAAGAATGTAATTTGCGACGTGACCTGTCAGTGTTTTTTGTCTAGTGAAGAAAAGGCAATACAATTTTTGTAAATGGGTTTATTATCTCTCTTCACATTGACCAGTGACTGCCTACGCATTATTGAGGCAATAATCAGTGTCGCCCTAATTGGCTTCATAATCGGGGTGAAGGTCACTGGTGATTTGCCGGTGAACTACACGGGTCGGACTCGCCTTCCTGCGGTAATCCTCCCATGAATTCCTCTCCTGACACATCATGAATCCTCTCTTTCTTGTTTACTGCCCGACTGTCAGCCGTCTCCAAGGTCTCTCTTGACCGCTTCCAGATTGTTTTGTGTTTGTCTGTTTGTCCCTGGGCGCAGAAAGGCGAGAGTGGGATGGTGGAAAACAAAAAGAGAAAAAAAAAAAAAGCCATTCCATTTCCCGAACTGATCACTGAAGCGGGTGGCTGTGACATGTCATGACTCAACCGGCATCATTTCTGCCACTCCTGTCTAGCCGCTGACCTTACAAATGATGCTGTGGGCTCCCACCATCTGCCATTAAGCGTGGGGTAAAACAGGAATGGGTTTTTTTTTTTTTCGTCAGGCGGGCAGCAGCGCCCCAGACATCCTCTGCGTTTTAAACTCCCTGTTCTCCCCTTTTTTCCGGGGGGGAAAAAGAAAAGCAGATTACGGCGGCGGTTCTCTCTCTCTCGCGCTCTCTCTGATGGTTTTATCCACATACTGTCATTTTATTTCTTCTGCTGGTGTTTTATTGCCTCCTGTGAGCGTTGGTCTGAAGGCAGGGAGCCGGAGCGTCCCTAACAGGTGTTTGGGTGCTTATCGCCCGCGTCTGCGCCCCTTATCTCTGGCCCTCAGCTTCCTGCATCCCCTCTCCTGCATGCCTCAGAGTGGGGATATATTTCACTTAGCCTCTGACCTGAAACCTTCTCCTCTCTCTCGCTCGCTTTCTCAGAGGCTACGAAGACATTTCGACACATTTTCCTAACGTGACTTTTTCTCTTTTTCTTCTCCTTGTTATTCATTTTGATTTCTATCGATTTAAAAAATCAATAGATTGCTCCGAGGTCCTACAATGTTTTGTGTTTTTCCTTTTTTAGTTACCATTAACTCATTAATAAAGATTTTGATTGGGGTTTCTTTTGTTGATTAACTCAATCAGTTTATCCTAGTTTCATAAATCCGTCACCCGTGAGCTTAAGCTGAGGTTCCAGCACATTCAGGCGGCCCGAGTCGGTCCACCTGCGGGACCTAGACGCAAAAGCAGATACACGGCTTTATATTTCTTATTAACTGTGTACACTGTAAGTATACCGTTCTCATGGTTATTGAAGAAGATAAAGCGTCGTCCTCGAGCCAAGGCAGGTTGATCAGGAGAAAAAGCCCAGCGGCTGCGGCACAGAGTGAGCTTTGATGGTGTGCGGAGCCGCGAGTTTGATCCAGCATTTTGTCAAAGTGATTGGTCTCAGGCTTTAGCCCCGCCTCCGCATCCCCCCCCCCTCCCCCCCACCCCCCACCCCGTGCTCCCAAGTCCCACACAGGGACAAAGGCTAAAGTGTCTGTGGGATTGGGTTGTGATGCTGGTTTGGAGGGGGTTGACCCCCTCGGAGGGCCCGACAGGGGCCCTTCTTTTTTTTTTTTTTTTAATCCCCATTCTGAGTGGGCACAGAGGGGAGAGAACCCATAGTCTAACACCCATGAGAGGGTCCATTGTGAGCCGGGGGCTCTGTTACAGTAGGGTGGATGCAGGGGTTTCAGGCCCGGATGGACGCCGGGGGTCAACCAGGCCCCCGATATTTACAGTAGGCCCTTTCATTGCCCGGGTGAAACGGGAGCCTATGGTGGAGGTGGAGGTGGTGGGAGGGCTTCAGGGGACGACCACTGTTTGTGCTCAGCCAGGCCTCCACCATAGGTCAAAGAGCACGAGGGAGGGGGGGGGCGGGTCCACAGGGGTTACAGACCTGACTTTTGTCTGGGCGTTGGGGGGGTGTTGCTGCTTCATCGGGGGAAAAGAAAAGGTAGGAGAGGGGTGAGGGAGGAGGGTTGGCTCCAGAGAAAAGGCAGTAGTGATGACTTCCATAAAGGCTTTTTCTGTGATGCCACTTTGGAAAATGTACCGAGGGCTGAAGGGTTCCTGTAAGCCGGGTACGTTGGAAGCATATTGATGCCATTTGATCGGATCAAAACTGCAACCGGCTCTAGAGCTGATTGGAATATACTGGGGAAACTTAATAATACAAAAACTTTGCAGGCTTTTGCAGTTGCTGCCCCGAGACTCTGAAACACGTCCCCCCCTGATAGTGCGACTATCACAGATGGAGCTCTTTTTAGGTCCAAACTCAGAACGTATCCGTTTCGTCTGGCCTTTAATACGCAGTGGTGGTGTGACACTCTTTTCACTCTCTTTCTATGTTCATTCTTTCTATTGTATGACATGTGTTTCTGATGTTAAGCACTTTGGATACCTGCTGGTTTTTGTAAAGTGCTACATGAATACATTTTGATTGATTGATTGAAAAATGTAACTACAATAAAGCCAGTAAAATTGACGTTCACAATGTTTCAAGCTGGACGTAATCGGTGTTGAAAGGGAACATTCATCACCATCCAGATTCACTGCAATAGGAGCAAAAGAAACACTTGTGGAAGAAAAAAAAAAAGCTTCACTGCTACTTGCTATGAGGCAATGCTCAAGAATCACTTAGTTAGGTCATCTTCATTATTGCGTGCCATAAAATCCCTTTGTAATAATCCTAAACGGCCTCCCAGCAGGCTGCAGTATAAAAACAGTCCTTCACCTCTACGCTGAAACAGTTGCTGTCAAGTACATTTATTAAGCTTAATCCCACACTATCCATTACCAACCCAATTCCTGTTTGTTGCCTTTTAATTAAGACGCGCAAAGTTGCCAAGTCACACAACCAGCACCATCTGCCAGAAGACTCCAGCATAATCTTGCGATAATCTTGGTATCAACCGTCCACACCGGGAGGCCAGGACGGAGGGGCAAAGCCAGCAGAGGCGTACAATAAGGGCCGCGTTCCCTCAGGCATTCATTTGCCGGAACTGATTTTATTATTTTTTCGCTCGGACAATGACGGGGGAGGGGGGGGGGGGGGTCAGAGGTCGGCAGGCGAGAACCTCCACAGATGAAGCTGGTTTGCGGCAGTTTGGTTTGACCCTCCACCTCTCACCCCTATTGTCCGGAGAGCGCACAAAGGCTCCTGTCAAACTCTAGTGGTCAGCGCTTCGGCCAAACTGCACCAGCAGAAGGTTTGAATCTGGCAGGAGCCGCCGCCGTGGACCAATCAGGAGACAGAGAAGAGAAGAAGGCAGCGGCTTGTTTTTTTTCAAAGTACTTTTTCCTCCAAATTCAAGGAACGCCGAGGAAGACGTGTACTTATGTACTACTTGAAATTTTATTTACTTGTAAATGTACAAGCTGTTTTACAGAATTTAAACAAACATTTGTTAGCAGTTGTTGTTTAATTGTATTTCTAACAAAAAAAATGAAGAAAAAATGCTCCTGGAATTAAGAAATCAAGCTTTAAAAGAAGAAAACAATTATTACTCTCGTTATTATAATTGGTCTTTCGTCCGAAAAAAAGAACGTGCATAACTACACAGCAATTTCTTTTGTGGTTTATCTTCCTGTAAATGTCTGTTAGCAATATTCTTCTGGACAACCGCGTTGAAAACTGAGTCAATGAATGGACACGTTCCCTCGTGCATTTTTCATCTCAAAAGAGAAAAAATAACATGCAAAAGGTGAATCGGAACGTGTTCATGGTGCACAGCTGCAGCCTGCAAAGGGCTTTCCGGCATTACACGACTCTGCTTATGTCTTGCTTCCTGTCTCCTAAATACCCTTGACATATTACGGAGGAGATCAAAAGCCCTGGAGAGAGATGTGGGTGTCGGGATACAATGTGAACCGTACGTAAGAGAACATGCCAAGTGGCGTTTGATTGGCCTTCGCTTTGGACCAACGTTCAGGTGCGCGTACAGTTCGCTGGTCTCCGTTGAAAGAAGTAGATGGACCAGTTTGCCCTCATTATTTAGCGTTGTTGACATTGCTAGGTCAATCAACAGGGTATTTAGTAAAAGGCCAAACCCTCTACGGCTGCAGTTTATTCGATCTGAGGGTTTGCTGCTTTGCTTTGTCATCCTAAATTTGATATCTTTCGATTTTCGGCCAAGGCAAGACATTTAGAAATGTCAGTTTGGGCTTTGTGAACAGATGACTATTGGTGTCTTCATGGCTATTTACAGACTAAATGATTTAATAATAACTCAAACAATTATCAACACATAAATCCACCGTCCCTCTGAGTTACTGTTGCAGAAAATGGTGTTAATCTAAATGTACAATCCCACCAATGCCGTGCTCTTTAACCGCTTTTGACACCTCGTTTTAAATGAATCAAATAGCAAAACTGGTCACTGAACAATGAAACGAGTCGAAGTACAGAAGAAAAAAAACCTCCCATCACGTCTGCCAGACTGTCTTTATGTACTTGTTGTCATGGAGGAGCCTCATTTACCGCTCCATTAATGAGGCCTCTATCAAACACAATATTAAATATAAAAAAAAGAAAAGGCAAAGTGCTGTTTGTTGTCCAGTACGTCGGCGGGTTCTGGACCAGCGCTCAGAGGTCAGTGCACATGGTACAGCTTTCACATGGCCCTGAGGTCCTGACCCCCCCCCCCCACCCTTTTGTTGGCCATATCCACCCCCCTCCCTCCTTCCAGCCAGGACCGAAGCCCTTTGAGCCGAGCCCTCAGCCCCCTGCGGAGCGCGCCCCTTCAGCACATTAATAGTGGCACTGGAACTAATTGCCCAACCTTAGATGTGCTTGAGACCCAGATTGCCTCAGCTGCCAGTGCACCACAACCCCCCCTCACCCCCCCTTCCCCAACACTCCACCCCAAAAAGAAGAAAACACTCCAAAGAAGAATTGCAAAATTGCTGGTTCCTCTGCCCGCTCCTTTTGATGGTCCACGGATCTCCTCCTGAAAGGGCGTCCGTTTATTTCTTTGTACTACTGTAAATGTGCATCCATTCAAGCTTGTTTTGCAAACATCACCCTCCCTCTTCTCGCCACGCCATTCAGCGGCGGCGAATGCCCCCCCCCCTCCTCCCCTCGCGAGAAGGCTGACGCGTCCCGGCGCCTCGGACGAACCTTCCCACGCATGCCATCCGCCGCCATTTTGTTGTTACCCCCCCCCCCCCCCCCCTCCCCTCTGGGCAGGGCACGAAGAAAACGCCAAATCACCCTCTTTTTTTTGGGGGTCGTTTCGCACATCCATAGTCCTTCCCGTCACTACTCAAATATTTTCCCCTCCCGGCTTGGCGCTTTCCGCCGGGTGCAAAGTGGTGTCTAGCACCAGACTGTCGCTGTTAACACTGTCACGTCTGCCGTCTCCTCGGCTGCACTCAGCGCCGCCCGAGTTCAAAGAGGGAAGCAGCCTGATGGGCGTTTTATGATTTTATTGGTCCAGAGGAAGCATTGTTGGGAAGGTGTCGGACCGTTATCTGCTGCGAACGTTATGAGCGACAAAAGCACACACTCTTGTCGGCTTTGTGTTGGTTGACGCTTGTGCGGATAGAATGTATTCCGGCGTTTAGTTAGCAGATTGCCAAAAGCGCTTTTCTCAATCTGGGCAAAAATACAGATCCACTGGCTCGTGGAAAGGAGTCTTTTTTTTTTACGAGACAAATACGTTTCTTTGTCAATCTTGCTGTCAGTTCAGTGGACGTCAGGGGAAACATGACTAGATTTTAACAGTCAAGTCGATTTGAAAAGATGTTCACGATTTAATATCGAACCAATGGGTTCAGGCACAGTTACTATCACAGCTTTCTTTCTCAGAGTGACCTCATGAATTACCGATGCAAAAATCCAACATGTATTTGAGCAGCTAGTGGTGCAGGGCCTTTTTTCCGACCAATGTCCACATTTAGCCTGGATTTAACAGCAGAGCCATCCAGACCATGGGCCGTGACAGTATAGGTCACATGACCCAGACCGAGGATTGTTGGATTTTTTAAATGGTTCAGTCCTGTCCAAATAGACCGTGTTTACTGTCTGTTCATTTATTCATTGAGCTCTTAAAAATGCTTGTTGAAATAAATCTGAATAGTAGAGAACCCACTTCTAGTCTGTGTCTATCCTGCTTTGCTTTATTTTCATTCATCCATTTGGGCTCATTGGTTAACCCAATGGTTAACGGACGAGCATCATCCACGGGAGCTGAAAAAGCTTTTATCACCTGCAGCACATATCAGTCATACAAAAAGAATGAAGGATTTTTGTAATCTGCAGATGTGACAGATTAGATGTTCAGGTCATAATGTGAGCTAAAATGATCCGCTGAAAGCGACTGATAAAAATCTTTAAAAAACCCGGCAGCTCTTCAGCGAAATGAAAGCGGCTCCTTTCAGAAGGATGGAAGTCATGTCGCTGGTTTCGGGTGGAGCCGGCGCCTCGTCCTCGAGGCTTCGACTGAGCCCAGGTTGCTGTTACCACGTCGGCCTCTTCCAGGACGGCGTGTGCTCACTGAGACCCGTCCGCTCTACCTGCTCTCCTCAAAACGTGGCATCTCGTACTCGTCTCATACAATCCGTCCGACGACACATTTCTTCTTGCTCCTTTTTAAATAAACTCTACTACAGCAGCAGCGTGTCTGCCGGTCGGTCACATAATCCTTCATGGGAATGTAGCCGCTGACAGATGTGTGCATGGCTGTCAGGAATTACAGTCACGATGACAAAAGATGAACTTTATCCTCTTGCGGGAACAACACAGCGATGGCGCCCGGCGCTGTAATTCTACGGCGGGCATACTGGACATCGGTGTGCCAACTGTGATCCACGATGACCGAATCAAATCTCCGCCGTGTGACGCTTCGTCTGTAACGAGCGCCGCGTGATGGCGGAATCATCCTCCATCACGGGCGGGCGAACTGAGACGTGGCTCAGTTCCATGTTGCCTGTGTGCTGGTGCCTGTGATCCCCCGTGGGATGTTTAATTATTACATTTAATTATTTTCATTTAACTGTCTGTCTTCTGGAGCTGGTCCCATAGAATTGTTGCTGTGAGTATTAAGTGCAAGAGCTGTGTTGTTTTAATGCATTATTTTACTGTTTCAAACACTTTCCAATTACAGTGCTGTGCAAATTGAATGCTCTGGTACGTTAACAGTAATTTATGGACTATATAGTTCACTGTAGTTTAAAAGATTTCAAGCCTTGACATCAGTACGCCGTAAACTAACGGTCATTAGGTTATGAAGGCCACCTTACCCATTTTGCTGATGTAACTTTTAGCACTGAGTGGTTGCCGATGGATCCGTTCGTTTAGACGATCCGTGTGCTTAACTTTCATTTCATTCAATTTCATCAGTTTTTTTTTTTAGTTTTTTTTATACTATATGTAAGGCTTTTTAACACATCGGCAAGAGTTACACTTTGAATGTAACCTTAAATATGCCATGATAATCTATTTTGGCAAAAAGAAACCTTGTCACCTTGACTCTGCAGAGGAGACCACGAGTGTGGGTCTGCGTTCATAGGGGCGTGTGAAAAGTAAAAAAAAACAACCTGTTGATTTTGTCCTGTTTGAAACGCTGCTTTGTCTACGTCCCTGGCTGCAAAGTGACTATTTTACTACCACTGTGCAGAGGTTGTAATTACCGGAGATCAGGCGCAACCTTTTTCTCCATGTGGGCGAAAAACGGTAAAAAGCGTAACATGAGTGAATGGAAGGTTTTAAACAGCCCAGGAAAATGGGCAATGACCTAATCTATTTCCTGTAACACAACTATCCGGTGTGATGGAACAGTTGAATGTTCGACATTACAGTAGTTGTTACATGTGTTTCTGTCTCACTGTGTAGTTAAATGAAATCAAAATGAATTCAATGCTTCTAAACTCGTAAGTGCCCATTTAAAACCAAATGGTGTTTTGTGTATTTATATAAATATGTGAAGTTAAAGGCGCAAATGGCCAGATATCAGTTTTTACTCTTTTTGGATGCGATTTTAATAGCGTTTTTAAAATGGTTCCGAAATAGCCTTGAATGAAAGCACTCGTTTAGTTATTTAATGTTATCCAATAGTGGAGTGAAGAGGAGGGAAAACCCTCTTCATCTGTAGTACAAAAAAAATGTTTTAAATCTGGTGAATAACGCTTGTAATGTTGTGTTTGAGCTCATGACCTCGTAGACCGTGAGCTTCCTGCTGAAGCGGAGGACGTGTTAAACATCACGGTGAAATAGCATCAGCTAGCACTGGGCCCTAAATAAGTTCTCCACACTGCCTTTCACAACCCGAGGACAACAGATGCTCTCCGGTTTGTGTCCGTCCTCAGCTGTTCTCATCTTGGCCTTCGTGATGTTTATCTGTGGTCATGCTGAATAATCAAATATTTGGTTACTTTTAGTTTTATTCCAGGTGCAACAAGTCCAGCATTATGATACGTGACACCAAAGCAATACTGTTTTATTTCCTTGATAAGATTGGTTGGACAATACGTTTCAATTACACAAACAATGCATTAGTGTAAGGCTCTCACAAGGCATCCCACCAAGCTTTCTTTAACGTGGTCCAAAGGAAGAAGACAAAAGCATAACGCATTGATCTGCCGCCAGGGATTTTATGCCCGACGAAAGCAGTGTACAGCGCAGCCACCTGTGTTGGTATTCATCTCGGCGGTGCGGAACCCGTCGGTCCGCCTACGAGGGCGTCAGGCAAGACGGGCAGAGTTATTTAGCACAAATCCAAACCCGGCCTCGGGATCGGTCTGATCAGGCCTGACCCGAGGCCGGGAAGTCTGAAAAGAGGGTTCTGAAGCCAAAAAACGCCATTAAGATTCCGCAGCAAGTGATTTTGGCATGAGCCACTTGAGCTGTGTGTGTATAAAATGTCACGAAGCTAATTAGAAGCGCCTCCATGCATTGACATAGCATGACCAGCATGGAGTGAGTCCAGAAGGGGTGGACTGCCGGCCAGAAACCGCGCTCGGTGGAACGCGATGCTGAGGAAAAGATGCATCCGATTTTAATATTAATTTTTTTTAGGACTTTGCCAAATGAATCCCCCCCCCCCCCCCCCCTTTTTGTAATCAATTCCTTTTTGTACCGCTTCCAATAATGAAGCAGACTGGACTGAGGACACCACAGAAGGGACATTTGACAGAGGACGGTTATTGAGTGAGTCTGTGAGTGTGTGTGTGTGTGTGTGTGTGTGTGTGTTTGTGTATACGCAGCTACTTCCTGCAACAATGACACAGGCGTGCGGTACTGGATCTTATTCAGCATCTGGTGAAATCAGCGCCGTCCTCAAAATGAGGAAGTGATAGCGACTCGGAGGAAGAGGAGCTGGACGGGCCTTTAAGAATTCCCTCACACGAGCCCGTTTTATTGTTGGCACAGACACTTTTGCGTTGAGTTTACCGGAGTTCAAAGGAACTGGGGGGGGGAGTTTAACGCGTTATAGGAAGACCCTCTGATTTTTTTTTTTTTTTTTTTTTTTAATTTCAACAAACCAGTTTTTTTGCTTAAACTTAGCAACATACATCTGTGATGAAACACTTAAATTTGAACAATATTTTTTATATCTAAAATTTTAATTTTCATGTAGCAAAGATTTGTTTGACATATTCAGGCTCTAAATATCCAATTTGGCACCTTCATCAGCTTAACTATTCATTTGTTAACAAAATGGTATCTGAAATAGTCTTTGTCTTCAAGTAATCTAACAATTATTAAAATGAATATCGAAAGTTGATTTTTGTATTTCCCCTCATGCATGTGTCGGACGTATTTTTTTATGCCACTTGATGGACGTCTACATGACCGCTATGGGGAAATCCGGGTAAATTCAGCAGCACGTAGCGTTTGATTTGACCCGATTGATTTAACAGGCGCCGGTGCTGAATGGCATCGTATACAACTACGTCCAGGGTTGGAGTGGTGAAGCCTGGATGGGACCACAGTAAAAAAAAAAAGAGGCCTAAACAAGACCTTTGTCATCACAGTGTTCAGTCCGAGGACAAAGAAGCTGCTGGCCTGCACCTCAACTCTGCTTGAGCTGGAGATAAGCAGTCGCCCTACACAAACATTTTAAGACGGCATACATCTCTCTCTCACACACACACACACGCACACTCACACACATACCAGCTTCCTTCAGGACTCGATTGACATGTTCGGAATTGATGCCTTTGCCAAAGGCATTGTCTCGCGGTCAAGCTTTGCGTCTTTTCCTTCTTGGGCAAAGGTCATTCATCCTGACAGCATAAAGCTCTGCCCATTAGCAGTTGATGAATGACCCGAGCCTGCCGGTCGAGCCTTGACCTCCCCGCCCCCTCCCCCCCCCCCCCCCCCTTCCCCGCCCACCCCGCTCGGAGTAATCTACTCCTTTTCACTGGACTTAAGTCGAAGTTGGAGAAGTGTTCAACCTGTTGAACGTTTGTTCGAAAGTGGTGCCGCAACATTCCAGTCGGTCAAGCTTTACTGTATCTACTCGCCCAGTGTCGGGTATTTACACACACACACACACACACAGGATGCTTTCAGCCCTTATCTATGCTGCTTTTAGGACAGCTGTTGAGTGCGAGCAGCTGACCTCTGACCCCGAGAACCGCTAGGCTCCTTCCCACCCACCGTAGGCAGCACGATAACCCCCCACCCCTCCTATAAATTCCTTCCTCTTCCCACTCGGCAGCCCCTCGGTTGTCCTCCTGGGGGTTTGTCCCAATAAGAGTTTCGAAGCGTACATTCCTCTTTAGTACTAAACACGCAAACGCTAAACAGCAGGACCGTCTCGGGCCGTGTTCCTGTACGTTTCCGCTTGGTGTTAACGTCTCCCCATGTGGAAGGAGTCAGCGTCAGCCAGCCACCACTTGCATGAATTCCTTGTTTTCTCCCACCCCGTTTGTCTGCGACACATGTGAGGCGCCGGGGGTCTTTTAAGGTCTCGCAGAGCACTAAAAGAAGCCATGAGATCTGTGTTTGCTCTCTCTTGCTCTCCAGCAGACCACATTCAAACCATTTGCTGCGTGCGTTGATGGGGGGGAGGTTTTAGTTTCCGCCTAGAGGGCACTACAGCCTTCGGCATGAGGAACTTTCACGGCAACTTGAACACACGCGCGAAGATTACTGGACTGTACAGCAAAAGTGCCAGTGAAGTCGATATTAAAATCGGCAGCTTTGAGGAAGCCAATCGAAAGCGTAGTTTATCCGTCAAAAGGACAATTTAATGCAGGAGAGTCATTGCAGTGCAGTGTCAATTTATTGAGTTTAATACAGTTGAAATATGCAGGAAGAAGACCCATTAATGTGCTGTGATGTACGATGCATTTTAAAATCGTACTGAAAGTCCGCATTGTTACTTTCCACCGCTGAGTGAGTCACTGGTCGGAGGACGTTTGGCTTTTTGAAGCGCGTGCTTTAGGTGCCTGGAGTTGCAAAGTGTGTGGTCAATTATTGCTTCAAGATGCATTGCGAGTCTGTGTTCTATAAAAACCTAATTTATGGTTCAAATAAACATCACGTTTGTTCAACAGCATTCACGAACTGGCTAACATTACATTTTAGCGCCATTTCACATATCAACGAAACTTAAGTTCTTTCAATTCAACCTTTTTTTAATTCTGCTGATCAGTTTCTGCTGAAGTTTTACATTTTGGACTATTGCAACAATTGCAACAACATTTAAAAAGGACATCATTGTGTCTAAGATTTGCCAGAAGAAATGCTACATTATTGCCCGTGCTGACCAGTAACGCAGCACACACACACACACACACACACTCCCCTGTGCTCCCTCAGACTTAATCGTCCTCCCCTCTCCCTCTGCACTAAGATAATTTACACAGTGCCAAATGCAATTCAAGTCACCTCTTTATGTGTTAAGCAATGGGCAGGGGAGAAAGAGAGGGCCGGAAAAAAACTGCACTTGACCGCTCTCGACGACGGCGCATTCTCCCACCAAATGCGCATCGATTCATTAATTAGAATCCCTTATTAGCAAATCGACTGTCCCGGCTGATTATCAAATGCAGTTTGTTTATTAGACTCTGCTGCCCCCGACGCTCCGTCTCGGCACTCCTCCCGCCGTCTGAAGAGGATGACTCTCCTCCGCCGGCGTCTGCATTCAGACCAGTGGAAGGCGGCGTTTGAATATAGTTTTAAATGCATAGATAGATGTGTTGTGTCATTTCTAAACTTAAATTATTTATGTGCGTTTAACATTAACAAAAAAACGGGGTTAAGGGAGCATTTTTCAGACACGGGGAATCTTTGTTATGATATGGAAAAGTTATAGAAATTGAATATTAGTAAAAATTGAAGATATTTGTCTGTGAAATGTGAGTGATTGACCGATATCTCCTAGTAAACCAAAACGATCTCCATAACTAGATATTTTTTTTTACTTCCTCATGCCAGTATAATTTCCTGTATTAGTCAGACTTCATTTTTAGTTGTGGTCTGAAGAAACCGGCTAAAATCATCATTTTTGTAAATGTCACAAACTGGTGAGCTTGCCTTTTCGTTTGTCCCCTTGTGCATTCATTGCGGCTATGTAAGCAATTTCTGCGTCATGTGATGATTCGAAACGGTGATAAACGGGCGAAATGAGGAAGCGATTGTCTCGTCGGCCGATTACGTCGACGTCGGGGCAGCATTCTTGACGTCCACGCGGCCGTGCGGGGCATCACAAGTCGGGGGCCTCACAGACGACCCTCCTCACGGCGGCCGAGCCGGGAGGAAGGAGCCTACGGAACACACACACGCGCGCACAGTGCAAGTGGCGGCGGGCTGCGCAGTGGGGGCCGATGGATATCTAGCTCCATTGCCTCCAGCGCCACGAGGGGAATGAAGAGGACGACAGTGTGAGCGCGCTGACGGGCCGTCAGACCACACGGATCGGGCCCTGTGTAGGGCCATTGTGGGCTTCTGGCTTTGTCCAGATGGTTCGCATACCTGCAGTCGTGCTTTGGGGGCGAGGAATGCGCTCCCTCGGGACGGTTTCCGACCCACGGAAGAAAAAAAAACAAGGGCCCAACATAAACACCCGTTCTCAACCCCCCCCCCCCCCCCCAAAGTGGCGCTCGCCTAAAATCCATCCGATCCCTGCTGGGAACGATAAGGAGATCGCAGCAGGACGAGGGATTGATGGGAAAACTTCATGAATCTCCATGAATGCAGATGCTCGCTGTCGTCTTTATCTTTTTTTATTCTATTTTTTCATTTTTCCTCAGAAGTATTTCCATCTCCGAGAGGTTTTTGCGTGGCATATTTTGGGCAGAATTTAAAGTGGTTTGTCACATGATGGTATTAGGATGCATTGTGTGTGTGTGTGTGTGTGTGTGACCGAATGTGGGATTATAGCCTGACTAATTACCTTGTAAAAGGTTGTTCCTTCTATTTAAAACACAGCAATGCCACAATTCCAATAAACAAGCATTTTTCCAAACATAAAGCAGCGGGAGCGCCTGGAACCCTCTGTTTAAGCTGCCTTGTAAACTGCGGTTGTCACAGATGGATAGATTTTGGGGGAATTTTTATCAGTGAACATTACAAATGGTTAAACGGTATTTATATTTTTGCTATATTTTGCACGTGCTAATATTCCACCTAAGTCTGCTCAGCTGCTCTCAAAGATGAGTATTTATTCAGACATTTGCAATGGGAGGAGTTGGACGCTTCCGGCAGCGGTGGCTTTCAAATAACACGAGCATCCAAAAACGTATCTGTGAGTTCATGCATTATGATAGTTGTCCACTTTTAGATTTGTCTAACAACTACAGCCAAAATACCAGAAAGTGTAAATGAGATGATGCGTCCCTGACGTGGCTTTAAATCCGGCTTTTCCACTTGCCTTTCAGGGTGTTTCCACACGTTTGGCGGACGTCTTGTTTCCTCAGCTTGACCTGCTTTCACGAAGCTGCAGTCAAACAGCCAAAGTGTGTCTGAATCGAGGCTTCTGTGAGAAGCGCGTGCTGTTGTGACATTATTTATTGAAGCGTTTGCTTTTTTTCCATGGCAAAGCTGATTATTGCATACAACCATCCGTGAAGCGGAAATAGGCCCCAAGTTTAAAATGGCAGCGAGCCGGGCCGTCGCCCGGTCCTCCATCCTCCCGCCTCTTCCTCCTCGGCTGGTGTGGAGGCTCCGCGCTCCCTCGCACATCTGTCGGCATGTATCCGCCGCTCAATCGCTCTCGCTGGGTTCGCTAACAGCTCAGTGTGGCTCTTCCATTAATCAAAGACACTTCCAGTGTCCCATTACAGAAACACTGCTACTCGGCCTGTCTCGGGCTGACAGCTCGCCAATTCATCTTCTCGCAGGGGGAAAAAGAAGAAGAAGAAGAAGAAGAAGAAAAGAAAAAAAAGCCATTCTGGCAACGACAGTCGCCTCTACCTGTTCAAACGGAGGGCTGTTAAGAGCGCAGGAAGACCCCTCTGAAATTGTTTTCTCTAGGTCAGGCAAACAACAAAAAAGGTAAATTGCATGTCTCGGGTGACAGACAGGGGGAAGTTTTGTGGTGGCAGTGCGTGTGTGTGTGTGTGTGTGTGTGTGTGTGTGTGTGTGTGTGTGTGATGTTTGCTAAGAAGCTGATTTGCATGAGGCGACAGGGGAAGAAATGGCTCGCCCTACAGTCTCATTCAAAGACGTAGCCAGTAGTTCATTTTACTTGAATGTTCTGGGATAACGGGACCCTTTCAAACGTGCTGGTTATCTTTTCTGAACCGAGCCACACCGGCCAATTGTACAAATACAATAAATGAAAAAAAAAAAATGAAAGTAATTAAGTCTTGAAAGTTAGATAAGGAGCGAGCAGTGTGGCCAATGTCAAAGTGTGCAATAGCTGTGGGGTGATTCATTGTTGCACCACCGGCCAGTGAGCGCAGGAAGTCAGACATGCAATTATAAGGAACATTACGGGTCATTACTGTTAAGCCACGGCGTATCGCGTTCACTGAGACGGCCTTGTAATGGAAACGGATAAAACTGGTTTTAGTTTTAAGCCGCATTCATTATACCCCATGCTGTATTTTACATGTTGTACAAGAAAAAAAAAAAACGACAACAAAGTCGCCCTCTTCCCCACTGTGCTGCTGTTTGCTCTGTTGGCTCCTTTAGCATTTAGCTAAGAGCCGTTTTTGGGAAACGGTCTCGTGTCGTCCACCTTGCGGCGAGTTCTCCTAAGTGAAGAACTGCCACGTTCAAACATGCTTGAGGAGGAGTTTTTTTGCGTGAGACCTGATGAGGAAGATGTACATGTGAGTTTTCCATGGTTTCAAGTTGTGTCATCACAATAATGAATAATTCCGTTTGCGCTGAAAGTAAAGATGAATTTAAACTTGCCAAAGTTTAGGCCGTGAAATAGTTTCCACTTAAATCCCTGGTATTTTGGAGTCGTTTTCTGGCACCAAGACTGTAAATAGTTTACACTTCGCAGTTTAGAGGAGAAAAAAAAAAAGAATACTGAACTGTGAAAACCCAGCTGCAGCCCCGGGTGTGTGGCTCGGCACTGGCGGCTGATAAATCCGACATTTTTAGCTTCTTGGAAGCGGCGTGGCGGCGAGTGGCTTGTTACCAAACCGAGGTGGAAAACCGTTTCCCGACAGCTCAGAGTGGTGACGTCGCCATTAAGATCAAATCTTTCTCTCCCTAATGAACACGTGGACAGCTTTTCCCTCCCCCCTCGCCCCCCCCCCCAAGTCGATTTGATTGGCATAATGAGGTGAAGGCTAGTTGGGCGCAAAGCTGCTCCGGGGCGGCAAATGGAGACATTATTATTTTGCGTACGCGTGTGTGTATGTGTGTGTTCAAGAGGGGTGTCTTGGCGATTCTCACCCGAGCCCCCCCACGGGGCTATTAATTACCCCGCCCTGTAACACGGCATCTGCTGAGTCGAGGCGGGCGGGCGGGCGGGCGGGCGGGCGGGCGGGCGGGCGAGCTCTGCCAACGCGGGCATCGCCGCTCTCTCTCTCTCTCTCCCGTTGGCCCCAGCTGCAGTCTCGCTCCCTGCTTATTGGATTCCATCTACATGTGTGATTGATTTCAGCACCTGAACTGTGCTTTTTGATGACGATTGGGGGCCAAAATAAAAAAAAAAAACACACACACACACACACACACACAGTGCGGAGAAAAGCACCACCAGCTGGCGAATGCTTAACCAACCGTGAGACGCGCTGAGATGCCCGCTCTGTTCGGGTGGGTTGGGACGTTTTCTGAGCAGCTGTTTGATTCGCTGTTCTCTAAGAGAAAGGGATGGTTTTCTTTGTGACCGAAGTGGTCAGATGGTGTGTGTGTGTGTGTGTGTCTTAAAGCCACAGTTTGGATTTCAATGAGAGCATAAACACCAATATCACAAGTATTTCCTGAAAGATGCCGTTTCCTGTTCCGGTCGTCTGCGTGACTCTATCGTAGACATCCACATATGTGGATTTGTTTTATTGTTAACATGACAAACTGCTTCTTCCGTCGCTGCGCCTTTTAAAAAACGGCAATTGCATAGTTCTTTTCTTATTGTGCAGTGTTTGTTGGGCCGTTTTTTGTTATTTGGTCTTTTTCCAGCCTCTCTTGCACATCGCGAACGGTGTCCTGTAATCACTGTGTCTGCAGCTAACAGCAGGTACACCGAGGCCATGTTCTCAGTACCTTTTATTCCGGGAAGTTGGGGGGGGGTTAGTGAGCTGGAGAACACCTTGTGCTCACGGCATTGTGCACACTTTGAGCAGACTAATTCCATGACGGTATTTGCATGCACGGGCGTCTGGCCTGTCGGAGGCATTAGCAGTCGTATTGATTCCTCTCCCCCTGTTCTGTTCTGTTTCTTCTAACCAGTTCTAAAGAAAAGCCCAAACCACCACAAAGTCACCGCCGCAGACGGCTGCATAATCCATCTCCAACGTTCTTACTCAATCCTACGTTGTTGCTTCAAACACTGCATTACGTGCGCGCTGAAAGCGACCCGCTCCCCCCTCTGCGATGAAGGAGCGATGGATTTAGTTTGTCTTCGCGTACAGTGTCGACACACTCGGAGATGCATTAGTGTCACATTATCTGTCAGATGCTACATTATCAGTGGACTGCAGTGGCGTGTGATGTCTCCCCAGCCAGGGGTCGGGGTAAAGTCTGCTCTCGAGTGAAGGGAGCGACCCCGGCCTGACACCCGGGCGCTACTATTTCAGTGTTCCAGCCCTCTGGCCAAAAAGCTGTCAGCACATATTTTATCCTTCCCCCTCCCTCGGTATATTTCCCCCTCCCTTCCTTTCCTCGCTTCTTGTTGGAGCTCCTGTCTCTCGCTCCGCTGTGCCTCCGTAGTGGGGACGATCTCCTTATTCTGTGTTAAATAACACAGTTAAGTTTGAATTAACTGTAAAATGGAAACTTTCCCGAGGGATTACACACATTCAATGTGTTTTTTTTAGTCATAATTTGTCTGAAATGTCGACAAATGCAGTGGGCGGACTATTAGGTTGTTGATTATCAAACATTTCCACAACGTCTGAAAATGTATTTTTCATCACACCTTAATGGGGCCTCATTTTATTCTTATGTTTTTTGTGAAGCAGATTTTCTTGATGTTTCCTCAAGATCGGTAGGAAGAAAACGTGCAACAAGCCCAAGTGAAAGCATGAGAGCATGAAAATGTCTCCTTTGCCTTCGGTGTCTCTCCACTTAAAAAAATAATTACCATGTTAAATCCTGTTTTGGAATTGCCTTTCTTCGCGCTAGTTGCTGTACAGAATGAATTGTTCTTGAAGAGAATGATCCCGTTCCTCCACTAGACCCAGAAGCTCCTCTATCATTCACCTGCTCCGGCTCTTTTTCTTATTCTGCCCATTTATCTTTTAACAACTCGGTTGTCACGGCGCTGTTTTTAAATGGATCCTAAATTTCCTGCCTGGCGGCATTAAAACGTCTCTCATTTGAATTTTTGGAATTGCACCGTTTACCAGACGCATAAGTAATCAATCTGCTTCTCTGCTTTCCGACTTACGCCAACACCATTAACCGGGCTGCCACCCGGTGGAATTAAACAAAAAGAAAAAAGAGCCAGCAATCTCTCTTTCTTTCTGTGTGTGTGTGTGTGTGTGTGTTATCAGATAGATTTCACACGACCCCTCGTCCAGTGCGGGCAAAGGCACTGATTCAAAGTGACGGAGGCTCGAGCCGCCCGCTCCGTTCGCCGGAGATGAAGGTGCTAATATCGGACGGACGTGGCCTCCAGAGGCAGCATGTTTATCCTTTGGTTACCGACACGCTTCGGGTCAGATACGACGCAAAGGAGGATAGAGAGAGAGAGAGAGAGAGAGAGAGAGAGAGAAACGTCTGGGTAGAAAGAAGAGATGCGGAGCGCGCATGCGGTTACGTAACGCGCACCGACGCGTTCCAAAAAGTCGGGTTCAGGAACCTCCGGGGAAAATCAGGAGGCCGCCAGAAATAGGAGCGATTGTCACGCTTCATTATCTTCCGGCTTCCTTTTGATTCAGCTCACTGGGTGAGACGTGCAAACCGCTTGTTCCCCACAAGAGTAAGACTTTGTTTTGTTCTTATGAAGGGAACGTTTCATATGCGGCTCCCAGAATAGATACTGTTTACGTAATTGACTAGGACTACACCTTTACTTTTGACGCTCGATTTAACAATTTGGTGTGTAACATGATTGAAGAGCCTAAACGCGCACACGGCGCCCAGGTCAGACGCGTCACAACAACCTGCCCGCGGCCTTCTGGGCCGTCAACAAGTCCCTGCAATGGAATCTCTCTCTTTTCTTTCCCTCAGCGTTCATACAGCCATCGCCGCTAATGATCTGATCCGCGTTGTTTTTGACGAACCCTCTCCGAGACGCCATCTTTTCCTCCCGAGAAGGCGTTTTTTGGGGAGCACAGCCAATCAATCCGGGAGGCATTGCGTAATAGCCTGAGAGCCGTGTGTCCCACATCCCCGAAATAACCGCACTGCCCACTGGCGCGCTCTGGCTTGCGCAAAAAAAAAAAAGTAAGGTCACATGGTGCGTCGCCTGCGCAGGTAAACATGCGTGTTTACACGGAGCAGCGTTATGCAGCTCGATGAAATGCTGCCAGTGTTCCCTGAGATGAGCAGCTGTAGTCATGATTATATTATTTGAGCGATCCCACGTGATGTATTCATAAATATAGATACAAGGCCTACTTACTTTGATGTTGGAACACGCAAGGCTCTTTCAAAGGTTACTGGGAAAGTCACTGCGTGGAAAGCGGCCGGGATCCGGTTTATTTTGTTGTTTTTTCTAACTTTGTTACAACAACAAAGGCAACAACTTCTCAAGGTCAACGTGGGATCCAATGTCATCCGATCCCATTCGAGCTCTTTGTGCACTCAGGCTTCTGTCGGCATTCAACCCGCTCTTCTTCAATTTTTTTTTTCTTTTTTTTTTTTTGTGAGCGCTGCGCCGTCGCACAGGTTGTTGTTGTCGAAACGCGGCTTTTATTGATGCAACAGGTGCTTAGCTCGACTGCGGGAGTCAAAATAACACATCTCCTCCTCTGTTCGGCTTTGCGAATGCCTGCTAAAGTTAGACGTCTTTGAGGTTTTTCTGTCACTTGATGGAAGGTGATGCCGATGCATAATGCATGAGGGGAGAGGGAAGACTTTGTCTGGCTGCTTTTTATAGACCACCAAAGCCGCGCCACTTGCACACACACACACACACACACACACACACACACTCCCGATGCGATGTAACCTCTCACAGATCAAGAAAGCAAGAGCGGAGGCAAAGCAGGAGCCTAACAAACCGGCAACATTGTCGAGAACGAGGAGAGAGGGGGGGGGGGGGGAATAGAAAGTAACAACAAGACGAAAGAGACATGTTGATGTGCTATTTTCAGATGGCAGCATCTTTTGATCCGAAGGAGGGGGGAGGAGGAAGCGGGAGGAAGCGAGGTGTTTGTCTCCGCGACGGGCTTTAACAGAAGTACTTCCAGCGTGTGATCTCACACGCTTTACTGAAAGGGTCTTTAGGTCTCGGTAAAATGAGAAAAGAGCGATCACACATGGAGGGGGCCGGGAGGGAGGGGCGGGGGTGAAATTATTTGCAGGTGAAGCTGAGCTTCTTCGTCTGCAGACGGCGTTTTGCTGCCCTTAAAAGTGTGGAGTTATTTTCTCCTTATCCCTCTAATCCTTATTTAACCAGGCTGGCTGACTAAGAGCACACCGTCGTTTATAGTAATGACCGGGGGGTGGGGGGGAGGGACTGCAGGGGGCTGGGGGGGGGGACTGCAGGGGGCTGCGCAGACACACGCTCACACCTGTGTGCAGCACATCGTGACGCACCGTAGTCACGCTGGTGAGTAACACTTCCTCGGATGCATTGTTTTTCCATCCTTTTTTTTGGGGGGGGGGGGGGGGTCATTAATTAAAGCAACGGCGCTTTTCTAAAGGGGCAAATTGTCTCTTGTTTTATTTCGGGCCTCTGTGCAAGAACTGGGGCGTTCTTAAGTGGCTTGCTGGGGTGGTTTATGAGAACTTATTATGTATTTTATATCTTCTTTTTGAGGTAGGAACAAAATATACGAGCAATCCCGAGGATTTATTTGCTCCGCTGTTATTAAAATCACGTTTTTTTTTTTCTCTAAAGGATTGTATAGTTCATCTCATCCTTATTTTTTACAGTACGACCCCTCAGTTGGCATTAACAGCACTTCTTAGTTTATTATTTTCCTCCCATTCCTGTAACGTGTTGTCGAATCCCGCTGCTGAAGCTGTGACAATGATGGACTTTGCTTTATTGATCTCTAAACGTGGTATTGATCCCTGATGAGCGGTAATATTGGGGTGTCGTTTAAATGATTCTCATCAACGCTTTCTTGGACTCTCGGGGGTTAAATTCTTCACGTTTTGCACTGGTCTTCACAGAACCCGTCGGAGGTTCAAACAAACATGTTTTTAGGTAGTTATTTAGTTGTACCGTTAAGTAGGCAGATGAGCCGTTTGAATACAACACGTTTGAATTTACGGTTGTTGTTTGTTTTTGCTCCTGCCAGTCAGGGATTTGAACTGCGACCTCTGGCTCGTATTCTTTCTTCATTGTCACCTCAGTGAATAAAAGGAATTTGTGAGAGGGGGGGGGGGAGAGCACTTTGGACTGAGTGGAACTGCAGCAGAGCGGGTTGAAATGGCTTTCCTGGGTAACGCTGTGAGGGTATTAAAGAGTGAATCCTACCTTCTCAGCTTTTGGGGAAATCCAGCGTCTCAAACTGGGATTAACTTGAAATGGTGATTTACTGCCCAGGAAGCACAATTAAAAGCCCCCTGCAATATTCACCTCCCAATACCTGAGAAGCCAGGCTCCTCCATCCATAAGCGGCGAGGTAGCAATCACGCCTGAGTGCTTATAATTGGTGCAAAAAGTGAACCGGTTACTTCTTTTCCCAGCTCATTGGCCTTCTGTACATGGGCAGGAGCCGTGCAGCAGGGTATCAGGAGTCGTTGAGTTGGTGAATACCACATAGTATTGCAAGTCTATGGACCGTTTCCTAACTGATGGCCCATCCAGCATTTCATGTCGAATTGGAGGCTTTTACGATATTGGTTTCATAGTAGCACTACTTAAAGTGGAGGCTTACTACAAAAATGTTGTATTAAAAATATTACAATATTTCTCCTCGTCATTGTTTCGGTGGCCTAGTCGGGTCTGAATCTTCATGTCACATCTCATCCTTCCTGTTGCTCGAGCAGCACGGAGGACACGCGTCGGCCTCCGGAGACACAAAACGCACCGCGAAGCTGCGTGTAACGCCATTAGGAGTTTGTTGCAATACAATAATTAGCGCTGTGGGTAAGGACGGCTCTCGTGGGCCAACTCAGACATGATTGATTGGATTTTAATGAAACTCGCCGGGATCATTGATCAAACTGCTTTCGGCCGCCTGTCAAAATTGCGCTCATTATCAGAAACCGCATTGATCAGATATTGACGAATAGTCTGGGGGGGGGGGGGGAAGGGATATATCTCTGCCGCCAAAGGTCTGCTTCACCACTGCAGGTGACAGGTGGCTGCTGCGGCACAGACTCAACCGAGAACATATTAGTGTTGATTTGGTTCAACGCGATTCACTTTTTTTCCTCTCAACACCCTCAGGGCAAAAAACGAGGAGGGTGGCAGCGTTTATTGATATTATAAATAACGGTGCGAATGAAAAGGCAGCCGTGCTCTCCCTCGCCACCCTTCTGTTTCTCCTCTCCTCCTCGCGCCCTGCTACTCATCTATGCTCGACACGAGTGCATGTGTGTCTTGAATTTATATGAACGTCTCCCCGCCAGGGGACAACGGGGGCCAAGTCATTGATATGTGCAGGATGACTCGGGATAAACAGCCCACGCCGACCGGTGTTACGGCAGCCCGCCTGAAACATTTTGATTGAGCAGAGACGGGAGGGAGGGAGGGAGGGAGGGAGGGGGCCGAGGTGTAGAAAGCAGAGATAAAATGACAGAAAGGGAGCTTTTTCTGTCACCTGCACATCCAGACTGCCACAAAATGGACCCGTGTAAATGTTAAAAGCCACGCAGGCTGCCCCGAGGTGCCTCACCGAGGCCTTCAACGCCATCAAGATGGTGTCTTTGCTTGTGATCGTTACCACCTTTTTGTCTTTGTGCTTTTTTGAGCTTCAAATTGTCGCCCCATCTGCATCGTGTATATTTATCGGACCGATACGCTTTGTTAATAGTCAGGACTAAAGCAGTCATTTAGTTGTTTTTGTGTCTTGACACTACAATGTTGAGAGCTGCTTTTGCATTCGGGCACATAAGCTGTCATTTGAAATAAATAAATAAAATCAACGTTAATAGTACATCAACGCAGCGTGATCATAGTCACTTCATTTAAAAAAAAAAAAAAAAATTGAGTGGCGTAGAAAACGCAGATTGAAGCTTTGAAACTGGTGCGGCCCTAATTAAACGGTCCAAATCCGAGTTTACGGCGGAGCGACACTGAGCGGAGGGAATGAGCAGGTTCCCAACGCCTCGCTCTGCTCACGTGCCCCGCCGACACGCACGACACGCTTTTCCTCTCCCTAACACACACACACACACACACGTCCTTGATGAAATAACGGTATTCTACCGTATTTAACATTTTTAATTATGAAAAAAAACCAGCAACTTGGAGAGAAACGTCCAGTTAAAAGCAGGTTCAAAGGTTGAATCCAGTAGCTAATTGTTGATGTGTAGATTGTAAGTGTTGCAAGTTAATTTGCCTTTGTCTTGTCTTGTCAGTAAATGTCTCAGATGCCCACGAGATGCTCACCACCCCTTTGTTGCTTGGGTGTGAACTCTATTCGCAGTCCCGTTTTTCTCCAATTATCAGTTATTTTCCTCTGACCAACACAGCTAATGAACAAACAGCCACACACAGACACACACAGCCTTTCTTCAATTCAACACGTCGTATCAATCGCCTCCCTTAATCTTTTAGTGTTTTCTTCTCTCTATCGTACCCCCCCCTCCGCTCCCGCCTCCCCACTTTCCTCCCTCTCCAAAGCTTTCATTCACGAACCCCGTTTCATGTTGTTTTATAGCTCCCTTCACAAACGGAGGATGGGGGGGGGGGAGAGATGGATAAATAAAGGATAAAAGGATGGATGAGGGTGGAGAACAACACTCGATGCTGCTGGGGAAGAAATGGATGTTAGCTGCGCTAGCGATGGGAAATAAGTGCAATTGGTGAAGCACGGCCGCCTGCGTGGCTGTTCTTCTTTTTACAAACGGTTTGATTACATGAAAGAGTGACGTGAGCGGAGGACGATTAGTTGTGTCAAAGCATCGTAGAGAAAGAGCTCCTACGTTCTAGAAGCAATTTTCCCCAATTTTCTTGCAAAGTAGCGGCCGAGGGGGGGGGACGGGCGTCCGTCCACGGTAGGGCTCTTGAACCAGAGCACTGAGGCCGAGCCTCAATACGCAGAGGTTCGCCAGCACTTCCGCTTCGTCACAGCGCGATCACATGGAATGTGGAGGCGTCTTAAGGACCACCGAGGTTATTTTTCTTCGCTGCGGTGTGCAGAATCGCCAGCTCAGCTTAGGCTTTTTCCGACGGCGTTATATTGCAAATATTATAAATGAGTTAGGAGCAGGTGGGTAGCTTATGTTTTTTTTTTTTTATTTCTCTAAATGCAGTTTTTGTCACGTTATGAAGGAAAACAAAAGAAAGTTCCGAATTACACGAGGCAAGCTGTTACGGCTCAATAACCCAGGCCTGTAACCGGCTCACATTTCAGCAACGCACACACTTCCATTCAGACTGGCCTCGGTCCGGCGGGGTTTTACGAGGAAGCCCACCGCACGAGGTGATCAGCGTACGTTTTGGTGACATAAATTTAAAATTTACTGCGGTTGTCAAAAGTGACTGTTGGACAAAGTCGATTATTAACTGAGTAAATGGCCTGTGAGAGTTTTATGTGAACTTCCTTAATGGCTGCAGTCCGTCTGTTTCAAATCACGCTCCCACCCACCACACACACACACACACACACACGCACACACACACCTCCCATCATCTATTTCAGCACAACATGAAAGCAGACGGGATTTGAGAATGCGTGTGTGTGTGTTGAGAGGTCAACCTGAGCTAAATCACTTTACTTTGACGGTATATATTTCAGTATCCTTTTATACATCATACATTCTTGTCAAAGCTGAGTTTCATGAGTGGCTGACTCACCAGACAGGCTCGCGTCTGCTCCTCCGGCGCTGGTTACAGGTACAGTTGGATTTTGGCCCCCCCCGTTGTGTGTAAGACGAGCGCCATCAGTGTCTCAATGGCAAACGGCTTCGTCCCAAACCTTCCCCCTTTTTGATAGACTGAATTTCGCGACCGGGTGCTGTTACCATTGTGTTGAACATCCAGTAATGTGCCGTTTGAGTGGGTAGTGCCGGCTTTGGCAGTTAGGGAGACACACACACACACACACACACACACTGCACTTCTACATTTACGGGGAAAATACTTGGCGTTGCTTCCTTACATCTGGTGGCCTTAATAAGTCCATCCATACCTTATCAGTGCTCTGTCTGGGGGGCACAATGGTGAGATTGAGGAGGGACACAAAGGGCCTTTGAAAGGCTTTGTGCTCCGTGTGTGTTGTGTTGTGCTTTACCGCTTGTTTGAGTAAAGTGTGCGAGTACGTCGCCGGGGATCCTGAAAGGAGAAGGGGAAAAAAAACGGGCTGCGTTCCTTCCAGTCCAATTTGTTGTTTTTTGTTGTTTTTTTCGTTGGTGAATTTCTGGCGGCAAAAGTGACATGGCGCCGATACAGAAGGATGCCTGAATAGACCAGGACGCGACGCCGCTGTGAGTCAGTTCGCTATGGATTCGTCTGACCTGCGTGTAAAACCGACAGCGGCCCGATCGCGCATCGGTTCTTTCTCCTTACCGGCCGCGATTTGAAAGCTAGAAATTGCTGAGATTTCTGTGCTGCGAGGGCATTCTGGGAGAAAAAAAAAAAACCTGAAAGGCTTTTCTTCAGAATTCATCTCCTTATAACTCCTGCGCTGACTGTACTGTCACAGCCGGACGCCTTGCCGTGTCAGAGTATCATTTCCACGTCCCTCTGTGCCACTCGTTCTCCCTGTTTTGACTTTTCAAGTGTCTTCGTTCCCTTCTGGGTGCATTTGGCATTTATAGAGCCTTTTAATCACTCTTCCTGCCGGAGGGCTGTCATTCTGCCTTTAGTTTCCACGGCCCCCTCCACGGATTCAAACCGACCCCTATTCAACCCCTTAGCGCTGGGGTTTTTTTTTGGTTTGTTTTTTAACCACTGTTCCACTGTCATGTTTCAAGGATGTTCTGCAGCAATTAATAGTCTCTAAAGTCAAACCAGACATCATCGCTTAATAACTCGCCGCCGTAATCTCTCCCCGTCTGTCTCGCTCTCGTCCCCGTCTCCTCTGCTACCCCACTCGGGGCACAAGGGGGGGGAGAGAGCCGTGAATCAATTTGCATTCGACATCTGACATCAATCAGTCATGTTTTGGGAAAGTGGAACCACCACCTCCTCGTCCTCCTCCTCCTCCTCCTCCTCCGCGGCTGCCTTGGAGAGACACCAAGATGGATGCCTGTCATCTCGCCCGAGCCGAGCGGAGCTCTTATCAAGGGCACCGTTTCCCCGAGAACGCGCTCGGCTGATCAGCGCGCCACCTGAGATGCCTCCCGCTCGACGGAGTCTCGATTCGCCCGCCAGAAGCATCTACTCGGAATAGTGTCGTGCACATATCCTCTGCAAATTGAGATTTTTTAAAATATTTTTTTCCCCTACTGTGCATTATCGTGTTAAACGTTATGCAAATGCTGAACGATTCTTCTTCTTTTTCACGTGGTTTTTATGGCGGTTGGCAAACAACTGTAATGGAGCATTAACGATCCCAGACGGCTTCTGTTAGGAACGTGGATCGGGACTCTACAAACGCATTTACAAATATTAATAATGAATACAAAAACACGGTTACATTTTCTCCATCGCGTTTGTTCTCTCGGGATATTCGTGCCCTCTTTCAGCATCGTTTTTGCCCCGTTAGCACTGTTGGCTCTTGGAAGCCGTGTGGAAGCAATAGAATTTAGTTTGCAGCACTAAAGAGTCTGATCATCATATGTTGGACAGTGAACCATAACATTTTCTAAAATGCCTCTTTTTGATTTTGTTAATTATTCTTGTACGGCCAAAACGTAACCCGAGTGTTATTATTCGCGCTCAATTTAGAAAACCCCCCCCCCCCCCCCATCACGATTTAAACTGACCACAACATTATTATCCAACAGGAGCATCTCACACCCGTTCTGGAAGATTAAATGCAGCAAATCTGAACTCTTAGAAAGAACTCTTTGGTCTCGGCTGGGTGTCGTTTGTGAACCGTACTATTGGAAGTTCTCGGAAGGCTTAAGGCGCCGCGGCAGTTGTTTGTTTGGCAATTTGTGTCACCTTGATTGCTTAAGAGCACTTTCAGATATCTCTCAAGAAATAATATGCCGTGGGGGTCTTTGAGGATTTCGTAAGCGGGAGAGTCGGGGGCCCAGACCTTGTGTTGTCAGGTGCTATTTACTTACCTAAACTTCAAGGCCTTTCCCACACAATCAGATATTGAACCCTGGTCTGGTCTGGCCTTGTGTAATGTCGGCCTATCAGGCAACAAGGCAACTCATTGCAGATCAGATGTTGCGTTAAGCTGTGCATCACCGTATAGATTAGAGAGCAGTGGTAAAAACGTGCCCATTAATGCTTCATAACACTCAAGTAGCTGCCTGTGTGTTTGCCTGAGTAAATCATTACGTTTGGCTTTATGGCCTCCGTACCCATCTGTAGCGCTTGAGATGTGGTTGCTTGATAATCCGTCTGCTTGTATAGCATCTTTTAGATTTACGCCACCAGGTCGTGGTCTGCTGCTCCCTGCAGAATACACATGTGCGTGTTGCAACGGGGGTTAATAAGTGCTGATTGACGACGGAGTGGGAAGTTGCACGCAATCTTAAAAAGCTAAAGCTGTTTTTCTCAAACAGTCCTTATTTATGAGTTGAACTGAATCCAGGCGTCTAAATGTCCGTTCTGCTCCTCGTCAACAGGAAGATGCACAGTGGAATGAAGACCTACGGCTGTGAGCTGTGCGGAAAGAGCTTCCTGGACAGTCTCCGTCTGCGGATGCATTTGCTGTCTCACTCAGGTAAGAAAAATCAAACCAACCCCCAAAAAACGCGACGGTGATCTGTAGTTTTCACTACTGAATAAAATGGCGAAAGCTAAGTACATGTGATTTCAGATAAATGTGCCACAGATGCACACACATTGGCACGGCCGTTTTTTGTAAAGGGACAAGATTGTGTTGTTCTTTGGGATTCCTGCTCTCGTACCCCGAAGCGAGGACTGACTTGCGTGTGGCTTACAACCATTGACAGATTCCAATTGATTTAATCATTACCATAACATGGTAGTGATAACTATCAGTATTTGACATCATTAGTTGATCAGTCTTCTCTTGCATATATATATATACCCCCCTGAGCCCTTTCATAAGTATAAAAATAATGGCTTTAAACATGGGAATGTGGAGAATAACTCCTCCAGTGAGTTTAGTCCGGTCCAATAAAAGCTGGGCAGCTCTGGGGAACTTTACCAAACGGGGGCCTGCACATCATCATCCCGTCACCCTGCACGCCTGCGACATTAGAGGTCCTCGAAGGCCGCACAAGCCAGAACACCAGAACCAGTCGATTGGTCTAGTTCAACACGACTGCCCCCCCGCCCACACGCCCCCCCTCCTCACCCCCCAACCGGCCCCTATGCTGGGAGCCTTCTTAGCGCTGCACTGGTTTAATGGCACGGGCCGTCTTTTATAGGCGGCAAAGAGCGCTCCGCTCCTAAGGCCCTAAGTGCAGATGGTTTATTGAGACACTGTTAAAAAGACATGGGACCTCTGAGGGAAAAAAAACCCCTTCTGCACACAAGCACACGCACGTGCATGAATACACACAAACACACACTGCATACCCAAAAACCCATGTGTTGACTTTGGCCCCGAACAACATTGTTCAGTAACGCATACGTTTTCCAATGAAACGCTGCGAGTGGTCTAATTTGTCTGCTTGCCATTGTTGGCGTCGATGGCGGGCGATACGCCAGCGCGCGTGTGTGTGTGTGTGTGTGTGTGTGTGTGTGTGTGTGTTGGTGTGTGTCCCTCCCCCGACCCCTTCAGCCCTCACACTGGGTAGAAAACGATAATTGCCAGTTTAATTGATCGTTTGTTTGTTCGCGTGACGCAAAAAAAAAAACTTAAACAACGGCCGAGATGGATGCAGACACCCGCTGCTCTATTGTGACAGAGATGAATGACAAACTCCCGCTGCGCCGGAGAATCGTCTCGACAGACGACGCCGCGTGTCAAAAAGTTGCTCAGTGGAAATATTCGCTGCTTATTTTAGAATGACGCCCCCGTGTCCACAGCGCCTGCTCCAGACGCACGCCCGCCTGTCAAAGCAGAGCGAGACGGGGGCTCTGTCGCAGGAACACGGCGCTTTGCACGGTGTGTGTGTGTGTGTGTGCGTGCGTGCGTGTGTGTGTGTGTGGTACGAGTCGTTTTGCGAACGTTGTCTTTGAGTCAGGAGTTATGACAAAGTGGAAGCTGAGGGTGGGTGAGACGAGGTGATCCTGATGCATGCGGCCTCTTCCTGGCACGCGTGTGTGTGTGTATGCGCACACAGCTCTATGCATGCATCAGTGGAGAGCTGCCTTAAAGAGCCATGCTCTGGTGTATAAATGACAATAGTGGAGGTTGTGGTAATATTAGCAGCAGCCAGGAGTAAAGTATTACAAGTGCAATATAAGTATTTTTTAGGAAATATTTGGCCTCAACAGGCCTCTGTTTCATTTTCTGCTGTTATCTGAGATTGTGTACTTTCACATTTTTTGGGTAAAAATATGTAGATGAGTATATAGTGTAATGTGAATTATAATCCACTGGCCAGAATATTTTGATCCCTTCGTTCAAACTAACATGGATGACGATCATTCAGGAGCCATCACGGACATAATCGATAATCACTTTGAGAGCAAAAAAAAAAGTAACGCACCGAAAGCTTGTAGTTTTTTGTATTTTTTGAGAAGTGAAGAGTATGGTTTAAGGAGAGGGAGGGACGAAGGTGTCGCGATCACCTCCTTTTTACTACATTTTTAAAGGTCTGCAAACGGTGATCCTGCACGCCGACGCCGACCGAGGCCATTATGTATCCGACCTCAACCACTGTGTGCGACATCAACAGGTTGGTGATCGCTCGCTGTGCACCCATTTGTCTGAGGCGAAAACTCTCGGTCTGATAGGAGATCAAATGGAAAAAGAGAACGCAGAGAACTCGAGGAAGAACCACAACCTCCACCCCGAAGAAGGCAGCCAGGCGGAAGATGTGGCCGGTGTATTTTTAGCTACAGAGGCAGCAAGTGCACAAACTTTTTCTTCTTTTTTTTTTTTTTTTTTTTTTTCTTTCCGAGCGAGGCCGCGTTGACGCACGACATCAACCTGCACTGTTACACGCATCAGTGTGGATTCACAGCCGCTTTGGTCTGGCGTAAAAAGGCGAGACAAGCGCTTCTGTCAAGACGGGGCGACGGTTAGGGAAGAGACGGCGCCGAGGCGGAGCCTCTTTGATAGTTTTTGTTGTCTCTTTTAGTTGTTGCACTTCTTTTTTTAATTTTTTTTTCCACCTCCACCGTTTGACTTTCAAGGCTTTTCTTGGGCTGACGCCCCCGTCTCCATTGTTTTATTGTGCGTCTCTGTAATGATGACACTTCCCCGAGTCCCAAAACCCTCAACCCCTTCCCCCTCCGCCCCCCGCCCGCCCGCCATCATCCTTCAGCTCGCTTCACAGGAGGCGGGATACTGGGGAGATGCAGCGAGAGAGTGGAGCGGCGTTTTGATATGCGCGGCTCGTCGTGGATGTGGAGCGTTTCAGACGCTGCAGCCTCCTCTTCCTCGCCCCTCCTCTCTGTCTGTCTGTCTGTCTGTTCCCCTGTCTGTCTCTCTGTGCTTGTTGTACGGAGGACTTGGCGCCCCGCCAGTCTGGGCCGCTTGCCACCGCTGAGGGTACAGTATGTACAGTCTGCCTCGTGCCAGATATTTCTTTTTCTTTTTTGTCCCCTCTCTCTTTCCTCTCACCACGTTGTTGTTGTGTGTGGTTTTTTTTTTTTTCTTTCTTTCCTTTTTTTTTTTTTAATCTCCACCTGACGGTTTGTGACGGTCAGTGTTTGACAGTGTTTGCTGAGCCAAAGCCTGCAGATGGGGGTCAGAGTGGTGATTCTCCACTGCACTGAAAAAACATAAAGCCAATAGAATTCCAAAAACTTCATGTTTGGACCAAAATGTTGAATCCAAGCCTAAAAAAAAACACTTCTACCAGAATGAAATCCCGGAAAAATTGGAGCCGGATACGTATTTTGGACATTTTTTCCCACTAAAAGAAGACTTGTGAAGCACATATCAATATTTGCTTTATATTTACTTCATACGAATATTATTGTTTTTGCTTTTTGGGGCTTATCACGTTTTGAAAATGGCTGATAGAAAATCATGTTTGCATTGGACAAAAAAAAAGACATTTAGCAGAAAAAGAAAATCCTGTCCGTCATACATATTTACACAAGTGTATTTTTATCGTGGCACACACTATATTCCTTCACCTCACCGCAAGTAATCTGTTAGTGACGTGTGTGCGAATGTGTGCGTGCAGGCTCCTCGAACATGACCTGACTCCTGATTCAGTTTGCTTTCATAGCAACCTCGCGCAGTAAGTAGCGAGATTACCAACAAGACTCCCCGAACAACCGTATCGCTCTCTTTATTAACACCAACTTTTCATCTCGCTGCCTTCATAATTTAGGACTTTTAATCCTATGTTTACCGTGTAGATTTCCTGGATTAGCCCGCTGAGTATGCGTGTCAGCGTCGAAGCGTTTTCAAAGCCACATTTAAAAGAATCCATCCTTTTATTTAACCAGACGTTGCTGGTTAAGCGTGTCGCTCAGGGGCACGTGGTGGTGACGTGTGAACGGGGAGGTGGTCTCGGTAATGGGTTGCTCGGTGGCGGGGCAAACGGGGGGAGTATTAATTATGGAGCATTGTGAGTTGCCTGCGTGTTTTTTACTTTGCTCTTCTTTCGCGTTGAATGGTTTAATCAAGCGTTTTCAGGTAAAATAACTATAATGCGCGCTGATTGACCTCCTGACTCTCAGACGTCTCTGTTCATTCTCGATTAAAACCCTCTACTTGATTTGCGAATCAAAATGTGTCAAGTTGCGTGATTTGCCGTCAACTGCGCACCTAGACTCGTAGGCAAGTGCTCCTTTATTGGGAAATATTTAGGCTTTGTGGTATTTTGGAAAAAAGTTCCTCCAATCTTGTTCAAAGGAATGAAAACAAGATGATACTCTGCCACAGCTCATGCGATTTTATAACGACGCAGATGTTAAGCCCGGTCCTGAGGTAAACCCGGGTTTGTATGAATCATCCTAAAAAAGCTTAACAATCCCGGTTACTTTTGGACAGTTCTGTGGTCAGAACTGTGTGTGGGAGGAAACGGCTAACCAGGGGAATTATTGACGAACGCTTGCACTCTCTAGCAGTGTGTCACACATGCCTGTTGTTTGCTTTGTGCATTAGTCAGCCAGTACTTGTGTATCTGAGGTTTGCAGTTCAGAAAAAGCCTCGGAGAGAATTCGTTTTTAAGGAACATCTGTTGGCATCGTGTTCCCCATTCGTTTATTTATTTATTTTTTTCTAAAGGGGTCGATGACTGAAAGAATAGCGGCGTCTTTGCACTGTTGGTTCTCTTTGCACCTTTAGCTGCGAGCGGCCGGCTCCTCCGTACATCCGTGATGGATGGATGACGGATGGATCACGGATGGATGAGCTCTGAATTTGAAATGTTGCTCCTTTTTTAAAGTCACTAATGTAGAAAAACAAGCTATTCCCTTTTCTAATGCCCAAATAATTAAATGGATTTTAATAAAGCAGAAAAACATTGCAAACCGAGAAAGTCCGACTGCTGCATGTATCGTGCATCTTGGCCCCCCGTGCAATGAAAAACTCTGACTCCAGTGCGAGTGTGGGAGAAAAATGGCCATGTAAATGTCCGGAGCACTTGCACGAGGAGAAATGCAAAGAATTTGGATGCGAACGCACCGAGGCAAGGGGGGTCAGGGGGGGGGGGGGGGGGCTGCTTTCCTATTGCTCTTTGTCTGCGTTTCCACCTCCGTGGCGTTTGTTTGGCCGTCGGCTGCTCGGCCGCTCTGGCGTCGCGCCGGCTCTTCCCTCACAGCGATGACGACATAGATTTGTGCCGGCAGGTCTGGATGTTCTGCCAGCATTCCAGCATTTATGATCGCTCGCAGATGTGAGTCCAGGAACACGCTGTACTGTACCCAAACCCAGAAATTAATGAAACTTGACTGCCTTCCAGGCCGCAAATTCCTGAGTGTGTGTGTGTGTGTGTGTGCGCGTATGAGGGAGAAGGGAGACAGAAGACTCACGCAGGGAGGGGTGGCAGGGGGGAGGGAAGGGATAATAAAAGCAAGTGGTAGGAAAATAAATATAGTTGAGAGAAAATAAATAACGGTATGGCCCCGAGTGTTAAGCGGCATGCATGTACATTTGTTTCTTTACCACAGCTGATGTTCTGTCATGCAAGAGCAGACACACGCGCGCGCACACACACACACACACACACTGGCACACGCTCACACGCACACAGCGCGTGTCCGCGGTTTCCGTACATTAACGCGGAATGACAGATGGAGTGGATAAACAGCAGCAAGCTCACGCTTTAGTGCCGTAACATCGCCCGCTCACCCCTTCCCGCGCGTGTCCTGTAAGACTTCCCCTGACCTGTTGATTTACGGGCGCAAGCGGCGGCGGGATTATGCAGCTGGACGGGTCTCAGCCGGGTTACGTTACACGAGGGGGGGCCGGGAGAGGGGGGGGGGGGGGGGGCAAGTCGGGGACAGTCCAGTTAGAGGTGGCACAGCGCGCGGGGGGTGAACTTTTAATACTGTTGCATCAGCCATCGCTGTCAGACTGAGGTTTTTATTTCCCTACCAGAGACCGGAGCGAGGGGGGGGGGGCCTTGTTAGGCCTGCTGTCCTGAGCAAATGTGACTTCATTGGAAACGCGTTACTCTGAACCGCTGGCCTTCTTTGCCAGAACTCGTTGTACCTGTGCCTCGGGCTTCTTGGAAGAGCAGCGTTTCTAAAGGAGAATAAAGCGTAAAAATAGCCTGAGTGACGACCCCCCCCCCCCCCCCCCCCCCCCCCCGTTCCCATGTGACATCGCCGCGTCTCTCTGGCTCCGTGGCCCGCTCGCCTTAAACGCCATTTCACTCGATGTACCGGTGACCGAGCAGTACAGGCGTCGTGCCGCGTCGGTGCACGGCCGCTCAGGCTTTCCCGTTAGATGAGATTTCGACGGTGCTGATGTGTTTTTAAGGGTTAGGGTTAGTGTTAGGGTTAGGTAACGGTGGCAACGTCGACCGACCGTCCGACCGGCTGGCTGGCTCGTCCGTCTGTCCAGCCATTTATCGTTTAGAGTGCAGGAACATTCTTTTTTTTTTTTTTTTTTTCCAGAAAGGAGATTTAAGAAGCCCAATGCAAGAGATTGCGTAGAGTTACGCAAGCCGGCAGGACGGCAGCTAACAAGGACTTTGGCTGTGTATGCACAAGATAAACACAAATCTAACGGGCTTTGAAATATTCCCATCCAGGCTCACTGGAGCAGTGTTTGCCAAACCTACAAATAACAAACCATCGCGACCTTTGCAATAAGCCACGGCTTTGAACAGTGGGGGCGGGGGGGGGCGCATGTAGTATGGCGAGGTCATACGTTTTTTGTTGTTGTTGACTGCTACTATACTTAGCATAGCTTCTGCATCTACAAAGAAACACTATTTAAAGTAGTTTGGGCAATCAAAAGTCTCACGAGGTGCTGAAGTGGTAAATCCTTCCCTTGAGCACAAATAGAGCTAATAAAATAATCCCACGAGTAATCACCTTTTGTCCAAAAAAAAAAAATTCCTGCGGATTAGTTTGTAATCAAATTACCGTCGTGTCGGCTGCTCTAAGCCTGTCAATCAAAAAGTTGAACAATGAAGCTCAAAGTTGACTTTTTAACCCTCTCTATTTTCAGACTAGTGGGAAAACGCACAAGGACTTGATCATGTTGCTTTTATTACAGGGATATTGCAGCTTTGAATCCCTTCGGTTGCTAAGTAGCGAGTGGCCCTGCGCTCCCTTAATGGGCCTGATTTGGTATTCCGCTCCGATGCCAAGTCTTATTTTTGTATGCGAGACAAAGTGTTTTGATGGAGGGTGATTGCTGCAACGTCTGTGTGTGTCGACCAAAGGCTGTTTTGTCTTCTTTTTTTTTGATGTGTTGTTGCAGTGCGAGTTTTATGGCCTCGCGCTGTACAGTACACTTTGTGCCTTCTGCTCCAAACAAGAACACAGTCGATTGAATTTTGGATTCGCTTCATCATCCCTCCCTCTTCCAAGCCGCTGTGTTGTTGTCGGCGAGCAGCGCGCGTGTGTGTGTGTGTGTGTGAGCGAGTGAGTGCTCGCTGTGTGTACTTGATGCATGTGACTGAGTAGGTGTGTGTGTGTGCGCATGTGTTTGTGGAAAAAGTCAATTATTGCGTTATCGGAGGCATTTCCGATACTGGTATCGGAATCGGAACTCTAGTACCAATTAATTTGCTCGACTGGAAATTTGAAGCATAGCTGATTGTGACTGCAGCTGATCTGGCGATCGGGCCAGTCGATCGGCGAGCAGCGTCATCCCCCGTCGTTGTAACCGCATCCCGCCCTTCCAAGAAATGTACCTTTACTCACTTTTTCATCGTAGTTGTGTTTAAAAACGGTGCACAAATGTGCCGGTGACACCCCTTCTGGCCTTTAAATGCAGGACAGAAACAAACTAGGACATGTGTCTGTAAATACTCCCCGGTGTGGTTGGGAAACCTCAGTTTACCCTGGAAGAGTTGAGCTTATTAAAAGACTGAAAAGCCTGCGTGTGAGTGTGGGTGCTGGCGAGGTCCAGTTGTGCAGTGTTCTGTGTAGCAATTAGCGGTGGTCACCACATTCGGAGGAGGTGCTGCTATGCGTGTCTGGAGAGCACATTGGAGTTGTGTTGTTGTTCTCCCGTGTTATATTCACGCGCATCACGGACAGTCTGCGTCGCACTTTTTGCCTCCTGTGTCAAACTACAGCCAACAGCATGTGGCGGTGTGTGTGTGTGTGTGTGTGTGTGTGTGTGCACGTTTTTTTTTTTTTAATGCATTGCAAACATCCCGCCCTCCCTCCCGAAATAAAGGGGAAATAAAGCAGCGGCTGTGATGAGGTGGGTAGTACGGGGGGGGGGAGATAAGGTTGTGAGAGCAGGAGGCTAAATTTAAATCGTAATTGGCCGACTTCCACAAGCTTGTGGGCATTTTAATGAGTCATAATAACTTCATTTAAAACCAGCTGAGCAGAAAATAGATTGGAGAGGAGCCTGTGGCTAGTATGGATTTGTGTTGCATCGTGCGTGCGTGCGTGTGTGTGTGTGTGTGTGTGTGTGTGTGTGTGTGCACGGACGTTTTGAGCTCAACTCAAAGCTGCGTACACACGCGGTGCAGAAACTAACGACATTTATCCGGGAGAGCTTGCAGAACAACACAGAGCTGCTTTACACGCAATGTTTGATGCACCGTAATGACACAACCGTTCAGGCGGCACGACGCTGTTGGTTGGACACACAAACTCTGTTGTAAAAAAAAAAAAAAAACTTTTGTCTCTAAAAAAACACGTCTCTAAATGCGAGCGTGGCCTTGGAAGTGGATCTGAAAAAGAGCATAAATGTGGAAGTAAAATAAAATTTCATAACGTGGTCACCTACAAACTCAAAAGAACAAGAAACAAGAAAGTGCTCTTTCAACGAAACGGCTGACTTATATTATAGATATGATATGTATTATAGATAAGAGCCATTATAAGTACAATTTAAGAGCTGCAATTTGTTAGTGTTTAGTCAAGGTGTGTCTTTGGCTTGCGGCGGGGCAGATGTAGGGGCTCTCTGCGGTCCTGATGTCACCAGAGAGTTCGTTCCACCATTTTCGGAGCAAAGAGTCGTGACCTTGTCGAGTGTTTTGCTCTCGGCGAGGGAGGAACGAGCAGCGTGGCCGATGCAGAGCGGAGTGCGCGGGTTCGGGACGTGGGGGTTTTGACCATGTCCTGGACGTAAAAACCAAACCGTCACTGTTTTGATAGGCTTGGGTTTTTGGTTGGAATTGGACGCGATCGGTGGGTTTGCATCCGGTCTACGCGGTTGCGGAGGGTGTCGGGCTGAGAAGGGCGTAGCTTTCCAATCGATCCTCCTTCTGCATCGCCGTCGCCGTCCACTCGTCAGCTGGACGTGGAGTAACCTGGAAGTTGGGCGAGACTTCTGCTGCCAGATGGAGAAAGCGTGACGGGAGCAAAAGAAAAGTAAAACCACTGTTCCTGTTTCCAAAAAATGCCTCCCGATTCCTCCGGCATCACGGGCAACACTAAGACATTGTTCAGTAACGATGTAACAATGCATCACGCTATTGGATGTTTCACTACCACTTGTTGCACCTCCTGGAATGCACTGACATCTGCAGGAATGGAAGTTAGCCGTTCCCTGTGTGTGTGTGTGTGTGTGTGTGTGTGTGTGTGTGTGGTGAGGTTGTACACGCGGATAGGCCTTTGCTTCAGGGTCCCAAACAGCAGCTTCTCAGTCGGATCCGTACGGCTTCAATTTAAGGCCATACAAATAGTTATTGTGTGACGTGAGTGGGCAATTATTGATTACACATGTCATTCTCCTGGTTCAGCACAGTATTTAAGTGGCCCACTCTTATTATTTAGTGAAATAAGACTTTGACTCGATCCTTCTGGCGGTTCGTTCTGCTCTGGCGTGTTTAAACGATGTTTGTTATTTCAATGAAATGTCAGCCTGGCTTTCTTTCGCCATAAAGGATCTACTTTCTGTAACACAATCCGAAGTGGGAAAACAGAGTGGGATGGATTGTTTGTGACACAAATGGTAATAAAAGTAAATATTCTCCCTTTTTATTGCATTATGTAACTTGGCCAATAGCTCTGGGAAACTTTTTAGATCAATTTCGCAGTGCAGATTAGAAAGCTATAAATCCCATTTATGGAAGAGCTCCCTCATGAAATGCTCTTTGAAACTTTTATATTTTCGGATGAAGAGAGAATGAACCCGGCTAAGCAAAGATCTGCCGACGGCACTTTCATGTGCGGGAGGGGGGAGGGGGGGGGGGGGGGGGGGGGGCATGGGAAAGTGAAAGGAGGCAGAGCGAGCGAGGCAGAGGGAGAAGAGAAAAGCCACTTCCAAAGCCATCTGGAAGTAGCCAGGACACACAAGGATCGCTTTCATGCTGCTAATTCCACCGGGGAGGTGCGACAAAACAGCAAAGCATGGATATTGTGTTATAACTGTGGAAAACAAGGGGAAAGCACTTCAATCCAGGGGTGAAAAGCCCCCGTCACACCTACTAAGAAGGGGCGGTATTGATTTGAAACTGCCAGAAAGTGGCATCCAGTTTTTTTTGCAGGATTCAAGATCCAGGTCCTTGTTATGATCACATGTTGGTTTTTAAAGACTATTCCAAAAGTTCTTGGGATTTTGGATAAACCATTTAACAGAACTTCACTGTGATCCTCTTTTTTTTTTTTTAACAGCCCAGTGTGACCTTTTTACACGTTAAAATGTTGCATTTTTCGGCGAGTATGTCCAGTACGGATCCCACATCCATTGATAACAGCACGACTCGTACTACGTGCACAAATTACTGCTACACATTTATTTCTGCGCCGCTTGCCTATTGAAAGACTACGGCGAAAACAATTAGTCAAGTTTCAAGGACATGAGTCGGTATGACGACGTACAAAACGTTGGTGCAACATTCCTAGTAGGCAAGCGGTAACGGCAAAGCACAGTCAGCCCTGTTGGTTCACCTCCTGCCGTCCGCGTGGCGTCTAACGGCGTTATCGTGCCTGCACAGGATGCGTTGATGGAACTGGTTTGAAAGGGAGTTGCATGTCAATGACTTTCTAAGTGAGCTCCTTGCCCAGTGATGCGTTCGCTAAACATGCAGCACGCATTTCTGCGTGTTAAACTGCATGACAGAGCGCAAAGGCGAGTCCGGGCGCAGCCGGCATGGCGGCAGCGTCGATGCGGACGTTTCCCGTCAAACCGTCGCCCACTCTGAGACTTAGCCAACGCTTCGGAAGGTTGCGTAACACTCTGTGTAATATCCATGAGGTTTCCATCAGTTTGGTGGCATAAATCAGCTCTTTGAACATGAAAACCTAGATCACGGCACAAGGATCATTAAAGTCTCATCTTGGCCGATGTTCGAGCTGCAGGAGACTGAACCGAGTGAATGTTAACTGGTTGTTAGGTAACTGCGACTTTAATGGACTGTGATTTATTTATTTATTTATTTAGTTAAGAGTAATTGTCAGAATCCAAATGTATCGACTTCACGCAGACAGTTTTTAAATGCATACTAAATGTAGAAAACAAATTCAGCAGAATGTATCATTACCAGAGGGACAGAATGTGTGCTTTATCTTTTCTAAAACATTGCTATTTAATGTAATTTTACGGCGTCACCGCAGTTTACTGTCATGCAATTAGTCTGAAGACGATTATCTTCCGGGGAAAAGCGGCACAGCTTCTGGTGTAGAAAGACCTGTTCCGATAACCACACCTGGTTCCTGTTGCGTATCGACTCCAGGTATGATGGAGGAATCCGTTCACGGAGATACGTTTATGTGGATCAAATCACCAGGAAAACAATTAACCGCAGGTAAAGAACACCGCCTTCTCACAGAGCTACTGGAGGACGGGTGAACCGTAAATTCACCATTTGGCCTATTTCTGCTTCAGCTGATTGTATCCCACCACTTCTCCGCGCACACACACACACACACACACACACAAACCCTCCTTTTGGCTGCTTGCCAAGCGCCGTCATTGCCTCCACGGTATCGGGTCTGCTGTATCTGTATTCAGGAGACCCGCGTAGAAAGAGACTGGTCTGAAGGAAGAAGGGGACAATTATTTCCACATTTGAGGAGGGAGGGAGGGGGGGGGGTGGAGACAAGGTAATGACCAAACTTTCTAAAGATACAGATTGTCTGCTCTGGACTTTATGTATCATACAGTGGTTGATGAAGGCAGCCTGAAAGCTCTCATAAGTGGTAACTAACGACTCTGATGTCCTCTGCTGTGGGTCTGGATGGAATCTGGATAGGGGAGAGGGGGGCGAGGGGGGTGGATTTTCCTCATCTTTATGACTTTACCCTCCAAATAATATCTGACCCCCCCATTTGTGGAAAAACAGATGACTGAATGGAAAAGTGTTAGTAACTCCGTGTGCTGTCATTTGGCAGATAACGCCGGCTTGGCGACGGGATGTTTTGTGGTATTCGGGGTAAGTTTATTCCACCAAATAGCTCTTTTTGCAAGATTTCCCTAATTGATCCAATTTGCCCGTTTGAAGCCTGCTCTCATTATGTTTTATATGGAAGACTTGATGGGATGAAAGAGGATTTTGGAATCAACAAAAAATAAACATGTAAATCAATACACCTGAGTGCAGTAAAAAAAAAAAAAGAAGAAGAAACTTTGCGTGTCGAGTGTTTCCTGCTGTTAATCCATTTGGGTATCCAAACATCTGCACATTCAGACGTGCCTCCCGGAGTTTCTGTTGGCTCCGCTTGGCCTCGTTCCCGAGTGGACCTGACTTCCAGCAACAACAGTTTAACAACGTTCCAGCTGCGCTATCGGTGACGTGGCTTCACACCGTTCACATGCTTTCTGCTGTTACTAAGTTGTGCATTCCGAAAGAGTTTAGGAAAAAAACTCTTTGCTGTGTTTCCTCGTTTTGCAGCAAGTGTATTTAATATCAGCTTCATTTCCCACCGCGCCTCTTTTTACTACCCAGGTGATCCCGCGGCGTTCCCTGCTTTTCACAGCGTTCATAAACTCACTTTGACAGTGTGCGACTTGAGAGAAGGAAATAATGGGCCCTAAACACAATGCCGTCATCGGCCCGGGGAAGCTCGACTCACGATGGCTCCAGAAAAATGAGGGCAGCGAAAGGCCGGCGACGCCACCGTGCCGTTTAGCCTCCTGTTACGCCCGTAACGTTTCCAGGGACCTCCTCGACTTGTGGATTCGGTTCAATTCTCAAGCGATCATTTTCCTCGCCTGCTTCTGCAGGAAAATCAAATAAAAAGAAGGGCCGAGCGTTGCTTCACCACCCCCCCCCCTCCCCCAACTTCCCCCTCCAGGCAGAAGACCACAGTAAAAAAAAAAAAAAGAGAGTTTTCCTCCTCCAATCCAGCTGCCATCTCATCCTGTCCCCTCTCGGACTATAAATGTCTTTACAACACTGTAAAGAGGATGAGAATGGCTGGACTCCCAGCAGCAGCAGCAGCAGCAGTCTGCGGTGGTCACGGGGGGGTCAGGGTTCAACCGCTGGTCAGACCATCACGTCTGTCTGTCTCTCCTAGAACACACGTGAACAGACGCCTGCCCGGTCGCTTTGTTCCGAGGGGGATGGAGGGGGACTTACAGCCTGTTTTCCCTCCACCATCGTTGGTTTCTCCTGTGTGATTTGGGAAACGGACAAAGACAAACTGCGTTTTGCTGTCAGCTGACGATCGGGACGTCGGCCGCGAGCCGACGCGTCCACCGTGGACACGCCGGTCCATGATGAGGGTCATCAGCCATGTGGAAGTTAAATATGACGATGAACCCTCATGACTAAAGTGGTCTTTCCTCTAATGCTTCAACCCCTTAAAGGGTTTTATTATTATTATTATTATTATGCAGGTCCTGCTACAATCAGCAAATATCTGTCTTTTAATGCTTTTAAAGCGAGTTGCCTCCTCAACACAGTGACTCCTCACTTAACGGCGTTGTCTGAAAACGCTGCCGTCGGTCGGACGCGGACTGCACTATCGTATCGCGTTTGTCATTCTTGGGGTCGCTCCTCTGTGAGCAGATTACATATTAACTCTTCTGTATTACTAGCGGCTCCACACATTGATCTGGGACTGAATGTTGGGTCATTTAGAGCACTCTGACCCCCCACATTGATTTCTGATAACGGTTCTCTGTCAGCTGGCTTCATTCATAATTTCCGCCTGATTATACTCATTTTTCAAAATATACAACTTTATTTTTTATTATTATTATTTTTTGTCATGTTTTTAAAGTAAGTCATGTGACGTGTGCATTTTCCCATTGTCACTTTAGATGCATTGTGGGTAGTGAAGTCTTCAAAGCAACTAGTTGCACCCGTTTAATTTATTTCAGAATCATTTCTTCCTTAAAATGAAGGCAATTTATTTATTTTAATCGACTTTGGGAGACTGGAGCAGGTCACTTGTGTCGATGTGTATTTCACCAGGAGCCCACCCACCCCAGTTCAAACAGGATCTATTAATACGGGGCCCCCGGGCTTCTGAGAAATGGTCCACTTTGGCGTTTTAGAGCAGCCTAACTTACTTCCTGCCTCTTCACACCAGGAGAGCCCCGGGTGGTTCCTCGTTGCATCCAGCTCTTGTTTCCTCCCTTGCACTTCTTCACACACGTCCATATACCCGCATGCACACACACACACACACAAACACACACACGTCCACCAAAGGCCCTGAAGACATCTTTGTGTCCCTGGCCTGCGGGAGCACACGGATACACGTCAAAGCCTCATTTTCTCATCTCTTTTTTTAAAAAACAGGGAGGGAGTTGAAAGCAAAGCTGAAACCACATGGCACCTTTCACCTCTAGGGGCAGCCGGGGAGGGAGGGGGAGGCGGGGGGAGGCCAGGGTTTGAAGAGGGTGGGGGGGGGGGAGAGAGTTTTGAAACACTTGGTGTGCGTCTGTCAACTGCAGGGTGATTTGCTGTTACTGGACAGCGCGGCAGGAGACATGCGGTTGTGTGTTTAACAGCCTCATTTTCTCTACATCGCCATCATTGTCATGTTGCTGAGAGAGAAGATGGTCAAATTACACTCATGACTTGAGTGATTGAGTTATTGCAAGCCATCCTCCTTTAAACCCACGGCGAATATCGCGACTCGTTTCCACCTCCGCGGGGTCGCTGGAGACGAAGGGAAGTGACCCCATTTATTGGCGTCTGTCTGTAATGTGATTGTACTTCTGAGAAGAAGAACTCGTGGCGTCTTGGGAAGCTGGTTCTAAATGATGCATGCGCGTGTCCGTGTCCATTCGCGTCAGTGCACACTTAAATCCAGGTTCCTCTGACGTCAAGACAGTTTGAAAGTAGGAAGGACACGAGAGGAAGGGAGTGCAGGAAAGGTGGGGGAGGAGGAGGAGGGTTGGATGTGTGGACTGAGATGCCCTCGATCTCCCAGGGGCCAAATGCTCTAAAAATGTCTTTGTCGTGCAGAGAAAGTAAGACAAGGCCGAGGGAGAAATGCTCGGCACGAAAGAACAGGCCGGGTCAGGAAACCGTCCGCGACCCGCCGGACAAACAAATTGGTTTGCAGGCAAAATGGATTAAGAGGTTGAGCTGGGCAAAAAAAAAAAAAAAAAACCAAGGGTGACTGATGTTACAATGTGAGCTCATCCATTTTGAAGTCTGGGGGGGAAGGCGGGGGGGGGGGGGGGCTAAATTTAGAGGCTTCTTGTGGAAGTGCATTGTGTGTTTTTTTTTCCCTCTGTGTCTCTCTCGGTGTGTGCGTGCGTGAAAGCGAGTACTCTGAGAGTCAATATTTGTCTGCTCTGCCACGTCCCCAGACATCCCGTTCGGCGCAACAGACCGTAAAGCTGTCAAATGCGACCTGAATATTCTCTGTCTTCATCTGTTTCCTCCCTTTTCTCCCTCCCTCCCCGCTTCCGCGCTCTCTCTCTCTCTCTCTCTCTCTCTCTCTGACTCTCACTCCCCTTTGATTTCTTTTTTCCTCTCCGTCGATAACAATATCATCGGGAGCAAACGTGCGCTTTTGATGCCCACACACACACACACACACACAGTTCACAGAACAGAGTGGTTACCTCCTCTTACCCACGGTGCTGTTCGCTCACACCATGAATTCATTTCTGCCCACGAGACCGAGCGGCCTTTGTTTTTATAGTAACAGCGATATCATTTACATAATACATTATCTGTGTCCCATGTGCAGCCTGTTACACAGTGATTGTAATTTGTTTTTGTCATTTTTTTTTTTACTTAAAAAGCTTCTGCTTGCGTTCCGTCCAATTAGGATCCCGTAAACGACCAAAGGCAAAAACCGCCAACGTTCCTTACATGGAGGTGGTCTCGAAAATAAATGGGAAACCATTTATTATTTCCATATCTGTTGCATTATGCTTGGTATTGCTTCGAGCGATAGTCTCGGTGTCGCCCAGATGTTAACATTCCCGATTACTCTCAGGATAACAACCGTGTTTATATTGCTTCGGTTTCCCGGCCAACTATCCAATCTGACATTTTCAAAATGTTATGACGTTATTACGTTGAAAACAAACAAAAAGTCATGTCAAACTTTTCTCCGTACTTTATTGCTTCATTTTCACTCATATCAACAGATATTTAAACTTCACTTGCTGCCGCAAACTCTCCCTCCCGCCCCCACGCTATATTAGGAAGTATAAATATTGCAATTCTGTCGCGATCGAATGGGACGTTGATCGAAGCCGCCTCCTGCACGTCGCCAACTGCCACGCGCTTCGCCGGCACGCGTCGACATTTGTGTCGGCTGAAAAAGGATCCGCTGAAAAACGCGACTCCTGCGTAGAAAGAGGTTCGATGACTCAACGTGGATTTACTCGCTCAAATCCCCCACGTGGAAACCCTCGCAAGACTTAATAAAGCAATAAAGGGCCCTGTAGTTGCGGTGACTTATTGCGAACCCACCCTGTGTGTGTGTGTGTGTGTGCGCGCTGGCGCGGGCCCAGTCCTCGCTGAGCCTTGATAATAAGCTGCAGGGTACAGGCAGTACGGGGCTCTGTCCTCTCCAGCTGGCCTCTCTGTGCTGCTGCGCCGCTGATAAGAGGCTGGTGTAAATAAAAGTGTACAGCACGGCCCGTTATAACCCCGGAGGTAGAGCGAGCAGGGAGGCGCGGGGGGGGGGGGGGGGGGAAATGAGAGCCAGAGTGTGGCGTGTGTACTCGTTTGTGTGTACTTGTTTTCCTGTTTGTACATGAGGCACATCGTGTTTTAGATGCTGGAATATGATTTTTACTTTTAAGGCTATTTCAGCTCAACTTTTGAGATGAAAGTCCTCGTAGATGGAGGGAAACCGTCACGTGTGTGTGTGTGTGTGTGTGTGTGGGGGGGGGGGAGTAGGATGTGTGTGTGTGTCTGTCTGTCTGCGTGTGTGTTTATGGATTTTGTAGAGGCCTTTTGGTACGGAGAGTACTGTCTTACGTAAGCCATTCATGCAGGCTCACTGAACAGCCAGGCTATGTTTTTGTTGGTGACTGTGCTTGTCTGCCTCTCTCCCTCGGTCGCAAACACACACACACACACGCACACGCACACACACACACGTTCACTCTCCCTAATCTGTCTGTCTCTCTCCCTCCCACTCTGTTTACACTCTTAAAAACCACTGAGTGTGATATTGGTCGGCCATCGACAGATTCGGTGTAATTTAATTTCCCATTTAGCCTCCCTGACTCCTGAGAAAGGATCATTCGGCTACCCCCCACCACCACCCCACCCACCCCCCCCAGAAATGTCTGGCAGTACAGCGTGTGTGTGTGTGTGTGTGTGTGTGTGTGTGTGTGTGTGTGTGTGTGTGTCCTGCCCGTGTGTGTGTCCGGCAGCGCTGGAGCTGGTAAACTGGCGCTTTCTCACGTCAAGTTTAACCTTTGCATCCACCTGGATTCCAGTTATCCACGACGTGTTTTTTCAATGTTTGACTAAAGTGAAGTGACTTTTTTTTTTTTTAGGTCAGAAATGTTTTCCATTCCAACACACAAATATTTTCTGAGATTCAACCACTCTGCAATAAAAAATGTGGACCTTTTTTTTAATTTCCTGTTGGCCACGTTGACTTGAGCGTCTTGCGCATCACATCGGCCTTATTCTCTTCTCACAGTGGAGCTCTGTTGCTTCCTACAACGTGGAAGCGCTCACACGGGATTTCGTTTTGTGTCTAATGGATGCTAAATAGTGTCATGCCACCTCATGCTAGTGGGCATGCGGGACCATGTGACCACCGGTTTTAATGACTTTATTGCAGGAAAACGGGAGGTATTTGCACGGCTTGGCTGATTCCACGTTAACCTGCATGTCCAATTATTTTTATAATGAAACCATTAAATTTAAGTGACACGTTTGCCTGGTAAAACAAGACAATTTAATGGGAAGATTTTTGTTTTGGTTGTCCCCGTCAACTCGGTGGCCCACTTTGTGTGTGTGTGTCGCTTTAAGCCAAGACAGGCTCTCTAACTCTTATGTTTAATTCTGCCTTTGTCTTTGATAAAGGATTCTGTTTAGACTGCAGTCTCCCACGGGGACGGGGGACGGGACGGGACATCTGTTGCGAACTTGGCATAGTTGCTCTACCTGCAAAAAAGAAAGTAGGTTGGAACAACAAGTGTCAAGTCTGGGCAGAGTGCGGGCGAACTGTTGCAAAAGAATAAAAAAAAAACTAACACATTTAGTCCTCCGCAAGAGGCACAGAAAAGCAGGAGCGCCGCCCCAAACAAACGGGGCCTTTCTCTGCGCCTGACGTGTTCTTTTGACCGAGGAGAGCGTCTGAATGGCGGCATTATGAGCTCACGTAGCCGAGCCGGGAGATGTGAGGGGCGATAGTGTGGGTGTTGTTGCACCCGAGCGCACTTATCACACTCACAACAGGTGATCTCCATGTACCTGGCAGGGCCTTAAAAGGTACCGATGATGAATCTTTAACTGCTCGACATAAACTTAGAGTCAACACCGAAACCATCTCGTGTAAACTAGGAAATCTGCGCCACACGCTGAGGAGTCAACAAACTCAACAATGGGACACTGTATGACTGTATTTTGAAAGCCGGGTCCAGTGTGAGCAGTTGTGTTACCCCGCCCCGCCCACTTGTTGCAATGCTCTGCAGGAAGTGCACTTGATTGGCCGGGTGCCTTGTTCTCGTTTACTGCGCTTTATGAAATAACTGAGCAGCGCTGCGCTGCAACAACAGTTGTGCAATATTTCAGAGAGGGAAGCGAAAAACGGAGCGGCTTCAGCGGCATGTGGCACCTGATCGCCACCCAATCCCCACCTCCCAACACGCGCACACACACGCACACGCACACAACACGGGTTGTGCAACTTTTATTATGTCAGTTTAGAACCCAATCTATGGCCATGTGACAAAGAGGAGACCAACCTTTGGAGGTTCCCCGTTCCTATTTGGTCTTTTCATTTTGTAACTTGTAAAGAGTCTGCAGTGTGCGCTCTGCGATTGATTGGCGTTTGATGTTGACGGATTATTAAAACACAAGCAGCGCGAGTTGCAGCTGATGTGTAGTGTGTGTGTGTTTGTGTGTGTGCCCCGTCCCTCCTAACTAACAAGTTCACCCTCCTGCGTTCAAAGGAGCCTTTAAGATTTATCACTTTAATTTGGCAAGGAAAATGGCTGATGGCGGCTGTTACCAAGACAGGAGGGCCCCCCCCTGTTAGCGCTTAGTTGGCTAACTGGAGTGACGGGCATCTGGCTGGGTGGCTGCTTGGCTGTGTGCGCGCTGGGTTACTCCCCCACCCTCCCGGTGACCCCCACACAACTCCATTCTCATTGAAGCAATGCACCACGCAGGCATGTCCTGACAATTTATGTCCCCGCGCCACAAGCAGGGGGGCGTGCCCTGCACTAAACTCCTATCCCCGGCCCTTATAAGCACACGCGCCTCGCCCCCCCCCCCCCCCCCCCCCCTCCCCCCAGAGGACTGGCTGTAGGGTGGCACCACAGTCTGCGAGGCATCACTCGGCACCATGCTATTTTTTTTTTTTTTTTTTTTACAAAACTACAAAACCTGGTCGTCACCAGAGGAGACGGTCCAAGCACAAGCGCCGTTTTGCAGGAACACTTAGCGACACACTCGCACGGTTGCACGCGTTCACGCCTGGAAGCAGCGCGGCCCGACCGCAGATCGATCTGTTGGCCACTGAGGATCCCTCCTGGGGCCGCTAGGTTAAGCACCCTGCTCAGGGGGGCCCCTCAGTAAAAGAAGGGAAATAGTCAATTGAAAGTTGCTTGACGTGAAACTTACTTACACTTACTGGCTGCTTATTTTTTGAGAATTGGCGACTGATGTTCATGGATGAAAGGAATTAATGGGCTGGAAACTTGCACACCTGAAGCATAAACATGAACGTGCACTGACATTAGTCTATGAGTAGCACATGATGAAGTGGATTGCACTTTAGTGGTCATAAAATTGCCCGTGCAAGGGTAATCAATGAGCTCCAATCAATATGATTCCCGTGCAATCGAGCGGAGCCACAGCGCCGCGCAAATAAATTATAATTGCAGTTTATCCAACAATGATGAATCGGGGAGTTAAAGAAGCAACAGAGGAGGCTGTGTGATTAATGCAAATTAGGGACATCAGCGGGGGTGTTGGGGGATTCTGTCTACATCTCCGCTACATGTCTTGTTCTCCAAAGGTTAAGTGGCTGCTTTCGCCAGCTAATTCCGCCATATGCTCATCTGTGCATTTGACAGCGGCACGCGGCGCACGCTCCCACTACAAATTATGCCTCTTGAATATGCAGACGTTTAAAAGGGACGTTTTCTCAGTCTATTTAAGTCCAAAGGGGAGTAAATGCTCCTCGACAAACCTTTTTGTTTTTGCGTTGCGGTGGCTCACGGCGGCCGCGCTCGCTCGTGCAGCCTGCCGCCTTTTGCATAACTTGTTGCATAAGCGCTGCATCGGCCGGCCCCACTGTGTCATGTACGGTCTGGGTCATTTCTGCTTTTGGTTTGGGCTTATTACAGTACAGGACGTTCCCTAATGTCACTGCGGTTGCAAAACCGCACAAGCCATCTCTCCCAGACCTTTTTTTTCTTCTCCTCCCCGTCATCTAAGAATTGGCTTCCTGTTTTCATTGTGTTCCTTTTCTCTCTGCGGCGGTGTCGTAACCCGGGAGGACGTGCCAAGAACATATCGAGGTCTGGTCGGGAGAGATCGCTCTGTGCTCGCACTGCAAAGAGACGCGCACACATGTTTGGAACACACACAATATCCAGATGTTACGTGTGTGTGTGCGTGTGCGTGCGTGCGGGTTTATTTGATGTGTTGTGATGTGTATGGCACGTACAGTGCTTGCTGCGAAGCCATAAAAAGTTGCCTGGGCCTGATCTGATGTGTCCTCCAACACAACCCTGTAATGTATCTGTGCACGTCGGAATATACAGCCTCTCCTTTTATTGTACAAGGTGCATTCAACAACTCCTTAATCTCGTGACGTGTCGGCCTTCCATGTTGACTCAACACAATTTGTGCACGCTCTGTAAAGGTGTAAAGCATATAAACTGGAACGTGTTGGTTGTAAATGTCCATAGATTTGGGGGTTTGGAGACATTACATTACATTACATTAGTAAAAGAGTAGAGCTGGATTGTTTAATGTGAATTCTGACTGTGTGTGTGTGTGTGTGTGTGAAATAAACGTTATATACACGATTCAAGGTGAGTTTGCTCACACGAAGGAGATGATCCCTCTTGCCACTGGTCTCAGAATCCAAAACACTTTTTATCCAGTTCACTGTATTTCTTCAAAGTTGTGTGCAAACCATGCAATTTTCTAAATATTGCTCCCCTGTGTGTAATGTTTGCAAACTGGACAGTTTCGAGTGACCCTTTTTTCCCCTCTTTATTTCATACGAGCTCCTCCAACTTACTGCGTGTTTGTGAATGAATAATAAGCTTCCGCGCTCTTGTTTCTTGTTTTTGTGCAGCTGGTGAGAAGGCCATAGTTTGTGACCAGTGTGGCGCCCAGTTCCAAACCGAGGAATCCCTGGAGGCCCATCGGCAGATCCACACCGGTATGAACACACAGCTCAGCTCAACTCAGCTCCTCTTCCGTTGGGTCCGAAAAAACACTTTAATTGAATGAAATTCAGCGGGAGAAACATTGTAATCACATTGAATCATCAGGTCCCACTGGCACTTCCAAACGATCCGCACGTTTGCACGAATGGGCCTGCATGTCGGGATGCGGCGGGTGTGGGGGGGGCTCTCTCCGCCCCCCTCTCTGGCCAACCGGAGCCACGGACGGACGGAGAGCGGCATCGCATCATCTTGGATTAGTCCCAGTCGCCCTAACAGTAATCAACAAACTGGGCGAACTTGGCAGGCCGATGTTGTTTATCAGTGCTCGGCTATGAAGGCCGGCAAGATGAGGACGATCTGGGTGCCAAGATGTAAATAGGAAGTAAATCCCCCTTCAGCAGATGTGTGATGGCCCACAACGGAGATGTGCTCTTTCATTTGGGGGGGCGGGAGGGGGGAGATTGTCTCGGATTCGTACCACTTTGTAACCGAGATGGCGTTGCTCGGGGCAAGCGTTTGGCTGGAAGTGTTCTCCTTGTGTCTTTCCCAGTAATTTGATTTCTCTTTAGTTGTGTTTATCCGTCTCCGTGGCTCAGATTTTGACTTTCCCGCAAACATCTTGGACAAATACCCCCAGATGAAAGACGGATAAAAACCAAATCATCGGCTTCCTCTTAGTTGCGTACACAAACACGTTGAAAGTGGACTGTATTGTGCAGTGTTGGATACGCGGTTTAACGCTCGAGCTGCGTTGTTTGTGTCACTGTGCCTGAGCAGAGTGTGAATGCCGCTTCACGGTGCTGGAGGAAAAAAAAAAAAAAAATCCAGTCACCATGTTCAACAGGATTCACAGCAAATCTACTGCCAGTCTGGCTAATAGTTTGTGATCCCTTCCATAAATAGACACGGGGGGGGGGGGGTGGCCCTGTGGGCGTCCAAAATGGAAACGTTTCGTCCTCTGGGGAGCGCGCACATGCCTGACTACTCCCCTGGCCCCATTGCCCGGCGGGTTTGGATTGGCTTTTTTTGAAAACCTCGGCCCATCAGAGGAAAGGTCACGCTGGCGACCACTAACCATTCCGCAGAGTTCAACTTTGCTCCGGCGAGTCAAACCAAATAATGACAAAGCGAAACAAAGAGCTCTCACTCAAGCCAATAACCGGATCCCCAAAATAGCCACACGCCATCGTCATCGTCGTCTCGTGTCGTGCCCTTCGTCAGGCGTGACCCTCAGGCTCCGAGTAGCAGCTCCCATTGCGCTGCTCCACTTTTTGCTTTGCCTCCACCCGTGACCCCCACCCACCCCACCCCTCTCCCCCCTCAGCCAGTCAGCTCTAAGGAGGTAAAGAAGGGTTAAATGAGGCTAATGATCCAACAGCCATAACAGCGGAAAGCAGCACTCTAAATATAGGCATTTCAGTCGGGAATGAATGATAGGGGTTGAGGGTTGGTTGGGAGGAGGGGAGGGAGCGGGGGGGGGGGGGGGTTAAGAGACGATGAACACAGCCAGGGCCAGACATGTCTGCATGCAGCAGCAGCAGCAGTAATAGTGGAGTAATCATCCATGTGTTGAGCCCCTCTCAGGGATTCAGACTCTGAAAAATGGGCTCTCGTGAAATATGACAAGGCACTTTCCCTGCACCACGTAATTCCCCCGCGCCGCCGTCTCCGTGCACTACTGCGCTACTGTACACCTGCGTTATGAAAACGGCCCGATATTGGACTCGCTGACGGCTGTCACTGCGGTGCCTCTGGAAAATCAATAGTGAGCTGAAGGTTGGCCGCATTCGGCTGGTCCGTCTCCTTCCAGCGGCTGATGAGACCAGACGGAACGAGGTAAACAGACGGCGGCCTTTCTCCGTCCCGCACGCTTCCCTTTGCGGGGACCTCGTAGCTCATCGCAGGAATAACATGTGTAATATGTCCTTCTTTATTCGTCCGCAATATGTAGATATTGTTATGTTGGGAGAATATACAAAGGAAAGTGCATTTGAAACAAAACGCGCCCCACTGCACCGCTGTGAGCTAGAAAAGCTTAACAAACATGGATTTATTTATACACAGAAATGTCTGTGTCTACAGTACGCAAGGCGCAGAGCATCAGAAAGGGCGAGCACGAGGCGACTGTTGGCCATCAAGGCCACATTTGATCTCCGCCTGCCTCTTGGCAGCGTTTCAGCCCTTGGCCAATGTTCTCTGATGACAATATTTGGACTCCGTGGCTGTTTTCTTGCTGCGTTGAATGGGGACCATTGTGATCAGCTGCAGTCTGACTCAACCTCTGTCTCCTTCCCAGTTTGCCCGTCTGTCCGCTCTTGCTTTGGAAACGGTGCTGCCCTCGCTTTCGCGCACACACCTCTCTGCGTAACCCGACGGCCCGTCAAACCGTAAGGTGGGACAAATAGAAGCGTGATTGGAGCTGCACAACAAAAACAAAAACAAAAATCCAGGATTGCATGTATTTCGAGGCGAAGTCACTCGTGAGTCGCACGTCACCTACCGAGGGGCTGATTTCGTCGTGCATTTCCCCAAATTGGATGGCATCGCATCGGCCCCGTGATCTCTTTAAGCCGGGACTCGCCTCGGGGCTTTTCCCAAGCAAAGAACGCCGTCTGTCTGCCATCCATGGAGCTCCCATTCCTCAAAGAAAAACACTGCTCTCATTAAGAGTTAAAATAGAGAACTATTTTACCTCACCGCTGTCTCTGTCCCGCGTCCCTCCACTTGTTCTGTGATTTATGCACTGAGACTTCCTATCGACGCAATGTTGGCAGCCTTCAAGGCAAACCAGATATTTGCAGCCACATGAATGCCCCGGTGGAGGCCTCCCCTTTTCATCACGCGATTGTCAGGTGACTTTGCAGGAAGCAGAATGGGCAGACATGAGACGGCTGCAAACTGCAATTTTTTGCGCGTGAATGTCTATTCTGTGACTTTACTAATTGCAGCCATGATTCACATCTGTCGTTCTCCCTAAAATGCAATCCACCTCTCGGGGGGGTGCAGTAATTGTGCCGCACGGCGGCATGAATGTTTTCTTAACTGACAAAGAAAAATGCAAAAAGCAATTTGCCTTTGAGTTGATGGGCCAGAAAAATACTATTTGATGTATTAATGAAGCTTGTACTTTTGTTTTATTTAGTACTCCATCCAATGACGTGTAGGACGGGTTACCTAAACCCAGTGCCGGCCCGAGCCTCTTGGGGGCCCTAAGCAGAATTTTATTTGGGGGCCACGCACAGTCACCAGCGCTAGAAGATTATTGGCACAAATGTCACGCTACTGTTATAGCGAAAATTATAAACGAAGACAGTGAGGTTATAATACAAAACTAGGGCTGCTTGCAGCATAAGCGAACTAAGCGGCCGCTTGGGGGCCCCCTGGCTAGGGGGCCCCCAAGCGGCCGCTTAGTTCGCTTAGTTCGCTTTGGGCCGGCCCTGCCTAAACCGTAGTCGACGCTTCTGACAGAAAAGCCGTGTGATCTTTTTCGTCTTTGTGAAATCAGCGCTTGACCGTTTTTTAACACTCGACGTGGATTTTGTCCCACTCCCAACATGACACGTTGGGTAACTGTTATGCTCATTTAAACATGGCCAACTCCAATGAGTCTTTTTCCAATTTGCATTAGAGCAAAGCCTCCCCGCCGTCGGGCTGCACAACACCCATCTGCGCTTTGAGCTGCCGTTTTCCTCATTCTGCCGTTCTCTCTATCGCTCTGCCAGCCATCTTCATTTGGTTTTGTCATTAGATTGTTTCAGTCCCCGCCATAATTTATAGCTCTTGTCTTTTATTGGTAAAGCCCACCGCACTCACATTCCCCTCGATTAAACTGCTGCTTGGCGCAGAGAAAGCAAAAGGTCAGAATATGTTCAGAGAGTGTGTGTTTTATGAATTTTAGTTAAATTATTTTTTTTAGTCTCGCTGGAGATTTAAACAAATGCAGATTGCTCCCCCACTGATTCAGGCGTCTTGCAGGCTCTTTTTAACTGCCACTCTGAAGCCTGTGGACACAAGTGCTCGCCGTTTAATTTCCATTTGAACATTCGGGTGGACGTTCACCCGTAAAAACGAGCGGTTACCTCCTAGTTCTCGGCACGAAGCTGCAGCGCGGAAACGACATGCGTCTGCCGTGTGACCCGCGTGCAGGAACGGAGTTGAGAGTCCACAAGCCTCGGAAGAATTTGTTGTCCGACCGATCCTGGTGTTTCTGTTTATACGTGAATCATCTCCATGTACACACACACACACACACACGGTAATACCAGGGAAAATGCACATATAATGGGAGGGGGAGAGGCAGCCTGTCTCTTTCTTTCGTTCTCTTTTCATCTCCCTGTGTAATGCCGAGAAAATATTCAAACCATGGAGCGGCGACAGTGGTTTCGGGCAGTGGGAACGCAGCGTGATTCCAGCAGGCCTCCGCCGCAGAGTAAACACTTTCTTTTCTCAAGCCAGAAATAGTTTGGGCTGAAGAGAGAGCGGCAGAAAAGCAGCGAGGCTAAGGGTCGAGAGAGAGAAAAAAAGAGGAGGAGGAGGATAAGGAGGTTACGACGGTCAGGAAAAAAAAGGAATCTCTTTTCAGTCGCATTACCTCTTCACCCCCCCTTGTAAATTGTTCGCCGGTGGCACGGCAATCGGTTGCCTCAGATACGAACGCACACACACACACACAGTACACAACACACGGCGTCTAGTCATGTCACTCAAGCAAATTAGGCCAATGGCAGCGCTACACAGGGGTCACGTCAAAAGTGCCGATTGTCTCAATCACATTAGGGGCCGCGCTGGCATCTGCTTAGCATTTAGTTAATTGTGATGTTATTAAGTTGTCAGTGAGCATTAGAGCGGCGATAAGCAAAGCAAGTATTCTTCCATCCCGAGAAGGCTGTTCTGCACACGTGTTGCTCACACACACACACACACACAGGCACACAAAGGAGCGACATGCCAGTGTGACTGTAATTCAAGCTGCTGCTGCTCCCAACTGTAAATTAATGAAATGAGTAAAAAGTATCCGCGTTTTTGGCGCCTTTGTGCTTAATGCAGCTTAATGCACGTCGCTTGGGGGCCAGATGTGCTCCAGCGTCACAGCTAGCGGCAGGCTAACGCTAGCGGCAGGCTAACGCTGGTCGTTTCCAATCATAAAATATAAGGGTCAATTTTAGAGGGAATCAATGTACTGGCTTCTAAATTGATCGTTAATTAATCATCAAAATTGTGAAACACAAGCCGAGCATCGCATCATTGGAATGAGCTTCAACTCTGTAGTGTCGCAGGTTGTTAATCACGTCTATTTAGTGTCTGTAAAGGGATCATTTAAAACCCCAGCGTCTCTGCAAACAAATGCCTCTTACTCTTTGCCCCCCTCGCCCCCTCCCTCCCCCTTGGCACTCACTCTCGCTCACCTTCCAAAATAAGGGCACAAGTGGTCAGCCACTATCGGTGGCTAAATTCGATCAAGCGGCACCAGCTTGACTAAAGCCACTTCTCCTGCTGCTACTAACCTCCTCCTTCTTCCCGCGGCAAACAAATTTTTCCCCAGATAAGATCTAAATGAGTTTTTCCAGGCGCAGGAAGGTCCTCCGTTGGGCTGATGGATGCCGCGCACGGCCTCGGTGTGACCAACACCCTCTAGCAATCATCCGCCGCGGCCGCGAGTGTTATGCACAGCGCGCCCGAGCGAATAAAGGCTGTGTGGTTCGTGTGTCAATGAGACCAAATGCCTGAATGGGAGTTGGCACAGCCGCGATCCCCCGCACCCATCTTCATTCATTGAGGAAAAACCCAACTGGGCCTCTGCGCCGCGCGGCCTCAGTGCAGAGGCTTAGTGTCACGGTGGGCACGGCCGCATTGATGCATCGCCACGGGAAACCACGGGACAACGGCATGTCAGGGAGGGAGGTGGTATCCTTATGAAGGAAGGGGGGGGGGGGGGGAATAGGTGGGTGGGATCCAGTATCAAAAATTGGGATGTCCGTAAGCGCCGCGACCGTCTGGCTGAAGGAGAATCCCCGCACAGCGGGATCATTGTAAACCCACACATCCAGAGAGACCAATAAAATGATGTGGTGCAGGAGTGGAGGGAGGGTGGGGGGGTTGGTTGGGGTGCGGGGGGGGTTGCGGATTATAGACTCCCAGAGGGCTCTGCGATTCACGAGCCATAAAATGGAAGTCAGCAGGACACACTGCTAAATCTGGCCAGCCAATATCCAGCATCCCCTGCCGCCTCCCCGAGACGTGTCTCAGCGAGCGCGTCCCGTTGTCGGACAATCTCGAATCCTTTAGATGCCGCCGTCCTCCCCGGTTACATTTGCATGTCGGCCGCGGCGACTTTGTTGGAGATCTGCCTGTTTGGAAAAAAAATAAAAAATAGGAGGGGGAGATAGATAAGGAATAGAGAGAGAATGGCGGAAGGCCGCACAGGCCTTTGCCACCCTGGGAATGACGGGAGGGCCCCTATTTTCAGATGCCCCATTCCGCTTTGACCTTGGCAAGGCGAGGACTTTGAATATAAAGGGATTCGCCCCAGAGAGGGAACGAGAGAAAGGGACGTGGAATACTGGCCCCAAGTCAACAATAGCCAGGGTCCCTTTGTCCGCGGTGTTATTTGAAGTAAATCTCCCTCTGTAATTAGATCGGAGCTGTTTGTGGACATCTTAGGACGAGCCGCCTCCGTGCTAAAACAGCAACGCGCGAGGGCCCTTTTAATTTACAGTGCAAATACCTTTCGATTAGCGTGGAAGGAGAGGGAGGGGGGCGGGCGGGGGGGGGGGGGGGGGGGGAGAAGGGACTGAGGAGAGGGGACAATGGAGGAGCCTTTCAATCCCTTTCTTTTTGTTTGTTGTTAGAGAGCGGGAAAAGAGGTTTGAGCAGCTCTCCTGTGTTCCTTAATTGTGAAGCAGGGAGATTAGTACGAGTGCCTCCAACCTTTCACCCCCCAAAACAAAGGAGCCATCAGATCCAGTTGCCTAGTGACACGAGGTTTCGCACACCGGCGCCTTTAGCCCCTCCCTCCGGCGCTTCTCGCGGCACATCCGAAGCGTCCCGACCGCACAGAGCCTCCTCTCCCCGTCCGTCCGTCCGTCCGCCCGCCCGTCTGACAGCACCCCTTAATGGCACCGGGCAGCCTACGCTAATGAAAATGGCCGTTCACCCCCCCCCCCCCCCCCCCCCCCCCCACTGTCCACTAAGTCCGTCTCTCACACCCGTATGAAAGTTAATGTACCCGCGACAATGACATTCAGAAGAGCGTTTAGCTTTGGACAAATGCTGCGTTTCTTTGTGGCAAGAGCAGCCGGGCGCGCAGAGACGTCCTCTTCCACTGCGCGCAGCTCAATCAAAGGGCACTTAGCGGTGTCGTATTGATTATGGGAGCTCAACCCTCGTCAATCTTTGATGGGTCATTTTGGCAGCGTTCCCGCAGCCGGCTTGGATAGATGGAACCGGCTGGAGGGGTAGGGGGGGGGGGGGGGGTTTCCTCTCTCCGAGTCCCTGGTGCTCACTCCTACTGTGGGATGGCTGTGCTCATTCCGATGGGGACGGCTGGAAGGTTCCTGGATGCACATGTTGCCCCTCTGTCTCCAGGCAGGAGAGGAAGGATTCAGGTTCAAACAGGGGAGACGCTGGGAGAGACGATCCCAATTCTGAGAATGACATTCAGAGCTAATTAATCATCGTTGTGATTTCGGCTCCCGGTTGATGAGCTGACTCGATCTCTCCGTGAGAGGAATGAACTTCTCAGAAAGCTTTTGCATTCTGGGTGATTTTTAAGCTTATTCTTTTTAAACAAGCTTCTGTGTTACAAAGGCCGTTGCACGACAATCATTTTTTGGGGGTGCCGTTGAAAATAGTCCAACCTCAACGCTTCACCTCTTTGCATGTCTTCAGCCCATTAGCTACGGATATCCACTTGCTTGCATCATGCTTTAATTCCAGCAAACGGCTTCTCTCCCTCCCGGGCGGCAATTGGTTTCCACATTGAACACGTTCTGGTGAACAATCCAATCCGGTGTTGGTGATTCTCAAACCATTTGCATTGAATAACGCCGATGACGTAACGAGAGAAATGACTATTCCTGAGCGCTCTCTAAAGGTTCTGCGATGTGGACGGCGAGTAATGTTTTCGCGGTAATGTCGTGTTTTGAGAGGCAAAGGCCGAACAGATGTGATGACCTGCAGTGTGTCTAAGCGGCCGTAAACGGGTGCGTTGACACAACGGGAGCTCCTGGGCGGATAAACGAACCAATAGTGAGACAGATTCTTAACAAGTGCTGCGTGATGTGTACGGGTCATTTAGGACCAGTATCAGTTTTTCAACCGACGTGACTCCCACAGACGAGCCGTTGTTCACAGGTTACCGTGTTGGTCCGAGGCCAAAGACTCCTCTGCAGGGCCGTAAAAAGCGCGATGAGTCCTCGGAGGGGACAAGCGCACGCTCAGTTTGTCTGTTTTGTTCTCGTCGTTTCCAAACGGCATCGTGAGAGTCGTGGCTGAAGCCCGACGAGAGTTGAATAGACCCACAACACCGGCTGAGTGACAAAAAAAACAGATGTACACAAATACAGAGGCTCATTTAAGGGCATTGAAACCCTTCTTCATTAATACCAGTCAACAAGTCACTGATCGCTGTGCACCTTGCCACCATTCATTCCTGCTCCCCTGGCTCCTGATATTTAAATTAGTCTCTTGAAAATGAGTTAAGCCTCTAATTATGTATTTATTCACAAGCAAACAAGGCAAAAGTGTCCCAGGTGTGAGCCGCACACTCGTAAGTCAGCAGCCGTCTGCTCCCTGACCTCAGCCATCTTTTAACAGATATGGAGCAATGTTATTATTTTGTGAGGAAGTTACGGGTCTTCCGCAAAGCACTATGACACGGTGAGGTGCACGGCAAAACAACTCAAGCCTTTGGTGACACTCGGAATATTTATTTTTATTTTTTATTTTATTTTTTTAATCACGACCATGTTCAGAGCCGATTAGAATGTGTTATATTTCAGGGATCATTGCGTTCTGGCACCTCTCGGCCGCTGTGGATGCAGCTCTTGCTTGCTGACCAGTTTAGATTAGCGGAGCCAGATTCCTCACACCGAAATGTCATTTGGCCCGAAGGAGGATTACGTGAAACAAGTATATTTTTACTTAAAAACCAGGTCGGCTTTTCATTTCTTACCCCCCCCCCCACCCCCCTCTTAAAGTCTCACATAGGAATGTTTGGGGGGAGGGTCCGGACTGGTCGGACCGCGGTGTCCCCTTACGGTCCGGCTGACCAGCAGGCTCAGGGAGGTGATTGATTGGGTGGTGCCGGGCCCACCAAGGACCCTTTCTGCAGCTTTAGAGGTTAGGGGTCACCTCCTCTGCAAATCTGCTTCCTTTTGTACAGTCGCAACACCAGGAGGGTGGTGTCACACGCACCCCCCTCACCTCCCCCATCCCCCTCTTCTCCCCAGTCCCTCCTCCCTCTTGTCTTCACCATGGGAAAATGGGGGAGGCGTCAATTAAACCTCTTCTCTCTTTCGGTTCACTTCTCCCTATCTTCTGAAGTTGCTCCTTCTTTAAAAAAAAAAAAAAAAAAAAAGAAGCAAATTCTTTAAGTTTAAATGCGGAGAGGCGCTCGGGGCCACGCTGCGATGCCGTTAAAAAGGGTTTGTTAAGGTTTCCTCAGAATGAAACTAATGATAATGGGCCATGCAAGCTGTTGTAGAAACACTCCTTAATGGATTACTTAAGCAAGCAATTAGCGGTACACCGCCAGCCAGATATCAGCATCTCAATGGCTTAAAATATGTGTCGTTTGTAATGACGCTGTGTAGCAATTACTCTTGTTAATAGATTGATGTGAGACGGGTTGGACCGAGGCCACAGTGCAATGAGGACCAGGCTCATGGTGCTCCGAAGAGTTCTCAAACGGGTCTTCTTCTTCCTTAAAGTAAGAAAATAACCGACTTAGGGAGGACTTTGGGCTTCGTGGCCACTTTCTTCAAACTCCGCCCCTCAAATGTAATCCTTTGATATGTAGTCAGTCCGGAGGGTTTGCTGAGGGATAACATTGCAATTCAGAAAATGTGGCTGGTCCTTGGCCCTTAGGGGCCAAGCCTTTGTGGTCACAGGACCGGGATTACACTTTAACCCCCACCACTGCAAGCAAGCAGCTCCCCCCCGCACCCTGGCTAAGGGCCGGGGTCAGGTTAAAGGCCAGGGATCTTATACAGGGTGACACGGGAAAAGAAAAAAAGAAATGGAGAAAGTCCGTCTTTTAAACATTCCAAAGTGCAGCTGAGTGAAGACCACAGCCTTTGTTCCTCCACCAATAATGCTAGCAGGGTCTTTTTACCTGAATATCATGACTTAAATTAAATACCGTAAGTTGCCTTATAAGCCAGTCACTGAATATGATTTGATTGGCTTTAAATGATCTTTTACGCCATGTAGGAAAACGTTTATTATATAGATAACTGCTGCGTTTGTGTGTTTGTCGATCAGAGACATGACGTTAAAACAGGTGGCGGCGTTCGGCAGCTTAATGATCGAATTAGCGGCTCAAGAATGCGTAGCGTTCACGTCGTTTGTGTCAACAACTCATGATCGGCGCGCTCCCAGATTTCGTTCGCATGTAATGAAATTTGACGAGGGTGTGTGGTCCCCTCGCGCACAGACCGGCCCATTGTGGCGTCGCCCCGGGTCACATGTGCAGAGTTAAAGAGACGCTGGCTCCGTTTCCGAGTGCGTCCCGAGTGTGTGAGCAGACGGTGGTGTTTGTGCCTGGTGTGTGTCGCAGACTGTCGACAGTGTGTGTGTGTGTGTGTGTGTGTGTGTGTGTGTGTGTGTGTGTGTGTGTGTGCCCCCCCCCTCCACCACCAAAGGAAAAAAGTGTTGGATTTATAGCAGCAGGTCCGGCTCTCTCCCTCCCACACCACGCGCTCATTTCCTGGGCTCTGTCCACGGAGAAATATGGCCTGGAGACGGAGACGGAGAGCTAAAGATAGAGACGATGGCGCAGACACAAAGTGGCGGAGTGAGGAGATAAGGAAGACGCCGTGGGAAGACGATGCCAACAGCGAGTCACACTTTGCCTTCCTGTCTTTTCCTTTACGACCCTTAATGGTTCTCGCTTCCAAAGATCTGCCTTTTATAAAATATGCCTTATCCGAACGGAATGGACTGCAGAGTCGGTCCCGTTCCCAGAGCTGCGTTTACGGGCCCCCGCTGACCCCCCTTCTTCCCACCCGGCCGCTGGGTAACAAACACCTGACCCCCTAAACTACTTTCTAATCTCCATTCTCAGCCATTAGCTGTGTCAGCGGTGGAAGTCCTACCATGCACCTTATAAGAGGCTTTGTTTTGTGTGAACTGGGAGGTCATATGAGGACTTCTCCCCGTCGCTCTGGCTCTCCGGGGGGGAAACTAGTGAGTGTGTGTGGAGACAGAGCAGCGCCCCCTGCTGGCCACAGGCTGCACGCAGCCGCCTCTCACACACCCGGTTTGCTTCCCAGTCCATCTGTAAGCGTCGGCTCTTTAGCCAGACGGTGACTTTATGTGGTCGTTTTTTTTGCTGCCGTCGGTGGCGTCGTCGCAATTATATGATTATCTTCCACTAATCTCTCCGATGAAATAGTCCTGCAGGACCAATTTCTGGTGCGGGATCGTTTTCTTATCTGCATTTTTAGGCAATCTGGGGCAGCGGGCTTCTCACCCACCCCTGAGATGGAGGCTTAAGATGATGGTCTTTGAGTAATGATTTCACTTCTGCCTTCACTGAATCCCAATTTGATCATAGTAAGTGAGAATATTCAGTTGTGCCAGGCGGAATTTTTGGATTGCAGCGTGAATTTGCAGTCGCACGCGGCGAAGGCTAATGAACCTACACCAGAGTTTTTGAGTGGATATTTATCCAAAGCCTTCATTTTTTTTTTTTTTCTTCCAAAGATCATTTCAGGATTAGTTTGTAACGCCTCCTGGGTGCCGGCGCTTTGTGTGAGCTATTTGGCAAACCACAGGTGGGCGCATACAGGTGGTTGTTAACGGGCCTGGCGCTGAAAGCACTTGTTTTTCTCTCCTCTCGCTTTTTTCCGTCTTGAGGGGCTTTTGAGCTTCGGCGAGTTTGTCAGCTGCCTTTGATTTTCCGCCGCGCGAGCGAGGAATACACGAAGCTCCTCTCATCTGCACACAGCAAAGCGACTCGGAGCTACAGGCCGCCCGCTGGTATCCCGATAAGTGGAGTTCCCCGGCGAGTGAAAGACCGAAGATTAGGATTTGAAGCGACGGCGATGTTTCCAGTATTTTCTGAGCACGCGTTGTTGTGTGCACGTCCGGTTGGTCCGGTTGGATTCTTCCGAATAGTACGGGGAGCTCAAGGAGTAACTTTATAAATAATGGAGCGGTTCCGTAATGGCAGCGTACAGAATAGCTTTATATGCAACACACTTTGGTCTCGAGGTTCATTTCGGTACGACTAAAGTATAGAGAACGACACAGTGGGATCCTCCCCCTGAATAAAACATGAAACCAGCATATGAGCCACAGTAGCAATAAAATGTAAAAAAAAAAAAAAAAAAGCAGATAAAACGTTCTAAAAAGAGAGGCACTTTTTAGTGGTTGACATCCAGGTTTTGTATTCATCAGGTCCTTCCATGTAACTTACTGAAATATGAATGATGCACCATTCTGGGTCAACATTTCCAACATTTAAGTGAAACCTCTGTTGGCGGTATGGACCTTGAATAGATACTCAAGGTTAGAGTTTCATGGGCTTTTTGATGGAATTCGGGTTCAATATTTAATGCATAGCGAGAGATTTTCACTATGCAATGTTTGCCGTGACGGCTCGTTGCTACGCTGTAACCTTTTATTTATATTCCAATTCAATATTCAAGTTCCCTTATTTTCTGCCACTTGTTGCCGCGTTGAGCAACTTCCCCTGCAGACATCATCAAAAAGTTGTCCCTTTATATCGTACAGCTGCATACAATACCAAGACTTCATCACAACTGTAATAGAGAGAGAGAGAGACCCCTAACCCCCCCCCCCCCCCCCCCCCCCACACCCCCAACCTCCAAATCAATTACCTTTAAATGGAATTAAGTGAGATTGAGGCACAGCAACTCTCGCTCTCTCTCTCTCACCGGCACTCAGACACTGTTCCTTCTCCTCTTCCTCCTCCTCCTACTACTCCTCTTCCTCTCCGGCGGCTCCCGTTTTCCTCTCGAACGGCGTTTGATCGACACACAGCTGATCTATAAATAAAGGCTTTTCTTCCAACCCCGCAAAGTCGAGTCGGCCGCTCGCCGTTTGGCTCCAAGGTCACAGCTGCCTGAACTCCCCGTGTTTTTTTGTTTTTTTTTCTCGCGCTCATTCGCCACGCATTTTGGAAATTGCTCTAAAAGCACGTTAAGCAAATTGAACCCGAACCTGAATGCCTTTTTAACACCTATAATCACCAGTTCAACTTCAAATGCATGCGTCATAGTGAGCGGATGTCATCGGCCAGATGTTGCTCACAAATAGGTCCTTTTGAAAATGATATGAACCGTTGGCTTTTTGCTTTGTTTCAGACTTTCTTTTTGTTTAAAACAGTGTAGTTTTTTTTATCCATTCAAATTGACTCCTTCTTTTTCTTTTATTTCGGTGACCAGCCAAAATCACTTAAACGTTCACTCTTCAATTTTCCACTGCACCCAAAATGGCTTGGGTGAAATAAACCAGATGATGAAACAACATCATTTTTTTCAGCAGACTAATAGTGTCGCCTCCGCTGAATGCTCGCAGACGACCGCATTGGCTGCACAAGTTGGAGTTTATTTTTACTTATTGGTAGGTAAGTGCAGCCGAGGTGAACAATTCTGGCTCGGTTTGAGGAAAGAAAGCTCAATAAGAAAGCTCAATGTGTGCGGTCAAGCTGCACACGTTCTGTAAGAGCAAAAAGATTTTTGCAAGTGCAAGTACAGTACAGTGCAACTGTACTTTTGAATTTTCTCTAAAAAAAAAAAAAATATATTACGTTTTTATACACTGCGGCTTCCTACTTACTCACCTACTTACCTGTATTTTCTGGAATTGTCACAGGCGCTACAGCTTTGTTGTCTCCAGTGCTGTTGTTCACTTCTAGCCGAGGCCGCGGCGCGTCGACGGCTGTTTATTCAGTGCGAGAAAGGGTGTTGCTTTCGCAGCGTTTTCTTCAGGCGCGGTGTCTGTGTGTGTGTGTGTGTGTGTGTGTGTGTGTGTGTGTGTGTGTGTGTGTGTGTGTGTTAAATGCAAACCTCGTCAACAATGGAGGCTTGTAGTGTACTGTGACTCTTTTGTCAGACCTTCACCCCTGTACTCATCCTCCTCTGCTACCCGACAAAAGCCCGGCGGTAACTACATTAAGCCGACCGGAGGAGCAGGCCTTCCCCATTGTGCCCCGACACCTCCCCCCCCTTTGGCTCCGCTTCGTCCCCTCGGCGCCCGCGTATGGTTTGTTCTCCTTTTTAATGCTTCAAACCACCAGGTATCCCCCCCCCCCAAGCCGTCTGAGAAAACAAAACAAACACCCCATCCTGTCCAGCGTGTCTGTGTTAGAAGGTGTGTGTGTGTGTGTGTGTGTGTGTGTGTGTGTTGTGGTTAGGACAGTAGATTGAGGTGCTAAAAGCCTTTTGTCAAGCAGGAAAGACGATGTCAGCAGCCACACTGAAGGGAAGGAGAAAAAAGTGAGGGGGAGCTCGGGGGTCATTTTGCTTCAGCCTGTGAGTGTGTGTGAGTGTGTGTGTGTGTGTGTGTGTGTGTGTGTGTGTGTGTGTGTGTGTACGGACCGGAGGACCTAAGAGCCTGTGACTAATGTGAGTTTTGCAACCCCCCCCACCCCCCCCCCCCCCCCCTTTTCCTTTTACATTGTCTGCCCCCACTGTCCAGATGGCCAGTGAGTAGAATAAATCCTGGGAAGGCAGGGAGAGATTTGGATTCCAACGCAGGACAGAAGAGGGGGGTGAGGGGGGGGGAGGTTGAGCTGGGTTAGTCACCCCCAGTCTGTCCAGCCCCCCCCCCCCCAACAAAAGCCATTTGTTTTGAAGTAGAGGTGGGGAGAAGCAAATCTGGTTCAGGGAAACATCCTTTTCAATATTGCAACCCAATCGCACTGCTCCTTTTATGATCGTGATTATTGATTATTATTGGATGAGATCAATTCACACGTTTACATTGGACGGAGCGAAGCGAGAAGGAACAAAGACTCTGTGACAGCGAGCTCTGGATCCAGAGGCTTTGGGAAGGAGCGGGAGGCGGAGCCGACTCGTTTGGGTGCCGGACAGAATTTCGTTGTCCCCCAGAACACGAACTCGTAACGTCACTTAAATGGACACATTTATTTATTTAAAATGACTGGAAAAGGCATTTTTACATTCGATTGCTCAAGAACTGAAGAGATTCATTAAAATATTGGTCATGAAGTAACGACCTGTGAAGTCATCTGTTGTTTATTTGGCTCTTTTATGTTCAAGAAAATGGGGGGAACCACTTTTTTTTGTCTTGAACTGGTTTTGTAAAAATATTAGGCTTTAGTTTTGCACATCTTAAAGCTATCAAAGCTAAGATCCTTTTGGTAATGTCCACAGTTGACATTGTGTACAAGCGCTTATTATCCAGTCAAACAGATTTTCAGAATGAGATCTGAGGGGATGTTATTTTTTCTACTCATGTTCAAGATCATTAATTCAGGCATTATTCAGGCAGCAGATCCACTGATGTATTTAGAGTGAAAATGTCTCCTTTTCCTGCGAAAGAGAAAAATAGGGCTGCACTCAAATACGGTGCTTTATCTGTAAACACACAATTGAGCTTTTTGTGTGGGTAAAAACTGTGGATACGAATGACTGACGTGGAATACTCAACCCTCCCACTAAATCATGCAATTTATTTTCATTGGTTCCCTGCAGTAATGGACTTTGCTTGAAAAACATCTTTGCATTTAACCTTGAGAATGAAGCGTTTGAGTGCATACGAGCATTCATGTGGTCGCAAACACACACTTCATAATGATCGTCTCACTCGCTATTCTTTCTCTGTAAAAGCACATTTTCTTTTTTTTTTTTTTAATTCAAGAAAGGTCGACAATTACATTTCTGTTTAGCGCAGTCGTGCACTTTTAGCGACCATTACTTGCACTCACAGTACATAAAACTGAGAACACTCATTCTGTGCATTGAATAGCATCATACATATGCATGTTGTATTTAAAAACCTGCATTTTGGATTTTATATTTCATTTTACATGAAGTTTAGTGACGCAAGAAGAAATATCATAAAATGGATGCATTTTGAGCCGAGAGACCTTGGCTAATGGAACCGGGGGGTTTCTCGGTACGAGCACGCGTCCGTGATCGTGGCCGCCGTCGTCTCGTATTCGGATGCACCGGCTCCTTCTGGCCCTTTCCCACTGGCTCATCCCGGGCCAGTTGTCACGGCCAGGCTGGCTGAGAGTTAGAGAGGCCAGCTGTAGCTCGGGAGCGCTTCCCTCTCATTTCCACTTCATTTATCTCCCCTCCTGCGTCCATCCATCCATCCAGTCATCCATCCCTTCATCCTTCCTCCTCCTCCTCCTCCTCCCTCTGCCAGTCGACCAGCACTCTGTCCACGCCGCGCTCCACTGCGCCCAGTCGGCTGTGGAAGAGCAAATGGGGATCTCTTTGTTTGCTCTCTTTCTCGAAGACTCGAGCACAGTCACATGTTTGTTTGTTTTTTGGCATGTTTCTGCTCGTCCCCGAGTCAAAGGACATCAGGCCTCGTGGACACTCAAAGTGTGTGTGTGTGTGTGTGATAATGCTCGGCCCACCATTTTTATTATGGTTATAAAAATAGAAAACCAAAGTCACGCAGGAAGTAAAGACAAAGTAAAGGAAGCCGAGCGACTATCCGGTTTGACCCACTGTAAAGTGCAGGCCGGTCCAGAGAGAGAGCTCCCTCTGTTTCCTCCCCCCCCGTCCCTCCCCAGCCTCCCTCCTCTCCTTGGTATGAATCTGCCGTATCTCATTCCCCTGCGCTAATTCCAATTTAATTGCCAGTAGCCCGAAGCCTCCTCAATAGGAGTAACAAATGGTTTGATTCTGTAGACTTCATCAGACTGCATTTTAAATGCGACACAGTAACCCGGCGCGAATGCCAATGAAGCCTGGCGAGTAGCTCCTCTGTTTACTAATTATCCTTTTTCTTACTCCGAGCCACACTGCACAAGTTGTCTGATTAAATCGGATTTGTGGGGATTGGAGGGCGGGCGCTCCGGCGGCGGCGGTGGTGGGTGAGGAGGAGGGGATGTCGAGGGTGAAGGCGGTGGGAGGGAGGTAGGGAGAAAATGGTCCGTCTTTGTGGATGTCCACATCGGAGAAAGGGCTGCGACTGTAAATCTGGACAAAGGGCTCGGCGGGGGACGCTGGCGTTGACGTTAATTCCCAGCCTGCGTCGGTCATGAACAGTCGGCGTTTTGGTGAGGACGGAAAAAAATTAATAAAAAAACAAACACACAAACACATGCCGGTAAATGAATTCTACTGACATTTCAGAATTTATATCCACCGCAGTGGAGTGGGGGAAGGGGATGTTAAAGGTTTTTGCCGTGTGAGCAGGGCCGGCCCAAGGCATAAGCGAACTAAGCTTGGGGGCCCCAAGCAGCCGCTTAGTTCGCTTAGTTCGCCCTAGTTTTGTATTATAACCTCACTGTATTTGTTTATAATTTTCGCTATGACAGTATAGCGTGACATTTGTGCCAATAATCTTCTAGCACAGGTGACTGTGCGTGGTGGGCCCCCCCACATTCTGCTTAGGGCCCCCAAGAGGCTCGGGCCGGCACTGCGTGTGAGAATGCAGATTATCCTGAATACCTTTTTATTTCAGCTGCTTCAAAAATGTTTCACGAAAAATACAGTTTCATTGCTCAACACCACCTTTTGTGGTTTCCTTATATGAACGGGAACTGCAGTTTACACCGAGCAATGCTTCAACTGGAGTAAATACAATCGCGAGGGACGATTTCCATCTGCACATTACTAATTATCAGATCTTTTTTTTCCGAGCATGTGTGACAGGAAGCTGCAATGTTAAATTGAGTCCAAATAATCAATTATCTGATTGTCCCGACGGTTTTTGGAGCTCTACAGATTAAAGAAAGCAGCTGCTGTGCTGTGCTGTGCTTTTGGCTACACGGACGATATTTACCTCCGCCGTGGGGTTTATGTCTTTGACCGAAACTGAAAGGATGTAGCCTGGGGCCAAGGAGGAGCCCATCAAAGTTTGGATCAGATCCGAATCACCCATCGGATTAACGCATCCTTACAACTCGGGTCTGTGCATCCTTTTTGGATCAACAGTTAAGAAAAAAATCATTTTTAATGAAGTCTCCACGGTGACGTTTTTGCCGTCTACGCCGTCTAACAACATCCGACGCATCGTGACCCATGCAGGTCCTCATGGGGAAACAGGCGGTTGCCGCGGCAGCGGGAGGATGCGGCGGGGCTGTGATGTTGTGCAGATGAGGACATTTGCGGCGCCATAAAGACCTCTCCCTGTCAACTAAATGGCCAGTTGAGCTGCCATATGGTTGCGCTGACATTATCTCTGGGTAATTAATATGGCACCTCGCCTGGCATCTGGTGGCATTAATCTGGCTGCGAGCAGTTCATCTTACAATGTCAGCGCCGCGGCGTGAATTATCCCTGGCCGATGGTGTGCTGGGAGGCGCAGCAGGGCGGCCACGGTCGCATTTCCTTATGGAGGCATTGCATTTCCTTTTTTTTTTTTTTTTTTTTTTTTATTCAGTAAAGCATTGATTCACTCCTGGATTTATTTTAATCACTGTACTAATGGGATTCTGTCCAGGTAGCTTTTTGTTGTATAAAACATTCAGACTGGCTTTGTTCCGCTTCATTGAGCCGCGTGCCCCCGTTCCATATGATTTAGTAATGCAAAGAAATTCACTCTGAATACTAATGTTTACTATTCATTTATGTTTTTATTTGCTTTGATTAAAAATAATCTTGGCATTAATGGTTTTAACTGTGTACTATAGGCTGCTTAGTGTTATGAAGTTAGATTGCAATTTCCTCTTAAATCTAGTTTATATTCTTGAGAAAACAACCTCCCTTCAAACAGGCGTCATGCCCGAAAACTGCTTTACACCATTACATTTAAACGTGTCATGATACCACAATAGTTTAACTCGAGAACGCTTTTTACGGCGTAGATCTTAAATGCATTGTGATGTAACTCTGAAACCGCCGTTAACTTTGGCCGTTGGAACGTTATTTAGTCGGTCTGTGTGCGTGCAAATCATTTGCATTGGTGCTTTTTTTTTTTAGTAATCTAGCTTCTAGAGAGATCGTTTCCGCCCCACCAGGCGTTTTACTTTCGCTAAAATGAAACCATTCTAAACCGTTTGTGTTTGGCAAACAGGATGCGACTTGCCCAGGTTGTGTGAAGTGATGTAACGTGGATGCAACACGTGTTCTGTAAACTACCAAATTGAATGTAATGAGGGAATCGCACATGCTGTGGAAAGAAATGTTAGGGTTCCCCCTGGCAAAACATTGAAAAGGAAACCTTTCATACATCTGAAACTTTAAGCGTCTTGATCGTCGATTTTAGAACCTTTTTGACCTGGACTGGGTGGGTGGCTTCCTCTCGGGGGGAGGGTGGGGGGGTCCCGGCAGCCAGCGTCGGGCCACAGCACTTCATCGGAGTCCTTTTCGGATCGGTGCCAGAGTAAATCGTAGCAGCGCTGTTGTGACGGCTGTTTTTTCTACTCGGGCTATTATAGATATGTAGAGAAAGATGGAACACGTTCAGCTGCTAGTGAGGTCATGTAGACATAACATTATTCATTTCTTTTTTGACCAAATCATCCTCAATCCAGACTTTTTTCATATATTTTTGAAAAACAGCTTTCCGACCACCTATTGAAAGGGATTCGATTTGTTTTCCGGTCAATAGCACTCAAGCTTAAGATGAATCGTGTTTATGAGAGATTAAACTCACATAAGCTCCCATTAATCAATGAAAGCACCTTTCTTATCAGTCAGCGACGTACAACCGACCGCTGAAAACCACACGAAAGCCCAAAACAATGACTTTAATAACATGGATGGTAGAAAAGCACAACACAACATGATAAAAATTACACACAATAAAGTAAGTGATAAAATGGCTGTTCAACTTTAGATGGTAAAATGAAATGAGTGAAGGCCTCGCTAATATTTCAATTTGACGTGTAAAGGCGAGCATCACTTGAAGGCAGCGACTGTGGGGTCCCGTTTCTGCGGTCGGGCCTCACGTTGAGCTATAACGACGACTGTGGGCCCTGCAGGATACATTTAGTCCCCCCCCCCCGCCCCCCCCACCCCCACCCCTCTAAGGATGAAGCATAGACCGTTATGGATTGCTATTGACAGGAGCAGACCGCCATGCTGCGGTAATGGCCTGTGATTGAACACCTTGTGCCGAGGCCCCGCTGCTCTCTGCCTCATTAACTCTGGCAGGTCCTCCGTTCAGGCAGCGTTGCATTGTGGGCCGCAGACGGCGTTTGACGGTCGCCGGTGTTCGGCTCCGAAGAAGATGGTTTCGCAAATTCGGCGCGTTTGTTTGCGGGTTATCGAGTGTGAGGAATTCATTCTCGGGTTTTTTTTCTGAGGGATATTTTGGCTCCGCCACTTCCCGTGAGTCAGTGGACCGAAATCACTGAATACAAAAAACTTAAGACTCTTTAACATCCCATTTAAAAAATAATTAGTCTAAGCCACACACCGGGATGGACTCTCTCCGACTAGGCTCTCCCGAGGTCCAGCTGGTTGCTTGGTTACCGCGCTGCACATCACAATCAGTAAAAGTGGCTCAATCCGTGGCCGCGCCTCCACCCCAATTCTCTGCTCCGTGCCCATCCGGCCAGTGTCACCTCCCATCGGGGAGTATTCCTCTCCATTACCTGCTCTGTCCGTCCTCTACTTAAATAACAGCAGCCCTGCCACTCCCGGCCCATTAAGGCACTGCACACACACACACACACACACACACACACACTGCCACAAGCCGCCCTACAAATAGATGGCAGAGGAGAGGCTGGTTAGCGGGTAAATTATTCCAAAACAGCCAAACAGGACTGAGACTGCAAACCCGCCGCCCCCACACCACCTCCACCGCCACTCCGCCGGCCGCTGCGGCGCCTCTTTTCAGGTGTCACTTTGGGCCGACTCAATTTTACACTGTAATGGACCTCCCGGGTCAACTACCTTCTTCTCCCTCCTCCCCCCCCTCCCCCTCCCTGGTTTTATCTTCCCGCTGCTCTCTTCATCCATCAGCGGCCGACAACACCTTTACTCACTTACCTGCGGCACGCACGCGTTGCTCCCCTGCACTGGCTGTGTAGTGTGCACCACTTAATTTAGTTTAATACTGACCGGGGTTCGCACTGCACTCACACTGCGGTTTGCCGTCTGAGAGAAGGAGAAACGCTGGCGAGCAACAAGTTGGGCTTTGCCACGTAGGCCGCTGGAAAGCAGGGCTGCAGATGTAAGCAAGCTGGGCCAGATGTGGCCAGTTGTTGTCTTCTGATGTAACCATACCGGTACACGGTGCTGCCCAAGTAACGTGTTTTAAGGCAGAGGTTTTCTTACTCTAGGTAAGTTGTTTAAAATAGGTCTTGGGTATAAAGTAACATGTGGGTCAAATCCCATTTGTAATCATCAGCTCATATGTGTGTGTGTGTGTGTGTGTGTGAGAGAGACTGAGTGTGCGTTGATCTGCGTTTCATATGTCCACGCCTTAGCTAAGACCTTAGGTCAAAGGTCTGATGACCTCTTGCATTCCTGAACCCCCCCCACTATTTACCCATCTTTGACCAAAGTCTCCTTATCCTCCTTCCCCCACAATCATTTCCACTTATTCTGCATTCGGACCACTTGGGCCCATCGCCAATAATCGCCAATAATGACGTTGTCCTTTTTTGACCACGTATTATTTGATCCGACGCGGCCCGGAGGAAGGAGTCATCGGCTTGCGGTGGTCCACTAACGCACACGATGCAAAGAGAGATAGATAGAGAGAGAGAGAGAGAGGGGGGGGGGGGGAGGTGGAGAGATAATAGAAGTAAATAGGGGGCAGCCCTGTCAATCAAAGCCACTTAAGTACCTGGAGTCCTAGAGGGATTCCAGCAGCAGTCGACCCCAGTCAATAGCCTCTTCATTGAATAAAAGCAGAGTGCAGGAGAGGAAAACACAACGCTAGGAGAAAACTAGCTTGGCAGTCACATGTGTGAACCACTTTGCATTCACACGGTTACATGTTGGCTGTTATGGTTGCGATGTGTGATTTTATATTGAGATGTTTGTCCTGAGAGCGGAGCTGGAGGAAACTCCTGATTGTGCCCCGGCATCGTGCCGGGGCACAATACTCTTTAATATATCTTGCGTAAAAGTGTGAGATCTGCCCTGATAGGTGAGCCTGGAGAGAAAAGGGTTTGAGTCCTCCTCACCGGTAGCGCTGACAGATGAGTATCTCAGGCTTTCAGTCATGTGTCCGGAGAGCGTCTAACGAACGCCCCACACTGCAGACACACTTTCACTCCTGCATGTCAGAAAAAGAAACATGCAGCCAGTCGGAGAGGAAAGGTTTGTCAATATTTATTTCTGTTCCGCGTGCGCCGACATCTGATTCTCTATTATAAATTGAATCTCTTCTCTTTACCTGCACTCCTTCTCTATCCTTCCTCCTATCATCATCATCATCATCCTCCACCTGTTTCTCTTCCAGCGGTACATCTTCCCTCCATCCCTGTTCCTTAGCGTGCGGAGCAGCAGAGGCGGTGATTGATCGGGCGAGGAGGCTGTCGTGGGGCCTCCTCCTCCTCCAGTGGTTATGAACATGAGGCGGGCTGCTCTTCATAGATTTTTAAATTAGTGTCAGCTTTGCCCCAAAGATGTGTTATTGACTGATGAAATAGAAACTGAGCTCCAAACACTCAGTCCTTCCCCAGAGTTTTCCCCAGTCGGGTAATTGAAAAAGTGTGAAGGGAGTGTGTTCAAGGCTGCGTGCAGCTGTGTGTGTGTGTCTGTTCCGAGGTTTGTGATGTGTGTGCTTGCAACTGTGCGCTCTTTATCTCTGCAGGAGAAAGATGCACAGTGCTCGCAAGAGTCTGGATTCGATTGAAGCATTGCACAGGAGATCTTTATCTTCTGCACAGCCGCTCCGACATACCCGCTCTGTTTGCACCTTTAATCCTATAAATACAGTGCGCTTCATGTAGGCCTAAGAAGGCTAAGTTTGTAAAAATGTTCCATGTCTGAGCCCATGAAATCTCACGCGAGTTGTTGCTTTTCCTGCGTCTTAATCACTGAGCACATGTGCTACCTTTTTGGAGCGATTTGTTTGAGCAAAGCGGGCGCTTGTTGTCGCTGCGGATCTACCTTTGTCCCTGTTTAGGTTTCTTTTGACTTTTTTTTATCACACATTAGGTGTAGACGTTGTTAAAAGGACAGCCAAAGAAAACAGGAAACTACTAAAATATCACCCAAAGAAGCAGTTTGTACAGGAAGTGAAATCCTGTTCAACCCCCCACCCCCCCCCCCCGCCCCCCCCCTCAACTCACCACACTGTGTCTTCTGCTCCTTCAGGGTCCGACATGGCCATCTTCTGCCTGCTCTGCGGGAAGCGGTTCCAGACGCAGCCGGCGCTGCAGCAGCACATGGAGGTCCACGCCGGCGTTCGCAGCTACATTTGCAGCGAATGCAACCGGACTTTCCCCAGCCACACGGCACTGAAGCGCCACCTACGCTCACACACAGGTCAGTGGAAGTGCTCGCTATCAAGCGCGACTCGGGTACCTTGGGTCATCTCCAATTTGAACCCCGAACATCTGAGCGGTCTCAGAAAAAACCTTCCCTTTGACGTGAGGTCGCAGTAGCTCTCATTCAGCACTCCGCTGGCGTCTGACATTCTTCCTCTTGAAATAAACGTGCCACTCGTATCAACAGTCAAGTGTCATCAGCAGTTTTTATCTACATGTGGAGTGGATCCTCTGCAGCAGGGCCGGCCCAAGGCATAAGCAAACTAAGCGGCTGCTTGGGGGCCCAAGCAGCCGCTTAGTTCGCTTATGCTGCAAGTAGCCCTAGTTTTGTATTATAACCTCACTGTATTTGTTTATAACTTTCGCTATAACAGTATAGCGGGACATTTGTGCCAATAATCTCCCACCACGCACAGGTGAGTGTGCGTGGTGGGAGGGGGGCCCCATATCAAACTTTGCTTAGGGCCCCCAAGAGGCTCGGGCCGGCACTGCTTTGCAGAGTCTGTGGCATTGCACTACCATGTTTCTACAGGAGCCCAGAAAGGATGGATATTCTTGCGTCCGCTCTCACTGTAAAATGCCCTCGCCGTGTTCTTTTGTTTTTTTTTACAGCAGCCAAAGGCCGCCACAGTTCTCCGGGAACACTTCTGAAACGCCGTCTGACGTGCTTTGCTTTAGTCCTGAAAAGAAAGGAGAGACCCGAAAGGGCAACCACAACATTAGATGGCCGTTTTTTTTTGCACATACTTGCTAGCTCCTGCAACACCTACTCATAAGTCCTCCCTCTTGGTCCAACCCAATTTACATCAGCGCCTCAGGTGCTCAAATAGGAATTTGCAGCGGACTTGCGTCACCCTTCGTCTGCCCTCACAGAATGTATTCTGTTTCTTCTAATGGAGCAGAGCAGACTGTTGCAGCAATTAGGGCTGTTTTATAGTCCTCGCATTTTTAATCAACCTATTTGAATAGAGTTAAGACGTTAGCGTCTGAGTGGAGCTCCAATAGAGGAGCCCCGTCAAAAGTTTTTGCTAAGAAAACAGGGGAGATCAGCATGAAAAATGTGTTTTATTAAGCTCTACATAATTTGAATACGACCTTGACTTAATGAACACCTAAAGACGGTCTCAATCTTCTGACGTGTTATCATCTTTTTATAGCTTAACAGCAATGCTGGATTAACATTTGCCTCAGGGTCACAGTGCGGCAGAAGGATTTCGGTGTAATGATTCATTTTAGCTTTGTTTGGGTAAATGGTTATATGCTCCAACAACACACAAAATCAACGCACATGATAAAGAGCTTACCGCAGGGACCTGTTCACTCTCACGGGTGTGCTTTTTCTTTTTTTTCCTTTTTTGTTTATATCAATATTTTGGAGACATTGTCATGGACCTCTGGTTTTTTTTTGTACAATCATTCGGGCTTTCACATAAATAGTTTTTTCTCCCACCCTGGTGTGTTGGGTTAGTGAAATAGTAGTAGGAATAGTAGGAACCTACTACCTATAAATACCAACCATAGCTTACAATAAGTAAAAAAACAGGCATGTTTCATTTTGGGAAATGGGATTGAATGATGTTATCCCCACATTTCTCCTCTAGCTCCGCTGAGTAAACAACATTAATTCAGGTCAACCCAAAATTAATTCTGCAGCAGTCCGACGGAGCTGATTTACAGTGAGCTTTTTTTTTTTTGTTGTTGTTGTTTTTTTCGGTCCACCCTTAATTCCCTCAGAGCTGGCGCTGTGCCGAGGCGAGGCCAGGGCACTAATACATTGTCGGGAGGCAGCAGAGGTAGCCTGACGGATGGTGCTATTCAGAGGGAGGAAAAAAAGAAAAGAAAAGCCTAACCATGACAGAATATGAACACATGGAAATGAATCCCATTTCAGCAGGGAGGGATGGATGTTTTTTTTTCTCCCTCTCTCTCTCGCTCTCTCACCCTCTCTCACCCAGCCCGCCTGTCTGCGACCTTAAATAACAGTCTCACTGTCAGAGCCGATTTAGCTCACCGGCTCACGGATAAATATTTGAAACGAAAGGAGCGAGATGAGAGCAGGCGGCCCTATTTACAAGTCGGGGCGAATACGCCATTAGTGTGCAATGGTGGGGGAGGCGGGAAGGGAGGAGGGGGGGCGGAGCTGCTTGAGCCGTCTGTACAGTAGCAAAAAGCACCCATCTGCTCCGTCTAGCAGACACCGGAGAGGGACAAAAGCGTCGTCTCTGATCCACCTGCCCACCCCGGGGCGACGCAAATGTCGCCCCCGGCCCGTCTCTCTCTCCGGAGCGGCCGCGTTGAGCCGCGTCCCGCTGTGGCCGTGTGTTAAATCACAATGAGCCTGCCGCCAAAGCAGTCGTTTAAATATGATGTGGTGCCTTTTGTCGAGGGATTATAAAGTCAGCCTCTCAGACAGCCATAATGGGTGCCAGAAATAGATCCTAATTTTAACCTTTTAAAAGACCAAAAGAAATCAGCGTGGCGTTTCTCTACATTTAGACTTTGATGTTAATGGTCTCATTCATACTTTGCTGGTTAACACGGTAAAAATAGTGTTTAAAAAGCAACAGAGCTACATGGGGTATTCGCCTCAGGCAAGCTGCCTCATTCCATCACCGACGTTTTACACGGAGAATTATCCAACACGCTTCATCCAACATGTCCACTTCCATCCCACAGGGCTGTTTTTATTACTTTCGACAGAGGCATCTTTAACAAGGGCGAGTGTGTGGATGTGGGAGGACACTTCAGCCAAAACAATACTTCGCCTTCTGTAACAAACTCTCAACTACTATTACAGCAAAAGTAGTTTGCAAAAGCAGTTTTTAGTTCTCATAAAATTGAAACTTTATTTGACTTTTATTTTTATAACAGTTAACCCTAAATTAAAGTAGAGATAAGCTTTTTTTTTTTTTTTTCCCCCCAAGAATGCATTGGTATTGGGTAGTGCTTTTGTTCCATTTCGGAACAAGAAAAAAAAGAAATGTCGGCTCAACACTACCTCAAAAACCCCGCTGCCCTGCTAATATTTAATGGTGATACTGTGGCAGCTCATCGACTAGGAGGGCCTTCTAGCTCTCGGGTTGTTGGTATCAGGCGACGCTAGAAACCCTTTCATAGACATGCATTATGTGTGCTTCATTTTACCTGTCTGCCGGCTTATCTGTGGAAAGCAGCCCCGCTGGTGCGCGCTAGTGACACTGGATCACCATTTAGGACGACGCAGGGGGAGAAAAGGAGAATGGTGTTTGTTTTTTTTAATGGTGTTTTTTTTTTTTTTTTTTCAGCATCTTAATCGTGGCATCTCTCCCGCTCGCCCTCCAAGCGCGTTTCTCCTTTGTCATTTTCCTCCCTCCACCTGCAGTTTCATCACCTCCTCTTCCGCATGCCAGGATATTGCACACTCTCGGCTCCGCGCTGTTCCTTTTTATTGTGTTTCTATATCTTCACCGCACGCACACCTACAGTGTAGGTTCAAACGCTCACGTGCAAACACACCATTTGGGCTTCTGACAGTGGCAGACATGGCAGCTGTGCTATTCCCCCTCCCCCCCCCCCTCCACACATACACACACACACACGCTCTTTACAGACCAGGCCTTCATTAATATTCTGTTGTTGTGCACTGTCTGTGTGTAAGTGTCTGTGTGTGTGTGTGTTTTTTTTTTTTAACTGGGAGCCAATTTGCTCTGTGCTGCGGCGGGGTGTTTTGTGTTCGCAGCTGTATTTGATAGCGCCGCAGCCAGAGAGCCAGAGAGCGAGCGAGGGGAATGAATTTAATTTAAGGAGAGCCAGTTCTCGTCCTGGCAGTGACGGAGCCCAGTGATTTACAGCCTCTTAGCGTATATAATGAACCCGCCCCGGGTGCCCGCGGGCACAGGCACCCTCGGCAGGCCTTTTGGGTGTCGAGGGAGGTGAGAGGGAAGGGGGGGGGGCTGTGACTGTAGAGGCGCAGGTGCACGGTGAAGGGGTCTGGAGATGCAGGTGGGGGGGGGCACCCGAGGGTCCACTCGCCACCGTGCCGAGTCCTCGGCGGCGGCGGCCTCTTTGCCATGTGGTCACGCCGTGGGAGGAGCGAGAGGCTGGGGGAGGGAGGAAGGAAGGCGGGAGGGGAGGAATAACGGGGACGAGAGGAGGACAGACGGAGGGAGAAAGTACTAGCGACAGATTTCAGACGGACAGAGGACATGTGCCCATTATTTTCCCGTCCCCCGTGGGAATATCCTGACAAAATGAAATCCTGTCTGCCCCCACCCCCCGATCCCCCTCCGTGACATTGTGATTATAGAATTGTGTCTGCTTCATGTGGAGCTCCCCGGCGCATCTTTGCACTTTGGCGTCCCCGAGTGGCTACGGGAGACACAACACAACGCGCACGGCGACGTGCAGCCGCTCTGCACGTTGTAAGCCAGAGCGCCGTTATTTTACACAAGCAACTGCAGCATCCAGTCCTCGTGGGTAACAGTGTTATTAATGACAGGGAGGATTGACATTTTTTCAAAGACAAACAGAAGCTATTTCTTAAAGTCGATTTCAGTAGCCTTCTGAAAGGACACTCATGTAAATGTGATTTATACACACACAGGTATATTTTAATTCTACGCAATAAAAATAACAATTGTATTGAAACAAGAAAACAAAACATTCGCCTCTTTTACTACTAATTCCAGATTTGTGATGGTTTGCTAACGGCAGAGGCTGGCGCAGGGCATTAAGCGTAAACAGCATCCTCTGTCCTCTGAGCATTAGCATCCCACTCGCCCGTCTGATCGCAGGCCCTAATTAAAGGCAGGTGAATCTGGGCTCCATTATTATTCCGGCGGCGTCGCGCGAGCCCACCGCGCTCCGTGATGGATTGTGATCTCTGCTGCGGTTTGAAACGCCAGAAAGAGCACAATGTCTTACAGCGCGAGCCGCTGATAACTTCACGCAGACAAATAAAGGCCGTCACTTTTATTGATTTTTTTTTTTTTTTTTTTTGAGCCGGCTCCCACCGCTGCCGCCGTACACCCACATCCCATTCTCCATCCCTGTCTCCTGTCTTAACCCCCCCGTGCCCCTCCCCACACACAGACGCCTCCATCCCCATCAAAGCTTCTCTTTAACAGGAAGGCGTTCGACATCACAAGGCAGAGGAAACGCTTCGTCCATGAAAGTGTAGCACGGCAGTACATTCAATCATCCCCTCTTTCATCCCCCCCGCCGGTCACTCCTCCTGAATAATCCAAACAAGCACACGCGTACTGTACACAGGCATTCGACAAAAATATGCAGGACGGGTAGTGAGATCGTCTCTCCACAGCAGGGCGGCGGCGGCGGCACGTAGCGAGAAAGGCAATTTATTCCCGAGCACGTCGCCGCTCGGACAGGCAGATAATGAAAGGCACAGGTCATTGATGGCGACTTAAACCCGCGGGTGTGAAACACACGACCAAAAATCAAACCAAAAGAGCGTAACCGGTGGATGGGGGACAAGTGGTGCAAACGGACATCAAACAGAAATACAATTAGTCTTTGGACAGCTGGTGAGAGGCCTCCTGCAAATCATAACATCCCCTGATTATTGACATGTGAATGTCCATTACTGCTCTCCCCTGTGCTCCATCGGCCCGCGGAGAGAAAAGGAAAAAGGCCTGTTGTCATTTTCCTTTCTGGAGGCGCGCGTACTGTACATCCACAGGCGCCCTGCAAATGAATACCCAGTGTGAAAGCATTAGGCGGAGCCGCCATGAATACAAAATGTGTGCCGACAATGGGGCCACGCGTTGAGATTAATCTCAAAATAAATTAGGAACAAAATAGATGTATTTTAAAGGACATTGATTTGTGCAAAATCAACTGTTTGGGTGTCTTTAGTCCTCTCCCTGGAAAAGGATCCCCCTCCACCGGCTCCACATTTCTTTAAATACAAAAACACTGTGATATAACAGTGATGTTTCAGAAGTAAAAATAAACCACGCTACACACGTTGGTGCAGTTTCTCCTATAGGTGTCCGTTTAATCTCCTCTTCAAGGCCGGTCAAAATGTTCATTTCTTTTCAAGCAAAATGCATCTCGTTTGTCAGATAGCTGGCATATCCGAGAGTCGCTTTCTCCATCTTGTTCATTTAGAGCAAGCTGGAGATCCAAATGAAGTAAGTGAAACGCCCCTCTTGCTCCCCCTCATTAGCCTGCTGAAACATTCAAACCCAAACAGATAGAGGGCCGCGATTGGCTGCCGCGTCCAGATGTACTTAAATCCTTGCCATTTTTGACAGCCTTCATTAAACAACCATCTGCCGTGATGGAGCAGGGGGAATCGGCGTGTTTGTGAGTTCTTGAATCAAAGGCAAGTCGGGTTTATTTGTAAAGCACTTTTTAAGCAATAAGGAAATTCTTTTAGATAACACAAAAAGGCATAAAAAATACGAGCACCAATTGCATTCCAGTCAATGCGATGATATCAACATATAAAATGGAATAACTCGGTGCATTAGCGTCGGTTAGGTTATCTGCGGGAATGTGTTGCGAGAGCAGGACGGACTGGTCAATAAACACGTCTCATGAACGGCCTTGACAGGCTGCGATTATTCTTCACAAAGCGAACAACAGCGCAGGTGATTTGCAGAGAAGACAACAGATGGGTCACATCGTCTGCGGGTGTTGAAGCCCTTAATTGGGCATAAACACCCATTGTTCTGCCGTCGGGGTGCAGCAGAAAAGAAACATGCAGTACACGTTTCTCTCTTTTAGGCACCAAAGTGGAATGTTTATACGTTTTTGCGGCTGGCGGTGAAGGAAGATCCACGGCGTGCAGGTGATGTCAGCTCTGCTTTCTGCCTCTCCACATTGCAGCAGGGGACCATCCGTACGAGTGCGAGTTCTGCGGGAGCTGCTTCCGAGACGAGAGCACGTTGAAGGGCCACAAGCGCATCCACACCGGGGAGAAGCCCTACGAATGTAACGGCTGTGGGAAGAAGTTCAGCCTCAAGCACCAGCTGGAGACCCACTACCGCGTGCACACAGGTACGGCGATCAGAGTAATGCGCATGTTGAGGATGCGAGGATTGTGATTCATGTGACTCTCCTGTCCAGAGCTGATCTGAAGGGATCCAACCTGACAACCTCACTGTGACAAAAAACAATGCTGGGAAGCCGCAGCTTCCTGGTCAGTTTTGTGGGTGTAACTCCCTCTAAAACCACCATCCGTCATCAAACATCAGAGACTCGGTCCGTAGATGGGAAATCCGAGTAGCAAAGCAACCGACCGGACCAGACGAATGTCTCCGTCGCTGCGATACAGTGGATGAATGTCTCCCAAGACTTGTTATTGATCCCAGTATATTTAGAGCCCCATAAAGATGTTGACACAGTGATAAGCTGGTCGCCCTGGAGAACGAGTGAGGATATCATGAGTGCTCACCAGCATGGCACGCCGCCAAGGCTTTATGCTCCCCTCCCCTGCCCCCCCCCCCCCCATCTGACATACACACACACACACACACACACACACACATCTCCCATTCAATAAGCCAGCTGTTAAGCCACACTATCAAGGCAGCCTGTCCAATAATTGGCTTCGCCCCGTCCACCCTTTTCCCCTTTTGTGTTGTGTGTGTGTGTGTGGGGGGGGGGGAGTCGGGGGAAGGGGGGGCTTTTCGTTAAGCCGGAGAGCAACAGCAGATAACAAGAGCAAGTGACAAGCTCACAGTCAAAGGCCACATCGCACAAAAGGGGAGCTGCTTGATGAATCATCGACATCGGCAACGAAAACCCCCCCCCCCCCCGGCCCCCCCTTCTTTTCACACATCCGAAATGCCAATGGCGGATCAATACCTCGGCCTCATTTGCAATTCATTATTAGCTAGTTATGTGAGGCGAACTTGTTTACAGTCTACTTATCAATATCAACGCGGCGATGCGGGTGTGCACACAGGGAGCGTTCTTGTTTACGCTCATTGGCCGGCAGGCGGCGGTAATCCCCCCCCCTTTCCCCCACACCGAGGAGGTCAAGGTTAACCGGGACGAGCGGCGTGCGGGTAGCGAGGCCACCCCCGTTTTTTTTTTTTTTTTTTTTTTTGCAGGCTGCAGCCGAAAGGGCGACAGCGTGGCTGCGGGCCGGATGGCGTCCGACAGCTCGTTCCAAATGGCATCGGTAAAGGTCGGCATTTACATGTCTAATTTGCGTCTGCCGACCGTGAGCGCTGCCGGATTATTCCCCCGCCCATCGCTCAAATCATTAGCACATCGGGGATGGCTGCGGAAATGAAATGCGCCTCTTGAATGTAAGCAGCCCCCGGAGCGATGAAGCGCCCCCCCCCCCCCCCCCCCCCCCCTCTTTGATTCATGACACTTTGGGGTTTTCTCCTCGGGAGGAGCCGTGTTTTGTGTGACGAACCAGACCGGTTAACAGGAAACGGAGGACGTTCCAACATCTAGATCCCATCTTTTGTTCGTACAACATGTCTGTGTCAAAATTCTCCCAATTAAAGCTCAGCTGTTTTATTGTTATCAAGTCACCATTATCGTCTGTGTGCACATACATGTGTGCGCATCTCTTTGTCCATCCACAGCAAATCTGACAGGCGGTTGCATCATACTGAAAAAAATTACTTTGGCGTTTATTCCAGGCCGCTCATTTTGTAGACGCTTCTGCCTGTCGCTTTTCTGCCTGTTCCGTTGTGGCTCTGACAGTTTGAGGGGATAGCAGCAGGGGGCGGGACTTGGTTAAAGGGTCAATTAGTCAGATGTGGGAACATGCTGACTTTGTTACAATGAAGCGAGAAGGGCCGGGAGAAAATGTATGCAAAGATGCCGTCTGCATTCCCACATCATCGCTCCGGCCTGACGTCCGTTGGTGTTCTCTCAAAAGGAAAGCGTTTCAAATGAAACCGGCGATTGCGTGTTTTCTTCTCTGCGTGGTTTCAAAAAGCAGCGGCGGCCACACTTTTCACATAATATTCCACAGCGGGACGTCTGTTTTTCCTTTCCTTCCGTCCCGCGGCCCGAAGTGGAGGGAAACAAAGCCCCCGCGCGGTCCTATAATCTCAACGCATTAGTGTATTTTCAATAACAGCGAAATTGATAACAACTTGACACAAAAAGAATTCTACCGCCCAACCGCGAGTAATTAGAAGGTCATTTGTTAGCTGCTGGGGAAGGGGTGGAGAACGGGGGGGCAGTTTTATGGCACACAGTCACAACTGCACTCTCTTTTTGGAGTTACACACATACAATTGATGGGGGCAAATAGCTAGTGAGGTCTTCACTGCTGCGCGTCGCTGTTCAGGAGACACTCTGGGGTTTCACCTACTTGTGCGCACAGTCCAACTATCACGATGCCACCAGAAGGTCTCGAAATCTGCAGTCTCAGTTTGTAGAAACGGGACGTCCGTCTCTCCTGAAGCCCTGAGAAGGTTTTCACCGCTCGGGCAACATACATATATATGCGGCAACGTTTTGCCATTTAAGGATATTCTGTTCCTCTGACACAGTGGTTGTTATTCATGTGGTGGAGGGCGGCATTCCCATCGGTCGGACAAACCGGTTGTAGGGGTGTTTTTAATGGGCTTTTGCATATGTGGCCCGCCCCCCATTTTATCTAGAAATGAAAAATGGGGTTTGGATCATCTGTTAAACTGTCACAGGAGTGACGAACAAAGAGCCAAGTCTCACATTAAACTGTAAATTGAGGATCCAGACTGTACTTTTATGTAGACTCTTACATTTCTGGGCCTTCATATTGATGCATGTGATGAACAGCGAGGGCTTTATTACTATTGGTATTGGCTAACCTGGTCGTTGCCTCCCCCCCCCCCCCCCCCCCCTCCTCCAGGTGAGAAGCCATTTGAGTGCAAGCTTTGCCACCAGCGATCCAGGGACTACTCGGCCATGATCAAGCACCTGCGCACCCACAACGGCGCCTCGCCCTACCAATGCACCATCTGCCTGGATTACTGCCCCAGCCTGTCCGCCATGCAGAAGCACATGAAGGGCCACAAGCCCGAGGACGTCCCCCCGGACTGGCGCATTGAGAAGACCTACCTGTACCTCTGCTACGTCTGAGGCCGGGGGAGAGTGAACGGAGCGCGATGGAGGGAGCTAGTGGGGGGGGAGAGAGGTAAGGGGGGGGGAATGTAACGGAGCCCGTAAGAGGCTGCAGTGGAGGGTTGGCGATTTAGGAATGTCAACGGCAAGAAACCCGAAAGCAAGAGGGTTTTGTTCTTTTTGTTTGTTTGCGAGTCTTTTTTTTTTTTTTACTTTACATGCAAACGCGGCGGGGGGAGGAGGGGGGGTGGAAAGGGTGGTGATCGTGGGACAGAAAGTGCCAAGAGGAGGAAGACTTGGATGCGGAAAGAGACATCGTTCGGATTCACCGGGTTATTGATTGTGGTCATTTCACGCAGCGGCACGAAGCGAGCGGACTGCGAGGGAGAAAGCGGATTCTCAAGGGCTATCTGGACTCCATCACTCCATTAAAGGGGGATTTTGTTTGTTGTTGCTGTTTTATTTCGAAAATGTTTTTGTTTCGCATTTGTTCGCCCTGCTGAGTCACGTTAGTTAGGACCCCGTGAACAACACGCCCATACGAGCGTCATACTTTCCAAATATTTTGAGGTTCCGCTGGCTTTCAGAGGCCGAAACCCCTCTCCGCCCGCCGCCGTCTTTGAGGAGACATGTTTTCCGACAGTCTTTGCCTCTCCAAAACATACTGAATTGAATAAACGAACGCTGGCAGGTTTGAATAAACTCTGTAACGCTTTCCATCCACCCGATGGGAGGTTTGTCTGTTTCGCCACTTCTACCTCCACGCGTAGACACGGATCGACCCTGTTTTGACATAAATCTGCCTGCATGAGCTGTTTGCACGTCAGATCCTTCCAATCCCGGCGGCGGCGGTGAGATAGCCCCTGAGAATCGGCCTCGCAGCCCGTGGGCGTATGCAGTAGACGAGGCCGCTGAACTGGAGCGCTAAAATAGTGCAAACCAAGCAGCCGTTTAGTTTTCTTCGGCTGCTTTTTTTTTTGGTTTTTCGTCGGAAGTCTCCCCGTTTTTCTCGGCAGTCTTCCTGGACGCGCGATGAGGGCCGGTTCTCCCCAGGGAGCCAACTCGTGTCACTTTTCAATCTTGTTTTTTTTTTTTTTTTTTTTAGCTCCGCATCGCAGTTTATCATGGCTTGATTGCACAGGTAAAAACAAACGACGACAACAGTCTCTGTTTGACGTCTGCAAGTTATATAAATATATATATATATATTTTCCATTCAATCATAACTGGCTATTGCAGTACGCCGCATTAAACCCATCATATCCACCTACTCAGCAATAGATAACGGGGGGGGGCACTTGTATCCATTTAACCAAGACGACTGTCGTTATATCTCACACTAATGATGAACTACACAAACTGACACGTAAACAGTAACACTTTGTAACGCCGCAACAGGTCTCTCCGTTCGCCACAGGGACGGAAGACAAAATGGGGAAGAAGAAAAAAAAAAAAAAAAAGGCTGCTTTCCGTGACTTCGAGCGCTCGTTGTGAATGTTGAGGAAGGGCTGGGAAGGCCTTAGCCCCCCCCCCCCCCCCCCCCCCCTCTCTCCTCCCACTCCCCCACCCACACCACTTTGTGTGTGTGTGACCAAGGTGGAAGACAGTTATATGGTATCGAAACATGAATGTGAATGACTGTGACGCAGAGCAGCTGGATGCTGCCTTTCAATGCAAGTCAGAAACCTGTGATTCCCATCTCAGAGGTTGGTTATTTTTTACTCCTCCTCGCCTTCCGCTGGTTCAAATCTTCCAGCCGCGGCTGCCCTCGCACCGTGCATCCGCTCCATTTAGGAAACGGAACGCGCATGTTGGGATAAGATTAGACTAAATGGTTCGACGAGCGGGCCGGAACGGATCTGGTAATCGAGGCCGTGGGGGTCTTGTGGTCTTCAAATTTAAAAATGCCATCGTCATGCACGAGGCGGGGGTCGCGGCTGCGTCGTCCGAGGGCCCCTTTGTTGTGGTTACGTCCCGGATGTTGGGCTTATTGCAGCTGGAAGGCTCATTTCGCGGAGAAGGAGGTGGGAATTTCTGACGTTGTTTCTGAAAGGCAACATTTGGGACCCGAGTGACTTTTCCCTGGTTGAACCTACGGCTTTAATGAGCATCACCGCGTGTCACGGCGTTACCGGGGCGGCCACCTATCCAAATGGCCAGTGGACGAAAGGGGGGGAAATCACTGATGGGACCAGACGCACTGCCCAGCAGCTTAGGGAGGGGGGGCGACCGACCGACCGACCAGTAAGACGAAGAGTGAAGCGGCCCTTTCTCTGTGTGTGTTTTCCCTGCGCTCCGTCTGTCTCGTCTCCTGTTGATGATGATGATGATGATGATGATGTCGTTGTTGATGATGTCGTTGTTGCTGTTATTGCTGTTGTTGTTACTATTGACCTTGAGTTTGATCTCGACACATCGTACTTGAATTGCTTTTGTTTTGTGACCTCATGTTGCTTGTGTGTTTTAATTTTCCCTTTTTTTGTTTCGTTGAGTGTACGTCGGTAAAAGATGCATTGCACGACGCGATGAAGCAACGTGTACGCAGAAAAATTAAGTGCCACGGTGAAGAGATTTCTTTTGTCGTTTTTTTCTCATGTTGTGTATTTCGTTGCATTATTTTTTTTACCAAACTTGGTATTATTAACCCTGCTTGTTAAAGAGCCGGAAGGTTTGGTCGTTTATGAAAGCTACCTCTAAGTTGTCTTCATTTTTTTTGGCAAAAGCACATTTTATTTGTGTTTTGCATTATTTCATCATTGCTACTTCATCTCATGCTTCTTTGTTTTTCAGAAGTTGATTTATGATTGTCTGTGTTTTTAAGCAAAATGTATATAAAAGCTTAAGAGATAACAAAAGTAGAGGTTGATAGGATTAGGAAAGTAATTGAAATGGATGTTTATTCTCCTCTTATAGTCTCCCCTCGCACCTCCAACCACGGAAGAGCAGAGAGAAAAAGAGAAAAAAAAAAAGCAATTTTGAAGCCTTAAGTGATGAGCAACAGGGATGCGGCAGATAAGAGGAAGTACCGTTTCTGTTGGGAGGGTTTAAAAACAAGCATTAAAACTTGAAAATATGTGAATAGAAGTGTAGTTTTGTAATGTGAAAAAAAAGAAGGTTCATCAGAAAACGCTGCAGCGCCCAGGACAGGTCATATTTGTCGTGATGCAGAGTGCGTTGGACAATTGGAACTGCAAGTGGTAATCAAAAGAGAAAAACCAGGAGGGTAAAAATAGAGGTTGCCTCGTCTGACAAGCTCCCGTGAGACATGAGCGTATTCCTGAACAAGAGCCAACAAAGGCAATTTGATATAAAAAATTGTGATATTTTTGTATTCAGTGTCGGTCCTTTTTCCATTTCGTGGAGGGTTACAGCAGGGCACAAATCTTTGTATTTCTTTTATTTTTTATTACCTGTTTTTTTTTTTTCTCTCTCTCTGGGTGTTAATCATTTTTTTGCCTTGCTCCTCTTTGATATTGTTGGACAAAAAAACACGTGTGTGAACATATTGTAATATTAAGTGTTGCTTTCTGGATGTCAATTGCATTGTAGGTGGAGGACTAAACGTAACCGCCACACATTTTACAAGTTTATCTGTATGTGACAGTAAGTAAAAAAGAAAAAAACAGAAAAAGAAAGAGCAACAAAAAAAAGGATGATAAAATACGGTGCAGCAGGGAGGAAGAGGAGGAGGAGGAGGGGGGCGGCTGCTGCCTAACCGACCAATTAGTACTTGTCATTTATAACTTTTCAATCAAACTTGACTGTCAATATGTCTTTTTGTTTTTGTATTTGTAAAAAAAAAAAAGAAGGGATGGCACGTCCCGTGGTGTCTTGCCATTTTATTCTCAAACACTGTGAGCTGAGGGGCTTTTTTTCCCCCTCGTACGAAATCCACCCACTAAAGTGTACCCAGTCTGAACCACCACAATGCAAGACCTGATCAGTCACATTAGTCCTATCATCGTCCTCTGAATGTTTTCTACTTTCTCGTGCGGGTGAAAGAGTGCGTAAAGGAGTGTGTAACTATGTGTGTGTGTGCGTGCGTGCGTGTGTATTAGTGGGGGAAAATGCACTAATCAGATCAGATACAAAATAAAATGATACTCTATGCCACTTTTTTTGTTGTTGGAAAAGATATACAGTATATATATATATATATATATATATACATACATACACATTGGCATCGATATAGTTCTTCCCTCAGTGTTCCTCCGATGTTTCTGTACTATCTTTGTGCCTAAAAATGGAATTTGTTCAACAAAAATATCCATCTATATCTGCTTAGGTTCCGTATTTTCAGAAGAAAATAAAAGTGGTGTCTCCAGCACCCCAGGGATGTCATGGCGCTCGAAAATGACCCGATTTGTTTTTCTATTTTTTCTTTTTTTTTTTCTTCCCCTTAAAGAGCAGGGGCATCCTTTCTCAAGGACTGCAATGAGCCCTCGAACGCCGTCCGTCGAGTCACCGCTGCGATTCTGCGTTCTATTCGTTTCCCGGGGCAACATCATTTTTCCACCGACGCGTCACAAACATCGGGGAAATTTAGTAGGAAGCCGGCTGCCTGCCAGCGGCAAGAACCGTGTGCACTAAATCTGCTCCTTGAGTGTTTTTCTGCAAGCACACAAACCCCCCCCCCCCCCTTGGTTCTCCACTCGGAGGGTCGATTCTATTTTGTTTTTTTGTCAGCAACAGGTTTGCCGATGAGAACTTTGTACTTCTCTTGAACGCATTAAAGTAAAAAAGAAAACCTCCACTTGGGAAGGTTTGGCGGTTGAGTTTCACCCTTCGGTTTTGCTTCAGGTTTTTTTTTTTTTTTGAGACGGCGATGTTAAAATGCGTCTGAGAGGAACCATGGCATCCCTGGAGCGGAGCACTCTGTGTTTCGGTGTGTGGTGTTTCTAGAACAAAGCAGCCATTTCATGCAGTGTTGCGATGCATGTGCCATCGAGGTCTAGACTAAAAACTGTTTTGAGTAACAAAAGCACCAAGACATTGTATTTTTTTATAATAGCACTGAGGACCAATTGCCCTGTCGGACCAAGCATAACGAAGCTTTTCTCTCTCGTCTTTCCCCGACTTGTCTGTGCTACTTGTCTCCTCCATTGTCGTGACAGCACAAGTGCCAGTCAAGTTGCTGTGTATTAAGAAAATAGTGTTTTTATTATGATTTGAATTGTTATAGTTTTTGTCTACCTCAGCACCTAATCTTAGCCTAATCTTAGAAGGTGCCCAATTATTATTTTTTATTTTCTTTAATTTGTTCTCTTATTGTTGTCCGCTGCGTACTTTTGTTGAATTTGCATTAGAGCTTTGCAAAGGTCCTTTGTCTTTTCCAGCGACTGCGTGCTATTTCTCCCCCCGTGGCAGTACGTTTCCTGTTGAGCTGTGCCACCAATCTATAGCCACCGTCTGTTGATATAGAGGTTGTTCTTTTTTGTTTTGTTTTTCCATGTAGAATCAGACACCTCTCTTTGTAACATGTCAGTGTTCTCTGATGGAGTGTGAAAAAAAAATAAAAAGGAAAATAAAAGATTTAATGCTGCAGGTTCTCTTCTCCATGTTGTCACTTGAGTCAGTGTTGTGCCTTTCAAGGGGGGGACTACACATTTTACATCGACTAATGGTAGATTGTTTTCGTAGTGGAGATCTGTATTTTTTATTTATGAGTCCCATAATTAAAAATGAAGCCATGACGTTCCTTTTGTATATAAAATAAAAATTGACCTCATGACGTCTGCCATTTGTTTTCTCCTGAATTCTTTAAAGAACAGAAGATGAAATTACGATCTAACACAGAATAATCACTTTGCTCTGCACTTTAATGTTATCCAGCAAGACAAAAAATACTTTATTGAGATGGATAAGTTAATAATTTGAATTCCATTCAGCCCAAAACGCAGCAGCAAAGTTGTTTTTTCTTGCTCACAAATCATTTTTTTACCGGGAGAACAAACAAAAAAAACACAAAATGCCAAAACGAGACTTGCGCCTCAAAAATGAGTTGCTGTAATTTCCATTGCATTATTGTTAACGTGCAGACGTCAGAAGAAGTAAGAGACTGAGCCGCGTATTGCAGATTCCAAAATCCTCGGTATGAACGTGGGTACCGGAATGAACCCATGAGGAGGCGTCGCACAGTACTGCCTTCCCCTTTCACCTCCTGTTTCCTGTGGGGTTTCTCCTTCAGAGATGGACCAAATGTTATCGTGGGGATATTTAAACTGATTCTTTCATTACAGAAGCGTTGTCTCGAAGCTTCAAAAAATGTAAAAACATATGAAGGATTGTAAACTCTGCTCCTTCTCTTTGTCTCCGTGTCGGTGGTGTAGTGTTCAAGGTGAAATTCCCACAGTGGCTCCTTGTGTTCTTGTAGTTTGTTTACACCCTGGTTACACTCTCATTCGTTTTCTTTCATCTGCTGTGCATCAGGTTCGTTCCTCCAGGCGTCAACGCTGTTGTTGCTGTTCATGAAACGGCTGCTTGCAGCCTGTATCATGTATATGAGGAGTAGCAAAGACCTCTGTCACATGGAGTAATCTTAGAGATTGCCGATGCAACGCCGACGATGTTACACTGAGAAATGTCTTTGAAATCTATAAGAAACGGCCTGCTTGCAACCTGAAATAACAAACTAGAGTGATGTGTACATATATATATATATATATATTATTGTGGTGAGTTGGTTATGGTGTGTGAAGTAAAACAAAAGCTGAAAATTAGTTTATTTCCATGTATTCTTGAGCAGTTTCAAACGCGTTTAAAATAAACGTACATCGAAGCGCATAAAGAATAAATATTGATTGCATACTAACGTTCATAAATGCTTTTTGCTCCCGAGCTAAAGTTTATTGAGCACAAATCCCTTAACTGTATTGACCACACAAGAATCCCTTCAGGATAGACTTATTTTCTTTTCCAATTTTATTTGAGCTTGAAAGTTTCACCTCTTTTTAAATTCAATAGTGGTGCGGTGGCATTAAAAGCTGTACGTGTGTATCGTGCCATGTTTGTCGGTTAATAAACAATAATACCGACTGATAAAAGCAGGTCTTGAATCAAGCTGAGAAAGTACTTTATTGTCTCCTTTTAGCGAGTTAAATTCACACACCTACCAGACAACTGGGGAAGGGGTTCGACATCACACATGTCGCACTTTCATCGCATCTTTTTTGGAGTATGCTGCAGCTTTAAACCGTCTGATAGGGACTCGACAAGATGCCCGCCGGCACTTTATTGTCACCTCTTTTCCCCCTTTGCGCGCATTCAGGTACTGACAGGTCGAGCTCCAGGAGGTACAACGCAGAAACACCTCCGGCTCCAAAGATTCAAACAACGAACCCTTAAATGAAAGCAAACGCCTTCGCAAAAGGTTGCTTCTGCTCATTCGACTAAATCTTAGAAAAACGCAACGTAACGTAGTTCACAAAGTACACAAACGAAAAAAAAGAAAATGTCATTGAACTCGCAATTGCCAAACCACACCGACTGCGAGGCGTCTCTCTGGACACATTTCCTTCAAAAACAAAACCCGGCGAGACGTATGAAGGCCATCGGCTCAAGGTCGTTGCACGAGACGCTGCGAGCTCTCCGCCCGCTCAACCTAGTGTACATTCCCGCTTGTCGAGTCGCGGGTGGCTTCGTGCTCCGATAAGAGCAACATCATAAACTGATAAAAGACACACATTGCAACCGAAGGCCCCTCCCTGCCTGAACACCAGCACTCCCCCCCCCCCTGTCGATGGCGAGGGAGCGAGTCGAGACACAAAGCGGTTCAGCTAAATCGAGCCGAACGAGGCTTCTGATGATGGCGGGTTCGTGTTCACCTCCCTCGCTGTGATTTCGTGGCTTCTGGGAGTTGATTGAATATGACCTTAAATACCTTTCCTCAACGTAACAGCCGCGTCTGTGTGCAGCAAACAAACAATCACGTCTGAAGTGTCCCGATAATGCCACTGCCTCTGCTCATTTCCTCTCACACGGTCAAATCTTGACTTCGGGTGTATTTTAAACTAATGAGGCAACTCTCCACTTATGCGTTGACACACCAGAGCTGTGTGGCTATTTATTTATACATTTTTAAACTTTTTTTTTTTTTTTAAGAAAAACAGGAAATGAGAGGACAAAAAAAGTCATTGTGAGTGGTTTGGTGTGACTTTGATCTTGTTTAGGGGTTTTAGGAAGGAAAGGCCGGGGGATGGAGGGTCCATCGGGCCGGTCACATGAACAGCGGAGGGCCTTTGTGTTGCAGCGTGAGCTTTCGGCATTGATCTTTGACCCACATCTCTAAACGCTGGATTGTTTATGTTCCTGGAGTTTCTTCTTGCTATTCTTAGATGCATGCATTATTAAACATATGTATTTATTTTGTTGTTGATGCTACTTATTTGAGGTCTGGTTAGGGTGGTAATAATCTGGGCATAGTAACATTATCTGTTCCCTCTCCACACAAAGCATGACTCTGCTCTTTTTTTAATAGACTGAATCCCAAATCTCAAGGTCAAGCGATGTATTTTTCCTCTCGCATCGTTGTGGATTCATTTGGTGGAAATCTGCTCGCAAACAAGGGATTTAAGTCCAGTTTGAAAAGAGATCTCGAGGGGGGTTTTTCTGTTGAGTCGAGAGAAGGACATTTCTCACATTAGATCATTGATTGATACACTAATCTGGAAAAAAAGATCCTGCATGTTGCCCAAACATCATTCAAGAACCACATTCATGAGACATCCGAATATTCGGAGGCAAACATGGCTGCACTTGTGAATGCTTTTATTAAATGCATTTCTTTCCCATTGTTTTGAACGGCTACTGTTTTCTATGAGTATTGTCATGATTGATCAAGCCGACTTATAGTTAATTCATGTTAACATTCACTGACAGCCTCCCTGTGCTGCAATGAGACCAACCTGTATTGTTTGACTGGACCTGGTGTGCGTGGCGCCCTCCTCTGGCTGCTGGGGAGAACTGCAGGAGTCGTCTGGTTTATTAATGTGTCTGTGTAGGAATAATTCAGCAACTGATCAGATGTCAGACAGTCACATCATACAGTAGTGCATGTGAAAATGTGTTTGAAATAATTTACCCTCCTGTAACATAAGATTCATCAGTAATAATCATATTATTCTAATTACATACAAAGTAATAATTCCCTGTCTGTAAATTAACATCTAAGACATGTATAACTCTTCATAAATACTATTATTATTTAATAAAATGCTGTTTTATTTAAGCTATTTCTCATTTCAGGGTTACAATTATGATTTCAGTAGGAAATTCAGTTTTTGTTCCCATTTTAAATGTAATGTCCACAGAAAATAAATGTAACTTTAGAGTAAACTCAAGATTAAGTAGTAAAAGAAGGATATAATAACATCATAATAATTAAGCGCATTTTCCCAAAATTTGTTGGCTTAGTGATTCACGTATTTTCTTATATCTTTCATTATGACCCACACAATATTCCATTCAATTATCATTGTACAGATTTTATTACATGAGGTGACACAGTGACGTTAAACATTATATTGACATGTAAGAAGCCTCACAAGTTTCCATCATTTTACACACATGATTTAATAAATAGACTAATAATATGCTTAATCAGTCTGTATGTGTGTGTCTATTTAAATTCTACATTGAAGGAAAGGGGACATGCAGTCAAATGTTTCTTTAATATACATGTTGTGTAAAACAGGTCATATGCATTTATTACTTACTAATACTATACTTATATGTACTCATATTAATGTTTCATATATAGTAAATATATACCTTATTTGTTGAACACTGACCCTTAAAATATACGAATGTCCCACATCTCAACAGCCTTCCTCTTGGTCCATTCTTCCTTCCTAAACTGTGTCATTGATGGTGGATATTTCCATGTAAACATGTTCTGGTGCCTTCTCAGGTTTTACCGGGTTTTTAAAGGCACTGAATCATGTGGCGATACTCCATGTTTGTTTTTTTAAATTGGTCTTAATAGTCTTCCAAGACTTCTGGAACAAAACCAGACAAAACTACTGTGAGTCGTTGATATGATGCTTTCTGGTCCATTGCTAATTAAGTAAATACAAAACACTCAACATTTTGCCCAATGAATGTATTTCTTTTTGTTAATCTTCCTTCTGTTCACCCTTTCTTGTTGAGTTACTGCTGCTGTCATCCTCGTTAATCCTTCTTAATGTTGAACACTCGTTGCATCTAGAAATGTGTGAGGGCTCGTCTGTCGTAACGCACACGCAAACAGAACTTTAAAACCCTCTGGTCAAAGCTAAAATGTTCATAGTAGTGATAATACTCGTCGGCATAGTTGGTTACTTGACCTTTGTACATCGCCCCCCCTCCCCAACCAGACGAAGCCTTTCCCCCCGGCTCGTCGCTAAGGGGGTGCCTCCGCGGGGGGGGCGTAGAGCCAAACAACTGGCCCGTTGGATTCAGTGCTCTCTCTCTCCCCCCTGCTGAGCGTGCGTCCACAGCGGCAGAAAGGGGGACGGGGGGGGGGGACTCAGGCCACCTGCCACACGGACCACAGCGTGCCCAGCGTGATGCTGTAGGCCACCACGGCCACCAGGTAGACCCTGAATAGCAGCACGTCCAGCACGTAGCCCACCTGCAGCCACTCCTTGGCCACCTCGCGGCACCGGTCCCTCTTCTCCAGGAAGTGGCGGATGGCCGTCACCTCGTGCAGGATGCTGTCCATGACGGGCGGCGTGGGGTCCCTGGACGGCGGCAGGCCCAGGCCCAGCAGCCGGCCTTCCCTGTCGTGGTGGCTGAGCCTCCGGCCTGTCTCGCAGGTGTGGTGGAGGGGGCACTGAGCTGCAGGGCGAGACGGGGGGGACGGGCGTTATTTGACCCACGTCAGGTTTTCCGTTGAAACAGGTCTAAAGAGAAAAACCTTTACTCGAGTGGAATTAGAGGAGGGAACCTCCACAGAAATGTCAAAGTCGTTCTTGATTGAACGGGGGGTGGGGGGGTAAGCCCTTTCGACTTTATTGACTTTTTATTTTCCGGCTCCGCTACTGCTGATTAAATGTCCACCCGACCGTCCCTTTCTCCTTAAAAAGTCCATTTACCTGACCGTGAATTTGCAACGGCAAATGATAGAAATTGAGGACGGAAGTGTAACGTGCCGTTTTTCACGTAATTACCGAGGAAGCAGCGGATGTCCCGCGTTCCATCCAGGCAGGTGGAACATTTACCATTTAATGATTTGATTGAAAAGCCTGCATCCGCCTTTGCCATCGACGGCAGCTCCTGCACGTGGCTCCACCTGCTTACCGGTCCCGTAGTTGTTGTCCTTGTAGGGCTCCAGGTCGGTGCCCTGGGAGGACAGCGTGGGGCACAGGCTGTGCTTCTTGTGGATGCAGAAGAGGACCGGAGCTCTTTCCAGCACCAAGTACTTCACCCACGGCGGCACGGGGGGCTGCAGGTCCTGCTTGTGGACCAGACGCACGATGAGGACGGTTTCTGTCAGGCTGATGACCAGCAGGGCCATGCAGACCACGAAGTAAACACCTGGAGCACCGGAGAAGAGAGACGAGGTGTGTGGTTTTTGCGGGTTAGGGTTACTGTCTGTGCAGGTTACTGCTAAGCAAAACACTGGTAAGCAGTAATTCATCCGGGTCACCTATCAGAGGGGTTCCTATGGCAGTGGCAGGCAGAGTGTCGGATACAATGATGAGGAAGACAGAGTAGCCCAGCAGCAAAGTGATCTTGAAGGAAACCCTCTCTCCGCTGTCGGGCGGTAGATAGAAACCCACAATGTCCATCACCATCAAGAAGATGCTGGGCAGCAGCAGGTTCACAGTGTAGAACAGCGGCCGCCGCCGGATCACCACCTGGGAAATAGGTTTTAAATAAAGGGACACGCGTTGGCTTAGCTTAGCATATTAAAAAAAATAAGAAAAGCAGCCAACGCGGATGTATCTTGTTGGTTTAACCATACGATCTAAATCATGAACGAAAAATAAATGAATCCATCTGCCCAATAGTTCTGGACAGCGAGACCTCATGTTGTCCTTTAAGGGTCTGTTTCATTTTGTTTTCCTTGTTTGTAGAGGCATTTAAATACATTACTGGTCATTGAGGGGATTTAAGTTCATTTAATACGTTCAATTAAAAGTGTATTTCCTCAATCTTGAGACACCGCGCAGGTGAAAGACATCGGCTCAGTATTGTGCACAAATTAAATGCAGCTATTTACTCGGCCCCAGGAGGCCTCCGTAAAAGGCAAAACACTCGAATATGTTTGTATTTTTCATTTCATAGAAAATAGTTGAGTTAAGACAGAGGAGGAGGAAGATAATAATGAATTGTCTAATCACAGCAGTCTGACGAAACCTCTGCGTTAATGCCTAACATATAAAGCACCTAAGCACATACGCACACGCGCGTCTTCAAATCACGATTTCAAAATGCTCACGTGGAACTTCATCTCGGCATAATAGTCATCGTTGTCCACGCTGAAGATCTTGTAGTTGGACAGGATGTGCAGCAGCTCCCACTCTCCTTGGTTCATGAAGACGCTCTTGTCCTCCCTGAGCTCCTCGGGGCTTCGCATCAGGGTGATGTTGATGTCGTCAACTGTGGATCGAACACAGCGCAGCATGAAGCGGCCGCGGCAACAGGTTACCTTTCGGTGCATGTCAGGGCCGGGGGGGCGGGGGGGAGTTCAGAGGCACAGAACAGAGCGCTTGACTCACTCGAGTCTCAACGAGAGTGTTTGTACGCCTTACTGTGTGCAAGGGACGAAATGTAACCAAGAAATACAACGTGTCTGATTTATTACAACATGGCTTTAGTGTTTTGTATGAGTTCTTTAAATTGGTGGTGTCCTCTGTTTTCTCTTATAAATACAAAAAAAAACTATTATTATTAAAATGAGCGATAAAATCCAATATAAAAACAAAACCAAATATTTCTTGGCCAAAATAAGCAAACGCACACGCTGATTCGGATTCACACAGTATGTGTATGCAGAGCCGACGCCGTCGCAGCCAGCTGAACCATCAAAACGCGTTGCGCTTGTCTTACTGGTGTGCAGCCAGCTCTGGAAGGTGAGGCTGCACTTCTGCACATCAAACGGGAAGTTGTAGATGTTGAGCGTGCAGGCCGTGACCACCTGGATGGGCTTGTAGTTGCGCACCAGGCCGTCGTGCGTCACGTACACGTAAGGGATGTCCGGGGACTTCCCCACGTCGACGCTGCACGCGAGAGAGAGAGAGAGAGAGAGACAAGCGTTTCCACGGCAACTCGTGGATGAAGAGCGAGACGGATGCTGAAGGGAGGAGGGGGAGGAAAAAAAAAACGGCGGGTGTCAACAGAAGAGGTTCTTACAACTCGTTGATGAGGATGTCGGGCACCCACACGTTGGCTGTGGGTATGGACACCTGTTTGACTTCGTCAAAGTCCTCCGGGTTCCACACCAGGAATTCATCCGTCCACGACTGAAGCGTTGAAAGGAAGCGGCTGAATTAGCCACTATCAGATATATTTTTGCAGCAGCGTTATTTCTCAATAACACGTGTTATGTGTGCGCTGTAAAGACGTAGAGTACATGTTTTTTTTTTTGTCTTACCTGCCTGTACCATACATACGTTGTTAACACCTGGTTCTTCTCATCCTGTGGTGGAGACACAAATTATTAAGAAATGTAGTTACGTTGTGCTGATTGCATATTTACGTGCTGTGTAAGTATTAATGGGATTGTAGGTCCTGTTTACATTTTGACCATGTGATGGCTACGCTTGACAGATTCACACCACCTCCTCCCATGAAATGCTTATGCTTATTAGTGCAGCCAACAGGCCTGAAAAACAACATTAGCGATAAAGAGGCTTCAGTAGAGTCAGAAGCGCCCCAATACTACTAATAATATCACGTTGTAGAGAATATTTCCATGCTTAATTCATAAAGTTGATATGTCAATTCAACATTTGAATGCTGGGTCTTATTCACGTCTATTTGTTCTGTTTAAACATGTTATTTCTGCACGGTTTCATACGAGTAATGTTATTAGTAGGCTATTATTGTACAGTTAGGTTTCAAGATGCATCAGTCTGACATTTCCAATAACTGAGGGGCGCTTCAGTCCAGACGTCCAAACGTATTGTAAAAGAAAAGAGGTTATCATCAAAAATAAAATCACAGACAACAGTCCGCACAATATTGGCGGCCAGGTTTTAAAGAGATATACGTACAGCAGATGATACACGTAAAATAGTTTACTGTGTGTAACTCACCACATTGAGGATGGAGTAAACCATGAGGTCGATGGCCACTAGAGTGGACGTCCTCCAGTCCTTCACGGGTCTCACTCCCTTCTTATAGCCCGCACTCAAAAACTCAGATAGCCGCACTAACGTGGCGTTGGCAAATCTTCCCGGGCCGCTGCCCAGTTTCTTCACTGAAAATGTTTAAAAGATGTTAGATGCAGTGATGTGAAGACGTCAACTAGTGATTATCTCATCATGTCTCATCAGGGAGGTCAATCAAAAGTTATTAAAATCATTTAAACATATTTATCAATGGGCCAAAGACAAGTCAATCATCCTTCTGCATTTTAGAGACAGACAGACATTTTTCTAGATGTTTTCTTCATTGGAATAAGTAGCTAATAACATCTGGCTGATTACACTACGTGCATAATCCCAAAAGGCTTAATATGGGCTGCCTCAATCAACTTCTCTTTACTTTGAAAAATAAATATCACAACAACAAAATGTGTATTATTGTAATTACAATTATTGCTATTATAATTAATACGCTGTTTTCCAATTTCTTGTTTGAATTGCGATGTACTTTTATTATTATTTTGAGAAACCTAACCTTCGATGCCTTTCTGAATACGTTTTTTTCACACTGTTGGATTAATTAGAAGACAATATCTAAAATAGGACTCACAATATCTTAATAATACAATATCTAACATCAAGCCAATATCTCCAAAAGAGCCAATAAGCTTCTGCCTTGATTCAAAAATAAAATCCCCAAATACAGGCGTCATTAAGCCTAACACACAGCCAACACAAAGACAGGAGCCGCTGTACCTGTGCAGGCCCTCGACGCCCCTCGAACCAGAAGGAAGACGAGCGCTGTCCAGGCCGCCGACGGTCTCATGGCTCCGGTTCACCTGCGTCCGCTCGCCGCCGCCGTGGAGGTCTGCTGAGTGGCCACTGGATGCCTCGCGCCCACGTCCCCCACATCCATCCTCTTTATCCGTCGCTGCGCTCGCATCCGCCTCTCGGAAACCTTGTTAGCCGCACTCCTCCGTGTTCAATAACCTCTCCGAGGTAAATGGAGCCCAAAAGACTGGAGGAGATGAGAGCCGGCGATCGGATCGTGTGTCACGTCCGAGGGATCATCTAATTAAACAGCGTGCCGACAAACAGGCCGGTGCGTCGCAGTGATTCGGCGCAATTAAGAGGCCGTTTGGGGCCCCGAGGCTCGACTAACTTACTGACAGGGAGGCTTTTCGGGCGTTTAAGGTCCTTTTGTCGCACAAAACCTTCAGCGGTCCTTCAAACCAAACACCGAAGGCTTTCAATTTTGCCTTAGCTGAAAGGAACTTATTTGACACTGCTAGTTGAGCGCTCGACAGCAGCGTGTCCACTGACACACACGACATGGCCGGAGGTACGTAGCACCCCGGAACCTCTGTAACATGTGTGCTTGTTTACCTTCGGGGTTGTATCACAGCTCAACATGCTCTCTTTGGTTCGGTTTTATGCCTGGCTGAATAACAGCGAAGCATCCCGTCCGTAACGCTCTCATTCACGACTCCCGAACGTTTGTTCAACCTGCTTTTTCAGCTTCTCAATTACAACGAACATGAACACTGCGCCCCCCCCCCCGAGGGTTCATAGCTGTCTTCCATAGTGTTGATATGACTTTGTGTACATGAGAGATCTGAGTGGGCAGGTTTCTGGTTGGTTTCAGGCTTTTATTTTCACTTCACACAAATACATTTAAGGGATTTTTTTCTTTTATTTCGAGAAAGCAGATCCACACTCACAACAAGCTTTTGAACCCAAAAATAAAGACATTTGTTACCTCATGCAGACAGTATCAAAGTCCTAACTAAACACGTATCTTCGGCTTAGTTGCACAACATCGTGGAACCAGATCCACTGGAGGAAGAGGTCTGCACACACGGAAAATTGTATTAGTATAGATCTTTTCATCGGAGAGTTTGCCGTGACGCACTTTTGATATTCTAGTTCAGACTGTTAGTAAACCAACAGGGAATTGAGAAGCAGCAGCTGAGCTCTGAATGGGTTTTATTGATCTATTTTGTGGCAGCGGGATGGAGATTAAAGTGTGAATACCGGATCGTCACATCACACGGGCACTGAGGATTTTCTCCAGAGAGCTGCTTTATTACGCGTTATCTTTGAGGCAATCTTCACTGTCGAGAATTCACGATAACAGATGCGAAAAAATCACAAACTCGAACTACGGCGGCGATGTAATATCTGGAGGTCGGGCAAGCAGCGTAGGGAAAAGGATCTCAGCTGAAATTTGGGAACGAGGATATAGATACAAAAAGCATGATAAATGATAACCCAATTGATCTATTGAACGCATTCATTTTGGTTTAAAGGTATATTTCATACTTAATCATCAGATGTGAATGTTCAATAACATGAAAAGAAAACCCCACAAAAGTAAGAGGTTCATTCAAGATGTAGTACATATACATGGTTAAATATTGTCACATAGTATAAAGCGTATCCTGCTCTCTCTGTAGTTCTATGAATAACTTTTGTGGAAGGAAAATAAAATATGTCCGCTTTTTTAAGTAGATTTTAAATAGACTTGTGTCTGCAAAAACAATTCTCCATCCCTTTCTTTGCACCGAAACAGAAAAAAAATGATTATAAACAAAAAGTTATTTCACGGTATTAAAGTAAATCATTAAGTCTCTGACGACGCGGTCAGGCGAAGCTCCAGCTGGCCCACAGCATCAGCAGCGTGGCGGCGTACGAGGCCAGAACCAGCAGGTAGAAGCGGAACAGGAAGCAGTCGAGCTTGGAGCAGAGGGCCAGCCACTCGGCCTGAGTGGAGGACTCACTGTCCTCCTGGGAGAAGGCCAGGTGGAGGGAAACCAGCTCCCGGAGAAGCCACTCCAGCCCAGATGGAACCTCCGGGATCTCGTCCAGGGACAGCAGGTCCTCCAGCGAGGGTTCGAACTCATAATCTGCTTCGGATACGGGAATGGGGAATATTGGGTTCATGTCAGGTTCCCTGAACAAACGATTGCAAACGATCGTTGTGGGCGGGAAAAGAAAAAGTCCTTTTACCTCCGGAGGGGTTGATGCGATCGAGGGTCCTGATGGAGGTCACGGCGCTCTCTGTGAAGCTGTGAGCGGCTGAGCCGTACTTGTCCAGCAGGCAGGCCGACATCGACATTTGCCTGACCTCCTTCTCACCGTGGTGGAGCAGCTTCACCACCAGAATGGACTTGATCAGGCTCAGCATCAGCAGCGCCATGCACACGGCGAAGAACACACCTGGGGAGGGGGGGGGGGACAAAACAGATGCTACATGCTTCAGATATTGGCATCATTGATTGTTTCGGTGCAAAGAGGGGTATTAATTATGGTGTTTTTATAGGTGAATGGAGTATTGCTGTCCATTTTGGTGTCTCCAAGCTTTTGACTGCTACTGTACATAATATTAAAAAAAAAATCAACAGTCTGTTCAGAGCACTCAGAAAACGCACTGACAGACCTGAGTTCTTCACTCCCTTCATTCCTTTTGTACTACTTATGATACAAAGTAGGTCAGCACGCTCAGTTGAGTTTATTTATGTCATTCTGAAAGGAACTCCGGGTTGCGTTTTTGGAATTTCTGTTTGCAAAAACTGTCAAATAAAAAGAGGCATGGAAAAAAAAAGACATCTATACAAAATAAACACAATTGAATTGAATTGAAAAGGAACATGATGATCACGGGTGCAAACCAAAGCGGTGAAACGTCCCACCGATGAGCGGCGTGTTGACCGCCGTGGCGGGCAGCTCGTCCGTCAGGTTGACCCGGAAGAGGGTGTAGCCCAGCAGGATGCTGATCTTGAAGGCGATGCGCGTGCCGCTGCTCAGAGGCAGGTAGAAGCTGGTCACGTCCACCAGCATGAGGAAGATGCTGGGGATGAGGAGGCCCACCACGTACAGCAGGGGGCGCCGGCGGATCAACACCTGAGCGCAAAGAGGCAAAGAGGCCGTCATCTGATGAGACGCGCGGCGAAATGATATCACCTATTCAACAACATGTTCCACAGCGCATTCCGATCGTGCCGCTCTCATTGGTCTTGGGTGTTTACACGGCTGTCCACCTGACTGGTTTAGTTCAAATAATAAAAAAATTAAAAAAAAGAATACAAATTGAGATCTGGCAAGCCAACATGAGCGTTCGCCATCAGCAACACCTTTCATATGACACGGCCACAAAACTGCCACAGCCACAACGTATAACAAACCTCCCAGCGAGCCGTGAAATGCTCCATTATCGGATGGCCCTTTTTTTTTTTGTCCTCGCTCTCTCCGCTGAATAAATAGCAGCCCTCCCTGCTCTCCACCTGCAATGGGCCACGGGGCCATTTCCCTCGCCACTAACAAGGAGTCCATTGATCAGGCAGCCACTGAGACAGTCTCATTAAGGTTGCTCACCCCCCCCCCCCCCCCCCCCCCCTGTCCATCAGCCTCCCTCTCTATCCGTCTCTTTGCTTTCCCCCCACCCCACCAACACACCCTCAGTCCCATCATTTGGCATTAGCCCACGAGCCCGATCCATGAAGGTCGCGGCCAATTGCTCTACACTTTACAATTCCCCGGCGCGGCATGGAGGGGGTCTAACACACAGAGGGGCTACAGTTTAGAGCTCGCCATCAATAAGCAATCACACAATGCAGACCAACTCCCTGACATTACTTTACCCCCCCCCCCCCGCCCCCGCGTTAATGTGACGGGCCGTGCGCGATGGAGACGTCGCGGCGGCACATACATTGAACTGGATGTGGGCGTAGTCGGTGTCGTCCTGGTGGATTTGCCAGTAGCTGGAAGGGATGGACAACAGTTCCCATTCGCCGTCGTTCATGAACTCCCTGTTGTCGTTAGCGATGGCCTCCGCACTCCTCCACAGCGCCAGGTCTATTTCCTTCACTGCGAGTGGGAGAGATAATGAAGGACAAAAAGGGGAAGGCGGTAAATTTCCCACAGTGTTTGCATGACTTGTATGTGGTCCGAGGACATCCGCACAAAGTGGATTGGAGTTTGAATGTGGACTTTGCCTCCAAAAACAAGAGAAATCAGTTTCAAGTGTGTGCTATATTTATAATAGGCTACTCTTATGAATTAGAGTTGCTGTGAGACAGCCGTCTTTAAAGCCACCGGACCCCATTGACAAATTAGTGCACTAAAAGCTTGTAGGTTAAATTCATAACAGTGTATAATGTAGCGTGCTAAACCGAGCCCGCGTTCTCATGTCTTGGCGTGTTAGCCTGAAGCTAGAAAAAACAGGCCAACTTAACCTTGACAATGGACCAGTTATTCTACTTTAAAAAACGTTTAATGGTTGATGATTATTTTCGTTGTTTAACCGATGATATCAAAGGGGCAAAATGACTGTTTACTCATTTGAGATATTTTTGATGGGATTGGGAAATTTGCATTTTGATGGGAAAACATACACAAAGCCACTGGGAAGTTACAGCATTCTATAAATAAACGTGCCCTTCATTTCGAGGTCCTGAAGGTGTTGCCCAACGAGGCGTATAATGGGAACCTGATTACACAACGTGCTTCCTTTTCTGACGGTGGAAAGTTCTGGTTAATTGAGGAGTGTTCTTTTTAGGAGGTTCCAGGAAGTTGTAATCGAGTATAGGCCTCTACAGATCACCTGGCACGGGCAGGGAACCCACCCGAGTGCAGCCAGCTGCGGAAGGTGAGGCTGCAGTTTTGCTTGTCAAACGGAAAGGCGTACATCTCCAGGCTGCAGGCCAGCACCACCTGCATGGGCCGGTAGTACTTCACCGAGCCAGAGGAGTTCACGTACACGTAGGGGATCGGTAGGGACTTCCCCTCGTCCACGCTGGGAACACACACACGTACACACACGGAAGAGAGGAGGTCGTCAGGCTGTGGCGGCCATTTTGGGGGGTCCAAGTGCTACAGGAGTTCATTGTAATCAACACAAATATGTGGGAGAATTGCTTTAAATCTGCCACGAATGTCCACTTGGACACAACCGAGAGGAATTTGGAGGGAAAATGTCACGGTGACCTCTAACAGACCGTTTCCGCCACAGCTGTAATTAATTTGCAGTTAATGTAAATTAATTTTTGAATGTCTTACAGGAGGGAATAAGGGGCGGATGACATTTTTGAACAGAGGTGGTCGTGGATTTTAACTGCAACTTGACTGGTTGGCTGAGGCACACTGTATGACCGCACGGCGGCCATTCTAGTTTATATATGTCAGACTTTCTACCTTATTCATCAAATTGCAGATGTATATATTTTTAAAGCTCTGTGTGGAGCAAGTAAGACCCTTTTATGTATCACTCATATTTGCTTTCATTTAACAGCTGACTGCTCGGGGACCCACAGTGGCCATTAGATCGAGGTCTCTGCAAGCTCTTCTGCGAGTTCTTTAGTTAACTCAAATCAATGGAGGTCAATGGCTACTTGAAAGGTTGGGAAACACGTTCCAAAAGCCTGGACGTTGATTCAGACCTCGGTCACACTGTAAACTTCGACTAGAATAGAAGAGAATTTCTTACAATTCACTAACAATAACATCAGGAATCCAGATGGCGTCGGAAGACAGTGAGATCTCATTTATGCCGTCAAACTCCTCCGGGTCCCAAACCAGGAACTCATCTGTCCAGATCTGAAAGTACAGGAGGATGTCTTCTGTATGATTATATTACATATGCATTTAAAAGGAGACTGTATTCACTAATTAATTGGAAGAAACAATTCAACTTAAATGCCTATAAGATAAAGTAATCCTTGTATTTGTCCTTGGTAAAACCATGTGTTTTTTTTACAAAGGCTTGTCTCCTGAAGCTTCACCATAAGAATCCAAAAGGAAAGTGAGATGCCACCCACCTGTCTGTACCAAATACTTGTAGTTATGCTCTGGGTCTTTCCGTCCTGCGGAAAGGAGGAAACCGTAATGATACGTAATAGATGATTTCATACTGAGATGTGGACATTTATTATATCGGATCTCTGGTTTTAAGCAGCCGTGTGATCTCAGCTGAGTGCTTTCCCCCGTCCACATACCACATCGAGGACGGACTGCAGTATGAGGTCTATGTATATAACGGTCGGACTGGTCCAGTTGTGAACAGGTCGAACCCCGCAGTCATATTTCCTCAGGAGGCTCCTGGTCAGCTGGTTCAGAGCGGATCTCTTCTGCTTCTCCGGCACACATTCAGCCAGGTGAGTTGCTAAAAGAGAAAAACTAGATAACCACCTGTGTCGAGCGCGAGCGACCACCATTTTTTTAGTGACTAAGCGGATACGCTAAAACGCACAGTTATTCCAACCTTGCTGAAAGGTTGGGGGATGCATCGGTTATTTCCTTTAATATGTTACACTTCATACGTGTGCAAAAAGTGGGGTGAATTGATTAAGAGCTAATCACATTTTTACATCAATATACTTTATAAAAATGTAATTTATACTCAGTCAGGATTTTTATTAAAAGCAAAAAACTTTACATGTAGGCTTTGTATTGCTTAGCAGTTTAGTTTTACACAAATATGATTCACACTAAATTTTACAATAAGGTAAAATCAAAGAATGGCTGAAATGGAAACTGAATGACAGAACAGAATGAAAAGTAAATGAAAGCAAAATAACATGTCATAGAGCTGCAACACCAAAAAGAGTAAACAATTCTAATAAAGCTTCATTTCGATGCAACATTTTACAAAGGAGAAACAAATACCTCATGCTAGTTGTAAGGAGATGCAATTTTTTTTCGTACCTTTAGCCAAATAGAGCAGCTTACCTGAGAGCAACAGAGTGAGCCAAATGAGAGACATCAAGTTACCAGAAACCAGCCTTCCAAACGACAGGTTTTATTCAGATGTCACATCAAAACATCTCCTCTGTTCACGTGAAGATATCCAAAGCTTTAAGAGAAGCGGTGCTCAGTGTAGGGGAAGAACAATAAACGGGGCTGTGCAGACATTTTGGTTGCACTGGTATTGATTTTTCACTGCGGGGAGGGGGAGGTTGGGGGTGATACAATAACCACTCCCTGAAGGTTTGCTTCATCTGAGAGGAGTATAAACACTTATAGGCAGACATGGTGACATGTGACTTTTAGCTTGAATAATTAGGGAGAAGAACGCAAAGGGTAGACAGGCCCTTTTTCGGGTCCGTGGATTATTCTCCATCACAACATGACAAAACTTTTAATTAATTTAATTTATTCTTTTAAATTAGTTGACAAGACGATATGCTCAGTGTCGGCGCTCCGCACACGCACATCACACACTGCGCGTAGGGAACCAAATGCCTTCTGCCTTCTGAGTATCTGCCATTTAAACTGTAGTTGTTTCCAATACCGAAAGTGACGACACTGTGTTTGTTAGGCACATAGACTGCATTCAAAATCTTACTTTAGTTAAAGTAAAAGGAAGTTCGCTGTACCTATGGTAATTTTAGTCATGTGAAATTTGTTTGTATATATTATAAGCAGAATGGACCATTTCGGATCCATGTCTATTCTTATTGAGCTAGAACTCAATAATGACGTATATTCATATTATTATATTCATATTATATTCATATTACAGGAATTCTGTAAAATAATCCGGTTGTTGAGGAACTATTCCACAAACACCGGAAGTGTATTACTGTATTATATTAAGAACCGTCCTGTCACGTTAATTGCGCCACAGAGCGCGCGCCTCAGCCCTCGCGCGCGCGCGCGCGCACATCCTAACAGGTGTGCGCGCGCGGCGGGTTCCCCCTCGTTCTCCGCGGTTGACAGATGGAGCAGGTCGGACCCGAACCCGGACCCAGAACGAGACCCAGACGCGGACCGAGGGCTCGAATCGTGTGGTGAAAAAAATACAGGAAGAAACTCACGTGTTTCGCTCCCCTCAGTTTCTAACCGCCATGAGAGGTGAACAGACTGAAGACGGAGAAAACTCAGCGATGTCGGTGAGAACGGACCGCAGTCTAGTGACACCAGGCCAGACCTCTGCTACAAATACAGGGTTTTAAAGAAGGTTGTGACACCGTTTTATTCCAACACAGGGTAGAGAGAAAAAACGTGAAGGAATAACATAAAGCTTTAGAAAATACTTTTGAATTCGGCAGTATGGAAATACACGCAGAAAGCTCGTGTTTCAGTGAAATGCAAACTTTGGACCTAAATTATGATGTGGCTGTTTAAAATGTTGTATTTTATATGTTTACCAGGCTTCGTTTTTTAGTGTGTATTTGCTTGCTAAATGATTTGCATTCGGTTTTGAAAGATTCAGCCGTGATGATGAACTGTTTGAGAAATGAAATCTTCTCCTTTGATGCTCTCATGGTACACGTGATTCGTCTCCCATCGAATAAGCAGGTTATTCTAGAGTGAAACACAACTCTTTAATCAGTGTTTTTGTATGTAGCCGCTCAATCAGCCCTCTGCTCCATCAACAGGCCTTTCTAATGAAGCTTCTAACGATGTCGTCTAGTAAAAGTCAGGGTCACTGGTGTTTACGATACCATTTCTTTACCTCATTTTTCTTTTTTGTATTGACGAGGTGTGTGTGTGTGTGTGTGTCAGAGAGAGAGAGAGAGGGAGAGAGAGAGACCCCGTGCCTTGACATCACTCGGGCCGGTGGCATGGTGAGTGGAATGATAAACAGAAGCCTGTGCTATCCATGTCAGTGGCCTAAAATAGGGCCCAACTAAGAGGGTCTCAGATAGCCACCCAGCTCCATATAAGACTGGTCAGCCGGCTCCTGGCGTCCTTCGTGTGTGTGTGTGTGTGTGTGTGTGTGTGTGTGAGAGAGAGAGACATGTCCACCTGTTGTGGAGGTAGCAGGCTTTATATAGCGCCTCCCACTCACTTATGTTATTGCTTTTTAGTACTTCCATGTCCATGAGGTCTAAACATGTGACGGGCTTTTGAGAGCTTGTGTTAACAAATGGGGTTTCCCCCGATTGTTGCTTGAGTTTGGTTTAAAACCAATGGTCAAGAATACCCATGTAAAATGCAGAGTCCATTCGTAGTAAAGAAAAGCCCTTTTCCAACTCTTCACTTACTTTTATTATTTTTTTATTAAAGGTATAGTTAGGTGAGGCAGTAAATATTAAGCTTGAGTGGAAGCTGACACGTATTCCCTTTTACGAGGGGGCTATGTGATGGACTATTGTATTCCCAGAGGAATTCTTCCTCACATGTGTTTGGTGTGATTATCAAGGAAAGTGACTAAGCATATTTCCAATATTATTCGCTTAATGCTCCTTTTCTCACGTAAAGGAATTTGGCTGTGTGACATTGAGCCATTTTCCCCACCCAGACGACATGTGGATCTCATAAAGGCACGGCAATGTTGGCATTTGGACTTTTGTCCTTGAGCTCCATATAGATCCCGTGTGTGTCTGCACACTGGGTCACCGGCTGACCCCCGACCACCCGTCTTGTCCATGTGGTCAGCCCAAATACGTGTCTAATGCCAGTCCATGGCCAGCCTGAACTGTGCGTGCTCCAGGTATGACGAGTCAAGCCTGACTGTTGTTTCCCTTTGGCCAACCCGTTTCACCCCCCCGGCAGAGCAAGATCCTCATCGACCAGCTGAGGGAGATCACTGGCGTCCAGGACCCCCAGATTCTCAACAGAGCTCTGAATGTAAGACCTAAGAACCATTTTAGGAAGCATTGTGTGGGGGCTCCCCAGTGTGTAGCATGAGGTTATTTTGTAACAATGCAAGCAATGGAATGGCCTTCATGTGTCACTCAGTCATTGCACATAACTGTGTCATTGCAGCTGACCAAAGGGCCCTTTAAGTTGAAACAAAATGTAAATTCTTACAGTATGCTGTATGAATAGTACTTATGAACATCCAACTCCTCTTTGCTTTAACTTGTCCTGAACCCCCTCATGACATAGGGGACATGTAAAAAAAAATGATGTCACATTCAAATAACCAAGTTCAAGTTGCTATTTGAGCCTAAGGCAGCCGTTGTTCATTAAATGCAAACATTACCCATGGGAGGGTGTAAGAGAAAATGGTATTTGGGGGACTAATCGCGTTTTATCACGTTGTGAGCCCAAACAAAGATAAGAGATTGTGTAATGAGAAACCTTCCTGCGGAGAGGATGATCAAAATGTCACAGGAATTCATCCCGAGAGCCGTGCTGCTAGTTGGCTAGAAAACCTAGCCCTCGCTGCTCCTGTGTAATTAACGTTAGAGGATCCCTCTTTGATCACATTAAAGGGACGCCCAGGGTGCCTCGTTTCCACCCCGGCACGCCGCTTGTGTTTTGGAAACACAACTGCCAAATGATAAGATCCCCAGGAGCTTGAGTAAACGGGAGCCTCATAAAAGTGATAATTGACGAGCGGGACAATGAACAGTCTGGCTGGCTGTGGTGCGGGCCTCATCCAACGTGTGGCACCGGGGGGGCAGACAGAGGAACAACAGCAGCAGCTCGCAGCTCAGGGACGGTCGCCTGCTCTCAGAGTTCCACACAAAATGAGGAATATTTGTCTTCTGCCGCTTTCCGACACAAAAATACAGCTAACAAATTTAGCTGAATTCCCTTAATTGGGCCTGTTTTTACTGTATTTGAACTGTGTTTACTTGCATGCTTGCAGTGTTCTCGCTATTGTTAACACTCAGCGGGTGCGATGCTTTTATTTGCTCGTTTTGTTCCTGCGGTGTGTTGTTTGTCTAAACCGTCTTAGAGCGTTGTGGCCTTGTGTTTTCCCCGTCCCCTCGCCTTAAGGCCAGCCAGGGGGACATTGGAAATGCTGTGGGAATGCTGACCGCCCAGTCTGCGGAGGTCCAGGATCCTGGAGAAACCCAGGAGCCGGGGCCCTGCGCGGAGGCCTGGGAGGGCCAGAAAGGTCAACATCGTGGAAGACGACTTGTTTGATGACCGGTGTCGTGACGTGTTGTGGCCTGTTGAAACGCTTTCACTTGCCTCGTGGGAACCTGTTGACACGCTGCTCTCTGATTTCTCAGGACCTCCGAAGGATGAACTGCAGACGGCCATAGAACTCAGCCTGCAGGAGTCCCACAAGGCCCGGGAAGAGGAGAGAGAATTTAACAGGTACAAAACAACCCGCTTTTCAATGCAATGATTCTTCATTATTAACGGCTGCCTTTTTAAAATGTTTTACTCACCACAGAACGGAAGTGAACATAAATTACACGACTCAGTTGGCAGTTGTCTGTATGTATATCAATCAACCCGAAGCCACGTCAATAACAACGACCAAACAAATGAAAGCTGAAAAGCAGGGACATTTACTTCATAGCCACACTAGCGCAGCGGCTCGGCCACCACAGACTAAAATACCTCAGTGCCAGAAATAATGGATAATTTGTCACGACATTTCGCAGTGACTTTAATGATCTTGTCATTAATGATCAGCTGACTTCACACTTGCAGATTAGTTTTTAATCACCCATTGGCACAACCGTCACTGGTTCACACACAATGAATAATGATGTGAAGCCCTGGTTTTTCGTCGAGCGCAACCATGATACTTTGATGAATGACTAAATACCCACATAAAATACAAAAATAGCGTTCATAACAATACGTTTGCTTGTCTAATTATTAAACCTACTACACAGGGTCTTAACTAAGTCAACCTGAGTTTAATGCACTTCAAATGCTGGTGGTTTGACGTGCTGCAGGGCTCTGGAGGCCAGTGCAGAGGAGAACGCAGCGAGGATGAAGAGGAAGAGATGTCAAGCCCAGAGCGAGATGTGCAGCCCTGCGGACTGGATCCGTCGGGACGACTGGCCCGTGGGCATCCGCAACGTCGGCAACACCTGCTGGTTCAGCGCCGTCATCCAGGTGAGGATACGCGTGGGACATCGGTCACATCAACAGGGGACGGGGACGTTTGGACACATTTCGATACAGTAGCGTGTGTGTCCTTTTTAGTTTTTCTCTAACCTCTGTACGCGAGTGTCGTCGGGCCCTGTAATGAGCGTGCGCCACTTGAATTGAATACAGCGGCGCGGCAAACACGGGGAATACAGAGGATCCTCGTGTTTTAACAGTGTCTCACATCCTCCCTCATCTAAAAACTTCAAATAGATTTTGCACGTGGATGAACAAACATTAATAGCACCGGCGTTTCCCTTCCATGATGTCCAACTTTCACCAAGAGAAAGCAGAAAGCGAGATGGCATCCGCCCATATTTCAACGGCTTTATACCTGCTGATAGAGTTGTTGAAAACATCCGCCAGAAAAAAATAAAAGGTTGTGAGGGTTGCTTTCCGCAAAATGAGGAGATTTCTCCACGCTGCTAATTCTCTTACGGGTCCCATTCCGAACTGAATTAAGTCGAGCCGATCGGGTGGCCCGGCAGAAACGGGAGCCCTGATCGACATGCGGCGGCTGCGTGGATGATTTAATGGGCGAGTGGCGAGACGATGGAGCGAGCGGTGGACGTCCGAGTATGAGGCCTGAAATGAACACGGAGAAGACACTGATTGTTTGTTTTTGTTGAACTCTGATGTGGCTCCGCATCAATTGAGAAGTCAAACCCCCGAAGGAAAGGGTTTATTATCTGGGAATACAAATGGGGAAATTAGGCGGTGTTCTTTGAATACAAATGGAAGGGAAATGATAGCCTTTTTGGTGGTAGTGGTGGGGGGGGTTTCTGGTGTCAATGCTGTTCGTTATAATTGAACTGGTTGTTGTGGATTCAACAGAGCCCCACTCCTGATAAAGCAGCCTTCCTTTAAAAAGTAATTATGCTATCAGATTGAGGGTGAGTGACCACGTCGTTCAGTTGTCAGCTCATATTCCCTCTATTATCCTTTGTGGTATAAATTACAGTAACACAGAGATACGCCATAATTGAATTTCCTACTGAAATGGAAATTTCTATATCAAGATGTGCTTAAAGTGCTCAGTGGCTTCGCTCACCACCAGACGAGACACACGAGTAGCTTACTGTTATTAATGTATTTAGTTCATCACGAGTGACAGGAGCAGCTTATAACAAATTGAGCATTATGTGAGGAAAATGAGAAATACTTTTCCTTTTCCACCCAATTATAGAAGAGGTTGGGTTGGACTGGAGAAGTGGTGCCATTATAGAAGCAGTGAAATCCTGTTGTTTGCCCAGCATCATAGCAGCTGACATGCTTTTCTCTGTAATGTGAGTAAATCCCTCCCGTGTAGACTATTTTCTAAAAACATCTGGCAACTGAGATGAAAGTAAATCCATGTGAAGCTTTCAAGGTTTCTCCCAAAATGACATAAAAGATTACCGATTAACATTCATAAAAGGTTTGAAGCGTTTTAAGAAGCTGTGTGAGTTGCGAGGAGGAACATTGAAGATGAAACATCTTTCATTGAAGTCAGAAAACGACTTTCTTATTGGCCGTTTCCCATTTTATTATCGTCAATTTAAATTCCCACGTGGCATCAAGTGAAGCATATCGATGTGAAATGGACGTTGGCGCAGATACTAACTCGCTGAACATGCACCACTGCAACGCGGGACCACCGTCCTGGTGATTCCACAGCGGGGTAAAAGGTTTGTCTTTGCCGTCCTGTCGCAGTCGCTGTTCCACCTGCCCGTGTTCAGGAGGCTGGTTCTCAGCTACCAGCTGTCCGAGCGCATACTGGAGAAGTGCAAGAGCCACTCTGTGAGTAAACGACCTGCCACCAAGAAGAAGATGTGATGGAGCTGTGGATATTTTCTGCCGCCGTGCGACAGCGTGACCCTGCGCCTGTGTTTACAGGACAAGAGGAACATTGCCTTCATGCAGGAGCTGCGCTGTCTGTTCGCTCTGATGGCGGGCTCCACCCGCAGGTTCGTGGACCCGTCTGCTGCGGTGGAGCTGCTGCGAGACGCCTTCAGGACCAACGAGGCCCAACAGGTACGGCGCTTCACTCCAGGACATCTTCTGGGGAAAAAGACCGGGCCTTTTCAAGTCTCAGAGGCACAAGTCAGGACGCACGTCTGGCAGCACCTGGTGAAATCCAGTTGTTTCTAGTTATCTGAAGAAAAAAAAACAATAAATCATGGGAGATGTATATATTTGGCTCGGTATTTGTAGTTGTTGGCTTTTGTTATTAGGAAAGATACTGGCAGCTTTGCAGGGGTCGTGATGCAGCTGCCTCTGGACAGAATGGTATTTTTCTGGTCAGACATGATTGATACCAGCAACATGTCTCCAATGTACACATTTAATTGAATGTCATTTCAGAAGTCACGACAAGGGAACATTTTCTATGTGACAAACTTTTTTTCGCTTTGCCTTTCTGTCTTTTCTTTCTCGCTTATTTTCTAACAAGGTAGCAACGCTTTTACTTTTGGTTTGGTAAAATGAATATAAACCAAGAGATTCCGCCGAAACGGATAAAATGCATCACTTCTAAACTCACAAAGACACTGCGTCTTGTAATAAAAGGGCCGGGTTTTAACTGCCTTTGCAAAAAGCCCACTAATGAGGTGACAGGTGGGCAATTTTCTTCGCCAGATGTTGAGAGGAGTTTGAAGCCCGAGGGAAGTTTATTTTCTTTTTTTTGTCAAGCTAATGTTTCCGAGATCGAGAATGAACTCATGTGACTATTCATCGTTTGACCTCGACTTAACCCTCCACCGTTACAACTACGCGATTTATCCTTTCCTTTGTCTTCATTTCAGGACGTCAGTGAGTTTTCCCACAAACTGCTCGACTGGCTGGAGGATGCGTTTCAGCTCGCCGCCAACGAGTGAGTGACGCGTGGACGCCGCCCCCCCCCCGCGCACGGGCTGATGTTCTTTTCCTCTTTGCATTTCACATCTTGCTGTTGTTTTGCTTTCAGTAAAGAGGAAGACAAACAGAAGAACCCCATGGTGCAGCTTTTCTACGGCACCTTTGTGACGGAGAGAAGACACGAGGGTACGAGTTTTATCTTCTTCTGTTTTTCGCAGCGACGCCCGTGTGAATTCTGTCCTCCGTGACTCACAGCCGCGTGACTGTGCTCAGGTAAGACGTTGTGTAACATCGAGCAGTTCGGCCAGTACCCGCTGCAGGTCAACGGCTTCAATAACCTGGATGAATGCCTAGAAGGAGCTATGGTGGAGAGAGAGATTGAGTCTCTGCATTCCGAGCACAGCGCCACACCTGGCCGGGAGGTAAACGATTTCAACAACTGCCGTGTCAATTTCTTTTGTATGTGCTATTTTTCTTTTTTTTTCTTGTATGCTTACCTGGTGTCCTATTTTCTCTTGGTTGCAGAGATGGTTCAAAAGGTTACCGCCAGTCTTGACATTTGAACTGTCTAGATTTGAATTCAACACCCAGCTCGGTCGTCCCGAAAAGATACACAAGAAACTGGAGTTCCCGCAAATCATATACATGGACCGGTGAGCTTTGTACAGTTGACATGATCCTAGACATTCCTACAGTTTCACTCGTTTCTTCAGGCTAAAAGGAGCTTCTATGTTAGGCAGCTGGATGACTTTACACTGCACATGCCTGCAGTTTTTTTTTTTTTTTACCAGGATTATCTCACAAATCGATACAGTTTGAGCCCTCTGTTTATTATAAATGTGTTGCGATAAATCATTTCACACGTGTCCTCGTCCATTTTGGGGATTTCCTCATTTTTCTGTCTACAGATATCTTCACAAAAACATAGGACAGACCCACGAGAGGAGAGGAGAAGTGAAAAAACTCAAGGAGCAACTAGCAGCCCTTCAACAGAAACTTGAGTGGTAAGTTCCCTCCTGAAGCTGCCTCGTGACTTTTGGGAACAAGTCGTGAGCAAAAAGCGTCCCGTCTTTGCTTCACAGCTACAAGAACTATGGCTCTGGACCTACCAAGTACCCTCTGGCCGACATGCTGCAGTTTGTGCTGGAGTTCTCTACCACCAAGCCCACGAGTGTTTCGCCAGCTGAAGATCCGGGACCAGCCTCTCCGACTCCTGCGAGCCCCCCGCCGAGTGACCTCATCTCCACAGACAACGGGTTGAGTACACAGAGAACCGGAGAACAGTGACAGCCGACGCTGTGGCCCCCCTGATTAAACACACCGACAAAATATTTGGCTCATAAAACACTCACAGCTTCTTCTTTACCAAACCTACGCGACACCCTAAAAAAGGTTCCCTTGCATTTCCACAGCGAACAAGAAGACTCGGATGCCTCGGAGGGCGCGGCTTCCGGTGTTTCCAGTTGTCAGCGGACCCCCATATACAAGCCCTTCACCCAGTGCAGACTCCCGGTGGACTGCCCGCCTCACCCGGCCCCCCACAGCGTCACTGAAGAAGAGCTGCACTTTGTGAAGACCTGCCTGCAGCGGTGGAGGACAGAAGTGGAGAACGACATCAATGGTACGCTGCCATCGCAGTACACACACACACACACACCGACACTGACTTCTGCAGAGGGTCTCGGCGTTGTGTTGCCGTGTTGTGAGGCGCAGCCTCGGTTTCTTGCTCTCCAACGGCCGTTTGCTCCGCTGTGATCACTAGTTGGTTGTAGGCCGTGTCTGTCCGTAGGTTGCTGCCTGTCGTTAGTAGAAACGTGGGTTGATAAGAGGTGTGAGTGTGAACTTGGGTGGCACGGTTCTGCTTTGAAAACAAACACTGCACAGCGCATCCAGGCGCTCATTAAGTGTTCACTCATAAATAGCAATGTAGCTTCACTGGAACAGAGCTGCACAACTGCACTGAAAAAGACTGAGTCGGGAAAAGGAGAGATAGGAGGCAAATAATAGCTCAAATAAATTCATAAAAAACAACAGCAATTTATTTTACATTACACTCTTCGCTGTATGTGTACTTTGTTTATTTCTGTGTTTTTTTTTTGTCTTTGTGTGGCAGAGCTGAAGGCCAGTATCGACAGGCTCACTCAGATGCTGGAGGGCATGTACGCAGACAACTGTCTCTGCCAGGTAAGACGCACACTCACCTTATTCACGCCGACAAACGGCAATTTAACCGCTTGTGTTACAACTGCCGCTGCTTTGGCGGGAGATCGGATGAAACCGTATCGATCCCCCCGGGGGAGAGCTGAAAATAATGTAACGCAAACAAGTCTCCAGAAGACAAATAAGAGACAAACGGATCGGATGAATGTGGTTCTGCGGCGAACACGGAGTCTAATATTCGATCCCAGTGGTGTAGGTGTTTTACACAGTGTCGTTTCAACGCTGTCTCCCACCGCCGCCCGATGTCCAGACACCCTACAGACTCCACGCAGTCCTCGTCCACGAAGGCCAGGCGTCAGCCGGCCATTACTGGGCCTACATCTACGACCACGCCAACCAGCGCTGGATGAAGTACAACGACATAAGCATCACCGAGTCGTCGTGGGAGGAGCTGGAGCGAGACTCATTTGGTGGAATGACCAACGCAAGTGCCTACTGCCTGATGTACATTGATGACAGGCTACCCCACCTTATCACAGGTACATCCGTGTCTGCGGGTCTTTATCAGTTGCGTGATTTGATTTTCATCTAGAATAATGCATTTTAGCTTTAACAAATGTTGCAATGTGTGCAAAGGGAGTAAAAGCAAGTTAAACAAAGAGTGGTTATTTCTATAAATGAACCATTGTATATAAAAGAATATTTAATATTTGTAATGCAGGTCTGGATCAAGCAACCTCGTATTTAAAGATATGAGGCTGTTCCATACTGTTGGAAACTACAACTTTCAAATCTAATTTCCTGTCTAATAAATATGAACATGAAAAATGACGTCTTTCATACAAGAAATAACAATAACTTTGGTCATTTCACAATCCCTTGCTGTCAGTAAGTGGATTGCATTAACGACTCCGCCCTCACATCCACCTAGAGGACACAGACGACGAGACGGGCCAGGTGCTGCATGGCATGGACTCCCTGCCCTCCGTCCTCAGGCGCTACGTCCACGAGGACAACCGCTGGTTCCAGCAGGAGCTCAGCGAATGGGAAGAGCAGCTCTGCCACACCGCGACCCCCCAGGGAGGGTCCACGGCCTCTGCAGAGCCCCCGGAGCTGGGCCCCGTCGGGTTGGGACCCGCCGATGAGGAGCCTGAACCGGACGCAGAGGCAGCGAAAGACCCGGAGCCTGATCGCACGGAGAGCCCCGGAGGTGCGTTTCAAGTTTTTGTGTGCTACTCTGAAATACTCGCATACAAATACGTGTGGTGATCTTCTGTTAAAAAGCCACTGTGCTAGTAAAACTGAACAGCACCATCGTGTGTGTGTGTGTGTGTGTGTGTGTGTGCTCTCGCAGTCTCTCTCCTAAAAGAAGCCGAGGTGACGGCCCCTCCTCGACCACAGAGTCCCGGCTGCCATCCAGACGACACCAACAGCGCGGCGGACACTGACACCCGACTGGGGCCCGACCAGAGCCCCCCCCCAGCCGAGGGAGAGCTCCAGTGTCAGGTGGGCAAGTTCCGCTCCGCCCCTTGGGAAATATGGGTCAGTAATTCAAGGCCACAGAAATAAAGCGTGTACATGTGGGTCACGCATATCGCTCCACCGCTAAGCATCGCCGTGGTGATGGGGGCTTAATGTGCTCTTACACACCTATTTACATTGCTGCTTCAGTCCGGTCACCAAGGTATGCTTTGCACGGTTTTGCTGTGCGTGCAATGCAATGTAACGTTTTGTTTTCGAACTGGTTTGCTAAAAGGCTACGTTGCTAACAATAACAACAACTAGCCTGCCACGGCCACCGGTGGCTCGAGAAAAACGCGACTGCACTTCATATAAAACGAAATAGGCGAAAATGGCACAATATTACTGAAATGTAAGACTTGCAATAATAATAATAATAATAAATAAAATGTCAGTGTTTCTGTAATAACGCTACATTATCCTAAAGTTGCTATAGGATTTCTATAGTAGTTGTATAGTACTTCTATAGTATGTCCCAAAATACGATAGTATTTCTATAAGATTACTACAGTATTTTGTCCTGCATTAGCATGGCAGCTGCTGCATTTTTGGCGTCCATGTTCTTTCCAACTCGTAAGTCGCAAGACGCATCTGGAACGCTGTAAGTGGTACGAAACCGGGAATGACGTCACTTTCCAACTCGGGAGGCGGACTTACGAGACAAATGGAAAGCAGCATTACTGCCATCAGGAGGTTTATTTCACTGTCGGTATCTTTTTTCCGAGGGACATGATATCATTTACACGTCCGTAATTATCGTGGTCAGTTTTATTTGTTTCCCCCACCATGGCCCTGTTTGCACCATAAATGAATCAGCACTTCTGTCATCAGAAATAAACATAATATTCGTTGTAAGCTTTTCCATTAGAAGTTCACTTCATTACCACTTGTGTCCTGTTGACACATCGGGAGCTCCACGGACAACATTGATTTATCGCATGCAAATTATAATTAGTATTTCCAAATTTATTCAGCTGCAGTCGGTCTGCTGACCCCTCTGACTTTATATAATAAGATCAACCTTTCACTGGATACAGGGAGCTATATTGGATTTCATACACTCCCTCAGCCAATTTGTTCGCCTGCTTACCGTTAAAATAGAAACACGTGCTACATGATATTTTACGGACTTTGCTCCACAGGTGTTTATAATGCATTCAGGTGTTGAAAAGGGGGAGGGGGGGTTACATGTTTACATGGAGGCCCTGAGCAGGATTAGCAGGTACAGATAATGTATAGATGTGATTTAATGTGCGTCTTGTTAAATCTTTCTCCGTCAGACTTCTGACCCTGAAGCCGAGCTCAGCGGCCCGGCACCATCTGACCTCCATGCGAAGGAGGACAACACACAGGCAGCAGGCCTCGGCCCTCAAGATGAAAGCAAGCCACAGGCTTCCGGAGAGGCCCCTGAACACGAAGCAAAGAAGGAGGAGCAGCCAGAGGAGCAGCCAGAGGAGCAGGAGGAGCCGGCCAGACAGCGACAGGCGGAGAACGAGGTCTCAGAGGTGGAGATCCCCAACGTGGGCAGGATCATGGTCCGAGCGGACGCTGATGGATACAACGAAGAGGTAAGTGTCTGTTCTGATCCACAGAGCAAACGTTTCAAGTCAGTGGACCCAAATATAAATTATACCGGTGTATATTTGAGGAGAAATGCAAAAAAATAAAGGCTCTGTTCAGGTCGATGAGTCTACCGGGATGCAGCCTTACAATCAATTAATATCCGAACGTTTAGGTCATCGCTCCGTTTTTTAGCTGGTGTTGTAATCTCTTCCTCCTTGTCCTCATTTCCTAGATGATGCTGACTCCAGCTATGCAGGGCGTCATTCTAGCCATAGCCAAGGCCAGACACATTTTCGATAAGGAAGGGCCTGAGGCTGGCCTCATCAAGGTATTTAAGGCTTGAATAATGAAATAATTATGTTTTCTGAAGTAGTTTTTCAGGAACAATATTTTCTCTTTATATAGTTTTAAATAGTTGTTTCTTTTCCAGATACTACTAGAATTTACAGCACTAAAACATTAACATGGTTCATCTTCAAGTTAATTAATCTGCACACTAAAAATCAACTATAAATGAAAAAGTGACATTAAGACACCTTGAAGGCCAAAGGCAAAGTATTTCTGTTGAGATTTAAAACTTGGTAAACCAGCATTATCACCACCGCTCTCTTTGAGTGCTCCTGAGTTCGATCAATATCCAACATCTAGCTCGAATAGTTGGCCCACCCCGGGCTTATGGGCTAATTTATATAGAACTAAAACTAAGCTAGATTTCCCGCCGTCCCCTCAGGCCTTCCACGAGGAGTACTCCCGTTTGTACGAGCTCTCCCAGGAGGAGACCACGCCGCCGGAGGACGCTCGGCTGCAGCACGTGCTGGTCTACTTCTTCCAGAACAAGGCACCCAATCGCATTATTGAGAGGACGCTTTTGGAGCAGTTTACCGACCGCAACCTTAGCTTCGATGAAAGGTACACAGGGCACGGATGAGTCCCAGACACTAGGCTGTTACGCTGAGTGAAGGTTTCAAAACACCCTAATATGAGAATACAGATGAGCTGTTATGAGCTAAAGTTTTTAGCTAAACATTTTAATGCTTCACAGCTTCTTCTTTTTATTTTGATTTGGTCTCGTCTCCTGATTTAGTTGAAATCCAATATTTCTTTGTAGTTGCAGATGAAGTTCCACTCCTATTAGCTGAGAGCACAGCATCGGGCGATGATGACGTGATAGCACTACAGACATCCAGATCCATTTAGGCCTTATCCTGTTGCATTATATATAAACAGGTTCTGAGGCGGAAAGCATTTGGTGATAAATTGATTTGATAAAAAAAACACTATTTCTTTACAAAATGTACAGATAGCAGAAGTAGTTAAGGTCAAATGTGGCTTCACCCAAAGCAGCATAAGAATGTAATAAGACGTAGAAATACAGTACACAGCAGGCTTATACCGCCAGCTAGTGTCCAGAGCACAGAACTGCACCACAGTGTGAACGTTCCCGCGCCGGTCCTTCCTTGGATTAAAATCATTCATGATGTCCTTTCTGTACACGCAGGGCCATCGGTATCATGAGGGAAGCCCGAACCAAGCTGCGCCTCATCAGGCCCGAGGACATGGACATGGATGAGTACTTGGTGGGCCTACTTTGACTGTTTTTGGGCTGTTCTTGTAATGATTTCCCTGCAAATGATTGTCTCTTCTGCCGTGTATGATTGCTTTATCATTAAGGTTATAAACATAGACGGTAAATGTACATTTGAGATGTACATTCGTTAAAGGAAATGGTGTTGGATCACTCGAACTTATTACAAACTTAACAGATACGTCACTTATTAAAAGGATGCATCTGTTGGTTTCTTGTTATGAGATTTGACAGCAATAAAAATATGGAATATCTCCAGCTTTGTCTACTAAGAGAGGAGTGACACAGAATGACTAACTGCCGGATATTAAATTAGAAAAGATCATTAGAGAAGAAATAACACCCGTATTTAGTTACTGTCAAGCGACAGAAACGTGATCAAAATATTGAGAAGAAAACAAAAACAATGGAGTCATCTTGTATCCTGTGTTCTTTTTCACAGCAGGTGGCAAGATGACTACAGGCTCTTCAGAACGGTGTTCGTCTACCTGCTGACTGGACTGGAGCACTACCAGCACGGGAAGTAGGTGTCAAATGTTAACCACCACTGCTCCACCTGGCCACCGCCTGCTCAGGTCAATATTAACCTCCTTCTTTCGTCCGTGTCCTCTTCAGAGAAGAAAAGGGAACAATAATTCCACTGCACGTACAACACAGAGAGGAATTCACTTAGATTTGTTATCTCAAGCGTAACAAAGTGCAGCTGGTCCGTCTTTTATCACATGCAGCAAGTAAAAGAAGAGTAAAAGCTTGTGTTCCTTGGGAATCATAAACACATGTGTCCTTCCCTTTTTAATAAAACGTGAGCGATTGGTTTCCCCACCAAAATGTTCTCTGATTGGCCGACAGTGGGACCGCAGTTTACCAGAGATAATGACATGCTGACCCATGCCTTTTGTATGTGTGTTTGTGTGTCTGTGTGCTGCAGGATGCGAGAGGCGCTGATATTTTTGGCTCATGCGTACGAGACCAACGCCACCCTGCTGAAGAACGGAGAGAAGCGGGGCGTGGACAAGTCTCTGATCGCTGTCTACCGGAGGAAATGCCTCATTGTGAGTGAGGCAGCGCTTGTGTGTGTTTGTGTGTGTGTGTGTGTGTGTGTGTGTGTGTGTGTGTGAATGTGTACAAGTAGAAGTGTTGGCCTACTGCATATAAGGACATTTCAGAGCTCATCAGAACTGTGCCTCAAGGTGTCCATGTGACATTTGATGAAATTGGGCCAGTAGTTCCTGACGCATCTCGCTCAGGAGGGCAAACAGATCAACAATGTTATATTTGGAGTGTCTCTAAAAGGACAACAGGGTGCCACTTTTGGCAACTATTTTAGATTTTGTCTTACTCTTCGGACCAGAATTCTCATTTATATATTTTGAGCCCTCTGCCTAGTTTCTGTCCACTTTTAGTCTACAGGTAAATTACATTTTAGTCAAGTTTTTTCTTTTTCTCTTTTTCTTTTTTTCTTCTCTCCTCCTCCGCAGGCGTTGAATGAAAGCGCGTCTCGGCTGTTTTGCAGCGGCGAGGAGACCAACGTGGAGGAGGGCACCGCCATCATGGACGAGGCCGTCATCCCTTGCCTTAACCTGATGGGCCGTGAGTCTGCTTTGTCCCGGGAGGACCGGGACGCCATGGAGAGCATCCGCAGCCACTGGTGCTGCTGCCTGGGCCAGGGCATGGATGGTGAGATTAGTTGACTTAACGCAGTGGTCGCTTTTCTCAACAACTTGCTTATCTTGTCGTCTTATTGCTTTCAGTTTTACGGCATTTTTATTACTAAATTCCTATTGGTACATGGCTGCAAGTTTCCATGTCGAATTTTGTTCATACAAACATAAATATGTATAAAAACATTGCAATGATCACTCGAGCAGACACGGTAACCATGGGTTACCTTGGAATTAGCACATTACGCCAAGGAGAAAGTGAGGAGCCTGGCATATGTGTCATAAAGCAGGTTACAAGTGCGCGGGCGACTACTACACAACGTATAACGGGCATCTCCTCCTCACAGGGAGACGCTATACGCTCGACTCTAAAAACAGCACTACTTTTATTAAGAACTGTCAGGGCTCACTTAGTAACACGTCTGGTCTCATCACTTTAATCTAGAAACAAACAAAGGTTAGCGAGGTAAAGTCGCTAACCTTTTTTGCTTCTTTTCTTCTTTTTTTTTCAGACTCGCTGCAGGTGAAGCTGGGGGAGTTTCTGCCCCGGGTCCTGGACGGCTCAGCTGAGACGGTGGTCCTTAAAGACCCCCCTAAAGTCCACGTGAGCCAGGCCCACGACCTGTGCAGTCGCCTGGCGGCCGTCATGGAGTCCATCCACAGCACCTCGGTAGTCAGCGTTAAGTAAAGCCCCCAGTGGCATTCTTTAGGGGCAGATAGGGGGGGCTCAATGATCAAAATACATCTTCTCAGCAGCTTCAGTTTAGAGGGAGCCTTCCGCCTGCCAGTCTCCATCACAATAATACGGCAGTTTGGAAGCACTTAGTGACTCTTTTTTTTTTACTTTCAACTACGGAGGGAACTGTATCGGTCAACGCCGCTGTAATCGCCTTCTCGTCAGTGAGAGAATTATTCGTGAAACCAAGCCGCTGAACAGACGTCATTAGTAAACGAACAGGGAAGCTTGACAGTCTGATTGGCGCTTTTAAATGTTGTCGTCTGATTGGTAGGATTTACTGATGTGTTGTTAAGCAGTGTGAATGCAAAATAAAGCCTGTGAAACAGGGATTTTTAACGTCAAAACACTAGATTTGTACTGCACAGTAACAAATGCTTTTTTAAATAAATGTTTTATATTACTCTGGAATTATTAGATGAAGTTAGAAAGAAAGACATATGTGCCATATTAAGGTCAGGGTGTTCTGTACGGCTTTTAAAAAGAGAACGTACTGGTCGCACTCGTAACTGTCAGCCTGTGGAAACTCTTCTCTGTTTAAGTTAGACAGATGTGCCTTTGTAAGCCTTGTAAACCCTCCGAAGGAAGGACATGAGGCATGAGATGAAATCCTTTTTATTATTCTGGTGTCGCAGATCCAATGCGGTTTCACCAATGAATCCTTCGAATCAGGTTTTTGAAGCCAGCAACACGGAGCCGCTTCTGGCTGCTGATTTCACACCGCTCTTTCACTCAGACTGACGACCCTCAATAAACGGTTCAAATATGCTGTGTACTCCACCATCATTGAATCTGAATGAGAGACATTTGATGAAACTGTCAGAGTGTTGTGTGAAATATAAATGAAAAAAGAAATGGAAAGATTGACACATTCAGTGGGAACTGATGGAGAGGTTGGGGGTGCTAGGAAGTATGGAGAGACCAACAAAGACGCAAAATATAAAATACTCCCTGCTAGTTTCTTTAAGAAATTCTGTGGCAACAGGCTTATTTTCCTTTGGTCCCTGCAAGGCCAGCAGCGGTGACATTGTTTATCTAACATCTCAGTCTGCCCGCCCCAAGTCTTATCTTAAGTGCTGGAATTGATTTATATTTCCATGGCTTTAGTTGGCAAATGTACACACAATCTTTACAAAATTCACACAAGCCCTGTCTAGCTGTTGTGTAATACGTTACGACAACATTGTGCTGTTTCTAAATCAAAGATGCAGTTATAAGCTTAAGACAATGGTACCATTGAGTCAGTGCTGGGTATTAAGCTCTGATTTGAACTAGTAACTAATATTGGACCATAGCTTGTTTTATATATTGCATTAGTTATGCAAATCCATAACATCTGAAATAAATATAACGTTGTACTGTAGGTACTCAAATGACTTGCGTATTTGCATTCCACCGCCGCGTCAACGTGTCCTTACGTCACACGATTTGATCCGGCAGTTTATGCTTTTATTTTGAAGGAACCGGAAACGCTCGTTTGGACTGTACTTGTCGTGCCTCACCTGTCTCAGGTCTCCGCTGCGACCGGAGCCCGTATTTAAAAAAAAAAAAAAAAGCAAAGTAGGAAGATCCCATGTCTGGCGAACTCACCTAGCGACCGGCCGGGGGGGAGAGACTCGTTAAACATGGCGGCGACAGGGGACGGCTTCGTGAATAGTTAAACGCCTCCGAGCAGCGGAAGTCTCGGACGGTTCGGTCCGACACGGTGTCGATTCATCGTCTTGTGCGGGGCGGAGAGTCGAGACCCACTTTGAGTTGGAGAGTTCGAATACGTCGTCTAACTAACAACGTCGACCACGCAGGTAAGATGATTTAATCGAACAAATGAATAAAACGTAGCGCCGCCGACGGGCTTATTGATTAGCCAACCCGCTTATTATAGTTAGCTAACAGTTAAGTCAATGCGCTAGCTGTGTTTAATATTACACCCCTGTTCCGGTTATGAACCCGAACGGTGCAGTTCGGTTCAGTTCCTCGTTCGCGCGCGACAGTGTTTCACTTTAATGCCACTAGTTTTTTTTTTCCTCGCGTTTTTCACGACGTGGAGTAAAATCCGGACTCTGAAGCAGCTTTCTGGGAGTTGAACTCGGTAAACGGATCCTGCTAACTTAACGCTACCAGTGTGCTAAATATACACAGTGCGGATCACAGCAGGACTCCCAGTGGGACGTCTGCTTTATGGATTGTGCTTCGGTTTTCTGCGGTGATTCATTTCGGATCCACAGCTGTTCTAGTTCCTGGGACCAGCAGTTGAGTTTTATTACGGAAGCTGCACTGATAATATGCGTTTGCAGAAACTTTGAGAGCTCAAAGTTGTTGTCGATGCGCCCAAACGGATTATTTTGTTTTAGGATTTCTGTTGCACAAACGACGAAAACCACTTGAATCAAGTGAGGTTTTGTACCATGCACCAAGTTTAAGAGTGTGACAACCATAAGTTCAACCCAAGGGCTGCGTAATATGGATAAAATCAATATTCGGATCGATCCGAGGGCTGATGTTATACACACGGCACTGATGTAATAATAATCCTCATTTAACCAGTATGCCGGCAGTAATACCCCCGTCTGCATGTTCCCAGCTATAAGCCCCCCCATGTGATCCCTGTTTATTCTTTTTTTTTTTTAACACCTGTTCATTGATGATCAGGGAAATGATCAGTTCTTAAAGTAGTTAAAACCCCACATGGTGGTGTTTGTGTGACACTGCAGAGAGCAAAGCATAAACCGCAGGACAAGCAGTTCAGAGCAAATTCAATATCAATCCTTTTCGTTATCCAATTTGATTTCTCACCGTTAATTTGACATTATTATTATTTTATTATTATTTTACCCCCTCCTTCATCCCCGTCCTCTGGCTCATAGGAAACGTCTCACATGTTTGTGTTTGTTTGTTTTTTTGTCTTGCAGTTGTCCCTTGTGTCGTCATGACCACCTCTCATTTACACCCGCCAGGTGCCATGAGCGGCGAGCTGATGGGTTCCCCGGCGCCGGGGGGTTCGGAGCGATGCCCGCCCGGCGGCGGCAGCGGCATGGACTACAGGGACTGGGTGAGGCGCAGCTACCTGGAGCTGGTGAGCTCCAACCACCACTCGGTGCAGGCGCTGTCCTGGAGGAAGCTCTACCTGAGCCGGGCCAAGCTGAAGGCCTCCAGTCGGACCTCGGCGCTGCTCTCTGGCTTTGCAATGGTCAGTCATGCTCACTTCTTCTTTTTTAGCCTCATAAAGAACTACCGTCTCCAAGCTTCCTGTTTGTGCTTTCACGATGCTCGTGTCGTGTCGCTGAGCAGCAACCGCTGTGCTTCATGTTGTTGAGTTCCTTTTCCTGTTGAATCATAGTTAACGTTAACCAATGCTCTTCAGAGCGTGCAGATTCCTGTGCCGTTTGTGAGCTCATCATATCCAGAATGCAGGACTAACATTACGTGGTTCTGTGTCATTTTCAGCGATCACTCGAAATACTCCATCACCAATGAGATGATTATGGGTTACAAATGTATAGAAGGTGAAATTGGACCTTTTCGAATCCCTGAAGGTTTGTTCAGGTTCCCACTAAGGGTCATTTATACTTTTCCTTTGGTCATAGTTTGATTGACACAGTTGAGGAGCCTTTATTACCGATGATCAACTGCCTTTCAACCTGCAGAAGCATCGACGCCCAATAACAAGCAACCTGCTCACTTGTGTCCTTTTTAAAAAAAAAAAAAAAAACCTAGGTGGCCATGGTGGAGGTGCAGCTGGAGATGGAGTACGACTACCATCCTGCGCTGCTCATCGCCTTCAGCGTGTGCACCACCGTGCTGGTGGCGGTGCACCTCTTCGCCCTGCTGATCAGCACCTGCATCCTCCCCAACGTGGAGGCCGTCAGCAACATCCACAACCTCAACTCGGTCAGCGAGTCGCCGCACGAGCGCATGCACTACTACATCGAGCTGGCCTGGGGCTTCTCCACGGCGCTGGGCATCCTGCTGTTTCTGGCCGAGGTGGTGCTCCTCTGCTGGATCAAGTTCCTGCCCGTGGACTCCGGCGGGCCCCAGGCGGCCCCGGGTCACAGCGGCTGGAACGCGGCGCTGGCCTCCACCATCATCATGGTGCCGGTGGGGGTGATCTTCGTGGTGTTCACCATTCACTTCTACCGCACTCTGGTGCGCCACAAGACGGAGCGCCACCACCAGGAGATCGAGGAACTGCACAAGATCAAGATACAGCTCGACGGCCACGAAAGAGGCCTCCTGACCGTATGACGGCGCCGCACGGCGGTGGCTTTAAGGACCCCCCCCCCCCCCCCCCCCCCCGACTCGGATCTCTTCTCTGACATTCGTTTCGGGTCGTCGTTGAGGCCTTCCCTCGGATTCAGCTTTAAAAGCGCCTCCCTTTGTTGCGCAGCATCAGACTGCTAATTTATTCTTGGGGTTGTTACGCGCCGTCGGACCCTTTTTTACATCTGTTACATCTGTTGGTCCACGATCAATGTAAGAGGTTTACAGAAAAAAGGGCTACTACGTTCCGAGTGCCATGTCATGCCAAATAAATCTTTCATTGAATGTTTTATCTGCCGACACAACGCGGCAGCGCCCCTCTTAGCCAGAGTACATGGCAAACGCCAAACCATGTGACCTGTGTGCTGGTCTCGTGCATGACAGCGGGGGGGGAACTCCGCTCGCGTGAATGAGTTTCTAAAGTCTTAAAATGTTGTTTTGCATTCTTTGCAAAATTGTTACGTCCAAATGCCTCCAACATTTTTCCCCCTCCAGATTTTCTCATCTCTTACGGAGACGCGCAAATGTGAAGGTGTCAGTGTCCAACTGTAGTTCTGCCTTACAGAATTATTTCCTGTTTTGTACTTCTTCTTTGCTAAAGGTCATAACACAAGCTGACCTTTTCTTTTTGCTAGGAACGCATCCAAGACATAGTTGAGCAGGATGAGACGAGGACCCAGTACATGCTCTCCTCATTACCGTGATATATTTTTTAAGAGTCATTTTCTTGGATGAGGTCCGATTTGTGTTACTGCATTTAAAAAAGAAAACTTATCACATTCCACATAAGTTGACCAAAGCGCTGCTCTGTTTGTTTCCCAGAAAAGCACTCGTAGTTTAGTTGAGCGAGTGCCGGGATTCTTCGGGGTCTCGTTTCTCTGCTTCTCCTCAAAGGAACACACGAGCACACCTGTGTTGATGAAATTCACAGCCCATAATAAAGCCTTATATTAACATTTGACATTTGTATGTGCAGTCTATGCTACAATTACTAATGTGCTTTCACACAGTAGTAGTAAACATAATATTCTGTGACTTAATTATTTCAACATAGGAAGTATTGGGAGGAAAAGAAAATCCTATATTATACAACTTTGACGATTCAAGTAATTGAACGTGACATTACATTGCTTTCACTTTCTGAAAGTTTCAACCAAGTATGATTTAATGTCTAAAAAGTCAGAACACAACCGAAAAAAAATGTTTTGAAACGAATTTCAGTGTAGGAGACAAAACATTCATTGCAGAATGTTAAATAACTCCATTATGCATGAAAATCTTTTGCTGACTTGGTTCTATTTGCGACAATAGAAATGTCCTGATACGCCCTGTTCCCTTTAACAAACTGAAATAATACACTGCACCCACCCAGTGCGCTACCAAAGAATATCGAATCTGCCTGCCGTTTTATTTTCAGGCCAGCAGGGGGCGAGCAAGCTTTTCATACTTCGGTGCGGGAGCCAAAATTTCAATTTAGAAACCACAATCAACATTTCCCCAGAAACAATTTTGACTAGAAGAAAATCTAAAAACGATGAGGGTAACATACCGTCTCAAAAGGGATGCAACTTGAACTACAATGAAAGACCTTCAAAACAACCACAAAAAAATGAATCCATACAAAACCTCAGTAAGAATACCGGTACAGATCTTAATATAATAATGCATTCTACATCAATTAAACAGGGGTATAATAGTTTCATAACGTGTGAAAATAAATATTAACCTTTTACGAACTAAATTAGATCATGTTTTGATATAGATAACTAGTGTTTTCAACTAAAAATCTCAACTCAAGAAACATTTGTATGTAAACTCATACATTTTGTCGTTGGTGCAAATCCAAGTGAACGAGTCGCTGAATTTGCAAGATGTACATTTTTTTAATGGGATTTCAGGACTTGTAGCTTTAAAATTAAATGTTGGTTAACAAGGTTTAGAAATGTCTCATGACTCACTGTGTCCTTTTAAGAAAAAAAAAATGACATAAGCATAAGCCAATATTATGAAAAAATACTCCAAACATAAAAACTCAGGTTGACCTGTTGCTTGACGGCTGGTTCCCACTGGAATGTTCAACAAAGCGAGAGGAGTGCTGGAGGTGGTCGTCTATGGCTTCGCTTATTTTCTATACTGCATCATTCGACTCAAAAAAAACCTCAAACTGTGTCCCCAGAGAGAACAGGCTTTGCTGATCAATTATTTTTAGATCAGAAGTTAAAAAAGTGTCATTTTTTGCTCTACAAAAAAAAAAAAAAAGTAAGATAAAACCAAAGAATCAAGAACAATATTAGACAATACTTCTCTGGTTTATTGTTACTTGTTTCAAATAAAGTCAAAAGCGGCTACGACGGCTGAAAGTGTTGACCGAGTGCATCCGAGTCAGCGTTAAAAGGCAACGAAGAAAAGTCGGCATGCGGATGAAGGACGAGCGGCACACAGTAAGGCCACAAAGCTCCACACGGTTACTACTGAACAAAAGATGCAACAAAGAAACCACATGATCGGCTTCGGCTATTCTCTCTTATTTTCTTTTTAGCTGTAGAAGAATATCGCTCCGTGGGGATTTACACCAAAAAATACTAAACAATAACGAGCATCGTGGAAGATGATGTGTACTTGGGGGGGGGGGGGGGGGGGGGTGAGGTTGACGGGGTTCCGGAGTGTCTCGTTGAAACGTCTGCACCAAGTGGTTTCAAAGTAAGCCCCTTTAAAAAGTGAAGCTCTTTTTGCACATCAACATCGACCCACTACCGTGCACAGTCTCTATCGATGACCTTCAACATTCACATGCCACCGGACACAAAACGGAAAAAAACAACTGAGATTATTAACTTGAGAGCTAACATAGCTTATACTCAGTCTGAAAAACAAAACAAAAATGGGTTGGTTGAATTTAGGGAGGTTCCTGCCCAAATACTGCACGTGGGCTATCACTTAGTGGACCAGAGTCCTTTAGTCCATGCCAGCTCTTCTGGGGAGGAGGGGGGGGGGGCAACTGAAGCTTTACACCCTGAAGCTCTCTCCTTTGCCGTCGATGTGGCGCAGACGCAGGTAGACGTCGGTGCCGATGCCCTGCATGGACTGCAGGGACAGCGAGCCCCCCAGGTACTCGGCGTAGGCCCTGGAGGTGGGCAGGCCGAATCCAAACCTGCGGGACAACAGAGGAACACAGACGGCGGGGGTCAGGCTCTGTCGTGCGGGGGGGGGGGGCCCTGCGGGTCCCGCAGGGTTCATCACGTCACGTCGCCCCGCCCGGCCCCGTTTCTTTGCTCGGGTTGCCGCCGACTGCAAATCTAGCAAAACCGTCTCGCCGCGCGCGCAGACCCGGGACGAGGACATTGTGCGCTCCCTCTCACCCGTGCATGGGGCTGGACTGGTTTCCACTGTTTGTGATGTTGTTGAAAAGGTTGCTCATCCGGGGGTCCTGCGCGCTGTCCTCGGCCGTGCTGAAGTGGTAGTCCATCACCTTGTCGATGATGTGGTGGGGAATGCCGCCCCCGCGGTCTGAAATCCTTAAAAGGGGGGGGGGGGGGAGAAGGGAAGAGATATTTATGGAAGCTTTGGCATCGGTCGGCTCCTGTAGAATCCATCCAGGCCTTTGTTTCTGCTACTGACAGGGATGGATGCAGCTGGATTGGATTTTTTTTTTTCTCTCCTTTGCTTTTGAAAACGGAACACACATCCATCCGCCCACCTTATGACAAAGTCGATGTCGTTGTTGGCAATGGTGACGACCACGTCGGGCACGTTGTACGGGGTCTCCAGGTGGCTCTCCATGGTTGCCCTGGAGACACAAGTGTATGAGCGTCACGAACGGGGAAATGTTGTGACACAACCCCAGAACAAATGAGCGTGCCCGAGTTCATCCGCTGGGTGACTTTACTGAAGAATGGCTGTGGAGAGGAACTTGTTTACACGATGCATCGTCTGCTTCATTCCTCTTGTAAACAAACATTCTGTAAAACACATTTTTTTTTAGATTATCTTTTACAAGGCAGCTGCAAGTTGGAATAGGTTCCTCGTCGAGGCAATTCGCGTTTTAAGCTAAACTCTAACAAACAGCAGCGTGTTGCATTTGGTTTTCATTACAACATCACCACACTCGGGTCCTTTTAACGGCGATCACAAACTTATTCTCGTGTCACGGCTCTTATTCAATATATTACACATGCAGACCTTCCGGCATGTGGGAGAGCAAAATGGGAACCGTATAAGGACTGGTGGGCAGCGCTGACATGTTATGATATATACACAGCATGAGGTACAGTCACCTCATGGCGTTCTTGAGGAGCTCCGGCAGGATGTAATCCAGAGGCAGCGGGATGAAGGGGAAGCGAGCAGCAACGTGCCCGTTGATCCTCACTCGGGGAGAGTTCCCGTACTGGTGCTCACACAGACGCCTGCAAACAACAGCGCAGCCAACGAGCTGTATGAACATTCTTCAGAGCGTGGTAAGAGTTGCAGAAGGTCATCAGATAAGAGTATAGAAGGTAAACAAAGACGATTGCTCATATCTCATTGACAGCTCCAGTTTTATCAGCTGAACTCTGACTGTTGACTCTCAGCCAACACGGCGCTCCTGCAGAAAGTCATATAAAGGTGATGAATAAACAAAGCCGCGGGACGTAGCGTTTACCTGGCAAAGTCCACCCACTTCTCCACGATCTTTTTGGGGGAGAGACGTCTGCATATCATCCCCACGAAATCAGGCTGAAAGAAGAACAGAAGAAAAAAAAATGTTTTGATAAAAGAGATAGGTCAAAACACGTTTTGAAAATGAAGTCAAAATCTGTTTTTCAGTTTTTTCACAATATGCCGTGGGAAAAAAAAGGAACAATAGTTTTTTTTACTTAATGACACTCTGACGTACATTGTCTTCGTAAAGGGCGAGGTGGTGCGTCGACAACATCCGGATGCCCAGACGGGAGCACAGCGTCGTGTCCAGGAAGTTGCGAATGATGGCCTCGTCCTGCAATGGGAGTCAAAATATAAAAAAAAAAAAAAAAATCAATGACAGTAAAGCAGAAATCTGGAACGTTAAATGGACTCATTGACTACATTCCAACATGGGATCCGGTCTGTGCAGTCGGTGGCGTTCCTACCTGGATGTGTCTGCGGCACTCCCTGAAGCCCTGCGCCATCATGGTGACCACGTCTTTGTGGTCGTCCAGCAGCTGCTGCACCAGCTTACAGAAACGAGCCTCCGTCTCCTGATCCTTGATCTGCAAACACGACGAGGCAAACTTTCAAATTAAAAATCAAAAAACTAAATCTGATCCATTGTATGTATATTTTATTGAGAGGCTTCATTGTTCTCTTATGTGTGAATATTTGGTTAGCCTGTCTTGATTAAGTCAGCAAAGATAAAAGAAGAGCTATTTACATTTCTACTCAACATACACATAAGTATACTTCCTGCAAAGACATTTCATAACAAAGGCCTCCCAGCTGATCAAAGAGGAAGCCCTCCGCTTTCTGGCCTGTGTGGTTTAGTCCACCTTCATCCGATACCCCAAAATGTGCATGTGTTGAACCGATGACAAATATTAAATTGAGGAGGGGTTGATTTATCTCTCTGTTTACCAAAGTCAGAACATTTTTCAGAACGGAATGCGGCGGGAACAAAACATGTTCAGCGGGTCCAGACGCAGCAACTATATGCAGAGAAATAATAAGAAAAAGAGGACTGACCCCGATTTCACACTGCTCACGTTTACTGAAACTCAATCCGTCCTGCGGCACACGTTGTGAGATCAGCGAATATGGGATCATTGACTAAAGACAATGCCTACGAGAACAATATCATTTTGTGACGAAACGTTTGATTGACACAACTGGGAGGGGAATGTTTTGACACTCAATCAAAGGCCTACTCAAATTGCACAACAACAACAACAAAAAAAAAAAAAAGTGCTGAGCAAACGGCCAAAACACGGAGCTGCTACGTGCAGCCAGGCGAAAAGTCTCAGCCAACAAATGTTCCACTTCCTGTTTAAACTCGTACGTAAAACCGCTTGTAGAGAAGTGAAGAAGTTCAAATAATGACCCCGTGTGTGTGTCTGCGTGCGTGCGTGTGTGTCTACGTGTGTGCGTGCGTGCTTCACTCACCTGGGGGAAGTCGATGAGCATGTGGTAGGCTCGGATATACAGTTCATGCTGTGAAAAAGGGGCAGCAGAGGTGGAGGCTGTAGTTAGACTGTGAACATCCACCCCCTGCCTTTCCCATCACCGGTCCCCCCCCCACCCCCCCTCCCCACTGCTGACATGTCCACACGTGGCTAACATTACAGTCGCTGAACAAAGCTGAACAACTCTTCCCCGGTGGAATAAGGAGACGCCCTGGCCCTCCACTGTTGTTTTCCCTTCAGACGGGGCGACCGAAGGCGCCCTGACCTACGCACAAAAGGAGCTGCGAGTTATGCAACCGGCACGGACGGAAGGAATCTGGGTGAAGGTTCAACAGCGTCGACAAGAAATGGCGCGGCGGTTAATCCGTCCGCCGGGAACCACGCGGCTCCCAGATGGAGGAGCGGGAGACAAACCGGAGGAGTGGGGGGGGGGGGTTGGGGTTTTATTAGCTGAAGTTCTGGAGACATCTGTGTGGACGGCATGTGCCGCCACCACCACCTCTGCAAATGGGGGACAGGGAGGGGGCGGGGAGGAGGGGGGGTTAAAAGGAATTTTGTTTGTCCATAATGGCATTTGAAACTTTCACACCAACGTGTCTTTCCAGGAAATGCTTGCTACGGATACTCAGTGGCGTTTTCTCCAGAGGACTGGTCAGATCAAAGGCTAAAAATGTTGCTTTTAAAAAAAAGGGGAGGGTACTTTCATTGAGTTTAACCACTAACGGTTAGTGGAAGAGTTAAGTTAAAACAACAAGATGGGGTTCTTTCTGCCAAAACTCACTGTATCATTCACAGAAGAGATACAAACAATGTATAATCTACGCAGTCTTCTCGGTTTCTAAGAATGAGCAACTCTGATCTCGCTCTCCACCTGCAGATTGCAGCTTAGCATAAAGAGGATTTATCGAATCAAACTGACGCGTCTTTTCACCGCCCGTGAACCAGGAGTCGGTGTCGTTGAGCCGTGATACCCCGTGCAGCGGTGCGTCCCTGTTCCTTTTACAAACACCTTGCTTCACCTGTGGCTCTCCGACCCGGCAGCTCGGAGCATCTCGTGCTTGGAGTTTCTTACCACTTGCAGAATAGTGGGGTTGCAGCCAATGATGAAGGGCAAACTGCGGAAGCCCTTGATGCGATGGGCGATGCGCACGGGGAGCTCCTTGTGCAGGTACTTGGCGCTGCTCTGAGGTCAGACACAGAACACGCAGATGACGAGTCAGCGGAGGGGGGGAGGGTTTGTCAATGAAAAATGGAGAAAAAAAAAAGAAGCAAAACCCTGGCGGTTCGCTCAACGTGGTGGATATATTTACCAGGATGTGGTGGCCATCAGGAGACTTCCCAGAATACAGCAGCGTTGCTAAGGTCAGTCGCACAGAGGGCTGGGGAGACATTAACACGTGCCATTAAACACACATTTAGAGTCGGGACAGCAGCTCCCGAGACACCGCAGCACCCATTAAGACTTTCTGCCATGAGGATTAAATACACAGGAAACAGCTGGAAACGTTTCCTGACCAGCACACAATCACAAATAACCAGGGATGGGTGTTATTGTGTTAAACTTCCCAGTAGAAGCGCTGAAACTATACAAACGTAACCAAGACCTGACATATTATTTTAATTTCACTTTAATATCAGCGTTTTTTTTCATTTGACAAAAGAAGACATTTTACAAGATCCCTAAACATCCTATTTTGTGGGGGGGAAAAAGCTGACTATTCATATAACTGGAAATCATATGACAAACCACTGAATCGTTCATATTCTTGCCGGGTGGGGGAGGGCGAAATAGAAATGTAGGTTTTCAGCAACTATGCGTAAAGAGCTATTTATAATTGACAACATTTAATTTAATTCCTAACCCAACTCCGTACAAGTTCTGGTACCAGCCGGCTTGTAGTGGCCACACTGAACTTGACCCTCGATCGCTGAAACGTCACACCTGAGACATCATTTGAGCCAACGGGATATTTCGTAAAACTGAAAAACACAATGTTCTAACAACAAAAAAAAAACACCGGCGCTGCATTCAGGGCCTCGGGGGTGGGAAGTCCACTACACAGCGGTGACAGACAACGTAACGTCTGTTCCAATCGGACACAGAACCACGATCATGAACAATGCATTGTCACGTTACTTGTGTTATATATAACGCAACGTTTATTCAGTTTATTTGAAATGAAGAAAATACTTTCATATTAATCACATATATTTAATTGTCGACCGTCTTGGACCCGCATAACAATTGTAAAAAGAGGTAATTTACCGAGTTGGCTTAAGAATACGACCGCTTCCCATGCACTTGCCATATCGTCCTTGTCCTTGAACGCATCGCGAAACTGGCTAGCAGCTAGCATTAGTATCAAGCTAAAGCCGGTTGCAGCTAGCTTACTCCCTTCGCCGCTGTAAGAGCGACGTTTCGGAAGAGTGCCCCTGCGAAACCGTGCCGTTCTTACCTTTTCGGCGGAGACGTCTATCGCGGACTGGTTGTAAAACGACGTGACAGTCTTCGACCGCTCTCTGGCCAGCTCCGATAATCCGTGCACCGAGGATGTGGACCGAAATCTGCGGCTACCCGCGCCTGACATCGGCATCACTGTTTTGGTGAGGGTGGCCAGCAGGAGGCTGCCGAGCCCCGGCTTGGCCCCGCAGGTTGCCCCGCTCAGCATCGCGGACGCTATACCTGCCAGGCCCGGGCGCGTTTGGAGGCGAGCCGAGCTTGAGTGAACAGGGCTGTCCCGTTCCCGTTACTGCACTAAACGGCTGCGGGTTGCTTCGAGGCCATTAGGTTTGCGTCGAAATGGTGCACACAAAGGCACGCAACGGAGTACAGTAGAGCGGGTGCAGAAAGGGCTTTGTGCGCATTGGCCAGTGAGGGGGGATCTGGAGGTGACCTCACGACAGCTGAGCCAATCAGTCGGTCAGAGGCGGGGCCAGCACCCCCCCAGCACCCACCCCCCGTGTCCTCAAACTGCTGGGAACATTCATAACAACAAGTATTCTAGGCTGCCACTCGAGGTGGTCTGCACTTCGGCGTGCTCGACAATCCCGAGATTTCTGCTGGTGTTGTAATCTGCGCTGCAGACAAGAACCTAATTCGATCCGCACAGTCGGTGGTACACATTTAAATTTAGCAACAACACAAAAAAAAGTATTGATTTCGCACAAGGGCTCATTGAATTATCAATGTATTCCGCTATTGTTGTAGTTGCTGACAAGCTTTGCAGGACAGATGTCACACAACATAATTTAAAGTGGTCTATTTCAGTCACACACAAGAAAGCACAGCAATATTTTTAGTGCGTTGTATATTTATAAATTCGACTGGTTAGTTTGAGTCATTGTGGTTCCCACAATTTAAAAAAATCAAACCAACTCTGCAATGGACCGTGTAACGTAGTCATTTTGAAAAAGGGTGACATTCAAGATAAAAATAACATTCTCAATATAATACAATGTACCAACACACACAATAATGAAATACGTTTTTAAAATGCAATAATTTGATTTATTAAATCAACATATTTGCACAACTTCAGAGACAGTCAGTTGAGTAGCAGTACTACTATCGAAATGACCATAAGATACACAATAATAAAAAATTGGGTGTCGGCAAACACACGGTGGCTCACAATAACCTTAATTCTTTGGCATCACCTTCACCTCCACTCATGAATGGCGGACCGTGTTGCTCAGGCGGACTCCTCCCGCTTCCACACGATCACCATGTTCTTGTCACTTAGGGCCACCAGGAAGTGGAGCTCAGGGTCCATCGCTACGCTGTTGATGGAGGGGCCCTCCACCTGGCCGCCGTCCTTCCTCACCGGGGTCGGCCACTCCAACATCTGCCCGGACAGAGACCACGTTAGCCGGCAAGTCCATCGACACATGTCAGGGGAATACGAGAGTGGCCATTCTCTTAGCAGATCTTTTTTTTTTTTCTTACTGAGGCAAATTCCTGACATCTGTATTGCCAGGTCAATGAAGTGTCTCTTTAGTCATGTTAACGGGTTTCCAAATCAGCATTCAATGTTGGTGAGCTTACTAGGAACAAATCTAGAACATAATCACAGGGTTCCCTTACATAACTGTATGAAAGCAGAGTTGTATAGTCGAGGCATTGAGAGGAGATAAGTACCTCAGTAGGGAGTATGGGTTTCCCTGTGTGGAGACCGTTTTTCTGCAGCTTGGATATGTTGTACGTCCACAGCCTGCCTTTGTCATCACCACACACTACGTATGCTTGGCCTTAGGGAGAAAGGAATGAACAAACGCACACATATAATTATGTACATATAGTTATGCACTAATTGTATTAGTACATAACAGTATTATAATTGTATGATGTACTAATACAGCTCTCTAGCTAGGCCAGAACCTCAAAGAAGAAAGGCAATGTAGAAACTACAAACTAGTTTGCAGTGTTCATCAAATGTAAAAATGTCTCAATTGAACTGTGGACAAACAGAAACAAACATAAATGAAAGAAATTGTCATTAATAGAAAATCCCACGCTGAACTTTTACTTTGTGGCAAATTTTGTAATCAAATTAAGCACAACAACACATTTTTTCGGGCTTGACGAAGGAAAAGCAGACGCAGCTTTACGGGTCAGATGACCTGGGACTCACCTGGGCAGGTGTTGAGAGCCAGATAGGGGATCTCTGTGTTGGCCCACTGGAGCTCAGCCAGCACCACGGCACAAACGGTCCGGTCCTTCTCGTCGGGCCGCAGGGCCTTGGTCCCGCTCCAGCTCCACAAATAAATGGAACAATGCATGTAGTTCTTGGAGGCTGGACGTCCATAGTACCAAAAAAGTGCAAAAGACAGGAAAGATTTAGCAAAGCGATGGAGAGTAGAAAGGGATTTACAGCCTGACTTTGACTGATTAGACCCAAAGTTAAAGTGCATTCCAAGCAAGCGTCACTAGGTTAGTTCTACTTAACACATGGTCAGACGTAAAGACAGACATGACGTCCTTTGGAAGCCGTGGTTGTAAAGACAAAATGACAGTGACACCTAGTGGTGACCAGTGTACTGCAAGAGCCTCACTCACCCACTATGTCATCCGTAAGAAAGCTAAGGCCATCAATGGTGTGGTAGTCATGGTCTTTGTCCTCCTTCTTATAGATGGGGAACGTTATCTCCATCTCTTTGGTCCTGATGAGAAACAAAACCAAAAAAAAGCAAACAAACTATTACTGGCTGGTTAAGTGTACAATTTTATACACAGAGGGTTTTGTCACTGGCACTGCAAACGGACACTAACAGCAACAATGTTATGTTACATATAAATGTTATTTAAAATAGGACATATGTCACTGTGGCACAGACGTAGCCCAGTCCACCTGTCACCCGGCCTGGACCGTCGCCAACTTCACCTTTTGTCAGAAATATCTGCTCTCTCTAGCTCTTTGGAGCACACGGACGCCCACATGGACCCAAAGACGCCTTTACCTCTTTGTGGTGCTGTTGCTGACGCCGAGCCGCGTGTCGTAGCAGAGCAGGCCGTCCTCGCAGGCCGTCAGTAGGTGCGAGCTGGGGGACGTGGGGGGGAGGCAGATGTGCAGAGGGGTGGTGCTGATGTCCAACACAAGCAGCTGACTGTGGGGGGCAAACACAAACATTTCTCACCACCACAGCCTGGAAACTTCACAAAACACAGTCGTGCAGGGGCGGTTGGTTTAGACTACCGATCTAACATCCAGTAGACAACTTGATTCCTTACAACAAAAAACACAAACACAGGAAAGGGACTTTCCCATGAGTACACACTCACACAACTTTGTAGTTGTACTGGCTGTCCACTCCTCCGATGTCCCACAGCACAATCCTGTTATCGTACGAGCCGGCTGCGACACAAAGAGCAGAATGGTGAGTGAGGTTTTCACACAAGGACAAAACAGGAACAAAGAAACAAAGGTGTTGAGCCTGAACGCAGGCTCTCCTTCACTATATAACATACGGTTCCTTTTTTACAAGTTTAATCTGTCTGATGAGGCCGGACGTCTAAACTGGGTGACAGTCGGCCACGCAGAGCTCACACTGCCAGTTGTTAATCTGCAACAAAGTGACCGTGGCTCACTGAACAGGAAGTTCCCCTGGTGGTGGTTGAAGCGGAGGACCGACAGCGCCTTGCGGCTGGCCCTGAACTCCCCGTAGGCCACGTTGTTTCTGGGGTGGATCAGTTTGACCAGTCCCCTCTTCCCGCCGGCCGCCAGAACGCTGCAGTGTTGAGCCGAGGCGCCGCCTCCTCTGGACATCAACACGGTGGACCAGGAGAGGGAGAAGAACTCCTGTTGTGGGTAAACGACGGACGCAGAAGTCAGACAAAAACATATCGAAAGGATACGAATACTAAATCAATCCCGACCGTTGTGATAATACATCCCAAAATCAATAGATGAAGTGCTTTAATGTTAGCATGCGGTGCGGATAGGATCAGAACAATGGGGTGGAACTTCCAACATGTCTCAAGTCATTGTAGATCTAGGAATCTACCAATTTGAAAAATGTTACTAGATGAAATATGGAGCACACCTCTCCAGGAACTTTGTACTTCTTCATCACTATACCGGTTTCACAGTCAATTACACAGAGAGAGTCTCCACCACAGGTAGCAACCAAACGGCTGCCTCCTCCAGCACCTGGAGATACAAGAAAAGGGCACGGACTTAATCTCTGCATTTCTCTGATCAGCAGCTTTTCTAGATTTAAAAGACTTTCATTAGGGTACGCCCCGATGAATCGCTGGGAACTTTTCTTTTTCTTTTTTTCTTTCTTAATCTGTTGAGCCGTACCCGGGGTAACTGGCAGCGGCTGGAAAGCACAGGCCCACAGCTGGGTGGAGAAGTCCTCCGGGCTGTCCTGTTTACTGTGGCACTGGAGGACGTGAAGAGGCTTCAGACGCACCGGCTGCCGGAGGAAGCGGGAAAAGATCAGAGCAGAGTGGGAGGGGCGGGGGTATTATCATGGTATTATCATGAATAGACATTCATGATAATACCAACAGCCGGCCATTCAATACCGCTGTCCAGATGCAGATGCGCTGACAATCGCCTCCAGCAGGGCCAAAAATACACTTCACAGTCACGCATCTTGATTCATGAGTCTTCCATGTTACCCTACTAAATAAAAGTATACTAAATACTGTGCATTACCGGTGTCTTGCTGCAGCTCTTCATCGAGGACAGCCAGTCGGCGTCCCGCCGCGGCTCCACCCCATTGTTCGGTTCTGTCTGAGCTTCCTCCTTGGCCTGTCGCACTCTGGGCCCTCTCCTCGGCGGCTCCGCCCCCGTCTGACCCCCGGGCGGGGTGGCGGCAGGCTGACTCAGCTTGCGGAGGCTCACCCTGACGGCGGGGTTCTGGGCGAGCGTCTGCAGTCTGCTGACGCTCAGGCCCGACTTGCAGGGACTGGCTGCGGCGGGCGAGGCCGGGAGATCTGAGCGCAGTTTCTTGCGCGGCGTCAGGCTTATGTCGGTGTCCACCGATGTGTTTTGTTTCCTCTTCGTAGGCGTCGAGACCCTCTGGGGAAAAGAAATAAGAGAGAGAAACACAATGAGCTTTAAAATCTGATCCAGAGCGAATCATTTGCACAAGATCCTGCACGTCCCAATGACAGCAGGTCATCCTCGGAGGTCTTACACTGCTCTCTTTAGTGTTTGTGGACCCTTTGCTCTCCGGTTCTTCCTTCGGTTCGGTCAGAGTGCGCAGATACTCCTTAGCGATAATCTCCACCTAAAACCCACAAGGACACAGAGATACATGGGAATTGAAAAGAGGACCACACCAAAACCACAAAAGAGCCGCAATGTCTCCAACATCAGGAACTCACCCTCCATTTGGTGAAGTCGCTGACTGAACTGGGTCCATATTTAACCTGTTGCCGGGCAGCACTGACAAAGCTTTTCTCCACGGCGGACAATTTCTCCGCCGTGATGGGATCCGGGAGAGAGAAGCTCTTCCTCCACACTGCAATAACCTTTTTTTAAAAAAGGGGCGAAAAAGGACATTGCTGACGCAAAAAAAACTGTGCAGGACATTCCGACCTAACTGCGTTAGGTTAGTCTTCAATCTCAATCTCAGCCTCTAATTTGCTGCCCTACACAACTGGATCAACAGCTCTAATAATATCAGAAAAGAATCAGTTCCACACCCTGGTCCTCAGGTTCTCACTGTAGACGAAGCGCAAATGGTTGGCAGAGGTGCTGACATCTTTACCGTTGTAAATCCTCAGTTTGGGCAACAACACCATCAGCTTGTAATTATCACTAACCTGAGGAAGAAAAACAACAATATCAGTTCAAACCTAAGAGCCAGCGAGGTGTTTGAAAGGACGTCGGGATGGATTTCGATCACCCTAATCGGAGCGCACAATCTGACTACCAGTCACGCCTACGAGCGATGAAGCATCCGGTAAACACAATCTAAATGTCTTTCAGCTGCGGGGGGGACAACTCAGACACAATGAATATGCAAAGTGGATTGGGGAAAGCGGACTGAAACTCCTGGCTCTGAGCTTGATTGGTCATTTTCCACCTCATGGGTGAAAGACTGGCTACTCACCAGAGAACAATGGATCATTTCAAGCTCCATTCAGGAAGCTCGATCAAATTATCCTTTTGACGTTTAAGTTACGCCTCTCGCTTGCTTGGTTTGAGAATGAGCAACACACTGAGTTCCTTTCTACCAACAAATATTCCCCCAGTAAAAAGGTATTGTGAGAAAACAGAAAAGCATCGGCCCCATCCTCACAGTGATATAAAGATTGTCCTCCATCTTGAGCTCCTGCAGACTGCCGAGAGGCTCCAGAGTGGTAACATCCTCCATCTGGTTGTCGCTGAGGTCCAGGTAGCAAAGCGCCGGCAGCTCCAGCGACTTCGGCAACGCCTGCAGGGAGTTCCCTGAGAGATCCCACCGCTCCAGGGACCGCAGACGGGACAGCAGCCGCACAGGCAGGTCCTGGGGCTTCAGGCCCAGCCCGGATAGACTGAAGACAAAGAGTCGGACTGAATGTGGAGGCGCATATGCAACACGCTGCAGGATTTACTTTATAATAAACTCCCCAATCACAGAAGCAAATAAAACACCGCAAAACATAACACGTTTTATCCACTTCCGTTTCTAACTATCTTTTTATTTTCTACTAATACCAATCCAGGATATCTGATAAATTCGTTTTTGGTCCTTGAAATGCAATCGAGGGCTTCTTGCTGCATACTGGAGTCACCACACAACACGAATACTGCAGTCGCCTACAAAACAAAACCCAAAACCTGCTTACTTCAGTGTCTTGATCTGCTCCAGTTTGTTGCTTTTTGGAGAGCCTTTCTCCAGTAACAGCTTCTCTGTTATTTTCTCCATTGCTTTGCTGTAGAAAGGACCACAATTCCAAAGTTAAGATAGCAGAGGATAGTAGAGAGTTTGTTCAGTGCCCTCTTCTTTTGTTAGATTCAGGTCCGTCCCACCTCTGACCACACCCGACATGTCCGACGATGGGTGCTTCCTGCGCGCCTATGGGGACACAGCGGGGAGCCCTAACCACACTTTGAGTATTGGTTAGCTGTGTTTCTGCACATTACCACACTGATCTGTTTATATATTTCACAGTATTCTTTATACTTTTAGTCAACATCTTGCTTTTCTACTTATTTTTTTCTCTTATATTAAATAATTCTTCCTTTACATAAACTCCTTGGACACACACTCAAATGTGTTCATTTAAAAAAAAAAAGTGTGTACGGTTTGTTATCCATATTATTTATGTTTTTTTATTCAGCAGAGGTTATTTCAGGCTTGGTTTCTTTGTTTCAGTGGGTTTGTTTACGTTTGCAGTCATACTACAACGATTCATTTCTTTACTCAGATAGCAGGTAACTTTTAAAAACCTACACGTCCCAAATCCCAGGCTTCAGTAACGTGTGATTGTTTTCTTCTTCGAAGATGGCTTAAAAGTTCAAATTAGAGTTACTTTGCAATCTAGCCACGTTGAAAGCACTAACGTCACATTTACTCGCATCTTGAGGCTACCTGGTCAACAACAATACGATTATTCGTGAGTTTACGTGCACCTCTCATTCGTTTATCTTCCGTAAGCAAACATTAAAATAATCGATCTGTTAACATGTATGGGTAAAATTACTTACAGACCGTTCATCAACTTGTCTTGAAGCAAATGAGCTTTCCCGGGGAAAAGCGATGTACTTCCGGTGGGCGGGGCTCACGTCGGTTCATTCGTCATTGTTTGTTTTCCCCGAGCTGAGCCTTGAAGGCTCAACGTAGGAGTTTTGTTCATTTAAGTTTCATTAAATTTTAAGATTACATTAAAATTTAAAAGTTTTGTTCTTGAACATTGAAAAATACAACAATGTATTCAAAATAAAAATGAAATATAAATATAAAAATATTGTCGGGATGAATGTAGCTTTGACTCAGCTCTATTTTTTAAAAATACATTTTTTGAATCTTTATATATATTTATAAAGAGTAAGAGTTCCTTGCAGCATTCTCATTGCTAGGTGAGTTGGGTGGAGGACGAGAAGGTCATTCCTGATTCCTGATATATATATATATTTTTCGGTTGCAGATTTTATATGTTCAGATTAAAATCTTATATTTTTAGATTCAAAACATCACATTCAGACTTTTGACCCTGATGTGGCGTAGGTGGTGGGGCATCAACGGAAGGGGGCGTGAAATCATAATTTATCATAAACTATTATGAGAGGTTTATGGATAGTTCGCCCATATCCGCTTGTTAAGTCTGACGTCACACAGGACTTCCGGGTCCCAGCGCTCCGCTTGTCCACATCTAATAACACTGGCGGAACCTGTTAATTTATTGACGATCACGTCCTACTTTAGTGATGCACCGGTGGCGGTCATAAAGGGTTTAAATTGTTTTAACTCCAACATAGTGGTCAGTATAGCGCATCATCCAGGTGGCATAATTAAGGGTGAGTTAGTTGTAAGGTTAAGCTAGCTAGCTAGTTGACATAAGGTGCCATTCCTTGTTCTGGATGAGGTAAAAATATATTTTTTACAGGACTTCTACAACTGTGAACGTAACTAAACGAAGATTAAAAAATATACAGACCGGTTTTATAGGGTTTAGTGAACTTTTTAGTAGTATGATCTGACACAGCCTCGGGCGAGCAACAGTACAGAAGTATTGTTATGATAAACAGCGCTGGCAGCAATGTAGTTTGTGATCGTGTAAACATAATAATTGTTGCACCGAAATTTGTGACCCCTCAGGAATTGTGACCCTAGAGGGCGCTGTTGCACATCGTCTGCTTGTGCGTGCAGAGGACTGAATATTGAATGGACCAGCACTAAGTTGTCAAAATGTGTGACCCCCATTGTTTGCGGTAGTTATGTCATCTCTTCACACAAATGTGGACACATGTTTTCTTACTTGGAGTCATCACAGAGCCTGTATCTCAGAGGTCACCATATCTGACGAGTGTGAGCCGTCAGAACGTGTGACCCCCCTGTAACTGCAGAATTAATGAGTCCAACTTCATAATATTTTCTGGGGTAGTTATGTCATGTCTTCACGTTACTAGACTCATAGACTCATTTCAAAAAGGCCATGACAACTGCGATTGGATGTATTTATCTTATTTATCCTGTGGCATTTTTGTGTGAATTTATGTATTTTGCGGTTTCTGATGGACCATGTGTGAAATTGTACGTATGCAATTTTACACGTAATCCTCAATATTACCAAATAAAGTAAAACAGGCTACATAAACACAAAAAGAAGAAGAAAAAAGATCAACACATCCGGTGATTGTCTCAATTCTGGCCCTTCCGTCTCCTGGAAACCTGCGCGTCTTTGGTTCCCACCTCTTTGGTTCCTACCTAAACAAAAAGCTCCGATGGAGGATTCCACCCTCTCACAAACAGCCCTGCCTCGGGCCAGCTGATCCTCGCCCGTCAGCCGGAATTATCATCGCACAATCGAGCTCCTGTTATCCGGCCCGCGCGCGTCTTTCCGGTAACGTAACCTTTAGTTTCAACCGGCGCTTGTTTAACGCGTTGCGCAACAGCCAGCTGCTATAGCGGCCGCTCCCGGGGGCCCCTTCAGCGGACAGATGACAAGCGGTTTGTCGGTCACCGGCGGACTCGAACAGGTCTGACGGCCCCGCATCGTTTCGGATCGGTTCGTCTTGGCATGTCGAGGACGGTTTGCTGAGTCTAAGCTAACGTCAGCTAGCAGGTGGGTGTTCGTTTGGTGAGGTTAGCTCGGTTAGCTCGGTTAGCTGAGGAGGGCTGGTGCTTTTCGTCTCGTTCGTCCCTGCGGGGACAGCTGGTGAAGAAATACTGTTTGTTTGTAATGTAATGCCACAGAGTACAAGCTCAGTTTACAAGTAATTACGTTATTGCTGCCATTTCCTAACTAGAAGAGAAGTTACACAATGCTTATACTAGTTCATATCATGTAATGATTTAATACTGAAAGTGTGACGCATTATTTTGCTTCCAAATTTCCAGCATGAAACATTACTCGTAACTATGAAGGTGTATTCAGCGTTATTAAGTCAACGAGGCACCTCAGGCAATTGTAAATAGGGAAACTACTGACTTTTAATTATAAGTTTCATTCTTTACCATCAAGTTGTGGCAATAAGTTTCACTTTCATTTTGTCTCAGTACCATATTTTGATAACATTAATAAGTATTTCTGAATGTGAGGTTGAACATGTGTATCATCATCACAACAGCTCATAAACAGAATTTAGAAGAAGTAAAATGATGTGGTTTTTAATGAGTTTTTGAATGTTTGTTTAAAAAAAAAAAAAAAAACCCTCCAGTCACCATGAGTGCGATGCGTGTGGACGCCAAAGTGGTCATGCTGGGAAAGGAGAGCGTGGGGAAGACCAGCCTGGTGGAGCGATACGTCCATCACCGCTTCCTGGTCGGGCCCTACCAGAACGTGAGTGTCTGCTGCATTTCGCCGTTTCCCTGCCCCTCCTTTGCTTTCCGTGTCAGGCGATCTCGTTGAATCTGACCGTGAAGACGTCACGTCGGGTTTTCCAGCTCTGGGATTTACTTTCGTTTGTCATCCAGTCGACCGAGCATGCACCCAAATGCAAAGGCACCAATACGCAAAACTGTCACAGCTCTCAGACCCCACCACCTTTTTCCATTTGATTTCATTTATAAAGGAGAACTTCTACAGTCCAGAGTCTCACAGTATTCCAAGTGTATGAGTATCTATTCCTCTTACCGACAGACAATCGGCGCTGCTTTTGTTGCCAAACCAATCCAGGTTGGAGAGAAGGTGATCACACTGGGAATATGGGTGAGTTCATTGCCCCCCAATACAACTCAACCACAGCCAATATATTTATTTATTTGATTCCATGGTCTTTTACTCTTTATATGCATTTCTTATAAGCTATGAGTTGTACAAATTTAAGGATTTAGTTTAAAAGTTACTTCATGATTTGAGGGGAAATGTGTTCTAACACGATAAATTTGTAGTCTCTTTGATTAAGTAATCCAGGTACCTTTGATCATACATATAATCAAAAAATCTATACATGCCACTTCTCATTTTTTCTGTGTCAGAAACTAAACTTTACATGCATGCACTATTTTTAGGTTTATTAGACTTGAAAAATGACAGAATTGTAAGTACATAAGCAATTTCTCTTTTATACATTGTTTTATTTCTGCGTGTGATTCCACAGCTTCGCTATCCCCTAAGGGCGATGACTCTGCAGTCTGTCACACTGTTGGATAACGAAGCCTGAATAATTGTTATCAGATCCCAGAAGTAAAGGCCGAGACGCTGCATGAGAGTTCAAAAGGCTGGAAGATGCACCTCAGTGTTTTTCTCTCCCCACCGTCTCCCTCAGGACACGGCGGGATCCGAGCGCTACGAAGCCATGAGCAGGATCTACTACAGAGGAGCCCGGGCCGCCTGTGTCTGCTACGGTAAAAACCTGCACCCCGATGGTCCGAAGGGCTCCACACGCCACAACCGGAGGGGAGGTGGGAGGGGCAAGAGGGGGGGCTGGAAGGTCTCTAAGTATCTGGGCAGCAGCCGTATGCGTCTGGATGCAGGTGGTTGGTTTTTGCGGTGCTTTCAAAGGGGAACAGAGTTCCGACGGCGACAGATGTTATAACCACAGGTGTTATTTCAGGCGTCGGACCAACGAACCATCCAAAGGAAGGCGTCGTGTTTACGTGCGTGTTGTTGTTGTTGTTGTTGTTGTTGTTGTTGTGGACTTTCAGATATGACCGACACCAGCAGCTTCCAGCGAGCTCGGTTCTGGGTGAAGGAGCTGCAGAACTGCGAGGAAGTGAGTCCGTAGTGAAAATGAAAGCGGCCGGTTTTAACCCTTCAGCATTATTATAAAGGTTACAACGGAGTTCATTTCAGATCGATGCCAAAGTGTGTTCTATTTTTTTGTTGAACAAGAGAAACGTCTCAAATGTTAGAGAAACAAGTTGCGTTGCTGCAACTTTAATAACAATTAATCTGACAAGATTTTTGCTGAACCACCTGATGAAAGAATATAAATGTGTATATTTATATAACGCGGCACGTTTGTCTCGTCTGTGTCGTTTCCTCCAGCACTGTAAGATCTACCTGTGCGGCACCAAGAGCGACCTGATTCAGGGGGATCGAAGCCTGCGGCAGATCGACCACCACGACGCTCAGGACTTCGCTGACGGTCAGAACAGCAGATGAGCAGTTTCCATCACTTTAAAAAAAAAAAATTTAATAGTAGCATTAAACATTTAAAAACTTGTTTTTATCTTTTTTAAAAGGCCAGCACAAATTCACAAAATTCAATAATATTTTGGTGATAATATAATTGGTGGCCGTTTCGTCCCTCGTGGTTTCAAACGGGTAAAAGACAAAAGATCTCAGACCGACCTCAGCGAAACCCGAGGAACCACTTTGAGGCTCGACCTTCTGGCCGCGTCAACAGCGTTGATCTTTAAACCTGAAAACCGGTTTTACTATTTACACCGTCATTTCTGAAATTGGGTTACTACCCCAACTGGGGAAATGATTAAATCACTGCGGTTGTGTTAAATCTGCTGAACGTGGTTAAAGGGGTATTAAGAAACGCTTTGACCTCAATCGGCCTCTGTTGCCGTGCAGACTCTTTCAAACCTGCCCCGCTGCGGTCTCATCACCGCTTTGGTTTGCTTCACAGAAATCGGCGCTCTGCACTTTGAGACCTCCAGTAAAACGGGAACCAACGTGGGTGAGTCGCACGTTCCGTCGCTTCTGACGCGCCGCAGATCACTGCAGCGAGTTTCCCTCGCAACTCCGATATTGACAAATGTTGGAAACTTATGGAGCACAAAAACTAACCTCATTACTGTAACAGCCAACTCAGGAAAGACCCTGTTGAATGCCAGCTCAAGATATGCAGGAAACTTAAAAAAAAAAAAAAAAAAAACTCATCCAAAGTCAGTTTGGAACGTTTGAACAGGAAGGCCTCATTTTAGCAGGTTAACCTCTTTTTGAATAGTGAAGTGTCTGCTATAAATACTTCTGACTGTTGAATGATTGTGAAAAAGGGAAGTTATGAGTCAAGCGAGCCGTTGGCCTCTCGGTGGAAGAATGTTAAAGCAAGCCATGCATTCTAAATAGTTGATGGACTACTCGAACAAATCGCCCATAAACCGCTTTTTTTTTTGTTTTTTCTCACTATTTGACCCGGATGACAGAGGCGGAATCCTTGTCACTGATGATCCACTCTAGTGCAGAGAGGACCACTGACTGAGGCCACTCACTTCTGCACACTGATGCTCAACAGCGTCTCGTCACCACGGGAGAAATGATTAATAACGTCGCTTTGTTCTTTTCATCCGCCCAACAGACGAGCTGTTCCAGAAAGTTGCAGAGGATTACAACGCCACCGCCTTCCAGTATATGACAGGTGACTGTTCCAGTGGGTATCAAACATGGCGACCTCTTCCAAAGACCAATCGTTACAGCGGCCTTTGCTTGCATGCAGGGGGCAGGGGACACGCGTGTCATCCGACCAGGATTTAGCTTTTTTTCGTTAGCAAAACGGCAGATCCGATATCCGAAAAAAATGTCTGGAAAACAATGTTGTAGAAGTCGTTTCAGCTCCACCTCTAGTCGCTCGTTTACTACCTAAAGACGCCTCCCTAATTAAACCCAGTACCATGAATAACTCCAACATGGCCGCTGTATGTCAATGCTGATACTCTTGTACTTTTACTCGTAACAGTACTTCTACACTGTGGTAAATGTACTACAATCACCATGTTGCGATGAAGGGGATTAGCCTAGCTTAGCATGAAAAACTACTGAAAACAACTAGCCTGGCTCCAGCCAAAGGAAACAACCCCCCCACCCCCCGCCTCCCCTCCCACCAGGGCCTCTAAAGCTGACTGTTTTATCCTGAGTGTTTAATCGTTATTTGTTTTTAAGTGTGAGCTCGGAGGGGGGGGGTGTGTAAGTATTCCATCACCTCCTGAATGGAACCCGAAGCCGCGATTTAAAAACGAGCTTTTGAAAATGAAGCCGCTTCCTGTTTTTCAGCGGAGGAGACGGGAGTGGACTTGGGCCAGAAGAAGGACTCGTATTTCTACTCCTGTTGCCATAACAACTGATGATTCGAGACAATAAGGGAAACGCCAGCCCCTCCCCTCCCGGCCGGAGTCAAAAGGTGGACACACCGGACAGACGGGGGGGGGAGGAGAGGGGAGGGCTGATAACTCGGCCAGAAGAAAGGAAAACTTGAAGTTCTATTAAAAACCTTTTTGACGTTTATTTCTTTGGTGCCATTAAGAACTGACGGCTTCAAGACTTTATGGACAAGGATCGATTAGCGTGGCAGATCTCCCCCCCCCCCGCCCCTCCGCCCCCACGTTTATCAATGTGACGTCAGAGGGTCCCACGGGGCGTCTTGCTGAGGTGTGCAGTGCGTCCGGAGGGGGCGAAGGTTTGTTTACAGCGGTTTGGTTTTTGTTGACCTATCTAACCTTGTTGTGGAGGTCTGATCTAGTCATCTCTGATGAAGCGTTTACAAATGGAGTGAAGCTACAAAGTAGAAGAAATACTTGATCTGAATATGCATATCGAGTGAAACTCAGTGGATTGATAACGGCGAGCTTTATGAAGGCATTATTACTCCGCACCGGATCACATTTGTCCAAAACTACGTGCCACACGTGTGCTACTGTACATTTATCAGGGTTCTGATTTAATTGGCGACTATAAATGCCAACATCTCTAATTTAACTGCATGGCCCGAGATAAAACCTTGTTGTGGGTGAATGTTGCAACACGGCGATAAACTGTCATCTTAATGTCCTCACAACAATGTTCACTGCTGTATGATCAATGTAAACACTCTAATTTATTGCCTTTTTAAGTTGTGCTGCCAGGAAGATGAGGGGACGTAAGCTGACACACTATCGGTTCCCCTCGTGTTGCTGCTTTCATGTGTTGATGTTTTGATGTATAATATTTTATACTGAAAGTCTGTTTAAGACGCACCGGTGTAAAGTACAAATATGTTCTGCGTAATTAAAAGCTTGTTAAAATGTTTGAAAGTGCTGAAAGATTTTATAGTGATGCAAACTGTTTTGCCTTTGTGTATGTTCAAGCTTTTTATGCATTTGATGGGGGGGGGGGGGGTGGATGGCCACAAGCTGTTTGCTAAAATCTAATGCAAATCATCACCAACCTTAACATCCCTCCCTCAAGAAAAACATTCACTTAAAAGCTTGTGCCTCAAAAAGTGATGTTACAATACGGCAAATAAAATCACTTGAAATGAGCAGAAGCCTCAGTGGAATGAAAAATAAAGGTCTATTCCATCATCTGTGCTTCATACTGCAAAACATAATCAGCGTGCTAATAAATCAATTAACTGTCCTCTTTGATGCATTTAGGGACTTTCTGACACAAAGCTCAGATGAGCCACTGGAGGATAAAAAGTGATTCCGATCACTGCAAAAGGCCTGACAAAGTATCAAAGCCTTTGGATTTTCCCATGATAAATGTAGCTTCCCTTCGGTGTTACGTTTTTACAACTGGTTCATCCATCCACCAATTTGCTTGAAAAATATTTCATTTTTTTTTTTTTTGCAGTGCTTTGTGTTTACTGTGAATGATACACGTTTCCACTCTTGTACACTTTGGCTTGTGATAGTATTTTATTTGCCAAAAATGCATTTTAAATCTTTACCTGCACAGCTGGTTCTACTCATTTCAGATGATTGAAGCTCCTGTGCGGCTCCTCTTCCTTCTCCCGGCTCAATCCAAAAGAAAAAGCTCTTTGGCAACAAGTTGTGAAAAGGGAAAAATAAAGTTTACCGCAGCGTTGTCCATTTCCTGTTTGGTTAATAGGTAGTAGATGAACATTCACGTCTACTTGCCTTAAAAATGTTTTCTATTTTTTAACATTTTGAGATTTTACATATTTGGAATTATTTTCAAAATAGTTTAATAGTAGTAATTTTTAGTAATTTAGTAATAGTAATTTTTGACTTTTTGTTCCGTGACATATTTCACCTTTTTTTTTTCGAAACATTTTTGGGCTTGGTGTATTGGTGCAAGTTCTTTTTTTATGTAATATTTTGTTACGCTGAATGGATGTCCCGTTTGACCGGTTTGCCAACACAGCTCTCTGGAAAGCATTTTCTGTGCGTATTCTACACTAAATAAATATCTTATTCTGTGCAGGACAGGAAAACATGAACACAGCTTCGATTAAAGGATATTTAATTTTGTCCTTAGGATAAAACACTAATGATTGATTAACATTCAGCAACAGCTTTTCCAGTGATGCTAATTTCCATTTGCCGTTCTGAAAACGGCTCGTGTGAGTGTTGTGGTTAAAAACAATTTATATTTTAAACCACTTGACAGCTTACGTGATCTTCCTGGCCTACTGAACTGTGATGTAATTAAATTAAACAAATGTGAAGCCCCGTGAGTTTTAAAAAGCCTTATGTCATCAAAACAATAAGATGATCACAGTAAAATATCTACATTTTCTACGCAACTTCAGTAAATACAAAAAGAACGAGGCCAGTACAAAGCGCAGTTCATAACGTCTTTTTCTTATATATTTATATATAGCAGTTGTTTTAACAGGTCAATGGTTGAGATCTAACAGGTCATAATTACACTGGAATGAACCGTAAAAAGGCATCGGCGGGGACGCTTGGCTTTCACAGGCGCCAAACCGTTCCTTAAAAACATCTCAGGGGGGGAACACACGCTAAGGCATCGGCAGATGAACACACGGGACGATATCGAGCTTGAAGACGGAGCAGAAAAACACGCGTGGCGAGAACATTAACACGGGAGTCCATCGCCTGTGCCTCCCGCAGCGCTTTATGAATAACGCCGTCTCCGCATCGCTAAAACGCACAGTCAGTCACTTTGAGATGCCTCTTTTTTTCTCTTCTTCTCCTCCTTCCTGTTTGGCGTGAAGCGCTCAAATCCGATGATCGTGCGGATCAACGGAACCGCGAGGAACACATTTCCGGCGTTAATGTTTGAAAAGCAGATGAATGGATGAATTCAATTTTTGTTTCTCTCTCTCTTTCCCTCCCCCCGGTTCTTTTTGCGTGGGATGAAGGCCGGAGAGCTCCCGTCGCCCCAACAGGAAGCTGCGGTTACGGTGCCGTCTTTTCTACGGAGAACAAACAGAATCCAAAAACAAACCGGCGGCTGCCGTCTGTGAGAAAAGGTTGTACGTCACGCAGCAGTTCCACAGAATCGTGTGTCAGATCTCGCGTACGAAGGTGCAGTCAGCGTTTAGTGTGCAAAGTCACTGTGTCCAGGACCGACCGTTAGGACAAAACCAAATAAATACCAAAAGTCTGCGTATAAATACGGTTCCATACAGTATTTTTCCATTTATTTATATGATTTCTGAACACTTTTATTTATGCGTCGATTTAGTTTTGTCCTAAAATTCCTCCAAACAGTGACGGAGTGGGCTACTTGTGATTGGTTTGTATTCACTTGGAGTGTAATAATCCACTGCGTCACTCCTCCTCCTCCTCCTCCTCCTCCTCGTCCTCCACGTCCTCCTGTTTGTCACTGTCGCCCTCCTCCTCATCGCCCTCCTCCTCATCGCCCTCCTCCTCATCGCCCTCCTCCTCTTCGCCCTCCTCCTCTTCGCCCTCCTCCTCATCGCCCTCCTCCTCATCGTCCTCTTTGATCTCGAGATATTCCATCACCACCTCTCCATCCTCTTCTTGAGAAACTGATGTTTGCCTCCCCAACTCGCCCTCTTCTTCCTCCTCCTCCTCCTCCTCCTCCTCCCCCTCCTCCTCCCCGTCCTCTTCCTCCGACTCCTCCTCCTCCACTTCCTGCAGCTCCTCCTCCTCTTCCTCCTCCTCATCTAAGACATCCCTCTCCTCCTCGTACGAGGAGATGGGCGAGTAGTGCGGGAGGTCGTACACGAAGGGGCTGCTGGGAGCGTCCGAGCTGCCCGGCGGCGGCGGTGAGGAAGCCGGGGCGGCGACGGGAACGGCGACGGGCACCGGCAGGGGAAACGCGGAGAGCGCCGACCCCGAGGAGGTCAGCGGCCGTGGCTGCGGCGGCGGCGCGTACTCCCGGATCTCCCCCGGCTCCAGCGGGTCGGGCCCACACGGGTCGTGCTCGCTGCAGCACAGCTTGCCGTCCAGCTTGGAGATGAAGAGCAGGCCGTCGCGGTGCTGGTCGCAGTAGGAGCTGGGGCACATCTCGCAGAAGGACGCCGCCTCCTTGTTGCAGACGTCGCACTGGTGCCACGGACATTCCCAGCGACCTGCGGGGGCAACACGGGAGACAAGGACGTCAAAGCGAGGACCAAACAGTCTCCGAGAAACACTGAAAGAGGTTGAGCGAGGAGCCGCTGACCCGCGGGCCTCTTGGTGAGGTTGAGGCAGTCGGCGTGGTAGACTTTGGGACAGCCGGGTCTCTTGCAGGAGACCATCTGTCCCGCGTCGCCGCAGCTGAAACACTCGTCCTCTCGTTCTTTGGTCACCACCGCCTTGTTCTTCCTCTTGCCGTGGCCCCTCCTCTTCATCTTGCGGCCCTTGTCGTCAGGCGGAGGGTTGTTCTGGTTTCGGAGGGAGAGAGAAAAAAAAACGAAAACAGGCGTTTTGTTGCGCCGACTTCTCGTTTGCCGTCTAACCGAATGACTCGTGGTACTTTAAGAAAGTCGGTGGATCTGAATACCTTCGGCCGCACCCCGAGGAAGCCGCTGCAGTTCGGCGCCCCGCATTTGCAGACCGTCTTCCCGTTGCCCAAACACTCCAGGTTGTAGTTGAACGTGAGCTCCGTGCCTGAACAGAAGCACACAAAAGGCGCCTCGGCGTGAGGCCTCCTCTCTCTGCGCCTTTTTAAATCTCCTTTTAATCCGACCTCGCTTACCGGCGGCGACGTCGACGAGGGCGAACAGCCCCACCCGGGTGTCTCCGCTCACCGTCCACTTCTGCGTCTCGCAGTTGGGCTGGCAGCAGTGGTTCATGAAGCGAGCCTCGTTGCCCTTCGGCCCGGCGTCGATGATTCGATCCTGAGACACAAATGGGTAAATAAACACCAACGGAACCGGCAGACGAGTTTGATTGGAGGCCCCCGGTTGGCCGCGTTCGGGGGTACCTTGTCCAGAGTCAGCATGTAGAAGTTACAGATGTCGTGCTCCTGGGCGTGTCTGATCCTGGACCTGCACTCCTCCTCGTCGATCACCTCGCCGACGTACTCGCTCACGAACTGACCCTGAGACCGGAAGCCAGTTCAGGAGACATCACTTGGCCGCCTTCGATCACTTTCGAAACGGAAGAACTGCCGGTCGAAAAGGCGTTACCTTCTTGATGTCGTGGACGCAGCGGAGTCCCCAGCCGCGAGACAGCGTCCTGAAGATCTCCACCTGGCTGTACTGACGCTTGCTGAACGCCTGGTTGAGGCAGCACTCGCCCGCCGGGCAAACCTGCGAACGATTCAGCCACTGTTGTTTTTAGCCTCTCATACAGGAAAACGCACACGGTCAGAGAGGCTGGTGCACACGGGCGTCTCCGTACCTGCGGGTGACACTCGTACAGCAGCATGCGGTTGATGCACTCGGAGTCCATCCCGCACGGACTCTCGTCCGTCGCCTTGCAGTTGCACCGCGGGATCTCCGACAGGTCGGCCGTGAAGATCTGCACCTTCCCGATGGGTCGATTCACCTGCACGAGTCGAACAAAAAGAAAGGCGTAAGACAAGCCGTTTTTGTCTTGGCGAAGCCCCGTTTGGCGACCTCAAAGCGAGAGACCACGAATCGCGCTGACCTTAATGTGTTTGTACGGCGGCGGCTTCCTGTCGTTCTTCCGGTCCTCCTGAAGCTGCCGGAGCTCCTTCTCCGCCTGCAGCTCGCGGAACCGGACGGCCGCCTCCTCCAGAGCTGAGGAGGAGGGAAGAACCCTTAAGAGTCAGCACGGCGGGCACAAACGAGACGCGGCCGGACGGCCCGCGAAGCCACTGGGTACCTTTCTTGTAGGTGGCGTCGACGCCTTTCCCCATCTTCTCCTTGCTGTTGGCGTCCACATCCATGTACGGGAAGACCCTGGCCTGGTACGTCCACAGGTAATCGTTGGAGCCGAAGAAGTGAACGGGAAACTCCCCGACGTCGTGCTTCATCCGCTGGATGTTCTCCGGGATGGTTCTGGGATGGCTGACCTCGGCTGGCCACCATCTTCACGGAGCAGATGGACGGCCGCGCGGCGCAGTGTGTTTAACATGCTAGCTCTGTGAGTTTAGCGCGTTGGCGTCGCACGGCAGCGCTGCAGGTATTTGGTTGACGGGTATACTGATTGCACAAAGCGCGCCGAATAACTTTTAACTTGACGTGGCTTTTGTTCAATAGGATGAATTCAAAACCGACTGACCTGTATCGGCCCACCTTCACCCACAGGATGTCCTTGAAGCGGGGTTTCTTCCCGGCCTTGCAGTCGTTGCAGTACCAGCTGCCTTTGGGCATCTCGATGTTGAGACACTCGCGGTGGAACGCCGCCGGGCAGGACTCGCAGCACAGCAGGCTGCCCCCTGGAGGACAGGAGGAGGAGCTGCATCAGCCGTCGCTCGTGAAAGGGTAACTCGACCACACTTAGTGTTGGCTTTGTTTGCTGAGCCCGCTTTACTCAGCATTTTAGCCTCTTATAGTTTATTACTCAAAGCTAGGAAGGAGGATCGTAGTAACCAGCTGGTGGAGAAAGAGAAGCATTAAGCATTAATTCCTCTCGGAGTCGGTGGAGACCAAATATCGAGCGAGAGAGAGAGAGAGAACATTGGACTTAAATTCATCAAGTGGAACAAAACAAACATTGAATGAAGCATCACGTTGTTGTGTATCTGCTGGATGTGTAAATAAAAACCTTTTTTTCTGACCAGTTCTAGATTGTATTCGCTCAATATTGACCCATCAAAAAGCAGCATAATTTCACTAGTTTCCATCAGCTTCCTGTGTTGTTCTGCCGCCTTCTATTGACCAGAGAAATACATTTTTAACTGTTACTAAGAAGGGATTCTACAGTAATCAGAACATTAATCCAGGCAGTGTTAGACGGTACAACCAGCAACCAGCTACTTTAAATCACGCTAATTGACACATTTCATAGCGTTGGTGTTAAACCCCCACGTCACTGGCATTGCCAAGTAAGACCGTCTGCATTAACCTGGCGTCCTCGGGGCGGATCCACCTCCCCCCCCCCCCCCCCGTGTTCCCAAGTCCTCACCTTCGGTGCAGACGAAGCACCAGCTGACGTTGACGTGTTCGTGGTTCTTGACGCCGCGGCGGGGGGCGAAGTGGTTGGGACAGATGATGCTGTTGTTGGACAGCACGACGCAGCCCGCCGCCATGCAGAGGTCCGTCGCGTGATAGGCGACCGGGCAGCGCACGCAGCGCACCAGGCGACCTGCGGGGGTCGACCAATGCAAAGGGGTTGAGGGCGCGTGGAGGACAGCCACGGCCAATCGAGGCCAATCAGCGGCCTGCAGGTTTACCTTTGGAGACGGACGGGCTGTTGGGGTTGCTGATGAAGCAGGTGAGGCAGACGTGGATGGAGCAGCGGAAGCCTCGGTTCACGGGCGCCGTCGGGGCGAAGCCGGCGATGCATTCGCCGTGGTAGAACTTCCCGCACACGGGAATCATGCAGCGGCGCACGTCCTCGCTGCGCTTCTTACACACGAAGCAAGTGTGGACGCCTGCGGGAAGAAAAAAAAAAAAAAAAAGACAAATGGTCACTTTTATATTTAATGCAGCTGTGTTGCTTTCACGCGGCAGGAATGTGAACAGGCGTGAACACGGCCGTACCCGATTTGCACTCCGGGCAAACGAACCTCCCTTTCGGGGCCTCGGCCAGGGAGATGCAGTGCAGGTGGAAGGCTCCGCAGCACTGACCCTCGCAGAGGAGCAGCTCCCCCGTCTTCTCACACACCTGAGGCGAGAGAAAAAAGAAGAAAAAAAAACCACACAACCCTGCTTCAAAATGACCCGACACGAAGATGGTGAAGGTCTTGCGACAGCGACATCCTCCGCGACATCCAGTGCGAGAGCTTCGATGGATCACCTGGCAGATGTTCTCCTTCATGGAGGCGGGACCTCCTCTGTCGCCAATGATCTTCCTGCCGGGCAGAAGTGGATCGTCACACAGCGACAGGTAGTCCTTCGTGGAGGAGAAGCTTTGATCCAAGCTGGACAGGTCCCCCTAAGGAGACAAACCCATGCAGCAACACATCACAGCCTGTGATTAGATTCCTAAGGGGTATATTATATTATCATACGTCCCGAGTGGGAGGGACAACAGTTTTGATTCATCAAATTACAAAACGGGGGGAGGGGAAACGCTACCAGAACGAAAGCTCACCTCGGACTCCGCCGCGTCCCTTCGCTCTTCCGCTTGAGGAGCATCAACGTCTTCCGATGACGCAGCCTCCCCGTCGGCGGGTTTGGGCGGGGCCGGAGAGGAGGGGGCAGGAGAGCTAGGGCGGGGGTCCGGGGGCGTGCAGGCGGACGACCCAGCGGGGGTCGCTGTGGAACCGGAGGCTGCAAGAGGCTTAGACTTTGATATCAAAGATGGCCGTCCAGAATCTGGGTGTGGGAAAGACGTGTTAGAAACTGTTCACAACGCTGCAGGAAAATCTCCAAATCTCCCTCCAAATTTGAATTATTTTCAATCACAACTAGCTCTTGATAAGAAGGTTTTATTCTTTTCACCTGCACACAAAGTTAAAGTAATCATAATGTTATTGTAAGTTGAAAAACAGTAACATATACATTGATAATTCACTGACCTGATTGAGGATTTGCGTTGTTTTTCAGTGTTTTCACCTGCGACGAGAGAAAAAATCTCTCAAATTCCCTAATATTGTGGTTCATTTTTTTCTCAGATAACAACAGATCAAGCATTTACCTTCTTCTTGGGGCCCGTTGAGGCCTCGGCCTCCAAAGAATACTCAAGGATCTTCTGGGTGGGCTTCCTCTTCCGCTTCTTCTCCAGTACAGGAGCATCTACTGGGGAATAAATGCCACATGAAATGACTCATTGTTACACACACACAGACACACACACACTTCTTAATGTTTGAACACAGTTAAGTAGCAAAGAAAGAAACACAGAGACGTCCTCACCGTGGTCTTTGACGAGGCTTTCGGACAGCGAGAGGTCAGATTCGGGAGGAGGGGTTAGTGTGTCCACGGAAAGCGCCGGCGCATCTTGGGCGGGTGCGTTTTCAGTGCTGGGAATTTGTAGTTCAGAGGGCGCCGTTGCGGAAATTTCCTCAGGAGGCGGAGTCTGTACTTCGGGGAGCAAGTTGACGAGTGGCTGGTCCTGTGCGCTGTGGTCCGATCCCGGGGGTTCGGCCGTGGTCACAACGGGAAGAGTGTCCTGAGGAAACAAATGATGGGGTTTCATTGTCAAATCAGTGATTCAGGCTTTGTGTGTAGCTGGAAATAAGAGGTACTGGATGCTTAATGCCATAATAATATGTAGGGGTGTAAGGATCGATCTATTACATTAATGTATCGATTTATATTCCTCCGATCCAACTACATCGATCTGTGCTCGGTGAGTTGGCCTTATGGACGACACATATTAATCCAACATTGTTTTAAAATGTAATAAATCGATTGTATCGATACTAGGAAATAACCCATTGGATTGAAGCACCTCAGACTTTTTTCTTAGCACTTTTAATGATAAAGGCTGTCACGGTCTGAGCCGTGACGTGCTCACGCAGTATGCAGCTAACCCACCGCCGTCCCGAGCCCCGATTCAACTTCCGGGTTTCACGGCAAAGCCGATGGGATGTTCCACAGGGGTTGAAATAGAGGGGTTTTGCGGTGGTTGGTAGGGGGAATCCATTATTGCTTGGGTGTTTTTTGTGTACATGACTAACACAGGTTTTTTCTGCTAAACTGCTACAGCAGTGTTTTTTCAGTCTTTATTCAAATAAAATGTAAACGCATTTGCCATTCATTGTTGTTTACTTGTTTATTTATATTCATAATTAATTGATACCCGATTCCATTACAAGAAACAACAGGAATCTAGGAAACTTCACCTGCACTGTTCAGTATCCAGGTATTTATTTTAGTCACACTGGTTGAATTTTTGGCTAAAAAGTTACTGAATCGATTTCAAGTCACTGAATCGTTTCCGATCGTATCATTCTAAATGAACCAATATCGTCCTTGAATCGTATCGACAACCACAAATCGTGATACAAATCGAATCGTTGTTAAAACGAATTGTTACACCCCTAGTAATATGCGTATTTAACAACATCAAACTATAGAACTACAGCAGACCTTACTTTGTATGAGTTTTACCTTTCCAATCAACTCGGGAGGCTTTTTTGTTTTCTTCCTGGTGGAGAAGATCTGATCGTACTCTTCGGTCCATTCAATCAGCCTCTTGCTTGGTTTTCTGATGCGTTTATGTGCTAAAAAAAAATTAAAAAAAAGATAAATAAGAGCAGACACAAGCTTTTTAAAATCCCTGTTTGTGGTGCTACTCGACAGCAGAGTGTATATTCCACAGCTTCCAGCACAAAGAGATTTTGGATGTTTTTTAGTGAGCTAATATGCTAGCATATAGCCATACAAAGACCCATTGCTATGATTACCTGCAGTTCAATATACCAACCACCATTTCTAAGTTGTGTATTATTCTATGCCTCATGTGGACATTTGATCTCCAATGGGCGTTTATGTATTAGATATAGATCCTAGGACAAGTCTCACTGAATCTAAACATGTGCATCTCATATACGTATGTGAAAAACCGACACAACATAGTTACGGCCCAAAATCAGTGGGCCAAACTACAATAACAACAACTTCTTGACATTGTGTTATTACTTTGAGCGTGCTCTTAAATTAGACTTTTCTTACCTTTCGGAGCCTTTTCGCCTTCTCCAGTGTTACGCACCAAGCTAGTGTTAGTTTCAGCGCCGTCTGCAGCGAGGCCATTTGGCTGTTCTGGATGCGGCGTAGAGTCGCACCCCCTCTGCTCCAAAGGCACAGTGTTCTGAAGATTCTCACATACTTTGCCCCACCTATCGTTCTCCATCTCCTCCCCAACTACTCCTTCACCGCCGATGGCTTGCCTCTCCCAGCTGCTGGTCTGCGTGCCCGACAGGGACTGGACTCTGGACGAGCAGTCCGCTCCCGGCGAAGGGTCCATTGTTGGCGCGGATTCCACTCCAGGGAAACCAGGTCCAGACCTGGCAGGACGACAAGGCACTTTGTGGTTGGACTTCTTTTTAACCCCAGTGGAGCTGCTCCTTCTCTTGTAGGGCCTTTTGGGCATCGGACTTGTGCTCTCCTCACTGTGGTTGATTTCAGTCTGGTCTGGACTTAAATATACATTTTTATTAACATCTTCAATCTGCCGATCATGCACCAAGGGTGTTGCCTCCCCAGGCATCACCAAGGGTTCCTCCTTGACATGTGCACTCGGTGGACCAATTTCCAGCTCCAAGGGCGTCCCCTCTCGCTCTCTCGTGTCATGCAAGTCCTTCAACATCATGAGAAAAGTGCTGAACTTGTAGTTTGCGTCGGTTTTGAAAGAGGTGGGTTTACCGTGGCCCTCACTCGGCACCGACTGGAAGGATACCTCTTCCACGTTTTTGAAGGCATTCATAAAAGAAAATGGTGAGGAAGGCGAGGACGAGGAGGGTATGCCAGAGGGGTGATCTTCCTTCTTTGCCTTTACCCTAGAAGTCAGGGGTATGAAGTCCATTGGTGGGGTTGAGGAAACTGAGAGACCTTCGTCTTCACTCTTCACGGCAACATCGAAGTCAGCCGCGTCAGAAGAAGTCGAAAGGGGTGTGCCGTCCCGATCGCACTCCACATTTTTACCGTGAGATTTAAGAGATTTCGCCTTATTGCAAATGTCCAGTTTGGAATTATGCGCCGAACTACGCACCTCCTCATCCTTTCCGTGTGGATTTAGGAGTTTTTTCTGCTCAGCCACCTTTCGGGCCTTTTCACGCTTCTTCCGATTCGCGTCCTGCATGGCCTTCAGGGCTCTGGTCATCAAACGATTACTGGCCGGGAGGTGGGCAGGCTGCTCCTGAAGTACAACTTCTTCAAGAACCTGCTTTGATTTGTAGACAGCTTTCTTGGATTTGGCAGAGCGCGGGCCGCCGGGAGCAGACGCTTTCCTGCACACTAGATTGCCGTGCGTCTGAGAAGTTGGACTTGTTTTATCGAAAGTACCAGCAGATGTAGTGTTCTGCTTTGAACCAGCCAGCTGTTCACGGGGCGTGCCGGTTCCTTCCGATGCAGGCGTCTTCTTGCATTGTGACTCTTCTGATTGGTTAGAGGACGAGTTGGTCCCGTTGCCTGCGCTGACATTTACAGTTTCTGGGCCACCGAATTCATCAGACACACTTGCCACGTCAGCGGCGACCATGGTTTTACCTGAACATAATTCTGACGATAGGCGAAGAATACCAGTCCCACCGCTTGCTTTTAACTTCTTCACTGCGACCTTCGCAAATTCTGAACCCGGGGCCTGGTCTTCACTTGGCTTGCCGTCAACCAGATCAGACGATTTATCAGACTTAGATTTAGACGTCAGTTTAGTCACGGCCGAATCTGGGGTTTTCCCTTTCTTTTTACATCTACGACGGTCATCGGGATCACCGGTTACACTGGAGTTCGGGAACTTCTTACCCTTTATGTCCTTGCGGACCAATTTGACAAAGGGCAGACTGCACTTTGAAACCAGACTTGTTGGTTTTTCTTGACTTGCTAATGATTCAGTGGTATCAACATTCAAAGCGCCTCCTGCATTTTTCATAGTTTTTTTTCCTGCCTTCTCAGGAATCCTGTCAGTTATATGGACTTCTTTATTAGCCACGAAGTCAGAAAGTTGAGTTTGACTGACTGTCTTTACACTCAACTGGGTTTGATTCATGAAACTTACTGGGCTGAGCTCAGGGGCCTTTTTCACACACGGTGGACCCAATTGGTCCGACTTTGAGCCAATAACAATATCGCTCGTTGTCGGTCTTCCCTTTGAATATCGACGCTTCGTCGTCACCGACGTCTCGAAAGAAAAAATCTCCTTGTCTGGCATTCCTGACTGGTCAGCGGGACAGTCAGTGGTACTAAAAGGCCCATTAACAACTGGGGGGTCTTTACAGCTCAAATGTCCCGTCAGCTCAGGTGACAGATTTATTGCAGCAGGTACCAAAGTCTTATGCTTGTCTGACCCCCCCGACGGGTCACTGGAACCACCACCCGAGGATGACACACTAGGAGCCGGTGACTTTTTACTCAAAACACACAAGTTCTTTTTCTTACAGGGCACCTTACTAAAGAGAGTGCGGTCCGACACCGGACTGGATGTTTTAGGTCGTCTGTCTTTGCCAGATTTACTGAACCAAAGACCACTTTGAATCTCTGGCGGCTTCTTCGCCTCTTTGACAACGGTGACAAGCGGCTGAGCGGGAGCCAACTTTGACTGACGTTCAAGTGCGTTTGGACACAAGATCTTGGGGACTGAGTCAAGGTCAGAATAGGGGCACTCTCCATTGTCTCTATCTGATTGGTCAGGGGTATCTTGCAACGTATTTTTAGCGGGTTTACTCCTGTCCTTCGACGATTTACTTGGTTTCTTCTTTCCAGTAGATTTCCTTAAAGTGCTTGTCTTTGCTGAAGTTGTAACTGGGGATGAAATGGTTCCATTGGTAATGTGCAATGTCTCAGGAGGAGCGGGTAAAGTGGAAGGAGGAAAGGTTGGATGGGCTTTCTTCTTTCTTTTTGGTGTGGAACTGTCATGGAAGGCATCATCGATAGACGAAGGAATGAAAGAAGCTATTTTAGGTCTCTGTTGGAGAACAAATTCAGCTTCTGCCACACTGGTTTTCCAGGACTCCTGAAATCGCTTTGCGATCTGCAGAAAAATAAAAAGGTAAACAATGTTCAATCTTTGCACAGAATCCGTTCCCATTTGTAAATACAGTAATTTCTGAACAAGTCCAAAACCTCTCTTTTATTGTCTAGCATGACGATTACCCAGCAATGACGATGATTTAGACCAACGTTTTATTTGGGCATGCAACCAGTGACACATCATTCTGGAAGTAGTAATTACAGTGCATTTGTAGTTCTGCTCCCTTTGCTTCCCCCTTCGGCGAAGTAGGGGGAGCTGTTCGAATTCGAAGCCTCCGTGGAAACCGTGTGTGGCTTTGTCCTCCACCCAGGTGAGCTCCACAGGCTCCCCGAAGGTCCTGACATGGTACACCCGACAGGGACGGTCACTCGGCTCTGAGACGACAACAAAGATCAGCCTCAATGTCGCGAGATTAAAGAAAACGCCATCCTGCACAGGAAATACAAATGCGGGGCATCTACGCAAAGGGAGCTTTAGAATTCGAGAAACCCGGACCTCTACACAACGACAATGAAGAGCACGCGTCAAATTTACAATTTAATTTTTATCGCAATATAAATCACAATAATTTAAGGGTGTAGTAATACATTTCTAAACGTGGAGCGCAGCATGCATCCAGTGTTATGTCACAAATCAGTTTTAAATCAAATCTTACAGTCAGCTTTTTTTGCGAGAGTTAACTGCTAACCAACACACATCATTTCAACAATGTCTCTGGCCCACCTTTCACTTTGTGATAGATTCCCTGCGCCGGGTCAACGGTCACCTCACACGGCCACCATGGTCTTCGGTTGAACTTTGCCCAGATAACTTCACCCTCTAAAAACTTCAAAGGCGGCAAAGACTTTTTCTTGGGGCCGTTCTGCTGTCAACAACGTGACGAATGAAGAGAAAGAAAACTGCAATCAGACAAGTGAAAGAAAGACGGCTTGTGCGTTCTCAACAGATCAGAAGTGTTGGTCGCTTGTGCTTCTAGCGGTTCCATTGTGATCCCTGATGTGCAGTTACTCTAGTACTACTACTACTACTAAACGACACCAACACATGACATGTTGCATTATCCATGTGAGGATTGACCGTTAAAATGCATTAGTGCAAAATGCTATAAAGCTATAAGAAGCTAAATGCTATTTGGAAACTCAAAGTGTTCAAAATAGGTTGTTTTGGTGCTCGTCTGAAAACTAGGTCGACTTTCCTCAACCACAGAAATTCCAAGTCAACTAACACCCAAGTTTATGTAATTGACAGATCTGCTAAACTGAGTTTTTTACGGATAGAATTACACAACCGCACTTCAAAAAGTTTGCTTAACATTGCTAGGTTTCTTGGACATAGAAATCCTAAAAAACGACTTATTGAATAGTCTCAGTTGACTGAGACGAAGTAATCAGCCCTACTAAAACATTCCCAAAAAACGTAAAATGAAGAATCAAGCTCCTTTTGGCTTCATTCAAAAAAGGGAGACAAAGACGAAATGTGGACTGCAAGAAGTTCCAGATTAAATAGGTCATTAGATTTGTGGGTGTGAAATCCATCTATAGTGGTCCAAGAACAAAATACACCCTGTAGTGAGTAACAGTACTTGAAGAGTTACTGTTACTCACTGTGTGTGACACACACACACACACACACACACACACACACACACACACACACACACACACACACACACACACACACACACACACACACACACACACGGTGGTATGACGTAACCGTGTATTTTAGAAGGCTTGGACCAACATTTTGGGATAGCTCATTTACTTTGTCGCTGAAGGTGAGGTGAGAAAGTCAATAGCACTCTTGTATTTGTCTGAAGTTGCCGACAGGATATGATTAGCTTAGCTCGTCATCAAAACAGGAAGTGGGGGGGGGCTGGCCTCCAGAGGTGTTCGTGTTTGAATTACTCTCTAGCACAGAATCTTTGTAAGAAATGGGCAGGCTCAACTACTAACCTTTTTAATCAGTGATTGTATAGGTTTCCCGGTAGATTATATTCAGCAGAAATATCTGTAGAAATACCAGGGACGTATTGGGGACAACGAGAAAAAAGCTAAACTAGATTTCAGCCGGGTCCTTAAATAATTACACCAAACATTTTGGGAAAGCACTGATTCACTTTGTTGCTGAGACTTGTTTGAGAGGAACGATACGGTTCTCATGTCAGTCAGCAGCTAGTTAGCTTAGCACAAAGTCTGAACACAGGAAAAAACAGCTAGCGTTGCTCTGTCCAGAGTCAGAATAATCCACCCAACAGTACCTCACCATTATTTAGGTTTGTTGAATTGTAAAAACAAACAACAGATAAGTTAAAAGAAGTCAATGGGGTGCTTCTCAGGGTGTCACATGGTAATCTAACATCACCTCAAATCTGCAGAAACCTCCTGTAAATCAATCATTTTAACGTACAAGCCACAAGGAGGAATTTCACAAACGAGGGGTTTGAATTATTAACTGCAGTAAAACGAGTTGTTTCTCATGCAAATTCTGGGGTTTCTTTGATTCCTAAGATTCTTCATATATGAAAGTTCATGATGAACATCAAATGATATCATCCCTATGAAGTGTATATTACACTGCATCTATCAGATGTGACTACTTTATGCCGCAGAGAGGTAGTGGGATGTTTGCTATCAAGCTCTGCGCCATTTGCAGCCTGCAGTCCTTGTAGATGAACAGGCCAAATCAGCATGCAACCACAATCACACTTTTGGTATACGCCTGTTCCTTCCACCTTACCCAGCATGCTATTCTCTTTGCCTCCATGACCCCCTCCTTCAGCTCTCCTCACAGTTTGAAAACCTCTACGGAACATTTTTCTTTAGCCGTTTGTAAAAAAAAAAAAAAAAGAAAGCCTGGTCTCATCCACGCCGATACTCTGTTACAACAGGTGAAGGGCCGTGTTTACCTAATACGAGATGTTGGTATTGCTGAAATAAAATTACGTGGAGGAAAATGGATACAACTTGCCAATGAATGCATCAAAGGAAAATCGCCCAGCAGCAAGAGCTCGGTGCCGCTCTCCCACTCGTCATCCGAGCCATCCCAGTATCTCCTGCGCTGACCCGAGGACTGCGACCGGGTGACCACCTTGGCAGACGGGGCGCTAGCGTCCTTGGACTGCGGGTTGAAGTGTCCAGGAGTGGACTGGAGAGCATTCCCCGCATTCTCGAGTTGGTCCCGCAAAGCTTCCCCCAGAGGCGACCCAGTCCCCTGCTCCTCCTCCTCCTCCTCCTCCTCCGCCGCCGCCGCCTCTTCGTGGTCGTCGTCCTCAAACAAAGAGGATTCAAAGTGCAGGAAGCCGTTGGCAAAGGGGCTGTTGCTGTCGAGAGAGAAGGCCGGGCTGGGCGGGCCCGAGAAACAAACCTCCGCCTTCGACTCGACGGGGTCGCCGCGATTGCCCGCCGGGGCGTCTCCGCTCCTCGCCGGGACCACGGGTCGTTTTTGTCCGGCAGAAAAGCCACCGAAGCGCTCCTCCCGGCTTGAGTTCTGGGCGCTGGAATAATCCCCGCTGGTGCAGCCCCCCCAGGAGTCCCTCTCCATCCCCTTCCCCCGGTCCTTTTTATCCCCCCCCCACTCCCAGCTCCTCTCTGGCTCCCTCACCGGCAGGACCAGGTCTGGCTGGCTCACCATGGTGGTGAGGTGTTGCAGCCTCCTGAGAGGACTGTAGGTGGACGAAGAGGAGGAGGAGGAGGAGGAGGAGGAGTGGTCCCTCTGAGCGAAGCCATAGACGGACGCGTGCTTGAGGGAGGAGGATGCGGTAGACATGGTTAGCCCGACCCTGTGGTCATGGTGTCTGGGGGCGCCGGAGTGGGCGGAGAGGTCACGGCCGGGGGTCAAAGGGCAGCTGGACTGATGAGTGTCCCTGCCTGGGCCTCGGTAAGGCCCACTCATGCTGCCGTCGTTTCTCCCTGAAACGTGAAGAAGAAAAGAAAAATCATTAACAAAACATTCCGCAAATATCTCTTTGCGTCAAGGCTTGTTGTTTACCTGTAGATTTTGATTTCATGATACATTGTACAACCCTACATTGAAAATCCTAATAAAAAAAAATAAGCCTTACGTTGCACTGCATGGTTCTACAAGCTGCAGCCTGTCTAAAGTTATCCGAGGCAGCCGGCTGAGTTGAGCTAAGCCATCAAATCCGTTAAACGCAACACAACCCTGCCTTCACATGATGTCAAAACACAACGTAAACAGACTCACTGACGACGAGCCGATCGACCTGTGGTGACATTTTCATTTTATTGTGGAAGACATTTCTGCGCGAACATTTGCAACCGGCGGATTAAAGCCTGTTGGGAGGAAAATTATCGCGATGTGATGAAAATTACATCCAGTGGGAAAAGGTCAGCGGGCTGCAACTCGCGCTGGCGCATCCTGTGCACACGCGCGCGTGATGGAAGGCACCGAATAACGTCATGTGAAAATCGTCCGTCATACGCGCCGGCGCTGCAACCGGCCACTGGAAATAAAATGGACCCGTTCGTGCGCGTGCACGCGCGCAGGGATGTGTGCCACTGCATGCGTGCGTGCGTGTGTGCATGTTGTCTGTGTTTTCCGCTCGTTGCTTGCATGCTCGCACGAGACCGGTAACACAAAACGCTACATACAACAAGTTCGACAACACACAAATACACGCGCGCGCACACACACACACACACACACTCACACAACACACACTTGCACAGGTTTCCCTCCCCGAAACAGATGCAGGCTCTGTGTGCATCAAACGACAGGAATCACGGAGAAAACGCCGAGTGACACGAGCTCCGTCGCGGGAATCTTACCATTCCGGTGTCGCCCACCGCGAACGTGACCCGCGATCCGCTCATCGTGGCGTTTAAGGAAGCCAATTTCCGATTTTTTGAAAGCGGATGAGGAGAGTCCCAGCGGCAACACTACTAGGCCTGGATCCTGTGAAACGTACTCACTGACTCACCCCCCTCCTCCTCCTCCCCCTCTGCTCCCCTCCACCTCCTCCTCCTCCTCCTCCTCACATGCGCTAAAGCCTGATCGAGCGGCCCCTGGAAGCGAGATTCGGGCGTGTTGCGCTCCTTCAGCGACACAACCCCCCCTCCTGCTTTATGATAAGTAGGCTACAACTTAAACATTCGCCGTGTGGATCTCTGCTCTGTTGGGAGGACAAGTCCTGCCTGTCCTCTTAGGAAGTCTCTCTGTCTTGCCGTGCGCACTGTCCGTCGTTACCACTGCCCCCCCAACCCGGCGGTCCATGAGGGGCCGTAAATCTCTCTTCCTAGGAAAAGAAAAATTGTTCACAGGAACCAAAAAAAAAACACACGAAACACCTCCAAAACGCAGCCCCGCCCCCTGTCCTTAATTACCGAGCTCCAATTAGTAGCCTGAACCAGGCCGCCATCACCATGGACAGGTCACGTGTCAAACTTGTTGTGCCAACAAACTAGCACCACCACCACCACCACCCACCCCCGTCATGCACTTGGGCCGGCACACATGCGCCTGCAGACGGAATTAAAATACATAAATAAATAAATACATAAAAGAGAAGTAATTCAAATATGTCCACCACTAACACGTCAGAGGAGCAGCGAAGCGGTGCGGCGGAAAAAGACAAGATGGGCTTCCTTTTTCCCTGAGACGAGTTGATGTGGAGTCTCCCTGGCTGCACACCCGGTCCCTTCAAAATGGAGTCCTCCAGCCTGAGAGGAGGGAGGGGAGAGGAGGGGGGGGGGGGAGGAAAGCAGCAGGCCACAAAGTGTTAATATGTGCTCGACATAAAAGTTCACCCAGCCACGGAGGAACCGAGCCCCAAAAGCGCACCTTCTCCCGAGCCCCGGATGTGCTTCTGGTGGCCGGTCAGAGTCTGGGATCGGCCACGACGGGAACATTCTCTCCCCCCCACCGGAATGCCTCCCAAAGTCCCCGTCTCGTGCGCGTTTCACGACAAGGTGGTGGTGGGGGGGGGGGGGGGTGTGTGTGCGTGTGTGTGTGTGTGTGCCAAAAGCACGTCTCATTGCTCATCAAATGTAACATTTCATGACAATTTAAGTGCCGATTGTGCGCTGTGAAGAAGGAGACGGGGGGGGGGGTGTCGAGCTGAGCTGCGAGGTCTCTGCTTTGGCGTGTTGGGCTCTTCGTGGGGGAGATATGGAGCTTTTGGAGACAGCGTGTCAGTGGGGACGAAGCGGGCGGGTAGACGGGGTGGGGGGACGGAGGGGGGGGGTCGAACAAAAATAAATACCCCCCCTTTACACACACGCACACACACACACACCATGTCACTCCCCGGGAAGCGATGTGGGGAACGGTGGTGGTGAGCAACCCTTCCTCCTCTTCCTCCTCAGATGCAGCCGGAAGGGGAGAAACGGTTTACGTGAATATCACGTGAATCCACCGGCTCCCACGGTGGAACCCCCCGGATGATTTAGGGACGCTTTCTCTTTTGTTTTTGTTCTCGCTTTTCAGCCTCGGAACCTCTTAAACAGGATTGGGTGAGGAAGGGGGAGGCAGACAGGAGCGAGAGAGAGAGAGAGAGAGAGAGAGACAGGCGGTCGGGGACAGGGCCTGCTGCGGGTTTACGCGGCGCCGCGCGCCGGGAGAAGCGCGCACCCCTCCGGTGAACCGCGGCGTCACCGGCGGACCGCGTTTTGACATCTGCAGTAGTTATCTGACACCTAACGGAAAATATAGTTATACACATTTAATAAAGCACAGAGGGCGAGCAGGCGGTGGTTAAAAGAAAGTACACGCACATAATGGCCACTTTCTGTATATTAAAGGCCGCTACGGTGAATTAGAACGTAGCTGTTCTTATTTCCTATTAGTGAAACCATAACATTATCAGAAACGCCCTGCAGAAGACATAAAAATGAATGCGGCAGAACCAGGGATATCGTCTCCTTTTAATTCCACACATATTCTTGCCTACATTTCCCACAATGCACCTCGAGCTCCGGCAGAAGAGGTCAGAGGTTCTGGTGAGTTGCGCTGGTGGCTGATCTGCTGCACAGAGGAACAAAGAGCTAAAGAGGCCTCACTTCCTTCTTTCCTCTTCTCAGACGAAAGCAAGTGAGCGTTTCCTCTACTGTTTGCATGTCAAGATGGCTACACTTCAGTGGGGGTTATTATACATTCCTGACAACGGAAGGTATGTGTTACTTTTACAGGGCTTCTCGTAAAAAAAAAAAAAAAAAAGCAATCTCAGTAAAGGCGGCTGTTAAAACCGACCTTCATGGCTTGTGACCCTGTCCAAAAAGAATCAGTCTCCATGGGGCTCTATGAGGTGAAACAATCCCAAACTGCACAAATAAATACCACAAACAGAAAAGTGATCCACCCAGTAGCATGAAAGTGCCTTAAAATGATTATAACGTTCTGCCATAGTACCATGAAAGGAGGCCTCCTGCATTAAGAGTGCTTTCACGTTTGATACTTTGAGTACATTTTGGTGAACTTTGAATGCTCGACTGTTGCTTGCAATGTGTTATTAGACTGTGGTATTTGTGCCCCTCCTTATGTAAATAAAGGGTCCGATTATTCCAAGTCTGTAACTAAACCCAGACTCCACTAGAGGGCTGCACAGCACACGGAAAGACGGATGTGAGCGAGAGTGAGATCCGCTTACATGATTGAATGACTTCACGATATTTAGTCTGGGCTCCCGCTTGAGTGGAGGCCACGTCGACGTAAAAGCTGAAATAATGGAGCCACGAATAAACAAAAGAATAAAGAAATGCCGAAATGACTCAATAAGGCCGTCCCGTTTTTTTCTGCGGCACCATCGCGCCTTCTTGGCTTCTTCACAGGACAGTGACAGACCCGAATAAAGGGGGGCGACACTAAGCCACTACGAGTCCTGTAGTCCTATAATTCTCCCCTCGCTTTGCACTGATCTGCTCCTGTTTTCCATGATCTCTAACTGTTTTCAGGTGAACTGTTCCTTTCACCACACGGACACCAGGCTTTTCCACTTCTTTAAAAAAACATCCTCACTCCACTCAAAGCGTGGTCACTGGTGCAAAGCCTAGAGCTGGTGCTCATGAGGATAGTACTACTAGAGAGAGCGCACACACACACACACACACACACACACACACACACACGCACACAGGGAAACCTCATGCAACAGATATGTGGGAGGAAGCGTTGACGCCGCACCGATGAAGTTTTAGTCAACTGTTTGTCACACGAGAGATCCGGAGGCCTGTGCTCGCCTCCTCTCCCGGAAATGTGTGTGTGTGTGTGTGTGTGTGTGTGTGCGTCTTCCTGTTGTTATAGATTCCACTTCACTCCCCCACTGCTGCCAATGCGTGACCTCTGACCCCTGCTGAACCCAGCTGTCAGCTGTCCTGGCCTGCATGGGACAGCTCTCTCTCTCTCTCTCTCTCTCTCGCTCTCATTCTGCTTCGGTCACACTGGAGATGTTGACATCTTGTTTGGAGATCTTAACAAATAAGAGTCTACAAAAATAGTTAGTCAGAGTCTTAATTAAAGGGACACCTCAAGTAAAAATATATATACAGTGTTCCAGATGCATCGATTGAATTGATCCTGACTTCTCTCTGCTTTTCATGCTTCTCTCACTGTTCAGTCATGCCGGGAAAGCAAACTTTTGGGGGGGAGACTTGGGGGTTTTCAAAATGTCATTTTTTGTGTGAAGATGAAGACATACTTAATATTCAAAATGGCTTCTTAAACAGTGTTTATATGTTTATAATACAACGACGCCGGATGCTAAATCACCTTGTCGCCATGGAGACGGACGTTATCTAGCTCTCGATTGACCGATCTAACACGGAGCTGGAGGAAGTTTTCAGATCCTTTCACCAGTAAAAGTGCTTTATTTTTAAACTTTACTCTAACAAAAGTCTGTTGGCAATCAGATACATGTATGGAAAGTGAAAGCACTCATTGTGCCGTGTGTTGTGTGTGTGTATATGTGTTGTTTCTGGATTACTGTTACTGCTTCAGTATCGTTTGTGTCACAACGGCCCTGTTTTTGGCTTCGTTTGTGAGCTGATCCAAGAGGAGTTAATTTAGTTTAAGAAGCAACATTTCATCTTATCAGAAAAACCATTAAAAATGCCAAAAGTGGTTTTGATAGAACTTTAAAACAAAATGTTTTGGAAAAAATGATCCAAACATATGAGAAAAAATGTCAACTAAATAGCGAGTGAAGCTACACATCTACACACAGTGTTGAAATGACTTATTTAGCTTAACAATTAATAATCAGGTGACCCAAATACAAAAACAGGATGACTCGTCTCCTCAATTTAAAGTAAAAAGGAAACTAAAAACATGTCAGGAGCAGCTGATGCCGCCAAAACCTGAGCTGTTTTGAAATCTACACTAAACATCCTCTCTGCTCTCCTCTCATCAAAACTCATTACCTCTGCTCATATACATAATCCTCATTAATCCCCCTTGTACTCGCAAACAACGTGTGAATAAGAGGAACGAGGAGACAAAGAAAAAACACTCTTTGAAATGAGAGTCCGCTTCGCTGCAGCTTTGTCGCCTCCAGACAAAAATATCTTGGGATGCCATTAAGGAAAAAAAAAAAAAAAGTCAAATTCAATCATGCCTTTCTCTCTTTTGGGTTCTTATAAGACATCACACACACACAAGCGCGCACGCACACAGAGACACACACTTATGTAAAAAGTGAATGAAAGGAAGAGGAAGTCCTGAGGGCTTTGAAAGCATGATTGGGAGAAGGCTCTTGTGCTGCTGAGAAAGGAGAAGGTGAACAACGGGGCCCTAGTAGCCGGCAGCCGGCACAAAGTGGAGTGGAGGGCTCCTTTCTCCGCACCAGAGAGGGAGACCCCTCGCGGGGGGTTAGTTGAGGGCCCGGAGGGCCCTCGGCAGCCCGGGGACCCCATGCTTAATGAGAAATTCCTGGGGATTTAGAGGGGCGCAGAGGTCTTCATTTTCTCACTGCGCCCACAGGCCCCCGGTAGCCGGGTGGCGAAGCTTCTCTTTCAGCCCTGAAACGTCCCCAGAGGAAAGGGAGATCCCCCCCCCTGTCTCCCCATTCAACAAGAGCAGGGGCCCGCCTGCCTGCTGGATTATGTATATGAGATGTGGGCTGTAGGATCACAACCTGCCACACTGCAAAAAATGTCAAGTCATTTAAAGCTGCACCTGCCTTGGGCGGCCAATTAAGATGCTGCGCGTTCACACCGAGGAGAGGAAACAACTATGTAGGAAAAACACACTCGATCCACATTTAGTCATGTGATTAGAGCCAACTCATTTATATACGTATGAACCCTAATTTATGTGTGCATGCACAATTACACACAGCATCGAGAAATAGTTAGCAAACTTCGACAAATAAAGGGAATCAAGAGTCAAACACAAAAGGAAAAATTAGTAGCCGTAACTAAATCTCAACAACAAGTTACGTCTAACAGAAACTAATGAGGTGGGTTGGACCTTCACTTGGCGGCCTCTGGTTTCAAAGTATTTGAAGCAACAGAAGGAAGTAAGTGAAAACTTCTGGGGACTTCTGTTAAAATGTTGATGTAAATATAAAAATAATGCGGTGCAATTTTGTGTAACTGAAAATCTGAGATCTAGCTAATGCTTTAGCAACAATGGCCCGTGTGGATAAAGCTGTCGCTGGGCAGAGACGGGAGAACTATCTGACGAAAAGCCTTCCGGAAGTTTCGCAACCGGAAATGCGATTTACGATCTGCAAACCAGAGAAACTGTGTCTGAATCCGCCTGAGCTTCTGAAATCGTTTTGATTTGGAAAGCAGGTCGGAGGCAGCGAATCACTTTCACGCCGCGAGTGGAGTGAAGTGTACCATTTATAAAAAGAAAGATGGAACCCTCCTCCCTGTCTTCTGGCACATCTCCTCCTTTGCAGAAGTCGATTCTCCCCGCGTCCCATCATGCGAATGAGCGTATCATCGAGGGGCCGCTGTCAGATCCCCCCCCCCCCCTCCCCTGCCAGCAGCGGGCCTCCGCTTGCTCCCCTCGGCTAAGCGTCGCACATTGTGTCGCGGGAGCTCGTGCTGAGGATCCCCCTCGGCTGTCGACACAAACATACCCTCCAGTTGGCGGCGTCCTCTCCCTCCGGGACTCGACTCCTCAGGAGGCCGGTATTCATCGCGAAAGCCCCGTGAGGGGAGCTTACTGGATTTACGTCAACCATTTTCTGTTTCACTGGTGACTTGGACTCAACTGTAGAGTAGATTTTAAGGTTTTTTAACTGCTTTGATATTCATGTCAAATTGCTTTTATCTGACACTTCTTCTGGTGGCTGAATGATTGAAATGGGCTGAAGACGTTCTCTGAAGCTTGATGAAGGAAGACGCTGCATAGCAACACGTAAAAGCCATCCTTGCAGTCCAATAGGTGATTAGCTTTGACACACACACACACACACACACACACACACACACTGGTGGTCAGAGCCATGTCAGAGCCGAACACAACCTCAAAGCACAGCGGGGAGGCCTTGGCGGAAAACAGTGATCTGCACTCGGGCTCTCCGCTCCGGCGTTGGATTTCTCTCTGGACGAAGGCTTTGTGCGTCTATTGTGGCCACAGAAAAGGAGGCTTCCACACAAAACGGCCGCACCCCGACCGCGTCTCTTCTTCAGCGGCTTAAACTGAACTTCTGTTACGACAAACCTTCAGCTGACGTGAAGACGGCTCCCTCTAGAACCTAAACCCATACGGAGATGAGGGTGACCAGAGTTGACACGATTATGAAGACACGCGGCTAATAGATTCCTGCACGCTGGCTGAGAAAAAAGTCTGCCTTATGCAAAAGAACAGCATCAAAATAAACTTCAAGATAAATTATTACTGGATTCTATTTGTTGATTCGATAAGCGTTCATCATTCTCACCAGGATAAATAAGCCAAACGAGATGAAACGAGAATTTGGTTCAGTTCCATTTTTGCAAAACCGAACGACAGCCAGCAGGTTTATTTAGGCATTTAGGTTTATTGCAGTAATAGTGACCATCAATATCAGGCTTCGGATCTCCTCAACACATCATTTAACGGATCCCTGAGGCCCAAATCCAGGGCACACAAGAAGGGAAAGAATTTGGAGACTTTCTGCTTTCTCCCTGCGGCTAAAAACGAAACATCCGTTGACTGTTTGGGATGGAGGGTAAATGAGTCGTCTCGCAGGAGAAATGTCCGGTTAATTAGTTTGTTAAGACGAGAGGGGGTGCGAGGGGGGGAGCGTAGGCAGGGGGGGGGGACAGGGAGATAAATTCACCCTTTCTCTCGGTCCAGGCAGGTTAAATGGAGCCGTCCTTTCACATGCAAAGACGAGGTATTTGGAGCGAGCCGCGATCTGCGGCCGGTGTTCAGACTTCGATTGAGAGGCAGCAAAGCGTGACGGCATCCCCTCCCCACCCGTGCCACCCACTCTCCCTCCTCCTCGCCCTCCTTCATCCTCCTGCACCTTCTTTTTCGGCATCCATGTTGCCCTCCATCCTTCAGCGCCGGGTCGCCCAACGAAGTGCGTCCCCGTTGGACCATTTCTGCCCCTCAGGGCTTTGGCGAGTCCCAGTCTGCCTTTAATTACAGATTCAAGGTATTTAGTACGTTTACTAAGATCAACTATAAATTATCTTTTAATGTAAAGCAAACGGCCTCAAAATATATAAAGTAATTTAAATTAGCTCAACCTTTAACAGCTGTGACATGAACAATCAAATTATCAAATGTATATTATTCTGAAATGGGACATTTTGAAAAATGAGTAATTTTACTTACGTTTTTTTAGTCATACAACTGGAAGGCAGCACTTGTAACAGCAATATCTGAGTACCTCTTCCACCATCGCCAAAACCTTCAGAGCATTTCATATAAATACCGATTCATTTCCTATCGGCAAGAATAAAGCAAACCTTTCTTTTGATAAATGCAGCAATTTTTCCTCCTCAGGAAATATTATGTAGGGTCATTAAAACACACTTAGAGAAAAGATATGAGAGGCTCCGCCGGAATGCGCTCAAATTCAGGTGTCAGGTTAAATCCGTTGGTTGTGTAATTCTAATTGTGTAATGAACATTGTTCTAAAACCTGATCTTTAATTACCAAGAATACAAAGCAAAGGGACTTGTTTTTCACCACCAGAATACCAGGAGCTGCTGCATCCCATCCCAAACCAGCACAACAGAGACCTAACAGCGATGAGACGGGGAGGGGTCGCCTGCAGAAAGGAACGAGGAAGAGTGGGGGGGGCAGTGGAGGGGACACGGAGGGGTTTGTCTCACAAAGACTGAAGCCGTGAAATGGTGCTTGTAAAAGCCCGGCGCTGGTCCACTCATTGAGTTGTCAATCTGCCCGGCAGGTCTCCGGTATGATGGAACCCGTCAGGGGGGAGACCGGGAGGGGTGGGCACGACCTGATGCTGCATTAGCTCCCTCTCGCTGCTAGAAAAAGACGAAAAAGAGGAGCTTCAGGCCACATCATCCAGTGAAATGACTAAACATATCAAACATCATATGCATGTCAAAACTTTCCCCAAAGTCTGAAGTTTGAATCCAGGCGTTTTTTGGATACCATAAAACAGATATTGATATTTGCAAAGCAATGCAGCGTTTCACGAACAACTCCCAGTTGTTGTTTTTTGGGTGAAATAACACGGCACTTAAACCTGTATGCTAACAAAATTGCATGCAACGGAGCTGCATCATCTGCAAACGGAGCTGCGTTATCTGCAAACGGAGCTGCATCATCTGCAAACGGAGCTGCGTCATCTGCAAACTGGTGTGGAGGAACTCCGAAACCGCCTTTTTAAACCACAAACAGAACTAGAGAGAAGGCAAAGACGGCCAGAGCGACCTCACACCCACAACACAGAGGTTTCCAGTAAAAGAAAATTCCCCAATTGACCCTTAAGGACATGTCCTCTGCCCCGCAGTCCCCTGCCAGGACCTTCAGACAGCGAGGAGGCAGGTGGCGACGCAAACAGCTTCACCCGTCGGCCTTTAGCTCTCTGTCGCCTCCTCCCACCTATCACACCATCCCTTTGTCCGTCTCCGTCTCCCAGAGTCCGGAGCTCTGGACCAGACGCATTGTCCAGTTTGATGACTTGACGTCTCTGTCCGTCACAGAGACAGCGGTGACAAAGACATCAGCACACACCCGGTGGCAGTCTGGCATCCCGACGCATTCTCCTCCAAAGGTTACACGTCAATCGGATTTGACAACCGTGATGAAGACTTTTGGATTCAGTCCCACTCAAATTCAAATGTTGTGGAACAATGTCATGTCTTGCAAAACATTACGTCACCGACGTTTCTTTAAAACTTCTATTAATGTGTTTTTTTTGTGCCTGGTTCATCCCAGAGTCCTTGATGCCGTGGTGAATCACTTCCACCCAGAAGACCTTTTGATTATGTAAAAGAACCTACAACTAAATGTTCACATTCTCCCTTCATCCGATGCCTTTGAAGTAATATTTAAATATATATAAAGTTTCATAAGTTCACTTCAAATATGCTGTTTTGTTTCACATTAAATTTCACACACACACACACACACATACACACACACACACACACACACACACACACACACACACACACATATACATTCATAAATCAAACAAATGAGCCAAAACCCATTTTGCTCCAGTGGCCATTTATCTTCTGTCGTTCTTTCCCCTGAACTGCCTGTCTGGTTTCTGCTCAAGTCTGGTTTCATGTAAATACCATTTGTTTAAAATGTAAATTTCGGTCCGTAAATTTGAGATTCAAATTTTGTGGAGAGCTAATGGAAGGACAGAGAGAGAGGCAGAGAGATAAAGAGAGAGGATTTGCATGGGATAAGTTGTACTGTAAAAATTTTTTTTTAAAGTTTTTTAGTGTCAGGAAATGCTATGTTACGTTTTACGGTGAATCCTGTGCGTGATGTAGGACCTCTGCCTCGCACACTTACAGGGAAACAAAACTTCCCTCACAGATGTGCAAAAACAGAGGCTGCTTTCATCCAAACAACCCACACATATATAAATATATATGTAGTGTATATATTGTGTTGTCGAGCCAAACCCTTTGTGGAGGGCCTTTAGGCAAAGTTCAATTTAGTTTACTCCTCCACAGCACCATGTGCTCAATACAAACACAAACAGGACTCCATAGAGGGCCCGGTGACGTCTTTGAGGGACACACTCAGATTCCAGTGACAGGTTCGGGACGTTCAGGCGCGAGGAGCGACAACATTCCACAACATGTGGAACGACTTCGTTTTTTGTGGCGGACTGAAAAAGCGCAGCGCTCCTGGAGTTGAAATGGCTCGGTCTATATTTAAGGACCGTCACAGGCGGGGCGGTTTGTCCGCGGCTCGGCCCGGTAGGCCCTTTGCGACCGGCCTCTGTTTGTTTGGACAGCAGGCAGTATAATGTGGCGAGCTGCGGCCCGGGAGACCGAGCGGGAATGTGGAACGAGGTCTCATCCAAAGAGACGACCGCGAGTCTCTCTGCCGCCTCGTCTCTCTGAAGAACCCAAACCATCTGGACGGGATGCCGACTTGATACCTAAAGGATTCAGATCATTGATCTAAATGAATGAATCAACGGACAAAAAAAAAAAACGCTCCCTCCCCCCCCCCCACCTCCCCCCCTCTCCGCCCCCCGCTGAGCATCGAGTGCTTGTGAGGCGGCGAGGCCTCCACAGTGAGCTCAGTGTTTGCCGGCGTCCAGACGGCCCTTCCCGCTCTTCCTCCCCTCTCACCTTCTAATTGGCTCGTCGGGACGTCCCGGCGCTGCGTGACGCTCGCGGCTCGGACAGAAAGGCCTCTGTCTGCCTCCGTTTCCGCGCACGGCCGAACAGCGAGTGGGGAACTTTACCCGCTTGTTTCTATTGTGAGTTACGAGTTCGTGACACGGGCCAAACGTTCCCAAAACCTAGCCACCGTACGCGATGAAGTGGACTGTTATGAAATTAAAATAAAGTTTTACACGAGTTATTTTCTGCCTCTCTGCTTTCCAACGGGCAGGCTGTTAAACTCACATTGGCAGGCAGAAGTGGCCAGATGCTAAATGCTTCACACTATCCAAAAAGGAAACCACGGTTTATTTAATAAGCCGTCGGCTGTGCGTCTATAATAAAGTCTGCAGGCTTGTAGGCAAAAGTCAGCCTCGACTTACAGCGAGACGTCAGCTGAGAGGACACGATTCAGGATGCAGGTCTACTCGGATGAAGAAAAGGCAAAAAAAAATGTAACAATATATACAATAACAGATCAGACAAATAGGGATTGTAGTAAGGCCAGTTCATCCAATCAGAAGCATTGGAAGAAGTCATCGTATTGTTGCTCTTGAAGTGTGTTCCATTTCGCCTGGTTTGTAATTAGAAATGAAGTATAATATTCATAACAATGTTTTCACACGTCACACTATTCAGCACATTGTTCCTTGAGGTAAAACTATATGGAAACCAAAGTGTAAAAATATGATTTAAAAAAACAAGTAACAAGATAAACCTAAGCACTAAAGGTAAAACTCATCACTCAGAATGACCCATTTCCGAATATTCAATATATTATATGAATGTAATATAAGACACATTCAGAATTGTACTGTTTCCCTTCACTTATGATTTAAATCTGTGACGCACAATCATTTGTCCCCCCACCCTCCCATTCATCATCTCTCCGTTATGTCATAAGTGCAAATCAAGGGATTTGCTTTGGACTCAACGACTTTTAAGGAAAAGCTCTTATTGCACATTCACTCTACTCACGTACAAATGCAACCCTTTATTTCATATTCATACTTTTTTTTGTGACTTTCAAGACATTTTAGCTGTTGCTCTGAAACATTGTAATGCCTAAAATGTTGTGCAATTTATCTTCACAACTCAAATGAAATGAAGACTGAACCTCGTGCCTGAACTGTGGCCTCTCGCTGAGAGCCGAGGGTCACTTTTCCTCCCCCTCCTCTTCCTCCTCCTCCTCCTCCTCCTGTGATCGGAACAGCTGCCTCTCCTGTTTCTCCTGGGAGGTTTGTTTTTGAAAGTGACACAAAGCCAAACAAACAGAGGGAGGAGCGTCGATCCGTCATCAAACACACGGACACGCCAGAGAGATCACAGCAGACGGCAACATCCGATTCCACAATCCGTCTCATCATTTATCAACATGTGTACGTATGATGATATTCTAAGAAATAATACTAATTAAAACCCATTACACTTCCGGCCTTCCTTTTTGTTGTTCTCTTGAGGCGATAAGCTTGAGAGGGAAACAACATTTTTTATGATTTATTCCCTCGTGTTTAACTAATTCAATCTGCACACAAGCCATTTAATTTGTCCTGAAAGGTTCCGGCGCCGACTGTAACGCTCCCACAAGTGCGTGTTAGCGGGGAATGAATGCACAGAGTGTTTCTCCGGACTGGAAACACGCCGCCGGTGAACCGAGTTTTCGCGTTTCGGTTCGCAGAGACTTTGAGGCTCCAGTTGTTTCACCTGAGTCTCGAGCGTTTGACAGCGGTGCCAGATTGTTTTAATGAACCTCCTGCTGGGACACACTTTCTCTCTCTCTTTCTCTCTCTCTCCGGTCCGGAGCTCCTTCTCTCTCTCTCTCTCTCTCTCTCTCGAGGAGGGAGGCAGCGAGGGAGAGGGGAGACGCTAACGAACTCAAGCAAGCATGTTCCCGAATCACACACATGCAAACAGGGGCTGCTGTGTCGGGTGTCCCTCGGCCGAACAAACCGAGTAAAAGGCCTCTTCTTCCCGGTGGAGGCTGATGCTCGGTCAGCCTACTCAGCGCGCGAACAAACACAGTGTTGATTTTAAGCCTTAAATCCCCCCCTCCTCTCCACACTCCCCTGGAGGCAGAGATGCCAATCGAGAGCGTCCTCGCTGTCTGAAAGTCCTGCCAGGGGACTGCAGGGCAGAGGACATGTCCTCAAGGGTCAATTGGGGAATTTAATTTTACTGGAAACCTCTGTGTTGTGGGTGTGAGGTCGCTCTGGCCGTCTTTGCCTTCTCTCCAGTTCTGTTTGTGGTTTACAAAGGCGGTTTCGGAGTTCCTCCACACCCGTTGTGATGCAGTCATGATGCAGCTCCGTTTGCAGATGATGCAGCTCTGTTTGCAGATGATGCAGCTCCGTTGCATGCAATTTTGTGTGTGTGTGTGTGTGTGTTAGAAGTTTTGAGGCGGCTGAGAAAACAAACACACACACACTCTCTCACACACACACACACACACACTCACACACTGACAGAGGAGAAAACAAACAGGAGGCTCTTCCGGACTGATAATTGCATATTTCCCTGATGGAGGATGAAAAGCGAGTGATGAAGACCCTATTCTTCTTCTTCTACTTTTTGTATTTTCAGTCAGAGAGACTCTGAGGGGCTTAAAGGGACATTTCACTCATAACGCATGATGACTGTCCAATCTTTCAATGCAACGCGTCCAAATGTTTTATGGTACTTGGTTGATTCGGGACTTGTTTGTTTGGCTTCGGTTTGACATTCAGTTGTAACGAGCACTCCGGTCTGCAGCATGCGACCGCTTTAAATCCAAATCGCTTCAGTCGTTATTTAAGTATCTGCTTCCTCGTTAACGAACATGCAAACACAAACATACCGACGCAAACACCGTTTGTTATATTTGATCGGTTCGCTTGGATCTTGTTGTTCATGGTCCCGATAAACAGTCTCATGAATTCCCAGTGTTATAAAATCCCAAAGAAGATTTTTTTACAATTTACACTGATTTGCTAAAGAAAGACTTTAATCATTCTCTTCAGTCTTTATTTATGAGTGAAACCCGCCCACACGGGGGCTTTGAATAAGCCAAAAGGGAAATCCCAAACTTACACCTCGTCACGAACAGGTGGCTTCAATCAGGCCGAAACGATCAATTTACAAGGTTCGAGCAGTTTTAAGGCGCCTTGAAACACAACGTGGAGAAAAAGTAGAAGAGGTTTAGAGTTTTAATTCAACCCCACAGAAATTCAGTTAATTCATCAGGACCACCGAGGTGAGGAAGGAAGGAAGGACACGATGTGGACACCTTCAGAAAAGCTTTTGAAAAAGTGTTTGACTGCAAAGAAGTTGCCGCATTCGACTTAACGACACGGAATCGGCCGCGTCCTCCTCGGGGCTTCGTCACGAGCCTGCTCGGCGGCTCGCAGGAGGCGCGGACAGTGGGCAGCCTTCGGGTGACGCCTTTGTGCGTCGTAAAAAAGGACTTTCGGTGGCTTTTAAACGGCTTCACGGAAGCAAGCAAACTCCTGCGATTTGGATCGTCGTCAGCGGGCAAAAACTGTCACCACGGACTTACAGACCTTCACCGGCCGAGAAGTGACGAGCTGTGATTCTAATTAAACTGATGCTTTAACCATTTTGGCTGCTTTAGATCAGTGATTCTCAAAGTGTGGTACGCGGGGCTCCCTCTAGTGGTACGCCAAAGAATCACTGAAAAAAAAATACATTTAAAAAAAAAAGTACTTTCTTTTTTTTTTTACTAAACATTTAAGTACAGTACAGTTTTATTTCATCTTTAAGAAAAGTTTTTTTACATGTATTTTAGTATGGAGCCAATAAAAATAAGTGGGCGAAAAATATTTTCGGGTCGAATATAGTTTTGACTGAGTTTAATTATTTATTTGAATAAAATATTTTTTTTCATATTTTCAGGTTCAAAACTGTTTTTTGCGGGTTTTTTTCACATTCAGACTTTTGACCCTGATGTGGCGCAAGGGGGCGGGGCGTCGACTGAGAGGGGCGTGTCATCATGAGTGATAGCTTCCTCAACCGCATTGCCTTCAGGAGACGCGGCCGCGCAAGACTTAAGAATCAAGCCCTTCTTTTCACTAAATTTAAGATTGGATGTAAACAAAACTTTTGACCTGGATTTGGCTCCATATTTTAGTACAATGTTTATTTAACTTTTATGTGCAATACATTTTAATTAATCATTATTTAAGCGCAGTCTTACTGTTGAAACTGTGTAAAATGTTACATTGGCTAACAATATTAAATATACTTTTTTAGGAATAAAACTGCCTTGCCAGTTTTAGGAATAAAACTGACTTGTTTTTGATGAATACTTAGGCCTACTACGCTACTGCATAGTGTTGGTCATTATGGTGGTACTTGGAGAGCCAAGTATTTTCTGAGGTGGTACTTGGTGTAAAAAGTTTGAGAACCACTGCTTTAGGTTATTGGAATATGATGCACATTTTAACTACTTCATATACTGTGGTGTTGTTCAATCTCTAGACGTGTTTTATAGTTTATGGACTGATCATGTGGTTTGTTTGAAGATCTCATTACATTACCTTGGTGTTAAATGATGTTAAAAACAAAACACAAGATGCTAAAAAGTACTTTTTAGCATCAAGTACTAAAAAGTAAATCTGAAATAAACGTTGCGTCTGAGACGTAGTGGAGTTACGCGGTTCCCTTGAAGGAAGCGGTCGCCGCCGGAGTGTAAAGTGCGCGTGAGCGATGCTTTGAGTGTAAAGTGATTTACGGGGCCTCCGGGTGCCTCGTTTGTCTTTAACAGCTGCCGTTTCCTCGCGACTGAGCGTCTCTCGGACGTCACACTCTTTAGCGCTTCGTTTTCCTTTTGTGCAAGTGTCCTTGAACGTCGAGCACTTGAACCCGCTGAGCCACGGCCAAGTAGCCTTTTGAGGCGCACGGAACACGTCCCGCGGCCTTCATTGAGCGGTTACTGAAGCACTGAGGGGCTCCGATATACCTGGCAACCGGAAAATCAACGGGAAAACAAAACCAGAATTCCCCAATTTCATCTGGAGAAAATACGTTTTTAGAGTGGAGGGAAATTAGGTCATTTTGTGTGAAATAAAATGTGGCGTTTTTTTTGTACATTAAGTGGAATCCTCAGGCTGAAAAGTGAAGAAAAAGTGCCTGTAAACTCACATTTTTTACTTCCGTCATCTGCAAGTAAAATATCTGGTGTGTTTTCCTCCAAAAGCCAGAACTAATTACACGCAAACGCTGTTTTCACTCAACACTCTTACGTAACCACAGGAAACCATTCAGTCGGGTTTTGGCAAGAAAAAGATTGTTGTTTAGGTTTAAATACTTAACTGTAATCAAATTAGGCGCTTTGTGTGACATATATATATTTAGGGGGGCCAGGATTCACCCTTACCACCTCCTTACAACTTGTGGAATCATTCAACATTACCCGTGAGGCCCTTCCATCCGAGCCGAGAGGGGGCAAACAGGTCAACAGAGCGAGTGGTTTTATTGCCCCCCCTGCCCCCCCTGTCAGGGCATAAATCTACTCCGACGCGAACCGCTCTGCCAGCCGGGGGAAACGAGTCCGTCCGTCCGTCAGCGAGTCGGTGAGCGGGCCCCCCCGGCCCCTCCTGTCAGACTGGCGGGAAATCAGGACGCCAGTTAGTGCTGCGAGCGGGTCGGAGTGGGCGGGGGTGTTTACGCGACGGTGATGTTACCCAGCCGACCGACAGAAACGAAGCCGCCGCCACGACACTTTTGGTTGCACGCGCGGCGGAATCTCAACGGGCCGTTCTGCTGAAGAACAACCGGGTTCTGCGTATTAAAGTGTTTGCAAGACTTCACACCAGCCAACAGAGTCTTTCATCTCCGTCGGGCCCATTTGAAAAGGTCACGACGAATGTCCGTGCCGCAGAAGACGGGAGGATCTTCATAACGTTTCGTAAGAAGCAAAGAAAAAGCGCGCAAATTGCCTCAAAAGGAGCTCGGCTGTTTTTGCCTCACGTCCCAGTCGATTGATCAGGCTGGCGGCGCGCGGTGGAGCCAGAAGGACCTCCAGAAGTCCTCCCTCTACGGAGAGGGGGACAGGGTTTGGGGGGGGGGGGGGGGGTTGAGGCTGCAGTCAGGTGATTACAAGGACGCCATTGGGTTTTACAGCAGAATAATATGGCCACTGTTCGCCCTCTTTCCTTTCTCCGTCTCGCCCCACGAGGATACCGAGGGGGGCCGGCAGGGGAGTGATTAAGATTTTAGGAAGCTGCCTGGCTGGCTCAGGGGTCAGAGGGTAAAGAGTGGGGATTTATTAGCGCCGTAAATTAGACCCAGACGTCCCCCCCTCCCTCCCTGCCACAGATTATTTTCATTATCCCTCCTTCTTACTACATCCCTTTCCTTCTCTGCTATTGGATGGATGGATGGATGGACGGATGGATGGATGGATGGATAGCGCACCATCCACACAAACGCCATTCATCCCACTGTGGGAAGGTCGAAAAAGTCTCCCCCAGGCCACACAGACAGCGAGGCTTTCAGGTCCGACCCACAAATCTTCCTCTAATGTGTGTGTGTACATGTGTGTGTGTGTGTGTGTGTGTGTCAGCGCCACAGAGGGTCAACTGTACTACAGGCCCCCTTAACGCCCCCCGACTCTGCAGCGAACACAGAGACCCTCCTTCGGCCCAGAGGCCTGGAGGAAAGATGCCGCCTGAGAAGTGACTGAAGCATTCATGGTCATTTTCTGCAAGACGTTCAAACACTCAGCAGACGTGTCGAGTGTTGTTCGGTCGAGGTGTTCGATACATTTTTTTTCTCTCACGAATCACTAAATGTCCATTTTTCGAGAAAAACTTTCCTCCTGCATTTTTGCATCCTCCTCGCCGCCTCCGCCGACACAGAAACTCGGGAGCTCCTCATCCACCACCAGACTCCTCTCTCCTAGCGGGCTATTTCGGTCATTAAAGGCCCCCGCAGCGCGTTGGGTGTGTTGGTCGTCCGATTAAAGGGGAGCCATTGACGTGTGTGTGTGTGTGTTTTGTGGCCGGAGGCAGCGTCACGCAGGACGCCAGAGGAGCCGCGGGCTGACGCAGCAGCAACACACTGAGATCTGAGAGTGCGGTGGAGGGATGGGGGGGGAGGTTGAGGATTGGACGAGGGTGGGGGGGGGGGTTATACATACATCAGGTTATAACACGTGATCTAACTCATAATACACAAGTTTATGTCCCAATAGACAAAGCTTTCTCACTTCTTTCCATCTATCAACTTTTATAGCTGTACCGGCTTAAAAAAAAACATACTGAACATAAACTTATTAAAAGTTAGCAGTTCCCAAAATAATATCCTATAAGTCTAAAAGGCATCTTTAGTTTTGGACAGTTTTTTAGGCAACCTTTTTCAACGTAATATTTTCTTATTATTTTTACATTTAAGAAAACTTAATATATATACATATATATACATTTTTCATGACATTTTAGACATAATCATTTTAAAGGTTTTTCGAGCTCATATTTTTGGGACTTTTTTTTAAATGACAAAAAAATGATTTGACACACAAGTTGTCCAACTCAGTATAAAAATGTTAATAATATTTTCTGCCAGCATGTCACAAATGCTGTTGAAAATATTCGTTAAAATACAAACCAGTAGAAGTATCTGTCTTCGTTTGCTGGAAAATAAAGACCGTAGCTGACGATTCAGCCGAGGAAGTTCTTCCTACGCACCGTGTACATATTCTCTCCCCCCTTCCCTCCCTCCCTCCCCCAAGCCAACGGCCCATTGACTCACCAAGGGCCTCTTTCAGCTCGTCTTCAGGCCTTGTGGCCGCACAGAGGTAGTTTTCATTGATGGAACACCTCTGCTTGTGTCCAGGAGCAGCAGTTAGCCACACAGCCGTGAAAGTGTTGACTGACCGCGTATGTGTGTGTGTGTGTATTCATCTGCAGGTAAAACTCAATCAACAAACTGGTCTATTTGATGTTTGAATACCCACCAACATTCGAAGAGTGCTTCCTTGTGGCTGCTTTGATTTTCTGAGCATAATGTTTTCCTTGGAAACGTCTAGTAACCGACTACAAAAGTTGATCAGGCCTGGTTAAGTGTCGGAGAGTTCTACCCTTTATTTTCGAGTGATCACTCATGCTTTCAGATTGTAGACATTCCTCCTGCAAGGTCAGTCTGGTAATAAAACCATTAGAATATCAGATCCACGGACCAACAAATCCCAGATCAAACCTCTTGAAAATGCGTAAAAGCGGGAGGGAATGTGAGGAAAAGAGTGAGGGAGTGAAGGAGGGACGGATGAAGGGAGGCGGTGGTTTACTGTACCGGCTCTCATTAAGAGCTCAGGAAGAACACGAGGCACAGGAAGTCAGTGTCCTGCTCTGCCCCGCTGCATGCCTTTTACTACGCTGTTATGGTCTGGTCTGTCTCAGCATGTGTGTGTGTGTGTGTGTGTGTGTGTGTGTGTGCGTGTGTGTCTGAGAGAGTGAATGGGCTCCAAAGAAATATTTATCTGGAGACAGTGTGTGACTGTTTTTTGTGTACTACCTGGCACACACACACACACACACACATATTTACTAGAAGGTCCAAAGCAGTAGTTTCCTGGTGGTGGAAGTGAATGTGACTATTACTGGGGTATTAATGTCTCCAGATTGCAGGCCTGTTCCTGCCCACGCATCCGCCGGCACTCCTCTGTCCACAACCGTGAAATTGGGACCATGTGTTGCTGCACTCCTCCTCTTCATCCTCCTCTTCCTCCTCCTCCCATACCTCTCCTCAATCCACCTCCCCATTGGCCCAAAGCAAGTTCCTCCTTCCCTTTCCGTCTCCATCCAGCATACTGTTTTTTCCCAAAGGGTGTGAATATTTAAGACGATCATACGTTGGACGTATGACAACCCAAATGCATTTGCTTTGGTTTCTAGTAACATATTTCGAACAGGCATTAGTGATTCGTGTCAACGACAGAAACAAATCCTCCGGGCCCGAAGGAACATTTTGCACCTCGGCAGCAAGCATTGCGAGTTCCCAGCGTACCAGCCAGCGTGTCACCGCAAACTCACGGACGGTTCGTTCCAGCTCCGGTATTTCACGCCTGCCCGTCACAGCGTGACTCGGCCGCTGGCGCTGACCTCAGCGCACACAGCTCACTACCCTGCTCGGTTCAGCAGGACGTGCGTCAAACACACGAGAGAACGAGACATGTTCAACTCCTCCGCGCGCATCACCGCTTGTGTTGCATAATGGGATTTCAGATTGTTGCAATCTAGAAACTCTCAAAAGAAATTGTTGCATTTTGGCTCGTTGGTGGTGATAGAGAAACCGGATACAGTCTTCATGGATGTTGCACAGTTGCTGTTCAGGGAAAATAGACCGACGGAACCGGCCCGAACGGGTCATTCGTCATTTCGGACAGGAAACGCTGAGGTTCAGACGAAGCAGTCGGGAAATTCAAGGCAGAAGGAAAGGAGGATGCAGGAGAGGAAAGAGAAGAGTGTGTGTGTGTGTTTTTTGGGGGTTGTTGAGGTGGGCAGGTCACCTCTCACCATGCAGGATGCAAGGGTCAAGTTTATTTTTCCTGCAAGAGCAGAAGCCGATGGAGCGCGAGGAGAGAGATGGAGCGATAGATGCTGAGAGGTGGAACAGAGGAGGACGCGACGCTCACAAGGTGTTAATGTTCCTCCCCTTTCTAACCGTTAGAACTGCGCTTTACATTACATTTATTACGTTTATCCAAAGCGACCTACAATAAGTGCAATAGAACTTTGCTGCAAGGATTATATGAAGAAGAATAAGGTCCAACCTAAAGGGATTTTTCATTTATTTGGCATTGGGCCATGTACACACACACAAAGACACACACACTCCCACACACACACACACACACACACTGGTGCTATCAGTGTGCTGAAGTACTTCCTTCCCCTCGAGCACGAAGGATCGCTTGTCCAGAGTTGCAACTGGATGTTCTTTATCAGGATACTTTAGCCACACACACACACACACACACACACACACACACACACACACACACGCACACACACACGCACAAGACAAACCGAGGCATCTTATTAGTATCAGGATGCACTGACGAACCTCCACACTCACCTCAGGTTCATCCTCCTTAGAGGTCACAGCATAACATCCTACAGGAAGCACACACACACACACACACCTTTCCCTCCATTCTTCCTCCTTTTCTTTCTCATATCTCATACTCAAATTTCAAAGCACAACATCCTGTGGGAAGCAGTGTGTGTGTGGGGGGCAGTTTGTGTGTGTGTGTGTGTCTGTATGTTGAAGTTACTTCCTACAGCAACGGGTGGTGATGCGGTCCGGTCAGGTGAGTAATGATGGGTGGAGTCTCCTTGTGTATTCTTTTTTTTTTTACCTCTTTTATTTTCAAAATACATTTAAATGACGATACAAAGTATTCAGATATTTCCCCTCTGGGACGCACATCTGGGCGTGTGTTAAAGAAATGGACCTGCCTGTATAAAGGTTCTATTGTATGTATAACATCTGTATATTTATGTAGTTTGCATGTTTCAAGTCAAAATCATGATATAAACAATCAATACTACTTCCACTACTTCTTTCAAAATGTCATCAATGTTAAAATCTTTTTAACGCAGCCACTCATGCTGACACAATTTACACCCCAAAGGAAAGACGATGAGGATGGACTGATAAGGATTTAATGATGAGTGTGTGTGTGTGTGTGTGTGTGTGAGGCAGCGTGGTCTGTAACACAAAACAAAACAACGTCCCTGGAGCTACTCCTGTAATCTCACTCTCAGTTTCCCTCCCTCTAAATCACCCTTTTCTTTCTTATTCCCTCTTTCTTCCCTCTGGGAGTCACATCAAAGACCAAAATGTTATCAGTGCTGCGAGCCCCGTGTGTGTCTGTGTGTGTGTGTGTGTGTGCGTGTGTTGGGCATACCACGTCTTATCTGTGTGAGTAACAGACCTCCTGGTTCATCTCACACTCAACCGGCAGAGGTTTATCAATAGGGAACAACAGCGGAGCCACAGATGTTGGAATGTGACTAAACGCATCAGAACTGTATTTAACTACCTTGCAACTACGCACTTTTACTTACACGAGACAGTTTTTGTGAAAAAAAACATTTATCTCCGTGCGTGGACGGCAACGCAAAAGAACGAAAACTTGAAAGAGAAAAAGACGAGATCCTTTTTCCAGGAGACGAGAATAAAAAAAATCGACAGTCAATGAAAACTGCTTCGACGCGACAACATGCCGCGTTTTTATTGAACCTCATTTCAGGGCCACAAAGGCTCCTTGAGAGCCTCTCCAAACCCGACTTCCTCCTCTTCATCCACGCCTGCACACCCCTGATAGAGCTGCCCACCTAAAGGGCGTCGCGGCTGGAGGCAGCGTGGGGGTTCGGGGGGGGGGGGGGGGGGGGGGGGGGTCTCCTCCCCTGATAGCGGCCTGTGGAGGGCCACATCACAGGAACTCGCGCGGCCTGTTTGATAAGGCCGCTCCGGGCCGTCGCCGCCGCAGACGACCTGCTGACGGCAGGCGGCGCTGATAGCGGCCTTAGGGGGACGGACACAAGACAGCAGCTGGAACACGTGTCCACAGGGGACATCAACGACACGGTGATGGAGGACGAGAGGTAGCGGGTGAGAAAACGTCTGGGCGGATATATATATATATATATATATATATATATATATATATAATGTATATATATATATATATATGTATATATATATATATAATGTATATATATATATATAATGTATATATATATATATATATATATATATATATATATATATATAATGTATATATATATATATAATGTATATATATATATATATATATATATATATATATATATATATATATATAGAGCAGTGATTCTCAAAGTGTGGTACCACTAGTGGTACGCCAAAGAATCACTTTCTTTTTAAACTAAACATTTAAGTGCAGTACAGTTTTATTTAATCTTTAAGAACAGTTTTTACATGTATTTTAGTACAATGTTTATTTACCTTTTATGTGCAATACATTTTAATTAAATCATTATTTAAGTACAGTTTTTTTTCTTCCTATATTTAAGCGCAGTCTTACTGTTGAAACTGTGTAAAATGTTACAGTGGCTGACAATAATAAATATACCTCTTTAGGATTGACAGCTGAAATGTGTTAATTATAGTTTTTGTAATTGCCAGATGGGCTCTTCTGAATTTCCTAATGGAAAATCCGCGCACGATAAACACGTTTTTTTTGCAGCTCAACACACAAACGCCGCGCATGCGAGGTGGAGGACGCTGTGATCTCGAGCCGTTGTGTTTCCTGTAGCAGACGATGATCACAAATGCAACGCGCGACATTTGTTCTTTCTCAATCCCCCATAACAGCGTCAGACGCAACGTCACAGGTAGTCAATCATTTGAAGCACCGGTTCTTTCAATGTCTCTCGAAAAAAGTGCCTTCCATTGTTCACACTGAAATAATCTCATTTCTAAGGGGTCTAATTGGCGCCAGGTGTTTTCACAGGTGCATCGTGGGTTGCGGGGGATTGGTAACTGAGTGTGGTTTCTCAACGGCAGTGTTGAGCAAACAACACACCGGCCGAATGTGAAGACGCGTTATGTAAATAACCACACAAGGTTTTATTTCTGTGTAAAGCCTTCAGCATATGTGACCAACGGGGGAAATTATTGACCGTCTTTGCTACAAATACATATTCAATGTGCGTTGCCAGAGAGAGAGAGAGAACAATTTGATGCCAAGCACAAACACACAAAATCCCGCAGAGGACTCATTGTGTTTACCTTGCAGTTCACTGATTTGCTTCCAGGGTGGAAGTGCTGTTCCAGGCTGTTGGCGACCGAGTACACCTGCGAGGCTTCACGCTCCGCCGGCTGCGTATGGAGCGAAGAGAGAGCGAGAGAGACGGCCGAGAGAGACAGAGACCTGGGAGTCTTTGTGCTAAGCTAAGTTAGCTTAGCACAAAGACCGAAAACAGCGGTGGTATTAACCCTAAAATCAACCTTGTGGCCAGAAGGGGAATATTTCACAAAATGTTTAACTCTCTCTATCAATTTCATTGGTTTATCGGTGTAAATAAACACGCCGTGGACGTGGCCGAGACTTACAGGACGATATCGAGAGCTTACAAATAAGAAGCCCTCGCCTGGCGTCCCGTCAAAGGCCAGGAAGGGAGGGAAACAAACAAGACGAGACGAGTGGAAGACGGGAGACAAATGTCTTCTTCCCTTTTGAGGAGGGAGAAACAAGCGACGGGCAGAGATGGACGAGACGGACAGAGAAGCAAGTGAAACTGAGAGGCTGAAACAGGGAGCAGAAAGCACATTGGCGGGGAAGCGTCAGTCAGAGGAGGTGAATGAAGGAGGGAGGAGAGGAAACGGGAGTCAATCGCTCCGTCAAGGTCAGTTTGCAGTGAATGGGCCTCTCCACCTGGCGGCTCTTTCACCGGGAGGCCTCGCTGCACTGCATGTTGGGAGGGGTCCACTCCAAAGACATTATTATGTAAATTCAGGACAGCGCGGATCGTATCATGACAATTACGATGATCTGCAGAGAACAAAGGATTCAGTTGATGGAAGGGATGTGATGCGGCTACAGTTGGCGTCGTTGTTTTAAACAAACCCGTAATACTTTCCTCTGAACTTTCCTCTTTAAATCTGAAAGAATCGAGGGGTTCGTTTGTGCGTACGTGTGCGTTTCTCCGTGTGTGGTCGCGGGATCACAGACATGTTTGCCCCTGGCTGCGGTGTATAAATACTCTTAATTGCTCGTGGTCAACGCCAAGTGTGTAAATGCGCCTGCGTGTGTTTGTTTGCTCATGACTGATTCAATTAAAGTGTTTTTCGGGGGGTTTGTGTGATACAACATATTTTAGCCCGGCGTGTCTTAATGAAAAAGTGTTCAAAAGAATGCTCGGATTGAAGGAAAACGACTCTCGTTCACACTGTATGAATGTGGAGAGGAGAAAAGGAAGTTTAAAAAGTAGAAATCTTGTCCTTGACTCCAGGTTAAGGACATTAAGTCATTTTTGGCAGGGTGCTGTTTGGCCCCACTTTGTTTGAGAAAAGACGAAAAGGATCAAATGAATGAAAATTATACTAAAACGTGAGTATTTTCAAAAGCATTGAGGTTCAATTAGCGACTCTCTGCTTTATATTACAAAATGCATTCTGGGATCTCGACGTGAATGCAGGCGTTGCCCTGGAGATTTGGCCCGGCGGCTCGACGCCTGCTGGCAGCCTGAAAGCCATTTCACAGGTAATTAATAGACGTAGTGATTGCAATTCAAAAAGGGGGAAAGAAAAGGGGAGCGTGGGTTTACTCTTATAAATGCACTCTGTGTGTGATCCACACACAAAGGCGTTAAAAAAACAATTCCTCCTCCGCACCGTGTGGTGTGTGGATTCATTTTAAATAGAAATAAATAAAAAATAAATAAATAGTTTTACCTACAAAGCCGCTCCGACCCTCACGAGTGAAGCAGCTGCTCACTTTTCACCCTCTGGAACATCTGCAGACCCACAGAGCTATAGATGCAGGGTTTAACAGCACACGCACACGCCTGTGTGCTCGCCTGGGGGTTTCTTTTTGCGTCACGTCGCAGCCACACGCGTCTGGAATCGCTTTGCGTCGCCACACGTCCATAAAGCAACACAGGAAAGACGCGTGGCACCACGAAACTACACGGTTCGCTTCTCGGGGCCGAGAGCTGAAAGTGCTTCCATGCTGAGCCTTTTCTCACGTGTCCGATTAGGCCGCTTGTGTCTTGGAACTGACATCACTTTTTAACCCGCAGTAAGCGCGAGGTACCAACGTCACCGTTTTTTTGTCGTGCATCTCTGGTGCGTAAAGATCATTTCAGCACGCCTGATGTGTTTATTGTGGTGAATGACGGGCGAAGACCCATCAAAGACGAAGCCGGTATTGTTACAGATTTTACGGGAAAAGAGCTGAATTTAAATAGGCGGCCCCACCTCCGAAAAAATTACTTTCCCATACAACTACACTGCATTCGCAATTACATTTCAAAGAAAACCTATTTTGGATGTTTTTTTTGCACGTGGTTAACGTTTTGAACTGAGAAGAAAGAAACACTGCAAACATTTAGTGAGACTGATGGTTGAGTTTGATGAGTCGCTGAAGTATTTCAGTTGCATCAATCACTGTAATCTGGGAGAAAAAACACGTTTTTACCAAGAAACACAATTGTCAACACAGTTTTGTTGCGTGTGAAGGTTAGTTTTTCGGAAGCCGGGCTCCTTTGATGATGCTTTTTGCTATTTTCTCACATTTTCAGTTGCACAACAGCACACTGTACCAATGTTTGCTTAGAAGGGCTGTTAGTACTTTAACAAACATTGTTTCCTGAAAGACGCCACTACCACTACATCTCCCAACTCTGCAAAGTAAAAAAAAAAAAAAAAAAAAAAAAGCAAAAGCTAAGGAAGCGGCGAGTGAGCGAGCGCTCTGTTCGACCGGACAAAAAAGGCCTTGTGTTGTTCTCCCAAAGGACCAATCAGCCGCACTGCAGCTGTGCGTCGGTACACACTGATGACAGCATGTCAGTTACACGCGCACACACACACACACACACACTCACGTCTACCTACGCCTACCTACGGACTACAATGCGGGCGCACACACGTTTGCAAACACATGCGCGCTGACCTCTGACCCCTCTGACCCGAGTCATGTGTCCCAGCGGAGCTCAGAGAAGGAGGTTTATTATAAAAAAGACAATGTTTATTTAAATGACAAGTGGAAATTATTCAGAATCGAGCTTTTTAAAAGGTTCTCTTTTAATTGTTTTTTGACCCTGCTGCTGTCACTGATTCACTATCACCCGTACCAATTGGTTTCTTTTTATTTCGCGTGGATGACTTCACCACAGGAGAAAAGGATTTGCTTTTGAGTCATCGAGCATCAACGTTACACGATGAACTTCAAGACACCTGATTCATTTTGTTTGCGGCTGTCAAGAAAAACAGGCCATTTTTGAACTCCGAGCACCTTCGGGTGGCAGATGAGGGCGACGGGTCAGTTGAGGCCGGGGGGAGATCTAAGGGGGGTGGTTAGATGAACAGAGGTCAGGGGAGAAAAACCAGCGGCATTTCCACCTCCTCCACCTTCCTTCTCCGGTCCGAGGACCTGAACTCCTCTCCGGTCGATGCTTCGTCCGATCACTCAACACACGCGCCTGCCTCCGAGGCCTCCGAGCCGTCGGCTGAGCACACCTGTGATTTAGGTGTTGGCCGTACGCTTTGTGTGTGCGAGGGGGGAGGGGCTAAATGAGGCATAAACGATGTGTGTAAATAGGTTGAAACGCGCTGAAACGCCTCTTGTTTTCAGGGGCGTCCTCCCTCCGAGCAGCCAGCGAGCCTCTCGCACATAAACCAGCGACAAACTAGCAGCTCCTAATTGTTGAGTTTAACACCTGGTGATTACAGGGGCTCATAAAACTCCCCTCTTACTGAAAAGCCCCCCGCCGCCGCCCTCTCTGCCCCCTTCCCTCCTCCGAGGCCACACAGGGCGCCGGTGCCAATCAGCAGACACCGTTTTCTCCTTTTACAGCCCAAACAGGGAGGAGAAGTCTGCATCGAGCTAACGGAGACCAGCAGGATTCAGATGTGTCGACCTTTTTAAGGATCCGGGGAGGCGACCGGCCGGCAGGGCTGGGGACTTTTTTCCACGTGCTTCATGGACGCCGAAAAAAAAACAAAAGAAATCAGATGGGAACGCAGTCAAAGAAACTGTCGTCGGACGCCACAGAATGCATCTCTTTTAGAAACAACCTCAGAAACAGATGTTCTATGGAAGCAGAACTTCATGTTGTGAGCCACCGTACACAAACCGTATGCTCCTGCTATTCATTTGGGGGCCTCGCTGATCCAATTTCAGGTTAATTTTAAGCTCCGTATAAAGTTTGTTTTTGTCTGTTGAGTCACATTTTAAATAAACTAAGAGCACATGCTGCAAAGTGAAGGGTGTAAACTGTTAGATGGAGACTGATGGAGCAGTTTGGTCTCAGACACACACACACACACGCACTCACGTCGCCACATGAATGCACGGCGTAGATGAGAGGAGTCAATGTCGGATTGTTCATTCAGGAGGAGCGTTTGAATGTCAACTTCATCACCTTAATAAGTTCTTCCTCCAACAAAACAGCCAAAAGGGAGGAAAGTCCTCATTGTTCCTCACAAAGATAGACAAACGCACACACACACACACACACACACACACACGAGTGACAGAGGTATTGTCGTGCTTCTGACAGCGTCAGCGAAACACAAGAAGCGTAAACACACACAGTGTGCGTCTGTGTTCCCGTGAGCATCTCCTGTGTAATCTTCTGTCACGTTTACACAAAAGGCTCCTCAGACTGCCGGGGCGGCGACCCGTAACAACCGGCTGCACACATGGGAAAGTTTTTTTTTTTTTTTTAAGTGTAATTTGACTTATGAGAAAAAACAGAAAGGACCGCAAGCTTGCCGCTTAAAAGCCGGCCGGGACGGCGGGACATTTTTTTTTGGGGGGGCCAGTTTTCCTCTCTTATTTTAGTTTCACTGCGGTTCTTCCATTTCTGGCCTCGTGTTATTTTCCAGTTCACATTGTCGTGCGAGTCGGAGCACAAATAATCCCATTGTGGATGTGAGGATCACTGCTTGGTTTAAACTTGGTGCTGTTCTGGCGGGGAAAGGGTGGGGTTCGAGGGAGGGGGGGGTGGGGGGGGGGGGTTTCTTCCTAATGGATCTGGAGGAAAAACACTTGTGTAGTGGTTGTATAGCGCCTTTGTCAGTGCGGGTCCTCGAGCCCCGGCTGAAGATGCCTTCTCATTAAGTCGGGGGGGTGCTGTGCCTTATTGTTGTGCTAATCAGCCACAGATGTGGACACCCCGACTCCAGAAAATCATCCGAGCGGTCTTGACAGCAGACGCCTTACAGGAGGGAGGGGGCCGGGAGGTGGCCGGGAGGGGGGGGGGGGGGGGGGGGGGGGGGCATTGTAATGGTTTTTGACAGGGATCCAATACAAATATGTACATGCGTGAAAACGAACCAAGCTTGAGCTGTCAACCTCTGAACTGAGATATTTGCGGTAGCGGTGGAGGGACGAGACGGGTTTCTTTCGTCAGGGACGGGGAGGGTGGGGGTGTGATGGGTGGGGGGCGGGCGGGGGGTTGACCAGCGGCGAGCCCCTGAACAATGCCTTTCAAACTATGTCAAATAATGTGTGTTTAATAAACCCAATGCTTTCTTTTCCTACAGTAGGCGTCCATGCATGGGGGGGGGGGTGTACTCTACCCCGCAGGCTTTTTAATTGTTCTCCATCTTTCTTTGTCCTGGGCGTCACATTCTACCCGTCATAAAAACCCATTGGATAAAAAAAAAAACCACTTCACATCCATAAACTTTGTCTTCAGTGGGAAAAAGATATTCACAGCGGACTGTTTATCTGCTGAAGCCTCGATTGGCAGAGATGGATAAATGAAAAATAGAGCTTCACGGTGTGATTGCAGCGGTTCGTAAAAAGGACGGAGGTGAAGCCGGCGGAGGCTCGGATGCTTCGCCAGGTGTTTCCTCACTCCTGTTGTGTGTCTGTTACCCTCGACCGAGCAGCGGAGCCCAAACATCCACAGGAGGTTTGTCTCCTCCATCCACACGTTTAGAGGAAGGGGCATTTCCCCCTTCGCCCGTCCGTCTAAGAATCACACGGTAGTGATAGTGAGGTATGGACACACACACACACGCACACACACACACACACACACACACACACACACACACACACACACACACACACACACACAGGGGCTTCTAGTCTGAGGTGCAGTGCAGGACCATTGTGTGCTTGTTTGGACGCCAGGTGTTTTTTTTGTGAGCACAACTTTAAACATTAACACAGTAACATCAATCCAGAACCAGCACGTGCACTGATTTTCAGTGATTCTTGTAAAGCACACGTGCATTCCCGCGCATATCAGCCCCCCCCCCCCCTCCCACATCACGCTCACATTCCAGCCTGACCGGCCTTCATTAACCCTTTGTGTGCCCGGGGACGGTAAAGAGAGCCTGCTTCGAAGACACCCAGGGATTAAGAAGATCCCCCCCCACGCTCCCCCCCTGGAGGATGATGGGACGTGAGTTGAGGGGAGTCGGTCTGTGTTGAGATTAACACCTTGGTTTGCTTTTCCCACAAGGCATCTCAATCCCTCCGGAATGCCGAATCGCTGTCCCTTCAACCCAGGGATAATTAGACCATAGGCCTGGACCATCGGGTCACGGGTTTAAGTCCCGTTGGCTCTTTAGATTATTTGCGATTGAGTTTCAAAATAAAAGGAACTCCATTATAAGTCAAATCAAATCTGTTAGAAGTTTATTCGAAAAGAAGAGCGCGCATAACATGAGGAAGCGTCACCTGACCACGTTTCTTCACGACATTCCTGTCTGCAATGTGACGTGTTTTGATGTCATCCATGACTGAATATTGAGATGTTGCCTCAACGTCACATCAGAAGGTAAACCAGCGAGTAGTCGGCCGACGGCCACAGGCCCTGAAAGTATGAGCTTAAGGTCTAAATCCCTCATCGTAACATCCCATTGTCCCCCAAATCCAAGCTACCTTTAAAAGAAGCCCTCTGAGCCCTGCAACAATGTGGCCCATAAGACCCACCCCCCTCCAGACAAAAAGAAAAGAAAGGATCCTCTCCTCCTTACCCCCGGCTCCCTTCTCCTTCACTCCCTGATCCTCTGGTGTGAGAAGCTCTTAATCAGGGGCCAAACAATGAGACCCCAGATCCCTGCTTTTTGACAGAGGGCCTGATCTGATAAACAGAGGAGGACTGGGATGAAGGGGGGGGGGGGGGGTTGTGAGGGGGGGTTGGCCTGATCCATGGGATTACTGAGAGAGAGGGGGGACCTTCTTACAGGGAAGGAAGGGGGAGGAGGAGAGGAAGGAGGTACGTGCGGGCGGAAGGGCGATGGCGAGCCGAGTCGCGATATCACCAGTTTTTTACCAAAAGGCTGCGAGAAGCCGCCGTCAGTCGAGCTGGTGCACGACGCACGGTGGAGCGATCCACTGCTCGAGGGTCAGATCTTTCCCCCTCCGCAGTCACGGAGACCCCCCCCCCCCCCAAAAAAAAAACGCAGCGATCTCGCTTTCGAGACGAGGTTTCGCACGGCCATTTGCTTAATGACCTCGTCCCCCAACGAGACGCCGATGGTTCGGGTCACAAAGCCCCCGACGGATCTGAGCTGTTTGGAGATACTTAACATTCCATTGGTCATGAGTCGGCTCTTAAGTGCGGGTGCTCCTGGCGCTCTGCTGGTGTGTTACCACGGGATGTTACCACGCATAAAATATGCAGTGCGTCTCTGAGGAGCTTAAGGTCAACGAAAATGAACGGGACACCTCACGCGCGGTTCAAGGTTTTCTCCCGCCAGACTGCCAACAGGTTCATTTCTGCTATTGTAAGTCGCTTTGGATGAAAATTACACGGATTCTCCAGCCATAAACACGGGAACAATCATTTCTACTTGTTTGTCCCACTGAAATCCAAAACTGTGCACCAACACGGAGAAAAGAATCTGTTTCTCGGCTCCTTCTAACGTGTGAATATAGCTGAAGCGTCGGTGTGCAGCAGGAGACGGACTGCAGAGGGTTTTCTGTTTGCTACTTTATCACTCCAGAGAATACCAGCACACGTTGGTCGACTGTAGAGGGCCGTTCATCACGTCACGTCCTCCATGGGAGAGACTGTCAAACCCTCTTTAGCTGATAGAAAGATCTCTATATAAGGAGAGGCAGGAAAGAAGACAAGAGAGACAGACCTCAGATCAGTTTCCATCCTCTCTTTCTGTTTATTGAACTGCAATCATGAATAATACCCCCCCACCCCCCCCCCCATATGAAACATGTAACCGGATTTCCTCCAGAATACTGCGGCCGGGCGTCTGCGTTGGCTCAAGCTGCATGGAGGCTAACCAAACACGTGTCGGCCTGGACATCCTGGGTATCTCACACTGTGTGTTTGGACAGCAGCGCTCCCCCCGTCTTAAACAACACACACACACGCACACACACACACACACACACTGCGAGAGATTAAACGGCATTAAATTGTGAAATAATGATGTGTGAAGTGCCCGTAATCACGAATGGGGAAGCGCACTGCCGGTTCCCCGGCCTCGTCTGTCAGGTGCGTCAGTGATTTCACTCACTTGCTTTGTGGTTTCGACGTGTTTATTTTGAAGGGGCTGAACTTTTCATCCGATATGGAACTGTGATGGTACATTGATCGTGGAGACTTTGACTTCTCACAGAAGTCAAAGTCAAAGGGTCACCGAGGTCAGCAGGCTTCGTCCTCTGGGGGCCGCGAAGAGTCCGCGCTGAATTTTTCGAGACGACACGTCATTCTTGAGATGTTAAAATGTTGCTCTCGTGGCGGCCGCTCTCCTGTGGACTGGATGTTCCTGGTTTGTCATTACAGATTTAATGCGCGAGGTTTTCTTGCCAGCAAATGAATGATCCTTCGAAGAGAATATTAAAAAAACTGCACCACTTTCTCAAAAGTCTGACGTTCTCCTGCTCAAACAGGACAATAAACAGGCGACGTCACCGGGAAGAGAAAGAAGGAATTCCTCCTCCTCTCCTGCTGGAGGTTACCGTGAGTGCCGGGGTCGTTTCAACCGTGGCATACGTCCCGAATACTTCAAAGACACACACACACACACACACACACACACACACACGCACACAGGCAGTCAGCCAGACAAACAAATAATTAACAAAGTCAGTGAGATTAATTAAAGCAGCGGGGTTCAGGAAGGGTTCATCCTTCTGTGTGCGTGTGTGTGTGTGTGTGTGTGTGCGCGTGTGTGCGCGTGTGTGTGTGTGAGGGGGGAACAGGGACTCCCCTGTTGGATGTGATTAGGGAACCAAGAGAGAAAGCGGCGAGGGAAAACAGTGGCTGTCATTGATATCCATCTTCATGTAAACAGCTGGGTGAGTGTAGGTGAGCCTGTGTGAGCGTGTGTGAGCGTGTGTGTGTGTGTGTGTGTGTGTGTGTGTGTGTGTGTGTGTGTGTGTGTGCAGTAACTTCACGTCCTACTGATCTTCAAATAACAGTTATCCGACAAATATTTACTTCGGGCGGTGGGAACTCTGACCAGTTACTTTGATGGATAAAAGATGAATACCACACTGAGAGAATATTGCATTTCAAGTCATAGTCTGTATATAAAGTATATATATATTGTGTATTTGTGTATTATGTATAGATTATGTTATGTATAGAAAAGCATTAGATTTCTGGCATCATTTTCTGCACAAAACCCTGAATAATGAGAAACATGTGCACTATTACATTGACACCTTGGTTCCCTTCATCTTCTCATGTTTTCATCTTCTCATCTTCTCAACACTGTCTGAGTCCTTCATTGTGCATCTTTATGATGTGATGTGATTAACAGATTGAACCTAAGGCGCCCCGTTGTGGCTGCATCACTTCATCAGACCTGCATGTCTTTTTTTGCAAATCGGAGGGAAAGTTTGGAAGTTGGATGAAAAGTTTAGCCTGGCTGCGTGCGTCTGCACTGACAGGACCTCCTGTCAGCTGGTTTCCTGCTTCGGGACCCTCCCTCCCTCCCTCCCTCCCTCTCGGCTCTGTCCCCCTTTCAGCTCAGTGTTGTGGCAGCAGCGCTCCCCTGCATCACAAAGCCCCCTTCGCCCAGCTTGTCCCATTGTGTTGCGAACATCGCAGGTAATGATTAACACAAACACACAACAATAGGAGCCGCGGCAAACCCAGCCTGGCGTGGGAGTCGATGGCCGACGCACAACTTTCCGTGACATTTTGTTGTGTTGCAACGACGCCGTGCTTAAGGGACGTAATAGACTGTGAAATGCTCACTGATGTTCGGTCTGATTCGCCATCGTCTGCTGGAGACTAAACAATTGTGTCAAAACAAAAAAAACAACAACAAGGCATTTGCACACATGTCTCAGTTGCAAACACCCAGTTCATCAGCCTGGGCCTGCGGTTTAACTGACCTGATGCGTCGACTTGGCCACAAGACGCGAAGCGACTTCTGGTAAAAAAAAACCACCACAAACACACGTGCCTTTAACTGAAGATGCTCCATTGCTGACATCTCCAAGAAACGCATTTGTTAAACGGCCTGAAATTTAAATATAAATGAGACGCGATGTGCTCCATGATGTGCCCCCTCCCTCCTCCCCCCCCCTGCTGTGAAGTGGACTAATGAGTGACCGGCCACGCCTCACAAATTCCTACTGACCTTTATTCCACCTCACTTTCCCTCCACTCACGCACTCCAATACCCCCTAACCTCACATCACCCCAATGATTATTATTCAACCCCCGACATCACCCCTCCCCCCCCCCCCCCCCCCCCCCCCCCCCCCTCCGCTCCCCAATCTGTTATCAGCTGTCAGGCACCAACCAGCCTCGGCATTCCCCATTAACATTAACATCAGCATGCAGCTATCAATGCTATCTGGGGCTCGGGGCACCGGGGAGGAGCGGCCATATCTCTGATGTCATCAGATAAAGACGTGGGAGGGATGGAGGGTCTGCTTCTCTCCAGTTCTTCTATTTGGTTCCGTATTAGTAGGAGTTTTTTTTTCACGTTTTATTTGCTGTATTTAAATCAGCATTTTGGGGGGAACCCAGTCAAAATGTCTTTTTCCCGTATCTTTATGTACGTTACTTATTCAGTCCTCCTTATATTTCATTCGACATTAAATGCATTATTTCTGGTTTTGAGTGTGTGTTTGTGTGTGTGTGTGTGTGTGTGAAGTAGTTGAGGTGCCTGTAATCCCACCTGTGTTCCATTAGCACAACAAAAACATGCAATAACACCAACACCTCGCTCTCCGCCCACGAAACACAGGTATGTTAATGCGATTCTACGGCTAAAAAAGTGTTGTGGTTGCATGACTTTTGGGTACATTTTGGGTACATTTAACCTCAAAGATCTTGTAAGGGAATCGCGATTGTCCCCCCTCCGTACCCCCAAGAAGTCACCAATAACCCCACGTTGGTCAAAGCTCACTCCCACCCAACGAATACCTGCCGCTTGCTTTCCTCGACGAAAAACTCAAACCTCGACCTCAAAGAGAAGCGATGGTCCTCACAAAGATGGACGCGCCAGCTCACGCGCTCACAGGAGGGGGTGTGACGCACAAATGTCCGCCGACGCAGCGCCGGCTGTCATCAGCGCAGCTCTTATCTGCTTTATGACTTCCACTCGGCCTTCTTTATTTGCGTACTTTGACTTTGGTTGTAAAGCTCTGTCTGACTGGCAGAAGCACCGAGAAGTGTCAAAGGTCAAATCTGGAATTTATTCCAGCACATAATCTTCATGTAAACACAAGTGAAGCATGTGGTTCGCTGGAGGAGCCTCACGAGGTAAAGTGTACCAGGTGTGCAGCTTCTCCTCGGCAGCGGATTGCTCTCTCGCATCGGCCCCTTTGTGTCCGTCTCCATAACTGACAGAAACAACAGCTCAAGTCAATGTCATTCTGGACGCTTGTGAGCTAACTAAATAGCTTTGAACCAATATATTTTCTTAATCATTAGGTGTCTCCATGGAGGGATTTGTTTGTTTGCCACAATGAATCAGTTTGTCGTTGTTAAAGCCATTTTCCCAAGATGGTTACGCTACGTGTTCAGAGACCGTCCATCATGCCATTAGTTCCAGTGAAAAGAAAGATCAAATTTTAAAACATAAATGTCTCCGATCACAAAGCCAGCAGGGACTTGACCTGCAGGGACTTGACCTTAGATAATCTGGTTGTGTCCTCGGTTATGAAATGGGGATAAATGCATGTGTACAAAATCATTAGAAGGAACATGAGACCTTGTGTCTTATTTCCTTGAAAGACACTATATTTAATATTGTACATTTGGAGGGAGCAATGAATAAAAACAAAAATAAGAAATAAAAAAAGTTTTATTTAATGTGTATTTAATTATTATTATTTTAATTATTGCCAAGTGACACACGGGGAAATTCATTTAGGTGTTTTGTGCACACAATCACCATGTTAATGACAGTTATTGACTGTGCTCCATCACCTTATTGTCATCATCCGGTGTTGTCTTTTCATCTCATTTAACATTATAACCATATTTTAAGGGCTCTATCTTAGTCAATTGAATAAAAAAAGATCACAGCATTAACACACGGGTCTTACTTCAACATGCTGATAAAAACGGGCCTGGGCTGCAGCTCTAATGGGATTAGTGCTCTTCTTCTATTCACTGATGCAATTAAAACACTCGCCAAAGGAACTGAATGCGATCGTCTTGATGCTCTGTTTGCATAACCCACAATTAGCCTGCAATAAATTATCCCGCGAAACAAAAGTGATTTATGAGGTTGTTTCGGCACACGCTCGGTCCCCGTACGAGAAGTTATTAAAGTGCAGTTTGCCCGCACGTTTATAAAAGTTGTGTGACACTTTAATCGGGTGCGTTAAAGCGCTTTTTCGCCGCGGAGAGGAGACGAGGGTCTTGGGTTGCATTCGCCACTTCTCTCCCGGGATGGGGGCTTTTCGTGTGTGGGCATTGGGAGAAGGAGGGGGCTGAGGGGGGGTAACAGAAGCGCACCCCTCCCTCTCTCTCTCTCTCTCTCTCCCTCCACCAGCAGCCCCCCTCCCCCCTCCCCGGGCTGCTCACACACCATTGTTGTTGTCACTGAGGTCCGGAGAGCAGTGGAGTGGTGTAGGCATGCTGATTTGTGCAGGACGCAGTCTCTCTCTCTCTCTCTCTCTCTCTCTCTCTCTTCCCCCCCCCCCCCTCCCCTCCTCTCGCCTCTCTCTCTCTCTCCCTCGTTCTGTCCGAGGAGGCTGAGCCCCACTTTGGAACGGCACAGCTCAGATCTGATCGGGAGACGCTCGCACGGGGACAGGAGACCTCGCTGCAGCGCTGCGTAAAGACGCACGTAAAGAGTTATCCGAGTCTGCGCGTCCAACAGAGAGAGGACTCAACTACGGGGCGCGTTCGATCATTTCATCTCTATTATTTTCTTACTCTGCACACCTCGGATTTTTTTTTCTCCTTCGAATTTCTTTACGCTCTTTAAAAAGAGTTTTGTTACACGCGCAGATCCACTCTCTGGCTGCGTGTTTGGTTTTCTTTGTCTCCATGGATTTCGCCCTGTGAGCGGCCGGCCGCAGTGGACTTTGCCCGGGGGACAGAGGGGGCGGGAGGGTGGGGGTATCACAGCTCCTTCCATCGGGCAAGCCGAGCCCGGCAGCTGTCGCTCGTGTTCCAAGGGGCTGTTTTTAATGGATTTATAAGGTCGACTTGGTGTTTCAGCCGGATAAACCGTAGCCGTTGACGAACAATCTTTTGGGGAAGGTGCCTTGTGCCACTACGAAGCTCCAAATGGGGATTTCAATATTCACTCGCATCGAGCGGGACAAGGAGTGATTTCCAGTCATCTCTGCGCCTGCAGACCGAGAGGAGAAGGTGGGTGAATAGTGAACGTAGACCAGGTCAGCTGGATGTAGTTAACGAAAACCCTGTACATGTAGTTCGTAGTGTGAGTTCCTTGCACTTATCCATTGGTTTTCAAATAAGGGCACTGAATGCACTCAATTCAGTGCTGCTGAGGAGGTTTTTTTTTCTCTCCTTCGCTCGTTTGAACTAAAAAACCCGAAATAGGAACATGGGATTGTTGTTTTCACATGAGGCGAAGAAGTTTGTTTGCAACGCGTGCAGATCCAGAGCAAGTCACAATGCCTGTTAGACATTGAACCTTCCACACCGACTATTTGTTTGGGGGATAGACGCTTTTGGCGTTTGAACTCTGTCACAGACGAAAAGATCATTAAGAGGAGATACTTAATGGTATGAATGGTACCTAATGTGCTCGATGCCCGTCCTGACACATCTGCAAGTAGATCAAGTATTGCTAAGCGCTTCTGCGATTTCTTCAATCGATCTGTCCGACACCTCGTTGAATAGATCGATCGACGGTATTATGCGGCTCATGTTTGATGCTCGCGGTGCACATGATTGATCCATTGCGTGTGAGTTGTGCTGCAGGAAGATGCAGCGCATTCAGGACAAAAAACCTCCACATCTGTCTTCTCTGAGTAGAAAGTGCAATGCAGCCGGAGCCCCCCCCCCCCCCCCTTTTCTCCAGTCCTTAATTAATTGAGAGAAAGAAAACGTTTCAGCAGGCTTGTTCTTTGAACGGTGTGTGTGTGTGTGTGTGTGTGTGCGTGAGAGGGGGAGGGGGGGGGCGCACGGGGGTCTGGCGCCTGTGCGCAGTTGGTCACTGCCTTATTCCTTTCGTGCTGCTTACTGTAGGCTGTTAAGAGATCATCGCGCGTGTGTGTGTGTGTGTGTGTGTGTGTGCGGGAGGACTTCATAGTGAATGCCTTGTACTTAGATTACATCGGTGAGTGTTCTCGTGGCGATCTCTTCGTGGCCATATTTTGTGGTAATGGAGTTGATAAGGTCTCTGTCGTACCATTTATACAAAGATGCACATTTGTGGACGTTTTGTCAGCAACTTTGATATTTGAGTCGTGTTGCATCATGTCATAGAAATCCAAGTAATCCATGCATCGACTTCATGTTGGGAGTTACTGTCCTCCTATAACAGGCCACTGAGTAAAAGATCATTTCAATCATGCGAGCCCCCGGGTTTGATGCTCCAGCGAGCGGTCACCTGTAGTCTCAGTCCGGCTGCCGGCCGAGTCTCTCTGCTGCTCCTCCGGATTCTGCAGCTCCCTGGCGAGTTTCGAGTGTATTCCCAGTTAGGGCCCGTTATGGCGGGGCAGGCGGAGCGGGGCCATCCATTGACAAACAACAGGCTCCTTATTCACGACGCAGAAGGGCCTGGACAGTGTAAGGCCGACGAGCGGGACAGATAGCGGGGCGTCTGCCTGCTCTAAAGTTGAATGGAGAGGTTCAGGCCTTCGGCTATTCACCAGACGGAGCTCCGATCAGCAGATAACATGTCTCCCATTCTTGTTGTTTCCATCTGCAGGATACTATTTTAAAGGCTTTGTGGGTTTTCTGAAGATTCCGATGCTCGGTACCGGAGTGTGAAGCCCACTCCAGGCTTCCGACGTACATTCCTGCCCCCCCATCCTTTTAACCGGAACACAGGCATGAAGAAGATGGAGAGGATCTGCACGTTGTGCGTCCTCCTGTTGTGTTTGATGGGAGAAGTCTCGTCCAGGGCCATCAACCAAGCGGGGACTAAAGGTAAGACCCAAACTGCTTATCTTGTTTATCCTCAAGACGGAGAGGCGGCGGTCCGGTCCCAGGAGGAGAAAGGGGCAGAGGAGGGTTAAAAGGTTCCCAGTGTTTTTGCCGCCGTAAAACTGAGCTACCTGATCCGTCCGAGGCCCCCGGGGCTCGCCAGTGTAAATCTGCCCAGGCGGATTGCAGCCACAGAGGATGAGGAAGGGGGCATTTCTCATTGATACTTGACAAACAGAGGCCTATGTAGAGAGTCAGCAATCGTCGGAATCGGCCAATTCAGACGATTCCCCTTTGGCATGGGGCAGAGGATATGGGCTGATCTTCAGATCAAAAGATTAGGGGACATTTTTGTGTGTGGATGGATGAAAGACGAGGTGGGTTGTTGCCCCGGAGCCATCGAACACAGAAGCTGTCTCTTCTGGATCTTCGTACTAACAAGGCCAGCCGGGGCACGCTGGCTCAGACTACAACGTGCTCAAAAAAAAAAAAAGCCTTCTGGTTTATTTAGGATAGAAAAGTTAAGAGTCAAACAAGGATTGATCATACGGAGATCTGAAGGTCGTAAAACATGCAAATTGAAGCTTTGGAAGCAGCATTCCAACTTTCATGTTGGTCTTTTGGAGTTTCGAGCAGCGCTCGCTCAAAAGTGTTATTCAAGAATACACTCAAATCAAAGTGGAAGAATGCGTCCCCAATTTTCTGCGGGCAAACAAGCCACTGGGCGTTTTCTGTCAAGTTACTAAATATAATTACACATCTAATGTTACTAACCACATACTGCTAAATGCAGGGATCTAACCTGTCCAATATCCAGTTGTGTTTTCTGCCACATCATTACAGATTACAGAAAAGTCTTGAGTAGAGCTTTTGTCTGCACATATCTAGCCAGCTTAAATAGCTTTTGGCTGCTCTTCATTTATACATAAACATCATCATAAAAACAAGAAACACAGATGATGTCACAAAGAGATAGAAATTTTCCTCCAAGACGGATGTGTGGCAACGTTAAGTGCTCGACTAATCCTTGAGGAACAGAGTTTCCCAAATAATGAAATCTTTTGCTTGGTCTCTGCACAAGTGGGTTGGCATTTTTTGTTGGTGCGTCTTCTAAACAGGCCAGAGCGGCCCGTGGACGTGTTTATTTTAACGTTGCACATGTCAGGCATCTCTGTCAGGCCAACTTCATCTTTCTCCATTGAACATTTGAACATTTCTCAAACTGGTTTCTACCCAGAGCGCCAGCAGACCGATGTCTCGCTCCATCAGGCCGAGCGGTTTGCTTGTGTTGTGTTTTGTTTGCCCCCTCGCCTCTGGGTGACAATTCACACTCTGCCGTGAGTTCAGCTGTAGGGCAGCGTCTTTGCAAGTTCATTAGCACGGCGGTAAATGTGTGTGTCGGCTCATCCCTGTGCTTTACTGTGTTCGCCCCATTAGATGAAGACGCCCGTTGGGATCTCTTAGTGTTTTTGTGTAATGTGTTGAAACTGTCCGCCACCACGGGTCTTTTTATTTGTTTTCTTAAGGTTGCTTTCACCGATCTCAAAGGTTGTAACCGTGTGTGTATGTGTGTGCTCCTGAAAGCACTTCACTCCGACAAGGGAACAGATTGCCTTTTCACTAAGCGCTGGCAGGAAGCAATCAGACAGAAAATTGCTCTGGAAAATTGCTCGTTCTGAGTGACCGAGCAGCGAGCGCATATGCTCCAACCAGTGAGTGGGCGAGCACACGCATTGGCCGAGTGACCCGGTGAATGGAGGGCACTGTGGGTGATGGTGACACGATGGTAGCCGGGTTATCAGGGCACTCTATCGCCGGTTCCTGCCCGCATTAAATGACAGCGGCTGTTCAGGAACATGGTGTCCTTCTGTTGCCGGACCTCTCAGAGGTAAACCGATCCTTCAGGGTGTGTTTCGACATTTCTTCGGTGTCGTTCACTTGAGAGTTTATTCAGACCAAGGAGGTCTGTAGCCCTTTGTAACAAATGCTCGACTCCTCATCCTGTGGCATGGCCATAACATGACCCCTTTGAATCGGGTATTTTAGGACTAAATAAGTATCGTTCAAGCTTGAAATCCAAGGGAAGGGGAAAAGGCCTCCCCAATATCTGACACGAGGACTCATGTTCTATACGTATCTCTTTTTTGGTATCCAGATCATCGGGCATCCAGGCCTCTGATTGTGCCGGGTTTCCCAGAAAACATCACAGGGGTAGTAGGTGGTCAGGCAAAGCTGACGTGTAAAATCCACCGGCCGGCGTCCACCAAGGTGCAGTGGCTGAAGACTGAGGTTAGCCTGGAAGGACCGCCTCGCCTCAGCGCTCTGACGGTGAGAACAGATCCACCGATAGATACAAACAAACAATGTCTTGATTGAGTCGCCATCATGTGCCATCATTAAATGTCGTACAAGAGGTTAAAATTATCACTTGTCCAAGCAGGTCTTACAGAGCAACGGGTCCAAGGTGAACACTTTGCATCTGTCCAACATTAGTCTGGAGGATGCGGGAGAGTACATCTGCATGGCCGAGAGCACTCACGAAGGACAGATGGTTCAGGCCGTGCAGTCTGCGTGGCTGGAGGTCCTGCACGGTACGGTGGTGATCACACCAATATTTCGGTTAAAACCTTGCTAGTTTCGTACAATGAGACTGTCAAGCCATACTTCAACGTGGCATCTGACACGTATTATGCCCTAACGTAATCTAACCGTTACTTACCACAGGCACCATCATTTCTCGAACTGTGGACCCGACTGTTGCAGACATCCCATCAGGTAACCTAATTCTCATGCTGCAAAATGTTGAGTCCAAAATAAACACGGTCAGAATTTTAGTTCAGGTCCTCTCCCGACATCGCAGAGTGTGAGAGTTTAGGCTGTTTAGAATAAGTTTGTGAAGCCCAGAAAAGAGAGCACGGACTCGAAGGCGGTATGGCGGCCATCTGTGTGGAGGCTGGAATGAACTTCTCGTCGCTCACTTAGATCTCCAGTGAACCTTCACCGCCCCTCAGATTTACTCTGCGTCCACTGTCACGCTGCAACATGTTCATTAGCTTCGGCTTCTCTTCTCCCTCCTCTTTTCTTTCATTCTTTTTCTTTCTGTTTTGGGAGGGAGTTTGCAGTGTTAGCTAGATTGCTCACAGTCCCACAATAATCCACAGGGGAACAAAAAGATGAAGAGGAGAAGGGGGTGTGTGGCGGGGGTTGGGATCGTTCCGGCCTCCCGGTCTCCATGGTAATCTCATTGTGTGTGTGTTGGTAGAGGAGATAATGGAGTTGAAGTGTTGAAGGTCATAGTTGAGGGGACGGCCTCTTACTTCAGAGAGGAGAAGAACAAATAACCCGCTGACATGTGCGTGAAAGAGTAGAAAATATAGAAAATGAAGGAAAGAAACAAGATGAGGGGCACATACTCAAGTTTGTGCCGATTTCTTTCAAAAGACGCTAATGATGACCGCAGCGACGACACCGCAGAGCATCTCCTCCTAGAGCCGGGCAACGTCCTGAAACTGCGCTGCGACCCGAGCGCCCGGCCCGGCATGGCGGTGCACTGGTACAAGGAGGCGACCAGGGTTCTGCCCACACCCCGCATCCAGATCCGCGGAGCGGTCATGGAGATCGCAGACGTGACATACGAGGACTCTGGTGTCTATGTGTGTGTTCTCCGCGGAACTAAAGAGCCTGTGAGGAACTTCACCATCACTGTGGCAGGTAAAGACACCAACACTTTCCATTAAATCGTCGCCAACGTTTTAACAGTCAACGATGTGAATGATGGCACAAAACAAGCAATGTTGTTTCATGTTACTTAGACTCGTTGGGGTCGGGGGACGATGACGAGGACAACGGGTTGGAGGACTCATCGGCTGAGATCGAAAACGACCAGGTCTACTTCACCGGAGGTACGTCGCTGCCTTTGTTCCCAGGACAACTAGTGCAACTCAACCTCCAGGCTTCATCACAGCCGTCTCTGACCACTGTCTCATTGGCTGGTGTCTATCCTCACAGGTCCTTACTGGACCCACACTCAGCGCATGGAGAAGAAGCTATACGCTGTTCCCGCGGGAAACACGGTGAAGTTTCGTTGCCCCGCCATGGGAAGCCCCATGCCCAGCATTCGCTGGCTAAAAAACGGTCGTGAATTCAGAGGAGAGCACCGCATCGGTGGCATCAAGGTGAGGATGGGTTGCATGTCTTGAATGGAAAATGAAGCTGAAGGAGACGTTTGCACTCGGATGATCGAGTAGAGCTTACAGTGAGGCCTGGCCTTCTTAAAGCTCAGTGTGTGTCCATCCATGTTGATGTATTTTTTGTGCGTGGTTTTTTTTTTGCTAGCTGAGACACCAGCACTGGAGCTTGGTGATGGAAAGCGTTGTGCCTTCAGACAGAGGCAACTACACTTGCTTGGTGGAGAACCGATATGGCTCCATAGCTCACAGCTACGTGCTCGATGTCCTGGGTAAGAAGCTTATAATTCAGCTAATAAGATTTGTTTTTAATTTTTATCAATGCAGGGTTCATAGACTGCTTGCAAATAAAACAGCCTCCAGTCTGAGGAAGGGGATGTATGCGGGTGGGGGTGAGCAGAAGGGGAAAGGGGCGCCGGGGCAGGATGTGGACGATCAGGCGTCCACACCAGTTTTCTACCTGACCTGTGCCAAGAAATTAAGGAGGGCAGCGGTTTGTTTGTTCATTTGTTCACTGTCCGTCCACCGCGTGGTCAGTTCCTGTCCTCGACAACGGGGGGACAAAACTAACGAGACCACTAACGAGATCAGAGAGCGCGAGTAACCTCAGATCAAAGAGAGCCGGGCCGACCAGCTGATAAAAACCCATGCTAGTGGAACAAATTTTTGTCCCAAAATGACATTTTCTGCTCTGGAATGCCAGTATGGAAAAACATTATATGTGACAGGGAGAACTGCATGGCAATTTCAATTTCTGTTTACTCAAAGCAATCAAAAAAATGTCTGGATTTATTGAGCCGTAGCTCGTTATAATTCCAGTTTTCTGTATTTTTATTTCTCGCATGCAGGAGTATTTCTGGGACCAAGCTTGACAGATCTGTTAAAATTCCTTCTCCATGACCCAAAATGATCTTTGAACCCTGAGTAGACCTGACCTCTTTTTTGTCGCCGCTCATTTTTTCTCCTCTCTCCTCAATTTGTTCCCGTCGCAGAGCGTTCCCCACACAGGCCCATCCTGCAGGCCGGCCTACCAGCCAACATCACCGCAGTGGTGGGCAGCGATGTCCAGTTCCTCTGTAAGGTCTACAGCGACGCCCAGCCTCACATTCAGTGGCTCAAACACATTGCAATCAATGGCAGCCTTTACGGTTCTGATGGGACGCCCTACGTTCGGGTCCTCAAGGTTGGTCAAACTCCAAAAGACTAGAACATTCTTCATTTTATAACTTCATCTAATCCAATCTGCTTTAATATGGTATATGGTCCTGTCATCCAGGTGGCAAAGAATTGCCTTTACTAAAAAATAGTAAAGGCATCTCGCAGAACCAACAGTTAAAATAAGTAGTATCGCAATGACTGTTGTACGCTAAGTGTATTAATTGCACGATTTCTGCAATCGTGTTTCGCAGACCGGCAGTCTGAACATGTCAGAGGTGGAGGTGCTCTACCTGTCCAAAGTTGCAATGGAGGATGCAGGAGAGTACACCTGTCTGGCTGGCAATTCAATCGGATTTGCTTACCAGTCAGCCTGGCTCACCGTCCTCTCAGGTAAAGAATGAACTGAAGACCACGTCTCAGAGCTGAGAAAAATAGACAGTAAAATTCAAGGCTCTAGATTGGCAGCAAAAAAATAAATACAATGATATCATGTTACAGAAATACTTTAAATTTATTGTCCATTTCTTCCCTCAGAAGAGGAAACCATGGACTCCATTGAGACCATGGAGACAAAGTACACTGACATCATCATCTACGCCTGTGGTTTCCTGGCACTGATCATGGCCATCGTCATCGTGGTGTTGTGTCGAATGCAGGTCCAACCCAGAAGGGAGCCGTTCGATGCACTGCCAGTACAGAAGCTCTCCAAGTTTCCTCTTCGCAGACAGGTACAGGGCGCTACGCATTATTGGATCTTTGTCTTTCTCTAACTTTAAAAAGTATTTCACTATAACTAAAGCCGGTACCTCTCCCTTCAGTACTCGGTGGAGTCCAACTCATCCGGGAAGTCAAGCGCATCGCTAATGAGGGTGGCTCGACTCTCGTCCAGCTGCTCTCCCATGCTGGCTGGAGTCATGGAGTTTGAATTGCCCTATGACCCCGACTGGGAGTTCCCCAGAGAGAAGTAAGTCATCTGCCAGTAAGAAAATATTCCACCATCATCTGCAAAGAAATTGCTCTTTTGTCACGTTATGAAAGAGATTTGGATGCAGAGTTTATAGGTTTAAAGTTCTTGCAAAGAGAGTGTTTCTTCTAAGCTTATTAAGGTATCTGGTGGGGGGGATGCATGCAGCCAGCTGTTGGCCCTTTACAGGCTTTGCTTTAAGACGTTAGAGCCCCAAATTACAGATCTGACTGGTTTTCATTTGCACATGCTTATTTTCACCAACTTTTGCTGTTCCTCTATCCAGTTTAACCTTAGGCAAACCTCTCGGAGAAGGCTGCTTCGGTCAGGTGGTCAGAGCAGATGCCTACGGCATAAACAAGGACTCTCCAGATCCGGCCTCCACTGTGGCGGTTAAGATGCTCAAGGGTAGAAAAGAAATAATACTTACACCAAAATGCCTCAAGAGATCAGTGTAAGTCTGCGGCCTCTTCTCAACAAAATGCATCCCTCCCTTAAGATGACGCCACAGACAAAGACCTGGCAGACCTCATCTCGGAGATGGAGCTTATGAAGGTCATGGACAAACACAAGAACATCATAAACCTGCTTGGGGTTTGCACACAGGATGGTGAGTGTCCGACTAAACTACTCTAGTTTATTTCTGCTTTAGGAGAGTGTCATTATTCAACAACAACAACTCATTTAGTGTTCAGTGTTTCAATATTGGTGGTCCCAAGCCTCAGTGGTAAAACAACAATAGAAACAACCTTCATCTTGTTTGCATCCCCCCCCCCTACCTCCTCAGGGCCTCTCTATGTGCTGGTGGAGTTCGCCTCCAAAGGCAGTCTGAGGGAGTACCTGCGGGCCCGGAGACCCCCCGGCACGGACTACACCTTTGATATGACTAAAGTGCCCGAAGAGCAGCTCACCTTCAAAGACCTGCTGTCCTGCGCCTACCAGGTGGCCAGAGGGATGGAGTACCTGGCCTCCAAAAGGGTATGCTCCCTTTGAATAGCGGAAATATCTTGTGAGAGCCTGTGGGGAGCCAAATTTATTCTTTGTTTTCAGAGACTACAATCTTTCTATACATTACTACAAAACCAGTTGTTTTTTTGTGATCTTGATAGACATCTATCCGTATGGCTGCTATGCATACACATCTGTTTAGCGCTCACATTTATTTTTGATTTATTTTGGTGTCAAGGACTTAAGAGGGATATTTGTGGGTCAGACCCCAATTCAGTAAAATATATCGACGTCCTTGCCAAAAGCAGAGTTTTGAACTGGGATTCGGATTGAGTTCTTGTCTCTTTCTGTGGTTTTGGATTGCAGCACTTGGTCTGCGGATGGATTTCTCTTTGCATCTGTCTGTCCCTTTCTTTCTCTCCTTCTTCCCATCCCAACCCCCTCGTGTCACTACCCCTTTTCGTTTCTCCCAGCATGCACTCCGTCTGTGTGCATGTAATCAACACGTCTCTTTGTCCGTCAACCGGTGTCTCAGACAGGCATTCCTGAGCAGAAAGCTGTCGCGGCTTGAGTCCTGTTTACGCTTCTCCATCCGTCTGTCCGTCCTCTCCATCGCGGGGCTTTGTCCCTTTTAGCGCCGCCATAAATCTGTTAGCAAACAGCCAGCGGAGACGTCGTCTGGGTGCAGGCATCAGGTTTCTGGCTCTGCGTCCTCCTAAGAATGCTGGAGCCTGAAACTAACCCTCCATTATGGGGAGACCCACAAACCAACCCTGGTTCACTGGGGCGTCCCCACAGAACCCACGTCTATTTCGAATGAAAACCAAAATAAACTTAATGATATCCGTTGAATGTGGGCAAACGGTGCCTTTTCACCCCACCCAAGGGGTTTGTTCTTTCTTCAGACTCCTGGATTTCTATGTAAAGACTTTATGATTTGGTGGCGTTGACTAAAATGAGCCGTTGTGTGTTGACTTTAGACTTTTAAAGTGTTTTCATTTTTGGAGAAAATCTGCGGTGAGTCATTTATTTTCCCGTAACCCCATGTTTTTACATAAACATGTCAAACCGCCACTTGGAACAGAAGAGAAAGAGTTGTGTCTTCATTGAAAAGGGCGTTACGTGAAGACCCGTTACAATTAAAATGACCACAGTTTTGTGGGCAATTTAGTTTTAATACGTTTGAATTGAATTCATACTTATGCCAAATGGCAACGTGCTAATAAAAATGCTCTCTGAGGATTTCAATCAGGGCTATTTAAACGGTATGATAATCTTCCCATCTAGAGACCCAGCTGTTGGCCTTAAACTCGCTTTCTTTAATTCTCTTTTTCTCTCTCTGCAGTGCATCCACAGAGATCTGGCGGCTAGAAACGTTCTGGTGACCGAGGACAACGTCATGAAGATCGCCGACTTCGGCCTCGCCAGAGGAGTCCACCAGATCGACTACTACAAGAAAACCACAAACGTGAGTCAGTTTGTAGCGGCATGTGGTGGAAAGTTGCTTTCGAGCGGGTAGATTAAGAGAGCAACTAAAATCCTCAGGGATATATCCTCTAAAAACGCATCATGTTAAAATCATCCAATAAAAGCAATTAAATGAATAAGACGGATCAGCCAGTTTCCTTTCACATCTTGAATGCGACTCAACACCGATGTCTGATGTGTTCCACTGATTGGCAGCAGGCTTAATGGGACTTAATCACAAAAAGAGGGTGGACGAAGAGGGAGGGAATTGAGAAAGCAAAAGACGGAAGGAAGAAAGTGTGAGTTCCTGCGATGAATGGAGGCGAGTCTCTGACTCTGTCCGTGTTTGCTTTGCAGGGACGGCTGCCGGTGAAGTGGATGGCACCCGAGGCTTTGTTCGACAGGGTCTACACACACCAGAGCGACGTGTAAGTTCCAACTCCGCGTATCCAAAATACCCGCAGGGAAAACAATCGGTCAACATCGACCAGGGTGACGATTGTGTCCGCGTCTTCAAAGGACCTGTTACTCCAACAACGTTGGCTCACCAACGCAAACAAAAGGTAGACGTGTCCTGATCCTCTGGTCCCTGCTCAGGTGGTCGTTCGGTGTCCTGATGTGGGAGATCTTCACGCTGGGCGGCTCGCCGTACCCCGGTATCCCCGTCGAGGAGCTCTTCAAGCTGCTGAAGGAAGGACACCGCATGGACAAACCCTCCAACTGCACACATGAACTGTAAGCCAGAGTGTCTTAAATATGGTGCTCTTAGTATGTTATGGGCTCGCGGCCGTGACGGAGGGGTGCTCACCTCATGATGATGATGAAAAGCAAAAAGAACAAAAAGATTCCGAAGGCCCGATGTTTTAAAAAGCTACATGCATGTGATGTGAATACCTAAAAAAATGAAATATGCTTCCCACGTAGATGCATAAAAGAATAAATGTGGTCCGATTAAGATGAAAAGAGTTTTTAACGTAAGACTCAACAAAGAGTCAAAAAATTCCTTTAAAGTCATGGGAAAGTCTTCATCGATTAAAAATGTGTATGAACCCTCTGTACAGCTCGATGATGCCGTTGTAGAATGTTCAGACGGTCTATATGATTTTCTCTTTCTGTGTTTCTCCTTCTTCTCGACAGCTACATGATGATGCGCGAGTGCTGGCACGCCGTTCCCACCCAGAGGCCGACCTTCAAGCAGCTGGTGGAGGAGCTGGACAAAGTGCTGCTGTCCATCTCTGACGAGGTGGGTTTTTTGAAAACGCGCGGGTACGCTGTGCACGTCTCTTACATGCCGACCTTTTCTCTAACGCCGGGACTCCCTCCATCCTCCTCAGTACCTAGACTTGTCGACGCCCTTCGAGCAGTACTCGCCTTCCTGCGAGGACACGTCCAGCTCCTGTTCCTCCGACAACGACTCTGTCTTTACCCACGACGCGTTGTCCACCGACCCCTGTCTCCTGGGCTTCAAGGACTAGCGCTCCAGGGCGGACGTGAAGACGGCGCTTCGCTAGATTCTTTTCTCTCCGACGGAAGGCCCCCCCCACCGCCCCCCCCCCCCAAAACCTCCCTTCCCCCACCACAAGTTTACAGACATCGACACCACACATGTAACGCACCCCACTGGCGGCCATGTTGGAGGTCGAGTTGAAGTTGGACCTCCACTGTGGCCCCCAGAAGAAGCCCTTAGATATAGGCGGGCGTTTCTACACACTCATATAAACACATGTATGCACGCGGAGCACTGAGGCCGACGGGCCTAGTCGCACGGCGACGGTCCGAAGGGAAACGTTTCATCGGGGCCCGTGAGAAAAGAGGACAAAAGAAAAAGAAAACAAACGCGGTACGTCGGGACTATCGGTGTCCGAGAACAGTTGTAAACGTTGGAAAACTGCGCAGAAGGAGAAGAACTTGGAACCCGTGAAGTCCACAAGAAGCTTTCCTCCTCACGCGACCAGGGCGCGACACCTCGGTGATAAGACATTTCAGCTAAAACGAAAAGGTTTATTTTGCTATGATAAAAAAAGAAGGAACTAATAGTTAAATATAAATCTCTCTATATAAGATTATTTTACTTTTTTGTTTTGCTTATTTAAAGATGGAAAAAAAACGGTCTTAAATCTCAGGATCTCGTGTGCTAAGATGCGGCTGTAGTGGCAGCAAAGTGCCTGAATTTGCGATTTCCTGTGAATATATTTGAATTTTAAAATATTGTATGTATATATCAGCGGCAGAAAGACGATTGCCTTTATAAATTATTCTTAATGACACAAAAAATGAAGGTTATTGGAGGCGAAAGGTGAGAGGAATTAAATCAAGTGTTTCAAGTGCCAAACGTGTTGCAGCTGTATTAATGTTTGGGTTTAAGTGCTTAATTTGAAGAAACATTGAAGAAACATTGAATTCACCCCCAAGTCATAAACCAACAGTAGATGCTGTTAAAGATTGGTTTGATTGCTTTACATCAGCAGCTTTTGTTTAAAAAAAAATAATAAAAACCAACCAGCATGTCATCCAAAAAATAATGGATTTTTTCTTTAAATAGGTTTTACATTTTTGGAATGAAACCCTCGCCCCCCCCCCCTTCCCTCCATTTTGCCCCTTTTTGTAGTAAACCGCCGTGACCTCCAGCCCAATCAAACCACAAAGTTTGTGGTTAAATACCAGCAGGAGGTTCCAGTTCTTGTTGCTGTTGTTGGATAAAAACCTACTGGAGTTTTGGCTCAGGTTTATTTCATGAGTTCTTCAGGGAGCTTTGGGAGGCTGCGGCGGTCGTGAAGCGTCCAACAACAGATTCACTCCCTCAGTGTACAGCGTCAGAGACGTGGGGGGGGGGGGGGGGGGACCAGGTCGCAGATTCGGCCCAAGCCACTGTCACTGTTGACAGGGGGGGGGGGGCAGTGATTGATTTCAAATAGAGGAGATGGGGGTGGGGGGGCTTCTTTGTCTTGATGTAACCCTTCACCCAGCCCAATCTGTTGGCGAGGGGTCCTCCGGTCCGCAGCCCGGCCGGACAATGAAGGCTTTGCAGGCTTAATGGGTGTGACTGCGGGCCAGAGGGAGTTCTACGGGGGCGGGGGGAAGGGGGGTGGGGGCAGCTTGGGCTTGTGTGCAAATGAAGAGGCTCTTATTATGTTAATGTCTCCTCTTCTCTCCCCAAACGCCCCTATCTTTATCCCCACAGCCACCATCTTTTAAATGACAAAATCTTAATTCAGATCCGCCGGCGGGACCAGCTGCAGGAGACACCCGCGTGTCCCCGCTGTCCCCCCCTGAATGAGACAAGACACACAAAAAATACAGTCGTATGAACCACATGCGTCCCGTCTTTAATAGACACCAGCCACGTTATTCTCTGGTCCTTTGTTTCAATTTAAAAGTGAAGGGGTTTCATTTCAAAACGCTTTGCAACCGGCTGACGGTTCCGTCAGCGATGGTTGCCGTGTGTCTTCTCTCCTCGGCTGTTTGCTTTCCACGCTGTCGCCGACAGTTGCCGTCTTATTTCAGAAGGAAGCTCTTTTCATTTAAAAGGTATCCGGACACATTTGCATCTTTTACATTCCAGTTATCTGCTCTTCTCCCAGATACAAAACTCCAAACAATCACAGTGTTCTTAAAAACATTTCCTCCAGATAATTATTTTAGAAATATCTAATTTATTTGTTTATTGTTTTGTTTTTACATGAAATAAAGTATAATTTAAAATAAAGGAGCCCCGTGTTCTTTTTTCTGTCTTCGTTAAAACAATGGTAATATGATGCAAACTGATGCTAACTCTAATTATACATAATTATCATTGGTATGATTAAAGAAGGGGTTCCATGCTTATTGGTATTTCAGCGCACGAGTTCCGTGTGTAACTCCACCTTTCTGGAAACTCCTTTTTGTACTTCAGTTGTGTTGTAATGAACAGCTGAGATGTGGAAACGAGGCGACGTGGCCGCAGCAAAGTCCAGAGGGGGAACGTTCACACAATCACGCTTATCCAAAACGATCTAAAACACTTCATTTAGAGGTAACATTGCACACAGTTTCCCTTCAGTCCGCACGTGACCCGCCGAACCTTTCACAATTCAGTCATTTATAAGAACGTCCTCGAAAAGACGGAGAGGAGAAAAATGTGAGATAGATGAAAGACAGAGACGGCGGGCCTTGAGTATCAAGAGATGGAGGTCAAGGGTCAAGAGGAGGGAGGAGAAGGTTTCAGTGATCCCACCCAGCCCGGGCTTTTGAAGTGTGTATGCGTGTGTGTCTGTTATCTCCTGTGTGCGTGGTGTGTGGTCTGTACATGTGTGTTTGTCTCTTATCTCCCATGTACAATAAATCATTTTCACCGGAGCGTCTCTCTCTCCAGGCTCCCTTCCAGCATGATCTGATAAAAGTCTCAGTCTGGGTGCCTGGAGGTGTGTGTGTGTGTGTGTGTGTCTGTGTGTGCGTCTGTGTGAGGTTTTGAAGTGAACCTCTTCTCCTCCATTTATGTGTTTTTAAACGTCAGTATTGATGTGGATTGATTGATCAGCACGTCCTGTGTCTCTTCCTCGGCCTGGATGTCAAACAAACATCTGCCGAGGTGCCAGTCGGGTCCGAGACGCCTCCAACGTGGAGCCGAACTGGTTTTCTCGTCCGCACCGGAGCGCGATTACGCATTGAAGCGCATTTAGAACGTCGTAAGTCTTCTGTTTAAGGCATCCTGAGTTCACACAGCAATCTGCATTAAAACAACTCATGAGATCAAAGAGACGGACACATATTCCAGATCTGTTCTGGGTAAATTCCGTCCCGTATTTGTTGAATCAACGGCGTTTATCGTCACTTGGCAAGTTTCAATAATCAAACAATCATATTTGTTTGAAAGGCACTCTGACTTTTATCCTTAGAAAGACTGCTGGCACTATGTGGCGTGTCCTTTATAAAGTCACAGATATCCGGCAACTTGAATATTTACTGTACTGTACCAACAGCCTCCCAGTTCTCAAAGTCCTCGGTTACCTGGAGGCAAAATAAATCACAGTTTGGAAGACCAGCAGACAAGCGAAGAAAAACTGAATAAAAAAGGATTCTTTGTGTCGTGGAAACACTATTTGGGCTTTAGGTCAACTACTGTTCAGCAGCTACTGGCGTCTGACCTTCCTCTCCTTGTGACATCGCGGTTGGTAAAGGTACATTCCTGACATACAGTATCTGTCCTCATATTCAAATCTCTTTCTCTGCCAGCAGGTAAACGCGCAAAAATAAACATTTTCATTCCGCGCTGCTACAATACCAGCATCATTGTGCGACACAAGACTGAATGCAGCTTCTTCATTTCTGTCTCCCACATTGAAAGCAGAACCGAATGAACGCAGGCGTTATGTGCATAAACAACCGTAATTGGCGGTTGAGACGTTGGAGGGGTTTAACTGTCGTCCATCTGCAAGTAGAAAAACTGCGTTGTGTTTGTCCTGGCATCCGTTGCGAAACCACGCCGCGCTGCTTTCTGCAGCGTCCAATGGTTTTGGCGGTTACGCCGTGGACGCAGCTTCATGTGGGACGAAACCCTGGACCGCTTCACGGGACATTTTGCCTTTCAGAACTCTAATCTGCAGCCGGTACACAGAAGGAGGAGACGGACGTGGTGGCCGTCTAAAGTTTAACCACTGGACCCTGGACCGTGAGCACACAGCCGCTGTTTACGGCCCCGCACTCTGTGTGTGTGTGTGTGTGTGTCTGCCAGGTTCAGCGTAATGTTTGTTGGTCCGCTTTATCTACTGACCTCCGGAAGTATTTGTGATTCCGTCTGCACACGCAGCGCGCGATAAGGCCAGGAAGAGCGTGTGGACACAGGATCTTGAGTAAACGCTGGGACAACACGAGAGCAGCTTATCGCTCCGGAGGAGCAGCCGCAAACACGCCGGGTCGGGCGGCCACGTGGACGCACGCCGCCGCCGCCGCCGCCGCCGCCCGCCGGACCAGAGGGGGGCACACGGCACATCACGGAGTCCCGGAGATACGCGAGGACGGAGTGACCTTTGCCAAACGGACCGGCGGCTGGGCGACCGTCCTTGATCCCGGCGGCAGAATAAAACTGAACGAGGCAGCAACAACGCGTCCGTTTGTGTTTACGCGTGCTTGCGTGCCGAGACCAAAGTGGAAACCCGGAGTCAAATTTCACTAAAAGTCTGACTTTTAAAGTCACGATCCAGTGCCGGCCCGAGCCTCTTGGGGGCCCTAAGCAGAATTTTATTTGGGGAGCCCCTCTCCCACCACGCACAATCACCTGTGCTTGGGGCCCCCTAAGCAGCCGCTTAGTTCGCTTATGCCTTGGGCCGGCCCTGTACGGAACACATGCATGACACGTAGCGATATCGGTTGTCCTTTTTTTTTCTCGACAGAGGTGCGTCGTGGAGACAGCGTGACGATGTCGCTCGGCCCGCCTGCAACACGACGTATCCGGTAACATCGGAGGGGGGAACCCAAGGTCACAGGTGACGCAGGCATCGCCCAACCCCGCCGAACGTCTGCGGTTACCCGCGGTTACCCAGGGGGCCGAAACACGGGCGGAAGGAGCTCGTCGTAAATCCTGTAATCTTTCGGCGGTGGGGAGGGGTGGGGGGGATCTGTTTTTCTCTTACTGTAAATCGGCGTTCACGTGAAACAATGAAACGGCAATGAGGCGCTCAACTTTCCCCTCTCGCACTAAATGCTTTAATGTGTTTACATCTGGCGGGGGCGGGGGGGGGCGAGTGAAAGTAGACGTCGTGATGTTGTTTGAGGTCGGAGGCCCCCCGGCGTCCCGCGCTGCCCTCGCAGACAGGAGGGGGGCCCCCATAACTCCCCCCCGCCCACCTCCTCCGCCCGTCTCCGCCGCCGACTGGCCCTGGTTATTTATTGCTCTGTCATTTCTGCAGGCTAATTGATTTGGCTCGGCTTTCAGGCTGCAGGGAGACAGGAAGTCAGGCAAGCGAGGGAGGAAAGTGTGTTTCTGTGTGTGTGCGTGTGTGTGTGTGTGTGTGTGTTTCACAACGTGGTCAGTGTTTGTGTGCCGGCAAAAATAAAGCAGAGCGTTTATTTACACGTCTCACACCTCAAATATCCGGATGTATGCGGCAATAGACGTCAACCTTTTGTAATTATTTCTGGGGGATAACGAGTATTTTTTTATACAGGTATCCATACATGTCCTCAGGGGTGGAAAGCCATGCATGCAAAACCTCATAAAAGTATCAGGGTGCAATAAACGTTATGTACCATTTTTCTGAATGAATGTTGCTGCTGCGTTATTTGTATTATTCTCCTTTGTGTACTGTTAGTTAGTTCAATCTACAGAAATGCAGAACATAATTCTCTGCAGAAAATGAGTACACTCGTTTATATTGGTAGAAACGTTGATTATGAAATGAACAATAAACAGATACTATACATGATCGGACAAATGAGAGTTTGAAAACCATTCAGAGATCCCGTCTTCAGTAGTTTCTAACGGAACGAATTGTTAACAAGTGATTAACTGCACTTCTGTAATCAAGTGGTTTTATTGCCTAAACTGGAGAACGATTCAGTGTGCGAACTGATAGTTATCACACCACAACAGCAGTCTGCTTTAGAAAATAATGAGTGGGAATTACAATTAAACATTACGTCCATGTAGTTCGCACTAAATGGGGTGAAACACAGAAATAAGCGCGCAGGGTCCTTTGAGCCAAACTAAGCCGCGGTTTGAGCTGCGGAAATCAGTCAGCATCACAGTTATAAGATTTATGTCTCCATGCTAAGAGCTCTCAGGTCTTACAATTAGGGCTCAATTAGATTTAACCCCCCCCCCCCCCACACATCCCCTCCCTTCCTCCTCCCCCAGACAGCACCTAGTAAAGGTCAGCAGCTCGCCGAGATCAGGCCGCTCAATGTAAAGTGCATCAGCGAACTGGTGACCAGCTGTTCTGTCAACAGAAGCCCCCCCCACCCAACCCCCCTCAGGAATGAGTCCCTCTATAACGAGAGACACGAGGCTCAACTTGTCTAATCGCAACACTGCAAACTGTTGTTTCTGCACAAGTAAACCAAGAAGAAGCACTCAATATGAATATTTCCTAACGAGAGAAGTGTCTTCCAAGAGGTCACGCAGACCTTCATGAAACTGTTCAGAGTTTCAGCAGCTGTGTGTGTGTGTGTGTGTGTGTGTTGTGTTCCAGATGTTGAGACGACATTCGGGAACAGAAAGTGAGCGTTTATGACAGAGGGAGGAGAGAGAAGGAAAGTCTCTGCCAAGGAGGCCGAAAAATGTGTGAATAATCGAATCCAACCCCCCAAACTCCACGGCTGCCTCGTTTTTAACAGGGAAATGTTTGTGGACGTGAACCCCGAGCGCGCCGGTGCTTCTACGACGTCTCTTTAGGCGGGTAAGTGAAGGATTTAACAGCGTGAGAGTGAGAACCGCATTTAGCCATTCAGAGCTTTGGTTCTGCAGCTGTGAAACTACAGATCAAGATTATTCTGTTGGGAAATAACACAACGTCTTTTTTTCTTTGTTGTAAATTGGGCATAAACACCGCTTTGCTTCCAGACTGAACGCCACGAGTCACTGGTGCAGCAACGAGCTCATGACCCCCCAGCAAATTGTGTTCATTGGATTGCACAACATACCGTAAATTGAGGCGCTTAAGTCTGCTCCTCAAACCTTCTGAATCGAACCATCTACCGTCTCGCAGCCGTCCGTGCCTTGGAGGCGTGGCTTCACCGGTTCTCTCAATGGCTCTTTCTGTTTTTCTTCTGTGTATTTTTGTGTAAATAACCAAAAATCCACCTCCTCCTTTTGACCGAGTCAGCCGAAAGCCCCCCCGTTTGGGAGGCCGTCCGGCCCGCGTAGCGTAGCGGCAGAGACGGAGAGAGGGCAGCGGTGCGGTTTCTCCGAGGTGTGAAAGGAAAACGGAGAGCAGATGCCATCCAGGCGGGGGGTCCGTCTCGTCCCTCCCCATCCAGATGACCCGCTGCCCCTCACCGGCTCTCCTTTCTCATGCTGACTGTGTCCTCCAGAAGGGTTTTTGGGGTGTTTTTATTCTTCATTTTTCAGCACAAAGAAAAAGAAAGACAGAGGAGCTGTTTGGAGGTCAGACCGGACTATGTATTTTAATTTGGTGGTTTTAGTTTCATTCAAAGATGACTTGAATGACTCGCCAATGTCCCATCTTCCCCTCTGACGTCCTGTAGCCGCGGCCTTCGTCCGGTTGCCGTCACTGTCCCGTCTTTGCAACCAACGGCCCCCGTCGCGTCGCCCAGTGACCAGTCGCTCTGTCGTTGTCACGGACGTCCCGTCATCAGATGAAGGTCGCCTACGTCCTGGTCGCTGTCCCCGATGTCCTCATCACAGGGGAGATATGAGGCTGAGGAATTTACACTGGAAAACCTGGTTTGGACGGGAAATAAATCTGTGTAGCCTTTTTGGGGGAGGGAGGGGTCAAATGTCGTTGCGTTTTTTTAAATAGAGGGAGAATCAAAAAGGCAACGGCGGTGGTCGCGTTACCGTGAAGCGGTTTTACGTGACAGCGTCGGGTGTTGAGCTCCCAGCGCGAGGCCCCTTTCTGCCCCGTTCAGGCGTCGGCGTCGGGGAGGGGTGATGGGGGGGCGGCGGGTAATAAATCGGTTGCTTCACACGTGGCTCTCGGGTCTGCAGAAGCATCGCGCCGCGTCGGTGCTTCAGCGACCACATCACAGGCCGCTGCACACATGGCGGAGGGGTTTCATGTGTGAGCCGCGGTAACCGGCGGTGGCTGGTAATTGGTCTGGCGTCACCAAGCGGGCGCGTGTGTATGCGTATAGGGTTTGTGTGAGTGTGTGAGTGTGTGTGTGTGCGTGTGTGTGTGTGCGTGTGTGTAGTGCGTCTCCACAGAGTCTCGAGCCTTCTGGTCTGTCTAAGCTGCTGACAGTTCACCATTAGACACTTCATTACCGTCAAGCAGAAACCCAACCATCTCTCTCTCTCTCTCTCTCTCTCTCTCTCTCTCTCTCTCGTCTCCCTCCCTCTCTCGCTCTCCTTCTGCCTCCCTCACAAGTCAAGACATCTTTGACGATCGTGTCATCGGGATCGTTGTCAACATGCACATATCTGCTGTGTCCACCTTCAAAATAAGATCACGTTGAATTAGCGATGCGTATGTTTTGAGAGCAGAATCTTAATTGATTAAATGAAGCTGTTTTGTGCACAAGAAGAAGAAGAAGAAGAAGAACAGGAGCATACAATGAGTGCTTGACTACAGTATTTCAGTAAATGTACTTGTATCGTAGACAACTTGCAATATAATGTTGAAATCAAGTACAGGAATACTTTCATTAGCTTCTTTCTACCGAAATCCCAAATAACAATGCTCTTAGGTCACCTCGAGCTTTATAGTCTTGGCCTGATTTAATCACAAAGGTTTTTAATGTGTTTAAGATATTTTTGCCATTTTTTATTTCTTACTATTTAATACTTTTGTAAAACATGCAAAGTGAGCTTATTAATACAAAACCACCTAAATACACATGTCCATTATTATGTATCATTATACTATATAAAGTAATTAAAATGGGTCATTCTTCGTAAAGAGCACTTTTACTTTGTGTTTTACAAGATTAGCTAAGAAGAAAAGATTTAACTGTGCTGTCTTTTAACAGTTAACCACTTAAAAGGCTATTATAAAACAAAAGTCTGCATGGCATCGACGTGTAATTCCCTCAGAGGGGCCACACACTCACTTTAGAGGGTTCCGCCTCTTTTCATAGTTTTTTTGTCCCCTCTTTGTAGTCGTCCCGCTGCACTCCTACATTATAAATTGGATTGTTCCAATTGAAAAGGGTTTTTTACTTTCACGCTCGCAGGTGAACTGAGCGCGATTGTTCTCGGGATAATTATCAGATGTGCTCTTCCTCTCCGCCTCACTTCTCCTCCTGCAGGAAAACAGGAAGGCAGGATTAGAGCGACGCGCTGCGCCGAGATCCGGAGAGGCCCGGTGAGTCCCAGGATGGAATGCACACACACACACACACACACACACACACACACACACACACACACTCACACCAGCACACAAATACACATTCTCTGAATAGCTGGCACACAATCCCACTAAATCTATTAGGTGATCATGAGCAAACCACTAGCGCAAACAGCTCGGGGAAAAACTGCTGGAATGGAGGATCTAATCACGGGGTGAGGAAGACGAGGGGAGAGCCAAGAAACAACGAAGGGCCTCAGACTGCAGCCACAGCAACGTTTACGACGCGCGTTACGAGCAAGAGGTGCTCATTAAGGGAACAAATAGCCTCCTGGCACCCACAGTTTAGTGGAAATGCAAGGCATGCAAAACAACCAACATATGTATATACATATATATATATATATATTATATATATATATATATATATTTAGATAAGTATATCTATTTTTAAATAGATATATGTTAGAAAGCAGGGCTGCAGTTGGCTGAGAAAACCTGCAAAAGTTATCTTGAACAGATATCTGTGACCTTGTGAGGCAGTAACTGAGCGGAAAGGGGATGTAAAACATCCGCTGGTGGGGTTTACTACTACTGTGTGTGTTTGCACACACACACACACACACACACACACACACACACAGAGCAGCAGCAGTAGCAGCAGCAGTGTTGGTCCCAGGCTGGCCTCTCTCTGGCATTATCTCATAGCCTGAGCACTCCCGCTGTACCTCCGAGGCCGGCCAGCTCCGCACACAGAAGCATTACGTGCATCTGCCTCGTGTTAATCGGCAAATTGTGGAAAAAAAAGTGTGCGTCAAAGGGCATCTGCTGAGGGTGGTGGGGTCTACTCCCAGTGGACAGTGATGCAACCACACACAATAAAAGCGCTGAGAGTCAGTGAGAGCATAATATCTCAGGTTTTCTATTTTTTTTGTACTCATATTTATTCTACACATGCAATAGATAAGTAGCCATTGTCGGGCGGGGCCCCCTCCATGACGCTGGTTGTTACCATTCAAAGCTACAACCAGCAGCCATCCACAGGGCGAGTAACGCATTCACATGAGCTCACGCCGGTGCAGGTGGTTTCTGTGCAGCGAAGCTTCAGATTAGTGTAAGCTGACGACAACAGATCGGTTCCTTTCGGCGCGATGAAAGCCGAGCCGTTGAACTCTGCGGAAACCCAAACATATCCAACCCATCGATGGCTCGTGCTTTCCGACCTGATCGACTTTGTTTACGTGACGTGTGCACAAACGTGTAAACCGAGGGGGTTTCAGGACGACGGTCACACTAAAAGCTGCAGGTTAGAAATCCCCAAACTGTCTTGGGCGATATTTCAGGACTCCTGACCCCCGGAGCAGTGACTCACCCTGTGACTCCTGGTCGGGTTTGGAACTGTCACTCTGTTTGTTAAATGCTCCGGATCTCACTGACGGACACGAGACAGACGCCACAAGGCTCGCTTGTGTGCTGCTTCGTCTTTGCTTTTCAGATCCGGTCGATGGCTAAAGAGCGAGAGAGCTGCCGTTGGGCCATAATAAACCAAACGCCGCGGTCACCTGACTTGTAATGTTATGTAGAAATTTGCGAGCGGGGTATTGAATGACGCATTAGATGATGACAAATAATCTTTTAGGCCAGTGATTCTCAAAGTGTTGTACCACTAGTGGTACGTGGGGCTCCCTCTAGTGGTACGCCAAAGAATCACTGAAATAAATATTATATTTATTTATATATATATATATATATATATATTTCTTTTTAATGTACTTTTTTTTTCTTCCTATATTTAAGCGCAGTCTTACTGTTGAAACAGTGTAAAATGTTACAATGGCTGACAATATTAAATATACTTCTTTAGGAATAAAACCTCTGCCTTGTTTTTGATGAATACTTAGGCCTACTACGCTACTGTGTAGTGTTGGTCATTATGGTGGTACTTGGCTCTCCAAGTATTTTCTGAGGTGGCACTTGGTGTAAAAAGTTTTGAGAACCACGCTGCGGTCCAAACAAGATGAAACGGCCGCCTCCTCGGCCCTCCGCCGCCCTATAAACCCTCTCTGCCTCCACCATGGCAGACCCGTGGCCTCCCCAGCGACGCGGCGCTCGTCGGCCGTTTCATTTGCCTCGCGGGGTCCAAACGGGGAATGTGTGCAATGTGGCACACATGTACCCGAGCAGCGCGGTAACAGCAGACGGCGCGGCGGGCGGACGGACGGATGTGGAGACACACACGTTTGGAGGGCAGCCAGGCCGACGTTTAGCTCCACTTTTCTTGATGCCGTGAGGCTGGAGGGGAAATCCCTAATTAGTGAAGTTATTTAAAGGAATCGTTCAACCAAAGAGCGATGTTATGTCATTATGTCATTATTATCGCCACGGGGCTTGTACGAGTACAAGTACATTTACAAGTAAAAGTACATACACAAGTGCAAGTGCAAGTCTGCCCATCATAATCTATTGTTGCTGCAGAAGATTAACCTTTTGTTGCTGTGTGAGGCTTCTTGTTTTATCCATTTTCCTTCAAAGAGATTTTAAGTAATATAAAAAATACAGTTTTGTCAAAAATCTCTGTTAACTGTTGGACTAGTCCGGACCACTTGGAAATTTTGTGTGCGAGAAGTGCTTTTAAATTGACAAAAATGTCACTTTCACACACCACACACAGAGACACACACACACAGACACACACGTCTTTCACTGGGTGGTGCAAACGGATCCCTGCACGGACAAAGTCGGCCTTTCAGCCGCGCAGAAGGAATCTGACGGGAGCGTGAAAACGGCCGTGTGAGGTTTAACGTCGGAAGGAGGAGATTACTCAGGGGGGAAAGAATTAAACGAGCGCTCGCACAGTGTGCGGCAAGTGTGTGTGTGTGTGTGTGTGTGTGTGCGTGTATGTGTCATGGTAGAGAGGAGCAAACATTAGCTTCTATTTTCAGTTTTGGTTCAAGCAACATTTTTCCGTTGGTGTCAAATCACAGCCCTGTTTTCAACTTGTCGGATCCAATGAGAAAACCTGAATGCATTAAAAAGTCAAATAAGAGACAGCAGCAGAAAATAAAAAACTTCATATAGTACAAGTTCCGTATGTTAACAATTTTGAGGAGAAGCTTTAGAAGTGCGGTTTGATAACGGTTGCACACATGCATCCTCTATTTATCTGAATCTCTGTGTTGCGAGTCGGGCTGAAATAAGCTCGACTTCACTTTTAATTGTTTAATTGTGCTTCGACTGCTTTACAGCCTCCTGAGCTCCAGGTACTTGGCTCCCCTTAATTCTCTCAAGTAGTGTGTTGACAGTGGAAACAAGCCGGCGGGAACAAACGCCAGAGGTGCTCCGAGGATCTCGGTTGCATCGCCTCGAGCCTCCTCCTCGTCTCGGGCCGCAACGAGTGGTTCCGAGGGAGACCGGGACGGACGCGCAAAGAGTCTGGAGCCTCGCAAACGTGCAAGTGCGCCCGAGGTTTTCCTTTAAATATGTGCGCTGGAATGTCAAAACAGTAGAGAGCGATTTGGCTTTTAATGAGGAAGCGTGCTTTGATTTCCTTCCAAATGAGAACTCGAAGGAGGGATGAATTGGGGGGATGGTCTTGTGCCAGAGAGAGAAAGTGATGCATTTTAACTGTGTTGAATGTTTGGGATTAACTGAAGGATGAGGCGTGTAATAATAATACATAAATAATAAGCCTAAATGAACTCTCATTGATCACATCGTCTGACGAGATCATCATTAATCAGGCTGGTTTTGCAGGCGCCAAGTCTGTGTAATACTCCTTAAACAAAAGCACGTTATTCATGCTGTAAAAATACACTGTTCACTCCTCTTGTTTGCAGCCGTTTACTGAGTTTTCATTTGTCCTTTTCAAGGAAAAGAGACAATTCTTATTCTTGTTTTCTGTAAAAATCCCCTTAGAAAAATAAAAAATAAAAATCACCACATCTTCAAAAATGAGGTCAAAACAGGGTCACATTTCCCCCCCGGTTGCGTCAACTTGATATTCTCTAAAGTACCGTAAAAAACACAACCCAGATGGAGGCGCAGTGACGTCAACGCCGGAAATCCAACGGTCACTTAGTGGAGACCTTTCATTTGGGACGGAGGGGAAGTTGGTCGCGGAGGGAGGGGGTCCGGGAGGAGGAGCGGGGGGATGCACGTCGAAGGTAGCCAGTGGGATGGATGGAGATAGAGAGGATGGCAGAGGGGAGGTGACAGGGGAGGAGAAGGGGAAGAAGGGGGAGAGGCCCAAAGTTCTCAGGGAACAAAGAAGCACTTATACGAGCGGCAGCAACAGCTGAAAGCATCTTTAAGCTGAGAGCTAAGTGTGTGTGTTTGTGTGTGTGTGTGTCTATCGGTCATGCACTTTTTAAATGTATGTGTCAAATATTTATATATGTATGTGTCACACATATAACAGTTCTAAACTGAGGAGCACATTCTCAGAAAAGTCATTAAACTGAAATCCTGCCGGCAGCACGAATGGGCCAGAGCAAATGTCATGACAAACTCGGTGTGCGATATTCGTGCACGTTGGCCCGGCGGGTGATGCCGTAGCAAAACGTCCCGGGACGGTGAGACCGGAGGGGAATGTGTTTTGCGAGTAGCTGTGAGATCTCACATGGCTTCGTCCACTTCAGGACTTCCATCCCTGCGCCACTCCTCCTCTTCCTATCTACTTCCCTCCTTCACTTAGTCACACTCCCTTCCTCTCCTCCTCCCATCCTGACTCCCCTTATCTCCCGCCCTTCCTCCATGCCAGCTGTTGTTTTCAAGGGTCAAGACGCTGGCCGAACCTCTCCGTTTCCTCAGCCCAGATAAATGCAGCCATTGTGGAGGGAGGAGAAAGATCATTTGTGTCGATCGTTGTTATTAGTGTTATGGGGTGATAATTTACACGGTGTGTCATCAATGTTTGGCTCTCGGTTAAGAGAAACTGACAGAAGAAAATAACACACATGCACACTGTCTCCAGCTCAGATTGTACAAATATTGACTGGATTTCTTTGTTAATTTCCCTTTCTGACTAAGGTCAGTAATTGTCATGTTTTTTAATATGAATGAATCTTTACCATTAACGGTTTATCTTTTATTTCAAATGCTCTTGCTGGGTAGTTAAGCAGCATTTGCCACCTGGCTATTCCCCTCTTGGGGGGAAAGTCACATTTGTGAAGCATCGATCTACGCGTTGTGTGTGTACCGTGCAAATACACAAAGTGTCCATCATCGTCTTTGAGACATCACAAAGACCAGCTGAGACTTTCTGGTCGTCTGGCGGCAGAGACGGAGAGAGAGAGAGAGAGAGAGAGCGAGAGAGGGAGAACCGGGTGTCGTCGGCGTAGCAGCGGTGCAAACAGCAGCTCTCTGTCCGTTCTCAATACAGTTTGTTTTCTTTAGCCAGAAGCAAAGTTGCCCCGGCGGACAATCTCTGAATCCTGGAAAGACACTTTCAGCTCACAGGGACTCGACTCAATGTGAGCTTTGTCCTCGGCATCGAGGAGGGGAAGGTGAGTCTGGGCCGTCTGAGCTTTGACCTCTGGACCTGAGAGGTTAAATGTGCCTGGAAGATAATTCTGAGGCCAACGAGTCCGGAAGTGCGGAAGTGAAAGTACGGAACAGATGAACAAATTATAGGCTGATAATTCCCAGTTTATTTAACCGCTTATTGGACTTATTAACCACTTCCAGAGGATATAGTTAGAGGCCATTGGTACTTATCTGGTTCAATGATGATTGAGGGACACAATTAATTCTTCAGGACAACTTTTGGTTTTAGAATCATATATTTAGGTTTTACCAATGTTGCCTCTCCTTTTCTTGCCGTGGAATATGTTGTCCCCTCTGAGCAGAGAAAGGTGAGTTTGGTGGGTTTGACCTTTGACATACACAGAGGTCACATGTCCCCAGAGGCCCAGAGCTTCGGCCGAGCAACATTTTGGGTTAGAGATGTATTTGATCCCCTCATCTTTTCGCTCTCGTATTTTGGGGAGAACATAACTGGCTGAGTTCACGCTAAGGAGCAGAAGTGACGCGGCGCAACAGATCTGATGTCTGGGTGGTCGAGGCAGCTCAGGATGGAAAGTGACCAGCAGCTCAACAACGAACTTCAACTCGAGCAGCTAAGTCGAGCCACGGGGGCCTCCGAGGGAACAATGAACAAAGGCCAAACCCTTCACGGATCCTCGTAATGTTCCACTTCTGTGATGTAACCTTTCCTTTGCCAGCGGCCTTTCAGTCAGGATGTGGCCAAGTCAAGCGGCAAAGCCCCGCCACTGTGCCCAGTGGGTTAAGTCTAAGCCCCATTCAGGGACTCGCTGTCCGCAGGCTCAAAAGTGTAGGATGGAAACTTCCCTTGTCTTTGCGACTGCGCACTAAAGAGACAAGGCTGTCCCGCAAAAACCAGAGGAAAAGGATCAAAGATGATTTCAACCTGTGGTGATCAAAAAACCTCCTTTGTTCCATCAGATGTCATGTGACGTATCACCAGCACCGCGTGTTTCTGCATGTTGGCCAACATGGCCAGTGAAATATAGGTAACATCAGGTACAAAGGGTAATAAAAAAACAATGTCAAACCCAGAAGAACTGTATTATTTTCTCTGTCCTTGAACAGTTAAAATGGAAGGAAAGAAGACATACATGAATATATCAGCTGATTCATAGCTTCTGAACAGGTGGCGTAGTGGCTTCTTGGCATCTTGAACCCTCCGCTTTTTCTCAGCACATCCGAGATACCCGGTCACCACGAGGCCGACTTCCTGCTGTGAATAATGTGCTAATTAGATTTGGCCTGTGGTTTTTCGCCGTAATCAAATCTATCCGGTGCTGCAGGGCGAGAGGCCGAAACCCGATCTGAAATCCAAAATATGCAATCTGGTTCCTCTCAAGGCCTGGCACGCTGCGCTGTCTGAGCGAGTGCGTCTAAGTGTACATGTGTATTTATTATTGCTGGCCTGTGGCTGTGTGCGCCTCCTACTGTGTTCTTCTACTCGGCTCCGTACCTCACAGCTGCAGTCTGAACTCTCAGATTCACGCTGATTTGTTCCACCTTTTTCCTCACTGCTCTATTCTACGCTTCACTCTACTGCTCGTCATTTAAGAGAAGGCAGTTTTACTTCTCTAAAAGTGGCATTGCAGTACAGTAAAAGTGAGTATATGCAGACCGTATCAGTATTATATTATAATGGTTTATTGATTATCTTAAGGTCACAGCTTGTCATGGTCAAGCTGTGAAGCTGAGTCATTTAATCCATGCAATTACCTCGCTGTTTTATAATTAGGCAAACGCAGTGCAACAGAAAGTAAAATCAGCATGTTAGAAAGGTCCCCCAAAAAGTCCCTCAACTTTGCACTAAAGTACAGTATTACATATATTTTATATCAGCATTCATTAACACTCTGAACTGTTACTGGTGCAGTGATAATGAGGATTCTCACTTCATCGAGGACGGTAAAACAAAAGCAGAGATGAGTAGACTGCTCTTGTGTTCGGCCGCGCTGTGGATCCACCTGTTCCTTGTGCTCAGAGCTGCTTCCTGATCCGGATGTGGGAACGTGAGAATATGGATGACTCCGCAAGGAAAACAAGTCCAGTTTTCTTTTCTCTTTTTTTTTCCCGTATTGGAAGAGTCTGGCTCATTATCCTCCGGATGGGCTTCGTGGTGGAATGTGGCAGAGCTGAAATATCTACCGGAAGACAGGATGTGCTCACTCTCTGTGTTTTTGTTGGCTTCGTTTTCTGGTGTTTTGCTGTTTGAATGTGGTTAGTTGGCTTGAGAGCTTGATGGGCGCACAAAGTAAAAAAAAAAAAACAGATGGAGAAGTGGGAAGCATTCCTTTGCTCTGCGGTTGCACCAACAAGTTTCCTCATTGGGTGTCTCAATGGCGGGAAACACAAACCAAGCAAATTGTTGGTAGAGTTGCGGGGAAACTTTTTTAACAATGATTTGAATGGATCCATAAATTATGTGATTGAAAATACCTTTTTGATACAATGCCACATTGATTAAAATGTTTTTAAAAGTAACAGAAGGAGAAAACCAAGATAAACGGTATTGTGATGAAATAAACTGACATCCTTCATGTTATGCATAAAGTGCAAATAAAGGGATTCCGGATACAAAGCTGGCGTCTTCTGTCTGATCATCTGGCCTCTCGGGCTCGTTGCCCCCAGATCTCACTGGCTCCTTTGGGGGGGAAAAAAAAAAAACGGTTTCAAAAGGGACGGTAAACCGCAACCCTCCTCAGCATCCAGCCAGGGAGGCCGACAGCGAAGGAGCCATCGTTGGGATGTGCGTCTTTAGTGAAATGTTTAGGGATGACCAACCAAGAACCAGATGTTGGGACGCACAAAGAGGGCTGGAAGTGGGAGGGGGTGGGGGGGGGGTTACTGTCTTAAACCCTGGAATGGGTGGTGGTTTTCGGAGGAACAGATTATGTAGAAAACCACAGGATGTGTGTTTCAATGCTGCCCCCCCCCTCCCTCCCCCCCTCCAGCCCAGAACGTCAGCGCTTGGAGAGCAGGAATACACAATGAAAAGCTGCAGCTTAGGCCAGGGGAGGGGCGGCGGGGAGGAGGGGGTAGGGGGGGTGGGGGGGGGGTGTTGAGCAGGGGGGAGGATACAGTGCAAAGGAAGGACACAGGAAGCAAACACGGCAGTTTTTTATTTTTTTATCCCTCCAATGCCAATGTTGCTTCAATTTCCCTCCCCTCTTGACATCTTGTTTTCAGAGTGCACTGAATCCACCTCCACACGCACACGCACACACACGCACACACACACACACAAAACACCAGATTTTACAGCTGGATGAAGAGCATCAATAGGTGTTCAGACAATGGACACGGCGTCCAGGCCGGCACGCCAACCCAGGATTTCCTGGCTTACACCCCCCCTCCAAAATAAAAAAAAAAAGGCAGCCCCTTCCGGCTGCACAAAAAAGAATAAAGCTCTTGTATGTACCCGGGAAAAAAAAGAGAGCATGTTGGGTAATCTCACCGTGTGGACCAGCGGTCGGCGAGGTATCAGGCTGGTTTGTTTTGGGCCTGTCACTGCGAGTTACCAGCAGGGTTCGGCCCGCCGGCCGGCCCGCCGGCCGGCCGGCGGCGGCGGCGGCTCAGGGCCCCGTTCGGACACAACGCGGCTTAAGTGAAAAGCAAACAGGGGCGAAGTGAGCGGCGGCTTCAAACGGCAAGCGAAAAGGCCCCCCCTCGACATCAAACGCCACCCGATCCTCCCTTTTCACTGTCGCATGAGCCTCCATGGAAGCTGTCAGGCCTCGTTAGCGGAGAGACGCCCACCGCCAGCCTGTCTGGCCTCCCGACCGCCCGAGCGTCGCGCTGTCGGCGGCTCTGCGCAGCGTTCCGTCTGACATCTCGGCCCGGCGTCCGTCCGCCTGTCGCCGGGCGGTTCAGAGGCGTTTGAGAGGAGGTCGGTTCAGGGGTTTTGTGTGAACTTCCCAGAAAGTCTGGGTTTTTTTTTCCAACAAAACAACTTTCAGATTTCAAAAGTATTTTAACTCTCAATACTGACTTTTGAACAATACCGCACTGTTTTGGCCGGAAGCGTTTCTGGATGCTGCCGTGCGTCTTTTCCTCGGTGCGATTGCTCCCTGAGAGTCTTAGCGTGCTAACATTCGTAGCTGGTTGTGCGAGAGATGAAGTGAGGAGAAATTGTCCTCCGTGAACAGCGACTGCGTGAACTAAACACCATCGTTGAGGTACTTCAGTCCGGAGTTGTGAAATAAGCTTTTGTGCATTTGTCTGCGACACCTATTCAAGCGCTGCTCTCCACATTATTCATCAAACTGTGACTTCAAATACAAAAAAGCCACTGTCGCAGCCACCTTTGGTCTCCTGCAAAGCCCCTCTGAGTCCTGTGATCTCCTGAGGAGCAGAGCATCAGGGATCCCCTCATCCTTCCTGCCCTCCCTCCCTCCCTCCGTCCCATCATCCTTTGCTTCCTCCTTCTCTTCGCGGGGGCACATAAGCCTCTTATCGGCAGCATTCAGGGAAGCCGAGCGGCTTACAAACAGTTTGAAATGCGTTGCCTTTACGGCGGCCCTCGAGGTGAAGGAGATTCTTTTGTTGGAAGCGTAAAAAACAGTTGTTTAAAATCTTTCAGTTTTGTGAAACAGAGCTACGTTGCAACCTGAGCGGATGTTATGCCTGAGCATCAAGTGGATCCTTGAGAACTTCAGGTCGTATCAACAGAAACCCTCAGGAGACAGCTGACCGTCAACCCGGGCCGGTGAGGTTGAAAGGAAAGCGTGAATCTCAATTTGGCCCCAGGAAGGGGGGGGGAAACTCTTCCTCGGAAAAGTGGCGGAAGCAGACAGAGGAGGTAATTGTGCCGAAAAAACGGAAACGAGAGAAGTCGGCGATTATCAGCAGCGGAAGGCAGAAAAAAAAAACTCCCCCGAGCGAAGCTCTGAGGCCGAACATGCTCTTTTGTCGCTGCTTATTTGAAACACAAAAGATCCTCACGAGGGTGAGGAGGTGGGTAAAAACCTAATCTTCCAATTCATTTCAGAAGGGGTTAAAAACTAAGAATCCCAGCAACGCCGGTGTGCAAAGATCGGCTTCATTCACAAAGAATTTACTTTCAACGTCAAACTGTCGATACGAAAACCTGCCCCAAAACATCACAACGTTCTTTCAGGATGAGAAGCCCCAGGTTGCAGTGATAGTGGGGTATTTGCGTGCCCCCCTCACCTCTCACCCCTCACCCCTCAACCCCCCGAGGTGTGGAAGAGATGCCCGCCACAACGAGCCGACTTCCGTCGACCGTCATCCTGCGAGAGGTGAGTGTGGAGGAGGTGAGTGTGGGGCGGGGGGGGGCAGTGACCCGTGGCTCCTTAAACACACAGATGTCAGCCAAAACAGAGCTGTTGGATTGAGACGGAGCTCCTGAAAGGAAGCCATTGTGCTGTGTTACGCTGAGGAAACCTCCCTCCGCCTCTCGCTCTGATTTCACCTTCACTCCGGGCTCGTTGTCCGGAGGGGGGAAAGCTGTCAGCTTACACCACCGACTGGCAAAAGTCTGGACCCACGTGAAATACTGAGAATAGATGTATTTATTGCATCTTGAGCTTCTTTAAAGGAGGCTTCGAAGCAACACGTAGTTTGCTTGCAGTATATTGATGAAGGACCGGCAAGTAAGAGTATAGTTTCCTTGGTGTGAAAATGTACTGCAGCCGACTAATTACATGAATATTCTGTAGATTTTTACAGTATTACAATGTAAAGGTACTAGAGTACAGAGTGTACTTGTTTATATGGGTTGAGTCTTGAGTCTTGAAAAGGTAATTCACCAACCTCTGGCTGACAGAACAAACACATGTTACAGTCGGGGACTTTCTTATTGACGTCCGATATTCGCCGTCTTTCGGCTCTGTTTTTGGTCTCCACCGACCCCGGAGTTTAAACATGCGACTATTCAGCCGCTGAATGCCGCGCTCTGTTCCCCGGTTCGTCTCTGCGCGTTGTGCGTCTGCCTTTGTTGCTGCTGGGCAGGATTTCTGCACACGGTGTCGCACCGAGACGCGCAACAACACAAACGCTTTACAGGTCCAGTGTGCTCAGTTACCTCCGCTGCGCCCAACCAAAGACACTTCCACGCAGACTCCCCCTCTCTGCTGCGGGTGTATTTGCCGCCGCTCTGCTTCACATTGAGAGGATCAAAGCCTGGAGGGGGGGTCGAAGGGAGGGGGCGTGGGGGGAGGGGCTGCGAGGCCGTGGTGTGTTTCCACTGGGGAGTCCTCTCCCTGGGAAAGTGCAATAGGTTAGAATATCAACGAGACGTGCCTGAGAGCGCAGCCGCTCACCTGTCGTCTGACTGCGCCCCCCCCTACCCCCCGGCGCCCCCCCCCCCCGGCTCTGTTTCTGTGCGGTCGGGAGGCCGCCCCGGCTTCCTCTGTCCCCCCAGCAGACGCTTTGACACTGAATAAATCACGGCCGCGGTGCACCGGGTGTTTCTCACCCGAAAAACACGTTGTTTAGAAAAAAAGGGCTCACTGCAGCCGACTAATTACATGAATATCCTGTAGATTTTACAGTATCACAATGTAAAGGTTCTACATTACAGAGTGTACTTGTATAAAGGGGGTTGAGTGTTGAGTCTTGAAAAGGTAATCCACCAACCTCTGGCTGACGTAATAAACGTATATTACGGTCGATGACTTAGACTGTCTTATGGACGTCCAATAGCCGCCGTCTTTCAGCTCTGTTTTTGGTCTCCACCGACTCCGCTGTTAAAAAACACGTTAGTAAAAGCACGCGTACGTATAATCATTACAGTGTGGCTGCGTGCCACACGGCCCAATTACAAGGTGACACATTAACAGAGTGAGCCTTGTTATAAACACAAAGACAATCAGTTAACTATTCTAGAAAAGGTAGAAAATCAAAACCAGTAAAACAAAATACATTTAACTTATTTCCATGACTTGTTCTTCTGCATTTATATATTTTTCTGTGTGTGGTGTTTAACTTTGTCAAATGTGTTAAACAATTCACTGCAGCATAATCCATCAATCCCAGCAGGTCAGAGCTGATCATCCATAGTTTGTGCCAAAGGGCCACAGATCGGACCGGTAAGACTCTGAGGGTCAGGAAACAGAAAACGGAAACATTCAGTTGATCCAGCTGTTTTCTCCCTCTCTCCCCTCCCTACTCTATCTCTGCCTGCCCCCCCTCTCGCTCCCCCTCTCTCCCCCACATATCGGGTGTCCGGGGGAGAAGAGAAGGGGGTGTAGGGGGAGGGAGGGGAAGAGGAGGAGGAGGAAGGGGGCTCAAACAGGTGTCTGACCGTCCACAAAGCCTGATGGTGGGTCGGCTGCAGGTTTTACCTCCAGCTCCCAGCTGCTCGTTCTCACACGCACACACACACACGCACACACGCACACACACTCACACGCACACACACACACACGCAGACACGCACACACACACACACACACGCACCACCACGTCCATCTGTCAGAAGAATTAGAAGTAATCCATAGGAATTTTTATATGTCATGGAAGGAGAGGTGTGTGTGTGTGTGTGTGTGTGTGTGTGTGTGTGTGTGTGTGTGTGTGTGTGTGTGTGTGTGTGTGTGTGTGTGCAGTTTCACATGGGTTTGTAACCCGACCGCCCGGCCACCTGCAGCAGACGGCTGAGAAACCCCAAAGAAAGGTTGGACATGCACTTTCTGTGTGTGTGTGTGTGTGTGTGTGTTATTGATGTGGACAGAATGTACAGCGGTTGGACAAAATCATGTAAACACCTCACGGGAAAAGACTCTTCAAATACCTTCACTGAAGAAAGAAAAGCCGGTTATGAGCTGATGTGTTGGTCTCAATAATAACCAGGTACAAATAACAGCAAATGTGTCATTTACATTTCAAACATTTTGTACGCCAAAAGAAGAAGAATGACATGATTCATCTTCCATTGGATGCTCACGCGTTGCTCTGCGGCTGGAATAGACTGCGGGACCTGAATTTGAATGGGTTCCCCCTCTGCAGTGTACTCAGAGGTTTCCACTCTTTCAGATGACATTTTGAAGAAGGGCTTTGTGCACTTGACCCTGAAACAGGTTTCCTCAGTAAAACTATGTATGAATAGTGAGGAAAATGTTCATTTTGAACAACTGATTATTTTCATTATGGATTAATTCTTTTGTGCACAAAATATTTAAAATAATCCCAGTTCTTAAAGGCCAAAAAGGACACGGTTTATTTTTAGCGACCGACTGCCCCCAACATGAAGACACTTCGTCTACTATAAGAAGAAGAACAAGTGTAATTATTTTTGGATATTTTGCCTCTTTGGTGGGACGGAGTTTATGACGCTTTGGAAGGTGGTGGACATTCCTCACATTCCTAACTCTGTAACAAATAAATAAAGCAGAATATTTAAAGAATCCCCAAAGCTCATTTTAGCTCAGCGCACGACTGCAGTCACCTCGTTATTATTTAATTATTTTACAAATAACACTTTGATTGCAAAAGGTTTTTGAAAAATGCTCCTCGAGATGAACGCACACACACACACACACACACACACACACACACACACACACCCTCGTCAGGTAGCGCAGGGTTTGTGGACGTCGCCGTTTCCCACCTGGCCTGCTGTCAGTAACAGAGTGGCTCGCTGACGGACGGCCGACGGGAAATGAGCGAGGTGCATTCTGGGGGATGAGCCGTCGACAGCTCGAGGCGTAGCGCATGCATGCGGGCCGTCTTACACCACACTCTCCCTTTCTGACAAGACAAAACGGCAGAATAATCAAACCCGAGCGATAACAAGTGGGTATCTAGGAGGAACCAGCGGAAAGGACCGCGTTCCTCTTCTCTGGATGTAAATGAGATAACTGATTAGACCAAATCATCTCTAGAAGAGAACTACTTCCTCCTCGGTAAGCTGCTCTCTGCTGCCAAATCTTCATTTTCCGACTTCACTGCTGCTTCAAGCATCTTCGGTTACACTGGAGTTTTTAGAACTTTCCCTTTGTTCCGCGCGATCAAATAAAGCGGAGTCGGACGCTGTGATGTTTTCTTTTAGATTTGAGATGTGAAACCTTTTCCTGCAGACAGATGACAGGAAGCTCAGACGCCATAAAACCTGTCAGCGTCTTTGTGGGATTCGATCCCTCTCTAGATCTTTTGAGCACGTCGGGCCGCACGCGGACGAGGGAATGGAACCAGAAACCAGAGGAAAGAAAAGCCGCGTTTCCTCCCTGCGACCCGCAGAAGCAACGGCTCACGGAACCACGGAAACAAGAGGTTTGGCTGACCCAAACAAGGGACTTTAATCCAGGATTCCATATTCAACATATTAAACACACGTTCATCCAAAGCGACTACAGATGCAAATGCAGACGTTTTGGACAGGATGCGGGCAGCTACTGGTAACCGGTGTAGGGAGGACGAGGAGGAGGATGAGGAGGAGGACGAGGAGGAGGAGGAGGAGGAGTGTGGGTCTCAATGGCCCGAGTTTAAGTCCTCTTCAATACAGCATGATGTTTATTTTGTAAATGACGGTCCCGTTTAACGTGAAAGACCGTAAAGCACGGTGCGCTTTCCTCTAATCGACGGGTCACGACCGCCATCAAAAACAAGATGGCGAGCGACAGAAAGCCGATCTCAAGGCTCCAAAGCAGCATTCGGAAAATCAAAACGGGTGTCGTCATGGAGACTACGGTCTCACACGGTTCGTGATTTTGGTCACGTGGCCAAAAAAACAAACAACCAACAACCATCAAAATGGTTCTTTTATTGTCTGACAATTGGTTGACATGGTTTCATCCGTTGGTGGAAACGCTCGTTGTACAGTAGGTACTTGCAACTGAATCCGTCTGATGTGTTTGGTGGAAACGAACATGAAAGTAAAATGTAACGTTGAACAACTGGAGCCGCCGAGAGCGTTTCTGATTAAAGCAACGAGGGGGGAGGTCGCCATCTCCATTACAAGCAGGACGCACGTTCAGCTCGACGCTTCTCTCATGGCCCGCTGACGCTTTCACCAGCTGTCGATGCAGGAAAAGAACACCTGGATACAACATCTGCATTCACGATGCAGCTCGTTACGGATCGGCACGCGGACAGAAGACAAGCATATAAACACAACTTGGTGGAAACTGTGCTTCATTTAGAATCACAACGCAGGGGGCCGAGTCCAGTGGTCTTATCTGGCTGCTCCCACCGTGTCCTCATGTCCCCCCCAGCGTGAGACTGTATACAGTAATACTGGACACACATACACACACACACACACACACACACACACACACACATAAGCCATGTAGGTCTCAGGGAGGAAGTCCTGTTCCTCTTCTCAAAGACCACCGAAGAACCATTAGAGACCCTTTGTGGCTCGGGGGGGGGGGGGGGGGGGTGTCCATGTTTTCACTTGCCGTGTTGACGGTGTTATATTTAACGATCGACCACAGGTGAAACGAATAAAAACAAACCTCACTGGCGTGAGCCACGATTTACTTCTACTCGTACATACCTGTGTGTACACACACACACACACACACACACACACACACACACACACAGTCAGACTGACCTTCACAGTGAAGATAAAGAGGGAACAAGCCGTCTTTGTGCTCGACAAATGACTTTCAACATGGAAATGTGCCCCGAAGAATCAGTTGTGGAGGTTAACCTGAAAGATTTAAGGCTGTCGGGGAGGGGAGGGGCGGGGGGGGGGGGGGGGGGGGGGGGGGCGGTTATTTACACAGTATGACTCGACGCTGTGTCGAGTTCAGAACAATCCGCGTGTGTCTCATTGAGCATTCATCGACTGCCGGGAGAAAAACACACGGCTAAAAGGCCTCAGTGTGTTTCTGAAGAGGTCTTTAAAGGCTTTAAATGACTCTCGCCCCCCCCCCGTCCCTCTATCCATCAGCTTCCGGCTTCTTACACGTTCACTTATCAGCACGTCTGCGTAGTAAAGACGTGCTGATTTATTTAAGTGGATGTAGCTGATAATTCTGCTGTGCCGTTACCCAGGCAACAATTCAAACTAAGGACTTTTTACTCTTTTGAGTATTTTCTTGCAAGAAAGTTAGCCGAGGAAACGAGGGGCCTGTGTAGTTCAATAGTACCACCGTTATCAACAATATTGAATATCGTTTTTCTTTTTCTTTCTGTTAACGGGTCACTGGAGGAAAAAGCCACAGTCTGAGGCGTAGCAAAAGGTAAGTGCGCCCCCATGTGGTGATACCGGCTTTTCCCTCTCGGTCTCACTCTGGTTGGTTAATGTCGGTTTCTTCTTGCGTTGTGCGTCAGTCGAGAAAATGTGCCTCTCCCTCATTATTAAAGCCCATCGGGTGGCTGGAGTGAAGCGGCTTCAACCGGGATTTGTCCGTCCACGTTGTGCTCAGCGGACATTAACAGTTGTGCCAACGGCTGCTTCAAAGCAAAGACGTCTCCGTTTGTTAAAATGGAGGCGAGGAAAGGAATTGAGGATGCACAAACTGAGTTTAAGGCAAATAAAAGAAACAACAAACTGATCTCTGCACTTTATGCACATCTGTTGCTGCACATCGTCCCTCAGTTACACACAACATGTACTTAAAACAAATCTTAGATCACAAAACGCCAAACACACACACACACACACACACACAGATACAAAACAAAAAAGGCCATTTGTCTTCTATTCACCATGAACTATACAGTATGTATGAGCCCTCTATGAAGTAAAACATGGTTGAGGAACATTCAACACTGAAATTCAACCAACTGTCTTGGAGGAGGACAAATGGACAAAAACAACAACAACTGTATTCTGACATTGACATCACTGCTGAAAATCTCTGCTACGGGCAGAAATGATTACAGTCTCTTGTAGACTTTACAAATCCCAAAACTCAAAGTATTTTAAAATATTTCAGTAAAACTAAAACGGTACAACAAAAAAAAAAAGCTTACGCTTTAAGCTGACAGCTGTTACAGATCCACTGCTTTTGAAAGGAGAATATTCATGTTTTTCTTCGTAATCCCTTTCATTTCTCAATGGTTTTAGTTTTCCACACTGCCTGAATCTTTATAAAATGACATCGACCTCTACAAAATTCTCGCTGTTGTTGACAAATTGTGGTTCGTTTTCGAGCAGAAGAGGATCCCGTTTAGGCTCTCTGAGATCACAACAACCCTTTTAGCAGCAACGGTGATCGGATAAACCAGCCTGCGGACATTATGCAGGTGTAATATCTTATAGGAACACATTATTAAATAAATCTTAACCAGGTTAGCTTGTTCGTTTACAAAAAAAACAAGAATAAAGGTCAACAAGGAACTCTGGGCCACCTGTGATCAGATCGAGCTGTAAAACGGAAATCTAGTGATTCACACGGCTTTCTAGATAATTTACGCAGAATAAGTAACGTTTCCAGGAAAAGGTTCCGGAGATATTCTGGCTTTGACAACAACAACGAGGACGACGTTCGCATAAAATTCAACCGACATCCTCAGTTCTTAGAAATCACATCCGGCGTCTGGGCAGAAAGTTCTCCTTCCAAAGCGACTCGTCTGGCCGGGCAAAGGTTGGATTTTTACCGCCAGGGACGTGCAGAGAGCGGAGGTTCGATTAATACATTCACCGGAGATGCGAACCGACGACATTCAGTTTGAATGATTTCAATCCACGCTGTGCAGCTTTAAACCGTTCACCAAGAGAGTGAGACCTCACCTCGTTCACGACACCTCTGATCGACTCCCAGGCCGCCACACTCGCTGAACAGATCACACAAGTTCACGCACGCACACTTGCTAAAGTTTCCTTTACTTGAGTAATTTTGCTTATTTTGGTAGCGTTCTTCTACATGTTTTTTTTTTTTTTTTAGGTTTTTTTAGCCCCAATGTACACCGCCACGGAGAGAAAGGCTTCCATTCGGTACTTCAACAGAAAACGTCCCAACATCTTTCACATAAGCAGCTTCTTTTATTGAGGCCCAAACGCACTGAAACCATCGGACAACAACCGCTTTGAAGTAAACGAGCGTCAAAAGCTTCGTTGTTCGACGCGGCGGGCCTCAATTTGTTTCCATTTCCAAGCATCTTATAAAAGGCGACAGAAGCCGGTCTTCTCGTGCAGCTGCAGCACACATCTTCCATCTAGCAGATGTCGTGATGCCAATTTCCCATCATCTGGTTAAACTGCCGTTCCATAATTTAAAAGATTAAGTGTTAAAGGGCATCTGTTATTTACACAAATGTTGTCTGAACAGCAACCTTTGCCACAAGCTCTGCTGCTCCGTGGGGGTTGACATTTAGGAAATCTGCAATGCGCCACAAGAGCATGGATTGGTGCACGTCAGACGAGACTTGATCAGTGCGTTTGGGTCATTTTCCACAAAAAAAAAAAAAAGATAGAGCTTAAACCGTTTCAGTCGAGAACTCAAAATAATAAAACCACCACGCTGGGTTATTCCAGGGTCCCGGTGAGCGATCCAGGGGGGCGGAACCTGCCGAGAAGAGACTATGGCAGGTCTATGTTAATAGGTTAAAGGGGGCTGGTTGTTCTGTGTCCTTCCAAGTCCTGACTGAATTCTCTGCAGTCACGACCAGCCCGGCCTTCAAGTGAACTGGTTCTCCTCCGAGTACTCCGTGTCCTCTGGAGCGTACGCGTTGTTTTCGGCAGCGTACGGGACGTCGGCCTCGAACGACTCTCCTGCCGCGTCCTGGTTCTCCGCCGTGTTCAGGCCGGATTTCTTCACTCTATCAAAAGACACATTTTGAGAATTTGTTAAAAGGCTTTTCGGTCCGTTGGAGGAGCGTTTGTGTGTCTTGGGTTCAAAACAAATGTCTGTGTGCAGTGCTGAAAGAAAGGAAAGAAATACGATCATCCGAGAAGACGATCAAGTAGGTACTTACTGGTTCTTGTGTTTGGCGCCACTAATATGAGACTGGTACTGCTCCACGGAGTTCAGCTCGATGCTGCAGACGGTGCAGGGGTAGCCCTTTAGCGTGGAAGCTGGAGACACAGATGAAAAGGGGAGGGGCTGTTTTCCTTGTCCAAAAAAAAAAAAAAAAAGACCTGAATGAAACATTTACCCTCAGGCGGGGTTCTGGGTTCTGACCTGGTGCAGTGGAGGGGCCGTACGTCTCCATCAGTTTCTGCTTGGTCATCTGTTTCCGGTGCTTCTTGCCCACGTAGTGCTGCTGGGCCATGAGCGGGTTGTTGAAGGAGGCCTGGCAGATGGAGCAGAAGCGGTCCGGGTTGCTGTTGTCGTCGGCGCCCGGCGCGCCGCTCGTGTCGTCCCCGGGCTTCTTCTTTGGCGGCGCCGTCGGTGTCGTTTGGGATGCTACTGCTGCGGAGGAGGAGGCGCAATACAAAACAATGAGCACCTTTTTTAAATGACCAGTACAATGTCAATTAAGGGGATGAAGACAAAACAGAATTGGAGAAAAGAAAATGGAGGGGAAAAGAGAGACACGGGTGGTGAATAGAAGCACGCACACACCTGGGGGCAGGGGACCGACGGCTTTCAGCCTCAGGTTCTTGGCGTGAACTTTGCCCTGGTAGTGAGACTCGGCCATCACGGGAGAGGAGAAGGTCATGTTACATACGTGACACACCTTTGACCGGTTGGCATCCCCGTTGTTACAGTCCTGCTACCAAACACACACACACGGGAACATAAATCATTTATGGATACAGGGATATAAGGTACAATTTATTCTCATTGAAGAATGAAACGAATGTGATAAAAAATATTCTGAAATCATAAAAGGTCAACACAGACTTTACCTGGGGGATAAAAAGTGTTTAAAGCTTTCAAATTGCAAGCGTTATTTATGTAAAGCATATTTAATAGAAAACTTCAATAGAGATTGAATACACAGCGCACAAACTCCTTGGGGATGATAAAAAGTAACTGCTGGTTTGAGCCTTTTCTACTCACGCCGTCCGACGTCGACGACTTGAACTTCTTCAGCGACGGCTCAGTCTCGTTCTGGATGGAAAGATAACGGCGCACTTTGTTGGCATGTTTCTTGCTCTGAAAAAGGCACAAACACAAATGTTTCATCACAAAGTGGACCACAAACATCGGCGCCGCGTCAAGCAGATTTTGGGGGGTTTATTTGGCCGATAACTTGCGAGTTCCGTGCCCTTGAGCTCACTGTTATTTAACGCAGTCACAATCGAGGTGGAGTTGATTGCATTTACATATCGGAGCGGAGCTTTGATCACGCCTTGTGAATAACATTAACGTGTACAGGTTCTTACAGAAACCATTCATTGAATTTAAAAGGGCACAAGTCCCGTGATGTCAGCTTTCCCTGACATCACGAGCAGCGTTACAAATAAGTGAAGTGCCCTGAAACAGCAGCAGCAGGCGGTGGGCTCACTGACCTGATAATGAGTCAACTTCTGAGACTCTGAAATGAGGACAGCGCTGCAGACTTTACACTGGGAGTCAGAAAACAGGTCGCCGTGCTCCTTTATCATCTTATTTACTGCAGGGGAAGAGAGAGAAAGACGGGAGATTTCAAATCAGGTCACACTTTCTGGGATAAAATGTAATTATAAACACTCGACGTAAAATAAAAAAAAAAAATCAGAAATCAAGAAAACAGCGTTTCTCAAGATGCTTTTTATTTATTAAAACAGCTGAGTGGTCCCCATCTCCGAAGGCAATGAAATCCTCTGCATTTATATATAGAGATAGTTCAAACCGTTTAGACTTTAGATCACTTTGTTCTTATTGCACAAAAGCACACAGACAACTAAAGCAGCTTGGCATCAAACCAGAAGTGCAAAAAGCTGCAAAACGCAGAACCAAATAGCGACATCAATAACATACTGATAGCAATCGATAACATCAATAGGGGGATGACTTCCAGTCGTTTTTATTACTGACAGAGACAGTTTTGCGTTACAAGCGTAAAACCTGAGGATTATAACATTAGCTAAGCGCATATGGCCTAAAAAAATGAACGTCTGCCGAATACCCGCTATTGAGACAAATTTAAAGATGCCTCCTAAGTCTCCACTGATGAACGAACGGACGGACGAATTACCTGACGAGCCGTCGGAAGCAGCATCCGATGCTGACAAGCTCCAAGTCGACCTTGGAGCTGCAACGGCTACAGTTAGCTTAGCTTAGCTTAGTTTAGCTTAGCTTGGCTTGGGTTAGTTAAACGAGCCCGTGCGGCTACGGTTAGCTCGCACTAAGCTAACGGCAACGCTGACGTGTTTACGCGTCGTCACCAGCGACTGTGACCGCGTGCACTGATACGCAATTCTACTTTTAAAACACGCGTAGAAATAGTTAGGGGAATAGGGCATACCTTGCGCCGCCCCCGACGGTAAATAAGGAAAATCGTCTGTCTGCATCGCGTCGGCCATCATTTCGACTCAAAGCAAGCGGCGTCCTAATGCGCATGCGTTGCTATCGTGGATCCAAACGGGTAAATACAGAGCCGTAATAAAACGGAGTTGCGTCGAAATAAGTTAAAATACTTCGTTGTCACCTGATTCACTTCGAATTCAAGGAGAGTTCCAGGAACTACTAGATGGGCGGTGCGAGAATATTCGTAACTATAATGGGCTGTGTGTAAACATCTCAACTGGCTGTGAGAGAGCTGACAGGGAGGGGTCGGACAGGATGAATTATATAGTAAAGTAATTGGATGACTGTGTTCCTAATTATTGAATATTATATATAAGCTACTTTATAAATGTAGTGATTCACTGTGACCCCAAATCACTATTTTTCTTTCTGTCTGTGGTGGTTTCTAACAGTACTTTATTACACAAATTGCCCGCCACGTGAAAATGATCGGCTGTTTTTCTTTCGTCGACGCGACTGTAAACGGCTCTGGGTAGAGGCAGCGTGAGAGTCACGCCTTACGTAGTAGTCACGTGACTTCGTGTGCAGAAACAAATATGGCGCCGCGAAAGTGGGGAAAACTCAGATGTGAGTATTTCCAGACTGAATATTGTTTGTTTTATCGTCATTTCAAGTAGAGATGGAACAAAACAACCGTCAAACAAATCATTTGTTTTAACTATACAGTTATTCAAACAGAAATACAAATTGTATGACATCTTTTAGAGTCTCTAGTGGTGAATTGGTTTCCTTGTCAACGGATATTCTTGTGCTATGGAAGCCAAGTTAACTGCAACTATCCTTTTTGTGTGTTACTGAGCCCTTAAATGTGCACTTTCTCGATCGGCGTATGAGCCCTTTTGTTTTCAGTCGTTTCAAACTCCTCACTCAGCTCTTTTGTTTCAACTTTAACCGACAGGCTAGTTAGTTTGGGCTCGTACCGTCACGTCACAGCGACCATCCGGACAGATGAGAGGAAGAAGAGGACAGTCTTCATCATCGGGTAATAACAACTACCGGAGAGCACGGATTTAATCACGTACACACGTATACCTTTTTTTTTTTTTTAATCCAGGTTCAAATTATGAGCAATTAAAGCAAGATTGTTTAACTGCACCAGATTTTTCAAATTGAAATTTAGTTGACTCATGACATGAGTGGTTCGTTCAATGTCGTAAGAGACGAGACACGATCTCCACACAATCTGTGCGTGTATGAGAAAACTGAAACCGATTTGAGATTCATTGGTCACAGCTTCTCAGGAGCGCACCAGGATGGCTCTGAGGAAGCAACTCCTCCAGGATGCCAGTGACGTTCCCTCTGAAAGCCAACAGGACTACGAAAACACGCAGGAGGACGAAGCATTGGACGACCAAGACGACAACGTAATGAAATCTTCACGATTGCTAAATTCCACCAAGATTAATACAGTTTTTAGAAGCAGGTCGCTGTTTCGAAGCCTTTTGGCAGGTGTTACTTTGGGAATAGTCGTTGTCCATTTCTCCAACCAGTGTTTCCCAATCAGTTTCATTATTTAATTGCTCAGTGAATGAAGCTTGTAAAGGTTTTTCTGTTGGTTCTATGTAGTTCACAGTACTCTTGATTGTTCATATGTGGATACATGGTAAATAAAGAGACATAATCGTGTGATAATGTGTTAAATCGTCCGCAAACTAGTTTGTTTTTTCTTTCAGGATGAGCTCTCATCGTCGGCATCAAGAGAAAAACGTAAAAGAGAGAGACCCAAAGGTACATATAACTGAGCGTATTAATAAGGAAAATAAAGAATAAAATGCCCCGCTGGGCCGGCAAATTCATTTCCAAATTTATTTGGATTTTTAAACTGTTTACAATGTATAATTGAAATAATGTCAAAAATATATTCACTATCTACCCTAATTAGGTCACATTTAATGTCATTGTCGGAGATGACTATACAACCCTACCCGCTTGGCTTAGTAACCACATATCTGCTGCGCTCAGACATGACAGAGGAGGAGATGATGGACTTGGCTCTGCGCCTGAGTGAACAGGAAGCCGGCGTCGCCGCGCTCAGACTCCAGCAGGAGGAGGAGGCCATGAGGAAGGCCATCCAAGAGAGCGTGAGTATGGAGGAGTTTAAATCAACACAACGGTTAAAATGTCCACCCATTGCAAACTGCAGTAAATGTACAAATATCATAGATGGACAACCAGAGCCAGAGTCTGCTCACCGATGCCGAAGGTTCACTCAGGACAGTCTCCCGAAGGAAACTCTTGTATGCAAATGGAAGAATGACGCCTGCCATTAATCGGAGAGCAGCAGAGGACGTCCGCACACCAGAGACGGACCAAGGTAAGTGAGTACATAAAGTGCCCTTTTGCACCAACACTGACCATCAAGAAAGCAGGGGTAGATCAAAAGGAGAAAAGAAAAGTATGATATCGTTAAACCGAACTAGCTGCAATGCCGGTGAATTTGATTTAATAATGTAATGTATTTCCAGGAGCAAAAGAAGCCGCAGATGCATTTATTAACCGGTTGAAAAAGCGGGGGAAAAAAGAGGGAAGTCCTCTGCTGGAGATGCCGGACTTGTCGCAGGCTCCCAAAGTCTCTCCGGCTTCACCCTGCAGCTCCGATTGTCTCTCGGCGCCTCTCGACTCTCCACAGGTCCGTCCAGAATAATTCTGTCTCCTCTACTTTTGATGGATCTGGTTCCTTTTCTGTTTTTGTTATTTAATCCATTATTGATGTGTAAGATATCAGAGAATTGTGCTGGTCACATTGACCTAAAGCCCAATGGGCTTTGTTTTGTTTGCTTTGTTCAACCAAATCCAAAGATATTCAGTTAAAAACAGCATAATGCTGGAGCAACTGTGGGAGAGGGCACTAGGTAAACATTTATCAGGTGAGCAGCAACATGTATGATAATGACATTTGTTTCTCTTCTCTCAACGACGAACCAGAGCTCTGACTCGACCCAGATTGACGCCTGTCAGCCTCCTAAATCCCCCGTCTTCCTCTCCACCGAGTGCACAGCCAAGGTTCAAGTCGCCCGGCTGAGCGAAGACGTCTTGGAGACCTGGAGAACCGTGGGGTTTGTGTCCTTCTCTCAGGACAGTCGGATCTCGCCTCAAAAGTCTCAGCCGCCTCGAGCCAAGAGTCCCACGTTTCCCAAAAGCCCCAAACGCTCCAATAACCTCGCTCCGTCCAAGAGCTCGGTCTTCTCAGAGGCTGATCAGGGAGACGATGTCGAGATCGATCCGAGTCCCGAGTATGTCAAAAGTCCCGTATTTGGAAGCAATAAGCTCAAGACGTCTCAAAGTGCCTGCAAACCCAGAGACCGTGTCTGTGCCTCCGGCTCCACGTTCTGTTCTCAGGAGGGTTTGACCTCCTCTGTGAAGTCCACGTCCTGTTGTCCTAAGAGCCCCGGCCTGCCCGACGTCCTCCCCGCCACTGACGAACCAGCCACGTGCCCAGAGCCCACAGAGCAGAGCGGAGGACGCTGTACGAGCCCGGTGTTCGGCGTGGCCGCACAGCGACGGCGCCCAGGCAGCGACGGGGAGCCGAACGCCGCTCGTCACAGGCAGGTGAGTTCAGGCTCGAGATGCAGACTGAGTAGATCATTTCATTTCTGAGATGTAACTACAATGTGCAAGTATATGCAGTTTTAACAGCCTACCGTGATCTTAGCGCGCTGTTCTGCAACACGTTGATCATAGAATTCATTTATACCCTCCAAAGGTTGAAAAAAGAGGTTTTTCAGACATCCAGACATTTTTGCTTATTTCCTTTTCCGTCTGTTCTCCCGGCTTTTTGAATTCAGGACGGGGAGACGCAGCAGTCGTCTAACTCAGGTACAGTGAAATGTCAGTGACCTTCTTAATCTTCACTGTCGATGTTGGGCGTCTTGTGATCAGGACGTGTTGCTCAGTGAGTGTTCTGATGGGTTTTTTTATGGTAGAAAGCTCCTCCGAGAGGGTGCTGACCGGGGATGTAATGCTTCTCTGGTCCGGGGACGACGACGACGACGACGATGACGACGTCACGGTAGTGCACAATTTCCTTTGATACATTGGTTAAAAACGTACAGTGATTTGACTAAACACCCGTCGGCAATCATTTCAAAGTGAATCTTTGCTTGCAGTCTATTTGCGCTGCCTTCGACGTGTCATCAGCACGTCTAGTTAGAAGTATTATGAAAGCGCTGTTCTGACCCGTTCCTCTTTTCCTCCCACATGTTGCAGCCAGGGATCTCACCCAGCCCGGTGTTCCCGGAGGAGAGGCCCGCTCACCAGGCACACACGGAGGATGCATCCCAGAACCACGTGACTGCAGGGAAGAACTGCAGGTAGAGTGAACCTCCTTGAAGGACGTCTCGTTGCTCACTTGTTTCCACCATGAGACCCTCCACCTCTTCTTCATCCACCAGCAGACAGCAGCCTTCCACAGATCCACAGCCAATCAGCAGCCAGGGAGCGGTCAGCGAGCCGCCTGCCCCTTCTGGGGAGCCCGCAGGGGGGCCGACTGTGTGCTACTACTGGGGGATTCCTTTCTGTCCAAGAGGGGTGGACCCAGACGAATACACACAGGTCAAGAGTTACTTATTATTATTATTATAAAGGAATACTTAATTAGGCCTGCTGATAAATTTATTAGAGCATTGAATTAATCGTTTTGATGATGTTATTTGTTTCCAACATTTGAGCTCTTCCCTCATTGGCTCATGTCCTCTTCTGGAATTGTTCGACTGGAGGATGAAACCTCTTCTGTGATGCTAGTTATTAACCCAATAACATTTTCATCTGTTTCTCTGTCCTTCCATCTGTCATCTCAGGTGATCCTGAGTCACATGGAGGCGTATGAGAAGAGCCTGAAGCAGGCTCAGAGGTGTCTGCTCAGGAAGGCAGAGTGGGGGGAGGCCATCCTGCCTCAGCCGGAGGTGCTTTTTAAACAATTCAGTCTCTAACGAGTCTCTTAGGACTAAATTATTTATAAGTGATTTATTAATTTGTGTGATGGGTCTGATATTTCATACTTTTGGCCATATGTACAAAATTATAACAACATCCTCCCTCATAAAAGGATCCGCAGACCAGGCAGCAACAGAGGTACTTTATGCTCGCATTACTTCTTATAGCCAGCAGGAGGCGACTCCTCCGCTTGCAAATAGAAGTCTGTGAAAGTGACTCTCCTCTCATTTCCCTTCTCATAGTGTATGTTTTGCAAATGAGTATACTATTTACAGACACAGAGCTGTGTCTGATGTTTGGACTGCTACATTTAGTGCGAGTCAATTCAGTAACTTTGTGTGTGTTCTTCTTAGATATCCCCTTCATCAGAGTCGCCTGCAGAATCCCCTCAGCAGCTCGTTGCTCGAAGGTAAGAACCTGCAACAGCTTCCCTGGCTCTTCTGCTACCAAGAACATTTGTCCTGTTATCATCCTGTTGGTCTTCATGGTCACAAAGGCTCAAACCCGGGAGCAAAAAGAGACAGACAAAGAGAGAGCATCAGAAGTACGACAGTTGTTTATTTATTACATTGTCAGGCGCGGCCTCAAACTGAGACGCAGAATTGTGTGCGAGTCGGCTAATGCACTTCCCGACGACGCAGAGGAGGATGAGGAAGGCGAGAAGGATGAAGAGGGGCAAAGAGAGCGCAAAGAAGAAGAAAAGGAGCAGCAGCAAGGGGAGGAGGAGGAAGAGGAGGAGGGGGAAGAAGGACCGGTGGATGCTGATGACTGTGAGGTTTGTCCAGGTACGGAAGCGCCACCTCTCTGGATGTGCTTTGTGTTTTCCGCATCAACAGCTTGCATTTTCCGAAGGTGGCTGTTTAGCTTAAATCAAAGAGTTTTGTTTAAAGCATTACATTCTCAACTGGCTCCGGTTCGTCACCACAGAAACCCAACTGAGTGACGACGACGACCGGACGCAAGATCTGACGATCCCAGCCGACCCGCCAGCAGAGGTGAGCGGAAATCCCAGGATCCAGAGTTCAGTTCTCACTTCCTCTTCTATCAAATCGAATACATTTTCCCCGTCTCGGATTTCAGTTTGACGGTAAAATGAGTCCAGAGCCGCCAGAGGTGGAGATGATTCTACAAGTCGATTCTCCGGCGGAAGGTGAGCTGCAGGTGGAAGAGGAGGAAGAGATGGAGGTGGACGGTAAGTCGTGCATGCACGCTGAAGGCCTTCAGAGCAGTTGCATAAAGGCAAAACGCAATAAAATGGCTCAGAGTAGCTTAAGCTTTAATTTAGCTCTGACAGACGCTGCTTAAATCTGTGATTTCTTAAGACGGTTGGAAATTTGTATTACAAATTTTCAGGTAGGAATGATTGTAATGTGAAGTATTTACACATGAGTATATATTTTTATTTTCTTACATATGGAACTTAAACAGAACAGAAAACCGTGTCTGTTCTGATGTTCCTAGTTGTTGTCCTCAGATCCAAAACATGTGTTTGTTTTCAGCGGCGGCCGACAGAAAGGCGGAAGGGAACATCGCCGCCAATGTTGGGAACGAGAGGACGGAGGAGGCCGGCCGGGATCCGGATGTGGAGGAGGCAAAGGGCCGAAGGCTCCACAGGTCGGCGTCCCCCGAACTGGAAGCGTCCGCCGGCCTCCTTCAGAACCCCGAGAGCAAAGTGGACTGTCCCATCTGTCAGGAGTCTTTCCCGCTGACCCAGATCGAGAGGCACGCCGCCTACTGCGACGGGGAGGTGACCGTCCTGGAAGACCGGAGGCCCAAGAAAGTCGGCTTGCAAGGTGACAGAAACTCTCTAAAACCACACATGTGAACCGCAACATGTGATGTAAGACGTAACGTTGTAAATGAAGGTTTGGTAGAAAGCAGTGGAGTAGTTGGGGTCTATTGATAAATATCCAAATATGTCCGAAACAACAGTTGTATAGTTAAATAAAGTCGATGAAAAGGACAACGTTTTATTTTGTGTGACTGTTACCATCCGTTTATTCAAAACCGACTCCTTCCTGTCAACTTCTTAGTGTCTCTGAAGCCCCGTAGGAAGAGAGCGAGGAGAGCAGAGGCGACCGAGGAGGAGACTTACGAACTCTACAACTCTTGCAAGTCAGTCGGGGCCACCTGTCGTTTGCAACTGGGACCAGCGCGGTTTCTTCAGACGTGCCAGTTTTTATTTCCTTCGTATATCGAATGGACTTTTATTTTTCTTGCAGGAATCAAGAGAAATGTTACATCTGTCAGAAAGCTGTTCCGCTGAAAGACTACGGCCGACACACAGAGCTCTGCCTCCAGCGCCAGGTGCCAAAGATGGCCGCGGTAAGACGGTTATTTACACCGAGGTTAAAACCTACTCGCACGAGATGTGGAAATACGTTTTTTTTTTATATTTCTCACCTTCCAGAAGGGAAATCTGCTGTTGGCTCTGGAGCAAACGGAAAGCAGAGATTCAGGTGAGATTATAGCCAGATTGTAATCAACAGGACTCAGAACTAGTTGAATTCACGTTTGTGCTGACTCGTTGTGTCCACAGGCGCCGGGCCGTCTGGATCCAGGCTCCAGCCGGGGTAAAGACGTCTTATAAACTCTGTGACGCTGAAGTGAAACCAGACCTAACTTCAGTACGCTTTGTTGAGGACAGACGTGGTGGAAATGTCTGAAACGCCTTTAACTTCAAATAAAGAGGAGTGTTTGATAAGATCAGATTTTGGCACACGGCACGCGGCATGTTCAAGTGAACAGTTAGATGAGGTCATTTCTAATTTGCCGGTAAAATCCTCTACATGTCTTCCTCTTCGACGAGCCGTGATTTCTCGTGTCTCTTCTCCCTCTCAGAGAAGTCATTGATCTGCGGGACGATGACGACGACGCCGTCGAAGAGGAGCGGCGCAGCGTTTCAGCGCTGCGGATCAGCAACTCTCCCATCAGGTCCTTCACTCCGATCTCAGAAGCCACCGACTGCCTCATTGACTTCAAAAAGAAGCCGCGGGCCAAGACGCCGCGTCAAAGACGAAGATGACGGACGATACCGGAATCCAGAGCCTTAACTCGAGACCCCGTCAGGTGGACGTGACCTTGAGACAAAACAAAAGACTTGTTCTGAACTGAGCATCTTCCTGATGTCACACATTTATCCAGGCAAACGACTACGAATAGAGCACTTGAATAGTTTCAATGGAGGTTCCGGCTATTTTTTGTACCACTAGCTTCAACGTTTGTATACGTCGAAGGTGTTTCCGACTACCTCTTAATGTATTGAAACATTTCCTTTATGTTCAGCTATGTCTTCCTCACCTTCTGCTCGAATCCAATTCACACCGACAGCGTTTTACAGGTCTTCAGGCAGTAAGGTTCAGATGAACACTGTACACATGATGTTAGCATGTGAGTATCACAAGCTAATGTCCACCAGACCTGTGAATGCCGTCCGATTGCTCAAACAACCGTCCAATCGGAGCCGGTTAAGGTGATGTTGTCTTCCTCTCCCACAGCCAGAAGAATGGAGACGAAGAGCGGAAAAACTGCATTTAGGGGCTGCAAATAGTGATTTTTTTTTTCACTATCTTTTCATTCGCAGATTATCTGCTCGATTTAATGCATTTTTGGTTTGTTTTTAAAAATATTAGAAAATATAAATGTATTAAACCTAAATGACATCTTCAAATCCAAGCACTAATAATAACAAAGGAGGAGAACATTTTCTCATGAAAGTGTCTTTTTTGGGGCGGGGGGGTAAAAATCCCATACGAGTGGATTTTACAAAAAGTTCAAACTAATTCTCAATGAACTGATCAAGAAATGCACAACCTGTTAACTTAAGCCATGCTGGACCAGCCGAGCGTGTCCTTAAAGGGCCACCGTAGAGATTAGAATGTAAATGTGAATCAGAAAGCGGCCGGCTGGAGGGAAGTTACCTCGGCCTTTGAGTGGAAGCGGCTCAAACACGTCGTTGCTGCTCAACATCAGTTTTCTCTGCGAGTAGTTTATTGGGATGAACATGTGTCTCAGCCCAAAAATAATAAGTCGATCCTCTTTGTCCCCGTTTTTTGTGTCACTGTGTCGACCTTGGTTATGCATTGCCTCTCTGGAGTTGAAGTTGTTTGACTCGATGTCTCTAAACGGAGGTGAACTCTCTGTGACGCGCTGGTCACGCGTGTCGGTTCATCGGGGGAGGAGATGTGCAGGTGATGCTGCAGTATTTGGGCGGTTGAGTAGTAAAAGCAGACTTCTGTTTTTGGTCGTATTTCCCTTGAGACTTTGATGCAATGCAGCGATAAGTGGACTGTTGGTGTCTCAAGACTCTGTCACAACCTTTTAGTTGCACCAACTGTGTCAAAATTCACAAGGAATAATTGTTACAGAGTTGAGATCAAGTGAAAGATGAAGAGCTTCTTCTTTTTTTCTCATTAAAGAACCAAACTGGTCGTTGGTTTTTGATATATGTGTATTGTATAAAAGACAATGACCAGTTAATCTGGTGGTTCTTTAATTAAATTTGTCAACTTTCTACAAATCCACTTAACGCTGGGCTGAATTTGGATGGAAAATTTGGGAAAAACTTTCACCTGAACTAAAAGGTGACTCCTGAAACTTAAAAATAACAGACAAGAAATTTGCAAACCAATAACATGTTTTATCTTTTTAATTATTAGATTGGACCTTAAAGATAAACGGAAAACTAGTGGTGAGCATTTGATGCTTATAAATTCTCAGTCCCCAAAAGTCATAATAAAAAGTTTTTGATGTGGCAACAATCGAACAAACCACTTTTTCGGCGCAGAATCCTGATGATAAATTGCGGAAAAACCGCCCCAACCAGATGAGTTTGCACGTGTGCAACGATCTTCCTACCGCGTCACGCGTCATAGCCCTGCATCGCGCACAGTCACGTGTACAATATTTACTTCTGCAACGTTGAAGTTGAAGTTAAAATACTTGTACGTGTGGAGCGTTTGGATGCATCTCTTATGACAGAAGCCCGACTCGTGCGTCTTTACGCGCGGAGGGACGCGCCATAAACCGCGCGCCCGGCTTCACCTGCGTCCGCGCGTTGCGACGAAGTGGGAGGAAACTCGCGCTGAGCTGTCACTCCGTCTCCTCCGTTTCATCGAAGAAGTTCGCAGCTTCCAGTCGGCCAGAGGCGCACAGAGCAAAAAGGTAATTCAAGTTTCCTTCCTCCTTTTTCCTCAGCTGGGGACTCGTAGTCAGGAATAGAGAGCTTCTGCTTCCCTTACTAAACTTCCTGGATGTTTTTCTGACTTTTTATATTTTTGTTTTATGAACCAACTGGTCCCGTTTTAACTTTAGTTTTTTCATCTGACTTCTGATAAATTACTACCACTTTATTCTTCATGAGCGTAGAAACCTGCTGATACTGTGTTCATTGGATTTGGCTCCTGGTGAGAGAAGTGGAGACGTTGTACGTGACCTCCGACCTCTGCATTAAGGGACTTCCTTCGGATTGATAAACTCCTTTGGAAGAATAATCCTCATGAGGAAACGTGGAGGGACGAAGATTAAACTGCAGTGAAATGGCTTTAGTTTGATTCATTCCCAGAGAGGCCAAATGGGTTAAAAACATACTTTGGGCTTATTGGCATCACTATATACACACACAACATAGCTGAATTGAATGGGAAGGGTTGATTCAAATAATTGCTGTTTAGTTATTCCAATCTCATCCCGAGAAACGTTTGCTGCCGTTGTCTTTAAGATGACTGTAGACGTAGCCGTGACGTTAAACTGCTTTTTAGTCTCGTAGTGATCTGAAACCAGCACAACCGGTTCAGTTCTAACATTCCACACTCGAGTCAGCTTCTGTGTCCATGTCAATATTTGTCAAACGTGTTTCCACAAACGCCTCCGAAGTGTCACAAATATCGGTGCCACCGGATGGGCGGCGTGATGCTGTGTGCCGACTCGGCCAGCTGATGAAGCCTTCTGACTGACGTGATCCTCTTGACTTTTCATTCAACGCTTCCATCGGATCATTTGCCGAATATTTCAACTGTCACAACATTTCCATCAGCCTCTGTTGTTGCACGTCAGCGTTCAGCTCATTCAATGCAGCCTCGCGTTCACTCTTGGGTTTTGAATTCACGCTTTTTTAAAATTCTTCCGCCCAGATGAGCAGCACGCAGATGCCCGAGAGCGGAGACACCTGGACGCTGCACACGGACGGCATCCCCGCGGACACGCTCAGCAAGGTACGCGCTTACTCTGCAAGGAGAAGCAAAAAAAAGTACTTTCTAGAACCGAAAGGCCTTCTGGTTCAGGCTGTTTGAAACGAGAAGGAGAAGTTGAAACCAAAGGCACTGGTGGGAAGTAACGAATGAGTATTTGAAGTCATGTGGAGGACTTTTAGCCTGATGTAAAAGATCAAAGGTCACAAACAACGCAGACAGTGGAGCTCCTGGCATTCTGTCCTAATGCGTAAAGACGTATGAAGACATTGTTGCACGTGAACGAGGGAAACTGTCCGTGATTTTGTAAAACCTTCCTTTTGAGCTCCGTGACTTCCTGCTCGTTTAAGACCTTCTTTCTCTCGGGGGGGGGGGGGGGGGGGGGGGGGAAGCACGGCTCGTTCTGGGAAGTCCGAGTCGTGGTTGGGAGGATATTAAAATGAACACAATGTTTAATATCATTCTACAAATGACCTCCTTTTGATGCTACTACTTCTGTGCTCCAATGCTACTTGTATCTTTTACTTGTAGCAGAGCATTCAGCAAGAACGTCTTTGCACACCGTCTGAGTCAACGTGGAAGGAATGAAGCTAGTGACGCCATCATAATGTAATAAGCGTGCAGACACAGGAGAGAACTACGTGAGGGGGGCGGAAGGACAGCCTGTTCAACCTGAACAAACATGAAAAGACTCCGTGGAGGAGGAGGAGAGGAGGAGACACACCCGGGCGTGGTGCCGGAGAGACGGGGGAACTATATCACAGTAATAATGTGAACACTCAGCTATAAAGTGAAAGAAATATATTTTTATAAAATAGTTTGGAGAGTCAGTTCAATTCTTTTTTTACCTTCCGAAACCAAAAAAAACGCATGAACAAATGTGTATGTTTGAGTTAACTTTTGTTGGACAGGTTGAATGCAATGTAAACATCCAGTGGGTTTACAGTCCCGTCCTGCACCTGGGATGAGCCCTGGTTCAGATCCTGGTTTGGGCAATCGTTGCACCCAGTGTCCCTCCCACAGTGGTATCCACACTGTTGTAACTTGCCGTCACTCACATTAAGCAACAGGGAGTCGCACCTCAGATGGTTGGTGAACCGATCCAAGCCTATCTAATCTCGCCCAGAGTCATTTCAGAAATTCACCCGCACGTATTTTTGGGGAGGGGTTGCCACTCCACGGCTGTCTGGATTCTGTTTTTTTTTTTTAAATAACCAACAACCAAAGCGGAAACGGGAATCGTTGCATGCAGGCATCTCCAGGCGATCGTAATGCGTCTTCCTGCCCAATGTGCCTGTAAAACGCTTCCTTTACAGAAAAGTTGGAGCACAAACAACAAACGCCTCTTTTGCAAGTTGGTAAACCAGGAAATGGCAGAGGACTTGAATGAACGAATAACAACACAAGAACAAAACTTCCTTTCTTATGCACGGTCTGAAAAAATGCAGACAAAGTTCCCTTCTTTCTGTCATGCTACGGCGGAGTTCTCTGATTGGTCCTCTGATCAAACACCGGCTCATGTGCCAACTCGTTTAACTAATAAAACGCACAAGCACTTGTATGACTGTGCACCTTGTTACAAAGAGACTCCAGACGACCGATCTGACATGATGGTTGCAATGAACCCATAAGCTCATGCATTGATTAGGGAATAACCCTTATTCATACAGAGGTGTTCACTCGAATGCTTGGCTCTAAATCGGTTCAAAAGGGAGTTTCCCCATGACCTTTTACCAAAGTGTTGCACAACAACAACAGTTTGATCAACTCTAATTTTAATTTTAAATAAGTGGTCGGAAGGGAAGATTTCTGAGGAAACGCCGCCATCTTGTGGAAACCTCTTTCAATCATTGTGGCAACTATCATTTACATATATTTTGTGTGTGGAAAGAAGTTGACCCATATGAAGAGGTGTGTGTGTGTTTTATTGACTTAAAGGTTAATTCTGTGCAACATTTCTCTCTGCAGGTGCAAGAGTTCCTGGAGCCTTTCCATCTGACCCAGGGAGAAGCTCCATGAAGTGTCTACTCGCCTGGAGAAGGCCCTGAAACAGGGTCTGAAGAAAGGCACTCACCACAAGGCGCCGGTGAAGATGCTGCCCACCTTCGTCAGGGCCACGCCGGACGGGACGGGTACCTTCGCATCGCTCCACGTTCAATCAGGGTTGAATTCGCAGAACTGTTCTGTTTCAACAACTTTTGTTCACGGCCCGCCGATGCGCTCCCCCCCCCCCCCGGCAGAGAAGGGCGACTTCCTGGCGCTGGATCTCGGTGGAACCAACTTCCGGGTGCTTCACGTGCGCGTGGTGGAGGAGCAGCAGAAGGTGCTGAAGATGGACAGTCGGATCTGCGCCATCCCGAAAGAAATGATGGAGGGAACCGGAGAAGAGGCGAGTGTTATGACCTTTCGCTAGCTGCCCTGCAGGGTTCAAGTACTTAAACTTGTGTTTTATTGAGTGTTTTTAATATGGTGGTTTTGTACTTAAATAAACCCGTTCCTTCTGTTTGTCTTTCGAGGTGATAATCATCCGTCTTTATTTCCATCCAGTTGTTCGACCACATCGCCTCCTGTCTCAACGACTTCCTGCTCTCTCAGAATCTGAAGGGACAAACGCTTCCTCTGGGCTTCACCTTCTCTTTCCCCTGCGAGCAGAAAGAAATCGACAAGGTAAAACTACTCCATGAAAACTCGCAGGAAAAGGCTCCATTTTAAGAAATATGCCGAATGAATCTGTGTTTGACGTGAAACGGCGTCTCCACACAGAGCATCCTGATCCGATGGACCAAAGGCTTCAACTGCTCCGGAGTGGAGGGCCAAGACGTGGTGAAGTTACTGAAGGAGGCCATTCGCAGGAGAGGGGTCAGTCCAATGGGGGAAACGATCAGCACGTTCATCCGTAATGGAAATATCATTAAATGCTGTTTCATTTTATTTTTTTAAAGTAGCTAATTCAATGCTCTTTGTAGAAAGAATTTTCCATCTTGGTGTTTTCACATTAGTCTGACATTTTAAAGAGGAGATGCTCCGTTGCCTAATCCCAAAAACAAGCGGTTGATTAATAAAATAATGGTTGGTTGCTGCTCTTGTGCACAAAGACCTGCGCAGTTCAGATCCACTGAAGTCAATGAGATGTTGGACGATGTTTCATCAAACCCAAACAACAAAGTATCCTGCTGCCTAACCTGCTTTATTTTCCCCGGATTGCTCCCCTGCATCTCTAATTACAGCCGTGGAATAGCTGCATGCGGCCATTTATCTCTTGTTTTGACCGTGATGAAGCTAATTCTATGTTGTTTTTTGTCTTGTTTCTCTGCTCAGATCTGACGTGCTGCAGGTTCTCTCTGCACAATGTGTGTGTGTGTGTGTGTGTGTGTGTGTGTAGGCCGGTTGTGTGGCGTACAGATTATAAATAGGAAGCGCATACACACCTGTCTCTCACTCTGTCTCTGCAGGACTACGACATAGGCTCAGTTGCCATGGTGAACGACACAGTGGGCACGATGATGAGCTGCGGCTTCAGAGACCGGAGCTGTGAGATCGGCATGATCATCGGTAACCCTTTTAAATAAGTAAACAACTTCAGATTATCATCATGTGAAGCTCACAGGAAATTAGTGTTTTCACTTAAAAAATGATTAGTATATATTTTTTTTAATATGTACCTTTTTTGTATATTTTGATGCCAATGCAATTTTTAAAACTACAATATTGTTAAAACTGTTAGTTACACCATCTCCCATAAAACTGGTATTGTTGGAGAGCTACATTACCCAGGAGGAGGCTCTTCAGCAGCTCAGGTGTACCAGGACCTCACTCTACTTTATACCTGAGAGACTTCTTGTGTTGGGCTGTAATGAGGGTTGTGTTGTAGCTCCCTTATGCTCCCTAATTAGTTGGTGCACTAGAATACGAAGCAAGTGATCCTCCATCGGGAAATGTTTACAACAAGTGTGTGTGTGTGTGTGTATTTGACGTATTTGTTACGAGTCAACGTACAATCAGCCGCCACAGCTCCTGATCCCTTAAAGGGCCGGTGTGTAGGACTTAGTGGCATCTAGTGGTGAGGGTGCATATTGCATCCAGCCGAATACGCCTCCGCTCACTCCTCCCTTTCCAAGCCTGTCGCAGGTGAACGGTGCATGGCTCACTCCACACGTACATACATATGCAGATCCTGATGCATCTTCTGAATTAGATGATGAATGAACAATCATCACATTTCAATAAGTCTTGTTGTCACAAGACTGCAAAATGCAGGACCTCCATTCCAACGAATAATAATGAGACGGCAAAAGGGTCTCTGTCCCAGAGAGTCGCTGAACCGTCATGGCTTTAACCAGATGATGGGCCTCAATTAAAAGGCAACACAGCAGATGTCTTTTAATTGAGACGTGTTATTCCACGAGATCTACAAAAAAAACGTTTTGTTTATTTAATCTGCCCTAAAGCAAATGTCTTCCTCTTCAGGCACGGGGACCAACGCCTGCTACATGGAGGAGATGAAGAACGTGAAGCGCGTGGAGGGCGAGGACGGGCGCATGTGCATCAACACGGAGTGGGGTGGCTTCGGGGACGACGGCTCCCTGCAGGACGTCCAGACGGAGTTCGACGTCGTGGTGGACAAGATGTCGATTAACCCCGGCGTCCACACGTGAGTACAGAGGACCAGTTATTTACCGGATGACGGCACCGGGAAAAAATGGGGAGAAAATGCAACAAAAAAAAATACGATTTGGTGTATTGTGTGAAGCTTTGAGAAGATGATCAGCGGCATGTATCTGGGAGAGATCGTTCGGCTTCTGCTGGTAAGGCTGACGGAGGAGCGGCTGCTGTTCGGAGGACAGACTTCGGAGACGCTGCGGACCCCGGGAACTTTCGAGACAAAGTTCATCTCCGAGATTGAGGAGTGAGTGTCTGATGAATCTTCCCAAATCAATCGTCCCGCGGTGTCTTTTGTTTTGACATGAACCGTCTGATCGAATCATTTCTTCATTTTAAACTTGTCTCTGGTTCAGGCCGGAAAGCGGTCTGGAAAACACGCAGGAAGTCCTCAGCAAGTTTGGGTTGAAATGGGACGCGGTCGACGCCCGCGTGGTGCGCTTGGTTTGCGACGTCGTCTCCTCCCGCTCCGCCCGCCTGTGCGGCGCCGCCCTCGCGACCCTCGCCAACCATATCCGGGTCAACCGCAAGCTGGAGCACCTGAAGACCACCGTGGGGGTGGACGGGACGGTCTACAAGAAGCACCCCAAGTGAGATGCTCTTCGAGACAGATGCAATGAGGACGAAATGTTGGAAAGCTTAAAAAGATTTTTCATAAATGTGTTATTTTTTTTCTTCAACAAAACATTTCTACAAGAAGACACTTTCTCATGACGAATATATATTTTTTATTTATTATATATTTTATTTATTCCTCTTCTCCGCCCGTAGTTTCAGCGAGGAGCTCCAAAAGACGGTGGTTCTCCTCGCCCCCAAATGTGACATCACCTTCCTCGTCTCGGAGGACGGCAGCGGGAAGGGCGCTGCCATGGTAACGGCTGTGGCGCAGCGGCTGGCTCGCCAGTCCCGCCTGTTGGAGAGTGACGGCGAGGTCGACGACGACGATGATGATGATGAAGAGGAGGAGGAAGACCATTAGAAACTCGGACGCAGATGGTGCACAATTATTGTTTGTTTGTTTTTTTGTTTACAGCTGAACGTATAAGTAAGTTTTGTTTCTGCACAACAGCGAGTCAAACGTGTTCCTTTTTTTTCACCTTTTCTGTTCTGCTTCTTTGTTGCTCAGCAAAGGGAAAAAGAAAACGAGTAAAAATGGATGTAAGCGATGCAGAATGTAAGAAACACTGCAGCGTGTTTGTTGGAACTGAAGCATTCACACAATGAATCCTTGTTGATTATAAACGAGACAAAAAAGGCAGATTTTTTACACAAAATGTGTAATAGTCATTCACAGGTTGCAAGCTGAGTAAATAATTTGATTGTCATAGAATTGGATGAATGGAAATACAGTTAGGAACATCTTTCGTAAAATACATTTTTAATATAAATAATTCATATTCACTATTTATCACCGAGGGTGAACAACCTGACGTTCTGTGTTTTTTAAATTATTTTTAAAGTTACCTGTCATTCAGTTTTCATCCGTTTTCAGTTGAAATGTGTTCACCTGTTCATACAGAAAATATGTTTATAGGCAAATAATGACCAATTAAATGGCTAATGGGAATGTGTAGTTTTTTATCTTGGTGTTGCACTCTATTGAATTTGCACTTTAAAAAAAAAAGAAGGAAAAAAAAAGGTAGTTTATCCATCGAGCCAATCAGAGCACAGACATATTGCTACATAAGAGCAACAGTTGATGGTGTATTTTAAGAAAGGAGGAAGCCGCTTTTAACCGTCCGCACAATGCAAAGATATTTTTACTGCCATTACGCCCCGTCGGCGGATTGGTACGCTCAACTCTACCGAACCAATCAAGCCTCCCGGTGGCTGTGATGTTCTCTTGCTTCAGGGAGTTACTGGAGCTCCTTCCAGCTTCCTGCTGCAGAGATGCACGGGCACGTTTTCAGTCGGTTTGCAACCGGAGCCTTGAACAGAGGTAGACAAGAGCAGAAGTGGAGGACGGGGAGATCTGATAACAGAATATCTCACTTGAAAACTGCTAACCACAGTTTGTGTGTGTGCGTGTGTGTGCGTGTGTGTGTGTGTGTGCGTGTGTGTGTGCGTGTGTGTGTGCGTGTGTGTGTGCGTGTGTGTGTGCGTGTGTGTGTGCGTGTGTGTGTGCGTGTGTGTGTGTGTGTGTGTGTGTGTGTGTGTGTGTGTGCGGTCATCAACCCACGTAGCCAGGTTCAAAGAGGGGAATCAAAAAGGGATGCAGTGTCTCGTGCATTTCCTCGCACGATTTGCTGCGTCTTTGCAAACTGTCCATCAAAATACTTTTGAAAGTGGTGGCAGATCTCTGTCCCCCATCAGCCATCGACGTCACAAGCCGGCTGATAAACGCCACAGATGAAGATCCATGTTAGTTCAGTTTGGTTTCCCCGAACGGAGGAACAACTTCTAACTGCTTATTTCGACATAATTGTACATGTGTTATGGATATACTAAACATCTGTTATTATTTCTCCATTAATTACTGCTGACTTATTTACTCTTTCATTACATCTCGCATTTATTACATACGCACTTCCTTGCTCCAGCAGTACACAAGCATCCTGCAGAAATATCACTGCAACAATCAATGTAGTAACCTAAAGGCTTGTGCATTTCAAAAAACTATAATTGTGAAGTGACAAAGATGCATTGCCCTTTGCCAGAGCTTAGTCGTATAATGTGATTATGAAGTCCAAGCAGTCCAGTCTCCTCTTCTAAGGCAACTTCGCTACGGCACCAGCGTCTACATTTATTAAGTCCCAAAAGCCGGCACGATTGAAAAACTATCCATCGAGTCCTTTTTCATCGCCAAGCAAGTGCATTAAAATGTATCCAATGTTAAACCAAAGAAGACTTAACGTGATGCGTCAGACCGACTGCCGGTAACATGTAAGGTGCCTCGCGGCGCTTCGTTGCCTTGTGATGGTACGTTTTCTTAAATCCGGCCTCCACGCCTGCGTGTACCTGCAGAGGACGAAGTGTTGCTGCTGCAGCGCCTGTTCCTGCCGCCATGTGGTGTTTATGAGGATGAAAGCAAACGGCCCCTCCGGCTGCTCGCCTCAGTGCTGCAGTCAAAGCTGTGGCATAGTGTTTATTTATGAACACCAGCCGTGTTATTTTGTCTTTTGACTTCATGTTGCATTATTTAAATGTTGCTTTCAGTGGCAGGAAGTAGATTGTGTGTCGTTGCTTTCTACTCTACTACATCTCAGATGTTAATCTACGAATGTTTGCACCACTCCTCTGCACCTTTTTAGTTCATTTTCAGATACATTTATTCGTCTTCTTCCAGTTCAGTAAAAAAAACAACAAGCGTAGCTCCAGATGTGCTGACGTTGAATGTTTTGAGATGAGCTGAAGGGGGAAGGGTTCCTTTTTTTGTGTTTAGGAAATCCTCCTACTTCTCCAGCTAAATAAATGCATTGTCACAAAGCTGGTTTCATTTTATACATCCGTTGTTCTCACAGGACGGCAGATTTGCAAATAATGCGTTTCTGCAGCTAAAAACAAGCAAACAGCTTTTAAATCAACATGCACTATATTGATCAAAAACAACATTCTTATGTAATTGTGAGACACTGACAGACACATTTTACCGACATGTTCTTGAATGCTGGATTTTGTCTGGTAGTGGAGTATTTTCTAGTTGTGGAATTGCCCCTTTCTACCTGAGTGGTAAACTACACACAGAAAATGGTACATTTACGCGAGTTCCCTACTAAAGTCATTCATGCAACCATCTCCTGTGGTATTTACATGCTATGCTACTTTATGTAAATGTACTGAATACTTCCACTGATAATCCACCCAGAAACTATCAAAGCCACATGTTGTTAACTACGTATGTCGTAGGGTGTGTGAAGGGAAACGTAGCAGTTTATTTACAGGCCTGAAATCAACTTTAGTAACAGCTCACTCTTTTTTTTTTTATATTTCCCAGGAGCCGGTGTGTTGAACTTCCGATCAAAAACCGTCACAAGCCAATTCAATCTGTGGTACAAAGCCGGGCATTAAATAATTACGGCCTCATTCGCGTCAGCGCAAAGCCTGATTTATCTGAGGCCTGCCACGACATGAACATAATGCTGCAGCCTCATGGAAGAGAGAGAGGGGGGGGGGGGGGGTTGGTTAGTAAACGGACACGTGCTTCCTCCCCCTACTGGAGCAAACGGGCTACGACAGTTTAAACCCATCTTTAGATAGTAAAGAGCTGTTTGCTGCTATATTAATGCTCTGAATCTTGTATATTGCACCTTTAAAGCATCAGCTATTATATTAAAACAATATGACATTAAGCTCTGCTTTTTTTACTGAACCACAATAGATCCCATAGAAAATGTATATCTGCTCGCGACCGCAAACTGCATTTTATTAAATACATTTTAAACATCCGAGCAGTTAATCAGAAATGACATTTTCAATTTATTAATGCAATAATGATTTCATATGACTGAGTGATTCCACTAAAGGTACACTTTATTATAAACTTCATATATACAGTACGGCCTGATCTTTTGATGCATATAAGCTATTTTGGGTCTGATTATTAATGTCAATGACTATTCAAGCTTCATATTACCACAGGGCCTTCTACTACTGGAAGATAATAATCTTAATCATAATCCCAGGCTCGCTTTTACAGAGTTATGTTGTGCGTATAACTTGTTTTATTAGTGTTTCACAATCACTGTATGTAAATCCAACACTTACAAGAGACTGCATATTATATTGGCTGATGTCTGTCTGAAAAACCCTCAGACAACAATAATAACAATAATGTTATACATGTATGACCTTCATCTGTCTTATCCAATAAAGCAGAGTTTGGGGACCTTGCTAACACGTCAGCTGCTAAAACATGTGTGGTTGTTTGATTAAAATAAAAAAAGTAGAAACTTGTCCACATGGGTATTAAGGGGAAGAAGTTAACTACAACTAGCATGCGTGCTTTTGGCCAGAAACATCCAATCGGTGATCTTAAATCTCTGTCATGGGCGGAGCTAACACCGGTTGAAAGATACGCCTTTAAATGTACATATGTTTCAAAATATGCAACGTTTCTGTTAAATGAGTTAGAAAAAATATGCTTTCAGCTTTTCAACTGGGAGTATTTGCCTGTTGTATCAATGTATATATATATTGAAAAGTGGAAAAGGCCTGTTGTTTGACATCTCCTATTAAGTTAGTTAATTTGACCTGCTAGTTTCCCGTTATGATGATGGATTTTAGTCAATAAACAGTGGTGTGGCTTACATTTTATTAGATAACATACTGAAACTAAGTAAAAATTGGTATTTTAATAGATTATGTCTCATTCGTCTCACTGCCACTCTACTACATCTCAATGAGGAATGCAACTTTAATGTCTGTTGATAACAAATAGCAAATATTTCCCCCCCAAAAAATCCTCCAAGAGGGGAAGTTTGCATTGTCCCTAAGCACTGCACACGACAAATGGCTGTCAACGTTATTGCAATTACATGATATTTTAAAGAATTTGATTTAAAACTCTTTTCGCATCTAAACCCCGCCCACATCTGCCGCGTCACGCGGAAACACGTCACGCTGCTAAAGATGCTTCAACTGCCGTTCCACTGTGACTTTAGCATTAAGTTGTAATGTACTCCATGGCAAACTTTGGCCACACCTAGATCCTGTCCCATTTCAACAAAAAAAATAACACAAGAAACAGGCTTCCCCCCCACCTCTCTTCTGGTGCGTTTGTTTGTGTGACGGCGCGTCCCGGCGGTGTAACCGGAGAGGGGCCTCAGAGAGGGAATGCAGGACTGCAATGGAGCACAATGCAATACAGGTAAAGCCGATATCATTTCCAAATAAATGTCGATTTTTTTGTCTCGTACGCCCGGTGGGTTTTCCGACCCGACGCCTCGGGGAATATTTTAACCGTGTGTCGGTTTAAATTTAACTCCCGATTCCGTGTTTTATTTCATTTAGTTTGCCCGTGTCGTATTGATTGTTTTCCCATATCAACCGAGCACCGAGAGTTGCTCTGAGTGCAATTACAACTTTATTCAACCGGGCTCAACTTTTTTTTTTCTCCCCCAGATGTAGAAAATGAACCGCTGATATCTGCATTTTCTGCGGGGAAACGACCGTGTGTGACACCGAGCCGTCGCCTCGTTTTATACCGGAGACTCAGCCGTTAAATTCCAGTGTAATATTTCTGATATTTTCTCCGTGTTAATGATTAATTTCTTTGTGTGTCGTGTCGACAGTCTCCGCTTCTCCTCTTGCCTAAACGTTACCAACCCCCACTCACACCAACGACACATTGGCTAAAATAAAATCTTAATTTTCTGGCCGTTCGCCTGCGTGAAAATATCAGGAAACTTTTAAGCTAGTCCACCTTCTTTTTTTATTTATTTTTTTTAACAAAAACTAGCTAGCAGCGAGCCGTTGCATCGACATTTTTTTTCATTTTCAGTCTTAAAAAAAAAAAATAATGTCCACATCGACGTTGATATTAAAGATTGATTTTTTTTTTTGTTCGACAAGGACTAGGTGGAGCAGCAGCAATGCTGTTTGTAATAGGAAGCATATTGATATTATTATCAAATCCCTCCCGACATTTTGTCTCCAGTGTAATTACCGCAGTTTAAGGAGGAATGTTAATATTCTGTGTCAGCGAAGAGGGAAATGGAGAGTTTGTGGACTTGAAATAGCGAAGATTAGTGCTGCCCTAAAAAAAAAAAAAAAAAAAAAAGAGCGAGAGAGAGAGAGAGAAAACCCAGGAAACATCCAGAGGACACAGCAATGTGCAGCTTTAGTCGAATTATAACGAACCAAGTCGTTTATTTTGACAGGACTCCTTCGTGTGTGGCGTGGGGGTTCATTTTATATTCCAGCGGTGGTTGTATATTTGAGTAATATCTCTTTTAAAAAAAAATCAATTAATTGCAGTATTGCGAGTTTAAAATATATATATATATATATATATATATATATATATATATATATATATATATATATATATATATATATATATATATATATATACGTGGTATTCTCTTGCTGTGGTGAACTTGTGAGCTTGTTGAAAAACAGGATGGTCAGTGTTGTGTGTTGGGGTTCTATTTATCTATTTACTGACTAAAGCAGGAGACATTTTATTAATAATATTCGTCAGAGCCCCCCCTCACCCCCTCTCACCCCCTCTCCCTTCTCTTCTCTTCCTTCCCGTTCTGAAAACTGTTAAAATCTCACTGCATTATTACAGAAATATCACGAGAACTGACGTATGCAGGGCGCAGATTAAGGGTTTCCATCTTACATTCTTGTGAGTGAGTGTGTGTGTGTGTGTGTGTGTGTGTGTGTACGTGTACGCGCGCGTGTGCGTGAGTGTGTGTGTGTGTGTGTTCACATTTTAGACACAGGGCTGCCTCTCAGAGCTCAGATTATATTATGTGGTTTTTATTTCCCTGCCTCTTTCCACCACTAGGCTGGAGCACTGTGTCAGCTGGCCCTCCCCCCCCAAAAAAGAAGATATATTCATATAACGCTCCTATAGTACGTAATAGTATGTTTATAATACTTAGATGGTAGTATTTATCATATGGCCTCACTGTAATTTAAGTTAAATACATGTTTAATATTCTTTCTGGGGCTGAAACTGTCTGCACAGCTAATCTTTGATCTCACTCGGTTGTGTTTTGCCTCGCTCTTCCTGGTTTGGTTCCTCCTATACAGTGTGACTGTATAATCGTGTATATATATATATTTAGCAGTACTATAACTAGCTATCAAAGCACTGATGGACTAGTTGATTAACAGAATAGCAACAATTTGATCTATTCGTATTATTTCTTTGGGGGGGGGGAAGCCAGAAATCTCTGGTGGCGGCTGGTTGGATGTGAGCTACGTGTTGGATTTTCAACTGTTGTCGTCCTTGTTGGCCGTGTTCATATTCGTACGCATTATAACTACACCTCAGTCCGTCGTCGAATCAGTTGCTAACAAGGAAATAAATCTGCATGTATTGCCCCAAATGATCTTCATTCCAGTTTGTCAGATATTGATGCTTGCTAGTTCCCTCTGTCTCCTTTGATGGTTTACTATACATTCTTCTCTTTTGGACTATTTTCATTATTCAAAACAAGGATATTTGAATATGTCTAACTTGAGTTTTTAAAAGGGTATTATCAGCCTAGTCAAGAATAAAACCACCAGTTTAATATATCAAGTAAGAAAGTCGCTATGTTAGCCATCTTTGAATATTAAATTACCTATTAAATATAAGAGTGGGCTAATATTCTACCTGTGTTGAGTTCAATAGTGGTCTCCTTCTATTCCCTCAAATGGCTGTTAAATAACCCTGTAATACTCTTCTAGAGGGTAATACTGTGTTATTACTCCGTTGTGTCTATTGTTATATTGTCCCTTGTATCGTAATGAACTGCCTGTATTACGATAATGCCCCTTCAACACACATCTTCCACATTAGTGGATGAAACTAAGTCTACAGAGGTCTGTTTTAATCTTTTATTTGTGTTATTCCTCCGTAATTTGTATACTTAAAAATGACACAGTTTACTCTCACTCGACGGCACCGGCTCGTGTGTCGTCTCCGGCATCGAAATCCTCCCGCGGCATCAATAACGTTCCTCTCCGTCCTCTCGGCGCAGACGTCCATCTCGGTGTAGTCACGGTACCGTCTGCAGGACCCCACAGGTGGTCGTTTCAACGGGTCCCAAACTCAGATGAGCGTTTGTTCGTTGTGTCTGCCATCTTGTGTTATATGGTTTTTATTCGCGCGAATGTATTACAAAACATTCAACAGGTAAATACCGAAAACATTGTGCCCCCGCCCCCCCCCCCCCCCCCCCCCCGTCCCCCGGGACGCGCCGACAGTGAGTTTCGCTGCAGCCGCGTACCAAACGACATCCCATCCATGGTTTTATAGCATCCGGAGGCGGCATCTAGGCTACTCGGAAGAGATTTGATCAAACCTAATGCTGGTGATTTGTTCATGAAAAGCTTTTTATACCCCTGTGACTCACGGCTGCATTCATGGAACCTTCCATTGTGTCTGGGTCCATTCATTTCTCATTAAAGCACACGTTTGTATTACATTTACACGGACTCCAAATGGGCCTGCGGGGATGCGCCGCTCGGTTTACAGTGAATATTCAACTGTTGTTTAATTCATATCGCGTCTCAGTGACGTTCCCGTAGGCACTTGCAGTATTTTATTTTTCTCTGACTTCCTCTTACGTGGTCTTCTTGTAATCTTGCCTGGTGAGCATCGTAGTGTGTCCCGGTCGTCCCGCAGTGATCTTAAATGTGCTCCTGTTATGAAGCCCCGTCTTTTTTTATTTAATCCTCCTGCGTTCACTTCGTGGAGCCGGACAGCCAGTCGATTTTTGACTTTCAGCGGCGACCTTGTCCGTTGCAGTCGCAGGCTGTCATCGCCCAGGATATTAATTAAAATACAAATATCCTAAGTGATCTCGCTCGATGTCGTTGTTTTTTTTTTTTTAGTTTTAGTGGGGTTTTTTTTCTTCAGTAGCCCACATTTTCCCGTCGGGGCTGTTTTTAAAGAGCCCGTTATACTCTGCAGTGACGTCATCAAACATCACGACCGCGTTCTGCTATGTGGCGACATTTCCCAAACATCAAATATACATCGCAGAGTTATAACCGTCTCTCCGTGGACGTACGTATTTTCTGCCGTGACATTTATTTGGTATCTTTCTAAAAATTGATCCTGGGCCTGCTGCAGCTGGTCTGCAGAGCTCCAGCGGGTGGGGGAGGAGGTTCTGCCTGTGGTAGGGGTATAGGAGCATTGGGTGGGGGAGGGTGTGCTGGGCAGGGTGGAGATTGTGGATGATCAACACAGGAGTGGGAATTCAAGAAGATTCTGCATTCAGGCAGGAGAGAGCTCGACGGAAGGCTGCTTTCTGAGGAGCGATCGAGGGAGAGAGAGACGCAGTTTGTGCTTTAAATGAGTGAATCTTCACGAAGCGGCAGTGAAGTAAAGGAATAGAGCTTATACGGCGCCGGGCCTTTTAATATCGTGGAGATATGGGGGAATGTGACCTCTGCCTGCTTTGATTTGATTTCCTTAATATGAAAAATGTGCCACGCATGTAAAACTGATCAGCCATGTCTCATTTAAACATCAGGGCTGCAGCATTTAAATAATTAATACACCAAAAAAACAAAAACTATTTGGATTATGAAGAAACAAAATCTTCTCATATGGGTTACAACATGTGCTGCATTTCTCTGTTGTAAGCAGATCTTAAGCTTAGTTGGGCTGGATATCTTTTCGGTTTTAGACGTTGTTTTGACCGATCGAGACATTTGTTGGTGAGAGTTTCCCCAACTATGTGATCAACTTATAGAGAAAATAAGCTTTAGTTGCCTCTGTGAACGAGTACAGCAAACTGAAATGAAAGTTCTAGAATTGTGTAGCATTTAGATAATACCTGAGCCGACTAATAGATTAGATCCACAGAAAAATGTTGCATTCGGGCGTGAAACTTTGACAAAGAAAGGAGGCCTCAGGAATGTGTCGTGTTTTGTTGAAGGATATGTTTGGTGATACTGTAACGGCTTAGTTATCATTTCCACATACAAATGTCTGCTGACTTAAATACTTTACCTCCTCCACGAAATGTCTTAACCCGCAGCTGAAAATAGCGCCCAACAAATGCACCATTTATTCAATTACAGAAGCGTTTGAACGAGTGAAACAGACGCACTCTGGCTTATCTGTGCCGGTCTTATCTTGTAGTAATATGTTAATATAACTCTGGTTTACTAAACTTTGACTCTATCCAACACCGGCCACTCCTTCACAGTCGTTTGGATATTGTAGAAGGTTGATTTTGCTATTAAACTTTACACATCTAGGTGTTTTTTCAAAAGCGTAAGACGATCAAACCACCACACGACTTATCAAGAAGACAACGGCATCAATGTATCATGGGGACTACTTTGGTCTTTATTCATGCTTGTTTATACAAAAACAAATGCAGTGTTTTGCGAGCTGAATCCCTCTGTAACCTTGACCCAAAGGGGAAGGAAAAGGTCACTGAATTCAAACCTTCTCCAGTTGTGACATTTTTATTTGGAAACCTAAGCTGCTGTAATGCATAGCTTATTTATTTATTTATATCCAGATACATATAATATATATATATATATATATATTACACACACAAGCAAACAAGTTGGATATTACATTTCTCTTACTGATTTCATTTTGTAATGGTACTATTTTTATATGAAAACAAAAAGGACTTTAAGAAAATCCAACCATTTTGTCAAAAAATCTACTCTATTAGTGTTGAAACAAGTGGGCAGTGTTTCCAGTGGCTTCGGCCTGTTGACCTGCTGGTATGTGGATAAAAACACGGCGGCGGCGGCGGCTCCCCGTCCTCCCCGAGTGATGCGCACGTCTCCATCCAGGAGAAAATCCCCTTTTCTGTTTAAAGCGGCGGAGCCGATGAGCCGAACAGCAGCCGGTTTAATGACAGACCACCGTACTTCAAAACACCTTTTGGAATACAGAAAAACTGCCTCCGTTATTTTAAAGGGGTGTTTAACTTTAATGTTTTAGCTCATCTTTTTTTTTTTTTTTATCTCTGGGTGTCACAGCCTCCTCACACTACACAAAATTACAAAAGTGTGAAATCAAAACTACAGGTTTCTTCAGCCGGCAGCAGCAGCAACATCAGAGGCAGCATTTGCTTTAAGACGGCGTGAACCCACTCGAGGTGCGCTTTATTTATTGCTCGACGCCGCTCAAACGCCCACGAACAAATTTAAAAGACATTATCAATTCATTACACTAAAAGAACTTCATCATTTTAGTCACAGGAGATATTTAGAACAAAGGTGAGGAAAGGGAGCCGACCTCTGGGCCGATGCCCAAACAATTGATCTTAATTAGGAAAAGAAATTCATGATAATGTGTTATTGTTTAATGCACTGCGCCCAAACACCAGATATCAATGCTTATAAGTTGATCAGAAAAGAAACAATCGATGCGGTCCTGCTTTTAGACCTCATAGATTAATCCTACATAACATCACCGTGCAGCAAACGCTTATCTCATTTCTAACTGCCTAAATCCAAGCCCACAACATCACCACGTCACACCGAGCAGCACAAAGCTGGTGCCGCTGATAAAACTCAATACTTCCTGTAGCTGTTTCAAAGCAAAAGCTTTCTACCAAGGTGGCTTTTACTTTGAAAAAAGCCTCCAGGAAGAGGTTGGTTTGTTGTAGCCGCACCTCAGCCGAAAGCTTTATTTATACAGGGTTTAACTCAGTGAATCAGTGTGCTCATCCACCGTGCTCGGTGTCGCACACCGTCTGACGAACGTAATAGAAATGTGATGAATGAATGATGACGAGGACAAAGATGGCGGTTAAAACATTCATATACAGCTGGCGGTGATATTTGAATGACTTAAGCAAAGTGTAACTGACTTTATACGGGTGCAGTGTCACTGCTATTCTTTGCAATATCTAAAATAAGACGGCCATTTTAACGTAAAAGCAGAAAGCGGGTGGTTTTGCTGTCCGGTGGATATTGTGTGTGTGTTTATATACAGAGGTGCAGATTATAGCTTCTTCCATTCACGTAAAATGAAATCCATGCAGAGGTGAGAGTCTTAAAAAAACTCCGACCAGCTCTGAGGAGAAAGCTCTCGTGACATTCTGCATATTCGAGCAACTTAATAGTTAATATTTCCTAGAAACTACATTTCACATACTGAATGATTCACTGCAGCCGATGATCGGCTGCTTTCTAGGGATGATGTGGACTTCATTCTGTGCACCGGGGTGAAAGTTCAAAGGCGGAGTCAATTCCTTTTGACCAGGAAATGTGACCACTGCGTTGTAGTGTACCTACTGATAACAAGTCATTCCTTATGATGACGTTAAATGGATGTTATGTGGAAAAGAATTGCGACATACAGATGATTTAAGATCACACAAGTTCATACAGGTTTAATCTTGTTTTGGATTATTGGTTTTAACTCTGTGTGAGCAGGAGTTGCTACATTTTTGAATAAAGAGCTGCCTCGCATTCTTCAGCTTCAATCATATCTGAACCATCATTTGAGTCACTGAAGGGTCGCAGGTATTTCTCTGCTACCTACAGCTCAGTTTGAATATTTCCTTTTTGATGGACGCTTTTAATATCCTCCTCTGAGCCTCCGTGTGTGTGTTTGCATCGCAATCTACTGCGTCGCTGCAAGATTGGGCAACTTGTATTGTGTTGAGGCCTGAGTCGTTTCATGCAGAATATTTGGCTCGGAACACAACCTAGTAAAAGGCAGGTCAACCCGGTGGACTCCACGTAGCACACACAGATTTTATATCCAGTGTCCTGGAAATGCACCAAGGAAACGTAATGTTTTATTACACATAACTTGGAGGTTTTCCTTTTTTGTTACAAAGTTTTTAAAGCTTTAGCTTTTAAATAAGAATGAGTTTCCTCGCCACAAACGTATTTCTTTCTTGTCTCCTCCGTCAGTGGTTGGGTGCCCCCTCCTGCCAGCGGGGCAGCTACGCCTTCTATAAGGCCGTGAGCAGCAGAGCCCAGCCCGACGGGCCCGCCAAGGTGTGGAAGCTCGGGGAGTTTTACCTCATCCGCTGTGGACCGCAGGACCCTGAATGCATCGCGGAGGTGAGCGTTACCAGATGGCCCCTCTTACGCGGTTATAATGTTTTGTTTGTCATAACTTCTCTGTGGATTTATTTGCTTCTGGGTCACAACTAAATAAAAAGAATACTACAGTTCCCACAATGCAACTTGAATTTAATTTAATTCTTTAGACCATCCCACCGTGATGAACCCGAACTTAATGGTCTTAATATAAATGTAATGTTAAAACCGAATGAACACATTAATGGGACAATAGTATTGACGTTGGCTGGGAACCGTTTTTTAAAGTCTGGTTTTAAGTCCTTGAATTAGAAAACTCTTCCTGAAACGTCTCCTTTATGATTCTGCCAAGAATCACGTTCGACCTAAAGACCTGCGGATGATCTCTTCCACTTCAGTTCACATAATGACGTCTTTAACCCTCGACCCGTTAGCCCAGTGGGACCAAATCCCCTTCATTTCCCTTCAGAAGGAGTTTCCTCATCTCTGCATCCTGGTCGCCACTTACGGCACAAGAATATATTTGTTTAAGCTCAATCTACGCGGAGCTTCAGACTCTCTGTCTGCGTTTCTTAAAGCGGTGAAGGTCAAACGGTGCGTATCTGCCTCCCTGACTTCTCCAGCCTTGCCTCTGAGATCTCGTTCAAGGTTACAAGATATTCAAATAAAAGACAAGAATATACTACAACACCGGCTCAGGATACAAGTCTTTCCCAGTTTTAACCGTGAGGTAGATTAACTACTGGGGTTTAGATAACTAGGTTTTTTTCTTTTTTTGAGAAATGACGTCCAACAAGATTAACTGGCTGGGTTTCAGTTTGACTACTTTGCATTTTGGAGGTAAATCAGCCTGACGGTTTAATGACGCAATAAGCATTCTTCTTTGGTTAAACTCATTTTAAAATGACAAAAAAGTTGTTGTTAGTTTAGTGCTGCAAGACGCCAGTAATCCAGCGTGTCTAAATTCTTCTTCCTCTTCCTCTTCTTCCTCATGTGCAGGTGACCTTACTGTGGGAGGACCAGACACGGCACCACCTGCTGGCCAGCGCCAGACTCTACTTCCTGCCGGAGAACACGCCGAAGGGGCGGACCAGGGAGCACGGAGAGGTGGGTCAAAGGTCAAAGAGCGCCTTGCTCCAAATGTTTGTCTCTTAAGTGTGAGGGTATTTTCGTCGCATGTTTATTCTTCCATTTATTTGTATAAATAATTCTGTAGTGCCCTGTTTTATATTTTTGTTACATTAAAAAAAAAAATCCCTTCAACTCTTCTAAAAATATACCAAACACAAAAAAACCCTTCTATGTGAGGCCATATTCTCCACAGGATGTACTAGAGACAAAAGAACAGCTCCTGGGAGACTGACTGACTCTTTTATTTTGTCCATCCGGTTTGCATCAACAAGGGTTCATTAAATGAGAAAAACACCGTTGTTACGTTGCGAATTTTGCTTTATCAAATATAGTAAGTAAATAGTACAAGTATAAAGTACTTGACTTATTGTACTGTTCACCACTAAAGGCAGAGGGATTAGTCTCTAAGTTCTCTATGAAATACCTGCTACATTATGAGCATTTATACAACATGAAGCAGGACCAATAAGACTCCTTCTGCAAATCCTGGCGTCTCTTGACGGGAGTGAACGTCTCCCAAATATAACCTGGGGAATGCCGCAAGAGCATCTATTCATAATCCTGTCACAGGAGCCCTACTTCCTTTTCTCTTTATGTAAACGCCTTTGGCAAAGGACCCAAACCGGTTTAGTGACCGGTTTCTTAGAAGTTAAAAGGTTTCTCTTTCTTTTTTTTATGAGCCATGAAGAACAAACATTAGTTTGCAGCTCTGTGTGGTCCGATATTATTTAGTTATTGAGTTAATTTAGCTAAAGTGTTTTATATGATTTTTTTATAAGCCTCTATAAAGGTAACTGACTTCCATAAACTTCCACCCTGTAGTTTCCAAAGCAGCGCGGCGGCGTCGGAGTCTTCACCCCCCCCCCCCCCCCCCCCCCCGTAGACCCCGCAGTAGTGTGGCGAGGGAGGGGTGGGGGGTGGGGGGGGGGGGGGGGGGCGGCGGCGTAAACCTAACAAAAGAAATGCCTTTCAAAACCAAAACACGGCCCCGCTGACGAAGCCTCGGAGTTAACTCGATAAAATGTTTATTCATGACTCCCGCGGAGCCACTTCATGCAAAGACTTTTAACATGTTAATGAGCTCACATCCGGCACAGAGGAGGTCGGGGTTTTGTTTGGGGGGGGGAGTGAGAGCGGGGAGAGGGGGGGGGTCCGGAAGGAGCCGTCGGCGGCCGCAGCTCCGCTGTGGAGCACAGATGTAAATGAGCTTCAATATATTTGCATTGTGCCAATATTATCTAAACGATTTTCACATTTGACTCCTCGAACCAGAATTGCGTTGTAAACGGACTTTAATAATGTAAACGGTCTTTCCATATTATGCTGCTTTATACTATTGCACTACTTCGTAATAATTCAAATGAACTTAAACCGTTGATCCTCAACCAGTAACATTCTTTCAGCAATCTTACTTTTCATTCACATGAGCCGCGCAGCTGTTGAGTAAATAAGGACAAATATAGTTTGATTGTTTAACTCCTAGAAACATTCCTCACTGCCTTGTTTGGGTCCTTCTTGCGCTCACATTTCACTTGACGCAAACAAAGAGAAACAACGGCCGATTATTCCCAGATGAGCAAATGGTGTCCAAAAGGCATAAACCTCCTCTTATGTGCTTAAACGCTGCATCACAGACTATAAAAATACAGCATGACCGTGTTAAACACTGAAAGAAAATGTGAATTTATATTTATTTAATCATACTTGAACAAATAGTTTAAGTTTTAAGTGGTCATCTCACCTTTTTTTAAAAAGTGCTCAATGTTTCAACATTTGTTTGGTCAGCTGTGAAAAGTCTGAATGTTAAATCACTTTTTTTCCTTCTTTGTCACATTTTCTGTTTCCAGCCAGAAAGCGGTTTATTCTAAATCCTTATTTGGACATCTCTTACTCTCTCACTCTCACTCCCTTTGCCTCACTCACTCTGCAGGTTCTTTTTAGGTTCTCACTTAAATGTCAAGGCTTCACCGGCGAACTAATAAAGACTCGGTTTCTTGGCACATGTTCAGCTCCGCGTGTTCTCCGTCACATGCGCGAATAGAACCAGCAGGTGAACGTTGCAGAGGTGGAGCCTGGGAGGAGCAGAGCGGCGTCTTGTGATAAACCTCTAGTTTAAATGTCGAATGCATCACACAGTAATTGTCTTCTCCAAAAGAGCCGAAAACCCGACTTTTCTCGCTCAAGTTGAGGCCCAGACCAGCGTTCCCGGCCGTCGTTGATTGTTTTCTGGCCTGTTCTGCTTCCTCGTGCTTTGTCGATCATTATGACAAGAACCGGTTTCATGAATCATAATTATTTTCTCAGGGGAAAGCTTGAGGCGTAATCACAAATATATGTATTTATATTTGACACCATAAGTAGTATCAATCTTGTAATATCGGCTAAAATCACACTATACACCAGAAGATGACTACTTCCCGCAAGGCCAACAAGGGATTAAAGTTGTCAAAAAGAACCCACAACAGCTCTTCCTGAAGGGAGGTCAAATGGTGGAATGATCTTCTTTGGTGTGTTTTATTTTTTTAGGATGAGGTCCTGGCGGTGTCCAGGAAGATGGTGGTGCGGGTGGAGGACCTGGTGCGGTGGGCGGGTGCGGAGTCGGGCGCTTGGAGCAGCAGCAGCATGAAGCCGGCGCCCTGCGGCGCCAACGACCTCCACAAGCCTCTGCAGAGCAGCGACGGCGGCAGCGAGCCGCTCGGAGTCAAACCCGAGGGTAAGAAAACGAGTGAGCGCCCACGAATCCAGCGCACCCCGAGAGTAGAAAAAGAGAACGGCCGATGTGGGCTAGCCGCTTAGCTAAAGCTAAAGTTCAGGCGTGATGTCCAGTAATAATTTTTGAGTCAATTCATTTCAGCTGTTCCTGTTATTTAAGACATTTCACAATAAAAGTTGAGGGTGAGTGCTGCACTGATGGATCGACAGAAGCGCGCTTGTTTCACGCGCCTGGTGTCCCCTCCTCTCAGGCGAGCCGGCGCAGCGCCAGGGCATCCGAGTGCTCAGCTACCCGCAGTACTGCCGCTTCCGCTCGCTGCAGAGACGCATCCAACACGGCGCCAGGGGCCCGGTGCTGCAGGACCCCCACCTGCTGGCCCTGGGGGGCGTGAAGGCGCTGCCCCACACCCGGCTGATGTACTGCAGGGACACCTTCATCCACCCGACGCTGGAGAGCTCCAGCTTCTCCTGGCAGTTCAGTGAGTGCTTTCGAGCGAAATATCTTTTAATCATTTGATCGTCTTGCATCATAAAATGATGAAAAGTTGAGCTGTTTTGTTTTTTTTCCTGCAGGATGTCCGTCTCTCAGTCTTCGAGGGCGACCTCGCAAGAGGAGACCCCGGGACGGCAAAGACTCCAACCCCAGCCAATCGGAGTCCTGGATTGAGAGGATGAAGGTTTGTTGCAAAGTTTTTAGATTCCAAAGTTAGAAATGGCCAACCCGTGATGTTTGGTGAGCGCTAACTCACCGCCTGCGTCTTCCCCTCGCAGGAGAACGTGATGGGCAGCGTGGAGGTCGGCTGTGAGGGCAGCTGGCTCCCCGACCCCGAAGAGCAGCTGTTCCTGGACCAGCTCTTTGCCTTCATGGAGCGCCTCGGCTCGCCCATCAACAAAGTCCCCAACCTCGGCTTCAAGAAGAGTGAGTCTCCACTCTTATTCTCCGTCAGACCTTTCTCCCTTTTCTCTGACCTTTCGTTTTCTCTTTCTTCCTTTTTTTAGTTTTTTGTTCTTTGTTTTGTAATGTCTCTGTTAACCTCTGATTTGTTTCCTTTCCTCTGTCCTTTCTCTCTTTACTATATTTATTTATTGTTTGGTTTCTGTTCTTACTTCTGTGTTTCTTTCTTTCTCTTTTGGAAAGGGGCTCTTGACGATTAGAAATGTCGGAAGTGACAGAGCAACCACCGAAATCAGAAATATTCTCTGCTCCCCTTAAAGAAAAATATTTTGATAACATTCATGTCTTCTATTTACTCTTCAGTTGTATTTAGTCAAACTGTCAAGCAAGCTGATTGACCAAATATAACATTACAAAAAAACATGCGGAATGATAACAACAAATGAAATCTTATGTTTATTTATATTATACTTTTCAGGTTATCCTTCTGCTCTTATTTTTTTTTTACCCACGCAGATTATTAACATCATTCAATCTTAAATGATTCATCATATTTAAGCCTGAGTTTTTTTTCCCCCTCTGAATCGTTATAAGCGGCAAAGAATAAAATCGGGCTCTTTTTTAGTTACCTTGCTGTGTTTATCCGAACACATTTGTTTAGTCAAATGGAACGTTTTCATTTTAATTCCAACTTTCATCCGTTGTGTTTGATATTTGCATATCACATCTGTTCAAACATGTCCGCCTTCTCTTTCCTTAGTCGACCTCTTCCTCATGTACTCTGTCGTCAAGCGGCTTGGTGGCTACAAAAGGGTGAGTCGCCTCGAGCTGTTTCACTTTATTTACCGCTTTCACCCTTTTAATTTAGCGGAAACGTTTCATGTTGTTTGAAATTTTTGGAAAAAAAGTTTTTTTTCCTCATGGGAAGTTTGTATGAAAAAAATGAAAGCACTTTCATGTAGGGAAGCTACGTATTAAGCTGCCTGCCGTTGCCAATTAGCTTAGCATAAACACCAGGAGGAAAACGGTTGACCGCTTTGCTGCTGGGTTTTTTGGTGCAATTTTATAGAAATGAAAGTGCTCATGAGTAAACGTCAGTTTGTGTGCTGCCTTTGTTCCTCCCTGTTTCCAGACTTTATGCTACGCTAATTCACGTCTGGTTAAGCCTCATGTTTTCTTAGACATTAGACTCTTGTACAGACCGTACCCCAAAACTACATGTTTCAAAAAAATCAGCCTATATTAAAATAATTGATTCACAACTACTGGAGCTACTGTACCTTTTTTAACTAACCAACATTGAACTTAACATTGGTCTGTGCAGAATGAAACGGTAGAGTTCTGGCGGAAACAATCGGCGTTAATCGGTTATTTCTCGGCAGTCTACAGTAAATAAACCCAGCGTTCCCATGAATGTTTACCGGCAGACCGGACGCGGCTCAGTGCGACGCTGTTCACAAGAACGGGTCTGTTCATTCGCTCGTTTCTTCCTCTGTGCTGGGATGAGCCTGGTACGCAACGACGCCAACGACGAAACACAAATCGCACCGCTCACCCAAAAGAAGAACATCAAGTCAAACTGGATTTTCAACCAACTTTAAAAATAATTTTCATTACTTTTAATGTTTACTTGGTTTTCATGATTACATGGTGACTGTTTCATTGTTTTTTAGTTGTAGTCAAGGTTCTATTGTGTGTGTTTGTGTGTGTCGTAGGTGACGTTAGACCGTCTGTGGAAGATCGTCTATAACGAGCTGGGCGGATGCCCCGGCAGCACCAGTGCTGCTACCTGCACCCGGAGACACTACGAGAGGTCCGACAGAAACACTTTACCCCTCCGTGCAAAATCCACAGAATAGGAACGAATCCCTCCGGCTGAAACGAAAGGTCCCAAGGTGTTTTAAGTACAAGCACTTAGCATCCTACAACTGTGTCTGTCTCAGGCTGATGCTTCCTTACGAAGAGCACCTCATAGAAGCAGCAGCAGCAGCAGCAGCAGCAGCAGCAGGAGGAGGAGGAGGAGGAGCAGAAGAAGAAGCCGCAGCAGGAGAAGCAGAATTCAAAATCCCAGAATCCCCGATGCCTCTGAAGCCCAGAGGGATGCGAGGAAGGAAACCACTTCAGAGAGGCAGAAAACCAGGACTCAAATCCAAGGACAAGAAGGTGACGACAGCCCCTGCTGCTGCGCCGCGCGCCGTAAGTGACGGACCGACTCTACGCAGCATTTGATTAATGTAGTTTTGAATACTGTCAGGACTTTGCTACTCATTCGAACTCCATGACTCAAAGCAATCCTCACCGTAATAGACAGAAATACTTGAGACAAAAACATTTGAGTCACTGTATATGAGCGCTGATCCTGGTCTCCCCGAGCAGATGTCGAACGCGGCTGGCAGCGCGGCGGTGAAGAGAGGCCGAGGCCGGCCGCCCGGCACACGCAACAAGGCCACGCTGATCGCTCAGGCCAAGCTGGTGGCTCAGCAGCAGGCCAAAGCCAAAGCAGCAGCAGCAGCAGGCGAGCCCACGCAGCAGAGCCCCCCCACTCCACCCCGGGGGGACGCAGCACCGACGGCCAGCAGCGCGCACAGGGTAACTCCTCAAACCGCACGGTCCCACACCAGGACGGCGTTTACCTCAAAGCGTCGAGCTGTTTTTAATGTAGATTCATCAGCATCAGTATATCACCGTTATTATTCGATGGATGTTTAAGCCTTTTACAGATTGTGAATGTTAATAAACGCTCTCCGTGACCCTCCTTGTTCTTCCTCTGTCCCCCGCAGCCCGTCCTCCCGGTCGACATGCCCCTCACCCCCGACCTCTCCCCCATGTCCGCCCCCTTCCTCCCTTTCCTGCCCAATCCGAAGGAGCTGAAGCCGGACCGAGGGGAGCTCCTCTCCACTCTGCCCCGTCACTTCGTGGGAGGATCCCTGGGGGGCTTCAGCCCCATCAAAGGCGTTTGTCCTCTGGACGTCCTGAGGAGCCGCGGCAGCCTGCAGAGAGGCCCGGGGGGGGGCCCGGCCACGACGCCTCAGGACCCGACCGGCTACACACTCGAGCCCAAGAGCGGGAGCCCCAACGCGCCTCATCCCAGCGGGGACCAGCTTCAGCCGCAGCCCCACCCGCTCCACCAGCAGCACAACCACTGCTCGGGGTGCAACGGGGACGAGACGGCCCAGAGAGGGGGCATTCGGGACGCCAGGAACCGCCCTCCTCTGCCCCCGCTCCGGGTCCTGCCCTTGAACCTGGACTGCAGCGTTCAGGTCTGCCAGCTGATGAGGACTCGCCTGGGCTCGTCTCAATTCCAGACGTTCACCCGCCGACTGTCCGAGGCTCTGTCCCAGGACCTGAGCACCAAGCCCCCCTGTTCCCCCATCACCCCTCCCCCCGAGCAGTCGCTGCCCCTCAACCTCAGCAAACGCTTAACGGCAAAGAGGACCAGCCCGGAGGGGGCGGAGAGCAGTTCCACGGCGATCAACGGCAGCGCGGATCAGCCGCCGTCCAAGAGGCCCAGGACGGGCGGCGCGCAGCACGCCGAGGGCTTCGGCCCGGGGGGGCGGTCCAGCTCCGGGGGGAGCGACGGGGGAGGAGAGCAGGACAACGAGACGGAGGACCAGGAGGAACCCGCGGACCTGAGCTCCCCGAGCCGGATCAGGGCCTTCCTGCTCGGGCTGCCTCCCTTCCAGGTGAAATTCGAGGACGACCTGAACGGGACGAGGTTTGGGAGGTTTCTACCAGCGGCGGCGGCGCCGCCCGAAACCCTGAGGACCGAGAAGGAGACCGGAGAGGGAGGCGTGGCGTCAAAGAAAGAAGCGAAGGAGGAGCTTGAGATGGAGCGGTGCGAAACGGAGAGAAGAAACAAACTAGCGAAGCCCAAGCAGGGGGAGAACAATCCCGCCCACCTCTCTGGTCCCGGTCCAGCTGAGCTGAAGAGAGCCGGGCCCTCGGGCGCCGACACGCACTGTTTTTAGCATTAGTCCCTCGTGGATATGAGGATTTTGTGATCAGAAAACTGTATTGGGGATTGGGGATTCGTCGGTTTGGGAACACGGAGAGTTGTATGCGCTGCGGGTCTTGGTGTTGCTTTTAGGATGCCCGGACATGTGGAGCGGGGAGGTTTCCCTGCCCCACATTTGAGAACAGTTGAGCGCAAAAACCTCTCTTTGTGCCCCATTTTTGTCTCCTTTGTTGTCCGTTTTTTCACGTCGTTGATCTGCGGAGGAGCGACGACGGTGAGGCTCATGACAATCACACATCGGTCTCTTTTTTTAAGGTAAAAAAGAATCAGAGGAGCGAGACTGTGACTCTTTAACAAACACTGCCATAACCCTCTATAACACTATTAACTCCACTAGTCAATGTTTTGCTGGATCTATATTACTTAAAATGAAAATCTATTCTATCTATGAGTGATGCTATGCATCAAGACTTCATGAATTAGCATCTAGACTGTACTGTAGTTTGTTTTTAAATTGTACTCTACGACTGTAGAGAGATGGTTATTTTCTGAAACGCTTCTCAGTCTTCACATTATAGCTCGTTGAGTGAAGCCTTTCTGTAGTCCTGTTTGTTAGAGAATATTATATAAACTCACACGTATGTGCCTTAAGAGGTCGGCGACATGTTTCACCGCCGGCTTCAAATCCATTCGGTTAAAGAGATACCTTGATGTGGCACCTGTTCGGTTTCCCTTCACTCCTCAGTCCTTTTCTTTTGAGAGATGAAACGACAACTTTTAACAAAAGAAGCCAAAGTCATTAAAATGTTTTAACTGTCGTCTTAATGTTAGCAGCTGTACTCGTCTTAATTAAACTAGTAGAAAAAGTCTGACCGGTTGCCACGGCAACCGCCTGTTCACCCCATCGGAAATCAGCAAGTCGAGATCAAACGTTCAGACTACCTCAGGTTACAATGTTTCTTCTTCTCAAATATTAAAAGAATAGATTTTTGTTTGTTTCTCTTTTAACACTTCCACCGTATTTTGATCAAAATACGGTGGAAACATTTAAATCCGATTTTGGTGTGTTTTGTTGGTAGCGTTTCCCGCTCCTCAGTCTCTGTGCTAAGCTAGGCTACGCTAGCCTAGGCTAGAAAGCAAACCAGCTATTTGCCAGGGACGATCTGCTGCATCCAAGTGAATGCATCCACCAAAGAACTACGGCTTCCTCCTCGTCTTCGTCTAAAGTGCCAACACAGAACGCCGACGCCATTTTGTGATTTAAAAAAAGCCTGCGTGGCCGAAAAGATCCAATCGACACGTCAAGGTATCCCTTTAGCAGCCTTCTCCTCCCACTGCTGTGCCCACGCGCTTCATCCGCTTCTCCAGATTTATGGTTGCCATGTTTTTATTTTATCTTTCTGCAAATGTTGTTGGGGTTTTTTTGGGTATTATTTCACTAGTGGAATCAACTACGACACCAAAATGAACTGGTGCTGTTTCTTGTTAGTTATGTAGCTGCGTTGTTGTCGTTCTTTTTTTAATGGTTGGAGATTCTTTTCATCTCAGCGAGTCTGCAGATCTTTTACTTCTGTCTCAAAAGGCCTTTTCATGCTTTTGCAACCAGTTTAAATATTATTTGTCTTTTTGAGTTTTAAGAAAATTAATTAATTCCTTGTAATGGAAGTTTTTTTTTTTTATTTAGATTTATAAGGAAATGTGTAATTGGTAGACTGTCGCTGCAAAGGCTCCAAAGCACACGGCACTCCACCAGGAATCCCCACACCTCCGCAACCAGTAGCACTGCTTTCATGTCAGGGGGAGAGGTGTCAATAATGTTTCAGGATGTTGTTAGCCATCATATTAACACGTAGCAAGAGGAAGATAAAATCTCACATCAAGTCTGATATTCTTACCGCTGGATTCAGGTAATTCCCTGTATCAAGGTCATTGTGCTCTGCGCTCGGTGGCAGTAATGTACCACCGGCGGCCTCCTACGCCTGGAAGTTCTCCCACGGGGCTCATGTATGTACGGTAGCAGGCCAGTTAGCCTAACGTTGCTACTGTTTGTAGCTTACAATAAGCACTAGGTTTAATGCACCCCCAGAAGTGTCCTTTTACATATTCGCTAGTGGTCTTCATATTGGGACGATGTTGCAAAAATAAAGGTGATTTAACTCTATTAGGCCATGGGAACGTTTCCTAAATATTAAAAAAAGTCCTGTCAAGAGGTCAGCGTGAGAAGTTGTTGGTGGTGAATGTTTTCTTAGGCCCCGTGAACAACTAAATACTCCATTTAAGTCCTTCCTGTGTGCGGATCACCGAGTGCGGATCCGAGTGTGATCCGCACTCGGATCCGCACTCGGATCCGAGTGCGGATCACATGCGTTTGGGACAAAGTGTGTCGAAGTGACCTCCTTTGAACGACCAGTTCGAAGACTGTCAGACTCTCCTGAACATTTTCCTTGCCTTAATTAGTTTAACCCCTCATGCTCATCATGTCTTTATGTTAATCTGACGCCTGTGTCATTCGAAGTGGCGAAAAAAAAACGGTCTCCGTAGTTTTTCCTCCTTTTCCTTCGGTAAAGTTAACGTTTTAATTGTTTACATTTTGTTATGCATGTTGAGTTTGTCATATCCAGTGTTTTTTTTTTGCACACTACGTCGGCATCCGTCTGTCTCACTCGTGTTTTTTTTTTTTTTTCTTTCTAAAAAAGCAACGAAGTGCCTGTTACTTAAAAGTTGGCGTTTTATATTTGTCAGCCAATGAACCGGACCCGCCCGGTCATGTGACTCATCTGCTCATGTGACACATCCGATGCTGATCAAATTAAAGGTGCTACATGTGACAGTTTAACATTCATGCATTATGACTGGGAAGAATACGGGACTTTGGTTTGGTTTTATGAGAAAGGGACAATTATTTTCCTTAATGAACATCTAACAACTGTTTCTGTAAAAAGATGGTTTCTACACTCCAAACCAGTGAATCAGACATGATGAGTAATTCCTCCATCACGCGTGGATGTTAAACGCTGCACGTGGCACCTTTCCACAAACTCCACTGAATGTTTCCGTCACGTCTCCATTTTCAACAACTCCACAGCGTTTTTCTGTTATTTTTTTTATTGTTTTTGTTATCGATGTTGGATGATCTTTTTTTTTTTTTTGTAAGTGGCTGACGCATCCTCTTCCCCATCTGTGTTGACCTGTTCGGGGCGCCGGGTCTGCCGAAGGCCTCCGATCCACACTTTGTGTTGCTGCATTTGTGGGTCGCAGAAGAGCAGCGCGAACTCCACTTCCATATTTTAGTTTGTAATAAGCGGTGAACGGCTGTCAGTGTCAGGTACCATTCCATTTTAACACTGTATATTTATAATAAAAGTAATCCGTTAATAACAGCGGAGTGGGGGTCTGTTGGTGTCATTCTGCTCCTGTTCCCGTGGCCTTTCACTGTAAACCGTGTTATTCATTTGTTAACAATTTGGTTAAAGGTGAGGATTTTTACTAAGTGTAGAAATATTAGATCATGAGAACAGTAATGCAGTAATGTCAAATTGTAGTTTAAAAAAATGGTCAGTATATTTAAAATCCCAAGAGACAACCTTGAGTCCTGAGAACGGACACAAGATGGAGGCAGAGATCTGTTAAAAATAAAGAGATCAGGATGCCCCCCCCCCCCACCCCCCCCACACACACACACAAAGCCAAACACTAAGAGGATAGAAGTTGTGATTTTAAACCTTTTATTCTCCAGATTTGAGATAAAAATGCAGCCTGTCTTTTGCTGTGTCCATTTCATTCTGTAGAAAAAGTCTCAAGGGTAAATGCAACATGCTTTTATTTTGACACACACACACACACACACACACTCCTTCCCTCCAGGACTTTTATTCTAAGTGTGTTTAAAATAAAACGTCCTGTGAGTGTAAACATTCACACCAAAGAGGAAATGAACACATTCCTCAGCCTGCAGCAGGAACGCATTGTTAGTGTGTGTGTGTGTGTGTGTGTGTGTGTCAACAAGGTTTCGTTTGTTCAGCACCTTTCTACAACAATGCATTGGGACCAAGTTGAGATAAGAGGCTAAAATGAAATACTGCGATGAGTAGAAACAGTTGGAGGGGTTTAAGCTGCCCGTTTCTAAATACCAACACAATGAAATACGACGACACGTACAAAACACGCGTCCTCCTCTCAACGCACCGTGCCCAGGTAACACACACGGACAGACACACTAAGACACTGAGACAGATAGTTAACACACTGTCGGGACAAAGAGAAAAAACAACAAACCATTAAACGATACAGAAGAGTCGAGTGTGATGAATGACATCAACGTTGTTTTAGTTGAGCTCGGTGTGACGGCCCATCTGTCTGTCTCTCTGTGGCTTTCTCTCTGTTTGTGTCTGTCTCTTAGTCTGTCTCTCTGTGTCTGTCTCTCTGTTTGTGTCTCTGTTCAGTGTATTAGAGAATCACAGGCCTCCGCCTCGCTCCTTTGCTATGTGAGTCGGGTTTTTCCTGACGGACTTTTAACCCTTTCAGACGAGTCAATGTTTCCTCCTGAAGCACGGCCTTTTTTTTCTTCTTTTTTTTTTTGAGATCGATATAAAGATGCTGCTGTCTAGTCACATACTAACTATTATGCAGCTTTACAACAGCTTTGAAACAAAAATCAGAGACGCACAACAACGACTCGAGTAGCAGAGACTTTGACATTTCTTCAGGTGGATATTTAACCCCCTTTAATGGTTGTTTTCTGTCAGAAACAAGTTTTAGAAAGAGAGAATTTAAACGTTTGCAGCTTCTATTTGATCCCCAGCACACAGAACTGGGTTTTTAAGATTAAACCGGTTTGAAATAAAGGGGGACTGTGACTGCCGTGAGACAAATGAAGAGGACAGATGGGAAGTGAGCCTTTTTTCTTTGTTTTCCCATCTGTCCACCTGTCTGCCTCCTTATTTAGAAACACCCCAGTGTAGAATGTGATCAATAGAATCAATCAATACCCCTCTGCCAGCGAGGAGCCCGATAAATCTGTGAAACACACAGAGCGAGCGCTAACGGGCCCTGAGACTCACTCCGGTTTGAGGCCTTTTGTCTAAAAATACGCCGAGGACGACGCGTTTAAAATGCTTTTTCGGGTGAAGATGAAAACTGTGCTTTGTGGCGGGATACGGGGGAACCAGGGGGCCTCTCCTGGGTCGAGGCTCTGCCGTCCAGTCCACTCGTCCTCTGCAGTCAGTCGGTCGGTCGGTCACGTGACTTCCCGCTCGGCCGCACCAGAGGACCTCAAATCAAACGGCCGTTTCTTTCATCGACAGTTCCGTTATTGGTCTGACGGCTCATCATTAAAAAAAGGTCAATCCCAAAGCATTAATGCTTCCAAAAGAATCTGGAGGTGACCGAATGGCCGTCGGTGGAATTGCATTGTGGGTGATGTAGGTTGGAAGGTCGCGTTGAGCCCTTTTTACCGGGTGCTACGCGTTAAAAAAGTCTGAAGTCCAAAGTAATTTATGTTCCATATTCCGGCTCTGACCTCATTCTGGGGGATTAATGGCGGCTCTTCGGGGCCCTTCGGTGGATTAAAAGGTCCCAGGGTTGTTTATTCCTCCCTGAAGCTGTCACAGAGTCGCTGTAATCTCCCACATTTCACCTTGTTTAGCCCAGTCAGAGGGTCCATGGTGAGGGGGAGTGGGGGGGGGGGGGTGTAGAGAAAAATAATCCGGTGCCATTGATGAGTCGGGCAGATCCATTCAGTGGAAACGAGGCCTGATGGGGGAACGTCGGGCCCGATTTGTTGTTCAGTAATAATATTATTTCTCAACATTTTCAATGGTTTGACATGGAGAGGGTGCAGTGGTTTTAGTGCCATTAGTCCTGAGATCACAACTTGCTCAGGTAAAAAAATGTACGTGACATTTTAACAGCAATATGATCTTAAAATAGAATGACAATATTTACATTTGTGAAGCAAAATGTTCATGTTGTCGGGGCACCGATCATTTTTTTTAAACTAACTTAGTAAAAACTACAGTACTTTCTAAGAATTCTGATTTCTCATTTGTATTGTAACCGATTTAACTCTTGGTTTCCTGACGTTCCTGATTGACCGTTCGTTCTTCGGATGAAAACTTCGGCCTCGCGTGTAAACGAATACAAATGATCAGTGAATTCAGCATGGTGGACAATGGTGGAGTTTCAGCAGGTTCACCTAGTGCTCAGTTGCTGTTTGTGTCAATTAACCCCCGACCCCAACCTACCCCCCCCCCCCCCGGTCTCTATTATGCTGCGGCCTCCGTGTCGGAGGGCAGAGGGGAAGGTATGTGGGCTCAGTGCCAGCCAAGCCTGGGAGAAAAACACAGAGGCCGCCCGTGTGGGGTTCAACCCTCTGAGGCAAGGCAGGTTACCACGGCAACCGGGAGGGGGGGGGGGGGGGGGAACCTCCCAAATGTCAAGCGTTTTCCAGGAAGCAGGAAGAAAAGAAGCTCTTTTTTTTTTTTTAAACCAGAAAGGGAGGAATTCTTGAACCATTGCGTCACTGAAATGTCGTTTGATTATTTGAACTACGACTATCAATCAAATTAAGCACACGTTGACTTACTTATGCAAAAGTATCAGCGTCAAAATCTAAAATGGAGAATCCCTAAATTTAGGATGATGTATCATTGTATTGTTTATTGATTTGTATTGTTTATTGATTAATAAAGATCTAATATAAAGGGAGGAAATAATTACAATCTTTGTTTATGAGATTAAATGAAGTAAAACTGCCAGTTGAAATAATTTCAGAGGTTCAACTCAGGCTGATGAATGTAGATGTAATAATCTGAACCTCTGATCACATTATTGGTGGATTATATATTGAATTCGGGTTTTTAACTTGTAATCAGGTGTCTTTAGTAATAAATACTTGAGCAAGGAACATGATCACGTACTGTGCAATGACGCTCCTGAAGGCGTTCTGTAGTTACTGGTTTGTTTCCCCTCATTCATTCAGGCGTTTTGTTCCTGTTGGAGGATTTCCTCCGTTCGTTCCGCCCTCTTCCCAACAAGGCCTGTGCTTTTCCCCAAGAACTCAGCACCCCCCCCACCCCCCCCCCCCGAATCTGCTCACCTGTTTCTCCTTCAGGTTCGACATCCGCATTTCCATGAAGCCACGTTCTTGTGGTTTAAGAGTTAAAAGCGAAGTGCCTTCATTTATTTGTGAGAAAAGCTTCATTTGTGTCAATCTGAAACTCTTCGCTAGTGTCAGCGCCGGCACTAGGACCCATCGGACCACCGCCCCGGCGCTAGGACCCCCTCGGACACCGCGATCGTCTCTTTGTCTCCACCAGTCAGAGCCTCCTCCTGCTCCTCCTCCTCCTCCTCCCTGCTGCTCCTGCTCCTCTCAAGCCTCACTCCGTGTCTCTCTCCATCAGCAGCGGTCTGGATGCTTGCAGGGACAGAAACATGGCTGTGAATCTCGGCAAGAACAGACTGGACCTGCTGACCGCCTACCAGGACGTCATCGACGAGACCTCGGACACCAACTGGTGAGTCCCGAACCCCCCCGAACGTCCCATCTTTCCCGTTCCGATGCGCTGATGCTGCTCTCCTGGCGTCCCTCGGGCTTTGATGATCCGGGTGCACGCGGAGGATGCGCAGGGCACTCAGTGCAGCAGCAGCATCATCATCCTCATCGTATCCGCAGGGGGGGTGGGAGGGGTAAACTCTACAGGCCGGGGCAGATTGTCAAGGCGGCTGAAACGGTCAGCAGCTTTGCGTAATTACGCGCATTAAGCAGCAGGAGGACGCGTTTACAGCGGGGAACGTGAACGATTTCTTGGTTTTTTTTTGGAGGGGGGGGGGGAGTTGTATGAATTTCCGTGTCTGCACTGCAGAGTCGGGGCAACAACGTGTGCGCAAATAACTGTGCAAGCGGACCGCTTTGTTTCCCCCGCAGTTACTCGGTCGGTTTAGTCGCCGCCAGCTGGAAGCAATTTCAGGCTTCAATACAACGTGATGCAGCTGAGTGTGTGAGTGTGTGAGTGTGTGTGTGTGTGTGTGTGTGTGTCCAGAGATACTGATGAGCCCCTGCATCCCCAACCGAGGGGCGAGGCCGGGAGTAGGAGGGGGTTGGGTTGAAGGGGGGGGGCTCCATCATCATCATCATCATCACTCTTTGTGGCCTTTCCCTCACGTGGTGATGTGAACGGGGCGGTGAGCTAAATGCATGCTGGGACATAGAATGTGAAACTGAAATATCTAAACCATGTCGAGCTTTGGGGAATAAACTTGCTAAAGAAAATTGTCTTCAGACTATTTTCAGGGGAACATTTGTTTTGGTTAATGCTTTTTCAAAATGAATTAATGATTAGATGCCCTTTCCCAGTTCTGGGTGGATGCATCTAGTCGACCGTCGACGCGGTTCGGTGTCACGTCGCTCTATCTGAACTCAAAGCCATGCGGGGAGGCCGCGTTTTCGAGTGTTGCTTCAGAGTGAAACTGTGACCCCCGTCGTCCTCGGCCTCGACCCAGCCGGCTCAAACGGGAACACCGGCGAACGCCGAAGCCGGAAACCCCCCTGCCACCCTTTTTATTGTTGCTTCGATGCCGGTTGGTGTGTGTGAGCAGAAACGGGGGACGTATTTGAGTTGACACTTGAGTTTTACGCAAGCAGCAGAGCGCCAAGCATCGGTCCGGATTCATCTTTTACCCCCAGCTCTCTCTCTCTCTCTCTCTCCCACTCTCTCTCTCTTGCTCTGGTTTTGGTCTCCACCAACTCTCAAATATCCGTGGCTTTGGTAGCTCCGCCCCCTCGCCCCCTTCAGGCCGTCCGCGGTAGTGACCGCTCGTTTCCAAATCGCCGCGTTTCGGCTCGGATTACAGATCCTGTCTTTTGAGTTGTTTCGAAGGCGGCGTCTTGACGGCGAAATGCGAAGCTGGCCCATCTGTTCCCGCCTATTAGTGCGAAGGACGGCAGATTTACCTGAAAACGCAAGCAAGGCTTCTGCTTTCAGTTCGTAGCCTGCGTGGTTTTGGTTTGGGGGGGAGGTTTTGGTTCCTGGTTGGGACGCAGTTTTAATGTACCGGTCTCGATACTGGATGATGAAAAACAATCCTCCTGTTGCAAAACCCTGTGAATAAACAACTAGGAGACCATTCATTGGGTTTAGGTTGGACGCACTCCCCTAGTTGGAGCAACTCGCTGATACATTTAGGGTCTCTATAATCCATTGACATAAACTAAATGTATATATTGTTGTTCACAATACTTTTGTGATGCCTTCATATTGAGGAAAATCCTCACCGTATTTCACAAAATTAAAACCATTCAAATGTTCTCAAAATGAGTTAAAATCAAATGTATCCAAAATATCTGATAAATTAAAAACTTTCACACCCTCAAAAACACCTTTTGAGGCTTTTCTTTTCTTTTTCTCATTGACCACAGTCCAACATGTGAGATGTTTATCACACATTGTCTAATTTCTATCTCATCCTGAGATTTCGTCCCGGCCGTCTGGCACTGAGCTCTGTCGTCATGTTAAACTGGATTTATTGATCTAGAGAGGAAATGATCCCCCCCCCCCCTCCCTCACACACACACACACACACACACACACACTCGCGCTGACCGCCATTTTTGCCTGTCACTGACGTCCCGCTCGTGTGAGTGACAGCTGCCAACTATCGACCCAAAGGTTAATGCCTCTCCTCCCAAATGTTTGCTTTATTCTGCCGGAGGATCGGGTGGAGCGGGGGGGATGGGGGCTCGGGCCTGCCCCCGTTTCTCACACTTGATGAGATTCGAACAAAGGCGGAGACTTCCAGAACGCCACTGACCCCAAACAACACCCCCCATGATGACACAGCATCTATCCACGAGGTTCCTTCTGGCAGCAGAGTTACTGGAATAAAAGCTCAAATCCACTAAATGTAGTTGCAGTAAACCAAACACTTCGCATTGAAGTGGATTCAAAATGGAGTTCATAAGGTGATTCTTATTATGTATTTTCTTTCAGGGCTACATGTCGCTGCTGTTGAACGGTTCGTATTCAATGTATTAAGACGTATTATTGCCGAAGGGGCTTCTGAAACGCTGCTCCTTCCAAAGTCCGGATTCCGGATTGCAGATCAAAGAGCCGTAACGAGATGCCGTCGTCTCTCTGACCGCAGACGTGAGATGTGGTGAAGGTGGAAAAAAGGCCAGTGGGCGTCTCGGGGGGGAGGGGCGGGGGGCATTACCTGACAAGTCACCTCTGGCAGCCTGACCAAAGAACAAACAGGCGGTAAGAGGAGCCGAGGCGGGAGGGTCAGAGGTGTCCGAGTCACGTTTCATTAATTTAAGCTCCCGGACAAACGGTCGGGTCTGATTTTTTTCTTTTTTCTCTCTTCACTTGTGTTTTTACTTTGCTAATCATCAACCAAGGCGACTGGGTTCAAAGTTGGTGGTTTCTCAACGCGCCAACGACCTGGGAGGGCAAATTAAAAAATAAAAAAACGCTGCATGAAAGAAACCTATTTGGCTCTTTGGTGTTTGGCTAGTTTATCTCTTTTTATCTGGACTGGAGGGTGTCATCAATGGATTTACTACTCATTGACTAATCGATTTAATCCGCAAATCGGTTCTCATTTTAAAGGACGAGGAACGCCGACGGCGTCACGTGTTTCGTTACGTTCTGAATCGGCTGCAGCGTCTGTCAATCGGCTGAGCTCACTGGTTTGTGCTGATTTGATTTATTTCGTCTTCACCCTCCGTCATTGATCACTTCGTCTTGTTGTTAGAGAAGAGCCGCATCATCGACGTTTTCCCATCGGATTCATATTTCCAACGACTGACTCTTGAGTGTTTCAGGAGGAGCGTGTTCGTCTTTACTCGACCCGTTGTGTCCTGGACGCAGCGTGTTTTTGGGCTCCACCTGCACTCCAGATCGTTATAGAACGGGGTCAGTGGTGCAACATGCAAGGCAGGCCTCTTGCCTTCATCGTGGCTGCTTAGTCAAACAGAGACGAACGTCGCCCTGGATGATTAATCTGCTGTCCGTTTTTACATTTATAGCTCCCACGTCCCTCACGAGCAAAAACGCATTCAGACTGGCTCTAATTTTTAGTTTTATCAAATCATTAAGAAATATATTTAATCCAGTTTTACACACGAGGACTCGTGTTGTCGTTCGATTTTGTGACTTGGAGAAAAAAATAAAAATGAGTTATGTTTATAATTCTTACAATGAAAACCCCTCAAAAATCCATCACACGTTTTTGCAAAAGCAGTTATTAGCGTGCAGAATCCGTAGGCATGAAGGAGATCTTTCCTCTTTCAAAAAATGACATTTGTCGTTTTGACGTATTAATCGATTAATACTGAGGCGGTCGACGGTTCTAATACGGCTCTTGGTACCGTTTGCTAACTGACAGATGGCCGGTTCCCACGCCGGCACGCAGCACGTTTTAGCCGTTAGCCGTTAACAGACGCAGATGTTCACCAGTCGCCCCGAGAGCATCTGCACTACCGAGCCTTCGGCACTGCTCATTTCTTCAGGATTAACTTGGCTGTGAGTTGTTCTTTTTGGTCCTTGTTGACTCGTTGGACGTCCTACCGACACTTCGGTGCATGTGGCAAAATGGTCTCCTGCTCCTCCTCCTGCTGCTGCTGCTGCTGCTGTTTTCAGCACACACTTTGACACATGCTTTGCTGGGTTGATGAATTCAGTGTCAGGATGATTCGCCCCAGGTGGACTCGGCAGTAAGCCCCCCCCCCCCACCCGGAGCTGACACACAATCCGTTTGCATTACACAACACGCAGCTCTGTGCAGATGCGTCTGCTGGAGACGCGTTTCACTTTTCGTCGCGGGCTCGTTCGTGTTTCTTTAACGGAGTCTCTCGTATCGCTTTCACATCTGGGAGTAACGAGGGAGGGAGGGGAGTGGGTTCACATTCCGTCCCGTGAAGATAAAGATAATATTCATTAAAATAGTTTTGGTGGAGCTGGAGGTCAGTAAGTATCGGTCGTCGTCGATCTGCTCTCACTGACTCCGAACTCTCCTTGATGCGTTCTAATGTCGTTGCATTAATGGAGCACGCGTGTATTTGGGAGGCCTTTCAAAACGCACAACCTCTGACCGGATCCGGGCCTCCTAATCGGGCCGTGATGACCTTTTTAAACGGGTTGACTTTTGCACAAAGTGGACTTTGGATGTAACTCTGTTGTGCCAGCAGCTAAGCTCGCTAAATGTTACAACGAATTGTCTCTTCGGGGGCCACGCCGCTCCGTTTCGTTTCGGACGGCGACGGACGGGGACGACGGAGGTCAGCGTTTGTCCTCCGAGGACAGCTGAGTCACTCTGCCACAGAGACAGACAGACAGAGAGAGAGACAGACAGAGCGAGGCTCTTGAGTCTGTTTGATTGTTCGGGTTGGTCGGTGAGAGCATGTGCGAGGCCACGATGTCGCCCAACGAGCCGCCGATACACTTCAATCCTTCCACATTGTAGGGGTCAATACGTTTACTGTTTCCAGCCCCCCAAAAACCTGCCGTTTCAGAGGTCAAGAATTGACTTCGGTTCTGTTCCTTTTGATTCCCTGATTCTCCTCGTAATTCTTTATTTCTTTAGCTGCAGCCGTTAAACCGGATTAAATTCGGGTGACTAGCGAGCTCGTGTTTTTTTCTTCGACGATTTGAAGGGTCACTGCTGCTTCGGCGGCAGACCAGCGACCACGTTTCGGTGTTGAAGTGGTAATGAAACGGCAGAGGGGGAAGAACTGGAAGCAAAATGGCAGACGGCGGTAGGAGTCAGAGGAGCCGGGGGAGGGGCGAGGGGAGATTTAGAGGAGGCTGATGAGGATTTGGAAAGGGATAGAAACTGAAACTAGTAGCTAAAGAGGTCAATAAAGGGGGGGAGGGTGATACTGCAATGCTAGGCCAAACCAGACTTAGTGTGTGTGTGTGTGTGTGTGTGTGTGTGTGTGTGTGTGTCGATCCTATTAGGGTTATCTGCATTACAAAAAAGTAAAAATAAAATAATCCAGTTTAACAAGAGAAGACTCGTGATTTCACGTGAGGTCGCGTTTTAAGCGACAGACTTTTTAATCCTTTAAGACGGGAAGGAAAACCGGTGAAAGGATGATTACCGTGTTAAGAAATCTAAACTCTACACGAGCAACGCAATTTTAGTTAGTGTATTTTTTTTCCAATTTGGGACATAAAATAAGAGAGAACGAAATAGCACGGTTTAAGCAAAGAACTTATTTATCATCTAGATCATTATAGATAAGAGATATGTGGGACCAAAAGCAATTATTCACTTTGGAGGGTTAAAATATAAAATATAAAAGAACTGACACAAGTCCTGCAGCAATTTATTTTATTATCCAGTAAGAGGAAAAAAAAAAGAAATTCAATCTGGAGAGTCTCAAAGGACAGAAAAGTGAACATCACCAGGAAAGAGGCCTTGAGCCAGACGAGACGATCGCCGTCTAATCTTCACCGAGAGGCTGAGAGGTTTTAGAAAATCTTCCGTGGAGCCTGGCAGCGACATTCGGCCGTTTAAACCCTCCGAACCGAATCCACTGGGACCCGAATTCTGGTAGACCATATAAAATACACTGTTTCTCTCGCCCGGCTGCAGGTGTGTGTCACACTGCCGGTCTGCAGCTCACCGCCCGGACCCGCTAATGAAGACTAGAAAAGGGGAACAACCTCTTTAGTGCATTGCAACTTATCGCAAAAGATGATTTCTACACTTTCCCAGTTTTTCTTCTTCCGGCGAGGCATCCCAGTGTGTCCAGAGTTTCCCTTGAATGAACTGCTGCCCCGCGTGCTGAAGATGAAGCTCCACTCCTTGCATACGGCTGCTGCTTCATCTTTCCCTTTCTACAGGACTCTTCTCCAGGAGAGGATGCAGCTCGCAAATATCAACCGGCTGCACGAAAAAAGGCGTCTGGAAAAAAAGCCGCCGGTGGTGTAAAACAACAAACCTATTTTAAATGAAATCCTCTCGCACAACTTCAACACTCCAGCTGATGTGAAACGGGGTGTGCAACGGCGTGAAAGCTCTGCGGGGTTTTATTTAGAAACTTAAAGCTCCGATGCAACGCGGAGCTCTTTCTTTCGGGGCACTCTAAATAGATATATGTATATTTCTTTAATGTTTTAGTTCCTACCTTTTTATCACCTAGTCTTTTTTTTTTTTTTTTTTACAGTAATGGGACCACTAGGTCAAACATTCAGTCGGAAAACATTCCACAACAAAGCGGTTGCTCCCGGATGTCTGCACAGACAGCGGTTGAGGTGCATTGTGGGTGATGGAAGGCGGCACGGTGCGTTGGATTAAAAAAAAAAAAAAAAAACAGCGACGACAACGGGTTCTGCGACGTTCAAAGGTTCAGCGTGGGTGTTGATTAACATTCTCAAGTCGCGCTGAGAAAATGAACTATGATGCAGAAAGTGTGGCGGAACCTTTTATCGCGCCGCAGGTCGCGGATGAAAACAAAGGCGAGAACAGTGGAACCGCGTTCGTCGCCATCCGTCTGTTCCTCTCGCCCGGCTCGACGTTCCCCATTTATGAAGTGCAGTTTGCTCCGTTTCCGTCTCCTTCCCAGAATATCGTGTTTTAGCGGCGGCAGGCTTCCTTCCATTTGTCTGTAAGATGAACTCCAGGTGGAAAAATGTGCAATAATCCTCTGAAATAAACCGGTTTTCAAGCTGCCAACCCCCCCGAAGGCCTCCCTCCGTCTCCTGTGTCACTCAGGGATTTACGGGAGAAATCAAGTCATTTATGGAGCCGAGTTCGGCTTTCAGGCGCACGGTATTTCATCCAGTCCATTGCTTTTTTTTCTTTTCTTAAATAACAGGCTTTTCATCCAGTTTAACAGGTAATTATTGTGTCATTTTTAAATTTAGGGAAGAAACGGACGGGTCGCAGAAACACACTTCATTTCATAACGTGTACAGATGAATATTTAGCGTTGGCCTGTAGTGGAGCGGCAGCAGAGCAGCATTGATTTCGTGGGAAGAGGAGGCTGAAGGTTGTTATTCCAAAGCATGAGTCAGTCCAGTGTACTGTCTGACACACACACACACACACACACACAGAGCCAGCAGAGCCTGGTGAGGGGGAACACTGATGGGAAACAGACCTATTCTGTTGTAGCCATGTCTGAGCTCCTACGGTGCATTTACAACCATCCATACGCAACACAAAAGTGGAACCGCTGCGCCTCACGTTCTGTCGACTTCAGGCACAGTAACCACTTGTTCAGGGTTAAAGAAAGATGGAGGCAAACAACGGTCTATGGAAAAATCGTAAACCGTGTGTTTATTGTTGTCACCGTGGCGACAACCGAGGTTCCTTTCGGCATTAACGGCGCGTGCATTTGACCCGCGCGGTATCGCTGTCGCGTCGTTAAACCGGTTTATTGTGATCGGTGAGAAAATGCTCCCAAAATCTGCACCCTCCCGATTTTAAAAGGGGGCGTATTATGAAAATTTGCGCGTTAATTTGGGGCGTCTTCGGCATTTAAAGGAACAGCCACTCAAAACGGGTCACTCGGCGGAGGGCCAGTTTGTAAAAGTACGTCACAGACATTTCATTAAGAGCTTTTGTTAAAGCCAACTTATGAAACAATCGGAGCGATGCGTTTTGAGGGACGGAAATAAATCTCGCGCTCCTTTCATCCACTCGTGCTAAAAATAAAGGGCGTGTTTCATCCTCTCAGCTAAATATGGTGGTGAATTATTATTTGTTTCTGCTGCATCACCCGTGTGTGTGTGTGTGTGTGTGTGTGTGTGTGTGTTCTGCGGGTCGCAGTGAGGAGACGGAGGCGGTGGGTTGAAAGCACTCGTTGGCTGATATCGGCCCACCTTCCTTTTGTGCGTCAAACATCTCCCCCCCCCCCCCCCCCCCCTTCCACATGTGGTAATACTATTAAAATGTCTGTCAGTGATTAATTCCTGCAGCCTGGATCAGGAGAGAGAGCTGCACCGTTAACTCGACATCAGTGTGATTGTATTTCATAAAATAAAATCAGCAGCATTGTGAGGAGATTTGCTCCTTTTTGTTAAGTGATCCTTTTGTGTTTCTTGCTTTCATTGCTGGTTTTCAGCAAAGAGTGATTAGCATTTTTTTAGGCCCGTAAAAGTATCCTGTAATTTTGTTTAGTAAGCGAGGGGACTGAGAAGTCAGAGAAATGTTTTTTGTAACCCTTTCAACCATCTCGTGATCCCTTAAATGAATCCAGCGACCTCACAGTGGGTCCTGAGCCCCAGGTTGGGAACCACTTCTGTACGCTAGTGCCAGAGCTATAAAAAAAAAAAAAAAGCTAAATGCTACATTCTGTGCTACTTTACATGGAGTCTGCGTGTGTGTGCCACTAAGCACTAATTGTCTTTGGGTCCCGACTACAGCTTTGAACACAAGCGCGTTATTTCGGTTTATTGCGTGTCCGTGTTCCGAACCGCGTCACACGACGTGACGGATGATTATTCACAGAACAACTTGAGCTGCTTTTGATCCTCTTGATCGACGGAGACGGAGACTCCGTCTGCCCCATAAGCCCCGAACACGGCCAGCCGAGCGCAGCTGGCGTGGTCGCACTCCGGGTTCTGATATCTAACCCACGGCGATCTGCCAGCCAGCTCGACGACGGCTGCGACGCTTCCTCCTGACGGAAGTTGGAAGATCACTCCTCCTTTTAACGTTTCTGCAATATGTTGCGTAGCAACGAAAGCGGAGGAAGTCGGCTCGGATCCCGTTTCTGGTGACTGATGAGACGAAACCGGTATGAAAATACCGCATCGTCATTCTGCTCAAAATGCCCCGTACGTACCTCTATTGAGTGCTGAATTCATGTCCCGTCTCACGAAAGAGTCCATGTGCCCTGTTGTTTTGTGCTTGCAGGGCGGCTCCCTCCCTGTGGATTAAGTAGAATGTTCTCCTGAAGCCTCAGGTGGGAGGATGCAGGAAGTGGACGTGCGTTTCACGCGCACTAGTTTCGTGCACGTGAGCGCGGCTTTGTGACGCCGTTTGATGGTGGGCTTTGTTTTGAGCCTTTTTGAAGGCCTTTTCCCCCCCAGTGGTCTGACCTGTTTGAAGCGTTTTTAAATCGTCTTCTGAGATTTGCAGATCCCACCGGATGAGGAGAAAAAAAAGGTTATGACGATCGCAGAAAGTCTAATAATTATTTCTTAGAATTGACTTATTATTCCACTTCAATATACGAACAAGGAATCCGCTCACATGACATCATGACAATGATGTGATGCAGCTGTGTCGCTTTGTCTGCTCTCCTGTTTGATGTTACGGGGATGATCCAGGTGTCCTGCCAAAGGCTATACAGTGTGTGTGTGTGTGTGTGTGTGTGTGTGATTTGGCTGCACACGCTCCGTCTCAGCGCGCGGGGGGGGGGGGGGGGGGAGACATGTCCGTTTGGAAATTCAATTATTATTATTAGTGATATGAAACAAGGAATCTGGCACCATGGGGGCATTTTAGTGATTCGCTTTGGTGTCGGTTGAAAACATGCAGAGAAAAGCAACGATTCAAAGCAGATTCGGGAAGCGTTTGACACACAAACTAACTGTTCGTACATCCAGACGCGGCCTCACGGTTTGTACTTTAAACGGTGACCCCCCCCCCCTTCCTCCCTCTGCCCTCCTGCACATACTGTTCTCTGTGCTCCGTGAGCTTGCTTTGTCCCGGTCAAGCAAAGAACCGGGCGGCATCGTACAAAAAAAAAATGGACGTTGTCTTTTATTGCATTTCAACCGTGGCGCTGGTCATTCTGCTCGTCTGTGGACACGGAGTTACAAAGGACAACAAACACGGCCGGCTGCGTCACCAGAAAGCCTCCTCCCAACGGGGCGGGTCGGGGGGGGAGGGGAGCCCTGCAGTTTGCTGATACAAGCACTCTGCCTTATTTGTGTGTGTGTGTGTGTGTGTGTGTGTGTGTGTTAGAGGATGGCTAGTGGCAATTAACGGGACCACCAAGGGAATTATGGGTATCACACAGGCGTGCGGGAGATGCACTTTGGGTGATGTGATGCGGCTGACGGCGCTGCAGCGAGGCCGCTGACGACGCCCGCGGGACGCCGCGTCGGCCTTCGTGAACGCCAGCCAAAGATGTCCCAGCTCTTTGTGAGCTACTTTACACACATTAATACTTGACGTCAACGTGAGAAAGATGCTTCAGCTTTCCTTTTTTTGTCTTCTCATTGAAATGGGCATCGACGCTCTTCCTCCCCAAGACCTCGTCTGCCTGCGGTGGTTTTCTCTCTGCGGCTGTGTGCTTCCAGCGGATCAGCGCTCGCCGCCCGGCGGCTATTTGAGCGGGATAGCGCCCCCCCCCCCCTCCCCCCGATGCACGCGGCTTCCACGAGCTTCCTGTCCAAAGACACAGGAGAAAGATCCGCATCTCTCTGCGCACCCCCCCCCCCCCCCCCTCCGCTTTTAATAATTCATACACCATCAATCTTTTATTCGAGTTCTGCTTGATTCAAGTTGCCTTTATTTATTTTGGCGGGAGGGGAGCGGGGGGGGGGGTTCACAGGGTTCACCGGGTTCTCAATGCAGCGCTTAGAAGGACGGATCATGGTCTCCCGCTGAACTTCTTCTTCTTATTTCATCCTGTTTTTTCGCCTGTCAGGCCTGTCAGGCCTCACACTTCCCTCTCGGGCCATCTGGGTGCAGGCGGGGTGCAGCTAACCCTGCTGCCTCCCTCCCCCCCCCCTCTCCTCTTATGCCCGAAGGCATCACACAGCCTCAGAGCACTCCAAAGCTGCGACGATGGAAGCTAAGCTAACTGGCGTGGGCCTGCTAGCAGCGGTGATTTGGGCGCTGGTTTTAATTTGACGACAGAAGATCTGTGGCCACGTTAAGGATTTGGATCAACGTCTCCTCGTGTGTTTCCCACCCCGTTGCCATTTAAAGTCTCCATTAACTACCAGCATGCGGCAGAGTAATGCATAATTGATCGTTTAAGTAGCATTGTAAATGATTCGGGGGGTCTGACTCTCTTCCTGTGGCATCGAGTGAAGAATGTGGAGAAAATCAGTGGGACATAAATACAAAACCACCAAAGCCTCCCTGTTAGCTTTTTAATAGTACACACTGCATGAATGGATATCTGCTGGGTTTTAAAGGTCATTGCAAACATTTTTAACCTCCTTATGCTGTAAGTGAAGGTCATCGTGACCTTCAAAATGTTTCAATAATCAACTTTCAATTGCAAACTTGCGGACGTATTCTTCTCCCCGTGCATTTTAAATCTTGACTATAGATTTTTCCTCAAATGAAGTTTATATTCTCTCTATTCTACCATCCTGTTGAATGATTTAACGTCGGGGCCTCTTGAACACATCCGCTCTTTAATCTTTAAACTGCCGTGCAGGCTTTGCCGCTCTGAAACAACCGTTTGCATCCGACCGGCTTTCCGAGAGATTTCGGAAGCTCGCTGCAGGGATTTGCTCCCACTCGTCTGCCAGATCTCCAGTGAGGCCCGATGCTGGAAAAACCTTCAGCTGTGCAGTTTATAAAGACAATAAATCACCGTGTTTTCAGCGGCTTTTAAAAAGAAATGTGCAAGATTCGTGTTTCCGTAGCTTTTGTACACAACCACTTCACGATCCTCTCCTCACAAATTAAATTACCTCACATTTTCCCAAATGAATCCCCTCCACCTCTTCACTCCCACGTCGGCTCTCGGATGTCCCGGGAGTAGAGCCGCTCCGCCTCTGCTCCAGCCGCTGGAATGGTTGCTGTTCTCTGTGACAGATGCGTCAGAAAAGAGGCTACAGATGCCCAGAACAAGCTAAAAATACCCCGGCAGGATTTTACCTGTAATTGAAACCGGACGCAGGGGGAACGGAGAAGAACGGGCGCTTCTTTTTTGTCGAGAAGGACAAAGACCGGCGCTCGGACGACGAAAAGCGCCTCTCGCTGTGTATCTAGATCGCATCCCGGCCCTTCTAGAGCCTCCGTCTTCCCCTCGATGTTTCGACACAACAGCATTTAGAACGGTTGGTTTGGTTTGCGGCCTGTCGGCACCAGCAGGGCTCCGCCGCGCAGAGGAGACGAGCGTAAAACGTGTTGCGCGGATCCGTTGAGACGGGCGGGTAAACAACGAATCGGGCTGCCGCGCTCCGCTCTTCTATTTCTGTCGCCCGGAGCCAAAGGTGCTGCGCCGGGTCACGGCAGCGCGAGGCTTCCCGGAGGCACCTTCTGTTGGAAGCCGGAGGCCATTTCATTGCCTGTGAATATAACACGTCGATCAGTACGTGATCAATTCAAACCCCCAGTGAGGGAGCAGCTTTGAGAATCCATGCGAGGTGTAGAATCAAGAAATGCCCTGAAGTAGCGGGGTTGTAAACATGGGGGGCTTGTTGGTTTGTACACACGTGAGAAGATGTAGAATCGATTGTCATCGACCGTTATGAAGATGAAATGCACTAAATGTGACGTCGCCAGTCGCTTAATTTCAAGTCCTGCATTATCTAACAGCGCCTCCCGTCGGGTGAAGTCTATTTTCTTTTAATGTATAATTGAAATGAGGTTGAGGGTGAAGTATTGAGCACCTGCGTGCAGCTTCCGTTGATCTAATCCCCTGAGTCGTGGAGTCACAGATTGGAGGGATTAGCGGGACGGGAGCTCTGCGATGTGAAGACGTCCGTTAATCTAATTGTCGTCTTTTCAGAGCTCTGCTTCCAGTCGGCGTTGACGACGCCTCGTGGTGGAGCGGCGGCCCAAACATGCGTTTTTATCTTTTATTTGATTCTTTTAATGGCTCCATATTCCATAAAATGTTCTTGTGACCAACTTTAAGAAAGATGGAACCAGGTTTGAGCTGCTGTGAACACGTCAATCTGTTATCAATCAATCCAGCGTCTTTCAATTTAGTCCTTTTTTTTGTAGGAAAGCGGCACCAAAACACAACAGTGAAACATCCCATCAGTTCCATGTTGCTAATCAACCGACAGTTTAAACAATGTCGGCTGGCATCCTTTGATGATGAGCACACGTTGCAGTAGCTTCCACATGCGGGAGAGACGCCTGCAGTCTGCAGCGCAGCGATAAGGCGGCACGGAGGGTTTATTTTCAGCTCTTTTCGATGTCTCGTGTCCGCTCGGCGACGTGTTGAAGCCGGCGTGACGGTGTGATGCGTTTGAGACGGGACTTGTGAATGGATTTTTTCTTTTTTTTTGTCCTCTGCTCAACTCGGTCACATGGAGTTCATCACCCGCCAGCAGATCAGCCGCCACTTTACAGCGATTGACTTCATGCAAACCAAACGCCCACCAATTTGGATGCAATTGTTATTTCAAACGGAGCGTCCGCTGATGTGGTGAAAAGGCGTTCATGTATTCATCTCTTCCCGTCTTAATTATTGTGTCACTGTATACAGCACAAACCCCTCCAGCCCCCCACTGCATCCACTTTAATTGGTCCAAAATGGATCCGGGAGGCTTTTAACTCGAACACATTACCCCAATTTAGTTGAAACGAATCATTTGTGTCCCCCTTTTTTTCTAGACTTATAGGACCTTAAATGAATCCGCTCTGAGGTGTGTTTCTGACCTACTAAGCCCTTTTTATAAGGAAGGACATTTTCGTACTTTTTCAAAAGAAAAATTGTCGTTGCGATAAGTGGTCAACAAAACGAGGTGATTTGAGCCGGCTTTGTGGCGACGCGGCGCCGTGAGAGTGGGAAGTCGAGCAGCTATTTTTGGCCTCTGCTATTCCCTCAAGTCTTATTTACTGTCTCTGCTGTCTTCTAACTCAAGAGCGTAAAAGTGGGTCCATTTGCTGTGCCGTGTCGTTTGCACAAAAGTGGACATTGCGACGGCAGATATTTCCTGAAGGTCGGTCGTAGAGCAACAAAAATAATATTTTAGAACTTCGGCTTCATCGACATCGAAGTGTCAAATGTTACTTCAGATTTAATGCAGTTTTTGATGAACTCTTTTATCCTATTAAGGCTCTTTTTTTTAAGGGAAACTCCCGCTGCAGACACATTGCGTGGTCCAGATGTCCGAAAAACGGCTGTTAGATTTAATCTATTGTTGTAAATGTTAGAAGATACACAAAGAGGCCGTTAAAAGTGTCTCATACTGAATCACCAAGTTCTAAAACAAATAAAATCTGCTTACTAATTGCATTTTCCATCCCAAGTCTCGCTGGTCGGTTGATGCTCTCCGGAGGAAACTTTTTAGACAAATTTACGTTGAACTCTTGAATCGCTGCAGTTCCGTGGGCTCGTTTTTATAGATGGCCGCTATCATAAAAAGCCTCTTTTAGCTGTAAAAAATGCTGATTTTAGATCCAAAAAATGTGAGTCTCGCTGAGGAATGTAATTACCGGTCCACTTAAGCCAAACATTGTTTTTTCGCTGCGCCTCGCACCATGTGACCTCCAGTATAACGCGTTTAAACGCTGCAGCTGTGGATGCACTTTATTTTATCGAGTGATGCTTTCATGTGATGTAAATCTGTCCTCTGTGTCAGTGACTACGGGACTTGCAGAGCGAGTAAGGGATCTCGTGTACATAAAGACTTAATGCTTCCCGTTAGCAGTTTGTTTAACGGAAAACTCTCATTTTACCACTTTTACCACCGTCATTTATTTTACTTTTTCATGGCTGCGACTCCCAGCACCTCTCAGAACGCACGTCGCTGTCCGTGCTTCACTCTGTGGTGGCCAAACCATTCGTAGTCCCACTGTTCCACACCTCAAGTCATCTGCTGCATTATTTAAATGTGCTGAAAGCAATGGTCCTTTCAAAATAAGAGCGTGCACTTACTCCCAGTGTCAAGTTCTGACCTGCTAAGAGGAGAAAAAAAAATAAGTAGCAGTTATTAAAACCGATTCAGCCACTTTTAAAAAGAGTGGAAGTCCCTAGTCAACACTGTACAAATGAAGACTTTACTCTCGGCTGCCATGTGTAGTGCTCCTGCTGCTCAGACGAACAAGTAGAGCGGATTAAAAAGGTGTAAACACGACATGTCGTCGGTCTTAAGAAGCAGCAGCGCGTCCTGATCTCCGCCGCGTTGGACTCCCTCCAGCCGCCCGCCCCTTCCTCTCCTCCGACTGTCAACAATTCCAGACGCAACGACAGAAAACAAACAGGCTCCGTCCCTCTGTCCTCTGCGGAGAGCCGGGGGCCCCATCTGTCTGGAGGGAAAATAGCATGTTGGGACCCCATGTGGCGTCCTGGCGCCTGATCACAGCCCGCCATCTACCACGACACAAGAAGGCCCACTTCTCCATCAGGTGGTGACGCCGCCAAAACAGGAGTCCGAGGCCGCAAGACGACGCGTAGACCCGAATGTGAAAGCGTCCCCTCGTCCAGCCAGCGCCCCCCCCCCCCTCCCCGTCCTCGTACCGGTGTCTGCAGACGTGATCTCCCTGCAGGCCGAGGTGGGCCTGACTCACTTTTTTTTGGTTCCTGCTTAAAAACATCTCGACCCACATCCTCCCTTTTCTCTTGCTGCTCTAATCCACTGCACCGCGTCCCGCTCGGGGAACAACCGGGTCTTCCAGCCCCTCAGCACAGATAAATTATTGCTGCTGGCAGCGTATCCGCAGCTGGAGCTGTTGTGTAACACATGTCGGCCGAATTTGCTCTGCTTATAAAGTGGCCGCAGCACGGATTTCTTTCCTCGTATTTTATTTATTTATTTTACTGAAACCGACGTGATGGCGTGAAACGTCTCCGTATAGCGACGATCTACAGACGATGCGTTTGAAATGAAGACAGCCGGCGACGAGCCTGTCTCCGTATTGGCTCATTCGGGTCCACATATGGGAGCTCCGAGGTGTGAACGCACGCGTCTGCGAAGTGTGGGACGGGGACGTTGACGAGCCTTGAATCCGCTGTCATCGAGCCGCGAGCACGTTGCGTTGCGCCCTTCCATCGCGTCTCCCGCCGGAGGATGAATAAGCAGAACGGGCGGATTTGAGACTGATATCGTAATCTTTTTTTTTTTTAGGGGTTTCCTCCCACTCAGCAGGCCTCTCGGTTGCTAAACGACCCACCCACGTTTACTCCGGCAGTCAGAACAGCTCATTTCCTCATTTCCTGTTTTCGTATCCGTGGTGCACAATAACGCTTGTTGGCTTGTGAAAAACGAGGGTCACGGTGATGAAGGAGCTCTTTTTCCTCTCCTCGGCCTTTCAACTAAACGTACCACTTCGCGCGCAGCTCAGGTGCCTGCGCGTTCAGCTCTGTGTTCACTCCAGCTCACTTTAAGATCACTGGAACACCGGAAAGATCGTAGTTTGGTTAAAACGTTGGGACAATATACACACCCCGTCTTGTGCTTGAAGTAACCTTTTTGAGTGTTTAATCGAGCGCAAGATGTCTCTCTCTCCGAGTACTTCACAGCCGGTAGAGACCAGAGGAAACGACCCGACGCGCTGAAGCTGCTACGCTCGGCTAGCGAAGGAACACAAACACAACGTCACGCCACTCGGCGTTTTGAAGATGCTTTCAGTGTTTCGCAGGGACTAAATGTACAAATGGGTCGGGTCTGAGCGTTAGCGTTAGCCGACACGTGATTCATCTTCGGCCTCCTAGACAGTGCCGGCCCGAGGCTCTTGGCGGCCCCCCTCCCACCACGCACAGTCACCTGTGCGAGAAGATTATTGGCACAAATGTCACATTATACTGTTGTAGCTAAGATTATAAACTAATACAGTGAGGTTATAATACTGTGGATACAAAACTAGGGCTGCTTGCGGCATAAGCAAACTAAGCGGCTGCTTGGGGCCCCCTGGTCAGGGGGCCCCAAGCAGCCGCTTAGTTCGCTTATGCCTTGGGCCGGCCCTGCTCCTAGATGTGATCGGTCGGCCTGTTGCGCGATGAAGTATTGCGCTGTTTTTCCGAAGAACAACTCTTTGATGAAACCGATGAATACATCGTGTGTGTAACGTGCGCATTTCAGAATAAGGGTCTATTCGTTGCCTCTCTGGTAAAAGTACAGCGCTGATTCGGCTTCTCTCTCGCTTTCTTCTCTTCCATGTCTGCTCTCCTCCTCTGATGCTTCCTGATCCAACCAGGTAAGACATTCCCATTGTTGCCTTGAACGTTCACAGCCCGGATGTGACAGGTCGACGCCCCCCTTGCCATGTGCGCAGTACGTTCTTATTTGAAGCAAACGCGAGACTGATGGGTGGAAATGGCATAAAAGGTGGATTACCTGGGGACCCGGATGGTCGAACGTCTCTGATCTTATTTTCAGGTTCTAACTGCAGGTTGTGAGCAGTAATTAAGTCGTCATTCCATGTTCTCCTGTCTCGCGTTCTCTGCCCACGTCGTGTTGTGTTGCTCGAGGTCGGTCAACACCTTTTTTGCATGCTGGGATGTTTCCTCGAGCAGCTGCGTTTGAGCCGTTTTTTACCTTTTTTTTTTTTTTTAATTGAAAGTTTCCTTCACGCTTAGTTTCAACTCTTGTGGCACACGGAAGCTCTCTGCTTCCGTGCTGGTATATTTGCCGTATTTCCCGCTGCTGGTTGTTAAACTTCGGCTCGTCCGTCGTCCGCCGCGACTCGAAGGTTCCAGCCGACGCATTTTTCATAAATCCGGACGTAAGACGTTGAGGCGCTGAATGTCACCGCAAAGAGCCGCCGGCGACCGCGCGCTGTGGAGGAGGAAGGGAACCAACCCAGCACGTAGTTCACAACGAGGGCAAAATGAGGAGAGGTGCCGTGTCAGAGCGAGTGTATTTCAAACCGCGCCGCCAGTTATTGTTTTTGTCATCAGAAGCGCAGCGGATGTTTAGTTTCTAAGGATACACGACACTGCTGAAAGCCTGGGATGATTGTTTGTTTCTGCTTGATAAATTGTTAATGTGGAAATAATATAATCATTGTAATTATGATTATTTTTAAGTCAGGCATTCAAGCATTCAGAAATAATCAAAAATATAAAGGTGAAAGTAACCGAAGAACAACGTTTTAGGGTTTAAGTTACTCTCTGTTTAACAAAATAGAATCAGGAAAAACTCTTTTGTGATGCATCTTTTCGTCATCAAAATAGAAAAATGGCTTTGAAAGAATTAAAATACCATGAAAACAAAAAAAGAGAATCCATCCAATATCCTGGTTTGATAAGAATAAGAAGAAAAGTAATAGGAAATAACACAAATCTAAGATTTAATTCGCTTTCAGGTACATTATTCCTGCTGAGCGTTCATCCGTGAATCAAATGACGGCCTCTAACTCATCGAAGGGAGGGGGGACACAGATGTCCTCTGCTGCTCACCAGGCGTTTCATTCCAGCCATAAACAAAGTTAACCGGGTTACGAGGGAGACCTGTATTGACAGATCGAATCAATAACCTTCACTCGGCCGCACAGGGAGGGAAAGATGCCGTTCGTACGAGGAGACAAATCCCAACGCTATCGACAACAAAAAAAAACATCCAAAAGTCGAGCATCCGTAAGGTGATTTATAACGGCTCTGTTGTTCCCGATTCACCTCGAAGATATTTGAATGTGTCACATTATTAAGCATTTAAGTCCGCTGAGCAGGTAAAGGTCCCAGAGTGGGAGGATGTGAAAGCCCCCGCGAGGGGGAGGGGAGGGGGGGGAAGCACGTCGGGAGAGGAAATGGAAACACCCCCCCAACCTCCAACACATATATAATTATATATTATATATATGCATACGTATATGAAATAAGACAAACACATGCAGAATCACAGAGTGGCTCCGCCCCCGGCTGAGTTCAGTAATTGGAGAGTGGGTGAAGCAGGTGGCCGTGTGTGTGTGTGTGTGTGTGTGTGTGTGTGTGTGTGTGTGTGTGTGTGTGTGTGTGTGTGTGTGTGTGTGTGTGTGTGTGTGTGTGTGTGTGTGTGTGTGTGTGTGTGTGTGTGTGTGTGTGCGTGCGTGCGTGCATCTCTCCGGTGTGCAGACTGTCGTCCTCTGGCCGTTAATTACAGCTCTTAACCGTCTGCGTCACTCGCGGCGGGCTGACGGACTTTGTCTCTTCCTGCCGTCTGAGCAGAAGGAGACCGAGAGGTGGAGGAAGTGATTTTTTTTTTTTTTCTTCTTCTTCTGCTTCTTCTGCTCGTTTATAATTACGTGACTTTGTAGACCTGCTGACATTTCCGGGAGAAGTAATTGTGTTGAAGGTTCGTCAGCCACTTTTTTTGGTAGCTGGACTAAAACTTGGTAGCAGCAACGTAAAGAACAGCAGGGTTACGTATGTAGAGTTAAATATCATCATGTAGTATTGTTCTTGCTGTTGTCCGTATTGAAACAGAAAAAGGACAGAATCACCAAGACGCTGAAGAAGTGGTTGTGTTTGAATTCTCATCTGGTCGCTGCTTCGTTTGGCAGAAACGAACCTTCCAAGAAGTTAATAACCGTATGTTGACAATTTGTTGTTTAGCGACATTAGTTTCGTTAGCTTGACCCGATTCCACACCCAAAAAACCTCCCTTCAGCCCCAAAATGTGGAATAATCCGCCGCTGAAAATAATTCCCAGCGAACGCCCGGCGTCCCCGTGTTGTGTCCTGCCTTTATTCTGCCTGCCGGGGCCTCGTGTCCTAACTCCAAACAAACGAGTGTGAGGAAACGTCTCTCTTTTTGCACTGAACCGACACGTTTAGTTTTTCATATCTGTATCAAATTCAATGAATGAGTGAGAATGGGGGTGAAAAAAAGAACAAGCAACCTTTCAAATGCAAATCTGCTGCATGAAATGATGCTTCTGGTTCAGCTCTGCTATAAATAACCCGTGTGTCGCATGATATAATCATGTTTTTCATCCATTTGGATCAACAAATCCCTTCTAGGGCCGAAACTCTGGGGAATCAGATGTCCTCCATGCCTTTTTGTTTTTTTTTGTTTTTTGTAGCTGTGGAACAGCCCCAGTGTGTGCGAGTAGGAGGGAGCAGGAAAATGGAGTGTGTGTTTTTAAATAGACAGAATGAAAGCGAGGCAGAGAGACAAGGGTTCTGTATTAAAGAGAGAGAGAGAGGAGTCAGGATGAGAGGCTCCACTCGATCACAACTCACAAGGGTCTGCGTGCGAGCATGCATGCATGCATGCGTGTGCATGTGTGTGTGTGTGTGTGTGTGTGTGTGTGTGTGTGTGTGTGTGTGTGTGTGTCGAGCCCTTTTGAAACGCTTCGTTTGAAGCCCAGCCTCCTCCACACGGATGAATCCGTGTCTGATGACACGTTGCTCGTCACCGGCCACCTCCTGAAGAATCCTCTCGTCTTCTGTGATTTTTTTTTTTTAAACGAGACAATGCTCAAACGCAACAAGCGCGTGCGTCCTTTTGAAAGCTTGTGGGTTTGTTTATCGGCGGCCGGCTCCATCTCCATCACCACCATCCGCTCCGTCCAAACAGCCTCCGTTTCTTTCTTTGGGTAGACTGAGGAGGAGAGGATGCTGAATAAAAACCAGGGAAACAAGTCTGCTGTCACGTAGTTGGACAAAATGTGGGGTTTTTTTGTGTGTGTTTTGTGTGTTGCTGCTTTTCTCTCTCGCTGAGTCTGGGACACACACACACACGCACACACACACACACACAACCCTAAAACCTGCGTCTTGAGGGCCCGGAAGAGAAAAGGAAAAAGAAATATCTCCATTCTGCCGACTGCAGACTTTGGGCCGCCGCCGCCGCCGACGTCACCGCCGCGACCTTCCAGGACAAACAAAACCTCCTCCTCTCTGAATGGCGGACACGCCGCGGAGAAAATCGATCCCGCCGGCCGGTCGATTTCAGACGTCTTTCTACGGGCTTCTTTTGTTGATGCTCAACATTCAACAGGATTGGATTGCGAAAGTTCCAACCGGCTCCTTTTTTTTTATTTGTGAGGGTTTGATTGCAGTTTAGAGTGGAGAAGTATTTTGTTAAAAACTTAGAAATAAAGCCGTTGCTTTTCCTGTTTAAACTTTGTAGGAAACCTAATTATCCAGAATCTCATGCTGCTTCACAACATCAAGCTTCCATGAGGTCGTTTCCACGTTTTCGTGTAACTCATTTTGGTCTAAAAATGCTAATTCTGCAGGTTGAATCATTTCAGGCTTTTTTTTTAGTGAAGTGCTGCTATTGTTGCAACTTCTCTGCGCTGTGTCAAACAGCACAAAGCAAATGCCGATCCAGGCAGTAACCCTGCGGAGTAAACCTGGAGACGCACAGCGAGGCCGGCGGTGAGGCACCGAATTCGTGAGCGCTGATGGAAAAGTTTCCGCCGGTGATGTTTGCTGCCTCAGCGGCTCTGCTGGTTCGGCCAAATCAACCACGCTTCTCTCCATGTGGCAAATCCATCGTCAACCAGGAGCCATGTGGGAGACGTCCGCAGCAGATGTGAACCTTTTACCAAGCTTGCTGCAGTATTTCGGAGTGAAGTGGATTTGTCTGAATCTCTGAGAGACGGCTATCGTTGATTAGCAAGCAGAATGCAGAATATCAACCGTGGCCTGTGACAAAATGTGGTATTTAACGTCCCGGAATAGAATCTCCGTTCGCGGCGCCGAGCGTTCGCCGGTGTCTCTGCTGGAACTCGAGAGTCTGAAACGTTTTTAATTGAGGCCGCGCGATGAATTCGCTCAACCTCGAATCGTAAAAAAACGGCCGTAATCTTGCATTTCAGTTTCACGCTTCCCTCCACCTCTCCAGCTCGCTGTGCAGCGCACACGCACACGCACACACACACCAGTGCAATCACACAATACCCGAGAGGAGCCACTGCTCAGGAATGATTCCCCCGCTCGTGTTTAAGCCGTCCTCTCGTCCATTAATGCCTCCTCTTGCCTCGGCTGATGCAAAGCACTCCTCTGTTTTTAATTTTTTTTTTTAACTTGTTCAATTGTCTTTTCTTTTTAGTTTTCGCTCTTTCGCTTCGCCCATCGGGTTTTATCGGATCGGATCTGTCTTTCTCCTGCAGGTCCAGTGCCGGCCCGAGCCTCTTGGGGGCCCTAAGCAGAATTTTATTTGGGGGCCCCCCTCCCACCACGCACAGTCACCTGTGCTAGAAGATTATTGGCACAAATGTCACGCTATACTGTTAGAGCTAAAATTATAAATGAATACAGTGAGGTTATAATACAAAACTAGGGCTGCTTGCAGCATAAGCTCATCGGGCCTTCTTGTTTCTGCCTCACACACACACACACACACGCGCGTCTCTGCACACATCTCTTACTCATCGGATCGGCGTGCAGATTTCTGCATTCCCAGACTGGAGTCACGGCTGTTTCACCAATGCCCCGGTTCACCCCTCGTCCCCCCAAAACGTTACCCAGAATTCCCGTCCTCGCGTCCGAGAGCCTTGTTTCTCTTGCATTAAGTCACCGTGTGGGTTTCTCGCTCTATAAATCAGGCTAAAGTCACCGGCGGCGTACTTGATCGTCCCCGCGGGGTTCTCTCGTTCGTATCCCACAATGCTCTCTGCTGCTGCTGCTGCCTTCACAGCCCTTTTTGTATTTACAGTCTCTCCGTTCTCCGGTATTCCATCTTCAGCTGCACGCATTTCTTTTCCCTCTGGTCATTGAAAGCCCGGGAGGGATCCATAACTCAGGAGGAGAAATATTGGCTTTGTCTCGGGGAACAAAGCGCTCTTTGCTTTGTGAAAGGAAATGCTGGTGTTGTGTCTCCAGTGCGTGTCTGTTGTGTCCATTACTCGACGCAGCTCGTTCAAACGGCACCGCTGCTCCGCGTCTCTTCTCTGCAGAGGACGTCCGGTGTCCTTTTGTGCGGAGGGGAGCCTCTTAGCCTCTGTTGTAATTAAATTGCGCGTCGACGGGCCGATCTCTGCTGACTGGACAGGAAACCTTCTCGGTGACGTCTCCGTCCCGTCAGCGGCTGCTGAGTCGGCACCGCCTGCTCTTCTGTCTTCCTAAACGAGCCTCCGCCGTCCGCTCCACTGAGTCGGCTGGGTGACGCCCGTCCAAGAGGCCTGAAAGTAGCCTGGGGAGTAAAGGGGGAGGGGGGGTTCAAACCTGTTTTCTGGTAGCCTCATTGTCTTGTTCTGCTCGTAGACCCTGGAGCTTTTTATATTACTAATTTCAATCGGGCTGCCATGGCAACTTGAGTCCTTTAACGTCATTTAAGACGGTAAAAAACATCCACAGCGCTCACTGAGCTCATTTCTGAATGTTCCTCTCGGAAAGGCTTCGCCGCTCCAAACAGTCATTATTTTTCATTTCCTGTCGCCCGTGAAATCTCAAATGATGAATCTAAAAGCGACTGCATGCAATGAGATGCCGGCAGCTCGGCCTAAACAAAGCTTTCCAACAGCTATCCAAAATAACAACATCCACAACACCAGTCACCATTAGCTCCCCTAGCTTGTAGCGTCTTGGGGTTGTTGTTTTTTTGCGACGAATCCATGGAAAGAAAGTGTCATTTTTACACATCGCACACAATCAATTGGTTTGATGTCCGACCATTTTTTTTTTTTAAATCAACAAATTCATTCTTAGACTTCAGCACACACGTCTGTCCTCACCTGTGTGTGTGTGTGTGTGTGTGTTTTGCCCTTCAGCCGTCCCTCGGCCTCCTCCCTTCCTTCCATCACGTCTTTTCGCAGTCGCTCCCCCCTCGGGTCACAAACTGCTGTTGACGAGATAACGATGGGGGGAGGAGGAGGAGGATGCTGCTTGGTTGCCACGGCGACGCTCCCTGGAGTGTTAGAGGGTTATCTTGGCAACCTCCTTTTCATGTTTTAACTGCCGGGGCCGAGCGCTGCCCATCCCAGATTCAGGATAAGGGGAAAAAAGGTTTCTTTGCAGCTTGGTTTGAGGTGTTGTCTGTCTCCACAGCAATTTTTTTTTAATCATTATTTTTATTTTATTATTTGACATTATTTTATCATCTTTTTTGTGAACCTTCACAAACCTCTTCCTGTGTTTGTTGAGCCGGTTGCAGAGGTGTTGATTCGGCCCGTCCTGTTCCTGTTAGCGAGGTGCAACATGTCGCCACAGTTCCTCCCCTACGCTTCTGTTTTGTTCATCTTCTCAAATTCGCCAGAAGCATCTCTGCCGGTCGCCTCTTGGTCCGGAGAATGTGTTTCTAGCTTCTTTGTTTTAGTCCGTTATGTGTGGGACAGTATGGTGAGCGTGTGACAGACCACATAGAAAGAAGAAAATTCAACGGAGCTGGTTCATTTGTTTGTTCTCAGCCGTGTGACGAGTTGTTCAGAATTGCGTTGCCGTGATTCAGTCCAGACAGTGAGGACATTTAATGACACTAAATAATCCCCTTTTCTCAGTCTGCTAGTTACTGCTGCTGAGCATTAGCTACAACGGCATGTCGGTGAAGGCGTACGTCGCCACGCTCTAATAAATGAAAAAGGAAACGTTAGCGCCGCCCTGCTTCTTCTGCGTTCGACACGTCTCCGAAGAGAACCTGAACGAGGGCGATGAAATCAGGTACATGAAAGTCACTGTTGGCTCGTAAGTACACACGCAACCACACAACCTCCTCCAGCAAAGAGCAGATTAGAGAGGAAAGCTGTGGTGCCGCCTACAGTTTTAAAGCGCTACAGTGATTCTTCTGCAGATCAAAGGCAGCGTGGGCCCACACACACACACACATGCACACAGACGCACACGCTGTATACAGTATGTTTCCCTGGGTGTTCGGTTCGACGGGCTGATGATTCAGATCGCACTCGCTGAAGCCTTTGACCTGCATGCAGAGATGTTGTCGTGCATGCGCGGACGCTTCAGGGCCGCCGCTCTTCATCAGAGATTCAACGTCCTGGAGAAAAATCGCGCCGAACAATCTGGTTAACGTCACGTGACGCGCCTTGGATTTTTGGCTGATTGTGATTGGTCGGTTAGTGTCTTGGTTGTTCTTACCTAATCTAATCTTACCTCCCCCGCCCTCCTACTCGTTCTCCGTGCCTCCTCTCTGCTCCCTTTCCTTTCTCCTCGTATCCTTCTTTCCTTTTCCTTCTCCATCATTTTGCCTTTGTCCTCTGCATCTACTTCCTTTTATCTATTTCCTCAGCTTCTTCCTTCCCCTTCTCTCTTTTGCCTCCTGTATTTTCTTCTTCCTTCCACTCCTCCTCCTCTTACACGCCCAGCTGCATGCTCTCACACACACACACACACAGACACACACACACACAGACTAGAGGGCCGTTTCTAGGTCATGGGGCTTTATATGAATAATAAACAGCTGTCTGCTTTAAAGGGAATTATTTATAGAGCACCGAGTGAGACTCACATCTCGTTCTTTAAACGCTGCCTCTTTTTCTTTGTCGTCCAGCTTTTTAACCCCCCGTCGTCTTTACTATCCGCCATCTCTTCATTCCCCGACTGATGCCCTCTTCTGTAATTCGCACTGAGAGCTTTTAGCTTTTTGTGCCGCGTGTCCAGGAATTCACTCCCCTACCAGGTTGAGCTCTCGGGAAAATATTTCACTAGAAGGAAAAAAAAAACGTCCCAGCATGCATTTTGCATCCGTGAGAGGCGTTAACACGCAGCAGTGAGACTCCGAAAGGGGTAACGTGTCGCCAATCCAATTACACTGTCACTTTCTTTAGAATTCAAAATATGTTGGGAATTTATCAAAATCATGAGATGAGAGTCCTTGTTTCACGGTTTGCATGAAAAGATGCATCACTGGCAGTAAAGTCAGAACTCACCGATTGCATTTTTTGGGGGGCGCAAACTGCAAACATGAGCAGTTTCTCATCCACGCTGTGTCTGACCGCCTGGTTCTTAAGCTTCCTGTTCATTCATTTTCAATGGCTGATTTTGGCTGCATGTGGCTGGAAACGATCAGACCCTGAGAAAGAAAATGGACAAATGGAGCTGATGACATTTTGGTGATGAAATGTGCTGTGTGGCAGGGAAACAGAGCGAGAGGGAGAGAGAGACAGAGAGAGATAGGAAGAGGGGGGAGGGCGGGAGAGAGGGAGAGAGAGGGGGGAGGGGGGATTCGGCGGCAGAGAGTGACTCGGCAGAAAGGGCCTGGATGGAGGGAGGCGAGGTCACCAGAAAGTCAGACGGTGGCCAAACCAAAGCTTCAGGCTGAAGGAGCATGAGGTCACCTGCACCGGTGACACACACGGAGGAAAGAAACAATTCATACAAGTTGATTTTAAGATCATCGTGTTGCTGCAGCAGCGTCTATGTGAGGAGACCCTGCTCTCCAGTTCATAATCTCCTGGTGGTGCAAAAAACATGCACTTACCTGAGTGCAATGTGGAGTTATTTCCACTTTGCTATTTTAAACCCACCCCCCCCCATTTGGGACAACAACAAAAAAACGCATTACATAACTGAAGCGCCACCGAATCCCCAGCGAGGTAGTATAGGGAGGAGGTCAAACCGTCTTAATCTGCAGTCTATAATCCCTGCCACCTCAGTTTAACCTCAACCACAGAGGTCAGAGGTGTGTGTGTGTGTGTGCGTGTGCGTGTGTGCGTATGATTGATCACACAGAATGCCAGCAGTATATTTTGTGTGCCTCCATACGTACAGGTGGTCGTGATTGTGTAGTAATGCTGGAGAATGAAGCATCGGTGAAGAGGTCGACAAAGGTCAAACTGTTTGTTTTGGCCTTGTTTTTAATATTTGTGTGCATAAGTGAAGTTTTTAGACCAAGATACTGTGGACATTCACCACAGAGCCGTCTGACTTGGTAATTAGGTTCTAATTAGTTTTAGGTGTGTGGAGGACGCTTTATGTCCGGAATGGTGTTCGGTAGGATGCGTGAACTTTCCTAATCCAGGAAAACCAGAACGGCCACACTCATTCATCAAACCAAGTAATCTGCATTCCACACACACACACACACACACACACGACCAGATAAGGCAGCTCTGCCCTGAAGAAGCTTGTAACACTCGAGTCTGGCGAGGACGCGAGTTGTTCTGTCAACCTTTTTATTTGTTCATCAGGAAGCAGCTGGCGAGGATGTCTGACGTTAATTTGTTTTGTGTGCGATTTGTCGCATTGTGTACTAGCACAGCGGTGTTTAGAGACAATCTCACTCAAGTAGCATCAGCCTGACAGAGTAAAGCGGCGCTGAGGGCTAAGCGCTAACATCGGCCTACAAACGCGCTCACAATGACCATGTTACAATGCTGATGTTTAGCAAATATAATGTTTACCAGGCTTACTAGCATTCAGGCGCGGCACGCTGTGTACCATCTCACCTGTTCATTAGCTCATGTTAGCATGCTAACGCGCCGCCAAGCCCAGTTTTGTGTGGCTCTTTTGTTTCGGAGTTCACACAGAATCCGGAGCACATCGCTGCAAAGTGTGAAGTCACCAGATTTGTGTCTCGAGTTCTGAAACACCGTGATGCCACGTGACGCTGTAATGGAGGTCAAACGTTGTCTTATTTTTCTCCGTCACAGGGCCTTGTACACGTATGAGGACGACAGCAATGATTTGAAACTGGCATCATCAGGTGGTAAGTGTGTCTTTTTTTAAAATTTTTGTCAGCAATCCAGTGCATGAATGAATTGCGGTCCTCGTTCTTTTTAATTCACAACGAAGGCGGCTGCGTCCGAACGTTGACATCGTCTGTGAAGATCTGCCTCCGTCGATGAGCTCTGCAGGTTCCGATGTGGTTCGGGAGGGGTTAAGAGGGAGAGGGGGGGGGGGGGGGGGGGTGGGGTTGGTCGTGGTCGTGTTCTTTGTCTCCTGATTGTTCCTGAGCTGGATTAGTTATTGCCACGGTTAATGGCGCGCTGCACGATATTACAAGTTTCAAAGGGCAATAAACTGATAAATATAACGAAGCTCAATCCTAATGGGTAATAAACATTATCTTCCAATATCCTGTTCTCCTATTGTCCAATAAATTACTAATTCTAATCAGAACGTGATAAAACTGATCAAATTATGTGCCTTGTCATATTATTGTTAGACCAAAAACATTGGAATATCCTGGATAATGGAACCACATTGCAGCTTTTTGCAGGTATAAACATAATTTCAATCAATTGTGTCTCACTACAACACACTCAATAGCCTTAGCTGCTGTTGCTATAGTAACTGAGTTCATCCGAAACGCACCAGAACTCTTGTAAGGGAGCTGATTTTGTAAATTGATGCACCTTTTTTTTTTGTAATTCATTTAGTTTTCTCCGAGAGTAAGAAAGTTTTGGGAGACAAAGCAACACATTGTTAGTTTTGGCCCGAGACTCAGGATGAGGACGACCTCTGTCCCCCGGGAGTCCCATGTAATCATCATCCCCGAATACGGGAATGCCGATCACATGAGGGGGGTGGATGGGGGGGACTGGAGCTGCTGCAGAGAAGGCCAAGCATCAGTAACGCTCGTCTTGGTTTCCTTCGCGCAGCTTCTCCTGAGAGGAGACGTGAATATTTCAGCCGCCGAGAGGAAAAACGCAGTTTGTTGAAGCTCGGAGGAATCCGTCCTCCTCCTCAGATCTCTGTGTGTGTGTGTGTCTGCGCGCGCGAGGTGTTTATGCAAATGAGACCCGCATCACGATCTGTATCTGAGGGCGTGGCGCCGGTGCGACACTTGGAAGCGAGTCCGCCGCCGGTCGCGGGGGGGTTAAAAGGTCAGACGGCGCTCAAACCTCTCGTCCTGTGGCTGCAGGAGGCGGCCTGGCGGAGATCACGCTGACCTTCGACGCCGCCCGGGTGATGTACGGCTTCTGCAGCCTGAAGGAGCCCACCGCCACGCTGCCACGATACATCCTCATCAACTGGGTAAGAGAAGGAGGGGGGGGGGGGTGCATGAGGCTGAGCCAGACACTCCAGGCAGCGCACACACACACACACACACACACATACTAACAGCAGAGTACATGCGAGTCGTTACGGGTCAGAGCACATTTTTAATGTCTGTTCGGACTGAATGTTCCGGCCGTGAGCGAGCAAAGCTCTGGTTCTGCTGTCCGGTGTACCTTCAGGACGTGTGGTTGATGTTTTTGACACTGTAATGTCATTTTTGGTTTAGCCTTGAGGTCACGTTGTACACCCGGCAATGAAGCAACCACATCAACACAAAAACAGAATGTTATGTGCTTTGCTGAGGTAGGAGTCTAATGGCACGCATGCTCTGTGGATGAAGTGGTAACGCGCTGATGTCTTCAATCACTGGCTCCACTTGCAGGCCGGGAAGATTACAACATCTCATCACACCATACAGTATCCTCCTGTAGGTCAATTGTTTTAATATCTTTTCTCCGTTGCCACTTCTGGAGTTTATCAAATGTTGTTGTTGTTGTTGAGACGGATGTGTTGACTTGTTCATTTTTAACACTATTAACGTCTTTGAGGCTTTATTTCCTCGTTGGCTGCATGTCGCACATACCGAAAGAGGACCGCTTGTGGATTGAATTGTAGTTACTGAATTCTTACTTCAGCAAAGGTTTCGTTAATCAACGTCTGTTTCCGTCTCAACGTGATTTGCACAAGTTGCAGGTGTTGTTTACACACGAAATATTCAACTTCCTTTTCTACAACACTGCGGCGTTTATAGCCCCGTTAGGGCTGCTTTTATTTCCCCAGGGGGGGGTGGGTGTGAATTACTTCTTGTTGTTTAAGCAATTTTCAATCAGCTCAGTGTGAAACTCGGCTTTTTTATGAAAATGGAGGAAGCGGAAAACAACACCAACATACATTTATTGGGGAACGGAGAACAAAATTAGCTTTTGTTGCTTTAACCTCTAAACACAAAAATACAAAGTCTATTGTCAAAGTGAACTTTAGATCAAAATGAGTATGACTGTTGTGTAAAATCCATCCTTTTGTTGTATAACTGTAGGTTGAATACCTCCATGGAGGGTAGTTGACGTCATGGACAGTTCACCATGCCGATCACAATGCGTCATGATGAGACTGATGCAAATAGAGTTTCCAGGAGGGTTGAAATGAAGAAAAAAAAAAGTGACGCGGTATTTGAAATGAATGGAGACAAATGGGAAATAAAGAGACTGAGGAGTCCATCATAATGCATCACAGCAGCAAAAAAAAGCGACATGGAGACTAAAAATGTAGCACATTTAGCATCGCCAAAACGTATCGCACAAATAAACTGCCGAAGCATCCGGTTATCTCAGACACACGCGACCAACACGCAGTCGGGTGAAGTGGATAAATACCGGCGTCGAGAGTTAAATCACCTCGGGCCTCTTTTGTCTCCGTAATTGCCGCTTGTTGCGTTTGCATTGTGTTGCTCTGAATGAGCCGGGATCACTGCCAACGACACCCGGGCGCTGATTCCACGTGACCCCGGCGAGGCGAAGGAACCCTCCACGCCGCCGATTCTTCTTCTTCTTCTTCTTCTGCGTGTTGCTTAAAGGTCAGCATCCCCTCTGTCTCCCCCTCAGGTCGGGGAAGACGTGCCGGATGCCAGGAAGTGTGCGTGTGCCAGCCACGTGGCCTCCATCGCAGACTTCTTACAGGTCAGACCAACCACGGTACTTGAAACATTTTACTAAACCAAATCTCAAATGTGCATCTGAGAGAAGAGCGTTCTGATCCTGGTCGTTTGTTTCATCATCTGCTGTAGTTCTGTGTCGCAACGTTTGAATATTTATTTGTTTTCAATCCACTGTGGGGAAAGAAGCTGCAGCACATGAAACCTGTAGGAGGATCAAGTGTGTGTGTGCGTGCGTGCGCGCGTGTGTTACATTGCATGACTAATGCCGTCTCTTTTTAAGGTAAGCTCTCTGTGCTGAGAGTTCTGAGCTGAATGACAATCCTCTCACCCACGTGTGTGCGTGCGTGCCTGTGTGTGTGTGTGTGTTCACCCGTATTCATCTGGCTGAGTGTGTAGTTTTGGTTTTGAAGAGTGCACAAAAAGATTTTATTAAAAATAGAGGTAGTGCTTCATTTGTGTGTGTGTGTGTGTGTGTGTGTGTGTGTGTGTGTGTGTGTGTGTGTTTGTGTGTCGGTATTCGAAGTGGCAGCTCTCGCTCCCACACAGCATTGACTTGAGCTTTCAATGACCCTTTATAGGATTCACACACACACACACACACACACACACACACACACACACACACACATACAGTCACAATTAAGTCTTTATTGACTAGTTAACACATCTAAAAAATATTGTACACTAGACTAGTCAATGCTCTTTATTTCATGTTAAATAAATCAGTATTGCCGAAGCACTTTTTAATATGCAAGAATTAGTTTACACATATTTACTCATTAAGAAAATCCCCAAAAGAGTGGTTAAACTTTTAGAAAAACTGCAGACAACAAAGCAGAAGTGTGATGTGAGTTATTAAGTAATCAGAGTAGTGAAAATCTCTCTCTCTCTCTCTCTCTCTCTCTCTCCATCCCCGCCCCCCCTCACCCTCCCCTACAGGGGGTGGAGGTCACCGTCAACGCCAGCAGTCTGGACGACATCGACCCGTCGGCCATCGGGCAGCGGCTGACCAACGGCACGCTGGCGGTGGCGAGTCCGGTCCTGAGCCGCCTGAGAACCCGAGAGGAGGAGCACGCCGACGTGGTACGAAGGGGGGGGGCGGAGCCTCTGAGTGCAATTTTAAAAAGGGGGGGATTTCTTTGTTCGGGTCCGACTAGAACGTGTGAGGAAGAACAAACGGGGCCGGTGTTTTATTTCTTTTATACCTCTTTACCTCGATAGTAAAACGTTGCTGACTGTGCAGAGTGAAACGTGGCTTAGTGCTCATTAATATCCACATAAAAAATAAAGGTTATTACGTAGTTTGAGTCTGTTTAACTACTAAATAGTATCATTATTCTTGTGTAAGGTAGCATCTAATAATAATAATATAAACCCTCGACAATAATATGACTAAAAGTCATCCTTTGTCTCTCTCCCCTGACGCAGGGCACCGTGTACGAGAAGACCAACGCAGAGGTGGAGATGAAGAAGATCAACAGGGAGGAGTTCTGGGAGCAGGCCAAGGTAGAAACGATGAGAAGTGAAGAACAACAGAACAAAGCGGCGCGCTTCAAACCGCGAACTGCGTCAAACGTGCCGCGTTCCGCTTGCTTCTGCAGCGCGAAGAGGAGGTGAGGAAGGAGGAGGAGAAGAAGAAGGCGGCGGAGGAGCGGCAGCGCTTCGAGGAGGAGCGGATGGAGCTGGAGAGGAAGGAGCAGGAGAGCCGGGAGCAGAGGTACCGCGACCGGGAGCGGCAGATCGAGGAGCACCGGTGAGGAAGCATCCGAACCCGCAACGCCACGTGTAGGAAGTGTGTGTACAGTGTGGTTTGATCCCAGTGTGTGTGTGCGTGTGTGTGTGTGTGTGTGTGTGAGAGCAGGAAGAAGCTGCTGGAGGAGGAAGAGGCCAAAGAGCGGTTGCGCAGTCAGACCACCATGGTAGGTTTTTTTTTTATTTTATGGGATGTTAAATGTGAGGCTGCCCCTTGTGCTGCAGGTGATTATCGAGCTTTGACTCCTACTTGAAGCCTTTCGCGTTAAAAGTGTCAACGCGCGTCGGTTCCTTTCATTCTGTTGAGTTTGTCCTTTTCTAGAACAGAAGATGCGAGAACTAAATCAATATGTCTGCCAGTGGAGGTTGTGCAAGGAGGGGAGTGATTGTACGAGTGTGTGATTCACCAAATAAGTACAACAGTGAGAGAGAGTGTGTGTGTGTGTGTGTGTGTGTGTGTTACGCCCTCTGTTCTGTAGTTTTTTAAACATTGAACTAGGTTTCCTCAACCAATTAAATTGATTTTATTTTGTTAAAATAAAAGACATCTGATCTGATTTTCCAGGCAGCAGAGGCGAGCATCGACGACCTGAACCTGGACAAGAAGGAGACTGAAGTGGACGTGAGTCCATTGAGTCATTGATGAACATCGGTTCCCGGGGGAGAGGAGGGGGATGGGGGGGGGAGCGCGTTGGTCCCGCCGTACGCTCAACGCTCGCCCGGTGCTTTTCAGGAGGCGAAGGCCATCATCGCCCAGCGGTCCGGAAACCCCCGAGAGTTCTTCAAGCTGAAGGAGAGAGCCATGACCATCAGCGTCGACACCTCGCCCGTCTCCGTCCACAGGACCGGTAAACACTTTATCCTCACCGGGGGGCAATAAAAACAACGTACCACGTGTTCTAAAGAGACGATAGAAGACTTATTTGAATTCACTCGAAGGGGGGGGAAATAAAACATTACATTCTTTCATGTTTGCCAAACTAAACAAACAAATGAACTCCGCAGAAGAGAATGATTAGTGGACTAAATGGTCCAAAAAGCTTTTTAAGTTCACATCTCGAGCTGCGACATCTGTCCCGCTGCTGCAGAGTTTTACTTTTTGTCTAATTGTAATTTTAATTTGCTGGCTGTGTGTTGCTTGTGTGCAGCGGCCGTATTCTGTCATGAGCCTGCTTCAAACCGATATCCACTGGGGGGGGAAACGTGTCCCGCCCGATTTACTTCTACATCCCCCTCGCGTACTTTTACGGGTTTTTTTCAAAATAAAATCCTTCCGGCGTGGAGTCGCTGCATCAATTATCTGTCGCCTTGAGGGCGAACCGGAGTCCGTCAGGATGTTGTTTCTTCTTGGCGGCCAGTTTGTTTAAAGTCGCACTAACTGCTTTTCTTTCTCTCTCTTCTTCTTTCTGTTTTTTTTCACTGCGGCGTTTTTCTTTTATTTAATCTTCTCTTTGAACTTCTTGTGTCTTGACCTTTTGACCTCTGCTGTCTTCCTTCCACTGTCCCTCCCTTTTTGTCCGTCTCCCCGCCTCCCCCGTCCCGTCCCGCCGCGTTGCCTCCTTGTTCCTTGTGTCTCCGTGTTTGAACCTTCGGCCCTCCGTGTGCGTGTGTGCGTGCGTGTGTGTTTTTTTGTGTTGTGTGTGTCGGCTCCGTGTCGTCTCGACCGCCAGGCCGCTTGGACAGCCCGTTCTTGAAGCAGCAGCACAGTCCCAGCGGCCCCAGTCCGACTCACCCGCCCCGGGGCCCGTCGCCCCTCCGCACGCCGCCACACGCACGGACGCAGCCCGCCGCTGCAGCCGGTAGGTACAGCACAGAACCGATAAACAGCAGCAGAAGAAGAAGACCGCCCCACCCCAGAGACACAGAGGCTGAAGTGAAAACTGCATGTGAGCGCTTGAGAGGATTAATTCAGTTCCCGGTGCTCGTCTGGTCTCGGATCAGCTCGTTTTTTTGGTTCCACGTGCACTTTTCCAGGTTACACACCCTCCTCACCCCTTTAAATCCCTTTTAAACTCCCACACCAGCCCTCAAGACCAACCCCCCCCCCCCGACCCGGCCCGGCCCTCCGCTCCTCCCTTCATCTCCGAATGGCTGCTTTACATTGCAACTTATTTTAAAGTGTTTAGAGAATTATACTTCCCTTTTAAAATGAAAGTCTGAAAAGGTTTAGCTTTTTCTAAAATAATCAATCAGAATGCATGGATGCTAACAGTCCGGATGCTAACAGTCCGGATGCTAACAGTCCGGATGCTAACAGTCCGGATGCTAACAGTCCGGATGCTAACAGTCCGGATGCTAACAGTCCACACCGTGTTTCAGCTAGTGGTTCAAAAGCGAGGCCCCTTTTGAGCACAAACCCTTATTGGATTTAATAACAAGCTAACAAGCGTCTCTCTAAACACGAGCAGATCGTGAAGTCGCCGCCTCAAACTTTATGGCTGGAATTCATAAAGCTGTTTGTCGGTTTGTGTTATATAGATGTTGCGTGTCGTCTTCGTCCTTCAGATGTCGTCCAGTCAGCTGCCGATGTTGAATTTAATTTCTGTTAATGTTCTGTTTTTTTTCTGATTCTGTTTTATTTTAAATCAACACAAAGGTCATTTTACTTCTCACAAGAAGAAAGAAACAACTACAGAATCTGTTTTTTTTAATTTTTTAATTTTTTTTATCACCTCCCTTCTCTTGTGATCTTCAATCTCATGCCTCTTCTGATCCGGGATCTGCCCCCCCACACCTTCCACCCCCCCCTGTGCGCACACACTCAAATACAAACTCCTTCTGCGGCTTTCCATCCCGACCAAACTGTGAGTGTTTGCGTGTGAACGTGGCGCCGTCGAGCCGTCCGTCAGCCGCCACCATTGCTTGTTGGCCTTTGACCGGATCTTTGCCCTTTGACCTCCGTGAAGTTGACGTAGTTGTTGTTGTGTTTAGGGAAACACGAAGGTTGACGTGTGTTTTTAGCCCATTAACTACATTAACTACACCTTTTCATCTGTTTCGCCCCGGCAGACGATCAAAAGGCAAGTTGTTAAAAATTCAAATTCTCAATTCTGTTGAGAATTTTCTCTCTGAATAAATATTTTCCAAAATGCTCTTATTACCATCTGCCGCTCCAAATAAACGTACTTCAAGGGGCCGGTTCACAAAACAACTGATTCCTTGTTGTTGTTGTTGTATCTACCTGTGCAGATGGTTTGATTGGTTTTGGTTGTCCAGGTTTTGAGAGGCCTTTCCTGGCAAATTCTGCCTTTCCACCCATTACATTTTTTACATCATCACACATTAGATGTGTGATGATGTAAAAAATAATAACTTTCTCTAACTTTCTCTGGTAAAATGTGTTTGTTTTGGGGGGAGGGAGGGAGGGGATTTGTGGAATAATGTAGTTACTGGGCAAAAACATACCATGCAGACCTCCTTTGCTTTCGGCTGTGTGTGTTTATTGCATGTCTGTAGGTGGTGTAATGGAGGGGCCCCCCATATGCCCCCCCCCCCCCTCCCCCGGTTCTTTGCCCCCGGATGGGCAAAAAAGCGGTTCATTTCTGTCCCTCTTTAACATTGACCACCACCAAACAAGCTTCTTTATTCTTTTTTTTTTTAACTACTATTTCCAGCAATTAGTCAGAGCCTCCAGAGGCCTTTAACCGCGGGGGGGGGGGAGTGCCTCTTTTTTTTTTTGTTCATCGTGGCATCGTTTCTCCGGAGTGTCAGTGTTTGTCGTAACGTGTGCCGTGTGGGTCGCTGTGACCGATCGCTCAGAGGATCACCGGTGGTTGGTCGACGACAGTATCGTCAGTGCCGGCCCGAGCCTTTTGGGGGCCCTAAGCAGAATTTTATTTGGGGGCCCCCCTCCCACCACGCAGAGTCACCTGTGCTAGAAGATTATTGGCACAAATGTCACGCTGTAATGTTATAGCGAAAATTATAAACAAATATTGTGAGGTTATAATACAAAACTAGGGCTTCTTGCAGCACTGAACGGGCCTTAGCCTCCCCTCGCATGTTGGGGGGCAACGGTCAGCCAGAAACGTGGTCAAAAAGTGAAAAGAGAAGGAAAAAGAATCCAGTCCCAGGCAAGAATCAAACCCAGATATCTGGCTCCCTAGACAGAGACCTTACACCTGGGCTATTATTCATGCTTATCAATACCTGCACGTGAGCTGGGTGCTTCCGCCGACTCGCGGCTCGCCGGCAGCTTGGGCCGGCTCCCTGGCTGCTTGGGGCCCCCTGGTGGCCAGGGGGGGCCCTAAGCAGCCGCTTAGTTCGCTTATGCCTCAGGCCGGCTCTGCGGGTCGTAGTGATTTGCAGCCCGGAACGCGTCCTCGCGTCCTCCTCGCCGGTTTGCGATGCTCCAGTTTGTGCCGTTGCCGTCACTTGTCACACCTGTATGGGGTTCAAACCTCAATCGACGTGATGGGATCTGCATGTGCGGCACCGTCACCTCAAGAGCCGAGCTGCTGAACGAAAAGGCTTAAACGTGTGAATGGAATAAAGGAAGTCGGGCAACGTCGCCAACTGGAGACCCAAAGAGCCCGAATAGCTCAGAGTCTGTGTGCCGGTCCTGTGGTGGACAAAGTGGTTGCTGTGATGTGGCTTGATGTGCGTGTCATTGGGAGGTCAGGTGACCCGATCCTACCTCACTTGATTCATGATCAATCAACAAATAGACCCCCCCCCCCCCTCTAAAGGCAGAATGAGAAGGATGTTTAGTTTTTCAACCCTTTAGCCTTCCTGTAGATTTGCATCACCTCCTCTCGGATGCGTGCGCTTATAATCTGGCAAACGGGCGGCGCCGCGAGGCTGCAGGAAATTGCAGTCCGATGGCGCCAAAAGAGATGCTAAAGAGCGATCGTTACTTTGTATGGATCCAATACGTTTAATAAAGTCCTACTCGTTCTGCCTTTCTGTAGACTTTACTAAAAAACTGATTCATGTTCATAAATCCATGTTCTGGCATCATGTGACAGAGCCGAGCGGTGCCAAAGAGGATCGCTGCATTCGGTTCATGGGTGTGATTATGCTGCCAAAGGAAGATATTTTTTTTTCTTCTATCTCCGTGCCTAGATGATGATGACGACGATGACGACAACGAAGCAAGCACAAAGCGCAACATGGCCGCCGTGTCGCCCGTTCCGAAATTAGTCACCCCTTCCATCAAAGAGGACCTGTGCCCAGAGGAGGAGGAGGATGAGGAGGAGGACCGCAGAGACGAGAGGGGTGAGAGTCAACGTTGAAATCAAGTCGCCGACGCGTCCCGCCCCGCGTGTGTTCCAGTCACAGAAATGCGATCGTCTCCAACGCAGATTCGGCGCTGAAAGAGGAGCAGAAGCCGCCGGAGTCGGCCCCGAGCAAGCCCGTGCAGAGCGTGGCCCCGCAGGCCCGCGACTCCTCCGGCGGCGTCCCCGCGTGGGAGTCCGGGCTGGTGGACCTGTGGGACACGAGCGCCGACCACGCCCCCGGCCACGCCCACGCCGCCCAGAACGCCGATCTGGTGGACCTGATGGGGGACGTCGGCGTTCCAGCCGGCGCCGCCAAGCCCCGGCCCCTCGTCAGCTTCGACGACATGGTGGACGGGACCTTCTTCGGCGCCACCGCCGCCGCCGAAGACGATCCCGCCAGCCTCGTGGACGTGATGGACTCTGACCAGATGACCCTGAGCTACCAGCATGCACTGCAGCACGCGTCCGGGGACAAGAAGGAGCTGGAGGACGGCCAGCGGCTGATGACCAACGGGGAGACGCTGCTGAAGGAGGGGACTCAGGTCGGAATGTTGCTCGAGGATCAGTTTGGAAAATTGGAAAATCTTTTTTCTTTCGCTAATAGTTTTCTTTCTCCCTCCGACGGATCTTAAAGGCGAGTGAGGGCTACTTCAGCCAATCCCAGGAGGAGGAATTCGGCCAATCAGAAGAGTCCTCGGCTAAACCTGCGCCTGTCTTTTATAACAAGCCACCAGGTGAGATACTTTGAGTACTTAAATATTATAATGTAATAGTAGAGAGCAGTTTGTGTTTTTATTCATCAGTGAATTCTGAGTAATGCAAGAAAAGACGTGTTTTCAGAGATTGACATTACGTGCTGGGACACGGACCCCGTGGTCGACGATGACGACGACTAACCGGCCAATCAGAGGCCGCCACGGGACCAGGAGGAAGTAGGAAGTGCGCTTCATGAAGAAACTGATTTTTTTTTTTTCTCTTTTTTTCTAAAAAACAAAAACACAAAAATCAACAAAAAAAATGCTATAATAATAACAACAACAACGAATCTTGCATCAAAAGTACTTCTGTGTTTATCTTTTAGAGGAAAACAAAACAGTAGCCAAAAGAGAAAAAACGAAAGGGTTTAAGTTATCGGTAAAGTTTGAAGGTTCACAGTCATGGGCTTTTTCCTGTGTTTTGTTATTTTATTTATTTCCTTTTTCTTTTTGCTATGCACATGTAATAGTTTTATTTTGTGTAAATGATTTAATTACACATTAAACGTAGCGCAGCCGCTGCATATTAGAGACGTTGAAGCCCGGTGTGTGTGTGTGACAGACAGTCTGTAGTGCTTTAATAACACTAACGCAGTGGGTCATTGCAGCTGCCGCTTGTATCTTCACTTCATCCTTCTCTCACCTGTTTGTCACCTGCCTCCTCCATGCTGCCTTCCTCACACAAATATCCAGAAATAGTCACCTGAGCAAGTCAGTTAATCTTGTATTTAGCCCTCACTTTACTGGAAAGGGGTGAAACATTTTATTTATTGTGGTGTGAACAGCAAACAAACTGTGGCTCCGCTTCCTCCTTTTTTTTTTTGCGCTCCTTTTGTATGATTTAAAGACTGAATTCAAGATTAAATGGCTTGTAAATCTGGTTGCTTTTTTCAGTGCACTTATATTTCTGTTTCTGCCTCCTCGTAGATCAAACCCTGCGCTCCGGTTCCGTAGAATTAATCATTTATATTCCACTTATATATTTTCACAGCAAAAGAAAGAAAGCTAGATGAATATACTGTAGATATTTTTCCTGTACTTTTGTAGGAGAGTTTGGGCTTTAATATAACGAACATGAAGCCACGTTTAGCGTGTTAATCTTGTATGACTTTCTTCCAAGGCTTAAAATGAGAGCTTTTCACCGGGCCCTTTGTAACGGTGCCGTTGTTGGACCTTAGTGAGCGCAGCTCCTGTTCGTACTCGGGGAGGTTTGGGAGACAGGAAGCCCGGCATTTTCCTTATATTTACAAATAAAAAATAAAAATGTGTTTGTCGTTTTCCCGGCCTCATTGTTCCACTGGGACGACAGAACGAGGTGGAATAAAAAACAGCTGGGAGCAAACTTGGGCCAAACGGGGGGATTTAAAATACAAAACAAAAAAAACACGACCCCTTTTAAAAACATCGTGATCCCTTCACAATTACAGCGTACGAGTAAACTATGACCATGTAAAAGTGTGTGGCTCTGCAACAGAACGCGCTTCTGCTTTCCAATTTAATCAAAAGTGCAGTAAATGATCACCTCAAGGGCCTCTTGGAAGGAATGGCACCTTCAGATGGAGCAGAATTTCTTCTGCAGAGTGACGTTTTATCGAGGTGGATTCATCGAGGTAGATTTATCGAGGTAGATGTACCAAGGCGGGCGGACGAGCAGAAGCTGAAATGCTTTGTGATCTGTTACTCCGGGCAGCGATTCTTCCCCTCGGACTCGCGTCTGCCACCCGGCTGCTTTTGTTCTGTTCCCCCCCCCCCCCCCCTCAAAAAATGGATTTTATTTTTATTGATGAAACTGGAGCAAGAGGTTGGATGGGTGGGACGGGAGGAGGCATGCGTGGAATTCAATACCTGTCAAAAAGTTTTAATATTAGCAACAATATTGTTCGTTTTTCTGCGTAAATTCCTGTAGAATCAACTCCTAGGCAATAATGACACGTGTGTGTGTAAGAGAGAGAACCTCTGGATACTGTGCGATACTTGTGTGTCTGTGTGTTTTGAAGAATCAATATTGTTAGCCAATTTAAAAAAAACAAACATTTGAATTGGTAAAAAAGGAACCGGAATAAACAATATTTTAGAACACAATGAAATATTCGAGAAATACGGCTAAAACAGCATCACTTTAAAAAAAACGCTGGTTTTACCATTTTGTCCACCCTGATTCAACTAGGCCTTGTAGATGGAGTCCAATGATGGAGAGACGGAAGTAGAGCTGGAATTAAAAAAAGAAGCATTGAAAGCGCGTGGGCTGTGACTCGGAGATTGACGGTTGTTTTAGTTGCATTTGTTTACTGATGAGAGAAGACGGATCTGTGATTAGATCTCGTTGTTCAGCTGCTTTCAGCGACGTCGCTGTATCAAACCTGCACACAAAGAGAAACAGGACGACACAAAGATCCACTTTCTGAGACATTGAAAAACGTTTTTGGGGTTTAATATATTTTTTTTTTTTTCCCATTTTCACCTCATTGTGTCAACGTGTTGTTTTTGCCAAAAAGGCGATGCTGGGCTTTCGGAGGCGTCACGTCGACTGGCTTTACCGGTGTGGCCACATGGGGGGCTTTTTAAAGCAATCACACCAACAGGCCTTATTTCATTCTATTCAGCTTGCTCAGACAAATCTGTGGATATTGCTCTGGACCCCGGCGTTATCCAATCACCTGCCTGTATAGCATGGAGCTCCTCAGTTATATGACTATAGACCAATACTAATTGTGTTTTATTACTATTTCAATGTTTTTTGGTAGATTTGTGTTATTTGTAACATAGCTACATGGAAATAAATAATGTTTTGATGTAAACAAGCTGTTAACAGTCCATTTTTAAAGATGGCCGAAACAATGAGGCCTCCGCCGGACGAATGGATCGTGTCTCGTGTCAGGGGGGCGTCGCTGTGGAGCCAAGAAGCAGGTCCGGGTCAATGGATGGATGGAACCCGCCCAAAAAGACTCGAGACAAACACATAGCACACTTTTTTTTTATCACGACCAACTTCTCCAACATGAACCACACAGCGGTTTGCTCAGCCAGTCGTTCTGCCGTTTCATTTGGAAGGATGTTCTCATTTAAAGAGCGTAAAAGATGGCATTGATTTCGGGCCACACAAAACACATTGAATTCAATCAAAGGAATGAAGAATGAGCTCTTTTAGAGACCTGCACTGCGGTCTTTTGGATCAGAGGTGCAAGTCCAACGACAGTGCAGCAGTTCCCAACTTAAATCATCTAACTCGCCGTTGCAGTTCACAAATCCCCCGCCAGGTGGAAGCATCGTATTTCTATTCCGCTGCTGGACAGGATCTGCTCCCTCCATCTTACCAAATACCAGCTTTGTCCTGATGTGTCCTGGAGTAGATTCACCTGGGTGAAACTCTCCCAAGAAAAAGAAAAAATTTTGTCGGGAAAATGAACAAATGAACATTTCTTTAGTCTCAAGTGTTGTGCGTGACTTGGTTAACCGAGAGCAGTCGGATTCACGGCCGCAGCCCTTCAATAAACCTTCGGAGGTCACGTTCTCCACCCGAATTATTCAAGGTGGAGACGGCATGCGTCTCGGCAGCGTGTGGACAACGGGAACGTCTGTTCACTTTAGGACGCCGCTTTTTATGGCGCGAGACGTTTATAATATGATGTGTTTTGGGGTGTTTTTGCATCCCATATTACCCTGTTGTCTTGTTTGTTGGGTTGTACCGACAAACAAAAAAGACGTTTGTAGCAAAATGCTGCAGTGCCTGAGAGACAAAACATTCAAATGTCCCTGCGGACTGGTCAGAAGCTGTCAACTGGTTTGAACTGGTACGACTGGAGGAACCAGGAGGCCTCACTTTCAACTTCACTTTCAGCCTCAAGCGATTATTCACTTTGTGTGCTTTGCAACGGCCGACGAGCCAAATCCATTTCAGCCTTCTGTGCATCTTGCATTTGAATCAGACACATGAACCGACGTGTGAGAGGGAAAAGGGGGGTGAGGGGGGTGTTTACCTGTCATGTGGTGGTCTAGAGGCAACACGGACGTCCAATCAACGGGTGCAGCCACTCGACGAGCCGCCTCCATCACTTACTAATCAGTGGGAAGGAGCCGTGATTACACTCGACGCCTCCGAGACGCAGGACAGCTAGAAAAACGCCCCTCTGTTTAAAATGAGAACTTCTTCTCCCCGATCACCCACTTACACAAGAACTGCTTCTCCCCGTCCGTCTGCCATTAAAAGATGGACGCCTCGTTCCCTGTCGCCACGGCCCCTTTCTCTCCCCACTGACGTGCTACAGGACGTACGATACGTCTCTGCGTCAAAAACGCGTCTTTATGTTCTCTTCTCTCTCAATTTGAACATCATTCAGAGCTTTTTAATAAAGAGAAGCAGCTTCCTGGACTTTGCTGCCAAATGTGAAACTCTCGGAGACAAAAAAAACTCAAAACAACATCCACAGGAGCCAGTTAGTCTGACTTGCTGGTTAACTGGCTTAATTGGCTTTTTTTGTATTGCATGCTGGGATTTCTAAAGAGTAGGTTTTTTTTTTTTAAAACCAGATGGGATGTGCTGCGCGGCCATTCAACCAATGAAGCAACAGATGTTGATTCAACCAAAGGAGGAAATCACCTGGTTAAAGGACTAAATAATTTTAATCTAGTTTCACGTTCTTCAGTGTCTCTCCTCCACACACGCAGCTCACTCCCTGCTGTGGAGCTGTGTCAGAGAGACACTCGGGTATCAGGGGCTGATGTTCTCGCTTTACTACGTGTAAACCTGGCTGAGCCGGTTGCCAGGCAACACGTCCTCTCAGATCCTCCTCCGTCCCGGGCTTCGGTGTGTTTCGACGGTCGCGGTGTTAAAAACGTCTTCCAGTGGGTTTCAAACTCATCCGTCTTCGTTGCCGTGGAAACTTCTCGAGCCGCTGTCGTCAATGTCGTGACCTTTTTATGAATAAATAACGTCGGCGACGTGGACGAGACATCACACCTCGGAGTTCCTAATCTGTTCCTCTCACAGGCCCGAGGAGACGCGTTGAAACAACTTCATCTCCTATTCAGGACGCTGCTGCATCGCAGAGGAGGTGATGTATCACTGCGGTACGTCTGTCAGCACAATATGACAGTGTACTTACACGTGTATTACATCAGCTAAGTTACAGACGACACGGCCAACGTTGTTGTTGTTGTTACTAATGACACCTGGGTGCACCCTGCACCACGTGACGGAATGGCCGCCGTGACTATTAACGGCATTATTTTATTCCATTGTGGTTTCAGGAAGGAATTCACAGTCGTTAAGCACGTTTTAACAGCATTACAATGGGATCATGTGAGAAACGAGCCTGGTTTATGATTTCCAGTTATCCGGGCACGTCGTTCTTTTGGCACAAAAAACATTTCAAGATTTAAACGGACGCCACAAAGGGAAGGAGGACAACGCGGAGGCGTCGCTCTGTGCTTCTTTGTCTCTCACCGCGGATCTCTCATCACCGGGGAGCAGATCTGCTAATGTGGCACCAGCCCTGAATGGCCCCCCTCACTCTTTCTCTCTTTATAGAACCTCGCGGGCTGAATCATCGCCATCGTCATCATCGTCATCATCATCATCGTCAGGGCTCTTTTGTTTTTAAATTGAGATGAGAGTTTGTATCCTGCACAGAGCGGAAACTTTTATCCTCACTATTGTCCCCAAACGTTTGCCAGGTCCTGATTGCCCTTTTCGAGTGAATATTAAGAAAATAAACATAACCTGAGGCTCAGGTCCGTAATGTGGCCTCGCCCTTTTCTCAAATCCTTTCTGTTTTGATATACGGATTCTAAAAAGAACAACGAAAGCCGAAGAAGAGCCCATGATTCCACTTTGTATTTCATGATGGGGTTTGCAGCTCCGTACAGAAGCCAGAGCTGGAGACGATTACGACGCGGCTGAGAGGTCGTCGACATTTAAGCAAACTCTCTGGATCTCGACAACACGCCGGCGTCGCGATCGTAGATCGACGCCGATGATTTGACTCACACTCTCGATCCACTTTGCTCTCCGAGGCGATAAGAAGGAGTGAACAGTGCCGGCCCAAGCCTCTTGGGGGCCCTAAGCAGAGTTTTATTTGGGCCCCCCCCGCCCCCCCCTCCCACCACGCACAGTCACCTTTGTTATAGCGAAAATTATAAACGAATACAGTGAGGTTATAATACAAAACTAGGGCTGCTTGCAGCATAAGCGAACTAGGGGGCTAGGGGGCCCCAAGCAGCCGCTTAGTTCGCTTATGCCTTGGGCCGGCCCTGGGAGTGAAACTAAGCGTTACCTGCGAGTTACTGCAGGTAACGTTCCCCCCCAGGAAGGCGAGGAAAACGGAAACCTTTCTAAACCAAATGCCCTCTTTGAGTTTTATGTGTTGTGCAGTAACCGTGTTCATCGCCACGGGACACGCTGTCAATTCAAATCCATCAGTGACGCGGCGTCATTAAGATGAGATAAATACCTCGCTTGAACGGGAACAAAAAGCACAACAGAAGAAGAGCAGTTAAGAGAGAGCGTGAGAGGGTTCAAAGCGGAGACTCCAGGGGAGGAGAAGGAGATCATGTGATTAGCGCGCGAGCTGAGGACAGAATGACTTGAATCCACGTGGAAAAGCTTCCCCTGATTTGCAGAACGAGACGTTCCGGATCGACGGCGGAGAGAAAGCAGAGACACGACCAAAAGGCACAATCTGAAGAATACCGCCGAGGTCTGCGGGAGCCTCGAGAACATCTCATTCTGTCCCTTTCTGATTATAAATAGAGCAAATTACAATATGAAGAGGAAAGCTTCAGATGAAGAGGCGGCAATTTCTGCAGCCAGTGAACCAGAACAAAATGTTGGCCTTGTGCGTTTCTGCACATCGTCGTTGTCGCATCTGTTTCTTAACCACTGACACGTCTTCTCTTTACATTTATACATTTATATACTTTGCCGAAATTACTTTATTTCAGACAACAAAATGCTTAGATTTAGTAAAATGTGTTGTAAATATATGTAAAGGTTTTCATTTCGTAGGTGTCACACAGACTACATCTCATACATAAAGCCACCCGATGTGTCATTTTGTTGACTCTGCCGTCTTGTTGCGACGTGGCTGGATATTAAATGAATGTTGATGGTGAAAGTTGTAAATCTTTGAATCTCCAAACCAAACAAGCCTTTATTTGTTTGTGTCAGTCTTTTTTATGACTAACAATCTACTGTAACATGAAGGAGATGTCAAAACAAATGAATCCAGGAGACATCTAGTGTTGTTAATGGCTTTAATTTCAAATAAAAAAAATGCTCCGTACAGAAGAATCCATTATTTTATGGTGTTTTTGTCTGTTCTTTGTTCAGTAAATGAAGAAGCCCAGCTGTCGAAGATGTTGCTGTTTCACAACAGTAAAGGCATTTGTCACAAAGCTCAAAAGAACAACGGTAAATTTGTACAATAACGCAAAGTGGTGTCGTCCCGAAGTGGCCGAGCTCGTTTCCATCCCGCGCCAACGCCAAAGAAAACCCAGCTTCCCGAATGCAAACGGCAACTCTTTGTTCATAAGGACATCGCAAAAACGACAACGCGGCATGTTACAGAAAGCGACCCAAGTACGCCTGCTTCTCTGCAGAGCTTCTTCTACTCTTCTATTTTTTTTTGTTTAGTTTAGTTTAGGCGGAGCTTCCTCTGCACCCGTCGGCGCTCGGACGGACGAGCTGCGAGCCTCCGAAGCATCAGAGCACGCGAAAAGAGGAGAGGTCGTCGTGGACAACAGACGGTTCCCGGGAGCCATGGCAACAGCGGACTGGTACAATAGGTTGCTCGGGCACTGATAGACGAGAGGGATGAACGAAATGAGAGGGTGACATGATGCGTGTGGGAGATGGGGGGGAGGGGGGGTGTTGGAGATGGAAATGAAGGGTCTGGATGACGTTGCCGGTACCTTTTCTCTTGCCACTGGGATGCCACTGTGGCAACAACGGCGTGTCTTTTTCCTCCTCTTTACTCGCACACGTAGCGGTCGAAAGCAGCGAAAGCGGCGCCAGGCCTTCGACTCGAGCAGCTGCACGCCGAATTGTGAGCTCTGTGAGCTCTCTCGGGCGGGGGGCTTTTAATCTCTACTGCTAGCTGTGTTAGTCCTGCAAACACAGAGCCGCACCGGAGGCGTCCGGACAGGAAGTGTGTCTTTGTGGAGCTCCTTGAAGGACCCACCTGTTGGTCCGTTAGACTCCGACAGCAGGCGTGCAGGTCTAGACGGCGGTGCTGCGACCCAGCAGGGGGAAGGCTGTTGGCAGGCCACAGCTTGGCTCCAGGCCCCTCAGACCCTGCACCCCCTGAAGCCCCTGGAACCCTGCTTGGAACCCCTGGATCCCCCCTTGGAGTCCCTGTGTCCCTCCTCGAAATCCGTGCATGCCTCCTTGTAGTCCTTGTATGCTTCCTTGGAGTCCTTGTATGCTTCCTTGGAGTCCTTGTATGCTTCCTTGGAGTCCCTGTGTGCCACCTCTCAGCCCGTGTTCGTGATGGTGAGTCCTGGGCTCCCGGCGGGGCATGGTGGCCATGGCGGCGGTGGCGGCCTGGACGGAGCGGGCCCCCGGCGGGGTAAGGTTGTTGTGGTTCAGGTCCATGTTGGACAGGAGGTGTCCCAGGGAGTCCCAGCGCTGGGACGAAGGCAGGCGAATCAGGGAGGAGTAGCCTCGCTCGGGGAACACGGCCGTCACCGGAGGCTTGCTGGTCTCCGACATGAACACCGGAGCGGGATCCGGGCGTTCCCTCGGGGGGGGCGGGGCCGGGGCCAGGGGGCCCGCGGGGCGGAACGGCGACGGCTTCAGGTAGGTGCCCCCCCGGGGGTCGGCCAAGACCTCGCTGTAGGGCGGAGGGGGGTCCTCCATCAGGACCGCCTCCTCGTAGCAGGGGGGCTTCCCGAAGAGGTCCGTGTCTGAAGAACAAAAGAAGCCTGCGATTAATCACCAACCCTCGACCTGCTCTCGTGTCTGCTTTATTTTTTCAGTACATTTGTTGGCGGCACAAAGCTTGTTTAGTCTGTTTTGTGGGATGATAGGATTTTTTTGTTGTTGTGCGTGGGATGTTGTGGTCGATCAGAAGCTGAATGCAGGGGAGTGGAGGCAGCTTGATGTGTGTCTGCACACTTATTTTTCTTCACTCTGGTTCAGTTTAAATGAAAGTCCTGGGTCTAATTTTCACCCTTTGTTTCAGTAAATATTTTTAAAATAATAATAATTTCTTTTACACTACTTTTCAACCTTTCCTTTCTACAGTGTATGAATCAATAAGAGTAAAGAGATGGTGTTTGTTGTTGTTTGGCATTATGAGGAACAGTGTTTTCTGCCCTTTGCTGTACAATGTGAGCACAGCGGCGCCACACGAGAGATATTTAGCCATTTGTTCATAAAGAAGCTACGGATTCCCTCCTTCTTCTCCACTAATGGACCATTGACACCTGTTGGTAAAGACTCGACAGTGAATTGTCAGACAGAAATTATGCATTGGATTTAAAAGGAGGTTTTTAAAGTGGTCTCGGTGCATTTAGGGACAACAAGACATGAATTGGCGGCATTTAAGTGGATTTAGCTGCCGTAAATAATGGAGCAACGCCTTTTTTCATATTCTACCGTAGCGGATATAATTTCACGTTTGTGTCTGTCATCTGAAACAAATCATGTTTGCATTTTCTCATGGTTGACTGTTGCAGAAAATTATTAATTGAAAATGTTAGATTTACCGCAGAGATACACAAGCACAACAAATATCTATGCTGAGAAACAAAAGTTCACACCTGCAGCGTTTCTAAAATACCGCTGACCTTCCCGAGAGCCTGTGGGAGAACTGTACTATGGAGTCCATGTTCTGACGTGCCGTCAGCACAAAGGGAAATATTTTGGACTCCGGGTATCACACATCGCTCTCACAGCTTTCCTTTTTATTGGAACACGTTCAGGCTGAGGAATCTGCACAGATCCTGATCAATATTTGTGGAAATAATTTGCATGCATTAGTGCAACCTTTTTTTTTCAAAAAAATGCAACAACAATACGTACGTATGTTTTTGAGAGTAACGTCTGAATCGATTTCCTGATGCTGTGAGAATAGAACAGCCGCTGTGTGAAATGAGGAAAACTTCAATTAACTAAAAATATCTTCATTCAGTGTTTTGTATGCCGGTGTTTGCTAGTCAGGGCCGGCCCAAGGCATAAGCGAACTAAGCGGCAGCTTGGGGCCCCAAGCAGCCGCTTAGTTCGCTTATGCTGCAAGCAGCCCTAGTTTTGTATTATAACCTCAATGTATTTGTTTATAATTTTCGCTATAACATTTGTGCCAATAATCTTCTAGCACAGGTGACTGTGAGTGGTGGGAGGGGGGGCCCCCAAATAAAATTCTGCTTAGGGCCCCCAAGAGGCTGGGGCTGGCACTGTTGCTAGCTAAGCGCTGCGCGATAGTAGCGTCTGATCTTATCCAATTCATATGGTTCGTCATTGTTTTGTTGGTTTATTTCAGAAGCACCGTAGTCAATAAGGGTTTAGTTCCAACATGTGGTGCATTGTTTACATTTTTGTATTGGGTTACCAAAGAATGAAAGATAAACCCCTGTTGGGTTGAAACATTAAGTATGTCGTTGTTATCGTTGTTAACATAAGTACAACCTGTTTCTGATGCAAATGATCCCCAATGATCACAACCGATCCATAGCTTGAACATGTGTGCATCGTCTTTGTAGTACTGTTGCCGTGGCGCCGGATGTATTTATAAATGCAAATAGTGTGTGTTCTTGTGTGTGTGTGTGTGTGTGTGTGTGTGTGTGTGTGTGATTGTACCTGACGGTCACTCCTACGGGATCAGACCCCGTCCATCTCTCCCTGCTGTAAAAAATCCCAGCTGCCAGAGCGGCTTTAAATAAACGTGGGGGCCGATGCTCTGAGGATCAGCTGTGTGAGGATGAAGTAGCTGACAGTGTCACACGTGGTGTGTGTGTGTGCGTGTGTGTGTGTGTGTGTGTGTGTGTGTGTGTGACGGGGTGAATCAGGGGAATCGTGTGAGGTTGGATCTGCTCTGCATCCTTTCATTCATGTTTCACTGTTTTACTGAAGCATTCGCAGAGCGGCTCTAACAAACCACAGCTGACACAACGGGGGAGTAAAAGGCGGAGCCTCCATTGTAACCCCGTCAGCGTAGAGATATTAATACACGTATACGTACGTTTTATTCAGCGAGGTCTATTTACGTAATTGTCGTGCAAAGTTTGAGTTCTGTCTTGACCTTTGGGGGCCACGTGGTGCTTTCTTGCACCCCCCCCTCCCCCTCTGCCAACAGCTGAGTGATGCATGAAATCTTTGTTTTTTTACCGTCTCCCTGCTGCCTTTTGGATGCTACAAAGCAGTATTGGCTTTGCTGTAAGCACTCAGCTTCTCTCTTGTGAGCAATGATGGACTCAAAGCTGCCGTCTGCAGCCGGATGAGTTACTACAAATTAAATTTAATGAGTTTTTGTGGCTAAATATGAAACACTAAACTGCAGCCTCCGTGAAACTGCGACAGCCTTCATAAAGTTACGGTTTATTGCCGTATTCTCTGAGTAAAGATTGCTTCAATGCCAAATGAGCCAGATGCACGTTCATCTGCGAGCTCTGCGGCGATCGAACGCCTCTCGTCTCTTCGATCGGGCGCAGCGATCTGGAGGCTCGAGGTAAACGGAGCTGATGTGCTTCTCTCTTGTTTTGGGCTCAGCTGGTCGGCACCTGCTTCTCGTTCAGCTCGGCTGCTGCCTGGATACTGAACCTCTTCATCAGTCTGCTTTGTGACCGCGGCTCCAGCAGCCTTTTGTTTTGCTCCTTGCCGTCTTTGCTCATTAACCATCCTCGACAGCAGCTGATGCTCCGGCCATCCTTTCCGCTCCTCCAATCTTTACTCTCCACAGAAAGTAAGGATTTTAGGAGTCACACTACCTCTGTCATTGTCCCTTTTTCAGATTCTCAGTAAATAAACTTGAAAGGTATTTTTTGCAACAAGGAAATCTACTGTGACCACAGAGGTTTATTTTGAAAGGCCTCCAATGACACTGATCAAAAGGTTTTGAGGGTTTGAGGGTTAGGGCTTATGTTCTGTTTGAGAGAAGACCTGCAGTGACTTCAGTTGTTGAGATTAATGGATGAAGTAGTTCATAAGAAGAACGCTGCTGGCCGGATATTGTTTCCTACACGGCTGAACAACCCTGAACACGCGCCTGATAAGTGACCTGAGAGTCCCTCCACCGCATCCTTCAGAACTCTTCTTCTACATTCTGTCGCCTTACCTGGCATGCTGACCCAGTTGGCCTGCGGCATCGGATGAGGGACCTGCAGAGGCAGAGGCGGCGACGCGGTTCCAGGAGGGATGAACTGCGGCGGCTCGCGGGGCAGCTGTGAAGTTGTTGGTGGAGGAGGCAGAGGAAGAGGAGGAGCAGGGGGAGGAGGAGGAGGAGGCGGGTATCCCCCGGGGGGGCAGCCGAGCGGCTCCGTCTCCACGGTCCGCAGGCACTGCTCCCTCAGCCGCTCGTCGTGGCCGCGCTTCAGCCGGCGCTGCAGGAAGCTGCAGAAGCAGCAGAGCATGACGACCAGCGCCCACACCAGCCAGAAGCCGGCGAAGCAGGCCAGGAAGGTGTAGGTGCCCTGCGACATCACCATGGCGACGAAGTGGGGCGGGGGGCGGGCCAGAGCTCCAGGCGGGTGCGACGCAGGGCGATGAGACGGACGCGGAAAAAAAAGAAAATTTATTGCACTTTTATCACATTCTGTGATTAAAAAAAAAAAAAAAAAGATTGCAGGTTAATCCAACTGTTGACGGCGCCTCGCTTCCCCCGGCAGCGACAGTTCAGCAGCGTCCCTTAAAAGCCGGCGCACTGAAGTGAGTTAAGGCAGCAACATCCTTCAAAGTCATCACAGAAACTGTGCTGATTGACGGCTTTCTTCCAAGATGGCTGCCGTTCACTGGACGCTCCACAAAATGTGCACAGACAGCGGAAATTCTGCTTCTGCTTTCTTCTAGAAAGTAACTTCCAAGATCCTTAGAGGTGCTAAAAAGATGTTAACAAGGATAATAAAAGGGATTTAAAAACAGCTGCAGGTCCGGAAACGTTCCGACAAGTTTTTGCTCAATGAAATGTTTTCCGAGAAGAGGGACCTGAATTATTTGCCTTTAAAATGTTGATTTGTATCACAACTGCATCACCACTGAATTAAAAGACTTAAGATTAAGATGTTTTTAATCTAAATGTTATAGTTCTTTTAATTTTAACTTCAGTAAACAATGTTTATGTTAGTCAATATTCTGTATCCTTCCAGATGTTCCGCAGCACTCATTTACCCGGAAATGTGTATGAGTACGTAATCGTTATCCTCAAGATAACAGATGAACTCTGCAGCTCCACACGTGTTTCAGTCGCAGCAGAAGATCCTTTAACAATCCACCCACTCAACGCTAAAGGCTGAAAACTTTTTCGCAAAGATAAAGTTGAAACGGCATCATCGCCTCATTTCCGCAGCAGAAGTTCGAGTCACGAACTTCAAGATACGAAAAAAACAGAAGAAAAAAACAACAACAACAACAAAGGGGGTTGAGTCTGGAAGAAAACAAAAAGCCACCGTCCAATCAGGAGACGTGATGGAGGCCTGGACACGGAGGTCTGGTCTCTTCGGAGCGGCCGGCGTCCGTCTGCAGGCGCTCGGATCCCGTCGCGTCTCCTCGGCCTCACGCCGCTCTGCAAAGACGGTGTTTCACGTCACGTTATTCACGAGGACGGTCAAATTAACAATTCACGGTAACACAAAGGCAGAAAAGTCACCCCAATTCTACAGGGAGACGTGTCCGTCTCAGGAAGACACGAAAACACAAAACAAAAAAAGCGGCAAAAAGGCAACTTTAACCTGCAAACTAGAACACATGAAATCATCTTGTGTTGAAGCCCCAGAAGAGGCAGCTGACATCTGCTCAATTTTAGCTGAAAAAAAAAAAAAACTGAAATCGCACATCGTTGACACAAATGAGGGAACAGACAGTCTTCTGGACGCGGAGATGTTTCGCTCCTCCAGAGATCTCAGCGACCCCGAACGGGCCTCCGTCTGCTCAGATTCCTGCCAACCCATAATTTCATGCGTTTTAACGCCTCAGCGAAGCCTCGTTTGCGTCCGACAGAACTTCAGCAGACTTCATGTGGAGTTTTGTTTAAAAATGCAGTCAGTGCCTTGTAGCCAGATGCTAATAAGTGATTAGCTGGTTTATCTCTGCCTACTAGAATTCCCGTTTGTTCAAATTGAGTTTATTGAGCGTTTGATCGACAGGTGAATTTTAAGCAAACTTGATAAATGTTATTTAAACCAAATCCTAATTAGGCGCATTTTCACAAGCCGGTTTGGAGCGAATAAACTCTGCTGTCGCCCAGTTCCGTTGGAAATTGGCGGCAAACAAAAACAAGCGAGGTCTCTCGAGGGATTACTTTTGGCACACGCGACTTGTTCTTTGGTGTCAGCTACAGTCGTATTTCAGGCTGTAGAGCAAAAAAAAAAATTAAAAAAAGGAGCCCAGCGAGCATAACACAACTTGTTTGTGCAGGTGAGGAAGTTGTGTCCACTTTTTGCAATTTCCATAAAGCAGCATGCAGCAGCATGTGACACGCAGGCCGAGGGCGGGCCGGCCTCAAACGCTGCGTTTCGCACCGTCTGTCCTGTAAATGATCATAAATTAAGGTTATTCACGGCTGCTGTCGGGCAGATCTTTTAACAGAGTGGAAATGGCTTAAATAAAAAAAAAAAGAGGTGCAGATTATTCTACAATCGATGGATCGTCGACTCTCTACACTGAATATCTCAGTGATCAGGAGGGGAATCACCCTCACCGTGAAACACTCGTGCCTCGCTGCCAAAACATTCCACATTGGGTTCGTTCCTCTGGGCAGTGCCGGCCCGAGCCTCTTTGGGGCCCTAAGCAGAATTTTATTTGGGGGGCCCCCTTCCCACCACGCACAGTCACCTGTGCTAGAAGATTATTGGCACAAATGTCACGCTATAATGTTATAGCGAAAACTATAAACAAATACAGTGAGGTTATAATACAAAACTAGGGCTGCTTGCAGCGTAAGCGAACTAAGCGGCTGCTTGGGTCCCCCTGGCCAGGGGGACCCAAGCAGCCGCTTAGTTGGCTTACGCCTTGGGCCGGCCCTGCCTCTGGGAGAGATGCACAAATTGTACTGTTGATCTCTGACGACTGTTTTCTTGTTGTGGACACAATTGACCAACTGGGTTCGGGCTTGAAACAACGAAATAAGCAGCGGTGCCCCGCAAAGTGCTGAAGACTCCTCACCAACTTCACCGCAGTGCTTTCAAAATGCCCCCCCCCCCCCCCCCCCTGCAGAGACTCCTGTTGGGTCTCTTCCCCCTCCCACCCTCCCTCTCTCCCACCTCGGCGTTTCCCTTTTTGGGAATATACCGGTTAATCATCCGGTGGGGCGATTCATCGGGAATCGGGGGGGAGGGGCCTTCGCTTGGCGGGGGCCGTGCGGCCGCTGATATTTCGATCTGCGGAGAGCGCTGACACAGAGCAGAGCTTTTGTTTATTCGCCCACGCTTTCCTGCCCCTTTCGGCCCGGAGCGCTGCGTACTGCGGGCCCACTCGTGTGCGCTACACACACTCGCACACTATATTTATACCCCTCTTGGAGTACGGTCGGAAATAAAAGTGCTCCAGCTCTGATTTGGAGGACTGGGTGAGTCAGGCGAATAGGCGAAATACACAAAGGCAACAACAGCGGAGGCGGTTCCATCGCGAACCATTTGGTGCAACGACCTTCGTCCATGTGGACCGCTGCAATTTTGAAGGATTCCGGAGTCCTTATTCTGAAAAGGCTGGACTTGTTGTTTCTTTGTCAGACGTTCCTCACATTCAGGAAGCTGTGCCATCAAACAATCATTGGCTCATCCAGTAACAGACAATCTCATCTTTGGCGCAGTCTCTGGATCCGGCGCATTTCGTGCTGCGCGGTTTTCCGGAGATTACCGACCCCCTCGGTCCGGCCCTCGACCTCTTGAGCGTCCCAGGAGGCTCAGCGGGGTCTTCGTCTCCTCTGTGAAACGTGTTCTCCTGGTTCCCCTGCTGGTCCCGTGTAGCTTTTTGTGTCACCACGTTCGCCCACTTAGTCTGTAGCTCATCATCATCAACTATCCGCTGAGACGAGTTCTGCAGGACGTGAACTAAAATATCGAATTACCATTCGGACTTGATGAAGAGTGGGGAATCACCACTTTAACGAGTGAGATTCACCCTGCGGGGACCATGAATGGCTGCACAAACCCATGGAGCCGGTGCAATGCTTCAGTCGTGAATGAAGTGGGATTCGTGATGGACTGTCCCTGATGGACACCTGCGTCCACTGGCTGAGTATCTCAAACGCAAAATGGGCAAATCTGGAGAGACCAAAATTAAAAGAATGAATGACGCAATGGGCATAAGATCGTGATGTTGTTGTGGAGTCAGCTTTGTATTTTTGATGTAATCTCTATAAACTGATCTCCCTGATCCCTCTTGGTTTACCCTTATTCGGGGACCCTGTGGGGGGAGGGGGGGGGGGGGGACATGTCCTCTATCAGGGTGCAGAGATTCTTCGCCGTGTGCTTCAGCTTCAGATGTGAATGAATCTCCGTCGTGTCCGTCTCAAGTCACCCAAAACACACGCTGCCCATCATTACGCAACAGACGCACTGCTGTGTTTTATGCTTTTAGAACGTTTGTCATGCTGAGACTGTGATGACTAATGATCACAAGGATCATTAGTACAAATTAGCAGCATCTTCTCCAAATGGACACCATGAAGTAACACGCGCACGCACCACAGGTCCCCGTTTGAATCACATTTTTCCTTCAACACTAAACTCACCTTTTAATCCTCGATGGACGAGACGACGCGCGCAGCGCGCTCCCGGCCATCCGACTTAGGGGCCCGAAATGTTAAAAAATGTATAAAAGGGAACAAAAACACCAAACGACGGGTAGAAAAAAAGAAAAGAAAAAAGAGAATTAAAAAAAGCAAACACTTCGCCTCATCCGTTCCCTGCCGGTGTGTGAATGCCGTCCACCCGAATGTTTGCCCCCCTCCCTCCCTCCCTCCCTGCCGGGAGAAGCGCGTCGTGTTCGGGATGTCTGGCGTAATAACGAGAGCGCTTCATCCGTTCACCTTGGCAGCAAAGGCTCCTCCCTCTCTCCCTTCCTCCCTCCCGCTCTCCCTCGCTCCCTCGCTCCCCGTGTTGGGTGACACTCCGCCTGTCTGCCTGTCTGGATGATGGGAATACAAATCAAAGAGCCGGCAGGGGGTTTCCAAGGACGCACGACTTGGCAGAGGGAGGAGAGGGGAGGAGAGGGGAGGAGGGGGGGAGGGATGCAGGGTCTAAAGAAGGAAAGCTGAAGGAGAAATGAATATGAGGACGATTTTTGCATGTGCATGCAAACTACCCTGCTGCTGCTGCAATGGCTTCTGCATGTTCAGTGCTGCAGCTTTACACATAGATATGCTTATTAAAGGCTCTCAGGCCCCGAGCCGCTGGGGGAGATGCAGAGGGGGTGGGGGGGCGGCGTTCCTAATCAATTAGAGGGGACGGCTCCATAAGCCATTTGGAAATAACTATGATTCTGAAACCCTCAATTTGCTGCTGTCCCGTGTGACTACATGATGCACATGATGCACCTTCCCCCACCCCCTCCACCACCTAGTGGAGGAAGCGTATCTGCTGCTATTTGGGGCTGACTGTCTGACACCCCGCTGCCATTTGGCTACTTGGCGAGTACTGTTCTCGTCATCTGTTCATGGTTGGCAACGTGTTCATCCGCAAAACAGTCTGCCTTTAAACGTTTTTCTTTTTGTTCAAACACGAGAGATCCGTGCAAAGCACCTGCTGTCACCACTTTCATTTTCACCCAAAACCGGAATTCAGGGCCAGTTCAAATGCACCTTCATCATCGGGGAGGCAAAGCGGCCTCTCGGTTTGTGCGCCGTGTCGACGTTCTGCACGTAAACAGGGAAAGCAAGCTCTTCTCCTCGGTCTCGTCCCTGCGGAGTTTCACTCATTCACCAGTTGTTTCCCACTGAAGAAGGTTTCAGTGTTTCACGTGGCAGCAACATCCCCAAAGTACTACTCTGACAGTACTCCGACCAGGGCCGGCCCAAGGCATGAGCGAACTAAGCGGCTGCTTGGGGCCCCAAGCAGCCGCTTACTTCGCTTATGCTGCAAGCAGCCCTAGTTTTGTATTATAACCTCACTGTATTCGTTTATAATTTTCGCTATAACACTATAGCGTGACATTTGTGCCAATAATCTTCTAGCACAGGTGACTGTGCGTGGTGGGAGGGGGGGGGGGCCCAAATAAAATTCTGCTTAGGGCCCCCAAGAGGCTCGGGCCGGCACTGACTCCGACATTATTCTATCGCAGAGCCGAGGTGTCCTAAAAAGACCTCCGTGCAGACATCCAATCGATTTAAGTGACACTGTGACCTTTCATCTGATGCCAATTTGAACTCCTGCTGCAGCTCACGGAGTCGTGCTACGTTTGTTGGGGGGGGGGGGGGGGGGAGGAAAGGGGGGCGGGTGTTTTTCCTGCGGTGGAAGGAATTAACAGCATCAGGGGCGTTCAGGAGCACTTCAGGAGAGTGAATTGATGGCCGAGATCAAAAGAAGCACTTTAGAGAAGGAGCGACGCACAAAGCCTGCGCGCGTCCCCGGAGGGATCAGGGGATCAACTCGCCGCGTGCGTCTCCCCGCTGCGAGTTACAGTTATTAGAATTCACCTGCGGCCTGAGCAGATGTGGGAGGACGAGGGGGCGAGGGCGTGAGGCGGACGTGTGTGTGCGTGCGTCATTGTGTTGTTGTGTTGTTGCTCCGGAGTCGAGGGCCGCGTCGTGGTGGATGCAGTGTTCTGGGCCTCTGGAGTCGGAGAAGAGAAAGCTCCGACCTCACGTACCTGATTTGGCCGATTTGACTGCCAAACCGGGTCGCCTCCTCCCGGATTCAAATGGCTGAAGTGTCACGTTCCGTTTCTGTTAATTCCGCAAAGAAAATGTGTCGAGACGTCAAACCGTCTGGCGCTGTGATTTGGATTTAACTTTCTGTCCCAGACGGACGGGTGGAAATGTTCTTGGCAATTGTAGGTGTTTTTTTTTTCTTCTTCTTCTTTTTAAATGGCATGAAAGACGAAGGAATTTGTAGATATTCAGTCCACCTCGTCATGACGAGTGTTTTTCTGTGAAGATGCCGAATTCTATTTTGAAGAGACAATGTGCAACGTTGCGACACGTTGACACGTGATGCCGTACTGAAGGAAAGGTCTTCATCAGCTCCATCAACCAGAGCACACATGTGAAGAAGCTGGTTCATTTACTGACATCTAAAACAACCTCCTGCAAAGTTGACTTGTGCATTCGGCCAATCAGAGTCGCGATAAGCAACCGGCGATGATGATGACGATGATGATGATGATGATACATACTGCTGTCACTTCACACAGCGTTTGATCCGATTCTATCCAGATGCGGTTGTGATGAACACTCGGCCTGTTGTCTTCATCAGTTCCTCCGTCATAAAGATCAGTCTGTTCGTTCACTCACACACACGCACACACACATACACACGCACACACACGCACACACACACACACACACGCTGAAGGTCTTTCAAGGGGCAAAAAGCTGAAGGCTTTTTGTCGCTTGGCGTCACACAGCTGACTGATCACTGGCCTTTTCCTGTAGGAATGTCTGAGAAGTTTCCACCAAGTTACAGTGAAGTCAATAAGTAGTAACTAATCCTAACGCACCCCCCCCCCTTTCAACACGGCGGCAGTAAACCAGCACAGCTACGAGCCGGGGACCACGGCATCGCTATGACAACAGCTCTCTGTGGGAGCAAAGGAGGAACAGCAGCAAAGACAGCCGCGGACGTTTGAAGGAGCGTTTCAATTTCTCCTTCAACTTTTTTTGGGGGAACTTTCAAACAAAAGGTTGATTGTTCTCTGCTGTCGCAGCTTTTCAAAGAAGAATAAGTGGGCATATCAAAGTAAAAAAAAAAAAAAAATCCCTCTACTGAGTTCTTAAGAGGGATGTGCTTTTGATGCAAACACAGGATTCACAATTAGCTTTTGATGTGAAATATATATTCAGTTAAAAAGCATTTCACAAACAAACATGTTTATTGAATGTCTTAATCACCTGAGGATGATTACATTAAAGCCCCCCCCCCCCCCCCCTCCCCTCCTGGGGAATCACGAGCAACAGGCCTTTCTCACTTCCCCTGAGGCTTCGCTGCGGTTGCCGGGGGCGACGGGTCATTAGTGCTGTCACCAGGGGAGCGAATGTATTAAACAAACTAATTCCACATGTAGTGTCTTCGGCTTGAACCACTGGCAGCATTTTCAAGAGGTTGTTTTTTGTTGTTATCATTATTAATAAACTAAATATCCTTTTTCTGTTGACTTTTAAATCTAATGACAATGAGGCAACCAAACCTTGTTCCCCAGAACCTCGCCTATATCTGGCAGAATCCCGTCTCTGACTCAATGGATTATGATGGATTATGGCATCCGAACAACGCGAATGTTTACGCACTATTTCAATCCGCCCGACGAACCCCGGGAAGCTGCGTCCCCTCCAGCCGAGACCATCGGCGGCGTAGTAACAGTTTATTCTGAGATCCAAACCGAGGGGTCTAAAAATGGAGCCGTTGCCGAGGCCGTCGGTGGGGGGGAAGCTCCTCAAAGCGGTTTCACAGCTGACGTGGTTTCCACCGTCGGGTGCGAGCGGCGGACGTGAGGCGGCGGGAATCTAACGGCTTCCTGTCCGGCGAGGCCTCGGTGGCGGAGAGATTTGGTACAATTACCCCCTTTTTTCGCCCGCTGTCCATAAACCTTTTACCCGCCCTGTTTGTTCGCTCCTCAGCCTTTTGCTTCGCAGCAGTCTGACTGTGTTGAGCTCTTTCCCGTCGCCGTCATTCGCCTGCGTGTCGAGTTCTGCTCAGCGGAGGAAAAAAAAAGGGGGGTCGAGGGGTCGGCACCGAGGCGTCAATCTGACAAGAACGCGTTTCGATGTTCCGCGGCATGATGGGACGTTTCAGCCGTGTGAGTAGTGTTGTGTTCTTTTGAGAAAACTCAGGACGAAGAGAAGACGGCTGGATCCGAAAGTTTGAAATCAAAAGGGTTTTAATAAAACAAGAACGAGCGCAGCGTTAAAAGGAAACACCTCGATCGAGGATCCGCGACTATCTACTCCACAGGCCACAGAGAGTCCTTTGACCACAACGCGGTTAACTGCAGAACAGCTAGACACGAATCCCGAGCTGATCTTCAAGCTGTATATTTATACGCTTTCAAAAGGTATGCTAACGGAGCTATTGGTCGGAGGGCTGTCCTCCGCGGTAGGAGGAGAGTTGGTGCTACAGGCTGTGTCCACGCCTCTGGGCACATGACGTCATCAGGTGTGTTCAAGGTAGCCGGGAATTCGGCGACCTCTATGGCTAAATGGTGTAGTGAGCTCTGGATGCTGCGTTCAATGTAACGGATTCTTAGTGTCTCCTGGTAGATACAGTTTTGGTTCTATCAGGTATTACATGTATGCGTTCGGGCTGATTACAGTACATTAAATACAATCATAGCGGTACATTGATATTCTATTGGTTACAGTTGGAAAGTTACAGTGGAGATTACAATATTGTCATTACTTTATTGATTTCATATTTCTAGAATGATGGCAGTGTACTGTTGCACACTAGATGCATTTTATTAATGTTGGCTTGTGAACCTGGTTGTCTAATTTATTTATAATATTCTACAGTAGAACACGGCATGTGTCAAACAAAAGGGGGCTTTATTGAGGAGACAATGGAAGCTTTAAATCACACAGAGCTGGAGGTTGACCCCCCCCCCCGGCCGTCCCGTCCGAGTGAAGCGGCAGAACGATGGACACGAGGATGAGCTGGAGCCCGGCGTGGGAAACGGCGGTCTGAGTGGGATCAGTGTGTGTGTGTTTGATGGAACATCGACTGAGAATGGTGACAAATGGGCACGTGTGGACGAGTCTGTGCGAGAGGGAAAAGTGTGACTGTGTGACGTCCGATCCAGAAGTGACACAGCACCACACGCACGCACACACGCACACACACACACACACACACACAGAGACTGTACACACAGTGGAGATCTTTGTGCTGAGGCGTCCATTCAAAACTGTCATCGGTGCCCCCCTTTTTTTTTTTCTCTCTCATCCAAATTATCTTCACTGGCACGGACTTAATAAAGTACAAAATTGCGAAACTAGATTTCTTTAAGTACAAAATAAATGATTGACATTGTTAAACAGAGATGCATTTTTCTCGTGAGGCTCCAAACAAGGTTGCTCAATAATGTGCATCAACGTAAGTGATGAAAGGGTGAACCGAGGAGGTTTCTTAGCGTGCCGTCGTGTACGTTGCCATTGACGACCGTTGCATAATGACATCCGAGGGATGCAAATGATCGCGTCGTGTAATGTGGATCTGTGTGCAGGCTTTGGATACTTTCCATTGAACACATTGGGCCACACTTCATTTGCTTCACTGACGACATCGATGAGACAGTTGCAGTTTCAGGAAACCTGACATTTGATTTAAAAGAATGTGCTTTTCTTTGCCCAGTGAAGTAAAGAAACATCAGTTTAACAAACGCTGTGATGTAGTAAGGCAGCGTTTCATGAGATCAGCGGGGTCACTTGGCTTCTTGGCTTCTTGACGAGCCAAAAGCGCCGAGATCCGATTGAATAAACGGATTTTGTTTTTAATTATATTCCACCAAATGACTCATGTGCTACAGAATTGTTAAAAGCTAAATAAAAAGTCCACACAAAAAAAAAACGTGCCGCTTCCATCCGTAAAATGTCGGACTTTTTCTTTGTCACACATGACAATAAAATAGTTCTACACTGGGATAAGACATTTGACTCCACCGTCGCAACAATCACGCTATTAATAAAAACTAATTAGTCGCAGCCAGACTTTATTAAAGGATGAGCTAATTTACATTATAACAAAACAGGCGTTTCTCATTCACAGTTGTGGTTTCATTTGGTCTTCTTGGTGGACAAAAGATGCATGCCGGGATCTTTGTTTACCTCGAGTTCACACAGAAAGTTTGGCCGCAGGATGAACAGACACACAAATCGTCCCGCGCGTCGGTATTTCAAAAACCTGAGCAAATAAACGATCCGTGAGAAAGAAACCCTCTAAAATGATCGTTTATGACCCATAACTAAACCTCACCGAATACAAGTAGTCGAGACCTGTCGACGTTTATGAATCCACGACAGCTGTCCGCACATTCAGAGGTATTTCATTTTAGTAGCTTAAAATCAGAGGCCGTTTTTCTTTGATCGTTTTTCCTTTATCGCCACGGTAACGGCCCGACGGAGCAAACTGTGGACCTTTTTCAATCAGTTCTACGGAAACCCTGAGGAGGAGTTTATTCTGAAGAAGAATCAAATTCAAAAGGTCGACATTATTTGTGTTCATCGTTCATCGTGTGAACACATGTGTGAGTAGTTAATTATGGATAAAAAAAAAAAATGCAAAGAAATTACCTTTAAATAACTAAATGACGCGTTTCATAAAAAATAACACAATCTTTACAGAAAGGACAAGAGTAACTGGAGCCGCACGAGGAATTCATTTCTGAAAAAAAAATTTTTTAGACTTTATATAAAAATATCAGCAGATGTAGACAACTTGAAGCAAAATAAAAAAAATCCCATTTTTCTAAGAATTAAATAGAAGGAAAATAAGAGCTCAGAAAGGGGGGGGGGGGGGGAGAAATCAAGGCCGGAGGAAGGAAAGTGGTCACAGTTCACGAGCTGAAAGTCACTGAATGCTCGGCCCTCCCTTGGTAACCACTGTCACAGTGCCGTCCAGCAAGGCACTTTTACAGCAGGCGATTGTTCCAGCGGTTCGAGTGGCTGAAGGAACAAGGAGGCAAAGCGCCGCCCCCCTCCCGCCCCCCCGGGCGATGGTCTGCGTCTTCTCGGAACGCGTCGAAGGCCGGTACTTCACAACTTTTTAAATAACATTAAACGTTATGGCTATGCTGCAAATATACATTCTGACACTTAGAGATAGTACTATGTTAAAAATACAAATGTGCAAAAGTTGTAAACAAATGGGATCGTGTGTCTGTGGGTGGGTGGGTGAGCGGGGCCGGGGTGGGCGGGGGGGGGGGGGGGGGGTCACAGCCTCGTGGGCTCTTCATCACTGTCGCTGCAGTTACCACAGCAGTCCTGCAGAGGGAAGCAGAGAGCAGAGGGTCACCTTGAGACGTGAAGCTGAGACACAATGAGGGAGGGGGAGTGGGGGAGGGGGGGGGTCCACTGACCTGCCGGCCGAACAGCCGCTGCATGAGTCCCTGTTTGGGCGGCGGGGACGGCTGCCCCCTCCAGTCCAGGTCGGGGGGGACGGTGCCGTCCGGGTGGAAAACATTCAGCTCCGTGAAACACTCCGTCTCGATCATCTGCAGGCAAAATAAAACAGACTATTAGTTTGATTCACCTGCTCGGATATCAAATGAATACACATGTTAGAGCTCACATTGCAACATTGTAAAATATGCAATTTTACAAACAAAGGACAGATCAAATGCATCCGATCTAAATCATGCGTGTGAGTGGACGACGTTGTCTCTCGCCTCGTCCTGCCAGGGGATGGAGACGCAGCCCGTGGACACTTTGCTGTAGAAGGACTCGTCTTTGGGCTCCAGCTCCACGCCTTTCACGGTGGAGAACTGCTCGATGTCCAGCACGTCTTTGCAGTAGATGGCCTGCGGCTGTGAACACACAAACCCCATCTCACTTCAACACACCGAAGAAGACGTCCTCGAGATGGACGCTTTGAATCCCTCAGTTCATAAAACCTGCAGCGCTGTCTCTCTCTCTCTCCCTCTGTGGGAAACCATCCTGTTGCAGACAGCGTGCAGGGTGATCGTGCCCGCTCTATTCAACACGCCTCCGTGATACTATCAGATGCCGTTAATTACACCTCTCCTGCTGTAAATTGTGCATTTTATTTCTCTCAACTTCCCACTTTTAGAAGAATATTTGCTTTGTTTCAACTTGCTTTGGTTAAAGTTTTTTCCCTCGCTGCACTTTTGATCTCATTAATGTTTCTAACTACACCTGCGCTGTCATTGATGAGAGTCATTAGCCGTTATTAGCTGCTGCGGTGCGGCGTGTCGGGCACTTACGTCGGGGGTGAAGGGCGCCTGCAGCATTCCGGCCACCAGGCGCTTGAAGTTGATGGAGCAGAAGAGGCTGTGGGCTTTGACCTCAGAAGCTCCGCCCCCCTGGCAGCCCGTCCTCTCCGCGGGATCTTTGGCCAGGAGCTGCAGCGCGAGAACGTAAGACGGTTTACGAGCGACGGGGGGGAAAGGTTGAGCCCTCGATGATGCTTTGGAGGAGGATTTAACGTCCGTGGAGAACTCTGATCCTCAACCGGACACGGACCAACCAGCCCGAGCCAGGTAAACGTCTAGAATATAGTGAAACCCACCATTCTGCAGAGGGACTTGGCGTCCTCGGAGAACTTGCTGGAATATTCCTCCTCCACCTCCCTCACGAGCCGCTCCACCTCCTCCCTCTTGATCTTCTTCTTCCTCTGGTGGAAGGGGGACTGGCCCTCGATCATCTCGTACAGCAGGCAGCCCAGCGCCCACCAGTCGGGGCTGAAGGTGTAGCGCTCGTTCTTCACCACCTCCGGAGCTGGAGGGAGGGTGGAGAAGGGCGTCAGCAGAGGGGAGCGCGATGCAAACGCGTTTAAAAGCGCTTTCGGAGGTCACTCACCCATGTATCCCACCGTCCCCACCCGTCCCTTGATGGTCTGTCCCTCTGGCACGTGGACCGCTAAGCCGAGGTCCGATATCCGGATGTGGCCTGAGGACACACGGACACATGCGCGCGGTTACGACGGATGCCGAGATGATCTGAGGAACCTTTTGACCTTTATATCTGTCCAAACCAAACTCGGGTGTTTATTCAACGTTTTTGGTTTGTTATCACGCCGGCTCAAAGTATTCATTAGAGTCCTGCATCTTTCGGGGGATTCTTTATAAACAGTGTAATTCAAACCGTGATTAAACTCCGCAGTGGCACTTGTGCTGGAGTCAGAGCGCCCTCTGCTGATTCTCAGTGGAAAATACAGTCCCGCAAGTCCAAAACTGCTTTCATACAAGCGCCTGACTTAGAGTGAAATTCAGTATAGAAACAGCTTTACAGGATTAATAACATGCGTGTTTTGGGATAAAATGCATGAAATGTACAATATCATCAACATATCAAGGAAAGGAACTTCACTTTAAGTGCATGCAGTGTGCAACATAACATTTCAGCCATTCATTTAATCAACTATGTGCCGAATGCAAACGTAAAAAGAAGACATACATTGGCATTTAAAATGGGAGTTTATTATTGGAAAGAGACGCTGACAAAACGATCTCAACTCAAGTTCACGTACGTTTCTATTTCAGAACGCATGGACCTTAAATCCTCTGAACATTTGAGCCAACGTCATCTGATGACAAAGACAGTGTGATACGTTGAGAGATGTTTCACTTCCAGATAAAAACGGTCACATTGGGAGCGAATCACCCTTCTGATTCCTTCTCCTCGTAACGCTGCTACTCACCGTGGTCGTCCAGCAGGATGTTCTCGGGTTTCAGGTCCCTGGGGGGGGACGCAGCAGGAGAGAGCAGAGTGAGAACAAAAGAAAAAACCCCAGCGGGGCGAGAGGACGCAGGACGCAGGACGGAGGACCGACCTGTAGACGATGCGCTCCCGGTGCAGGTCCTCCAGCCCGCAGCAGATCTCCGCCGAGTAGAAGACGGCCCTCTTCTCGTCGAAACCCGCGTCGCCCATGTGGTAGATGTGAAACTTCAGGTCTCCTCCGTTCATGAGGGTCAGCACGAGGCAGAGGGCGTCCTTGGTCTCGTAGGCGTACGCCAAGCTCACCTGGGGGACAGGAGGACGCTGCTGAAGGACGGCCGAGACTAAAAGCGGTGCGTCGAACTCCGCCAACCTTAAGCGATCGTGCAAATATGTTGAAAACTGTCTGGTTGGTTGCGTCTGCCGGACAGAATAAGACACCTGCACACGGCATGTGGTGTAGATTTTCATTGTTCATTGGTTTAACTGGTAATTGTAAGAAAAATCGACACAATAATGTATCAGGAATAGTCCTTAATTGCACCTCAAGTCTTATTGGGGTATACTTAAACTTCATTCACACCCGTCTACACAAGGAGGCCGCCTTTCTTTTGCACACAACAGTGAATTTATATAACGATCAAAATCATTAAGTGTAAAATCCCGTATCGAGCGGCAGAACAGAGCGACAGTAATTTGAGATATCCTGGAAGCTGCCGACGCCGTCGACCGCACGTCCCCACGACGACGAGCGCAAACTCCTCTAATGAAGCGTGTGTTGTTTTTTTTAGACGGCGGCCTGGACGAACCCCGAGGGACTCCCGCGGAGGCCGAATCCAATAAAGCCACAAAGAACAAACCTCTGTGTTGTCTTTTCATTACTGCAGCTGTTGCGGACGTCAGCGAGCGGCCGGTGTTAAAGGACGAGCATCCCGGTCGGTCGCGTACGTTTCCCTTCGGTTTATGTAACGAGGACAGGGCCGGCCCAAGGCATAAGCGAACTAAGCGGCTGCTTGGGGCACCCCAGCGACGAGGCGTTGCGGAACGTCTCGCTCTGCAAATCAGGGGAAGCTTTTCCACGTGGATTTAAGTCATTCTGTCCTCAGCCCGCGCGCTAATCACATGATCTCCTTCTCCTCCCCTCGGAGTCTCCGCTTTGAACCCTCTCACGCTCTCTCTTAACTGCTCTTCTTCTGTTGTGCTTTTTGTTCCCGTTCAAGCGAGGTATTTATCTCATCTTAATGACGCCGCGTCACTGATGGATTTGAATTGACAGCGTGTCCCGTGGCGATGAACACGGTTACTGCACAACACAGAAAACTCAAAGAGGGCATTTGGTTTAGAAAGGTTTCCGTTTTCCTCGCCTTCCTGGGGGGGAACGTTACCTGCAGTAACTCGCAGGTAACGCTTAGTTTCACTCCCAGGGCCGGCCCAAGGCATAAGCGAACTAAGCGGCTGCTTGGGTCCCCCTGGCCAGGGGGCCCCAAGCAGCCGCTTAGTTCGCTTACTGCTGCAAGCAGCCCTAGTTTTGTATTATAACCTCACTGTATTTCGTTTATAATTTTTGCTATAACAGTATAGCGTCACATTTGTGCCAATAATCTTCTAGCACAGGTGACTGTGCGTGGTGGGAGGGGGGCCCCCCCCAAATGAAAATTCTGCTCAGGGCCCCCAAGAGGTTCGGGCCGGCACTGAACGAGGAGACAAGATGCTTACTACAAATCTGCTGTTGACTTTCTCCAGGATCTGTTTCTCGTTGAGCGCCATGGACTCGCCTTTCCTTTTCTTTATCCTCTTCTTCTCCAGTTTTTTACAGGCGTACATTTTTCCCGTGGCCCTCACCTGACACGCACACACCTGCAGGGAAAAAGGTTAAAGGAAATAAAAGAGCTGTTTTTACAAAAGTTGTGTTTTTAGATCGGAGATAATGTTGACATTGATGCGGCCAAGCGTCCACCTAAATGTCTAATCCCATAATGAGTAGATTCATTGAGGATAACTGCTGTTTTTGATATGTTTTATTTTAAAATCGATAATTTACTGTTAAAAAAAAAACAGACAAGCCTATGTCCTGATTTAATCTGAACTCCTACAACCTTTTTCTTCATCTCCTCACCTGGTCGATCTGCTCCTTCCTTCATAAAAAAAAAACGTCCCCCTCCTTTTGCTCCATCTGTGATTTCTCTGTCCAGCGTGAGGCGCTATAAACCCCCGGCCTCAAACGCAGAACAACACCCGCCTGTCCTCCGCCTCAACCAACGACCATGATGAGTTTAAAATCATTCAGCTGGTTAGTGACTGAGGATGAAATGTTCATCTGTGCTGCTTCGGATAAGAGAACGTTGTGACACCCAGAACACTGCGTCCCGAGTCAGCGCAGGGAGGCGAGATCCCCTGTAACTATTTGGATATAAATGCAAACAAAAATGGCGACGGGTCATTTCTCTAAGAGGGTAACACACATTTAGGATTTTTCTTTTACGAGCAGCGGGCCTCAACCGCCAATCTCTCTTCTCTTTTTGTGAGATCGTCTGTCGCGGTGTTTTTATGGTGAAGGATCCCATTGTTCTGGTTAGTCAGAGCCGCGTGGCGGATGGTCCTGACGGCCAAAAGGGAAAACGCCCCGCCCGTCCCTGCGCTGCCATTTGTTTCATATGGTCATTCAACCAAAGAGCGTTTGTGTTTTGAGGGTCATGTCGGGCCGACGCATCGAATGCACCCACCTCTCCGAAGCCGCCTTTACCTAAAACTCTGTACTGTCGGAAGGTGTTCTTCGTCACCGGCTGCCTGTCGGAGACAAAGAAAAACAAAAAGTATAACTCAGACGGAAACACATGGATCTCAAAAACGGTTTCTGAGTTCACTGGATGGGTATATGGAGGAGCACAAACCGGGCCGCTTTAATGATCCAAAGCCCCAATTAGCTGCTCCCTCTTGGAATCAGCAGCCCCCCCGAGGACAGGCGGCTCATTCGGGCAGGTGAATCCCACATGAGGCCTTTGCTGCTCGATTAACCCGGGGATGGTGTGTCTCTCTCGTTTTAAAATTGTCTCATCTTGTGCGTCCGTGCACTGGTGGCGCCGCAGAGCAAACGGATACCAGCGGCGTGCAGAAGTCACGTGACCCGTTGGTCCTCCGGGCCCCCCTTCCTTGGAGCCCCTCATCGTTACCCAGCAGCCATTAGCCAGCCCCGTGCAACGCAGCCATTAGCGAGCGGCTGCGCGGGTCCCTTAATGTGCAGAAAGCTTTCAGGGACGAGCTGTGCGAGTTCGTTCGGGTTGTGGTTGTCGAAGGGTCTTCCTTCTTGTTCTTCATTTAACATGACTTGTTAGTTAAGCTCAATTAAGATATACCTCTGGACAGAAACTGTTGCTTGTCGGACTGAAATGCAATAACATGGCCGACTCATCATTAGAGAGAAAAATGGACGAGGTCGACTGAATGTCATGATCAGGATTTGGCCTTTGCACAGCAGTCCGATATTTGGATCAAACTCACTTTGTGTCCTTTATCAAAAGGTTCCCATGAAGGGTTAAAGGCCAAAAGCCTCAATCGGCATCGGGTGTGGTCTCGGAACAAAGCCGGCACGAAGCTTCGGCTGCGTTCTCGGTTTATCACGCTCATGTTGAGCGATTAAAAAAAAAAAAAGAGTGTTTTCCATCCTCTTTGTTCCACGACATCGTACAGGTGCTGCACAGGTGTGGCTCCGCTGTGGTTGGAGAGTCAACAGCTTCGGCTGTCGCCCCGGCGACTGAGAATCAGCTGTTTGCAAAGCCTGCAGCCAACTATCAACTCAGAAAAGACCGATTCACTCGTTTGTTTTCTTTGGTTTAGTTGCAGTAACATAAAGCAGCAACGATATGCTGCTTTATGTTTTACATTTCAACTCCTGTTACGGTGGAGGCTTTGAACGTTTCCACTGCAGCCGAAGGATCAGTAACGCAACGTAATGTGAACCTCCCTGTTCTTCTCTAAGCCCCGTTTGGACGCGCAGGAAAGTCCGGGAACAATAAGTTCTCTGTGATCTGTAAGCAAACTCTATAAAAACTCCTGATGACCGTTATTGTGATGACGTGTTTATTTTCCCAACAGCAAATGAACAACTGATGCGATTCTGTGGTGAGTTACGGCAGAAAGTAGCACGAGTCCACAGCCGTGCACAAATGTTCCCTTGACCTCCTTTGATTCCGCTTGAAAGACACTTTTGAGCAGGTTCGCTGCATTTCTTTCATATTCTGGGTTTTTTTCTTCACTACATTACCCCACAACCAGACGACAAAGTTGTGTGCATGTACTATTTATTATCTTGGATCAATATTTACTCACAGCATTATTTCATTGAACGTAAATATAATGTAACTGCTGTTTTGTTGGATTCGTTTTCACGGTGCACTCGTGCACATGTGTACATGCCGTCTGACTCATTGTCGCTGCATGTATCATTCGCATCCATCGATGCATGTGTCAATGCATATGCACATGCATATATCAGAGTCTATATCAAACCAAACTGTGAAACCTCGCAGTTGAGCAATTGACCGGAACGTCACTGTAACGCTGCACTGGATCCGCCCCAGAAGGCTTAGAGGATGTGAGGACACCGGCGAGGGGGAAGGAATGAGGCAACTGGCTCAGCGTGTTGTTACTGGCTCTGCGCAGGAGCTCAGAGCCAAAAAGGAGGCAGAGGGAGAGTGAAGGCGTTTCACGATAGGGCAGACGCAGCAGAACAGAGAAAACAAAAAAAAAAAGATTTACCTCTCCAGCCATTTCCACTGGAGGAACCTGTTGTAGTACATGCTGTCGAGGTAGTCTGCGAAGGGCGCCACGCTCAGGAAGCCGTGGATCAATCTGGGTTTGAGAAGAACACAGACAAACAACACCCTGCGGGTCATTTCTGTCCAACTTGATAGTAGTAGACTACTGGATACGCGGCCTCACGGAAATCACACTGGATAGTTGACTCATCATGAAATAGGTGGCAGTAGATCCACAAGTTCAACCTCAAGTCACGTTTTTCATTACAGTTTGGTGAGTAGAAAAAGTGGTGCTCAACTATCGGGGGGGTGAGACGCTTTAAAGTGGCACTATGAGAAGAAGCCGCCTGGGTGCAGAGACGGCGGCGTTAATGCGGCGTGCAGCATGAGCAGAGCTTCAAGAGGATGTTACACAATGTGCGACAAGTAACTGAAAAAATAGGCTTTTCCTTCCATCATTTAATCCACCTGGTCTTTATTTGCTTAATACATTAGATTAGATTAAATTAGATTCCCTATTCCGTATGCTTTTGCGTAATGACTGCACCGAGCGCTTTTTGAGGGGGGGGGGGGGCCCAACGTAAACAGGCCCCTGTGTTCTTACTTGGTACAGTCCTTGAAGAGCTCCTTGCAGGCCTCCTGCTGCAGCCTCTCGGCGCACTGAGCCATCATGGCCTCCTCCACCTCGGGCACGTAGTCCTCCACCTGCAGCGCAAAGAAACCCACGCACACACGAGTCCCACGTGAGCACCGTGAGTCAAACCCGCGGCAGGAGGCTCGCAGGAGAAAGCCGGATGAACTGGGTTTGAGACGGCGCAGCCAGATCGTTATCCCTCTCCCTCGCGCGAGGCGAGCGAGAGCGCAGCGTGTCTGGACGTGCACGCGATGCACGGCGACGCAGACAGATGCAGGTCGGAGAACAAAAGAGAGCCGGAACCGTCAAGAAAAACCGGCGGAGACTTACGAGAAAGGGAAGCAGCAGAGTCCGCATTGTTATTTACCGGCAATCAAAATGACGCTTCATTGTCAAAATTCTGGTTAAGAATCAGTCAGTAAAAATATTTTTAAAAATTTAAAAAAATGCTGAATAAATGCGGCCTTTTTAAATCACGATAAAAAACAGGCAGAGTGACAGAGGGCCACGAAAGCAGCGGCTACCTTTGGGTCAAAGTACTTGTTGAGGAGCTCCTGGCCACACTCCTTCCTCTTCTCGTCTGGAGCCACCTCGTACTCGGCCTGCAGGGGGAACACGGGGAGACAAGCTGATAATGCATGATAATAATAATAATAATGCATCACGTAATCGTTGCTGCCAGATCTGTGTTTCCACAGGAAGGATCTGCGAGGGGCCTCGATTACTGCAGAACCCAATTTGGGATGTAATTGATTAGAGGTTTGGGAGGCTCGTCCGCACCCTGCAGGGCCGCTGCTGCTCGCGCGTCGAGCCGTCCTCCTGAATCCCTCGCAAGTAAACTGAGCCGCGCGGGGGGGGGGGGGGGGGGGGGGGGGGGGACTCCCAAAGTGCTTCCTCCCCCGCCTGTAAAGTGATGCTAAGTGACAGCGCAGACGTTTGAAATCCCGTCTTCCCTTGGCGACACGGTTCTCTGGGAAGACGGGAAGCGGTTGTGGGGCGAAAGAGGCCATAATGGCTCGATGAGTGAGGCCTTTTTCTCTTTCCTTTTAATTTTTTTTTTTAACCCCTGCCGGTAGTTCGGACCACCATCCTGCACTCGGGGAGAGGGGGGGTTGGGGGGGGGGGGGGGGGGGGGGGGGGGCACGGCTGTTTCTTCAGGCCGTGACGTTCGAGCGAAGAAGCTTTCAATACATTTGAAAAGCGACAGCGCTCGGCGGGCTGACGGGGCACAAACGCTCCTCTGTTCCGCGGCCGATGATGAAAGGACCCGGCGACGGAACAGGAACACACGGCGCTTGTGCGTTTGTGCGTCTGAGGGGGTTCTATCTGCGGGGGGGAGGGGGGGGGCGCACAAGAAGGGGGCATTAAAAGTGATGCGTCAGCGTTTTGTTGAGTTGAGTTTGGTCAATTCAACGCTGCATACGTACACATGGTTCCCATTAATAATCTTCCTCTGGGAGGCCTTTGTTTGAGCCCGTCGGAGCATCGACGGGACACAAACACTGGTGTGTGTTATCTTTCGCTCTGCTCACTGCAGGAATGTTTTATTACAAAGAGGAGGACGGGAGGGGGAGCGGGGGGGGTCTCAAGGACTTTTTCCCTCCATAAAGGCTGCTCAATTCTTGCTAAGGAAGAAGGGGGGTGGGAGGAGGGGTACAACTCAAGAGCAACGCGAAACGCTTTTTAAATGACATTTCCAAACAATCAAAATTGTTACGAGGAATTTTTAACTGGTCGAGAAGTACAAGAATGAATGAATGAGACTACAAGCTGCGACCATGGAGAGCAGAGAAATACGTCTTTGAGTTGAGGGAACCCCGCGGAGGCCCCGGTTCTCACGCGGGACCTTCAACGAAGGAAGTTTAATTATCCTGAAATGCGCCGCGGAGGACGAGCAGGAAGTCCAGCCTAATATTTGTTTTAATGGAAAACGTGAACTTTTGACTTCTGGGGAGAAAACTGCGTCAGTGTGTCGCCCACACACACACACACACACACACACAGCTCTCACCACGGCGTCCAGGAACTTGACGCAGCGCCTCAGTTCGGGTTGAGTCTCGCAGAACTGTCGGAACAGCAGGCGTCCGATGGGCTGCCGCTCGCAGAGGCTGCCGTAGTCCTTCTCTGCAGAGACACGAGCCGCTTGTTACCGCACACATTCATTTAGCTGAAGCTAGATCGTATTCTTTACGTCCCGCTTTGTGTATAGTGTTTCATAATCCCAATCATAAAAAGGGCTTAAAATGATGAAAAATGTCGTCGTGTCAGCAGAATGCCGGTTGGTGTTTTGTTGCCTCCGTGACGTGTGAAACTAACAATGGATATGATCCGTTACACTTTCAGCAATCCATCCGTGAGGCAAATGTAGTGCGTCACTGACCCGGTGTGCTGCAACACAATGGGCCAAAGAACGACGGCAATAGTCAGATATCAGCACATTTGAATACAGCAGGATTTTATTTTTATTGAAAGGAGCGGTGGAAAATGGGACCGTTTAAGAAAAAATGAATCGACTTAAACACAAAACAGAGTTTGGTAGACAAGTTTCTGTAAAACTTTTAAAACTGAAGATTAACAGAAAGTAAAGACTCCTACTGCAGTTTGAGTTCTTCCCTCAGTTGACCAAACTCCCCCCCCACCCCCCCCCAACGAGGACATTTCAATTTGCATTTATGACTCGCGTGGATGCAAAGCTGCTCCTGCTTTAACAAACAAACGCGACTCTGCGAGGTCATCGTGATCCCTGCGAGCGATCTGCAAGTCAAACCACTTCCGTCCGCGCAAGCCGACATCTGAAGGCGTCTCGTCTTCGTTCTGCTCCAACGATCCCCGTTCCGTCCGCTTTGCTCGAGCGTACTTCCTCCATCCTGGTGCAAAGCGACCGGGGGGGGGGGGGATCGATGCAAAGCGAACGGGAGCCGAGCGCGAACGGGAGCCGAGCGCAAACGTCCGCGAGATGAGATGTGAGGCCCCCCAGAGAAGGAGATGAAGCGCGAGAGCAGCCGGGCCTCTTCTATCGGAGAGTTCAACCCATTGACCTCCTCTCAGAAACACCACAAACGAGCTTCGTCCCCGGAGGACCCCCCCCAGCTGACCTCATCAGGACGTCCCTCGGGTTCTGGGAAATGTCCCCCTGTGGATGTCGATCACTGGGAGGTGATGTACATGAGGGGAGCCCCCGGGGCCTCCGGGTGCCCCCCCGCCCCCTCCTTTCATGAGCCCCACCGACTTTAGCATTTTAGCTTACAGCTACGCAGCGCTTCACAGAGACGGAGTACCAACAAGCCGCCGCACGTCGACCACTTTTACAGCCGACGTCATCAAGGAGGCGTTTGAAATGGAGATTTAGCCGCTGAACAGTTTAAAAGTATCCTAAAGAGGTCTGGTTGCGACACGCTGGTGGTAATAAAAGTCCACTTGAGCAATGGGGAATTCGTGTGTTGCAATTCAACGGGCGTCCGTGTCGAACTGGTGACGCTCGTAGGACCAGGAAGTCGTTGGCGTCGGAGGATCGAACCCGGGTGATGAACCCGCGCCATCTTAGCAAACATTCACAAGCTCGTGGTATCCGACTTTGCCGCTGTGGCGTTGGCAGAGCGCGCTCGGCTTCCTGCGTGGGTCACACCGAGGAAGCAGAACGCGCGCACCAGAAACGAGGGCCGCGATAACCACGCGGGGCAGCGAGCTGGTCCGGTCCGCCGCACCAACGCGCTCACCGAAAGGCCTAACGATCGCAATCTCCTGCACCGCTCTTCTTCTTCCTCCTCCCGTCCTCCTCTGCGCCACCTCCTCCGCACACGACGCCACGGCGACCTGGGAATCACAGAACGTTGCGTTTGTGCCGAAGGAGCCGACGCCTCTTTATCGTGGACGAGGTGCAGAACGTTGTGAGCAGGAGACCTTCTCGGTGAGGGGGGTTTGCTTTGGAGTTTTGCTCATTTACTTTTTAAAAAAGCACAAAATAAGTTTTTCCCGCGTGGCTGTAAATACACTAAAAAAGGAGACAGAGGAAGACAATAGAAAAACCATCGGAAGTGAGACGAGAGGAGACGGCTGAACGTCTTTCTGGAGACTCCCTCCCACTCGTCTCTTGCTGCTGGTTTCATAAAAAAAAAAAAAAAAAAATCAAAAAACCCTCTTTGTGCATCTAGTTTTGCACAAACAGTTCAGACCACAAGACACTGGAGGCCACAAGCACCTAAAACGGCTCCGATATAAAACCCTTTCAGTTGCTTCTACTGTTCTGATCGGGTTTGTTTCACTCTTCCTCTGTTTGCAGCTGCGATCCTGTGAATTTCCCCACTAAGTGGACAAATAAAGGATCATCTTTCATCCTCGTCTTGTTTCCATTAGTGCGTCTTGCACTATCTCACCCTCACGTTTTACTTTTTCCCTTTTCTGAACATTTTTTTTCCGCGTTTCATCTCCGGTGACATTTGCTGACCTTCCTGCGATGGCGTGTCGCTCAGTGTGGGACAGAGCCCCTTCTGACTAAAGCTCATTTCCATACAAACAAGAATATGATCAAATTGAATAACACGTAAAGTGTACGACTACGTATACACAAAGCCTCACATTTATACTTTATAGAGTGATGCTAAACACATGTGGAAGCAGTCTGGAAGCTCAGACCTCATAAACCTTCAGAGGGCCCTCAGGGTCCCAGGACAGATCTGCTCTGGGAGACCATTTTAGAAAGCTACTCGCATGATTACATGTTTATGATCATTTTATGTTCTCACAGCGCCGCAGGATTTGAGTAAAATGTATTTTGACTTGAACCGCAAAGCAGAAATTGGCAACAATAGAGTTTTACTAAATGCGTATTCCCGCCGTCAAAAGGGTGTCCAGCTTCCGACATCAATCCGACACCTACCCAGAAAACTATAAACGCCGTGAATGGACCTCGTGCACAGCGGTGCTTTTAGAGTGCGGGGGTCACTGCCAGCACGCTGACAAGACTCACAACGACAACGCAAACAATCGGGGCCCGCCAAAGCGTAGAAATGAGGGGTTATTTCTAGGAATGATTCCTAGAATCCTCAGAAATGCAACGTTTATTTATGGTCGCCAGTAAGCAAACTATAAAAAGTGCTTTCGACTGGCGAGCTGCTGACGAGCCGTACGAGCCGAGTTACCCTGCCGGTGCCAGAGGGGGAACCTTGCTTGCTTGCTTTCGTTCTTGGTACTTGTGTTGCCTCTAGAAGAAAAACTACACAAAAGGACTCGTTTGATGCGTCTTTCAGAAGACACCCGGACACTCGCTCACGTGTCGTCGCGCGCGTCGGCGAGCGCTTTCGTTTCGCCGATGAGCGACGATGTACTTCTGTGGTCGGCTGCTTCTTCTTCTTCTTCTTCTTCTTCTTCTCCTTCCCTTCCCGGCTGGGCCGAGGTCAACCAAAGGTCGCGCTGGAGAACAGGAGCAGCGCGACGTTTTGGGGTTCCTCGTCTTATCTTCACCTCTCATTTCAGATAACTTTTTTGTCCGAAGCCAGTTAGTTCGCTTTCCAGCATTGACTCCTTGTGATCTTTGCCACCTGGTTTTTGCCCTTTCAAAAGACGGAAGAAGTAACCCAACAGGTGGATTCATTGATAAGCAATGAATCCACAGCAAAGCCAAATGATTAATCTACTCGTTCGTTCAGCTCAGTTTAACGTGACGTAGAGGGCCGAGGGGCGGGGTCACTAGAGGCATCGCCGTTCCAGCCCGAAGGCTCCGCCCACTTTGAGGCCGGCGTGGGAAGAGGAAGAGCTGATCTCGTCACGGGGTGTGGGGAGGGGGGGGGAAACCGACGTCGAGCAGGGAAGCCCGATCAGAGACAAAATATTAAGCTATGAAGAAAAAGAAGAGACTTCTTTGAAATCAATGTCAATAGAAACTTTTGTGCCGCTAAGAACATGCCTGAGTTCTGCTGCCTGCTCTGGTATCGGTTTCTCTGGGCTCTGTCTCTTAACCTGTCGCACCCACAGTGCTGCGCGAGGCGCCGCTGAGCGTCGGTCCGCTTCCTCTCTGCGCGCCGGCCACAGTTTCCTCTGCAGGTTCTTTTAGTCTCCCTCCTCTGCAGGCTGCGTGCGTTCCACAGACCTCACGTGTTCATGCCTTTTCTGATCTGCTCGGCCTGAGAAATGGAGTCGGGTCGGGACCGACGTGGGCTGATTGGATCTCAGGTTGCGTTGGAGTGAAATGCTGAGATCTAGTTTTATCAGATCGTAGCACCCTCGTGGATCTTTTAGGCAAAACAGAAGTTTTAAGCAAAATAAAAAAAAGACAGGAAGCATCACGATTACAAAAGACTCTTCCGTCTTGATCAGTTGATGACAAAAGAGGCACAATAAATTAAAGTAAAGCGTTGTATTGATACATTGATCGGCCGTTATTGGAGTTTACTTGCACTCTGCCCCCAAGAAGAGAAGCACGAGTACTGGAAACGAGTTACCTCTGTGACCGTAAACTGGGATCCTACGAGGAGCCATTAGTGGACGTCTCCTGGCTGCCTGGAGCCAGATCTTACGCATCGCACCATTAAGACGCCGGAGTGCCGGGGGAAGGCGAGCGGTGAAAGCAACCATTTCCTGTGATCGCAACGCGCCCCGTTAAGATTCCTGAGAAACGCCCGTCAGAGAAAGAAAAACAAGTGACCCGCCCCACCGTGTTCGATACATGGTACGCAAAAGGGGGGCAACAGGCCAGCTAGCAGTTAGCAGTTAGCAGCTAACTGAAGGAGGTGGAATCTCCTGCTCGAGCCAGTCGAGTTTGTAAGAGTGTAACATCCATTTACCCCCATTTTTCTATACGGTCCGCTGCTGAACAAAAGGATTTCTGGATCTCTATTTTTCTAAAGTATAATTAACATTGCTACACAGAGGAAACAAAGAAAATCAACATTGATCATTTAAACTCAATGCATTATAAAAACATGAAGGAATACCGAACTGCTAACGTGTGATAGGTCAAAAACAGAAAGCAGGAGGACGAATCTGGGTGAAATAGTGAGCAATAAGCGTAAGACGAGCTGTAACAAAGGGCGACCACATGCCGCCTGATAATAGATCATGCGTTTACATCCCAGCCTGAAGGCTTTGACGGGACTCCCCCCGACACAAAGGACACAAAAGAGAAATCATGACCACGTATTCCTCCCCGTGACAATGCACGGCTAAGATTCCGCCAATTCATTTGACACCGCTCCCCGCGTGACGTCGCGCCGCAATCAAGCCAACTTTCACGAGTTACAGTGACGCCTTTGCATTTGAAAAAAAAATAAAAAAAAATCAAGTAGCTAGATTATCGTCGCTCAAATGCTGCGTTGTTTTATTAGCAGCTGATAGTGACACTGAAAGGGGGCTTTCCACTTTGAAATGCGGAGGTCTGCTTCTTCCCACTCGAGAGCCACACTGAGCTGTTGATGCGGTAACCAAGGATACCACCGGCGAGGAGGTGGGTAAAGGAGCCCCCCCCCCCCCGTCTTACCTGTGCTCTGTCGCAGCTCTTCACACAGGCTGATGTGGGGGAACTGCAGCAGCTGCTTCCACTTCTTGCTTTTTCCTTTTCTGTTCCCGCCGCCTCCTGCGAAGCAAAACGCATTGAATGAGGACAGCGAACCCGTTACGACCGATTTTAAATCCAAACTCCACACCTTTGTGTTAGAAACCACAGCGGCGATAACGCAGCGGGCCGACGTCACTCGCGCAATCACAAAAGAGCGGAGAGAGAAAACCCCCGCAGGAAGTCGCCGTCCTCCCCCTGCAGCGTCACGTGCACGCTCACAATCACTGCAGAAACAGGCTCCTTTCTATGGTGAGCTGAACCGTATCCAGGCCTTTTCCTCTTTTGTTAGTGCCATTTGGTTTCAGTAGAAGCCAGGTGTCTTTGGGGGGAAACGAACTATTTGATTGTCGTATCACACGTACTTTAACGCTACTTTGTAGCTCTGGATGACAGTTAATGGTAGGTTAAAGATCTTTAACGTGAAAAAGCACTCCAGCTTAGAGTGGCTTTTCATCCATGTTTTTCCACTGAGACGTACGTCGGTTAAAGGGTTCGACTCGTCTCCATCGCCGCGGTTACTCGTTAAGCTCTGACTGGTGGCTTGTTTCCGCCCCCTCTTCTCAAACGCCGCAGGTCCTCCGTGTTCTCATCATCGGCCTCTCGCCGTGGCTTCCCTCAAACCATCGGCAAACCAAAAGATGGCAGCCTCTCTGTCTTCGTCCGGCGATGGCAAACGGCAAACGGCACTTTGGCATTTGCCATTCAAATGACGCGAGACGGCCGTTCCTCAAAAACGTGAATTGCGATGGCTGCGATGCAAAACGGGAGGCAAACAGATGACGAGATCAGCCGGCGAGCCGATTGCCAGACGCTCAAAGGCAACGGCAGCAAACCCGTGAGGTTCAGGACACGTCCCCCCCCCCTCAATATGGATGGGCCATATCTTAGTGCCGTTTGTCAGGAGGGTGGTGGTGCAATCTGCTGACATCTTTTAAGGCAGACGTCACCTCTCAGTGGTCTGAAGTCTTTCCCTGTGTGAACGCCCCTTCGTCTATCGGTCACATGTCCCCATTCTCCGTCTCCAGGATGAAAAGGATTTTTTTTTTTATCTATGAAAAGATCTTTTTGCCTGAAACACAAGACGATGCATCTGCTGATTGTTGAGCGTTGAAGAGTGAAAACCGTCATGAGAATTAACCGTTATGAACAATTACTTCTGAAAAGTGACGCTGGTACGTCTTCAAACCACCAGAAGAATACGGTTATACGGTTAGAGGAGTTGCCTACTAGTAAAGGGGCTGAAAGTAAATGTGACTCAGTAAAAAGAAAAGGAAGTAAAACCGGAGTTTGTACTCCTATTTATAATTATTATTTCTTCGGATTCTTAACACATCCTTCCTCTTAAGAATTTAGGTATTCAACAATTGAATTCAGTGTAAAATACACTCAATAAGTGGAGGGTTGTACAAGCAAATACCCAGCCCCATAAATAAAGTGCATTAAGACGGACCAACAGAACAGGAGACGCTCAAACATCCGACAGCGACCTGCCTCCAAATAAATGAATGAAAGATCACGTTAGTATATTTTTACAAAGTGCTGTCTTGAATGAGGTTTTGAGAGACCCTAAACGTTTGGCCACGTGCACACAACCAGCCTGAGAGAGGCACAGGTGTTGCACATATGCTACGCTGTGATTGGCCAGTCAGCATCGACGGGGGCGTGGCCCGGCGACGAGTCAATCAGCTACTCTCTCTTCTCCGTCCCGACGTCGGACGAGAGGAAACCGTTTGTTTCATGACACCTGTTGCCTCCTCAGTTCCTTCATTCACGTCGGTGTGAAACGCCGGCGTCACAATGCAGACTTTTTTTTTTGGTCATTTTAAATTCCGTTCGCTCACTTCCTGCCATTTGGAACCATGAATGGGAAGACGGCCGACGCTTTAAAAGGAAAAACTCCACCCTAAAAACCTCAGCAGCAAAAACACAGCTTTGTTTAAATTCTATAGGTCCATTGTCGGGGGAGGGGGGGGGGGGGGAGTGTTTCAGCTATTTAGTGAAGCATTTTCACGAGGGGAGATATTACATATAAGAACTTTTCCAATAAAACGAAGGCTGAGACTTCTATTAAAATTTGATCGAGATAAGAACAACTTGAAATGGGCTTTGTATCTAACACAATAGAATTAGTTCTACATGACGTCACATTCAAGGTTCATTATTTTTAAGTCTGTGTCTTGTTTTTCAAGCTATTTTGTGGGAAACTTTTGTGCTGTCATCTTGGCCAGGACCTCCATTGTGAACGGGATTATCGTCCTGGATACATAAAAGGTGAACCAACCAGAGTGTTTCTACTTTCCCCTTTACAAGTTACTTTTCAGGTTCAGCACTTTATTACAAAATGTAAATCATTTGCGCAGTGCACGATGAGTACTTCTATTACTTTAAAGTATATTACAGTGGATCCTGCCATTTCCATAATGGAATTATATATATTTTTTTTTAAACCAGGACGACCAGGTCGCAGGTTTTTTTGTTCTTTGATGCACAGAGATCCTCTTATCTCGGCTAAGAGGTGGGGCGTTGCTCATGGGCACTTCGGGTGCCAGCACTGAGGCTTGACCCGTGGGTCAAGAGCGGCAGGCCAACAGAGCCATCTTCTCGTGTGCCCCCCCTTTGCGGATGGCTCAATCTCTGCTTCCTGTCTAAAAAAAAAAAACGGAAAGCCGTCCCATGCATTTGCACAGAGTGCAAAACCGCTGTGCGACGCATCTGCTTCGCCTCAACATCCGGTTTCGCAAAAGCGAGATGCTGCAACTTCTGCGAGGGAAACCCGACATTTCCTTACGTGTCGCTGTCGCTTTGGCGCTGTTTGCTCCCTGAGTGCGTCGCGCGTAAACGCACCGTCTTTACGGAGAGAGTCGACCTGACGTCGCAACAAGAGCCCGTCGTATCCCAATAAAGTCCTTCGGTTGGACCGTTCACATACATCCCGAAATGGAATCACTTGCTGCAGAGTCAGCCGGAGTCTCTGGAAGGGCCGGAGCTCGCACGCGCGCACGCGGAAACGCCGGGAGAACTTTAAATGGGCTGAACGGACTATGGAGTTCGGCGTGTCGCTGCGCGGCGCGCATTAGGGGCGGTGGAGGGCGGGGGGGCGATATCCTGTTCGCGTCGAACCGCATCGTCGAAACTGAAGCTCGCCGACTTCGAGGAAGTGCAGTAACAGTTCCGTAAAAAAAAAAAAAAACATTTTATTTTATTAAACTCGGGTCAGCATCCGTACCTTCCCGTGCTTTCAGCAGCACCGTGTTGGCCACGATATTCTCCAGCTCCATGTCGATGCTCGCGCCGGGTCCGCAGCCTCCTCGACTCCGTTCACTGCGCCGGGGCAACGTTGGTGCTGTCTGGGGTTACAACAGACGGCGCTCCTGGCCCAACCGGCCCAACCACCACCCCCCTCCCTCTCCAGCCCACCTGCCGGCTTCAACGTCAGTTTATCCCCCACAGATGCAGTCCGGCCAGCCTCCTCCCGCCGCCCGGGCCAAGGAGGAAAAATGAGGATCCTCCGGTGGTGGCTTCGCGCAGCTCTGTGCGGCAACGACCCGACGGTCCTCACCTCCTTTCCCCGCCTCCCCACCTCCCGTCTCCCCGCCTCCCCACCTCCCGTCTCCCCGCCCCGCAGCCGCTGTCAGAGAAGGGGACAGACAGACAGACGTCTCACTCCGTCCGAAGACTGTTCGCTTCAGAAAAAACAAGACAACACGACACGGATAACCTGCTGGCCTCTAAAGATGCCTTTCATTTGTACAAGGTGCAACACAGAAGTTGACCTGTTGGTGACAGACCTGGATGGTCGCTTGATTGTGATCAGTTCAATATTTCATATTTACAGTATTTGAGTACTGTAGTACTTTTTTATAAATTATAAACCATATTGCTAAACCACTTACACCTGATAATGATCCCAATGTTCTCTGGTCCTGGTGCTTGAAGATGGTTGCACAGTTATGGGAAATAGGAGATGGACCTGTAGCTCTCGAGACTCATGCCAGTCTGCAGAAAGTGGATTTCCCTGCACTGATCAATGAAACCTCAGCGGTGCAATAAATGAAGACAGCAGCTCATTTCAGGTATAGATGGATGATTGCCTCTTGTGCATCAGGCTTTCAAAGCCCTCTCCCTGGACCAAGAAGGAGGGCAGCGTGACCTGAGGAGTTCACATAAGGTCGTCTACTCCAGAAGAAAAAGACAGAACATCAGAGGGAATGAGCCAATAGCACCTGACACCCTGACCACAGCGCTGTGGACCAAGGCTCAAATATTATGTTATTACCAAAGACTACTTAAATGAATGGATGATATTGAGCAACAATCACACAAGTTTTAAGAGATTGTTGAGTTAACGGTGATGTACATATTGTATACGTGAGACCAATTGTGTATTAAGACGGAGAATCAAATCGAATCAGCCACATGTTCCAATCACACAAGCAGAATCATGATAATCATGCAATAGGTCCAGAAAGAAACTTCCCCATTTGTAAAATTGAATTGGCGTTAATTTGGGAGTTTTTCCGGACATAAATTAGCTTTATCTAATCAATTCTTTCTTTGTACTTTGTTGTTTACCAACAAGTATATTTCAGAAGTCAGACTACAATTCTAACTGTGAATCCCATTTTTATTTTATTGGGTTATAAGAAGTCAAATTTGAATATAAGAGTGTTTATTCTCAAGTAAACCAATTAATTACCTGCCATGTGTAAAGGGTTAGGGGATTAGGGGCTAATTTTTTTCTAAAATGTATGTTGAAGGGGTTTTGTGTTCATTTTATAAAAGTTAGGTAAAGGAAGGTTTTTCAATTATTCTTTTGTATAACCAAGACTGACATCTGGAGGTTAAAAGCAAGAGCTGCAAGTATTTATGACTTTTCGGAATTCTGAGGAATTTGTTGAATGTTTTTTGATAAAAATAAGCTTTAACAATGACAATGTTAGATAAATCACTAATTTGTATATATTTGTGTGGTTTATGCATTGTACATTTCAGTGATTATTTGTATTTATATTCATAACCCCATAGAAAATGAATATATATATATATATTTGTAATGTGTGTTTTCATGTTTTACGTAAATATTTCCCTGAGTATATATGCATTTTATGTGTCACATTGGCTTTGTTTTCATTTGTGTACTCAATAAAAACCATTGCAAATGATTATATTTTTTTTTACATTTTTTAAACGAGTCGAAACAGAAAGGTTCAAAGTGCAAAGGGGGCTTCCGGTCACATGACCGGAACAAAACAAACTTACATCCGTTGTCAGCACGTTGCCTTTTTTCCTTAATACCAACAAACCTCAGCTGTGTTCTGTAAAAACACAAACCATTCACCAACATGCCGAAAGCCAAGAAGTCATCGAAGCGAAAGAAGTTCGACTACACTCAAGACCGGAAGAAGATGAAGAAACGGTCTTACAAGAAATACAACCCCAGGATAGAAAAGTAAGCGAGGAAGCGAGCATGTTAGCTAATGTTGGCTAACAGTGAGCATCTTATATACCCGTTTATATGTAAATGCCTTGATTCAAAATATTAACTATATTGATAATGAAAAGTGTACTTTAAATTAATAAACACTGCTTTCTCTAACAGTTGGATCATTCAATGTTAGACACTTGTATGAGCTCGTATTACAGCTAACAATGAATTGAATATGCAGTTTTTCTTTCAGTTGATTAATCACCTGTAAAAGGTGAAATAACTAATAACGACTTCCCTAAATTTCTCCTATTTGATTCCTGATAGATTCTAGGGATATTTGATTACACATATTTATATATAATAATCACACAGCCAGACCCCTTTCCAGTCCAATATTTACAGCGTTTAAACGTCACTGGTTTTGTCACTGGCATTTCTTGGCTTCGACTTTATCCTGGAGAAAGACTGTTGTGTGTAAGTTTTACAACATTGTGCGTCTGACTTGTCCTCTCACTTAGTTCACAGATTCGAAATGCGTGGGACAACAAAAAGTCCACGGCCAAGAACCTGCAGGAGATGGGTCTGGCTTTTGATCCAAACCGCACGATGCCAATAAAGAAAAACAGCGTAAGTACCTGCTTGGCCTCTGTTGCAGGATCCTAGTGGTTTTATTCATTCTGTCCATCATGATGTGATTTGTTCACACGTTTAGCTCCTTGGCCCGGATAAACCAGCCAAGGCTCCCGCTGGCATCGTGACCAAGCCCTACGTACTCAACCGTAAGTCCTCATGGAAACTAACGTGCGCTTTCACTTTTGAGTTGGTTTTGCATTTGAGTTTGAACGCGGGTGTTCAGATTTCCCCCCGATTGGAGCGATTTAATATGTGTGCAGAGCTTCACTTTCTGCGTTTCTTTGACGAGTCAGCCTTCAGCAGCAGAGCGCTGAATGACTTTTATTCCTCCTGTAACACAGTCTGCTTTCAACACGGCGCATTTCATTATAAGGAAACCAACAGATTATTTGCATATTTTCAAATTTTAACATGCATTGTTTTACCTTTTCTTTTTTGCAACAAAAGGAAATGGAAAAATTAGAAAAAATCTATTAATCGTTAAGTGAGAACCATAGAACAATATGAGTGTTTCTGCGTCTTGATGTGTTTTACAACCTGAATGTTTGTGTGGCTGCAGTGCTGCAGGAAGAGGCCGACTGTCCAGAGAGAGACTGCAAGACGCTGTCCTCTGATCTGATCGAGTACGCTCAGTACATGATCCGAGAGCACAACGCCGACTTCAAGGTGAGAGCCGAAGGAGGCTTCTGGTCTTCTTTCAACATTCCCAGAGTTCCACTCAGTCAACAACGGAGTGAATTGTGTTCCTGTGGGTCTCGGCTATGAAGTGTCCTTCAATAAAAACGTTTCCATTCCTTTCAAAAGTCTGAGAAGCAGAGTCGGGCATCTTTTTGGTTTAGAGGGAAATGTCTCATTGTTTTACCCCGTGGCCCCACATGAAAATCGAGATTTATTGGATTGAACAAAAACAAAAAAACCTTTTAATGAACATAACCAACGAGGCTCTTTAAATGATTAAAGAGATTAATTAAATCTGGTTCACCAGCGATTTGGTTTGTGAGCATCAAAGGCGATCTGTACTTTCTTTTTCTTGTATGTAATGACCATTGGAAACCTCACTGGGGCGACGTCGATACTTCTACTCTAATTCTTCCTGTTGTCGGTTCTCCCTGCAGGCGATGGCCCGCGATGAGAAGAACTACTACCAGGACACGCCCAAGCAGATCAAGAGGAAGATAAACGAGTACATGCGGTGCCACCCCGACCACTACGACGCCTTCATGGACTCGCTCGCCGCTCCGTAGCGGCGGCCCGGGGGGGACGGGGGGGGGAAGCGGCGCCTGCTGCCGAGCCGGTTCTGGACTCCCATTTCCTCCCGCGTGTCAGGATGGCGTTGTCGCGTACGGACGCAGTGCGAGCGGGACGCGCGTCCAGATGTCGACCAGCACCGAGGGGGGCGAGCAGCACTCAGGAGCTGTAGAGATCTCCTGTTTTAATGAATTCCTGTGTGTGTGTGTGTGAGTGTGTGCGCGTGCGCGCACATGTTCTAATGTCAAACGTGATTTGTCATCTTACCTCTCCGGGCGTTTTGTTTTTATTTGAAGCGTGATGTGTTGATGTCGGAGAGGATGCTGCAGGATCTCTGCAGCAACATATTTTCAAGCGATGCGTTCAGCAGTTTCAAGCTTTGGAATGAAATGAGTTTGAAGTGACTCGGTTCCATTGAATTCGTCACAGTTGTTATTCTGGACTTTTATTGCATCTTTGTGGAAGCATTTGAATCTTGTGGATCGGTTTCTCAAAAACCTAAAAGTTATATTTAAAGTCACAGCTTTAAGTGAATACGAAGAAATTCAATAAACCCAAACTTCTCACTTCTCAATGTTTTTTTTTTTTTTCTCCGATGTCTATTGTAAAATAGAATTGCGGTGGTTTTCTTAATCAGTTCTTGCATATTTTTTTTTCCCGGCGCCGAATCCAGATGAAATGACGCTCTGTTATCGAATAATTGATTGACGGTCTACATGACTGACTGGGTCACAGATGACAGTGAGTGTTTGTGTCACAACGCGTGTTTCCACTGAAGACGCCTCTGTAAAGGCCTCCAGCGCTGCTTTCTCATCAGTTACCAGAGTACCAGTTTCATTGCAGCTAAAGCCTGACTGTGTGTACAGAAAGTGTGTGTGTGTGTGTGTGTGTGTACAGACTGTGCCTCCCTCAGTGGCCGCACGCTGAGGGAGGCACAGTGCGTTTCTTTGGACAGGCATTTGATAAACCAACTTGTTCAGGGACAATAAGTAATAATTGACTTGTGTTGAACTTCAGGGCGATCCATCGGACGCCGGACACAAATCAGTCCGACCCTTAAAAGAATCGCCTTCATCCTCTGCTTTCCCGCTTTAGGTCAATATGGTCGTTATGGACACCTTGTTTCCTCCAGCAGGCCCTGACCTCTGCCCCACATCCGGGGAGGCGGGGCTGCTTATGGAGGCCTGTAGATTGTGACGTGTGTTTGCCCCGTCAGCACGGGGACGGACTTGTTTTCCAATTCTGTGCTCCTTATCAGAGCTGGGTTTTTTTTGCCGAACGTGTTGAGTACGTAACTTTGTTTACGTCATTTAAGACTTTGAATTCCCCCCATAAAACCCGATCCAGAGAGGCGGGTGTTAACGCTCGCAGCAGCTGATGCAGCAGCTGATGCGGCATCGAGCCGTTGAGGCACGAGATATTTGTCATCTTCAATCTGGTTGCGTTGAGGCGCCGGCCGCCTGGAGTGGCGTCTCGCTCAGACGTCCCGCGGTCCCCTTTGGAGAGACCAAAGGCCAAATAAATCAAATGGACGAGCAACCCTTTCATAACGTTTAAAAGAGAATAAGAAAGCATAAAGCATTAGACATGCACAGTTTGATTTACACAACACCCCAAAAACAAGACTGACAGTCATTAAAAAAAAGAATGTACATACAACATTCCACTGAACAGAGCTACAGCACATCAGAAGGAATAAAACTTGCATTCATTAAAAACGAGTGCATTCGTGCACAGCGTTACAGATCAGGTTCTCACTCCAGCTGTGCACACGTAGATGCAAGTCGCTCACGTCTGCCCTCGTACAGACATGGAGGTGCTTCGCTGGCTTTTCATCAAATGTTTCACAGATTAGGGTCGAAAATGCAAACAAAGAGCCAAGCAAGAGCTGCCGGTTCTCGTCTCCCGAGAGGCGCAGAAGCTTCAGCTGACAATACAGACAATGGCCTTTCCATTACTTTCCATAAACCTCTGCAAAAAGCCGCCTCCAGCGAATGCGACACTTCTAAATGAGCCTTCAACATGTGGACGGAAACGTGGCTTCTTCAACGGACTGACTGACTTTTGAGGAAACATTATGACGGTCTGTGTTTGTGTGAGGGAGGAAAGGAAGGAAGGGAAGGCAGCACATTTGCTTTAGCTTTTCAATGTGGGAGCCTCCATCCTTTTGAGCGATGACCTTGTGTGGGAAGTGACACAAATGGAACTGTAGTTTTTTGTTGGGATTCAACGCACAGCCAAAAGGGGAGTTGCTATCGAGTGAAGAAGGTTAAAATACTTTGCTGTTAAATTTCTCTTACGACCTGACAAGTATTTTTACAGGAGGAGTAACAGGATTCTTTTGGTTAATGGTTTCCTTTAAAGCCCTCAGGGGAATCCACAGCGAGCATCTTACAAACACCCTTTTGATTAAAGCAACACGCCTGTGCGGCGTGGAATATTCCTCCGTCTGCTCCACTTCACCTCTCTGCTCGCGCACAGAAAAGCACCAAACACGACGAAAAAAACTCTTAAATGGATCCGAGAAACGTGACACATTTCTACTCCATTACAGAAATACTCTACGGGCCTGACTCACTGGCAGCAGGTGAACGTCATGAGTCATACCTCCTCTTCTGCGATGAGATGAGCGAGCGAGGAGGAAGGTGAGGAGGCGCTGCCACGCTTTGCATCTTCTCCAGGGATTTCACCGCGTTGATGAGCCTCCTTCCTCCTCCTCATCCTCTGCCTCAAATGAGCCATTATCTGACGATGAGGAGGAAGAGGAGGAGGGAGGTTGCTCTCAGCCTCTGGGAGTGGGGGCGAGGGAGGCGGGGGGAGGGGGAGGTGATCATCCGACGAGCTGGAGCAGGAGGTCCTGGAAGGTGTCCAGGCCCCGGCAGGAGTCCCTCGGGGTCTCATCGGAGCCCAGCTGGGCGGCCAAGAGGAACAGCTTCCTGTCGCCGGTCTCGGAGCCCAGAGACAAGGCGTCGCGCAGCTCCGACACGCTCGCCGCGTCGGGCTTATCCTGCCGACGGGGGAGAGAACTCACAATGAGCTCACGATATACTGCACACGCACATTTAGTCGTTTAAATCATCAGTGGCTGCAGTTGTATTAGATGCAGGTTTTCATCAGTTGTCAGCTGATTTTATTTCCGTAATGAATTTAATTGCCTTGAAAATTACTTACTAGCCAACAGTGATCGCTGGTACGACAGATATTAGTCATGTTTAAGTCAGCTGCTGAGAAAAGTACTTTTGAGTTGATGAAAATGAGGGTGCAAAGATCTTTTTGTTTGATAATTAGGCGTAAGAATGCTAAACAAAAAAAACCCCATAATAGTATGACCAGTTTGTTTCAAACACTAATATTTTTGGCAAAATATTTGAGGAGGTACAAAAAGCTCAACAGCAAAGATACAACAAACAGGGGCAACAACAACAACAACGACAACTAACAAAGAAAATATTGTGTGGGGAAAATAAGAACAATATAAAGCCGCGTGGGAAACATTGATCAAAGCAGTAAGCAGTGCCGGCCCGAGCCTCTTGGGGGCCCTAAGCAGAATTTTATTTGCGCCCCCCCCCTCCCACCTGTGCTAGAAGATTATTGGCACAAATGTCACGCTATACTGTTATAGCGAAAATTATAAACAAATACAGTGAGGTTATAATACAAAACTAGGGCTGCTTGCAACATAAGCGAACTAAGCGGCTGCTTGGGGCCCCCTGGATAGGGGGCCCCATGCAGCCGCTTAGTTCGCTTATGCCTTGGGCCGGCCCTGGCGGTAAGGGTTCGGTGCACTGTTTCAGTGAAGCGGATGCTAACGATGTTGACATTATGTCCCATCGATTAACATGATTAAATAACCACGTTTATCCCCCGTTTCACCCGTTACACTGCAAATGATCGAGTACTGCTCTGCACAGAAGATTTATCTCGCTGTAAATCTTTTCACGGATTTCTTTTTGCCTGGAATATTGCCGCACTGGAGGGATAAAAGAAGATGGGACAGAGATCCCTGCTTCACGTCGAGCCTCATGCATAATTAGATAATTAGATACCAGCACCTTACAGACATGCAGACGTAAAAAAAAAAAAAAAAAAAAAACTCCACCTGCTTGTTTCCCAGCACCACCACGGGCAGCCGGGGCTGCACCGTCAGCAGGCGGTGCAGCTCCGCCTTGGCCACCGGCAGGCGGCCCCTGTCGGACGAGTCCACCACGTACACCAGGACGTGGGTCTTCCTCAGGTAGTCGGACCAGTAGCGCCGCAGGTCCTCCCCGCCGCCGACTGCAGCGAACAAGACAATATGGTGGAAAGCTTTTTACGCCAACAGTGTGGTCGGCCAAAAAGGCTTTAATGATCCCGCGACGAGTCTCGTGAGCCCATTAAGACGCATCCAAAGAGCGAAACAGATGATTCTCTAGTTTTCGCTCTGTGGGAAGTCGCGTCACGGAGAGCTGAGCGGCTTCTCTGCGGCCAAACTGCAAACATGGAGGGAATTCGTGAAAAGCAGGAGGAGTGATTCCGGGTTGAAAAGTGACTGCATTGTGTGAAGTAACGGATCAATAGTTTATCTCATTCATCATTTTGTTCTGTTCTGCTGGACATAAACAGCCAGAATGCTCGGAAGAGGCCCGGCTGAGATTCTTGGAAAGAGGCCCATCTTAGGTCAAGTGATAAGAGGTCGATCCATGATTGGTCAGCGATTGTCTGAGCCTTCTCTCTTCTCTCTGCTTCCATCATTTGATTCTACTGTGGGATTTTGTACCTGGTTTGGAAACGTGTTTTGCAGTCGACTTCCACAACAACAAATTGGCGGTTTTACACAAATAACTATTCATCCTCCTGTGTGGAATGATGCCTGATTTTACCTGATAAAAAGGGCACAATAAAAAGAAGCTGGCATTCAGTAGCAACCCGGGGGGGGGGGGGGGCACCTTCATAGTAAACATAAACAATCCAACAACAAACAGGGGGAGGTGACCCGCGGCTCCGACGAGCATCCAAACGGATCCCTGCCGGCTCCGAAGTCGGAAATTCATTAGCGGAGGACTTAATGGAGGGTGTTGCTAGGAAACTGGGGTGGCGACGGAGGCTTTTGCTGATGCCGCGTGGCAGTAATGAATACCTGTGCGCCCGATGCGGCAGCGGAGGTGTGAGCAGCTGGCGCGCGGCGTTCAGCGGCAGCTCGGGCGGCACGCAGAAAACACTGAGTCATGGGGGGGGTGTGTGTGTACCGAACTGCGCAGTGTCGTGTTTCTGAGTCACTGAGTTACATCATACGCCGAATCCCAAGAAGACTTTGCATCGTCCCACCTGAGTGTGTATTAAGGACTCATGTTGTAGTTCCCTTAAACGACTCCCCTAACTGATCCGATGCTCTGCGGCTTCTCATTTGGAGTAGCGGGGTGATTTTTAGTGCAGCGGCCTCAGCGGGGGGGGGGGGCATTGGCTGGATTGGCTGGCCCAGATGACGAAGCACTTTCAATCTAAAGTTCACAAGCGCCTCCACACGCAGGCCGTTTAACTTTGGACATTTACTCACTCTCCAGGAAGTCCAGCTGACAGGCGGGGGCGCTCAGGCTCATGAAGTTGAAGCCGCGGGTGGGCCGGCAGCGGCCCCCCTTAGCCGCGCCCCCCCCCCCGGGGGTCAGGCCCTGCAACATGCTGCTCTTGCCGGCCCCGTCCAGGCCCAGGACCAGGACCTGCCGCTTCCCGCGCTCCTCCTCCTCCTGCAGAGGAAGCAACGTTTTATTATCATCATCATCTCTCATCCGCAGCCCCGATTGTTATCGAACCACGTGCTTGTCCCAGACCCATTGACTATTCATGAAGGGGGGGGGGGGGGGGGGAAGACACTTCATAATGCTCAGGAAGTCTTTGTCTGGCGAGCCTCTGGACGTGAAAGTCGTGATATTATATTGTCAGAGACAACAATCCCTTTGAGACGCTGCACATGTCAGTCGCCCCCCCGTTCCTCCCCCTTCCTTTAAATGTCACACAAGGTCGGCCATTATTTATACCCTGAGCCGATGCGCGTATAGTTAGCCGTTCGTGTCGATCCCTTTGCAGACGGGATGCACGTCTGTCAGACTCAACGAAAAGAGGAATTCAAGTCATTTCCCGTCCTCACGTTCGGCCCTCCCGTAATTACATCACGCAAAAGGTCGGATGGGGACATTCGAGACGTCTCGGAGCAGCAGAGACGCAGCCATGTCTTTCCAGCTTCCTGCGGCCCTCTGGGAAAACAAAGCAGAAACCCTTCGTGTGGCACTATCAGCGTGGACTTTGTGCGAGGTGTTCGAGGCGTGCACGCTCGCAGAGATTACGCACGCGCCGAGACGTTTATCTGAAGCTTCGCGGCGGACAAAGAAATCCCACGTTTTTATTTCTTTCTCTTGTCGGGAAAATGGACCCGACGTTTTATGGGCATTTATCTCCTGCCTCCTTTGTTCGTGACCCGAGTTGTTTCGGTTCGTGTGTATTTCTCACCGATAAAGCAGCGGCTATATTGATCTGTGTTGTTTTTACGCTCCACGTGGAGGAGGGTGGAGGAGGGTGGCTGGGGGGGGGCGGGAGGGGGGGGGGGGGTCCAGCACGCCGAGTGGAAAGCGGAAAACGTAGAGCTGTGATTTTACAGAGACGCCACAGAAAACTGTGAATGGTTATTTTGATAGTAAACTGCCGGAACCGAGCCGTGACTTTTCCTAACTTCATAGTGTGCGATGAGACGATCGATTGATAAGAATCTTCATGCCTCCCTGGAACCGGCGGCAGATTGCTGAGAAATAGTCCCAAAACAACCCCCCCCCCCCCCCCCCCCCGCCTTGTTGTTTGCCTCTCTGTTTGGATGAAAGGTCCAGTGTACTCGGTCACATCTGTTGATGAAGCTGCCGATGGCCTCCAACTAAAACTCCTCCTGTGTGCCCAGCAGGTACGTGGGGACCCGGGTGGACTCTCGCTCTGGAGCCTTTGTGGGGTTTGTCCTTTCTGGGTTGCCATAGAAACACGGAGGACGTCCAGCTTCATTGTGCGGATAGAAATGATTCCATCTAAAAACAAAGCAGTGAATGTTTGCTGGTGATTACACTCTGCAAGAAGTCGTAGTGATGTCGTTTTACCGACATGGACTTTTTAACCAAACGACGAGGGGTTTTTAACTGGTACGCACTGGCCCTGTTGCATCATGGGAAGTGCAGCCGCAGCTTGACCAACACAAAGCACGAGAAGGGAGGATATCTCCCTTGTCGCTGCGTTGATTCGAAGCCATTTGAACAAAACTTTTGAGACACTTTCTCGTAGAACCGAATTGCAAAATGTGTCCGTACTGTTCGGTAGCAGAATCTGCAGCACGAACAGAACTACACCCCAAAAAGGGAGTCACACCTGGAGGGAAGACGGCCTCCTCCCAGACTCCACCCGGCAGCTCGAACGGTTTCCCTGCTCTCTCCCCAGATTGTTTCGTCGCCGCGTAAAACGAGCGCCAGCCGGCTTCTCAGACTCCCCAAGGTCAACAGAAAAGACGAAGGAATAACGAATACTCGATAACGAGGCCTCTCGGTACGACGCGGCCCCTCGTGAGGAAAACATTCAGGCGCGGTCGGCGATACACACCGATAACGTGACCCTTTGAAAGCACGGAGCGAGTAACGCTGCAAGATATTCAGGCCTCACCGTCGCCTCACATTCCTGTGGACATCATCTTCCTCATCGTCACATCACCGTCTTCATCTGCTCTCACCACGAGTCATGATTGCCGGCCTCTTCGTCATCGTCGTCCTCCACTCACCTTCCTCTTGTTTTACTTCCACCCATATAGGCTACTTTATACATAGGAAGCGTCTAAATTAACACAACTGGCATCAAGACCTCCTTCACCATCATCATCATCATCATTACCACATTGAACAAACGTTTATAAAGTCATCTTGGTAATCATCATTATTCCCATTGACCACGTCCGGCCAACACACAATCGGAGCCATCGTCTTCATCATCTCCCTCTTCAACACCAGCATTCCATTGTATTGCTTTTAAATACCACCTTCATCATCATCGTCATCATCACCACCACCAAAGCCAGCATCTCCATTGCAATGCTGAGAAGTCTGCCGGCTCGCGTCCAACTTAAATAGTTTTCAAATAGAAAAGAGTCACACGGCAACACAGACGCGTTAAAAACAAACGGGGGGGGGGGGGGGGGGGTCCAACCTCTTTGATCGTGCAGTATTCCGCCCGCGGTGACCACATTCTTCTCTTGTAGAAGAAGTTCAGGGCGATGAAGAGCGCGGAGCCCAGCGCGGCCACGGCGGCGGTCAGCGCGAAGGAGAAGTGCCGGAGGAGAACCATGTGTGCACCGCGCGGAGCCCGGGGGAGCCGGAGGGGGTGGACGGGTGGATGGGTGGATGGATGGATGGATGGATGGATGGATGGATGGAGGGTGGGGGGTTGTCTCCGTTTCCTGAACACCGACGGCGCTGGGACCAAATGCCGCTTCCTCTCGGCTCCGGGACGCGCTGCATGTGACCGCGCGCCGCCCGCTTGTTCGTTGTTTTGAGAGACGCGGAGAAAAAAAAAAGAGAACGAAAGAATGCCACGTTCAAGGGCAGCTCGTGAACTTGGCTTGTGCCCTGGACTCCTCTGTGGGAGGGGACAAGAGTGCAATTAAGGAAGATGCAAAGGGTGCGTGTTTGGCTTGGCTTAAGGACAGGTCTACGCTGAAAATATTGACTTACCTATATAAAACTGAAATGCTCCTGTAATCAGAATTGTGGAAATACTTGGTCTTTGGGTAATTCCCCTGCAGCAGAAGGACATGTCTGTGTTGCTGTGTGTGTGTACATGTATGTGTTGCTTTAGATAAGTCATCTTCCGTGTTGATGATTTTGCTTCTTGTCACTTCTCTTGGAAGTGTCACTGCAAACCCTTTAAAATGATATAACTGCCAACACTTGGGGCGAACCAGCAGGTTATGTGCCGTCATCACTAGCTTCAGCAATCTTTATTTTAGTATACGGCTGTGTGGGCTCGTGCGCGCTCATTGTAATAGTTCCGATAGCACGTGAATGCATCAGGAGCAGAAGGGCCGCCAGTCAAACGAGCGGGTCAGAACCGTCTGTAAAGCCACCGATCAGTAGCAGAACCACAGACTGCATGAGGTCATAAGAGGGGGTTCGGTCTTTTTTCTTGTTAATAGATCTAGATTTAGATATACTTTGAGAAGCAATATACAAGCTATAAAATAAACCTAACTTTCTCATCGACAGAAGCTTATTTTAAAAGATATTATAAAACAAATATTTATTTTGATTTCCTTCAACCATTCAAATTGTTTTGTTTTTATTTTTCAAAGATGAGCCAGGCCAACTTATCCCTAAACAACTGCTTTATTATTATGTGAGAAAGCCATGACAAAAAGCAGCAGTCTCCCCATCCCTGAGAGGAAACAAAAGTGAAGGGCTCTATCTACAGAATAATCTATTTGGTTATATAAATAGTATCTTGCTCTTCAAACACCATCTGGGCTCTGCACTCCATACAAAGATTTATACTCAAATACTTAGGCTAAATATATTTAAAAAACACAATGGTGAAAATGTGACTTTATTGGTAAAAATTAGGTCAATGTGATCAATAAAACTGTCATAAAAGGGGTATAGTTATAGGCTACATAACATTAATAATGAATGCATTAATTTAAAAGCAGGATTGTAATTGGTTGATGTGGAGCTCAGTTTGGACTGTAGGATAAACATTATTCTCATTATGGATTAGTCTGCTGATCATTTTCTCCATGAATCGATTGATTTCGTTCGTAAAAATTAGGAAGATAGTGAAAAAACAGCACCAACATCGTGGCCAGGGGTCATCATTTTATCAATATTCGTTTAATTGTAGTTAATAAGAGGTGCCTGGCATGTTCTGTCAAAAACAGATTTCAGGTTAGCGTTCAATGCTCAGCGGTCAGACGATCCATTCGGCAGTTGAGCACGTTGACCCCTAGAGGGCGCTGCGATCCTTAAAGGTTGTTAACACAGACACCTTGGCCAGCGGACTATTTCAGAAAACACTGTATATGTGATATATATAAATAAGTACATATACACATATACATATACGAAACACAAGACATAAGGGTGAAACTCTATACAACTACCACAACCATGAGATACACATACACATTCTAAAACCACTAATATAGTTAAATAAGAAAACAGTGATCGCTGTGCATAATACCAGCCATCATAAATAAAAACAATCAAAGAGCCCATGTACTTATGTGTTTAAAACCGTGAGCTATTCTGAATTGTAGAAGTGGTTCCGGAAGTTTCATGTTGCTGGCTTGTGAGTTTGTCTACATGGGTTTTCTTTATTTTGAAAGGATAACCGGAAGCAACGGTGAATATACGTAATCAACCAAACCGCGGTCGACCGGCCGAAGTCATCGGGACTCGGGGAAAGACTTTACCGCCGCTGCCGCCGCAGCCGCTTCGCCTCCCCCGTCCGGTTTCAAAACGGATGATTCCTCAAAAAATGACATAGGAGTCTCCTGGCGGATTTCACCGGATTTGAACGGGCGCAGCGTTCGCTTGTGACTTCACGTTGGTTCCCGCCCCCGCCGGGGTTCACGCCGTTCGTTGGCCGCCGGCTGGCCACTAGCGTCGGTTACCGCTGCTAAACATGGTGGCCTGTCTGCGAGAAGAAGAACCGAGTCCACTTTGGGGATTTTAGAGTTTTTTTGTCTGTTTTTTTTCAGACCCGTGGACGGCTCTCGTTGTAGAGCCCCCGCCACCCCGGACACGCTACTGCTCCCCCCTTTTAACCTTTTGTTTTTGTTTCTCCCGGAGGTTAATGGACTTCGACGCGAGGCTGTTTTTTCGCTGTTTACGTTGAGCACCGAGAGGCAGCGGAACCAGCACCGACCGAGGACCGTTGTACTTAAGTTTACTTCCCAAAAAACAAGTCAAAGTTTTATGCTCGATTTGAGATTAAAAAAAAAAAAAGTTGCCATAACATTCACTCACGAGTGTGAGAACAAGTTGCCTAGCAACGCGTGGCGGCTTTTATGACCGTTGTGTTCCTATTACGCGCGACTGGACATACGAACAATTAACTGCTGCAACTATCTGAGCCTTTTTTTTTTTAACAGTTCCCACTTTGAAGTTTGATTCCTTGTTTAATCTGTGGATTATTATGGATTATTTAAATGGCGTAATCCAAACCGCATCGGACCGGGGATTTGGGGAATAGCCGCCGACACTGAGGATGATGACAGAGAAAAGCGATGGTTTCCCTGCGTTGTGATTTTGAGTAGAGGGGAGTTAATTACATGGAGACTCGCCTGACATGCCAAGGAAGGAGTTGCCACTACCTGAGGGTTGGGAGGAAGCCAGAGACTTTGATGGCAAAGTCTACTACGTCGACCACATTAACCAGTGCACGAGCTGGATCGACCCGAGAGACAGGTAGGAGCGTGCGTGCGTGCGTGCGTGCATGTGATGGAGCGGGTTACTGACGGAAAAATGTGGCTGACCTTTGACCTTCTGCGGATGCTGACCCGTAACTGCACTTGTTGCTCCTGCAAATGAGGACCCTGTTCATGTCACGTGACGGTCTAACATGAATGAAGCCACAAATCAGCCAATTAGGGCTACATTTGTGTTCCAATCGTCCATTGATCCTTTTTTATTCGTATCTATCATAATCCCAACATATTGCAAAGGGAATGTGTGTGTGTGTGTATATACAATGGTTTTCCTGATTCTACACAAGACAACCAGGAGGAACTAAACACTGCTGAATGTCGTAGTATAATAGTTCCGTAGAGCTTTTTTTTATAAGATCTTTTTTATCTTTTCATCTTGAAATATTACTTCTAGTCGCAGAAACCTAGAGGCAAATGTTCTCCCGTTGACTCACGTTTACCGATGGAACTGCTTTTACTGCAAATGTGAGCCTGGCTCTGGATTACGACTCATATTGCCCAACCAGTCCAAACCCCCCCCAAAAACATTCACTAATACGATACACCCCAACTGATGGAAGTAACACGTCCCCCCCAGAGCAGCCGGACTCTGCTGTGTGTTTGCATTTTTTGCGTGAACAATTCTGCCAAGAGTGGCCTGGAATAGATGCCTGAATGAGGCCAGAGAGTTTGTCTCTGCACGCCCGTCCTCAGACCGGCGGGGGATGAAGATGCTGAGTCAGCCCCCCCCTCTGAAACCAGACACACATGTTCAGCTCGTTTAGCGCTACCTCTAAACTCCCATGACCCGTCACACCCCCTCCGGGTCAAGCTGACTGGGATACGCATCGGCCCGAGCAAAAAATTGTCACAAAAAGAATGGCCTACGCCGTTGTAATGTCTGCGTTGTATCTGCTGCCTTCTTGAGTATTATCCTTCTGAGGAATTATATATTTCAGCCTGTTTTAAAGTCTTTGATTAGGATCGTAATCTCGGGACGCTTTATGGTGGAGAAAAAGAACTCAACGGTCAATTTTCTCGCTAAAAAATACAATTATTTAATGGTTCCACGAAACCGTTGGTTGAACGAAACCCACTTGAATATGGAATTGATTCTTTGTTTTGGCCCTAATGTGTTGGCAATGCAAAGCAGCTTGGGTCAGAAGGGATAAAACAAATAAGATATTTAATATTAATCCTTTACGTGGAGCCTTCTCACTGACTGTCAGTCTTTTCACAGCAAACGCGGTAGTTTTGGTCACATTGTTGGTCTGTGTGAGGCTGCAAACGTCCCAGAGTGAGAGGAACCTGCAGCAGGGAACTCTCCTTTCTTTCTTTTTCCTATTTCAATTAGAAATTCAACCTTGAAGCCAGTCGGCACCCATCTCATTAAGAAAAATCTTCGGGGGCTGGCTGGTAAACAACGCGTTTCTCCTCACAGTGCTGCCTCAGCCGTCATAGTAGAGATGTAGAGACGGGGAATAAACCGTTAAGGGAACTCTCACGAGACGGTTCCCTTAAGAAACACCTCGGATCGTTCGTTCGTTGGGACAGATTTGGGTTATTATTTAGCGCAGATGTGCTACACGTCATCTACACCTCCAGCCTCATGTATTTTAAGTATGCTTCTCTGCCAGCCTCGTTTCTTTATTTACATTCCCGCCGTTAATAATAATAACCATAATTCATGGTTCTGGAGGTTTGTGTCACCTTTCTCCCCCTCCCACCCCCCATATCTCCCCTAAAGAAAGCCATCGGTGTAATGGGCTTAGAGGGCTGAGCCACAGCGCTGCATGACACAGGGAGACGGGGCAGAGCATATTTTAACGGGGGTAGGAGGGGTGGGGGCATTTTCCTTAAGACCCCCCCGGACTTTGACACCAAATCCCTTTAATGGCTTATGTCTGGAATTCTAGAAGCTTAGTGGGGTTTTTTTCAGTACAGAACAAGTACATTCTTTACTTGTTGCTTTGGGTTTACTTGGTGGCATCAGACCGGGGATTTGGGGAATAGCTGCCGACACTGTGAAGATACATAAAAAAAAATAATGTTGATCAATAATGTTGGTAAAGGTTAAAAGTAACATTGTGCATGTCACATCCCGATGTTCGCAGCACCAGTCCGTCTACTCTTGTCTGCCGATACGCATCAGGGCCTTGTGTTTGTGTCCTTTTTTTTAATTTATAAAGGGTGAATTAATGAAAACTCCCAGTGCTCTTTGGGTGTAAAGACTAACCAGCGAAGACTCGCACCGTCTTACTGACGCTCCTCCTCCCGGCGGGTTTTGGCCGCTCGGCGGCGGGAAAGACCAGAAACCCAAAGTCCTTTTTTTAAAAGAACAACGGCGCATTCCTGCAACCCAACGTGGAGGAGCGAGCGGGGCCCGATTCATCCCAGAGCCTTTTCACTGCGTGCCAAGGTGCTCGGGAGTCAAAGTGCAGGCCTGCACAGTGTGCCCCCCCCCCCCCCCGACCCCCCACACCCGGGTCCCAACAGAGGGGCTGTCCTTTAATACGTAACCGAGCGCACCGCGAGCTGTCTGGAGGGCGGCGCGGCGACACGCCACCAGAAGGGTTTCTTTCACTCGTGCACATTTTATCTTTTGCAGCGTGTTCCAGTCTTTCAGTCCATTTGTGGACCGCGCATCCGAGCTGACGCCATAAGTCAACCGCATCTATTTAGCCGAGCTGCTTCTTTGTGGGAGGATGAAGCAGAGATCACAGGTTTTTGCAGCTTATTACATGCAGGAAAGAAAGACACTTTCACAGTAGAGAACCTGTTTTTAAGGTTCCCCCGCGGGAAGAAGCGAGGAGACGCATAAAAAATAAATTGAAGCGCCCGTCTGCTTTGAATGTGAAAACCATCCCATTAAAAGTCCGGCCTTTCAGGAATGAAGAAAGACAGCAGGCCGATCGCGCACTCTGCATCTTTACTTGAATGTCTAATGTACCTGTTGGACGATTTCAAAACAAAGAGCTCATTTTTGTGTTCAACAAAGACATTTGGTTTCTGAGTCGCGCGGCCGTGATTGAGGAAACACAAACGTCACGCTGAACCTGAGTCAAGGAACGGAAGGCTGAGATAACATCTGTGGCGTGACGTCACGTCAGGTCGAAGGAATGTTACTGGGAACGACGGCTCTAATTAGTCCCCTTTGCGATACATTGTATTTGGATGCTCTGTGTGGTAAACGTAATTGACTACACTGTCAGAGGGAAAGGTGTGTGTGTGAGTGTGTGTGTGCGTGTGTGTGTGTGTGTGTGTGTGTGTGTGTGTGTGTGTGTGTGTGTTTCTTTACAGTTGGACCTTGACACCTATGAAACATAATTGGAGGCCTGATTACTGGACTTGAGGAATTTACACTGCTCTGAATGGATGTTTCTCTGACTCACCACTCACAAATGCAGCTCTCTCTCTCTCTCTCTCTCTCTCTCTCTCGCTCTCTCTCTCTCCCTGTTTGCACTCTGCCGCACGCTTTGTCAGTTTGCATTAGTGCCGGGGCCGGCCTCGCTGTTTATCTTGGTATGTGAAACCTGGGTGTGTGTGTGTGTGTAAGGGGGAGGGGGGGGGACTTGGCCTTGCGTGATGTTGCGTTTTAAAGCGGAAACCTGCACCTGTGCGAGCGTCCCGCCAATTCATTTCTCGGCCACTTCGGTGCCAAAACATCTCGAGGGCTCCATTTGCCAAGAGTTATTCCCTCAGATAAGCTTCTTATAAGAAACCATGCACGCAGTCGTGTGACGGTCTCCACGGCAACGCCATATTTTACAGTAATTTGGAGGTTTAGCAGTTATGCAACGCAGAGCTCGCCAACCTCAGGAGAAGAAGGAGGTCAGACATCCACGTTAGGTCGTTTGGTTGAAAGAGCATTTAACATTTTATTTCACAATGTGCACGTTTACGTGACGTCCGAAAGACGACCGTCCCGAGGACAGGGAGTGCTTTGCGAGCGGGATGTAAAGACGGGAGGAGGATATTTCCTGGGATGAGCGGCGGCTCGCTGAGCTAAACTTAGAGCGCAGCCTCCGGGGGCCTCTTCCATTATTCATCCACTGAAAAAGGAGCCAGTTCAGTTTCTCTCTCTCTTCGTTTGTACATACAGGCACGAATAAACCACACCGGAGGAGGAATAGCGCGCTACTCTGCTGCTCCCCCCCCCTCATCATGAAATCAGCGAGAGCTGCTTCTCCGTTAGCGTCACGGCGTTTGTGTGTGTCGCTGAGGAAAGGTTTAATACCTTAAGCGAAGCAGTACTTTGGTGGTTGGAGCCGGGATGGCGTTGTGACGGTGACCCTGCAGGGGACCCCTCCAAAAAAAATAAGTTATTGAAGCCACACAACTAAATGGGCTGCAAATTCCGTCAAAAAGGTCATTAGCAGTCTATTCTCTGGCTCTGTTCCGTCAACATGAGGGGCTTTGTTTGAATCGCCATGGTTGGTTTATGAATGTAGCTCATAAATAAACATGTTCAGAAGTCTTTTTTTTGTGGGACTAGAACACACACACACACACACACACACACACAGAAATAAGTGAGTTTCAGTCGAGATGAAACAAAATAAGGATGTATGCAATATCAACAATAAACAAAAACCCCTGTTGTGTTGGGCGTTCCGGCCGGAGCGAGGGTTTGTGTGTGTGTGTGTGTGTGTGTGTGTGTGTGTGTGTGTGTGTGTGTGTGTGTGTGTGTGTGTGTGTGTGTGTGTGTGTGTGTGTGTGTGTGTGTCTCCTCTGCGAGGCTGAGTGTTGCCCCAGAAACCTCCAGGCGATGCGTCAGCGCTGCTTGTGGAATGCCACGGGCCGGTTTCCTCCTATTGTGACCGGGCAGAGAGACCCCCCCCGACCCCCTCTCCTTTTCTTCTTCTCCCCCCTTGGAGGTGAATAGACTTGGTGAAACTGCCCCACCCCCTCCACTCACTCTCTTTCTCCCCGTGACCCCCTTTCTGCGGCCCGAAGCTGCTTTTATTGAGTCCGGATGTTTTAGTTGGGTCATTTCTTTCAGACGCCATGATGGCTGGAGCATCGTGTTATATCGGACTTCGTAATGCATTTTTTTAAATTAATTTCTAAACAATTAGGACTCCAGAAGAACAAAATGAATTTTAAAGATGCATCCCAATTTCCCAAAGCTTGAGTTTGTTTGACCAACAGTCCAGAGTCACATCTGAAAAGCTGCAACTGATTACAGTTTGTCCACCAGCAAATGAAATGCTTGTTTATTTGTTGAAATTAATGACGTGAAAGGGACATTGATTAAGCGCTGTTCCTCCTGCTTCTGCTTTTCACTTGGGGCATATGCGTTAATGAACCATTGATTGATTGATTGATTGATCGCTTAAGCCGCCAGTAAACAGCATATTTATTCATAAATAGTTTCTAATAGGCTGTTGGTTTGATCTGAATTTTCATGTTCTGCCCAAACAGCATCTATGTTTTTCCTTCAGAGGGGAAGTTATCGCGCGTGTGTTGCTCGGTTTTCATTTGCTATTCAATAAGCGGAATCCTGAGTTTACCCACAATCCTCGTTGGTAATATGCTCCGTCACTAACGTTCTTTCCTCAACGCTCGCCGCGTTCTCCTTCAGGCACACGAAGCCTCTGACGTTCGCCGACTGCATCGGGGGCGAGCTGCCGGTCGGCTGGGAGGAGGCGTACGACCCGGCCGTCGGAGCGTACTATGTCGACCACAACACCAGTGAGTCAACGGCCGCCTCCGAGACAACTCGTCCCTCACCTACCGGGTCGTGTGATTGCACCGCAGAAACCTTGATTTAAACGGGGCTGTGAATGTGCTCGTCTCCCTCAGAGAGCACCCAGCTGGAGGACCCGCGGGCCCAGTGGCAGCGGGAGCAGGAGTTCATGCTGCGGGACTACCTGGCCGTGGCCCGCGACGCGCTCAGCGCCCAGAAGGAGATCTACCAGGTGAAGGAGCAGCGGCTCCGCCTGGCGCAGCAGGAGTACCTGCAGCTCAACGACGCCTGGAGGGACAAGTCCACGTCGCAGACCAGCTGTGAGTGCGGGGACTCGCAGAGCGATGTGGGGGGGACTCGAGCGACCTCATGCAGGGGGGGGGTCCACTAGAAGACAATAATGCAACGTTCAGTAACAACTCTTCATGCATGTAATTACTCAATTGGGGAAAGAAAGACTGATGGTATTAATGAAAACATTCATGAATTCTGGAAAAAGTATTAACATATTAAAGGAATGGAAGATTTTTTTAAATTAAATTAAAATCTTCTGAATAAAAGTATTTATTCAATGAAAATACAGAAAATCTAAAGATGGAAGATATTTGTAAAGTAACGTTTGTATTACTTGCTAAAGTGGAGTCCATTCTCCTTCTCAATAATCTGATGGCACCTTCACTTTTAAAAAGAATCTCTTGTGTCAGGTGATGAGACTTGATGTCTGTGTTGGTGACTGTGTCTCTTTGCCGCGTCGTCTCTCTCTGGGAACGACCCAAAACGAGAGACGGATGTAAAAGACCATTCTTTGACTTCTCGTCTTCTTCTTTTCCTGCAGTAAATTCCAGATCGTCTTCCTCCAGCAAGTACGACCCGGACATCCTAAAAGCAGAGATCTACACAGCCAAAAGTCGGGTACGTCTGACCGATGCCTCGTCTCAGGAAATCAACCTATTGGTCCCTTTAAGGCTTCAACGAAACTCTATGTCAACACTGGTCAATCCATGTTCTGTGTATAAAGTGTCAGGAAATAAAATACTAACTTTTTTTTTAGAATCCTGTGTTGCTTCATGGAATTTATTGGGTTATTATTACTATTATCGTCATTCAGGTGAACAAGCTGAAGCGGGACCTGGCCTGTATGAAGCAGGAGCTGCAGTTCAAAGAACAAGGCTTCGAGACCCTCAAAGGGTAAGTGTCCCACGTCCTCACACAGATACCGATGCAGTCGCTATCGAATGGCGAGTACACGTGTGACCTTCCCCGTGTCTAAAAGACGTGTAGTTGTATATTAAAACATGGAAACAATCTCTTTCCAGAAAGCACTTGAGGATATCTTTACAAGCCTCAATTCAGGCATTTTGGTCAGAGTGAAGTGAGCGGGTGGAGCTTATCACAAACTGAATACTACATTTTTAGCGAAATTAATTCAGATGGCTGACAAAAGCAATATTCCTACCAACCCCTCCCACCGGAGACCAAAGACTCTCACGCCACATCTCAACACCGCTCCGCTCGTCCGTTTGGCCTCTCGTTATCTGTGACGCAATCACTCAGCCGTCGAGTGTTAGCAATGTGTGGAATTAGTCAGACGAGAGCTTGGTTTGAAACCTCGCGCATCACCTGAGCTGCCGCCTCGGCTTTGTCGCACATTCCATCTGGTCATGGGAACAATAAGGCCTCGCCAATGGAACGACGGCGGAGGAATGTGGATGTTTTTGGGGAAACGCCCATTCTATGTGACCTACTTCCACTCCTCAGAATATCAAGTGGGTTCGTCAAGGTGTACCCGCGAAGCCATTAGTGGGGAATGTTGATTTGAAAGGGATTCCTCTTTCTTTTTGTTCTCACTGTCTCAAGACTCTTCGGCAGATTTTCTTTCTTCTTTTCTTTCTTCTTCTTTTTTTTTTTTTTTTTTTTTGTCCTTCTCTTTTTCAATTCCCCCACGGCGCAAAGCCGTCGCGCAGACCCGCCGTCGGTTTGCGCTTCTCAGGAGGAGGGACTGTCCCGTGTGTTTGCCTTGCCTCCCGCGGCGCAGCGCGCGAGTGTCAGGAGGATTAGAGGGCGGTCGGACGGCATTCCTCCGTCACTTTACTCTCCGGTTACAGACGCCGCTCGCCGACCAATCGCCGGCTCGCACGGATGCCGATGGGCTCAGGCTGGAATGCAGCCGGGACACTCTGCTTCTGTTGAGGTTTCACTAAATAACTGCTGTGGTGTGTTCTGGTTGGTAGAACAGAAGAGGGGACAATAACATGTCCCGTACTGAGATGCGGCTTTGTTTTTCTACATTTCCCATCTAGAAGGTTCACAAGATGAGTGTAGAGTCCTCTTATCTTCGTCTTTTTATTATGTGATGTAGTGGAAGATTTTGTTTTGGTTCCATAGCACTTCAAAAATTGCTGGAGAAATTGGGTCAATGTTTCACAGGAAGATGTCATTTCGTTAACCACGGTCGACGGTGGCGCGTGGAGTAATTACCAACCGCTGCCAAAGGCTAAAATGTAAAAAATGACAATGGAATGCAATATAAGTCGCTTTGGATAAAAGACCAGAAAACTAAAAAGACATAAACAATCAGTGACTTCGTGACGAGGAAACGGGTAGTTTGAAAATGAAAAAGTTGAATCGTTTCCAGGTTGTGGGATTTATTTCTGCAGCACCTCAGATACGTTTTCAACACATAAAGGGGGGAGGAGCTGAGACAGACCGTACACCCGGGCTGATCATGACCCCTGTTGGAGATTAGAGGTCAGCATATCTCGCTCCCTCGACTCCACCAGGACGAACACTGTAGTAGTAGTGTGTGGAACATTTTAATTGTTGTAGTGTTTGGGCTGAGTCAGTGTCTCTCTCTCTCTCTCTCTCTCTCTCTCTCTCTCTGTTATTGGAAAGAGGCCATTGCGATTCTAAAAAAGGCATACCACTGTTTTCTCTCAGCATAAATCCCTGTTTGAGAAGGACTTAGGGGGGATTACGTGTTTTTTCTGCCTGATACAGACAAGTGCCTCCCTCCCTCACTTCCTCATTCTCTCCGTACCTTGTTTTCTTCCTCTCTCTCTCTCGATCCAAAATCTCCCTCCCCCCTCTTCCCTCTCTGAAGAATGTGAAAGGACCTGTTATTCAGATGCATGCATGACTAGCTGATTGCAGGCTTTACGTAGCTGCTGCTGCCTCCGATGGCCGATTCCTGCAGCGACGCTTCTGTCTGTTTCTCCTCGCTGCCACAAACAAACCAAAAAGGCCGGCTCTGTCCGCGGGCTCTCCAGAACTTTCCGAGCGGAGCGAGCATTCGATCCTGCACGGTGAAAATGAACTTTGCTTAACGCTGTCAGCACCGCAGGCCTCAGGCCACACGGAGACCTGTGCTGTTCCAACAGCTGATCTCACAGCGTGGCCTCCATACGCGAACCAGCTGACGTGACGGAACCCTGAATGTGCAGCTGTCCCCAGCTACTGGTGCTGAGGCTGCAGCTTCTCAAGCTCAAGCTTCATCATGGTTCATTTTTTTTTTCACCTGCAGGAGGTGTTCTAGAAATAATCTGGTGCAGCAACGCATCACTAATTGCATTTTCACTGCACTCGGCGGTGATTCTGAGAACAATGAGACGATTGTTTTATTGGCTGTTTGTTACATAATACTACTTTTTCCAAGGGATCACTGATTGTTTGCTTAAAACGGAATAGCGCTTGCACCATCCTTCGGCTGAACCCAGACTATGCTAACACCACGTAGCCGCTACGATAAAGAGCAGCTCATTAAGGGTTAATCAGCCGATTATTCGCCCGACAGTGAGCGAGGCGACCTGGGGACGTTGACCGGCTGCTGCTGTAATAATACCTTCTGTTACCTACATTGTTCTCAACCATCGTCCAAACTGACAATCCTATATTCCGTCTCCCTCTCCCCCTCCAGGATCGACCTGAAGGTGTCCAACAGCCCTTATGGCTACAAGCTGCAGGAGGCGCAGACCATCCTCAGCGAGGTCCGCTCGATCCGGGACGCCATCAGCACCGGGGAGAAGGAGAAACAGGAACTCATGCAGGTAACATTTCCCATGGGATGGAGGGAAAACAAACGCGTACCTGCATTTAATTCTCATCCCAGGTATAAAATAGACCCCTAAAATCCATGACTCAGACGCTGGCTTACTTACCCCAACATGCACTTTGCAGTGAGGCACAGCTTCAGTCCCGTTGTGGCAGACGGTGATTTGTGTAGCGGAGTAAGAATAGGAAATGAGCGGAGCGGCATTACAACCCCTCTGCGTTATATTGCTGTGAGAAAGAAGGTCCAGATGTGCTGAAAACCAATTTAGCGAGTTGCCGAGAGGGAGGCAGCTGCGGTTTTAGTGTCGCGCCTCGGTCGCCTTGACGACGGGCCGGCGAGATCTCTCAGGAAGAGGTGAGGCCCGATGTGTCATCCAAAACTGTATCTCGGAAACCTTCCAGTTGGAGTTTGGAAAATGACTGAAGGTTTGATGACTGCACACGTCTTGTTTTTGTCTGTCACCCTTCAATACTTCCCACCCATTTGCCACATTTTATTCCTTCCTTCCAAAACTGCTGAAGGTTGCATAGGTACCTTGCATTGGCGTTCCTGCATTTGCATCAATATCTCTCCTCCCCTGTGCGTCGAAAACTTTCTTTTTAGTTCAGACCGCAGTTCTAATTAGAAAAGTCCCCAGTGCCAACAATAGATTTCAAATTTGAGTGTTATGGCGCCATTGTCGTTTGTTTGGCTCATGCTGGTTTGGAGGTAGAGGAGGAGGCTGGTTTAATAATACGTAATCTGCTCTGTGGACTCTTCTCTGCCCCGCTCTGTCCCCCACCTCCCCTTCCAGCCCTCCTTACCATCTCCAGCTGACGCCGCAGTCTGTGTGTTCGTCACATGTGTTCGTCACATGTGTTCGTCACATGTGTGCGCGTGTGTCCCTGCGTGCCGTGCATATGTGCGTGCGATTGTGAGGCTGTGATGGTGCATCTTCTTTCTTTTTTCTTTTTTCTTCTTTCTTAACGCTCAGTTGCACGAAGTGAAGAGAAATGGGAACCGTCCTCACTGACGTCTTCACTTTGCAGCTGAAACAAATAATTGATTAGTGACATTTATCGACGCCCACTCGGCCCCCATTCTGCTCCAAGTTACGTCCAACCAGATTTAATTACTAAATACTAATTCCCGTGTGTATAATAGCCAGCTGGTAAGACTGCGGCTGGAGTGCGATTGTTTATTTAATTTCATTTAGCGAGGCTCTCAGGTACCCCCGTGGGGGGGACGTGCACCGTAGCTTTGGATCATCAATCGATTGAATCGAGTCAATTTTCTAGTCACCTCCACCGGCACATGAATTGTGGATATTTACTATCTCTGGTGGCCATGCTGCCATTCTGTCCACCGTGCGCGTGTAGCTCAGTGGAGAGCGAGTCGCTCGGGACGCAGCGTCATCACGGTACTTTCACACCAGCGTTATCGCACAGGAGGTGTGTTATCTGAGAGGCAGAGATAAGGCGCATTCCACAGCAGCCCGTAAAAAAACCAGCGGCAGAGTCATTTATGGCGCGCGTGTGGCTGTAAAGACGACTGCTGCTGCAGTCACTGCAGCTGGATTCCCCCCCCCCCACCCCCCCCTTCCTCCCTCCCTCCCTCCTCCAGTCACACTGTATTCAATATCAAGGCGTCACATTTGAATATACGTTGAATATACGTTGGCTGTGTTTCCTCCAGAAACTGGCGGTGCTGAAGGACAGCTTCCAGCTGGACTCCGGCTCGCAGCAGGAGCTGTGGGGCAGCAGCCCGTCGCTCGCCAACTCCGAGCTGTCCATCCCGCCGCTTTGCTTCGACGCCGGCTCGCAGACCGACATCCCCGCAGAGGTGAGTCGCAGTAAACCGCTGGGTTTAAACGAAGCTGGCTCCACTAACAATGCATGATGAGATATTAGTCGGGGGGGAATTACAGATGTAAGATTTAGAATGCAGAATGACTTGAAATGGAGTGCTTCTATAACGCTGTTTGGGTTCTCAATGAAAGGATCTGATTTGTTGACGTTTTGTTTTCTATTAAGTTCATGACGAGCACCAACAAACTGGCCGCGAAGGTTCGCCTGAGTCTGAAGTACGAGGAGGCCAAGAGAAGGTATGCCACTTATTACATTTACCGTACGTGCACATGATGGAGGTTTATTATTACCTTACCTATTACTACCAAGCAATTGAAACCTACTTTTTTCTGTTATTATCGTTTTCATCTCATTGTATGATGTGATATTTATGGTTCTTATATGATCCATTCTACTTTTGGATCGTTTTCTTCTTCTGATTTTTGTATTTTAGTTTCTATCAAACTGACGACTTTGTCGTTGCTGTTCTCCGCTCCTGCTCCCTTCCTCCCCTTGCTTCCCTTCCTTCCCTCCTCGCCTGCTCAGGATCGCCACCATCGAGGTTCAGATCGCCAAGCTGGACAGCGAGGCGTGGCCGGGCCTGCTGGACCCGGAGCGAGACCGCCTCATCCTCATCAACGAGAAGGAGGAGCTGCTGAAGGAGCTGCAGTACGTCAGCCCCCGCCAGCGGCTGCAGCCCAACGACGCCGAGAGGCTGGACGCCGAGAAGAAGCGCCTGGAGAGAGACCTGCAGGCCGCCAGGGACAACCAGAGCAAGGCTCTGACCGAAAGGTAAGGGGGGGTCGGGGGACGGGGGACGGGGGGCGGCTGACATTAGGCTGCTCTCATTAGGTCAGAGCAGGTGATGACGGCGGTAGGACGAGTCTCACTGTGCTCCTCGTTGTCTTCATCTGCTGATGAAACATCTGACCTTCTCGTGCTGTTAGACAGTCATCGGTGTCAGAAGCTCCCTGATGATTATGAAGAGATGAGTGTGACAGTGAGCACAAAGGGCAGCCTCTCCTCTTTCTGCGTGGTTTCCTCTCATCCTTCTCCTCTCCTTTCTTCTCCTTCGCCTCCTCTGCTCCTAGCACCCTCCTCTTGTCTGAAATAGCAGTAACCACCAATCGAGACTCGCCACGTTCCTGTAGCCCCCCTCCATCGCCCCTAAACCCCCCTTCTCCCCTCTATAACAGGACGCTTGTTATTCAGCGACCAGGTTGGACTCTACCTGAGTCTCTCTCCGTGTCTCGTGTCCCGTTCCTGTAACCTGAGAGGCTGCACAGTCTCCTCACAAAAAGAACCTCTTGTAGTCTGCCTCAACACACACACACACACACACACACACACACACACCAAATATGCAGACCATCGTGTATTCGGTTTCTGCAGGTTGGGAAGATGTCAAATCCACTAAATCAGTGTCTTTGAGGACAGCAGTGCTGTAAAGGTTCTAAATGCTCCACACAATGTTTTTTTATCAGCGATGTGACTGATAGGAACTCCTGTTGAGCTGTGCGTTGTGCGTTAGCTTGTAATGTCAGTCAAGTAAATTGGTTTTCTTCTAAAGAAGCAGAACAAAACTAGCAGAAGTAGGATGCAGATGTCAGCAACGCTCAGCATGAAAACCCCCAAAGGGAAAATCTGTATTTGAAGCATGTTGCTTTTTGCACGTCAAATGGGACCCAAACGTTTTACACAAAAGTGGCAAAGTCACATTAACACACACACACACACACACACACACACCAGTGGCTACCTGTGACCTGAAGGCTTCCCTTCTCAGCCCAAAACACGGATCATAGTAACACGTGTTGATGTGTTTCCTCCGAACAAAGCTCATCAAAATGATTCCCTCCTGAACACCAAGCAGCTGCTCACAGCACCCAAAACACTGCAATGTCAAGCAGCTGACAAAGGATTTGGTTTGGGTTTTTTTATTTTATTTTAATAAGATGATTTCATTGTCATTGTCATTTCAGACTTCTTCTCCACTGCAAGAGGAACAAGCTGGTCAGAGAGCTGGAGGAGATGGTTCGACTGGCCTCATCGCTACACACTCAACTGAAAAGGTCAGATTCTTATTCTGCTGTTTATATTCCTCCCAAAGCCCATTTCTGTTTGTGACCACGTGGAACTAATCATTTGTTCAGTCAAAACAGATTGTTCTCCCTCGGTTATTTCGCTGACCTTTACTCCTTTTTAGAATAAAATCAAACAAAAGTTTCGGTACTTTCCAAAGTTGTGTGAAAGTTGCGACGTACTTTGGCCTTAATTTACATTCCCGTCTAATCCAGACAGCAGTTAATCCGCCCATCGCTTCTCTAACTCGGCATATTTCCCACGAGGTCCTTGACCACCAGCTTGATTCACGGCAAAAAACCCGATCCTCTGGTCATGAGATCAGAAGGAGGCAGTGAAGGAGGGCTGAGCTTTGAAGTGGGGAGGCGGGGGGGTTGAGAAATGTGAGGAATTTAACCTTTAATGACCAAACATGCGATACAGATGAAAGACATCTTGTTCTTTACGTCTTTGCAACATCTGCCGGGGATCGCGCCACGAATAAAACCTTCCCCCAGGGAATCATTGTGGTTCCGTGACGCAGACGAGCTCTGCGTTTTTTAATATTCACCTTTCATATCCCGCGTAACTGGATTTCAGGGGTTCAACGATAATTGGCTGAGAGGTTGTAAGTGGCCTCAGGCTAGTCGCCCCCCTCCCTGCCCTCCCCCCCGCTCATTAATCAGAGAGGTGTTTATTCACAAAGGGGGAGAAAGGAGAGGTGAGGAGAAAGAAATAGACTCCACTTTCCTCCTGAAAGTTGAAACCTCTAGTTGTATTTGATTTCGTTTTGAAGCTTCTAAATTTGCAGCAAACATCTCGCCTGCTATGGAAAAATAATTAACTAAAACTGCTTCTTGATTCTTTTTAAAGCTTTTATTTATTTAGCACAATTCATACATGAAGGCTGTTGAAAGTGCTTTTAAGAACGCATTCGGTCTTTTGCCCCCCCCATGCCCCCCCCCAGCCTGTCGGCCAGCACTCTGTCCTGTTCCTCCGGCAGCAGTCGAGGCTCTCTGACCTCCAGCCGCGGCTCGCTGGCCACCACCTCCAGCCTGGGCTCCACCTCCTCGCTCAGCTTCACCGACATCTACCTGGAGCAGCCGGAGCTGGCCGACCCGGACTTCCAGAACAAGCTGGACAGCCTCCTGCAGGAGGGCGGCCAGGGAGGCTACCGCCCCTCCAGCTCCATCACCACCATCCACGAACACGAGGTGGTGACGGGCTCCGGCGACAGGCCCGAGGGACACGCCGGCGGGGCGCGCGGTGACGCAGCGTGCCCCGCCGGAGGGGGCGCAGGAGGAGGAGACGGAGGAGGAGACAGAGGAGGAGACGGATTCGGCGGTGTCGGAGCGGAGTCGGGCTCGTCCAGGACGCAGGCGCTCAAGCTGTCGGAAACCCCCCGCTCCATGAGCTCCTTATCCCCCCGCTCGTCCCTCTCCTCGCTCTCTCCGCCGTGCTCGCCGCTCGTCACGGACGCCAGCTTCCTGTCCGGAGAGGCGTTCACGGACCACCCGACGGGCGCCGGCGGGCTGAGCCTGGACATTGAGCTCCACAGCAGGCTGGCGGAACTGGAGCTCAGCCTGGACTCTCGGAAGGAGCACGAGGGTCCCCGGACCCCGCAGGAGAAGCAGAATCACCACGGCGCACTCGGCGAGGAGGTCAAAGGTAAACAGGAAGCGTTCGTGCTTTGATTGTCCTTCACTCAGAATGCTCGCACAACTCTTTGTATCTGCTGCGGAAACGCCCGTTCAATAAGGCCTATGTGCCGCTATGACTTCCTCCACTGGGGATTCTGGTGCCTGGTTGTAGGAAATTGCTTCCAAAACGGATTTTAATGACTTTTAAAAAGCAAGTGAACGGAAGCTCATAGACGAGCTGCAGTGTGTGAGTGATTCTGATCCTCAAAGAAATCGTGTCACATCTCGACAGCTGTGTGTGTGTGTGTGTGTGTGTGTGTGTGTGTGTGTGTGTGTGTGTGTGTGTGTGTGTGTGTGTGTGTGTGTGTGTGTGTGTGTGTGTGTGTGTGTGTGTGTGTGAGAGAGAGTGAGAGTGTTTTTTACAAATGTTACACTGGAGCAATGAGGGGAGGTGAAGGATAGGAGGTGTTGGGTTTCAGCCTCTGTGTGTGTGTGTGTGTGTGTGTATATAGGGACAGACAGACAGACCGACATAAGGGCTTTTTGTCTGGGGGTTGGTGGTGGTCTGAAGACCCCTAGTTGCCTACGTGAGCCGTGTGCCACAGCGGCTGAAAGGAATGGAAGTGGATCCGTCGCTCTGTGCTCGTTTGATCCGGCCTCCCTGCGGCTGAGCGCTTCGGGTGAAAGGTGCACGCGGTGTCTAGTTTGCTTTTCACTCTCCATCTCTGCTGCCAGGGGTACACATGGCGCCGGGCTTTATTAATGAGAGAGAGAGAGATCGGGGGCATCATGCTAGTGCGCACACACACACACTCACACACACACACTCGCTTGTATTAGGAGCAGATTCATATGATGTGAGGTGAAAGTATGTTTGAGTTTTTTGATACAAAGCGTTTTTTGATTCTCATTTGTTCATGTTCACATTGGATGGATCCACTTTCTGACTAAAACAGGAATCCCTTTGTGTATCGAGCGAGCATCCTCAATGTGTTTTCCGTCTCCCGTTCTCTTTCCTCAGACTCTGCTCCGCAACTGCGAGGGAATGGGGCGGGGCCAAAGAAGATGGGCGTGACCTCGGCCGTGTCTGACGAGTCGGTGGCCGGCGACAGCGGCGTGTACGAGCCTTCGGAGCGCCGGTACCAGCAGCATTTTAGCTACAACGCGTTTTCTTTGAATAATAGCTGCAGCTCCACTTTCCCTGAAGTTGTTTTTCGACTTAAAGACGTGTACACACCCACACTATGATTTGTGTATGACTCCACTTGCCCCGAGACGTGTCCTTTGCTTTTTGCTACCAGCTTTGCCTGGTGTTGGTAGAAAACTCTCTGACCGTCTGGTATTTAAAGTAGAAGCGTGTCTCCTGCAGGCCGGGCCTCCCTGCCGACCTCGTCCCGAGCTCCTTCGAGGAGAGGCCGCCCACCTGCTGCTCGCAGGTGCAGCTCGGGTTCCGATACGAGTCCAGAGACCGGCGCTTCACCCTCTACGTCATGCAGCTCTCCAACTGCAGCGCCCTCTGCCTGCCGGCCGACCGGAAAGTGTACGTGCTCCTTCCGTTACCTCCGTTCATGAGATGACGCTGGCTCAGTGAGCACGAAAACAGTAAAAGGGAGGTCGTCAAAGAAATATTGTATTACAGTGTATACGAATAATGTACATGAAGGAATGACTGTCGACCACCGGAGCAACATCTCTGCACATGTAAAAGGATGGAAGGTTGAGCTGTTTAACGTTGTGGGGTGTTTGACACTAATCGGAACGTGCTCGGCTGTATATCACACGTAGTAGAAGTGTTGCCCAACGTGCCGATGATGTAATCAGCCGTCTGTCCCGCAGGTATGTGCGTTCCGCCGTGCTGCCCTGCGTGGAAAGCGGCCGCTGCCTCTTCCGGACACGCGGCTCTCTGCCCCGGGACGTCGTGGAGGTCAACGAGGTGTTCAGCATGCAGATATCCCACAGTGCATTGCGTCAGAAGACGCTGAGGGTCGACGTCTGCAACACCAGCAAGTCAGGCCATGAAGGGTGTCTGGTGAGTGGAAGGCTCTTAGTCTCCTGTTAGTGTGCTGGTGGGTTTGAGTGGAGACACAACCAGCACAATGTGAAAACAATTGTACATAAAAGAAACAACTCTCCAGCTTTTCCCGATCCACGTGGCTTTTATGTATTCTAAGAAATCGGATGAGCAGCGACCTTCCAGATGTCCCTGACCACTAAACTATGACATGATCTATTTCTCCCCCCCCCCCCCCCCGTCCTGCAGGCGGGGGCCCAGATCAGCCTGGCTGACGTCAGCTGCTCAGAGGACAGATGCACCAGGTGGTACAATCTGCTGAGTCGGGCCGACAACAAGGACAATGCGAGCAGCGCGGTGGTACGTCTTCCCCACCTTTCCAGAGAGCGTTTTAAAGGGTTAGCAGACAGCGTTTTAGGAGGTTTGTGTTGCTGGGAGCTAATCCTCTCTGCTTAAGACAGTTCAGGTGGGTAGTTTAAAAAGGAGGAAATGTGTCAATAAGGATACTGCTTCGTGTCTGGATGTGGTGAAGCTACAGGTGTTTGGCCCTGATGTTTCTCTTCTGCGTTTCAGACTCGTGTTTCCGGCAGCGACAGAGTGGGAGATCCAGAGGACTGTGAGTGGTGAGTGTTCCCCCTTTTATTCTCTCACTAAGGCCGGCGCATGCTTCTGCTTCTGCAGAAGGTCGACGCACACAAGAGGGGGCGGAAAGGGGCTCTTGCGTCCTCGTGTCCTTGCGTTTCTCTGAAAACGCAGAAGCATAAACTAGGCTTCATTCCCTCCTTATTTCTTTTTATTTTTTTTACATTTCTCCGTGTTGTTCATATGAAGGCATCAACAAACTGCAGGTTAAAGCGATAGTTGAGACGGGGCAGCAAAAAAACGCATTCAAGCACCTCAAGCTTCAGTGAGCGCAGCTTACGTGTGTGTTTGTGGAGTGACGCACACACGGAATGCAGCCCGGCGGGTTCACACTGTAAATAAAGTGGATACATAACGCATAACAGATCGTATGAGTGGTAGGAAATCGAATTACTGCAACACATTGAACACGTACATACGTGCAGAACTGAAAATTAATAATACTAGTAGTACCTTATTTTACTCTTATAATAAAACCATTATTCATTCAACTGAAGCAGATTTTAAATAATAAATGCCGCCGATGAGGAGCAGCAATTAGATGTAAAGGCGTAATTATGATGTAAACGCGTCGTCATTTCCTGAAAGCTCCTCTGACGCTGATTGTCAGGCACGGCGACCCTGTGGACGTGTTTGATGCCGAGGAAGGAAACGGCGTGGACGAAGTGGGACATTTGGAGGAAGAGGACGGGTTTTATCCTGACAGCAGCCAATGGGAAGCGGAGGAGGAAGAAGACGAGGAAGAAGACGAGGAGGAGGACGAGAAGATGACCAAACCGCCAACAGCAGCAGCAGCAGCCATCACTGAAAAGGTAATCTTTGGGATTTTAAGCCCAAAGGGGAATTACAACACCCTGTTGAATGTCAAGAAGACGTTGTTCATGTTCGGACATTCAGTTGTGATTGGAGTAAATTTCTTTTGGAAAACCTTAAAACCGCCTTTGGTTTTCTCTTGAAGGGTTACGGTTATCGTGTTGGTTATCAAACATTTAAAAAAGCCGCTCTGTGGTGAATGTCGCCGTGTCCTCCGTCCAGGTGAACAAGGAGACGAGCATGGACAACTCGCTGCCGTCCTACCACTGCTCGGTGGTTCGACCCAAGGACCGCCGGCCGGACGTCCACCAGCAGAACCCCTTCATGAGGGGCAACACCATCATCCGCTCCAAGACCTTCTCGCCCGGACCTCAGAGCCAGTACATCTGCAGGGTAAGGGTTCACCGTTTCTCTGAAAGAGACAGAGAAAGAGAGAGAGCGAGGAGAGCGAGGAGAGCGAGGGCGCTGACTTGGATAAATGCGACGCTGTGTCGTGTCTTCGTAGATTAACCGCAGCGACAGCGACAGCTCCACCCTCTCCAAGAAGTCTCCGTTTGTCCGGAACGCTTCGGAGAGACGCAGCATGCGCTTAAAGAAGGTACAACCCCCTGCCCCCCCAATAAATAACTCTTGTGTTTTGAGATTGAATTTAATCGTTTTAAGTGTTTTATTATTGCACTCCATCAGAATAATTCCTCTGACATTGATTAGAAACAAGATGAAACCAATGGTATGATGTTATATATATATAATATATATGTATACATATATATATGTAACTATATATCTGTCATGTAATTTAACAGTAGTGGAGTCGGCCTCATCTCTACACCTCGACTCCCAGTGATTGTGACTCTTAATATTTAATAACCATCTGAATGTTTAATGCAGCTGTAGACATTTGCCACCTTCTATTAATTTCGAACCAGGCAGCGAAATCCACAAACGTCTTTTTAGCCGTGTGCAGACTTTGAATACGTTTTGTGTCTTCAAGCCTTTTAACGGTGACCGACTAGTCTAAGCTGGAGAGATCAGCGTCTTAATACCTCCCGCCTGCAGCCTCCCATGCAGGTCAAAGGCCTGGACGGCCTGCTGCGGACCTCCATGGACCTGGAGATGGACCTCCAGGTGTCCCGGACGCGGCAGACCCGTCTGTCGCAGGAGCTGCGGGTGCTGCGGGAGCTGAAGTCGCAGCTGGAGAAGGCGAGGCAGCAGGGCCAGAGGGAGCTGCCGGCCTGGGTCCAAGAAGACGAGCGCTTCCGCCTCCTCCTCAGGCAGGCCGAGAAACAGGTGAGCGATTGTCCGCGGGGAGGGAGGCTTTCTGTGCATCCTGTAAACGAAGGGGGAGCAGAGTTGAGTGTCGTTCGCATTACGTGTCCCGCTTTAGACCCGTGAAGAGCAGCTGCAGGAGAAGCGGGTGGAGAAGATGATGAGGGCGGCGGCCAAGGACGTCCACAAGATCAGGGGCCGCAGCCGCAAAGAGGTCCCCGAGGTCCAGACCTTCAGGTGGGGGAAAACACCAGAGCTTGTATTGCATCGGACCCTCCGGGGCTACATGATAGGCAGCAGTGCCCCTACTGGAGACCAGGGGAATAACGCACACATGTTACCCACACAGCAATCATGAAAAATGTCTCAATCTAAGGGGAAAAAAAATCAAACCAAAACAACAAATGAAATAGACATTACATGTAAACCATAAAAGTCACATGGCGTGGTGTCGGGAGTTTGTTTTGAAACCCTTTCAAAATAAAATTCTCATGGTCCCTGTGTGATTTCAGAGAGAAGATGGCCTTCTTCACACGAGCAAGGAGCAACATCCCCGACCTGCCGGCTGACGACGTGTAGAGAAGCATTTCAAAGTATTTCCCCCCCCGGTCTGTACCTGCTGTCCCCACTCACAGCAGGCACACGTTAGGCGGTGTTATGAAGAATTTAAGAAAGTTTTGAGAAGCTCAGTGTTTCTGATGGGGATGGTCTTTGTTTGTAAATTAGTGATAGCACTGTTAGAGCTTTCTTTGTTTTCTTTTTTTTAATTATTATTATTATTTCAGTCTCTCTTCCACTGTCTGTAGCATTGTGTTTCTGTTACTAACAGGCTGTTTATAGGCTCTCGGGTGTGTCACGTCATTCCAGCAAAAAGTCAAGAATCAATATATATATATAGATATACATATATGTGTGTATTTCGCACAAAACGGTAACGGTACTGAAACAAAACAAGCAGCGTAAGCTGATAATAGCACAAAAAATTGTTACGAGACTTTTACTGATATTGTGTGGATAAACACGAGCACACTTGAAGATTGTCTGACAGACAGTTCATCATCATCATCATCATCATCAGCAGGCCTTAAAGCTGATGATAAAGGTGAAGAGATTCGTCTCGCTTCAGGTATAAAAAAGGAAAAGTCATCGTGATTGTCCCCCACACACACACACACACACAGCAAAGTGTAGGAATAACGCTCTCTCACTAACACGGAGATAGATGATCGGATAGTCTGCACTTTATGTAACTTGAGATAGAAGTAAGAAAAGGAGAAAAAAATATGGGTTTTGGGGAAAGTTCAAAAGAATACCTTTGCCTGGAATGCGCTGGAATGATTGTTGATTGTCAAAGCACACAAAGATTGTTGAAGCCCACACACACACACACACACACACACACACACACAGAGGATGTGAAAATCAAGCGTATTTTTGATGACTGTGAACTAAAACGGGCGTTTTGATGTCAGACTTCCCTCCCCCTCTGTTTCCTCTCTGAACTGGACGTACATATTCTCATGTCTCTTCGATAGGAGCGTGATGCCCCAGCAAGACTGAAAAAGAATTACAGCACGCGCCACAGTTGATCATCAGTTAAACAGCCTCTACTGATAATTGACCCGTATCCGTGTGACTGAATCGCGCCCCTCTGACACCACAGTGTGGAAGCCTGTTATCCGCCGCGCGAGTCCGATTCAGCCCGCCGGACCTCTGACGTTGTTTCCGTGGCAACCAGAGTTATAAATCCACAGGAGACCTCGACTCTGGCACATCTCTTGTTTACTGACTCTTTGTGTTTGTACCTGGATGTTGTGCAACTCGTTTTTTGCGTTAAAGCAACTCTTCTTTTTTAATGAAACTGTTTCTAATCCTGCTATAATATGGATAATGATTTTTTTTGCCCTTTGGCTCTCACATCCGAGGAGATGCGCTCAAATTAAACAAGTAGGAAATAGACCAGAATGCATTGCAACAACAAGACAACGGGGACTGGAAACACATTCTCATTACTTTGCTTACTACCTCATTTTATGGCCCATTTTTTTACCATTTTTCATCTACATAAAGTGTTGTGACGCAATAAACTACAATACATGACGACAACGAGAAGCGCGTTACAGCACTACAAGACACACTGAAGACCTGTGGTTTACATGAGTAAACCATAAGACGAATCAAAAAGCTGGATTTTACTCGGTTAAACGTGCCAAATCCTTATATACATTTAAACGCGTCTCATGCTCGAAAAATAAACTCTCAAGCTGTAGAAATAATTCAGGAGATGATGGTCACACGTGTCGAGGTCGTCGTCAGCGCTCCGCCTCTTGCTGGGTCATCATGCGGTTTCCCGCCTTTTGGTTCCTTTTTAGGTGCTTTGGATAAAAGTGAAACAAACCCTTCTCTTAATCACGAGAACGCTACGTTCTCCTAAAAAATCACCAGAGCTGCTCTCACCTGACGCGGAACCAGACGGACGTTTGAGCTCCGCCGTCGGCCCAAGCAGTTTCTGAACTAAACAATGTACAAAAGATCAATACCAAAGATCTAACCGAAATTCACCCCCTGGAATGTAGGCTGTGGGTTGGTGTTCCAAATAACACTTTACCCCCCGTGTGTGTCGACTGTCTAAAAACCCATCACATCTCAACATCTGGATCCGATGGTTCTCAGAGCTTCTGCTGTCGCTGGGAACAAGTCCTTGTTTTCTTTCTCTTGTTTTTTTGGTCTTTGTAGTCCAGACATGGCCACCACTACGTGGACTGAATGAAGCTGGAAGCAAAGCGTTTGTTTGTCGTGTTTCCCTGGCTGTAGAGGGAGTAGTCATTAAGGAAAACGGCTTTTGTCCCGATCGACCGGATGTTGTTTTAACTTCTGAATTGAAAAAAAGAAAAGAAAAAAAAAGACGTTTATATATAACAACATCTGGACGAAAGAATGTAGGGTTTTTTCTCCAAGAAATTACGATCATTCAGAGAAAAACAAATGCTGTTAGTCACAAATAATTATTTTTTCATTGTGTAGGTTGTGATATAATTTCTGTTTTGTTTTTTGAAGTTCAAGTGCATTTTGTTCCCTCCACCTTCTGTTGATTTTTTGTTTTATCCCGATTAATCTGTTTGTATTACGACTGGTGATGAACCTGGTAATGTTTATGGAGGCGGCTATGAGAAACACGCAGCATGTATTTATTGCACTTTGTGATTTGGGTGTGCTTTTCCTGTTTTTCTTTGTATCGCAAGAGTCCCGAAAAGCTGTGAATTTTATTCTCAGACACTGTACTATCGACCAGGTATGTAAATATTTCACCAGCACAAAAAAACAAAACAACCAAACAAAATGTTTTGTAGTTTCACAACAAATAAAACAAGTTCTTCTCTTCTATTTGATGTGTTTTGTTGGTCCGGAAATGACTTTTCTGTATATATTTTATCCATCTCTCTCAATATTTGAAATATATATAGCTAGCTGTGGGATCCAGGTAAAAATTGTGTTTTTTTTTTTTTTCACTTCACAAATATTTTGTATTCTAACTCTTTTGGTGGAGCAGAGTAAAGGCTTTTCCCTTTTCTTTGGGACAGGTTTATAAATAGCAGAGTTTTTGTGTGCTCTCTGTATCATTATCAAACAACTAGCTTGCATGCAACACATTGCTTACTATTGGCAGCACGCTATACTTTCCTATGGCATCCATATCCATTATACTACAATTCATTATTTGTCAAGGTGTCACAAGCCTAAAAAGTTAGAGAATGAGTGTTGCAGGTTTGATTTTTAACTGTGGCGTATTTTACAGGCAAATATATAATTTATCTCAAATCAATCCCTAGAGCAACAAGGGACAGAGTACAGTATTTACTAATGAAGCAGCTAGAGCAGGCAAAACAAGTTTGTAAGCTTCTAATGAAAAAAACAACAAGTAACTGCCTCTTGTCTCTTCCCAAATCCGGATTAAAAAAAGGAGGGGTGAGATTGCGTCATGTTGCAACACATACAGGAGGGGGCGCTGTCCCAAACGACGTCTTAACGACCCACCAAGAAAGACGAGGAAGAAAGACGTGACGCGTCCTGGCCCGGAAGTACATGCCTCGAAGTTTTGAACTTCTTCCTCATCCCCCGTTTCGTCAGACACGAGTCCACGTCAAGCCGACAGAATAGTTTCTCTCCGGCGCGTCAGGAAGATGGGAGACCCCGTAAGCGAGTACACGGCCCGGCTGCAGCAACAGGTAAGCGGCCGGCCTGCGGGCGAAGCGGAGGCAGAGTTAGCTAGCAGGCTAACGGTGTGTGCCACCGCCGGTGTCCGTTGGCAGCGGGGCCAAACGTCGTTTAAGAAACTAACAATTAAATACCGTTGTGCCTGTTAGCCAAAAATTAAACATGGCCCAAGAAAAACAACAACGTGGACCGTTCAGATGTTCTCCGTACTCAAATTCGGCTAACATCAATTTGGCCATATGCCCCCTTTTAACGAAAACGATACACATTTACATACGGTTTTCCTAGGCAACTCGTCGATGACGTCACATCGGTATTTGGCTTTAAACTATTTTTTAAATGTTATTTTCCCGAGGTGGTGGTGTGTTCATTTACTGCATGTCCGGCTTTGTTGTAGAATCCATTTAGTCTTTGTATTAATTTTACGTTTTTTCTTGCTTCGGATTTCAGTTTCATTTTGATACTCAACTTAAATTCCACCAAACTGCTCATAAAGTTAAACATTACCTCCGCTTCTTTGTAATAATCTCATTGTGAACACCATGATTTTCTGCCACAGTACAATGTGCCAGAGATGATCAATAAAGGAGATTCCCAAATACCAGTTCCTGTTTGTGTCAGTGGATTATTTTGACACCGGCTAAAGCTACTTAGCATTTCTAAGGAAACTTGGAAAGTGTAAGTCACAGTTAATCCCCAAAATACATGACAAACAAACTAACTTTGAGACCGTACACAAACTCCCGGCTGACTGGATCCCGTTCTCTCCTCCAGGAACAAGCTCTTGATTCACAAGCAAACATTTCCAAACCTTCTCGTCTTGTTTCTCAGGAGAAGGAGATCCAGAGTCTCTCTGCAGAAATCCAGAGCCTCCAAAACCCACAGAACCCGAGCGCGTCCCAACACCTAGATGAGCTGCGGGACGAAAACGCCAGGCTGAAGTATCGCATCAACATCCTGAAGCGGGTGGGTGACGCAGCAGCAGCGGTTCCCCCCCCCCACCCCTTCCCCCCCGGTGTCGGCTGAATGTTCATGGTGACTTTAATGCCCTCAGAGCCTGCAGGAGGAGAGGCCGACCAGCTGCGGCACGTCCATGACCAACATCAACCAGCGGCTGCAGGAGGTTTTCGGCGAGGCCATCCGGGCGTCCTGTCCCGAGCTGGACGACCCCCCGCTGTCGGTCGCGCCCAACCAGCAGCCCAAGTTCGGAGACTACCAGTGCAACAGCGCCATGGCCGTGGCTCAGGTCGGTCCGCGGGATTATTTTCCTCCCCAACCTTGAGTTTTATTCGTTTCACCGTTGCGCGGAAACATCCTTGTAAGGTCTGGTTTTAAAAGCGTTGTTAATTTGCTGTTTTTAACGACTCTGTGAAGGTTATTTCAACGGGGCCGCGCGAGTCGTTGGATCTGTAACATAAACTTTTACCGCTTGAAGCGCCACTTTAGATGTTGTTTACCACAGAAACACTCATAAATTTACAGGGGCGGTTGTTTTGTTCTTTTCTACGCGACGGGAACATATTTCGAGGTGTTTCATTGTGATGGTGCAGCATTTAGTTGCTCGAGCAGCACAGCCAACACACACACACACACACACACACACACACACACACACACACACACACACGCACTGACTCGTGTGTTTGGACTTCAGGATTGGTTCATTTAACGCGTTTTGCCGTGGCAGATGCTGAAGGCCAAGGGGGTGAAAGTCAACCCGAGGGAGATCGCAGAGAAGATCATCCAGAATCTCCCCGACAACGAACTCGTCGAGAAAACTGAAATCGCAGGACCAGGTACACAGCTGACTGATTATTTTTAAGGACATTCAGACGCGGCATCGTTCAGATTTCGGGCTCCGCCTTCTCGTCGTCACCTCCGATGTCCCTCGTGTCTCCAGGGTTCATCAACATCCACCTGAAGAGGCCGTTCGTGTCCAAACTGCTGAGCAAGCTGCTGGTCAACGGCGTGCAGCCCCCGCCGCTGGACTCCAGGAAGCGGGTACTTGGCGCTCATACGTGCGGCACAGGTGTACATGGCGAGAAGTCACACGGTTTGGATTTTTTAGCCAAATGATGAGTGAAAACTGTTTCAACTAGTTAAATGAAGCATTCGGACGCGTGTTTCTGGTGTTCTTTAGTGATAATTTCACAGGGGAGTATTTAGAAAAATGATCCTGACAAAATTAATTGTCCAGCAAACCGTCCATCATTTTTTTTTCGCAAATGAAACTTGATGAACTTAATCGTACAATTTAAAAGCCAAGTATGAGTAGAAAAGTGGACGTAATATCAATGTTTCATTTGAAATGCATTTCAACGTTTTAGAGGATGAAAATTTAAACTAGATTTCAGTTTCACAGCCTGATTTCTGATCCTTGTTGTTAAATACGCGTCACTCAGGTGGTGGTGGATTTCTCCTCCCCCAACATCGCCAAAGAGATGCACGTGGGCCACCTGCGCTCCACCATCATCGGGGAAAGCATGTGCCGTCTGTTTGAGTTCCTGGGCTACGACGTTCTCAGGTCAGTGAGCCACAGTGGAAACAAACGCACCTGAGGGAAAACCCCTGTTCTCATGAGACCGTGTGACTGTTGTGGGCCCCTCTCAGGCTGAACCACGTGGGGGACTGGGGGACCCAGTTCGGGATGCTGATCGCCCACCTGCAGGACAAGTTCCCCGACTACCTGACGTCCTCCCCGCCCATCGGCGACCTTCAGGCCTTCTACAAAGTACGTCGGTTGCACCTCCCGTGTGTTTCCCACTCCTCTTTTTGCTCCCTCCTTCTCCTCTCATGTTTCTTTCCTCCTCGTCTTCCCACCGGAAGGAGTCAAAGAAGCGCTTCGATGAGGAGGAGGACTTTAAGAAGCGAGCGTACCAGTGTGTCGTCAGACTGCAGAGCAAAGAGCCCAGCTTCCTGAAGGCCTGGAACCTCATCTGCGACGTTTCCAGGAGAGGTAGATTGTGTGATTGGAACTATATAATCATGTTATATAATATCAAATCCAGTTCTTGAGTGACGATGATTGTGCCTTTTAGAGTTCCAGAGGGTTTACGACTGCCTGGGGATCCAGATCGTGGAGAGGGGAGAGTCGTTCTACCAGGACATGATGACGAAGGTGGTGCAGGAGTTTGAGGACAGAGGTCAGTGGGCAGCGGCCTCTCTGCCGTGTTTAACTTTAATGTTATAATCCCCAACATTCAGTGTGACGTTGTTCTCTCAAACGATGGCTTGCTGTTCGTCATGTGACCACCAGGGGGCAATATCGCCTTATATCGCCTAATATTACCTTCGTGATGCCTCTTCTCAAATGTTCTCTTTTTGCACAGTATTTCGCATCTTTTTTTTTTTTTTTTTTACCTCAAACCACAACAAAATGATTTATCCTTCATCTATGTACCCTTTCATTCCATCCATCCACCGTTCCTCAAATCTTTGTTTTGTTTCCTCAGGCATGGCGGAGATGGACGAGGGTCGAAAGGTCGTCTTCGTCCCCGGTCAGCCCATCCCCCTCACCATCGTCAAGTCGGACGGCGGGTACACCTACGACACGTCGGACCTCGCGGCGCTGCGCCAGCGCCTCTTCGACGAGAAAGCCGACATCATAATCTACGTCACGGACAGCGGACAGGTGGGTGGAGAGAGGAGGGGGGGGCGGGATCGACGGTGTACAAACACTACTAGCTGCACAAAGGATGGAACACGCTAAACAAAAGGGAACAAAGTCCAAAAGTCTCCTAATGGGGAGCAGAGGGACCTTTTTTTTTTCACAGCAACGTCCTACTGTCAGTCCTCGACTTCAGGGGTGAGGGAGGACTATTGGGTCAGATTTAACTTATTCCTAGACCTTTATTGTGTTAAACATTGGCAACAACGGTTTTATTTCGAGACATCAAAACGTGTCTTAAAATTTGCCGCGTCGGACGGATGTGGCAGTTATTTATTTATTTTTCCTTTTGTCTGGAAAGTGCGACGTGACTTTTCTGTTGCGTCTCTTGAATTCCTCCCGCAGGCCACTCACTTCCAGGTGCTGTTTGCTGCAGCTCAGATGATCGGCTGGTACGACCCGCAGGTGACCCGGGTGGAGCACGCCGGCTTTGGAGTGGTGCTGGGCGACGACAAGTGAGTTGTAAACGCAACAACGGCAACACAAAAACCCATCGAGGTCGGCGGCTTATTTTCACTTCACCCCCTCAGAAAAAATACTTTGAATAGCAGCCAGCAGCTACATTACGGCACGCGTTCCATCAACATTCTGTATATTAATGTTAATGGAATTTAAAGGACGCGTGAATGGAACCACGGCGGTCAAAGGGTTTAATGTGGAGGCTCTTTTTCGCCGAAGGGCCTCGTGTTGTTGCTGCAAACGGACTAATAAGCAGACGAGCGTCTCTCCCCACACTTCAATCTTCCGATGGCCTTCACTGTAGCTTTATCACCAGCCCTTTATGTTTTGTTTTTTTATCGTACATAAAAAAAAAAAGAGAATTTTACTGCACGGCTTCATCCGAGACTGGAAACGGGACGCAAAGCCGCCGTTACCCAGCGTGTGAGGAGCAGGAGGCGGACAACGGCAATTAAAAGTTGCACAGATTGGAGGAGTTTGAGTGAACTTCCTCTCAGCGAGCTTGTGAGTCTGTAAGTAGGAGGCCGAATGTGCGAACGCATTCGTGGACGTTAACGGCTCAAGAACAGACTGGGTTTCCTCAAATGCAGATTGAATAAAAAGTCACACTTTAAATGCGAAATTGCGAAAAAGCCGCGACGACTTGAATGCAGAGCAGCGTTACCGGTAAACAAGCAACTTCTTTTTCTCTCGCTCAGAAAGAAGTTTAAAACCCGATCTGGAGACACTGTGAGGCTGATGGACCTGCTGGAGGAGGGACTGAAGAGGTCCATGGACAAGCTGAAGGAGAAGGAGAGAGACAAGGTGAGAGGGTGAGGGAAGGAGAGGAGGAGACACACGTCCCCTCTCCCATCTTCATCCCGTCACATCGGTGCCTCGCCGCTGGTTTCGGAGCGAGGACTGTTTGGCGTCGTTTTGTGAGGCTGTAAAATCCGACCCCTACGCAGGAGCTTTTACTTTGAAACCTCATAAAGCGAAAGTTGCCGTCTGCCGTGCAACACGTTTGCCGTGTCGTAATCGGGAAGAGAAAGGTGACATTAACAAAGGGCAGAGACATTACGCTCCATGTTCTTGCCTCCGTTCGGTTTTATTTGTCCGGGGTTTTTTAAGATGTTGGTGACGTGTTGAGTTTTATTTGTGATGCCCACAGAAGTTCAACGGCATTGAAGGAACATTTCTTTACTGGTTTCTAATGAGCATCGGGAGCAAACGCCTCTGTATGGTAATCGGATTACATTCGGGTACTTGTATGTAAGCTTAAGCATGTTAACATGCTCACATGGTCCTTTTTTTTTTCCTCTCCACTGAAACTACTTGGAGCTCGATGTTTGTTTTTCTACCTGACATCCATCTTATGAAACCCTCACAAACTACTTTCGCCGCCGCTCCACTCCGCGCTCACAGATCACCCACCTGGACCTCGAGTCCTCTCCTCCTTCTCTCCTCCCCCGACGGATTTAAAAACACGCCGGGTGCAGGCTAAACTCTGGCTGGCTTCCAGGTGAACGCTGCCTGCCTCTGGGTCGGTGCCCGTGTCTTCCATCTGCTCGGCCTCACTCATTAAAACCAGCGCTTGTTTTCTCCGGTCGCGTTGAATGATACTCGGTTGTGTTCGCCTCATTTATCATTTGCTTATTCTGAGTTTTCCCGCCTCGTCCGGCTCCCACTTACTCTTTGAAGCTTTAAACGGAGCGAACATGATTTGTTGAGTCGGTCTTCTTGCAGAAGTAAGGGGGGATTATCTTTTAGTGATCGGTACGTACTAGTGTTCATACCTGTGTGAAGCATCATCCCGTTATTTTATGCCACTTCCTCTCCTTAACTGTCTAACTAATAACGAGGTGATTTGTCCTGTCATCTCCTCAGTCGCTGCGCTCGACTGTAGGTTTTAGTTTTCCTATCAATTCCCCCCCCCCCCCATCATGAAACAATGAAACAAGGCAATCTTTGTCCTCAGGCTTCTAAATTAGATTAATCTTTGGGATTAAAAGCTTGCCTGTTTTACGCTAAGGTGACCCGCTGCCCGTAGTAATTACAAGCCACAGCCGTCACAACGCTTAAGGCTGTAAAGATGATCGGAGGTGAGGTGAGGTGAGGGGGGGAGGAGTCTTCATTTTAAACGAAAACTTATTTTTTTTTTTCCCCGCCTGCAGGTCCTGACCCCCGAGGAGCTGACCAAGGCACAGAGGTCGGTCGCGTTCGGCTGCATCAAGTACGCCGACCTCTCCCACAACCGCGTCAACGACTACGTCTTCTCATTCGACAAGATGCTGGACGACCGGGGCAACACGGCGGCGTACCTGCTCTACGCCTTCACGCGCATCAGGTGTGAGAAGCAACAAAGCAGTTTATTGACTCTGCTGGGTGCACGCACGTAGTGAACCTTTGCCTTGGGCCCGCCGCAGGTCCATCGCCCGCCTGGCGAACATCGACGAGGCCACGCTGAGGAAAGCGGCGGAGACCTCCGAGGTCCTCCTGGACCACGAGAAGGAGTGGAAGCTGGGGAAGTGCCTCCTCCGCTTCCCGGAGATCCTGCAGAAGATCCTGGACGACCTGCTGCTGCACACGCTCTGCGACTACCTGTACGAGCTCGCCACCACCTTCACAGAGTTCTACGACAGCTGCTACTGCATCGAGAAGGACCGAAAGACGGGTACGTGAGCGCAGATGGGGGTTCTCAGCTGTGCAAACAGTCACTCCTCCAGCAAATGTCGTCCCCTCAGCGCACTGAAGTGCTGCCACTTCATTATGGGAAGTCTCGTTTTCTCAGCTGGAGGTTATTTTGTGTCACACACAACGCATGAAGGAGGTGCCCTGAATTTGTCGCATTGATATACTGCACGTTTGCTCCTCTTCCAAAAGGTTTTAATTTTGAAACATTGAACCGTCCATAGGAGTGAAATGAGCATCTAGTTTTAAAGCTGCAAACGGCCCCAAACCCTCGCTCAGGAACCGCCGGGCATCATTTGAATGCGCATAACTTTTCAGCTGCTCGCTCGCCCTTGCTTGTCTGTGATAATTACAAACCGATTTCGCTGTTGGATCATTAACGAGCTGTTTAATTCTCCCGCTGAGGTCGGGCCTGCATGCTGCGCTGTGGATGCAGGTGTCCGGGTCCTTGATCTCCTTGTGGTGCCACGGCGGCGCCATCTGACCTCCTCGCTGTTTGTTGTTGTCATCTGTTCTCCATCTGCGTGACCTCCCAGTGTGTCGGTTCATTTCCACTGCTTCGTTTCTCTTCATTCCGTGTGCCTTTTTCGTTTTTTTTTTTAAACCACCTACCAAATATGCCATTATTCGTCTACGTCAGTCTGATCTGTCAGGCAGCTGTGGTGCTTACCGCCGGACCGTCTGCTTCTCTCTGCAGGTGAGGTGGTGAAGGTCAACATGTGGAGGATGCTGCTGTGCGAAGCCACGGCGGCCATCATGGCCAAGTGTTTCGACATCCTGGGCATCAACCCCGTCGGCAGGATGTGATGTCACAAGGCCTCCATCTCTGGTCGCGCTGCAGCAGCTCGCTGAACTTTAAGGACAAATTTATTGTATCCATCCTGTTGATTACATCTCTTTTTTTTAAAATAAAAAGCAGTTGTGAAATCCCCAAAATCCCCCTCGTTTGTCAATTTTCTGTTCGAAACCCGATTTAATGAAGAAAAAGGTGAGTCAAACTGCGTGTGCTTTGACGAGTCACAGACGACAACAGGAACATTTTAATTAGGTGTTTGGCACCAATATATTGCAATGTCACACGACAACACCTCGCAATTAAATAAGTTAAATCATCTCATGACAGTTGAATTTTTCTTTTACATGCCCTAATTTGTCACTGATGTACGTCAGTCAGTCGTAGTGTAGTAAGGAGACCTATACGTCACAAACTGCCACGCAGTGGTCCTGTGGAGAGGTAGATGTCTTTTGAACCGTCACACACACATTGAAGTCCTTCCTGGAAGGGTGGACGCACCGGGGGGGGGAGTTTTGTGCTGCGTTTGAAAAAACTAAAATAAATGCTCTTTGCAGGGTTTATTTTCACCTGACTTGGGGCTTTTTTTGGCCTCGCTGTGTGCCCCCCCGCGTCGGCGGAGGCTTTCTGCCCTCCTATGTCCTTATTTGCGGGTTTCGCCTCTTTGCTTCAGGGGACAGAACAAGACGGGGAACAAAAACTCAATTTGCAATTTTCTTTTTCTAGTCTCGCCCATTTCCCTCAGTGAAAACCGGGCCTCTGCTTCTCTCTTTGCATCTCGCAGCCGGCAGAAACCGCAAGGTCACCGACGGGGGGGAAACAAAAGCCCCTGAAGCCACAGCGGCTCCCGGCCCCGCCTCCCATCACAAGCTTTTCTACTGTTGAAATCTCTCGTGGAGGAAGTCGGGTAAAAACGACGTCCACGTTGTGGTCGTGACGCGAGACAACATGGCCGATCCTCAGCTGCCGTCGGCTCGCGTGCGGGTCTCCTTGTGTTCCGGCCTGAAGGAGTCCCTGACGGCGGGGAGTCCGCTCACTTTGCTGTCCCACTCCTGCGAGCGGCCCCTGGGAGGAAGAAATACACAACTTTTCGTTTGAGAATTTTGAGGAGGCGACGTGCCGACAGTCTTTACTCATCACAATTTAAAAGCTTAAAGACATTTTGGTCCCAAGTTTGGACACGCCTTCTCATTCAATGGTTTTGCCTCACCTGGGGTCCGTACTGCACACGTGCGTCAGTCGGGTCCCCCCGGCCCCGCTGGGCTCCAGCAGGTAGACGTCGGCGTGGTCGGACAGCGCCTGGACAACGGCCGCCCGCCGCAGGCTTCCCTCCCACAGCCGGTGGAGCAGCTCCGCCTCCGAGGCCTCCACCTCCACGGAGCCGCGCCACGTCCGCAGCAGGCAGCCGGCGTCCGGCTGTGGCAGAAGAGATTTAAATAGAGACATTGTTATTTTGTTAACTTGAAAATGGTTCATATCACTGTCCATTACTTTTTTTTGTTTCAGTAGTTTCATTCATCTTTTTTTAACATCCTGTATTAATTTCTTTACACTGACTTTTTCAAATGTATTGTGTTATTCTTTATCAAATGCAATATGATTTTGATTCCGTGTCATTTACCCTCTTGAAGGTCAGCTCCACGTCTTCTGGAGCCGCGTGGCTCTCCCTGGCCTCCTTCAGGAGTTGCTTGGTGCTCAGCTGCAGCTTGCTCCTCCTCTTCTCCTGCTCCTCCTCAGCTCCTCCTCCTCCACCCTCAGAGAGGGAGTCCTCACTGCACCATGCTGCACCTGAACGTTGACCGGGCCAAAACTCCGGAAGCTGCAAAAACAAAAAATCATGCCAAATTAATTAAAAAACATTTTTCAAGTTGAGCCCTTTTTCGACGTGCTACACGAGCGAGTACAATTCTATACAGTCTAGTGCAGTTTTCTAAAGCAAAGTTCAGCGTGTAAAAAAACAAGCGGTTCTTGTACCTGGAAGAGTCTCTGAGCCTCGGTGATCATGTCGGCCAGCCCCTGAGCGGCAGCCAGGTTCTCACTCAGGTCCCGCTGGTCCGGGCGGCCCAGGCTGCGCTTTCTATGACTCGACCTTCAGTGAACCCACAGGAACAAGGTCATTCAGACACCGAGGCACCAAGCGGACAGATTCCCCTACGTCCTCTACTGGAGCGGAGACCAAAGCAGATTACCGCCAGCACGATTCGGACACAACAGGATGAGACGCGCCGTCGTGACCTTTAACGACCCTGAACGAAAAGCGCAATTCCTCCTCTAGAATTTTGTAGGAACTGCAGTCATCAGCTGTTTCACGATATTATTGAGCATTGAATTATCTAAACCTTTTTATAGCTTGCAATGGAAGAGCCACAGACAGGAAGTCAGACACATTATTCTGTTTGGGTTTTTTTCTCGCGACTTGTTGACAATAAAAGATTTTATTCACTTATGTGAAAACGCCGTCTAGGAATAATGGAAATGGTCTCGGTCTTATCTGGGAGCGAAGTCGAGGCCAGATGGAAATTGTCGGTGGTTACGGAACGCGCCGACGGGGGGCTTCCCATCAACAGCTGGGTACGATCCAGAGGTGGAACAGTTGTGTAGCGAGAAGTGACGGACGTTGGAAACACACGACCTATAATGAAGCCACGAAAGGGAGGGGAGAAAAAAAAAAAAAAAAAGGTTTCTGTGGCCCCTAAACGGACATGAAAGCAAAAAAAAGTTATGCACTTTACTCCCTTTTTTAAAATCACACGCGGTGCCATCACACATCGCCGCCTTCGTGGTGCGTTCGAAGGTAAGAATGGAAAAAACGGTCGTAACAATTTGCATTAACGAGCTCGGGTCCGTGTGATATCGTTTAAAAACCTTCCGACAGCAGGAGGTGCAACGCGCGCTAAGACGTTACGGACAAAGCGCTTTCGCTCGTTGCTCCTCCCACCTGGGCTTGCCGTCGGCGTCCCTCTTCAGCGCGTTGAGGTGGAAGAGCGACGGCGCCAGGCAGACGGCGATGTTGGTCGGGGTCATCTGGTTCTCGCCCACGCAGGCCACCACGTCCCGCAGGAAGAGCAGCAGCACCCGCAGCGCCATCCGGTTCTCGTCGGGGAGCAGCAAGATGGCCGCCTGGGCCGCCGCCAGCTGCTGGTCCTTCGGAAAGTCTTCGAGGGAGAAAAGCCGCCCCCCCCGTTAATGATTTAACCGGTTGGCGGCTTCCATCTTCGGCGCGAGAACCGCTTACATTGGTAAATGTGCAGGAAGGACTCGCAGAGTCTGCCGGTGAAGACCGGCTCGGGCAGGTCCCTGAAGTACTGCTTCACCATGTCGGCCACGTCGAAGGCGGACTGGCCGCGGTACGAGACGCCGTCCGGGTCCGACTCCACCAGCTCGCGCAGGTGACGGATGCGAGATTTCACGCCCGACCGTCGGAAAAGACCCACCTGAGAGAGAGAGAGAGAGAGAGAGAGAGAGAGAGAGAGACGTGTGACCGCGGACAGTCAAAAGGTGTGGCTTTGTGTGTTGTGTATTTCCTCACCTGGTCCAAACACTCGGTCCTCAGATAGACCAGAGCGCTGAGGATGCTGGGAGGAAGAGGCTCTCCTGTCCGCTGCGCGCTGAGGAGCAGAGGAGCCCCGAACACCCGCCGGCCCTTCGCCTCCTGCAGCTTGGTCTTCCTCGGCGGCTTAGGGACGGTCCTAAAAAAAAAAAAATCCTGTGAGATTCGGGCGTCCTTCCACTTTAAGGAAACGATTAAAAACCAGCGTGGACTCGTGCCGATGGGATGAGTTGTGTTTGGAATCCATCCAAAAAGAGTTTTGCTGGTGTTCTCCAGGACTAGCAACCTCACCGAGTTTATAACTCTGAAAAATCTACTGCAGTCCTGTAAAGACCTCCGGTAATCATTAAATCTCCTCCCCATTCTGCACAAGGAGAAACCGATATCACGCCTCGCCTCGCGCTCGCAGCGGCATCCCTGATTAAATCATCCAAACGACAAGAACTCGGCTAATAGTGGAAGCTCGGAGAGACTCCTTTTCCCGGAGAAGACGGAGCGCTGAGGTTATTACTCGCTGCGTTTGCACGTGTCTGGCTCCATAAAAACGATCCGCCGCTGAGCCGGGTCGGGTTTTTAGCTCCGTGGGATATTCCGTGTCCCTGCCCAATCTTTGTATTCCTCTTGAGGCAATGAGCGAGTATTTTTGGTAAAACGCGCTTATTTTCTGCGAGGAGTCCGTGAGGAGGTTCGATTAAAGATCAAGGCGGCCATTTCAAACAGCTCCACTTCTATTTCTTAATAAACCCCATGAACAGGGAGAGGAATTGATGAGACGTGGACCACTCCAGCTGTATCAATCTTCTCATGCGACATGAGTGCAGGAGCAAGTCATTTGCACTTCAGGATGCTCATTTGAAACGGCCCTTCTGTTAAACAAAACAATAACTCGCTTTTTTTCTTCTTCTTCACATGGAGGCGTGAGCTCCGCCGCGATTCCTCCTCGATTTCCGCTCCGTTTCGTGTGAATTGTCGACGCTTAATCTCCGTAAAACGGAGCAGTTGGAATCGCTGAACCACAGCACACGACTACGGGAGGCCCTGCGGTGCTTTTCAACCAGCTGCCAACGCGCCGCTTTTATCCCCTTGACTCGTCACCGAAAAAAAGGAGGACGGACTTCTGATGGCATTTCAGAAAAAAAAAAAAAAACATACTGACCTCGTCAAATCCACCCACGTCAACGGAGAGCCGGAAAAGCAGTCGGAGAAAGAAACGCAAGAGAACAGAGAAACACGGCGGTGAATCACCCACAATCCTCGTTGCTCTTTAAGCACGATCAGTGCCGGCCCGAGCCTCTTGGGGGCCCTACGCAGAATTTTATTTGGGGGCCCCCCCTCTCACCAGAAGATTATTGGCACAAATGTCACGCTATACTCTTATAGCGAAAATTATAAACAAATACAGTGAGGTTATAATAGAAAACTAGGGCTGCTTGGGGCCCCAAGCAGCCGCTTAGTTCGCTTATGCCTTGGGCCGGCCCTGAGCACTATGCCGAGGAAAGGTTGCACCCGGGCCACAAATAACACATATATAGGCACATGCTATGTCATCACTCCCTCCCCCCCCCCCCCCAAAAAAACACCCTTCTGTCCCGACACACTTCTTACCAGCTTCCAGCCCTGCTTGCTGGACGGGGAGTACTTGTCCATCAGGGCGGTGAGTTTGAGCAGCGAGAGCTTCTGCAGCAGGAGGAACTGGGACACGGACTGGCCCTCCGCCCCCGGGCCGGCGGGCGGGAGGGGCGGGTTCTGCTGGCCGGGCCGGCGGCGCAGCTGCTGGCTCGTTCTGCTGGACACGGGACGCCCAGATAGACAGGAGACACGCTCAGACACACACACACACACACACGCGCTGCATGTGGGCGCCACATTCGAACACGTGTATTCGCGTGTCGAGAGAAATGGCCTGGAGGGGGGCGTTCAAGAACACGTGACCATCGATCTACGTACCGGTCCTCGTGCACAGAGGAAAGGCAAAAGGGAAATAGCACCATACGGAGGCCGTTTGTAGATGCTTAATGCAAGTTAGCATTAGCATACAAGAACACGCCTCTTAGGGTTTGTTACTAAATGGGGCTTGCGGCCTAAAACCTTGGCATTAGCTTACGCGCTACCGTCGATATGCTAACGTTTACCCACACGGATTGCTCCCTTTCTTAGACTTGGTTCAGCAGCTAATTAGCAGTTAGCGTGCTCAAGGTGCAACGTGCCGAGAAGAAATATGTGACAAAAAGAGATGACAGCCGCCCTATAAAGAGGCGATCAAAACTGTTCACCATGTGGTTACTGCTTTTATCTTTAGTGCCTCGTAATAACTCGGGTTGGAGCCGGGGGACTGAAGCCCCCCGATGGGCACAGAGACGTCCGCTCACGAGTGTTCAGGGGTATTTAAAGTGCCGCTTGTATTTTCTTAGACGCAAACAAGTGAACTTTCTGAGTTGAAAGACAAAGAACTCAAGAACGGGAGATCTACTGTTGGATCTTTCTTTTTAATGACCTTGACCCGTGACCTCGGTCAAATTACTTATAGTCAAACATGAGATGTTGCATTTGACTTAAATGACACTGCAAAGCTTTCTCACCTGCATCTGGGCTGTGATGATCTGGTCTTTGGCTCCTCCTCCTCCTGCGCCTCCAGGTGAACGGGGCTGGGGGAAGACAGGCACGGGGAGGCCGCCGATGAGCCGCGCCCAGGTGAGTCCTGGGAGGAAGATGTCGACGAGGAGGAAGAAGAGGAGGAGGAACCTCCGTGGCAGTCTTCCTCGGATAGATTCTCGGACCACGTGGCCACCAGCAGCTGGAGGTTGCTGATTCTCTCCAGGACGCCGTCCAGAGCGGAGAAGACGTCTTCACCCGCCGACAATCGAGTCCCCTAGAGAGGAAAACCATTTCGAGAAAGATCAAAAGGGAAAAGTCTCCAAATTCACCATGAATAGGTGACTGGACACCATAAGATTACTGAGACGGGCCGTGTTCGACGCATATAAAGGCCTAAAGGCGAACGGAACACAAGCAAGCGTCTCTGAACCCACCTCTGACTCCTTCCCCGTCCTTTCGCCTTCGGACAGCGGCTGGTCGGGGGGCACGTTGTCGTAGACGCTGAGCCGGTGGTCCAGAGCGGCGAGCGGGCTGCCGGCTCCCGCTACCCGGTAACCGTGGAAAGTCCCGGTCCTCCAGTTAACGGAGGCGTCGCTGGCGATGGCCGACGGGGGGCCGTGTTTGTGGGCCAGAGAGGTGGGGAAGGTTCCCGGTTTGTGCCCGTTTGGGATCTGGAAGATCAGGCGGTGGGGGACGCCGTCATTGTTCATGTTCTGGTTCCTGTGGTCCTGCGAGGGGGAACAGATGAGTGAAGGACGGAATTAAGCAATCAGGGAATATACAACAGCAGGTCGGACTAGTCTACTACTAGAGTGCCGGGTAGATGTTGGGATGGAAGTAGCCTTGCAGCTAGCTTAGCCTAGCAGTGTTTAAAGTGGTCTGTTTGACACTGACCCCCCTTTTCTGTTTGAATTTCCTGTTTGCTTTACTTCCAATGCAAAAAGTTCTCTCCATCTTCAGCCACCGACTTGCCCTCTCCGATCTGACGCACTGCAGCTCGCCGCGGTTTCGTTTCCGGGGGGTGAACTCGTGTTACTCTCGGCCACATTAATCGCGTAGGTTAACGATTTAATGTCGACAGCCGTCATAGGAAGTCATCTCTGAGCCTGACCTCTGTGTCGTCCCGGTCGTTCCGGGTCGCTCCGCCATCGCTGCCGGAGCGCTTGCAGTTACTCCGGACCCGGGTGACCGGGCTCGGCGTGCTGACGTTGCTGCTGCTCGCAGAGTGGCTGTTGCTGCCGCCGCTGCTGCTGACGGTGTGAGGGGACGAAGGCAAGGAAGACGAACGGCTGTCGGGTCCAACCTGCGGGCTGGAAAGACATTCGGGTGGGCAGAACTCTACACAGGTGCATCGGTACCTGACCTGCAGGTACGAGTCCGTCACAAACAATGCTCCACCGTCAGGAAAAAGAGTGGAGGGACTCCTGCTGCTATCGTCTTTTTATGGCTCTGACTCTGATCCACAATGCTCACCTCGATGGGCCGTGCGGCCTCGCCATCCTCTCCCCCTCCTGGACCTGAACCGGCCCGCCGGCCCGACTCCTGCTTTTACAACCGCCGCCGTGAGCCGAGGAGAGGAGGCCGGTCGGCCCCCTCAGCCTCAGCTTCTCCATCTTCCTCAGCAGGCCGGCTGCCTTCTTCCTGTGCGGTTTGTCCGGGAAGCGACCTTCGACATCCGGACTCGCGGCGCGCGGCCCCCGACCTCCTCCGTCGGGGGCGGGGCGCCCGCCGACCGAGGGGTCCGCGATCAGCGTCCCGCGGGTGGAGGAGCAGCGAGAGCAGCTCCCGCTGGTGTCCCGGTCGTCCGGTGGAGTCGCGGCGGCGGTGCGACTCCCGCGGCGTCCGCCGCCGTGACCCTCGCTCTCGCCGCTGCTGCTGCTGGAGCTCTGGAGGGAGGAGACGTCGTCGTGGCGGTCACCGACGTCACGCGGCGAAGGGCTCCTTTCAGACGAGCGAGGGACGTCCGTCGGCGGGTCGAGGCGTCGCCATCGCCGGCCCCGCCTGTCGTAGGTCCAGTTGGGGCTGATGGCACAGAAGTCCTCTTCTTTAAAGTCGTCTCCCTGGAGGAAGAGTGAAAATCTGGATATTACAGTCTGCGAATATGCAAAGAGAATAGTTCATTTATATAATATAATCACTTATACAAGGAGGAACAGCATCGAACATCATTATATCCTTATGCAATATCCTCATCCTTACATCCTCAGAGTTGTTTGGACTTTCTCCTATAGAAGGATGAACTGGAGGAAGACGGCTGATCACTTTATATCAGCCCGAATCGAGTGATGCTTAATGGGGCGATTTCACGGTGTGACTCTCCTCCTCCCCCCCCCTCTCCCCCCCCCCCCCACCCACCCACACTTCTTGGCTCGTCTTGCCTCGATGGGAGAGTCTGTCTTGGCGTTTTTTTCTCCACACTCACCCAGCGTTTCGATCTCGGCTCCAGCCTCATTTCCACACTTTTGTTTAAAGTGCTTAATCTCCTGAAAGAGAGAGGAGAGATTAAAGTGGACGGGTGTTGGATGGACAGCGTTGCGTCGTGCACATTCTTTCCATTTCTCACACGGATTTTTAGCACACAGCACAATCCAGAGCTTACGTTTCAGAACGCATAGGTTTATCATCACGACACAAAAGCCGGTAACTTTGTTTCTGTAGAGTTTTTAAAACACTTGCTCGTGACCAGAAGGCAGTCGGTTTAATCCCAATGAGATGAATGTGAGGAAGCTCGCCCGCCCCTCAATACCACCACTGTTGTGCCCTTGAGCAAGTCTGTAAACCATCTAACCGCTCCACCGGAGCGTCTCATCGACTACGAAACAGAATGTGAAGCAGAATGTTCCTGCACGCGGGTTGGTTAAGTTCAGTTAAAAGTGACACTCGAGAGAGAAAAGCACGTTGAGAAACTCGTGTGCGCGCGTGTTCGTGGACACAGAAGTGCACCTGTGCACCGGCGTTACCTGCAGAGGGAATCAAGCGCGTCCTCGTCCAGGAAGTGGTGATCCCGCTTCGCCCACTCAATGTCAATGGGAACCCTGCAGTCTGACACACACACACACACACACACACACACACACACACACACACGAGACATTGTTTGCATCATCTTGTTGGTGCCGTGCGGATATCTGAAGATTACATTAACACCCTTATGTTTACCTTTGAATAATTGCACATACTGAGGGAAGCCGGCCGCCTGCAGCCAATCGCAGGCCTCCTTTGCTTCAATCTCTGCAAACAGAGGGGAAGAAAAAGGGCATTTGATTTAATTAAAATCCTTTCACGCTCCACACGCGTTAAAGAGGGCAAATATTTGCCCTTAATCAGTTGTGTGTTTATGAAGTTAGATTACATTTGAGTTGAAAAAAAAAAAAAAATCCATGACAGGGAAAGGCTGCAAGCACATGCAGGCCTTTAATTAGCTTGGACTCACGGAAGAGCCCATTTTAATTACGACTAATTGAAGGGGGCTTCTGAGAGAGAAGGGAAATAAGATGTTGTTTCATGTTTCCTTCATCTCAAAGGTTTCAAAAAAACAATAACATGCCACCGTCATTCCTCCGCTGAACCCACTCGACACATACAATAAAAGCTGTTGATGATTAAAAGGAACACATTTATGAATAGTCAGTTATTTTTTTTTTTGAAGCCTAAACATGATAGTTGGTGGACCATTTGTCCACCTAAGGCCCGCCACTGAAACCAGCCAAGGGCACCTCTTGTTTTCACATTCAGGGTATGAAATATGGCCGATATTACCGGCAGCAGTTCGCCTGGTTTGGTGGCTGCGTTTTTAACTGCCTACTTATTCACCTCAGCGGAACCTAATTGGAAAAACTGGTGACTTTTGAAAAAGTTCTTCTTAAAACTCCCATGACAGCAGGATGGAAACTTGTTTTCGCGTTGCGTCGCCCCCCAGACGGCCCGCGGGTCTGGACAGCAGATACAAAGCAGATGGCCCAGATACGTAAACACCAGGGAGGAGGAGGGGGGCGGATTTGGCAAATATGGCAATCCTCAAGAGGACAGAAAGACAGAAGTGAACGGACTCTAAGCAAATGAACGTCCGCCCGGTAAAAATGTGAGCTCGTCCCGACCCAAACGGTCCCGCTCGCCAAACAGCCGGCCGCTGAGCCGCTTCCTGCCGGCGCGGCGATGGAGATGTGACATTCCAGATAGGAAAGGGACACGAGTGCGTTTGTGTGTTTGCACACGTGGAGCTGCCAGAGTCACATTGGATCTGCTCCGGGCTCAGAGCTCGGAGAAGAAGCTTCTGTGAGAAGATGTTTACGTTACAGTCCAAGCCTGTCCAGCATTGTCTTAGAATAAAAAGTTAGAATAAACACAACCCTTCCCGTGTGTAAAGTCCTACAGAACAATCGTCAGCGGTTTCTGCAGCGAAGCTAAATACATCAAGTTTGACTTCATCGCTGTGATGCGACTCGGATCCAAAAAGGGTTGGCAGGTCGATTAACGGGACAGGTGAGCGGATGATACGCGTTTCTGCTGCACGAGAACTATGGATCCCATGAAAGAAGAGAAATAGCCAAAAGGCTTCCCGCAGGCTTCCTCTGATCTTCATCCCCCCCCATCTGTCGCACTCAGTGTCCGCAAGTTGTTGAGAAGTCTCTGTGACAAGCCTTTTTAAGGGGATTTTAAATCCCTGACATTTGAAGAAACCGTTTGGTCACGGCTGCTGCCAGGAAGGGAACGTCTTAACATGTCAGCGAACTGTAACGTGTGATGACATCTTAGATGCAAAGAGTTCATGATACAGGCAACATGACACTGTGGTAAATAAGATACAGGAAAACAGTTAACAATTAATAATTGCTTTAATCTAATGATCCTAATTGGCAAAACTCTAATACAGGCTTAGATTCATGAGACATATGTCCTTTTACAGATGTTTAAATATCTACACAGGTTCCCTCCCTGACAAATACCGATATCGGTCTACGGTCATATTTCGGTTTAGCCTTCGGTGTTCCGCAGGGTATTAAACACGAAACACCACGTTTCCTCTAATATGCTTGTGATAAAGACTTTTAAAATGTATGAATTTTGTTCTTCTGTTTGTTTTTGTGGTTCTTCACTTATGTGAAAGTTTGTATTTGCACACACGCACACACACACACACACAGCCAGGCTTATGCTTAGCTGGCAGGTGTATCTGCATCATCTCATACATCAATAAGAGTAATAACCGCTGCTGCGTGCTGATGGCGGCCGTTGCTAACAACAGACTGCGCCGGTGGAAAGATGGCTTCAGCGAGTCCACGTGAACACTCTCAGCTTACCGAGAAGTAGATTGGGAGTAATTCACAGGGCTGATTCCTAAAAAACAGATATGACAAAACCCGGCGGTGTCTCACCACTGCGGACAAACCAAACCACATGGGGAGATCTGCTTCATTAGCACTTCTTTATTTCATTTTAGAGCAGCTCATCCGCTGTGTTTTTCCTCCCAAATTTGCTTTTCAGTTCCTTGCCGATGGCTGCGAAGCATCCAACCCGATTCTATTCTTTTTTTTTTTTTTTTAAATCATCAATATAAACCGTTTCACGGCGTCAACCCTCCCTCTAATCAGTTCTGCTTTGAGCACAGAACCATTCGAGCATCAGAGAATCATTGAGATCAGACGTCTCTTTGAATGGAATTTATAGCTCCCTCATAAAAAAAGCTGCACATGAACTCACTAGCACAGGATTCCACAGCCCAACAGGGCAGCGCAGCAAACGCAACGCGTTAAACGTTGCACCGGACACATCCATGTTTCAGTTTTAAGCTAAAGTGCGACTGTGGATTAGCGTTTCATTTTCTTTTATCAAACGCTCGTTGTGCTCGAAGACTTTGATGAGGAGATACAGACTTTTGAAACCGAGGTGATCAACTCCATCACCTTTTCGGTTTACTAACGTCTTCCTCTGAAGAGTGAAGCACTAATATCCCCATCGGTGCCCAATCGGAACACGATTGGGGCGTTTCCGCGTCACGGACCTGAAACCGACAGCGAACGGCGCGGTGAGGAAGTCCCGGCTGCAGCCGCGTGACGGGACGGCCAACGTGGCACAAAATAAAAACCCAAAAGATCGAGCTCCTTTCCACCGTTTCAAATTTAAAAACCTTTCTTTGGCGTGTGATCAAGAAAGGAACCCACGCACATTCTGCGCCAGAGAAAGGCCTTCCATTGTGCCGAAGTTCAGAACGGAGCTGGTGACGTTTTCAGGCCCACGGCCGTGGAACAATGAGGAGCCCTTAGAGGAGGCCGCAGCGTTTCCAATTCCTTTCCTGCCCCGACGATCAAGCGCAACCCTGCAGCGCTTCGTCTAAAGCTGCTGATACACACTTCACGTTGAAAACCTGCTGAAAGCCAGCAGCCTCTCAAGCACTTCATAATGAAAGTCCGCCTTTAATGGAGAGCCAAGGCCTGTCTAATTGAGGCTGAAACAGAACCTCATTAAACGCCACTCTTTCAGCTAATTAACCAATCAACTCTTTAATGAATGTCATCAAGCATTAACTGTCAATTGTCAGCCAAAAGAAAAACAGACCGAAGTGACTGTCGTCGTCCGCCTCTGCCACTGTCATTTAGCCGCAGCTGAACTCACTTGTGATGAACATGCCTTCTTCTCGGGTCGAGGGGAGCTCAACAGAACTCCATGTTGCTCCCGACGGACGGATGCGGAATGAGGAGGTTTTAAAAAGAAGGAAAAGTCACACATCCAACGCTGTGAAAGAGCAGTTCCATCCAGTCGCACTGGTCACACGTTGGGCATCATGTTAATGAAGTCATTGTTGAAGATTTCCCCCACCACTCCCCTTCCTCTGGCCTGGGCCGGACCTTCTGAACGCCAGGGGGGGAGGCGAGGGGGGAGGGAGGCGCTAAAAATAACCAGAGTTAAACACTTTGACCATCTGTGGCTGTAGACGCGTGAAAGGAGGACCGGCGAGTCGAATTAGCGCGATAGAATCCGCGCGTCGCGAACGCGTCCGACCCTCCCTGGGAGGAAGTGACGGGTGCCGCTGTGAGCCGCGCGCCGTGCGCCCGCAGGAGTCTGACATTCCTCTAAAAAAAAAACGCCATCGTTTAAAGTCAGAGGAGTCGGAAGCTCCACTTTGCCTCCGACGAGGTCTTACGGTTTTTCTTCGAGGTCTCGTCTTGGCTCAGTCCACCACACGCCATTAGCGCTAATGGCCTTCCATTTAACACATAGGTGTTCGATTATGGGATTTTAAATGTGCAAAAGTCCCTGGAAGCAGGAAAAGAGGGGGTCTGCGTGATGCGCTACATTAACTCACAAGAGGAGGCTGGGTAAACAGCTAATGGACTTCCTCACAGCCGGAGGAGAGGAAGAGGAGAGCCGTTAGCTTGAGCTGCTTGTGAGTAACGTGGAGTCCGCACAGGTTCCTGGACGTAGGGTGAGGAGATGGGGGAGGCCGACACGGCTCTCCACACGGCGGAAGGCAACTAGCTTCTAGGGGGGGAGGGCGGGAGGGGGGGAGGGCGGGGGGCGTGGAGGCCTCGGGCCTGACCTCTGGCTCCGTTCTCCAGCAGGAGCCTCACCGGCGGCACGGGAGGAAGAATCCAACAATACTCGCAGCGGATGGGAGTTTCTGTCTGTGTGTGTGTGTGTGTGTGTGTGTGCAGTGTTTATGTGTGGTACGTGCATTTGTGTGTGCATGTGTGTGTTTTTATTTTATGTTAGAGGGGGGCAGCTACAGTAGGTAAAAATGTGATGTGTTGTGTTTACTCACAAGCTCAGCCCTGTGTGTGTGACTGAGTTTACTCTTGTAAACGAGTGTGTGTGTGTGTGTGTGTGTGTGTGTGTGTGTGTGTGTGTGTGTGTGTGTGTGTGCATAGTCCAATCTGAATCTAGCATCTGAGGCTTTGAGGCTGGTATTTCCGATGTGGAAGGACAGGAAGTGGCCTGCTCTCTTGAACCGTGTCCCTCCTTTTGAAAACTGCAACACACTTCAGTGTGTGTGTGTGTGTGTGTGTGTGTGTGTGTGTGTGAGTGAGAAAGACCGTGTGCAAATTGGTGAATTAATAATTTAAAAACTATTTGAAACATATTTGGAAGTGCTGTACAGAAAAATAAACATACACATTAATACAATTCATAAGCACACGATGATGGAATCCTTTGCACCAAATCACCGGGATTGTTCTGCAGTTTGTGTGAATTTTCATGTTAAACAGGAACATGTGACTTCATTCACACATCACAGCGGATCCCCCTTGGCCCCCCCCAGCAGGAATCAAAGACTTGAATAAATGCCTTAATCATGGATGTGAAAATTGGCTCCTGCAGAAGACTCAAGCGGCATCATTTTGGTGTCTTTTTTTTGCCAGTATAAAGAAAAGGCCTTTTGTGATGCCTTCAAATGATCTGAGATCTGTCAGGTGTTCAGCTTCTAAGCGGAAAGTCATCTGATGCCAATCCCTGAATTTGACATCCGAATGCGCTTAAACTTAAAATATCTGTCCACATGTTCAGAAATGGGGGGGAAAGTTGTGTTGAAGTTCAGAGCCGGTGGTTCACCTGAGAGACGGATGAGAGGCGTTAGCTCAAAACGCCCATTCAGCCGCCTGCGCAATGCTGCTGATATAACAAGCAGAAACGTCCGTCTGGGGATTTGCTTGATGGATCGCTTCCTACTCGCCGTCTCGTTATCTTCCCCGCGGAGTTCATCCTTATTTCCACGCCTAAACCTGCCCATTACCATCCCGTCCGCCGGGTTTTCCTTTTGATGAATAGCCAGCTGCGGACCGGCCAGATGCAAATGACTGCTTCCAGCTGTGACCGAAAGCAGGAAAATGTACTCGGATAATTCAAGACGTTTTTTTTTCTTCGCGTTTCCCCTTAAAGACTAGACGCTCATGTGGGGTAATAGTCCTGGTGGCCTCATCACCGTTTCGCTTGCCTCGCCTTCGAATAGATGAATGAAAGATGAAATGTGGGATTCCCAGCAGCCATTGGGCATCTTGCCGCCGTGTCACAGGGACGACCCCCGGCTGACCCCTCCCCCCCCCCCTCCCCCTCCCACTTGTTGACACACACTATAAATAAAGCGCTGCGTTGTTTGGTTCCGGGCGCTGGATGGAACCCCCCCCGCCCCCTCCCGGGGTCAGCGGAGCCCCCGGCAGCGCGTTCAGAATGTTATTATTGTTCACCAAACGCCCCCGAACGCCCGGCGTGACCGTTGGCCTCGTCGAGGGGGAGGAGGAACGCATCAAAGCTGCGGGCGGGGGGGAAGGTGGGAGGGGAGGGGGGGGGAATTAAAGGGGCACAACACCAGGCCGTTTCTGCGTGTGTTCATTGTCTTTGTGGATGTGTGTTATTATGAGACCTGGAATTAACAGTAACTCCGGTCTGGATCATCTGATCTCTCGTGGTCGCGGAATGCCTCCATAATGTAACCGGCCTCCATCGTATCACATCCCCCCCCCGACCGTTTGCCGTGTTGCACAAAGCGGTTGTGTTGCCTAAACAGGACCGATTGTTCTGCTTTGTGCAGTTTCGTCGACTTTTTGATTTCAAACTCATTCCGCTAAAAAAAAAAAAAAAGAAAAAAGGAGCCATAAGTAGGATTTTGCTGCTGATGGTGTCTGCAGATCGATACCAGTGACTAAACAAACGCTGGGCAAAAACTCACAGCGGCCGTCTGGACGACGAACGACTTAATCACGAAGCAAACCGGCTGTGAGCGCAAAGAGGCCTCCAACGAAAGGTGGAAGGAGATTTTTCTTTGGGCCGTTGACTGCAAACAAATAGAAACACAAACATTGAGTTGAATATTGTATTCACAATCAGAGATCCAATATCTGCCATTCAAATCAACCGGATTCATTCATTCGTTTTTTCCAGGCAGAAGGTGATTTGGAAATATCTTGTAACAATAGATGAACGCAAAATACAGATGGATCGAGCCACGAAAGTGAAAGTCGCACAAACAGACCAATATTCCTCCAACAGCGGCTCCTTTGGAATTCTTTGATTAATTTCTGTTATAGAAATTGAATGTATTCTACATCTGTATGAGTCATTCTGTACACATGACATCCATTGCAGTCTGTCCATCCCGGGAGAGGGATCCCTCCTCTGACGTTCTCCCTAAGGTTTCTTCCCTTTTTTCCCTGGAAGGGTTTTTTCATTTTTTGGGGAGTTTTTCCTGTGCCGATGTGAGGGTCTTGGGACGGAGGATGTTGCATGTGTACAGACTGTAAAGCCCTCCGAGGCAAATTTGTAATTTGCGATTTTGGGCTATACAAAATAAAATGAATTGAATTGAATTTCTTTCTTACACCTTTTTTTTTTTATTTCTTAAAACCTTTACCTCACTCAACTCCCCTTTCTTACCCCTTTTCCACCAAAGCAGAGCTGGTGCCGGTTCCGACCCAGAGCGTAACAGTGACGTAGGACCTGGCTCTGCTGGCTCCTCAGCTTGTGGAAAAGCAACCGGTTCTTTGGAGGCTCCTCAGTTGAACCAACTCCGAACCAGCACCTAGATCTTGTTGGTGGAAAGGGGGTATCTGTGGGGTCGCGGCCCCCCCCTCCCCTCCTCCTCCTCCTCCTCCTCCTCCTCCTGGGGCCCGTGAACCTCTGATGCAAACGCCGACCGACCTCTCGAGAAAGACGATAAGGACGCTTCGTTAGCGGCAATTCATAATCCAATCTACACTTTCTGCTGCACTAAATCTGCAGGCTTTCTTTCCCCCCAGAGGCGCTAATGGCAGAAGGGGAGGTGTGTGTGTGTGTGTGTGTGTGTGTGTGGGAGGGGGGGGGCAGGTCAGACTTGGCTCTCCGCCCGGGACGAGGCTTTGCTTCGAGGACGAGGCTTTGATCTTCTTGGCCCTTTGACGGGACCCTTCACATCCAGCGTGCGGATCGCTCGTCCGCTCTCATTGTCTCCTTTTCATCCCTTTATGTCTCCTCGGCGTTTCGTCAATCCGTCTCCTTCATCCGGTGTCGCCGACTTCCTGTTGTCCCGCTCACCCATCCAGCCGACAGCTCCAACTCGCATTACCAATAGATGAACGCATGCCCCCCGGCAGAAGCTTATCAACAAAATCATATCGGTTTTTCGTTTTTTTTACACAACAAAAATATAGAAAAAGACGTGTCAACACGCACGGAAACATGCACCTTCAGCAGCGGGTTCAGAGGACAAGCTTCTCTCCTCCAGAGAGCTCGTACGGCGCCGAGCCGCGTCGTCGGCCTCCATGAATCACTGTGAACATAATGAGGCGCAGGGAGACCGATGAGGACGCTGAAAATACATTCATTTGTACCCTTAATTGCCACGGCGAGAAGGCACCTGAGCTTTTGGGGGCCTCAATCCCTCTGACATTTCCCTTGAATGCCAGACTTAATAATACGCAGCCTCGCACGCTGCTAATGGATCAATGCGGCTTGGAAACAGCAGGCCTTTAAAAAGTTCAAGTCCCTTAAAGGGGATGTGAAAAATAAACATCACTTAGTGATTGGAGTAGAGTTAGATTTACTTCTTCACCTTCTCTGCACTTCTTAAAGACACACAATGGGGCCGCTGACAGCTTCAGAGGACACCAAGCATTCACAGACTGAGCGCGTCTCAGACAAATCCACACCGCTGAGCTTCAAGAAGTAAAGTCTGGAACATTTAGCAGCGTCATAAGTGACATTTAAATGCAATAAAAAGAAAGGAGTAATCTCACATTAAAGCAAATCCATCCATGACAGTCTGAGATGTACGAGAGAAAACGATATTCTACAGACCGCGGCAGTCTGGCAAAAGAATAATTAAATGAGAAAACGGTAAATCGGCAATCCACGTTGATTAATTACTCTGTTTCATACGCAATTTCCAACTTCATTTAGATAAACTAATTTGCAGTCAAACAAGCGCCGCCGCAGAGAGAAGACAACAAGACGAGTCCGAATATATTTCACAGATTCTCTGAAACCTGAACGAGGCCCGAGGGACAAAAGGAGAGTTTCTTTTACATACTTGCATATCTTTACACACTTTGCCGTATGTGAGGAGTAAGTTCTAAAGGACGCCGACACATCTGCTCCGGCTGAACCTTTCACATGCGACAACGACGCGATTAGACACCCGGAAGCCTCGGCGTTGTGGTTGTTTTCCACTGACGACGTGTGTGTTCTGTGCCACAGATGGGAGACAAAGTTTAGACATCAGAGAACGCACTTTCATGAATCCTCAAGTTTAGATTGAACACAGTTTAAAGACCGAATGTGTCTTCAGGTCAGCGCTGCCATCACGGTCGTCTGTCTGCCGAGATGACGCTTTCCTTCAGACGTCTTGTTTCACATTGTTTTTTTTATCCAAGGGAAATGAGCCGCACAAAGTTCCACCTTCGTCGGGTCCATTTGATAACCTTCTTGGATGCAGGTAATCTAATTGGATGCAGGTCCATTAGGATAAATCACATCACATGAACTCTGGTGAGTAATAAGTGAACTCTCGCCATCTCTTTCCTTTCTTCAGTGTGTGTGTGTTTTTTTAATCATAGAAACATGGCGGCAGAGCCACCGTGGAGGTCGGGAACACTGAAGTACACCACCATCACTCAGTTCAGCAAGACTAAGGGCAAATTGGCAATTACCAAATCATACCTATGAATTAAATTAAGATCAAATAAAAAACCCACCGTCTATGCTGGCATTTGGCTTTTCCCTAAAGTCGACTTTGTACGCAGCTCACATCCCGCCCCTCGCAACGAGACGCGAGGGTTCGGAAAGAAGACTGACGGAAAAAAGGTCAGGCCAACTTTTCGCTATTGAAAATCATTGGCTGCTAAAGATCGTGACATTAAAAAAAAGGTACGAGCCGAGAGGCCGAGCGAGGAGGGGACGAGGCGAAGGAAGCGAAAGAGGAAGAAGGTCGAGAGAGTACCGGAAACATAAGAGGAAAAGATGAGCAGAGCGGAAAACGTACTCGCATCAAACCGCTTTTATTACAATCCCTTATCCGTCTTTTTAGCTTATTTCTACTTCTGTGAATTAACATAAAAGTAACATTACATTAATTATTATTTGGCTTGTGTGGCATTTGCAGAATTTAATATTCTGTGGAAAATAATGAAGAATTTAGACGATTACCAGGTTGTTGTTAAATCACCCATCGAGCCGTATTGATCCTAACTCGTCCAGTTGAAAACACGTAACATAACAGAACTTTCTCATCAACATGGTTGAGTCTCTACAAACATGTTTTATCGTGCTGTACTGAAAAAAAAAGGAAGGTTTGAAAGCGTTGAGCTGCAGTTTTCTGCCCCACAAATTAATTTTCAACCCACAGCGGAACGAGCTGAAGGCTGAAGCATTAGACCCGCTGAATGTAGGCTAACGGCGCGCTAAAAGAAACTCAGCGGAACAAAAAGGAATTAGAGCGATAGACGAACCCCGCCGAGCAAAAAGTGAAGAAGCCGCGCTCCTAGATACCCTCCACAGTGCCTGTGTGTGTGTGTGTGCGTGTGTGTGTGCGTGTAAAAGTGGGTTAGCTTCGGCACAGACCTGAAACATACACGGCCCTGTGCAGGAACAGAAAAACTGGGTCGCTGAACATCACGTTGCTGCTCACACGCAGCGACGCATCGACTCATCGACAGAGATGTCAGGTCTCAGTTGAAGACGTGATGTCGTCACGTCGTAGCGAGCACGCACACACACACACACACACACACACACACACACACGTGTTATAATCAATACAGTCATTCAACTGTCACCGAGCACCTTTTCAGATGTTGTTATTATTAGATTGCGTCGTTGTGTCCTTTCGCGCAGAGAGAAGCGACACCTCGTCTGCGTCGCGTCTCTCGCGGGCCGATCAGACGCAACGATCGATGGGGGGAACGCTCGGTCTACGGACAACAGAAATAAATGCAATACTAATAACTAAACCCATGAGCATCTGACTTCATGTCAACTCAGTGAAGTTATTGTGTGTTAAATCCTAAACGGAACGGCGTCCCCATCGGCTGCAGTTCATCATCAGTCAGTTGTCATGAACATTAAACTACGACATGCAGGTAAAACAAACACAATTAGCCCAGCAGCTGAAACGGGAAAAAAACGTTACTAATTGGTTAGTCGTGAAGCCCTTTAAACTACGTTAAATGCCAGTTAAATAGAGGCCGATGTAAATATCATAAGATGGGTGTTTTCATTGTGAAAGGCGTGCCGTCTTTTGGTGACGGCCCAAATGTGTCAGCAGCAGCAGCAGCAGCAGCAGCTAATTAAACGTTCTGGGAGACTATACGCTCACCGCGGTGCATAATAACTGTAAACATTCCTGGGCCTGATTGCAGTTAACATCCACCGGTGAGGATCGCCGTTTCATGAGGCCTATTTGGGGGGATTTCAAACACTTCTGCCCACACAGAGGCACAGTCTCTTGATTATTTGGAGTCAGAGAGGGAAGGTACGCAGTATACAACGGGTCTGACAGTCTTGGCATCACGGCGTTAAGGGAAAGAATATAATTAAATTTTCCTCAGGCGGTTCATGTTTTGTCTGACTTCTCTCAAAAGCGCACATAAACTCCAATTCACCTTCCCAGAGTCAGCCATTGTCAATCTTCCAAAGCAGCCGCTGCCCCTCCGGCTTCTGCACCTGTTTTGTTAAACTTTCATCCTTCTGACTCGGTAAAACCTTCGCACAGAGATACGTTGCAGAAACCCCCCCCCCCCCGAGTGTGCAGCCTGAAGCAGGTGGAAGTAACGGGCGGCACACCGTCAGCAGTTGGTGAAAATGCTGACCAACAAAAATACAGAAGCACTCCATCCACTGCACATTAAAGAATCAATAGTGTGAGAAACAAAAACTCCACCGTACGAGGGGCCGGATGGAAGCTGCTGCCTGTGGTGGATTTTGAAGTAAACCTCTTCGCGGTGGTGTAGGTGGAGTTATGGCAGTTTCTTTATTTAACAAATCCACACCTATAGTCTTTTTTTTAAACATATATATAATGACAATCAGTGAAAACAATGTCACAGTGTGACAGGGTTGCATCGTAGTGATCAACATGACAAATGAACGCCCGAGGGGATCATTTAGTTGCACGAGGAGGAGACCAAAGTAGGAGCTAAAATCCGTCACGTATAAGGTGTTGATCACAAGCCTCAATAAACAACAGCACGTCTTAAATGTATTGGTTACAGACCCTCTTCACCTGCTTAGAATATCACTCTGAGTAAAGCTCTCAGCAAAAAAATAAGCCTTTTTTTATTATCTAAAATGAGCCTCATCTTCAAGCTGAAGGAAGAGGATTATATTATGTAATAGATAATATTTCAGCGCCATCAAAAAGATTACTTTTAACCTGTTCAATTTGGTTTGTCTTAAATACCTGCAAAACTAATGCCATTCCAATCAAGTTTGTTCACTGTTTGAGGGGGGGGGGGTAAAAAAAAGTGTCCAACTGAAAACTAATTTGAGAATAATGAATTTTATTAATACAAATATATCAAGCACCTCTGTATTTAAAGCAGAGCATTAAAAACAATCATCGTGATGTCGTCACATCGGCTCATCCAACATTTTCTCCCATAAAACCACCTTTGGACTCAAAGTGAGTCGTTGTCGAAACTCCGAGAACAGCGAAAAAGCTTTGACCCCGATGCTGTTAAACAGCTGAAGCTCTCCATCACAGGTGGAAAAGGTTTCTGCTGCCAGGCTGGTTTCTTTCTGATTCTCTGTGTGTGTGTGTGTGTGTAAAATAGGAGAGAAAGTCATGAAAAGGTGAAAACGACATCAGCCACACACACTGCTGCGCTTGGTGGGATCCCGTCACACGGTGGTCTTCAGTGATTGGGTCAGCGAGACTGATTGTGTTTATTAATCACCGCGCCGTGTGATTTATACCCACAAACCCCCCCGGCAAACCCAGAGACGCCCACAAGGTTCGCGAGCCGGCATCGCACTCGTAATTGTGCGTGTAATGGGTCCTTCAAAACGTGTTTTAGGGAGAGCGGTAGGTAATACATTATGCCATTGAGAATATAGACGTGTGTGTGTGTGTGGAGTTGTAGATGTGTGTGTGTGTGTGTGTGTAGGTGTGTGTGTTTGTCTGGAGAGCCCGCAAAATATTATGTCGCTCTGTTTGTGATTTATGAGACCAGTCATGCAGAGAGATGAACACCACAGAATCCTACCGCGCACACACACACACACACACACACACACACACACACACACACAATCTGAGATACAAGCCAATGGAGGGACAAGAAGTGAATTATTTTTGCAGTTCCTGTTTATTTAAAACTGTGCAGATGTATGAGCACACTATTTTAGAATGAGCTTGACATGTGATTGGCCCTCAGGAGCAGGGTGGGGATGCGTCCTGAAAGTTTAAATAGTTTAACCGTTTGCCGCTTTTTTTGGCAAAACGCCGTGAAAAAGGCCTGGAGAAAATAAATCCATGAGGATAGAAAACGCCAGGAGACCTCTAGAGAGAATAATCAGAGAGCCGTTCAAGTAACAAAGCGGCCCCCCGTCTACCCGCTGTGCTGCGGTTTATTCCCCCCGTGGCCTTTCGTGCCCCCATATCAGCGCCTCGTCCTGCCGGACTGTCCCGCCGCTGACAAGCAGCAACGCGCCGGGCAAAAGCCACGGCCACCCCAGAGGCAAGGGCGTCACGTTTCTGTGTGAAAAGCTTAGGAGGAAGAAAGATCTAAAATCAGAGTCACTTCATCCAGCGAGTGTGATGAATGTGCAGAAATACGCCTCGGAGGAGGCGGCGGCGGCGCAGAGAGGTCGGCGCCTTACGAAGGAGGAAAACAGTGATCCATAGAGAGCAGCAGCAGACGGGCGCGCATGCTCGCAGCGGGTTGGAGAGCGCAGAGAGAGGTGCGTGGAATCGATGACATGTCTGCTAAACCACTTTAATTAGAGGACAGCGGTGGAAAGACCGCTGGTCTCGCCAGTCTGCTGTAGTTTGGGACATGAAATGAAGTCACTGCACGTCTGAGCTGCCGATACGCGGCGTCTTCAGAATACGGTGGAAATATAAACCGTGAAGGTGCAGACGGGTCGGGTTGTGAATGAAATGTGGGCCGGATTTGAGCCCTTATTTCTCATTATTTCAATAACAGACACTTTTGGACATCGTACAGATGTCCTGCAAGTATCAGCCTTGAAAAATCCACTATTGATTAGAAGGTTTGTGAACAATGTGTCCGTAACAAGGCCACAAACCCTCATCTCAACTCCCTTCTTAATTCCATCACGTCACATTTCAACCATGAGGACACAACCTCAAAGAACAACAAACAACAAAGTGCCATTTATAGACCATGTGAGGCCCCATCAGAGGAAAGCCTATCATTTTAAAAAGGTCTGGGGACCCGCTAAAGTGACGGAATGAGGACAAATTAACGAGCGCCATTAACCGCCGTGTCGCCGGAGGCCTCGCGCCGTCGCTGAAGTAAAGAAGAAATGGTTCCACGTGGAGAAACGTCGCTGCAGGGCGACGGGTTGCTGCAGCGCCGGTGTGCGTTTCAAAAAGGTGTGTGCAGTTTGAGATTTTCACATTGATGTAAATCGTGTTATGAAAAAACATTAATAGCCAACTTAGATTAGTGGTGATATTGCCAGCATAGATAATAGGTCCCCAAAAACATGTATTCACACACACACACACACACACACACACACACACGTACGTCACCATAAAATCCACCCACTGTTCGCTCATCTAATCTCTGTGGTCTGTTTTTTTTTTATCAGAATCGCACAAAAACAGCTGCAGGCAGTGATCTGTCCACTCACACCTGAAATTAGGTGATTTTCTTTTACTTTTAACCGGTGCCAAAGTGCACTGCATGGTGCTTTGCACAAGGGGGCCGAAAGTGGACTTTTGAGAGAGAACAAATGATAAACCTGACGGCAGAATTGGGGGGGAAAGCGGTATAATGATGTAATCCGGACGTTGACTGATGTTAAAGGCGAAGAAGAAAAAGGAGCAGCAGGGTTAGTTAGGTTTCTTTGGTTTGAGCCGACCCCGATTCAGACACATCACAGAACAGCTGCTCTTCAATTACAAATCGGAATATATTAAAACCTACATTGTATGTACACGAGTATCGATTGCACCAAATGTTGAATACCCAGCTGAATACTAGTACTATTGTAAAGTAAAACCCTGCCCATTTATGAAAAACATAAAATTAGGCGCTACAGTGAAATAAGAAACAGCTCAATTTTTTATGAACCACAGCTCAATGTTGTTATTTTTTCGCAATGGCTCAAGATCCCATAAATGTCTCAGTCTCTCACAGCAATGAAAGGCGACCCGTAATTCATCGGAGGCTGGGAGGCGTGCGCTGTCAGAGCTGCAGCGCGACCCGGGTGACCGGGAACGCCAGAAACATCCAGACAATGATCCTCCCGCGAATTCGACCCTTCGTGTTTTTGAAGCGTGAATCACCAGATTCATGCTGAATGCCGCATATCCCTGTAAAAGGTCAGAGCCTGGGCTACAAAGCCATCAAACCCGTTTAAAAGTGCTCCAAACATAACGAGAGCATTGCACAAACCTGTGAAAAGAAATCTGTAAATATCGCTCGCAAAAAAAACGATACCATGTTAACTATTTCACCGACTACCGATCGACGCATTGAGCTAACAACAAAACCGAGATAGCTAACAGCTAGCCAAGAACACACAGATTACAGCAACGTGTGTATCAGTCAAACCTTTACCAAGTCCAAACAAGCACCAGCCACAGAAATCTCAACTTCGCTTTTCAATCACAATTTGTCACTTACGTTTTTTGTTTTCATGCAAAAGAAATGATTTATCCCGTTTTCTTTCCGCTGCTAAACGTCAAACGTCACCCGGATAGGCTTTATTCAACCGGGAAGTGGTTTAGTCCGTGTACGCCGAGATTTACGTTTTTTTTCGTCTGGGATTTGTGACGGCCAGTCAGTTGGCGAGAAATCACGGACTTTCTCCATAGCTGCGTCTTATTGGCTAAAAGAGCTGCCAGTCTGCCTTCGCTCTGTTTACCTCAATTCTATTGGCTCTGACGATTAAAATGAGGCGTCAATCATCAAAAGCGAGCCAGGATTGGCTGAGATGTGCCCACGATTAAAAAAACTCTGGTTTTGAAGTCTCTGCTCACCTCTCTTTACTAAAACCTTTCTAGATTTGTTCTGCTTCACTTAATTACATCAAAACTCAACCTGGGCTTTGAAATGGATGAGTTTCTAGCCTTGGTTCTCAATGTTTTATAGTAATGGATACACTGCACTTTTTTTCCAGGCTTCCATCTTCATTTATTTATTAATGAGTAACATGTATACAGATATTTTACAACTAATATTAGGTTCCCCTTTGTCCTACAGAAAAGAAAATGTTAACTAAATATTTACAAAGTTATTGACATTTTTATTATGGGTATGCCATTTTCAGAGCAGAGGCCATAAAAGAGGCCGGAGCTTTAAGCATCAGACACTCGTGACTTTTTTCATTTTTTCAATAAAACGTTTTAGAGAACTCCTGGTTAGTTTGTGTCAAGACTATAATTGGACATTTTGGTCGATCGGGATCAGATCCCCGTCGGGGATCGAAGGTTCATGCAAACACCAGCTGCATGATATCGTTACGTCAACGGTTTCACCTCTGTTGAACTATTTTGGTACCAAAGGTGTTCCAATATTTTCAAAGTTAGAAAAGCCGCCAACACACTCAAACAAGTTCCCACCAGCAGACCTAATCCCCAAGGTGATGAAATCGCCACACATGGGATTTACTCCACAAACCAGCGTGAATCTAAACCTGATCCTCAGACAGGGATCTTCCCCTCGAGCACCGACTCAGACACAAACAGATTGTTTTTTCAGTCGCCACCGTAGTCATCTTGTCAGTCCGTGCGGCGACAAATGGGTTTTTTTTTTTAAGGCGCCGCATCGCGATGTGATGAGAACCGGGACGCCGACTGGCTTTGATGAACCCGGGCTCAACGGGAAAAAACACCACCGTGTGCGGAAATTCACGTGTGTCGTCTGTCACATTCGCAGGAATCCAGTCTACGTGCCACACGCCAGGGAGCCCGTGCTCAAAAACGCCACCGGATATGGGTTTATATTCCCACAATTGACAAAGCTGAATGTTTAAAAAAGGCGCAGAGGCAGTAGCGGAACGTGATTGGTTACCAAGATAGCCCAATAAAATGAATGCAAACCAGTGGCTTTCAGGGGGGTAGAAATACATCGTCAATGAAAAAGATGTTGCTCAGGAAAATAAAGTAAGCCGTGTACACACAGGCACAACATGCAAAATCACTTTAGATTCCCATTAAAAACCCACCGGTCTGAGCCGCGTTGGGCGATGATAAAAGCCGCTGTGGGGATTCACTGGGATTAATGTAACAGCCTGAAGCGACTCATCAGGCCAACCGACTGAACCGAACCGAACGGATCAAATCATTTACATAGCACAGTTTCGCCAGCGACGCGTCTGGCAGCGGAGGCGGGGAAGGAAGCCGCTTCGTCTGGCAGATCCATCGGCCGGAGAGCCTGGACGGCTCGCGGAGAAGCTTTCTGGAAACAACGGCAGCGCTGCTGCTGCTTCAATCAGCAGCATCTCCTTCCAATCAATGAGGGCGAGCAAAGAGGCCGAATTCCACTGGGGTTTCTCTTCTTTTGTTCTGCAGTGTTTGGGCAATACGTGCGTTATAACCTGAGCTTCACTCACGGAAAAACATGATTTTGCAGGTTCTTCCGCACGGGTCCGTTCTGAGATCCACGAATCAGCTGACTTGATTCAGGCCTACGACATTCAAGCGTTGCTTTGCATTTACTATTCACCGTTGGCAACGGGAACACTGCCTGCAGGAATATCCCCCCCCCAAAAAAGGACATCGATGAGGAGATGTAACAAAAGGTTGCAGCAGGAGAAAGGACACAACAGTGCAGAGCGACTTTTATCCCAAACGGGCTCTTGAGACGCTTTACTTCCCCCCTCGCACAACAACGAACACGCTTCACGCTCCAAGCACAAAAACACACACGTGTCCCGGTTTACTGTCTGTGGAGAGTTGCACGGGTTTGCCATGGCGACGGAAGGATAACAGCAGAGAAACGGCAAAAGGGAAGCTGTGCTCGTTATGACAGATTTCACAAAAAGACAGGAAGGGCAGCCCGACCCATCATCACATGGCTTTAAGAAGCAACACACGCATTCAGAATACTAATCGAACATTTTAATAGCCGCTCCAATGATTCATTTTGGGTTTTCATGCCAGCAATCCATTTTTCAAAAGAACAAATCACACGTTACAATTTGTGGATGAAATTAGGAAGCAATCTTCTAGAAGCGCGATTGTGAGTCTCTGAAAACGATCCAAGAGGAGCTTTTTTTTTCTGCTTCGAGAGGACAAAAAGTTTCCACGCTCACATTTGCATTTTTGTTTGATGAATTAACATGAACACAAACGCAAGCACACCAACTTTTTAGATCTCGATGGAGAAACAGAGCTGCTCTGCACAGATGCAAACACAGCCGCACGTGTGTGGCGGCGCGTGATGGAGGGCTTGTAACCAGGTGGCGATGCAGCAGCAGCTGGGGGGAGTTTGTGCGACGCTTTTAAATGATGCCAGCTCCGACTTGGAAGCAAAAAAACATCAGCCTGAAAGTTGCAGTTTGAAGAAAAAAAGGAACACAAAAGCACTTTTTGGATTGGACATCAGGAACATGCTCCGATTGTTTAGCTCTCTGGGGTTATTGTGTATTTGTTCATGTTAAGACTGATTGTTAGGCATTTTCAAAAGGTGACTGGATTTTTATTAGATGGGTGTAAACATCTGGTTTGAGAGTTGACCGTGGTTTTTGTAAATATTTTAAATAGGAGGTCTGTATCCCCGGAGGCTTTTACAGATAAAATAAAACTAGATGAGGGCCAAAAAACAACAATGCCAGCGATCGAAACGCCGAACTGAAGGTCTCAGTGGTCCATCGTGGTGATTTTGAGCAGCTTTTCATACTTTTCTTTCGGAGAAAACGTCCAGACAGGGACGCCGTTAGGCCCGTTTTAGGGGGGCTGAAGCAACCCCAAAATGTTCATAAGCCCGCCGAGTGACAATAACAACAACGATTTGTTTTATCAAGACCATAACCTCATTGATATTTCGGCGCGATGATGCGCCGCACCGTGTCGTTGCATTGGTGTGAAGTGGCAGCTTTCAGAGCGTTGCAGGTGACTGGGGGATTCATCTTGTCTCGTCGTAACTCTTTGGTCTGAACTCGCGCTGGATGATGCAGCCTCCCCGCACATTAACACACCGATACACACGCTAATATGAAAGGAAGATTGATTACACTCAGCGTGATAAAAAGAGATATTGTAAGTTTGTTTTTAATTACCTGCTTACATTTAGCTACGTTTTCTTGAGGTAAAGGAAAGGGGATATTTTGGTTTGCCATGGAAAACTAAAGTCTAGCTAGAGTCCCTATACTAGGCCTATTATAAAACAATATCAGTCCCCTTAGAATGAGCAGGCAGATGGCATTTAAGTCTAGCCTGAGTAAACTCCCTCATGCAGCTTTGATGTGTCTAAAAGCGAACAATACAGGGACTTTTGCTGAACAGTGTAGAAATGGAAGAGGAGGATGCGTCTATCACGTTTCACTTGTTAACATCTTGGTTTCTTAACTGGTTGTTGACATAAGTGTAGCTCTAACACAGTAGCAAAAGATGCGAGTGCAGAGATTATGCAAAACGCAAGTTACAAACAGCCTCCCCCCCCCCCGCCCTGTCCTCCTAGTGGCGTCCCTGCGCCCAGACAAGACAAACCTTCTTGGACAGTCAACCAACACGTTCACGTCCACCTGCACGAGAAAAGAAAATTGAAGTAATGAAGCACCAACAATAGCTTAACTATCAGGTCCCTGAAGTCTCACATTCAGCCGGTTAACTGCAAATGGAAAACCTGCTAACTGCAAATGGAATGTCCCCTGACGGAGAGGACCGAGAGACGGGGGAGAGTTGGCGGGAGAACTTCCTGCCGGGGAGCGTCTTCTTTTAAGAGTTTTGAAATTTGAGGATTAACTTTGGAGAGGAAGCTTGTTTGTGTGTAGTGGCCTTCAGATTTTCAATAAAACCAGAGTCACACATCCTGACTTCACCTCAGCTCAAAGGGTTCAGCTGAGGTGAGTCAACACTGTGTGTGTGTGTGTGTGTGTGTGTGTTTCCATCCCTGGCTGGCAGATATGGAGCCTGTTTGCTGGGTTCTCTCTCTCTCAAACACACACACACACACACACACACACACACACACACACGCGCGAGAACAAACACACACAAACAATGTCGGGTCATTGCCAAACCCACAATCCCGCCTGGTGGTGTTTTGCTTTTTTTAAGGTGAAGCAGCAGATTGAAGCTCAAGGACGTGCGACGGTAAAAGTGTCAAACTGTCAGCAGGTTTTATAGACTTCAAACACCCTTCGATTCCATTCTCACAATACGTTGGTAAAATGCAGATACATCCGTATCATTCTGAAATCATAATCTGGTCACTCAATTGAGCGCTTTATTTAGGATGAATATTGAAAATCTGAACAATGCATCATTTTACAGGGGAAACTATTCTGTGATCACTCCTTTGACAATAACAAGTAAAGATAGACGGTAGATACATTTTAGATCAAAGGGAAACGGACTGAAACTAGTCCTGTTGTTTTTTTTTACGGGTACGCGGCGCTGAAAGTGCGGATGCATTAACGGGGCCGCCGTTTGCCGCCCGGAGGAATCCGTCTGGCGCAGCTGGGCTCAGACAGGTGGACAGTGTCCTCCGGGTGAGAGAGGACCTTACAACCCCAAACGCAGCGTCAGTGCAAACTCATTATTGAAGAGAGATGAGTTCGGGGAAGGCCCAGAGATATAAAACAGCAGGTTCGGGTTTAACATGCAGGAATAAACATGTCCAACGAGGACAGCGTGGGGCAGCCGGGGAACAGATTCATGACGAAATCTACACAATGCTTTCTTTATATTAAAAAGGACCATGCCGCTGGTTTTACAAAAACACACTTTGTGCACCAATGCAGACCATTTAAAGGCCATTTCTTTAGATAGAGTTCCTGACCGTATGTCCATTGATTGCACAATAGACAGACGTGGAACCTGGCTGGGATGCGCCAGGTTGGCGGCGCTTTTGCCCCATTTGGGGGCTGCGAGAGGCACTGCTGTAGTAATCCATCACGGTACCTTTCTGCTTGCCTATGGCAGCGGTACATTTTACAACCCGTTACAAATCTAAACAGAGACGTAGTGGTGCATTCAAGGGATCATTTGCATAACAGATGGTAGTGATGTGTCAAAAATGTTGTTTAAGCTTTTTATTTTGTCAAGCAAGAGGAAGAAGAAAAAAAACCGTTTCATAAAGCTCATGTTTACTGGCCTGATAATTGGGGTGAATCTCCATTTTGTCAACTTTCACAAGCCGCTTCGGCTCTATTTGTGGTTTCCTCTCTGTCAACAAATCCCATGGAACAACCAACGGCAACAACGAATCGTTCCAACTAACAAGACACACTCAACATGGAGCTCATTTCAACCCTGGTCCCACACACACACACACACGGTCCTGCAAATTAATCCCCAAGATGGAGAATTTAATCAATTAGAAGTCACATTTTCTACAGTTCTAAACTAGGAAATGACCAAGCAAATAAACCAATTAAGAAACAAATATAAAACCATATATTTAGAGTTATTTTTAAAAGTCGGTCTTGAGTAGGAACAAGTGGACATTCACGTCTGATTGTTAAATTGATATTTGATAAGATTAGCGTTTTAGTCCACAAACTGTGGACACGATTGATTTAGAAACGGGAAGGAGCAGTAAAAAAAAACATGCCAATTTTTTTTTACAATCCAATTCTCAGGAGTGGGAAAACAATGAGGAACCGATTCCAAATGTGAGGCGAGCTGCACACAGAGCCGGTCCCCCTCCGGCTGGGGGAACAATGGCGGATAAAGCTTTCGTCCTGAAGACGCCTGGCGGCAGAGGAGCTTTCGCCTCGGACGCAAACCCGACCGCCGGAGTTTGTCTGCGCCAGACGTCCGCGCTCCTTTTAGGGTCTTGATGTGTCTCGCTTGGAGATGGCAGTCCTTCCTCCGGCAGGGAAGTTCCTTAACAACAGAGCTGCTCTTCACACAGCCAATCCCTGTCCCAGTGATCCACACACACACACACACACACACACACACACACGACAATCCTCCCTCAGACGCATAGTGAATATAGACGCTTCACTGACTCATTCTGAGAACCATTTGGCATCTGCTCATGAGTTGGCGCTTTCTGAATGATGCCATAAAAGCAGAGACGGAGTTTCGCCCCGTGATGATGTGATCTGCAGCCTCGCTGGCAGGTGGAAAGACACAGAGCCACCATAGCACCCATCAGCCTCAGTACGGAGCCTCCTCTCGGGTGCCACTGCTTTAATAAAACATAAATGTGCACATGCAACAATTTGCACAAATGATTCTACATGCACGATGGATATAAAAAAAAAAAAGAAAAGAGGATCACTGACTAGAAACCCCATTAGCTAAAGTGTACAGCCAGTGTACAGCCAGAACATACTGGACTCGTGGAGGACGATATAAGCGCAAACGCCAGCTCGTCTGAATGCTCACGTGTATCTAATCGCCGTGCCGGTTAGAAATACGTCCGACTTGTTAACCAGCTTCATATCCCCGAAGCTACATTATTCAGGATAAACATTATACACTTTTGATACTCTAATAGGATAATATGTATGGCACACCCCCCTCTCCCCGTAAGCGTGAAGCCCTCAGGCTCCAGCTTCAGGGGAAAGAAAGAAAGTGCCAAATGTTTTTTTAATTGAATTTCAATTAGTAAACTCCTTTGAGGTGCGCATGTTGTGTGCTGGACGTTAACTTGGGAGGGAAAGCGAGTGTGTGTGTGTGTGTGTGTGTGTGTGTGTGCAACCCATAAAGCTGCGGTTCGTCTTGCAGAGCTGTGCACTCGGATAAGAAGGATGCGAGTCTCTGCACTGTGAAGCACTTGATGAGATTTTGCACAGGATGGTGGGAAGAGCAGAAGGTCAGAAATCCCGTGTGGGGAAATTCTTCCACCACATGAACATTGAGGGGAGTTTATTTTCTGACTCGAGGCCACGCGTGTGAGTGAAGCGGGACCGAAGGAGGACCAATTTTCCCTTTTCGTCGAATTCTTTACTTTATTGTGCCCGAAAACGGTTTTGCGAGCGTGAAATTGGGAGCGACAGGTGAGCGATGCCGCCCGTGGTGCGACACCTTTTAGCGTCAATAAAAAGAACATTGGATCACGGGGACAAAACATCCGAGACGTTTGTACCTCGACAATTAGAATTGAATGTTTTATAATAAAAAGGGGTAGGAGTAGCGTTATTTCTCAGCGGCCCATATGTTCTCCTCGATAACGCATCCAGCTGCCTATAATTCTGTAAAGAGGTTTAATAAGAGTTTGATATGAACGTTTTCCCCCCACAGATAGCAGCACGCACACAGGGTCCCGCTCGGGGGCGACACAATGCCGCCGTCCTGCATTGTGTCGGCCAATTTGTGTCCCGCGCCGTTATCGCGTGTCCTCCCACCACGTCGGAGAGGAAGCGAGACGAGAAGTAAACAGCCATTTCTTATTTTTCCAGAGAAACGCAGCGTTAACTGAATAGCTGGTTTTCACATTTTTGACACTTTAACACTTAAATGTGAACAAAAGCGTCTAAACTGCGCCTGCAGCAAGACGCGGAGCAGTGACACAGCAGGCGCACGGAGGATTAATTAAAACAACAATAAGAGCTAATCAGTTTATGAGCACCTAAAGGCGCGGGATGATTTGGTTTGACGGGACAAAAAAAGTTTGCGAATTTTTATTTCCCGGCGGCTGAAACGGAGTGTTGAAGAGCGCCTGGATGTGACAGCGCGGACGCTTCAGCATTCTGCACTCGCAAACACCCAGAGGGCCTCGCCATGATTATTTATGAAAACCTGTCGTGTACGGTTTGAGCGGGGGTCACTCATCTCGACGTGCAGAGCCGGTTAACCCGGCAGCGCGACGCCACAAATCACGGCGCCAGAAACGAGTTGAATCGTCCCTCTTTGACACGATGTCAACAGAGACGCGATGATACGGAGGCCCGGTTGTTCCTCTGGCGCTGGATCCATGGAATCAAGATCCCCGTCTTACTATACTCTAACGTGGGAAAATAATACACCAGCAGTACAGTACACATTTGCGGCTGCAGCCGCTAATTATCATCATCTTCTTCCTGTGGGAACCGGCGACGCTTTGAGTCGGGATGTGTACATTTGTTTCTGATAACGTACAGTGAGGGCAGATCAATAAACTAGAAGAAGAATGAGGAGCAGTTCATGATCGAAGTGAGCCAAACGCCATGCGAGCTGGTGGTAAAGATGTCGCTGCTTCCTGTTGGACCCTTTAAACAACCGGAGCTCAAAAACGGGCCGAATCATTTCAGATAAGTGAACTTCCCTCTGGTTGCGCCTCGGTTTACCGCCACGCCCTTCCTCTGCAAAGATCCACAGCGAGATAATGAGAAAAGCAGCCGTTTCGGCTCTCAGGTGGCCTCCTCCTCTGCTGAAGCACAGATATTAAAACCAACACAATGAGTATTGTAGATTACACTTTTTTCCTTATTTACTATTGTTGTGTCGACAAACCAAAATGATAACAAAGACTGAACATGGCTGACTGCATATCATTTATGTTTTGTGGTTGAAAGGTTAAAAGGTGGAAGACGGAGCCAAGGTGCATCATGGGAGTAACACAGTTGAGAGGGTTTAACAACCATTCTTTTGTGTTCAGCGTTTGTTATATACGTTTGTTCAATACAATAAAATAATACTTACTACTTGATTCAAATTGTGAACCTTTCTTTTTCTTTTAAGCTTTAAGAAAAATTGCTTTTGTATTAATAGTACAGAGAAATCACTTGGAGGTCGAGGTCAGTGTGAGCAGAACGTTCAACAGATTCTCAGATTTCTACTCAGGACCCCGGGCCACCGCATCGCTTATACCGGCAGCTTGGTACCACTTTAAAAAAAGTTATTCTCATCCCGCCCACTGATTTCATCTTCGGCAATCAAACCATTTCTGATAAAAAAAAAATTGGGGGGGAAAAATATTCATGACATCGGAAAAAAGGCACGCATCCGTAAAAAAAGGACAATTCCAGCATATAGTCTGACCCGATGATGGAGGTGAGTCACCTGAAATCTGAATCCTGGCATTAAAAACGCCAGCTGCATTTTCTTTCCCTGTACTCCAGTTGAGGAATTTTTTTCACATCAGATCTGGAAAGGTTTTTTAAACTGTAACGTATATCATCGATCAGAATAGTAAAAAACGACCCCCCTCACACATACACTCAATCACACACACACCAGCCAGGGTGAAAGGAAACCGGGAGGAAAGAGGGGGAGGACAGAGAGGGAAAGCTAAAGAATGAAGTGTGCAGAAGAGGAGGAGGAGGAGGAGGTGGGTGGTACGTAGAAGAAGAAAGAGCTCAGGATGAGGTCACGCTGCTGATGAAACCCAGGCAGCTGTGACTGGAGGCCCCAGTTTGAAGTCTTATTCTATACAGCATGAAGTCCATTCAGCACATTATGTCTTCACATCGATTCCTTCAGAGCCTCAGCGACTCTCTGCATTTTCATTTTCAATCCCAATTATGCTGGAGACCCACTCTATTACATAAGGCTATTTAGCTGTAAAATTATTGAATAATTTATATATATATATATATATATATATATATATATATATATATATATATTTACATGCAGACGAGTGGAGGACACAGCCGGGAAGGAGGACGAGGATCAGAGCTGCGATTCTCCCGGGCCGTGTTCACACTGAGACGCACAGCTGGTTCAGTTCACACACAGTTCGTTGCAGACCTGAGTTGAGTCCACCAACACTTTGTTTTTAACAGTCACAACGACAAAAAAAAATCAATGCAAAACCACGGCTGTGATTCGACACGATTCTTGTGGGTTTAAACGTGCGAGTGAGCTACAGGATTATGGAGCACGGGATTACATAATCCATCTCAGCAAAACTGTGAGCATGGCTGCCCTAACGTCATGTGTTGAGCTAATCCAAACACACACACACACAGCTGGAGCCGTGCAGGTATCGGGTTCTCACAGGGAAAGCAGAACCAGCTGTCTGAATTAAACACACACACACACACACACACACACACGCGCTGAGCTGTTCCTTGAGATTTAAGGAACACTCACTGAACGTACGGCAGTGTGATAATCCCGTCAACTTTTCACTTCACCACGGAAGTTTGTTTAACCCGTTAGATTCTAAAGTGCCTCTGACGGGGACTTTTGAGCTGTTCACTACAGACACATATTGCTGTATACAAACAGAACGGATATGCTGAATGCTTCATATCACTGTAAAGGTCAGTCTGGGCTACAAAGACATCAAACCCGTTTCAGTGCTCCAAACACAACGAGAGCATTGCACAAAAATGTGAAAAGAAATCTGTAAATATCGCTCGCAAAAAAACTACTATTTCACCGACTATCGATCGACGCATTGTGCGAACAACAAAACTAAAATAGCTAACAGCTAGCCAAGAACACACAGATTACGGCAATATGTGTATCATATCCCTCAGTCAAACCTTTCCCAAGTCCAAACAAGCACCAGCCACAGAAATCTCAACTTCGCTCCTTCAATCACAATTTGTCACTTACATTTGTTGTTTTCATACAAAAGAAATTATTTATCCCGTTTGTTTTTCGCTGCTAGACGCTAATCGCTAACCGGAAGTGTTATTTCACCGCGGAAGTCAAAACTTTGCACAGTTACTGTCTACAACCTGGGCTTTAAAATGGATGAATGGATCTAGCCTTGGATCTCAATATTTTATAGTGATGGATACACTGTACTTTTTTTTTTTCTCAGGCGGACTTTGAAAACCCCCCCCGAAAAAAGTGTTCCATCTTTATTTATTAATTAGTGACATGTATATGGATATTTTACATATTACAATTTATATAGGTTACCCATTATCCTACAGAAGAGAAATTGTCCAAATAGACTAAATATTTAAAGTTATTGACATTTTTGTTATGGGTATGCCATTTTCGGAGCAGAGGCCATAAAAGAGGCTGGAGCCAAACTAAATACCTCGAGGTAGGCGGCTGTGAATTCTATTTTGTGTGACAAAAAAAACATTTCTGATCATCAATATTTTTTTACCGTCTACTCGGTGTGGGTGTGTGTTTATGGGAAAGCGTCATTTTTTATTTAAAATTAACATTGTTAATTTGAGTAAATGCTAGCCGTTGCACTCACAACTGGACGCGGTGGGAACACCGAACCGGGCTAACAGGTTGGAGTGGCGCAGCGCAAGCTAGCAGGCTAGCAAGCTAGCAGGCTAGCAGGCTAGCAAGCTAATGGAAGGCAGATTACAAGTTGCTATTTGCCGACCGTCTCACTCCCTCTCTCACTCCCGTGTGTGTTCCTCTGCAAAAAGGCTGCAGGTCGCCCTCCGGGTCTCCTTGACATTTCCACACTGCCAGTCCGGTGAATTAACCTTCCAGTCACACGCAGATGTGACCTCGGGGGGAAAATAAAAAACCCAGCCATTCCCCGTGTTTTTCCGTTCCCACCGCAGTCCAGAGCTCGGCTCCCCAGGTGCACCTGCTTGGCGTTAACGCTGATGAAACACCTCCGGACGCCTGCCGAGGAGCTCCGGCGGGCGCAACGGAGAATTCCCAACCGCGCTCGACCCGGTCGGGAGAGAGAGCGGGCTGGAAAACGCGCAGAAATAAAAGCCGGGTGCTCGTTGGCGATCAGGCGAGATTTATTCCTTCACCAGCAACATGTAACGTATTAATGGTTACAGAGTTCTTACACGTTTTATCACGGGAAGGCCATTTTCAGAGCAGAGGCCAAAAGACAACCTCAGATTGCAACAGCCTAAATTTAGCCAATTGACGCAAGTAGCGATCAAGCAGCAACATAACATCACACACGCCAAGTTCGGCGTGTGTGATGTTATGTTGCTGCTTGATCGCTGTAGAATTCTACTTTACTCACTAAAACCTGACATTTCCCATCAAGCATCACCGCACGTGAAAGATGTTGATGTTTTGACCTCCTCGTCATCCTTTTCCTCCTCTTTGCTGCTGGAACTCTTTTCACATCTCGTCCCTGGACTCACCGGACAGCCGCGTCTCCCTCGCGCTCCTCCAGAACGCGTCCCAAGCCTTGTTGGTGGAGTCCTTCACGTGCTCGCTGAAGGATCGCCGCAGGGTTTTTTTCGACGCCATATTCCGCACAGCCAACAGTCACATATTCCCGCTGAAAGAAAAAAAAAAAAAAAACTCTGCGTTTGTGGCGAGTCTGTGAGCCATGTGGGGCAGCTCACTCCGTCACGGTCCACGCAGAGGCAGCTTCAGCCCAGCAAAGTGGGGAAGGAGGAGGAGGAGGAGCAGGAGGATGATGACGAAAAGGCAGGGGTGAGGGGGTGATGGGGTGAGGGAGGGGGGAGGGGGGGGTTGACTTGATGCAAAAAGTCTGCATGTAATTTGTGAAACACCCGTCCTCTAAATCCCCACACCTCCCTCCGCAGAAGGTTGTGTGCGATGGAAAACAACAAACGTGTGTGAAGAAATGTTTATGTGGATGAGCAGACTGTGTGTGTGTGTGTGTGTGTGTGTGTGTGCACATCTGTGTGTTCTCAAGGGGGATGAACGCCAAACCGAGTGTGAGAAGTGTTTTTCTTTTGTGCGTCCGTGCTTGTGTGGGAATTTAAGGGATTTGGCCGACCAGAAGAGAGGAAATGACATCCAACCCGGGTTAGAGACAGCAGGAGCACACTACGGAATGAGACACACACACACACACACACACACACACACTAATAAACAGCCACTTGAATTCTTTCTGCTTGTCACACATACACACATTTCCCCTCTCACACGCAGCAGCTGACATGTGACTTCAGACCTTTCGAATCACAGTGAAAACAACCACGGCTTAAGACAAGAGAACTGACTCCAGCAGTGTGCGTGTGTGTTTTGTGTAACTGTAATGGCCGCCAGGAGTAGTCAGACACACACGTTGACTTGCTCTGGCTGTCTAGAATGACAATGACATGTTTAATACATTCGAGAATTCCAGAGAAACTTTATCTGTGTTGTTACAGAGTCAACACTTGACCTGGACTGTGACTCATGAGTCGTCACTCGGCCTTCCAGGTGTCTGAAATGCAGAGGTGTTGATGAGGAAGCACACGGGGAACCAAAGGAAACAACAACACTGAAGGACAAGTGATAACAGATATAGTGAGAGTTGGAGATGTTCCGTGTTTGATCGCCAAAATGATCAGGTCCAAAAAAACAAAAACATTTTCATGGAAAAATGTGTTTGACAGCTGGTGGAGATGGGAGGTAACCACATCAACGTGTGGAGCAAACACCACCACAAACGGATCGTTTTAATTACTCTCAATTATTTTTGCAATCAATTTTTCCCATTTTGTTTGGATAAAAACCCAATTTATGTAACAATGCAGCCAGAATATCTTTGTTTTTGTGGTTCTTGAGCAACACACGGCAGCATTCTGACGGAAAAACTGCATCTTGGCAACAACATAAACCATGTTATTTTGTTATGTTATTTCAAGAAAACTTTGTTTTTCTGGAAACATTGGACTTGGACATTTGTCTGAGTTTATTTGAAAGTTTCAGATTTGGGCATTCAAAGCACTTTTATTCTAAAACAAAAATGTCCTCCCTTGGCTCCCACAACACACACACACACCAACACACACCAAGCCTCCCACATGTCTTTATTAACGGCCCTGTTGCAAAGGAGAGCCAGAGGAAAAATCCCACAATATCTGAGGCAAAGCCACAGGGATCCTACGTAGCTCAGACTTTAGTTTCTTCAACTCTGTGTGCAGTGTTCTTTAAACCCGTCAAAATCCATTACGAAAGCTTTCTCTCAGCCGCAGATACATCCAACGTGTCAACACAGACACAGTGTGTCGAATTAAATAAAAACAGACAACGAGACGAGTCATGTACAGCAACAGAAACAGCAGATGTCACAAAAATAGAGTCTCTGCGGCTTAGAGAGTCTCTGCGGCTTAGAGAGTCACACACACACACACACACACACACACACACACACTAAGAGAGTCTCTGCGGCTTAGAGAGTCTCTGCGGCTTAGAGAGTCTCTGCGGCTTACAGAGTCTCTGCAGCTTGGAGAGTCTTTGCAGCATTGAGAGGCTTAACTCGGCTTCAACTTGCCGGCATAAAAAGGTACATTTCACTCTTCTGCTTTTGTGTTCAAAAGCGCCTCCGAACAAATGCTCGCAACCCGAAGCGTGATCAAGCATTCATGGTCACTGTTCTCCTCGCAGGGCCTCCTAGATGGCTATTATTATAATATGTGTGATAGAAAGCTCGCCCTTAACCCCCCCCCCCTTTATTTCCCCTTCCCCTGCTGGGAGGTTGATGGGATACCTCATCTCGCACATTTGTTTTCCTCTTCAAACGAAACCTAAATCGGAAAAGAAAATTCCAGCAGTTTTTTCAAAAGCTGTGAAGCGAACTCTCCTAAAAAAAAATGCCAAGCAGCCAAATGAGAGGAGGCCCGCGGCCCTCCCCCCCCCCCCGCCCCGCCTTCTCCCTTGTGACAGAGCACATCCGCTCAGATTTGCACGCGTCTAGCTAATGCACACATCCAGGGCGACTCACCGCGCTGAGGGAGGCAGGTGGGAGTTCGGGCCCTTTGCTCGGGGACTCCTTGACGGACAGGCGACTGCAGGGTTTGAACGTGCGCCCTTTGCTTTCCGTGACGACCCGTCAGACTGAGGAGGCACAGGTTCGAGGCGTTCGAAGCTGACGTTTGTCTTTCCATGTAATGTAAAAATAAACGGGATGTCCCTTAAAGCAGCTTATTTGTGGCAATGCTGGAATTTTTTTCTTGAAAAAAATCTACTATTCTAAGCATGGACATATTCTATAAACCAATTTCCACAGTGCAGATTTTCCCCCTCGCCTCTGATAAACTCACAGGAGTAGATAACATTTATGAAACGTATTATTAGCGCTGGGAGCAGCAGAGCACGGACGCAAACAGACTGCAACGCCACAAAGGCCACGCAGAGCGCAACACCTCGGCTAACCAATTTCTTAGATGAAAACCTCCTCTGGTTTTTTTTTTTTGCTCACTCCTACAGACCGAACACTTGTTGTGTTCCCTGCGGGCGGGAAGACGCTGATCCCCACAGTTTCACAGCGCACAAAGTATTTAGAGATCAGCACCGCTCGGTAGCCTCCGATGCAGAGGAAAGCCTGGTGGGACACGGCGGAGCAGAAACTCAGATGAAAAAAAAAGAAGAAAAACTGAGCAATTTGGTGGGACGAATGAAAGTGCTGCGACCTCAGCGGGGCAGCTTCAACCCTGCCTCAGTGCCGCCCTCTGTTGGCGGGAGTCACGCGCAGGCAAATGTTCTGCAAGTCCCCTTTTGTAAATAAACCATAAGATCATATGAAGATGAGTAAACCGTTGATTGATTTTAATAGAACTCTTATTTTATAGGTTTATGTTAACTGGTCAAAACCTGTGAAGACATGAAAACGCAGTCTGCTGTGACCTGTAGAAACATGGCCGCCAGCTGTGTGAAACAGAAGCTGCTTAAAAACATAAAAACTGTTTAATGTAATAACGTGCGTGTTGATATTATATTCTGATTCAAAAAGAATCCATAGAATCCCATTCCTTTAAACCTGTATTTCATCCATTCCAAGCCTCAGGCAGTGATTGGCTGTGTGGGAGGAAGCTGGACTTGTTTGAAAAAGTTCTATTTATGTGTTGAAGCTTTCCTTTCAAGCAACACCAGCGTCACAGCTCTGAAAGAAGGAAAACGCGGACGCAATATAGAGCAATGACGATAAGTGTAGTAAATTAGTGAAATTTAGTGAATGTGCACCGCCGCCCGAAATCCAATGCAGGCTGCGTCTGCACCCGATGGGAAAGCATGAGACCCTTTACCTTCTACCTTTTCAAGCTGCAATAAAAAGTTGCATTAGGTTTTCATTTTAAAAGGGCCAATAAATGGAGATGTCGTTTTTTCAATGCAGACGTTTAACAAGTTTTCCCGCCAAATCGGATCGACTTTATTCCTCCAGTAAACACAATAAACCCACACTCACGTCTCAGGAGGACTTCCATGCAAACCCAGTAAAAGTCGACCCTCTCAGACTGAGGTGAGCTGTCAGTCGGGACTCCCAGCGAGCCTCGTCTTCCTCTTCTTCCTCACCTCCCATCCTCCTCCTCTGCAGAGGACGGCCTGGACACAAACGGGGGACGTAAGTGTTTCCTGGATCGGACACGAAAAATACATCCTGAAATCCCACTGCACATCAGGATGAGGAGAGAGGAAACAGAACTACGGTCAACCTTTTATTCAAAATTAATAGAAACTTTATTCAGATTATTTAGAGATTTATTCAAAAAAACATTGACAAATTCCTCATTTAGTATTTTGCACGCTGTCTTTGGTAATGAGTTCAATATTGAACGCTTCCCTCCTCTCTGTTGGGCTTGTATATTCTGCACTTTACTTGTAAAAATGAATAAATATCAGAGTGACAGGGTTGGGATGCCTCTGATATCCTCAATCACTACCAAGGCTCTCGGGATCAACACTGAACACATTTTGTCCTGAACAGGAAGGACGTGCAAATTTTAATTTTTTGTTAAAGGTCAACGAAACAAAACACGTTACTCATGTTTGAGTTAATCAACACAAATGTGTAAAATGTATCAATGTTAATGAACACACAAAAGGGAGGAATGTTTTCATTCCCCATCCCTGGAAGAAGAGGTGATCAGTTGCCATGGTTACAGTACACTGTTGTACTGCGAGTTCGCAGTTCGCTTATGCTGCAAGCAGCCCTAGTTTTGTATTATAACCTCACTGTATTCGTTTATAATTTTCGCTATAACAGTATAGCGTGACATTTGTGCCAATAATCTTCTAGCACAGGTGACTGTGCGTGGTGAGAGGGGGGCCCCCCAAATAAAATTCTGCTTAGGGCCCCCAAGAGGCTCGGGCCGGCACTGCTCATATTTCAAAAGGCATCGTTTCTGCCTGAGCTAAACATTTTCTCTCAATTCATCTTCACGTTCTTTTCCCTCCGTCTCTTTTCCTCCATCAAGCCGCTTGTACCTTCTCCGCCTCCACACCCACACACACACCTGTCCGGGATGATCCGAGGGAGGAGACGGCAGCGACTGTGACAGCGCCTGCGCTCATCAGGACGCTTCCATCGCCTCTTCCTTAATACCTCTGGAGACCGGGCTCCACGTCAGACAGACCTCCACTCCAATAAGCGCTCCTCCAACTGCTGAGATGATGTCTGACAATGGAGGCGAGGGCGAGTGTGTGGGTTTAAAACCGCTCTGTGGAGAGAAAGAGTGAAAGAAAAGCCCCCTGTGGTGCAGCTGTAGCCTCCCCCCCATCCCCTCCACCTTCAGCAGCTACATGGAGGGAAGAGAGCTGGAATCCAGCAGCGAGGCGCAGCAGGGGCGCCTGCCGAGTGCCCGTTATGGACCCTTTGTATAGAAACCAGAAGCTGGATGTGCGTCTCAGAAGGCGTTGTGTGGCTGCGGCTCCACGACTACCCAGGCGATTGCTTGGAAGACGGCCTGCTAGGATGAATCATATTCACTTTGACTTGAATGAAAAAGGAAAAATAAAGGTGAAAGATATCACCCGTTACTGCAAACACGCAGGTGTGGGTGGGAAACGAGTTCATGTATAACTTGTAAAATGCCTTCTGATAATGAGCTCGCAGCGCCACTTGAGTGTTTACAGGCCGACCTGAGGACATTGGTGCGTTTCCTGAGCTGGGGGGGTCGGGGCCCTCAGTGGCTCTCAGCACAGACACCGCCGGGTCTCCTCATCAAATGTAATGAGCTCCGATCCCGTCGACCCGTCGCGCAATGCAAAAGTTTCAGCAGCTAATTACCGGCTCGCAAAAACAAGTCGGGGGGTGTCCAGGGTCCAGGTACTGTGCTAACGGCAGTAATATTTAATCTTTTATGGCGTGTATAATATGTAATTCTACAGGTCCATGCACCTCAGCCACACATCGCACGTTGTGTAACTGCATCATGATGATTCCTCAGGTTGGGACCCGCTGACCCGTTTCATCTCCGTGTGTGACTCACGTCCAAACAGTCACTGAATCCGTCCCACATTCCTCCGAGGGGACGTCTCCTGCTGTTGTGTAACATCCATCGTCCCGCGGCGGGCGAGAGAGAGCGAGAGAGGGAGAGAGATGGGGGGGGGCCTGAGGAATCATCATGATGCAGTTACACAACGTGCGATGTGTGTCTGAGGTGCATGGACCTGTAGAATTACATATTATACACCATAAAAGATGAAATATTACTGCCGTTAGCACAGTACCTGTTGGGACCCCACACGGACCCCTGGACACCCCCCCCCCCGCACCCCCTCCGCCAAACATTCTCCATACGAAGGACGTTAAACACGCGGATGATGGAAGCTTTCTGAACGGGGAGAACGAGTGAAAAACAATAAGCAAAGACAGAAAAGACTCAGAGTGACACTCCAACTCCAAAAGGACCCCATGTGTGGATTCACACACGATCACCGTTGTGGGTTCCTTTTGCGTTTACAGCACTAACGACATCCGACAGCGACCTTCAGGTTGGATGAGACGAGTCTCCGTTGAGTCACAGTCCACAGCGCTGCTCTCAGAGAGCTTCTCTCGCCTGCAGGCACGCCGAACATCTGAATGCTTTCTGAGCCACAAGGTCAGACGGGTACCGCCGGGCTCCGAGACGGCTCACACACAAACGCACACACGCACACACAACGCGGATGAGAGAGTGTTGAATAATTCAAGAGTAGACAAAACCTGGACCCGGAAGCTTTTCAAAGAGAGAGAGAGAGAGTTTCCTGCCTGAGAAGACAGACAACTTCGCACAAAGCAAAACGCCGGCGGGCAGAAAAGGCAGAGACGGACGAGTCATGGAAGACGCAGGGTTTTACCTCGATCGGTAGTTCGGCATTTAAAACCAGTAACATCACAGGGCGACTGGTCGTTCGTCCCATGAACCATAACGGCAGCTTGAACGGTAGTTTACTTTCCCTCCAAATGTCATTCCGTCCACATTGAACGCACTTCCGAGCGCCGATGTCCGTGCTACCGCTGTGTTTAAGTGCATCGTGCTTATTAACAGCAGAGCTCGGTGCTGCTCATTATCGCTGAGGCTCCATTATTGCTCTGAGGAGCAGTGGAGGAGCTGCAGAACAGCTGGTAAACGAATCACAGCGATGCAGCCTTGAAGACTTTCTACTCGATGACCTCTTCAAGAGGGCTTCTGTGGAGAACCGGCTGTGTCGTTGGGCCACTTTGCCTCTCGAGCCGCTCGCGGAGAGACGCTACGGAGGGAAGTTTGAATGTACAGGTCATTAACCCAGGTAGTATGTTTGTAGCACGCAGCCAATAAACCAATAACTAACCAATGAACTCGCTGCAGCGCTGTTTGTCTCCACTCTCGGGCTCTTCATTAGCTCCTGGCAGCCCGGCACGCACCACTTCTTTCCTATTTACATGCCACTTTCAATGAATAGCAATGAGCTTTGCTGTTGTTTGTCTGTTGACCTCCTCAGAATAACGTCTCCACCGGGAGAGAGACATCGCTCCGTCTTGCAGGAATGACTTCGGCTGCTTTATTGCATCCTTAATAGCCCTTCTCGTGTTCGACATCGGCTGCGGACTTCCGTTACGGCGGCGAAGCGTCGCACACGAAGGGACACGGGCAGCTTGCACAGCGCACACAGACAAACGGCACGTGTGGCCTGCATGCTGTAAAACAACAACTCACCTGAGAGCATCTCAACCAACGAGGATCGGGAAACTTAAAACAGTTAAATAGACCAGTGATTCTCAAAATGTGGTACGCGTACCATCAGTGGTACGCGGGGCTCCCTCTAGTGGTACGCCAAAGAATCACTGAAATAAAAACGTTTTTTACTAAACATTTAAGTACAGTACAGTTTTATTAAATCTATAAGAACAGTTTTTTACATTTATTTTGGTACAACGTTTATTCAACTTTTATGTGCAACTTTTATGTTTTAATTGAATCATTATTTAAGTCGTTTTTTTCCTTCCCATATTTAAGCACAGTCTTACTGTTAAAACTAAAATGTTACAAGGGCTGACAATATTAAATATACTTTAGGAATAAAACCTCTGCCTTGTTGTTGATGAATACCTAGGCCTACTACGCTACTGTGTAGTGTTGGTCATTGTGGTGGTACTTGGAGAGCCAAGTATTTTCTGAGGTGGTACTTGGTGTAAAAAGTTTGACAACCACTGAAATAGACGGTCGATTATCCAAAAAGCTGATCACGTGGGACGGGCAGACTATTTTTAGCTGCACCACTGAAGAAAGGTAGTGAAGCCTGACGACACCTCTGTGGAACGGCATCACACTGATCAGAGGGAAAAGGTCACGTTCTGCAATTCACTCAATGTGACAAAACGCACAGTTGCTGCTAACAAATACTGAAAGATGTGTTTCTGTTCACCGTAACGTCATCGCTGCTTTGCTCCAACCTGACATGAGACGTGACGGACAACACACAACCCGTGTGTGATTTTAGGAATGGCTTAAGAGGACCTCTGTGTGAAACCGCAACGTTGTCCAATTGTCCAAGGGGGCCTGCGAACTTAAAGCAACAAAAATCAATCATTTGTTTAGCAAGAGTGGAGCGATGTTGTTGTCGTCCGGTTGTGTGTCGGCTGCTGCTGTTTGAAGCGGCCTCGCTTGTAGAATAAGTTTAAACGTCAATGTTACATCCCGGATAAATAAAAAGGAACACAAGCTGCTCAACGCTGAACAAACCGAACGAGACGGCTCTGCAACGGATCCACAAACAAGCCATAAATCATTTAAAAAGTTTCATTCTGGTTTTTAAAGCGCCTGTTTAACAGCAAATGAAGTACTTCAAGGGAAAGAAAAATAATCTGTCAATGAATCAATTATAGTAGATAGTATCTCTTATACTGTCAAAAACGTAGTAAAGTCAGACTTTTGTAAATCATTTGTGTGATCCAGTCTGGTCTAAACGGAGCCGTGTGAATACAGCCATTGTGTTCTGCGCTGCACGACGTCTGTGTGTAGTTGCATCTCTGCGTTCATTCGCACTTTTAAGTGGCCAACACAATGTGGGCGGAGACGCTTAATGGCCGACGTGCTGCTCGGACCCCCTGCGGGGGCCGATCCCACCCGGCCCGTCACACGTCTGACTAATTGCAACCTGACAAACCAGCCGAAGTTCAGACGGCAGCGTGGAGCGCCGGGCGGTCCCGACAGCAGCGTCCCGAGCAGACGGGTTGGTGTGTGTTTACGACGAGCATCACCCGAGTACACCGTCGCCCCCTGGAGGCTGCGGTCTGAACGGCATCAGCTTAAACCAACAGCTCATTAACATTTCTGCAGAGTGACATGACAAAATAAGTGATAAACTGGGCTCTTATTTGGATTGTAACTGGGAGCCGGAAGTCAGCTGACTGTTCAGATTTCAGCACAATGTGACTCAGTTTCATCCTCAGACTCGCTTGGGGATGAAAAGCCAAGAAACACCAAACAAAATAAAACAAAAAGTGAACGAATATAAAAAACAGCCAGAGGAACAAATCACGATGATGAAAACGGCCCCGCGTTGGATGATGCAACATAAATATTTGGGGAAAAGACATAAAAGCAACAAGAAGATCCAGTAAAAAAATGACAAACCGTGGCGGTTTGTTTGTCAGATGTATTGTCGTTAACGTGTGAGACGGGACGAGCCGTAAAAAGGATTATTTCACAGTAATTAAATCCCATCACAAATCAAATTTATCGGAAAATACAACACAAATTGTCAAGGCCCGGCTTCTCCTCCACGTTGCCCGGCGTATTCCTTCAAAAGACGAGACAAACAGAAACGTTTGATGTATTTAGAGGCCTCTAATCCTCGCAGGGAAAGACCACGAGACGAGGAGCCGTCTCTCCAAGTGGGCCGCCCGAGGAAAAGGTGCACTTATTGATTCCTTCAGCCGAGGCGCTCCGATGTCCGCGACCTCGCGGCGACCCTTGAACGCATCGCCCCGACCCGCCAAAAACGAGCAGAGGGAAACACTCGTTACGCTTAAACGACCCCTCGGTTGTTAAAATCACCGTCGCTCTTGAAACAAGCGGCGAGGACACCGACACAAGGACACAGACACACACACTCACACAAACTGATGGCAGCGGCGGGACGCAATGCGCGTGTCGGGGGTCGCAGGAAGAATCCTCATAAAAGCTGATTGGCTGGTTCGCTGGTGGCGCCTGATTAATAATGACATGCATGAGCAGCTTTTCCCCTGGATTCCATCATTACTGCACACGGGAAACTGTGTGTGTGTGTGTGTGTGTGTGTGTGTGCAGGAATAATGTCAGCAGAATATTCCCCCTGTTCTACACAAACCCCCCCTTTGTGCTGCGGTTCGATTCTTTTCAGGGGAGGAGGAGAGATCCTTGCTATCGCTCTGTGAGCGAGCGTTTTAATTACGGCTGCTAATTGAGCTGTAATGGCAACCTCCGTCTTGATTACACATTGTCTGACTGCTCTCTGGGCCCCGCAGCGCTCACGCTGAACGCGGCTGTGTGTGTGTGTGTGTGTTTTTTAAAAACACAAAGCTTGGTTATTGGGACTGGAAACCGGCAGCAGAAGCTCTACTAAACGTGACACATCGAGTCCTGTGTTCTGCCCCCTAAACTGTGGAGGTTAATTCAGTTCCTTGGCACAAGTAATGCGTCATATGCATTTTGTCATGATCATGGTGATTTATATAGAAATTATAGGGTCATTTTGGGACTTTCTCTAGGTCCCCGCAAAAACAAACGCTATAACAGCAATGAAGAGTGTTGAATGTTGGTGGAGTCGGAGCCAAAATGCTGTTATTAAATGAATATTGTATGAATATACGTGTCACCTCTACTACCCCCCCCCCCCCCCCCCCCCCTGCCCCCCCCCGGTAAACAGGACGCGGCTCATCCTCGTCTGTCAGTCCGAGCAAATCAACTTTTCTAAACTGACGTAAATCGTAGACGTAATCTCCCTCCAATATTCTGCCTCCATCTTCGGGTGTCGGGAGGAGCAGGGAAACTAATTACCAAGTCAAGTGTCTTTTCTTTGTGTTTCCACCCCCAAGAGCAAACTAATGTGTGTGTGAACTCAATTAATGCCGGGCGGATAGTTCAGCTGTCAGTTTGAGGCGCTGACGACACACTGTGGTGTTGACACACACACACACACACACACACAAACACACATCACAGAGGCGAGAAAGGCTTAAAAGGCCGTCACCTGCTTACTTACACCGCGAAGGGGGGTTGATGTCAGCGACGTTCCTGTTCTACCCGACGACGGCTTCGCTCCAACTAGCAGTCGGACGTCACAGGAAAGCGCCTGACGAGTGACGGGTTATTCTGTGTGTTCTTGTTCCGAGTAGGATTACGTGGACGTCAACAGTGAGACAACAACCAAGAACGGTACATTTCAAATGATCAGAAGAAGATGGAGACATTGAATCAATCGCTCCGGGAGGAAAGAAGAGCCGTTGAGATGAGGCGAGTTCAGGTGGCAGCCAGCAATCTGCATGAAGTGAATAAAAGTATACATTCGTAAGACAGGACACGTTCCATTAGTGTTCTGGAGTTTGGGACGCTTTCATGTCTGAATCGGCCCACAGGGGGCGCTGCACCACACGCGGGACACGGGTCCTGGAGGGAATTAAGCCTCGTTTGAGAAAGTGAGTCATTTCTGTTCGGAAGGGAAAGAGAAAGCGGGTTTAATGCGTTTTAAACAATCTGCACTCTTCTTTTGTCACAATAAGAAATCTGAGAATCTGAACTACAAGAAAACAAAAGCCAGTAACGCCTCTCGCTTCCAACACGCGGCACCTCGATTTTAAATTCAACGAGTATAAAAGGGCGAGATGACAGTGAACGTGTGTTTCACAGCCTTGGATCTCCTTCCTATCACCCCTGAGGCAGATGTGCAACTCGCGATGTTGTGCAATCTTTTTTTTTTTGGGGCCCTTATTCCCTCCTTTCGCACCTACAACCAACCAACCACCAGCGGCGGCGGCACCGTGTGACCCAACAAGCAATCAAAGGAAATGGCTGACAATCTCTGCCCTTTGATCCTTTGTTCTTTTGCTATTAAACCAAATCCCTTCCAGGTAAATCACCGTAGTTCTCGAGTAGATCCTCAGGAGGTTCTTGTTGTTGTTGCACGGGTCCCAGGTGGAGGTAAAGGAGACGTTACTCGTTTTAACTCTTGCGGTTGTCGGGGGGGTCGTTTTGAAATGTTTATTGATACAGTTTAGACTCATGAATACAAACTGTATACATTTACTGACAGGATTCGTTGCATCGTCACCACGTGTTCCGTGTCCCTTCGTTTGCATAGAATGCGCGATGACGTCATTCATTCAAAGAAAAAACATCCTTCAAAACACAAAATGATTAATTAAATTCTCAACCTCACAAATATCACATCTCTGAATGGAAACTGTTTGGATCACTTTTTAAGGGTGAAAAGAACAAAAACAGTTTGCTGTATTTTCACTATTTGACATGAGGAGCAAAGGATTGTTTTGTCCTCATTCTTGACTTCGTCCAAACAACACTACAAATACGTTGGTTAGCCTTTGTGTTAGCCACCGTGGAGTACAGAATGTGCACATTTAACCTTTAAAGCCCAACAAGTACCTCCGGCAGGTGAAATGAGGACACCTACTAGGCGCAGATTAAGAAACAGCTCATACACAAAATGCAATTCAAACGGTTTCACACTCACTGCAAATGAAAAGTCGACTACACGGCGTCTTGTGGAAAATCCACCGACAAAACCGGCACATGAAACACAGAAGAACCTCTCCATCCATCAAGCAACAGTTCATGTGATTATCTCAGTGATGAACAAATCTTTTAAAGCGGAGTTAAAAGAAAATCTGCGATCTGTTCGGAACTGTGTGAAAATGAAGGAGAAGCGGTTTCTTTAATGTCGAACCAGGTGAAATCACTCGATCCAACAGCAGGAAACATTCTTCTAAACTTCAAACATCTCCTTTCTCCTTTCAGCTGAGCCAAGAGTCAACCCCCCTCATCTTCGTCTTCATCGCACCTTTTTTTATTTAGACAAAAAAAAAAAAAATCGGCACAAAATCAGGTGACGGACGCTCGACTCAGCTGTCTCTTTTATGGGGTTGAATATGTGACTTTAAGTAAATCTCAATAGTCGGTTTGAATAAAAGGCTCCGGACGTAAACCTTAAATAAAAATGAAAAGCTTCATTAGGAGAAGGGGGGGGAAGAAACCAGTTTCTACATGTTCTCTTTTTAAGCTTCCTCATCGTTGACATGGAGGACGTGTGACCTCCTAATAATGCAGAAACGGGTCGTTTAACGTTTCAACAACCCCTTTAGCACCTTTTCAATGTTTACTACATGATTCATGCTTTGCTGTCTGCAGCAATAATTCCATCTTGAGGCCTTTTATTGTGGCGTCTGTCAGACTGAAGGACGGATGTTGGGAAGCTGCATCGCAGCAGGAGACCTGGATTGTTTTAGATCAGATCAGAGACGTCATCGCTTCATCTTGCCAAAGGAATCATTTTTGTCTGATAACATCGTCTTCTGACCTGATGATTCATCTCTTTCGTTTGCATTAATCCCATGGTGGGAACTCATGTGTATCGGTTTCCTTCTCTGCCTCCTTTCTACTCCTTTCTTCTGTTTGGCTTCTCTGAGAATCACTCGACAAAAAGCTCACTCGTAGCAACACTAATTTACACCCACACAAACACACTGGGAGAGAAGGCAAAGAGCAACAACAACAACACAAAGAGTCGGTGTGTGAAACATCTGAGCTCAGCAGGCGAGACGAGTGCAGGAAGGGGAAGGCTGCTACTCGGTGATGTACGAGTGCACGAAATGTACTCGACAAAACAAATACATCAGATATGCTCAAGTCCTTTAATACGCAGCAACAAAGCCGGGAGACAGCGGGAGGGAGGGGGGGGGGGGCGGCGACACACACGTCACCATTAGATCCGAATGAGTGCAGCGTCCAGGTCTACTTCCTCCTGTGTGTCTGCACGTCTATACTGAAGTGGTTAACAGAAATACATACATGTGAGGATGAAAACCCAAAGTGAGAGTGGGGAAGTGAAGCCAGAGACGACGTCGCTCAGGGATGCCAAACAAAGTCTGTGTGATGTGCTTCTTCTTGGACTTAAGGCACAGTCACAGCTCCCCTCGTTTAAAACGGAGCGCCAGGCGTTAGTTAGTTTGTCCTTTTGTAAAAACGCCCCGGGGCAAGAAACAGGAAGTGGGGGGGACGGGGGGGGGGGGGGGGGGGGGGGGGGGCAGCCTACGCTGAACATTTGTGACATACGTTCCGTGCGAAACTGAGGTCAAGAAAAGCTCTCTATTCAGATTAAAATCAAGAAAAGATGACATCAAATAAAACACAGATGAAAACGGTTGAGCGGTTCGTGTGGCAGATCTTCACGTGTTCACGTCACAGGAAGCATTCAGTGACACTCAGGTGTCAAAATGCACGTCAGCCAAACGACACAGACACACAGCTGTGATGTGACGTGGACACTTTGAGCAGATCCAAGTGGGCGGGTTTCTTTGTGTGCTAACGTGATCATTTATAAACAGGTAATTCCCCCACACAGATATTTTTTGAAATGTTATCCTTCCGTGTTTCTGTATCCCGACACACTCACAGAACGCAGTGCTCACACACGCTTCTGGGTCTGGTGTTCGTTTCGGACTGAAACGGCAGTTCTTGAGAAGTCTAACTGTAAAAAAGAAAAGATCCAAGTCCATTGGATGAATTACGAGCGCTAGAAACAGTGTGAAATAATCCCAAAGCAAACTAGTTCTTACAATACATCCATGACTCTTCATTAAATCACCTTCTATCCTGAATATATGATGATATTAAGAGCTTTAAAATGCCAAATGAGCAACAGCAACAGTGTGTACCCTTCACTTATCTCAGCTGGGGCGGGAGTGGGTGGGGCCTGTTGCCATGGGTGATCCCCATAGTGCTTCTCACCCTGAAATACATCCATTTACTGAAAGGGAACAGATCCGTGTGTCTCCCAGTAAATACCTGGAGATTTTCCTCCCAGTTTCCATTAGGAGGCTTCTGGGAGCAAAGTGTCGGTCCGTGTGTGTGTGTGTGTGTGTGCGCATGTATGTGTGTGTGCACGTGTCCAATGTGTGCATCTGATTTGTGTCGGATCAATATATTACCGTTCTTTTATGACACAGCCAGTCAGAATCTGATCTATATTCCAAGTACGACCTCTGTTGTATAAAAAACGTTGGGAAAACCTGCAATATCTTTCGTCCTTTTTTTTACTTTTCTTTTATTCATGTATTGCAGTTTAAAAGCCCAATAACTCCTGTGTGCATAAAGAGCTTGGAGAGATGTGTATGACACACAGTGGATAGTTGCAGTGATTTCAAAGGTGTTTCACTCCCACACGTAGAAAATTATAGGAGAAAATATCTTTTAGCATTGAAACGTTGGCACAAAGAACCAGCTGTCAACAGTTTGAGTACTGGCCAGTTAGAACACATCGGTCTGATCGCGTGATTTGGATGTGTGTATTTGTGTGTGTCTGTACAGGTACAGGTTGTTGGTACTTTCCTCGGCTCAGGCAGTCTTTGTATTGACGGTTTGCCGTTTGTTGATCCTGGAAGCAGGCGACGTGTGCACATCTGTCTGTTTCTGCCCCGTTTGCTTTCAGGGCATCGCTGTATTCATTTATCCCTAGAGGCAGACGTTGTTGCTGATCTGGCAGGTGGATCCGGTGCCGGCCTGGGACAGGAAAAGCCTCCCGTTGGGGCAAACGCAAACCTCGTAGACAGTCTGCCTGGTTCCAGAGGTCGAGGAGCTGGTGGAGGCCTTCCCCTCGGGCAACCGCATCAGGCGAATCCTCCGGGCGTCCAGAGAGATCTGGTGAAGGAGCAGAGACACTGATGGGACCAGAGACAAAAGAGACAGATCACATGTGAGGAAAAACATGGACGTTTGCCGACGCTGATCAGGATGGACTAGAGGTGGGGGGGGGCGGAGCTTGTGGCGTCTGCTTTTAGCATGTGACTTTCGGCGAACAAACTTCTTGTTGCGTTGGCGTTTGAAATGTTTAGAACATTTCACTTCTAGCTGTGAAAAACGGCTGAATCCCAACATGAAATCCCCTCCGTAAAACGTCCGCACCGGTGAATCCTCTACCTGACGACATCATCAACACATCGGCCGAGTGAGGAGCAGAGTAGCATCCACGAGAAACGTCACGCGGAATGCGCGCAAATTGTCAACGATGAAAATCCTCAGTGGGGATCCCCGAGGCAGAAGCAGAAGAATCCATTCTGCCGCAAAGACACACAGCTACTCACGCACTGATTTGACTCCCCTCGACCCCCCATTGATGGGAACAAACTGTCTTCGTCCCTCTGCAGGGACACAAAGCACAGCTGCATGGATCCCATTCATCTCCCCCCCTGTTCCACAGCGGCCTCCCGGGGCTCGTACCGAACCGCTGTCTCCCGCTGGGCGAGGAGAGGCGGAGCTCCCCAGCCAGAAAAAAAAAAGAAAAAGGTGGAGGAGCCATTAGCGGCGCCTCTGGGAGGCATCGCCACCAAACGACCTGGAACACATTTAAAGCAGAGTCTCAGCTGACTGCCTCAGACAGCTGCTGCTGAACAAATCTCTCACCACGAGGGGCAGAGAGGGCGAGACGCTGGGAGAAGTGTGTGTGTTGTGTGTGTGTGTGTAGAGCGGGGTGCAAAAGCACACGCAGATGAGCCACGCAAAGGTCAGACTCGTGGTTTTACATATTTTCCACTGTTTCCACTGGCTTACTAATTTCCCGAGGCCTTGGCTCTACACGTCGGCCCCGGGGAGCCATCTCCATGTCTACGAGATGTCTGTGTGAACAACATCCATGACGCACAAACACACTGTGAAATAATCAAGACCAAAGCACAAACAACGCATTGGTAGAAAACTGTGTGTGTGTGTGTGTCAGAGGTTTGGCGAGTGGACATTTGCGCGATTCTAATTATACAGTGAGAACTGCAGGGAGACGAGAGGTGGGCGGGGCTCCAAATCCAAGGGCACCTTGGGTCTCTCTCTGTCTGCGTCCGTCTCGTATCAGAGCTCATCTCAACGCGTGGAAATGTTTTTGTGAGAAACTTTTAAGCGCTTTCTTCTCGCTAATCCTCCTTCGCCGATTTAAACAGATCTGACATGACTGGCGCAACCTAAAAAGGTGGGAAATCCTTTTATCAGCACAGCCGGCTGCGATGAATGTAACGAATCAGGGGACGGTTGGAGGAATTCAGAAGCAGGGAGGAAAAGGATGAAGGCAGACGCAGGAGGAAGGACTTTACTACAAAAAAAGTTAAAAGATTGAAAACTTGTGTGGTGATTGAAGGGAGGCAGAGAAGAAACACACAAAATGAATTCCGGCGGCGCGTCTGAGGGACTCTGGTGCCAGCGCGTGGGACGCCTGTTCCGTGTTGGCCGAGGGAGACGACTATTGTTCTGATCGCCGTTTGCTAAAAATACGTCTGGACATCTGGAGCCCCGATCAGCCGGCGCGGCCGCAGGACAAAACGCGTTAAGAAGTTCATTTCTCAACTCGGCCGTTTTGTAAACAAATCTAGTTGTTTTAGCGTCACAGATTTGTCTTCAATTAAGTAACTAAGGGGAAGGTCGTTCATACACATCACAGTTCATTTTTCAACTGGGCTTTAGAGACGCACTGACTCTCTGATTGTTTTTAGGGGATTGTGCTTTCACGTTTGAACGAATTCAAGTTGTCGTTTCACCGATCCAAATGTTGTGCTTTGGCTGACTGGTTTATCGCCACTAGAAGTCGATCTGACTCTCCCGACGGACTCACCTCTCCGTCCTTGGACTCCAGGCGCAGCTCGTTCCTGCAGATGGCCTGGATGTCTCCGGCCTCGGCCAGGATCTGGATGCCTTTAGGAGCCTCCATCAGGAGCGAGCGAGTGGGAGACTCCAGCCTGGGAACAGGGTCAGAGGAGGATCAGTTCATCGGAGCGGCCCGCCTGCACGCTCACTTCTGCTCCTCCTCTTGTCTCGTCAAAAGCACTCCATGTTTACGGGGAAGCAGCAGAGGAGCCGTCGGGGGACGTCCCGTCGCCACGGCTGTGCATAAGATACGTGATGTTTGCTCCATAGGGAAGGTTTTTATTGATATCACACACACACACAGTAATATTCAGCTGGGGCATCGTGAGCAGCTTTTACAGGTTATTCATACAGTAATATGAAGAGCTTCGGTCTGCTAAGAATTCATGTGTGTACACGTCACGTGTTCGTTTGGAACATGTAACATCATTCGATCCTGTTGTTTGAACTCAAACACAAAAAAGGTGAGAAAGTTCCCGAATGAATGGTGCCCGTTGAGGATCGTCACACGTTGATGACGTCACGCGACGCCTCGTCCTCGTCCTGCTTTCGGTCGGGATCACGTGTCCCGATAAGACGAGGTAAAACGGGCTCGGGCTCGATTGGATCCGCCTGATTAGCCGTCCTCACCTCGACCCGCTCGTCAGCGGCGGCGACACAACGCATCAGTATTCTCGTTAATGGACGCCACCGCAGGGCGAACCAAAAACAAGTTAGAGCCGGCGCAATTTCAAAGTGTTGCAACCGGACATTTGACATCGCTTGAGACTTTAATATAATTCTGTGGCTCCAGCTGGAGGAACCAGGACGTTCGGCCCGACAAAGGGAGGCGATTCCGATGCTCCCCTCCTCTCTCTGTGAAGCGGAGACGGAGATCAGATGAACAGTCGCTGTGAATAATTGGACCACTTCCTTCTCAGAACATCTTTCACAATTTATAAGAAATGTCGATCCAGCTATGAAACTAGGAGTACAAAATAACTTCAAAATGCCCCAACAAACCCATTTCTAGGTATTTACTCGCTTTCAACTTTCTCAGTTTCTCAGCGGTTAATATTGTAGAACCGATCTCCTCCTCCTCTTCCTCCTCCATACGGCGCCTTCTTCAAATCATCCGCGGCCGCGTGTGCACAGCATACATATATAAGCAGCTGTGAGTTTCAGACGGGCGGCCGCGGTGCCACGCAGCAAATCACAGGTTAAATGGCAATCTGGGGCCGATGCGAGTGCAGCTGATTGCTTCACAGGAGCAGCGGGAACAGCCGGACACTCCGGCCATCCGCTCAATTACTGGGATCCGTGCGAGACGAAGGTGTGGAGGACGACGAGGGTGGAGGGAGGGGAGGAAGGTGCGACTGTGACATTGGGCAGGACAGGAAGGGAAGGGGGAGACGGGGCGCTTGGACAAAGCATCTTATTCCAATGACGATGTGCAGTGAGGAATGAACACATTCTCACCAGAACGGCTCAATGCTTCGATGCATGCAACAGCGAGGTTAAACCAGACACCACGGCCGGAGTTCAGAGTTAGAGTAATACTGGAGGAGCAAAGTGGGCACAATAAAACAAAAAGGCTGTCAGCGCGCGAGGAGAACGAAGGAGAGAGGAGGGGGAGGATGAAGGTAATTGAAGCGAGAAGAGGAGGCGGCTGGAGGGTAAGTGAGGGCAGGTTGAGGAGCGAACGTGAGAGGGGAGCCGGCCCCCCGATAAGGAGACGGGGGAGTTTGCAGGAGCTGAGATGGAGAGGCGAGGAAGACGAGGTCGAAGAGCCAAGGACGGCGAAAGAGAAAAAGCGCTCCGGGCAACGTGGGCTTTCTCTCTCACGATGATGTCGAGGAGACGGGTGTCAAATAACAAAAAAGGGGGTATCGGGGTAACAGAGGGAGAGGAGCTGGAGGCGTTTTCAATCACACCGCAATACAGCAGAGCGAGGACTGTGGGACAAACATCCAGGTGAGTCCATCAAAGTTCTCGTGATGTGAAAACGTCCAGATCTTCAGCTCGTGTTGCTCACGATTCTCCTCCGTGCCGCTTGCGCCGCCTTTTTTTCCACAATCGGCGTGACGTGTCTACGTGCGGGGGACACACACGGGGGAGGAGGGATAGAAACAACCCACATCGCCGTAGATCGTGCCAGTCAAGTCGTGCAGACGGTCACATGGCAGCGGCGCTCAGAGGTCTCATTGTTTGCAGGGATGATTTTTGTGACGGATGAATCACACCGCGAAAGTGCTGCCATTAGATGTTCGTCATCAACGTCCTTCTCCACTGCTCCATTTATCGCCTCCACCCCTCCTCAAAGTCTCCTGCTCCCTTTCCGTCTGCTTCGGCCTTAATCTGTATCCGACAGGAACACGTCCTCTGTTCTATTTTTGCTCGTCTTCAATACTTTTCTAGCTCTTTCTTTCCTGATTGCGTCCTTTTGTCTTCACACTTTGTGCTTTAGTCTTCTCTTTTCTCTATTCCCAGAATTTCTTATTTTCACCTCACAGACACTTTGCCGCTCCGCCTCGCTTTATAGTTCAGATCAAAATCATGTTACAAGTTCTCAGAGCACATTTGGGTTTAGGTTTTCTGCTGGTAATTTGACTGGGAGGAGGGAGGGGGGGGGGGGGGGGGGGGGGGTGTTAGAGGTTTAGAGGACAAGCCTCCATGAGGGTTTCTACAGGGCAGGAAGCAGACAGGCTTCAGTGTTTGTTCAGGAGTTTAAAGGTTCTGAACACGTTCTGCTAAATCTGACGTTGGCAAAGTGGGCTGGGAATTACATGAAGTTAGCGAACCCAAAGTGTGTGACTGTCAATCAGGGACAGACACTCCCCCCCTCCCCCCCTTCCCCGATCAGACCCGACAGGTGTCAAAGTACCTCCGGGCGCCAAAATTAATTTCCTAAAAAGTAGGCTGACAAATTCAGGTGACATATTTCCATTTTACCGGCACAGATTTTCTTTTTTTCTCCTGAATCCCTAATCATCCCCGTGTCCCCTTATAAATCTGTCCCTGCGTCCCCCCCGTCTCTCTGATCGACGGTCGTCTCCTCTGACAGCGCGGCCGGGAGGACGATGATAAACAAGACGTTTACATGGAGGAGACGCAGAACAACACACACACACACACACACACTTGTCGGAGGCGAGTTTGACGGACGCCCGTCACCGAGCGGATCCGCCGGGACGCCCTCCAAAAACAAGCTGCCTGTTGCCGCTGGCGACGAGGTAGTTTTGAAGTAGCCGTCCATTGGGATTGTGATTTTTTTGCATTACACATTGCGATTTACTTTGAGTTCAGAAATAATCACCGAAGGATCAGACACCACAGCTGGGACAAATACCAAGTCCCTCCCCACGACCTTCGATGAGACCGAAGGTCTACAGCTGCTTCCTGCTCGTCTTCACTTTGTTCACTCGTCTCAACTCTCACTCTCACTTATTTTCCTCTCGTATCGCGTCCACTTCAATCCACAACTGATGTTGATTTGAAAATGAAGAGGGAGTGATGAGGCATTATGGGATTAAGGCTCCTACAGACGGACTTTCCTTGGACAGGAGAGCTAATTGCATGTGGACGAGCGCGTCTTCCCTCTCTTCTGAGATCACTTCCTCTTTACTGGGTCCGCCGCCGCCGCCGCCAAGGAAATACAAAGGGGGCGAGATCTTTTACACACTCGAGTGGGTTACGGAAGTATTGTGACCTCAGGGCTGAAACACATACGAATACAATTTGGACGGTTTAATTAAATGTATAAATGTCGACGACGAAATGAAATCATAGATTAGAAACCCGTCATTATTGGACACATTATAGACTTTTCTTGGGTAAAACACAATCAGCCACACATGATGGATTCAAATACTGGAAGAAGCATGTGAGCGTTAAATTTCTGTGATTGGAGTTTTGCTCCAACAGCAACGAAGAAACCTCCATGATCACTGAAGACCGATGAATGGTTTCAGCTCGTTATTGGTCTCACCTCAGCTCCTTGAAGGGCTCGGCCCTGACGTGCGGCGTCTCCACCGATTTGCTGAACACGGCTCCTTCGGCCCCTGAAATCACAGAACACGACGTCAGAGAGAAAAAAAAAAGCCTTTCCACGCGCCCCACCCCCCGCTGATAACACGAACTCACGCATGTATCTTTAAACTAAAAAACATGAGGGAAAAGGAAGCAATAGATTCAAAGTAAATAAACAGTGTAGCGGAGGCGGTTGCAGGAGAACGGGTGGATGCGTAGTTGCGACCCCCCTCCGATAGGAAAGGAAACGAGAAGCAGCCTTCCACACCTTCTCCCCCCTCGCTGCGGTTCTCACGCTGTGGATTCAAGACTTTTGCTCTCTAGGAAAGCCGTTTAATAAATGAGAGGATCATTTTAGGGCTCTAAATTAGTCATGAAAACATTTTCTGTACTTTCATCAAAAATGTGCTACATGACTTTTTTTTTCATACCACTATGAATGGATCAAGTAGCAAAGCGATGATGAAACGGAATCCCCGAGCTCATCATGACTTACTGACTCATATTTATGGTCACACGGTTCTATGACATTGTGTGTGGATTCGGCCATAAAATATAACGGAAGGGAAGTGATCATTGCCAAGACTTTTAAAGTCCTCTGTGTGGAAGTAGCCAGGACGACTTGGACGTGTTTCACACCTTTTAGAGTCAAAGAGGCGTTTTAATGGCGCTCCCTGAGATATTTACAACCCTCTCGCTCCCCGAGGGAGACCTTCCTAACAGCTCAATCTGTCAAGAGAATTGATGAATTAAACGTTAATTTTCACCAGTCGTACACCACGTACGAAGTAGCCAAAAAGAGAATCAGATAACTACTTTCCCCGTTATTGTTTTAAGTTAAACAGAACGTCTGCCCTCCATGTGACATTTAAATCCCTGTCAGTACAAGGAGCAGGACGTGAAGAGAGCGCGCCACTGCCTCTGTCCTGCAGTAAAGTGAGTGAAGATAAAACAGAAGCCCCACTTTGGTAATATCAGAAATAAAAAGAGAACAAAAAGCTCTTTAGTGGCCTTCTGGATGTCACTAAAATCGCTTGTTTAAAAAGTTTAAAACAATGTCATTTATTTCATTTCTATCGCCCCGGAAAGTTCAAACAATGAACAATATCTTTTCCCATTTTTAGGATAACTTTGATTGTACTCAATGCAGAAACACAAGTACTAGGACAATATGTCTATTTACACAGAGATGCAGAAAGTGACACGTGTTGACGTTGTGACGCTGCAGATGTTCTTCATTAAGACCCGTCGTCTTTATTGGAATCCAGCAGCGCCTCCGGGGATTACGACTTGATCCATTTTATTCTGCGATCACATGCGACTACGGAGCCGACAGCAGCAAAACTGATGAGGCCATTAAAGCTGAACGTGTCTGTGTCCGCGTGCACCTGTGTGTATGCGAATGTGTGTGTGGTTATGAGGCCGCCGTCAGACTACGGGGTGGGAATCATCCGTCGTGGCCTGAAGTACCTCAGAGGTGATGAAACACTGAGATACACGAGGCGCAGAGGGAACTCCCTGCAGGAATAACTTCAATGATTGGTGGAGGCCCTGCAAACCAAACACCGAAACCCCGCACTCGTCTCAATGCATCCATAGGCAACATGAAGCTGCACATCGGCACACAGACACACACGGCCAGCTGGATCATGCATGAATAATTATGAATGGGCTAGGGTTGTATAATGCAATAACCCATGGGAGCTGGATTAGCATGCAGAGTCACGCAGCTCCACCCGTGTGTGTGTGTGTGTGTGTTATGAATGCACGGACGAAAGATGCTGCTGGATGTAACCGCCCGCCGGGGAACACGGCTCTCCATGAAATCCCATCTAATTCACAGTGAACGGCTGTTCCGCAGGACCACAGACACGACCCCCCTGGAAGGTGTGGTCTGTGGTCAGCCCCTCTCATCCCGCCTGAGGAGACCCCCCCTCTCAGTTGTTCTGATGATTTACCATCATGGTGGAGCCTCAACCCCTCACACTGTGACTGATGCTTGCCTGCATTACTCAGACTGGGGGAAAAACGACGAGAGAAAAAGGTTGTTGTCTGTTGGTTCTAAAAATGAGGACCAAACTAAAAACTCCTGGAGGTGAATCCAGCAGTGACATTCATCCATTTAGTGTTTTCCTATTTGGTGGCACATTATCCTTCTTTCTCGTTCCATCATTTGCCTTCTCTTTTCCTCTGCTGCAGCGGATTTAATGATCTCCCCCTTTGGAAGGTGTAGCCAGCAGCTCCTGCTGAGACGCTTCGCCCTTTCTTCTTTGAACGGTACAAGCAAATCAGCAGCTTTCATTTAAAGACGGAAGGGGGGGGGGCTCAACACTAAGTTTAGGCAGTCAAACATAATACACAACCGACAGAGATGAGGTCGGGGGAGAAGTGGGAAGAGGAGGGATGGTAGCTCGCTGCAGGAGAGACGGGACAAGACACCGACAAGCCCCCCTGCGCTCCCCCCAATATCAATCATTCACACCCGAGTCGTATGGCTCCACGACTCCTGCCTGAATATGCTGACAGGGCGCCGAGACGCCGGCGCCGCCGGAGTGACGGGTGAGCTCAACGAGGATCGTCGACGCAGCGGGAGACGCCGGCGACGACAGCTGCAAACATCCGGCCCAGAATGCACGGCGGGAACAAAGTGCGTGCACTTCAGTTGGGAGGCAGAGGGCTTCTAGAACGGTTCAAGTCAGAGGCCTGCTGGAGATGAGCGCATGCACGCCTTAGTGCCAGTCTATGACAGGTCAATGTCCTTCACTCCAATGCATTAGAGACTCCTGGGATGGCGACGACAGTTGGTTCACCACTTTGGTCCAAACCGAGAAACCTCATCAACTGGTGGATGGATTCCAATTGAAGCTCGCACGGACGTTCACGGCGCCCACGGGGGCCGCCGAGCTGACTTTGGTGATCCTCCGACTTTCCATTTAGAAGCATCGCCGGCTTAAAATCTAATGAGATTCCCGTCGTGTATTTTGTAATTAGCACCATTTTTAGGTCAGCATGCCGAGTGCTAAACAAAGATGGCAGCCATGACGTCAATAATGGTTATAACTGTTAGTCTGAGTATATCATTTTCCATCACAAGAAACCTTTGAATGCAACATGTTGATAAATGCCTCTAATTTGCTTATTTTTTGTCACGATTCAGTACAATTTAGTATATTGTAATATAGTGTGGTACTGTAAGCAATGAGATTCATTTTGATCTTTCTAAATGTAATTTAGTAACACCGTCAAAAGCATATTAGGAACACCACCGTATGCATACACTCTGAGATGTAATGACTGCGTTGGCATTGATCGCTGCATCAGCACCAAATAAAGTATTAAAGTACAGTTGATCCTTCCATGTAAACTATTACTACCTTCATTAGAGAATGACTCGTTTAAATATCACAAGTTGGCGTCTTCTGTGTGTTAACGTGTCCAAATGAAACTAAAAGTTGACTGTATCTGTGTTTTCTTTAATTAAACCTTCTGCTCAGGATCAACTAAACGAAGACACCAGCGCATAAAACCGATGGTGGGTTTCATCACGGACACGAGACGCGGGGAACTACACCTTATCTGTGGCTATATTCTTCAAGCCGTAATGGTGACGGAGGAGGAGGAGGGATGCGGTCGGGTCGTTACTGGCGTTTCTTTTCATGCGCCTCTTAACTGCGCTGCGATCGGTCCTCATCTGCTGCTCCGTCGACGGGGAGCCGGGAGACTCGGATCGATTCGGCCCGCCTGCGCTCACACACTGCTCGCTGCGTCTCCAGCACGCCGCTCCTCCTCCACCCCCCCCCTCTCTCTATTTGCCTCGTAAACATGTGCAAACAGACTGCAGGGAGGGGGGGGATCGATAAAACCCATCCTGGGGGTTTTATTTCCACTTCCTCCAGCCAACATATAACCTCCTCCTCTCAAATTATTTCATCAGTACGTTTGCACATTTGACCTTGTGCTGATGTTGCCGTTCTTTGTGCCGTCTTACCCTGGTTGGTTCCCTCCCAATTTCCTTACATTTATGACCTAATTTTGTTTCCTTCCACGCTTTCCTTTACGCTCCCTCCCCAGGGAGCCGTTACCCCTCCGTTGCCTACCTTCCTTTGCATTTTCTTCCTCTAATGCTCTTTCTCACCTTTATAATCCTCCCATCGCTTCGCGTCGCCTTCATTCGTTTGACACCTTCTTGTTGGTTTTTCTGATCCGCACAGTCTCTTTTTGCCTCTTTTCCACTTCACCTTGATGCTTCCTTTTTACTCCAATTTCATATTCATCCATTTCCTGCTTTTGTTCCCCAAGAATACTCTTTCCCCACAATTCACTCGTCATGTGCTCCTCTCATGTATTCTTCTTCCCTTATCGTTTTCTCCTTCATTTATTTTAACGCCTCCTTTACTTTAGTTCCTGCTCATGCACGTCTCCATATTCCCTGTCTTCTTCTGAACGTCTTTCCTTTAGTCCTCCTCACATTCCCTTCCCTCTCTGGTTGCTCCCTCAGGAGGTTTTCGAAGTCCGCGGCGGAGATCAGTCGGGAAGCTGTGCGGCGGGAAGAATCACTGGCGTTTGGAGACCTCATGGAGATTCACTTCAAGTGTTACTGATAAGGAACCGCAGCCTCGGAGAGCGGGAGTGAAAGAGGAAACAAGTACCCCCGGCCCCCCTACCTTCCCCCCATCCCATACTGATGCTTGGACCCAGCCGGCTCTCACTAACCTGACATGCTATGAACCCGTCCCTTTGAATGACCACAGGAGACCACTCCTCCTGCCCGCTGTAAGACCGCGTCAACATTTTGTCACTTTCATTGCTGGTCTGCTAGTGACCTTCGGCGTCCTCGGCGGCCGTTACATTTGGTTGTGACAAGGTGTTGCGTATGCACGTGCATGCACAGGGAGCTGCCGACATGGTGCAGAAGCCCACAGGTGCGTAATAGGATCAACACCACTTTACTGCTCACAAGGTCGCGGAGAACAAAGGGATGCAGATGCCTCCACAGTGGACGGAACGGCTGCAGGCGAGCACGTCAACGGGTTTGCATTCAACGTTGTTTTTTTGTAGCTGCGGCCCCATCTAATCCAGCCAGAGCAGAAAAAACCTTGACGCATCTATTATTTATATTTGAATTAAAAAAATGAATGAAACCAGTGGATTTTTTTCATTGTATAAAAAGCCTCATTTGCATTCAACCAACATGTGCAGCCTGGGAGTTGAACCTCACACACAGTAACTTGGTGTAAGTCATGATACATGAGATACATGCTGTGATCAAACAGTGTTTCACGCTGCTTTCAGCGCTCTGGTCATGTGACGTCCGAGCTGCTGGTGGAGGCTCAAGCCGCTGTGGAAGCTCTGATGTATATTTTTTTTAGGTTCCAAAAACCTCCCTGCGAGAGACCGTGAAGAGCGCAGTCACCTTAAACGGCTCTCCACCCAAACACACAACACAATGACTGGTGTTAAGATCGCATGTCCACACTGACACCGAGTCAGAGCCATTCAAACCCCATTAACCGAGTTAGTGTCAAACAAGATGAAGGACAGGAAGAAAATGCCAACGTTCGGGTTGCATGCTCTGAGAAGCTCGGTTAAATGGTCCATTATTTAAAAGCTGTAATAAAACATTGTCTGCAACAGAGGACATCTTTTTTACAGCTCGTTCCTGTTATACAAAAATACTTATTTTCCCTCCTTTAATGATATCTCTTTCCAGCAGACATTTTTGTGGAACAGCGGGAGAATAACAGCAATTTTAGGATTTTAGGTACGAAAACATTTCCCCTCCTGTTGTTTGCAGAGCTTCATTTAATCCCACGACAGAGTAACATGTCACCTCATCCTTCGTATTAAAGAACCTCCCGCAAGTCGCTCCTGAGGTAAGCTGCAGGGAGATTGGTGCCATCCATCTGGCTGTGGTGTATCACCCCTCCTCCCTCCCTCCCTCCCTCCCTCCCTCCCTCCATCCCCCCATTTAGCAACAGAACAGAATTACATGAATCGATATGCAGAAGAAGGAAGCGGCTTCAGGTGCTGTTACTCTCACAGAAGCCTCTCTACCATCTACTTATGTTCATATTAGTTAGAATTTATGGGCCAATGTCCCCGATGCCACATTTCCCCCCCACGATGCTTCTTCACATGATCTCACTCTCCCACCAGCTGCACCAGTCCCCCAGCTCACTGGGATATGTCTCAACAACTCCAGTGAAGGTGGAGGAGGAGGAGGAGGAAGAAGGGGTGCGTTGATGAGGGTCAGGGAACCGGACGGCGCCACGGGCTTCGGTCTCACTTGGGGACAGTGAGATGGCACATTAGCATGAGATGCATTTCAGCTCTCGTTACGGCGGGTCAGAGGGAGCCGCAGGACGGATCTGTGCAGAGCGGAGCTAAGCGACCCGTTTAACGAGACGCCAGAAATACCGACGGGAAAATAGACTTCAGTCAAAGCTCCAATTCATTGGCCCTTGGTCTTCTTTGAGTACATGTAGCTCGCGTGGTGTTGTATCACACCAACCGAACGCAGGACAACCCCTCTGGGTAATGAGAGCGATCAGTCCAGCGGGGGTTTCGGTGGAAATTGCGCGTTAATGAAGCCGTGGGCCTCGACTTCATGGGGTACGAATGAACCTTTGCTGGTGGCAACGTTTGTCTCTGTCCGTCCCTCATCCCTGACATGTGACGGCCTCATGTGTGATCGATGTCACTTTGAGCTGCTTCCGTTTCAATCAATGATTGTGCGGTTCTTTGCGTTTATAGTCTCTGCACGTAGTGTGAATGACTCCAATGCTCCACTTCATCCTACCTTTGGGTAAAATCATTAATGCATTTTTGTCCGCGAGTGGTTTCTTTCTCTTGGACACAACAAAACCAGGTCTCTGGACACACGTCCCCTGTCCAATCAGAAGTAGCATATTTTGCTTATTCCACAATCCTCGCCGTGTATCCCTCCCATTAAATCAGTGCCTGTTAAAATGATAATGAGAGAGCCATATGGCAGCGGAGTAGTTACATGAGAACCACAACAACAAAAAGATCCATCCCCATAATTAGGTCCCGGTGTGGAGGTGGGTTGACGCGCATTGTCTCGCTCACGTTTTCTCTTGCATTAATCAGCATCTCTGCAGCTGTTCAAAGCAAAGAGACAAGCGGAGGTGAAAGGAGCGTGAGGGGCCTCCATCTGGCCTCCTCCACCTCAGGGCGGAGATCCAGTGTATGTTCACTAGATCAGATCGTCCAGGGTACAAACGGCTGGATGTTTGCGGCAAAACTGCGGTAATGTTTCAATATCAAATATCAAATTGTTTGGCTTTTTCTTGAAACGCTCAAGATAGAAAAATATGTCACGATGTGTGGCAGCACGCCTTCCAGCGAACATCACATAAAAGCGTCTGATGTAATGACGCGTCTACGGTAACAACGAACGGACATCACACATGGATTTGAGAAGAGTCTCTTCAGTTTTCCACTGTTGTCAAATATCTACTTAAAACTCAATGCAGGAGAGATGAACACACACACACACACACACACACAGAGATCATTATCGGCTGAAGCTACTGGGCTTTAATGGATTCTTCATCATGTCCTTAACGTGGTCAGCTGATGGCAATCCACTGGCATCACGCACGCCGGCGCACGCCCCCCCCCTACCCCTCCTCCCTCCCATACGCAGTAACTCTGAGGTGTCTTTTATGGTCTTATTACGGCTTAACGGTGTCCACTCTGAGGCAAGGAGAACTGGAAATAAAAGTCTAAGACTGAAGCCTCTGGGCGGGGGGGGGGGAGGGGGTTATGAGACTGAGCCTGCAGGCAGTTTGATGGAACATAAAGATGAAGATCAGCCAGGTGGTTTCATGACAGGGAAGATATTTTCTCAAGAGCAGAGCTGAAAGTTGAGGTTCACCAAAGGGCAATACGTGTCCTTTTTGAAACCGGCCTCCATATATATTATATACATAAACGTATATATTTTAATGGGTGGATATATGATAATGTCAGCCTTAACACAGGAAAGCCATTTATAACATGACCTTAAAGAGAGCTGCCACTCTCAACCGCTTATAGTCATAATAAAGCTTCAGTCTTCCGTTTAAAGCTGAGAGGTCTTTTGTTTCACTGCATCGTGACACTGTGTTGGGAGAATGGTGTCAGTGGGACGTCAGGATAACGTCCCAGAGGTCTCGGGGGTCTAGAGCGAGGCGGACCTGCCACATGTTCCGTAACATTGAAGAATTCACGAGCCGCTGTTGTGAAGATAAAAAGCGGCTTGACCCGCGAGTCCCTTTTGCCGTCCCTTTCGCCGGGACAAACTATGTGAGAGTTAATGAGAGCCGACTCCGTAAAGACGCAGTGAGAATCCTGGAACTCAGTACAGGAGCAGAGAGGGGGAGCTTTAGTTGTAGGTTGGTCTTCTAGGGGAATTCTTGTCCGCTGGACCTCGGCAGGTCACGAGCAGCTCGGATCCAGTGAATCTTACACTTTAATGAGGTGAGCTAAAAACTTACTTCCCCTCACAGTTTGACCCCACAGTTTAAGAACTTGACCTCAGGTGACCTCACAGCGAGGCCCTTTTGTTACGAGAACGTATTTGGCAAAGGTTGCTGGGTGTGACGTATGAATCTACGGCTGACAGTGCATCACTTTGACCCTGGAGCCTTAAATTCTTTATCATAACTTACATATTTAAAGCCGCTGCTGTTGCTAGCGCACAGATTGCCTCAGAGCATCTTTTTCTCTTTCAGTGACACACAGCCACGTCGTTGACAATCAAGAGTATCCGTCCCTCGAATCCCACGGAAAAAAACACATGTTCTGGTGATTCATGTAATATTTTCTCTGCAGGCCAACGTCTTCTGAAAATTGCTCAAAATGGGAACAAGCCAGCTGATTTTGCTCGGCAGTCATAATTCAGCCCAAAACAGTTAAAGGAGGCTTCGTGATCAGATGAAGTTCAAACAGGGGTTTCTTTTTGGGCCTAAAACTGCAACACGCATTACCCTCTCTTTCTTTCTGAGCCGAGTGTTGCATTATACAAAGGCTGTTAAGGAGTTACGAGTTTGCCGTCGTCTCGTTGCTCCGGTCAGATCCTCTGAAGGACCGGAGGGGGAGATGCAGATGTCGCCTCAGTCCCACCTGCCGTTGCATGTTACCTGCACTGCCGATGTGATGTTGGAAAAGACGTGCTGGATTTTGAGGGTGGTGGAGGTTCAGCACTAAAAACCCACCTTGAATATCAAAAGGTTGGGTTTCCGTTTGCACAATATTTATTCGGATGTGATATTACTCAAAATCAAAGACGTTAATATATTTTACTCCGTAAGCACAAAACCTTTGAAACGTGGTCTTATCTTGTGTTTAGTTTTTTACCCTTACACCTTTATCCTGATCTCCTGGTGTGTGTGTGTGTGTGTGTGTGTGTGAGATCCTGTCATGTATGTGTTTCGGGGTTGTAAATGTGCCCAAATCTGAACCAGAATGAATTATTGATCCCCATTTTCCCCAAAGAGCCTTCGGACTCTCTCATCTTTGACTACCAGACGAGATGCGGCACGACGCTGCGCGTTTCTTTTCTTTCCCTCACAACGCTTTCCTGTAATCATTCAGCCATCGCCTTGTTTTGTCTGCACAGAATATGAAAGAGACAGAGGGCCGTAATGCGTGGTGGTAATTACTGCGTGAGTGCAGCCTCACTGCTGATAACACGGCTCCTAGGGTGGAACACTAGAAGATGAGCAAAACAACATCAGTAGGTGACGTCATCATGAGGGCGGGGGCCCTTGTGTCCTCCTTGGAGGCAACGCCAAGGAGAAAACGGTATGAAAACACAGCAAACAATAAGAGGCGGGAAGTGGCGGCTTCCTTCCAAACAGAGGCGAGTTACATGAGCTCTCACGCACATCAGCGCGTTGTTGATGCGAGACCCAATTTACCGTCACCGATGACAACCCAAAAGGTCTGTAATGACTTTGTAATTACTCTCTATGCCTCAGTTGGTCCGACGGACACGTCCCTGACAGGGCGAGTGTCCAGTTGTGTCTTTGAATTACATTCATACACAAGTAATTCACACCATTACGGTCACATTCAACGAAGCGTTTACTTTTTTTAAACAATACTAGTAAACAGTGTATATCAAACCGCCGCCAATGTGAAGATAATCGACCCTGGACCGCACGCAGGCCAATGGGCCACCACCATTACTCCTTCCTCCAGCTGGTTGTTAACATGACTCTCTCTATCCCGAGCACCGAGGTGACTCGTTCTGGGCGCTCGGCCCGGCACCATTCAAACGCCTGCGGCCTCGTCCAGTCTTCATCCTGTATTTATCCGTCCAGTCGGCTGCTCAGCAGTTTCCTCAGGAGCTCCGAGGGGGAAAACGGCATCGACGCATCGCAGGGAGGGAAATAAAATGAGCTGATGACCTGAGTCCGTCTGAGGGGCTCCGAGGGCACGAGTCGCGACAAACGTTTTAACTCATTGAACCATTTTGGGTCTTCAACAAATCAAGAGCTTTGTGGCCAATACAAACACACCTACAGGCAACGTTGCTTAAAAAAAGAAGACACTCAGCTCAATTTAACGATTCTGTAATTATCCGAGTCACATCGGAAGCACTTTGACTGCATCACATTAATCCCCCGTTTGTGTTCTCACTCGCTGTCTGACTGGACTGTAAACAGCTGAAGAAGCCATAATGAAGACAATGATAGCACCATCAGGGAATTCCAATGACGCCGGTCCGGCCAGTTAAATATTCATGCAGGGCTATAATCATGCATTTTATTGATGTGTTATTGATACGCCGCAGCTTTCTAAGCCTCAATGGTGTCAAAGGGATGAAAGGACAGAATGCAGCTTGTCCAGCGGCCTTATCGGCCCACTTACAGCTGCCATTTAGTCGTGTGTGATGCACAGGATCACGTGCACATATCAATGCGTGTATCCATGCTGCGGACACAAGCATTCTGAGAAATGGTCAAATACGGGGGGAGAATTGATAAATGACACTAAATGTTTGGTAAGAACTTTTAATTGGTTGCTATATCAAACGATAAAAGACTAAAAAGCAGTTTCTAAATTAGCCAATTATAAATGTCTGTCCAAATAATTTAAGTTAGTTAAGAACACGGTTGAAAAGTGAGAACGTGAGAAGCTTGATATAAAAAAAAGAAAAGCGCATCGTTCCGGTAAGCGGCAAAGCTGTACAACCAGCAGCTTGATATTAAAACAAATCTTTAAACTGGACTACAGCAAGCTCCAACACAAAGACACAATATAACGCACCAATCAGAGGCCTGAGCGCACACTCACGGGGCGGCGCGTCTTTCTGCTGAGGCAGCGGCTGTGTTTGATGAAGGCTGTGGAGATAAATGGAGTAATTGGCACCATTTACCCTCCCGACACCTGCTCAAAGTGGATCCTTAGCGTTACCACCCAATTCAAAAGTGACATTTTCTCAAAACCTATTGTGTAGACGGAGGTTTATTTTGGAAAAGGAACCCAGTTCCAAACCAACGGGAGCTCACTAAGCATCAGACCTTATTGGACGAGTAGCAGCCAATCAGACCGCAGGTCTCTGCGGATTGTGGGCGGAAACATTTTTAGCGAACTGATGAACAAAGTGTCAAACAACAACGTCAAAGAATAGTTGGCAATATTAAAAAAATGAAATGAATGAATTCTGCAGCTTGAAGCCTTTTGAAACAGTTTTTGTGGTTTTCCAGTTTGAAGTTGGAAATCAAAGAGGCGCTTGATCATCACACAGCAGCGATCGCGGCGGTGGATTCTGTCAACGAGGGCTTATCGTGTCTTTTGACGTCTATTTGCAACTTTATTCCAATAGATTTGACTTTGAAAGAAATACTGCGTCAAAAACAACTCCCTTCTGTTAAACTGCCCCCCTCCCCCTCCGCCTCCCCTCCCTACCTGTCCTTACTCGTCCGTACCCGACCTCCATCGGTGTCTCCCTCTGTTAAGAGGAGCACTTTGCCGGGTTGGGTGACGGTAATGAACTGTGACTCGGGGAGGCGAGAGAGGACGTTAATGAATGTAGATGAGGACGAGGAGTAATTGCTCGCGATGAGAGGTGCGTGTTTTGTACGTGTGTGCATGTGAGAGAGAGAGAGAGAGAGAGAGAACCCATAGGAGCCCTTAAGTGGGAACGTGCAGCTCAGTCAGGAGAGACACTTCAAATATATGTTTATCTATTAATGGATCGAATGGCTGGAATGATGAACGGGTGGGCGGATGGATGAGTGGCGCTGACGGATGGCAGATGGAAGCTTAATGGGGAACGATGCGAGAGAGGATACGGGGTGGAGGGGGAGGAAAGTCTTTTTTTAAGTAGGAGTGAGAAAAGAAATCAAAGGAATTAAGAGCAAAAGATGAAGAATCAAAGACATCACTACAAAAAAAGTGTGTGTGTGTGTGTGTGTGAGACTCAACCCCCAGAAGATTCCCTAAACCCTCTGGAAGTTATTGAAGTCATCTCCTAATTATTAGCCGTTTCATATGAGAAATAAAGCATGATTTAATATCTCCTCAGCTTTCTTTAAACCTAATTAATAGTTTGAAATATGTAAAAGCAGTCCTTGGATGGTAGTTGTTATGTTTGGAGGCCGGATGTTGAGGAGCACAGAAATATACTTCAGGTTCATATTTTCTAGGATCGCTCGCTGCAAACACATTTATTCACAAATATTCACAGAGTAAATATATTTAGCTACTATAAATGTCAAGCCGGGTGCCGTCTCTCCCTTGTGCTTCCCTTTGTGACTCCCTGGTATTCCATCAAAGGGAATGACACGAATGACAACATCTTTTCATCGTTGGGCTGCTACAGAAGACATTCGGAAATCATAAAATCATTCGTCCAATGTCCACTTCTCCTCGTCATGGAAACTGAGCTTTCCACCATCTTTCCCCTCACTGAGATTTCAGACAGTCATCCTCTCAGGTGTTCGTACCAACCAACCACGGCCGAACAGCAAAGAGAAACAAACGTGAATGAGATCGATTCAAACAACGCGAACCACGGTCGGTTCCTGTACGCGTCCTGTGGCCACTCACCCATCACCCGCAGCCTCTCGGCGCCCACCACCACCTCCTGCTCGTCGGCGGAGAAGAGGAGCTTCCCGGAGGTGGACTTGACTTCAAACATCTTGCCTCGAGCTTTAAATCCACTGGATCCTGAAGCAAAGGCAGACAGAAAGGGAGGAGACGTGAGAGAGCCGGGGAAAATGTTTTGCTGAATCAACTCTTTACTTTTAACATTTAAAATGGTGGAAGACAGTCAAGTTGTCCCGTAGGACCTTCTGACTTAAGCAAAGAAAATATGAATTGGGGGAAAGTCAATTCCAGGCGCAATATTTGGAGAAACTGACGGATTGACTTACGAAATCAGGAGGGATTTTTATCAACCAGATCAACGTTACTGCCAGCGTATTCGTCCGTTTACAAAATGTCAGGATATTTGCATTGAATTCAATAGAAAACAACTGAAGTATGACAGCTCAGCACTTTTATATACGAACGAATCTGGAGGAGTGTGTGAAGAAATGCTTCAAAACAATATCATCCCGATTTGACCTGCTGCCGACGACATTGTTGCAGTTCCAGGCCGCCAAAACTGTAACCGGTGTCACAACAAACACGAAACGCAGACGACTCCTTCCAACTCAAATTGCTTTATTTCATGCGGCGCTGGGGAGCTCGGGGGTTGGCTGATTGAAGTGCGTACAATTGATTCTGTCGCTCTCTCCCTCTCGCGGCGAGACGTTCCTCCGTTCATCCAGGAGGAACGTCCGAGCGGACCTTTGTCTCCCTCCTCTTCACACGTCAGCCGGCTTTTTTAAAACGCGAGAGAGAAACTTCCTGTGCACGATCACACGGCGGGGCTTCCATTGACAGGAGACGGCCGACTCTATTAGACAGGGACAGGCAAAGCACGAGGGAATGCAGGGAGTCATCACACAGTAGTGGGGGAGACGGGGGAGGGGGGGCAAGTGAGGCCTCGACTGCCACGGTTATCGGAGGGAGAGCTGATCCGATTCTTCGAATGAGGCCGTGGCTCCAGACCTGCGAGTCTGTTGCAACCCGTGTCGTCACCATCGTCGGCTCTTTGAAGGACGAAAATTGGGTCTTACATCAAAAAGAAAACATCAACAAAAACGACATGAAAGCACGCTGCGTCTCACCTGTTACAAGTTGCGTGAGCAGCTGGTTGTTGCTGTTGAGGATGTTGACCGAGATGTTTTTGGACGACTGCAGGAACAGCGGGCGGCCCTGCAACAATGATGCACATGTTTATTTATAGAAAAGTGTGAGCAAAAAAGGAGACAGGGGGACACAATCAGCTAAATGCGTCCGTGCTTTGTCTGTGACGCATTAGCAACTTCAACCGCTTGACACACGCCACAACGTTCTCAGCTCGGTTTGCTGACTTCCATTTCCCAGAGTGCACTGCAACAGTCCGTAATGCCGACCACGTCGGACACTCGGCTCTCTCTGTGCCCGGCTAATCTTCACGCCTCGCTCAACTTCTTAATTAGAGATAACGTCCGGACCGTTGTGCGGCGCTCGCAGCCCAGGAGGGGATACGCCTGGTGTGTTTAATACTGATAACATTATAACTCTCGCCAAAGTTATTGAAGTTCTCACAGTAAATGCGCTGAATGTATGGAGGGGCGAGCGAGACGGCAGGACAACAACTAAGTGGTGAGACCTGAATGTAAAACCAACCAGGTAATTATAGTATAGTCCTACCTTGCATTTCAAGGTTGAGGTCTGTGGGACTGAAACTTACTTGGCCCTTTTAAGTGGAGACGCATTGCCCAGTTGATCTTATTCGGTTTTCACTCTTTCATATACGCCGTGACCTGAGGACGCTCGTTGTGTTCACACTTCCCTGTGCAGCTTTCAAAAGTACAAAGTTTCCTCCCTATTTCAAATTTCCATCCCCAATGTGATAAAGTACCTTCATCCGGCTTCTCTGTTCATCCCTCTCTCATCCCTACTAGTACGGCAATCCAGCATTTGTAGCAAAAGCCTAATCTAAAACTGCAGTGTGCAGGTTGCCGTGCAAGGCAGCTGGATCGTAGCAACGTTACGAGATGAAGCGAGAAATGGGGGATCAAAACTCCCGCAGAAACACACCTTATAAAAGGCTCCAACAGAAAGCATCCTGCGAGTCGCTACCGGCGTGGTTCAGGTGAGCCTGGAATGACTAAACCACCGTGTCTGTTCCTGAAAGGCATTGAGTCGCATCACAACTGTGCAGTCGGCCCTGGTTCGAGAGGAGAATTTGATTTGCTGGAAATCTGTAGACATTTAAAGCTGCTTCTCGTACCGCCTGCTGACGTCGGTGCTGCATCTCATCCGGCGATGGCCTCGCACGGCGCGCACGTTGTGCTGGTTTTAAGTCGCTGTAGAACTCGGGCCGCTTCCCGCGCGCCGCCGCCTGTCAAAATACGCGGCATGGCTTCCTATAGCTCTAGTTCCAATTCAGCCCGCGTCCATCTGTCACCCTGCTTCCCTCTCCATTACTGCCTCCTCTCCTCCCCCATCTCCATCTCCATCTCCATCTCCGCTCAGCTCGGCTCCGCCACCTCGCTGCATTGTGCTCCATCGCTCATTCTGCCGCTCAACTTGCGTAAGGTCCAAGACAGCGGTGATGAAGCTGCTGTGTTGCATTATCAAGACATCCGTCCACTACACTACATGCACAGGACCGACAAGAGTAAAAATAGACACGGAGAGAGTGCCATCACTGGCACATCTGTCCACGTCTCCGACATCTCCTGGCCCAGATTCTCAGCAGGAAGGAACCTTGGAGCCACATGAGTCTTAGCGTGATGTTAAGAGTTACATGACATAACTTCTATGGCGTGAGACTTCTCTCGCAGTTACCGGCATGAGAGGACTCCTGCCGAAACACGGCGGGTCACATGGCAGATCTTGCCGCGTCTTTCTGCTGCCGGATGACAGCTTTAAGTTACCTTTTGGGAGAGCATCTAGCGTAGTGCCAGTCCTTCCACGGCCTCCCTGTTTGTTAAAACCACATTTGGACACTTAATGAAAATCAATACGAGTTGTAAATGCAGGGCGGTGTGGGGACACACACCAGCATCAGTCCCAGCAGGATTGTCTCACTGCGGTAGATGGAAGCTCCCCTTACATTCATTAGACACCCGTCTCTTCACACCAGCTATGCACACACTCTGTGTTGTCATTTACCCAATTTTACTACTTCCTCTGAGGCAACCCAGGAGATTTTGTGGTAGTATATGACACTCATATACCACAACTGGGAGGATGGCTTTAGTGATTCCAGTTCAGACTGCGAGCCTCTTCGTCACAGAAAGGGCGTGCCGTCAATGCCCAAAGGTAGCGCGGCTAGCTTAGCCTTCGCACTGAAGAATGTGGGTGTTTCTTTCTGTGAGTGACTTACTGGTTTGGACTGGATTTCTTTGGCATAGAGGGGTTGGAGGAACTCGGAGTCCCCTTCCAGTTTCAGGCCCTTCTCTGTTATTCTCAGGTTGCCCATTCCGTCCTGTGGAGAACAAAGACACAGTAACAGTTGGTTGATATTCATATCAGCTGGTCGTGAACAGCACTCATACCCTCTCTATCTCCCAACATATTTTGTGAAATACAAGTTACTGGTGTGTATTTCCAAACTAAATTTCCCAAGATCATCTTTGAACACGTCATTGAAATGTAATTATTACATTTTTTCCCTCGATTGGTGTTCTATTTTGTGTTCAATGGTGAGGTAACGAACGTTTTCTCTCCACGAGTCCTGCTTTTTCGTCTGTGTGGTGAGGTTGCCATTTAACTTAATATCACGCACGCCTGATGTTTAGTGGAACGATGAATCGTGGTGCCGCACAATGAGAGATCATCGGGGTTCAGAGTGTGACGACTGTACACAGAGTGCGTTAGACTCATTAAACCGTCTCCCGGGTTGATCAGCCGCCCTAATCCCTTTTAATCTCCTCCAGTGCAGAGACAGTGGTTGACGTTTCACTTCAGCATTACGGAACACGGGAAACCGAGTGCACGCATAAACAACTCGTCAATATCCAGTACAAGAGAATATGTTGTTCAATGTCCCGCATAATCGCACAGGTAAAAGCATTGGATCATTTGAGTGACTTTGAGGTTTTACATTGAATTGTGTAAATGGGCACAGTGCAGGGGTATGACGTGTAGACAAAGATTCAATATGGACAACCTCATATTGCAAACACAAGTTGACCTTAACCGGAGTCAGTTACAGTGAAACAGTTACCCAAAGGATGCATTTCATTTCTAACTCTGGAAGCTTATTAAAACACAGCCAAACACCGCATCCGTAGGTTTACGGTGTTTGCTGAATAAAGTTGACTAGTTAAAGCTGGCGGCGGCACATTATTTCAGGAAAATGGGTAAATAACTGAACGTGGGAGCAATCCACACCCAGGAGCAAAGAAAAAGCCATTTGAAAAGCAGGTCGCTTCTCAGAGTTCTCAGTTCTTGGACTTCCCCGACGCATTTAAAAAAGGAAAGTTCATCTACATTGCTTCTTTCCCACAAAATGAAAAACCGGAGGATTGCAGTGCCGCTCAGCGGGTGCTTCCGTAAAGACCAAAGGCTGTGAGGCCATTAGCAGGGCTGACCCGTCCCTTTTCATCCCGTCTTTGTTCACGTTGGATTCGTGAAGACGGGAGACGCCAGTCTGGTAGCAGAGTGAGAAAGAAACAGGTTTGTTGTTTCCATGCCGCCTTCTGATCCCTCAGGTTCTGATGAGCAAATGGAGATCAAGACCCCTTAAAATCCCAAAGTAACCGAGGACTGCTTTCAAGCCTCCTTCATGTAATCCTCCCCCAACTGTGTAAAACAGATTAAAATTCTGGCTCCGTTGTGGCAACGGGGAGGTGATGGGGGGGGACTCCTGGACGTGTGATGATTTTGAATAATCCTCAGGTGGAAATCAGCAAGCCTGTCAGGGAAGGCCTGCAGACGCCATTTAACCTCCGTTCCCTGACACTTTGATGACGAAAGTCTACTGTAAGAAAGGAGACGTACGTTTTCCCTACTTGGAAGTTCTCTAAAGATTTTTTTTTCAAATCCAGTTCCTCACGGCTTCAATTGGCTTCATGTAGGCTCTCTTCACTGATATGTACAAAGTGGTTTCTCCCAATAGCCATTTTCATATCTGGACAATCGCCGACGCAGCATAACGACTGAAAAATAATGTTCTGCTTCACTTTGTATCTCTTGATCTCCTTTAAGTCCTCAAACACACCCCTAAGTTGATTGTATTTTGTCTACGCGTGACTTTGATAGTAATAGAGAATCACACGGGAGACATTTTTCACTTGAAAAAGCTTCTCCAAACAGCTTCAACTCCCCTGAAAAGGAGCCAAGAATGGTATTGGAGGGACCGGGAACATTACAGGAAAATAACTGTAAATAACTGTAAATGTCAACATGTCGAGGGGCACAGCATTGATTTAAAAAAGGCAGACAAATATTACTGGTACACTAGTAGCAGTTAACATGGGAATTATTTCGTGATTTTGTTTTGCTGCTTCAGGACCACGGGGAGAGACACAAAGACAAGCTGCACTGTGTTATGTCGCTTGAGGGATCTTGAGGGTGCCTCCATTCCTGCATTGGGTCGGTCCTCATCTCGGTGCGTTGAGCGTAGCTCAAATATCTCCGATAGCTGCTGCTGCTGCTGCTGCTGCTGTGGAAGTGAAGAGCTGCTCCCGGCCGTTTACTCACTGGCGTCCTTCACACGTCTGTGCAGAGTACTTTGCAGGGAACTGCCAGTCGATCCGTCCCCGTCCACTGAAATGTGCACTAGTCTGCCAACACTGCTTTGCAAATTGCGACTTCTGCCCTCAAAAATCCTCACAGCGGATACAAAATGACTCCTTTCTTTGACCAACGCTCCACATAAAAGGGTGAAAATTATGATAATTGGTGAGTGGGCAACATGTCAATTTCCTGCTTCCTGGTTTGACTTCTTCAAAGACATTTAGAGAGACAATAAGTGACTCGCCTCGTTGTTGGAGCCACGAGCGAGACACAAACGTCACACCACGCGTCCGAGGAACATTCAAAAGCGATCAGCTCGCCCAGCACGACCCGTCCATGCCAGCTAGAAACAGGTCGTTTGTCTCCGCCGCCACGCGCAGCACCGACAGGAGGGCATTCATTCAAGCGTAACATTTATTGTTTTCTTCTGTTATTTGTCTTCTGGATCTGGGATGATTCTCTTCTAGTCCCGTCTTTTTGTATTCTCTGCGGTGAGCCGCCGGCGCGGCGAGCAGCCGTGAATAATTCAGCAGCGGCCTGTGAACACTCACCCTGCTTTCTTTTTCTTTACCTGCCGCCTTTCATCTTCTCATAATCCACTCTACTGTTGGGTGCTGATGATCCCGTTTGTCAGGTTCACGTTCCTCTTGTTTAAATCGCCTCCCTTTACTTTTCCACTCCTTCAACTTCCACCCTCACGTATCGCTCTCGCCCCGCTGCCACACGTTGGTGCTTTCGATCTACTTCTTCCCCTCCATCCCTCATTCCAGCCTCTTTCTCTGGCCGTTTGTCTTGGCTGGAAGGTGTTTCGGTTTGAAATAAAAAGTACCATTCTGTCAGCGCAAAGTGAGAGAGGTTCTTCTCACTTTGACAAATAACGACAAACTGATATTTTTTCTTTAGTCACAAAAGCTGAAAGTAGTGTGTTCCTACTCCAACAGATCAGTCACGCACCGATTTAAAAAAAAGGTGTTACAAACCATAGACCTGTTTTACTTTCAAGATCAGTCACAGCTGATGTCTCCACAAACACTCCAAGTGGAAGCAAAGACGTTCTTCCTGCGTTTCAAGTACGGCCCTGTGAGTAGCACCTCAACAGCGGGAGGCGTTTCTCCATCTGCTCGCCCCCGGCTGTAAATTGGACATAATTCATTGCACAACTCTTGCTTTTGTCCCCCTGCGTACGTCCCTTTCTCTCCCCCTCGATCGGCGGCGTTTGCTGCAGCGAGGAGCGAATTGATCCGCACTCACCGCGGCCTCGCTCCACTGTCACCACTCTGTTAGCCGGATAGTTATTGATAAAGTGCTGCCTCTGTGTGTGTTTTTGGGCTTCTTTCTCAATGTGCGCTTGTTGGACTGTGTGTTGTGTGCCTGGGACTGTTTACCTGGCTGCTTGAGTGCAGCAGGAGAAAACATCTGTCTTGTAAATAACAATCGTGCCTTCAGTTCCCTCTGTTATTCTGCAGATTTATGGGGCTCGGCGGTTTGTGAGTGGAGAGAGAGAGAGAGAGTCTGATCACTGCTCGTACCTTCTGTGTGCGTCCGTCCCGCTTTGGTTTTATTTAAATCTTTACAGTCTGTCAGTCTGTTCTCATGCGTCTTCCCTCCTGAAGCTGACGTCTCCAGAGAGCCGGGAGTCTCTGCTCTCAATAATGAAGCAATCACGGCTCGCAGACCACTATTGAGCGTCCGAATCGATATGCATCCGGCCACCAACAGAGGATAAAGCAAATACACAAGTATTGAGGCTCAGGGGGAAAAATATCACAACGATTCATATTCTTTAAAGTCCAGACTACAAAGTCCCACAGCAAAACGGATTGATTGCACACCTTTAACTGCTACCTTAATGACAGCTTGGCTGGACCAATTACCATCGTCCTTTGAGCCTAATAATACAAATCGTTTCATGTTGAAAACAACTAAATTGTAGATTTAACTTTTTTTGCAGATCAACGTGCTGAAACTGCACAGGATTGCCTCCTTACCAACAAAACAATGAAATACTTCCAGCCACTCCCACACATGATGGATTCAACAACAAATCGACTGACCCAAAATATTTTAATTGGACCACGAAGGCGGCAGAGGTTCAGGGCGAGTCGGCCTGTACTTCACGGCTTGACAGCCCGTCAAACTGGTGCAGAGCGAGAGACCAAACAACGGGATCCGTTTCACGCTCTCGCCTCCAACGCAGGCAGTCAGACAACATCATGATGAAACAGGAGTTTCAGATTAGCAAACCACAGTGTTTGTAAATCTCGCCCTGCAGGCAGCTTGAAGGCTTCTCCAGCACACAACGACGAGGGGCTCGGAGATGGAACCGAGCTGTGGCTCGTTGGTGCTTTCATTTGCCACCGGCGAGCCCTCCACCGAAAGAACTTAAACTTCTTGAACGAAGCCCCGTGGAGCCTCAACGAAGCGTCTTCCTGCACACCGAGGGCGCTTTCCACCCGCCTGCCTGCGTGGGCCAACGTGGCCAAACTCCAGACTAATGCATTTTCCAATTGATCCCCTCGATAACAGGAGTAGAAAGTTTTCCCCTCATCAGTACCGTCTGAGCTCGCTCTCCCTGGCTCCTGTTCAACAGGTGCGACGTCATGTAGCAACACCCTGCGATGGCTATCAGTGGAATTGGCTTTGAGATTGCTCTCCACAGTGAAACCCCCGCTCCTCTGATTGAGGCCCCTCGACGCGGCACCACATCATCCATCAACGGGATGGGAAAGCAGATGGGGGAGAAGAGGGGAAGGCCGAGAATGAAGGATGAAAGAGAGAGCGGGAGGGAGTATTGATAAAGGCAGGGAGAGATAAGACTGGGTGAAATAGATAGATAAACACAGAGCAAGATAAGGGCGAAGAGAAAACGAGACGGACGACGCGTTGGGGCGGGAACGAGGCAAAAGATGCTGACTGCGAGTGGAGTCGAGAGGACGGGGTGGGCGGAAAGTAAAGGAGGGGAGGAGGGAGACTGATGAAAACATTAGAGGGCTGCAGGAAAAAAAGAGACGGAATTAGAGGCCAAGAGAGATTTGAAGTCCACACTAATGTCGACGGCTTTTATAAGCCATCTTTTTTGTCCGTGTTTGGTTATTGCGTTCGCTGGAAGTCTGAAGAGAGTGGCCTCACATCGCAGCGTGGGGGAGGAGAACGGAGCTGGTGTTTGTCATGCAGATGTATGCGCTCTGATTCCACATGGGGACATGGGAGTCGTGCTGCAGGTGGAGCAAGTCATCACTTGACATTGTCTGCATTTAGCGAAAGAGACCTTAGTCTCATCGCAAACGACCTAAAGCACGCCGACGTATTGATGGCCGATGAGGGCTCCAAAAAAGGTTTCATTTGGTCCCAACTAAATAATAAAGTAAGGGAGCCAGGAGGCTTTTTAGGGTCCTTTTTCTGTCTATATCCTTTAATTCAATGGCGCTTAAGATGGATTTGTTTGTATTGGGAACGTTGAATGATACTACGGCACCCTCTTCAAAGTGTTGACTTGTTTTCGGAATGCAAAGCCTCACCAGTAGCTACAAATTCCCTTTTCAAGGAAAAATTGCTATTGTTATTCGGGATGTTTGGATTTCAGCCCGAGAATCTCTTGTAAGCTTGAAAGTAAGCTTCACCTTCAAACGTTGTGGGGACACTTTGTCCCAACAAACCCACCCACACACACACACCCACACACAGCAATGAATACATTGGGAGGGTAGTCAAAGTGGGGCTATTATCTCCTGATTATTAAGTAATTATGGTGGGCTAATTGGAAGAGGTTATTGTTTTTATGGTTCTCAGAGCGGCTTTGTGACAAAGTGTTATCAGAGACTGAAACAGAGTTCGGTCACTGTCACAGCCACGTCTCTACTAATCTACGAGCTGCGGCGGCGCTGCTGCCATGACTACGAAATACAGGGGGTTCTCAAACACTTTGCTTGAAGGCCGACGTCCAGTGGTAGCACTTTACTTTTCTTGAGCAAATTACACTTGATTCTTTTCATTATCGTAAGTCGCTTTGGATAAAAGCTTCAGCTAAATGGCTCAAGCTTTTAGCAGCGTCTGGCGCCAGTTGGCGGTTGGCTTTTCGTCGGATAAAACACGGAAATGCTTCTGTGAGCGAGAAACCCTTCGATCGGCTGTTCTGCTGAAGCTAGAATCAGCGCACAAGAGAATAAACTGAAATGAGGAACAAGCAAACAGAGCAAAGAATCATCATCTTCACCATCTTACCATCAGCAATGAAGCCACAACAAAGGCTGGACCCTCCAGTTTCCTCTTTATTGGTGCGCGTACAGGCGCAGCCCGCATGCACCTCGCGGCCGCCGTCTCTGGTCTGCGCGATGTTTTCAAGTGCAGCTTTGGGCTGGAGGAGCAGTGTTTGTGCTCGTACGCCAGCGTTAATCTCCAAAGCGGCCCCTCTGCCTTTGATCTGCGTCTCATTCCCAACTTCCTTACGGGTTTCTTTCTCTGGAGGACTTATTTTAAATGAGGTTTTGGTCATGTGGTCAGTTTTTGACAAAGCCAGGGTGATATAATCATCGCTCACACACATTTTACCGCCGGGCCTCTTTGTAGTGACAGAAAATGATCTGCTTCATGTTATTTTATTAAATGTATTTTTACAGCAGCTACATACGTCTCTCTAACCATCGGTACTTCAGTAACAAATAAGTCTATATCCAAAACTAATATGTACAGATTACATGTACACTAGACATTATTAACGAGATTATTCAAATGAAATGCATTTGTTACAATAATCTATATTTAGGTTGTGTGCTGTTTGACGCAGGCTTTAAGAATGAGGAGCTAAACACCAGCACACATTGAGCTTAAGGTCCTCTGACTTTACAACTGATAACTTCTTTAATTGATTGGTTTTCCCTTATCTCACTTTAATACGGACTGGCTGAAGTGAGCTTTGGAGTCGACTCGAGTGGAATTTCTATTAAGGGATGAAAGGTATTCTGAGGGGGGGGGGGGGAGTTAAGAGAGGAAGCTAGAATACTTTATTTGGGTGAAGTTGCACAAGACAATCTGTGTTGGACTGTAAAAGCATAGACTGTTCCAAAAAAACTGTTGATTCTTTATTTTATGGACACATGAAAAGAACCATTGAGAAACGACCAGAATGAAATACTATCCCGGGATAACTGATGAAAAAAAAAAAAAATTCTGTGTACTTGAGGTTCTTTTTCGGTACACAAACTGCATTCGGATCTTATTAGGCAAGACAACGTCAATTTAGCCATCGTGTTTGTTCAGCCTTGTGGAGGGATGGCATCTCTTTCCTCCTATTATTCACATCTGTGTCAGTCAACAGTGAATATATCACATTTAAGCATTCAGTATTCATACATTCATATATGTCATCCCTCTGGATTTCCATGTAGCGGTGCAGTGGTAGATGTATATATATATTATACGCACACACACAGATAGACAATTTGCCTCCTATTCTGCTTTAGAGTAGCAAGACGTTTGTTCCATTTTCTTTCCTTTTATCCGTAACTGTCCTTATGAATTTTCCATAATGGGCCTATTGTTCTCCCGTTTGAAATGTGTTGCTATGCATGAAGAATATTCTTGGCAGCTACTTTCCTTTCAGTTTAGTCCGACATGCTGTGTGGCGAGTTGTACGTTTACCGTATGGGACTAAAGGAAAGGCATGCATGAACGCCACGCTGCACAACACACAACACATACACGCACATACAAACCCCAAGCTTTGTAAATAAGATATGAACATTTTCATGTGGAATACGCAATCTGTGACAGGTTAATCGCTGTGCTAATGTGGCCTCAAAGTTGTGGGAAATTGAAGCAACAACCCTGAATCCTCCCTTTTGTAGTTTGATTTTAAATCTCTCAGCAAAGAAATAAAAAGAAAGAGGGAGAGAAAAACCTCTGAAAGGAACTTGACCCAATTCAGCTTTTCTTCTGCAGGGGCTCCAATACGTGGGACTGATTCCATCGAAAATGCACATCTGCCTCATACTTGACACTGCTGTTGTGCCTCGAGAGACTTATTTTTGACAGGACCACCTAGAGCGTGAAGCACAAACGCCTCGCACGGCGCCCTGCCAGGCCGGACACAACAGCAGCCAGATGAGTCGATGCCGATATCGATCTCCACAGCAGGCCGCTCGACGGACGCCGTTTATCTGCACGACGCACGATCACGACACTGACAGGCCACTGAGTCCCCCTTGCTCTACTTCTACACCACCAGATCTGTGCGAAACACACACACTCATCTTATTCTGTTCAGGTTAACTTGACGCAATTCCCTTATCTTTTTTAAAACCATGCCAAAATATCGGCTCTCTAGCTCTGTGGAATCGGGTAATTCCAGGACAAGCAACCCTTCACCAGTCCCTGAAGATCCAGACTGGTCTTAGAAACTATTGATTAATGCAACACTGGTAAACACTGGTGTTTTTACGATAGGAATTGTGCATTCTTATTTTAGTGAAGTTAGTGAAATAGTCAAAAATAGAGAACAGTTGCCTTGGCTTTGATCCTGGTTATTCTGGAGCCGTTTGCACACATTGTTGAGCTGAATGAGAACCCGCAGTGGAACAATCACCCCCTTAAGTGCACAACCGCTCCGCTTGGGAGTCCTCTGGGAGCCCAACACCGCTTCAAAGAAACCTCCCCTCTCCACTGCTGCTCTTTCTTGCTCTGTAAGGTGACAAAGTGCTGATTAGAGCCGGAGTCGGGCTGCAAGAAGAGAGGGAATAGGCCCTGCAGCAGAAGGCTTGAGGAACTTGTTCGGTTTCACCAAATCGTCTAGAAGTGCTTGCTCGGTGTCACTGTTGAGCCGTATCTCGTCCACTAAGAGAACCAATTAAAAGTGATACGCAAAGCTCATTTCTGGAAAACGCAAAGGAATAACAGAGAGGAGACAAAGTCAAAGAGTCCAGGAGATGGGATGAGTCTTTGATGCAGAAGGGTGACGCTTTCCATCGAGCGCGACAGTGTTCTTGTTACCGTTCGGTAAAACATATCGATCGATGCCATATTCCTCTCAGGAGATCAGTGGTCCGGTAGATGGAGACGGGTTACATTAAGTGTCATTTTTAACCTGTGGTTTTTACATTTTTGCCCAGGGAGCAATTAAGGGTTGGGTGTCTTGCGCAGGGACACTTCGACACGGAGCAGCCAGGGTTTGACAGGAAAACCTCTCCACTCCATGCGCCACCGTCGGCTTGATGGAGAGCACATGACGTGACCACGCATCCACCCTTTGATCGCTTCTCTGAGAGAAGCTGTGTTTCATTACGGCCAGTCAACTCTTTTCTTCCACATTATTCTTATTCTTTCGTCAGTCGATTCCTGAATACAAGTTTTGGTTGTGCAGTCTCAATGCCATCAGTATGTTGGACAGACAGCAGTTTGGGCTTCAATGAGTCGGGGGTCATGTGACAGGGATGGGTTGTCATGGTGGCAAAGGTAATTCTACCTGCAGGTATGAGTTAGCGTGTCACAGAGGGTTCACTGTCCGCAGTGAGTCACACCAACCAATCACATGGGGGGGGGGGGATTCCACTGATGAGTCCCACTCGGCTGCTTGGAGTCCTAATCAGCGATGGTATCAAATCGAGTGCATCTTCTCATTCCTGAAGACACTTGATTGCCCATGCAAGTCATCTTATCACATTGACTTCCCTTGTACATTTTATTCTACTGACTGGAAAAATAGAGCTTTTCATGCTTGCTTGATTGGAGATCGGCATCTCCTTTTGCTGCTTTCTTGGATCCAATTTAAATGTTAATGTGTGTCTTCTTTGTTTTAATGTCTTGCTTGGAAATTGCCTCTTAATCATTTATGATTTCATGTGTAACATATGGAGCCTGAATTATGGCTTAATTATTGTCATTATATTTTGGATTTGAGTCGGACTGAAACTCTGAATCTTATTCCAAATACTTTGTTCGTAATTAAAGTAATGTTTCCCATCAACTCGTCATTAACTATTTGAATTTGTCCCATTAAAAGCCCCTGATTGTTCATTGCAGGTTATCAAACAGCAGGAGCAACAATTCACATTTTCACACAATATCACTGAATATCTCTGCGCCAGCGAGTTGCCAGCCTGGTTTTTAAAAATCTTTTCATGTTTTGTAATTATACAAACGCATAGTGGCAAGCTAATTTCCCCAATAGGGACCATAAAACGGAGAAGTCAAGCTTTATTAGTTACCTCCTTCACAGACTGAAATGTAATTAGTGGAGTCGCCTGTAACTCCATTTCATACCTCCAAAAATGCGCCGCGTGCTCATTGTCGCGCTCTCATTATTCCTTTCATCGTGCAGCAATGACTTGTACGTGAGCCGTGAAAGCGGCTCGCTGGCGGTCCTTTTCCCTTGCGGTCTCCCTCGTGGCCGTTTCCTCCATCGCTCTCTCTGCCAAGCTTTCCGCCGAGGCCGCTGGAGGTACCGAGGTGTAATTGTCCCCCTACGAGAAGCGGTAACTCTAATCTCAGCGACGGCGTACGATTCAGTGTCGCCCGCAGCCGACGCTGCGTTCTTTGCAAGAGGCAAGAATGGGCTTCTGGGATGCAGCTTGGCACCAATTCACCGGGGGAAAGAGTCTGGACCTCAATGATACAAAGTGTTGGAATCTTTTTATTCACGGTTTGGGACTCTTTCCGGCTTTATTTTGTAGCTCACGCCTCGTTTTGTCCCTGGTGGGCTTCACTTCCGGTCTGGTCCCGTCTCTCTTGTTATTGTCTGTTGTCGATGATCGTTTCCACCGGTGTTTAATCACCTGCACCTCCCCTTTCTATTTAAACCATGTCAGTTTGTTGTCCTTTGTTTCGTCATTGTTTACTGGCTCCGAAAACCACCAAAAGTAAGGTTGTATCTGAATATCTTAAGTCAGTAAAATCAGGTTAAAATTATGGTCTGGAAAAAGTAAGAAAAAAATAAAATGGGGGCATATCATCCACTGCGTCTGCTCCTCCTCCTCCTCCTCCTCCTCCTCCTCCTCCTTCTCTTTGTTTGACTTCCTCCAGAGACTATTTATTAAGGAGACGCGCCACTTCTTCAATCCTCAGTACGACTCCCGTAGGAAAACCCGTAATGGCAAAGATGGCAGTTGTGTGCTCATGTCCCGCCCCTCCCTCTGGAAAGCCAATCATCTGCTTTTTAACAGTCAAGCCGGGAAACATTTAAGCCTATCGTCTGGTTCCACTGACGCATGCGCACAGCTGAGGTTTTGCGACAGCGGAGACGACGGCGTAACACCGGCATTCTGGATAGAGACGTAAATGAAGCTTGGTGTCGTGAAGCCTCGCGCATGCGCAGTAACAGTAACCTGTGGGGGAAAAAGGCGTTTTAAACCTTATATTGGGGCAAAGTCATCAAACTTTTTCAGCAATTTTTATCATTCTACTGCTGTTTCTATACATGTAGTTTTTATGTCCCGATGACCCGTGGACAGTGCAGTTCTGACTCCCTTCCCATTGAATGAGACAGGTGGTAGGTCTTTCTAGAGTTGCTTCCTCTCACCCGCCCCTCGTTTCCACGAGTGAGACCCGCTCAGAGAAAGAAGGGCTGCAATCAGGGGGACAATTACTGCACTTTCTCCTTCCACCATCCCCAACGAGCCGTAGCTGTTTATCTACTGAGTGACTCCACATGCACTCAAGTGCAATCCAAAGGGAACAAGGTCTCTCATTGTGGCGCGTCCTTTTCTCAACCTACACAACAATAGAAACAATTGCGTAGATTTCTTTATTAATTTGTTTTACTCAAAAAGTCAAAAGAACTCAAATTACATTTTTTTAGTTTTAATCTAAAAAAGGCCAAAGCAACTACAGACATCAGCATGAGCGCTGCCTCATTTTCCACAAAAGACTTTCAGCCTAACAACCAAAAACAAGCTTTTAAAAAAAAAAAATTGGTATCATTATTTTCCATAGCCACCATATAGCATTGAAATATTGTGGAATTAAAGCTAGTTAGCTAATTAGCGCACACCTGGCTAGTAACGTAGCATGCTAATTAGAATGCTACAATAGCTACTCATGGCCGCCTCACTACCTGCTGCTCAGGAGAAGCCGTCACTCAACAGTCTATTCTGATGACGAGAGAAAAAAAAGTCCGCTTTCCATCCAGATGCAAATACGTTTCCGTATTTGTTGACACGCCGACCATCCGTCTTCCCTCCCCGTCTCCCACCAAAGACCAGCAGGCGGCTGTTCGAGAAGGACGTTGCTTCAGGCGAAAGCCGCATTGGTCTCAGCAGCAGCGTGTGATGATTATAGATCGGCCCGCCCCGTCTGGTCCTCCAGGACAACAATCAATCGGCGGTTTGTTCAGTACGTGCATTCTTTTCTTTTTTTCTCCATCTAGACGTTAATTGAGCCACCTGCGACTTTAAATGCATGCACTTTGGTTCTGACGGCTGCATTTCGGTTCTCAATCAGGAAAGATTTCAGTTTAGTCGAATAATTTAGAAGGGTTAACGGGGAGTAAAATATTTAAGTGTCTCGGTTATGGTTCCCCCCCAACATTTATGCGAGTCGTATTTTTTCACCTGGCCGCTTTTTTTCCCATTATCACCAGTCAGGGCCGCCATGTACATGAGCCGAGAGCCTCCAGCTGACTCTGCTGTAGTAAACGTGATGGGGAGCTGGGAGTGCGAGCGGCGTTTCTCTGGAGACGTGAGGCGAGGAGTAAAAACGCTCGTGCACGACAAACAAAAGCGGACATTTACTGCAGGTGCACACAGACGTGACTGCGACAGCTAACGGGAAAGCTAACTCAAAGACTGACCTGATAAAAGGAAGCCAAGTATCTCATGCATTGCTTTGACGTTGCATTTTCTTGAACAAGGAAAATTGACCATTCGCCGCCGGTCCACTGGGGACACTGTTGTGTTTGACAGCTTCGTAAGAAAAATACGGGAGGGAGAAATGAGAGCGGCTATTCCTAATTATGGGAGCATTTCAAACCCACCGTAGTGAATCATTCAATAGAGCAAAGGAAAATGCTATATTCCTTCTACGAGTGTGTATGACAGTCACAGCCTCACATCTGGACCCGTCCAGAGGTGCCTGTGGTTGTGCGTCCACCGATGAGCTGTCCGCCCAAAAGTGTGTTTCCTTTTTGTGTCGATCTGAAGATCGGAATGTTTAAGCCGATTTCAACTTTTGTTTTATCAACAATCTATACATTATTTGGAGACGGTCCTCTTAAAATATTAAAGATATGGGTTATGTGTACAGCTTAAATGTTGTCAGTTAGAATGACATTTCCGTGGCTCTCGATTGAATATAAATGTGCTGTAGCTGTGTACTTCAGCCTCAAGAGCCCTCGGTGTTCAAACAACCTCTTGAAGTGCAGATAAGTCAACACACAGACAACAATATCTATAGACATATATTTATATATACACGTTCTTGTATCGTACAATTCATGGACTCCCATTGCCCGCATGTCCAGATTCATTATGCACACACGCCTCTCTGATTGCTGTTGGCGTACAGTAAATATTTAATCCTTTGCACCACCAACATCCTCCATCTCCCCCAACATCCCCCCCGTCTGCGACTCCCCTCCTCCTCCAACCCGCTGCAGCTCCTTCAGGCTGCTTCCACTGCCGGGACGAGAACCGGCGCCCCCCGCTGGCTGCGTGTACGTTCATGGCTTTCTAAGGGCTCATCAGGAACAGTGCCACTGTTGATTGGCCCTCGATGACTCACAGCGTTGGAAGGAATCGCGGCTGAACTGTTTATCAAGCTGGACTTCTACTGTTTTAAGTCGAGGCGGGAGAAGAAGCGCAGGGATCGTGCGTGATTTGGTCAGTTTTTAAAATAACGCTTGGCGTCACAGGGGAAAAAAACAAATGAAAGAGAAAAGACTTTAAAGACGACCCGTGCTAATACGGAGCGTCACATCTGATGGAGATGACCGTCGGACGCCAACAAAAGCAAAACTAATCTGCAAGCTTGAGTTTACGCTGTTGTTTTTTCCCTTGTGTGTATCCAATGCAGTCAGAACCTGAGAGAGACAGTAACCGTGTTCTGATCTGAAACTGAATGGAAAGAGGACAAAAAAAAAACCCAGCTTGAAGACGTGTCCTGTCAATCACAAACCGTCAACTGGGGGCGGATGGATCAATGAGCTTCCCCATCAAATGCATCTACCGCGCGTCAACCATGTTGTTGTAATTACATAATTGGAAGGCGGGCGCAATTAAAAACATTATGACACGGCGCAGCGCTCCGTTACAACACACAGCTTGTAATCGGGGAAACAGCTCTGTGATTTATGCAGATCTCATATTAAAGCCCCACTGCGCAGCAGACCTCATGCATTATTCACGGCAGCGGCCACGTGTGTGTGTGTGTGTGTGTGTGTGTGTGATACGTGTCTGCCGTGACTCATCACAGGCACACAGGATTACTAAACACACACACAGAGAGAGAGACACACCGGGACCGGGGGAGGCTGACAGGAAGTAGATCTGTAGACGAGACGGACAGAGATCCGCTCACAGAGTTCTGGTGAGCGGGGGGGGGGGGGGGGGGGGGGGGATTTAATCACCACCAAAACCTGCATTATTGTCCACATAACAAACCCAGACCGACAGTCCAGTACTGAGCTGAATTAGATGTGGACAGACTAACAGGCTCACGCACACACACACACACACACACACACACACACACACACACACACACACACACACACACACACACACACACACACACACACACATTAGGTTGCTTTAAGGGGGACTTACGATGGTGAAGTTCATGACCTTGAGGATCCAGATAGTTAGCGCCAAGTTGATCAGGATCAGGATCATCAGCAGCAGGACGAAGAGGTAGAGGCAGCGTTTCCTCCAGCCATATATCCCCACTTTGTACACTTGTGGCTTCTCTGAACTCTGGACATTGTTCCTATGAGTGCACTGTTCTTGGGTCATCTGAGAGGAGACACACAGAGACAAAAAAGAAGACACAGTTATGGCAGAGGAGGCGGCGATCCAAAGTCAGTATCTTGCCGTCGCCGGGCGATTCCTTCACAGCGACTATTCTTTGGTTTGGGATGAAATCATCTCTTTTCTTGAGAAAAATGTATAGTTGCTGAATGTCCCCAGTGTGTTGCTCTGCATTCTGGAGATTTGAGAGACGTGTAGGATATAACTCCCATGCTCCAAACACTGACCAGCCACCCGGTTCGGACACGATGAAGACAGTCTAGCTTGCCTCCGTGTCGATGGATGGCCCCATAAATGAGTCTATAACTGAATTATAACCCCTTTGCCCCGTCCATGTGCGATTAATGATGACTAACTGTCTTTCCGAGAAGACGAGGACGCATTGTCCACTTCGATCGCCATCACAAACGGCCGGATAAGTCGGTGGAAAAACACAATTTACTGTCCGCGGGGCTGTGGAGTGCGCGCATCAGACCTCCAACGCCAATTGCTGTTGACAACCGCGCACAAAGCTCGCTAACTGAAACAAATGGCACGAGACAGCGGCTCGGTGAGGAGGTGCTGAAAGCAACAGAGGGGATCCTAAAGCGCCAGTCAGCGAAAAAGAAAGAGGGAAATCTCATCTTCTTTCCTGTGTGACACAAGATGCAGCGAGATGAAGAAGCGCATCTCTGCGACGTCTGGGCTGACAGGAGGAAAGGAGGAATAAGTGATGTCATCTCATGTAATCTATGCTAAATTTAAACTAGAATGAGCGGCTCACGGTTACAGTCCAAACCAGAGGTGACCAGGATTTCGTTCTTAAATGTTGCTTTTCTTTTTCCATCAATGGAGCACAACAGCGAGCCAATCAGCGGCCCGGTGCCGGCGCTTAAGGCCGATTAGTGGTAAACTATCGGGCCATCCCATGAGGAACACGCCTGTGTAAATCATATGTGAATCCAATTTCACGTCAATATCCGTGGAGCTAATCTCCAAATGAATCCAGGTGAGGGGAAAAAGCACCTTCTCTATTAAACTAAATAGGAATGGGGATCAATAGGTGGTTTCAACATCCATCCCCCAGAAGTAACAAGGCCGTCACAGTTAAACAGAGGCATCTCATCCTTTGGTTCAGGCTTTAAATAAAAAGGCATGGATGCAACACAAACAGCTGCGTGAGCCTAAAGTAACCAATGCTGTTTGAGTAGCTCATTGGTGAAATCCCCCCAAAAGAGCCACAGCCTGTGAGTGGGGATTAACAACGCAGCTGATCCCGCATAACAACGCTGCGTTGCTCTGCATCCGCAGGCTCCGGAGAGACATGGCGGACACACCGTGTTCAGCCTTTTGCACCGAAGGAGTTCGATAATAAAAAATGTTTTAAAAAAAAAAAACACACGAGAAGATTTAAAAGACAGACAGGCAACAGGCAGGTTTTGCGTAGTTGTAGTGACGAGCTCAGAGGAACCCAAAGAACGTACAACTTCATTCAAAGGACAGGAGAGGGAACAGTTTGGACACAGTTTCTCACACAGAATACAGATTACTGAAAAACAAACAAAAACACATGTTTGGTTTAGTTATAAAGTCGTGTGTGAAACCCTTAAATAATCCTTTCTTAAAGGAATTGAAATGGAGTAAACTGTGCAGAGACGTGCAGAAGCTGCCAAACACCTGCAGGTGCTCATCGGCGGCTCGGCAGAAGGACAACGCTCGGTGACACCAACACAAGCAGCTCATTTGTGTGTAATTGTGTCCCTTCTCAGGTCAGCCACTGTACAATCCACACACACACAGACTAACAATGTAGTGATGCTTCTCTACTCAGCGGTTGGAGCTGCATGACGGCCACCCTGTTCCTCAGGTGTCACTGACATGACGTGAAATCCACCAGAGATCAAGGAGACGTAACAACAGCGCGTGGACACCGCAACGATTGCGTCATAGCCAGAGGCACAACAAAAGGAAGCAATCAACAATTATGAGCCGATGTCACACTCTGATGACATCCAACCGCGTTGTTGGCTGTTAGAATCTGTTTCGTATGAGTAAAAGACGGTGACCTGTGATTTACGTCTGCAGCTTGCAACATTGCAGGCAAAGCGTCATGCAGATGGAGAGGAAATGGTCCTAATAGAGCAGCTCAGCCTGCCGATCAACCGAGTGCACGTGGTAGCTATATTCCTGTTTGCTGCCACCGTCTATGAACTATTATTTGGGATGTTTAGAATTTTTTCACTAACTTCTATGTCAGCGCTAATGTCCACATTACGGAAACTATGTGACCTGTAAAAGTACAACATCTATTCGGTTCAGTTCACACACGGCGCATCCTCTACAGGAAGGCTAACCAACTGATGCAACGTTTAAACACCATGAAAATACAATGCTAGTATTAAAGTTTTATGATGTATCAAATGAATGCACTGGAGTAAGAAAATGTAACCTGCATCGTGTGCCCTGTGCAGACGATCCCTCTGTGCACACAGAGTACTGATGGCTTTCTAATAAGAAAAGAAACCGGTGCCTGGTTAAATCCAAGTAATGGCCACTCGCATAAGAGCGGAGGTGTGTGCTAAGAAAGTCGAAAAGCAAGAAAGAAGAATCAAATCAAATCATTGGTCTTTAGAGTCCTTTCCCCCATCACCTCTGCTGTCCAATGGTGCCTCTAGTTCAGCAAACTACTTATTCAGAAAGCCTGAAGAAAAGCTCAAGGGTCCAAAAACAAAGTGTGTCTCTGATTAGAGGGAGAAATGAGGTTTTACAAACGGTTATTGGATAATTATGCAGCCAAATAGCCAGACAGCTCTCCATTGGGACCGTTATAGACAACATGTGGATCAGTACCAAAGACCCGACGGCTGTTGCCAATGGATACGCCATTACTGGGGCTCTCAAGCCTCCAAATGTGTTATGATTCAAAATGTATTATTTACTGGCAAGCAGGCTAGTGGAGAAATGTGATTGGCCGAATGGGAAGTTATTATGGATTTCATTTGGTTGTACTGCGCTTTTTCCTCTCGTGTGTTTTTTTTCCTGATGAGTCGGTTGTCGTCTCCTTTCTGCTAACCAGGGCCGGAGCGATCCAGTGGTGGTTCCTCTGAACAGCTCTCCAGCACTCCTCCATACCCATTAGCATCTGGCATTTTATCTGAAGAGCCACCGGAGCAACTGTTGTTCATTTTATTCTACATTTTTACCCACGGAGGCAGTGCAGGCCAGTGGGTGCAAGGAGCAGAATAAATCTGATGAAACTGGGGCGACATTAGCCTCCCCCATCTAACACACACTGGCTTCTTCCTTTACTCATTTGCACAATTCATTTGACTGCAGACATCAATTTACTTATTACTGAGACTGCTATTGCACTTCTACTGCCACCAGACCAGAGGGATGAATTGCCCGTAGGAAAGATTACAAAAGGAAGATGCTGAACTAGCAGGACTTGCCCTTTACCGTTTGAGCACCAGTCACTGGGATAAGTGCTTGGGAATGTATTGCACTCCGTAAACAAAGGCTTCTTTGACCCTCCTCCTTAAAGTGCAGTAGAAAGCTCACTGAGGCCACATTCTCAGCGAGCTGCGGTGCTGCAGCCGCCTACTGAGCCGTTACAGATGAGTCAAGAGTGGCCAATATGTTGGGATGCTGAAAAGGTCAGAGGATAACAGTGAATTATTTAACGGGAGCTCCGCCCCTGTGCAGAATTCGACAAAGCCGCCTTTCAGAGAAAAACAAAAGAAGACAAATCATCCAATTTCACTGGAACATTTCTGCCGCGGAGACGAGCCTGAGTGAGGGACGCGTCCATTTAAACAAACGCCTCTCGCTTTGGTCATCGGCTGCTCGTCAGCATGGTTGAGCACATGATTTGGATCATTTTTATTTAAAATAAGCCCTGCCTTGTACGTCCCTGCGTGTCAGCACACCTTGTGCTATTGAATTCAGGTTTTAAAAGCGGTGGAAAGAGCCCAGGGGTTAAAGCAGACGCTTCCATAAATGTTTCCTTACTAAAATCTATATATTTTCTGAACTTGAACCAACTCACGATTCACACGCTTAGCTGTAGTCGCAACCTTATGGACGTAATGGTGCTAGAGCGATCAAAATAACTTTATCTGAAGAGCACTCCACAGCTCATTTGGTGCATACGTGCAATAAAGAGCAATGAAACCCTTCAAGTGCCACATTTTGAAAAGACCATTTAAAAAAGTATCCAAGTGAACTCCTAACGGCGCATGGACCACTTTTGGCTGAAGTCTCATGTAACCCGAGCACTTGGTTTTTAACAGGAGATTTACTGTCACCTTCCTAAATGTCACACACTGAGAAATTCATGGGTGCTGCACTTAAAAGGAACCGCCGGGGCGTTTAGGCGACGTCGCCGAGGGTCTAGAGCACAGAACAGAAAGATAGAAAGCTCGTCTGATCTCAAGAGTCGGTGACGTGGAGGCTGAGCTAATGCTCCAGGTAATCCAACCCCAGTGAGTCAAGATGAATTATAAAGAATGCAACGGCTTTTGCTTCGAACAACAGAGCGTAGTTTCTGCATACAGATTTGGGGTTTTGGCGTCTACCCTTAAATCCAAGGGAACTGCTTTTAATGATCAAATTGATGAATGCTGACATCGGAGAACTAGTAGCCTTCAAAAAAAAAAAAAAAATTCCGCACACCAAACCTCAACATTTAAGGACGTGGATAAGAACAACATTTAGAACATTGTTTCTGTTAATATGTGTAAAGAGGGGAAATTAATCAAAGGAACCGTCAAAGGAAAAAGCAGAGGAATATATTTTGTTTTAATATATCATAAGAAACATTATAAGTGGAAGATGATTTTCTGTTAGATCCCCCAAATGAGATTTAAATGCCGTTTGTTTCCCACAAATCTTGATTTCTGCAATAATCTAAAATACATTGAGAAAAAGCCACTACCTTTTTATTGAGGGAACCTTCATGCTGCCAACTGTGAAATATGGGATCAATATGAACGTGCCGACAGTACAAGGAGGCAGAGGCCGTTCTGTGCGATGGATTTCATAGCGTGCCCCAGTCGAAGGTCTCAAGGAGGCGATTTCCACGTCCGTCTGGACTACAGTGAAGACGTTAGAGATGTTGCTCACCTGCTTTGACACACAATATATTTGACCTTTGATGGGGATTCATGCGCTGTGCATTGTCCTACTACATCTCTTATGAGTAAAGAGCAAACTTTTCCAGTAAGTCTTTAGCAATCGTGTAACTGGTTCAGAGGTTTAGAAGCGTAGTTGGACCAAATCCTCCCCAGTTGGGAAGCAGTTTGTTCAGAGCCTTGTCTGCAGTCCCGTGTCACGCAGGGATTGATGGTGACGCAGAAAATGATCAGACACCTTCTACTGGCCTGGCTGGCTTTCCGCTCTCTGTGGGGAACATTTCACAGGGAGCTTGTGGATTTTGTGTGGCTCAAGCAGATGGGACACGGCTTCATTTTCCAGAACCACAGTAAATACATATTAATCCCGCAGCCAAAAGCAGCGTTGTGGAAACAGACCCTCGGATCCTGGTAAACTGAGCAGTGGTGTCCACGGACCAAAAACAATCTCTCAGGCTTTAAATTAGTTTTTATATACCCATAATAATTCACTGGGCTTTTTGATCACCGTCATTATTTGGGGTACTTTCTAAGAAAGAAATGCGAAAAAGTCTTTATTTTTCCTTTTCAAAAGCATTCAGGCTTACACGCATGGAACCGATGATCACCATGCTTTCAGTGGTCTGCATGAGTCACAGTTGGTTCAGTAGTGGATGAATTCAAAATGTCTGACAATTTGAATCCCCAAATACGAAGTGACTGCAATTCAAGTTATGTTCAATAAAACAATCAGAAGCCAATTATGACACGAAAATCAGCGCGTTCCTTGCAGCGTTTGGGATGCTTATGGAGTTTGTTAAATACATCCATCACACCGCTTGTCACAGAGCTCGCGTCTCCAGATGGTGGATAAGCATTCTGTTATTCCTCACTGACCAACCGTCCAATAAGAAGTTTAATTAACTAAATCAGCATAACACGCCACTTCTGTTCAACTTTGCAGAACAATAAATCCAGCCTGACGGACCTCACAGATAACGCGCTGCTACCAATGCATCTGCTGCATTTCCTGCTGGTTGGTGGTAGCAGGGTGCAACTGTGCAGTTTAGATCAAATATAAACAAGTAGACATTATTGGCCCAGAGTGGATAATCCCATTAAAAATCTGATGGTTCTCCAAGACCGAACTGAGGCGGGCGGATCGCCCTCCCCTTTGGCCTACTAAGTGTCTGCAACTGTTTAAAGGGATACTATGCAACTGGGGTTGATTTATCAGCGAGGCTCCCCCCAGAGGCCAAAATCAAAAGTGCACTCGGTTGATTTGAGCTCAGCAGACAGGCGAACGCAACGAATCAACGATGTTCAGCCGTGTACGAGTCCTCTCTCTGTCCAGAGCCCTTTTCCTCTTTCTCGCCTGCTCCGACGTGGGCTTTCGCTGTTTTGTCGGTGGTTCCGCCATGATACTGCACAAATATCGCCACTGCGCTACAAGCCCAAGAGTGTATGGCTGCAGCCCGCAGCCTCCCGACTCTCGCGATGACGTGACTTCTGAGCCTGTGGGGGCGACCCGACGCTCCTGCAATTGCAAGTGCGGCATTTCCCCTACAGACCACCAGGGCGGCCGAGAAAACCTTTGTTCGACCTGAAATTACTCATTTAATCATCCAAAACGGTATGGAACACATTAATTAACTGAAAAATGTTGCATAGTGTCCCTTTAATCGTCTTTCACTATAGTATCCTCCACATAGAATGGTCTATATTAGGCGGTAAACAACATAATCCACTTCACGTCCGACTGAGAGGGGAAGAGATGAAGCCACAGGACGCCGTGCAACACTGGACACTCATTCATGGTCAAGTTGTGGTTGATCACCATCACTCACTCAGCGAGTACAGCTCCTTTAGCGTTCTAAAAAATGCACATTCTATGGTCTTATTATCAAAATTCCACTTGTGATTAAGATGGACATAATTTGGAACAACTGAAAGCAATAATTTAATGTGCGTTTGAACAAGTTTTGACATTGGAGGATAAAAGAGTTTGGGGCTTCAATGGCCGGTAGAAAGAGGCGAGCGGATGGTCCGCTGGGATCTCAGGGTATCGATGGTGAGAAACTGGAGAGGTCCGGAGATTGAACCTCCATGAGTGACCATTGATGGAAGCCTCAGCTGAAACAAGGCTGAACATTACAACATTTCCACATGGGATTGTTAGAGGGATGATTTGAGTACCTTCTTTCAAACTGTGGACTGTGAAAGTGGGAGATGATTTATTCAAACAGCCAGCGACTGGAAATGTGCGTTACCCCAGATCTTGTTAACTTCGCACGTCGGCGCAGAAAGGTTTGCTCACCAGTTGCATCGCTTGCACTTAACAGAAGGTAGCTCGTGCGTGGGGCTTATTCATATCAACCTGTGTGTTACATTTCGAGCAAAACTATCCTGCCGATTGTCCATATTGACGCCCAGGAAGAAGCTTGCATTTCTCAGCGGGGTGCCTGGTGCTCGTGGTGACGTCACCGTGTATTCTGGGTAAGTCCAAAAGAGGATGTGGTCGTTGGCGAGGTGCTCGTTTATCTTTGTTGTTCGGAGAGTTTTGCCGTCATTTAATCAGAAACATCATCATTTTGGGTTGTCCATCTACTCTCCATCGGTATGCAGAGCAGTGAGTTCTTGGGGCTTCTAGGACCATTTAGAACAACAAATTGTGTCGGTAAGTGCCAATCAGTCATGCTGCACACTATTAAAGACGTGATGGGAAAGCACAGATAAGCATACAGAGGGAAAGACGAAGAGATATGAGCGACACAAGTGGAAGAGACAGAGGGAGCCATCAGACAGGGGGGTAAATACAGATAAAGATGGACAGAAGTGGGCACACAAAGAGACCAGGACATTGAAGCCGGAACAACGACTACATGAAGCACCTCAGCATCACCGCCCACGTGCAGCCTGGTCATCCCTCTCGTGGCATACAAGCCGACGTGGCAGGTGAAAGGTTTCTAATCACTTCATCGAGAATGGAACGCAAGGGACCATGACCTTTCACCTCAAAAATCAGTTCACCCCGGAGTTCCGGCGGATGAAGGAATTCCGTCTGGTTTTTGCTTGGATGTCGTTTCAAAAGAATGAGACGCAGGCATCACTGAGAAGATGACACTTCCAACCAACGGCATCTCCTTAAAATCGGCAGGTTTAATGAGTCAGATTCATGAGCACCGACGATACAAAACAAAATCGGCAAAATCAGAGAGAGAACTAGTTTGTTTGCTCCTAATTGGTACTAAAAACAAGACGGCAGCCTGAGCGATCAACACAACACTTGAAATCCCTCTCACGGAGACGTTTTTTGCGAACATGCCCAAAGTCATGTAAAACAGCACATTAAAGTCAAAATGCCTGAAATGTTTATTCCTCACAAACGTCCCCAGGCATCGCAGTGTTAAACGTGAACATGATGTTCCAACTTGCAAATCAGCACTGACTGGTGTTACTAATGAAACATTAAGTCCCTAATTCACTGACATTTTTGTTAACAAGTATTCCGGTAACATGATTTGTTTTTAAGAGTAAAAAGTCTAATGTCTTCAATTCTGATGCAAACGGCTTCAACGAGAACATAAACGCCGACTCCATGTTCACAACGTGAGCGGCAGGCAGCAGGTGCTCATTTACACGACGCTGTGTGCAACCCAGCAGACTTTTTTTATTAAAACGTTTAAGTTTTAACATATTGGAGCCATCAACTCTTTTCACGGATATTTTGTTTTTGTTGAGATTTCGGTGTTTAACACGCGTGGTTCCAATCACAGGACTCCCACTGTGCACAATCAAACGTATTTATGTAAATGTGAATCAACTTTTACTGTGACAAAATGTGCACGGTGCAACTGGGAGTTGAACTTTGGTTCCCTGAGGACTCCGCTGATGCCGCCCCCGTATTTAGGCTTGCTATACGTGTTAAAGCACCAGCAATGATCTGAAGTCTGGTCGAGGTCTAAGGAGGCTGTGTTTACTTTGAAATGACAACCATCTCTGCCCGTCGTCACGGTTACTAACATTCCGCTTTAATTGGCCTGCCCGATCGCTGCGTCCCACTTTGAAAGACGACGCTAATGGATGGACCCCCCCCCAGGCGTCCCGTGGGTTTTTTACAGACGCTGCTCATTAAACAGAAACCCCATGTATCTCACATGTAACGGTGGCGTCCTGTGGTTCTTCTCAAACCGCTCTGCTTTCAAGGGTTTAGGGGTTATTTAACCCGCAGCAAAAAAAGCCACAAACAATGGGCATTTTGGGCGGGAGCAGGGGGGTAATCATTTCCATGGAAATAAAAAAATGAGGGCCTCAAGTTTCCCTCTCCTCGGCCCTCCTCCTCTGTTTTCACCTCCTCATCATGACTCAAATATGGACCGGTTCCCGCCATTCAACAATTTGCCAATTTGAAAGACTGACAAAAAACATGCAAACGTGATGCCGAACGAGAGACTCTGGATAATGAGCACAATACGAAAAGGTCATATTGCTGGAGTATTGAACATATTGCCGTGTTGCATCATATTTCACCGGTGTTCGTGGCAACACAAGCTGAAATAGACACTACTCACTGGTATTTAGTGTGATGGCCTTTGCACACCAGATGTGTAACTGAGGCTACTAAAATGAAACATGGTTTTCTGCCAATGTTTATAGACGTCCGTATAAATATGTAGGGCTCATTGTGAAAGGTAAGAAATGAAGGCTGTATCTGGTCTTTTACACCCAGCGGCTTGCAATCAGAAGATTAATCGACACCTCGGGACAGTTGGACAGGTCTGCTCTGTGTGCACACGCTTCGTTTGCACCTCGTCAACAAGCAAAGATGTTCGGCCCTTCTGAGTAGCACCGAAATAAAAAACCCTGATGAGTCATGCTTGTCGATTTTCAAGACCCCGGGTTGTTTTATGGTTGCAGAAAACTCAAGTATGAGGCCTCAAGGCAAGTTGCCATCTGTTAAATGGAGCGCTTTCTACAGCGCTAAAAGGTGTTCTGAAGATGAACGGTGTCCTTGATCACAACCACATGGGGGTTGTTGCACAGCCAGAGGTACTGCGCCGGACTTTGCAGACGGCTATTAAAAAGAAAGAAAGAAAGTCATTTTTTGATTCCCCTCCAACACGTTGTGCCTACAAAAAGTCTGAGCAACGGAAAAAGTGACGCAGTGCAAGTACAAGTACATTTCAAAGGATCGTCCGACCTTCGGCCTGCATGAGAACACTCGTCTCAGCCCCGTTCAGTGGAGAAGCGAGGAAAAGGGCTGAATCTTTTGAAGTCAGTCTCTAATGTGCCGAATCTCCTGCAAAGCTTTGTTGGAAAGCCAGCGAGCACACGGCTGCTCTGGGATGGTCTCCTGTGTCGAGGTCCACGGAGCCACAGACCCTCCTCTGACACCAAGAACCTCACCAAAGGAGCAATGATGTCGCAGTGAGAAGTCATGCATTCAGTCATCACAGCTGCTGCTTGCATAAGGTCGTCTGGATACTTGATTTGAACAGTCAGTCAATAGATGCGGATGGCTGCATGAAACCACCTTAATTCACTCATAGATAAATCAGCATTTTCAGTAAAATCATGTTACAATTTCCCTTGGCTTATCCTTAGTCTCCCTCGTGAGCAACACACGTACTTCTGATATTTTTGTAGCATTTATTTAGACATGGTTATACCTAATCAGTGGGATGGCGCCCTGCAGTATATCTGTTACATCTGCATCTTTTTACTTTTGTATACCATGTGGTTTGGATTTTTAAATCCTTTTTCACCAATCAGATTTGCTTGAAAAAAAAAATATAGTATTTTGTCAACATTGCACTAATGAGCCTTGTAATCTATGGAATTCCGCCTGGTTGGGGGTAAGACAGACAGACAGACAGAGACAGAGACAGAGAGCCGGGAGGTCGGCAGATATTTGGAGCTCCGACTCGGTTCCCGATATAACTGGAGCGACAGCTGCTTACATGCCGGAGTCACAGGGACTCTTTGGACCGATGGCATCTACGTATCAAAGCGCCTGTCAGTATGGAAAAAGCACTCCCCCGTGTTTGAAAGAGGAGCTTCTGGCAATTTCCCAATAAACTGAAAGCAAAGCATTGTACTGTACTTTCACTTTTTCCCCAAACGGAGTAAATCACTTTTTCCACAAATCCACTTTCAAATGAGGGAGCCCTCGTTTGAAAGTGGATTTCTACTCTCAGTAGAAATGATAATTAAAATTATTTTCATAATTTTTCCCACAAAAGCCAGCAACTGGAGTCAAACTGAGCTCGTCAGTTGTCACAAGCCACACTGTGTTAGACTCGAGGAGGTCTGCTGAGGGTTGAGATAATGAGACCTTTGCAGAGAAGTGGACGTGGACTCGCCGTACTGTTGTCGACTTATTTAAAAATAAGTAACTTAAGGAGCACGGCCGACTAACTGGAAATCATTTTGCTCACTGAGCTGTACGGAGTCCCGAGCCTAAAAATACCAACACACACACACGACTCCTCGACCACAACTGAGCCAGCCAGCCAGCCAGCCCTCCTTCCCAGAGCAGACCCAGAGTCAGCGCTGAGGCATGCGCCTCCTCCTCCTCCTCCTCCTCCTCCTCCAGTGGAACCCTGACAGTAGGCTGCAGTCTGCCACACTTCCTGTTACTTATTTATAGCAGCTTGTTCCCGAGAGGAGCAAAGTGATTGAAACCAAATGTGTTGCCCACCTACTCAAATTGTAGTCTCCCCCCCCTCTTTCTCTCCCCCCCCCGACCAACTTTCTCCCTCCCCAACAGTTGTAATAAAGGGAGGAGGTTTAGAACAGGCACCTTTGGAAATCACTTTTCTCGCAATTTTCTTTCTGAAGGGAAAAAGAATAGAAATTTCACGAGCTTCATTTCTTTCCAACGACAAGTAAATTAAGTGCTTTGGTCTCGGGGGGCTCTGGATTTGTGAAGTGGTTTTAATGTCACGTTTTCCCCGGGCTGGTGAGCACGAGGTGGGAAAGGGAGAGAAAAAATACATATATAGAAAAAGAAAATTGCAAACTACAAAATAAGCCTTTCTAAGGGAAAATAATGTTGCAGCCCCCCCCCCCCCGGCTCCCCCGGCTTTTCCCCCCGAGCTCCAAACAAGGCAGTGAAACCAGACTCACCGTGAACGGAGTCCCGGCTCAGCCGGCGCGCGTCGGGCAGATGGAAGTTGGTCTTGAGGACCTGCTGAGAAACGGCATGAGGCCTTCGCTGGCCAAAGTCAAAGTCAGGCAGCCACCGCTTCCCTTCTTCCTGCGCCCTCCTCCACGCCGCGTTTCCCTCCTGCCGTCAGCTTTTCCCAATAACAAACGGCCTCCCCGCCTCTTTTGGCAGAGCCCCCGCGCTGCGAGCGCTTTCCTGGACGCGTGGTGGCCTCCCGTGACCCCGGCTGTCGACCTTTTCTCCGCGAAGGCTCCCGTTGCTCCGGCCCGCCGCCCCACCGAGCTGCAGCCCTGCGCCCTTGCCAGATTTAGAAAGACATGTGGGCTTCTGGTTTGAGGTCTGAAGAGGCGGGACTTTGGGGGTGTTGTGTTGTCAGGACGACCCCTCCCTCTCCAGCAGTCGACGCCCCGGCCCCTCCTCCTTTAGGTGGGTGTCTGCAAACGGTGTATCCTGCCAAGTTAGGAGTCTTCAAGTCTCGAGCGAGTCGTGTCCCAAGTCAGGATTTCTTTGATTTAGATTCTTTATTACCCGCCTCTTTGACATTTCACCGAGAACAAATCCATTTGTTTCGGTTAAGATGATCTCAGTGTCTACTTTAAATGGGAATTCATTCTCAATATGTGGCGATGGTTTCAGGAATTATAAAGATATATAAATAATAAATCGCTATTAATGACCTGGTGGACCTGAGGCAGAGAGTTGTACCGGGTATTGTGGGAAATGAAGTATCCTTCCTAATAGCATACAGCAGCCCTCGGTTACACAATTCAGTGTTTTTAAGATGTTCATAGTATCAATGCTGCCGTTTTAACGCATGCCCATGTTACACTCACTCTGTTAAGCTTCTCAAAACACGTCGGGTAACTAAAGTGCACTGAGAGCGCGCACGTGTCAGCTGACACGTGCGCGCTCTCGCAGGCCGTCAGCATGTGAGCTGAGTGGGGAGAGAGAGAGAGAGAGAGAGAGAAAGACGCGATTTAGAGAATGCAAATGCCTCTCCTCCGCTGCGACGGTCTGCGGGCCGACAGCGAGGGAGGAGAAGAGCCTCACAAAGCTTCTCCTACAAAGCTCCACTTTCTCTTCTGCCCCCCCCCCCCCCACCTCCTCACACCCTCCTCCCCCTCCGCACAGTCACACTGATCTCATTCTGCCTGCCTGCCTGTTCATGGGGGGGGCTGGCTCTGTAGGTCAGGGGAATACTTCTCACTTTGATGCCACATCCAGCGGTGCTCTGTTACTAAAAGAGGATGAAGACACGATGAAGACGTTTTTGGAGTTTGGTTTTTCCATTTAACCCGCCGACACACACACACACACACACACACACACACACACACACACACACACACAACTCCGGTGTTCTCTCGGCGGTGGCTACATCGCGACTTGATCATGCATCTGATTGATCAATAAATAAAGAACTCTGCTGTAGAGGAGGAGCACATCAGAGGTCCGCTCTCATAATGAAGACGTAACGTACGCGTATCCGCGGAGGAGCTTTTAACGCACAGGCAGGTTCATTAGAAATAGATGGCTGAAGAACAAGGCTGAGCACAGCTCATGTGGGAAAAATACTTTCTGAAGAGGACTTGAGTGTTGTTCACTTTAAAACAAAAAAAAATGTTCTTGGATAAACTTTCTATTGTCTCTCGCAACATGGATACTGTCTACGTAGTGGGTTAATTGTCCTTTATTGCATGCTCTTATTGTGTTGCTGTTGTATGGTTATCAGGAACGGAAGGACGTTTTCTCCTGATACCACAAGCGAGACAGAAATGTCTCCGTCACCGTTACATTACGCTTTACTGGACATGTTCAGCAAACTGACAGCTTTTATAATCCACTTTTTCACTGGCCGGACACTCAAAAAACTAAGTGAGCTGCTAACTGTGGCTGAAAATAGGTTTACGATAAATTAAACCTTTTCAAGTTCAAGTACACAATGCACCTTTTTCACCTTCAGTGCCTCTCTGGGAGTCTCTTTTGCTGCACGGTCTTAACCAGGAAAGCTTTCTCTCCCCATCCATCAGTCGATTCCCTCCGAAATTATGCGTCATTCAGTTTAGTTCATTCCAGCGCCTCCGTTTAAAATGTATCGCCTAAAATTAGTTCCTGCAGCCCTTCGAGAACACAATTGTGTCAAGATTTCATGTTCCGCCTGATGTGAATATATTAACGTCCATCTGAATGGATGAGAGAGCCGACCGAGGATCGGCCAATCACCGGCTCAGACGGGTCGGGCCTTTCTACAAATAGAGAGACCAGCAATAAAAACACATCCAAGGCCCCCCGAATGCTTTCAGTGACCTTCCACCGAATACTTCTCAGCGCTGCGGACACAGCTTCAACAGCTCAACAAAGAATTCAATTAATCTATTCAAGTTGGTCAAATGAGTGAGGAGATAGCGATATTATTTGTATGATATATTATATCTTGGCTCCGTTAAAGAGGTTTTTCTTTTAACCCTTTTGTATGGCTGCTGATGAGCACGAAGGAAAGGGTGATGCTATAACCTTAATAGCTACTAACGTCACCGTGTTAACGGGACACTCATTTCTCGTAGGTGTGATGGTGACGCTTCCTTCCTGCCTGCCTCCCTTTTCGCCCAGCGGCACATATTTTCCCATCAGATAAAGTGAACTCCCCGAAAGGCCTGATCTGAAATCACAGCCGATCTATGAAACTGTCAATCACCATCAGCCGGTGAAAAGCAACTACACTCCAGTCGTGTTCCCACTCTGTGATTCGCCGACGATTTCTTCCTACACTGCGGTTTGTTTTCCGTACCAGTTAGCCATTTATGTGGCTGAGAGGTGATTTTTATTGTATCACACAAACAGCTCCACAGTGCTGCATTTTGCAGGATTCCATTCCTAAAGTTTCTACACATGCAATTTTAATCAGTTTCAATTGCCTTTCGACTGGACCAGAACTCTTCATCTTAATACCAAAACCAGTACCAACCCGCGCTGACAACAAGGGGAAAGGCTCCTCTAAAGGGTCAAAGTGGGATGAAGTGACCACTACCATTGAAGTCTTCAGTGAGTGACACTTGGGCTACAGTCCGCTGCACCAAAAGTGCATTTAACTTGTTTAGAATATTGGACTGTTACGTTACATTTGGATTAGTGGCAGAGCTGAAATGAGCACAGAGACATTTCCCAGCTGCAGGATCAGAGCGTAACAAGTAACATATTTTAAATATGAGATAAAACAAATATCGGATTATTAAACCAACCAGACTTATTATTAAACACGTCTGTGGGAGATCATGGTTTCTTTTTGTGCGCCTACAGTGAAGCCGAGAAGCATCGACTCCATACCGAAGTTCACCTGAAGAGGTGGAACAGCCGAGCCTCGTGACCTGACTGACCTTTTTAAGACAGCACTCAGCACTGCGCGCCCTCAAAGTCTGAGAGTCTGGCCAAGTTCTCACATCCGGGTGTCAAAGGGTGCACAGTGGGATTACAAGAGGCGAGGCGCACACAGAGGCGCGCCCGGCAGGTTAACGACCCCGGAGCCACCGCCGGGCTCCAGCCATCTGGTTAGCTTGTACCAGAGGCTGTTCCCGCTCAGCGCATACAAAGCTTCACAGGAGGTAGGAGGTAATTTGCTTCCAAAGTGGTGGGAATCGGGTGGAGAATGCTGATTAAATGGGAGAGCGGGTGAGAGGTACAATGCGGCGCTTGTTTCCAAGTAATTAAGATACGAGCGACAGGCGACAGCGACGTAAACACGGAGAGTGGCGTCTCCTGCTTTGCGGAGAGCAGCGCCTGCCAGCGTGATTGGCAGCCAGTTCTTACAAGGCCTCCTTATGCTGCACTGCAATTAGACACACAAAAGCAGAAAGCTCTTGGAATGTCACAGAAGCAGATGAGTTGTGATAGAAGTGCGTGGATTCAGGCGTCATGTGATGCCGTGTGCTGCATCTTCTGTCACAATGAGCCAATGATAAAAGCAAAGCAGGTGGCATAATGGTTACGAAATGAGACTCTCCCAAACTGAGGAGAGACGCAGCGCGGCGGCCGCAGACGCCGGTTCGAAGTGAAAAATTCAGCCAGGAAACAATCGCTGCTGGCAGCGAATTCTCTCCTCCGAGCAGAACATCCACATACATTTCCGCCTCGCAGCACTCAGCTCTTTGTGTTTTAAAGGCTGCATTGATCAGTAAACAGAAGGCGGTTTTGGCGCGCCACGCCGACGCCCCGTAACTTCAGGGGACGCGCCGCCAAACGCGGCCTCGGTGGCGTGGACAGACTTCCACCAACAGATCGGGACATTATGCGATTCGCCTCATTGTCTCGTCCTCGCAGGGGATTGGCCAGTTGAGCCGAGTGTCCACGCGGTGGCGAGTGACGCAGGCAGCTCCAGATGTTTACCCAAGTCTGCTTTTCTTATAGAGGTGCCATAGAGTGAGTGACTATAATATGAGCATGTGGTTATAGCAAGAGACGGGACTGGGACAACTTTCATTCTACAAAATACCAATCAATCAATCACTGTAGCGTCAAAAAGCATACTCTCATTTTCCTTCCTTCCTATTCAGGCCGAAGGAGCAGTATGGATACCGGCTGGCTGTATTTGTACAACGTGTTGAGTTAGCCCTGCAGTTAGACGAGCTGCTCAAGTGATTAATCTCCTCGCTATCACACATTCCCTCCGGTTATTTTACTACGCGCTCTCGCGTGATTCTTTCGGCACACCAGGAAAAATGCCAGCAGCTCAAAAGCAAATCGCTGCTTGATACAAGTGGAGATCCAAGCGATCGCTGCTGTTCCTGCCAAATGTCACGCATAAAGCAAAATAATACAACGGCATGCTCACTAAATACATGTATAGGCGCCGACGTGTGTGTGTGTGTGTGTGTGTGTGTGTGTGTGTGTGTGTGTCTTGACAGGGTAAATGAGGGTTGCAGTCCTTATGCAAAGCTTATATAAAGAAGAAAATGGAGAAACGTCTCAATCCCAAGTGTCATCTCCTTCAACCACAACATGAAGAGGACGAAGCAAAGCGACGCAGACGAACGGGGGGACAGAGAAGAAATGCATCTTGAAATAACGTTTCAGTGCTTTTGTGGCGCAAATGGAACAAGGCACAAAATAAGACACTGAATGCTTCCTGCAATGTGCCCCCCCCCCGTTATAAAACACGCTGTACCACAATGCAGCTGCATAGGGGTCGCAGGCAGTAAATGCTTGTTAAAAAGGCACAGGGGGCAGGTAGTGCTCTTTGCCACAGGTGGGGTAACAGAGGGTGGGAAGTGAGAAGCTGGTCTCTGACCGGAGGTGCAATGAGTGCTCCCTTGAGCCTGCACAGAGAAGGTTCCATATGTAAATAATGTATTCTGCTCTGCTGGGTGTTCACAGAAGTTCACTTGACTTTCCCTGTTTCAGAGGTTCACCAAAATACTGAAGGATGCGTTTCTTTAACCTGCCTTCCTGATGGAAAGAAATAAACAAATCAAACCATCTGAACGATTCCTTTGACTGTTGTCATGATCCAAACTCAGTGGCCCTGTGGAAGGTCCTCGCCTTCTCATCGCATAAGCCCACGGCTTATAACACAGAGAGCAGGGTGGATGCTGCAGAAGCAGCACAATGCCTGCAAGGCTGCTCCAACACACACACACAATCCCGTCTGCCCTCTTCTTAATTCTCCCTTGAAAAAGCAAAGCCCTGTTTTGCTTCCGAATGCAAATAGAAATCCTTGTTTTACAAACGGCTTATTGAACAGCTGCGAGAGGAGGCCGCTGCCTCTCGGGGGAAGAAGCTGGTGTGTTGCAGAAGCCCCGGACTTCTCACCTTACAGGAAGAAGATTGGGAGGGACAGAGGATTTTAAAGGGGGAGGGACTTCAACGGGACACCACATCTTGTCTGCCTCGTAGCTCTGAGGAGATACGACAGTCCTCTGCTCAAACAAACAAAAATAACTAACACATTTAGACCATATTAATATTAAAGGCATCTTGACAGCAGAGTTGTTGAGGCAAAGGTTAAGTAAGTGCAGGATTGTGATGCTAAATCCAGTCTCCTGCATGAAAATGACAGATGTGCCTGGATTAGTATTGACCTTTGGGCTGGAGGCCAAAATGTGAAGTAATTCCTCAGGAGGAAGTCTTGTTCTGGATGTAGTTGTACTTTTATCTCAGGCCTGTCCCGCGACTAAAGGCAAGAGGAACCGTAACGGTTTAAAGCGCTTATCGAGTGCTTTTGGGACAAATCCCTTTTTCTTTTTATCTGTGCGAACGTGATGAAATGACATTCATTGAAATGCAAATGTGGGAATTTCTTTGAGGTTTGTCGCCTTTACATTTAGACCTCTATTATACATTATCAGCATGCACTTCACTTCAGGTTTCCACATAGGATTAAAAAGGTGCTACAGTATAGATTAGATACCCCGCCTGTGAGAAGAGATCAGATTACTTTTATCAAACAGAGACTGCCGTGTGGCCACAATCATAAAACGACATTTCCAGAATAATTGTTTAAACGCTGAGAACATTTCATGCATCCAATTGCATTGAAATCGTGTCAATGAAGTCAGAAGAAATCACAAGGAACTTACTCAGAGTGTCCCAGGATGGATCACCTATTGAAATGAACAGAACACAGGGGAGGGAGAACAGCGGTGTGTGTGCGCGTGTGTGCGTGAGCCTCCTACGTTGGGTTGCTGCTGCTGAATGTCAGACACTTCCATAAGGAGGCACCTATAGGCGGACGCAGATGGATCGACGTGTCGTTGATGGCAGCTGGGGTGTCACTTCATGTGAGAGGGCCTCTAATGCGGAAATAGAGAAACGGGTAGAAGGTCTGTTTGTCCGAGTGTGAACACAGCGCCTACATACTCAATGTGTAATATGGAATCTTTAAATGTTCCTCTGTGAAGTCACATGAATGTTTCTGCCAATGGAGACCTGAAGCTTTGTCTTTTCGGACTCTTCAAAGCCTCGACTCCAATGAGCCGAACTGATTTTACCATCACCAGACACCAGGGGTACACATACAATCACGGTTAGAACGCTCATTGGGTTGTGGACACACTGTTTTCTAAAACAAACAATGCATGTGGCTATAAGCTTTGGTGACATGCCACAAATCTCCCCGTGGGCCCGGAGGCATCAATTAAGAACCTGCACTAATTAAGAAACGTTCAGTAGGACAAGCGGACTCCATTACAGCAGGGAAACCCAAAGACGACCGGTTCACTGTTCAGCTGGCTAAATCCCAAATGTATTTATTACAGGTAAGGCAAATGAATTTATGAACAAGTTAACTGAGCAGGAAACTATGCATGAAGCTCTAAATTCTGTGCCTGGTAAATGATTAGTGATGATGAGTAGACCAAACCGGACAGGTCCAACTGGCAAGAAGCCTGGCAAGTGGACCGTGAAGCGTTGCTGGACAGAGGGGCATGTGAAACGAGCCGGTGTCCCATCGCCCGGCGCTGATGAAGATGAGGGAGGAATGGATAGACAAACGTGCAATTCAAGCAAACCAACCCTCCACCGGCCGTGTGATCAAATGGAACTCAGACTCCAAAGGCGCTCTGCTAAACACTCCCCCAGCACAGCAAAGACATTGGTCATTATTTAGGTTAGTCACTTCACGTACAACCACTCACCCGTGGCGAGAGGAGCGTCAGAGAGAGTACATGTGCATGTTTAATCCTACTTAGGCGCTTGTTTCCTGCAGAGGAAAGTGAGGTAAGGGACACATGTTAAAGCAAGCTGCGTTTGAGCTGAGGGGGTCGAAAAGGACGGAGACTGACAGGACGTGTGAGAACCAGCTGTAAGCCTTTTACCTCTGGACGGACTGTGGAATTATGAAATGATCAAACGTATGGGTGCCGAAGAAAGTGGAAATGCAATTAACAACTTAAGAGTCACAACCAGCGCGTCCAACAACACGTGAAGGCAACACTGGAACTAAACATGGATTTTCAGGGTGACTGCTGAAGCCACAGCTGGCACCTCTGAACTTTCCAAAGGTCCTTGTGTTGCGTTTTATCCCTTCATGCCTCTCAGTCTATTATTTTTAACGTAGAAAACCGGTTTGATTGTTCGACTTTTGCCTCAAAACTAAAAATAAATCCTGACCTTGATGATCATCAACGGTTTTATCACTGAATCTACCGTCTTCTTTTTGTCAGTGTTGGTTTCGACCATCGTGTTGACGGTCTTCTGGTTAACAGAACCATTGAAGATGTAAAATGTTCAATCAGTTTCCTCCATGCGAAGCTAACCATCCGTATAGCAGGTAGCACAAGTAGTGATCAGGCCGCACGTCCCGAGGGAGCAGAGCTTCGTGGTCCGATAAGTCATGATCTGCCCAAACGTCAGCTGCATCTTCATGAGAACATCTTGTTTCTCTCTGCAACTTAAGCCCCGACCTCCAGAGGCATCATTAACAACCACATAAAGGACCTTGATTTGTTCAATAATTCAACTGCAGATTCTCGCCCCCTTCAGACTGCTGCTGCCAAAGGCGAGCCTGGAGGATGTTATTAGTGCTGAACCGGGAACACAACTCCTGTGTTTGTGTGTCAGTAATAGCGCTGGATGAATTCATCAGTGATCACCAGGGGACTGAACCCATTGCCAAGGATAACTTCCCAACACTTTGTTATTTAATCAATGTAAACCACAATAATGGTCAATAAATGATCAGCGATTGAAGTTTCAATCCAATGTTACAGATCTATATTGATCTGTTGCACCTGATCCGACACCTGCTTAAAAACCACAAGTTAAAGTCAAAATTCAATACGTTATTTCCAAGTGTTTTTCATCAAATCTGAAAGAAACCTGACAAAGGATGTGCAGTAACCATGTCGCCCATACCATTCTCCCGTCGCCATGGTAATTAAGCACCAACTTATGTCTGGTAGACATCTTGATGCACCCACATTCGTGACCCAACATGTGGCATAGGCTTTTTTTTTTTCAGTACTTACCAACTTGCATATTGTTCATTATTTTCAATGAATTAAGGACAAGTCGGATCTTGCACTGCTCATATTTTTCACTATAATGATTTAGGCTAGAGATGAAAGATTCCTTTTTTTTTGCTTTGCATTTCAGTTGTGTATGTAAGAAAAATGGCAACGTAAAAGTTCTCGCACAGTTACAGCAGCAACATTTAACACCTTATCAGCTGCAGCAGAGGGCGAAAATACTACAAGTCCCGCAACTCAATATCTAGACCCTCTACACCCCTTATATAACCTGACAATCGTTTTTAGAAAATGAAGCGTACGTTTAATGTCCTCTACTTTCAGTCAGACCTGCACTAAAGTGATGCTTCAGTTCCTGTTGGTTATCCAGCACTGCCGGGGGCCAAGCTTAGTCAGACTTTTTGGGCAACTCTTGACTCGGAGCCTCGGAGGCCTCCACCCGTTCTTCAGTCTCGAGGGATCAAGACATGTTCAAAAACAAGTGGGTTGCCGTGCCAACAAGTTGGCACCCTGCAGTGTTTTTTTCTCGACAAATGGAAGATCACTCTCCAATAAATCCGATTCAAGCATATCCAAGCGTCCTGGTTCAACCTGCTCCTGCTCAAGGAAAACTGGAATCCACAGTCAGAGCGTTGTAACTCTGCAGCGCGGTATTATACGTGTGTACATGTACAAGTACATGTATGACGAATATAACCGTATGCTTTCCGAATCCAAACATCCCAACAGGCAAACGGTACACGCCTGACTGGACCACCCGTTTATGCTTCAACATTTTTTCAAAACGATTCAAAACTTGTGCGTAACTGAACATGCATAAAATGGTAAATGGATTTGTCATAGTTGTGTGCTGCTGTGTCAACTCATTCTTCCTATCGAGTTCCCAGATCTTAACAATTGCTTTGAAGAGTGCAATTCTATTATATCTGACAAAATGTTCACCGGGGCTCAGAATTAAACCTCAACTTCTAACAGAGAAGTTGGAGAGAGGGTTTGTTAGAAGTTGGAGAGACAGTAAAAGTCACCACATGAACACTTACCAACATTTGCTCAATGGTTAGGAACATTGTTACAACTGAGCAAACGATTGAGGAAATACCCCGTATCTTCAGCCATCGGGCCATAGACTCTCCGGGCATTTGTCTCGCTGGTGCTTTACAGGACAAGTGGGACGTTACAGTTAGGGTTATCCAAGCATTCGGCCTGGACAGCGTAATCTAGTTATCTGCTAATTTACGAACACTTTCCTCATGCGAGTCTTTGGGCAAACTTGATAATGCTGGAGGATTATCCAAAAAAAAAGGTCTGATAAAGAATTAAAAAAAAAAAACTCCTTTACGCTTAAGTTATCATTCATATGAAAATACAAACAAATAATTCCACAATATGCTATTTAACTTAAATTCACGTTAGCCTTTTCAGCACTACGGACAGCGACACCGGCACTTTGATTAGATTAGAAGTAAAACTTGCTGCAACGTGATACCAATCTAAAGGGCATCATTGAAGATCCATCCTGTTTAAGGATTTTCTTTTCTCTGTTGACATTATCGGTGCTCATTTTACCCGTTCTGCATTTCTAATGATATTCCTTTGTCATGTTTGTTATGTTTCCATAACAGTGGAGGTCCTTAATTTGTGCATCAAGTCCCAGAATAATCCCTTTCTTCATCCCCTGAGAATACGCCAGATGTGGAGGCAAAACACCAGCACAGATGTCTTGAGCAACAAGTGTATTCCGTGTAAAATAAAGGTTTTTTTGGGCACAATTTTCCTCCAGAGACAACGCTTCTTTTCAATGTGTCTTTCCATTCAAAGTTTAAATCAACCAAATCAAAATGTAACTAAAGACTGTCGTGTCGAGGCTTCGTGATAAAACAGCGGGGAATAGGGCCATTTTTACACAATTATAATATTACGTTTACATTTTTACACAAAACACAAGGCATCAGGGGTGCTTTCAATTTAATGAGGTCTACGGAAAAAAAATGCTCATCCCTGCAAATTGATCTTGTCCCAGCTGAACCGGAATAAAGCATTTTGTTGCCTGATTTAAATGATTTAATACCTAGTTGGTCACAGGAGTGGCAGCAGGGAGAATGCTTTTTATGTGCTTGTTTTTTCGTTTGCTGGCTTGCACTGCTCTCTTCTTCTCTCCATCTCCCTCTCCTTTCCATGTTTTACTTCCCACTTTCTTTTCCTTCTTTCACTGGCCTCCTGTCCCCTCGCTTGCTCACAGGCTCACTTCTACCCTTCCTGTGTCGTTGGCACCGCTAACCGGCTTTTTGGATAGGCCTTTAGGGGAGGGATGGGTCTTTGGGCATGGATTATGAAACATGTTTTTCCCTTTTGGTAATTATAGGATCTATTTAAATCTTTTAAAAAAAAAATTAAAACAAGGTCGGTTTTCTTTCACTTTTTGTCATACTCTCTCATTTAGTGTATTTCCCTTACAGAATGCTTTTAGAAAGTTTGGATACAAGATGAAATATGAAGCAGTTTCTTGCTAGAAAAACCCAAAGTGCTGTCAACTTCATGGAGGAACAAATCTGAGTGCTGAAAAAATATATAAAAACAAGCTGCGGAGCATGTGGACACTCAGGCTGAAACATACCGATGCCAAAGGAATATAGATATATATGTGATTTATGTCAATCCAATTCAAAACGTGAACACATTTTCTGAAATAGCTGCAGCTCACCTCAAACGCGTTGAGCTAAAAACATTAAACCAAACCCACAATCATAAAAAACAGACGCGAGTCATGAGGCCAAGCTTGCAGATCCTCCGCCAGCCCCCTTGTGGTGGTGGAGAGGACTTCACACTGGTACTGGTTGGTGGTTGGCGGTTCGAGAAAGGATGAACACTGACGTGGGACCACTTCAATTACACTCAAGACATTTATTAAAAGCTTGTGTTATTTCCTGCTTTGGCGCGGAATGTAAATATGTAAATAATGGAAGAGATTCATAAGTGATTAGCTGATCTCTGGAGGACTTTCTTGTTTTCATGTTTACAACGTTTAACAACGTTACAACAGACAAAATCGGTGCGGCCCGCCTGGGATATAGAAGGAATTGTAGAACAGAAACCGAAAAGTCAACTCATCTCTGTTTCCAACGTGGGACAAACACCGACTTTGAGTGCGGCTCTGAACGCCAGCCTTCATCTGCCTAAGGCAGTTTGTTTCCTTTTATTTTCTACTACTGTTGAGAGAAAGAAACACTGTTTCTATGCACGAAAGGTTTTTCACCTCGCAAAAGGTGCGCTGGATTTCTTTCATTTATTTGGTCCTAAAACAAAGATGAGTTAGGTTAGTTTAACTGCGCATTATTTGACCAAGTCTCAGCCTCCCTGTTATTGGCCGAGGCAGCGTCTGACCTGCGATGCAATGAGCTCATGGGATCTTTATCGGCCCGTGTTGCCATGAATGATGTTTGAACAAAGAAGTGACCTCTGCACTCTACGTTCACAGTCTGCTCCAAACCGAATGGAATCCCGGGAGGAAATGGGCACTCGGCTGACCTGAGCTTCACCCGTGTCTTTGCACTCGGACTGTAAATAACCAGCCTGCCGCTCTCTCACTTTTCAGAGCAGGAGTGAAAATAAGCAACCAAACCGAACCAACACGCCGATATGTTACGGCAAAGGCAGAGTGGGTAGACACTGCAGCCAAAAGGCTAGCCAACAAAAAGGTTTTGTTATTTTTACTTACAGTGCAGTGGCAGGAAAGGAACCAAAACCAAATGTATGAGTCAAGTGTAGTTCCATGACAGCATCTGATGTTCCTGGCAAAGCTCTTCTCTCTGCTTTTAATTGATTTCATGGGGCCATTTTTGCTTTGCTTGCCTACGAAATCGATTTAAACGCTCGCCTGGCATGGTGACAGTATGTGGTAGAATGTTGCAGAATGCTCTTTGTGCTCGGGTGGGGAATGAGAAGGGGCCATTTGTTCATCTGGGTATGCAGAGCAGTTTTAGGAATACATGTGAGAATATACCGCAGGCCTGAAAGTTTACAAAAAGGTTGACAAAAGTTCTTAAGTATGACGATATCTCACAGACTATTCCGGCAGTAGTAAATATAAACATGCAACACGTTGGCTCAGAACACATGAAATTAAGATATGGGAAGTGTTTGTTTGGGTTGCACCAATAATCTAAATCGAAGATAATCTTAATCCCAGTTTATCGAATCTGGATTTAAAACATGTAAATCCAGCTTTGATTTTATTAATGGAAAAATGTATAAGTTTTCACCGAAACTTACTCGAGTTTAATGGAAATGGAGGTGAATCAATGAATAAATCTGGGAGCTGTTGGAGTCTCTGCAGAGGAGCTCTAATCACTCCTCCTTTGAGGAAACCTTGTTGGCCGAGTAATTGGAGCGATAAGACCAAATAATAGAAGATAAAAAAGTATGGTTTCACGGTAAGAAAAGGGTAATCCGCAGCGTGCCGGCAGCACCTGTGTCTTCAGAGGAAATCAGATGCAGCCTCATGAAGCTCAATTGGTCAGCGTCTGTACCTTCACTATTCTCACAAGATTACCTTGCTCAATCCATCTAAAAAAAAAAGGCAGCACTCGTAAAGGCGAGACCTCCTCGAGGTTTAATGTTGATACTTGATGGTAATGGTAATAATGCGTTTTGAGTTTGGTGCATTACGATCAAACGTTAAACCACCATATAACCGGGTTTTAATCGCAGTTATTGCAACCGAGCCAATGAAATGGGATAAACGCTACATCGCAAACAAAGCCAATAAGTATTGTGTCTGCATGTAGAGTCTGACACGTCTTATTCCACATTGTTGTCCTAAAAGGATTAAAAACACAAGTGACTCACAGCGTTGCATTCAATGTCATTCCTTCATTCCCCAAATCAGACGCTGGGATATTTTTTCAGTCAATGCCACACAGTTCTGCTACCAGAAATGCTTGTGTATGACAGATGGAAAATATTCTTTAAAGAACACTTCTACGACCAGCTGAGATCTCCTTCTCAGTCCTTCATAAAAAAAATTTATCGACAACTAAATGTTGACAAATATTTACCTTGGAGTTCAGGTCTACATGTCGTGACTCCGTTCCACCACTGGAGGAGCATTAAGGACTCGAACGTACGTGCAGGATAACAACACGCACACTCACCTCCGTGTATGAGTGTGCTGATTCGGAGGTTCTGACCGGGTCCGGGGGGGCGAGGGGGGGGGTTCTCTAATCACCTGAGATGAGGGGGTAGAAAGATACGGTCAGCGGCATGTGAGGGATGGGCCACCTCTAAGCGGATCATCGCTCGCCAAGCCCGCGCTGTTATTTCCCCAAGTTCCTCCAATTAGGGAGCGCTGACGTGGGATCAGCGCGCGGATCTGCCACAGTCATCGCTTCCGCTGCAGAACCGGGGGACACCCGAAGGGAGCGGATCAGCGGAATTCCATAAGAATCCGTCTCAAATGAAACTGTGGCGCCGGGGAAGTTGTTCATTTAAATACTTCATAATTCAGTTTTTGGTCTGCGGTGTTCTCCGGACCGACCCAGAACAGTTACACATACGGCAAATAAAAATCCTCCAACAAAGGGATTTCCATTGTGGGTCTAAAGGAGTGCAAAGTCTCATTACACAATCAATGAGCCCCGATAATAATAAATCACTGCGTTCTTAAGGATTTAGGTAACGTCTGCGAGAACATGTCAAAATTACATTTTTCCTTCCACATACTAGTGTGTAATAAGACCAAACGAGAGCTGGTGGAGGATGCTGGGAGCCAAAACGAGAACAGGAACAGGAAGGAACATCTTGTCAATGCTGATTCATACGCACAGCACAAACTTGCAGAAACAATGCAGCGACGCAATTACAGCCAAACCACAGTGGGTGGCAGCGAGTGAGGCACACGGTGATGCTGAAGTAGGAAAAGACGGTTCGGTGAAGCCGAGAGTTGCATTTTCCAATCAGCAAACCCCAAGTGTCAGTGTTCAGGGCTGTTATTGACACCAGTGACACCCCTGGACCGGAGTGCTTAATGATTTTCTTCAAGGTTCGGGGAATAAAAACACTGCTAGAGGAATCAGACGCTCGATGGTCACACAGCGAACGGAGCTCTCAAAATGTGGCGGAATCAGCAGCTTTTACCCAAAGGCCACTCGCGGAAGCGCTTTGACTCTTATCGAGGGTGAGAAGCGGAGAATGTCAGCAGCGGGCAGGGTGTGTATATTTGCATAAGTGATGTACATGTAGGTCGATGGACCCAATCGTTTTCCAATCCCACCACATACACGCATCATCGCAAATGAACTTGACCACATGCTTCGCTTTTAATGTATGAAAAGGCTTTGTCACAGAACATGAAAGTTAATGGCATACTATGCAACCTTTTTCAGTTAATTAATGTGTTCCATACAGTTTTGGATGATTAAATGAGTAATTTCAGGTCGAACAAAGGTTTTCTCGGCCGCCCTGGTGGTCTGTAGGGGAAATACCGCACTCGCAATTCCAGGAGCCGTCGACCCGCACACACAGGCTCAGAAGTCTCGTGCATCGCGAGAGTCGGTCTTGCTTTTACGGCGAGAACTGATTACACGCCCCGAGTGAAAGGCAGGCTCGTAGCGCAGTGGCGGTGTTTGTGCAGTTATCATGGCGGCACCAGCAAGAAAACAGCGAAAGCCCATGTGGGAGCAGGAAAGAGAAAAAGGGCTCTGGACAGAGAGAGGAGTCGTACATGGTGATTAGTTGCGTTTTGCAACCAGGAACATTTTCACATTCATTTGACCTTTATGACCCAATACTCACAGCAGTCGCGCAAACTATGGACTTGTTAAAGCAAAACGCAAGTAGGTTTCAAACTTTGAATTCCCAAGGGGGCGGCCTACTTTCTTTGTTCACTTTCTCTTTTGGGTCGAGAAAAGGACACATGACCACTGCCAATATTCCAAACTGTTGGGGCCTGGAAATGGTCAGAGAGCATAACTGAGATACAAAGAAACGGGAACTACATAAGCACGTAGCACTACGCTGTATCACGGTGTGGAACGCGGCACAAGTCTGTTGCCTTTCAATACAAAATGCAGATTGCGAAATCTGAATCAAACACGCACGTTATAATTTCAGAAACGATGCCGCCCAACGTCTAAAAACAGAGGGGACATTTTAGCACGCTGCGCTAGATATCCAAAGCAATCTGAGCAAAAATTAAGAACTGTTTCTACATTACTAGTTTAAATACTCAGTGTGTGATTTTCAGCGCTTTTTACGCCTTGCAGCTCATGCTGGCAAAACAAAACAAAAGCAAAATATCTTCCTTGCGGGTACCCTCCACTGATTCAGTTAGAGGGAGAACCAATTAGCAAAATGTTAATTCAACCTGGGTGACAGGCAAGCATACGATAACTGCAGGGTGAGAACACAACACTTAGAATCCCTCACACAGAGAGAGACTGGTGGCAGAAAAGTTTCCTCAAAGTAATTAAATGCAGATACCGACGATCGGCATCGCGGCTTTCAAACAGGAACTTTCTCATAGTTATTAGAGCGATTGCAGCAGCTGCCCCAACAGCAGCACGCAGGGCACATTGAGCAAAAGGTGCTCAAGAGAAACCGACCTAGTCCTCTCTAATTGTATTACATTTTCTCACGGGCGCCCTGGTGACTCGTTCTGCGGCACCGCGTGGCCACAGACAGGTTGCATCCTACGGGCCTCAGTCACCCCGGGAGCCTTTCTTTAGCTGTTCCAAGCAAAGTAAACGAATGAAACCAGTGAGCGCAGAAAGAGACGAGATATAAAATTAATTTATGAATGTGATTCTGGGAAATCTTTATTGGATTTTTGAGTCATCTAATACATGCATATCGGTTTAGGCGAGACGCTGTGAACCCCTGGGGTTCTTATAATATCCTGAAAATACAGAGCCCAAAAAATATCCATCCATGCGATGCTTTTTATTCGATTCTCGCCAAGAAAGGTTGAAATGGGGGAAAGAAACTTGAACTTGCAAAACAGGCGATGAGTCATGACACATAAAGAGGGAACCTTTATTCAGACATTCTTACTGCTGAATATTCTAGCTGTTCAGTGTGCACACTCCTTGGTAATGAACAACATTTATGCTGCAATGTGGCTGTGAGCGTCCTGCTACTAAAGTACCAACCGCAAGCGTCATACAACCACCGAAGCATCGGCTCCCACTCAAACACAGATCACAACCAGACACCACGTCGATTTAAGACCCATTCAGCTTCAAAAGTAGTCCTAATCCCCGACGTTTTTGGAAACTTTTTGTCATGCGATTCCGTTTCACATCAAATGAAAACAACAAACAAGTTTGTCTTTTCATCTTTTAGTTATTTTAATGAAGAAGTTGGCCGTTCGATGGCAAATACAACCTGACCAACAGTTATAAAATAACAGCAACAAACCGGTAAAGCCATCGCAGCGGGTGTCTCTGCATCTGCAGCTAAGGCTGTGATTTTAACAGAGGACGATTTAACCGAAGAAAAAGCAGGGAAAAAAAAAAAAAGCGAAGCCAGAAGCCTGACTCTTTGGGGATAACGAAGGCTTCAATTTCCTAGTCAGCCTGCAGAAGCAGCGGCTGACGGCGCACGGGGCTCAGAAGAAAATCTGAACAGCGCAAAACATCCCGCGAGCACGGGTGAGAAATGAGCTGCTGCAAAGCAATCAAGCTGCACAGAAACAACACGGTCCGAGCATCCCAAGAAGACCGGGGGAGGACATCACGTCCACGGCACACACATGGAGAGGACACCTGGTACGAGGGTCGGGGAGATGCCATGACGAGAAGCAGATTTGTCCTCGTAGATTGAAACTTCTTTTCTCTCTGGCAGAAGAATCAAAACTTGATTGATACTGTTGAACGGTTCACAAACTCGCCCTCAGCATCAAAAAGATATTTCATTTTCATGTTGACTGAATTTAGTAATTACTAAAAAGAGGCATAAAGGGCTGCATTAAACTCATGAGCACCGGGGAAAATAAGGTATGCATGATTACACAACATACTGTTCCAAATGTTTATGGCAGACAAAAGATCGACTTGCAATGGAAAGAAAAGAATTCATTTTAAAGCCAGGCAAGGAAAGGAATGCAAGGTTAATAAAAAGGGCCGAGGGTTGAAAGGAGAGAAGGAAATGAAAATGATCCAGGAAAATAAGAAAATTAAGTTTCTCACCACCTGACCATCTCTCTGCAGCTAAGAATGATTAGAAGTCATGTTAACGGCCATCAGCTCATCCTGTGCAGGAAGTTCCCCTGTCTGCACCGACTACCTGCTTAATCAGCCCATTATCTGCATGATGCACTGTTGGAACCCACTTCCTTTTTCTCTATTGCCTGTATGTACGACCGCATGATGTGAAATTACGCCCGCAAATACACTAAAGTATAGAAAATGACCTAGAGACACGTCTTCTGGAGTCTTCCTGTCACCACAGGGACACACGGTACATGTGCGTTGATCCGCCAGCGAGGCTCCAGTGCGTCAACACAGGAATAATAATAAACCTTCCAGGGTGCTTCAGTTCTCACAGCTCACGACCTATTACCAGCTGTATCAAAGATGAACACTGCGATGTTGCTCCGCCGAGAGGAGGCTCGAGTGGGTTTGTGACCATAGTGTGTGTGTGCGTGTGTGTGTGCGTGCGTGCGCTTGTGTGTACGAGTTGAGCCTTCCTATGCACAAATACTGACAAACTCAGTTGTGTTATTGGATATTTCAATTCTCTGTAACACCAACGAAATATCAGGCCGTTTTGAACCGTAAAGTTATTTCTGGAATCCAACAGGGTTCAACCCTCGGCCTACTACCTTTTAGTCATCGCCATTAGTATACCATGAAGAATCATAAATAACTCTGATGACCGATTCAAAGACACTGGTTAAGGATGTCATTTTATTAGATCACCAAAGTTTAGTTTTTTGTTACTGTACTTTTAAAAAAAAAAAAGCACTTAATTGGAAAACGTCCACTCATGGTGTATTTAGTCAGTTTCTTCTGATGAAGAGAAATCATGTTACTCATTATCAAATCTTAAAATCACTACATTATCATCTGATAGAGAATGAAATAAAACAATTATAATATTGTTTTTCAAGGCAAGCTCAAAACATCCATTATAAAGTTCTAGTGTGTGTTTGAGTAAACCCTGAGCATGCGTATGTTGCATGTGTATAGTGTTATAAGTGAACTATAATACGACAACGTGGACTATTGCCTGGTACGGTTTTTCTGATGTCATTATCTAAAAACCTAAACACCAAAATGCCTTCAGCTGCCCATTTGAGGCTTCATATTTATTCATTACACAGAAAAGAATTAACAATGTTGTAGCAATCCATCATTCAATGTTGCCGTCTTGTCAATCAGAATGGTTTCCAATATTGCATGAAACCATGGCCTGAATGTGACGCTCAGTTGGTACAAAATGGCTCAGCTCTCGCCATGGCAATATTCCTTCGACATTAGAGATTCACAAAGAAAATAAACCCCTTTTAAACTAAACATACAATTAATTTAGAGAAGGATATAAATGAATGTTTTTTTTTGCTGTCCATATTTTGTTTGTGTGTTCATATTTGGTAGCTATTGTTGCCACTGACCAATCATCGGTTGCCAATTCATCAACCTAATGAGCGATGGCAACAATTTTACAGTGCGTCGTCTCGCTGCTGAAGCTGGGGAGGTTAAATCGAGCAGAGAGGTGGGTAATTCATCACTGTTGCTTGTCAGTTTAACCCCCATCAGTGGTGGCATTGATCCTCACAGGGACCAGAGGGGCCAAAAAAAAAAAAAAAAGGCGAACGGTGAGTGCGAACAGCAAAGGTTAAACACAAAGATTTGACTAGAGATTAACCTTGATGCCGTTCAAGCTCTCGCACACAAACATGGACTCCCAGGACCACGAGTCAGCGACGGCTGGCGGGTTGATGCTGCTAATCTGCTCTAAATAGACGCTGACAGGCAGAGCGAAAGGGGGGAAGGACTGTAGAAAATGAGATACGACGGGAGACATGACGAAATGAGGACTTGAGGGCTGGAAAGGTAATGAGTGGAGGCTGGGGAACGACGTGACGAGCAGAGGAGCCGAGCCTACAAAGACACATGAGAGCAGTGAAATGAAGGGGGGAAAAAAAAGAAAGAAAAAAGAAATGAAGAACCTTCCCAGTTTATTTTGCTGAGGAGAAATAAAAACAAAAAAAAGCAGCAGCGGGTCTCTTCCATCTCGGCTCACACACTATTTAGCAGTTCCATTTCTGTTCTTCTTCCACCAGTGACCTTTAAAATGCACTGTTGTTCTCTTCTGATCTCCGGTGACCTACTCATATCAGACGCAGGTGGCAGTTACGAGTACCAGTAGTGATGCAAATCTGGTGAGAATAAACCATAAACATGGGGGCCACTGAAGATAATACAATGTTTGGGCCTTTAAAGTGGTAATCATTCATTAGAGATGGTATATTACACCATTATATAGATATTATAACCTCAACAAACAAGGTCACATGTTTCTCACAAAACATGTCTTACTTTTCAGTTTTTCTCTTCCAATTTCTATAAACCCATAACAATGACTTTAATAATGACCTAATAAATAATAACCGTATCTCTCAACTTTGCACTTGGATAAATTCAACTGCATTTATATGGAGCCAAAAGTTCCGTTCATTTAAAAAACAAATGTGAACCTGAAAGTTTTGTTGTTGAACATTGAAAAATAAAAATGTGAAATGTAAAATAGGGGAATGAATTTAGCAGTATTAACATTCAATAGCAAACAATGTTGCAGGTGGAGATCATGAGCTGCATTTGAATCGCGTGAAGTGCAAGGTTTATTTCCTTTGTGAAACAAAGATTTCCATCCCTGAATAGGTTGCACCGATGAATCAAGAGAACTATGCGCATTATGACTCAATCATCTGAGGCGGAGGAGTAAAGAGGCCCGTTGAGAGACAGAAAGCAAACTAAAGACACTCAAGGCGGCATTAGCCTTGAAAACTCAAAAGCAGTCTGAGGTTGTTGTTTTTTTAAATAACTCTGTATTCAGTGATGGCGGAATACAATGTGCAGCTGGTACCCTGGGGCTCGCTCTCTTTTCAGTATCACTGAAGCCAAAATGAGGCCTGTCGCTCTGCGTTCAGAAGTTTGCCTTCCTTTGAATGAGAGTTATTGAGAACGCCAACACTTATCTGCCCAAGGAAAAAAAAAAAGAGGCTAAATAAATGTGATATGATGTGAATGCCTTTGGAGCTCCGGCTGCAGCCAGCATATAACGGTATTAGGGTTTTATCTAAAATACATCCACGGGGGAACAACCCGTGGCAGCTGGGGGGAGGAAAGGCGGGGCTGTTGCAAAGACAAACTCAGGAGGCAGCTAAAGGTTTAAAATACCAACAGAGTGATATTTGTCGGTATTTACCCACAGAGCGCTCCAGATGTTTCAAGCATGACGGGGTAGAATTCTGACTAGCGCCGTGGAGCGGGGCGCAGGGGGGGGGGGCACGGGCCGCTGTTCCAGTGACACCCCAAATCAGCAGCCACCCAAAGGCCAGCGTCACTACCACTGAAAGCCATTTTATAGGGAGTTGTCATTTCTTCACGTCGCCCGACACGGTTGCATCTCGCGACGGCGTTTTTTTCTCTGACGTCTCGACCGCTGCACGTTACTCCTGCCTCAAAACCTCGAGACCGATTGCTTTTCAACCGAGGAAGCCGCACGTCTTCAACCACAACAAGCTTCATCAATCAGGGGGCTGCAACGTCCACGTGGAACGCACACCCTCGGGTTAATCAAATCTGCAGCTCTCCATTTCATGGATCAGTGGGTGCGGGAGTGAGACGTTGTTGGGAAGAAACACAAAAAAAAAAAGCATCTGCATACTCTTAGGAGGAAGGAGCGACACGGTTCAAAAGGGAGTAGTGTTTGGTCAGGTGGTACAAAATAGAACCGAAAACATGGTGGAAGCACAAGCACAGGCGGCGGTGACCAGAACCAGACAAAAAGAGCGAGCAGTGGAAGGCAGGAAGAAGAAGAGAGAGGAAGCGAGAGGAAGACCATAACCCCGGTGGAAGGGCTTCTGGGTAAAAAAAGCGACATCAATAATCTCTATTTTTTCTCCTCCTCCTCTCTTTTTCATCCTCGTCTCCATCCCTCATCCTGGGGATGTTTTTCAGACCCCGAGCTCAAAGGATTTTATCTTTCTTCTCCCTGAGGGACTTCTTCCAGTTTAGAATCATTGATACTGATTACCCCGGGCCCTGTCATATTGATTTTTGAGATTTATTGTTGGCCGACTCCCTAGCAGAGGTCCCTAGCCCCTGTGTCCCCGAGCTGGCAGTCATTTGTTAAACACTCTCCTCTCCTGACAAGGAACACGCCCAACCACGAGCGAGCAAACACACACACACACACACACACACACACACTTTCCTCCAGGTCTTTACAAATTAAATATTTGGTGTATATAAAAAGGGAAGGTATGAACAACGCGTCCGCCAGGCTGATGTGTGTGGATGTGTGATGACTAATGCACAGATTTATATTCATTTTAAAATCAATATAGTATGGATTTTCCTGTGGTTACTGGTTATTATTAGGCAGCAATATAGATGCAAATGTATTTCTGCATTTGTGTAAAGGGGAATTCTCCAAATGACACTGGGTAGATGACCTGGCGTTCACACGGGAGTGTAAAAAAGAATGCTTATTTTAAGTGACTGAAGAAACAAAAAGACTCCATCAGAGTCCATCGAGGTTAAATAGCGACAGTTCTTATTTGAAGTGAAATGCTCTGGAGTAGATGTGTCCGTGACACAATGAATGCATTCTGCTCCATTATAAAACAAGTACACATGGAGATAGAAAAAGAAAAAAACACTGCTGTCACAAGGTGAGGACCGGAAGAGGGTAGGACGCAGACGCAGGGTCTCAAAAACATAAGACTTTAATAGTCAGAAGGGAAAAACAGGATTCCAAAAAGGGGAAACACAGACGAGGGTCAGCAACAAGAACCGGATCAAAAACAGGAACACTTGATAATGACAATCTCCAAAAGGACATCTAACAAAGACAACGGACTCACAGGGTTTAAATATGCAGGTGATTGGACGCAGGTGGAAACAATCAGACAATCACAGGGGGAGGCAGGAAGTGACGTTACCCCAGGGACTCCTGGAACATGAAACTACAAAATAAGACAGAAAACAGACCCAAACCGTGAACACGTCCTTCACTTTGATAGATGTCGGTAATCAACACCGGTTATTCAAAGAATGAACGCGACAATGAAGACGCTGCGGGAGGAGTGGAGTTCCAAATTGCTTTCTATTCAGACTCCACATGTTTGAGATCAGGACTAATCAAGTTGTGCGAGTTTAAAAACGTTCACAGCTTGAATCCATGACGATGAATTTACTAATGGCCGTGCGGGGAGAAGACTTTGCCCAATGATCAGTGTCATTGGAGGACGTCGGTTCCTGGAATAACCATGAAGCCACAGTTTTTCTGCTGCGTCCTTGTTACTTTAATAAATGTAAAAACTAAGATCTACAGTTAAACCTCACAGTGTAACAAAAGGGAATGAATTGAAATCAAGAAAGGTTTGTTTAGAATCAAATCGGGCGAGCTCACGACCGATTGATTTGGACAGAAGTGAGACCTTTGTGGTCCAGCACAGGAGAGCCAGAAACTTACAACGGCCATTGATTAGATCATTAATCATCTATTTGGATCCAGTCTGAATCCTTATACACTGCGCCGGCTGACATGTCAAAGTAGGTTAGATGCAGAAAGAGAGAAGTGCAGCGAAACGAGAACCCAAGACAAAGGAACGGAGAAATGAGACAAAAGAGCGGCTTTGTAATAAGAATCACTAGAATAAGCGTTTTTCTCCAACATGTTGTCGACTGATTCTCCGTTTCATCGAATCGCACTGCGATACAGATGTCAAAACATTTCAGAATCTCACTAATAACAACCTTCTGAGCGCATAATGCTCCAACTTGTCCAAGCAACTAATGACTACATTGAGATGAAGAAAGAAGGGTCATCTCGAGTCTTTAGAACGTCAATCCGACATTAAGCTTCTGGATTCTTTAAATACAACTGTGCAACAAATATAAATGAAAGTAAAACTGCAGTTAAAATGATGATTCGTTGATGGGGTTATTCTATTCTTCGATCCATTTCCTCACTGCAAGAACTTACACACCTGTTTTACAGTTTGTCTGAGCATTAAGAGTATTTTCAGTCACTGATATGAAGACGTTTAACGGTCTTAAACCAGAACACGACCAAGCCGACCTCTCTATCCCTTCGTCAATGAATCAGGGGAGACGTATGACATTTTCCTTCAGATTAAAAATATATTCCAACACAATTTTAAAAATCCCATTTACTAGGAGTTTATCACATAGAATTGTAAAAAAAATATGATCTTCAAAATGATTCAGTCACCCATCAGACTCCTGCTCATTCAGCCAGAACCATGTAGCTTCACCGAAAAATAACTCTTAACCTTAAATCCACTCAGATGATTAGTCGTTTGGATGACTAAGGTCAGCTGCAAACACTGGTTAAATTAAGTATAAGTGGGTTTAACTACCCGCGAGTCCTCCATCTCTCTCCATCACGTCTCCACAAAGCTGTCTCAGCGTGACTGTCAGTTCCACTTAGCGTTCATCGTTCGGTAATGAGGACACGTTGCTGATTTCATGAATCCCTGCATTGTCCGCTGGTCGCGGCTACATCGACTCTGCAGAGGGTTTCATTTGAACCTTCTATTCACCCACTGACAGAGGGCTCGTAATGTGAACTCTTTTATTCCATACGAGTCACCAAATGAAAATTGGAAATTGAAAAACGTTGGTTTTAAAAAGAAGGGTTGGCTCGTGCCATTGTTTCAGAGAGTAGTGCCGGCACAGTCCGAGGTCACAGATGGTCCACTGCGAGCTGTGAATACGCCGACATGAATATGCAGCCCAGAGGAACCGCCCTCGCTCACACAAGCATTCGTTTAGCGTGGTGAATGCATCACACTACAACACGCTGTCAGCTAGTCTGAAAACAACATCCTCATAAAAGGCTCAGCCGAGGTCGAAAGCGGCGCGGCGACAAGTTTCTGCAAGGAGTGAACGTGGAGGACAACTGGGAGGCGAAGCAGGAGGACTCGGGGGTAACAATCAGGTTATTCACACGGTCATTAACCCATAGTCCGACCCGGCCTTCCAGGAATCACATTTAAGTTCAGGCAAATCTTGAGTAGTTTTGAGGAAACGTACAGAAGCCGCAGAGAGCAGGTGGAGGTGAGCGGTGCTACGATGAGGATTCGACCCAGAGATGAAAAGCTATAAAAAAAAAAAAAAAAAAGATTATAATAATAATAAAAAAAAGCCTTTGTGTCACTTGATAAAAATAGCTAATTATTCATTAGAGCGCATATTGTATGGAAAACACGTAAACGAGCCCGATGAGCTTATCCAAAAGAAGAAAATCATAATATATTGTTCTGGTGTTACTCACCAGTCTTGGAACTGATGATGATGATAATCGGCCAGCTGACTATATGCAAAGCAACAACTTATTTAATTCCACGTGTATGATATACATTCATTTTCAACAATTAAATTCACATTAAATCATCACACTGCGTCATTGGGTCATCTGGTACCTTAAACAAAAACATTGAGAATCCAACCTTTTTTACCCCGTTAGACTCCACGTCTCAGAGTCTTTTAAAGTATAATTATAATTGCAAAAACATTCCACGCATGGGAGCTTCAAAAGACAATTTCCCCTCTTTCACTTCGCAATCCTCTTGTTCCTTCTTCAGGATCTTAATGCACAGCAGAGTGCAATAAAGCACATTAGGATGATACAAATCGCTGTTTTCCACGTCGCCCTCTTTGATGTTACAAAATCAAAGGGAAGAATGAGAGAATGAGAGAGAGGGGGACACAGACAGAGAGAGAGAGAGAGAGAGAGGAGGGAGCGCAGCCTTGTGAGTTGTACGAGGAACTAACAGATGCGACGGAGGTAACGAGCAGCTGTTGAACAAGCGCCCTGAACCCGAGACCCCTTTACATGCGTGGCTACGGTTTACGTATTTAATAATAAAAACAAACTGTACACCAAGATGAAATCAGTGTGATCACGATGAAGGACACTGCGATGGCCGTGTTTAAGCAGTGCTTCACGGTCTCCTCTCGTGTTCTTCATTAGGACCCCCTCAGTGATGCAGAGGATCCGCAAACGCAGCACATCTAATGGTTTGCAAAACAAATATGCAACCACGAGGTGAGAGGCAGAAAAGTGAATGAATTCTGTGCAGGGGTCCCTTCATATCTGTGTGTGTGTGTGTGTGTGCGCGTCAGTTAATGAAGCTTTACCAGAACCGTTTACAGCCACAGTGAATCTCCAAGAAAGCCATCGGTGTGTGTCGCAGCGCTGTGTGCGCTCCCACGAGGCTTTGTCTACCTGATGCATGTGCGAGTGAGTGAGAGAGAAAAGGACAAAATGAAGAGCACGATCCCTAAAAATACAATAGAAGCAGGTAAAGAGGGGAGCAAACAAGACACATGTGTGATGGATTGTTCGATTCGTCACACTAATAAACTAATAAAATCCTTACCGACGTTGCATCACAGTGCTTCTCACGAGAGGTTTAATACGGAGGGATTCCCTGCAGCAGATGGGGACAAAGCGAGGCGCAGAAGGACGGAGAGGGACAGCTTTAATACCTTTCTCTTCCTTTCTGCGGGGATCCGAGCGCCCTTTTAAGGCATCGACTCGCACACTTCCAGGTTTCTGCAGCGGCGAACACACCAAGTGCCGGAAAGCACAGGAGGAGAAAAGGGCACCGATTCCCTTTCCACTCAAAAAAGGAAAGGGACTGAGTGGCAGGGAACTTTTCTAACTCAACTGAACACACAGACTCACATCTTTCGCCCGCTAGAGATTCTATTTTTACTGCTCCAATGATTAAACTCAATAACACCCACAGCGAATGTGCCTCGCTATTTTATTCCTTGAATTGAATCACTTTGAACATGGTCACGATAATGGTGCGCGACAGCGCTCCTTCCAACAATGGAGCGTAACGGGACTTGCAACAGACCAATAGTGTGCGTATGTGACGATACGCGACCATTAAAAAGCACACGGCAGAGAGTGCAGGTGGAATCATCTCCTATGACAGTAATACACTTAAACCATCGGCGCTTTAACTACTGGGTGATTCATGGTTTTTACTATAAAGCATTCGACAACATAACGAGTAACCTTTCTTCACGTTCAGCTTGACCCAGTGTGTTATTTTGTTTCTTTGCGTGATAAACTATGTTCTCACATTGGCAGAATCAGCTGAATATATAACAGTGTGTGTGTACTTATCATAATGACTGAGAGCCATTGTTTTGGTTCTTGAGCGCTGTTGAATCAATGCAATGAGGCAGTTAATAAGTAAGACCGTTATTAATCTGACTTGTAAGGGGCCGAGGCCATTTCATCTGCGGAAATCGAATAGTAATTGCTCTATTAATATTCTGTCAACGGATTACATCAAGCAGTGTTTTATTGTAATTGTATTATAATAACTAAAAAAGTAGAGCGCAGCAGATTTTTAATTTACTTTCCTGAGGTTGCAAAATGAAGAGTGACAGTCTGACTGCAGACGGAGGCCGTCCTCGTTCCAAAGAGTGATTTGATTGGATCACGGTTATTACTTTTAGGACTTTCTGGAACACAAGGTGAATATTTAATACCTTCCACTGCACATCTCCATCACACATCATACTTTTATTCTGTTTCCACCTATGTTTCGTAAAATACAATTTAAACTTCTCACTCAAGATACTTTTGTTTTTTAATTTCTCTTCAGTACAGTTTCTTTTTTCACTGTTATTTACGATATATCAAACGTAATTCTGGTCTTCCGGAAACACTCTACAGACTGCTGGGATAGATCAGCTGGCTACTTTGTATTTAGATTCTGTTATATGGAACGTGGACGTGCATCAAGGCGCCACTGACGTGTGTGCGCTTACTCTGACAAGTGATGTGAGGATCAGGGAAACTTGACAGGCGCCATATGCCAACATTGCGTTTTGCACTTCATTTAGCAATATTGTCTTATTAAAGCCAAAGGTGAGTGAACAGCAGCAGCTTGGTAACGGATAACACGTTATTTCCAGCACAAGTAATTCGCATTGGAGCGAGTAAGGATTCTGAAATAATAATATACATATTATTCAGTCTAATCATTTCTATAACAGCAGATGTTCCAGAAGAAGGCGGTACGAGCATCATATCCACCATTATGGAACCTGAACACACACACACACGTCGGCTGGATTAGTGTGTGGTTTTTAATGCAGGCCCCTGATTTATGGGGTAATCTAGTTCGGGAAAGAGGAGCTTCTCATACAAAAGAGGCAGAAAGACCGGCGCTGACCTTTGGTGTCCTGCTCGGCGTGCCGACGCACTGAGCACGACTAGAAGAGGACACGGCTGAATTAGAATGGACCGAGCAGGTGAATGACAAATGTGGACCCATTTAATTCACTACCTGGTTAGAATGGTGATGCTGGTTCTTTATACAAAGAATGACTAACCGCATTGATCTACCTAGAAATAAGACATTCATGGTGAAATGAATTTTAATTATGAGACTTCATTCACACACACTGGCGCTTGGACCTGTGGGTGGCAGATGATCGGGATATGTACTTGGTATGACGAGCGGTACATCCTCGGCCAACTTTCCTCCCAGGCGCTGTGGTCCGACACGTGTACCGTCTCAGCTTCGTAGTGAGCTTAGAAATGACTGACGGGTGGACTGTTGACAAGCGTTGATCAAGGAATGATGACATGCCAATGCAGTTTGCTAAAAGGTTAAGGGTTCACAAACGCGTCTTGTGTGTTAAATTCGGTTTATGATATCATAATGACGTGTTTATATTGTAAATTGTAGATCTCGTCTGGAAACTGGATTATATACGCTACTAAACAGTTAGTTGATATATCCGGCCCAGATAAGATGAAATATGCATTATTTGCCAGCACACTTACAGATTACACGAGTACCGTGTTGAGGGCACCTCAATAATTCATTGTCAATGTAAAGAAAAAAACACAGTTAGCGTTTTTCTTTGTCGTCTCCCGACGGCAGGAACACTTCAGGGAACACTATGCGCGGCTCTCAGCCGTCCACGAGCAAAAACGACTTTGTTGTGACGGTCCCCGTCGTCTCAGAACCTTCTCCTCATTCGCTGGAGGAAGAGCGGCCGCCTGATGGATGAGCGGCTTCAAATGGAGCAATGAAACAATTACTCCTCTCCTCCGTCTCTGTCAGGAGTTTGTTCAAAGAGTTCAATGTTCAGACAGAGAAGGGCCCACAACGCAAACCAGTGATCATCTGAATAAGAGAGGATCGGTTATTTTATTCAAACAACGTCACTCTGAGCCCATATTTACTTCCACGATCCTGCGTAATTAATTTGAAGGCAGTTTCCTGTTGCTGGAGTGGTGGTTTATGTTAATTGTGAATTACTGTCTGGTATTGTGGTCAAAGCAGCATCGTTAATGCATAATTAATGAAGATACTAAAAGGGAGGTAATTAGTGACTATGAGGGAAAGAAAAGGGGAGGCTGTGTGGGAGGAAGAGACAAACAAGTCGACACAGAGAGGAGGTACGACCTTAACTCACCCAAGGACTCCACGAGGCCTTTTAGAATGAAGCATTTGGATGAATCAGGCCTAATTGGATGGATGGTGTGCATTACTTTCTGATGACGGCTGCCAACTGGTGCCATTGTTTCAGATTAACTTGAACATTTCAGTTGCAACATTATTTTTCCTGTTGAAACTACAAGTCCTCTCTTTTAGCAATCTTTTAGCAAATAAAAAAGGCTTATGCTTGTAGTGCAATGACAGATGAACAGGATAATGAAGGGCTAACGGAGAGGGATTGTCTAGCATTACATAGTTCTCCGCTCATACAAGTTCATAATCTGCATGAAAGTATTCTAACCAACCTGCGTAATTAAGGAAACTCAGGAGGCAGTAATAAGTGCATTTTTTTTCCGTCATTCTTCGACGTAATTTTTTCCTTTTCCATGTCATAACATTTGAAATTCTCTTTTTTACAGCCCCCCCAAAAAAGTGCATTACTTTTGTAGGTATATACAGTATATGAGCTCTACGAGAAAGCTGTCATGTCCAACATCTCCAACCAGGAGGATTTTCAGACCAGGCTGTGTGGCTGGAATAGTTATGGATAAAAACACCAGAATAGCAGAAGGGAAATTCCACGCAGCGTGAAGCACAGGTGTGCTTGAGACCAAAGAGGTCAGAGCTGGTGCTGAAGTGATTAATTAGTAGCAGAACTTAACCTGCGTATAAGCAAACACCTCCCTCCCCATCTCGTAAGTAACAGAGACGAGCACCCCCCCTCCCTCCGAACGGGTGTGTAAAGATGCTGGAATGGAAGTTGAGACGGCAAAATGGGAACTTTAAACTTCAACATAATAGCTTGGCTGCTGTAATGAATTGCAGAGCAATCTAATAGTCAGTAAGTGCATACATTGGATTCCTGAACTAGCTGCTAAGTGGTGCAATTTATTCAGTCTTGTCACATTCAATTCACCACTTTTCTGGTTTTGCTGTTCTATTCATTCTCTGTGTTGGTAATTGCCTCTTTACTGACAGTGCAAATATGTTAAAGACGGAAGAGACACCTGCACTCACAAAAAGTAGTTTCTCAAAAAATATTACATTTCAGTCATTGTACAGCGGGCTTTTTAAAGTTAATGTCGGTTTTCTCCAAAGGGAATCTTAAAAATTGCTTGACGGAAAATATTCAGCTCGTCATCCTCCACCGTCGAGGATGGAAGTTTGTAGGAAACACTCAAAAGATGAAGAGGCACTTCAGAACACAAGACACATTGAAGTCACAGGTTGACTTTAAAGGACGTCTGCCATGCAGAGTGAAGGAATTACAGCGAAGCCTCGTGAATTCAAAACGCACTCAAGTCAACCATTACCATTTATTTTTCCAAACTGAACCCGAACTACAAGCTTTGTTCGCATATGAGCATGCCTCATATTTCCTGCACGTGAATCAGTAACGGGCAACATGGCGGCAAGAGTGAAAAACAGTTATGACTAGAATAAATACGTTAGTTTGAATTTCGGCCTCGAGTTTTCTTAGCGTTTCTTTCTTAAGTTCGGCTTCGAGGCAATGAAATGGGTTTTTTTGCAGTCCTGTTGTACAATAGCCATAACTTGGAATGCACTCACATGTGAATATGTATATTGAATAAAAGCATTTCCCCATTGAAATATTCTTTATAGTTCCTGTAGATTACAGAGTTTGTTGTAAAAGTACACTTAAACATAAAAAAGCAAAGTTGTTTACTTAGTAATTGAATGTATAATAAGTAAAACACATTCTGAATGATGCGCATTTCAAAAGCTGTTAAAGATTAAACTTATGATAATGAGTCTCCTCACAACACAAGGTTCCTCTTTGCCGTTAATACCATCCTCAAGGTTGGCTAAATGTTAAGATATGGAAATGATATTAAGAGACAGGAACTTGGAACAAAAAACCCTGATTAACAAGCTTTGCAAACAAATGCAAATTCCTCCCCTCTGGAAGAAGACCAACCGCTGTGCCTCGGCCACTCCCCCCACCGAGCGGCCAGGCGCCCAACGGCAGAGCCCCTCCTCAGGCACACGGCCCGAGCGGGTCGAGGTTACGATACCGAAAACAATAACGAGCTTAGCCGTGCATTTTGAGCAGCGGAACAATGCCGGGGCTTTGGACTTCCACCTTGGTCGTCAGAGCATCTAAACTCAAGTGCGTCGGCTCGTTGGCAACAAATTGGCTGAAGTCACAACACAAATGCAGCCACGTGGCGTCGCCTCACTGGGAAGGCTTCAGAAAAATACGTAAAGTGACCAGTGCTTTGCAACATAACCGTGAATGATTTCGTGTGACCTCAAACTCCGTTTGAGAATCTAGAATTTGGGGGAACTGGCGTACAAAGCAGATAGCCCGGCAAAGACTTCCTTTTGCATGCAAGATGTGATTGAACAAGTCGGCAACTGTTTGCAATCTGGTTTGCAAAATAATGGTACCGAAAACACTGCACTCGATGCTACAGTGGGTTCAAGTGAATAGATAACAAATAAGGTCATCGCGGATTTGGATAATTGTTATGGGTCGATAACATTAGCATTAATATGCTAATATAATCGCAAATATGCTAAAATCCTCAAAGCCATCAGTGTGACAAAAATTGTCAGAAAAGAAATGAAACTCATATTTCTTTTGTCATTGTTTTCTGAACAGTTGATTAGTCTGATACAAGACTAAAGAGAGACATTAAAAGAAAAGCTCGCCACTTCAACATTTACAGTTTAGTAATCCTGCTTTACATGCAGAAAATTTAAAAAGGGAACAAAACAACAGAAAGTGTGTCCCAACACATAGTCTATTCTCCTAGTTTTGTGTTGTGTTTTCTGCATTTAGTAAACCTGTATGTACTCCCTAATTGTGATGGAAAAGGCAAAGTCATAAATGATGTACTCATAATGCAACACACAAGTTTGCTCTGCAGTGACCCTAATTCTAAAGTGCTGCGCCTGCTTGCTGCGTGGGCTTGGTGGGGCGCTACCAGGCCATTTGCCTGTGTGAGTGTAAGTGTGTGTGTTGAGCACAGGGGGTGGGAGGTAGCGGTCCAACACAACAAGCAGCATTGCAAACATCTGTCAAAGGATAAACCTCTGTCAACTCCTGCTGCGCAGTTAATAAAGTCAAACTGTGACCAAGTGAGATTTACCTCCCCTTCGCTGTCTGGAACAGCCGGATTCAAAACTGCCTCGCCGTGCTACAGAGTCCGACGGAAATGAAGATAATGTTCCACACAATAGTTGGAAGAAGAAAAGACTTAACAGGGAAGCAGAAGAGGGTAAATGAGACAAGCAAAGGGACAAAGGAGGATCTGAATCGGCAGCAATCTTTAGAATTGACGCATGTGGTTGTGCATCATTACAATAACAGTCTGTTTACCACTATAGTCTGTTTATCACTGAAGGAAAGTTAAAACGGGAAGAGACAGCGAAGGGTACGAATAGGAAAAATGAGAGGAAAGGAGGGGGACAATTGTGGGTTCAGAAAAAAAAAAAAAGGACACAGAAGGAGGGAGACACGGTGAAGCGAGGCGGGTCTTTATTTAGACGGCAGGATTTATAGCGCCCTGCGCACGCTGTGCGGCACGGGAGCCGTCGCCTCCCGGCCGCGGGAAGCAACATCATTTCAAGCTCGAGTACCCGCCGCGTCGCCAAGTGTCCTGCCAAAAAAAAGCTCACGGCCGTGGAATACCAACAAAATCCACTGACCTTTTCCCCGAAAACTGCTGTGTTCATCTGAGACGCAGCACAGGGAGGCCGCTCACTCGTTACACAGGAGCCTCTGTGTCCTCGCTGACCCTAAGCGCTCAACGGCGACATGACTCTTCCATCACAGCCTGAGCGCGTTACCGTCGGAAAGGGCAGTTGCCATGATATGCCACCGACCTCTGAGGAAGAAAATTGGGTTTTTTAGAGCATTCTCCTAGGAAGGATGTACATGTCAGAGATGAATAAGGAGATTTTTAAAAAGGCCCCACGGCTTCAGTTGTGTGGTTTCCATTAAGGTTTCCAAACTGTGACACTTCACTCATGTCATCTTTCCCATAAACTGTATAACAAGAAGTGGGCGTAATGTCCCCCATCGGTTTACATACAGCCACTTTGAATATTGGGTAAACGGGCCCATCTAAACAACATGCTGCATTGAAGAGGATTTCAAACTAGCGGCATATGGACCACAAAGTAGAGTCACTTCATAGACTTCCTTATAACCAGAAGAGTTCCTCGTTTCACCACTACAATTGCGTCAGTGTCCCAATGAATTGTGTTACAGGCGGCCATGAGGTTAGCCGGAATGTCCAACACCTGGACCCTTTTGTCTACCAAAAAGGAACTGGGCCATTAATGTTATACCTGCATTTACACAAAAAAAGGCCAGAGTAGAAATGGCCTGAGCTGAACCGACCACATGGAATGCAGCCTTCATTAATGCAGTTAGTCTGCTGTTAGAGAGGCGTATGAACGTAAAGGCTCAAGCTTGATGGAAGCACATATTTGTACCATAATTGTTCTATCACAGTCGATAACATTTCATTTCTTTCCCTGCTTACTTCCCTTCATCTTCCAGCCCCATCTTCCTTTGATCCGAACTGAAAACTATGAAAGGAAGTGCTTCAATATCAAAATTGCATTCAGAATGTCTGCTGAAAGACGGATATCTATTTAAACCATAGTTGATGTAAAACCTGACGGATGAAATCTTCACGGTTAAGTAGCATCTAAGGAAACTGAGCAACCTCGCGTTTGAAAAAAAAAAAAAAAAAAAAGTAGCTGGACAGATTAAGACTTCCGCTGTTTCTGCTGTAAAAGGAAGTTCATTAGTAATGCAATGCTATCAACACAGCAAGCCATCTCCTGTGATTCAGTGACATGAGCACAGTGACTGCAGTCATGCTAGCTTTCATGCTAGGTGCAAAGTGTTCCCGTTAGTCAGTACAAGCAGTGGCTTGTCTGAAAGATTTAGGAAATCATCGTGTCAACGTTTTTTTTTTAATACTACAAAAGAAAATACATGACACTTTCATGGCTACATAGCACAATATGATTGGACGTATCCATCAACTGGTCCATCGTGTGCCTGGTCTAGATGCAGCATCAATTTGAAATGGCATCGGATTTACTTTGTGACTACGGCCCAAACAAAATCAACACGCTAAAACCTCCACACAGAAAATAACGCGCAAACATCCCGCAGGGCGGCCACAGAGAGAAAGTCCTGAAGACCCGCGTGGGGTTTGCTCAATAGCAGCCTCCCATAATAACACCACCTGCCTGTCCTCATGCCGTGTCCGACCGTCGCCCAATAAAACGCCAACGCCTCTTTAAAAGCATCCTCACTCTGCATCCCCAGCGCCGGCACCAAGGGCATCCGTCCCCGCACAGTGGTTCAAAGTTGTCTGAAAGTTAAGCTCAGAGAGGGGGGGGGGGCGGATGCTTTGGAGAGGAGAAGTTAAAAGCCGAGATAAGAGCATTAGGGCGTGCACACACTTTACAGCCGGGCGCCTGGTTCAGGCAGACTGGTGAGGGTTGTGGGTACAAGCGGCAAGCCAGATGGGGTGGTGGGGGGGGGTTTGTGCTGTGAGAAGTGACCGAGATGAATGCTAGCACCCACGGGTGAGCGAAGCCCACTAAGTACGCTGTGTTGTCCTGGAAGCAGATGATTATGCAGCCCGTCGCGCCTGGCTGATGAGACGAAGACAGACCATCTAATGGAGACAAACAATCATTGCTTGCTCAAGTTTAGACCCATAATTCATGCAAATGTGCCGGGGGAACGTCCCTTTGTCCAATTCTTTCCATCCAATCCAGCTTTTGCTCCCTCTTGTAGTTCTCCGAAATTGACTTTGTGTTTGACTTTACTTGCTTTTCACCGCCCTCTCGATTGTGTTTTCATAAATGACATCTTGTTAAATAATTCATTTTATTTATTTGTTTGCTGGCTGACTGACTTGTTCATTTGTACAGGAGTACGAAAGGGGTTGGGGGGGAGAATTGATGAGCAGCTCCGAGTAGAATTCTTGATAGAAATTAGACAGAAATAGAAGAGGGGCTCCGCTGATGGAGAAAGTGGTAGATTAAGTGGTTGTGGGTGGGGTTGTGGAAAACAGGGGGGGTTGGTACTAGATGAGCGGAGACAGCGGATTGCAAAAAATAAATCCACACTCACTTTCTTGCCGACTGCAATGAAAGTTGCATACTCCAAATAAGTGCAAAACACAGAACTTAATTACAAGTGAACACCAGAATGCTGAATGCGACAAGGAAAATATTTTATCGTCTGCTCAGGGCATGTTGAAACTCTTTGAAAGTTTATAATGAAAAGGGAACACAGCGGTTCGGCCCGCCGACAAGTCCCCCCCCCCTCAGCTGCCACCTTCCAAGAATCTGTTCACGCATACTCAATGAAATGGCCGAGCCGCAGACACGGAAAGAGAGGACGGGGAAGACGAGAGGAGGAGCAGATAGCAAAGGGCATAGGAGGAGGTAGATGGTAGAAGAAGGAAAAATGCTGGTAAAAAAATAAAAAATAAAAAAGGACATAGTGAAGGTGGAGAGGGAGGATAGAAGAGAGCTGGTGGAAAAAGAAAGGTCACGGATGAGAATAAATGTGAGAATGTTTCCCTTAAACGAGGAGCACCAGGCAGGAAATGAGTTGTAAATTATTCCTTTAGACCGTAAATACCCAAAAGTACAAGGTTATTATTTCTGCCTAGATGCTGCGGTTAAGGCCGGTTGTCCTAATCGGCCAACTGCGTGGTCATAACAGTGCTTGTGCCAACTCCCTGCAGGTGCTGCAACAGTGTCCCAAACTAATTACCAAATATTTGTTCTAAAAGAACCAAACTTCCAACTATTTGAATAATTATGTCCTTAATGGGGGGGCTCGGGGGGGACACCACTACGTGCAGCGCTTTGAAAGGGCAGCAATGCACGAGAGGCGGCTGAGGCTTCGGTTATGTGTGCTTTATGGACGTGCACTTTGGTTCACTATAAATCCAGACTAGCCGTTCTGTTATTCTGACTAAGAGGCTTAAATCACTTACCGAAAGAAAGAAATACGACACCATGTAAAATGTTTCATAAAAAAGAATAACCAATAATCAACCCATGTTATAGTTGTTAAGAGGCATCTTGGAAATATTGTGATATGTGATTTCCTGCCCTGACTGACCCCGTGTTTCCGTACGGGCAGGAACGAGCTCTGCATCTTGTGTCCTAATTGGTCCGAGGTGGGAGAAAACCTGCCCAAGTCTCTGCCCTTTTCCTTCCAAATGTTATGCTTCAATTTCTCCCGACTGGTGTGAACTCTTCGTGGATTTGGGGGGTTGTTTCAAAGTATGAAAACCACCGTGCAACTTTTAGAAGACAGTGTGCAGTGGTAATCGACACGAGACCGCAGAATGAATGCATTAGCAAGGACTACAAGTACGGCTCCCTCTGCCTAACCTCCTCCCAGTGGTGATGTAGTGATTTGTATCCGTTCAAAAGGCAGCAGTGTAAGCCCGGGGATTTGTCGGGGTCCCAGCAGGTTCTTTGCTGCTGGTCTGATAGGATTGCAGTGTACCGGCGGTCCTGCAGGACAGCCCGCCGTTTCGGGCAGCCAGGTGCAACAATCTACTTTCGATATGAACCCATTGTGATGAAGCATATAAAAGCCCCCAATACAATGTGCCACCGAGGCAAAGCCTCTCTGACTTCCATTTCCCTTCCCAATCTCTGTGAATGTCTGCAAGAACTCACCATAATGAAATGCAGAAGCAACTGGATGCCGGAGCATTATGTGCCTTGCAGTTCTAAGGGCGGCCCAGAGTGAAGTTGGGACATGCTGAAGCTCAAATACAGTAGATCTGCTACAGCCAAGAGAGCATGAAGGGAAAAGACTAGGATACAAACTTCAAATAATTTCACTCAACTGCAATATAAATTAAAGTAGCGTAAATTATTAGCGTTGAACGGGCCTTTGTCTCCCATTGCGTACCGGGGGGGGGGGCTTCCACACACGGTCATAATAAAAAAAATGAAAAGGTTCATCCAGGATTGGATTTGAACCCCGGACCTCCATACGCCTAAAAAAGCCTTTAAAGTGGCAATATAATAATAATTCTTCAAAACACAATAGGGCTTCGCCAGACTTTCAGTCGGCTCAGGCCCCAAATAGCAGCTGTCAGAATTGCTCATTTAATGTTAACATTAACATGACTGAGTCTTTTAAAAAGTTGTGCGTGTAATGTTTTATATTTGAGGTTTTTCATTTTAAAATTAACTTGTAAAACATTCAGCCAGCTGCGTGAGTGGCAATCACAATTTGCAATATTCAAAATAAAGCATTACATGCAATATTGACTGACACACAGTTAGTCTGACTTCATTCAGGTTTATAGCTTTGATGTGAGGATACCAACAACTTAAAAAGGACCACTGAACAATTAGAATGTCTGCCAACATAGATCAAGATTAATGTTGAAGTAATAAATGAGAGAATGCTACTGCTTGGTTTTTACGAACGCCTTCAACCCCTCTTTTGACTCAGTGTGAGCCATTTGTCAAAAACCAATATGCTGAACATTACTGAATGAGCATGCCGCTGATATCAGGCAGAAAAACAACAGCACATATTTGTGTGGTGCATGTGTGTGCAATAGATTTCTGGGAGATTGCATTGTCACCAACGGTATTGGATTGAAATACGCTTAGAACCATTAACATTAATATCCATCAGATCCTAAACATATGGTACTCAGCGTGGTACAGACCGATGGGGATTCAATTATTCATTATGCCCGTTGGCAGATTGGAACAGAAATGCTTGGCTACGAAGGAAAAGAAGAAACCAAAAAGTCAAAAATAACCTTTGCTTAGTACTTGCACGTCTTTCAGCCATGACAAATGTGCAGTTTTTTGAAAAAAACTTTACAGTGGGCTGAACTCCAACCACATGTCATGTTTTTAGTAACCTCTTCATCTACCAAACACCCTGAAACAGTCAGGGGGCATAAGCATGAAATGTAAGGGTCAGAGAGTAAGTCGCCAGCAAAGGCTAAACACTGTTTTTAAGCACACAGCAAATGCAGACTGCTGTAGTTCTCTCTAGCCATAATTTAGTCAAGTTAAAATATTTTATAAATTAGATTAAAAAACACTAAAGTGCTGTCTCGACCGTAAAAAATAAAGAACACTGAAAGCACTACAGATTTATCATGAGAATTGGGTTTTAAAAATGGGATTTGGTCCAACTAGCACAGATAGTTTGCTGCAGGCTCTCGGGCTGTGAATCACGATGGACGCCCTTTTCCGATGCTTCATGAGCTCCCCTCCAACTTTGGACATCACACAAATGCATCTTTTTATCTTTTGTGGAACGTGACCGCATTTGAAAAGCAATAACGTACGACCATGCGTTTTTCTACTGTAACTTGCTTTAAAAACAACCAAATCTGCATCAAGATGACTTCCACTATAGTCTACAGTGTGAACGCAGAGCACCGCGTCCTCATTCAAGCAAAGATTGCACAAATAACAGGAAGAATCTCCTGCCGCCTTCTAATCCCCCAGTCAATGCGACCAAAAAAAACCAACTCCAGAGCCTGGACATCGATCCATGTCCCGTTAAGAGGTCAGCTGATATGAAAGAGCATTTTCTCTGTACTTTAACAACTATACGTGTCTGCAACAAAACAGCTGGGAAGCACGCACAACACAAAGGGACATTAAGCTTTCTGCCCCGATCGACAGATACAACCAAAATGTCTAACAAGAGAACTGATATCAAATCTTGTCAAGAGCTTTAAGAACAAGGAGTATTATTAGGGAAGCAATCCTTTAAAGTCGAGATGACCAGAAAGTGACTTTCAAACCTTTAAGAGTCTCTCTGGTTGTACTGTGCACATATTTAAAAATACATCGTCTCGGTTCAAACTACATCTTTATTTCTTTTCAAAAAGAGTTTTGCATTTCACCGAATCCTAAAGAAGTCTACAAAATAGAAAAGTCCACAAAGGTTTCAAAAGTGAAGATAGATGCCGGATGAGGTTCTTTTTTCTTCTTTTTCTTCCCCAACACACACGCGCACACACACACTTTGCCGAGACTTCAAAGCCAAAAACAAAAGAAATGCAGTAAAAAAAAAAAAACTATTAAAAAAAAAAACCTCCAGTTGCTAGGGGTTATTCACAACCTTCCGCTCTCTCCCTCTCTGAAGAGAGATAAATCTATAAGGCTCGCAGCTGCTCAGGCGGAGGCAGGGCCGCTGTCACGACTGTGAGCATCAATCGTAAAGTTCAGTGGGAAATGAGCTCAGGGCGCCTACGCCCACGAAGCACTCTCATTGATCAGCAGATATCGGTGGCGAGAGCCGGCCAGATGTACGCAACTGTTAGCGTAGCCACAGTCATGATCACTGAACAGGAGGAGCGAGAGTCGATATGTGCACCAAACAAATCGGTTGTATCTTTATAAAGATGCAGAGGATTTCCAAGGAGCCACGGCAGCCTCATTTCCATGAGGCTCGTGTGCGTTTCAGTTAATACATTTAACCTTTTTATCTACATTTACTCTAGAGTATTTGTGTTTAAGATCATCTTTCTGCAGCATAGATGGGACTCATTGTGGAGCAACTGTTAATGTTTCGTTTAGTGGACCGTAGTAATGAATACAAATGAATGTCAAAGCATTTAGGTGTTAATTATCCTTCCTATAATTGTGAAATTATCCTTATTCTTTGATGACTCATCCTGCATTCAAGACTCCTTTCTCATTAAAAAAAAAACCTTAAAAGTGTCTGTTTTGGGGTTTAGCACCTTGTGGAAGGTGTTCTACTTCATAGATGTGTGTCTGCATTCCGTGCAACAGTAAGTGTGGTTGAGCTCCAACAACTACCTTCTCATCTTCCACCTCCAGATAAAACAAAGCAGGTAAGCGAGGTGTGGGCGAAATTATGTTTATGCCGTTTCACTTGGAATAAAACAGAATTGGATTATGCCATGTAACAGATAAAAAAAAAAAGGTATTAACCGCCCACTGCAAGAACGACTGCTGGCAGACACGTTTCAGAACCAAAGTGCCAACACTTTCTCTGGGAACATAAGCCCCACTACAAGCGCTTAATGCAGCACGCAAGAGATGCTCTACAAGCAATTTCAGGTTTGATCTTCGGATGCACAGTCTTAATGTCAACCCAAAACAAACTTGAGGAGAGAGGTCAAAATTGAGTTGAAGTACTTTTCAGAATGTTGCATTGATCTAAGCGGAAGTCGTAGTGGAAGAGGGGAAACACTCCAGGATGAAGCTAGGTAGCCGCTGGAATAACAACTGTGGTCATAAAATAAATATCCAAGATTCAATCTATACTGTGAAATGAGTAATCAGTAGAATGTTTGGATATATTCTATCCAAACCGGTACGAAACCGTAGCGGTGTGGTGACTGAGCTCAAGTGTAGCTGAGGCTTGGAGACAAACGACCACTGGGATGCGTGAATACACACTGTGGCACAGAGTTCTCGGTGTTAGAAAATAAAACGTCCCGGGAGAAACCGCTCGGCACACCACAGAGTCATTAATTCTGCATCGTGACGCGCCTCGGTGCCGGCTGCGGCCAGGCAGAGTATATCCGGCGGCATCATTATATCTGCAGTGGGATCAAAACGGCAACAAACAGGATGGGGGCCGGACTTGATGTGTCGTTTCAGAAATCAAGAAAAAAGAAACACGAAAGGGAGCATGTTGTGATCTTACGGGAGGGGATGTGGACTAATCCACGCAGAGGCAGATGCTTAATCCCAGTTTTTTCTTCTTTTATTTTTATCTGCATTCTTCCTGAGAGGTGAGCTGCAGTATTTCACGCGATGTGCCCCCCCCCACCCTCCGAAAAAAAATCTGCTGCTTCTACAAGCGTATCTCACCAGGCCCCAAGCATCCCCCAAGAGATCAAAACCAAAAATGCAAGCCTCCACAGAGGATTAAAAGCAGCTCCACCTACGACAGGCGTGTGAGCCAAAAGAAATATGAACACAGCAAACGTAAATAAATGACAGCCCAAAAAGATTGAGTTTCATTGTTGCAGGGAATACTAAGCTCATCCAGAAGTGGTTCACTGCGTATTTGTATATAGACTAACGCAAGTTAGATAAAAAGGGGCCAAACGGGGCCTTATCGTTTGTAGTATGTCGCTGACGGGTGGGGCGAAGCTTCAGTATTTAACACTCTGGGCACAATGAACCCTTTCTTTTGGAAAGCGGTAATTAGAGAAACTGCAAGGGCTTGACTTTGGTTCAGGTCACAGGAGAAACCCTGTTTTGCTCATTTAGGTTATCAGGTTCCACAGGGAATTACCTTTAATTTGCACAGAGAGAAAGAAGCATTTTCTGAAAGAATAATGTAATAAGCTTATGTAGATCTCAGCAGTAAGTATTTTAGAAACCACACAACACACTCAATGTTCTGCAACATCAGAACAAACAGGTAACTGATGCAGGACTCTTCATTTCCAGGCTGGACCGATGGGCGTGTGACATATTTTTAAGGCATGGAAAGTTTGTAGCCTGTACCAGTGTGATATTTGCCTCAGAAAATAATGGAGGGGAGAGAAAGAAATCCACGGTACATGAAGCACATCGGACCACGTCCTTTGTGTAATGCGTAAAGACTCATTGAAACTGCTCTATTCAAGGAAAACAAAATGAAGGGGAGTTGCATATTGAGCCATTTGTGGGAGCCGTCTTGGAGGAATATTGGATTATCTTTCATGTCTCTCTTGCACGTTCTGTGCCCTCCATTAGCAAAGCAGAAGCAAACCTATTACTTCTCAGAGTGCTGCAAAATAGACCACGGTAGACTTATTGTTGCACAGAACTCAAGTCTTTCAAACCACCAGTTGCCAGTTCATTGCCTCAGTCCCTTCCGGCAATGGAAAAAGTACAAACAGATTCGATCAGCTCCTGGGAGTTGAGAAACAGTAGCAACGGGTTTTTGTTTCAGGTTCTCTTTCGGAAAGTTTTGAGTGAGCGTTGCCATCGGCTCCTCTGAGAATAATACGATCTTATCTACAAAAGAGCAACTAAACTGGGCTCGTCATAAACATAGCATCTGCGTTTATGGGCTTGAATTCACGTTACGGAAAGATGGTCATCTTCCAACATTAGGTTTTCTCAGCAGCTACGTCACCTCTTGAACAGCAACTGTAAATCGATGTTCCCTTCTCCCTCCAGCCCAGGCGGAAGGGAACCAACGGGCTCTTCAAGGGAGCATTTAGATTGAAATGTCAAGTATTGCAAATGAGGTCCTGATCTTGTTTGGGTATTCATTCAAAGTGTGACGGCATTTACATTTACAGTTGTTCCTGACATTTGTACGACGAGTCCCAAAGGCTGCTTAAAACCAACAGGGATCCTTTTATTTTCTTTGAGCGAGGGGGGGGGGGGACTTGCTCATTTTGGCCTCCTGTTGAACGAGCTCTATTTCAACAATCACCTCACCAATCAGCGTTGTGCGTCATCCCATCCTTGTCACAGACAACAACAATGTTCTTTGTTGCAGTCGTAGGAAAGGCAAAGCTTCTGCTCAGGAGGAAGACAATGTTCATTCATGATGATGTGATGAAAGGACAGTAGAACAAGTGAAAGCACCGAGTGGCTGTGAACAAAAAAACGCCGCCCCATCAATCCTGAAGATAGCTATTTTTTCCCAAGGTTTCTCTCTCACTTTATAATGATTGAAGAGCACAGATGATTTTCTAATGAGAAAGAGGCTTTCACTCCTTGTTCGACATGAAAGCTCAAGTTGTCTTGAATATATTTTTCTTATATACCGTCTCAACTTGCTCTTCAAAAAGTGACAGCATACACATACTTCCTGTGGTGTATCACAGCGCATGCAGGAAGGTAGTCGTTTTGAAAATAAACGTAAAATACATTTAGCAGATAACGTAATCCTTCTTAAACTCATCAAAAAAGATTTAATTCTATGGAATTTACTGGACTTCAGCGTGCTCCCCCAAAATATTATGAAATTCACAATGTGGATAGAAATACCATGAACTGCAAACATGTCAAGACAATTAAATAAAGTTAGAAGAAAATACAATGCAGAAAGTTTAGAGCTTGATGAAAACCTTTTAAATGACAAGGGTCTAAAAAGTCTTTACCGCCTTTATGTTTACGCAGAACTTCAAATGGAAAAGCCCAAGATAAAGAAAATGACACTACTTAGCATTCAAAAGGCCGGTCCCAGATGATAACTCCCCTTATCACTAGACCGGGATGTAATAGAGTTGAAGTGTATTAAATTATTCTGCCCCCCCCACCTCTCTTTTCGCACTGTGAAAATATTAGCATTTTCGATAAATTACTAAACCCAGCCTTTATCTTGCCTTTTAGAACTTATTATTTTAAACACTGCCTCCGAGTTTGAGGACGGGAATAAGCAAGGATAATGGAATTCATACATCATCCTGGGGGTTGTATAACGAGTTTATGACATAGGCTCTCCTTTCAGACGGCCATCGGGTGCTGTAGTGTTGGACATCTTTAATCGAAATTTACTGGAGTGTCCAATTAAACGAGTAATTTTATTGATGCATTAGTGAAAAGATGAACGTCTTCATTCGGAGGAAGATGAGGGATGTTGAAGTGACCCGGTCATAAGGGACCCTGTGTTGAAGTTAGTAAAAAAGATGCTGGAAGAGGGGCACCGCTTTTGATACCGAGATACAGTCTTGCTCTGCCAGATGAATGATTCTCTGGGCAAAATGTAATCAGAGATGCCTTTCGTGTTTTTATACGTCTACACTGGAGCATGTTTGGAAAAGAAATGCAATTGCAAGATTGAAGGGAATGTATGATGCCATTGAAGTTTTCCTTAAAAAGGTAAATATACATACTTTCAAAGACCCATTCAAAAGAGATTTGGCTTTAATGGTTCGTACTACTGACGTGGGAGAACTTGACACGTTCACAAGAACAACCTGTTTAGGCAAGAGGATTTTCATGGGAAGCCATTTCTTCATTTCAGTGACAGTAGGACCCTCGGGTGACACGGCCTCAACGCCACTCGTTATTTTTCCCTTTCCTTTGCTCCAGCAAGTCCATTATCTCCACTGCTGACGCTGCCAAATGCGCTTGAATTTTCTTTATGGATTTCTGTTAGGGCTTTAATTTAGCAGCCATGATGAAATTATTGTGGCATAATCTAAAATGACTAATTCACAATTGTCCTAATCCGCTCATCATATACAAGACCAGTATGAGGAGCAGGTCGAAATGGGAATTTAAAAAAAGTACTTGCATGAGGTCTAAAATTCTTTAGTGGTTATTGTGTTCCCGACTGGTGGTTCAAATACTTATTTCAACTTACAAATACAAAAATGTAAGATGACCTTCTTTGCAACTTATTGTGAAAGACATTTTATTGTTTTTAGTCCAAGCCCATAGGCCCTCAATCCATCCAACTGGGCACTGTTCTCATACATGATTCCCAGGGATAAGATATAATTACCCAACACTCAGCCGCTGGTATTAAACGGACCACCAAAAACCACACAAAACCCAGAGTGCTTGCAGTAATGGCTTCGTAAACAGTCCGCTATTCTGGTAAGTAATGACCCGTGAAGGGACTCTTCTGCGAGCCAGTGGCTATATCTAGCCGATGGCTTTTGGCCCGCTCATGACATGAGCTCCGACACTGACAGAGTGGGACAGGTGGCAGAGGCTGCAACGGATGCCGAATCGGACGCCGCTCACGGCTTTTGCAGCCGAGAGGCGTCCAGCGCTTTGAGACAGAAAGTCGTAGCGGCTGAGGGTTCAACGGCAATTCTTCCAGGTCACCGTTACAATGCCGCTGAAAAGAAAAAGGAGCCACAGAGCAACGCGGCTGTTACTAATAGTAATTTGATTATTCATCTTTCCTGCAGGGACCTTAATTACTAGTAGCGGCCGGGTAGAGTCCATGTACCGAAGCTACATTATTGTGGAGTGGCTACATATGTTCTTCCATATCTTTTCGACGAGTCAATCCATCACAGCAGTAGAATGCATCGAGGAGCCAGCTGTCACACTTATGGACCCCATAGTGTTGTCACACAAGCGCTGTAGGCCACCGTGGATGTCCAGGAACAACACGAAAAAACACTTGATCATGAAAGTTGGGTTATGGGGTGTCGATCCACATAGATGGCCTCTTAAAAGCACCAGGAGCCAATAGGTCTCGCAGAATATAGTTTAACTGAGATCCATTTGGGACTTTGACATGGGTTGTTTCAGTAGACATGGAACAACTACAGTAGGAACTGTTAAGTCTTGGTATAGTGTTTTTAGGACTATATCATGGAGGTGACCGGCACACATCTGGGCAAATACCAGCGTGTGCCCCTCTGCCTCGAACCTCCAGCCCCTCGCAACAGTGGTGTTACTTGATATGCAACGCGCTTGGCGACAACAGGGGCACTGTGGGCCGGTGACCATGGGTCATTCCATCAGCCCGTCCGTCTGCCTGTCCCTTCTGTTTAGTGCCATTGCTGGACTTGAATTGACTTTGTTATGTCGGGGTCGTAAACCCAGAGTGTCACATCTCACGCAGCCGCGACACAAGACCGACAGCATGAAGTGGCGCTGTGAGCAGATTAACAGGAACAACAGTGAAAACAAAAAAAAACACTTTGCTGCCATTTATGAGATATTTGAAATAACATTGCTTGTGGATTTGTTTCAAAGACGCAGTGCAAAGACCATGACATTTAAATTATCTGTTAAGGGATTGTTTGCTAAAGGACGTTACACATGTCGATACAAAAGGAAGGGCTTGACTGAACCTCATTCGGAAAAATCAAAACATTAGGAACTTTTGCCACGACAAAAGAAAGTAGTTTTACTGTATTTTATAACATCACTACATTTAAATATTATAAAGCGAGCGGGGCAGCGACCGCCCGTTTAACAGTCAAATTAACACTATGGTGAAACCACAAAGTCATACAAACCTCTAATCCAAGCCTCTAATCCAATCACTTTGTAGCACATCCCTCCCCGACAGAGCACAAATCAACCATCTCGCGTTAGCAACTTGTAGCCGTTAGCACCACCGAAGCCCATAAGCGTATAGCTGGCCGTTACCCGTGTTACTTAAAAACACAGACACACAGTTAATAATGGTAATAACTAACAGCTGTATTACAACTTTAACCAACCTTGTGCCTCTTCGCGGGGTAAGTAACACTGAGTATTCCTTCACTCTGCAAACCGAGAAAATTCTTCGTACTTTGTTCTCAACGTCTTCGCGCGCACATGTCTATTTCCGTTATAACTCGCAGCGCCGCCTTCAGAATAAAAGACAAAACGCACGACAAATGTAAAACTAGTGTAAACATGAATTAAAGGCAAAACATTTTTTGATAAGCACAAATTTGGGCTAGTTGCACACTTTATTTAAGTTCTATTTGGTTTTTACAAAAAAAAAATATTGCCTTCTTTGCTGCATAAAAATGTCAGCTAATTTTTGTTTTGAGGGCACTTTACCAATGACACTAAAAAATGTTTCCTTTATTCAACCATACAAGTCATTAAAAATTAACGTTGTATTTTTAGAGAAAACAGGCTGTCTGGATATATTACAATATCCCTTTAACATGTTAACTTATGCAATCGTAAAATGCCTACAACAATTTTCTGCTCATGAATGATTTACGAGGCTCCTAATTCCAGTTCAAGATTCCATGTGTTTACTGAACGCTAATATGAGTCATTTTGTTTGGAAGGCACGTCTGCAAATGGGCCCACATCTGCACACAGCGAGTCAGTGGGAAGAAGCGCAGCAGGCGAGTCTACCGACGGGAGGTTTGGAGGAAACGGTCAAGGATGATGGCAGCAGCGGTGGCATTTTTACCTGCTTAGGAAGAATGCTCATTTTAATGACGCTTCTGCACATATTACACTGGGTTCACTCTGAGGACACAGTTCAGCAGCGAGTGTGGGGAAATAGATGGAGGGCAGAACAAGAGGGGGAAGGAAGCTGTCTGTTATGGTCTCGCCTACTGCATTCAAAATAGAGAAACACGTCCGCGTCTTGTGGGAATTCCGTGTCAAGCAGACGACATGACAGGTCTTCTGATAAAGATGGTACGCTGCTGCGAGGATGGATGCCATTTTTAGGATTTGTGTCTCATTTCTCTCAAAAAATAATAGTAATAAAAAACAAAAAAAGCGATTGAAATTGATGCGATGCGTCTTTCAGAAAGGGAGATGATCACAAATGAAATACACATTTGATTTATAAGCAGCATTGTGAAAGTTGTGAAGAGATAAATCCAATCAAATCATTCTGGTGTGTTATTTTGTTTTCGTAGTGATTCCCCTCAGCAGTTTTTACAAATGATGATTCATATATATTCTGAATTATTATTCTGTGAGTGTCTCCTTTTTAATTCTAAAATATAGTTTAAATCAAACCCCTCCCTAGCTACCAGAGCAGATCCACAGCTCTGTAGCGAAATAAATTATTATTTATTCAAATTTGGTTATTGGATTTTGTAAAACAGGCATATTTATCATTTCCAACGGGTGAGAGCTAAATAAAGCTATCGGAAAACAACTCTGTTTTGAACCTCAGAGACGGAGCTCTGCATATCTAAGCTTTGCCGTGTTGAATCATAATGTTTTCTTTCTTGTGACTGCAAAAAGCATCACAGGGTCAGCCCATACGGCGTCTAAACCATGTGTTTGTTGCTTGTTTCATCTCCAGGTGGGCCAAACTGACAACGTACAAAGACGAATCCAGCACATCTATCCCCACCATGATATTCTACGTTCGCCGCAGGCCTTGTGCTTTGAGGCGTTTTATTATTTTTTTTTCAGCTTCTTCACTGGAGATTGGGGTAGAAACACCAAGAAGTTCCACGCTTGACAAACCCGTGTCCGTGCAGACAGGATTCTGGGCCACCACAAGGACCCAGCGGGGCCCCCGAGCTGCTCGCGAGGTCTCTGCGCGACGGCGTGACAATCATCTCTTGACCCGCGAGGCGTCGATTCGCTCTCGCAATTGTTCCCTGCCTGCTTATCGAGCGCAACACCTTTGATACAAACACTCTGCAGACGGGCCTTCTGGGAAGACGGACCGACCGGCCGGACAGCTCGGTGTTCAGACAGAGTGTTTCCTGTCACGGCAGAGGAGAGCCGGTCCTTCAGTCCATCAGGGAGGCCGGGGGAGGAGGCGTCGGCGCCGCTAATGGCGGATTTGCTCGTTGACTCTGCGGGGGCGACGCGTTACTGCCAAGTGGAAGCTCCACCTCGTCGGAAGGGGATCGCGTGGGGTCATTAGCCCAAATGATGGATTATTTATAGTGAGAGATGCCCTTGATGGGCAGCGCTGTGGTGGCAGTGTATAAATCACACAGCGTTTCCTTTGTTTCTTTAATCAGGGGAGGAGCGCTGAGCTGAATTGAGAAGTGGCTGATGATGTGGGTTAAGTGGAGAGGATGGCCGAACTCGCTGCTGCTCATCAGGAGTAGAAATTGGTCACAGCGTGCGCCTCGACAGAAATGGGTAAACAAACAGGCACTCCCGCGATGCATTTCCCCTGTTTGACTCTCACAGGTAACGTTCATTTTTAATGCAAGCAATACATGTTCATGCATTTCTCCAACTTTATATCATCGTAGGTCATCTTTATGCACGCGTCATCAATACCTCACTGACAACCAGAGGAAAGCCATGGGAACACTGAGTGGACACGGGGGGAAAGGGGGGGGGGGCGTGCTATATCGCAGGCTCTCTTTAAACGAGAGAGCCACCATTAAACAAGGTCGTAATTCTCATTTTATACGGGTCCACGCGAGCGGCGAAACCATTACCTCCCGGAGAGCTCTGGAGGCCGGACGCAGCGACTGGGCGGGAGGAGCCAGCGGGGCAGCTGAGGATTAATGCAGATAGCCAAAGGGCGGCGTTATTAGGGAGCAAAGATGGAACGTTCCGGCCCATTTTAGGTGAAGACCCCCCCCCGACAGCAGGATGTGGTTAATGTCAGGGTTGGGTTATTTCAGACCAAAATGATTAAAACATCCTTCAACCGGGGGTTCTAGAGCCAAACTCAATGTCAAATAATGTCATTAATCCAAAGTGGACTGCACCGACTGTGTACCACCCTGCACCCCACTGACACAAGGGGATTCAGCCGCGCATTCAATCCATGCATGCCGCAGTGACCAGCTCACCGGGAAACAGAGTCCTTCCACAGTTCTGCTTGTAACGCAGCATTCAGCTCAGCTAATGAACGGGACATTATAATGTTGTCCGAATGTGTTCAAACACTGTCAAGCAAAGTTTGAGGAGGGAAAAAAAAAGAGAGATAACGACGACATGTTTATCTTTCTAACACTAGATTCAATCAGCTCATGAAACTTGATCGAAACTACTTATGCCAGAAAAATCTTTTTCAATAAAAAAAAGATTTCAAGTACTTTAATAGAAAATCTTCATGCGTTTCCAATATTATTTAGAATTAGACAATTTACACTGACTTTGGGATTGTTGGAATGATTTTTTGGGACGATAAAATTGCTTCGAATTATCGCCACGACTCCCAATCAGAGAGAATGCGAATGGCTTCTCCAACCTTCGATCCACTGCTGCAAACCCGTAAAAAAACACATCGTCGGCACCAGCACAGCATCTAATGCCACGGAGCACCCGAGTAACGCTCCCTCCGTTCCTAGAAGTGGACACACGCGCTTAGTGCATCTTGATCCGAGGGCGGTGAGCGAGTTACCGCGCATAATTACACTGTGACCTTTAACACCAGTCCGATGGTCTCGCTCTTGCAAGGGCGCTACGGAGACGGTGCAAACAAAGGGACACACACACACACACAGATACGTGGATAAGTTCCCACACTAGTGTGCATGTAAAAAACAGCATGCATGCATTTAACCGCACACAGACGGCGCTCTCTGCAGCCCTCCTCTTTCTCCTGACAGCATTTAGTTCCTTTCTTTTTCACTATCGTCCAACCTGTCAAAGTCCCGCCAAAATATGTTCCCCGTCTCCCGCTGGCTCTGTGCACACAGACGCTGCCTTCCAATTATCTGAAGAAAGAGGCAGACGGAAAACTGGGTGAACCTGATGGAACCCTCGACAGTGAAATGTTTCGCGAGGTGATTCCTTTTTTCCTCCCTTCCTTACCTTCCGTCCTCATTCATCATTTTCCTGATCCTTCCTTATGTGTCACATAACTCAACCCTTAGTTGCTTGGCTGCTCTTTTTTTTTGCTCGGTGTGTGTCTCTCAGAAAAAGAGGCAGAAGGACCACGAGGCAGTAAAGGTGAGTCCGCCCGCGTGAGAAGAGCGACTGGCTTCTAATTACCCCGTTTGCAGCATCTGTGCTGCGTGTTTCTGCGTGTTTGGCTCTGCGTGGATGTGAATGGCGTGCACTTGACGTTTGCATGTTTGCGTGCGCGTGCGTGTGTGTGTGTGGGTGTGTGTTCATGTATTTCAAGTCCAGCCATCTGCCTTTCCGCATTGTGCAGGGGAACAATGCCCTCGTGGAATGAACTCAGTAATTAAGCCGAAGCCGTCTTTGTCAGTTTTTTGTCTCAACAACAAGCAGAATTTCATCGGCTGTGAATTTCTTTGGAAATAAAGGATAAAAAATGTAATACAACTTAATTAAATGCTCAAATGAAGAAAATGAAACGATACATAATAGCTATAATACGTATTGAATTATGTACACGTGTATATAAGCAGCCGCTGTGCAGGGGTTATTTATGGGATGTGTAGTATAATCACCGGAGCTCCATGTCTCCATAGAGGCTGCGCTAGTAGCAGTGAGCATTTACAGAGTTTCAAACGATACCACCAGGCCCATGCTATCTTTTTCAGAACAATTGGGAAAGCTGCCAAAGCACCAGCAGCAAAGGTGCACTTTTCACGCTGGCCAATAACCATAAAGCAAATCTATATCTCGTCGCCATACGATCACTAAATCTGCACTAAACAAAAAAAAAGGCTTCCTCTCCATCAACTAACCCACTTGTAAATGTAAAAATCACTCTGTGCCCCCCTCCCCTGTCAGGTCTAATTAGTTTTCCCCAGGAGGAACGATACTTTTGGTCAGAGGGGAAGAGCTGATGGTCGCCGGCTGTGCGCTGCATGACGTGGACGCTCCCTCCCTCCCTCCATCCGGCTGTGAGCATCACAGTCAACGGCAACCGCCAGAACGACAAGCAAAGCGGTGCGTAGCACAGAGGTATTACTCCTCCCACAAGTTCATCGATCCGAACATTTGCGAGCGCGGCGCCGTGGAGGCCCGAACCTCAAGCACCATCCAATCGATGCCGGGGTCACGTGGGGGGGTCGATAATGGATGCAAGTAACCACAACTGCAAGTAACCACAAAAGCATTTTAAAATGAATCGTTCTCGTCGGATTCACTTTTACACATGTTTTACATGTTGCTCATTCGTTCGGCGCCTCGTTCTGCGGCAAAGTAACGAGATATCGAGTATGCAGCACGTCCAGAGGAGAGGAGGGGAGACGGAACGAGCAGTGAGCGACGCAGACAGCTTTTTACAAACGGGTGAATAATTTGGCTGCGCAAAGAGTCTGTAAACACATTAGTGGAATGTAGCCGCGCCCTAAAAAGCAGCAGACGAACGCTGCAACACACGCACACACACAGACACACACACACACACACACACACCTACCTAAAGCCTCCCAAGAGGGACAGGAGGCTGGCTAAAAGACTCTCTTGCTCTTACGGGCTTTATTGGATGACATTTAGCCTTTGAGGGATTCAAAGTGAACTAAAGCAGGATTAAGAAGTGTTGTAATGATACACAACCGAAGCCTTTGTCAGGGGGAAGCGGGAGGTTCAGCAACCGACACAAGTGTGTGTGGAGACGGAGACATTTGGAGCAGGTTGAGTTACTCCACTACAAGATGTTAACGTTCCAGACTCTTTCATGCTTTACTGTTTTTAGACTCGTGCCAACAACAAATCCTGGCTCAAAACGCGAAATGCAAACAGAGACCGAACTTAGCGGCGCAGGTTCAGAAAAACACTTTTTTCTTCTGACAGCTGGAAAGCTCCAAACCTTTTCACTTAAGCTTTTACCGTTTCGGTTTGAGAAACATGTGGATGTGAGAGACATCAAAAAACCCTGCCAATCAAAAAAAAAGAGCGGGCTTCTTGGAACAGATGCAGACACGCTCCCACAGCTTTGGAGTTTCGCGCAGACTGCCTGCGTCTCCGGTTCACGCCGCCGCTTACACGAGCTGCAGGCGACGCGCTTTTGAAAGCAGGCAGCTGATCGGGGTTGAGAGCAGCACTAAATGAAGCCAATGAGGCCGGTCCCCTTGTGCGCGTGTCTCAGAGGCGTCCTGTTACTTTAAATGCGCTGCAGATTTCTTTTTTAAGCCAGTAATGTGGAGACGGGAAAGCGGCGATGAAGACAGAGCGATAGAGGTGGAAGAGGGTATACGCTGGGTAAGGGAGGACTATCTGTTCTTACATGTGATACGTGTCATCGGAGAGACAGCTCGGCAAAAAGACATGCCGCGACCCCCCAAACACTTATTTTTGCTGCTATTTACTGTACAGATACAGAAACACATGGAAGCAGGGCGGGCCCAAGGCATAAGCGAACTAAGCGGCTGCTTGGGGCCCCCTGGCCAGGGGTCCCCAAGCAGCCGCTTAGTTCGCTTATGCTGCAAGCAGCCCTAGTTTTGTATTATAACCTCACTGTATTCGTTTATAATTTTCGCTATAACAGTAGTGGGAGGGAGGGCCCCTAAATAAAATTCTGCTTAGGGCCCCCAAGAGGCTCGGGCCGGCACTGCATGGAAGTCATACATGAGGGCACCTCTGCTACAAATACCAAAAATGACATTATATACATGGACAACACTGCAAGAGACATCGGATGCGAATGACCGGTAACATTCACTCATGTTTGGTCAGTCCGCTGCACACGTTGCACTTGGCAAATCTATTTTTGGGGTCCAGACTGAGCGTGAATAGTCTAAATCCCGTTCACACGCAGCACCGGAGGAACATGCCGCCTGAAAGCAGCTCGAAGCGGCTGAAAGAGCGGTCCGTTGCCCGCGTCATAATCCCACTCTGTTTGACAACACCGCCTTAAAATAAAATCCTGCACGCCTTTAACAGCATTATATAACCATTTAATGTGCAGTGGTGGATGATTCATAACCGTCTCACGGTGCTGGACGTTAATCCACGTACCTGCCGGTTGCACGAAAAGACCGCGGTGTAAGAAAGAAATAGATGGTCAGCCAGCTGACATTTTTTAAACACATACTTCTTGACGATACTCAACTGGTGCTATTTCAGCACTCAATCCACGAGTTCACGGGCACATTTCATTGAGATGTGAACAACCGACTGGTCGCCAAAATATCATCATTCGTCTGATGCTGACCGAAAGGCCACACAGCGCCGACTCCCTGTTGCACACAGGTGGGCCGTTGAGCCTCGTCACCATGTTGCATCTCGCGTAAAAAAAGGAAAGCGAGTTCACTCTTTGTCTGGATGGCTAAACGTTGAACTTCCCAGCAAAACAGTCCTCTCCCGACGTAATCAGAGGAGACAGAGCAGTCACTTTTGAAGCTGTGGAAGCCGACGGGCAGATGAGAGCCAGGAGCGACAGTGGAATCACACGCACACACACACACACACACACACACCATTATTCCGAGTGTATTAAGTGTCTATTAGATCTCGCGTGGTAGCCCCCGACAGTGCAGGCTCCCACTTTGATTTGTGCCACCACTGAATTCCAGCCAATCAATCTGACATGCCCGGGGCATCATTTACCGCCTGCATTGTCTTCCAGATGGGGGATGTGGTGGGTGACGGTGGTAGATTGCCTTATGCCATGCTTGTTAAAAGCTTTCATTCCCGATAATCATCTCTCCCTGGGACGCACAACAACTCCCTTAATTAGAATCCAAGACTTTATTTCCCTCCCTCGGCCTCTTAATTTCCCGTCGTAAAATTCAAACCAAGAGCCTGGAGTCAAAATTAGCTCTCCCCTTTTTTTTGTCTTTGGCAAGAGAGCACAACTGGAGCACCTGCGCAGGTCAGAAGAGGCAGCATGCAGTCGCTGGTGTTATGGCCGCAGGCAAGAGGCCATTAGAGGAGGAAATGACTACTGAAGTGTTTTAATAAGGGCTCTTTTTGAGCACTTCTGCTTCATTCTGCTCCCTGTGGTGGAGAAGTGGGATGGATCAACCAACAATCTGGAGGAGCGATTCCCCCCCATGGAGAAGGTGAGATGGAGCTCACAAAAAGGACCCTCGAACACCGCAGCACTTTCAGGGAGAACTGTAACGAAAGATGTCGCTATTTAGTTTTAAAGCTGTTGTCTGCAAGTGCTTCCATTCTCTGGGGTTTTCAGTGCTGTGCTGAATGAATAAAGATAATTGTTGGGTGTCATTTGAAAGAATGCAAGTGTAAGGCACTTAGCCTGCATCTCTTTTCAAAACCTTAGGTTGAGGTTTCAATAGACAAAACAAAGGCTAGAGCATATATATAGACACATTTGATCCTTTTGCATATCCACTTTGTTCACTGACAGAAAACAGTGCCATGGACATTGATGATCCTAACTCTTAAACCGTGTTATTGGCATACATATTATTCCACCATAAAGGCAGTCTTATTATTAGAAACATGCGCCCACACACAAAATGGGACCCAATTTGTGAACACATTACTTTCAGTTCGGCGCCTCCTCTGGTTACAATGAAACAAAGGCAACCGTCTAATGACAACGGCAGAGAGAAATGAGGATTTCTTTCCTGTGCAGAAGTGAAAGACTCGTTGAGTCGAGGATGGAGGAACCCCGCCGGCTTCAGTGAGACGTGGACCTTCACCCAGACCTCGACGTGAGCGCTGTAAAGGCGCTACGGTTCACAGAATAAGAGCCCGACATGATGTACCAGACCTGCCTGGGACTGCTGTGTGGAATCAGCAGGATTTATTCCTCTAACGCCTGAATAGCAACCGATGGTGACACATCAGATTTTAACAAGGCCCTGTTTTGGCTGCCCCCGGCATCCAGTACCTCTGGTTTACTGCCGCGACAAATTCGTCTTCTACTTAATAACCGTTATGTGAAATGATTTTGCGGCAAAGGTGAGGATGTCGTATGTAAAATAAAGAGCGTTGGCTGCAGGAATCCCCGTGGTAGGAATTATGCTGGCGTAGGAAAGAAAACCCCACTGGGGGTGTTTGATCAAGTGTAAGTGCCTTCTATGTTGCACATTGTAGTTTAAAGCAAATAGGAAACAGTGGGATGGAATGCTAAAGTGTTGACAAACACCAAACGTGCGTATCTGCCGCACAGCAGGAATTAAACACACAAAAAGCCTCGCCGAACTATCCTGAGGTATATTTGTGCCGCCGAGTAATTGTTTCACTGCGGCAGATCATACGCAAACACTTCTGCTTGCATTCATTAGCATTTGTCAGACCTCGGGGGCTTCGTTCAGTAAACCAAGTAAATACTGTTTTCCCCTTCAGGTACCGGAGCGACTAAGAAACAAACCATTAGCCACCTTCGGCTGGGAGGAAGATAAACTCAGCGAGTGGGAGGAAAAACAGACCTTGTTGGTCATAGACGGATATGCAATGATGGTGCGTGTTGATGGGAGTCGGCTAAATGTTGGAGGATTGATGTTAACGAGCTTCATTTTTGGCACTTCCAGTTTCAAAATGAGGCATTTATCTGCTTGGTTTGGTCAGCGGGCAACGTGTAATCACGATTAGTTTCATTTCTGCTGACAGCTACGAATGGCAACGAGCAGGAACGTGACAGCGGGGGGGTGAAGCAAACAACTGTCAAGGAATTCAAAGTGGAACTGAAGGTTTTTCTGCATAAGCAATGCTTTGCAACTCTTGGTTTGCTCAGCAGAAAGTAACGTCTGGAGATGTAATGGAGGTTAAAATGAGGTTAAACTAAGGCCAGACTGTTTAGCAACTGGAATATTGTGGAAAATACAACATTTTTATTAAATTTATAAAGTTTCATGATCAGCCCTTTGTTTGAAATGTATTATTCAGTGCAGCACTCTGGAACATGCTACTGTAAATATCACTTCCATCTTGGCACACAGGACTGCGGCTTGTTTGCTCTCTCGGGTAGTTTCCCAAATGCTCTCAGTGGTAAAATGGAACATTAGCAAAAACATCAACTCTGAAAACGAAACGCCTCTTGAGCTCATTCTTCTCATTCAGAGCCAATCCCCCGTCGCAATGAGGCCACACGTGCTTTCCAGCCGGTCACATCCGAGTGAGTCTTCCCAACTGATTAGATCAATTCGATCTTTCCTCCTGCCGCATCGGTCTGCTGACAAAACCAACCACAGTAAAAAACGTCCTGCTCTTTAGACTCCGTGTTGTTTTGCCCGTGATCGACAGGACCGGCGTGCGCCAGGGGGCGCTGACGCTCGGCCGGTTTCACGGTGCGATTTAGTGACCAGTGTCAGGAGATGGAAATCAAATAATGAATATATTTTCACATCCTGACTCACTTCATTTCCTCAGCGGCTCAGGGAGAAGAAGTCTCGTCTCTGAAGCTGGCAGCGGTTTCCTCTTTCATGTCATCGCCACTCTAGAGCGCCTTGGCATGCACAGACACACACACACACAAACACACACACACATCCCCGCACGGATAATGGCGGTTTCTACAACTTCCCCCTCTGAACAGGGTCGTTGTCGTAGGGATCCGAGAGCAAACCAGCCAATTAGCATTCGTGATTCAACATTCAAACACATCACAGGTAGCTGCAGAGCTTTTGCACAATGCGTCCACTTTCCCAGGCAGCACCACTGGCATCAGGCCCGCCGGGCGGGAAACACTGCTGGAAAGTTAAGAATCTGATCCAATGGGCTTTGTTTACTCCCTTCTTTCACGTCTCTGAAGCTGTGAATCATCGTCGCCCTCAAGTTTCTGTCGCCTTCAATTTCTGCCGTTCGAGCCGCTCCTCTGTTTTGTGAAACTGTACCCGTCCTTCTGCTCCACGCTGATTACACGCTGCTCCGGATTGCCTCGAAGCCGCGGATGCTTTTGAAAAAAAAAAAAAAAAAAAAAAAAAATCCTTTCAGTTCCTTTTGTTAGTATTCAGCAATTGTGTTCTTCTTGAGCTTGTCAATAAAATCCCCGAGTGAATGATGAGTTTAAAGAGCCGGTCAGCCAAGTGCTCATATTTCAAGGCCTCGTTTCAAGCTTCAACGATCAAACACAGCTCGTAGAATCCATCAGCACGGCCCCGCTGCCCTTAACCAGGGTGACTTATGTCCATCAATACATCATCAGAATTATTCACCCTGTTTGACAAACAAATCGATGCACGTTCTTAACCCCGCTATGCTGTAAGGGTCTCATGTTGTAAGAACGCAGCTCCCCTCCCCCGGAGGCGCGTTGCGTTCATTGAGTAAAGACGTGAAGCGTTTGTGCACCCGAGAACGACTGGGTGACTTTTTACAAACAGCAGAAATCCAAAAGGACGTCAGCTTCCATCAACCCAATCCATGCGCTGGATGCATGCACTCATTTGACATCCATTTTTTCTTCCACTGCCTGTTATTTGTTTTCTGTTCTCTCCAATAATAACGGGGAGATTGATGCAGAGGCTTATGAAAGTCAAGAAAATTAGAGTTGTTACTCTCACAGTTGTCATTCTTCTCCTGGACTGAACTTTTGATAACTGTTATCAAAGTAGCTTCGGATTGCAGATTACGGATTTCCCGAGCTGAACGTGAGTGAAGTTGACACGGTGACAATCGTGCATCATTAAACTTAAAACAAAGAAACACCTTTTCCTGATGAAATGTGGATGAAGCCGACTTTCGGCGGCATCAGCAGCTGTCAGACGCCTCTGCGGAACCGTGTGAATTATCAATACGGGTGCAGGTGCGTTGATCCGGGCGGGATGCCAGTGCGCAGAAATCCAGGCAAGTATTTGCTGTAGTATTTGCTGTTATGCGTGATATTGATTCACTGATGTAAACGAGGACCTCCGCGCATAATCGCTCCTTCGTCCCGCTGCCTACTCACGACTTAACGAGAGCAGAACTTCACGCCTCGATCCCTCCGTGGGAGGAAAAGGGGTCGTCACCTTCTCCTTGCAAGCTGCCGTTTCTATTCTATATTTAGGAGAACAAATTGGCCCCCCAATTAGAAACGAACAGGTATTGAAGATACAGCCGCTTCCCAACACGCATGACGTTAATGAAGGGTTAATTAAACTTCATGTATGTTACAATTTATATTAGTTAACAGAAGTTTCTAAAAAGGTTGCACTTTTCGGTATCACCTTTTCAAACGGTTTGGGCCCTGAGGAGTCGCCATGGAGCGAGCACGCATTAGAGATTCCCCCCGTGTTCTCCACCCCCCCCCCCTCCCAGTGTGTATTCATGTCACAGTGCTCATTGTTGAATCTATTTGCTCCGCTCAGGTGATCAGGAGCCCATCGGCGTCTCCGTCCCTCCGCCGGGGGGCCGGCTGTCCGTTCGCTCTGAGTTCTCTACAACCTTTAGTTGGCCCTTTGTGTTCCTCCCTGCAACACAAACCAATTCCAACAGGGACTCAAACTCTTAAGTGAAATCAGTTGCAGGTTGCTAATGCGGGCTGTCAGCATCGCTGGGAGGCGCAGGGGAGATAAAGCAGTTAATGGGGAAGACAGGAGCTGGGAGGACAGGGCCTGTCCTTTTCTGTGGTCCTGAGACACCTGAAGACAAAAAGGAAGATCCTTCAGAGAACCATCTGTCAGCACACAACGTATAATCAATTCCATTTTTGCTCATTTTCGTTTATTTTCTCCTATTCAATTTTTCAGATTCAAGTATGCCGGTTGTGCTGATGTGAGTTAAATGAACGTCCTTTCTTTCATGCATTTGTTTCCCCTGCGTTGGAGGGTTGAGGACAGCAGCCACTGTGGAAAGTCCTCTGTTCACCCTGCCTGCAGTACCACACACAGGCATTTTGTTCTTGGAAAACAATGCAGCAGATGCGCATTTATATTGTGCATTAGGTTTAAAGTTGCAATACATTTTTAACCTAAAAGCTGACCTTCTTTTTTATCATGACCTTTGGTTGCACACATAATGTGCTGATAAATCGGAATTCACAATTCAACAAAAAAACAGCAGGTTTCCTTTTGGAAAGTGGTGTGATGGATTTTATGGTCAGTTCTGTCTCATCTGCTGACTAGTCGAACCGCATCACAATCCATTCGCATCTTTACACTGAAATCTAAATACAGTATTAAAGGTAACACAATAAGAACATTGTTTTGTTTTATCAATAATAATGTACAAACCACAACTAAACTAACGACAACATATTCATTAGTCATTAGCAGAAGTTATTTTGATAAAATCCTAATTGTCCAATCTGATGCCTGTGAATGGTATTGATGAATGATAAGAATGGGCAGTACGTTCTCCTACACAGACAGAATAGACTGCTGGAGGGGAATATTGACCAAGAAACATAATAAAAAAATATGTCAATGACGTCAAACGGGTTTTAAGTAATGATTCTAACAATTACATTGAATCCATCACGGGCCCTCCCTCCGTCAGAGTGCTTACAGGTTGCTGACAGTTATCGTTTGATATTCCTGTGATGTTGAGGTTTAATGGGTTCAGTTTAGTGCCTTCTTCCTTCAAACAGCTGATTGTGGCTTGCGCAGAACTTCAAAGCCAAAGGAGCGGCTTTCGTTCGGACCCCTCCGACCTCGCAGGCTTCGTTTATGCGACTTCATGCTGTTCGATAGTCAAAAGGTATCAAATGCACGAGTGGCCCTGACAATTAGTGGGGACTGTTGCTGGGTGATTAGTCGATAGGACGTAAACCTCCAGGTCCTACTGCCCCCCCCCCCCCCCTCCCACAGAGAGCATCCGTGCACACCATGGATTTACCGAGCAGTACACTGCTAACGGAGACCTAGGAGGAATATTCAAAGCGTATTCAGAGATGCTGCTGCTGTCTTTGTGTTATTGTTTGTGAAGGAACGCGATGTTGCTCGAGCGGCTAATTGGACAGGAGACGGGTAATGGAGACAAGACGGATCGAGACAGATAGAGTCATGCATACATATGGAATACAAAGAAAACCACAGTGGAAGGAGAGAAATTAAGGATTGAGGAAGGCGGGGATGCTGAGGAGCAAAGAGAAAGAAAACAGACAAAAGGAAAAGGAATAATCGAGGACGGAAATACAACCCACCCAAAAGGGTTGCTGAGTTTCATAAAATGGTTCATCAGCTGCAACGGGTCAGTCCAGGAAATGACTACCATCGGGTCCAAAGGCTTCACACCGGGAGGCCGAAGTGAGGAGGTCACGTAGGTACCATGGTGTGTGTGTGTGTGTGTCTGCGTATGATGGAAGTATACAGGCTACTTTTTAAGTCTGTGTCATTCCTTGGTGCTTGCTGAGGTTGAGGGGGAGCCGTGGAGGGAAACACCCTGCAGCCTCTTCTGCTCCATGCTGCAGTATTCATCACTGCACCTCACCCAAAAACCCATCTCTCTTTTTGGTGACTGCTTGTCTTGTCCAAGGGCCGGTCACAGTGGCCTCGCTTTACTTTTTGACTCAATCAACAGCTGCAGTCCCCCTGATCTCATCTCTGCCCCCCGTCCATCTTATTCGACTCCTTCCTTGACTTCCTGCCTCTTAATCTCTCCTCTCACGGTGAGAGATGAAGTCCTGCAGTACTTTTTAGTTTTTTGTTTAATTTTACCACTTTTCCGACACCCTCCCACTTTACTCACAGAGACGACAGTTTGGTTTTGTTACATAAACCCTTCAGCCATCTCTTTTTCAGGCCTTTCAGACAGTTTTATTTATCTGCGTCCATCATGTGTATTGTGTTTCGAAGGCGTGCTGCAGGTGTTGGCGCAGGGGGCCGGCACACCGAGCCAAAGCGACCCACATGATTTACATGGACAAAACACGGTGATTATTTCAAAGGTGGAATATAATCCAGCAGGAAGAACTCAGATATGAACAATCCACAGCCTTGTGCGACCACGTCTGATTGGACCCTTAACCGGAGAAATACTCCGGTGCGAGGTCATTATATGAACGAACATGCCAGACAGGAAGTGCTGTAAGCGTTGTTTGAAGTCATGCAGCTGACAGCGCTGGCAGTGTAGCTTAGTGACAGGTTTCTGTAATTACAACATTCCAACATTTGAAAGCATGAGTACGTGTCACTTCAAGCTACTGACACAAAGACAAAGCGGCAGTAGTGAGGCACTTCTGTGTGTCATTAGGAAGCTACGTTCAGTTAAGTTAAATTGTTTGAATCTCCCTTGGGAGGGCGAGCAGCTTCAGACGCAGGATGTGACGTCCCTCCCCAGTGGTGTTCACCGCTCGATTCAGAGGCAGCTGCCTGTTGGCACAGACACTGAACTGACCATACAGGGAAACCCTGAATGCAATTACCCCACATCCAGACCAGGGAGCAACCCAGGCAGCTGCTGAGATACAGTAGAACAGACTTCCAGATGTGATGATGCTCAATGTGGATACAAAGCAGACGCTGACATACGCTGTGGTGAACCACAGGAACGTGGCAGATCTGTGAGCAAGAATGTGTGAGAAAATGAAAAGCCTTTGCAGCTGTAAACTTAAACAGACGAACAGACTCTTTCTCTGAGAATGGGTGCATGGATGCTGAGTGCGGTGCAGAGCCCTGTGCACAGCGGTGCACAGCGGTGCACAGCGATGCTCCGTGGTTCTAACCATCGACTCAACGCTGAAACCCCTCCGGCTTCCCAGCTGCAGTGCCGCTCATTTCTGGCCGTCTGCAGAGCAGACACGCACACTGAAGGATGCATAGCAAACAGGACAGAGCACTGCCAGTCATGACTAATCAGGCAAAGGTTTGGGGATGCGGTACGAGCTCGATAGTGGACACCGTTTTCTCTCTCTCTCTCTCTCTCTCTCAGACCCAGATAATAATACAGCGAAGCAGAATCTGCAAACATCACATGTTATGAGCCATTCCTCTTCAAAGTACAGCGCCGGTGTTTCTCCAGACGGAGCCATGTGTGGGAGAGCCACGAAGAAGCAACCCAGCAAAGTCAAAGTGAAAGCAGCCTTACCTCCTTAGTCAGATGCCAAAAATCACAGGCTTGGACCAGTCAGAAAACCATGGAGCTGGTAAGGCAGCTGGAGCTCGTCGACATACAGCGACACGGGAACACTTTGCTTGTCAGAAAGCAACTCTCAGAATCCCCTGTTTCGTCAGCGCCTTTTCTGTGATGCGTGGATGATCTCAAGTCTGGCTTCAGCGGCTGGAGTCCAGCAGAACCAGCACCAGGCGGCTCGTTTCCATGTGCCACACGGGCGCCTCTGACATGCTTCCGCCTCCCTTTGGGGCGCCTCAGACTGCGATCTGCTCGGGGCAGAGAAGTGGATGGCAGCAGCGAGAGTGTTTGTAGTTGCGGGAGTGATATTCCTGATTGTGGAGAATACTGAGCATCCTTCAGTGGAGAGATAAAGAGGAGGAGGAGGAGGAGGAGGAGGAGGAGGAGGAGAAGAAGGAGATGCAGCGCACCAGAGCAGGAGAGCGCACAGCCCGGCGCAGAACACCCTCTGTTGCTCAAATCCCCCCGAAATTAGCTGAGTCTCGGCTGCAGTCGGGCAGAGCAGCAACACAGCGCAGAGGGAAGAGCTTCTGTTGCCTCAACATTGTTCTGTGTCCAGGATGCTTTTCTTTTTTACAAAGAGCAAAGAGAGAGAAAAAACAATCACCACCTGAGCTCCAACACAATCACCACCGGCATCGTCGCTCCTCTGCGGCTCCTCGAGTCTTCACTGGACAAAGTGTGGCTGAGAGACGGGAGACGGTATGCATGCATGCGTGTGTGTGTGTGTGTGTGTGTGTGTGTGTGTGTGTGTGTGTGTGCGCCAGAGAGGGAGACAGGCGGAGAGAGAGGAGAGCAGCGAGCGGGCACGAGGCTGCGAACGCAAGTGGAGACGGGGAGCGGTGCGAGAGCCGTGGATGAAGCTCGTGGAGGAGGAGGAGGAGGAGGAGGAGGAGGAGAGTGAAGGTTGGGTGGGTGGGGGAGGGAGGGGGGGGATGCCCAGGAGAGGAAGAGAGAGAGGCACAGAGAAAAGGATACAGAGCGAGAGAGAGAGAGAGAGAGAGAGAGAGAGAGAGAGGGAGAGAGAGCGGCTTACTCTGTCAGTGACTACATTAACAGCGTGGAGTAGGTGGAGTTTTCCTTGCAGCAGCTGAGAGGGATCATGATTTGAAGCCCAAAAAGAGAGGGAGAGAGTTGCACACACACACACACACACACACACACACACACACACACACACACACACATGAGAGAGAGACAGGGTGAGACTGGAGGGGATGTAAAGAGGATCGGAGAGGAGTAAGAAAGGACGGAGGATAGAGTCTGGATGTTTAGAGGAACCTGTAAGCGGAGTGGCAGCAGCCGAAGGGGGGGGGAAAGGGACTCGGTGGTGTGTGTGTGTGTGTGTGTGTGTGTGTGTTGGGGTGGGGGCTCAGACTCTCCAGCTGCAGAGATGCTGGCACAGTAACAGCCCTCCTCTCGCCGGGGGTCTTAAATACAGATTCGAATTTTCAGACGCACGCGCTCATGCACCGAAAGAAAACACACAGACACTTACGAGCCCTGGAACACACTCCCACTCACAGCCAGGTACTGCAAACGCACACACACACACACACACTTACAAACAACAGTTCTAGTTATTTTTAAATATGATGATAAGTAACGGCTCCCACACATGTTGTAGTGTTAATTGGCAAATGTTACACACTAAACAAAGACGCTGAGCAGGATGCGTTGCCGTTGTGACGGACGTTTGTAATCTTCCATTTGTTTTGTACGTTTCGTACCTGGAGGACGGAAGTTGGTCGCTTCTACGAGGGGAACTCCAAGTTGTCCTGAACGCAGCACAAGTGGAGTGAGGCCTTACAGAGCCGCTGGCAGAGTGCAGACCAACACACAAACTGCCCTCATGAAGACTACATAATGGGCTGAATCAGCGGCCATGTTGCCTCTGATGACACATGGACAAATGGACAGTGAGGTCCATTTTGAGTAACAAATGTGTTATTTAATGTACTCATTGATTTTAATGCAGATTTAAAGGGGAAACACACATACTCACATACAGTATATGTTTTTATTATAAGGAAAATGTCATCCTTCAAGATGGATCGAAGTGATCCTTTAGACATCCGTCAAAATTTACGCCTACTCTCTAACAACTAGTGCAGTTTGTAGTCAATAACATAAATAATAGAACTGCTTAGACTGGTCCAGCACAGCCTGGATTTAAATGTTTCAGCAGAGAGAGACCCGGGAGGTTTGCATGTTTCAGCACCACGGAGAGAGACACATAACGACACAGGAGGCCGTCCCGGACACACTACAAGCGATTATCCGAACGTAGGGAACCGATTCACTTGCTGTTGCCAATGTGCTGCTTATTTCAGCAGAAAAAGTCCTTACGGATGCTTCAATTTATTTTGAGGATGGACCCGCAGAACTTATACTGTGCGCCCATCAATTTACAAATAATACCTGGGATATCCTCAACCCTTCGCTCACCAACCCACTCACGGTTTTCTTAAAAAGTCACGTTTGCTCGTCTCTCTCTATATATAAATCTCGCCTCCTTCGCTTTCTGCCTCACAAATCTTGCAAATAGAGATGTGAAGCACGGTGGTGCTGTGGGCTTTCACTCTCAGTCAGATGAAATGCTCCTCAGGCACAGAGGCGTGTGAGCAGCTAAAGTTCTCCGTCTGAGAGCTTTCTGTTTGGAGAGCGAGGGGACCGTCAGAACATGTGACCGCTCAACTCAACCGGAAACACTGATGAGACAAGTAGTGTTTTAGCATCTCCGAAGGAGGGTGTACCTGCATTTAGACTTTTGAATCAGAATCAGAGCTCTGGTCTGTAGTTTGAGAATAACTTATCTCATCTGCAAAAAAAAGAAAAATGTGCGGGTTTGACTTTTTTATTTGCATTTTGATTCCTTTTATCTCTCCACCGTTGAGTCACTGTTCCACGTGGCGTGGAATCGTCTCTTGACTGGCGTTCCCCTCGTGCACGTCTGGGGTTCTACTGTACACACTCGGCCGCAGCCAAGGAGGAGGCGTTGTATTGCCTCCTCGTTGTATTGCACGTGTTGTGGAACGGTGACGCTAAGGACCACTCCGCCGCTTCCGTTTCCACGTGTAACAGGCAAATAAAAGCAATGTGCAGGAAACCAAAGAGAGATGAGAATATGATTAGCATTTAATTAGGGTGCTTTCTGATGCCGAATACATATATTCAGTAAAATGAAGCAAATATTGTGAGTGTAGTTAATGAATATTAGTCAGGGAGTCCAGGGATGAAATCCAATGGATTCACCGTTTGAGGTTGCTTCTTTATTAGTGTGTTTCTCTCATCTCTCTAAGACTGAAGTTCCACATTGCAGCGGTGGCAGAACAGAAGTGCCTCGGCCTGCTCTGAGCTCTCGGTTTCTGTTTTGTCTCGTCTTTTCGCCTCCTCAGCCGAATCAGTGGCTGCATAATTCAGCCGCAGCGTTGGGGACTCCCACGGTGATTGAACGTAATGACGTGTGAACCCATTAGCAGCTAATCATAAACTGAAATGAAGCTGATGATGATGAAGGTGGTGCTTGTGAGGGCTCCCTCACTATCATTATCTCAACCCCCCCCCCCCTCACCCTTTCAATGGAAAAAAAGACATTCTACTTTTTTAAGGAGGGTAATTGAATTCAAAAAGGAAAGCAGGTGACCGGGTGCCGCTGCATGCAGACGCTGCAGACGCTGCTTACCCCGGCCACAAAAAAAAAGCTGACACGGATACAGCAAGGTTTTCATTAATAATGCAGCGGAACGAACAATGAACAGTTTCAGTGTCATGTTCACTGCTGGTTTAATTATTCACTCCTCTGAGAGACTCGATGTGACTGCTGATGCAACTTAATCAGACGATCAGGTAATTCGGCAAAGTGGCTGCAGGAATCCGATCCCGTTCTTCACGTTCCAGCTTAGTGTTCGGGGCGGGCCGTGTAGGAGTCTAACGCATCTGCTGTTGTTGTGCATTCGGACGTATATTCAAAGCCAAAGTGTCACAACGTTGACCACACAGCATTGTGCGTTTGTGTACGTGTCACACGAGGGTCTTATGTAATGAACTCATGGGACAGATTTTCGTTTTAGAAATGTTCTAAACTGACATAAGATGCATCCCTGTGTGGGCAGAAGCCAACACAACAATTAGAGTTCTGTAAAGTAGCATTTATTTTTGCCAAAACAACACGTACACGATCAAACCCGCACACGCACACGCACAAACACACACACCACACACACACACACACACAGTGACAGGGGAGTATGTGGAAGTGACAGCAGATGAGATAGCCGGACGTCTCTTTCCCGGGGAACATGGCCGCCAACAGCTGATCCGTCCCATCCTTCATCATCATCTCCCTTCAGACACAACAGATTTACCTTTCCCTCCAATTTTCATTGTGTTTTCATGACTCTCTCTCTCTCCCCCTCTCTTTTCTCTCTCTGCCTTTTTTCTCCCCATCCGTCAGCTCTTCATTGTGTCCCTGTCAGTGGGATCGAGAAGTTTTAGTGAAAAATCAATCTCAATATTGTTTCCATAACAGACTATAGAACTTTTCTTTTGAAGTCCGTGTGGGTATATGTGTGTGAATGGATAAAACCAGTTTACAAGCCGTAAAAAGCTACTATTAATTAAAGTATTCCAACACAATTTTGTTTTGGAAAAATAATTAAAAAATGATTTTCCCTGTCCATATTTTGCAAACTTTAATTCACCAAAACATTGATTATAAAAAAATGTGATGAACTCATCTGTGAGGTTCTTTCATTATTTATTTGAGATTCTGTGATTTCTTTCACAGTTTGAACCGATGGAAAGGAAAAGAATTCCGTGCAATCGGCACAAATGGTGCCAAAACGTCCGCGAAGAGTCCTGCAGCATGGCGTGATTCAAAAGTTAACAGCGCGCGGCACATTATAACTCTTTAATTGAGCTATGAAAATAACAAGATATCTTATTTCATGAATGTTTGCTTGCTCAACACACATCAGCTCTGTGCTCTCAGATTACAGGTTCATGTTTTTACACGCTGCAGTGTTTGCAAACTGCACTTTAACTGGCAGCAGGCAATGAAAGTGTTCACAGTAATTATCATTATGGCCAAATGTATTAAACTTAATAATATAAGTGAGTTATGAAAATGAGTTTTGTCAGAAGTGAAAGGGGTATTATAGCCTCTTTGTTTATAATTAATCTGATGAGCCATTGGCTAGTGCATCTCGTGGATGCTATATCTCCTTTTTTAATTCCCCATTTTTAACGTCTTTGTGATTGGAATCTCTTTTTTTAAGGAGATCTGACCCAGAAGGCGTGAAATACTTATTATGACAAATGTGACATTTTTCCAGCTGACATCCCGGTTCATGGCGACTGCATTTATATTACATTGAGGCCTAAAGTTCAGGCCACAGGATGGGTGACTTCACGCAGTGTAGAAACATAACGCCAATAAAGGCCTGCAGGCATCAGGAGTCTAATAAGGACTGAAATAGAAATGGATTCCCTTTGATACACTCACTCAAATACCTCAGTAGGACTGCAATAAAGGAACGCATCTTTGGAACATGAATGTCAGTGACTTTGGATATCTCCTTATTTTTATATTCTGACCAGAAGATAAACTCTCTCAGGTGCGACCAGCACATTCCATTCCAGCCCGCTGCCAGTTGGTCATTTATTTCCTGCTCGGATTTTCCCCTGAAGCCATTCTACGCATGATTTCCATGCTTTATGCTGAATGTCATGGCTGCTATTACTTCCACGCGTTGAAAGAACTGAATGCCCTTTGAGATCATGCGACCTCTTTGACGCTCATAAGGCTCGACGAAGAACAAAAGACGACATAAAAAGGAAAAGGGAAAAACTAACTGAAAGAAATGTCGCCTTGGCTGAGCTGTGCAGGGGTTTGCTGTGATGTTCAGAGATGCTTTACGCTGCCGTCCTGTGGGAATGTGTCACTCCTTTCTTCCATACGTCTCTCCGTCTCTTTGGCCGTCAGATCGCCTGGCGGCTGCATTCCGTTCCCGCTTGGTGCCTCTTGGTTTGTATTTAGTTGGTTTATTGTTTTATTTAGAACTTCCCCACCTCCTGTGTCCTGTGTTCACTTCCCTTCCTGTCCCGGTGTCTGTTTGTCTGCTACCCGCCCTGCTTTGACCCTTTGATGGATTAAAACAACAAGGACGGTGGATGATGTTGTGTTGCTGCGCCCCCCATTACCCACGGAACGCACACATATGATGACTTCTGGATTGGATTGCATCCAGTAGGGTTCCGTGTGAGCGGGTGCGGGAGTCTGTGTGTGCTCCTGGGTTTTAATGCTGCTCCTCAGCTGACCCCCCCCGCCCCCCCCTCCCAAACACAGAGTCACGCACGTCAACATCTGCAGCAGCTCAAACCAAGTGAAGAGTTTAAACCCATGTGAATGAGTTCAGTTTCGTTCCATTGGTTTCTCATCCGGTGTCCCAGTGTCCCTCGCCGCCGGACAAAGCAAAGGCCGACGCCGGGGCCTCACAGGTGTGGGGGGAGGAGGGGGGGAGATTCCTTCTTTCCACTTGACAAGCCCGGCAGTCTGAGCGGTAGCACAAACACCACACACGTCAAGGGTAAACTCGCACTTTTTGCAACTTCGTTCATCGAGGGAACGCCGGCTCCTTCTAGCAACATCTGCTTCCCGTCCACGAGCCCTCGGGCCCCGTTACCGCGGGAGAGAGTCTTACAGATTCCCCTTATTTACCCATATTTTCCACGGGACGTTTGCCTCTGGTGTGCCGTCCTCCTCTGTGGATACTTGTGATTGATTCTTGACTGATGTATCCGGAATCTGCCTTTGCCTTTGTTCACTTCAGTATCAGAGGAATTCAACACTCGGTCCGTACGGGACTCATTTCCTCCAGCAATTTTCAGTTGTCATCTTGTCACTTTGGGCTTTGGGAATAATGACACGATCATATTGCTTTTGTTTTCGGCAGTGAAACAAACTGGTTCGGGTCTGTTTTTCTGTTTGGGTTTGCAGCAGATGACCGTGTGCTTGACCTTGTGCTATTGGTCAGCGTATTGTGAAAACAGTGCGTTAGGCTTTCTTTGTAGCAACGGGCTTTTGCAACAACGGCCGGTTGTTTTCTGGATGCCGCGACAAACTGATTTTTTATTTTTATTTTGAGGATTAGGATTCTAAATTCACCTCAAATTTAATTTCAGCGATTATCTAGTGTGATGCATATATACCCACGGGTGTAAAGCTTTTTAGATTCTATTCTTTTTCCTGCTACGCTTTTTGTTAAGTCAACATTGGGTTTAGGCAGATAACACACGGTAAAACATAAAATATCATAGTTTGGTTTGAAAATAACAAAGTTGGTAAGTTTTCGTTATAAACTTACAAACGTTCATTGGAGAAATGATTTGGCACAAACGGTTTAATTTAAAAAGGCAACAAAGCAGTGAAAATACTGTCGCCCGCACAATGAGACTGACGATAACAATGTGTGTTTGTTGACGACGGTTCATCCTGCATCCACTGATAAAAACTGTGAATACAAAGGAAGAACCTGTGAAGCCTTTAACACACTCAAACGATGTGTAGCTGTGTTTGTCCCACAGGAATATCACTTCAATGTGACGTTGCTATTTCACCCAGTTTGATACTTGAGTAGAGTTGAGTAACGACGAGTCTTCTGGGGTATTTGACACTTCACCCTGTGCATAAGTGTCTCATTTAAAGCCCATAGTCAAACTGCCTACTGGACAAGGCTTCTCCATGAACTTTAAAGTCACCTCAACATCGCGAAAAATAATAAAAATCCACTTTAAGCAGAAGGGAGGGAGTGAAAGGAAAACGGAGTGGGAGACAGAGAAAGAGCCTCAGCGTGTCGAACCCAAATACTATTATTCATTACATTACATGCTGTTGCCTCACACATCAAAATTTGGGTGGCCCCATGCGGTAGGAGTGTCTCGCTAAGTGTGGAACTGACTGCTCTGCGTCAGGGAGTAATTAGATTAAATCCTACTGCTTACGTAAAAAAAAAACAAGCGCGCTGCTCTCCGGAGGCTGTCGCCGGGGACAACGACGGCCATATGGTGATAACGGCATTATGCATTATGCAGCACAGTGAGACATTGTGAACTTGAGAACAGACTTCGGAGACAAACACATGCTATGTTCACCAGCAGCGTCACAAAAGGCGATTTGCTTCAGATTTCGGTGCGGGTCGGGTGCAGGACGCTGAAGCTCAGATAACAGCCGTGGGGGTAAACGCCAGCGCGGCGTTTCATTCTCGATTCAGGAGGTGTGAAAAGGAAATAGCACATTTTCACCCAATTTATTTTCAGTTATAGCTTAAACGCTCTCATGTATTGAGTGAACCTCCGTTGTGAGCCTCATCGGTGGTATTTGCATTTTTTAGAAGATGCATTGGCCGACACCATTATTTCGTGGATAAAGTTTAAATGACTTTTGATCACTTTTGCCCAGAACCTTTACTCGAGGAACCATGGCGCGTGTTCCCCATCATTTGTGCATGAGGGCATCACTGTAAATGTAGGTGCTGATGTGTGAACTCGCAGGCCATTCTTTTAAGAGGACCTCAAATCAGGAGCAGCGGCAGCTCTAAGCGGCTCTCGCATTCTGCCGAGATTGCTGCATAACTCAGGGCGGCTGCCTTTGTTCAGTCCCACTAGATGATTATCGAGCTGCGTTCCCACTCTGATGACGTCTTATTTGTAGTGTTTACATGATGTACATGTCTGCGTTTGGTCATTTATTTGTCTAGCCTTCCTTCCGTGAGTCATCATATTTCATTCGAGCCAAAGGGCAGCGGAGCCCTGAAAAACGGAGACAGCATCGGGGGTCGTCGCACGCTTGTGCAAGTTAAATGAGTCCGCATGCGTTACAGGTTGTGTTCATGCTGCACGAAAGTGCATGTGGGTGTAAAATGAGGTGAAACATTAGTAAAATGTGTCATTGCTGCGTCTGAAAATCATTAATTTGTGGAAAATGTCATATTAACGCTCAGAATGCCTTGCACCTCTATTGCAGCCGCATGTTGTGTACTCATTGACAGGCAATAGAAGAAATGATCCTTCGCATACTTTTTATATTGATCCCTACTGATCACAATGTCAACGCAATCTAGTCGAAACCATAAAAATGGTGTAAATTTAACATCAAAGTCATAGACATGGGTCAAGGAGGAACAGGATGTCTGTGTTTTGACTTTTTAGCATCATAAATCAGGCCCTATTTGGAATAAAAGCCAGCCGTAAGTGTTTCATACCTGCTATTGATAACTAAATCTAAAGCTGAAGCTGACTTTGAACACAAAATGGTGCGCAAATCATTTCTCTATATTAACCCAACCACTCACCTTGACCTACAGCAGTTTGTTTGGCTGCAGTGGGTGAATGCATTCACGTCACAACCCGCTCTGAAGGAAAACATTACCCTTGAACTTAATGCACGCTTGCAAATGAGGTGCATATGAATGTAATTGGCTGGAGATGAGGCAATCAAACCCCACAACAACCTCTGCAATGCACACTGGGTTCGCCCTTGCTCATGTGTTTCAATAGTGACCTGCAGGCTCCGCTTGCTCTACAGCACAGTGTCACGTTTCATATGCTGAATGAATATATAACTTACTTTAGAGGCCCATGTGAGTGTTAGTAAGCATTCAAACATGCCTCATATATTTACCGTGTCCTATTTCGTTGAGTGTTTTTCTCTTTAGAGGTCAAAGTGTCTGGCTTTTTCTGCGTTGTTTTAACGATTTATGAGAGAAATAATAACTGTTCATCTTCCGGGACACATTTGCCCGTACGTGAAAGTCGGGAAGCCCCAATGCTGATGGTGTCATGCTGCCTTATTTTAATTATATTGGAACCCTCATTCCAACACACACGAATAGAAACGGACGCCATCGTTTCACGCTTTTACTCCCCCTCGCTTGGCGCCCGCCGGGAGCGACACGTTGGCTCAGAGGGATCCTCAGTTGAGTCCTGAGACACATCATTATTGTACGGACAGTGGACATTTAACGTGGCTCATACGTGGAAGCTGGAACCCTATTTGACTTCCGATGGTGAACCGCGGAACGGAAATGCCCGTCAGGAGGAGGGGTTTCATTCAGACCCCTTCAATCTAATGCGCAGGTGAACCACAACAAAAGACTCAGAAATGACGGGAAGAAAAATTGACAAACTGTTGGAAAGAGAAAGTCAAATCGGATCCAAAGCGGATTGGCCTTTTTTTCCTGTCTCATGTCATGACTCACTGGGACCTTTTAATTGTTGTTAGCAGTTGCAGTGCTCTTTCCTCTATGAAAATGTAAGCGACTTTTTAAAAATGTTGTTGCCCAGCAATGATGATGAATAACAACAATTATCCACAGCCCTAGAAAACTCTGAGTAATTGATGGCGGAAGCAAAACAAAGCGAGGAAAAAAGAGCTTCCCGTATTCCTGAGGGCGGCTTTATCGCAACAGAACACACAGATAAAGGCCTAACATTAAAGGCCGGTGAAAGAAAAACAGCTTCTACATAAGCACCCATATTCCCCCGTGCGAGCAAATCAGTGGGAACTGTTAAAAAGTTCTTTTTGTGCTGCAGTTTTAGAGGCGAGCATGAGGTTAGTAAAAGGGTCACACGCTCAGTGGCAACCGAGGTAACCTGAACACATCGGAGCACAGAGAAGCCTCCTCTTATGGTCAGTTACTAGTAAGAGAGGGATGGGGGAGGTGGGGAGGAGAGGGGGGACCACCGGAGGGATGTAGACCGGCAGGGTGGGAGACAGCGAGGCAGGCAAATATTAGGGGTGCGAAGAGGACGTAACTAAAATAAAGAAATCAGCTTGAACCTGAGCGGACAAACCTTTTTTTCTGCATGAATCGGCCTGCCTCGTCGCGGCCGTCAGGGGAACACACACACACACACACACACACACACACACACACACACGACTGCATCAGGTCGCTTCCTCTGAAAGGAGGAGATGTGATTCATCTCGGTGGATGGGGTCCGTTTGCTCGCTCTTGTTGTTTGGTTTTTAACCACATAAACTGAAACCCCCTCATGTATTATTGAAGAAATTTAACTTATCTTTGGATGACAAAAGAAAGTCATTAGAACGGCGCTATACTTTACAAAAAAAACCTCTGAAGGTGCTCTTTACGGAGAGATGCAGCAATTATATATTTTGCACTGACAAACGAAGCCCTGGAGAATAAAATGACAAGAGGAACTAAAACGCTCCAAACCTCCTGGGATCTGTGAGTGTTTTTTTTTAAAGACATAGAAAGTAAAATGGGACAAAGGCAAGGAAGAGCCACAGCGCTGCCTGTGGGGTTGAAATGTGACGGGAGCCAAAAACGCCCCTCACCGGGGTTCGGAGGGTGTAGTGTCTCTCTTTGGCTGAACCGCTCGCGACTCGTTGTTCCCGTCGGTTAAGAAAGTGGAAACCCTTCTCTTGATTTAAACTCTTCATGAGCGCGTCCTCCAGGCAAACAGAAGGTGGGAGAAGGTGCAGAGATAGCGAGGCTGCTTCATCAGCATCACATTCAGATTCCTGCCGACGCGCGTTGGAGACGCTGAACAGTTATGTTAACAAGAACTGTGATTTCAGGTGCGGAGTGGGGCTTTTTTTTTTTTTACAAGACGTTTGATCATTTTCAACGCCGACATCAAACTAACCATTAGAGACGGTGGGCTTTGAATATGAGATGCCTGCAAAAGAAGTGGGTGTTTTATCCCGTTCATGTCTGAAATGATGTGCTGCGTTGAACACTGACCCTCTGGAGGACGTCAGTGGACGAATCGAACCCTCCTTCTGTCGGCGAACCGCGTGTAAACCCCAGATGCTGTTGCTAAGCACCAGTGAACTCTGAAAATGCAAAGGTGTCAAAATGCGGCAAAAAAAAGGAATGTAATTAATGTCACATAGAGACTCAATTTTGGTACCTTACTGGTCACTTTGGTAACTAACATCAGTTTGACATTTCGGCAGAAACATGGTTACATCCGATCTCTGTTTTTTTTTTAACAGAAAGAGCCGAGTGAAAAACTACAAACTCAGCAGAAGAAAATGGCAGCTCCCTTAAACTGAATCCGCACCGACTCCAAGAACACCGTTTTTCTTCCGTGATCGTTTAGAGAACAGTTTTTCTTCATCACTTGAGTCGGCATCTCATTCCCGCTTCCCTTAAATAGGTCAAAGAAGCTAAGACGAATCCTTTGATTTCAGCTCTTTACCTTCATACACGTTGGACCAGCGGCCCTGAAATTGGATCGTGTATAAAAATAAATAACCATTTGACGACTCGTTTTCAACGTGTTAAATCAGCAGAATGTGTGACCCCGCTGTGGCCCGTGTGGGTGCTTCAAAGCTATTTAACTCAAACGAGAACCGCGTCAGACACACACACACACACACACACACACACACACATGCTGAAACAACTCAGGCGCATGACAGAATGAAACCACCGTGGCGGTTTTAGCCCACAAAACTCCAGACTACAAGACACAACTGTAATTTAGACCCAGTTATCAAGTGCAGGCAACAGATAACCGGAAGGAACTCAAAAGGCAGAGTCCCAATGTGACACTTAATACTGCAAAAGCCTCCCTGAAGGACCTCTAGTGTCTTAAAGGGGTTCATGGAGGGGGCCATGCAGTGAGAAACAAAACAGTAGAGAAGCAGCTGGAGGATCGTCTGAAGACGAGGTTGTTTCTCTGAATGTTTATCTATCTCAGATATTTCCAGCAGCTCTTCTCCCCCCACACACGGTTTTTGGATGCGATGCTTCAGACTGGCGGGGCAACCAATCAAATCTGAGCTGAGTCCCAGCCAGAAGTATAAAAAAGACCTCGCAAATGATTGTTGCGGAGCTGTTCTTCCTCCGTAAGACACGGTACCCGTCACATCGGGGCAGATACGCAAACGTGAGAAGGATCCCAACTTTGAACTGTGCACTAAAAGGAACAGCAACGGTGGAGCTTTAAGGTGTGTTACCACTGAATATGGAGGGGAGGGTTGAGCGGCACACAAGCAGAAGTGAGTTCGCTACAAGTGGGCTCAAATGCAAAGCAAGAACAATTTGGCTTTCGTTAATCCGCGGTTGTTTTAAGCCTTTAGAAATCGTAACCGTTTTCGGTTCCACGAAAAGGGACGACTGACTTACCGGGGAAATGTTTTCATTAAAGTCAGTCTGCTCCAATTAAATCCTTCCAACGTGCGTTTCTAATGAATGCCGCGGGTCCGATCCTGACGGTGCGTCATTGCAGTAGCCCGGTGTCGTTACTCTGCAGCCGCTGATCGTTGACCTGATCACTCGAAATACATTTCCTTCTCCGTCTAAACGTCGAAGTGGCTGAGAGCTGATATCATCATGAATATAATTGAAACTGGGCCGCATTCCAATGCCATGTGAGGTCTAAATCCAGCACCCCCCCTCCTCCTCCTCCCCCCTTGCCCCATCCGGTGGATCGATGGTAACGGAGGCGGGCTGTAATGGATCACTGGGCCTTGAGGACGGCTGACCTATGACGCCTGTCAAAACCAGAGATGAAAGATCAGGGATAGTGGTCGGGTCTGATTCAGTACCCCCCCCGCCCCCTCCCCCTCCCTGCCTCTTCGCATCCTGGTCTGAACACTGGTCTGTTTGCTCTCGTTCTCCTGCCGCTGTCCTGCTCCGACTGGAAGTGTCTCATTTCCATTTAATTCCGTTCTTTCCCTCCCATATTTCGGTCGTCCCCTCCCCCCACCCCCTCCTTCCCCTCTGCCGTCTCCCTGCTCGACTCAGCTCGTTACCGGTCTCACTCCTTTCTCCTTCCACTTCGGTCACGCTGATCAAGCCGTTCCTCTTCTGAATTCACCCACTGACGTCTGAATCACAGACCTCCGGCCAACGTCTGAATCGCGCTTTCGTTGACACATTTTGACGATAAGGTGCAACTGAGACAAATACGTGCAGAGGCGTCTTTACGTTGACTGTATTTGGTTAACAAAACAATTTGGCTGATCCGAAAGCAACGCATGAATAATAATTCACCCGTCACAGCAGAGCTCATGTTCTCTCCTTATCGGCTCTTTTTCTCTCATTTCCTTCCCCGTCTCATCATCTCCCCCTCATCTGAGCGACCCGTCTCGACTCCTTTCTTTTCATTTCCTCTCCTCTCCTCGTCGCTGCTCCCGTGGTGAACTCCTCCTCCCTCTGGTCACCTCGCTGTCCTCCCCCTGTGCGGCCCCCCCGGTCTCCCTTGTGAATGTGGCCCTCGCTCGTTAATCTCTCCCTGCTCGACGACAACGTGATGACTGGATGCTGTTATTGAATATTAACCAGCGGCGTATTTTTAAGGTCTTTTCTGTGCTGCTGCACGCACACGCCTCACAAATCACACAGCGTTTCTTTGCATTCATTTGATGGTGAGCACCATTCCGTCCTTTACTCCAGTGATCAGAGAATACAAAGGTGGGAGACGAACGGCGCTCCCCATTGTGAGTCCACATTTGCTTGTGTACTTGAACTGAGAGGAATAAAAAATATGAAATAAGGAAACCAAAGCCCTCCAGGAGTGTCTTTCCTTCGCTGAGGATGAGTCACATAAAGAAGAACGGTTTAAAAAAAGCCCCAGACCTCAGACACAATACATGTTTCAGCCTTGGAAGCCAGCTGCCAGGCAGACGGCTTGAAGTTGACTTTTACCGGTGTAATGCGCATAACATTATGTCAGCACTATTTATTCCCACAGCCAGGAGTCTGCAGCGTGTGCTCAGCAGCTCGTGTATAAATTACAGCGAAAAGGAGCCAAGATGGGCAACCTGCTCCAGGTTGGTTTTTATTTTATTTAAAATGTTTTTTTTTTCTCTCTATCACTCCATCAAGCGTTGGCCCGCTTCTGCTCTGCGGTGCTTTAAATGCTTTGAATGATGCAATTAAGCTGCGTTCTCTGCAAGCGAGGTGATAGGAGAGATAGGAGATGAGAAGGCAGCGTGGCTTCCATTGTGTCTTGTTTAAGGTAATGAAGCTGGGCACATGAGTGCATTTTACATCACCCTCTTTGTGACTTTATTATATTTTGGACTGGATGTGCGTCGATGGCAACAAAGGACCAGCTGAGCTTTTACGAGCTCGAAAGCTGTAAAGTCCAACTATTGTGCTTCTCATTAATTGGACGTGTGACCAGTCAACATATAAACACAATTTATTTGTACGTTAAAAGATTAGCTCCCTAAAAAAAAAAATCAGAAGCATCTGTTTTCAATAATTTCACGAGTTCCTATCACTGATCAACAGGACTCACATTCACACAACATCCATTATCCTAAAGTAAAGGAATGGCACTGCTTCAGAAATACAATTCTGGGGCTGTTAATAATCACTCAGATACACAATAAATAAAATGAGGAAATTGAGCCCAATGATTGGCAAACATATTGAATTATTTATTTTGGCTTTTTTTATTCACTTTAAACACCCCCATGTGACCCTATGGAAACAGCAGGGTTGATTTTAACATTGTTTGAAGGAAATAATTGGTTAAATGTAAAAAAAACAAGCTCCCAGTCCACAAAGCTGGCATATAGACCCTTACAAAGGTTTTCTTTAAATTCAGTTACAGCGTATCACAACTGATCTAGCATCAGCGTGTTTGGAGTAAAGAAAAGATTAACTGCAGGTTGTTTCTTTCATCGGACGTTTACGGTCCATTCACAATTTACGGCATTCTGTTGCATCCCTGAAATTTGCCCGGCTGTGTGTGACGAGGGGGCTTCTGCAGCTGCTTCCTGACATCCACCTCCAGCTGAAGAAGCAACGCCGCCTCCCTCTTATTGCCCGTAAATCACATAACTCCCTCCAACATCTGGGCTGGCATGCAAATATTATCATCAGTATTCCACACGGCCCGGCCACGCACCGCCTAACAACACCTTGCAGGATAATCAATACCCCCCCTGCCCCCCCGCCCCCCCGTGGCCACCTAAAACCACCAAAAGAATCCCCGAACTTTATTCTGCCTGCCGAATGAAAAATAACTTCCTAGTGCTGCTCCTTTTCTGCCCAGCACGGGTAATGATGCTGCATCCACATGAAACGCTGGATAGTGGGAAGTCTGCTGGGCCCAGCAGCTGATATGTGCATGTGGTGGGGTCACGCTGAGGTGTCGCGGTGCTCATCTTCCGCTCTGTGCGGCCAAGTACACGATTTCACGGAGGAATCATCGGTGCGAACGCAGTCGCGCTGATTGTAAGAGCCTTTTTCTTTCTGAATATGATACAGAATTCTTGGTGGTGCACTTGTCAATCGTTGTGATGACCTGTCAATCACGGAAACACGTGTTTACCGTGAAAACACTGAGGTGAAAACGTATTTTGTTGAGCTTCACATGAACAACACAGGTCCTTCTGGGACAAACCTGTTTCATGTGCTTGTCACAAACTATATACATTTTTTATTGACATTCCCCTAATGATGATGAATTGACCCATGTTGGATCACTGAGACCACTAAAACACAGATGCATGGTCATCCTTGTGGCTGCATGTAGGTCATCAACAGAGTAAGCGTTTTCCCACAATGCACCGCGGCAGCTGAGGAACTTGTAAAATGGCTTCACTCTCGCCTCCGCAGCTCCTGCCACAACCAGCGTGTCATAAAGCCTTCGCTCTGCAATTACAGCCCGCAAGAAGGGGAAGCATGCAGCAGCACAGATGCCCGCCACGGGGCATCTGTGCACGCCCTCCTTGTAGTGCACGCGTGCCTTCTAACCTCCATGGAGGTGACGCCCTGAAGCAAAGTCAGATGTGAGGAGGAAAAAAAAAGGTGTGATGTTGACCCTGAAAAAAGAAAGACGGATGTTTTCATAATAAAATAATGAGCGTGTGAGTCACTGTACCACCGGTATCCCTGTTCAATCTCTCTCTCTCACACACACACACACACACACGCACACACACACACACACACAATCAACACATCCCAAGCAGTGACAGGGTAGAAGAGGAGAGCAGAGGGACATCAGCGTTGGATGACAGGACGGGCTGAAGGCCTGCTGTCACACGGGAACTTCGGAAGAGTGAGATGATAAATACACAGAGAACCGTCACCTGAAGGAATGCAGCGACGAGGGATGGATGGATGGATGGATGGATGGATGGATGGATGGATGGATGGAGAGGCGGAGGGTTGGAGAGAGGAGACATGGAAGGACGGGAAAGAGGAGTAGGAATGCTAGGAACAGGCAGATACTGGAGGGACAGCAGGAGACAGGAGAGGTGTTGTGATGCAGGACAGACGGATGGACAGGCAGAGGGACACTAGAGAAGGTGAAGAAGTCACTGAAGGAGCTGAATATAGATTGTGAATGACGTCCTCCCCCCCCCCCCCCCCCCCCCACTTCCCCATCCATCCATTTTTTTACAAGCTCCCCTCCCACTGGATTTAACATCTGTCTGCTCGCTGAGTGAAACAACAGCTTCAGAAGAACCCCCCTTGTGACATACGTTCGTTCAGATCTGTGGCTGAATACAAACCAGCCAGACGTGACATCGTCTGTATTCACTCGATGGCCGCCTGGGGGGGGCAGGAGGACTCGGGTGGGCGCGGCACAGATTTGTCACTGCCCCTGAAGCTTAATGTTGCGTCTAAACTCTTACTAGAATACGTCGACACGAAAGTGGCAGGTTCAGAGAACTGACAACGGCCGCAGGGATTCGGGGGGCGAGGATGCCGGAGGACCCCCCCCCGCAAACTACATGTGACGCGGCGTCGTACATCAGAAGCACAGCGACACAGAACGGGGGCCTGTCGAGGGAAAAAGATAATTTGTCGCTCTAATGGACCGCACAGTTTATTCACGGTCCTGATGTGACTAAAATGATATGTTTGTATAGTTTTAAGGTGAAATAATATTCAACAGCATATTGAACAGAATGACAGGTTTGGTTACAATGTACGAAACATGTACATTGTACGAGTACAAAATGTACGAGTGTCAAACTCATTATAAACTCCACAGGTCAATGTTAAGTGGGATATTCATATACATAAACAGACATAACTACACCGGCGTATAATGTTGGCAGCATTTCAATTTGAAAAAAAAAATAAAAATTTGAAAAAAAATTGAAAAAAATGTATTGAAATAAAACTCAAAATACGTTTGGTTGAAATGTTTTGAAAAAAAAGCCAAAACTTCTGGTCAAGAAATTTACAACACATAAAAAAAGCATGGAACGATAAGTTTAAAGAAGAAGTTTTAAACATTTGGTTAAAACATATTTTGAAAAAGGCAACCTTTTTTCTAAAAAAGGTCTAAAAAAGGTTAGACGAAAAATGTCATGGAAAAAATGTTTTGAAAAATAAATATTAAGACGGGAAAGTTTTTTTTTTTTTTTAAGTATAAACATGTTAGATTGACAAAACAAAAAAGTCTGATTATGATCGGTTGAAAAACGTTATGAAAGAAGGTCTCAGTTAAAAAACTAAATTGAAAACTAAACTGAAAAACCTACTGCAAAGCGACAGGCTGAAGGAGTTTAAAACCCCCCTGATGAGGCTTAAGAGTGCAGCTGAATGGAAGAGAAACGTTAAAGGCATCGTATTTATTGAAAGTGTATGTGTGTCGGTAGAAGTACAATAGTCCAACGCGGTCCTCTTCACTAATAACCCTGAGCCGTAATTGGCGGCTGGTGACAATAATGAAAATGCAATAAGAGCAATAAAAGATAGGAGAGCAGTTTCTTTAACGCTGCTGTAACGTGTGAACACAGCACACGACCGGCTGACCCTGGTTGACGCACCAGTACACGTATAGTTTGCTGAGTCAACCGCAACCACGAGAGGTTTTTGAACCAATGTTAGTCTTACTGTTCGAGGATAATGTCCATCTCCCCTGATCTCCTCCCAAAGCGCTCTCCTCCCTCGCTTACATGCTTAGGTCGTTGTGCATTTTCCATCTAATTGCTTTTCCTGCAGGACGCCCACCCTCCATTGTTTATGCATTTCTAGCCATCCTTGACTCGTCAGCTAATTAGTTTTTAGGGTAATTACCTGCCTCAGCGATTTGTAATGGTCCATCTTATTAGTAAAAAGAGAGGATGCACTGCACAGGTACGACGGGAGGAATTACGATTGAGTCATTGTCTTATGGTCGGCCTGAATGTACAATCTGTCACCGCCTCGATGACTCTGCTGTAAAAAGGGCATGTAAATGAAATGAAAGTAGAGGCGAGAAAGAAGCCAAAGACTCTTCACGTGACCATATTCACCAGCCGTGTAGACGACTTTTTCGTTGTCCTTTTGCCTTTCTTAGTAATGCGTTTGTCTCTTTGCCAAAGGACGGATTTTGCCCTGCTGGATGCTGGAAAAAAAGTACCAAAGTACCAACTTTACAGCACAAACAAACCGGCTCACAGTCTGGTGTTTGTATGTGATCTGCGTGTCCTAATTTCAATAACAGACGTCCCTGTGCTCCCCTGGCGCCTCTCGGTCTTCCTGTTTAGCTTTGCTTGCTCCTTTCCTTCCCCTCATGGAACGAGGTCCCCATCTACGGCAGCAGCAGAGGCCCAAACAGACGTACCATCGATTTTTCAGAGCTACATTTGCTAGCATGGTTAATACAGCCTACATAAACATATTGTGAGTAAATATTTATAAGATGTGACAATTCGTGCCAGTGTGTCCTTCGTTGGAGCTAAACACCTCTCGGGCGTGTTGGAAGATCAAACGGGCAAAGAGGCCCGAAGCTAATAACTCGTTTATTGACAAACTGACCAACTACGTGGAGTTAGAAGCAAAAAGTAGAATTATATATGAAAATGTAGAAATATTACATCACGTTGCCCTCGGGGTCTGAGAGAATTACTCTTGTTCCAGTGGGTGTGCGTGTATCAACACAAACAACAGAAACCTCTGTGAAATAATCCTGAAAATGATCAGTTTACTGCTTCAGATTCACATTTGACCTGCGATAAAAACAGTCTAAATAAATAAAAGTTCAAAAGTTATGTAAAAGAAATTATTAAAATGAAACATGTCCAGCAATTTAAAGATATGTGCTTCCCTGGGTGAAATGGATTTTATTGGTCAGACAGCGGGAGCGCCGCCCTTTCCGTGTGTTAACATTCACCGCGATCCTTGCTGGGAATTCTCTAATGCTGCTCTGATCCCTTTGACGTTTCTTAAAATATTAACTCTTTACTTGATTTTTTTTTTTAAACAAAATGTATGAAAAGATTACATTTTACCGCGGAACAAAATTGAAGATCGGGCAAATGAAATTGGAAAGGCGATTGTACCATTTTAACACACAATAGGTCCTTAATGGTTGTGAAAAGATGTGCTTGGATCCAACATTCAGACAGCGTGTGCTCTTCTCTAAAGTCGGTAGCTTCTTCACCTCAAACATTTGGAAGCCTTAAACTGCTGCATGTTGCTTATCTGCTCATGTTGCTCAAGTGTCTCAAAGGGAAGAACCCTTCTGATCTTAGAAAAAGTGAATGTGAAGCCTCTCCTCCTCTCCACTGCATCACATTTGACCACTGAGGTGCTCCATTGTACCAAAGCAGGAGGGCGTGTTTTTGAAAAAGAAGGAATGGATTGTTCGAACACAAAACCCCCAAAAAGCATGCTGGGAATCTATACAGCTTTAGGGTGTATGGATCCTTCTTATATGAGGAAATCACAAACGCACCCACAATCCACCCTGGCGTGAGATTAGCAAACACACGGGGAGCTGCAGCCTGGCGGGAGGAGGAGGAGGAGGAGGAGGAGGAGGAGGAGGTTTGCGTTCCTGCCGGTGGATCACAGCAGCTGTTGCTGTCGACCTTCGGGCCTTGATCAAAGAGGCCTGCTTTGTCTGCTGTTGGTATCAAGCCGCGGAACATGTCGTTGCCGCCCTGCCCTTTATTTCCGCTGGCGAACCGACAGCAGCAGCACGTCGGCCTGCTCGGTATTCCCGGGCGCTCGTATCGATGGTTGGACAGGGAGGACCGGCTGCTCGGAAAGGAACCATGCCGTCGTTTTTTTTTTAATGTTGTCCAGTGTTTTACTCTGTCAGGTTTATTCATTTTCAAATGATCAATCTCTCGCTCTGAGTTCAGTGGGAAGATCGATTCTATCGCGTCAGCACATCAAACATGAAGCCACGGCCGGAAGGTCATGCAATTAGCCCAGCAGATTAAGTAAATAGTCATTATCATTATTGCTCATATATATCATAAATCATTTAATCAATGTCAGTGAAGTAAAGTTGATTTGGAGGCTCCCTATGGACCTTTTTTTACAAAGGATAATAGAAACGAAAAAGAAACCCGACGTATTTCCTTTACACGGTTTGGACCGTGAATTTAAAAGTCAGTTACCATGTGGTGGAATTTATCATGGCTGCCACCAAAGATGCACGTTGTTGAAATAAGTGCCAATACTTTACTGCACTGGTATCCATCATGTCACGTCTGACTGCACACCTCATTTAGAATACATCCATGCGTACGAGTATCATTGTTTTTATGATCTCTGTTTCTGTGACACGTGAGACCAAACGGGTCAATCGATCGTTGTCCACAGCGTTGGAGGATGCAAATCCATCATTGACGTGGGAGAAAATCTGATGATGGTGTGATGATAACTAATTGCTTCTCGAAAAAACTAACCGGCACTGCAGAATACTGACGTTTGGTAAAACAGAAGATTAATTTATCCAAATTATTTAAGTGTGTTCTGAGAAATCCAAGAATCCCAAAATCTGGCTCAAAGTAGAGCACTGGTTCACCAGTTAAAGAAAGCCACGCCAAGCCCCCCCCCCCCCTCCCACCCCCAACGTGTGTGCAGAGGAAACGACTTAAAGCTACTCACGGGAAAGTGGTTACTGTCAGCAGAAGCTATCACACATTAAAGAGACAGATTAAAGACGAAAATCCACCTCCTGCAAAGGATTCCCCGATGAAACGGGACAAACAATCGATGCAGGAGGCATCACAGTAGGTGCACATCCAACCACGGCGCGCCGCCCCTCCAGCCGATCGATGAGCCTGTCCGATCAAACCCGATGTGAGAGGAAAACCAAACCGGCTGCTGCTGCTGCTGGGCGTCCCACCTTCTAATCACCTTCACAGGATGTTTTTAGAAGATGCAATAAATTAACGAAGTTCTATCAATCGTGTCAATCAAATCCATGAGTGTTCGGTGTCTCTCGGCCCTGATTACGTGTTGGGAACATGCAGATTCCACACGCAAACATTTCCAGTGTCTGTCTGCTGTTTGGTCCTGGATCACTTTGACCTGCACGGAATCTCAATTAACAAATACATTTTAGTTTAATGCGCCACAGAGTCATTGGCTTCACCCTCAGTCTTCTTCTCATCCACTGGCAGACATGTTTTTCTTGTCCCTCGTCTTCATCATCTCACTTCCTTTTTAATTATTGCTCCGTGTTGCCCTCAACGTCCCGTCTCCTCGCCGCAGGAAGAGGTCTGGTCGGGTTTTAAAGCGGCTCTCCACTGATGTTAAATTAGTTTACTCGGTGACTGACTCTCCGTGTTCCCGTGAATAAACCAATCAGCAGGTTTCTCCTGGAGTGGTGTCCCAGAAAAAGCAGATGAAACGGGCCCCACGACCCCCCCGAAACACCCCCAACCCTCCTGCAGAGCCAATGTTGCTAACATTGCTCAGAGAAATCCGATTTTTTTTCTTTAATGATCTGCCTATCAGCAGAAGGGGGGAGATAATAGCAAAGAACTCAGCGACCCTTCAAGTTCAGTCAAGAACATTTTGCTTACATTTGCATGAATGCAAAGTTTACTTGTATGACTGTGGAGACGCATATAAGCTGCAGGGCACCTGCATGCGTCGGACTTCATGCAGCACTTACTTAAGTTATCTCCCCCTGTAGAGGTCTTCCTCGGAGCAGCTGATGATCGGCTCCTGATAAGATTTGATGTCACTTTTGCAAAGCTTAACATTAATTTCAGCTTCCTCTCACTGAGCCCTTCCTTATCATCCCTGCTTTGGTCATAAAAGTCCACTTAGCGAGTTCAGAGTCCTTTGCTCTCGTTTCCATTAGGAGACAGCTCACATGCTCCGACATCCTGCTGCCATCAGCCCACGGTCCCATTAGTATGTGGGCCTCATCCTGGTCTGCAGACACCCATCATTAGCAGACGTGATGTGCGTTTTCCCTCCGTTGTGGGCACGTAATGTGTGAATTATTGTTCCCGTTTCTAACATGTGTGTGTGTGTGTGTGTGTGTGGCCTGTGAGCAGCTGCTTCAGATCAATCAAAATATAACTGCAGATTAAAACTCCAAGTCATTACTGCCGCAGAATTTCTTTCATGTCAGTCACCATTATGAGGAAATATGTTGTCTGTGAGTAATTACAAAACCCCAAATTAATTTTGAACTGTAATATGTATCGCAGCTAAAGAACTGCCATGGAGTACATGAAGATTTATACTTAGCACCACTGCTGTGGAATATTGAATCCATTTTGGACCGCACTTATTACCCAGCCTTCATCACTTCATCATTGTCTATCTTTATATGCAGTGACGTTAAAACTTCTTACTCAGCAAGAAAGGGAGACTCACAAACGCTGGCCTTTAAGCCAACATGAGTAACTTTTACAAATATGGATTAAAACACATCAGGGTGAATATTCCCGATAATATAATAAACAAGCAACTTGATTATAGGTATTCTACCCTGCTATTCCAGGCTAAATGTAGCGCATTGAGCCCAGACGGGCTCTTTGCATTGTCTCTAGATAGATAGACATACTTTATTTATCCCCAAGGGGAAATTTGTGAGGACGATACAAATAGGAACGTGAGAGAAGCTCCATCTGCAAGAATTTGGAGCAACAGGAACACAAGTGATGTGCGTTTCTCGGCGGTGGGGGGGGGGGGAGGATTCGTCACCAGGAAGCCTCCTCGTTTGACAAAACGACACGACACGAAAAGAGACACACAGAGCTGGAATCACTCGTTACTTTGAGTCCCCTTCCATCGCTTGTTGCCTGGCGAGAAGGATCTTAGATTTTACAGAAGGGGACTGGAAACACCTGCAGAACTCATCGCCCGCCCCTATATCCCCCCCGCCCCCCGTCCCCCCTCCTTGCTCCCTTTGCTGCTCAATTCACATCAAATTCAGAACTACACTTCCAAGCGTCAGGAATCAAAGGGCGGGCCGAGGTGGGCTCCGTGTTTGGATTTTCGTATTGAATTAACCGCTCGGTTGGAACGCCGACCTTGGCCTCGTGCGCGGACGGTAGCGGCCGTTCCTCTCGCTTCGTGTCTCCCGCCGGGAGCCCCGCCGGGGCCTCCTCTGGTTTAACATGGCTGGGTTCACTCCGGGAACGAAGGCGAGGGGGTCGCCTTTGATGGCGCATCTCTTTTCTCCGTGCAGCAGTCAGCACTTCATCATGCAGCTGATAGGAAAATGAGTCCCGGGCGCGTGTTTCTCTCTCGGCTCCAGTTTAGAAGGATAGCTGCGTGGTTCTTCTGGAGAGCCTCAGCGGGACGCGCTGAACTCCCCGGGGTGGATGGATAAAGTGTGCAGGGATAACTCATTGTAGATCAGTGTAATTCAGCATGCAGAGTACATGCACACACAGACTCCCGCTTTGTGCAAGTGTAATCTCAAAGAAAGCCTTGATGCTACAGAGAGAGCAGATGCTTCAGCTACTGAAGCAAATCATTAATAAGATCATTAGGCTCAGGCGTCACCATAAGGGCTCCAGGTCTTGTGTTTGGCAGCTCTAAGGTCGTAACAACACGCAGCAAAACTGTTCATTCGCTGCCCATTTGCTCGTCTTCTAATTGGACGGTGATATTTGGACATTTTGGACAAGGAGGTCAATTTGTAGCTCCAAAAAAGTCAAAAACAGGGCGAGTCATTTATCTGGGAAGTAGTTTCATTTCATGAGGAAACTGACGTGACCTGATGTGACGGCCACAGTGACCCGTACCCATAATTACTACTACTCAGATAAATAATAAATGTAACGCCTTTTCCAGAGAACTGCAGACATGACAGTTCGGATGTTAGCTGATATCTTGTTGTGCTAAACACAAACACACATAAACACACATTCGCCCAGAAGACATGCTCTCTAAACTGCAAGACAATCTGAATAAATGATGTGGTATTCTTCCGTATAACGCGAGGACGCGTGGCCTGAGGACCATGGAACTAATTAACCTCCCATGTCGTCCTCATTGCGTTTTGTTGTGTCGTCGTGATGCACGCAGTGGTCGCGTACGCACAGGCCAGATGTGATGAATGGAGTTTAGCAGGCTGGAAGACAAGGGCCCGCGTCCAGTGACACGAGACGCTGAACGTGGACATATCTGCAGCTATAGAGAAATCAATGAACCCGATTAGTGTGTTACTGTCATAAGTCAAGCACTGAGTAAAAACACTAGGTGTAAAGTCGTCCCAAAAGTCATTTCAAACTAAACTTTTCACTCAGCACCAAATCGCACAGACTCTGATCGCAATAACAGAACCCGCCGGGGTCCAAACGCACGAGTATCTGAATCTGCATTGACCTACTTAAAGCGGCAGATGGGCGGGACGCACAGAGATGATATCAGCGCCAAATATCCCCGTCGCATTTTGGGAAAAGTGACCGATGGGCCGAGCTCCCAGAAATGCTGCTGCAATCTGTTTAGAGTTGGGAGACCCGCTGAGGGGCCGTGAAGCTTCTTTAGCTGGATTCACCCTGTCGGCAGAGCGTTTCCAAAGCACAGTCTTCTTCAATTTGGTTTTAATGAAGACAACCTTTTGTCACGGCGAGCTCGGAACATGTTGTTACGGAATAACAATTTGCTCTCAGAACAGCTGGTAATAACTGCTGAGGATGCTATTTTTGAGTGTTTCCTTTGTGCCTTCCTGGTGGTGCCGTATCATGGGCAATTATTTGCGGTAATTAGGTCAGGAGGAGGCGGTTGCGCGCTGCCGGGGAGTCACAGCCCCGAGCGTCCCCGCTGGGCGACCCTCCACCCCCCCCCCGGGACTCGTAATTGGCAGCGCGTGTCAAGGAAATGAGAAGGAGCTCATCGCGTGTCGTGACTTTCTCCTGCAAATGCCTCTTGCACCAAATGAACGTTGGCGCTGGCTGGTGAATCTGTCACGCGTCCCGGCTTCTTCTTCGGCCGCTGTCTCTGCTTTTTGAAACATGAAACTACACAAAACACTTTCAATGAAGTGAATCCTCTCTGCTGGTTATTAGTTGTCATTTTTAAGTAATGCACAAGTCAATAACTGGGGCTTTTTCTCTCAGTAGTCTCCTAGCTAGTGCTTAATAGCACCAGGCTGTATTGACTGCATACAATTAGCATGGTTTGCTGCGTAAATTGCTTTTAAAGGATCAGAGTTTTACTTTTTTAATATATATGAACGATACACCGGTAGACAAAGCCCCGATTTTCCAAAATAAAGGAGTATATGAGTATTTCATTCTCAATTTAAGTTCTTCTCATAGTTAACTCCTACTTTATAATCATTTCAAAAGAAACTCCTAATATGAATACAAATATATACTTAAAACATTGTTTTTATATATATTATATCTGTACTGTGTTTCTATGGACCTCTGTGTCTTGAAAAAGTTGATTGAGTGAATATAACAATTCTCTTGATAACAAATCATGAAATGCAATAAATATATATATATATATATATATACTTTTTAAAGGGTTGCGAGTGGTTTCTCGTGGGGTAAAAACACAGCTGCATATGGTCCGTAATGCCTCCATCATTGTCGCCACATGCTAAGGCAGCTGTTTACGCAATTTCAGCACGGCGAAATGAACCACAGTCAATACTAATCACAATAAACTACAGAGTAACAGTGTTTGTATTTATACCTGAGTGGCTCATATGGATCCATTTGGTTAAACAGCCTGGTCTCTGAAAGGCACTGATTTCCCTCATTACGTCCTTTCAACTAGCAGCACTCCTCCTCCTCCTCCTCTCAACTACGCTGGCGGAATCTACGCAAATGCTCAGTTGCTGGTTTGACAGGCAGATCCAGCGCCGGCCTGGCTTGTCCTCAGCTTCGTGCCCCCTTTTGCGTTTGGCCCCGCTGGGCTTCTGTCTGCACAGAGAAACGTGGCTGCAGGGCACCAGATGATAATGATTCACGGCTCGTCGTTGAGGGTCGTGCCACACTCCATTGTGCAATATGCGTTTACTCGCGATTAATCAGAATGTGCGATTCAGTTTTTTAAAGTTTTTTTTAATCTATTGCCAGCCATAATATTAATATAGCGCCGCTTTTACTACTGAGACAAACATTAATAAAACCATTGAAATTGTTGCATCCATTTTAATCAAGAAGGCTGCCATCAGTACAAATATCCGGTGCCCCTTTAACGTTCGTACGAAGACTTGATGCCCAGCGAAGTTATGAGCAAACCACAAACGCACTCGAGCGGCGCGCAGATGGAAAGCTCTTGACACAACAAGCGATCCGTCTCAAACTTAATTGCTTTCCTCAGGAAGGCTGCGGGTCACCCAACGTGTCTAAAGCCATCCATTTGTCCCGTGCGCGTCGTCGTGAATCGACACGGGGAGATGGAAATAAAATAAAATACATCGTCAGGGGACGTTTTGGGGATTAAAACGTCTTTTGCGAAGGATGGACCCGTGATAAGAAGTGCACCGGGAAATTTTATTGCTTCACAATCAAAAATGAGTGAGCTTATCACTTTTTTGCATGATAGAGATCGGTGTTCTCGGGAGTCAAATAGAAATGTAATCAAGGGCTTTACCGGACTCTTTTCTCTTGTCTTTTCTCTCTAAAATTCAGCCAGAACTTCCCCTGATCACATATTTCCTGCTCAAACTTCACCCCCCACTTTTATTTTTGATTCCCATTCTTGATTCTTGACTCCGGAGGAGGCCGAGGGCTCAGTCGCTGCATACGAGCAGCAGCTCGCAGTGAATTATTAATTACGCGGTGCATGACACAGAATCACAGCTCGCTGGCTCTTTTCTTCCGAGACTCTCAGCCGTCGAAGCGGCTTCACAGTTCATTTGCAACACAAATCTAGAAAGTTTTCGGCCATTTTCTTCCCATAGTAGTCTTTGCTGCAGATGTTTTTGCTTTAACTTTTTGTTTTTGCATCCTCGAAAATATGAAGTGCTGTTTTCTTGGTCATTTGTCAGTTTGGTCCCGGAGCCCCTCGGGCTCCATCAGCATCCGGGAAGGGGACTCTTAAAGAATAAGAATAAGCATGACGTTTTTTGAATGTAATCAAAATCCCGGCAAGTTTATTTTTCATTTGAAGGATCTGAAAGAAGCTTCTCCGTCTGCTTTTCAACACATATTTGAATCATATTATTTAACTTGTTGAAAGCGCAAAACAAGTCAAACTCAGGCTTTACGTTTATTTGAGCCGTTTAAAAACCATTTATTCATGTGGTCTTGTGCGGAGTTAGAAAACGTATGATAGTCCTCCAATAATTGTATAGAGGGAACAAAAGAGAAAACAAAAGAGAAAACAGATTCTGCAGAGATTTCAATGCCCAAAAGACTGTAGTGAAGACAAGATGTGTGTAAAGCCACGATAACTGGGATCACTCAATACAAAATCACTTGTAATACAATTCTGTTCATTTAGTTGTAGATGTAGATGCGCAACATAATCGACAGCCGATGTCAGCGGTCATTACCATTAGATGTTCCTAACAAACGCCGATGGAGCAACTTCTGCCACTTCGGAAGTGTTAAAAAGGCATCGGACACACTTAATGACCAACACTCGCAGTGAACACAAATGCACACTGGCGTGGAAAAGTGAGGTGAAGAATGAGACCACCGGCCTGTAATAAGGTGGCCACCAACATGCTGACACCTCCGGCTGCAGGTAAAACAGGCACATCGTCCACGACCAATCAATACAGCCAACAACACCTGAGACACAACATGCACGTGGACGTGTTGTTTTTAAGGCGCTGGCTCCTGTCGACTCCATTTTGTTCTGCAAAATATGGATGTTAATATTAAATGAACTCAATGATTCCCTGGTATTTAAACCAAAGAGCAGCTGCACTAAATGAACTGCACTCATGGGCAGTTGTCTTATTTCACGTTGCACAACGCTGTCAATCAATTTGCACCGATATCACACGGCCCTGCTGCATCCGGTCTTACATCCTGCTGCCGATGACCACACCAAGGAGCTACACGATACTCTCACGACACAATGCGACGCTGCAGCCTTCGTCTTTAATTATTAAAGTTCTATTCGTCATTTGTACGTCAACACGACTTGCTGTGACCTGCGGTGATCTCACACTCCTCCTGTTATTACATCGGCCCTGCATCTGGTCCTCCTGGCTGAGGAGATAACATAGTCATGTAAATGAATTAGATCTATCTTTACTCCCTTGTGCTCTTGCTGTTCTCGTCCTCCCAGGAGCTGCGTCCCACTCTCACTGTCACATATTACACATCATTCGGGCAATAAGGCGGAGGATAAATGAATAAATGTCGTCACAGTCCTCAGAGGTCAAAAAGTACCTTGGAAGTTTTCTTTTTTTTTTTTAGAAGAAGAATATGGCGTGCTTTGCACAAAAAGAAAGGAAGTTACGGCTTCAGGATAAAAAAGGGCGGGAAGGTCCGCTGATGCTGCGATGTGTTCAATGCATCATCCAGAAATAACAACTTACATTTTAGAATGGCACCAATTATGGGGGAATTTTAGGTATGTTGCCAGTGCATTAGTTTCTGTTTTTTTGTAGTACATTGGCTAGAATATGCAGAGTCCTTGATGCAGTGTAATCGCCCTCAAAACCACGGTTGCAATCAGAGCGGCAAAGTAAAAACACAGAAATCAGAAAAAGCGTCACACTCAAACTGCACCAGATTGCACTTGGACCCAAAACAACTTTCCTAATTCTATTCAAATTTGCATTTAACCAACACGTGAGTAAGAATAGTTTGCATCTGCCATCCCGGCTGCCATGTAACATCTCTCCGTGTCGCTGCTTGAGGCCTGATCATTGAGCACGCGGCCTCGTGGTGCACCATAAGTCCCCGAGGCGGATTCGTCGTCTCGCAGACAGCCGCGATTAGATCGACGGCGCCCGGCCAAGACGCCTCCTCCACGTCCCGTCCACTCGTCAGCAGGAACCGAGCCGGCCGCCTTTGGAGCTGCCGCCCGTCTCAAGGATGCTCCTCCGTCTCCGGTGTCTCTGCAAATACGGCCGAGAGCCACGAGGGATGCTTTGGAAATGAATAATAATAAAGTGTGTTAGGGCTCCACAGAAAGGGGAAGGATTTGCATACCCCTCCTCCCTCCCCCCTCCCCCACTGCAGATTTGTGAGCTGGCACAACATGCACGCAGGTCTGACTGCATATCCTTATCTCTTCTTCATCAGTCTGTCATCTGCTCCAGTTATTTATTACTTTCCTTACTTCAATTTTTTTTTGTTATTCTCTGCCACAGGCAAAGTTGTTCTGGTAAACTCCACTAAGCAAATCCTCGATTTCATGCATGAGGACAAACATCTCTGTTAATTCCAGCCGATTCACCAGGGCTGTAATGGTTCGTGTGTTCACTCTATCAGGCACAAGCAGCCCGCGAGATTGGAGAAACTGGTGGTGGCAACTCTCGGCTTTATAGCTTAATTTAAAGGCTGGAAGCACAATTATCTCAGGCACTTTCTTAAATTGAAACTTGAATCTGCACATCCTTAAGAGCACGGAACAACCAAGGGACGGTTTAAGGCAATTTAAATACTAAAACATGGAGGTGCGTCGGTTAGAGCTGCACACGATGAGGTTTAAATGAGACCTTCAATGGTTGTCACTTGATGGTGTGATTCCCACACGGTAAAATATGCGCTCCCCTTTTGGAAAAGGACACGTTTTATTGTTTGATCAACTTCTTGTAATATGAATACCATAAATGCACACATGTGGCTCTCGGGGTGGAGGCGATGCTTCAGTCCCCGAGCACATGAATGCTCTTAGGTATGATCGTGATGGTTGAATGAATATATGTATATTTCCATATGTAATTAGGTTTAAAAGCAGATAGTGGAGACGTTTGTCGTTGTTGTCATGCAGCACATGTATTATGTATTTCCCATCAGAGGGATGCTAAAGGCTATTACCCAGGTGGTTGTTAGATATTCGGTCTGTTTGAGCAAGTATTTGGAAACGTGTGGAGCCCTTTCTCATCGTTGGTCGCGAGGAGTTTCATACAAAAGCGAGATTCCTCTTAATGCTTTTTTTTTTTTTGGCTCCCGTCGGTCCTTCTGTTCCTCCCGTTTTCTCTCCTCTGCAGGATGATGGATGTGGCTTCGCTAATCATGAGATCTCCCCCGTCCCCCGTCCGCTGGGGAACCCTCTCTCGTCTCCATCTGCCGCCGCTCCCCCTCGTTTCCTCCATCCGCTCGCCGTCCAGGTTTTTCCGTCTCCTCCATCTGCCTCCCCCACACTCGTCATCTCTTCGTCGCCACGTCAGCTGTTTCCGTCGGAGGGGCTCTGATGCCAAAGGACAACCATCCCAACAAGGTGTTCCTTAAACTCACCGTGGGAAACTAACAAGCTTGGATTTGGAGCCTGGATATGCGTTTGCATTCATTCATTTGGTCAACGTAATTGAGATTTTGGAATTCCACTTGCAATGCTGCTATTTGTGATTCATCATTTAGTTGGCGCTGCAGAGAAAGTGAGCAAATTGTCCTGTGTGTTTAGCCACCGTAACTCCAGATTGCAACCGCCCTCTTCACAGATCAGACATCGGCGATAACAACTCGATATTCAAAAGCGGGAGGCCTTGTGAAGCTTACATTCATCTCACCCTGGGAACTGGAAGGGTGCCGAAAACACAATAAATATAGACTCTAGACGTATTTATTGCTGAACTGTTTACCAGGCGCAAATTCCCTCAGAGCGTTTAGCTCAAAGAAGCTCAATGCAAGCGCTTACAGTGATGTAGTGTGGGTTTCCCTCAGACAGACTGATGCTCTGGGCATCGCGTCCCTGTAGTCCCTCTCTGGCTGTGCAGTGGCTCATTTGCGTTGTAATGTGTAATACGACACTTTTGCAGGCTGGTCTTTTCAAATCTTTGTGTCACTTGTCACTCCAGGTGTTTTGTTTCCCATCATCAGGCCCTGTGCAACTCTGTGGAATTACATGACATGGATTTGCAAATATGAAACTGTCTTCGCCAGTCTTCTTTGGCTGCCCGAATAACTGTCTTTGTCCTCGGAACAATTTAATAATAGAAAACAACACGGGGCGCAGAGATGAATTTACCTGCAGCTTAAAATTTGCTCTCTGTCATGACTTTGCATAATTTGGATTCACAATGGTCGGTGGGACTATCAGCCCGTCGTTGTCATTTAATTATGAAATGATGAAATGAGACTTTTCTTCCCGTACTCCTTTAATGTTCCCGGGAATTGATAAGGGAGTGGAAGCTCATCACATTACGCTGCAGCGCTGCGATCCTCCTTTGTTGCAGGCTCTCTCGCGCTAATGGGCCTCATCAGCGTCGCGGGCAGATACTCGACTATTAGCCGAGAGGAGACTGAGAGCTTATTGGGAAACAGAGAAGCCGGACGGGTGAAGGTGAAGAAAGAAATGGAGGGGAGGGGGGGAATGCAGTAATCAGAAAGAAGATAAAGATGATGAAAAATGTCGCTGTGACGGGTACAAGAGGTCACAGTTACTCGGCGAACCCCTGAATGTGTCAGGACAGGCTGACACGGGAGACTTCTGTCCACTCTGCATTCCCTACGGCAGTGCCGGCCCGAGCCTCTTGGGGGCCCTAAGCAGAATTTTATTTGGGGGGCCTCCCTCCCACCACGCACAGTCACCTGTGCTAGAAGATTATTGGCACAAATGTCACGCTATACTGTTATAGCTAAAATTATAAACGAATACAGTGAGGTTATAATACAAAACTAGGGCTGCTTGCAGCCGCTTAGTTCGCTTATGCCTTGGGCCGGCCCTGCCCTACGGACACGTCACATGACCAAGGCTGTTCATGGCTCTCTCATAATCGGCCACAATGGTTCTAGCTATGTGTTGTGTTTGGAATAAATACATGTAGGAAAACTCGCTATTCTCTCTTTAGTTTACCCAGAATCCCTTGGTGTTTGGTGTCTACCATTGATCGACACCCTCCTGGCTCAGCCATTGTTCCACCACCCGTTCTTCTTTTTGGAAACCGTGAATGGATCAATGACGGGACGGCGGCCGCGCATTGGTCACAAAGTGCCTTCCGCCGTGCATTTCTCACTTTAATGAAGCGAGGGGTTTAAAGATTGTCCTTTGACACGGACGCCGTCCCAGGAACCTCTGTGGTTCAGATCAATTATGGATCTGAAGCATCGGCACGCGACGCTACACCGAGAGCACAAACTGTTGCGGAATGTCAAGTAGAGACAAAGTCATTCGGACCGGAACATTTCCAAAAATGTATTGTTTTTGGTTTGGTAATGCTTTTTTCAACTTTCATTAAAAGCATTGTAGTAAAGCTTTGTTTAACTGATTCATTGTAAAAAAAACACCTCTTGGTTAAAACTACTTGGTAAAATCTATTTTATTTTAAATTCAAGAGTCGTACTGGCTGATTATGGATTTATCCGCATCAACCACCCAAGAAAGATCTTAATGGCACCCATTTAGGTTTTTGTCCTGTTGCTAAGCTGCTGAACTGTTTATCATCTGGAACCAAAAGTACTGCCAGATGTTCTCGTGTGGTGCAAGGAGACGTTTTCAAATTCCTTATCTAGGAAAAAAAAAGAAGAACTGCTCCAAAACTAAGTGGAAGCAAATTAGCACAAATTAACAACAGGACATTGATTTTTAGCTCTTAAAGGTTAATGTGGTCCGTGACTCTTCTGTCTGAGCAACTGTCCTGTGAGGGAAAGAGGCCGAGCGAGGCAGATAAAGAGCGAGGCGAGAGGAAGAAAAAGGAGAGAGGATTTGAATGATCCTACATGCAAAATATATGTTGAATCACACCGGAGCGGGGTATGAATATTTAAAACAAATTGAAGTGAGCACGAAAAAAAGCGATGAATTCACAGTCACTCATTTTGGGACTCACAGTTCTGTCATCAGGGTTTTGTCACCAGGCGACTGATACGGGCAGAAGGAACTCAGAAGACCCAAACAAACACACACACACACACACACACACACACACACACACACACATACATACACACGCACACACAGGGATGACCAATGGCAGCTCAGGATAATCCTTATCAGTAGTCCCGCACATGGTTTTCTCACACACGCGCACGGACAGATGTGTGCCTGCTGTGTTTGTCTTTTGCCTGCATTGTGTATTGTTTGTGCGTGCGTTGGTGTCCGTGCACACACACACACACACACACATGCAGATGTGCGGTGTGCACGGACGTCTACGTAGCCTGGGACGCGTGTGTTGTTCGTGCATGAATTCTCCTTAGTGAGTGAAACACGCACATTTATATTCAGCCCCTGCGCCCGAGGAGAAAGAGAGCGGCGCACTTTGTATTCGACACTAATGCACATAAGACACGGACGCATTTTATAAATAATGATTCATCCTTCAGGCTTTTGGTTGCCTTCCCACTTTTACAGTTTCCCCACGAGTTCCCTATCACAATGTCATTTGAAAAATACATCTATTCTCCAAATTCAACGTTGACTTTCCCTTCCCTTTGTATTCTCAGAACGTTTCCTCCCTGATGGAGGGACGAGGGACCCCGTTCACTTGCTGCCCCGCGTGCCGTTATAGTACTTCAGAGTAAGCAGTTTTTTTTTTCTATACAGGAAATACACGATGAAAACGCTTCCCTCGTAACAGGCGCTGAGATCCCAGTGGATGCAACATTTAAAGCAATCAAGCGGGACACCTTGTAAACCGAAACCCTTCACAGCCCCTCCAGTCTCCCGTTGACACGACTTCTACCTTAGAATGAATGATACAGCGGAATAAAAAGACATTCAGAGCGGACAAATAGGGTTTTTATCCTGCGTGATTCACTGTGTTAAATGAAGAAAGAAAGAAAGAAAGAAAAAGTTTACACTCTTGCAGCATCGAGCTTTGCCTCCAGCTTTGAGCTTCTGATTAGTTTTTCTTAATTTATCTGCAGTGCCTTTCCACGAGATACAAAAACTAAGAAGTGATTAAACTCCCTGTGTTGATCTTTTGGAATGGTACTAAACTAACTCACGATGAGAGTTCTGTGTGGTTCTGTTTGCTGTCTTCTGGGCACTTTGGGCTTTTTCATGCATTCTGTGATTTCTGCACCACTTGTTTGAGCCTAATTACCCAGCGTAACGAGTGCAGTGCCTCTCCCCGTGGCCCCGTGGAGGCTCCCACCCCTCAGGGTCCTGATCCTCGTGTGATAAGAGAGCGTTTTCCTTATTCAGGTCAAGTGTTGGGGCCACCGGGTTGGGCTCTGCGCCGCAGCTCCAGGACGAAGAGATCAGCCACGGAGCATTGAGGGAAACCCGGTGAGGGACAGCGAGGCTTTTGGTGGACTTTTGTTCACTTCGGTTAGTGCGATTAAAATGATAATGTCGTATGTCAGCTGTTTGTCCCCAGCGCATCCTCAGCTCGAAGGAAATCCAATTTTGCTGGTATTTCTTCAGAAAACGACATATTGGAGACACTGACATTTCTACAGGACAGCAAAATAATTGATTACAAGGTGTTTTCGAAATGTAAAGATGCTAAGCAATACTTAAATTTGCTGCATTGCAACGCTCATTCTAAATGCGTCACTCTGTTAATTTGGAAATTGATTGCGCACCTTAAAACAAAAGTTAATGCTTAGTGGTTTTTTGTAAATCATCAGTTATAGGAATTGACCGGTTGCATCTGTCCCGACTTATAAGCATCATCAGGGGAACCAAATTAACTGTTTCGCTGAAGTTGTCAAGCAAGCAGCTGTTGAACATTTCAACAGAGATCAGAGAACTGAATAAATGACATTTAGAACTGAAACATCTCAATTCAGATGTTGAGTGAACTTGAGAACCGGATAAAGTTCTGTGCAACGTGCTGATCCTCTAGTACTACTTTGGCTTTGACGTATAAACTGTTCTCAAACGTTCTTTCAAGCAGATATATTAAAAATGTTTTATCAACATGATCACGCCGTCTGCTTTCTCATATTTTAGATGAAGTTTTTTAAATTGCCTGCGAGTTGACGCGACATCAAAGATGAGCACATTTACTTCTGTCAACTGGGAAAACTCCCAATGCTTCATAAATACTGAACTAAACTGCGTCAGGGAACAACTCCACGGATTCAATTCAAATATGTTCCCTCTAATGAGCTACAGAAGAAAGTGTTGCAGCTCGCTCAAAACATGCAGCACCACTCAAAGGTTCGGAAAGCCGTCCTCCTCGAATTTAATGAGAAAATGTACCCGAGCGTTTGACACGGTGCTGTCGTCCGATAATTGCAAAAGTCCATCTTAACTTGTCCTTTAATCCCAACTCTCCTGATGAGTACAAAGAAGTCAACGTGTCTTTTATGAAGTACTGGAAAGGTAAAGAAAAAAATCTAGAGCAGAGGATCTCTAACTTTTTACAAGTACCACCTCAGAAAATACTTGGCTCTCCAAGTACCACCATAACAGTATACAGTAACAGTAGCGTAGTATTCATCAAAAACAAGGCTTTTATTCCTAAAGAAGTATATTTAATATTGTCAGCCATTGTAACATTTTACACAGTTTCAACAGTAAGACTGCGCTTAAATATAGGAAGAAAAATAACTGTACTTAAATAATGATTCAATTAAAATGTATTGCACATAAAAGGTAAATAAACATTGTACTAAAATACATATAAAAAACTGTTCTTAAAGATTAAATAAAACTGTACTGTACTTAAATGTTTAGTAAAAAAAAAACAGTAAACAGTTTTTTAGAAAAAATGAATTATTTCTTTTTTTCAGTGATTCTTTGGCGTACCACTAGAGGGAGCCCCACGTACCACTAGTGGTACGCGTACCATACTTTGAGAACCACTGATCTAGAGGATGTGTACAAATGACTCATCAACATGCAGCTCATCGTTTCACTGCTTTGCTGCAAACGTCTTCGCTTGAAACTTCCCTTGTTGAGCCCGCGGCAGATTTTAAAAGCGTCCAAAGATGAACTCGCCCGGACCTCCTTGACAAGCTGACCTTCGGTTCTGAGGGCAACGAGAGGGAGAAAATCGTTGAAACGTTGACTTTCCCTTCCCTTTGTATTCTCAGAACGTTTCCTCCCTGATGGAGGGACGAGGGACCCCGTTCACTTGCTGCCCCGCGTGCCGTTATAGTACTTCAGAGTAAGCAGTTTTTTTTTTCTATACAGGAAATACACGATGAAAACGCTTCCCTCGTAACAGGCGCTGAGATCCCAGTGGATGCAACATTTAAAGCAATCAAGCGGGACACCTTGTAAACCGAAACCCTTCACAGCCCCTCCAGTCTCCCGTTGACACGACTTCTACCTTAGAATTAATGATACAGCGGAATAAAAAGACATTTAGAGCGGACAAATAGGGTTTTTATCCTGCGTGATTCACTGTGTTAAATGAAGAAAGAAAGAAATAAAGAAAAAGTTTACACTCTTGCAGCATCGAGCTTTGCCTCCAGCTTTGAGCTTCTGATTAGTTTTTCTTAATTTATCTGCAGTGCCTTTCCACGAGATACTAAAACTAAGAAGTGATTAAACTCCCTGTGTTGATCTTTTGGAATGGTACTAAACTAACTCACGATGAGAGTTCTGTGTGGTTCTGTTTGCTGTCTTCTGGGCACTTTGGGCTTTTTCATGCATTCTGTGATTTCTGCACCACTTGTTTGAGCCTAATTACCCAGCGTAACGAGTGCAGTGCAGATGAACTCGCCCGGACCTCGTTGACAAGCTGACCTTCGGTTCTGAGGGCAACGAGAGGGAGAAAATCTCGCCGCCTTCCGCCGTCTCTGCTCCCGCAGGGCGGATGGAGGAAGGAGGAAGGAAGGGAGGAAGGAATGCAGCTGAAAGCCTCTGCAGCGCTCCTCTCCCCGAGGAAGAGAGAGGAGGTTTAGGAAAGAGCAAAGGACGTGCGCAGAGACATGAAGCGGGAGAGACACAAAGAAATGGGGGAAAGGCCGACGTGTGTCTCCGCCACCGTTCGCCACACTTCGCCCTGCTCGACCTCTTCCCTCCATTTCCAACTCCCACTTTAGATTTAAAGAGATGACATCTTTCAAAATGGAGCAACTATACAGTACAAACCTTCCTTAGGGGGCTTCGTCGAGCCGCCGCGGAGCCAAACACAGCGAGCGGAACCAGCGGGCCGGAGCTCGCCCGGGGAGTCTGGGACTACGGGCGCGTTTTGCACAGAGCTGTCACGTCTGTTTACCCGTTTGCACCGCGGCGAGGGGCCGCCGAGGATCTTCCATCCCTGCTGTTTCTTCCCCAAATACTCACATGCAGGGAGTCTGCCGGGGGGAGAGTTTAGTTAATCCGACCGCAAACGATGGTAATGTAGAATAAATCCTTTAAACGCCACTTGTGTCTTCCAATCCCTCGTCTGGGGTCCACAGTTCATTCTTGCACACAGACATTGGACTGACGGGTTGTAACGTATTAAAGAGAAATCGTTTAAATATACATAAGCAGAGACATTTCATCAATCTATTAAACAGCAGGCCTGTTCAGAAAGCTCAACTGCAACATTTGGGGGTCTTTTAAAAACTTGTAATAATGTAATATTGCTTTATCACAGCTCATTTGTGGGGATGATGCATGTGACATCTGTTAATTTAACGTGGTTCTTTATTTTATTCTTGCTCCACTCTCATTGGGAACAAATGTATCTACACACAAAATCAAGCCTCTTCCTTCTCAAAGAGCAAAAGATGCTTCACAGTTCTTCCTTTAAGTGATGGGTTCTAGTACCACCTCTGCTGAGTTCAGCGGTGGCTTCCTTCCAGCTAGGACTTTGTTTCCGTTCAGTGCCGCAAATGGTGAGAATGTTCGTTGGACCTGTGTTTGATAAAATATAGAAAAGACTATAGAATTTATGAAAAACAGTTTTCTTCCTGTCAATAAAAGAGTCTCAAAAAATACATATTTTCCATTATCACGACAGCAAGTTGATATTGCTGTTCAAACCCACCGTGTGGTGTTCATCTCTTACATTTGCTGGTCAGTTAGAGATGCAACGTAGGAGTTAAGTTAATATGGCGTTAACATTTCACGGCTTTTTGCCCAGTGCTTTCTGGGATAAACTCCAACAACCTGAGCAGCAAAATGGGAGCAGTGGAAAAGGAATATGTATGAATAGATGGGGTTGTTTCTGAATTTTAAACCTGCAACCGGCTCAGAGGGGATTGACAGCAGCAATCACACTTGCACAACCTAAATGCTGTCGCGTTTCTCTGCAAGCACCTCAGTAGATAGAAAAAAAAAAAACTCCGTAAAAGATAAAGTGTTCAATCTCTGCAGGAAGTGCCGACGTTCTCACCTCACATGAGATTAAATTGGGCATTTAATTGGGGCAACGTGTTTCCTCTTGAGCGAAAAAAAAAAGAAAGAATCAGCACTTCTGGGTGCGAGGGCGGGATTCAGTGTGCGACTTCACGCATCATCACATATCGGCATGTTTGGAAGCGCTGTCCTATTAATCAACCTTTTTTATTCCAGCTGTGGTTGTCACTGTGAGCCGGTAGCGAAGCGCAGCAGGTGATGGGAGACTTCCACTGTCACTCCCACTACGTTCCCTACAGGAGCCGGGATGAGGTCAGTCGCTCAAACAGAAGGTGAAATCCATTTTTGGGGTGAGTTGAGGTCGTGACGATGACGAGGGTTTGCTGTATTGTTATCAGCACATCGCTAGCTGCGTGTGCAGCATCTGCTTCATTAGCTCAAATGTAATCCCTGCGCTCAGGGGACATTTTGAAGTCTTCAGTTCTTCGTCACGAGTCATTAATTTGCACTCATAACGCAAGTGAACATTTAAAAAACACACACAGATAGTTACTATCGCCCCATCACTGCATGGTGGAGATCCATTCGTGCAGGCGAAAAGCTTTTCAAAGAAGTTTGATGCTCTTTTCGTATCCAACCTGTTAGTAAAAATTGGTGCATCCTAAATGGTAATATACTAATAATGGTAATACTAAGTTTACTTAGAACAGCCAGATGAGCTGAGGCCCAGATGGTCGGAGGCAGAACCACAGATTAAATAGAAATCAGAGGAAATTTAACAGCAATGAAAACATTAGGCACGAATATTATATTTCATTTCTGCACTATAGATCTGCCAAAGGTTCACAGTGCAACGCTTCAAGGAATAACTAAGTCCATACACAAGTGTGTGTGTGTGTGTGTGTTATAATAATAGTGTTCAAGACGAGAGTGACACTGTACGACTCCGATGTCACCCGTCAAGGACAAAGAGGACGTCCTTGAACAGCGGGTTATGATGGAGATTGAGTGTCTCTGCACGCGTATATTTCATGTAAATCACTCCGGGTGGCTCTGTTGTTGAAAGGTGATGAATTGATTATATCTTCTTTTTTTGTGCCGTGCCTAACAATCCCACGTCGGATGATGATACACAGCTATTTCACACACTGATTCCATATTTCAAAGAAAGCAAATCCCAAAGAGCTGTGTCATAATAACAATAATAATATGATTATCTACAGATTATGACGGTAAAGAGCTTTTTCTTTTCTCTCGTGCTTTCTGGAGGAAACTGGCTAAGCTTTATGCTGCATCCTCCGTATCTAAAAAAAAAATGATATCTTATTACATCTCACTAAACAGGACAGATAAAGAGATGAGTCCGATACTCTACATTGTTTACGGAACAAGTAAACCGGCCTCGCCGTTTGTTTCCTCCACCCGTGGAGACGATTACGCTCACTGAACCCGCACGGACGGACACACATTTATCACAAGGTCAGCCGTGGGTTAAGGTGCCAGGATGGAAGGATCCATGTGTGTGTGAGACAGAGAATGGACAGCTAAATGTACAGCCAGGTGTCCACAGAGGGGACGAATGGACGAATTGATTCCGCCGCCTCCTGCAAGCTAAATCTTTAATTACTTGTTGAGATCAGGAACTGAACTTAAGAGTCCCGGCAGTAAAAAAACAAATCAACTTCCGTTATTGTCCTTACTAAATGTGACCTATGATTAATATGTACTTGAGTTTAACACACGGGAGTTTGACTTAAAGCTTACCATAAAAATAAATCAATAAAATCATCAAGTACCGATTGTGATTATTGTTTGTTTGTTTCCCAGTTTTATGATTCAGGATTAATAAAACATTTTATATGTCATTCATACAAAGAATTTGACAACAGACGACAATGGACAACGTAGTGCAAGGAATAAAATATAATACAATGGGTTAAATAAAAAGTAAAAAACTAAAGAGCGCCAGCAAACAGAGAGTGTCAAGTGAAAGTGTTTGTGCAGGTGGAGTGTGAAGAACCTCCCGTGTCCCTTGTGCGCCTGTGGTCCGTTTTCATTTCATTCTTTCTTTTGTATCCCGGCTGCCTCGACGAAAAACCAAACACTTCCCTCCGAGCGAAGTTATTGTTCTAACGAACTTACGCGGCCGAGCAATAAAGGCTGCGTCGCTCTGCGTTCCTACTAATCCAACGGCTGCATGCGCCTGTGACAAATTTCCTCCGGGAGCGTCAAATCGATCTCATCTGTCATCCTCCCTTACCTCGTTATTGGAAATAAGAGTCACGCATTCCCGAGGTGTGCGTGTTTGGTTTGCAGGTGGCGCGGTGGGGAGCGACGGTTGGCGGGCCTCCTCGTGTCTGTGTGATCGCTGCAGAGAGGAAGCTTTGAGGCGTTGTGCGTTGGGATGCGGCCATGACCGAGGCCAGCTGGATGTGTAATGAACTGGCAGGGAAAGCAGGACATTTGCGTCACGTGTGCCCAGCGGGACGTCCTGACCTGTCACTCCGGTCGGTGGCACTATCGCCACGGCAACTGGCGCATCTGCAAAGGGGCCAGTTACATAACCCGTCCAACCAGGGCCGGCCCAAGGCATAAGCGAACTAAGCGGCTGCTTGGGGGCCCCAAGTAAATTCTGCTTAGGGCCCCCAAGAGGCTCGGGCCAGCACTGCGTCCAACAGCGGGCACGCGTCTTGAAACGGGTGAAGCCCTTATTGTGAACATAAAACAAAACAGTACAATGCGATTGTTTTTTCCTTCATTGATGTCAATGAAATAATAAAACTTAGAGCTCTATCAATCACAAATAAACTTCAGGGCCCCGTTGTATTAAACCACCTATTGAGGCCCAGTTTCCACATGGATGTCTGCATTTTCCAAACCGATGCAAAGTGGGTCACAGACCTTTGTTATTCAACGCAGATGTTTTTGACACACGACGCGCAGCCTCAGCAGCCTCAGCAGCCTCAGCGTCCCCTCGGGTCCCCCCCCCTTTTTGTGTGCACGTGGCCGCACAGAAGCTTTACTCACCACTGGAGTAGATACGACAAAACTAAATAGAACGTCGACTCAGCAGAAAATATCTGTTTGTGATCTCATGTTGTAAAAACTCCTCCCACTTAGAAATTGCAGGATCGTAACGCCGACACATGAAGTAGTAGCACTACTATGACACCCTCCCCGAGGACTCCTTTGTGAAACCAATCAATCAATCAGCCTCTTGTCATGCTTCATGTGTTGTACGCTTTTTTTCCCAGACTTCTCGCATGATGCTACAGACCTGATATTGAAACAGCTAAACTGAAATCGGTCATGTTTAATTTCATAATCCTTTCCTTCTGTGCCAGGTCCGAATGTCTCCAGTGCTGTGAGTCCCTGCAGCATCCGTGCAGCATCCCGAAAGCTCCCTCTGTGGACCTCAGCGGTGCTGAAGCATCCGCGTCATACGTAAGCGGCTATCTGGCGGAGAGAAAAGGCGCGCGCCGTCGCTCCCGAGCTGCTGAATATTTATTTAGAACTGCAGGTTTGCTATCAAGGTCAAACAGCCCCGACTCTGCACCTTCAAAGCGCAGTCATTCACTTCCCGCAGCTGTTGGGGGAGGAGTGATAGCAGGGAGGAAGACACAGGAAGAGACAGAGATGCAACTTTTTAGTGTCCTTTTTTCCTCCCCATCGCCCGGCGCACCGAGAATCCACAACCAACGCCAATCCCTCACAACTCCAGAGAATCCCCACACGCAAGATAGTGCTCAATCTAAATGACTGCGGCTTATAAAGGGAGCAAAGGGAGCCCGTGTGGAGATTTATCTCGACACCTGTGTAATGACTCGCTGTGTTGTTGTGTTTATCTACGCGGGAACACGGAGGGAAATGATGAATGCCGGCGATATGTGATGACACCTTCCGGCTGTGATTAAACAGCTTTTGGGTTCTCTTTGCTCGTCATCCCTCACTTCGGCAGGTCCTGGTCTCCTCCAGGTAACCGTAACGTGATGCCCCTGTCTCTCCTTCCTCCGTCCCTCCACAGCTCGATCCTCTTCGCTTCTCCTCGGTCTCAGGAAGAACCACTCCAGAGAGGAGACTGAGCGTTTGCTTCTTTCGGTGTCGTTGGTGCCTCTTCCTCTTCTTAACCTCGAAATTCCCAGTTTCCGCTTCGCAATCGGCAATCTGCAGCTCGGGGGGGGGGGAGAGGGGGGGTAGTCACATATTCACGAAGTGATAGGAGGGGGAGGAGAGAGACAGGAGAATGAAATTGAGAGGAAAGCTCAGGCTGCGTCAGATAAATGGAGCGTGACTGCCGAGGCCTCTGGAAGCCGTGTAAGCGCTCGCGATGCGCCCCCCTTCCCCCCGTTTGTCACCCTTCCTCTGTCATTACCCGTTCGTTTTATCATTCCCTCTTTTTTCTCCCCATCTACATCCAACCTGCTGTAATTGCCGAGTCGCGTCCTTTCCGAGTTATTGCAGTGTGGTTGGCTGACCGTAATCCAGTCGGACGTCACAGTCACGTTTTCAATATGTATGTCTAAATCCATTCATGTCCAGTTCAAACTTCACATAACCCTTTTTTTTGCCAAGAATGCAGAAATATTAAACTGTCACGCTCGTTTGTGTTTACAGGAAACCTCAGAAAGCTGGAAACACAATCCTGTGGAAGTCCATGCGCAACAACAACAACAACAACAACAACACAACGTCACCCGTGTCACCTCTTCACATGCTTTTGATAATCGTAGTTACAGTTTAAGCAACGACCGCACACGTTGTTTGAGCTCATAGTTGCATATGAATGCCAACGACACAAACGACAGCTGCGGTTAAAGCCTTTTTTTTAGATTCGCATCCCTGATTGTCTCGGGATCTGACTTAACCAATCTTAAACGTAGTGGCAGTTGAGCAGAAAAAGGTGTCCTGCAGTTGGAAATGAGATGCCTCCGAACCGTTTATCCCTCCTCACACGACGTCTCTGCTCTGCAACAGTTCCGAGCTGACGTCAGTGTCTCAGTGTAATCCTCTCCTGGCAGGGAATGAATTACTCCCCCTGTTTTATTCACACGGTGCGTTACGGCGTGACACTGCGCTTAGTTCACCAGGTATCAGGCGAGACGAGACGGGCGCCGTGGCAGCACCGGGGCCTGCGCGGATCATCCACATCGCTCCCTGTTCGCCCACACGTCTGCATGTACAGGAGGCCGCACACGTCATGGCAGCGTTTCATTATTCTGCACATCATGTCTTCATTGGGTCGAGCAAACACTCGATTTTTTTAAATGAAGCAATGCATGACGCAGGAAAGGAAGGAAGGAGAGGAAGAGGGAGGGAGGGAGGGAGGGAGTTCAGCAGCAGCTCGGTTAACTCCCCTCTGCAGTTCCCCAGCGTAGCAGAGCAAAGTAAAAGGTGGTTTACACAGAGCTGCAGAGTGTAGAATCGATTAAGACCTTTTTCCATGTCACTTAACGGTTGGAGTTTGAAAAAGACTCCCATCTCGTTTTTTTTAAATATTGCCTCTGGTCTGTCTCACAGGTTTTCATTTCATTTCAGAACCAAAGTAATCCAATGCAAATACATGTCATACTATTGATTTTGTTCAAAGACGAATGAATGATTTTCTTTTTTTTCTTTTTTAACAGAGAATGTACTAATCCGCCTTCCTACGACTCAATTTAAAGGGAATCAAGCAAATTTGGAAATGCTGCTCTAACGAGCTCCCAATTTCCTCTTTTTCACATCGTTTTTACGGCAGTGAACTATAACACAACTGATCTCTGCGTGGCAGTTACTCCTCTCCCTTAAACCACCTCACACACAACACACAGCTGCACAGGCTGGAGGACGGGCGGCTCGGCAGGAGCTTCATCTTATAAACTTGCAGGATCTAAAAGGTCAAGTTGCCACGCTGTCATTTCTACCGCCCCCCTCCCTACCCCCCCTTGACCTCTCCGCTTCTCTCTTTCCACCAGAGGACAAACATTGGAGGCACAGGCATCGCTACACGTGCGGCTTGGTCTCGTGTGTGTGTTCGCATCCCTCCATGTCGTGCAGCGCTTATCCTCGGACTAAGCCGGGGAGAAGATGCACGGCCTAAATGAATGCAAACAACCGGATTCATCCACGTTACATGGCAGCAGCGTCATTACTTTCATTATTTTCTGTTCATTGAAGTTGAAACAATCCCTGCAAAAAGCTTTTCCTTCTTGGTGGCTGCTGTCTGCTGCGTTATCGATTTCTCCCCGACGTGTTTTAAAACGGAGTGAGCGCTGTTGATGGAATCATATTATCAGAGCCCTGCGATAAGCACATTCATTTAAATGCGTTTTCAACTCTCGCAGACGTATCTTCACCTCAGTTCCCCCCCCCCCCCACCCACCTACAGCAAGTGCATGGCTGCTCTTGCCAGCTCGCAGACTTCCATTGATTTCTTTTATAATTGGCAGGTTGGTTCTGTGAGAACACCGCGGAAAAAGGTTAAAACGCGGACGGGGGCCCACGTCTTACAACGTGTTGTCCAACGGATTTGGGCTCAGGCACCGCTTCCATCTGTCCAGCAGCACGGAGGAGATCAATGTCTGCTCTCACAAGGCGCTCCGCGTCGGCCCGCCTTCCAGTCGGTGGCCCTCCGCCGACCTCCACCTTGGAGCAGCTGTGCAGCGGAGAGGACGAGGTCCCGGTCAGACCGGTCCGTCTGCCGACTCGAGCGCGCTGATGACTCTCGACGGGCCGGTTGCCCTTCGCTTCCTCTCTCACGCCGCCGCCTGCTGTGACAACCCCTTCTGACTGCGTGTGGGAGGAGCCTGCGGTTGGAACCGACACGTCAACAAGGTTTTGAACACGTGTTTTAAATGAATAAAAATAAAAAGAGCTACACAAGAGGCAGCAGGAGGATCGGTGCGTCCTCCTCGTCTCCCGTGGAGCTCTGTACAAGATGAGAAAGCAACAATTGTCTTTTTAAGTGTTCGCCCTCCCGACAGATCGATGAAGGCTGCTACATCCAACATGGAACCAGCGGAGCGTCTCCCTCCCTCTCTACTGGACGTGGCAGGTTGCAGGCCTGTGGACGTTACCGCTGGGACGTGAACTCCAACCAGACTCGTCAATTAAACGACTTTGGCACCGACGCTGCAGAGTTTGATTCATTTGACCGCAAACAACAAACTGGGTAAAAAGATAGTGAGGCTTTGTTTCTTTGGTTCATCGCTGCGGTGTTTCGTCGCTTTTCACCCACGAGACGATTCTTAGGTTTGTAAAAACGCACAGTGGCGACGGCGTGTCACACAGAGCTGGTGCTCATGCTACTATTAAATCAAGACATGTCGTATTTGTGGAATTCTTGGTCCCTTTATTTGCATTTTACTATTCTTCATACTTCAGAAGCCCTAACAGCAGACATCCCAAACCTCCCATAGTATGATGCATTTGATGGATTTAACTAGAAGAATAAATGCTGCACCTCCTTGTAAAGGTTCAGCTGCTCCGTGTTGGTTCTTGTCCCTCCCTCACTTCTACTGTGCCCATGAAACGTCACACCTTTTCTATTATTGTCAAAATTGACCCGTCTAAGTAGTTGAAGATAATGTAGCTGATGAAGTTGACACACTTTTTGCAAGTCACTTTGAAAAAAAAAAAAAAAAGCATCAGCAAAGTAGGTGTAATATAAAGTTATGTAATCAGTCAGTAGAAGGACGAGGCGGGATCACACGCCTGATGAAGTGAGGCCTTGGCCTTGTGGGAGACGGCTGTCCACTCGCTGGGCGGCGGCCATTAAGGCAAAACGTGCTGACGCTGTGTTTGGTTGCAAAGTACCAACACGATATAAAAGAGAGGAACGCTGGTCAGTTCAGCCCCTTCAGCTCGTTGCTGCTGTGTCAATCCACATGTTGAGCTCCGGTTCCTCAGCTGCTGCAGGGACATTTTGTTCTGAGGGTCTTTTGATGGCCCGATAGCTTACATTATTTTTACTAAACAATGGAAAAGTTTCAAAAATTTAAACAAACATTTAAACTCAATTTCGCTTCCTCGCTCATTCCGCTTTTTCATCCCCCTTTTCAGTTTTCATCACCTCCTCCTCGTCCTGTTATTAAGTTTCCTCCCTTTGCAGCTTTTTTTTTATCCGTCCCTTCATTCTATTCTCCCTGTAGTTTATCTTCTCACATTTGTCTCCGCTCGCCTCCTCCTCTCTTTCTACCTTTGTCACTGCCATTCGTCTTCCATGACGACTTGTCATTCCTCTGCGCTGTCACAGTGTGATCTCTCTCTCTCTCTCTCTCTCTCTTCTTTCTTTTTTCATGTCTATGTCGAACAGGACTTCCTTTTATCTGGTAAAGTGAATGTCTCCACACACGTCTCACTGACACTTTTCTAGAACATTTCGGTAACATTTCTATAACGTGACCGTCATTTCCTTCATCGGTATTTTAAGAGTCAAAGTTTGTTACACAACACAACACGTTGAAAATTCTAGTAACTAATTGGATGAGAAAGTAAAAAGCTGTCTGCGGACTGCGAGGACGACGGCATGAAGAAAGACAATGGTATTGTAGTTCCAACGTTGAAATGAGCAGGAAGGGTGAAGGAGTCTGGTTGCAGGAGATCGACTCTCTTCCCTTCGCTGGTCCTGCTGCTCCTCGTCCCCCCGACGCTGCAGCGCTGAAATCACATCACTTTCTCACTCGGAATCTCATTTTCCAGGAGACCCACAGCTCTCACCCCGCTCTGCTCCGGGTCGGATCCCCTTTAAACGCCTCAGAGGGTAAATGTTTGATTGCACGATCCAGAAATAGAGTAGTGTGTTTTTTTTTATTATTTTTTTTTACGGCTGCTCACATGGTAGACTTTAAACATGTAGATGAAACCTTGACCATAAAGCTCATGAACACTAACTGCACTGTGCATCTTCAGAACATGAAGCAAGAGCAGTATAAACCTGGAGCTTCACTGCTGAGTTAACTGCACTGAGTATATTTGTGTTGCTAAGGCTATTTTTAACTCGCTCCGCCATATCTTCTTTATTCATGCTTTTCTAAGTGACTCCAGAGGGGCTGAGTGGCTCTGCAGGCCGCAGGGTAAAGACCCTGCTGTCATCGCCAGCGTGCAACAGTCCTCTGCTTTTCTCAGCTGGTTAGGCTGTTAGAAACGCCCGCCAGCTGATTCCAGAGGGGTGGAGCCGGGTGTCGGCTCCCTGCATCTGGCTGGCAGGGAGGGGGGAGAGAGGGCGGGAATGGCTACAGGGATATGAATCTGATTTTCTCCTTATTCCACCTTTCCTGTTGTTTCCAAACCCGTCTCGCTCGCTCGCTTCTCATAGAGTCACGTTTAGATCCGTGACAGACGTTAAAGGCGCGCTTTTTAAATAGAGGCAGTCCACAGATGATGATTTCTCGTCACCAGCTCAGCTCTCGTGGCAAAGTGCGGTCCTGGAGACGGCCGTCGGTGCAGTGCCGGGGGTTCACGTGTGCGTCTGTAATTGCGGTGTACTAAATGGGAGCTTCCAGCTGCTTTTGACCATTGGTAAGGTCTGTGTGTGTTGTTCACAGCACGGACACGGACTCCCTTCAGAGGTCTTTGGGGTGAGACATGTGATTCCAGCATCTGTTTAAGGAGATTAATGGTAATATAATACCTTTATAACGTTGAATTATTGCTCACCCTGCGCCCATTAGAGAACTCTGCAAACCATAGATCACGTCCTGTCTCCCCGCTTTCTGATTCCCAAGAGCTGAAGCGTGGCTGCTGCAGGCGCACGTCTGCTTCTCTCCTGCACGAGGCGTCTGCGTTGGGATGCAGCGCGCAGCTGCTGCTCGAGGCAGACGCATGTGTGTGTGCACGAGTGTGTTGTTTGCCAAAAACCCGGCGCTCGCCGAGCCCGGGGGCTTCCAGGACCGGAGGCCAGCGGGAGAGGGGGGGGTGGAAAAGCCACCTGACCTCTAACCCCTCCTCCCACCAGTGCCTCCGGCTGTGACGCACACACACACACACACACACACACACACACACACACACACACAGGCCGGTGCGCACTGGGCCACTGGCACACATGAAACACGACACACGCGAGTTATTCGAGCCACACTTGCAGGTCACAGCACACGACCAGAACATGAATAATGGACAAACGAATACAGAAAACAAGATGGATGGTTTGGGAAAGAAAAGGAAATGTTGATCGCAGAGCAGTGGAAGTAGACTGGGCCTGCGTGCACGAGGTCTGCAGCTCAATCATGTTTCATAGGTAATCAGGGTGACATTGTTCTGACCTATGATTATTGTGTATGCACGCACAGAAGGCGCAGCCTGCGGCTGTGTGTTTGAGTGGCTTCATGTACAGTGTTTGATGTGAGGATGGAAAACATTACAGGGTCATTGCGTTGACTTCGCCCCTCCAACTCTCACTTTCTGCCTCGTTAAAAACACGCAAGCTGACAGCCGTCTTTGTTGCGCCCGTAGAAAAAAGAAACGAGCTGGAGGAAATAGACTGCCAAGTTGTTTGAGGAAACCAAACAACTTACTTTCACAGCCAAATACATAGTAGACGAACTCCAGGAGCTTCTTCTTGGCTTGGTGTTTGTTAATACAGATGTGGTTGCGCCGCAGTGTGCACCCGCCCTTTATTGTCAACCGTAATTACCCGCGACCTCCTTCATGAGAGGGAGACGTGCTGTTCTTTAATTGCCTCGCATCTTGGAGAAGGAGCAACTGGGGTATTTTTTTTATGTATTACCTCCAGTCAAGCTGGAAAATAACTGGGGAAATGTTAATGATGCACATTCAGAAACACTTATCGCGAAGTAAATGAATAATTACTGACTTTTGTCCAAAAAAAACAGAGAAGATCCCATTTCTTTCAAATTACGGGTAATCAGGAGAAAATGAATGGGATGACCAGTGAGGAAGAAGATGTATGTTACATGCAAATTAAACGTATCCTCTGGAAATCCAGAAATTTATGAATGTAACGGATTGTAGCCCATCTGAGTGATTCGCCATCATTAATCATTAATGCAATTAGTACGGTTAAAAAAGTGTCTTAAAACATACATCTAAAAAAGAGATGTATGTTTTGCATCTTAGGTAAGATGTGAAAAGGAGGTTTTAAAATACTGTGTACAAAGGGTTTTTTTTGCAAACTAGTTCTGTTGTAGCCTAGTTAGCGCCACCGTTGCATGTGACTTCTGGCAGTAACAAACCAAAACGCCAAACGCACGGCTTCAACATAACAGGTGACTGTGTCCATTTGGTATTCATCCCCCGAGACTGGCTTTCACATCGTGTTCTTCCTTATACTCCTGCAGCCGCGTCCTGCTGCGCCTGCTTCTCACACCCTCTCACCCTTTTTATCGAGTCGTCCTCTCATTACTTTTAGGGGTCGTCCGTGCCGCATGCAGCCTTCATCCGGACCGAGCGCCGTCCGGGTGCTCACCTGTCAGTCAAACAAATCACGCTCCCTGTGAGACTCTCTCCCTCGCTCACTGTGTTCATTAACATCACTCTCCCCCCCCCCCCCCCCCGGCCCTCCCCCTCTCTCCCTCTCCCTCCGCGGGATGAAGTTGTCACTGGGAGACTTTATTACCCCCTTCTTCTCCCACCTGCACCTTTTCTGCCATTCAGCCGGATGCTCTGCGTCGTCTTTTTCCTCTGCCGACTCCAGCAGCACATTCAAATGTGATTGAGTTATAATCATCTGTCCATGTGAATAGACGCACACACACTCACACACACACACACACACACACACACACACACAGCCTTATTGGTGCATGGCTGACTCTTTCACGCACCCGGTTGCAGTTTGCAGCAAATTGATGGTCTCAAATGCAGCTGTGCTCGTAATAAAGCTTTCTATGCCACACAAAGGACTCTGAGAGGTATAAGAATACCGTCAAAACAATTTTAATAAATACGCAAATGTGTAAATGTACTCCGCATTGACAAAGAAGTGAAAGAGGAATCTTTTGTGTGTGTGTGTGTGTGTGTGTGTGTGTGTGTGTGTCTCTGGTGCAACACACCGTGGGCGGAGTGAAGGGCGGACGGGCGTGATTAAGGTCACCACAGAGGGAGGAGGGCATTCGCGGGCCGCATTCTGCAGCCCGCTTGAGGGCCGAGTGGATGACGTCACGGCCGCCGTGATAAAGTATGATGATTCCATTACTGGACGTTGAGGCCTTGAGCTAACGGCTCCGTGTCCACGTTTGCTCTTTGACGGTGACTCCGCCGGACCTCCTCTCGCCGGTCTCCTCCCACCGGACCTCCTCCCGCCGGACCTCCTCTCGCCGGACCTCCTCTCGCCGGCCTCCTCTCGCCGGACCTCCTCCCGCCGGACCTCCTCTCACCGGTCTCCTCTCACCGGACCTCCTCTCGCCGGTCTCCTTTGTCCTATTGGGGCAGAGATCTCACGTTACCCGCGATGATCCAGGACAGGAAGGGTTCATAACGCCTGGTGGCGGAGCGACGCTGTGACCCAGCACGGTCAAATTATCAATCACTCAAATCCAAAAGGGAAATTCCGCTTTATTAGATTTGATCCATGTGGCTGCTTCAAATCAACAAATTACATCTGTGGTGTTGATTCTCTTGTTTACGCAGGAGATGATGAAAGTACGCGTGTAAACGGATTATTAATGCTTCCCATGACCCTCCAGGAAGGGCTGGGTGGTGCGTGTGTCTCAAAGGCGGGACGGGTGATATTGGTAGAAGGAGAGGGGGGCAGTACACAGTGATGAAGGTTAAACTAAAGCGAGTCTGACGTAAGGAATTCATAAAAGTCTGTGCTCCGTCGGTGATTTCAAATGTCTCTGAAGCTTAATGAATTATAGCAATATGTTGCTTTTTCGCTCAGCAAATCAAATGTTCAGAGCGTTTAGAGGACAAAAACCCAGATTGGAGACCTTGAAACTAGGAAACGCTGCCCTACATTGGCTTTCTCTGGTATTGATGTGTGGATGTTCAACCTCACTGGTGAGACTTTACATGCACACACATCACCAGAGTGACTGGTGAAGGCAACTGCTCCAATTAAATCTAGCCGATATCCAACACACACACACACACACACAGTTAAACAGCACCTAATTTATCACAATTCAAGTTGTCTTTTTCTCTCCGACTCTCTTGTTAATTGCTTTCAGTCAGTGCAAGTCAAGATGACAAAAGTACAACCTGCACGTTACATTAAATTGACTCACTAGTCATCTTTTTGGAAATCAGCAGCACATCCTTTCATCTGCAGGCGAAACACTCTCCCTTGATGCTTGGTCAGTACCCAAAGTTAGTTAGTTAGGCTTTTGTTGTTAGGTGGATTAGAGCCAAATTAAATCGATCAGAGGTTAATACTGTTCTTAACCTGCCCGCACACACACACACACACACACACACACACACACACAGGGGCTGCCATCACTACTGGCAGACAACCCTGGAGCGGAGATTGATTCATGAGGCTGGTGTAAAGTTCACACCAAGGGCACCAGAACACCTGCTCAATCTTTAGTCCTCTCTCAGTTGAAAACAGCTGAGCACCACAGACACACAAACAATACACGCGCAGACACACATCCAATACACATCCCTAGCAGTACGGAGGTAGACGTGTACAAATATAATACAATACATGCCTTCTGCACTATTGTAATGCGTATTTGATCAAAACTACATTGAAGAAGTTGCCTATTGATGCCATCTGGACACCAGGGAAACTATTACACTGTCTTCCGTTATCACGGAGGTGCATTCATGAGGAATACCTGCTAAACATGGTCTGATTCATTTAATTATGTGTCGTCATTTTTTCTTCTTCCACCTCATTGGATGGAGGTGAGGAGCAGAATGCACTCTCCTTTCCTCGTGTGTGTGTGTGTGTGTGTGTGTGCGAGACTCAAACAGGAGAGCAGAGGTCAAAACTCTGCACCGAATCAAATTCACGACTTTGCCCTCTTGCCGAAAAATTGGAAAATGCTCGGCGGCGAAGAGACGACGCGTCCGCGCCGGCGTCCGGATCAGCGCATCATCGAGCGGCCTAAAGGTCGCGGATCGGCGCCCGGCGGTCGGGAAGGTCGAGCCAATGATGTGAGGTTACAAGAGTTCTGAGGAGCACATTCGCCAGTGCACACTGCATTGTGGGACATGCAGTGTGCTTTATGCCCGTAGCTGTGGAAATGACGTTTTCATGGTCGAAACATGTCACATGTCACATGTCACATGTCCTGGTTTGTTCGTCTGCCAGCTCGTTTAAACCCAAAACAAATTGTTCCAAATGGCCGTTGATCAGAAAACACAAATTATCCATTCAACGAATAAGAACACGCTAATTTTTTTTGCGCAACACTGCTGCTGTCCTTCTTCTACGTAGTAACAGAAAAACCATTTGGTTAAATACAAGCGAGACGGAGGCGAGGAGAACAAGAAGGAGGAGTCCCGAGAGGACAAAACTTTGGAAAGTATTCAGGACTGCCAGCTGACAAAAACAAACACACACAAAAAAAAAAAAGACTTTGGACCGGAACCCAATCCCCGCGCCGGGCTCACTGTTGCCCCGGGCAACAGCAGCCCCTGTGGAAACGAGCAGCTGCCTTGGGCCACAATGACACATTTACCTGACTGTTAACGAAGACAGTGGACTCTGGAAGACACCGAGGTCACGCTGCCTCTCGCCGACAGCATCTGCTGGCATCAAACCGTCTCACCCCCCCCCCCCCTCCCCGTCACTTTACCTGTGATGTTCCAGGCCTCCACTCCGTGGAGATCGACGAAACAAAACCACTTTCCCATCGGAAAACCCCGTCAGGCTACACCTTCATTTCAAATTGCTTTCATTTTATTTTGAGCGGATTCATTTAGGGGTCGGCCCTGTAGACGCAGCATCTCATTTTAGCACAAGCGACAAGAACCAACAAAGGACTCGCAAACACAGAGGGCTTGAATACAGACGGGAGGTGCAGGTGATTGGAAACGGGTGGGGACACTCACGAGGGAGGACAGGACGAGGCGGGAAGTGACGTTACTCTATGAGCGCCAGACACGTGAAACTACAAAATGAGACAGGACGTGAAGCCAAACCGGGACAACAACACTGCAGTGTATTTAATCTGTTTGAATATGAGCGGTGACGATGGGGAGCAGGAGGGTGAGTCTGCAGAGCAGCAGCAGCAGCGTAATGAGACTCAGGAAAAGGTCAGTGTCAGAACACGTTCTTCTCTTGAACCCTTCGTCGGTGACAGAAGAGGGAAGAGTTTGTGCCTCTTTGTAACACATGAAACAAAATCTCGGCCTGCCGGTTTGATTTAATAGCGCCGTTATTTTAACGAAGGTCAGGCGGTTCGCGGTTTGGAACAATTCTCTTTCTTACGTCGCGACGGGGACAAGTTAACAGTAGCAACGCTCCAAATGCTTTCACGATAATCTACCGAATATGTTTTGTGACTTTTGAATGGGAAACTGCCTGAAAGGGACTTCTGACTGTCGAGACGCGTTGGTTCCGGCTGTAACCAACAGAGAGCAAGAACCGGGAGCCAAATTCCAATGTCCTACCCCTGAAGACTCCGCTAAATAGATGACCACACCGATCATTGTGAATGAGAGCTAGAACCTGGAAGCGAACTGGGAGCACGAGGGCGCAAATGTCACTCCGATAATAGCGTGTCCCGCATGGGGACATCGCCCTTTCCCGATGAACAATGGTAATCCTCCTGTTGACTCCACCAGAAAAATAAAGCAGCTTGGTTTCAATGAGGGGAAAAAAAAAATAACTAACACGACGGTTTGGTGAGGAGAATTGCAATCGACTGCCGCCATATTGAATAAAACGGATGGAATTTGTTGAGGGGTGGTATTGAATTAAAAGTGTTATTCCACCAAAGTGATATAAGAGCCCTTGACAGTGTTTAATTGCAATCAGTTGAATTGCTTAATTCAAGCGGAGAGCCAGTGGGGAACACCACAATTTGCAATGAGGGAGAGCGAGAAAGGAGGGACGAGAAGGGAGGTAGAGAGCGAGATTGTGAAGTTTTTATTTACTTTATCCTAACTACCGCTAACTATGTTTACATCAGGCTGTGCCATCAATTAAATGTGGATATTTGTGCATGAATACATCCCGGGGCCGCCGTTGCTTTCAGTCATGAAATATTCACAAAGTGTCATTTATTGATTCGCGGATGTGGAAATGACTTGATGATCCGTCCTCTCACAAATAAACAGCCGGATGTGTGATGACGGACTCAGACCTCAATCTGCACCATATTGGGAGGAAACCAGGACTAAGTGACTTCTGCAATTGGAAAGAGGAAGACAAGCGAGACTTGGTCCAGATGTCGCAAGGGTTTTTATTTGGACAAAAAGTAATGTCCCTGCTGCACATTTTGTTAAACAAATATACCAACACAACAAATTTAAATTTAACTTTAACATAAATGAATAACTTCAATATAACCTACTCAATCCCGTGGACTCAACTACACGGATGTTCCACTTCCACGTCTTCCCCTCCAGCAGTCAACATCCTCTAACTTTTGCAGCGCTGTCAATCAAGCTGCTCTGGGTCGCGCCATGTGTACAGGTGACCCATTACGACAGACTCTCCCCCCTGTATACTTGGTGTAACCCGATGATGTCACTGCTGACGTCATCCCCCGTATAAACACCAGGCCTCGCTGCCTGCTTTCCCCTTTTGGCCTCCAGCATACCTGCAGGTATGGTAAGTACCCGGAACACAGACTAACATGGGGACGAAGGTGAGCTGTCCCCCACTTCGTCACACTTATCCAGACAATTCACCAGAAGAATATTTAAAGGGTTCAAGGACTTGATTTGGAAAAACTTGTCAATGCTTTGAGGCGGTGTGTTCACAGGTCTCTGGAAAACGTCAGTCATTCAGAACGCTGAGGTCTTTAAACAGGCTTCCTTTTAAAATCCTGGTTTATAAAGCACCGAAAGGTTTAAGGCCCAAACACTGTCAGAGCAACTGACGAGTTGGAAGGAGTAAATAAATCCACTGTGGGAGGAGGTTGAGTACAATTTGATCAAATAATCACAAGGACACTCCTGTAAGTGTCTCATGGTAAACCAAGTCAACATAAAGGTACTTTGCCTATTTAATTTACTTTAAAAAATGATGTACGTTAAAGTGTTTTTTGGATTCCTTTGAAAGAACAACACAGAATTGTAGAAAACCGCCAGATCCATTCGTGTCCCGTCCTCTTTTTAGACTAAATAACAAAACCGTGGATCATGGCGAACATCTGGAAAGGCATGAAACAAACCCGGACCGAGTCTCATTAAACATCTGTGGTCTCCTCCTCTTCCTCCTCCTCCTCCGCCTCCTCTTCCCCTGTGCAGGTTTCTGACACGGGTCGGTTACTTTATATGCATTTCTTTCTTTTTTAATTCACAAATGACAAAGGGATTTAATCTGGGCTCAGTTAGCGGCTGGAGTCCGCTGATGCGTTCGGCATCGTTCCATCCGTCTTTGCTGGGCGACGGCGAGCAAACCAAGTGTAAGATTTTAAAACGATCCTTAAAAACAACATTGACAGTTTCATCCCTGACGACGCTGCTCGAAGTCAAAACTCCATTTTATCAACATTTTTTCGTTTGTTTGGGGAAACTCCCAGAATTTCCCGTTTCACAACCTCCTGGTCTCAAGGTCGCGCTGGCGTTGTTTCATAAATCACTGGGTAATGTGTTTGGCTGAGATCAAGTGAGGAAGGAATAATTAATTCTCCCTACTCCTCCAGCAGCACTTAGGGCGGTGTCACGAACACTCCAAATGTATTATTTCAATCAGAGGATTAGCTGGATGAAATAATGGAGGATTTGATAGAGAGCTACTTGTCCTCCCCCTCCTTTCATGTATTTCTTTAGTTCCTTCTTGGCCTCTGATTTAAGTCCATCTTTGCTTCGAATCTTTCTTTTTGTTCTCTCTCCATCACACTCTGTGCCATAACCAACACTCCATTACTTGTATAGTCATTGCGCAATCCAGTATGCATAAGCGAATTGAATCTTCACGGCGAGGATTGCCCCCTTGAGTGGGGCCAAGTGGACCTGATAGGTTTCAGGATAATATCGGTATTAAAGCAAGAACTACATCATCCATTTTTACTTCTTCTCTGGTGAAAATAACATCGGGCCTTTTTGTTATTGGAAAGCCTCAGAATCCGGTACCGTGAGGAGCTGGCTTCACTGGGCCATTGGGACTGTAAAAGTAATTGAAACCGATCTTTGCTCCACTGGGCCTCGATAGGTGCTTTTCTGCATCTAACCCTTCGGACCCTTTGTCCCAGGTTGGGTGCATGGGACTTCCTTAAGGAGACAGAAATTTGATCAGGCCTTTTGATCTTCGCCACTGGGCCTCGGAGACGCTTCGTGCTCGAGCTGCTAGCAATCCGAACGGTGTCTCCTCTGTGTTTTCTCTAAACCGCCCCCCACCCCCCCCCCACGCCATTGGATCCTTGTGGAGATATAATGCAGTTTATTTTGTTTGTGGGGTTTAACTCTTTCTCCAAGTTCTATACTGAAGCGGGAAAAAAAACAACCTTAACCTTTTTAAATATCATCCGTCTAAGCTGAAGCTCAAACTGACCTTTTTTTCTTTTATTTTGACAACCCGGTTCAGGAATGATGTGTGCACGTTCTTGAACATGCTGACCAAATTACCGATGAGTCTAATGCATTACATACATTCTCCTACAGCAACACTGTGGCGTTTTTTTTTTTTCGTTTTAATTAATTAGGACTTAACAACGGTAGCTTACCCGTATGTTGGCACACGGTACACCATTCAGTTTTCTTTACATCGATTGCTTTATTCGCGGGAGCATCTTCAAAGAGAAGGAGCAGAAAAGCCAGCGGCGGCACCGGACCGGCGCCGTGTGACCGGCATTTTGGGTGATTGGATTGTCTGTATTAGCGTGTCGGCGGCACGGAGGAGACCCTGAAGCTGATTAAAGGCCGGCGTCGCCTGTCGCCTCCTGAAACCGCTGGTGACAGGCTGCAGTCCGACGGGCTCCTGCTGGGGGCCGAAGGTGCCGTCGCCGCTTAGACCGAGTGTGACAGGAGCCGCTTCGCCGAAGGACGGACAAAAACCAGGAATCAATGGGTGCTCAGCAGCACGGCCGCTCCGCTGGCCGTTTTTAGATTATCCGCACCTTCGAACAGCAGTCTCACCGGCTACGTGCACATTGAGGTGAAGACTGGATGCTGCCGGAGGCCAAATAAATACCATGTCATTTCACAGAATCCTGAATGTCCTTTTATTATAACATGCATCATTGTCACAATGCAAGAGCTACGGGTTTCTTTGTCGCAGAAGCCTTTTGAGTGGAAGAGGAGGGCAAACTGAGCTGCAGAGTGTGTTTACCCCGGGGAGGCTGCTTATCTCGTACATCAGAGGACTAATTGGCTTAGTTTTGGGCCTGAAAGATCCTCCTGTTTTTTGTTAAGTTGTCCTGAACCACAACATTTTTAGGCTACATCCACGTTTGGAAGTTTCCATTCAAAATGGAAATGTGTCTATCCCGAGTATCGTCATCGTTTCCTTCTACATCAACACGCTTGAAAAAAAGATAATGCTCCCAGAATCTTCCTCAAGGCATGTGTCCGCACCAAAGAGTGTGCAAAGAAACAATTTTGCGCTCGACGTTTTGGGTTTGACCTTTTACATTTTCCATCTGTGTTGCAATCGGTCGCCATGAACGCATCCTCGCTGGGATAGTTGACGTGGATCCTGTTTCAGACGCCTAACACAGCACGTATGACGATAAAGTGTATTAGTTTCCTAGACTTCTCGTCCTTGAGTTCCGAAGCCTCCTGCAATCTTTGCCACAATCTGCCAAAAGATGAGGTCAATTTATCTTTGTAAGTGGGGAAAACACGCTGAGGCGTTTTGCCGCTCCAAACAAACCGTAACCTTCCCCCCCAAAACAAACTTGCCTGCAACATTTCCAAACCAATTAGGGACATAATTAATGAAACCCAGCACCTGTAGCGCCCGAGCAATCACCAGAGAGGGGACAGTGAAAAATGTAGCAATCAAATTAATCACGCGAAAGGCACAGGCCAATTACTCACACACCATCTAGAGTGCGGCGCCGCTCTCGGAGAACAGGTGATAGTTATCATTAAATTAGAGGGAGATCAGCGACGGGAGCTGCTCCGTCACGCGGGACCCTGATGAACCTCGGGCCGGGCGCTGCGTTCGTTGTGGGGCGCGGTTGCAGACGAGCCGGCCCATATGTTCAATTGTTTGAGAGGAGCCGGCGGAGCGGGGTTGAGATGATGATTCATGGAAACGTGGGCGACGCAACACGACAACGACAACGACGACAACAACATCTGGTCCTGCATCGGTTCCTCGCGTGCATCTGGTAGCTCAGTGGGGGTCCCGTAGGTGAGCGCACACATCCTGCGGCGATGGTGAAAGTTGTGGCTGCGTCACCAGTTCGCTGGAAAGTCTCTCGTCCATGTTTCATGTCACATGGATGTAACCAACATGTCCTACAGCGAGGTGTGTGTGTCAGTTTCAGACAAGTCCAATCAATCACTCTGCCTGTTTCACATTTATTGGCCACTAGGTGGCACAGTAGAGCGAATTAAGCTTCAGCTCAAGAGTGAAACGATTGGATGGAAAGTGTCAACGCTTCATGAAGCTTCATCTCGCCATCACTAGTTTAAAGTACTTTGGGATCAAATCTTGCACCACTAGACGGTCATCAAATAAAACCTCAAACCTGCAATTAAACACCTCAACAAATCCACAGCTCAGACAAATGGATTATTCATATATTTGAAATAATTCAAATGAATAATGTAGAAGGAATTATAAGGTTGTGTTTTGCAGTAAGATTGGTACAAAGTGGTCTTTGCTAATGCACATTATGTCCTCACACGCAGCAGAAGCTATTCAAGCTGTTCTTGCAACATATCCCATGACTCCTGCAGTGAGCCAATCCATCCAAGTAAGGGATCGTATGTCATGTGGAAAGTTCAGCGCGTGGCCACATGAGTGCAGAATGTTTTAAAGCTGAACACAAAAGCAATTTTTTAATTGATGCACGGCCTTCAGCATGCTGTTTGTTTCCCCGCACGCCATAGAATTGCTCTGTGCAGTTACAACTGGAGTGCAGCTTGCATCGTAACAGCAAGTAAATGGTGGCTGCTGGGGCATGAAGGGAAAAAACAAAGGCTAGACTAAGTGCACCGGGCCGTGAACGGCGCCACGCGCCCTAATCTGGAGAAGCGGCGGTCGAGCCGAGTGAAGTGCGAGGTGCGCTGTCCGTGGTGCTGAGTAGTCCGGACGTGTGAAACTGCTCTGATGGACTGTGCGTAATAAACCATCATGGCCTCCTCTGTAATCCACACACTGCGGCCCAAAGAGCAATCGGTCGCAAACTCGCGGCACCTGCTCGGCTTTTTTTAATGTGGCAACGAGTGATTACAGGCGTACCCGATGTGTTTCGATGGCCATGTTTTTAGTTTGGGTCCCAACGATTGGTCAGCTTTTAGCTCACTCCGATGCGCAGAGCCTTCATGGATGTTGAACAGGGAGAGTCCACTGAGGGGAAGGTGTGGGGTGACTACAATGAACCAGTTCATGTTGTCGTTTGTTTCTTTTGTGTTTGCTGCAAATTTTGAGCTTTTTATCCGCAGCAGTGCTAGTTGGTTTTATCTCGCAGTCTTTGTCGCGAGCTTCTACGAAGTCTGCTGTGCAACGCTGATACTAAAGTAACCAAATTCACGGATCGAGTGGTTTCTGTTATGGTTTGGATTAGTTTCTTATCTGTACTGTACAGATGGATACAACGGCGCTGACACGCAATTTTTCTACTTTTTATTTTTTTTTAGTTATGAGGCTCTCGGAATTGGCCTGGCTCGGACACGAAGATACACAGAATCCCATTATACACAGTCGCAGATTGTGAACTACATTTGCAAATGTGACCAATTCCCTCCTCCTCTTTGTTGTTCTCGTTTTTAACAGCTTGACTGAAATGGGAACAAACGCATGAAATCGGCTCGTATCCCACTGGCGCGTCATTATGAAACTCTGTTTGATGCCAACATCTTAACATTAAAAATACATGCGGCCATTTGTGGCCACGAGGTCCCCCGGTACAGAAACGTGAGGTTACTCGTGGTCGAGCCCGGGGTAAAAAAAACAAACAAAAAAAACGCTCTCTTTAGGAGCATTTTCCAAAAAAATAATAATTGATGAAGTTGGCTCAGAGAAAGGCGCAAAGCACTTTAAACCCCTTCCTTTGGCTTACAATACAATTTCCAAATCAATATTTCATTAACTGGATAGAGGTGCAATGTTCTTCGTTAATAAAGAAGGTTTGGCTCACAGCAGAGTTTAACGTTTTAGCTTTTGTGAATTTCAGGCGAGGGATTGAAGGAAGGGGGGGCAATTACATTCCACATGCGCATACAAACATTCTGTGCATTCTCTAAACCCACACACACGCTGGGCTTCAGGTGACTTTCCCCACGGCAACGGCTAGAAACAACTGTGAGCTCCTCTGACGTTGGCCCATAGTTACAGCGAGGGGGGGGAATAAATAAATAATAAGTGAGGTTCAGGGTAGAAATGTCTCACAGGTGGACCATCACGGATCACATTTTAAGAGAGTCTGAATCTAGGAAGGTAGCTGGGCCGCTTTTTAAAACCATGACTTATGATCACTACGAATATTTAGCACTGATTGGTTTGATCGTTCAGTATTCACACTGTTCATGAATCAGGGTCGTCTGTGACTCATCAGCCTTCGTAGCTTACTTTCAAAAGCTAAAAAAGTGACTTGTTCGAATTTTACCTGTAATTTTGTTATTTTTGCAGATCGGCCCTCTACAGAAAAGTTTTGCACATTTGCACATGTGTCATCTTGTATTTGCCTTTTTGAAGGCTAAATATAAAATCAGTGGATGTGAACTCTCAACTCTCATTTTGATGAGCAAATGTTAACCGAGCAACAGAATAACTAAAACTAATAAAAAGGAGGTAATAAAAAAACAAGATGTGATCCAATTGTATTTTTTTATTTTTATCATCCAGTAATGAAAGAAGGCTTGCGAGTGTTTCATTGTGAGCACGGATATTATTAACATCTCAATCTAGTGGATTCAAACAATTGCCATCTGCAAAGTAAAACAAACTGTCTCTTAATAAACCCACAGGCATGAAACAAGTACAAAGATAAGTAGCACGCCACTATTTTGCCATCTGCCACATTAAATTCCCCAAGTAATGAGCAAGACGCCTTCGGCCTGTCAGCCTACTCTTACTAGGGAATGAACTACATTGTGCACCAAAGTGTGTTTAATTCACTTTTGCATGGATGTGTGTGGAGAGCTTCCATGATGGCGCTCGTCATTCAGGCCTGTGCATTGGATTACCTCCCTGCACGTCTGTAATGAAGTACGCGAACGCACAAACGCAGTAAGTCACACACGGCCCCTGGACTGCAGAGACCCGCGTGACGGGTGGAACTAACCGAAGACGTGCGGCGCCACGTCGCCTCGTGTGCCTCTGGGTCTGTGTGGGATGTGACCCGATGGGGGGAGTCTGCAGACCCTTCCAGGGACAGATGCGTGTTCAGATGCGGTGCAACAGTGACACCCGGTGCAGATGAAATGCATGATTCTCGTATCCCTGGTGAACGCACAGCAGCGCCGAGGGTTAGATATCCATTCAGCTGTGCGGACTGCTCTGGTTTGAGGGAAACCTAGCTTTAGTTTTCCTAATTGGGGTATCGTTTGAAGTGGTTTGTGTTTGTTGAGGGTGTTGGAATGTGAAAGAATGAGCCGGGTTAAATTTTCCCCAGGAGGAGCCCAAGTTTCGCTCCGAGAGGAGCCTTTTCGGCCCGTTGGTCGTGCGCAACGTGTGTTCAATCCCTTTGCCAACTGCACGCGCAGGTAAATGGAGAAAATGGCTGGTTTGGTGGAGAGGGAGGTTCTGCAGGGAAAGCTGTTGGAACACATCGTAAAGGTGAGCACGCTCTCTTTAAACAACGGGGAATCCGTTTTACAGCTACAGGTTGGGCGCTTTGAACACGGGTTGAACCGTGTGACGACGATAAAGCAGAATGGGAGGAGAAAAAAAATGAAATGTAGACCTGCAACATAAAAACGACTAGCGCTCAGGTTCTTTTGCTTCTGCTACTTCTTTCTTTTCTGTTTAAAAGCACATGCGTCTCTGTCGGTGATAAAGACTGCGGGCTTCATTTCAAGGGAAATAGAGGTGAGCGTGGCTTTATTGGAAGCTGTCCAGAGAGCTAACAAAGTGTTTTGTGTCTAAATTTGTTTCTCAAGGGCAATGCGTCGAGCCGCTGCCAGCTCTGTGGTGTTGGTGCCTGAGATTTCATTTGGGAGCTAACAACATTACGCCTCCACCGGAGAGAGGGACGGGGAAGGTAGAAGGGGAGGAGGGGGGGGAAGCTAAAAGGAAATGAACAACACCCGAGGCGCTCCCCACACAACTGGCTTTTTGATTTCTATTAGTTTTTCCAATCTGAGCCTCCCCCGGGCCGCCCTGGCACATTGACCGACAACTGACGTTAAAAACTAATGACAGGAAGCATCGCACCATCCCATCGTTTCATCTGTGTGTGTGTGTGTGTGTGTGGGGCAGCCCGCGTAGTGTTGTTTCCTCCTGTTGATTCCTAGCTCTGTGAACGCGTCTCCTCGTCTTGTTGCTTGATGAGCTGGTGCTCGGGATGAGACGATGCTTAATTCACTCCGCCCCCCTCCCCCCCCGCCCCTCCTCCCATCCTGGAGGGGTAGTCAAGGGCAACCTCAGCGGATGGGAGCTTGATTTCTCATTTCTCCATTAATTAGTTACTTCCACTAAAAAGCCACAATGGAGGAAAATGGATGTTTCACCAGACCCATGACTCTTGAGTAGCTATTTGGATTCCGTTAGCGGCCCGTTTTACTGTGTGTGTGTGTGTGTGTGTGTGTGTGTGTGTGTGTGTGTGTGTGTGTGTGTGTGTGTGTGTGTCGTCATTGGTGAGACAGGCAGGAAAACGGGGGAGAGAGACTATCGAGTAATGCATTGTGTTGTAATATACAAATGTTTGTCCTGCTTCAAGCGCCATGATGCCGTCGACTAATCCCACGTGGTTTTTGTCATAGCGACCATGTGACGTTTTTACACATTGTGCGTCAGTAAATAAACCACGACATTCATATTCAGACACAGTACGACCGTGATAAAGCACAACCTTGGATCCATAAACACAAAATTTTATGGAAAAATTTTAGGTAAAATGAGGAAATTCCATTTTCATTGTAAATTCTTTTCCCTTCTTTCACTGGCAGGAGCAAGTGTTTCTGTATGTCTGTCAGAGAGGAGCTGTAGTAAAGAGCAACAGGTTCGAAAGGAAGAAATGAAACAGGAAGAAGGTGGAACCTTTTTTTTCCTCTTTTTCAGAAGACCAGGCCGCTTTGTGCCGAGGGACCCAGTCGGCCTCCGACAGGAGATTGAGGGCAGTCGTCTGCAGATGACATTTTATTTGAAAAAAAAAAGACTCAAAGAAAAGTCCAAAGAGCTTTGGGGAGAGGCGGGGACGAGCTGAATCCCTTACATCCCCACCAGGAAACTAAAGGCCAATTAGGAACAGCAGAGACCAAAGCTCTGGGCGCGCGCACACAGACACACACACACACACACACAGACACACACACACAGACACACACACAGACACACACACAGACACAGACAGTGTGACCTTTAGAAAATACGAATTCCCAAGAAGGCATTTCCTGATGCCTCATCCCCACTTTGTTCTTCCAACGATGTTTCCTTTGCTTCTAAATTCAATTTATTAGCCACCAAACAGACAATAATGATGTGAAATTCAAAGGAGAATGAAAAAAAAAAAAATAAAGGACGAGGACATGAAAGACGCCGTGTCCTTCCTGCTGGTTGGATAAGAAAGCAACCAAAACATGTAACAAATCAAACAGGTCATTTAGCCGTCAGTCTTTTTGGCCTCAAAGGGAGACCTGCACATTGACAACATGATTCTATCTAAAGAAGTCTGCGGTTCGCCCTGAAATCCCCTTTTTGAAACCTGAAATGTCCCGTTTTCTCCAGACTGAAGCCTCCAAGCAAAGCCAGTCCCCTCCGGCTCTTCCTTTCCAATTTCTTTTAAAGACACTGAGGACCAGTGTTGGTCATCTTACTTAAAAAAAGTAATTAGTTACAATTACAAATTACTTCTCCCAAAAAGTAATTGAGTTAGTAACTCAGGTACCACGTTGTAAAAGTAATTAGTTACTCAGCAATTAATTGACATTTATTTTGTTTAAACACTATTACGTTCTATAACATTTGACGTCAAAGATGTTTATATTAACGGATTGAAGAATAAAACACTATATACAGTATTGTAGAACAGGGGTTTTCAAATGAGGTGAATGTGAGCCTCCCCTTAGAGTAGGTAAGGATAGCTGAGCCCCCCCTTCCCCAAAACCCTGTCCGCCTGCCCTAACCCACTCATGACTCTGCAGTAAATTCCATAAGTTCAATAACAAATGATAAAATGTACATCTTTCTTTAATATTGTATTTGAAGACAATTTATTTGTACAACTTTTTTTTTAAAGTGCATTCATAAACGATTCTTTGCAACAGCAAATAATTTCCAACTTCATGCAAGCCTGATTGAGGCTACCTTTAAAATCACTGAACATCAGTAGGCCTATCCACAAGTCAACAAAACATGCATAACGTGTAATCGGTTAATTGATTACACGTTCATTAAGATTAATTAATTACACGAAAAATGTATCAACTTATTTTTGCACCGCGGAACCGCACATCACATGCACATCGAGCCTCAAGTATCACCGCAACGCAAAACATTCAGCAGCGCGGTTCCGCTGCATTCATATGCTAATCAGGTGGTACTGAAAGCTCTCCACATACCTCACAGTTCGTTTCCGACAATTTGTCGCACAGACAAACGGCGACAAGCGCGGGTTGCAAATTGTCGGAAACTACCGAAAAGGAGGGAGATCTCCGGGCGTTTACAGGGACGGAAATCACACTTTTCATGCAGTGTAGCGTGGACGTTAGCCCGACTCCGAGTACAAGGACCCACACTCCATCAGATGACTGGTTGAAAGGCCCAGGGTGTCCACGTCTGAAAACTTGGACTTGGTTGAACACTTTTGCAAGGCTCTGTATCTGTGTCGTTGAGCGCATGTAACGTAAACATTCCTGCCTTTTACTTCAATGAGGGAGAAGTAGTGCCGGTACTTCCAGTTTGAAAACGTCAATTTCGAATTTTCCCGGCTCGTGGCCATTGTCGCTGCCTCTGTCTTGTTGGTAGTCACGAGTGTGTGCAGCGAGACCACGTGAGCAAGGCCCCGGCCACCCAGCCAATCATCATCGCATTTGCACGGCGTCATCGTCTCCACCGCAGCGCTCTCCAGGCAGCTGTTGTGTAGCTGAAGACACCTCGCGCTTCATTCGACCAAATAGTAACGCGACACTTTCAATCTCAGCAACAGTAACGGCGTTACAACGATGGCAACAGTAATTATACTTAAACGCCGTTACTGCCAACACTGCTGAGGACACTCTGTGTGTGTGTGTGTGTGTGTGTGTGTGTGTGTGTGTGTGTGCGTGCAGGCCTGCAATGCTGTGATGGGAGTGTGTAGTGTAACCGGGCCCTGCTCATTGCACTAAGTGCCACCCGAGTCATCCCCTTGGACTTCATTCATTCTCTGCCTTCCGTATAACAAACAGGGGATTGAGCTGAAAGGAAGATCAGAGGTGCAGGCTGTCAAGGCTTAAAGGAGGAAGAGGCAGCTACAGGCTTCTGTGATCTCTGCCAGCAGCAACATGCTTCCACACTGGCTTGATTTACAGATAAAAACATGCCTCTTTTCTGTCATATATGACATATATTCACTGAGATCAGTCGGAAATTACAGTCTCAAAGGAGTTATAGATCAACTTCGGGAAGAGTTGAGACCAAATGTATTTATTTACCTGACAATTCCTCCTCTTTGTTCCATAAGGTATGCCAACACTTGGGCCTACTACCTGAATATTTAACTGTAGTAAATATTTTCCCCTTCTGGAACAGAGGGCAGCGTCGGTCTACATCTCAGCGATGACCGGTAGTCTCGGTGCCTTAAACCTCCTCGGCTGTCTGCACGCGGAGCGACGGACGGACACCACGACGCGAAGACCCGTCAGTCCTTCGGTCCGCCTGTCCGCCGAGCCCGACGCTTCGGTCTGTTTTGTCCCATCTGCCGGCGTGTCCCTGCCCGTCTCCGTGTCCCGGGCTGTCCTCCCGCCGCTCGGGGCGGGGACCCGCCTGCTCCTGCTGGGCTCCTTCGGGCCAACGGCGGGTCCTTCCGAGGAGGCGGCGGGTCGACGCGAGGGGTCCTGCCACCGCGTCTTCGTCCCCTCCTCGGCCCATCCTCCGCGGGCGAGCCGGGCCGCCGTGAGGACGGAGTCCGCCGGGTGGTGCGACACCTCCAGGGGGCCCGAGGGGAGCAGAGGCCCCGCGGGGCCCGGGAGCGCAGGCTCTGACTGATCGCCGCCGTCCATCGCCCTGATTGGACCGAGTCTGCTGGTACCAAAAGCACCTGCGAATCACAAACGCATTAGATTAGATCGGGTTAAATGAGGTCAGTGTCGGTTCCCAACATGGTAGTCCACAAAACAAAAGATTCTTGAGCAAAAGGTTTATTTCAGCCCGTTGTTCCTTTTTCGAACTAAAAACCAATACAAGTTCATTCTGTGGGATATTAACGCTGCAGCTGAGACGGTGCCTGTGGTTTCATCAGTTCTCCAGTAGGTGGAGGCAGAGGTCCCATTAAAGAATCTTTCAACACAAACCAAAGCGTTCAGTATTTAAGCACCAACGTCTGGGAAGTTCTTTTCCCTACTTTTTTTTTTTAAATCTGTGTTTAGACTAAATTAACCAACCGGGGTTTAAATTGGGCCTGGGCAGGTTTCTGCAGAAATGTAGACCAGAATTCTTCAGTTGTGGAAACGAGCCTCCGAGCTGCAAAGGAGCTGCAAGAAGAATATTTCAATTCACTCCCAAAAACTATTCACCTGCTATTTAGGGGAGAAAGAAAATACAAGAGGAAAAAAAATAGTGTTTGAGATAAAATCAGGAATCCTTCAGCTAAGAGTTCAGATTAAAAACCAGCACAATATTTTATATATTTTCAGACGGTGGAGAAAATACTTCTGACCTTGAACTAATTAGAGCTTTTAGTAACTTCTTGAAGCAAGTGAAACGGGACGTTCCAGTCAGAGATGATGCTATCAGTGTATATGTAAAGACTTCTCTAAATGCACACAAACATGTAAATAGCCCCGTTCCATCGGCATGTCGACATTAACCATCGTTCAGTGAGTCGTACCGGATTTTAGTGGCAGATCCTGTTTCAGTGGTCTCCTTCTGTCCTCGTTGACTCACCACTGCTCTGTCTCTCTCCCTCCTCTCTCCCCCATTTAAGGGGGACCGTTACTGGGGCAAAGTTCAGCTGTTTTTAGTGTCGACCTTTTCGGTGGAGATAAAGGGAAATGAAACAAAGAGAAACTGGGTTATGCAAAAACTGCAAATGTGCAACACAAAAAAAAAAAAATCATTTTATGCATTTCGCATTGATCCGCACATTTGGAATACCCGATGAAGAAAGTAGCCCATTTAACCAACATTTTGGCCTTTATAATGTCCTCTAAGGGCAAATGAAGTACTGGAAATCTAATTTTCAGTCTTCAGTGAAGACCTGTTTTATAGCTTTGAGCTTCTTCTAGAGACACAGAAAAATAAAAAGGAGTTTAAGCATTAGAGGGTATTTTGTGCAAACTTAAAATGAGTTGTCAATGAAAAAAGTTTCTTTGTGTTTTGAAAAAAAAAAGCTGTGGTGCTTTTTTAAAATTTTTGTCAGACAATAAGGTGCACATTTGGCTGCACGCATTGCTTCATCAAATGCAGCATTCCTGTTTCAGCTGCACTCATCTGGCTTATTGCGGAACTCTGCTGACCCCCGGGTTTTTTTTTTTTTTTGGACAAAAGATTAAGATGATATTGACCGTGGATGGACTGTGACCTGTGTCTTCGTGGCTGCTGCTCCGCTGTCTGTTTGCTCTGATCGGACATTCGCTCTTTGGTCGTCACCTCCGGAGTTCAGCTGGTTCGTGCGTGTCTGTGCAGCGACCACATGTTCAACAGCCACAAGTCATCGCCTGTGTGTGCGGCTCAATGTGTGTACATGTGGGGACTCCTGTACAACCAAGATTACACTTAAAGAACACAGTTTACATTCTTGGAATGAATAATTCCCCTCAATGACCAAAGAAAATCTTGAGTCTCGTGGACCATTTGGCTCCCGAATGGTCCGTCTAAGACCCCATAATGTTTTCCAATTGATAATAAATACAAATTTGACTTATTGGACTTTTATGGTTATTACGTTTAATATCACTGCTACACAAAACTAACAACAACTTGTTGTTGTTGTTAGTTTTTTTTCAGTTGTCTTTAGCAGCAGTCCATGTTTGAAGGTGTTTCATTTTTATTAAATAATGATCCTTTTTATAAGGATATTTCTTCAAGAGGGAATCGTGTTAACGTCGGTGGGTGGGGGGGTCACTCGGTCTACGCTGGCTCTCGGGGGGGGGGGGGGGGGGGCATCGATCTGGATCAAAGGTGATGGGAAAGCTGCTGCCGCATGCAAACCTCTTATCAACGAAAAAATATAAACAGTTTATCAGCTGGCGGGCTCGGGGAAGTCCGCGTGGTTCCATTTCCACATAGAAACCCGCCTTTGAACCCCCGTGTGCAGAGACATCGCCCCGTGATTTGACAACGCTGCCCCGGGTCCACCTGAACCCAGTCTGGAAGGGGGGGCAGGAGGAGGGGGTGGGGTGGGGGGGGGGGATCAGTGACACGCGTCCTTTTGGATGCACCTCGGAAGCCGTGACGCGGCTCATGTAAACGTTCCAGCAGCAGGATGGGATCCACCTGGATGCTGAAGTCAGTCAGCCACTTGTCCAGTGACTGGTGGGTGACGCCATGGGGACAATTGGGGCCTCAGCAGCACACAGCGATAAGAAGAACCGCTCCGGCAGGTGTGTGCAGGTTAAAGAGAAATAGTTCCGCTGGGTGTGAGCAGCTTTTTGAAATGTGTTTTAATTTGTTGGTTTATGCGCCTTTTTTAAATTGACGTATCCAACAAACCGTCTTTTCTAACAAGAGTAGTCATTTTTTCTTTTCTTTAAAAAAAAATAAATCTAAGCGTGATGTGAAATAGTTGTCACCCAGCCTGACGTGCTTCTGTGCTACGGCACCGTCACAAAGTGGTGACTTGCCCTCCTGTTTCGGGTTCCCAGGTAACCATTGACATACCCGGCTCTTTGTCATCGGAACAAGAATGCAGGGCGTTGTGCTTTCAAACAGTCTTGGTTTCATGACAACTGAATGTCAAATCGGACGTTGACTTATTTTTTTCTATTTTGCTACTGGCTCCATGACATCATTTCCATGACGTCTGCAGTTTTCGTTTTTTCAATTTTATTTTATTTTCCTCGTGGAGGAGAACAAACGCCCATTTGATCGAGAAAAAAAAACCCACAGGTTGTGAGCACAGAAAACACAAGGAGGGTCGCCAAAAATGTCAACTGTGACTCTAGGATTACGTAAAACATCCCAAAACCAAGATGGCGACTCCCCCCCCGATACCAAAATACAAGTCGTCCAAACCCACAACCTGACGGGGGACAATGTCACTTTCTCTGTTCTGTTCTTTCTGCAAACAATGTGACTCGTCTTCCTCCTGCTGGTTTCAGCCTTCCTTCAGAGAATCTGCATAACTACATGGCAATTATTTTAATTTGATTTGATGCCTCAGCGTCGTCAGCAGAGAGAAAAGAACGCCTCCGAGGACCAATTATGAGCAGGAAATGCACCCAGTCAGAGGGCACACGGCGATGACGGGGGGGGGGGAACGGGCCTCCTGCCTGACCTCACTGAGCATTGTGTAATCGTACTGTAATAGATTTTATCCAGTTTGCCCTCCTGGAATCCCAGCGAGCTGATGTCAGGGCCCCACCCGCTGCTTGTTGAGATGAATAATAATAGAAAAGTGAGGACGGACCGGTCCGTCCGGTTTGTTCTCACGGCTTCTGTTGTCTGCAGGTATTTCAGAGCGGGCGGAAGGAAGACGGCGTCGCAGTGCAGGTCTCCGCTGAGACAGGACGTTTGACTCTGAGCTCTCTCCACGCACCAACAGGTGAGGCGTCAACCCGTCTTCCTCCATCACACCACACGGCTGTCGGCCCTGTTTGTGTCTTTTTAATCTTTCTTATATGTAATGAATTTTTTTTGGGAGGGGGGGGAACGGCGACAAAACACCCAAAAAGAGTAAATCCTCCTAATTTCTCCAGGAATTAGTTATCATTGAAACAACCACAACATCCTCCTGGACAGAACCTCTAAATCTGTAAAAACAGAGTTCATGTTTAATTCCTCTTTTGTTAGTTTCAGTGACGTCATGAATTCCCACTTTTCCTGTTGTTCGTAGACTCGACGTTAGTAAAGCACATCCTGGTTTCCTTCTTTTTGGAAGCAGCGATGGCGTCCAAGATGGTGGTGAGGCAGCCTCAGCCTGTGATGATTACCCAGGACTCTGATGAGTGGGGATCCGGGATATGCGACTGCACTCAAAATGTGCCCGAGTGTAAGTTTCACGATCACAGTGATGCTGGACGGTAGAAAAGCTTATATGTTATACATTTAGTGTCTGTTGTGCACTGGTGACCGTATCACCTCTTATACACTTTTCATTTCATCTTTAATGTACTTTTCTTTATTTTAGTTAAATGATTTACGATACTTTATAGCTCATGCAGTTGTTCTTATTCTCTTGTTTTTCTTCTGCTGATATCTCTGATCAAACTCAAGAACATGCCTAGAGTTTGGGTGAGATCTTATCTTGGTGAACACTTTATCGATTCAATCTGTAACTAACCACTAACGTCATTCCGGCACTCGCTTACTCATCGGCATCCGAAAGATCAGCTGATCCGTTCGCTTCCTCATTCAGCGGATTCGCATTCATTCCCCTCTCTGTTCGCCTGTCTGCTGCTTCAGGTTGTTTTGGGTTCTGGTGCCTTCCCTGCTTCGCCTGTTCAATCAGCAAGAAATACGGACAGTGCCTCTGTCTCCCCCTGCTGGACGTCTTCAGCGGCCTCATCTCTCCGGTCACCATGTCCATGAGGGTCTCCATGAGGGAGCGCTACGGCATCAAGGTCAGGACACACACAAGGGTTTAAAAATGAATGGGGATAAAGAACTGAAGAACGGGGGGGCCTCACCCACCTTAAAGGTTTACAAAAAGAAAAAAATGCTTCACTAGAATAAAGGGAACTGCAGTATGTAGAAGGTGACGGTGTAGGAAACCGTCAGCACCACCTTTTAAGCACAAAAAGAGATGAACTCAAAAGCAGTAGTAGCATGCCTTTTGAAAGAATCTGCCCTCACAGTTTTGGACAGTTGACTAACTGCTGACCGTGCCTTTTTGTGTTCTTCCTGCAGGATACCATGTGCAAGGACTGTGTGTACTCCACCTTCTGTGTTCCCTGCAGCTGGTGTCAGATGTCCAGAGAGATGAGTAGAAGAAAGATCCCCATTGTTCTGATCAGCTCAAAGACCACATGACCTGTCTCCTCGTTGCAACCCGGGCTGCTGATTTATTCATTACACTGCCACCTGCTTTGATTTCATAACTACACTCTGGACTGAATGCTGGTCTACAAAAGCTAAATGACACTGAATGATACACGTGCGAAAATGTGTTGACTGTAACTGATGGTCATCCTGATTACCTCCCCCCTGTGATTACGTCCTTCCCTTGTCTTTCCAACAGAGAATAAATCGGTCACCGTAAAGAGAAGCATTTGTTGAGTAGTAACTGCTTGTAGTCAGCTAGTTCTTGTGGTACATTTATTAACTGAAGTGTATAAATTCAACACATCCGTTCCACTTGTAGTACTAATGTAATGCCTCACCCACGCGGCAGAGGGCGCCACACCTCAGGATGAGCCGATCCGGCGCTGACGTGCAGCATCTGGAGCCACATGTCCCACCTCTTTGGTCCTTTCAACCAGGCGGGAGGACCACGTGACCCAAAACACCCTTTAGCTAACGATCGCCGTCTCTCAGCTGGCTCCTTTTTTGAAAGGTCACTTCGATGACGATGAGGGACCCTCGCTTCCTCGCAAGGTGACACTCCCTCCTAAGGGCCACTCGGCAGCTTCGTGTGGATCATGATTTAGTGCTGACGCGGTTTCCGCTGACTAGAGAGAAAACGCACAGGTATTTGCTATTGCAAAAAAAGTGTCTGGGGGTGTAACTTCATGCAGTGAACAAATAATGGAGGAATATTTGCATTATCTACAATTAGTGACACGTCACACACGTTATTGTTTCCTGCAAACAAATCTGTGCCAGTTAATTCACTTGCATTTTTATAGTTTTGATTTCATGTTGAGGAGAGAGATTCATGAGGTGTTTCTGTTAATTTGTCCACCCTGTGTGACATTAAATGATAGACTTTAAGAAAGAACGCCAGGTCAAAAAATGTACCTTTGATATTACAGAAAAAACTTTGCTCAGTCAGTGTACATATATTTATACCATAAGACGTTTTATTTGTTTAATGTTTTCTTTTTTTTGCCTATTTGGTTTAAAATCTAGCATGAGCGTTTCAGCCAGCAAACAGAAATAAAGACCAAGTTGGCAAGTTGCCGGAAAGTTGAACATTAACCAGCTAAAGAGATTTTTGTCTGAACAAAAATCGCAAACGCAAATGAAATAAGAAAATTGATGTGTTTTAATTGACTTGTTTTGGTGCTTTTCCACACCGGGTTAAAATGACATCTGTGAGGTGAATGTCTGCAGAGAGGATGACGGATCAGAGATCTGAGCTTATTTGGTGTTCGCTTTGCTGATGGAGTCACTATCGTGTCATATTTTGTCAAATTACTCCCAATAAACTTTCCCATTAGTCCAGCTGGCGCTCCGGCGGAGGCGATCCCTCCCCTCCGCCGGCACATTCGGGCCCGGTGTTCACTGTAAATTGCTCTGTGGGTTGTTTTTAATAGGATTATAATGACAGTTATAGTTTGCAAGAATTGATGTTTGTGACTTTTACGAGGTGTGAGTGAAGGGGCGGGGCCAGGCGGCTCGTAAAGCCTGCAGGAATGTTAATTGGTCGAGGCCGCTGCTGCCCTTCTTTGTTCTGCGGGCTCATAGTGGGCTTCTGTTGCGCCCGTTAAAGGCCAAAGAACTGATTTAAAATCTGTGACTTTAACCCTGCGACATCCCCCACGCACACATATGTACCTTTACTTACTTAGGAAAATGGACCCCTTTGCCTCTCTCATTACCTCCGTGTTGCTCAATCAGGTGGTTGACGCCCCCCGCTGGGCTTGATCCAGTGTTGGGGGAGTAATTTAATCAGGTTTTCTTTTTTGTTTTTACACGTGGTCACAAGGACGGCTTCGCTTGCGGCCTGATGACTCTGACAGCCCAAATGGGATTAGTGTTGGTTTTTTTTCCCTTATTGATTGGACATTTTAAATAAGTGACCGTAACAGAAGAAAGCCATTTCAATTGTTTTGGTATTCACGTGATTTTAACAAACAAATGACAGTGGGTAAACCAATGGAACCTCAGCAGTAAACCAAACCGAATCTGACCATACGTGTCAACGAGAAGAACGACACCACCTGAGTTTCCCCCCCCTCCATGTCTCGTTGACTCGCAGCGGAGGGACTCGGGTTCGATGCTTGCAGCTCATTGGCTGTTTTCTCACCACACACTTCACAGTGGTCACGGAGAAGAATTCCTCAAAGCAAATCATCTTTAATCCACGTGAGATTGTTAAAGGGGGGAGGCCAAACCTTGATTGTCCTGTCGAGAGATGCACTTCGGGGGGGGCGGGGGTCACGCGATGGATTTGAACCTGGCGTACGTGCAATCAGCACTGTCACCCTCGTCTGTCCAGAGGTTTCCACCCGTGACGGATGGAGACGCCGTCTATCTGTCCATAATTTCCAGGGGGAAGTGTTCCTTTTAGGAAAGACAAGGCCGGAGCTGCCGGGGGAGGGGGGAGGGGGGGGGCTGATAGCGGCTCAGGCTGAGATGAGGCGGGAGGCGTAGTCCGACCGACGCGCGCTATCAGACGCCCGGGGTCCCCCGAGCAAACAAACGGCGCTGACCTCTCAAAACAACGGCAGCAGGGAGCAGCTGATAGCGGGAGACGGATAGGTGGAGGTCGGTGATGCTGCAGCGTGTGTGTGTGTGTGTGTGTGTGTGTGTGTGTGTGTGTGTGTGTGTGTGTGTGTGTGTGTGTGTGTGTGTGTGTGTGTGTGTGTGTGTGTGTGCAGGGGAGGCACAGGGCCGGGGCAAAAGGGCACGGGGGGGCAAGAATTATCTGATCCCTCCGTGTTGTGTGTGTGCGTGCGTGTGTGTGGGGAGTAGTAGTTTACTTTGGTTTTTGTGTCTTTAAGAGATGTGGAATCCTAAAATGATTTCATCTCTGGTTTCAGTCAGTGGAGACTTTTTGTTGTGGGGGGGGCTGATCCCGCGTAAGCAGCCAGGTCTTTGACGTCTTCACAAAGCGCCATCCAGACTCACAACGTTTGTCATCTGCGTCGCATGATTGAAGAGGCGCAGAAAAGACCCCGAGACGGTCGGTTCACTTTAAATACAAAAACGAATGCAAACTTTTAAGAGCCAGTCTGTCCCAGGTGTCGTATCGAGATCATTTTAGCCTCACTCGGACTCTGTGACAGACGTTTGAGTAATGGATCAGAGAGTCAAATCAATGCTCAGGTGGTGATGGACAATTAAGGAAAAAAACCAACCGGGTTGAAAAACTGTGATTATCAGCGTACATGATTGCAACTTCACATAACTTGCATGTGATGCTGCAGGAGAAGATGCATGAAATGACACAAACGTGTGACACACACAGACAGATGAGGGATGGAGAGGGATGGAGGAGTGGGGGGGGGGAGGGGGTGGGTGCAGAGGAGAGGTGAGCAAGGGGGAGGCAGGGTCAACAAATTCTTTGATTGCTGAACCTTGTCATTCAGATAGCGGAGGGCTGGAACGCCGGGCGAGCTGGGCGCGCGGCGGCGATGACGGGGTCCGCGAGGCCCAGTTACATCAGTCTCATTGGAACCAAAAACAAAAAAAAAAAACTGAACAAATGATAAAGGGAACAAAGTCAAACAACTTTATCTTCATATGTACGTACTATTTGCCACATTCAGGTTGTCTCGTTTCGTTACACCGATCTCCTCTTCCACCGGTGGGCAGCACTGGGACTTGAACTCACGGCAGGCTTCGCGTGAAGAGGATCTCCACGTTGTTAGGCTTGATATACGGCCGCTGGAAACAACCCCTGAGTGCATCTCAAGGTTCATTGAAAGGGTGAATAAGATCTATAACTCTTGAGTGGATGTCGTCGGTCCGGAGGGCGACCTTACAGACGTAAAGTGGCCCTAAAACCACCACTTAAAGGGTTCGTTGCTCTCGCATGTTTCTGATGGCGAAGATGCCAAACTAACAATACGATGCAAATTAAAAGAACCCAGAAAGTGTTGAACATTCCCAAAAGATTGTGTCTCTTAGCCTCTTCTGTCAACCTCACAGCAACAGAATCACAGAAACACTGTTTGATCATACACAGTAACATAAAAAACATGTGAATTAAACGTTTTTTTGTGCTTTTAACTTTTTTCAATTCGAAATGATCTTCTAATGAACTTGGAATGAATTAATAAAAAACCTTTCAAATGCTTGAGAAACAACCGCTTGGCCATGGCAAGTGAAGTGAAGTCCTACACAAGCCATAAAGGGCTCTTTTTCTAATCGAATGCTGACATTTTTAACCAGATAAATCATGTGTGTCTGGAATGGAGGGCGAGTCGAAGTTGGTCAGATTAAACTGACGGTCGTGCAGGTAAATGGTGTCATATTCAGGTTTGTGTCATTGTCAAAAGTCTTTTGATTTGTGGCGTTCTTTTACCTTCATAATCATGATTCAACTTTCTCAATCCTCCGTTGTTACACTGTTTCCTTCAGCATCGATTAAGTCACAAAAGGTTTCTATTTTTCCGTCACTCGTGGGCGGAGACGTCAATGCTAACGAGGCAAAGCCTACAACGTTACAATGAGAGCTTGTCTCCGTTGCAGCTTATTGGGTGTATTTTTTTTTCTCCCCGAACCACAACACCACTAACTACTCTGACCCCCCCCGCCCCCTCTCCCCTCCTCCAGCACCCCCCAAACCTAGACTCTTTGTCACCGTGGTGATTGGTAGACTAAACAACGTGCAATATTCACCAGATCCACATCCCATTGGATCATTAAAAACATTAAGTCGATACAAAAAGGCAACAAAACTGGTGACCCCGCCCCTCCGTCCCCCCCTGGCCTCCTCACACTCTCTATTTTAAGTGCACGCGGTCACATGGACGTGGGGTCACACACACACACACACACACACACACACATAGACTGAAGCATATATTCTTAACATTCTTCGGCCGGTAAACACATGGGTCCGACAGACGCATCACTCCCGGCAGACAGACAGATTCTGAGGGCTGGGAATGTTTACACGGTCCTGTCGCCCTGCGAGGCCTCCTCCAGAGAGAGAGGAGAGACAATGTTCATCAAGTCACGGTACGCCGTCTGATAGGGGACGACGAGCGACCGCTCTCCATTGGCTCAATTCACAAATAGGCCAAAATGTAACAAAAAAACGCGTAAAACAAGCTGCGATGAATGCAAGCCTGTGTGCGGCGGTACGTCCGTTAGCGGTTAGCCAAACACACCGACCCCAACGATAAAAGTGAGCAACGTGGAGTGTAGCGAGGGAGGGACCGCGGGAGGCCTTTGGCGGAGCGAATGGCAGGTTTGAGGCGAGGCCGGCGGTGACGTTTCATCGGCGCCGCGAAGAGCCCGCGAAGCAGAAGGAAAGCTGACTCCGCTCGTTCGGGGCCCCGAATGAGAAGCAGCCGGCAGACATTTCGCAGTCCCCCGGGTGTACGAATGGACTGACCGCATTCTACCGTGACTCCACATCAGTCAAAAAGATACACGCTGCTTCCTCCACACGCACGCACGCACACACACACACACAAAAAAGCCTCCGTCCACATCTCCATCAGTCAAGTCCTGTAGCCGATGAACTTCCATCGTCTCCAAGGTTGATAACAAGCCTCTTAAGCTTGGCGGCTAATCAAGCTCAAAGAAGGGAGAAAAGAGAGATAGTGGCGGAGAACAAGAGCTCTGCCTGTGGATGCAGTCTCTCTCTCTCTTCATTTTCAATTTTCCCTTATCTTCCTCTCTCCACAGGGGGAGGCGGAGGGAGGCCTAATAGCTTGCAAAGGGGGGGGGGGGCGGGGGGGGGGCTGTGGACTCTCTAGTCCCCCTGCATACCAGTCATTTACTTTAACAGGAGCGAGGGAGAGAAAAAGAGAGAGAGAGAGAGAGAGAGAGAGAGAGAGAAAAAAACAGAGAAATGTCTTGATAAATCATCCGGGGTCACACGGCTTCCATGCCCCCCCCCCCCCCCCCCCCCCCCACCCCGTCACGAGGATGGAGAGCGCAGGGAGGGAAGAAAAAAAAAACAAGAAAAATGAAAGAAAAACTCCAAACAATCTGTCTCTGATGTCCGTCCCGTCTTTGATGTCCGTCCCATCAGACAAACAGCACGAATGTGAAATAAACAGAAACAAGTGGCTCTGCGGTTTGCACTCGGGCTCAACTCTGCCAGCATGAAGACACGAGCCCGGATCAACTCGCCGTGATGGAATCGGAAGTTTAATTCACGTTGTCCCTCTGTGGTTATCTCAGTTTTTTGTGATTTCCCAATTCATGTTTTTTTTTTTTCTTCCACTCGTCTGACCCTTGACTTTGCTGTCGTGGCTCAGAGCCATTTTAGTTATCTTTCTTGACTTCTTATTTTTTCCCAACTGTTTATTTTCTAACATCTCCCTCCTTTATTTCCAATGGTCTCCTCTGAACAAACACTGAGGAAAGGAAACCATGTTCAACAGGTACAGCGTGCGCCGTGTTCACCAGCAAGCCGGCGTCTAATTAGCACCAGTTGTACGACGACGCTTTGTAAAAACCCCGTTGGTATAAAGTTGAGAAAGTTCTCTCTCACGGCAACTTCTCCCGCCACTGAGTTTGAGAGAAAAGGCTCATGGGTAAGCAGCGCTACAGGCCGAGGGGTGGGACTAAACAACGATGTCTCCGGTGACGTCCTTATTTAATCAAATCCGTGGTCGGTGCGTGAGGAGAACCAGCCGTTCATCAAGTGTCACCCAGGAGCACCTGCAGAAGGGAAGAGGCAGGAGATGTTGTTATTGCACTTCCTCCCGGTCGCCTGTAGAGGCTCGCGGAGGTCACGGACGTACAGACGGCGGCCGTGGTTCCTCTCCCTCTCTCACCACTGCGCCTCTCTCGCCGCCTCTCATCTCGTTTCCCACGACTCTCTTCCCCACATCTCACCTCTTCCTCCCTTCTGCTCACCCGACCTGTTCTCATCCCTCCGTCTCCGCTCTGCACCTTCGCTGCCGTTGTCTTTGGCTCCAGCGGCTTTGCAGGATGAACTCGGTTTGGATGATTCGTTCCGTCGGGCTTGAGAGGTGAGCGGCACCGAAACAGACACACACTCCTACCTCTACCTGCCCCGCCCTCGGCTCTCTAACGTCACCCCCTGCGGTGCAGATAAGACCGAGTCGGGCTGTCAGCGGACGCCATGTCTGTCACTGCTGACACACACACACACACACACACACACAGAGGAAGGTTGGAGTCAGTTCTCTCAATTATGGATCTACTATCGTCCTTATGATTCGAGTGTAATTCGATATATATTTGCGGTCTGGCTGAATATGCCCTCAAGAGGCACTTAGAAAGGGCCGCAGTCGGATTGTCTGAACCACTCGTAACCGTATCAGTGCGTCCGGTCCGTCCAGCGGGGGGGACAGGGGCCGTTCTAGGACATTTCACTGGATTCCAAATGCACGAAAAGTTAAGAATGGATGACTTAATATGACTCATTTGCTTTGCCAAATGCACTCAATTGTCACCTGGATTCTGCTCAGTGGCAACTTCTTTCCTAATGAAGATCAGTCGAGGCCACAGAGGGTTTGATTAAATGGAAAAAGATCCACCTTTTTAATGTTGTTTTGTCCACTCAGCGTTGACGGTCGATGCAGTTTATTGAACATCCACCTAAAAAGGTTGGAAAAGGGTCCTGGTTACAAATCTCACTGAACCACAGTGATCTTTTGTGTTTTTTTTTAACACCCTAACAAATCTTCTCTTTTTTTAACCCGACTAATGGTGAATCTCAGACAACCCAGACAGCTGTGGCAAATAAATGTCTGATGATTACTATTAAGAATTGTGGTCTGTGGTTGGTAATTTGGATGCAGTTATTGTCCACGTATTCCCCCAGGGCGTGCACACACACACACACACACACACACACACACACACACACACACACACACACACACACACACACACACACACACACACAGACTATAACCATTAAAGGGCTCACCAATCAACCTTTTTCCTCCACATGTCTTAATGTATCTCAACAACCCCCTCCCCATTAGTGGGGCCCCTGCTCCACTCCACAAACACACACACACACACACACACACACACACACTCAACACGCGTAACCCCAATTACAACTTATTTTAGCTCCTTAACTTCCTCAAACCAACACATCCGAATCCTCCGAAGTCCTTTAAAACAATCACTCGGACTTCATTCCAGTTTTTGACCCTGAGTTGGCTCTACTTAAGACTCGATCCCCCCGGCGACCCCTGTGTCCTTGTGTCCTCGTCCTAACTGGAAGTGGCCGGGTGTCCCTCCAGCGCAGGAACACACCTCTGCACCTACTCTCCAACCGTCTCTGTTAAAAAGCATGTTGCATGTTATCAAAGCTTAACATGGGAGCGGAGCAAAAAGAGAGATAGTGGGAGACGGGGGAGTGGTGGGGGGGTAAACAAAACAATTTGAAATACAGGCAAAAAAAAGCAATAAAAAGGCCAAGAAGGAGTGACGAATCTCAAAAGGTGAAGGTTCACGTTCATTTATTTACTCTCCGCCCTCGGGCATAAACTGACAATAAGTCACCCGGCCCGGGCCTTTGGATCTCCTTCCAGCCGCGTTACAGTAAAGGATTATGGGCCGTTAAAAACAGGCAGCGGCTCAAAACAATGTGTTGCGATGAATAAGTGAGTGGCCTCCCCGGGACGCGCGGTCGCAGGGGACCGGGGACGCGGCCTGCTTCCGGGAGCGACCTCCACGGGCCCCGGTGCGCACCCCTTCTTCCTCTGGATGTCATCCCGACTCGCTTGTCTTGTAAATGTCAGCAGTGTGGAGGTTGGGGGGGTCGGAGGGGGGGCGGCGTTAAATCCTCCAGAGGTCGAAGGGACATTTTTCTCCTCAGCTTCACCTGCTCGAAAGTAAATGTTTAAGCGAGCGAGGGATAAACAGCCCTAAATCATCACCTCGGGGCTCCGAGCGCACACCTTATGGGGGAATGGAGGGGTTCTGGGGAATTAAACTTGTCCGCTGGCTGCGTCTCTGGGTGGATCACAAGTGTGACAGAGCTGAGGTGCATACGGGGATGGAGAAGAGGGGGCCGGGGTGGGGGGGTTGAAGTCCCATCATTTTGTTTAAGGTTACATCTCAGCGTATCTGATCGTGCAGAGATGCGCCAGCATCTTTCATCACGAGGACGTTGCCCCCCTTTCAGTGGGTTTAATTCTCTTTTTGTTCAGGCTCTCTGTGGGAAACGTCAGCGCGTCGGATTCATAATGACACCGAATGCCTGTCTCTGCTCGGCATGTAAACACGGATTAGGCTCTTCGTGTAACAGTATATTTGCTCGACTTTTTACCCCTTCCGTCTTCCTGAAGCCCAAACAAATCATTAATGTAATCGCGGGTCTATTTGGCCGAGAGGTCACGCGTCACGGTTACAGTAAAAGACTGAGCGCCGCCGCAGTTCGCACGAAGAAGTGGAGTGACCTGATGGACATTTGGACTGAGACAACAACCTTGTTTGGATCCCACCATCATGATTTTAAATCTCCTCCTCGTGGGTCCAAAGGTGTGGATATATACTCCATCCATGCACGGTGGTTTCTCACCGTGGAAACATGGATATACACACATGTTTTAACGTACTTTTCTTATCTGTTCATGTTGTTTTAATTTATTTCTCCTCATTGCATTGTTTTCTTATATCACACCAATTCATCCGCTCAAATGTGTAACATATTGGCAATAAATAGATTCTGATTTTGATATGATTTGACTAAAGAAGAAAGAACGGCTTTGAGTAATTTATTCAAACAGGCTAAAGGGCCAAAAGACGGACTTAACGCCCCCCAGAAGAACCTTTCTTTATTTTATTTTAAAAAAAGGTGATGGGGATAATCTGAAGGTAAAGGTTTCACAGATTAGATCAGATTAGAATAAACTTCATTGGATCGATGCCACATAACCGGATGTGCCACCTCGTGTTTTTGCCACGCAGATATGAAAAGATATTTGAGGAGAATTGGGTGAAGTGGATTTGAGAGTTACGAATTGGGTGTTTACCGCCGCGATCGAGAGGGATCGAGTCGACGGTCACAAAGTTCACGGAACGTAAAACCGCTTCTTTTAAGCTGCATAAAACCCCTTTTTCTGACAATGTTTACACACGTTCAATTTATGTAGAAAGAATCAAATTTGTTTTGTGAAGCCATCTGGCTTTTTTTTTTTATGCCTGGAGATTCTCCAAAAAAAAAAAAGGTCCCCTCTCCCCCCTCCCCCCCACCCCCCACCCTCTGTTGGCGGAGAGCATCCTGCCACTGACCGGCTCACGGAAACCCTCCGGATCAAAAACTGGAAATGAGGCAACTGCTCCTGGTGGCTTTTTACCTCTGATGTGGAGCGACGCGGCCTGTTTAGTATTATTTTATTTGGCAGGGCTACGGACAGCACAGGGAAATACCCCCCCCCCCACCGATACCCCCCCCCCCCCAACACACACCGCCGCCCCCTCAGTATCTCTCAGCTCCCAGGAAGCTGCCGGGCTCGGCTGGAGCCAGAGTTCTGCCCCATCCATCATCCTTATCAGGGAGAGTCTGGCTGAACCGAGCCGAGCAAGTAGACGGAAACAGAAAGAAAAGAGCCGCGTTGGATTTAAAAGCAAAAAGGTGGTTATTTCAGATGAACTAAGCTAAATGAGCACGAAACATAAAGTGACCCCCCCCCCCCTCCCGACCTTTGCCGGCAGGTTATGATGCTGTGTGCGCTGTGTGGTGGGGGTCAGGAATCGGGATGGGGGTAAGGTGGAGGTGGAGGAGGGGGGGTGGGGGGGCAGTGATAAGCCCTGATGCAAACAATAACAACAGGCACCATCCAGCCACATCAAAGCCCCCCATTTAGATTTCAGGGGGTGCACGGATGGGGGGGCACCGGGTGCTCTGCAGCCACAGCGAGGGGTTCATCAAAGCCGCGGCAGCAGTCTGACCCAGGAACATCTTTTACAACTCTTTTTCCAATAAACAACACGCAGAGACGGAAACGCAGAGACGTCCATAGCGGCTCCTGATAAAAAAAGGCTTTACGGCCGCCGGATAAAGAGCCCGACGTCGCGGCCGCCAGAGGCACCGGAAACACCGTCCCCATCGAGGCGCGAAGCAAAGATGGGGACTGGATGTGTTTATAAAGCAGGAAGAGTGTGAGGACGATGGTTGCTCTTCCTGTGAGGGCTAATGACAGCATAATCTGCCAGTAACAGTATTTAACAACCATATTATTGATGTATTTGGCTTATAATTAGCTTTACGATCTAATATGTATTCTATTTATTTATTATGAACTTCTAGGTGCCTCCAAAAAAAGTATAAGTACACTCTGCACTGCATTGAATACAGTTTCTTAATGCAGCATAATATTAAGTGTTTGTGTCTAATTAGGGTGCAACTGTGTGTTTGTTATATCTGGTCCCATTTGATACCATGGCTTAACGCAGCATAAAAAAAGTTTTCCGGATGTCAAGTTCAAGTCTAAATATTTGAGTGTCACCATCAGAATGCAGCACCTGTTGAAGTTCCATGGGTGGAAAGACGCGTTCTCCCACAAGGCCGCGGTGTGTGTCTGCAGTGCCGGCCCGAGCCTCTTGGGGGCCCTAAGCAGAATTTTATTTGGGGGCCCACCTCCCACCACGCACAGTCACCTGTGCTAGAAGATTATTGGCACAAATGTCACGCTGTACTGTTATAGCGAAAATTATAAATGAATACAGTGAGGTTATAATACAAAACTAGGGCTGCTTGCAGCATAAGCGAACTAAGCTGCTTGGGGCCCCCAAGCAGCCGCTTAGTTCGCTTATGCCTTGGGCCGGCCCTGTGTGTCTGCCCCAAAGTCAGAAACTCCAGCATCGGATACGACCAGAAACAAAAACAGATAAAAATCAAGCAACCTATCAGAATCAATCAAATGTACCCTGTTTGTTTTTATTCTGCTATGAGATAGATGAACCCCCCCCCCCCCCGCCTCCCAATGCCAGGGGGAAATATAACCTCATCCATCTCGATGATCACAGAAAAAACAAGAACGATCCATCTCGCCGGAGATGAATGGGCTTCTCCGGGGCTGGAAACGTAATAAAAGCGGCTCTCTAATGGTGTACAGTCGTATTAGGGCCCGTTTATGGAAGCCACGAGGCCTCTGCCGTGGCCGGCAGGGAAACGTGGATCAGCTCCCTGATAACATTAAAGCAAAAGCTTCCTTTGTGTGACGGCGATCTGCTCTCCACCACCGTAACTGGGTTTGGCGTGAGGCAGACGCGCGGCGCGGCTTTGAAGTGCGCTCGCCGAGGAAGCCGGCCGGCGGGACGAGTGCGACGCCGCTTCAGCTGCATCCCCCAAAGACACACAAGGGGCGAAAGGGGGTTAAAGGTCGTGCATGTATTGTTTTACTGAATCAGCGAGGTTATCAGCTCACAAAAAAACAATTGCTGGAAAAAACGGAGAACTTGGTTTATGTTTAATCATTTTGGCAAATTAATAAATGACAACGAACCTGTTACAGTTCCGGGATTCATCTCCATGCTAGCATGCTAACTTGCAAGTAGCATGCTCACCGACCATTAAGCATTTCAGCCAACAGGATTTGTGCAGTTGGCAAAATTGTTTAATAAATCCTTGTTCAGGGGGGGATTATATGGCTCTATTTTAAATTTCACATTGTGGGCATTCAGCACTCAGGTTCCCTGAGTGGAGGTCATGCAGAAACTGCTGTGGCACTATGGAAGAATATAGCACATCTGTGCAAAACCTTTTGCCAACGTGTCCAATATATGAAAGGATATATTTAAATCTGGATCACATATTGAAACCAGAAGTCCTGTAAAGCAAATTATATCTATAATTACTTTATTAACAATAAAGTAACCAGAATACATCAGTATAGAACAGTGTTTTGATAAAAAAAAGAAAAAAAAGACCTGCTTCTTAAAGTCTGCTCGTTAAAAAACAAATAGATTTGCTGGGGTTATAAAATGTAATTATCTTGTGTCTGGATTTAAATGCATTGAATCATACTGAATGCTCAACTAGATTAGAGGACAATTTAAATCTGAAGAAACATGAACATTAATTTGGCCTGTTTTTTCTTCTGCAGAGACAACAAAGCTGGTCAGAAACACATCAAATATCTATTTGTGTTTTTTGTATTGTTAATGTGTGTCTCAAAGAAGGCCGAAGGGCCAAAACGTCATCCAGATTAAAGAAATACATTCAGAGTCATACGACACGATTTATTTCCCCCAAAATTCTTAAAAAGTTAATGTACAAAATGTAGGTATAAGACAAAAAGATCTTAAATAATTGTATCAAGTTGATATTGTGAACAGTAGTTTGACAAAACTTTCCTCATAGATTTTCTTGGTTTTTAACGATATACTGTAAATGCCATTAGCTTTTCCCCAAATGCGACGACGAATGTTTTACATATTTCACTCATTTAGCTGTTTCACAACATGTTTACCTTTTAAAGTGTGTATTTCCCTGCTTAAAGCCCTCTTCATAGCAACGCCTCCTTGGGTAATTAAAAAGCCCCAAATAGACATTAAGAAGCTACAGTAGCAAGTGGTGCAAATCCTTCCAGCGGTTGCTGAGGTAATTATGTGAGCACAATACTGACTAAAGCAAACCTCGCCCTCAGAGAAAACAGACATCCTCCTCCTCCTCCTCCTCCTCCTTTTAGAACCAAGGGGAGGGGGGGGGAGGGGGGGGGGACAGCCGAGCGGATCCGCGCCGTCCCGAGCGGGCGAGCGGGCGGCCTCGCGTGATCCCGTGCCGCTCGTTGTTTTCATAAAGGGCAAAGCTCGGAGCCCCCCCCCCTCGCTCCCCCCCCCACAGATACCGAGCTGTAATTGGAAGCGTCTGGCGTTGTGTGTCGGCCTACGACCTCAGTGCTTCTGTCTACACGTACAGAGAGATTCCGACCTGTACACACACTTAAAGTCAAGTCACAGTATATCACGACCCAAACGCCACGGCTTCGCTTTTACACTGATCGATTGGCTGTGAGAGACCGTGGGAGACGGCGGCGGAAGGCCGGCCCCGCCCAGAAGCCTCGTCCACATTTCATACGAAGCAGAAGAAGAGAGAGAGAATTGGGTCAGTCGCGGAGTCAAGAAGAAGAAACGCTTCCGAGGATTTTACGGAATGAATATATATATTTACTGAAAAGCTGAAGCGCTTGGAATATGTTGGTTATTCCTCTCCGGAATAACACGTGCAAGCTGTCTCCGATTGGAAGACTTTGATGGCAACATCATTTGCCTGCACCTTGCTTGGTCCTTTAAATTGGTTTTACTACATGAAAATAAACAGAAGAGGACGGTTTGTGCGCTTCTTGGTTTTTGGTCTCGGCCATCTTGTTTAGTTTTTTTTGCAACCACCTGACTTTGGACTGCACGGCTATGCGCAATCGTATGCGACATTTTTAATAAAGCCCACAGTGAAAGGCTTACGTTGGCGATGAGTGGAGGGGCCTGTCGGTGACAAAGTGGCCCCGCCCTAAAGAACAGAACAGAACCGCGATCTATTTCACTCTGATCGGGGCCCTAATCTGCATCACATGATTAAAACACTAATGTTGCTGTGCCCGTATGTAGGCATGTTGCTTTAAATATACCTTTGGTTCATCAATGACTAGATTCGAGGGTCTACAGACATGCACAAAGCCAATGTTTCATTTGCATGCATGTGTGCAAATCGGAAAAATAACAACCATAAACAACTTTTTTCTCACCCACATTCATCGGGGTTGCTTCCTGGTTATGGAGACAGCGCCCCTGGGACTACCTGGATGCACAGAGCGTCACACTTTGGTACGAAGCCCCGCGGACATCAGACATCGGGACGGTACCGGGGGAGCAACGTGGGACAGAAAGGGCCATAAATCCCGTCCGGGGCTCAGCGAGAATGAGCGGCAGTGAGCGGCCGCAGCAAACGGCCAGATGTGGAGCGGCGCTGCTGAGGAGGCAGACAGATTTATGGCCTCTTCTTTAATGAGGTAACATCCTTTTCTCTCATAAGACTTTTCAGAACTTTTTTTTTTTCTCCCACGAGCAACAAAAAAAAGCCATTCGTCTGGAGGCAGGTTGAGGAAGCAGGAGGGAGAACATGTGAAATGTGACTGTTTGTTCCTGCGTCGTCGAATCGGCGGCTGCCAAAGGGAGTGAGAGGGAGGACGTGAAAAACTGTGTAATACTTTAAAATGCAACACAAACCGCTCAATGGGATCTACTGCGTCTTACGGACGTACGTGAATGATTTGCAAATTCCACCTTTGCGACTACACGCCGGATGACGACGTCTCTTCCATTATTTCAATAAACAGGACAACGACGAATAGAGACGCTTTAAGTCTCTTCATTGTTTAACTTCCAACCACAATCGTTTCCTCACCCGACTGATTTATTCCCTCTGAAGTAAAAAGTTAATTGCACACCGCTGGTAAGCTCATGAACATTAAGAGACAAAGTGGCACAGAACAAGCAGCAGGACACAGTCCAAACACACAGGGGAACGAGACACAGGTGGAACCAACGGGGGCGGGGCTTGCGATCGCAGAGGGCGGTGGCACACGGGAAAGGGGAGGGGCCTGAAACGAGGGGCGGGGTGAATGACAGGAAACAGACGGTGACCACAACACTGACTACAACAACAACAACAACAGCCTCATCTCAAAGCGTCGGAGCCCTCGGTATCCCGTCTGTCAAATCAAAGCCTCCGCTATTAAAAAGAAAAAGGACATCCAGCACGGCGATTAGGAGCCGGCGGCAGATTGCATCCTATAAAAACCGGAGGGCCTCTGCTTGTTTTCGCCGCGGCGGTGAGCGGCCATTTATGAGCTGCTAACACGAACGAAACAAGGTTTTAAAACAGAGTAGGTAACAGAGGATTTGTGTGAGCCGCCCTCCGGGGCCTCCGGCTGGAACACTGGCGCGGATTGTGCTCGGCCCCTGAATGGCGGAGTCATCACCCCGTAACTCCTGCGCTCGTTACGCGGCCTCCCCGCCTCCGCTCGCCCGTGTTCCAGCGGCGAGGAACGAGGAACCACGCCACCAGTTTCATGAATGGGCACCAACCCAACCCCCCCCCCCCTCTCTCTCAAAATAAATGGGAGGGGGTAGAAAAAACAAGGTGGGTGAACACCGCCGGTCCCAGTGGTCGACTGAAAGCGACAAGGGTCAAAATTGAATTTCCGTGGAAGTGATGTAATCCGCTGGCCCGGGTCAGACTGAGATGTTATTATCTTAATTTGAGGTTCATTAATCGCCGGCGAAGCGGGCCGATGACAAGGTTTCCACCTTGTCCCAGCTGCACGGAGCTGCCAGCTGATTTAGGACGGCTCCCGGCCTCGGTATGTAAACCATTTGCAGCAGGAATGTATAAGCAAGCTGTAAAAATAGGATTTGGTCTGAGACGTCCAAGACAGATCGCGCCGTAAAAAAAAAAAAAAAGTTGTTTTGGGGAGGGGTCGGATTGTTGGTTAGTTCTCACAAGCTAAGGGAAGCCCGCGGGGGTCAGAGTTTGGGACTTGGCGACAGGCCATAGATTTGAGGAGGAGGCGTGTTTAAAACCGAGAATGGATTATAGGCTCCAGAATAACGTAATCCCGCTAAAAAATAAACCACGTGTAACGTACGAGTCTCGTGAGGGAGGAGACACTTTCACATGCAGGCAGGTAAACACACACTCGCTTTCTGCACACATAAGCAGGCCCGTATCTCAGAGAGGAGGGGTGCGGGGGGGGGCCGCACTAAATCTGAGTGAGTGGAAAAAACAGGGAGAAAAAAAAAAACACCACCTGTTAGCCGAGCGACCGAATCATAATCCAGAGTGAAATAAGGCCCTTGTGAAAGCACGGGTAGAAATATTAACGGCATGATGCGAGGAAGCAGCGCAGCTTTACTGCTTTCACATCCATCAGCATCCTGCAGTCCCAGTCGATCTCATTTTGAGCCCCCAAAAACAGGTTAAAAAAATAAAAGGTAGACGAGGTGAAGGTTATCAAATTTAAAGATGAAACTTAAGATACCACCTACGATTGCACTTTAAAGTTGTGCGTTTGAGGAGCAGCCACCCGCCTTATTGACTGTATGTACACCGTCACTGCCTGAACACATAAACGCACGCTTACCTACTCACCTACGGTTGCGTTTGAGATCAATATTTGCCATCAGCATTAAATTGTTTGCTTTTGAATTGACCTTATTTGTGTTGTAGTACTTGACTTCTGTCTTTAAAGGGCTCGTATAAAAGGCGTAACAGGAATTCATGTTCATCTTCACTCGTCCTCGACGTTGTGCGGGTTGTTTTATTGCCATTTTTAATCGGTGACACTTGATGGCTTCTTGCATCTTCACGCTACATTTTGTGTGCAGGGAAGCGGGTTGAGCACAAGCACCTTTGTGCACGCTCGCCATCTGCGCAGGCTCACGCCGCGGTGCCTGGCGCCGGTATAAACAAAGCGTTATTGTCTAAATATGGTTTCAAAAGCATTTTCTGCACTGCCAGGTATGGAGCTCTGATAGAGGACACACTTGTTTTATATCAGTATTGTATTCGTTTTTTGTTTTTTGGATGAAAGCAGTCCAAATTTATTGACTCCCAACCTGTTGAAAAATCCAACAAGAATGATCGTGGAACGTAAACTCCTCTCCGGGTCACCAAATCTCCAAAATCTCCACAGCAGCAAAACACACACGCTTTTTCCTAGATGTGTAGCACTGTTCTACAGTCAAAGCTATTTAATGAAATGAAACACACAGGTAACTGTCGGTGTAACTGACGACTATTACTAATAAGTAATACGACCTACAACCAGACCTCCACCTTTGCCGTGGAAGGTATCAGGCGTTCAGACCCCGATGAGGGGCGTATTCCTCCAAAAGAGCTGAGCAGATCAGGGTTATATTTTTTATACACACTCAATGGCAGAAGTCGATATTTCACTCCAAACACACTGTGCTAACTGAGCGCCCGTCACATGTCGTGACATGGCCGCATGGAGGAGGGGTTTCATTTTGTGATGTAATCTTGCGTTCGGGCCTCCGTCTTGTCGGGCTCCACGAGGTCTGGAGAAATTCAAATGCAAAATTTGGTTAGAAACGAGCCGGAGACGCTGCCGGCAACAATAAAACGATGCTTCAGGAAGCTTGTTTGCATCCAACAAAAAGCAAAGTAGAAGAGTCGTTTCCCTTTTTCATTTCAAACAGAACTCTTGCCAGACTTCTGTCTGGACTAGAAGAGTAGTGGAATTTAGTAGCGACACATTTGGAAACTCAACAGAAACTTATTCTAAAACCTTTCTAGTTAAATCTACTGGATGTCTTTGCGATCGCTGCTCCGTTGCTCTTTTCTTTCCAGAATCAGGTCAATGCCGATCAGGAAACAAACACAAAGGCTCAGTGATTGATGCAACAGAAAAATACAATAAAAAAAATACACAAAAATGTAACGGAGCCAACGGAGCATCAAATAAGACTATGTAAAAGTCCACTTAACAATCAGACACCAGCGACTAAGGAAGGCCAGTTTAGATTTGTCCCAGTTGATACGATAAGTCAAAGATCATCTGCAAAAACACCAACTTAGGTATTTGCGTGACGGCACATGGTCTCAGCACTTCAGTCTGTTTCTCGGTTGCGTGAAACTTCTTCTCCCTTTCAGAGTTGCCCGTCTGCTGTTCAGGGGCCTCGATGACGGAACGTTGGTGTCACTCATCTGCAAGTCACGGGTAGAAAGACGGCGGAGGCCGCAACTTAACAAAAAGCTGCCCTGTTGTAATGAGCTACTCCCTCACTTCCCAGCAGCGCCCATATATATATATATATATACATACATATATATTTAGACTGAGAATAACCGCCGGCTTAATTCGTTCAGCTCGGTGGCCCGGGGCGGCACAGATGCTTCTCATGCAAATGAGGTAAGTGTGTACACCAAATTACAGCTTGTCGTCCTCCATAGCGCGGCGACGCGCCCGACGGTTCGCAGAAGCGATGGCGGCACGGGAAGGAACGAGAGAAGACGCGAATGTGGTTTCTTACTCTCCGCTGTGTGACGGGATCACGGTACCATTGTGCTTCGCGGGGGGGAGATAAATCCAGGTGGTGATTTTTTTGCCGAAAACCGGATTTTGGAGGAGCTCAACTCCACAGAAAGTTTTAATGTGGATGTTGAAAAACTCTTTCCTCACACAAATTCACATCTTCTTTTATCCTGTTGTCTACGGACGTGTACATGCCACCTAATGCATGGCAGAGGTCATCTGTTAGAGGGCCCGCCATAAAAAAGCCCAAGGGGCATGTGGGGGGTGGGGGGGGGAAAGCCGGCTGGGCGGAGGAGGGGGAGGGCGGCAGAGAGGAGGCGTCTGTTTTTTCTCAGGAACGAGGCTGCAGAGCGAAGCGGACGTGGAAAAGCCGGGGAATGGGAAAATGGGTGCAGACGGCGGCGCGATCGCGCCTGAGCCGAGCTCCCAAACGCGGCACCCCGGTTTCACTACACTCGGCTCCGTAAGGTTACGTTTCTATTCGTGCAACCGAGAATAGAAACCGGGGGGAGAGGAGGGGGGGGGATGTAATTTCATAAGAAAGAGCATTAGCACTCAATGGCGGTCGTCACGTGAAGTGAGCCGTGGTCCTGAAGAAAGTAAACACGCAACTAATCTAAAGTCAATTAACTTTGATTGAGATTAAGTGATGTGTTGCGACTAAATGCAACTTTGTTAAATTGTCTGCTGAAGCAACCTCCAAGATTGAACGGATCAAAGGTCGCTTTGAGGAAATGTAGGAACTCCCAGACTGGAGCAATAAACCCCCCCCATGGCGACTTTGGGTTTGGGCCATAATGATGTCGGGCTGCAGCTATCATTTCCTTCATTGAATAATACCCCAATCATTTCCCCTGGTCGTTGGGAAGTATTTCAAATTTGGAAAAACATTTTAATTGAGTATTTAGATTTAGATTTTTTAGGCTTCAAAATGGCAGCCTTTTTCTTTCTGAGGGACTCTCCCCAGGATAGTTTTTACATTCCCTTTGTAACTGCAAAACAAACAAATCAAGCATACATTTTGTAACAATTTACACTGTTTAATAAGATGAGTCAACAATATATTTTTGAGTGAAGTGGAACATACTTCATTCTCATATTGTGTTTTGTGCCTTTTGAATTGTTTAACTATAAACAGCTGTTTTTCTGCTGAGTGAAATGATCTCTTTAGGGCAAAGATTTATTTTCAAGAACAAATAATCGGAGAGTTTCTGTGACTCGAGAACTCACCTGGAAGCCTTTCCTCTCCTGCGAGACGATCGCCTCACTTGGAGAGTATTTGACCGGCGTCTGATGTCAACACTGTCTCAAGGTCTGTCAAGGGAACCAAAGGGTCCACTGGCACCAGCAGGGCTTAGCCTAGATTGACCCCGAGCCTCTCATCTCTCTTTTCCCACAGGAGGACTGAACTGGGCAGCCACAAAGCACTCATGATCAGATTTATGCCCCGGCCTCAGAATTAAACCCCGCGGTTCTGCAGCGAGGTGACACCGGGTCTGAGGTGTAACTCAGAGTAGCAGTCGTTGTCTTTCAACATTTAAATCAACGCCGTAAAACATAAAACATTTCTGGTTGGATGTTCCTCTCAACGCGATGCCGCAAAAGTGTTTTGTTAGAAATAATCTCCATTCAGTGCGTCTACGCACCCACACTCCCAAGTGTGACTGGTGACGTATTAAAGGGCGTGAAACTTAATCAGGTAGTTAAAGGATATCTTAGTTATTTAGTAACATAGAAATGTTTTATTCTGCTGCAGTTTAAAATTGCATTAATTTCCTGTTTCCTGTGAGAATATATGTCACGGATTAACGCTCATCTCCAAAGAACTCGGAAATCTCTGGGATGAAACTTCAAGTGCTCGCGCTCGAAGATAAAAAATAAATGCAGCCGACCGCAGCCAACAGATGTTCCTTTAGCAGCGAGGACTCCATTTCTTTCAGGGCATTTACAGCCCATTTACAGCGACATCATTTGCTGGCTCACCATTTATACCGTGCTTGTGTTGCTGCTTTACATCAGACACCTGCGCCTTCACAGGTCGGGTAGACTAAGAGCTCTTCTGACACGGACTGGAGTTTGATTGTAAGTCATAAATGTTTCCAGTTGAGAGCTTAAACAGCTTAAACGACCTTTCTGACGATCACGCAGATGCTGTAGTCTGCCACTTATTGTTATTCTATAATGTGTACACCTCTAAAGTCCATCCAGTAGCCTGGAGGTTCCAAGTAAAATGCAAAAAGACTTTTTCCTTACCACTGTAAAGCTTCCATGCGACTAATTATTTAATTACCATTCCAAGAAGACGTAACAAAACAGCCGCACGTTGAATTCTGATGATATCTGTATGATTTTTATAACTTTAAGCCTCCATGACACGCTGCAGCTGTGAAGCTGTGAACTATTAATAGTTATTTCGTGCATCACGGTTTGAAGAAGGAGCCGAGAGGTGTGAGAAAAGCAGCGGGGAGGTTCCAGCCGCTGCCGCCTCGCCCCGCGCTGGCATCCCACGCTGATACTGTAAAGGTCACTCCATCAGCTGGCAACAGGATACGCTCGTGATAAGCATCCAATCAGAGCTCGCGCCGCCGTGATAAGCATCCAATCTGAGCCTGAGAGCTTGTCGCTGCATTCCTCGGGGCTGATCCGACACTATCATGGGGCCCGACGTCGGCCGGGACGCGGAGCTGAGAGGCTATTTTAGGGTCCCTGCAGATAGGAGGGAATTTCCACACAGGCCGAGGCCGCAGCACTCCAAACGTGTGACCTGAACACCCGCTGGCTTTCTGGCCAGGCGGTGACCTGTTCGAGGCCTCCGACTGGTGGAAAGTGGTGACATTTCTCCACCTCTGGGTGACACTTGCGACTGCGGTGCGGCGAGGGAGGCGACGGCGACTCAAACTGTGTTCTCGTTACGTGTCAGAACGCATGTTCACATAAATGAACTGAAGTTAGCCAGTGGCTAGTTGGTCTTATTTCAGAAATAAACTTTGACAAATGCATTGGATGTTTCCTCCGTAATCAGAATCAGAAAACATTTATGGCCATAGGGACGTCAGACACACAAGGAATTTGACTTGGCGGATGGTGCATGACGACAGACGACAATAGACAACAGGACAACTAAGTGCGAGGAATAAAATATAACACTAATCAATTGCATGTATCTTTTAACTTTTAACTAATCTTTAATCATCTTTAAGCGCTTCTTCTTCCCAAAAAACCCGGAAACCCAGTTAAAAGACGCAATGACCTGGGCTGGAGATCAGGAGTCGAGACGATGCTCTGCATATTGATCCTGCAAGCAGATGCAGGTGTAAAGGATCTGCTTGTCGGCCAAAGAGTGATGCGAGACTTTGGGAAACAGACCGGTGCAGATCCTCCAGATTATCCCAGCGCGTCGTAAAATACCCCCCGAGCCCCTCCTTCCCAGCACGTCTCCAGCTCGCCGTTTCATCCCGACCTGCGGCAGGTAACATCTGTCCAGAGGGCCGGACGCGTCTCCTGGCAGTAACCGTGGGTGAACACGACGTTTTAGCCTGGGTGGCCCCCTGACAGGGAGGGGAGGGGAGGGGATGAGGGGGAGGAGGGGGCTTTGCTTCCTAGCCTCACCTCTCCCAGCGCTCCTTGCAGGTAAAACTAATGGCCGCGCCACACATCTGTGGCCCATTCACTGTTTTTTAATGAGCGGGGGAGAGAGAGGTGGAGAGAGCCGAGTATGAATGGACAAGCGGGGACTTTAACTAGCTGCCTCCGCCATTAAGAGCCTGTAGGGCAATTATGTTACCGAGCACAATGACCTCGACACCATTTCAAAGTGTTGCTGTACACAACAGCTTCCACACAGATGCATCTGACGCACTTCTTTGTGTATGATTTTATGTAAGTAAAGATGAACACCTTATGGATTTAATGTCTGCAACAATAATGACCTTTTGAGATTCCTTTTTAACTTGACTTATTTACTTTAAATAAGCTGGATGAGAGGACAATTTTTCTTTTTCTTTTAAGGATGAATAGTTATAAAAAATAGACTGATGGTAATAATAATAATTGTTTGGACATAGCAAGCCACAGATACAAGCAAAGCAGTGCTTTTGTTTTAATGTAGCAATAGCAACGGCTAATGTCAAGTCATCTCGTTGATGGGCCTGTTTTTCACGAAAATATTCCGATACAGGTAAACATGCTTTGTCCGTCCATCATCGAATACCAATGATGAGTAGATTTAAAATGACATAAGATCATTCAAGATATTAGAAGATATCACCAGTTCTCACAGTGTCATGAGGACAGTTTGTTCGGATGAAAATGTGTTTTGATGATAAAATCTTGGACACTAGTTCATGGTGTTGTTACGTCACAACTCCTACACAATTTAATTATATTTAGACTGAGAATTTTATTAAAGAATATTAATAAAGTGGAACCCTTGGAACCGACTCTGTAAAAATGTCTTCAATACGTGTGAAGATTCAGGCCCGATTTTATAAAATAGAAATAAACTAATTGCAGAATCCTTTTTATGATTTGATAATAATTGAGGGGTATGTTGTTATACCTGTGTGTGTGTGTGTGTGTGTGTGTGTGTGTGTGTGTGTGTGTGTGTGTGTGTGTGTGTGTGTGTATTTGTATATCTGTGTGTGAAGATTTTGGAGTTTATTTAAGAGATGTATGTTCCCTGAGTTGTTCAAATATAGAAAAAAGTAAAGTGTTGATTTTGTATTTGTTTTGTGTGTCTTTTTGTGTGTCTTTTTAACAGAAAACCTTGATTAGAAGATGCCGTAATTTAAGATGAGATCATTTAATTAAAAGATGGCTCTGGAGAAATTGATTAACTAGGGTTTCATAAGGAACAACTTTACTGAAAAAAGGAGAATTAGAACCTGAAAAACAAAATCGGAACAGGATAAAAACACCAGTGAGATCACGAACGATACATGGAACTTAAATGGGAAAAACGTGTTCCTTTGTAACAATAAACACCATCTATGGATCTATGAAATGTGCACAAAAGCCTGTATGAGATCATCTGAACTACGCCTGCTGGTCGCCGTGGTTCCCTTTGAATTCGATTGTTACTCACTGTGTGAAACGATGGACGCCGGGCTGCGTTCTGCGCGGTGTTAAAATGCTTTTAGAGGAGTCGCTCCCTGAACCGTCTGCACCTCCAGATTTCTCAGGGTCAAACCTTTATGTCCGTGTTTTGACTGTCAGCCTTTCTGAACCCTCCTGGGTCGTCTGACACAGAGCAGCCACCCTCTGTTAAATCTGCTGCTGTGAAATCATTAGGGCCCAGACGTGCTGGTGGTCCAGAGCCCGGAGCCCGGAGCCCAGGACCCGGCACCGCGCGCGTGCACGCCTCTGTGTGTGTGTGTGTGTGTGTGTGTATTTCCTCAATAGCTGGAAGTAGCTGTGAATGATTTTAACGTTCCTCCTCAATTACAAAAGTTACTTTGTTTTTTTCTTAAAAGATTTTTAAACTTTTGAAACAAAATTGAAAACAAGCAAGCCAATCCTCACGTTTGAGATAGAGTAACTGTCTATGAGCATTGATTAATAATCTTATTGCTTGTCTTGTGCTGAGATGCACTGACCTGACTCAGATAGCTGGGCTTCTGGGTACCGAGTTGATAAGCTGAACGTCTCTATGGGGAAACGTATTTATGTGTGATGGGACACAAGCTTTTACTTGAATATTGCTTTCCAAACTGCACAAAATGCAACTAATTATAATATAAATATGCAAACTTTTTTTATTTTTTACTATTTTACTATTCATCCAAATAATAATATCTAAGTATCAGATATTTGTAAAAGAATAATGTATATATTTTCATATTTATAACAGTGTCCTGCTTATTATCTTGGTTTGGAAATGTTATTTCTATTATTGAATTCAGAAGTAAATTACCAGAAAAAGAATTGAAACAACTTATTAAGGCAAAAACATCAAACCTTTTCTGGTTCTAGTTTCTCCAACGTGAAGACATCCATCATATATTTATCTTTATTCATTGATAGTGAAAATATTTAGTTCTATATTATGATCATGTCGACTTGTTTGTTTGCTTTGATGTTCTCTCTTTTCCTTTTAGATTATCTGCCGATGACTTTTGAGCCTCTGATTCTTTCCTTTAGTTGTAAATAATAAGCGCAGCCGCTAAAAAGGAAAACACTTTCTGCTTTTGACGAATGATGCTCAGCTTTTAGAAATTCACCCCAAACCTGCCCACAGGCTGAGTTTGCACAACTGACACTCATTTATACAAAAATGTCCCCGATCCCGAATACTGTGTCCAGATGACATTAAAAAAAAAAAAAAAAAACAGTTAAAAGGGCCGCTGGAGAGAATGCCGGAGTTTATGTCCGTTTGCGTCCCTTCATCCCGTCACTGTCACCTCCGCGCTGCGCATTCCAGCCGTCCCGCTCTTATCTTTATTGGCTGAGGACGGGCTGAATTGCAGCAGTTAGAAGCACCGTTTCTGGTGCTTTTCGAGACACAGATGTCCACGGAGACCAGAGACGACCGCCACTTATCAATGGCCACATGACAGCAGGGGATGAAATATACGCGAGGGGCAGAAGAAAGACGCCCCTGATAGGCTGGAGAGCCTTCAGATAACTCACGGGGCTGGAAAGTGAGAGAACAACTGGGGGGGGAAAATAGCTCGTAGTAAAAGTAAACGGTCTGTTAAAGCTCCCCAAATGACAAACAATAAAGCGTCTCAGCTTAAAGTCCGTGCTGGAGTCGAGAGCACGTTGAATCCAGCCCGATTTATCTGAACAGCGACAAAAAGGCTTTGCTCAGTCTGATAAGTGGCATCAGGCTGAGTGTGCTGCACAGGCGCAGCCATACAATAATCCCAATTAAGCTGACGATGGGGTGCATGGTCACATTTGACTAAAACACACCCGTGAAAGAGCAGACACGTTGGTTTGTGCAGCGTTAAATGATGGATGACAACGAGCTCATGTTTACCTGCAGAAAAACTCAATATTTAGAAAATTAGAAGAATGCAATTTCTAAAAGGTTTGCATGAAGTAAAACAAGAAAAGCGTCGTTTTAAAAGTGTTATTAAATATAAGTAACAAAATGGATTTTCATAACGGATCTTTTTTTAAAGAAAAAGTCAGTTCATGCAAATAAAATAAAAAAGAACAGAATTGCGATTTGGTATCTTTAACTGGGATTTGGCATTTCTAAGTGAATATCATCATGTGATGGACGCAGCCTTTGGTTCTAAATGCAAAGAGTCCATGTGGGATGTGAACATCTTGAAATCAGAATCCAGTGACAATAAGCAGCTGTTGCTTTTCGGAGAATTTAATCTTGTTATCCCAATTTTTGATTTGATTTTCAAACCCATGTTCTGTTGGCTTGATGAGAGGACATGTGACCTCGGAATGACCCTGACCAGAAGGCAGCAAGATGCTATTAATCCAATGAAAAACCTACAAAGCGGCGTAGCACCTTGTGAGGTGGACGATGAGTTTCTTCTCCCAGCAGGCACCGGGGCCCCCGTGGCATGACCTACTGCGCCCACATCCCCCAGAATGCACTGTTCTGCCCTGTCCAACTGGACCGGTGGCCTTCCTTTTTGCATACGTACTGTACGGGCCCCCTGTGTGATAAACAGTCGGGGGGCCGAGCGTGCTGCTCCATGTTTTCCGTGCTGGGCTTTGAATCAGGGCGAATATTTGTTTGGACGTGTAGAGTTGAGGGTATAAGCACTCTGAAGAGGAGAGGGAAGCAGTGTCTATTGAAAAATCTACATGATGACACAAACAATTATGAGGAAAACCCATAACGCGGCCAAGATGTCTCCCTGTGACCTATTTTGGATGTTTCCCTCAAGGCAAAGCAGCCAGAAGGGAGGGAGGGAGAGAGAGAGAGAGAGAGAGAGATAGAGAGAGAGAGAGAGAGAGAAATGACCCGGTTGAAAGCTAAATATGAAGAGACCATTGCAGGTCTTTCAGCACCTCCAGCGATAGCAAGTAAAGGGAGAAAAGAGATCAAAAAGAGGAAGGGTTCTGGTTAAGTAAAAGTGAGGCCCTGAGAGACGGGACGGAGAGAAAAGTGGAGGCGAAAGTGATGCAGAGAAAGAGTAGAGAGGGGGATGGGAGTATGACCAGGGTTGTATTTCATCTCTGCGTAGTGGACGTCTTAATCAACACTGTCAGGTTTTCTTTCAGGAGGCTGCATGGTGTTCTTCAGCGTGACAGCGGAGAGGCAGACTGGACGGGGAGGAGGATGTGCCTTCATTCTGCACGAGAGCAGCTCGCATTGGGGAAAACAACAACAATAATAATAATAACCAGAATAACAAGAATAATGATGCATGTACTGTCACTAAGTTATTGTTAGAATGCTTTTGGGGTCATATAAGGATTTCGCTCACATGAATTCTACATAACCAAATGCAAAAAAAGCATTAAATGCGTCCGTGGTGAGGTTTTAGTTACCAGGCCAGATACAGACATGAACTATCAAGGTATTAAGGCGCCTCTGGGACACCACACTTGCTTTAATGGACGTTGTAGGAATACAGTTAATTTCAGATCTCTTTTATTCACTATTCAGAATTTTTTTTTATTAATAATTTGAGGAAAAGTTTCCTTAACAAAGATTTTGTGTGGGTTCTTTTTATTTACTCTTAATTAATGTGTTGGTCTTTTTCTCAACAAATCATTTACAGGCTCTTATTGCTCTGCTCCTCTACTGTACACTGAAGTGTATTCACAACTAAAAGGTGATTTATTAAAGGGTTAGAATGTAATAAAATACTAAGTAAAAGTCAAGCAGAGTACATAAGTGTTCCTTGGGAATGGCTTCCTTCGGGGTGTTAAATTAATGATGCATTAAAGTGAGTGCAACATTTTACTACATGCGTTTTATGAGTTTGTCACATGTTTTGACAGCCCAAAATGCTCATAAATCCGCGCAGTCAGAAGTTCTATTAAAGAAAAATGAACAACATTTGATAACATTCCACGGTCTCAAAATGTTGAGCAAACCCAACATGTTTTATTTTATTATCTTAATATTTTAGCGGTTTAAATGCATTTGCGAACATTGTGAGAAGGGTTTTACGAACACAGGAGAACGCAACAGGAGAACTGCGCGCGGGATTCTCATCTCATACGTGCAACGCGCGACGCGGCGCGGCGCTGCGGCGGCGGCGGCACCGGGAAACATGCGGCATGTAAACAGCGAGCGGGCCAGGAGAGCTTTTATGGAATACATGTAACCCCGCGGCGCGGCGACTCCCCCTGATTTATGGCTGTATTTAGATAAGACGCGGCCAGTAAATGGTTTCCAAATAGCGTCAAGGTCATGTAATGTAATGGGATAATGTTTTTCAGGCGATGGAGACAGAATGATGTGTTTAGTGCGTAAGGAGCTGGGGGGGGGGGGGGGGGGGGGGGGGGGGGAGAGGGAGAGGGGGGAGGGGGTTAATGCGGAGATAAAGCCGCTATTGCAGAGGTTTGATGACAACGGCCCGGCGCAGAAACGGCATCAAGTACTCGATGAAACTGTTTAATTTGCACTTCCCAGAAAGTTTTGACAGGGATCTTATGGTTTTGCTGGGAAAGGAAATAATTCACTGACAGCGAATTCAAGAAAATATGAAGAAGTTTGTTTCTATAGGAAGAGGAATGAGCATTGAACGAAAAGACACAAATACCCAAATATGTCAGGGTTAATGTTACATCTCGAAGTGGAAGGAGACGGAGATTTTATTTGATACAACAATATTATTTAAGAAAAGTTGAAATATCTCGATGTAAGCGCATAATAAAGTTTGTGCATTTAAAATGATTCAGTGTCCGATAAGAGCTTCTTTTCTGTATTTACTTGTATGTGCGCAACCACAAATCAGAGGTAAACTCTGTTGTGTTCTATTCCCCGCCTGCACGAGTGACCACCAGATGACAAATAAAAGTACACAAAGGAATTATTTTCACCACTGAATGAACAAAATCACACCCAATAAACATGCTTAGCCAAACACCGGCTGCGTAAATTATGCGTAAAACCTCTCCAACCACTCGAGCTGACAACAAACGCCTTTTCCCCCCCAACATACTTGAAGACAGCCTAACCACTACGTTGTTGTTGCGAACGTCTCTGGACTCTCCTCCCATCCGGGGCGCTTTCCTCCATTGGCTGCCTCCTTTCCACGCTGCCATCCAAATCATATAAACCTGGAGGCCTCACACCTTCCTCCAGCGTCAGATTTCTTTTGGCAAATCAGAGCGGCAGCCTCCCAACCATCGCCGAGGAAAAGAAAACGACACATCGGCAACACTTGTCCTCTGGAATTATAAAGTTTTTTTTTTCTTCTTCTTCTTTCCGGGGCTCTTTCGCTTCAGCCGCTTGCAGGATGACGACGGTGCACAAGTCGGTGGCTGCGTTTGGCTTGACTCGTTAATGCACCCGAAGGAATACGCGTTGAAGAATTGAATGAGTTCTGTTGGCCGCCGAACCCCGAGCCGAGCACGTTTTGGAGCAGCGCCGGAGAGAGACCGAGGGCGACGGAAAACACGCCGACGCGCGCCCTTCTCCTCCCGCTCGACATGAACCTCATCGGGGGCTACCAGCATCACCACCACCTGATGCACGAGCCCTTCCCGTTCGTCCAGCGGTGCCACCAGGATGCGCCCTACTTCCAGAGCTGGGTGGTGAACCACGGCGAGGTGCCTCCGGACTTCCAGATCCAGGCGCCGTACCCGGCCGCGGAGCACGGGGCGCCCGGAGCGACGCACGACGGCCGCCTGGAGGGGCTCCAGGCCGGGATGGGGAAGAGGAGGACGTCGGGGCCGAAGAAGGAGCGCCGGCGGACGGAGAGCATCAACACGGCCTTCGCCGAGCTCAGGGAGTGTATCCCCAACGTGCCGGCGGACACGAAACTGTCGAAAATCAAAACGTTACGCCTGGCGACCAGTTACATCGCCTACCTGATGGACGTCCTGGCCAAAGACACCGGGGAGACGGAGGGCTTTAAGGCCGAAATTAAGAAATTTGAAAACCGGGATATGAAAAGAAAACGGGAGCCGGTGAGTAGAAGCCCGCTTGATCAAAAATAAATGCAACCCAGAAGAGTTCAGCAGTTAGCTGGATTTTCAAACCTGCTTTCAAATGGAAACGTTATATTTGAGGGTGGAATTAAAGATACGTGACGTTTTATTTTTGAATAGTTTTATCTTACTTAGTCTGGTTATTATTTGAGTTGTATAAAAATGTCCAACTGAAAAAGTATTAAAAGATCTTCCTTGGTAATATAAGACTGTGTTATAAAACGAAACCTTTCAATTTATTTATTTCTTTAATAGCCTATATGTGATCCATAATGACAAGGCGAGGCTAATGGAGGCTACTCAAACAATCAACCTTTCACCTCATTAAATTCAGTTTGGACCCCTATAATGATACACACGTTTTGACTGTAACGATGTAATGAAGTAAAAATATTAAGGCAACATCACGAAATGTATTTTATTGCTGATCACAATAGTGATGGCGGATCCTCATAGAGTTCTATTTAGAGCAAAGACCTTAAAATAGCATTTCTTCACAACGGGTGTAGATTGTGACCGTTTGTGTTTATTATAATAAACGATCACTATGTATGTTTACATCATTATATCAGCCTTATTCTTTAAAAAAACATAACTTCTCAATGTTGTATAACTTAAATGAATGTTATATTTAATTACACATATTATATCTTAATTTTTTTGAATCATTTGGGATTTAGTCTCGTGGCTTGATCGAGGTTTCCCTGACCCGCATTTAATGAAAGCCCGCATGTGATGTCATGACCCTGATTGCGTCACTGAAGGCCCCCAAATCACCGAGTTAGTTACATTGTGACGAAAAGCAGCATGTGCCCTCGTAGAGTCTTTCCAGACCACGGGCCTATACGTTCAGACGATGTGAATAAGTCCGGGGTCGCTGCCCCGTCTCCCCCCGTCCCCCTCTCCCCGCTGACCATGTGGTGTTTCCCGGTGTCACAGACCGACGGCCTGCAGGAGTCTTTAGGAGCCGAGAAGAAGGCGAAGGGCCGGACCGGGTGGCCGCAGCAGGTCTGGGCTCTGGAGCTCAACCAGTGACCCTCCCCCCGTCCCCCTCCTCCACCACCGCTCCTCTTCCTCGTCCTTCACCTTCAGAGGGGAAACGAAACTCCTCGGACTCTGGATGGGAAATCGTATTGAAAAGAAGAAGAAGAAGAAGAAAAAAAAACACCAACCACTGAGAAACTGAACCCAAACACACTGCTGTGCACGCGCAATGACGCGCGCAGAAGAGAGAGAATTAAAGGACAGCGAGAGATCAAGGTGAGCAGCGGAGGAGAAACGACACGATGGACAAACTGCTGGTCTTCTTCTCGCCTTGTAACACACACACACACACACACACACACACACACACACACACACTGACGGTATGATATTTGTGGTATTTCTGCTTTTTGATGTTTCCACCCTTCCAGTGCTGTAGACCAGATGTGGCCACGGTGTCAAAGAAAAGAAAAGAAAAGAAAAGAAAGGAATAGAAAAGCAACATTTGCCCCCCTCCCCTCCCAAAAATGTGTTTTCGTCGTGCGGTGGTGTTTTCAACGTCTGATAGGGCTGGATCCGAAAATAAACACATTATAACAAACGCCCAGTGGTGCAAACGCACAGTATGTGTCCGATGCCGGAGTGCAAATATGATTATTTTTCTTCTATATTTTTTTCCGGGATTTATTTTTCTTCTGGTGGCTGTAATTGATCACAAATCACAGTTCACGAGCTGCAGACCGCACAATGCAAAAAAGATTTGATTATAGTGATAGTATTGATCGACACTTAAAATCGATTATAATTCCAGCCTATTGGTTTAGTGCTCATTGGAAATTAAATCATGTTTTTTTTGCATGAATTGATATTTAGAATTTTGCATCATCTGTTTAGCGTTTTAATATTTGGTTGCAAAAGTATTAAAAACCAGACGTCATATGAGACGGAACGATATGGTGTGAATCCAAAAGAGATAAATATATATATTCATTTTGAAATATTTATGAATTAAATCAATTAAAAATGAGACATTTTCTTTGTCATGTGTGGAAATGAAATGAAATACGATATTACAAACTATAACCTAGAAATATTTCCTGTCATCTCACATGAAACGCTTTTTCGAGAGGAAACTTGTTTTTGTCACCGATTCTTCACGTTGAATTTGGCGCGTACAGAATATTTGAACTATTATTAATCCAGTACTCCCGCTGAAATATGTAAAAGAAAAAGATTTAGAAGATTTAAAAATAACTCAAATGGAGTCCTGACTGTTAATTATAAAAAGGCTGTTGTGGACGTTTCTGTGTAGGAAATTATTGAATCTACCTCAAAATGAACGTCAGTGTCCGTTCTGAGACCCCGGATGTTGCGTAAACGCCAATATTTCACTCCACGTAATAAACACAACAATTTAAAAGGAGTTAAAGGGTTTTAATAATTTGTGTGCCAAATGAAGGAAATGTACATTGGCTGTGAAGTTATATTTAGTTCCGTAAATAAATGAATTATATTATGTCACATCAGCTGCAGTAAATGATTTCCTCTTCCTCATTCGTAAGGATATGTTTGATAAATGGCTTTGGCAAGTACAATTTCCTTCCAGTCTGAAACCTGATTACCTTATGAGACAAACATTTTGTATGGTTTTACACAGGATTATGGTTTGAGACTTTTACCTTTCTAATTTTCTATACACGTTTCCAATACTAAAGTGAAATTGCAGTCGGACTGATTTGGTGCCATTTCCCAACGCTGGTTCACCTTCGTCAGAGTACAAAATGCTCTACTCATGTACCAGTCGAAATTACAAATGATTTAATCCTTCTGCTATAGTGTACAATTGAAATAGACAAATCCACAGCTGACCTAAGGGTCCAGACATCTGTTAGTGTGATCAGCTCCTCACACTCAAGTACAATGTTTTATTCATCTATAAAGGACGAGAATTTGGTAATAAACTTTATTCAGGTCCGTTATGAAAAAAGGGTTGTCTTCCTGCTGAAAATACATGCTGCTTATGTTGATTTCATATTCCTTTAAAAGAGGCCAAGTGTTTTAAACCCGCCTCCTCACAGCTCTCCCACATAGCAAAAGAGCCACAGCGACACCTGGCGGCCGATGGCTGTTCCTGAAACTACATCAAACCTGGCTGCACAATTCTTGTTTTCATGTTTAAAATGTAAAAGAACAGACAACACCGTTGCTTCTTTATGTACAATACATTTATTATCATAATCATCAGGAGCAATAAGCAGCCATATTTAAATAGTTTTTTCTCTTCTAATACAATTACGTTAATGTGGCATATATGTTAAGAAAGATGGGTGTTATCTACATGACGCTAAACAAAAAAACCTACAAGCAAAACTGAAAATACATCAGACACTTAAAAAAAAACAAAGAAACTAAAAGAAGAGCGTTCCCTGCTGAAAGTAGAGATTCGAATGGTGGGACAACTTAAATAAGATGAGACAGAGGATGCAGAAAGAAAGGCCAAACTGGGTTGTCACCACAATGAAGAAAAAAACAAACAATTCAATACGCGTTGAAGAGCCGCAAGTTGTTCATTGCCCGGATGTTCCAGCAGTGCTTAAACAAGTGAAATAAACAAGTAGGATTTCAGCGGTGTTGGTAGTATCATCATCATCACAAATGCTTTAAGCTATTTAAAATTGCCAAAGTGCTACTTTCCCCATCAGGGCTTAAATCGTGAAAACATAAGACCCAATCCGACCAACAATGACCTTCCCCCCCCCCCCCCCCATTCATCTTACTAATTCCACCGGTTGCTTGGACACATTCGTTAAGACAACAATCGCCAAAGTGCAGAGTCAGAGCGCTTAAAGGTGAACATACAGATGCCGGTGAACGGCCTCATGAGCAGATCATTTCAACGGCAGGCAAACACTTCTGTTTTTAACAACTCAGCCATCTTCTTTGCGATGACATGGAGATTTCTGCAGGCAGATATAGAAGACAGGTATTCATAATGGTCTCAAATTTAAATTACTCCAAAAAAAAAAAAAATGAAAGATTCCAGACGTTTCAGACACAGAAGCTCCCCTTCAGAAAATTTAAAATCATGAATTTCAAACTCTAATGCGAAGGGAGGGGCGGGGGGGTGGGGGGGGGTGAGAGGGGAATAAATGAAATGAAATGAAAGTAAAGCGGGGACTCAAAGCAATATCATTCACCACCACCGGCCCTCTGACGCACCCCGTCCAGAGGGCAGAAGACAATGCCGCTCTCATCATTCAACTCCACACTTGTTTGGCACAAAAAATAAAAAGAACTACTCCCAATTACCAAATTTCTTTTTCGCTCTTAAGGCAGCTTTGTCGTACATTGCATTCAACCAACTTACAAAAGATTAGATGCCGTTCGCTTTCAATTTACACCCCCCCCCCCCCCCCTTTTTATGGGGGAGAGGTAGAGGACAGGACCGCTGTAACAGCATACGCAGAGACAGTGTTTATACGAGGAGGGAAAAGTGAGCGAGTAAACCAACCCCCCCACCCCCCCCCCCCCCCCCCTCCAGACTCTCCTCCACTGGCATGAAATGCCCTCTCAGGACAATAAGCGCTCGAGCTGATGGACTGGAGCTGCAGGACGAGCTGCTGTTCGGGTTGTTGTTGCTGCCGTTAGTGGTGTCCAGTTTTTTTGGGGGGGTTGGGGGATTGGGGGGGGATCGGGGGGGGGTTATTATGTTTTTTTTCAGTCCAGCGGTTTGCCTCCATCACCTTTCTGGTCCAAGCGGCTCTTACTGCTCTTCACCATGTAAATAAAGTAGGTCAGCGTCTCCTTCTCGTTCACCGGGATGTTCCTGAAGTGACGACTCACGGTCTGCGGGGGAGGGACGGGAAGGGGGGGGTTAGAATGTTCACCCACGAGGCATTTCTAGTCATCAGCCGCCTGCTCTTCCGCGTGACGTGTTTAAGTGTAGCACTTTGACGTTGATGGTTAAGCGCTTTACTACAAAACGCCGTATCTATACCGCAGGCAACATACAAAATCACAGCTTATTGTTCACCTTCAAGATAACCAGAGGATGAAGTTTTGTTTCGGAGCCGCGGAGGGAGAAACATACAGGCTGTTTGGATCCATCGAGCAGAAAACACTCGCTGGTGTCCCTGTCAAGTCAGTTTGTAGGAGATGTGTTTTCACCGCAGTATAAAGCAGTTAGAAAGGGATCTAGGGGTCTAAAACTACATTTTAGATGAGATTGAGCACTAACCTTCTGTACACCCTTTAAGCCGCACTGCACCAAGTGTCTGATTACTATGTTGTTTCTCTATATTCTACTTTTCCATTTTGACTGTTTTGGAGCTCCGCGCCAATGCTAGCAGCAAAAACATAGGAAATACGAGGGCGCAAAGGGGGGCGGAGCACACGGAGGCTCTGCTGGCGGTTTACCTCCGCCAGCTGGGCCTTGTTGAGTCCGGGTCTGGTCTGCAGCTTGTAGTGTCGCTTGTAGCGTCTCAACGTGTTCACCTGCAGCTGGAAGAGGTCAACCTGAGAAAGACAACAGAGGGCGGTGACTTGGTAGCCGTGGCAACGCTTCGTCACATTTTGGATGACACACTGGCCATACGCCAGAGGTTAAGCGTTTCAAAAACGGAGATGAATCTTTACTGATCTCCATGGAGAAAAGGGCCACAAACACTAAAAAAGGACCTCCAAGAACAGGATGAAAATAAGGTACTGTTTTTCTTTGGGAGCGATGTAACCCCCGCCTGACCCCCCCCATTACCTCAGGCACCTCCACGTCGTGATCCGGGGAGTCCCCTCCGTCGTCACTGGTCTTCCTCTTCCTCTTGTTGCGGACGCTCTGGATGAAGTTCTTGTGGAAGTCGCAGATATAGAGGTGTCTCACCTACAACGACATCAATGAGTAGTAAAAAGGGGCAGTCTGCCACGTGCTGAGCCCCTTAGTAACGTGGCAGCCGTGCAGCATCAGCGGGACCGGCCTCAGTAACACACCCGTGTTTCAGGACATCCCAACAATACCTCCCTCTGTGACATCCAAGACACTAACACTGTGTTCGTCCTTTCCTTTTCTCACGACGTCTCATCACAGGCAACTTCGTGGCCGATATGATCTCGCACCAAACCTTAAAAGCAGGACGTATCGAATCCAAAGAGTGACATGGTGTTGGATTTGGTCGTACGGTCGATAATTGAATGAAAAGAAGCTCGCTTTGCTGCGTTATGCGCTGTCTCAGCCCACCGGTCCTGGAGCCCTGCTAAGGCGCAGTGATTCTGTGATTAGTGACATGACACGATACAGTGTGGGGAGGTAATTCAAGACAAACACATAATACCACCTGAAAGACGGATACAGAAGTATATGAAAGCTAGGTCTCTGGTCACTGTATTTTAAGTGGCTCCATTGTCTTGTTCTTACCGCATTTACCTGTTGATAAAGATCATTGTTAAGTTTAAACAAAAGGGGTCACCTTTATATCCGAGCGCACAACGCAGCGACGAACGCAAACGTGATCCACGGAAACAAACTTGACGGGAGTGGAGACTCTGATCGAACAGTTTGCAACGCTACACGTTCAATTTCACTTCAACTTGTACTTATTGTTTTTGTCACAAACAGTCAAACAAGGAGTGTTATTTGTGCCGAATTGGAAAAGATACAAACCAAAACAAATTTTGCTTAAAATTTCATCGCCGACGTCTGCAACCGGGTGGCAGAGCGGGGGGGGGGGGGTGGGGGGGGGGGGGAGGACGACAAACGACACTGTGGACCATCTGATGTAAACATAAGTCAGAACAGCAATGATCGTCCAATACTGGGCATATATCACCAATTACAATTTTCATGACGTTTTTGTGAGTAACATCGCTGCAGTGAACATGGCTTTATTAATTGGCGGGTTTCATCCATAGTGACAGCATACACACTCAGACAAACTGTAAATGGCTATCCGGTGCGAGTATCAGAGCTCATTGGAGCAGAGGAGTCACCATGGTGACAGTCACACACCTTCTCCAGTCATCTCACCTGGCAAATCGTCTCCACCTGCACATAAGGATTGTGTAAATTAGCAGAGTGTTCCAAATGAAGCCAGTGACTCGCACAATCACTCCATATCATCACTAGCAGTCCACATTAAAACCCCGCAAGAAAGGAAACACAAGTCGATTAAAGCGTGTTCGCCCAACTCCCCTTTTTCTACGATCACATCCACCGACGGTGACGTCATTGGAAACACGAGGACGGACCGAGCGTTCTTACTAGTTGCCCGTCACATTAAATAACGTTAAAAACACTCATCAGCAGCTTTTATTCCATGCATCGATATCCATAAAGAGCTTTGCATGTGTGTTCATCTGCGTTGGCCTCCGTGCACACGGGGACCTTTAAAGTGGCGCCTACGCACTGCGAGAAGCGAGAGGGGCCTGCTGGACGACCCAGCGGCGAGTCTTTCGCTGCAAGTTTCTCTCCCCGTGCTGCGGCCAATGAAACATGTGTTGCACGTTTTTCACCCGCAGTTTGAGCAAGCGATTTTGAACGCGGTGAAACACACACAAAAAAAAAATTGCCGGTAGAAGTCGACGATGTCCAGTGTGGCTTTAAGGGGAACTTGCAGCTAACGTGTGCACATGTCGCGGTGTTTCAACCGGCATTTGGACTGTCGGACGTTTCTCCCCCTTTAAAAAAATAAAATTAAAAAAATGAGGCCGGGATTACTTTAACTGGGTTGCGGCTGAACAACAGAGATGGCTTTCCCTGACAGCCATTTTATGAAGGCAGGAAAGAGGCGTGTTCGGAGGAAACCGTTACAATGAGCTGCAAGTTGATTTGGGAAGAACCCTGCCGTCCTGCACGTAGTCCCGGGTAGCTAGCAAAGCTAACGCTAGCCCGACACCTGGACGAAGTGACTCAGTGGGAGTCTCGGCAAACCAAACCCATTACCATTTCTAGCGAATGAACATATACGATTGTTCTGCTTGATTTTCTCTTATTTTATTTTTGTTTCCGTCAACTGGCGCCTGCCGGTTAATTAGCATTAGCTGACAGCTGACAGCTTAGCTAACTTTGAGCTACACGCACACACACACACACACACACACACCAATTTACGTGCAAGTTTCTGACCAGAGCGACGCGGTCACAAGGTTTCACTCACGCTTTTGTCGATGTCGAGCTTAAGCTTCTTCTGCGAGATGCTCTTCTGGATCCTCTTGCTGAAGGAGGCGTTTCCAGCTGACCGGCCGCAGCGCTCGCCGTCCTCGATCAGGCAGCAGCTCTGGCCATAAAACGGCAGCGGCTGCGGTCCATCGTGGCTGTCTTCTTCGGTGCTAAATCCATTCATTCTGTACTATTGTTGTACGCTTGGTGCGGGAGACCGAGGGAAGGAAATAAATTTAAAAAAGCCCTAACTAAATAACAGCTTTAGGTTGGTTATCAAATATGTTGTTGACGGGTTGCCTTTTTGTGAACGGCAATCCTGTAGCGTTAGCTAGCTGGCGGTGCTAAGTGGCTATTTCGCGAGCTAGCAGTGCCCTTGTTAATGTGGACACCGGCAACTTAATTTTTAAAGGTGATGCCCTCTGGTTAGATACATGCTACCCCTGTATGTCCCGGATCCCCGTCGGATCCACGCAACGGTGTTTAACGCCGGCTAGCTCAAGTGCTAGCAAGACCGCAAGGTGGCTGAGCTGCCGCTAACGGACGAATTCCTATGGTGAGACCGTCACCGTTGTTCCCCGTAAACAACCCGCTGCTACTGCGTAAAATTCACGTAGCACAACGATCGCATGCGGTTTCGAACTCGAACAAGACAACCGGCTACGTCAAAACGAGAAAAATGAACTTATGTAGTAACCACAGATTTATCAGACTGCGGCTTGACAATCGCGGCACTCTTTCGGAACGGCTCGTACAATGGACAGGATGCGTCTCCGTGGCGGAAGTTCCCGTACATGGCGGCGATTGGTCAGTTCTGCGTGAAGGCGGGCTTAGCGTGCAATGTCGGATGTTCCCATTGGCTAAACGGGTCATCCATCTTTTTGCGGTTCTTCCTGTAACAGTCGGCGTCTTGTTTTCTACTACGAACAAAAGTTAAAAAAGGTGGCGTCGCCTTCAGCTGAAGCTTTTTAAACAGAGAACAGACTCGCGATAGCCGGCCACAGTTTATCCGAAAAATCCCAAATGAATAAACTGTAAGAACTGTTTAAATGTCGTCTGCGTCATACATTGCTCAAAACGTGCATGTATCAACGGAAAATTCATATTCACAAAGTACAAAACTGCGCAGATGGATCTTTTTACGTTAGACCGGGGATACACAACATAGACGACTTAAAATAGGTAACGAATGTTATATTTAGTCGTTTACCACTTTGAATACTCATAAGTAACCAAAACTTAACTGGTTTGAAATGTTGCTGTGCGTTATTGATCAAGAACTCAACAGGCACGCAATTCTTACTTCAGCCGCACGGAGGAGACAAATGACCACACATGATAATCGCCAAATATCTGCAGTAAATATTGCAGTTGTCATTTAAAGGAACATTCCTATGATTTAGAATTAAAATGCCATCATCTTTCAGACTTTACCTTCCCATTTTAGAATTTGTCTTTTTAAGTCTCCGGTTTGACTAAAGATTACCTGGACAAAATTACACTAACGTCTTTTATAAACTCTTGTTTTGTTGAATCTACAGCTTTGCATCGTATTCTATAGAATCCTCATATCTATGTTTGTTGCATTGCTGTTCTGTGAGAGTCTCGCTTCTCTAAAACGTCGGCTTTTCATCAGCTCAGAAAAATCTGCCATGTTTTTAGGCTACGATGACGATGCATTTTTCTTGCTGCTCCAAGATCAATTTGAAATAGTTTAACAAGGCATCCTTCAGTTGATGCAAAGCTTTTACTGGACGGAAAGGGAATCAACATCTGCCTCTAACCTGCCCAACACAAATCCCTGCAGTGAGGAATCCAAAAGTTGGAAGCCTGAAACCAAAAGAGTGGAGGCCGTTACTGCAGAGGTGGACCAGCCACATTATGAGCTCATTTGGGGAAGCAGCCAGTCAGCAAATTCAGCGAGCGAGAGAAGGCTTTAAAAGCCCACTTAGATGTGAAGCCCTCCGTGTTACGGAGGTTTACTAATGATGCTCTTTGTTTTTTTTGCCATTCGTGTGATGTGGTATTTGCTCTCGTGTGCAAACCTGCTCGGCTAATAGCTCGGGGAGGACGAGTAACGAGGGAGAGACGGAGAGAAAGGACACCATAAAAAATGGAAAAAAGCAATACTAAAAAAGGAGTAGGGACAATTGGATTACCTTTTTTGTTGGTAATGGTGCTTGGCTCAATAAAGACCCTTTAATGGGTCTCTCTGACAGGGGACGTGATAGCCCCATCTCTCCTCACCCATGTATGGCTCACGAGTGGAAGGGAATACTGATCGGATGCTGACGGGCTCCAAAAGTGGCCGACGATGAAGCGCCGAAACATTAACTGGTTTTTCACTTTGCAATTTAGAGGTCTATATCATCGGAGAAATGCCTCTAAGAGGCCATAACATGTAAAGTGGTCCTCTCAATGTATTCAAAGTTGTCTCTGTACCTCCCTCTCTCTCTCTCTCTCTCAGAGCTGGTGTGATAAGTTGAGCGTTATATGACGTCCCTTGAGACTCAAGGAAATGGGCCACGCTGAGAAGCGACATCACTCCAGCCATGAATAAATCACTGCTGGCTAAAAGCTATCACAGCTTGTGTGGTGTCAGATGAAATGATTATGAGATTAACATTTAGTAAGAGTGTGTTTTAGCACCATCAGTCCACAGGGATGATTAAAGTCATGGAAAAAAAAAACATAAGAGGAGGAGACAAGAGAGTCAAACGAGAAGGCTGCCGTGGAGGAAACCATTCTGGCTGGAATGAACAGCCCGCCCTTTATTGTAAAACCCGGCCCAGTGCTACCAACTCTCAGCAATACCCCACAAAACTTCCAATGATGTAATTTGGGCCCGAGGGAAATTATCGGGTTACGGTCCTGCAGCAGCAACAAATTCTTTTCCACCGTTTTGAATGCCTGTCGCTGCTTTCTGCCTGAAATCTAAAAGTTCTGCCCGAAAATTAAAAGGTTCCTTCCTCTCATCTTACTGCCGTAGTCGCAGTTGGAAGGATGATTCCATGCAAAAAAGGGTTAAAGGCAAGTGTTTGAATCTGCCTCGCACACCAGGAAGGAAGCAGTGTGAATCCACCCAGTCACATGGTCCTCCACGTTTCCCCTTTTAGCTTTGCTGATTATGTGCCAGCACTTTATGAAAAAAAAAAAGCACCTGCTTCTCCAGCGGAGCAAATGTGACTGAAAGCCAATTATCCTGCCTGTCACAGGGGGGGGGGGTTGGAAAAACTTCCCCCACTGTCTCATTTTCTGACACTCCGAGGAACGCGAAAGGACAAACAGGTGCCGCTTCATGCGGGGCCCCCATGTCTGCAGGCGGGAATCCGATAAGCTATGGGCTCTGAGAAGAAGAAAAGAAGAAGACTGCACAAACACGATCGGACTCTGCTGCTCCTCTTCTCCACGAACAAACACAGGAAAAAAAAGCAGCGCCTAAGCAGTCAGGTACCGGCTAGAGGTTTAGCGGCGGATACAGCGGCCTTAAACCAGGTAAACAAAGCATCCTTCCTATCGGGAGAAGTGCCTCAGACGACGCAAGAAGCATGCGACGAAATGTCCGCGAGACAGATGAAAAAAGCCAAGGCAAAAAGTGCTGACATTACATAAAACCGTTTCTCGCCGCCCCGGGGGTTTAATCGTTGCCTCGGCGTTACAGCCGGCGATAAAGACGTCTGCTCAGACAAAGACAGACAGAGACAAAGCGACTGGGAAACAATGAATGTACTCAGAGGTAAAACTGCAGCAGCGAGGACAGACATTGAGCTGTCACAATTCATTTTGAAAACCACACATTTATATTTAAAAAGATAGTGTTCCACTCGCCTCCCCCCCCCCCCCCCCCCCCCCTTACAAGAGACACCGTGAAACTGCATCTTATCCGTCCGCCGATTCAGACGGACGGAACAAAGTTGTTCCGGATCCAGTCGATGAAGGAGATGATTCCGTTATTAAAGGCCTGACGTATTGAATGAGCGTACCTGCAGCCACCGCTTAAATTTTGACGAATGTACCAAATCTCATGCAATTTACAGGCCTTGCAGCGCATTTATAATTCATTCGTGCAACCTGACGCTGTCCAGGAGCTTCTCTTCATTGGATTTAAACATCTTCCAATATGTTCCCTCGGTGTGAGTCGTGCTGCTTCACCACTCACACGGAAACACTGGCCCCCGTATTGATTGCAACATAAAAAAAGAAATTAAACGGAGAGCATCAATATTTGTCTGAAGGCCCAGCCGAGTTCCCCCCCCCCCCCGTGAGTGCTGTGCATTAAAATGTCCCCGCTCTCAAATCAAACCGGCGGTGAGGAAACACCAAGAAACCACGCGCCGCTCTGACTCATTGCTTCCTGACCCTCCGTGGCATTTTTTAAAAGGGCAGCTGTGCAACGCGGACCGATGCCGCGTCCGCGTATGCAAATTGATCACTTGGATGGGACGGCGGCGGCGCCGCTGATGTCGTCCAGTCAAGTTCAGTCTCGGCGACGTTGTAAACTCCGTCGGCGTGGCTCCGACAGCACGCGTCGCCCTTCGTAAGAGAGAAGCACATTTTTCCACGTGAGCAGGATGTTAACGGACTTCATCAGCTACTCGTTAGCTACACCGCCAAAGTCAATTTCAGACGCTGAATCACCGACGGTGAAGAAACGCTCGTCTCGATGCTTCGCGGTTGCTTCAAGCTGCCTGCGTAAGTTTCCATGAGGCCTGATCTCTCTTTTCGACGGGGAGGTCAAAAGGTCAGGGACAGCGACACTGGCCCGACTTGAGGATTCCTGATTAACATGATCCGAACACGAATCAGCATCCTATAGCGGACGCTTAGAGAGAGAGAGAGACTCAATCCTCCTTCGAGTTGTAACAATTCAATCTGTCCGCTGCTCTCACGCATGAATGATTGTGGAGGAAACGCCTCGACCTCTGCATGTTGTGGGGATTTTTTGTTGGTTAAAGGAGACGTGCGCTTCGTAATTCCGTCTGTTGCTTCCTCGGTGTGAAATGGAAAAGCGGCCCGAAATTTAAAAAAAAAAGAAATGGGTTGTTTGCATCAAAGCGGAGGAAATCGAACACATTCGTGTCCTCGGCTCAGTAATTTACAACTGAAGTGGATTTTTTTTTTCCTATTTCGATTTCGTTCTTATTCTTTATTCAGTCAGACAAATACTGTTTCCTCCAGAAACAAGATTAGAAAACCGAATCAATCTTTGCCATCTTCACAATTTTAAGAATCACTCCATGATTCATGATGACAGGTGATGTCACACCAGCAAAATATCTAAATTGCAAAGCGAGAAAAAAAAAGGCCCACAACTTTCCAGCTGCAGTCGGATCAGTGCGACATGAACATCACATTCAGCGGCTCCTTGAAGCCGGTGACATTGAAATATCTGCTGTTACAGCCGAAGCAACTTATTCATGGGCAGAAAACTTGCTGTGACGTGAAGGCTTCCGCGATTTAACCACATTAATTCAGTCAGGGGACCTACAGAACCCATTTTCTTAATCCGGGTTTTTAGGAAGAGTTTTATCTGCCATCACACGTGACTCTCGTGGCAGCGATGAGCTGTGAAAGTAAGTAACATTCTGAAATACGCGATAAAAAGTGAGCGAGCGAGTCATTTGTCATGTGGAGGTCACGGCGGGGGACGGCCTTCAGGTCTCAAAGGTCACGGCGGGGGACGGCCTTCAGGTCTCAGAGTTCACGGCGGAGGACGGCCTTCAGGTCTCAGAGGTCACGGCGGGGGACGGCCTTCAGGTCTCAGAGTTCACGGCGGAGGACGGCCTTCAGGTCTCAGAGGTCACGGCGGGGGACGGCCTTCAGGTCTCAGAGGTCACGGCGGGGGACGGCCTTCATGTCTCAGAGGTCACGGCGGGGGACGGCCATCAGGTCTCAGAGTTCACGGCGGGGGACGGCCTTTATGTCTCAGAGGTCACGGCGGGGGACGGCCTTCATGTCTCAGAGGTCACGGCGGGGGACGGCCTTTATGTCTCAGAGGTCACGGCGGGGGACGGCCTTCAGGTCTCAGAGTTCACGGCGGGGGACGGCCTTTATGTCTCATAGGTCACGGCGGGGGATGGCCTTCATGTCTCAGAGGTCACGGCGGGGGACGGCCTTCATGTCTCAGAGGTCACGGCGGAGGACAACCTTCAGGTCTCAGAGGTCACGGCGGGGGACGTCCTTCAGGTCTCAGAGGTCACGGCGGGGGACGGCCTTCAGGTCTCAGAGTTCACGGCGGGGGACGGCCTTCATGTCTCAGAGGTCACGGCGGAGGACAACCTTCAGGTCTCAGAGGTCACGGCGGGGGACGTCCTTCAGGTCTCAGAGGTCACGGCGGGGGACGTCCTTCAGGTCTCAGAGGTCACGGCGGGGGACGTCCTTCAGGTCTCAGAGGTCACGGCGGGGGACGGCCTTCAGGGTTCTGGGATCCACAATCCGCCGGGACTTGAACTCAGCCTCCAACATGGACACCATCAGGGAGACGGTCCTGCAGATGTTTTTTTTATTCTTACATACGGTCCCCTTTCTCTTATTGTACGTGTCTGTGTTAGAGAGCACGTGTGACATCAGCAGATCCTGCTCTCCTTCTCTTTCTCTCTCCTACGTCTCGTTGATATTCATTCATTCAGTCGGAGGAAATCTCATTTCGCCCGGGTCTCACTTATGTGAAGGAGAGGGAATGATGGCTCAGGGCTTTGCGACTGTGGGTAAACATTAAGGAACCCAGAATTGATTGAACGGTCGAGTCTGAAACTCAGCGTTGTGTCTCCCTGCTCTGACTTTGCTGCTGACCTCACTGAAGGAAGATCTACAGGTTTCCATGGTTTCCATGCTTCGGTCAAGTATAATCACACAGTCAAAGGGTCTGCGTTAAAGCCTTATGTTCCTGGAGGCTCGTGTACCAATTCTATTTAAAAAAAAAAAAAAAAAAGCTTTTCTAAAGCTCCCTCAATATAAAGCCATTTCTGCGTCTGTTGCAGTTCACTGGCTGAAGAAGTAATGTCTTAAAATATACCAATTTGGCCCAGAAATATACAAAAGAAGAACTTCTGACAGACTCTGGCTTTTCTATACTCAGTGAGGCTACCGGATAAACAGAAAAGTCAAAAGAAGCCTGTGTGTGTGTGTGTGTGTGTGTGTGTGTGTGTGTGTGTGTGTGTACACAGCTCTGCTATGTCTGCAGAAAAGAAAATTAGATTTCGTTTCTAGAGGTTTAGTGAGAAAAGTGTGAAAGTCCGTTGGGATAAGAAGCTCAGTCAGTCATTTCTAAAAGCAAAATATTGAACTTCATCACTGGAGAGGAAGTGAGCCGGGGATCAAACGCGCCGGGAGGAAAATAGAAGAACTTAAGACCTTATTGGAGATGTTTTCCCGTGTGGCTTCCTACCGGGGGTCATAACGAGGACAGATGGGGGTTCAAAATGGGATATTGCACATATTATTCACACAGGCGCAGAATGCAGGTGACTTGGACAGTAAAGCAAATATACATATATGAGTATTGCCTTTTTGGGCACATCACACGTTTCCGCAGGCTTAAAGGCGAGCCAGTCACACGTAGTGCCGCTGCCGTGAATGCATTAAGGATGCGGCTTCATTAAAGCTGCCTTTGTCCCGTCTGAGACGTTACGAAGCTGCTGCGCTCATGCAAACGGGATTAGAGAGGAAGCTTCCCCTGTGAGAGGGATGTGGTTGATTATACAGCAAAAAGGCCCCGTCCTCGACTCCAAAGGCGATGCACGGCCTTCTAATTGTTGCTGAAATTGTGGCACGCAGGCGCCTCTCACTTTGTCGAAGGGAAAAATCCGGTCGACCTTTGTTGCCCTTCGCTCGCAAACCGCACACGGCGACCGTGTGCCCGTTTTCTGACTGCGAGGAGTCTCGAGGCCGAGCTCCAGGAGCGTTCGAGGGACGACGTCACCGGCTTCCTGGGCCTGGAGGAGCGCCCGCTGGCACGCGCCCGCTGTTTACTAAATGCCAGCTTCTGTCTCTCGCCGTTGTCTTCGTTTGTAATCCCTGTTGACATTCCGACAATGTCACCAGGAATTAAAATGGCACCAGCCAATCTGTCACGTGAAAAAAAGAAGCTAATTATGCATCTCGTCTCGTGGTGGCAGTCCTTAAAGCTGCCTGAAAGATCAGACTTTTGAAAAGTTTGGATGGATTTAAAAAAAAGAAACATTGCTGAATTTCACATTTACGTCTACATGTTGACTCCTCCTCCTCCTGTGATTGGCCAGTTTGAGGGCGGAGTCAAAGCAGAACCTTGCATCTCCTGCTTATTAGTGGGCAGCAATGACGACAGCTTTTCAGGGAATTCCCACCGCCGATTGTTCTGTGCTGCTGTGGGCGAAACCCCGGACACAGAGACACAGAGACACTGAGACACAGAGACACAGAGACACAGATTGCTTTTTTTTTGCCCTCTTTGTGTCATCAGAGCTTTATCTTCATTTCTCGCTCTGTGTTCTCTAATCTTTCATTTCTTACCCCAAAGCAAAAGCAAAAGACGGGGGAACCCAGGCCCTCTTAGCAATTACGGTGACAAATATAAAAGTGTAACACATATTTCACCCTTAGAGGGAATCATCATCAGTTACCCGTGTGAGTAGAATAACTTTATGGATGGGAATGTTGGCCCAAACTGAAAAATGAAGCAGGCTCGCTCTCATTAAACGTGTGTGTGGTCTCCGACGTCTCGAGTGGGACGTTTGCTCCATATTCAAAGTCTCAAGAGGACGGCAGCATACAGTTGACTCTTTTTTACGTTTTTCCTGAGCATCTCAACATCATAATCACGCTGTCATGGAGGAAGTGGAGTCGATGGTATTTCACTAATTGGCTCTTTCGGCGCTGTGCTGCGACGACTAACGCGACTCAACGAGACTTTGTGGCGCTACGTCGTTAACCAGCACTGATCGGATCGATTGGAGACCTCGCGTCTATGTATTAGCTTTGGTGGTCAAAAATGAGATAATAATATGATGACGCATCATTATTATTGTTATCGCAGAGAAAGAAGAAATGAAGGGCTTTGTTAATGCGGCTCGGCTGCTTTTAATTGATTGCAGCGTGCTGCAGGGCGCAGCGGGTCGTTAGGCATCGAGGCCCGCAGGTGCTGGAAAATGACAAATAGTTTTGCTATTAATTGATGAATTGAAAGAACAAAAACAAAAAAAAGATAGAAAACTTTTTTTCAAACTGTGGCAAAAACATCTCCTAGCTGGTGTTGGAATAACCCTGAAGCTTATCTCCAAAATGACAGTCAGGTGCGAAGTGCTGTAATCACAACTATACGAGATACACGCTTATCTTATGATTTACCTTCCTCCTGCAGCACTATAAATCAATGCTGTGATAGTTAAGCAGAGCTAATCCGCTGCAATGGACCTTCATTCAGCCTCTTTGATGGATTCATGGACAATCCGCTACCTCGTAAACCTGATGACTTTACCGTGCATCTCTAAAAATGAGCCTTCAAAAGACTGTGTGTGCGTATTTGGGGGACACATGTGGTGAGATCGGCCACATTAGGTACTTAGGTACTCTTGAGACCTCGCAGCTGGTGATGCATAGTCCAAAGACAACGCGCAGCGGCCAATCCATCTCCAAGTTACAAGTCCAGTTGTATAAAACACACAAGTTCATGGCCACAAATAGTTTCAGGTCTCCTTCAAACAGCAGGATGCTTCTTTTTGAAACACGATGAAGCGTTATCACTACATCCATTCCAGCGTCTGCTTGCTGCAGTAGGTCCCGATCGTTGAGATACTCTAATAAGTCGCACTTGATAACCAGCGGGGACTGAATGTCGACCCTGCTGGTGTCGGATTGGAATCGTTCCTCCTCTCAGCAGTAGAGGAGTCGGATTAGAAACCACTCATGAGCCATTCTGCCCTTTTTTTTTTTTTTTACATTGCCTCACCTTCCCACAGACGAACAGCATTAGCAACCGCCCCCCCGCCCCTCTCTCCTGACCCGAGCTGCCGGGCTCCTCCCTGGTTTCCTGACATCAGCTGCCCGAGTCTCTTCCTCTGAAGCCTCCTCCTCTTCCTCTCCGTCTCCTGCCACCTGCGAGCAGCCCGTTTGAATTCAAAAGGGCCCAGAGGAGCTCTGCTCTGCCCCGACCTGGATAATATGTGGCTTTTTTAATAACGCGTAATGAAACCCACTTACTCCTCTCCACTTCCGTTCACTTTGCATTCTTTTATCTATTTCAATTCATTCGTGTCTCTTTCTATTAATCCCTGACTGTCTCTTTGAGGAGTCTTAGGGGAATCTATGGATGGTAATTATCTCAGACACACACACACAGCCTTATCATTCTATTCCATCACTGAACACCTGGCTGCTCAAAGCCTGTTTTTCACTGGCATTAAATCACACGTTATAAAATATGATGCATGGAAAATGCACCATTTGTACTTCCTCCTGTGATTTCGTGTTGCCAATCTTGTGGCCCAAAGACGCCAACTCGTTGTGTAACACAGGCCCCTGAGGCTCCCGCGTGCGTTTCAGGCCACATTAACCCCCTGCTGGGTGTAACTACAGTCATTAAATAAAGTGCGTGTCAGGAAATTGGCCACATTAAATTGTCATCAGACACAAATTAATGTCACTCTTGAGGGTCTCTGCATTTCAAGATATTCTCCACAACTTCATACGGGTAATATTATCAACCACTTGGTGATTGTCAGACCCTTCTACTTGCTCACTGCATGTGCCAGTCGTAAGCCTTCAGCTCACCTCGGGGATCGGATGAGCAAAGCTCCCTATTGGTCACTGCGGGGACGCAATGATCCCACGTTGTCGCCTCTGCACAACTGCCACTTTCTCTCAAAGAAATTACGCAGAGAAGTATTTTGTTGTTGTGCACAGCTGATGAGGAAGAAAAGGCCCCCAAATGGAAGGACGAGCTGACTGAGGCTCACGAGTCGGTTTCTAAGGAAGTCCCTTTAATTCTTATTCACTGGTGACATCATCGTCTTTTTACTCCAGGGTGCAACCTCACGGGCGGGAAGAACGTGCCGGCGGAGTGATGCTCTGGATCCCTTTAAAGGATCTGTCTTTGTTCCAAATGAGGAAGATGTGGAGCGTCCTTCAGGCACCTGGTCTCAGCACTTCAGGCCTCGCGCCCTCCGAATCGAACAGGTGACCAGCAGAGGGCGGTGCTGCAACATCGCACTGACCTGCGAGGCACGTGATGAGGAGTGATGTGCAGGTGTTTGATTCAAGCGAGAACAAGGGAGTTCTGGCATCCATCTCACTTCACTCCACTCAGCAACAACCTTGTTCCTATTTTTCCTTTCCAAGGTTACGGATCAATTTGAAGATTCAAAATGTACGTTATTTATCTGTTTCTGCCTCTTCCTGCTGTTTTTTTGTCAGTCACGACAACTTAGTTTTTCTGTCAATGGAAATTCATTTTGTTCAACTTGTTCATGTCTCTAGATACTTAAGTTATCTTCCTCCGCATCCGTCTCAAATGTCTTCATTGAATTTCATTCGTTAAGTTTTTTAATTTGCATCTAGTAAAATAGCGTAGTGTGTAATGCTGTGTGTCTCTGTAGGGCTTCTGCTGGTGCGAGCTGATTATACTGCAGAGCAATGCGAGAATAAGATCCTGGTCTTTTTTTTGGAAGTATAAGAGGATGTGTTCGGGGGTCACAGGTCAGGAGATGTCTTGAGAATGTACGCTCCCTCTGCTAACCTTCCTTCTCTCTTTTTATTCATTGAACACTTAAATGTTTGCATGCATACTCATTTCCTCGCTGCACGTCTTCACACCCTCCTCCTGTTCTTTTACCCCGTTATAACAGAGCAGTCATTGATGCTGAGCAAAGGAGTCCCTGAAACAACAAACAACAAAAATAAAAAGGCTTTTTTGAGAAATGAATGAGAGAAAGTGGAGTAATTTGACACTTTTGGGGGAATGGTGACTTGGACCCGAAGCTTCGAGCATCTTTTCCTGATGGCTTTGTTAAAGACAGAAGTTTATGCATTAATACATAACAAAGGGCGAAGTGTAGTCTCAAAACACGAAGACCGCTATGACATCATTTGGCTTTCTCTGTACGTCCTTCAGGAGACACAAACACAGAATGATTGTCAAATATTGTTGTATGTTTGTACAGTAAATCATTACTTTGGTGGAGCGGGAGGAAATCAGGGCCAGAATCAATCCTTATTTCGTGAATCAGTCTGCTGCTGGTTCCCAGTGAAATGACCTTTTATCAATGCAAACCCAATCGGAGTCACAAAGGCTTTTCATTCTCATTCAGTGGGACTGACGTTGCTGCGTTGGAGGGAAAAGGGACGTGAGACACAACGCGAGACTATTTTATTGTGTCCTGACGTATTACCCCCAGATAGCAGCATTGTATGTCCCTATACAGCGTTTTATCAGCTCCAGACCTCAGGATTAGAACATGGGTTTAAATGGATTGAATCTCCTACTTGAAAAAGTACAACGGTTTGGATTCATTCTGGTTTACGGACACATGACAATGCTTTATGTCCATGTCTGTATTTCATAACCTTTGTCAACATGAGGGATTAAGACTGAAATATATTATATATTGTATGTATTAGTCAAAGGTTTGGACACTTTGTTCATGTCTTTGCATAATGGCTGAAGAATTGATTTTGCATTATGACTAAATCAAGGTCAACAGCGCACGTAGGTCCTGAATGGGTTCACTTTAACTCAACAATCCGATGTCACTGTGTCTACACGTGAGATGCTTTCACTGACTTAGGGATCACACGCACGCAGCTGACTGGCGTCCCGCGGCCCTGATCCGCTCCCGGCAGCCGAGTCTAAATGAATCACGGCCGTCTCTCTGTGCTTACAGCGCGGCGGAGGGAGAACACCAACCCGTCCTAACCCCCCCCCATCCCCTCCCCTCCACAATTCAATTAACCTGAGAGCTTTTCCCGGCTCCTCAGCGAAAGGAGGAGAGCTTAAGTCGCGGAACGTCCTCTGCGCACAGGTCCAGCCGAGATAATGAGGAGCTCATTGAATAACTCATCCTGAGGCACAAGTCAAAAACATAAGCTAATATGTTTTTCCGAGTGTGATGGATGAGGACGGTCCCCGGCACAGCGCAGAAGGTCTGAGGGGGGATTATGCTGGTTTGCCTCTGAGGACGGGTCGTCCGGGGACGCCGGAGTTCAAGCAAACAATCTCTTCCTCAGCTTATAACCAAATGCTTTCGCTGTTGTTGTTGTTGCTCTGAAGGGACTGTATGTGTTTAATGAACAGAAACGGCGACGTGTCGGCTGGTCGAGGGGCCGCCTGATTGCCTTTTGAGTGGAACAGGGATTTCGGTGTGGTTTTCCTTTGCTCCTGTGGGCCGTGACACGAGGTGTGACGCAGCAGAATATTGCTCCTCTGTGAGTCCGCGTTTCCAAAGTCGTTGTTTCTTTGCGCAAGAACACCTTCTGCCTTTTCTACGCTGTTATTCCTCGCCTTCTGCAGACCATCACTGACATGGCGGGAATCGTTAATGAAATATTCAGAGGCTCATTTAGCTGCACAGCGTGGAGATTCATTTGCAAGGAGGCACTAGTGCAAATCCATCAAAAGAAAAAAAAAGAAAAACCGAATGAAGGGTAATGAGATGGAACAAAGGAGGTGCAATGCAAACTTCTTGGCTGCCTTCTGACCTGCTGTGTTTCACAGCTGAAAGAATTCCTGGCTCCTGGTCAGCGAATCACATTGTCTTCTGTTTCCGCAGCAACAAGAAGGGTCAAAACAACGTCATAAAACGATACGAGTCGATTGTTTTTTGTAGCCTGACTTCTGATGCTTTGAATCTGGTGTATTAACTTGATCAGAAACCAGAGGAGGATAAGAGGGACGGAGATCCTCCTCCACTGCAAAGCCATTTGAAGTTAGTTCACGGCCATCGGAACGCAAAGAGAAGATCCAGGAGATGTTGGTGGGGTCCAATCAGCTCCTTGTGTTACGTGATAACGTCCTGCACGCATTCATGCCGACGTTATGACAAATGCAGTTATTGCACATGAGTGGTTTCTATATCTGCACGTGTCTGAGCTCTGACCGGAGAGCAGCTCTCAGAGAATCCTCCTGGACTAAAACCAACTTCATACCGGAGAAACCTCAAGGTTGAGACTAAAACCAAAGCGCCTCTGACATTACTCGTCTTTAGGACTCCTATGCAGCAGGGAGACGCTCAGTGAGACACTTTGAGCAGCCCGACCGGGACGCAACCAAACAGCCCGTCTGCACCGCTGTGGCTCCTCCCGGTGTGACGAGTGGTGCTGAACCACGTAATGGTCCTCAGCTCGGGCTGCAGTGGGAGCTGCTGCCCGTACAGCTTCTCATCAGGGCGCCGGCGACACACTGCACCGGTGCGTGTGTGTGTGAATGTGTGAGTGTGTGTGAGTGTGAGTGTGAGTGTGTGTGAGTGTGTGTGAGTGTGTGTGAGTGTGAGTGAGTGTGAGTGAGTAAGTGCAGTGGAGTTCACAAGTTGCAGAGGTTGTTAGCTGCTGAATGGCAGCTCAGAGATTTCGTGGCGGCGCAGATTGGTAGCTACTGCACGCCGGAGGCAGAGAGGCGAGATGCATTGTTTTTCGCTGCTTGGGTAACATGATGCTCTGGAGGCAAACTGTGTCGGAGCTAAAGCTCACGCGCCTAAATCGCACCAGGAGTCAAATTAAACCTTTTTTTTTTTCTCCGTCCTGCCTAATTAACTAAAAAGCCAATTTAAATTGGGCAAAAATGAACTTTTCATGATCCTGTGTATTTTTGTTTTTTAAACCATTGATTCTTTCTGGACTCTTGGAGGCTGATTCGCTTGTTCACGGAGCTGCAGATGTGCCAAGTGCAATTATTGTCTTCAGCGACTTGATGGGTGGGCAGCGTGCCGATAAAACTAATGTTCCCAGCTCTGCAGGGATGTAGTCTTCTGCATTATTTATCTGTTATCTGCTTTTTCTCTTCACACGGAGAGCTCTGCATTTAGAATAACAAGCTTAAGTTAAAACTTGAGTTAAACGCAGCCTATCAGTGATTGCCGCTGCTCACTTCTGGCCCTTTTTTACAAATGGACGTTGGCGCAGCACCAATTGTTTGACAGCTGTCCAATTCCATGTGCAATGATTGTTTTACCTGCTCACGTACCATGGCAGGTGCACGCGGAAATGATGCACGCCGCAGACGACGAGTTCAAGCTGCAGCAGCTTTGAGACGCTAATTCCCCTTCCGGATGGAAAGTCTGCGTTCCTCTCTGCGTGGCCCCCGACCAATGCGACGCCCCCTCCTGCAACATTTAATGCAAAGTCCCGCGAAAGCAAGCAAGACCCGTCATTTTCTGGTCCTTTTACACTGAGGTACGGCGCTTATGTGACGGATAAATCCTCGTCGCACCAAACATTTTCCACCTTGAGCTTCCCCAATTAGAAAGCGGGCCGTGTTTATCCGCTTCACGCCACTTTTAGATCTCGTTTTCTCCAGCTCACACGTAGACTGGGTACCATTAGGCTGTAAACCGAGCAGCTTCTCGTCCTCCGCGATGCAAAGACGTCTCCGTGCAGGGATCACGCTCACTGCAGAGAAGAAAGTCAGAGGGTTCGCCGAAAAACACGCAGCCCGTACTCATTAACGTACAGTACCGACACACACACACACACACACACACACACACACACACACACACGCGTTCTGATGTATATTTCATGCTCTGTTGGCACTCTCCGTGCACATTCTACCTCAGCCAAGCCTGAATGAAACATTCATACAGTGGGTCGCATTTACATATCAAGCAAGCCTTCACATCTAAATTTGGTATCCTGCTCCTCTCCGTAGACCCCCCACCCCCCACCGGCCGCGGACCGGTTGCCTTCCAGAGCTATCTTTGTTTGTAAGCCCAGAAGAATCCTTGTTCTAAAAGCGTCTCGCTGCATCTTCAAGCAGAAGAAAACAACAACAACAGCTGACTGAAAATCTGTGTGTGTGTTGTGGACATGATTTCACAAAACTGGACACTTGTCAGAGATCCTCAGCTGGGAGCGACGCCATTTTGTAAACACAGTTTACGTTAAGTCCTGAACCTCTTTTGTCCTCATGGGACCATCTACATTTGTTTCTTTTCCACACTTAAGCATCACATTCAGTTGCCTGCACAAAAGACTGTGCCGTTGTTCTTTTTCTTCAGTAATATAGCGATTTGGAGCTCAGCTATAAGAACACAACGTGAATTTGTCCTTTTTCCTCCAATGTTTTGGAAGCGTAATAGTCGTAATTGCATGCAATTTAGAAAGTGATTGGATTTGAGCCACTGATGGTGATATGTTTTCTTCGCTTTACTTTAGTGGAAGTGACTGAGAACCAACGACATTCTTCAGGACGCTTACATCAAGCTATTATTAAAAAAGCTTTTTGTTAGTGCTTGGATGAGGACGCACCCTCTGTTGTTCTTGTTTATTGTGCGTGTGGCTGGAGGCCTTTTTACTCTCCCTGTACCTCCAGAAGCTAACGCATTTATACTCCATACCCGAGGCTTGCTCGACCGGTATTTTCATCCAGTCCCCCATCCGTCCCTCCGAGGCTTCGCGGCCATCGGTATTCCGAGACATGCGTCCTTACCTCGGAGGCTGACAGGCCGTGTGTTATTTCACTCCTCTACACCTCAGAGGCTTCAGATGGATGGATTTCCCGTTGCTCAGGGTGTAAATCTCTCACGTGTGAAATTGTCTGTGCTTAAAAGGAGCCGAAGAAGCTGTCTGCGACGGCTCGCGTTGTCACATTACTACCAGACATCAGTCACGTCGGCCGCTTTCATCCATTAACCCGAACCGCTTTACTACCGCGAGGCCACGTCACCGTAACGGAGTCCACCGGACCACTTGTCTTCTCAACCAGATTTGTGCGGTAAGCTTTTTCAATTTAAATTTTTTCCACGGTTGATCGGTTTTTGTCCTGCAACGGTGTCGTAAATGTTTCGAGGGAAATGAGTGTGAATCTGTGGTCTGGAGAGACAACCACGAGTATCTGATGATCCCAATGATTTGACGCATGGACAATACAGCTGTTTCAGTTCTTCCCCCCCCTCCATTGCAGCCATGTGCCCGTATTCCTCAGACCGTCACAAACACTTACCCCACCAGTACCTGACCTGCAACCAGCTGCAACCACAGCTGGCTGACTGACATTTCCACTAATAATTTATAAGTGGTCCGTACGCAGATGTGAGCCAGCTGCTGCCTCGGGGCGGCTCCACTCCCCCTCCGGCGCCGTGCGCCTGCAGGTAGCGCTTCATTTAGGCTTTGGGATATTTATACTCCAGACATGTCGGCTGAGGCCGTTAGTCAGAGGGAGCCGCAAATGCACGACTGCATGTCGGCTGACACGCGGCAGGCGATGCATGTAAGCGCCCGTTGCCGGAGTCAAACCTGTCAGTCAAACCCCGGCTGCACGCGAGGCGACCCAGAAAACCCCGCACACGCGATTTGTGTTGTTTCTAATGGAGGCTGTTTGGTTCCAGATGTCACCGTCAGGATGTTTAAAGCCACAACGCGGCATCGAAGTGCCGCAGGTCTCCGCATGTTGAAATACTGCATCTGTGAGCTCTGACAGTTTAATTGCTGTAATCCAAAGATGAATTGTTGCTTAATCTCTGTCATGGTTTGCGATCTGTATTCGGTGCCACGGGGGGGAAATGGCGTCGCCGCAAATCACAGAAGGCCCTCTGGCAGCTGTCCTTGTCAGGGCTTTTTGATTTGGTACAAGCCGACCAGAGGCAGTCGTTCAAAAAGCCACTAATGGAGAAAAGTGAGAAGCGCCTCGGCGTTACTCATCATAATTTACCGCGCTCGACTGTCTGCGGAGTCACGCGGAATGTCGGAGGCCGTTTTCCTGCAGGAAGAGAAAAGAAGAGTTGATACTTCATGGGAGGAAAAATAAATTCAGGAGAATTTGTCTTAGTTACGCCGGGTTTGGAGGCCGTTTCGCAGCGCAGGCGGGGCTTTTTCGATTTGATAGAACAGCACACGAGATGTAATTCCAAAGCCCAAAGGGAGAAGCAGAGGGGAACAAAGCAGAAGCTATTGCACACTTTATGCGCTGGCAGCGACAACATCAGCAGAACTCGAGCCGGGATACAAAGAAAAGAGAAAAACACCAGAGCCGAGGAACATGACCATGAAACGATCACACGGCAGAGAGAGAAATTACCACAAGCCGAGGAAGAATCCACAAGGAAGGTGATGGGGGACTTATTCTAATGTCACACTGAACCGTTTTTACAATTGTTTCGCCAATACCGAGGAGAATTTCAATAACTTTACAATAATTTGTATTAATACTATTTTTCTATACGCTGTACATTGTAAAAAGCTCAGTGGCTCTCGGCCTTTCTTTCAAACGTTCAGCACATCACCCATCAACGTGCACAACTGTGCAATGTAAGAACTAATAATAATAACGTGGTCTATTCATTCAGTTTGAAACAGCAGCAAACCTGCTTCAGTTACCCTGAACAACGGTGCAGCTGTCTCGCTTCCTACCACGTTGTTTCTCAATGAAGCAAGTCTCCCGTCTTAGACCACCACTCAGGGTCCCCAGCCCGCGTCCTGTGTGCTCAGTGGAAGTTAAAGATGGTCCTTCTATTTATTTGAGAAAGGCACCACTGTGCCGCCCCTGAGCTCCTTAAGTGGCAACCGCATTATTTCTGAATCGCAGAGCTGTTCACCTACATGATATCATCAGCCATCAAGGTGAAGCCAGTTCTCTAACAATAATGTGCGATATGAAAAATAAAAAGTATTGAAATGTAACGACGCGTCGCAGCCCGGAGAGTGAAATTAAGTATAAGTAAAGAGGTGGTTCCATTCTCAAAAGTCAGCTTTCATCCGTCTGTTACCGGAAAATATATTTCTAAACAGATTAAGAGTGAACTAGTTCCGAGCTATTAGTCAAACACATGGGTCGCGAGATAAAGGTCTGGCTGGTTATCGCGCACACCCAGGCCTGTGGGTCCGGGGCGGAATTAATCGCGCGCTGAGAGTATGTAATCCACGAGCACTAATGCGTCTCTTTCTCTGCCTCTCCGGGGAGACGCTTGCTGCCGCTGTGACTAATATCCAAATGCTCCTCCTGGCTTCTGATCCCTTCGGTCCAGGGAGGCAGGAGAGGTGTGACAGGCCCGCTCTCTGCTCGCAAGCCATCAGGCTGAATAATTACAGCTAACCTGCTTCTCCACAGAGCTCTGGAGCTATAAACGGCCCCGCTGTCACACACTAATGGAAAATCATGGCCGTGGCGGCGCGAGTCGCCGGGGACCCGGGCGGACGTATTTTCGGGGTCATATCCTTTAGCTCGTGTGCATGCCCTCCCTTTAGAAGACCTTCGGTCCACACGGTTACACAGTGAGGCGAGTTAAAGCCCATCCACTTTGCCATCGGCGATGGGAAAAGGGACTTTTAGGGCCGGCTCCACCGTTTCTCAGAGGAAAACAATCCTCAGCGGAACGACTTGACATATACTTGTCACATTTTGTTTTCATAAGTGAGTCTCTATTTGTCCCGTTAAGTACAGTTTTATCGAATATTCTCACAATGGATGTGAGCAGAAGTGGGCGGCGCAGAGGAGAGAAGCGCCTTCTTTGTTCGCGTTCAGTCGAGAGGGAGCTTGTTTTTGTTTTTCCTTCAATGTTTGATCCAAAAATATTTTGAAAAGAATTACGTCAAAAACTGTCCAAATATGTTTGTTTCGTGGAATGAAAATGGTGAAGAAATATTTGGTACAAAAATGTTTCGGAGAGTGTGAGTCACCAACGAGCGTCACGACTACGCAGCTTAGTGAATTCCCTAAACACTGCAGTTTTCTTTTCCTAACTCCTCACAAATTCTCCTGACCGTCTTTAGGAGGTCTTTTTTTTTGTGACAGCCCAAATCAGCCCAAATATGTTAGCCTAAAAAAATGTCATGGAAAAAGAAAGTGAGAAAATATTATGTTAAAATTTGAAAAGTCAAACTACGTTCATGTCATGAACGAAAAAAGTAAAAAAAAAATATTAGGTCAAAAATATCAAGTGAAAAAACGTCTTTTAAAAATAAGTGCAAAATATGGGTGTGTACAAAAGAAAAAGTGCGCCCCTGGATGCCCCAGAGGTAGACGAAAAGCGCTAGAGGTGCCCTTAACAACGAGAGTGGAAACAGCAAAGGTCTCTGCTTATTCAAAGATAAGTTAGTGAAGTTAATTGCTGAAACGCTCGACAATCTTCCCTTCATGTCTACTTGCTCGTGAAAGACGGAGGAGACTCTGCCGGAGCTGACATGCATCGCCCCCGAGCGAGGCCACTCTCTCGTAGAATTAATAATCTACAACACATCCAACTCAAGTTTGAGCGTGCCTTCCACCGCCTACGTTGGTTGGAATACAATATTATATAAAGATTATTACATGTCTTCATTGAGAAAATCTTAATATCAAATGTGGCTTGACCCCTTACAAGGCTGCTTTTGTTTCATCCTTTTTTCAAGCTTTGCCGCTGCGATTGGCCGTCTGTGCTGAAACGACGACTCGGTGTTTGTGCTGCACAATTGTGTTTAATGGTGAGTTCAAAAGGTCACTCGCCAGGCGACGGCTAATGCTTTGTGGATACACATCACTCCCGTGAGAACAAAGGCAAACTGATTGCCGGTTTTTTTCCGTTCGTCAGTTCACAGGAAAAAAATTGCCAGGATTTGTTTTCCCCAATGTTTCTTGGAACGTTAATGTACAAGATTCATTCCTTTTCTTACATTTCGGCATTCTGTGCGTGCGTGCATCCGAGACAGCGAGTAATCTGCATGGACGAACATGTCACTTTTGTTATTGTAACAGTGGCGTATGGGGATGTGTGCACACAGCATGGTGTTTTAATATGTTTGCCCTGTTTCCATTTAATGTCCCAAAACCATCCAACTTGTCAAAGAAATTTTCCCCTCTTGAAATTAGCTTCTCCTAATGAAACTTTAATTTGTTATTATGCGCACAGTCGGTGCCTGGAGCGCTGCCTGTGAGCCGCAGATTTAAAAGCCTTGAATGCACTCAACTTGCAAAACAGACGGATTCCACGCTGAAAGAAACTGCCGTCCATTAAAGCGGCGTCACCCAGGCAGAAAATGAAATCTGACCACTCGCCTCTCGCCAACGACATCGGTTCAGTCCAGCACGGAGGGTCTGATGGTCAGAAGGATGGTCAGCATCGGGATGGAGTAAGTCCACTTGACATCGTCGACAATCATCGGATCCTATCAGGTCTTCGGCTCCATTTACCGCAAACGGCTCGGCAAATTGTGGGATCTTTTCCATTGTACAAACATTGCTGCTGTGGGGAAGTAAATGGCCATTGGACAATATGTGTCCACAGCATAGTGCATTGGTGTTTGTTCCCAACACAATGTGAATCCGTCCACAGTTTGGAAGAAGAATCTAAAATGACGAATATAATATTTAGCAGTTAAAGAGCTTGATGTCATTTTCAGTCGGTGGAGACCAAACCAGAGCCTAAAGGGTAAATTCTTTAAGCGGCTGGAACAGTTGCATCGGTTCACACGGCAATGACAGCTGACAGCAGATTAAACACGTCACAGAGCGAAAGGCATTTGGATTCAGATGACTCATAAAGAATCGCTTGAATATTGTTATTAAACTGAACGCCAACAATCGGCACACGGTGACCGAGACATTTGAGAGTCTTCCAGATTGAGATGCTGATGCTGTTTTGTGTGTGCTAAATTCTGTAAAGTGGTTCTCCACATATTAGCGTTCCAACTCTGGTATGCTTCCCACGTGGCCATTACATCATTTGCTACAGCTCGTACTCATGAAACAAGCATGACCCTGCCTGCACCCGAAGGATGCGTTCACCCTGCAGTGATGGAGGTGTCACATGTCTGTGTGTTTGCTTGGCTCTGCCTCGACGTCAGCCTCTTATCCCTCTTTTGATATCCGTGCCAGACATCCAGTATCCTCCGTAATGGTGGGGGAGGGAGGGGGGGCGATGAGCAGAATGTTTTCCTTCTCCAGAATGGGACACATTAAGATGTTCTTTTGATCTTACAAATTGCATTTTTGATATCCAGGCCCATCAAACTGAAAGCATTTGCTCCTGCTTTCATAGTTTCACACTTGCAGGCACGACGCCTGTACAGCAAGGCAAGCTCGTCTGCAGCCAAGACGGAGAAATGTGCTCATAGAATTTTGTGTTAGCTGTAAAATGCTCAGTGCGACGAAAGACAGGATTGATGGACGCGCGACGCCAAAGAATCTATATTACAGAGAAACGTCCCTTTTCAGGAAATGACAGAAAAAGACTATGTTAAAGGCAACAAACAACATGAAATAGGAGGTATCATAACTTAAAAAGGGAATTCTAGAATGTAATCCTATTCTCAGAAAACGTCCTCAGAAACTCTGAAAAGTGTCTGTTTAAATAACTAGATGTGTCCAGTGTTCCTCTAACATGTTGGCACTATCAAAACAAAGCTACAGGACGTGAAGAAAATAAACACATGATAAGTGAATCCAAACGGCGTCACTTGTCTCGCTTAGTTCTTGGACATTATCCACGTCGGCCATTCCCACAGAAAGCATTTTTTAAGGTTGACTGCTCTAGTAAATGTTCGTAATTCTTTTCCAGGCGTAACCTGAGCATCCGCGGCTATATTCTGTTGCACGTACCTTCCTTTTTTTTTTTTACACAACCATTGGTTTTCAGTCAAGAGAACTTTAAGATTACCTCTAACCAAGCAACAGTTATAGGACATATTTCTTCCTTCTCTTAAACAAACATTATCAGAACTCAAACAGAGACCCAAGTGAAGACGCAGGAGCATATCCAATATCCTTTAATAATGACATAATCGGCAGATTTGTCGTAGGCAGGCAGGGGTTTGGCACGCGGGAGATCTATAACATCAACCGGTAACCACAAGAACCAAAACGCTGGCAAGTCCTGGTGAAACACACAAGAACAGCGTCAGGATTTATGGCTATTCAACTTGCTTGTAGAGTCCAATGTCGTAGTTGACTCAGAGGCCTTGAAGTCGGGAAAACATGAGGATGAAGAAGTGCGACAAAACACAATGAACTCCGTCGAAAAAGTCCATCCATACGTCGGCCCGAGGGCGGCAGAGGGACAATGCTGTTCACTTTTCAAAGCCTGCAAAGCTAAGCAGCTCACAGCATCGACGACTTTGAAGCCGACATTGTGTGCAGCCAGCGTCCAGTCCTCCCTCCTAATAAGAGCTCAAAGCAAAGCAAAGCAGGACGGCAAGAAAGAGATGGAGGTGTCGTTGAGTGAAGACACGAATGCTCAACGTCCAACCGTGTGAATAAAAGCTTTGTGTGTCTCTCTCTGCAGGATGCGCAGCAGTCAGAGACACGTTGCATGCACTTAACAACAACAACAACACACACTCATAAACAGACTTCAATCTTCCATTAATAAAACAGAACGGAAACCGAAAGCAGTCAAACACATTATAAAAGGAAGAGACGTGTGAATCATTTATCAAAGGAAATTACCTCGACTTTCACATTCTCGGAAGTGTGTTTCTCTCAGTTTGAAATGATAGCATTTGATTTAGTTGATGGAAAAATGTTCGTCCTTCTGAGTACATCGTTTTTAAAATCTTTATTGATGTTGTGCTGCGGCGTTTACTGAGTGCCTTCGATCATTTTCACCCTGACAAACAGATGCTATCCGTCGCTGTAGTTGACTGGGAGGGAGGTTCTTGCGTCATTGGGACGCTCATTACGAACTGAGTCAGAGCTACGCTGAGTTCTTCTGACTGTGTTTCCAGTCAAAGTGACCCACCGGACAACGTGAGGAGATGTTGAAGGCGCTTCCTCCATCATCTGGCCTCTCAGGCCGCTGGACGGATGGAAGCCACGGCGACCACGGCGGCGACCACGGCGGCGACAGTGAATTCACCGGCACCACGTCTTCCGCTCCGTACCTTTTTCACTTTGTCACATGAAATGGGCCCACAGGGGGGCAGAGCTCAGCTTCACACCGGTGGGTATGAAATGACAGTGACGTCACAATTAGTCGGGAAGCCCATCTCAGTACAGTATTCCATTCTCACAGGTGGGATTTGATATTTTATCTGTTCAAGGACGTCACATGTGCCCTGTAGAAATGTTATCAGTTATTGCTTTTTTAATTGGAGATTTTCTATATTACCAAAAGGTTTGCTTTTGCTTTGTGGTCTATCTATTTGGTAATCACTGGTTGTTGTTGTTGTTGTTGTTCTATTGACTGTAGGATTTTTGTGTTGAAATCAGAGAATAAGATGAGGTGCTTGAGAGTATTGCATTTTCATCAGTTGTATTACTTAATGTGTCTGTTGGTGATGGTGGGTGAATTATCCTTCCCTTCTCTCAGCCTTCATTCGCTGTGATGTATTGGGGAGAAAGTAGAAATAATTTACAACCGTTGTCCCGCAGTGCAGGTGGACTTTGGACTGGTTAATTGGAAAATGAACAAGGGGAAATGAAACCGGGTGAAAATCAAAGGATCTGTCGCAGCCTGTGAGCTCCCAGACTGAATTATTACCTCGTTGCTACAGATTTAAAAAAAAAGCTGCTGCTGAGGCTCCGGAATTAAAGCAATCCATCCATTTGTGCAGATGCAATTGGTGTTTCAGAAATACAACGGCTGGTGGGATTCATAATGCCCAAACTTATTAAAAAAACACTACGTTGCATCAATGGATTTACTGCCAAAGGACTTGAGTGCCCCTGTCGAGCTGCCAAGGCAACGCATCTGGCCTTTGCTGCTTCCTGCATTACGGCCAAAAGAACCGCAATGATTCCTTTGCATTCCCCTCTGATTGATGTCAGCTTTTAGATAAAGAAAACGGGATGAAGGGGCGATGGTTCCGTCCAGGCTGCCCTGTAGAACATGAAACAAAAGCTGTTTCTAAATGTTTGACTATATAAGTCTATCGTTCATTTTCCCTCATTGGAATGAACAGCAGCTTAGCGGCCCACAGGGGGCAGATAGCACTTGGCTTGCAAGGGGGCCGTGGCCCCTTTCGGAGCAGCCGGCTGGGATAAAACACGTCAGATTCAATTACCTTTGCAGCGCCACAGCCGCGGGACACCTCGTTTTGTCTTGACCACCTTGCATCGAGTTATTGATTCCCCGCTCCTGCCCGGCAGCACCTGCGATGCCAATTAACCTCGTGCATCGCCTCGGACCGAAATGGGAAAATGTGGGATTCCACGCAAGCGCTTCAGTGGCTTTCCTTCTCGACTCCTCGAAGAATAGAGGAATGGAGAGACGCAGTGAAGCATGCGAGCTGTTTGAAAATGGGATTGTATATTATCCCTGTGAAATATTTAAGAGAAACATATGTCCCACAAATACCTGGGGTGGAAATCACGACGGCAAGGTGTTTTAAAACGCAATATGGAGGAAATCATCGAGTGGGGAATCCTGCTTCCGGACTAAAGGAGCCAAAGGAGCCTGGAAATGGCCTCCTCAGACACGGCGGCCATTCAGACTGCTGGGGGGGATCCACCGTGACCACTGGTGCTGGAAACGGGTGCCCTTCTGGTATTGTAAGGTGCTTTGGATGAAGCTCACATTCATTTTCAGGTTCTGTCATGGTAGAGCAACAAGGCCAAACTTCAACTTTCCTCAACAAAACGAATACACGTCTAAAAGGGTAAAAATATTCAATATATATGTTATACTAATCATGTAGAGGGAAACGGTATGTTTGGGGGACAGCTAAAAATCTGGGTCATTTATCTCTTATTGTAGTGCAAAAGTAAGCCTTTTTTTTCTTCTTTAGTCTAAATTGTTTTCTTCAAATGCAATTGTTCATCCTTAAATAATTCATCTCACCGTCAAAATAACAAAGTCTTTTAGTTTGGTAAAAAGCTGAGGATACCAACCATGCATTTGGTTTTTTTATCACCCACTGATTTGTCTGCAAATTGCCCTCATTTACATTATTACCTGGAGCCAACTCTGTGGATCAGATGAAGCACCAATACAGACCTCATCAACCTGTGACCTCCAATCAGCATGTCCTCTTCTGCAGGTAATGGACCTGCAGACTGTGTCCAGCGATGAAAGGTTTTACTTCCCTTCCTCTTCCAGATAACAGGCGCCTGTATCACATGCATGTGTTGTGTTTCCATGTTGCTCACCGGGCCGATTCGTCGGTTCCCGTTGGCCTCTGCAGTCCTCTGGGAAAACCTGTCGGCGATGGGACACGTTTGTAGGAACTAATTTAGGTCTCCGTGTGTCCTCCGGGTGTTCACACTAAACATGTGCGATCGTGCGTTGCCGTTGGACGCAGGTAAACAGTGTTGTGGTGAGCAAGAGACAAGGAACGCGTCGGCTGAAATGCACAAAATGAAATCTCACTGGCTGCTGTATGAGAACGATTAATGATAAATTGGTTTACAATCAGCTTTCAGGATTTGGTCGTTCACACCATTGCTCTCAGCTCTAACAAAAGGTGACCCTTACCCAGACGCTCATCCATCGGCCATCCATCGGCGCATCCCACCCATTCTCAATTATCAACTAAGAAAATACATATAAAATCTGCAACGCAAACTAACTTGAATCATGAATGATCCGGTAACTACACGAATAAATGAATTTCAAAATGCTAAACTGAACCTGCACTGTTGAAAAGCATCCATTTGCCTGCACGTCAGACACTGGGGTGTGAAAGCCTTGTTGTTGCCTGTGTGTGAGAATTGATTGGTGCCTGCAAACCGTGAATGCTTTCCCACTGATGAGCGAGTACTCCGAAAGGGGCTCGTCAAAGGCCGGCCTGCGCCTGAGGAGCCTCCTCTTGTAATTCCCCTGCACGAAATGAAGTCTTTTCCTCTGAGTGCTTTTTTGTTTCCAAATGTACATGTTTGCCCCGGTGCATCCCCGCTGGTAATCAGGGATGTGAAAAGGTGCACGGCGGGGCAGCAGGGAGTTTATTTAATCAAAAGGCAGAAGATCGGTTTTTCAATGAAGGACACATTTACTGTGGGATTCTGCAATTTCCCTTTTGTGTGGAGTAGCGTTTAGACTTCACTATTTTTCATCCAAAGACAAATTGCGCGTAAACAATTCATGAGATGCTATAATCACATCCGAATTTGTAGACAGACCATAACAAAGTACTTATTTTCGTTTAGTCCCAATGTCTTACTGCTCAGATTTATTGCGACTGTCAGTAAAGAAAAAGTGCTGAAAAATATTTAAACTAGCGTATCAAGTTATACTGATCCACCACAAAATATCGCGCCTATGAGATCTTTACTTCATGTCAGAGTAACTGTTATGGTGCTTATGCGTTTGAAAACTACGGATAAATTCAAAGTGAGAGCAAAACTGCAACGAACCAATTCAAAAGAGCCGTGAATCCACACGGGGAGGCACTCCCACATCACTGCTCAGCTCCGTCTAATCCTCCTCTCCAGGGGGGACCCATCATGTAGAACAGCAGCTTCGCTCTCCGGCTGATGAAATTATTACCTGGCTTATTTGGCCTGCCCCGCTGCTTTGTCAGGAAACAGTTCTCAGATCGTTTTAGCATAAACATGCTTATAGGACTGAACCACGTGCAGAATGGTAGATTTCTACATTGTTTTTATGATTGAGGTCGCCAGCTTGGACCACGACGTCCCCATTCACTCACCTATCAAGCTCTTGATTGCTCAAATGCTTTTAAACAACGGGTTTTGATCCGAGCCAAGGCATCATGCATCCTGCTCCACATCATCCCCAGAACGACCCAATGAAGCAGAGTAGATGGCTTCAAAAGTCCTTTGATTCAACTAAACAAGGCCTTTTTCACAGTCATTCGCTCCCAACCAATCACAGCGCTGGTGGCCGGCTGTTCTTTTTTCACAAGCCTCATTTCCTGCTTCTGTTTGTTGCTCTCGGTTTGAGGTTCCCGGAGGCCGGCTCAGTGATGGAAGGTGATGTGACTGGACTGAGACATTTTGTTGGCACAGCAGGTTTGCATCTGTGTGTAATTGACTTGAAACGTAACACCTGTGTGGCGCAGGGTGGAGTAAATAACGGCCTTTTTCTAAAGGAGCCTGTCGTCACAGGCGTGTGTGTGTGTGTGTGTGTGTGTGTGTGTGTGTTCCGGCTACGCTGAGATACCAGACATAAACACGCAGCCTGTGGTGCGCCGCACAGCCGATAGTCAACGTGGCCAATCACAGAGTAAATTGCGTTCCATTCTTTTGTGAATAGACTCTAATTTCAGGGGAGGGGTGTTTTTTTTTTTTCTTCACATTTACGAGCTCACGTGTGTGCTTTATTCAACAGCAGCACATGGGAATGAAGTATTCACGCCTCAACCACCTGGGAGGGCACCTGCTGATTGGAAATCATTACCCGGGTTGTGTTTCATCATGTCCGAATTATACATGTCGGTAATTCTCTGTAGCCCGAAATCACTGGCGGCTTCAAGCTACTTCTGTTACTCTTCTGCAATTTGACACTGCTTAGCCCCATTCAGTCCTCACATCACCCGTTTTGCACCAAATGTATTCATTTGCCTTTCTAGCAACCTCAGACGGTGAGGACAGTGGGAACTCGCATGGGATGAATGCAAAGAGGAAAAACCTTTTTTTGTTTTATTTAATTATTTACTCACTAAAATCACTGATGTGCGTCATGTGAAATCAAATAACCTACCTGGCTGTGATGAATACTGCCATCTGGAAAGGAATCCAACCGGCGAGCCTCCACCTCTGCTGCTCCGGAGCGTCTGGATGCGAAACAGCTGCAGATTATTCCATTTTTTTGTTGTTTAAGCTAACAAAGGTCGATCGATAGTGGATTTGTCTGACGGTGACCCAATGGAGAATGTAAAAAAATGCTTTAGAAGAGGTTAAATGTTTGCTCTTCTGTGTAAAAAAGTGCCATTTTCAGCCGACAACATAAAAGATATGAGCCCTTGATTGTGCTTTACGTTAAGCTTTTATATGATTCATTTGGATGAGTTGTGTGAAATGTCATGCTCATACAAGTCGTATTGAATTCTTTCTCTGCCTGCCCGTTAAAAACATCTTTTATTCTTGCAGTAAAGCTCGAAAAGCCACGTTCATGGTCACTCGGCAACTGCTGCAAATCTTACAGAAAATCTAATTACACAAAACGTAAAGGAGGGACTTAAAGGCATTTCATGGCTGTGTCGCTTTAAAGCGCCATGAAAATCAATGAGTGTCTCGGGCCCTTAAGACGAACTGTACTTTATGATAACACAAGCTACTGATATGAGATCTGTGGAGAAAAAAGTTCCATCTTTACGCACTCAGGCCGCTAAAGGGATTATTCTGGGTCACGGGTTCAAACAGCTACTGTAGTTCTCGGCTCTTCTGCGGCGTTTCGCCCGCGGCCGTCGGTCAGCGTGCTCTCTTCTTTCTCCTCCTGTTATTCTTATGGTCTCCAACTTTCATTTATTTACTCTGCTACAGCCTTATCTATCTCTTCCATCTGTGTTTCTGCCTCAAAGCGAAGGTGACGCAAGAGGTCTAATGGGTGTAAAGGAAAGCGTAGGAGAGAGAAGTCAGTGCGAATGACTCCAGCTGCAACCACAGGCGTTTGCTGCGTGGGTTAATGACAGGCATCGGGATCCAAGAGACCGACGTTAAGACTCAAGCGCAGCTGGGTAAGATGCATCTTCTTTCTTCGGATATGTCTCGTTGGGTTTTCCCCCGGTCTCAGCGATCCGCTTGTAGCTGGGAAGCCTCTGTGCAGGAACATTTAGCGTGTGCATGAGGCCGCACTTAGCGGCTTTCACTTAGCAACAAAGTTAGCGATGTAGCTGAACGGGTTACCTGCCTAACCCAATCCCGACCCAGGCCCGCTATGTGACAAACACGGCCACAACACCACAGAGTAGTAGTAAGGCCAGAAAACATCACACACACACACACACGTCCCGTGTGTTCAATAAACTGCATTTTGCTTTTTACTCATCTATCTTCCTCCCTGAGGGGGGTTATTGTAGGTGCATGTAAGACATCCAACAGCACACAGCTGTTGGATATTAACAGTCTGGCTGATAGGACAGACCTGCACTGCATTGGTAGCATAGCTCTGCTAGCATAGCTCTGCTAGCATAGCGGCGCAGCAGGTAAAAGACCCTGAACGATGAAACAGCGCTGACATTTGCGGCACCGACTGCTTTTATTCGTGCAACTTTCTCCGAGCTGAACATTTTGGGCTTCGGGAAGCTGTACAATTTGCAACTGTAACTCGGGCGTCCCTGTGAAGGAATACAAGAAAGTGTAATAGTGTGTTGGAGGACTGGTGTTCTCCTAACAAACGGCCTTCTGCGTCCTTCTGTCGCAGCGCGCTTGAGGTTCTCGTCTTCTTCTTCTGTTTGAACTCTGAATGAGAGACTCCCACGAATACAAGCATCCCCGCGGCTCCCACATGCCTGCTGTAATTGAGACCTTGATCACCCCAGAGAAGACGACTCAGGGGTGGGAGACCGGGGGGGTGGGGGGGGAGACAGACAAGGTCCAATTAGCGTCGCTGCACCAGCACGACTCTCGGGAGCTGCAGGTGGTCCCAAAAGCTCTCTCAGTCATTTTATTGGAGAAGAACGGTTTCCACACGTTATTTATGGACCGAATGTCATCACCTGCCAATCACTGCCCTAATTACAAACCCTGCGCAGTCGCAGTTCACTGCTGGGATGTAGAATAGATCATCCCATTGCCATCAAAGTTTTAGCAAAAGTAACATGTCACTGAGATATTTTCAGTAAATCTTTGAAGATAATTGACAGACAGAATCTGCACCATCAAAAAGTATCAGTGTCTCTCAAAGCACGTTCAACAGTGTATTTCATGAGTAATTTTAAGTATTTGGTTATGTTTCAGAGACCAGATGTCCTAATGTTGATCACTTTCTGACTTGCATGTGAATCTCCGGCGCTGGAATCAATTAATCATTGCACAAGAAAAGGACAAAGCGAGATGATGTAATGAAAAGAAAGGTGGAAAACATGATGACATTTCAAGAAGGTTCTTTTCTGAGCACAAGTAAAAGTAAATCACAGAACAGGTGGATGCTCAGTGATGATTGTGACGAGCACAACGTCCTCGTCGGGACGATCACTTCTCAAACATTTTCTTACTTATTGTTGGTGTCGTCAAACTGAACTCAATAAAGGACTGAAATCTCGCTATGACCGCTAGTTTTTCATTTTTTTTAACATATATTAAACAAATAAATCCCCCATAACCCGTCACTCCTCAAAGTGGATTCTTGAGTATCAAGCGCTCTCGGTCTGCTCCACTAATGAATACCTCTCTGGTCCTGAAAGCGTCTGTTGTCACCAAATAAACTACAAAGGATGTCCCATTTTCCAATTAGAAAATGTGTGTGAGTCACTCAGCCGGCTGAGATTGAAAGATCCTCTCATTTTGTAGCTTTGATGTTTAAGTATGACAAGTAGTGCCTTACTAAAGATCAAAGCCCAAGGTCCAGATCTCCTCCTCGCGTCTTCTCTCGCTCTCATCGTTCTGCAGAATGCGTTCCGCGTGACAACAACTCATATTACTCGCAGACTTCAAGGTGCTTGAAGTACATTTCGTTTTCCCTTTTTGTCTCTTTTTTTTCACTTTGAAGTTCCAAAGAGAAGAAAATGCAGCATTATGAAATTGTCCTCTTTTCTATACCCTTTTGTCATTATGCTCTTAATCGTCTTCTTCATCCAGCAGATTCACGTCTCTCGCGGAAACTCACAGAGCACCAACGACCTCCCTCTCTGAAGTTGACCTCTTCTATTTGGACTGTAGTATTCAGAATGTGCTACAGCTCCACTCATTGAAAGCCTGTAAGGACACGTCTGTCCTCGGGACCCCGAGCGGGTAGGATAGCCGTCTCTAGCGGAGGCGACGGGCCCCGAGCAGAAGATACGGCACAAAGAACACGAGCTGCGTTTGCAGCAGGTCTGAACCTCTTTGTTTTTACATATAAGGGAGGCTCTTAGCAACGAGCCAATTGCACAACCCACCACGGATTGTGTTTAGTTTAAGTTTTTACAGTTAGTAGACAAACTGGATGGAATCATGGAGAATGTTATAAAGTAGGGGTGTAACGATTCGTTTTAACAACGATTCGATCGATCACGATTTGTGGTTGTCGATACGATTCAAGGACGATATTGGTTAATTTAGAACGATACGATCCAAAACAATTCAATGACTTGAAATCGATTCAGTAACTTTTTAGCCAAAAAGTCAACCAGTGTGTGTCCTAGATTCCTGTTGTTTCTTGTAATGGAATCAGGTATCAATTAATTATGAATATAAATAAACAAGTAAACAACAATGTAATGGCAAATGCATTCACATTTTATTGGAATAAAGTGCAAACACTGCTGTAGCAAGTTTAGCAGAAAAGAAACCGTATTAGTGATGTACACAAAAAACACCCCTGCAATAATGGTTTCCCCCTACCAACCACTGCAAAACCCCTCTATTTCAACCTCTGTGGAACATCCCATCGGCTTTGCCGTGAAACCCGGAAGTTGAATCGGGACTCGGGACGGCGGGACCCGCATACTGCGTGAGCAGCGTCACGGCTCAGTCCGTGACAGCCTTTATCATTAAAAGTGCTAAGAAAAAAGTCTGACGTGCTTTAATCCAAAGGGTTATTTCCTAGTATCGATACAATCGATTTAATTACATTTTAAAACAATGTTAGATCGATATATATCGTCCATAAGGCCGACTCGCCGAGCACAGATCTATATAGTTGGATCGGAGGAATGTAAATCGATACATCGATGTAATAGATGGATCGTTACATCCCTAATATAAAGTCTTAAAGAGACAAGAAAAGCTTTGATAAAACTTGGGAAAGTCATTTGCTGCAGTTGCTGCAGAAACTGAATGACTGAACATTCAATACGGCATTTTCTAATTAAGCTGATTCCAGACTGAGCTAATGAGACAAAAGGGACAGAGGCAGAGTTTGTCCTTTTGCCTCTCAGCATGTCTTTCTAATACATACACACCTTGTTTTGTAACTATCTTACACAGTTGTGATGCTTTTGTGTTCAATATAATATATACATATACTGTACACACATGTGTCGACAGACTCACAAGCCTCACAATGTCGCAGCTGATAATGAAGCTGCAAAGAAATTCAGAGCATTTTTGATTGTTGATTATAATTTGTTGTCCGTGTTTTATTTATATTGCAGCCTTCTTCACGGCTGCTCCACTGACATTAAGTAGCAGTTGCAGAATGTTTCCCCTATAATTCATTATTCCCTAACAGCTCGCGTCGCACAGACATTGTTTTTTTTGTTTTGCCGTGTTGACGTTCGAAAGTGCTGATCAAAAGCAGCCAGACTTTTCAATGTAATAAGTAGAGAAAATAACTACTTGTCAGCTCCCGCAGTAGGAGCTCCTTATTGATTTCCATGGCTCATGTTTCAGCCTCATTACTCAGGGAGCTGCATTGAAAACGCGAGCAGCGAACTTCAGAGGAAAGTACCAAAAAAAAACCCCCCAAACCTAATCGAGGGCCAATCGGCTCCAATTCCAAAGGTTTTCTCCTCGGCCCACGCACAATATGTAAACATGCCGTTTTAACAGGAAGCAGGAAAATAGAACAGCCAGAAGAAACTGTCGAGGCCCAGAACCAAGTTAAATGCCCCCCCCCCCCCCTCTTCAGTGCCTCATTGCTCCTTCTTTTCTCTGGCAGATTCCCATCCAGGCTCATTTCACCTTGGTCGTCTTCTAACAGAAAAATGTTTGGTGGGTTTTGTGGGAAAAGCAACATCTGTGGGTCACAAAAACACAGTGGATTGTGTCACGGATTGTGTTTTCCTCTCATCTCCTTATTCTCACTCTGAGTGAAAATCCTGGTTTGTCATGAAGTATTTGAAAAAGACGTCGGCCGGATGAGAAATGGGCCGATAATGGCGGCCACTGACCTTTTTTTTACAGAAAATTCTCAAATACAGAACAGTTTTTCTTTTGAAGGGGAAATCCATTTAAATACTTTTGCTGACTTTAAACTTTCTTTGTCCTTCGTTATTCCGCAGGAGAAACCACCAGCAGCTTTTCAGAATTTCATTTTTTTTGTCTTTCTCTGAGGCTATGTAAGGTGAGGGAGCGCTGAAACTTTAATGAATGCATGCGGTAACAAGCAGCACATCTTTTTTCGTGCTCAGTTGTTATCAGGTTGAGTATAACTCACTCGGGCGTGAAGCCGTTCGTGCTGAGAGCGGAGAGAGGAGGCGAGGGAGGAGGCGAGGGAGGAGGCGAGGGAGGAGGCGAGGGAGGAGGCGGAAAGTACCACCTCATACCATCTGATTTAATGCAAGCTGTGAACACAACCCCGGTGAAACAGACGCCTCCACTGCTTCTGAGGCTCCGCGGACGGAAAACTGCCCGGAGCAGCTCATGTAATGTGGGAGACGATAATGCTGCCTCGCCACCAACACACACACACACATGCACACACACAATGAAACACAACCGCAAATGAAATGAAAAAAGAAATGGACAGGAAGTAGACGGCAATGAGTCTCAGGTGTCACAGAGGAGAAAAAGGTCAGCTGCAGTTGCAGCGTCCATCAGCCGCGCAACTGTCCGCCTTCCTCCAACTTCCGAATCCCAAAAGCAAGGAAATTGGTTAATGTTGCATGTTTTCTCGAAGGAGCTGCACTGGCTTTTGCCGGTGACGGCGCCGTCCCATCTGCACGGCACACGTGCAGCGCTCAGGGCCAACGACGCTCACACGTCGGGGGCCGCCGCCGAGCAATGCACCGTGACCATGCACACATTTCTTGGGGATTATGCTGCCGGAAGCACAATGACAACTAGACGTTATCAATTAAGACTGAGAACAGCTGTCCCTTGATGGAACATTTAGGGGAAAGCAAAAGCACACGCACATCATGGTGACAGAACCCACTGTTGCATAACGACAGGAAAATGGACGGTCTGGTTCATCCAACCGGCTGAGTTCAGGACCCACCGGCAGCTGTGAGGGACAGAAAACAAAGAGGAACAATGGAAAGCGTCGTTAATATCCATAATGACTGTCCGTGTTCTGGAGAGCAGCTTATGCATCAATTTGGGAAGCGGCTGGCAGAGCGACCGGAGCGAGGCTTAGATGATGGGGACATGCCGGGATCAGCTCTCCCGTCGCCTCCAGGCCCGGCCCACTTCAATGGAGATGTTGCATTATGACCATCGCTCTCAGTTCGACCCATGTTCTCTCTCCCGTCGCTGCAAATTTATTCTGTACTATACAATAGATTACGAGGGTCCATTGCATCAATGTACCGTGTTGCTGGTGTGTTGACCATCGGCTCGTCCTCCGGCCGGTCCACGGTGGAGCCCAACCACCCGCGTCAGGTCTTCTCAGGTCTTCACTCTTCATTAGAAACCCTGCCACCATTTGTTCATGGACTTAGTTTTCAGACTTCGCTTTGCGAACAAGAACAACACTTTTATTTTTGGTCAACAAATTTACCAGAACAGAGGTCAATTTTTGATTTTTAAAAACCCAATGACATTTGTCTTTTTTTACATTGTTCTTTTTATCCCACTAAGCTACTTTCACAGGCAGGTAGGCTTCATGCAGTTCTCCATCCAAGCCCTGTATGTGGTCTGAAACAGATTTACGGCTACACGGCACTTTTCAGCGACCACATTCGTCCCAACGGACGTGTGGAGTCTTACACAAGAGAAATAGCCCATTAAACAGAGTCCAGGCCGCAGTCCTGCTTCCTCTAACCTGCGTTTGACAAACAGATTGTGTATATGTCAGTATTAAGAAATCCCAACTTAAGAAAGGGGTCGTATCTTACCACAGACCTTTCATTAAAAGGTGCCGTATATGTTAACACATTGTCCGACATCTGTGATCACTTTTGGGTCTGATTCATGTCAGGAGAAAAATTTCCTTTCTAATAAGACACAAATAAAAAACCTCCGAAATGTTGTTCTGTTGTTTTGAAACATCTTCCCGTTCCACTCTGAGCTTCTGCTCATGAGAAGGTGAGGTGTGGAGGGAAAACCCGCGGTGGGATCATTTCGAGAGGTCGCTCGGTTATCCGTGTTTGATTTCTCTCTCTCTCTCCCTCCAGAATCCAGAGCGCAGCAGTGCAATCCGTTAATTACGCAGCTCCCAAAGTTCAATATTTCTTAGGCCACGACTACAAAGGAAAGAATGAAACGTATAAATAATGAATTTGGCATTCTCCGTGATTAATGCCGAATATCAAACCAATCAGACAGTCGGCAGCTATTTGATTATCATCCTCGTACTTTCTTTCCCCGGCTGCGGCGCCGCTCGGCCTCCTCGGCTTTCATGCTGGAAACTCCAGGGAAGATGGAAGCGGGGGGAAAAAACTCATAAGATATTTTCTATTCATGAGTTCATTTTATTCAGATTTCCCTCCGTGTGATAGTTCATATTGCAGCTTAATGCTGTTTCACGGTGAAGAGCGTCTCGAGTGAGGCTGCCGGGCTGGTTCGGTCCGCCAGAGACAAAGACACAACTTTGAACTGCGCAGAAAGGTCTCACACACACACACACACACACAGCGCGGGGGTGTCAGATGTGGGCCTGCATCACTTGACTTCGATGAACAATGGATAGCGGCTCAATTTAAAGCTCTTTCAGTTTGCACTTTGGCCCCCGCGTTGCCCGCGTCCTCCCACAGCGCACGCCCTTCTCTGTTTGGAAGACATAAACAGAAATGTTTCACATCAGTCAATAGATCCCTTTGTTTCTCACCGCCCTCCTCGTCCTCGACGCCTCTCTGTCTTCCCACCACTTCACTTCTCTCGCACCATGTCCACAGCAAGTCCTCCATTCCACCGTCCCTCCCTCCGTCCCTCCCATAAAGTATCCAAAGGTGTTTACGTATATCGTGGATACAGACAGTGCCGGCCCGAGCCTCTTGGGGGCCCTAAGCAGACTTTTATTTGGGGGCCCCCCTCCCACCACGCACAGTCACCTGTGCTAGAAGATTATTGGCACAAATGTCACGCTATACTGTTAGAGCTAAAATTATAAACGAATACAGTGAGGTTATAATACAAAACTAGGGCTGCTTGCAGGGGGCCCCAAGCAGCCGCTTAGTTTGCTTATGCCTTGGGCCGGCCCTGGATACAGATCACATAGACCCGAGTTCAGGAGTCCTGAGCATTCAATCAAGATCTAAAATTGTCAATAGATGACATGACTACGGCGTCGGTACTCAACAAGGCAGCGTTTGGCGTTTGGTTGGCGTGACAACGCACTGCAGGGTCGATGGGCCGATGCGACCGCACTTACTCATCAAACGGCATGAATGTTGTCGCCGTGAGACGCGTCCGCTGATTCCTTTACAGCACAAAGTCCGACGTTGCAGACTTGGATAGAAAAGCTCTCAAAGGCCCCTGACTGAAATTCAAATGGGACACTAAATGTAATCCATCTGTGTTATTGATGCACTTGCCATGATTACAAAGCACTTAGTGTTACTCATATCTTTGAGAGCTGATACTTTATGAGAGGGCTGCTATTTGAATTAATCAAACTCTCTTGTGATTCTGCGACTGTTTGCTCAATTCTATTATGTTTTAGTGGGGATATTTTTTGAAAACCACGCTGCTCCGGAAACGACGGGTCAACCTTCCGTCTCTGAAATTCACTTGACATTGAGCTGCACGTCCTCGCAGACATCAGCCGCTGCCAAACCCATTAATGCTGTTATTTGCTCAGAGGCTGATGAGGATCTTCAGTCAGCAGCGGGGGAGGAAACGAGTGAATAAACGGGAGGAAGGCCGGCTGCGACCCGCTCGGTTTGAAGCAAACAACGCCCAGCGAGGACGTGAGGAAGTGCATTTTCTGCAAATAGAGGATAGCGGTCTTTAGTGTGAACGCCCCCGAAACACGAGGCATCTTCTTCTTATTATCCTCGTACCCTCGCTGGCAGCCACAAACATCCTCGCAAACATCGTAACCGGGGACGCTGAGCTCAGCGGCGGCAGCGTGAGACCTGCCCTCCGGCACATCAGGGGGACGCGTCATGTGAACAGCTCCACCATTTTCCTTTGTGTTTGGAAAGTTTTGTAGTTTAGAAAGTTTCAGCGATCTCGTTACATCTCTAAGATTTGAAAAAAGACACGATACGGATATTTAAAGAGGGGCCGACTGCCATCAAGCCGATTCCATGGCTGCTGTGTCACCATGACAACGCCAGCGTTCGTTTACCTTCGCAGAAAAAAAGTCTCCGCAGGGGATTTAAGTCTTTTCCACATTACTTTGTGAAATCATCAGGCTCCAGATGAGAGATTTGCCCTGTAGCCATGGCAACACCAGGGGCAACAAAGCTTTGGAACTTGATAGTGTCAACCAAAGACTGTGGGGTGTTTTGTTGACGTTTAATAGACATTGTTATTACATTGCATTAAAAGGAACATCATTTTCTAATTATCACGTTGGACCCAAATGCAAAACACAAAATTCCAAATTGGCTTCACCGGGAGCCGGACAGGGTCGGTAATCCAACCCAATCCAATCCAACCCAATTAGAGGTGACGGGAGACCTGGGAAGGAGGACACCCCACTGCCACCGTAGCTCGGGACCGAGGGACATAAGACGCGTTGGGAACGTCCGGCCAGCGCGGCTTCCAGCCCGACCGTCCAAAGAACACAGGGCCACGGCGCTGACAGTCGTCTCATCACCTGTGACCCCCATCGCCTGGCGGGATCCCCTCACAGAGAACGCCGAAGGGAATCTGGTAGACGCTTCGAAGCAACTGGTTTCCTCAAAAGGCAGCGCGCGCCAAACAACGTTGTCCAACAACTGTCCGTTGTTTAGTGTAACCGTCCTCCATGCGTCTCCACGCTCCTGTTTCCTGGCCTCGATGGACCCGAACAAACTGTGATGTGATCGCGCTGTCGCCCCGGACGAGCACATGCTCGCGTAGGCCCTCGGTGTGCGTGTGCGCTTTGCCATGCAGCTTCGGGCTAAATGCTGCTAACATTCTCACAACTGCGGCCTGTTGGGATGTCATTAGTCCAGGAGGCCTTCAGAATGAGGACCATGATTTTAGCATTTCCTGCAGCAATTTATTTTCAGCAAATTGCCATTGATCTTTTCACGTCCCTTCCTTGACAGGTCTGATGTTAAGTAACATTGATTTATGGCCCGGGGATGTATTCAAACGCACGCGGCCTACGCCCGGCTTTCATTCGACTGCCCGTGCAGCGTGACCAGACCTCCCATCATGCACCTGTTGGCTGCGTTAAATCACACAGCTCAGCTGAGTCGGCGTGAACACGGCGCCGCTGGGAGGAAGCGGGTGGACCAGCTGACCCGGCATTGGAGGAGAACCTCCAACCTCCCCAAACTGCCGAGAGACACCAGCAGTGAAATGCAGTCAGGCGACGCAAAGCCACGAGAAACGAACGTGACGTCTCCCGTCGCAGTCGCTCCGCCCACACAGTGTCGCTGTCAGTTCACATCGCCGCCGCAAAGCGCCCGTGTCCCGATGCACATGTGAGGAGTCGTCCACCGGAATGAGACATGACCGGTACCTCGGAAACGGAGCCCGCCGAGGGAATAACGCTGCACGTCTCTTTTATTCCGGGAGCAGCTTAACTTGTTTCCCGCTTTCATCTTTATCCCCCTGAAATGTGCTTGGATGTGTCTCTCTGATCGCCACCTGTGGCCGCCATCTTTTCCCTGTAATAATCCACCTGTCACTTCTGGCTTTTATCAAGAAGCCTCGTTTTTTTTCCTTCACGTATCCTCTGCTTTGTCTTCTTTTTTCGCAGTAACACAGTTTTTTTACAGTAACTCTCACTGTCTCTCTCTGTCTTTGTTTGTCCTGTTTAATTAGAGTTGTCTCACCTCGGTGTGCGTTGAATACACTTCCTCCCTGTGTGTCTTAATGCATTCAGCTAGTCTCTACTTTTTAAGGTAGGTTTCTTTTATAAAAAAAAAAAACTTAAATAGCCGTTCATAACGCCCATATGAAAACATTGGACACAAAAGATAAAATCAAAAATAGCTTGAAAATAAACTCCTTTTAGATCACATACTGCTTTTTAATTCATCAATATGGAAACTGTAACACGTCCTTCCATCCAAGAAGAAAAGAAGGGAGGGGAGAAGTTTCTTAGCTCCTCTTGTGTCTAATTGCATCATTATTTATCGTTGAAAAATTCTGCAGCAAAGCTTTGACAGCCTCAACTCAAACCAGGAATAGACATAGTGCACCCCTGGTCCTCTTCACCCCCCCGTCTCCCCCGTCTCCCCCGTCTCCCTCTGCCCACATCTCATTTTCTCTGCTGTCCATTATTATCTCACTTCTCATCACCTCTGCTGAGCGATCGGCTCGTCGCTCAGTCAGCTGTTTGTTTTAGTCCCCTTCAATCTGATATCTATTGTCCAAATAAAACTTTAATGGCTTTAATCTGATGTCGTCTCATACATCTGGGAGATTATTATCACTTAGATGACGCGAAAGGGAAATGATAACATCCTTTGATCACTCAGGCGGTGCCTTCAAACTAAACTACCAAATGCTGTAAAACATTTGTACATTTTTCTTTTCCTCGATGTTCCTTGCAAGAGTTCACATGAGGCCCATTATCTGAGCGATGACGTCTATGAACAGCATCACAGTGCAGGAACGTCGTTTAAAACCGACCGCTGAGAACCGGACCTTTGGAGGCCTCGTCACACCGATGCCAACAAGAGAACATATCCCGACCTCCAGGGGGATGAAGGTGACATTCCCCAGAAGGCTCCCCGTGGCGAGTTTTGTCGAGTTGTAGAGGATTTGGTTCAACTCCCCGGATCGAAGCTCAGTGATTAGAAGACTTAACCTGTGTGGAGTCGCACGATCCGAGAAGCAATGTGTAAACGTCAGGCGGGCTCCTGTTCCTCGTCCTCGTGATCCTTCCACGCAGAGAAAAAGGCGCCATCAGCACATGTCGGCGCTCCGTGTGCACATCGACCCCGAAGCGTTATCGACTCCGGTGTTGCAAACCGCCGGGACAATGATGGATGTCATTTCTCCTCCGTGGCTGCAGTTCGACAGGAATCGATGGAGAACTGGCGCCGCTCTTTGTTCTTCGGCCGCAGCGACTGGCAGAGAATCACAATGGGCCCCATTTATCAGCCAGAGAGAGGGAAGCAAAGGGGAAGATAAGGCCCGCGTTTATCGGCACGCGTAATGGTCCTAAAAAACAAATGTTCAGACCTTTTATCTGATCAATGCGGCGACGTGAAGCCGTCCTGTCGTTCACATCTGTAACCTGAAACCTCCCTGTCTTATCTTTCCCTCACATTTCAATGCATTCCAATGCGGATGCATTTGGCTTCATGCCTGAATAAGTGAATATAACGTCTTCATTTTATAACTAGTACACTTTAATTAAAACATTTCCACCGTGGGTGTGCGCTTCCACTTAAATCCCCAAAACAGTTCCATCCATCCATCCTCCCCGTGTGGTTCATTATCACAAGAGGGCGAAACACTGAACGAAAACACACCAACGGGGTCAAACATGCGCCCGTGGATTTATTCCTCCCGTGTTTGTGTCACCCAGCCGCCAGCTTTCCCTGCAACATGAACTCTGTGCCCCCCGGGGGAAATACCTGCCCACGTATCTGCTAAATGCTCCGCCATGCTCGCGCCGCCGTCTGGGTTTTTTGATGAAAACATCAGCCCGCTACCGTGGCAACCGGGTGGATGAAAGAAGGAAGAGTGAACCAACGCAATGCAGTTTGTGGGCTGAAGATGAAGTCAGTCACTTCTCCCCCTTAATCGTTTAAGGGGAACTTTGACCGAATGCCGTTCCAACGACACACTTCTGTCGTGTGTTACACTTTTTATTAACACCGTGTTTATGAATGTTCAACGCTTTATTAGGAAGGAGGAAACCTGCTGTGGCTCCTTAGCCGTTAGCTCACAGTCGGGCTCCGTCTGCAGGGGTCAAAGGGTCACGGCAGCAGCCGCATGGATCGGTGCTGGAATCAGTTGCGCGGTGGGTTGTTCACGTTTTTCATATTGCGGTTAGCTAAATGTCGTCTGTTAGCAACTGTGAACGGAATTTGTTGAAAAGAAATTAAATGTCATGCACGTCATCGTCTCCAGACAAAGAGCAAATGCCCTGTGCAAATGTGGCGCTCATTTAAACATCTTTCCATTTTACTGCATAGCCTTAGGGGGGAGCGAGGGGGTATTAGTGAATGATGAGAGACAATTGGATTGCCTTTTTCTTTTTATAATAGTGCTGAGGCCAATAAAGAACCTTAATGGATACCTTCAGTGGAACACTGTGCTAATGTAATGGCCCGATATCTGTCTCAGTTACAGCTCATGAGTCTGAAGGAATGCTGATTATTTGCTAATTAACTGAAAATAAATATGGATGGTAAAACCATTAGGCAGAAAAATAACCCGCTGATAGCATTACGTCGGTTTGCACATCCAGAGATGTTAAGAATGCGGCTTCAATAATACAATAAAGGAAAAAATAAAAAATATATTTGATTTGAATTAGTAATTTACTGCTAAACTGTTCGCCATTTACTGCGAGTTACTGCGTGACCAATAACGCGGAGCTACGGTGGTTCTAAGCAGTCTGCGTCCTCCAGAGCCGCTGGGACAAGTTGAGCGTCATGTGACCAGGCGACTCTGAGAAGCGGGCCGACCCGCCACGAATAAATCACTGAAACATGAAAGCATCAGAGCCGGGGGGTTGCCGGGGGAAACGATTAAGGGGGAAAAGTGTGTTTTTGCAGCATCAGTCCCAGAAGCCATTTAAGAGATGCAAAAGTAAAGTGACCCGGGGAGGTGGGGGGGGGGGCACTGAGCCTCGGTCGTCCTCCAGAGAGGACACACAGCAGTGGACAAGAGGAGGTTGTTTTTATGCCTTCGGCCAGGAGGACAAGTCCCACACATCCGACTGTTCATCACGTGTCAACATGCGGCGCCACGTTTGATTTGATTTCTTGATCTTAAGAAGAAGCATTTGCTCAGCCAGCTTTAAACTACAAAAAAAAGGTAAAAAAGACAGGCTCTTCTATCGTGGTGGAATGTTTTCATCACTCTGTTTATCAAGTTTATATTTTATTCATCTTCATAGACACGTTTTCATCCAAATATAGAAAACTTTTTATTTTACAGTCTCAGCAAAAATAATCATACAATTCCAGATTGTTAAATATCTAAATACACTTTCACAGTTGCAATGTGAGTAGAAAAAAATGAGATTTATTTTGTATGAGATACAAAACGCACACCTCCCCCTCACGCTCACAACGCAGTGAGCCTGAACACACCTTTGCACTTAGAAAATAGGATTTCTTTACACCGGTCACCCAATTCATATGAAGTAGTTGTTATATCACAGCGAAAAAAATAAAAATGACTGTTACAATGTCTTTACTCCATTTAGACCAAGATACAGTTTGATGAAATATAAACACTTTAAATGTGCAATGCAAAGGGTATAAGGTACTCTGAGGAGGTCCCAATTAGTAAACTTCCCTTCTAGGGTTACATTTAGCAAAACGACTTCCAATTTCCCCACAGAGGAGTTGTTGTGCAGCGCGGCGACATTCAGGAACACTTTGACATCCTCCTCAGATCCCCTGGATTTATGCAGAACCGCTCTGCTGTTGTTTCTTGCAGAGACTCTATTAAAGCGACTGAACGCCAGCCGGAGGAACTGAGCTGTGCGTTTCTGTGAGTAATTACCGAGGAGGCTGCGCTCTGTAAAACCTGTGAACTGGAGCCGAAGGAGCTGCTGCCACTTTCTCACCAGCATTTCGGCATATGAGCAATATGAAATCTGTGCAATATGTCCGCCACCCATTTGAGATCCATTCAAAGGTTCAGCTTAACGGGAAACAAGCTGAAGACACTGCGATGGGTTTTTCCCCCAGACGTTGCTCTGTGTTCTCAGCCCTCGACACAACCTTCACATTTAGGTCACATGATTGAACAAGACTGCAACATGAAAAGTTGTCACCGGTTGTACATTATCAAGATAGAATCGATATGAATGCTAACTAGCTGGCTAGTTGATCCATTACAACATTGCCAGCTACAGATGGCTATCAAGCACGAGCTGAGCTAATTTCACTTAAGACCTTTTTACAATTCAGTGTTCACGTATGTTCTGGAGATCAGCTTTAGGGATTCTATTAAGTTTAGAAGTTTGTTCATTCGGAAAAAAAAACAATTAACAATCAGCAAAGCTAGGTTTCAGTTATTCAAAAACAGACTAAGGAGGGCATGTTGAGGGTTGGACATCGTGTTTTGGTCTATAACTGATTGATAAAATCTAACTGAGTGCAATACCTGCAAGGGATGATCAAAGTGGCACGTAGTGTACATAATGGGATTAGAGAATGGGAGCAGAACGTCCCGCCGAGCAGGAAACTAGAGCGTCATCAGCAAACGATGAAGGAACATTTCATTAATAAAGATGTAAAAAAGGTGATAAACAACAACAGCGACAATTCCCTTTCCCGCAAAAGTACTTTGACTGAACGAGTGGGAAAAGTAACACAACAGCATCTTATCGTGATGAACAGAGAACGGAGGTTTTCTTTTGTTAGCGTTTCAGAAGGCAGGAGGAAACGATTGTGGGAAACAGAAATCAGCTTCACCTCTAATCACAGCCGGCAGTAACGGGCGTGTTCATTGGTGAAAAGATCCTCCGTCACCAGCTGAATCGAGTGAATCGACACACACGCACACACACACACGCACTTTCTAAAAATACACACAATTGCATCTAATCCATTTCCAACAAGGCACAAATAATTTCATTCAAGTTTATCGTTACACAAGTGCTTTTTGCAGAGAGCCGCGTGTCAGCTCGGCGGCTGGCCAACCGAGTGGTGGTGTGGGAGGATGGGGGAGGATGGGTGAGGGGGGGAGGGGGGGGGTCTGCCGGCCTGCCAGTCACCGAGCCAGTCATCCAGTCCCGCCCGCTGCTCGGCGCCGCGTCGGGGTCGTTCTGCCGACTGATCGGCGGAGACTTGTGGGGAGCATCAGAGGGTAAACAGAAGCGGGGGGGGTGGGTGTTGGGGGGGGGGGGGGGGGGTGTTGGGGGGGGGGGTCGGGTAGGGTGTGACAGCACCCCCCCAACGCCGTGCCCCACCATGACAACAAACAAGCCCCGGGCCAGCGAGGGCGAGAAGGCACTCGCCCTCGTGAGGAACGACAGCAAAGTGGCACAGTGATGGATCATCGATAAATAAAGGGGGGGGGGCTACTACACACCGGGCTGTGGAGGGGGAGTGGGCGGGGGCGGGGGAGAAGGGGCGCATGTTTGAGGGTTGAAAAAGAGAATTAATTCTACAGGTGATTTTCAGAGTGGTTCTGCCTGTAGTTCTGTCAGGATGACTTTGGCTCAGCAGGAGCACAGCGCCCTCCCCCCCCCCCCCCCTCCGCCCCCCACCACTCACAACGCTACACCCTCCCCAAGGGAGGTTGTCAGAGCTGGAGAGACATAAGGGGACTTGAGAGGGAGAATAGAGAAGGTGGGCCGAAGTGCAGCCATGCAGGCAGACGCACAGAGGGGACAGACAGAGAGGGACACAAAATAATCAGCACTCTGAGGGGGAAAGACAGGAAATAGATAAAGGGAGGAAAGTAAACGGCCATACGCAACCACCGTGAAAAGAAAAACCCATCAACAGTTACTCTCCCATGTTCTCCCCCCCATTCCTCCCTCCAACAGTCAACATGGAACCAGTGTTTGCAGCCTCAGGCGGCGCCCCCCCGGTTGAAGTGCCGCAGCACGGTGCCGTTGGTCCTCTCGAACAGCCACTGCTGGCTGGGGGACGACGGGTCGCAGGTGTTCATGAAGACGCGGCGCTCGCTGGGGCTGCAGTCGATGCAGCTGTTGCTCACCAAGTGATACAGGCTCTTATCCTGCAGGACGGAGGGACAGGAAGTCACGCACGTTTTACAACAGGTGAAATATAGCACGAGTAGGAAATTGCATATCTTTTTTTAATCCTTCGACACTTTAATCTTACCGCTAGCGTTTCATGAGCAGAGAAGCAAACACAAATGTTTAAAAAGAAACCACTGAAAACTGCATGGACATGAATGTTTATCAATGCATTTGTCCTAAAATGTTATGCTTCCACTGGTTTATTGTAGCAAACAAGCTTGTTTTCGGGTGGTGATATTTAAGTAGATCCTTCCAGTGTTACAGAAATACTAACGCAGCCTCCTGATGGCATGTTTTTGTTATTAACGGAGCTTAAATGCTGCAGCGTAATGAGCTCCTTTAAATATCCATCAGCTCGAGGCCTGCGACTCTTTAAATATGCACAACGGTATAGAATGATTAAGCGGCGTTGAAGCGGCCGTACCTCTCTGTAGCGCCACAGCTGGTTGCCCCTCATGCCGTGGCAGTCGTACAGGGTGACGGGGCTGTTGTGGGACACGGCGTCGAAGCAGACCTTCTTGGTGTGCATGGGGTCGCCCACCCGGATGTCCTCCCTCCACCCGAACGTGAACACCTGCGGGGGGAACAAAGGGGGGGGGGGCAGACGTCAGCTGCTGAGAAGCCACGAGGGCACTGCGGCGCTTCACTTCTAAGGTGACGAGGACACAAAGTCTTCGGGGGACGGCTCCGTCCTCTGAGCTTCCCGACCTCAACGTCTCACCCGTCTGTTGGGGGAAAGTTTGCTTTGCAGCTGCGGCGGTCCGAGAGACGTCTTATTAATGTAAAAAAGATAAAACAAACACGTTTTCTAGACTTCCTGATTGAGTTGCTTCTCTGGTGCAACATCAACAAGGATGGCTGCCAACCCAACCGCAACCCCCCCTCAACCCCCCCACTGTGATTTGCGGAGAATCAATTTCTCACTGGAGATGAATGCAGATTGCAACTGCAACACAGATTAAACAATGCAGCTTCAGATTAGGGAAATTAAAACGCCAGAGACAAGAGGAGATATTGAGGTCGTATTACGAGCTCGGCTTAAAGATCTTCGGCGTGAACAAGTCCTTCAGAACAATGCGAAGATAATGAAGCGGCGCGCGCGGCGTTCATTTGACACAGATGCTTATTCAGTAGAAGGAATACATTTACTAAAGAGACTGAGCAGGTCTATTAACAAAGGTTTGATCTCAAGAGATGAGAAATGGGACAGTTTCTCTTTAATTATTGTCTGTATTAGGAAATAATACCAATTCATCTTTTATGTTTGGCCCCATTGAACTACGACGATGATGATGATGATGAAACGAGTGCGAGGAGGCCGCTCACCTGTCCGTGGCCCCAGCTCACCTCGGCCCGGCCCTTGGCGCAGCTCTCCAGGCGGATGGGACTCCCCGACGTGAAGTGCTTGCTCTCCATGCACATGCCGCCGCTCGCCGCGCTCCGGATCTGTGACGCAAAAGACGGCCAATCAGCTTCCGCTTGCTTTTTCGAGCTCGACCTCATCTTCTCGGGGCTCCTCGTCGAGACGCCGATCCGCCTCCGCAACCGTGTGCCACGTCTCCCGCTGTGAGCGTACCTCTCCCCAGGCGCCAGCAGGGGGCTCCACCGGCGGGTAGTGCTTGGGCAGGTCCCAGGCCACCTCGCTCATGAACCACTTGAAGTTCCGGCAGTTGAGGCGGCTGCGCAGCTCCTTCTGGGCCGTCATGTCTCCGGCGGAGAGGTGGCGGTACTCGGGCCGGCGCTGGTAGAGGTACTCGGCGTACTCGTCCATCCACACCTCCGCCACGCGCTTCAGGTTCTGCGAAAAATTTCGGGCCAATTATTGTGGATGCTAAACTGGACAGTCGCGTAAACGTCCCTCGGCTTCTGGACGTCCCGCCGCCCTCGGTGCTGTAACGCACCTGCATCCCGTCCCAGGAGGCCGGAGAGAGACGAGAACAACAAGTCAAACCAAAGTCTCAGCTGCTCTTTGTTTTCTCCCTGACAGACGCGTCACACCATCTTCAGAAGGCTGGTCAGAAGCTACAGTTCGCTTCACGTGGACCCAGAGACGGGAACGTCACACGGGTCTCACTGCAGCCGTGGGAATTGTGTGTGTTTGATGTGATGTTTCGCTCCGTGTGAGCCAATAAAGTGTTGGAGGAAGCAGATACAGAATATATATTTGACAGTAACAACACAGAGTAGTTTTTTTTTCTTCTTTTTAGCGGTATTGATGATAAAAGCCTGCAGCGGAGAGGGGAGGATTTAAAGCAGCTTCCTGGGAAGAGACAGAGTACACTGGAAGTGTGTGAACCCCCGTAAAGCACAAGAGTGAAAGTCAAATCACCGTAGCTGCATCTGACAAGGCAGAAAACAAGATGAAACCAAAGTGTCCGGACAGAAACGTCCCCCAACTGGTCTTCTTGTATAGTTTGTCGGCGTGGCTTAAATACGTCGAGAACAGCTCCTTCAGGTTTTGTATCTAACCTGCACATCGGCTCTACATTCATCTCTTTCCTTCTCATCGTGTCGTATAAGTGTTTTTTTTTTGTTTGTTTTTTACACAAAACCACAGAGAATGCAACTTGGTAATACCTGCAAAAGACCTGTGCTAAAGACAATGAATACATCACATTTCAGACTGAAGCAGGAGGGAAAGATGAGCAGGTGGCGGAAACCGTAAGCAATGATGGCTGCGGGGCAGACGGATCCCCAACAGGCTCCTCGGGCTCAGGCGATCGCAAACATGAAAGATTTCGAACTGGGAAATCCATCCTTCGGAAGCCTTTTGTGGAAAACGTGAAAAACGCGCAGCCGGTCGTCCTCTGAGCTGCGGACGCGTGTCTGAGGACACAGATGGCCGTGGCCTCGGACGTGTGCACGGTGGAGTGAATGAGAATGCGGCTTCCAGGAAAGTAGAAATGCAAATAGTCCAGAAAAAAAAAAAAAAAAAAAAAAACATGAAAGAATCCCTGCAGCCACAAACACACAGATGAGGATGGTTCCATCTCCCTCCATGGTGACGGGACAGCTGTGTTCTGCTACTGAAGCAGCGTAACGGAACATTAGTCCACGGGTCACCTCTGGTAAAGAATGGCGGCTGCTGGACCCCGACCAGAACCCAACTCCTCAAAAAGAACCACAGCAAACCAACATTTCCTTTAAAGCCACCGAGCAGCGGACATCGCCGCACAAAAGGCCATCGCTAGAAACGTGCCTGTATTTGTCCTCATCGGATGAACAATTCACTGCACATCAATTTACAAATGAAACTAAACACTTGTTGAGGGTTCTTTGCAAATACAAATTTGATTGAGGACTACCTTCAAAAACACATCGACTGCTACATATTCCATAACGATCAGCTGCAGGAGACCTTCTAATCTTTATGTTACTCTCTCTCCTCCCTGGTTTCCATGGATCCTTATATATCGTTATATCTGGACGTAGTCCTGGCTGGTTTTTCACCAATCACTGCTCTTAGCATCTCACGATATTAATGGACAGCAATGTGCTGAAGGAACCTTTTTGTAACGCGAGTACAAAAGTATTCCCAACATTCAATGACTTCTTGTCTGGTCCTACTTTGTTATTTGTCAGACATTGACTTCCGCGCTCCAAGGAAAAGTTATGATAATGCAAATTGAATTGTGTAATCAACTAAATGATATTAAACATGTGATTCAGAAGCTGCTAAATGCTCTTCTGTGTTCGTCCACAGCGTCCGTCTGTTGTTTGCTACGGTCTCATCCATTCCTGATGAATACAACCAGCTCACCTGTCAGCTAAAACCATCGGTTCAACGCAGAGAGCTCCACTTTGTGAAGCACGATGCGGAGAAAGAAGGACACGGGTGACACCTCGCCGTGGAGGTCTTATTAAAGCCATCGGCATTCCGTGCAGCCTCAGCGAGGGGCTAATGGTCAGTCCGCCGAGGCAAAAACACAGACCAAGAGGTTTAATTACACGTTCAGCCGAGCCAAACAGAGCCAGGTGTGCGACCGAGGCGTCCGCGTTGTGCATAATGAAGAGGGCTCCGCTTTTTAACAATTCCTCACGAGGCCTCCAACATGGCGTTGAATAAATGATCTGGAGCTCACTGTTGGAAAACTGGAAGTTGTGTACAGGAGGACTCCGCCGGTTTGCTTTGTGCCCACAATGCATTTCAGTTGTGACGCTAGTGGCGGGCTACGGTAGCACCTAGCGACGATTAGCAGCAGGCCACGAGGAATATAAATCGATTACATCGGTGTAATAGCTGGATCGTTACACCCCTATTATACACAGTTAAAAACAGACTTTTTCCCCCCATAATGCCCAAACATTTAGACGACTTATAGACAGTATAAGTCACAAAGGCCTTGAGTGCACACTGACGCTCTGTTAAAACGAGAAGAGACTCACCCTGGCCAGGCTCACCCCACCGGGGAATTTGTAGGGGACGTACTTCCTGTAGATGTGTCCCACCCTGGAGCAGGGGATGTCCTCCATCCGGCCGCCACACATCCACACCTGCAGAGACACAGCGGCAATAGAAGAGGCAATAAGACGAGGCCAACCAATCACAGAGATGAAAACAAACTGTGGGAAGACGTCCTGGAGGAACAGCTGACGTTAGCATGTGGAGACTGAAGGAGCGGTGCAGTAATGGTAATGGTTAAAAACGTCTTCCTGCATTCAGTACAGGTTGATTATTAACACACTAAATGATAATCAAAATGTTAGTTAGTGAGTCTCAGGTGGTTCTCCGAATCATTTTAATGAGATGACTGGAAATGGCAAACTTCATCTTGAGCTGAGTGTGTATTCTCTGTCTTTCAGGAGAATCCTGTTTTGAGGAGGCTTCTCGTGACTCTTCCCTCACAGCAACTCAGTGTTGTTCGTTCTTGCCGTGACCTTTTTTCTCCACCCTGCGGCACGGCGTCCTCCACAAGCTCCCACATCCCGCAGCCCCCCCGCTGCTACTCGTGACTCCAATCTGCCAGTTCTAGTTTCTAGCATCTACATCGAGGTGTAAACAGGACGCATGTCTGACGATGGACGCCAGAAGCTCAGCAGTTCGATTACGTGAGGATCATTGTTTATTGTTGTCGGTTCCCCAATGGACCTTCTTTTTGGACTTGATTATTTCCAGTCGTCTGTTGTTATTCTGCATCGCTCCCCTTCTTGATCTTCTAAAGTGGACATCAGGTGGCTTCCATTTCAATCCAATTACTCCCTGTCAAGTTTGCTGCACCAGTCCAGCTTGGATAAACAGGACCGGGGGGGGGGGGGGGGGGGGGGAGGAGGAGAGGTTTACAGATTGAATCCACCCTCTCCACATCTCGCTGTAGGGGAGGCTCTGACCTGCCGCGCCGAATCCCTCCCTTCGTCTTCATCCCAGACTGAAGCACACAGACGGGATCCAGAGTTTGAGTTAAATAAAAAGTCGAATCGCTCGCTCCTCCCCCCTGGAATCACGGAGAGTGAAACCCACGCCATCGTGGCAGTGGATTCAAAATACTTCATCCAAAGACAAGCAAAAAGGAGCCATCAATATTCACCAGTCGATGCGTTTACTCCAGTGGGGTCAATCGGACCGGTTCTGGCTGCGCAGAAGAAGTAGACGTTGTCATGGTGGCGTCACCCAACGGCTGGTGGGCAGCCGCTCTAAAGCCTCAGCATCGCGGGCTGTGCTCGTTGCCACGCCGACACTCGCCTCAGCATCGCGGGCTGTGCTCGTTGCCACGCCGACACTCGCCTCAGCATCGCGGGCTGTGCTCGTTGCCACGCCGACACTCGCCTCAGCATCGCGGGCTGTGCTCGTTGCCACGCCGACACTCGCCTCAGCATCGCGGGCTGTGCTCGTTGCCACGCCGACACTCGCCTCAGCATCGCGGCCTGTGCTCGTTGCCACGCCGACAATCGCCTCAGCATCGCAGGCTGTGCTCGTTGCCACGCCGACACCCTTAATGTTCATGTGTGTCACTCTAAACAAACGATAACAATAATTTACATGGTCCTTCCTCGTCCCATGAGACTTTCTTCCACTAAAGTTTCATGAAAAATCCAGTTGTTTTTTCACAGAATCCTGCACACGAGGTGGTTTAGCGAAGCAGAGTCACGCCATGAACACATTAATAGGCCGCAGCAGCGGGAGGTGAACGTAACAGAAATGTCCAATCAAACCACATTACCCAGCAGTGGCCCTCGTGCTTAATTGAGTGAGACGACCAAAGTCCCGAGACGTTCGAGGGGGAGTTAAACGATTGTGACGGCCCCTTGGGTCCGTCCGCAGCGCGCCGACGGAGGGGAGCCTCGTCCTCAACATGCCGGCCGAGTCGCGAGCAGTTACGGCCGCGCGCCGGAATAATTCATGGCGAAGCACCAGACAGAAGCATGACCTAATGCGGCGTTCGGAGTGTGATTAATGTAGAGTCCTCCAAGCAGCTCAACTGACTGAAACAGGGGCGCAAACCATAACGAGAAATCCATTTAACATTCTTTTTTTTTTTCTTCAGCCATTTAGTTGAGGAGCTGCGGATAAACAGATAAATCCGTAGGAGAAAGATGTGGAACAAAGCGTTTCCTCCTTAAAAAGCAATTCAATGTAACAATAAAGACGCGTTCAAAAGCATCTCGTGCTCCAAGCGAGTAATCGCTCGTTAACTAGAAGGAGCTCTGGGAGGAACCAGAGACGTCCGCCATGTGCACAAGATCCAACCAGCCCGCCCGACGCCCGTCCCCATCGGTGACGTACTGGGAATAAAACCGCACAACAAGAGAACATCAGCACCGTTCATCTCGGGCAGGGCCTTACGATTACAGTACAAATGTATCAGCTTAGTAATCATCTCTCTATGTATTGATGGGATAAACGGGCCGCATGAAAAATGTTTCAGTGTGTAATTAATGCGAACAAAAGCAGCAGATGGTGATGCAAATCAAGTCAAAACGGGCCCATGTTTTTACATAAAGCCAATTTAAATACTGCTCCTATGCACACGGACTGAATTAAAACTTTGAAGGACACTTTCGAACATTCGTTTACCTTGAAGGAGATCTCGTACTGCTCTCCTCCCCAGATCTCCAGCCCCGTGTCGTATCCTCCCAGCTCCCAGAACCACTTCCTGTCCACAGCGAAGAGTCCGCCCGCCATCACCGGCGACCTGCACAACACAAATCAAGACACTCACACACAGGAAGCGTCCTGAAACATTTGAAGTTCAGCATCATTTCATCACTAAGTGTCCTGGTGATTATTGGCCGTTGCCGAGCAGCAGCGCCTGGTTGCCGGGGGGGAGAGGGGGAGGGTGGGGGGGGAGTGACGGAGGGTGTGCGCGAACAACACACACTCAACAGCTCCCTTTAAATCCAGCAGGAAATCAGGATTTCACACACGTGCTTTGTCGTCGGCAGGTATGAGACACATTGCATTGTGGGGATTTTCTGCGGAACGTCGCATATACAGCGCCAAAGACAGACCGTCTGTTCTGCACAGACACAGTACGGTAATGCAGTGTGGACGAGGACAAATGAAAGTCCAGGTACGTTTGTCTTTCTCTCTTAACCGTTATTCATGCGAAATCCAAGGGACATTTTGTCTTCCCACGGTTTGTGTATTTAACTACTGTGCACTGCCCTTACTCCGCGTGTTCTCCTTTAACCAGCCTGGTTTACTTATTCTAAGTAATGTAATGCGATGTTTACACATACTCTGCTGCATGGATTCAACTGGAATACACAACCGACCCATTTCTGACCGCAGAGGAGTGGACACGTCTTTCACTGGAGGCTTTCGTGCCCAGAGGTCATTTAAGACCTCAAAAAGAAAAGCTGGGCTGTGAATATATTAATGTTTTATTCCCAATCCATTGTTCAGGGGCACAAAGTGGAAAGTGAGGAGAATTATAAGGGAAGGGATTCAAAAGAAAACTAGTCCAAGGACGTTTGTCAGGGGGTTACGGGGTCAAGTCTTTTAAATACCTTTTCTCCATGACTCCAAGAACTGGAGATCCAGAAATAGATAAATGAAATGAGATGTGAAGTGAAACAAAGCAAAGACGTTGACGTTCACTCATAACAGGTTCATTAAGTCGAGGAGTGAGTAAACACGATGTCGCACATCGATGCTCACAACGTCCCCCGAATCAAAAGAGCAGATTATCGACCTCCCTCCTCTTCTTTCCCCCTGTGAAACATAGCGACAGCGTTGTGTTGCTCTTTTGAAAGAACTCTATATTTTAAATCATGAGAAAAGTGTCATCTGCGTCATTGCCTAGACTGCTGGAGGATGAAGACACACACACACACACACACACACACACACACACACACACACACACACACACACACACACACACACACACACACACACACTTCCTGGAGCAGTGCTGAATACAATTCAGAGTAGACGGAGGATAAACAACATGGCTGCGGGGAGACGGAGGAGTGGCGTGCGTCGCATTTGTGTGTGTTGAACAAACTGCAGAGATTACGAGCGCTTGTGCGGCCGCTCGAGTGTGAACACAAACACACTTCACCTGCGCCGCCTCGCAGACGCACAACACTGGTATCACACAACTCAGATGGAGGAACTTGAGGATCCTGTTTGATTCACCAGGATGGCGGCCGGAGGCTACACGTGTTGCTGTTTAGGACGTTTTACAAGTAGTGATTAATTGGAATTAAATTAATTGGAATTTATCTAGAAAAAAATGAATTCTGCAGGCACCACACTGAGTGCTTAGGGAACGCATTGGTGTCAACCTTTTCTCAAATTATACCAGTTTCTCGTTTTATGTAACAACGTGTAATGGCTATTATCAAATTGAAATAGCAAAATGGGCCAGTTGAGCGCGTGGGAAACGCCCACATCGTAGATTTTGGCAGTTTTCAGTGTCACACAGTTGGTCCCGCGCGGAGCCAGGTGGACTGACCTCTACAGCTGCGTGGCGCCTCACTTCAATGACTGGGCACTGACCCCAAAGTCCGTTGCTTGGCAACTGCTTTGTTTAGCCGATGCTCAGGAACTGCTGTTTTTGGAATTTCATTGGAACGGATGAATAATACCTCTGTCAGTAAATCCATCTATATTTATACCATGCCATCCATATTTCTATCCATCTACCTTAACGTAGTTGCCATGGGCAACGGACACGTTAGCACTGTGTCCCAAGAAGCCCGTGCGGACGGCTTGTGGCTCTCTAAATACACACGCCGAGGTAAAAGAGCTCAATGTGAAACCTGTGGAACAAACGCTGCACAGAGGAGCGAGTTAACAGCTCAGCTCGGCGCGTCTGCAGCTCCCTGCTGGCTTTGGGAAGACAAACAGCAACTGTGGTCTTCTACTTTCAGCTGGTGAACATTTCCACTTAATGTCCGGTTTACATCCTCACTCCATGTCACATTGCCAAGGTTGCTTTCCTTTCAGCCGGGCAGCAGGTAGCAGCTACGCAACATCCCCGCTGCTCACTGCTCTTTGGCAAGCGTTACTCCACCGAAGGGTGACCAGACCCGACCCAACGCAGCGTGAACATTGCAGCTCACTATTTAGACTAATTAGAAATGCTCCGGTTGATATTCTCTATTTCGGTCTCTTGACCTTGCAGCTTATTGCTGAATGAAAGATTGAAGCCAGGAGGAGGGAGGGAGGGGGGAGGGAGGGAGGGAGAGCCATGTCAAAAGGAAAAGAAAAGACGGGGAAGGAGGCGATGGCAGTGACAGAGGCATGAGAACACACACACACACACACACACACACACACACACACACACACGTGAACACACACGTGCACACACACACGCGCCTCTGAGATGGATTTCGCCGTCCCACCGTGCCTCATTCTCCGCTGCGTCAATGTCCATCAGAATGAAAATGAAAATCTGTGCAACTCAAATTGGATTTGCACGGATGAAGGTCACTTCATTGGGCAAGAAGAGCAGACTAATTCACCAAATGAGGATTGATTCTGATTGTTCTGCAGCTCATTTCTTCTTCTTTAGTCTCTTATCTCGCTGCGCTGCAGCCCCCCCCTTCAGTCCCCCTGACGATACCCATTTCCCAGGACACACAAACAGCCTTTGGCATCCAGACGGAGGGACGTTGTTAAGTAATCCCCCAGGGCTTACGCATGGAGTATCTGGCATTACACGCACTTTTATAGGCCTTGCAAACGGCAAAATGTGTCTCTGGCTATAGTTTATTTATTCTGGCTTCCGTTGCTTAAAGGTTACCCGGCACGAAAGTGCTGCTTGTCAGGGAACTTGTTGGTCCCGTTGGCAAAGGGGGGGACGTGGAGTAAGTGATTTTGTTTGTTACCAGTTTATCTCAACTTTTATTACATTCATTTATGTATTATTTGGAGAATAGAATGTCACAGAAAAGCCTCGGCACCTGATAGTCATCAAACAACGATATTGAATAGAGAGAAGGAGAAAACTCTCATATTTCAAGAGGCTGGAAATAGAACCACGGCATTTTGCTCAGTTAATGACTATTTAATAAATGTGAACCTGTTGTTTCACTGCATATCGCCATCTTGCTTAAATCAAACTATTGCTTTCCAGGTCAAGAATGACAACACTAATATTACATTATTTCCAATAAACCCAGACAAGAAATAATTTTCATTTTTTCCAAATAAGATACTGATTCGATCGGAAGGGAACCATCCAGTTACTGGACAGGAATCCTGATTCTCAAAGAGGAAGAAGAATGAGAACCAACCAATTACAACGTTTCAGTTGTATTTGCATATAACCGGGTGTCCAAGAGACGGAGTCTGTCACTTCCTATAGATCACGTCCACACTGAGCAGGATCGATCTGACAACGTTACCGAAGGTCACTTTTTAATTGCCGGCTCAGGGCGGACGGAAGGACGAAAATGAGACAACATGTTATTCATTTTCTGTTTGACCGCTCTAATGCATTCTAATGCCGCGCTCAGCGCCCGCCCTATGCGATAGGGCCCGGAGGGTGGTTATTATGCTTTTTGTCCATAGTTTTGTATTAATCTAATCACAGTCAATCACTAATCTAACAGATGGGAAACAGGATACGGATCAATCAAGGCATCTGTGGACTCCTCTGTTTAGATAGAATGTCCTTGCGGACTCGGACAAGTCACTGGTTACTAAAGAAAGGTCACACGCCGATTCCCTGAGTGACTCACAGTAAATGATTGCATTGTAGGACATATGACCTCGTCACCTGGCTGGAGATTATGTGAAGCCCCGCCCTCGTATGTTCCACCCTGTTCTTATCTATGTGTGAAGATTGAATAAAAGACTGGTGCAAGGGGACGTTCGTTGGAAAGCCGACACTGCATGTGGGTCAGGACTCCCCTTTGCAAAGTAAAAGATATACGACTTGTCTGTGGTTTGTTCTCGCCTCTTTAAGGTAACAGAAATACCTATCACTGTGCGGCATGCGAGTCAAACGGCGGACGTGTGCACGAATGTGGGGCAACAGGGCAGCGGACACGAGACGATCAGAACGAGATCTTCGATGCAGAAGCCAAGCGGGCGTCAAGAAAAATGATCCGTACTCACTCGAAAGGTTCGCTGGGGTCACCGTTCTGCAGCTGTGCGGGGATGGGGATCCGCTTGTAGTACATCTCCCAGTCGAACGCCCCCCGCATGGCGTCGCCCGCCTGCGTCTCGTAGCCGAAGTTGTCGTGGTCGATCACGTCGATCATCGGACACACGATGGTCTTCCTGTTCTGGGCGATGCGGTCTGAAGGGACGGCGGTCGGTGGACGGATTCATTTTTTATAGCAAAAAACACAACTTTGGTCGGTTGCGTGCATTCCGTGCGGCTCACCCATCAGCGGCGGCAGCCAGTTGACGTTGGCCTCACAGTGGGAGTCCAGGAAGGTGATGACCTCCCCTTTGGCGGCGGAGGCCCCCAGCAGTCGCGTCCTGATGAGTCCCTCCCTCTTCTTGGTCCTCAGGATGCGGACCTTGGGCAACCTCACCATGTACTCCTCCAGGGCCCCCTTCAGGTGCTCTGCGGGGAGGAAGGGGGGGACAGAGGCGGCAGGTTGATCGGGGGGTGAAATGATAAGGAGATCCAACAGAACCGGCCACCATCGAACGGGACATGTCCTGTGCCACATGTGCCGACTGAGATGAGTCCCCGAAGGGCCACGTCACACTCGCGGTTTCGGTTTCTTTTACTGTGGACATTTTAGACAAAACGTTGCCCTTAAGAGAAAGAAATCCAACCATTAAAAACGGGCCCTTCAGGAAGACTTTTGGTTTGTACTGATGCACTCGATCGTTTCACCAGAGTTCATAATGCCTTGGGAGGGTATTAGAGATATTGCGCCAACAAATTATCACTTCAGTTTTTTTATGGGTGAGAAAAAAAAAAAAAAAAATGTGCTCGGTTATTCGTTCAACACATGGAAGTCGGTTCTCATAAAAGAGATTTTTAAGTCTTACTGGAGTCGCAGGAACTGATAGAGCTTAAACTAAAACCTCTTCTCATACACATGCATTGGTCTTCTTCTGCTAAAACAGCAAATGTATTGGATTGTGACAAAATAAAGATACAGGGGAGAAAAGTCAAACCAAAAACTGAAAGAAAGCAGTAATCAATCAAAGAGACAGTTATACATTCTCCAAGCTCTCCACAGAGCTGCCTATGAAAGAAATCAATCCCGCCCCTAAATGGAGCCTGTAAATCTTTCTGCTCAAAACGTCAACTCACTTCTGACAGGTCAATAAAAAAAAAATAGAAACTACTGGAAGCCGGACTCAAGGCCATGTTTCACTCGTCCCGGAGAAACACCGGGAAACCGATCGTCTGCTTTATGTTTAAATGCAATCGGCATTTATTTGGAGAGACAAAATATAAGCAATGAAAAATGGTCAGCAACACTTATTTCTAAATCAATCGTTACGACATTGTCCCTCGATCTACTGCACCGCGAGAGTACACGCGCCAGGGCTAAAAATAAGACGCCCGTCACATAACAAGTTTGTGTGTTTGTTAGCGTTTCAGAGGCCCAGAGCAAAAAGAAAAATAGGAATATTCATAACAAAGGGGGGTTTTTGTATTCACAAACTACTACTACTTCTTTACGGATTTGGGGTATTCCGATTATGCCAAACAGCAAGTGTTAGTATCAAAAAATATAACTGATTCAACAGAGAAAAGCCTTCCTTCCCTCGGCTCTGATTTATTTTGTAATTAGCCCGGCTAAATAACAAACAGTCCCAAACCCAGGCAAGGCCAGAAGCACGTTGAGGATTGCTGTCCGGGATGCAGTCTGGTATTAAACGAACCAGTTGCATGTGTTACAGCTATCGCCAATAGCTCTGTGATGGATGCTGGCCTATTAACGAAAGGGTAGGTGAATTCTTCTTTGGACGTTATGCAGAGCAGTTAAATCTGTATCATAAAAGGTGCATTGTAAGCACCATATAAACCGCCTAACCAGACACTATGATGTTAGACATTAAAGCGACCCATCTGGTATGAGAGGTGGAACCCAGAACACACCGGAGAGATCAAGCATCTCATCCAGCTTGGGAACGCCTCTGGATCCCTCAGGTAGGACTGGGAGAGGACACGGTGGACTCCATTAGCCTAGCCTGCTGGACCAACCCCGGATGAGCGGCAGCAACTGCATGATAGATCCTTAAACAGCACCGTTTAGTTCAAATCCGCCAAGGCCGGGTACGATGTACATTCTCCACACTTTGTCACAAAGCCGTTGAGTTTAACCAGAGAACGTCCGTACTGTGTGTACAGCACAGCGGGTCCGATTGTGAATGGTTAGCTTGACCGGAGTAAATTGGAATACGGAGAATTGGCGAGGCTATAAATCACCCTAATGAGGGCGAGCCGACGCCCGCAAACCCATTAGTCATTATTACAATGTGAAGTCCAGGACATGACGAGGGCTCAGACACAACGTGGACGGCCGGGTCCCCGCCGCCGCCGCCCCCGTCCAGCAAACACGCCAACGCTCGCTGCCCTCCATCTGCTTCTGCTCGGCGGCCCATGCTGAGCCGTCGATAACGATTCAGCCACCAACGCGGGAACCGCGCGGAAAGGGGAAGACGCGGTGCGGTGCGGTCGGCTGTATGCAACGAGGTGAAAGCCTTTTTCAGGACAATTTCAGGACAATATCAGCTTTATAATTTTATATTTTTAGTCCAACGTGCAGTTCTTCACCCCCCCAGTCTGGAGAATGGCATTTATTTTTGGGCGAGGTAGAGAGGATTTCCAATTCAATTAACCTCAAATTATGGCGTCCAAATCTAGTCTTTCCCTGGTGCTGGATTATTTCCCAGAAGTCTTGGCACAACAGCAAAGAGCCAAACTGCCAATTCATTCCTCCGAAATGTTTCGGCTGCTCCTGTGAACTCCATCAAACATCCGGCCTCTTTGCCGAGTGCCAGGCTCGGAATATTTGTAACCGCCGCTAAAAAGAAAAAAAGGGGAGAAATGGAAGCGGAGGAAGGGTCTGTGATGATATAAGCCTGTCTGGGGGGGGCGGAGGTTGGAAGCACACTCCCCTCGTTCTCTTCTCACACGCAGCCTTAACTGGCCGCGAGGCAGTGACGAGCGATGTACTACAGATGACTTTGCGACATTAGAAGGGGAGATGCAGCAGGAGCGCTTTGAGGAGGCGACGGAGGATCTCGGGCCTCTGGGCTTCCAGCGGCGGTTCATTCGCTCTGCTTCACAGTACAACCGCCTCTCCAACCCGTCAAATCCAACCGAACAACTACAGCACGTTCGGGGGAGTGGTAGGAGGCCTCCTACTGGACAGACAAACGGCTCAAAGGTTATGCAAGCGAGCGGGTTTATAGGGATTAATGACCTCGACCCTTGACCCTAAACATACCTGAGATATTTCAGTGCAACTTCCCTTTTCATTGCCGAAGGAGCTTTTTATATGAAAATGCTCGATCGTTTTTCATCGCAAAGGTCTTGCAACAAAATATTTCACCAGCAGGCCGCCAACGAGCTAATGTCAAACCCATTAAAAAGCCTGAATCATCGTCGGGTGAGCCCGGCGGCCATCGGGTCCCGTCGCTGCTGCTCTGCTCGTGGACGTCTCACCTGCACGATGTTCTTCACACCGGTCCTGCTGACTGGACATTGTACACGCGAAGACAGCAGAGCCACCGGTAGTCACTGTTAACACGCCCCCCCCCCCCCCCCGCTGTGGAAACGTCCCCAAGGGGATTGTTAACACTTCAGGGTCGGAGCAGCAGCCTGCAGTGGTCTCACACGCGAGGACGGAAAAAAAGAAAAAGAGCTTTCAGGCTCGTTATTTTGTTTTTGGGTTCATAAAAGCACTTTGTGGTATATTTTTAACCAAAACAAAAGTGAGCAAAAATATTTTGAAGAACTGTAATGTGAATTGTGAGGAGACGTCAAAGCAAAGCAGCTCCTACAGAAACTCCACATGTTTCATACATACGTATGAAAAACATGCATATATTTAGGTGGGACTTCTGATGCTAAGCTCTCAATGATTGAATGTTGGACTCCTAGTAGAAGGTGCTCGGTTTTTATTTATTTAGATTCTGGAATTGGAGGAATTCTACGGGTGGAATTTTTTTCAAAAGGTTAAAACTACAAGTGAAGAAAGATTTGATTTATCCAGAAAAAATACCCATTTCAGATCTGCAAACCATCCGCAATCTGAATCACTCCAATGCATTGGATTTCTACAATTATTTTTATTAATAAAAGAGGCATGAGCCGAAGCCAAAATAAGAATAAATTCAACAAACACAGAAGGTGAAAGAGGAAGGGCAAGGAGAATGAGAAATGGAGACGAGAGCGAGGAGGAGATGAAGGAGAAGACGCGTGTTTGCGTTAAAGCCCACTTCCACGGCCGTCATTAATCGTGGTACCGATTAATAAAACATGGGCCTCCTTCCACTTCAAGTCAGTACAGTACAGCCGAGCGGGCGGGAACATTAAAACCCGGCGTGTTCAGCTCTCATTGGCTGCTCATAACGTTGTGTCTCAGCGCTCCGATTGGCCCCATTAAGCCGGCTGCTTCCTCGGGGAGGGACACGCTCGCTGCGTGGAAACAAGCGAGAGTGGGACAAAAAACAAATTAAATAGAATCCTATTCAGTGCCTGATACCACATGACATCAGACAACCCCCCCCGGTGTGTTTCTCCGAACACGCCTGCACACTAGAGGTGCTAATGAAGTCAGCCTCCCTGGAGAACAGCTATCATCTTCAAAGTACACTCCAATTAAAGAGGGGGGGGGCACGCTGGTGCTCCACTGGTTCGAGCCGCCTCTCGACCCCCGAACACGCGGCTCTGCTGAACGGGGAGACGGCCTCTTACCTGCGGATCATTTCCCAACGAGTGGGAACGGCCTTTTTACGGTGACGGTGAATACGGGATTTGTTCGTGAAAGAAATCCAGCGAAGCACAACCTCACTGAACAAACGTCACGGGAAAACGATGGCACAGCTTTGAGTGTGGGGGGGGGAAGAAGAAAAAAAAACATTCTAAAAAAGGTTACAACTTTTAGTGGACTGAACAAAACAGAAATGAAATGTTCTCGCTGAAAGTAAATAAAACATTGCAGTATTTCTCAGTGAACGAACCCTAAAAGTTACTGTTGTTTGAGTCGTTTGTGAACGCTGAGGGCGAAGCCGAACGCGCTGCGGGCCAGCAGGTCAAAGCTGATGTGTTGAACTGTTTCACACCCCCCCCCCCCCCCGCGAGAAAATCCATCACCAAAATCGATTTCCCTGCGAAAAACCCCGAGGTGGTCCGCGTGCGATAGTCAGCAGGTTGGTTCGGGAGTATTCAGTAAAGCCATTAAGACCTCCAAGTGCATTTACTAAAGCAGTGGATCGAGTTAAGTATTTAAATGGTTGCTCTGTTGATGATGAAAGAGACTGTGGGGGGAGGGGGGGGGGGGGGGGAAATAAAAGGAGACTTAAGCCTCAAAAGGAGGGTGTTTGTTTTCTTCACGCTGACAGCCACTTGGCCACATTGCCACATTTCTCCGGCCCTGCAGCCGAGATAATCTGATCACGGATGCGACTCTTTCTTTGCCAAGAACGCTTGTTTTCTTTTCAACTTGTCCGTCTTCCGAGGTTGTCCTGACAAGACGAGGACGTAACCCAAATATGACGCGTGGTGAATAACTACCTCCACATGGCTCCTTTTTTTATTAAATCGCATTCATTCCAGGGTGAAATGACATTTGGATTTCATTTACTGACACACACATTTAAAAACATTGCAACCGGGTAAAAAGAACTAAATTACAAACAAGATGGCATTCAGAAACACACGGTGGCTTCGGTTTTTTTTGGACCGCTGCCTCCCGAGCAAGAGTCGCCTCTCCTCTCCGCGGGTCACGAACACCATCTGTCTGGTTGCACTTTGCATTTCAGCCCGCGTCGATACATAAAGTGCTGAAGTTTCAGCTTTGGGGAAGTAAAGAAGGATTTCATGGTCGTATTTACCAACTTGGCACACTTACAACGCGGCGCTTTATTTTCAATCTAGAACAAAGTGCTTTGATCGCAAAAGGCTTCATCTCCCAGCATCCTTCTCTTCTCCGAGCGGCACGCAGATTTAAGTCGGGATAAAAAGCTTATTACATTGTCCCTCCCTTTTGTGGTTTCTGCGCGTTGTGCACGTTGTTCGAATAAGCGTGGTGTACATTATCCAAAAGCCTCATCTGAGCACCAATTATTGTGTTAAGCTTTAATAGTTTAGCCGTTTAGTTTTGGTTAGTGAGGAGAAAAAAAATAAAATGGATCTGTGTCATATTTTACATTTTCTCACCAAAAAGCAAAGTTCATTCTTCTAAAAACATCCGCAGGATGAAGAAGGGAAAGGAAAGCCGTTGAGGGAGACGGAGATTAAACGGCAGCTTTGCATGTTTTCTGCCCCAATGAAACACCACGACACAGGAGGGATCCTGCGTCGAGATGGGATCATTTCACATCAACAAAGTGAAAAAAACAACAACAGGTGACTGTGGATGTGAACATTGCAGGAGGCCGTCAGGCTCCCTCATGGGGGAGGCCTTCATGTTCCACATCGTCGCGCTGTATACAATCATCAGCTTTTGTCAGCGCATGTACATGTTAATGCGTGTGCGTGTAAACCGGGGAGAAATACATTACACACGATACAACTCTGAACTTTCGTTAAGTGCCAGCGCGCATTCCACCGATCCCGCAAAGCGGCGTTTAGGAAAAGCACGAGATTAAAGATTAAAACATTAGAATTCACTTCGGTCTTTGTTGTTGTTTGATAACCGCTATGAATAACAACATTTTGTGTTCTGCATTGAAGTAAAGTCAATGTTTTACCAAACAGATGCCGATTCCTGGACTCTTTTACATATTTCAACAGTGAAGACCCCTCGAGAGGCATTTCTGTTAACTAGTGTAGACATTGATGTATTCCAAAGGCATACTTAAAGTATATGTACCTACAGTACGAGTGCAGATTCACTAATAATGTTATTCACCCGCTTTGTGTGGGGGAAGTTCTACTCATAAGATATTCATGCAACTCGTTCAGCAGAAGGTCATTCCTTCCTCCTCCTCCTCCTTCCTTCGTCACGTTCAATCTCGCCTTCTGAAGAGAAGCTTCCTTTCCTCCTTTCACCTCCCGGCTGGAGCGAGCCGTCGCTTTGTAGAACGCCGGCCACGCAGCGAGAGAGAGACTCCCACCTGACCCCCTCCTCTGTGCCCCGCGGACCTTTACGGCTCACAGCGGCGAGGAGGAAACCTTTTCCCCTTTCAGACGAAACCTAAACCATCTGGTTTCTTTACGATTAAAAAAAAGGAACCGCTTTATGAATTAGAACTTCCAAAAAAGGAGAGACGAGGCCGTTCCTGCAGCGAAGATATAATTACACGCCGTACGAACGAGCTAATTAGCACCTCTGAAAATCAAACTGCATTCAGAAAAATATATTTTTTTAAAAACACACCAATTGTTTATCCCTTTTCCCATGTTGGCTGTGAGGTACCAAAACAAAACCGCATCATCTAATGCAAAAGGGCATCAGTAACGCAGCTGCTATGCAGCAGAGGGAGCCTGGCCCTGTGTGTGTGTGTGTGTGTGTGTGTATGTCTTGTTTCCCTGGCGTTTCGGGGACCGGGTGGGAGGGCGAGTGCAAATCGTTCAAACAACACTGGATTTATTTTTGCTGAAGTGCCATCGTGATTCGGTGGCTTTGTCATGAAGAGGGAAAAGAACACACAATTATTTTTATTTTATTTACCCCCCCGTCCGACCAGGAGAAGGGTTTTCCATCCATGCATTTGCCCCCTGCAGGCAGCAGGGCGGATATACGGATCCATCATACGCCTCCCATGAGACTCACAATACGTTCATTCTTTAGGTCCCGTTTTATTCTCAAAACACTTGACTCTTCGGAACATTATTTACTCCAGAATTACTGCAGAATTTCCCATTAAACCATTCCCCCGCACCCTGCTTTTATTTATTATTTCTTCATATATCGTTGGTGGAATATTTAATATCTATGGAAATGGGAAAGTGAGCGGGAGATTATTCGTCACACAGTGGCTATATGAGCCGTTCCCTCCCACGCGATAACATTGCACTTGTCTCCCCCCTCCCGATTTATTATGCAGGGGTTCAAAGCCGTGCATTAACTCGGAGGTTGGCGCTGATTAAACCGTCCGTGTGAGAGCAGCAATCTGCGCCGGGTAATTCCCTCTCGCCGTGACCTCGCCGGCGGGGGCGCGGTCACGGGGAGCCCTCATCATCCTCGCCGTGTGCTCGGAGGTCGCCGCGGTCTTTAGCTCCGAACATCGTCGCATTGAAAACTAATCTACGGACCCAGATGTGCGAAAAGATATTGTATATATAAAAGAAAAAGTGGGTAGAAATTGTCGGGGAAAGCTATTCAAGGAAAATGTTGGAAAGTAGTAGTATTATTGGAAATGTAGGAAAAGTATTGGAAATGTAGGAAAATTTCACCTCAAATTTAAGGAAATTAAACTAGCAATATTATTATTGACTGACACGGTCCTTTGCAGACGCACAAGGGCTCTGGCACACCACCTCTACTCCGAGGGAAGAGCCAAGTCATCAGCAATATTCATCCTGACACACACAATCACACACACACACACACACACACACACACACACACACACACATACACACACACACACACACACACTCACACATTCACTCAGTCAGGAGTAAAGAGTGGAGCTCAGCACGCAAGCTGCTCTCTTTTGTTCTTAATAAATAAATGACGGGCCTATTAGGTGCATTCCTGCAGCACTAACTCACAGCTGTGTGTGTGTGTGTGGGTGTGTGTGTGTCTCTCTCTGTCTACTTAAGATGTACTAAAGCAGCCGCGTCTTAGTGATCACATCTGGGCCTCTGCAGGCTGATGTGTCTGTGATGCGTTTGCCTCTCGGAACAGCTGATTAGATGAGCCACAGTCACTTTCAAACAAATGACTCAGTGGTTTGTGTGCGTGTGTGTGTGTGTGTGTGTGCGCGCGTCATTCGTGCAGGCCAGCTGCGTCCTCTGTACCTTTGTCGCTGAAGTCGTCGACCAGGATGACCTCGGCGAGGAGCTGCGGCGGCGAGCGGTTGAGGACGCTGTGGACGGTCCTCAGCAGCGAGGACCAGCCCTCGTTGTGGAACGGGATGATGATGCTGGTGTTGGGCAGCTTCTCCGCGTACAGCTTCAGCTTACAGCTGCACGGACACACAAAAAGCCGTTGAGCGTCACCGTGACAACGCCACATTACGACACACAGTCAGATATGTGGTCCGGCCCCATTTTTGATAACTACCGTATTTGTATTTGTTATGATGAAACAAAATCACTTGCAATGTTTCAGGCTGAACAAGGCTAAAAGGTGTTAGCGTCACATTAGCATCGGGAACTTGTTCAACTTGAATATTCACATTTCATATTCATCCCAAAGTCCGCCTGAGGGAGTAAACTGTGATTTGTGGATACTTGATCGTTATTTCAGTTCCGCTCTCTATAAACTAGTAACATTTACTTGGCCATGACGCACCCACATAGATTACAAAAAGGAAAAGTAATGCGTTCCTACTGAAGTTTCCAAGCGCCAGCTGGCGGGCGTCGACGCCGCTCTTTTAATAAGGTGTAATGAAGCAAAACCACCTGCCCGACCGTCCTCTCTTCGTGTCTCCGTCTCTCTCGGAGAAAACGAGGGAGGAATATTTGGAGACACTAATTACCTCTAGGACTCTCAGGCCTGTCTGGCTGCATGAGCCCCCCCCGCCTCCTTCCCCCCCTTTAGTCCGGTGCATCAGTCACTGATTGAGAGGGAAATGAATGGATGCTGCTGGGTGGTCTGAGCCTGCTGATGTCTGATGCGTCACCTGCTTGTCAGACGCCCGTCACTCTGCTGTCACTTTGACCGATCAGACAGACCCCCCTTCCTCCAGGGCCCCTATTTGTCCTGTGTGGGCTAGGGCAAGGACAAACGAGTGGTCTTCAGTGATGTGTCTATTATTATTATTATAATTATCAACATATACATAATATTTACCAAAAAAAAGCATATTCATATTCCTGACCTCGGCTCCATAAAGATCCGTTCTTCTTTGCAAAGTTCTGCACACAGTGGCTCAGTTTGTAAAAGCGACCCTGCGATAAGCAGCCCGGGCTAATTTTAAGCTTTATGAGGATATTTCTCCGCTCGGCTCTCAGCGCCGAGAGGAAAGAGGCGATAAACGCACCAATAACTTTCCTTCAGCCTCCGAATCTCCAAGAGATAACGAGAAAACGCTGACGTCCAGAAGGGACCGGGACACAAACACTCCTTTTATTGCACTCTGGGCCCCACAGCCGCATCGCCGCCGCTCCACGTCGACACTCGTCTGTCTTTCTTTCTTCTGCAGCAGAATCTTCTGGAAGCTGGTGGCTTTGTTTTTACAGCATTTCTTTAGGGAGTCTCCAGCGCTCCTCCTTCGACACGGCAGTCTGCTCCAACAAGTCAATCATCAATTCAGTCTACACGGAAAGTACTTGCGCTACACGTGTCGGGGGGGGGGGGCTCGAGGTTTCTATGCGTCACAGCTTATGCAAACATTAGCATTGCGGACACTTTAACATCCCGGAAATCCTTCAGGCTCAACGTTGGGAAGAGAAAACGCAAGTGGTCGGAGCTTGACATTTCAACAAGAGGCTGGGTAGATTTCTAGGAAAATGCGCTCTGGGGAGGAGGGGCAGGGGGGGTCGAGGGGGGGTCTCAAGAGACATCAAGGTAGGAGCTGCAGCCTGCCATGAAATGCACTCACGCAATGAACGGGACCAAAGCGGTGAAACGGGACCCTCTGCTTTTCCATCCACGCTCAGAGAACAAGCTGCTCCGGTGCAACACAAGTCGTCCCGTCCATCAGGGCTTCACACCTTGGTGCGCGTGTGGGGGGGGGTCGAGGGACGGGACCATTGCACCAAACTGTGCTGGTCGTAACGAGTTGGGACGCGTCCAGTGTTAAAAAGAATTAAAAAGGTGTAAACAACGCGATGAGCGGGGCTCAGTACTTGTGCACAGTTGTGCGAATGGCCACTGCTGGAGACGAAATGTTGGTTTTACCGGCCCGACCAATATTTGCCGCCCACTCAGTGCCTGGAGGGCGACCGTATCAAAACACAGTTGTCTTCTGGGTATTAAAACACGGACTATTAAAATGAACATTTCGTTTTTTAAAGCTATTTTTACAAAAAACGTTTTGCTTTTAAAAAAGGAAAAGGCTGCGTGTGCGGTACTCGTGTTTATGTATTACCTGGCTAACCTTGTGACCACTAGGGGCGCTTCAAGCTGGACGCCAACCCGCCCACCAGCAGCTAAAGGCTCAAATCCAACCGCCTGCCATTTCCTGTCCGCGGCAATCATTAAAGGGCACCTTGCACTTGTGAAAATAATTCTTTTGTCTTTTTAATTTAGCGTGGTCAAAAACATCAAAAATCCAAATCACCCTTCTCTCGCTCCTCTGACTCGCCGTCTCCCTCCCTGATTTCCCCGCCCGGTCCTGCGATCAGGCCGGCCTCTTGTCCAATAGTCAACCTTATTTTGGGGGAACAACAGCCATCTGTCACAAAGCGCTGGGAGTCTGCAGCTTTTCAATCCGACCAGAGGCTGCAGCAGGTGATTCATTGCCCCCCCCCCCCTCCCTCCTCCTCCCCTCCCTCCCCCGGGTTGATGGAGAGCCAATCCGGGAAATAACCCGCTGCGCTTCTTCGGCAGGATTGAAAACCTTCCGACAGTCGGCCCTCTGCAGGCCCCGTCCCTGCCCCCCAATTCAGATACAAACGCACCAGGATTTATTTCTTCCTAGAAAAGCGACAGCGTCGCCTGGAGGTGTCTGGCCACTTGTTTGGAAATTGGTAAACGGGGTGCTTTTTGTTGTTGTTGTTGTTGTTGGTCACCATTGCACGGTCCATAAAATTGAGCGATGTGGCAGATTGACATGGAACGAGAATCGTCGACGTGGTTCAATTGGAAAAAGCCCTGGAAGAGGTAAATCTGCCCCCGGACCACCGGGAGCCCTCTGAGGGGCTCATTGTGTTTCCACCTCTGGGACCAGGGGCAAAATAAAACGTACAGCTACATTCAGGGAGGGGTTGGGGGGGGGTAAGGGGCTCCATGTTTCCTTGGAACGCCTTCGGCTCCTGTTCCGCTTCATTTGTAAAACAAGGAAGTACTTAAAATATCGATTAAGGATCCTCTCGGGGCGAAGAAGACGGAGCATTCCGCTCCGTTTGATAAGCCGGGCTTCGCTGTCGGCGCACCCAACAGACGGTTTACCGAGGGGGGGGGGGGGGAGGGGGCAGAGGTTAATTGAAAACTCAACGCGCCTTTTCTAGTCAGTTAGATATCCAGTGTAGCAACAGCTGGGCTGGTCCCGTCCACACCTACAGAGCACACACACAAACACACACACGCACACACGCAGGATGGTGACTCACTTTGGGTGGCGGATGTCCGGCACGGAGCGGTTGAGCGAGATCCGGTCGCTGACGTAGATGTTGAAGCCGTTCTCCCGGTAGGCCTGGTCGACCCGGTCGGCTTCCGTGAGCGGGAACGCTTTCCCCTGCTCGCCGTTACCTGAATCCAACACACACACACACACACGCACACACACACACACACACACACTAGTGTGAATAGGAGGGCACAGTGTAGCTCCTCTGCAGATAAGCTAGCAGTTATCACAAGGCCACACACACTCAGGACTGTATACAACTTGAATCGCTTGGAGACAAAAAAGAAAAATCCATTAACTTCCACTCTCATTTGGAGGAGAAGAAAAAGAAGAAGAAGAAGAAGAGGAAGGAGGTGATTTGCGCTCTGCAGGGCGAACACAGATCAAAGACTCGATTAAAATGTCATCATGCAGCGAACGGACCGTGCTTGTTGTTACAGGAGGTAGACGCATTTAAGGCTCGGACGTCGGAATGAAACCAGACGGAATGGAAATCCACTCCAATGGCTGAACTGCTCAACGGCTTTTATGGATTTGTTCAGTGAATCTTGTTTCCGGAACTGAAGGAGATACTCAGACAACACAAACCGCCATTCATCGCGCTCCGTTGGCCGTTTAAGGATCACACTGATGACTGCAGCAGATCAGAGCAACAAGACGCTTCGCTTGAAGGGGGACAGACTACGGCAGAGGACGGACGGACCTACCCGAGCGGGACGCGTCTCGTTTGATTGCGTCATAGTCGTGCCAGTCCCTCCTCCGAACGCCGCCCAGGTCCTCCTTCCCCAGCCGGTTGACCCCCTGTGGACACACGCCAGCACGTCAGAGAGCGCCGGGACGTCTGCTGCACTCAATCAGCAGTCATTCATGTACAAAAACACACGTTTTACATATATTTGAGACAAAGTAAGCTTGCAGATACGATTGTCAAATCATCATTTGTTTTAACCTCAAATCTTTCAAATCGAGCTGTTAATGTTCAGTATATTCAATGTTTCCTTTCCGAGGGATGAGCCTCTCAACGCGACACCGTTTAGCAGCTGGATTCCAGATGTGTGGACTGGACAGGACTGAGAAACGGTCAGCGCAGATGTAAAACACACACGACGAGTTTCCTTTCCGGCGACCCCCCGCGCTTCAGCCTTCGCTTTCCGACGGCGCCGCGGCGAGAGATCATTCACAGAAATTGTGCTTTTCTATTTCGCGCTCAACGATGCTGTGAGGGGAATATCAATGGCGTGACGCATGTGACCCACACACACACACACACACACACAGAAGGAAGAGGCTGTGTCTTCCTCAGCTTCGTCATTGCGCACACAGAGTGACTTCCAGTGACTCGCCATCATGAGTTACAGGATCACAGCACAATGGAGAAATAATTAGCTTGATGGGAGGAGGCAATTAGTGAAACACTTAAACACAACTGGCACCACTGACTGCATGAAATATTGTGAATTATTAATCAGACAGCTGGCTCATTTATTTATACACACGTCGGGGTCGGGGATCGTCTCAGACTCGGATTCTTTTTTGGGGGATTTCTGGTTTTAGACAGTGAAGACTTTGGCGAACGAGGGCTTCTTGCTTGGTTGGGTCATTGACTCCTCGAGACAGAACGTTATCCCGCTTGACACCAGTGTCCCTTTCAACCTTCGACTTGGTTTTCCTCAGCACCATGTTCCATTTTGGTCACCGAAATACGAGGCCAAGTAAAACCATTTAGGCTGCAAAGAGGTTAAAAATCCAGTACGTCCAGACGTAACCAGGACAGTCCTCACATGCAGCAATCGGGGACATTTCCACTCTGCTCAGCTGTGTTTCCCTGCAGCCAATCAGAACGGAGCATTAATATTGAAAGGCCGTCACAGGCAGGCGCCCTCGGTGTGTCATACGAGGACCCGACGAGCAGCAACAGTCCATCTGTGCAAATTTATACCGAAAAAGAAGCGAGATTGCGACGCCCCATTTCCTCCCGATTACAATTCCGGCGCACGTCGTCGCCGTGACATTCCTCTGGGGGCTGTTTTTTCTTCTTCTTCTCTTTCTTGCTGCTCAACGAGACCTTGAAAAACAAGACAAAGGAGAGGAGGAAACTTTGCAGCTAAAGTGTGGAAGCCGAACGGGGGCGGGCACTGAACCTGGAGAAAGTCATTCAGACTGACAGTCACAGAGGAGGAGTATGAAAGAGATATAAAGAGCTCTTGAGGAACAGATGGGGGGGGGGGGGGGTGCTTTCGCTCGTGCGTAATGAAAGTGGGTTAAGACGAGTGAGAGAGCACAGCCTCCCTTTACAGGGCCCTGACTTAACTTGCAGTAATTGTGAATGCAGTGAGGCTTAAAATAAAGTGAACATACTGAAGACTTGAACAAACCTTGTGGGAATGTCATTAGCTTTGTAGATGTTTGAAAACCCCGGAAGAATTGGAGTAATTTGGGTTATTAACACACGATGAGAACAGGTACATCCGAGGGGGCATCTTATTTTTACTGAAATACAAACAGCACACGTGCCTGTGGACGCTCAGATGCTGCGTTTAGGGGCTCACATGTCAATGTTCAGACGCAAGATGGCACAAGATTTGACAAATCAGAGGATTAGAAGTCAACCCGAGGACGCGATTGCGTAAGCGGCAATCCCTCCTGCAGGGAGGTCGGGACCAAGGTGACGGCCCGGCTGACAGACATCGCCCTCCATCGAGTGCTGCCTCTGCTAGAGAGGAGTCTGGAGTAATAACAATAACCAGACGGCCTGAAATGAAGCACACGTCGCATTCCGAGCTATCAAATAAAAGAAAAAGGCTCGTTTGGTCCAAAATAGCATCCCGCAAAAGGACAAGGAAAACGCCAAAGGGGCGACTTTAAAATGCGTTAAGTGGTAATGCAGACGGATGAGACGAAGCCAGCGGCATCTCTGCCGGCTCGTAGGCGAGCACACTGGGAGCCGGAGAAGCCACTGAAACGCAGCTGGGAAATACACAGTCATCGGTTTCCCGGCTGTAAGGCAGAGAGCGCTGCCCCCCCCTCAGCACCCCCCCTGCCCCCCCACCTCCCTGTTAATCACCATCATCACAGAGCCACAAACTCATTTCACTCGGGGCACTTTTCCGCTCTGTTAATATTCGAGACACAACACAAAAACGCCATCGATATCAGCGGAACGACGCGAAGGCTCCGCCCACCTCTCATTAGCCGGCAGCCGCCACACCCCCCGCCCCCTGAAAAGCTCTCAGAAATGACCAAAGAAATAACCCCGAAGTGTTATGGCGGCATAACAAAGCGTCGGCCTGAAGACGTGGGCCGAGCGGAGCGGCGTCACCTTGTAGCGGGAGGCCTCATTAAATTTAATGAAGCCTTTTAGTGGTCCGTTTAACTCATGACAAGGGGCCACACGTCACTCCGTGTTTGCACACGGGTTGACACACGCGCACGTGCACTTGCACGTGCACGCCCGCCTGATCCACCTGCGGAAACGTCCAGGAGCAGCGTCCAAGCCAATAAACCCAGCCACTGGTTTTCGCCACGTCTTGTGCAATTTACAGGCAAGTGGGCGGTTGCTTGAGCAAGAGATTGCGATTGCGAGTGTGTGTGTGTGTGTGTGTGTGTCAGGGCGATTATGTAAGTAAGTAAGTAAGTAAGTAGTAGGGTAGAGCCAAGGCCAATTAAACTGTCTGAATTTGGAGTAAACAACGCAGCATTTGCACTGCTGAGTCAATGTGGACAACACCTGGATTAGGAGATGGAGGACGGGGGGAACAGGGGGGGACGGGTGGGTGACGGGGGGGCGAGGTGACCTCGATGGAGGGCTTTGCAGATTATGAAGAGCCTCTCTGAAACCTCATTTCCATGCTGCTGTGGTCCGTTAATCTGCCCCACAGCAGCTTACGCTGGCTGTTCGGTCAGATAGGGTCGAGATCGCTGCTGCCGCTGGAGGGGTTAGATGGGGGGGGCCGAGGTGGGGGGGGGGGGGGGGGGGGGTTAGGCTTTCAGCAGCTGTTGTGCGGCATGGCGGGCGGGGGGGAGCTAGAGAACAGCTCGTCCACTTGGCTTCCCGCTCCGTTGTTGTCCACTGAGTCGTTGGAGCACCATAATGTGGTGATAATAATGTGGTGATCTTTATCAATGGAGGTTTTTCGGCTTTGCCGTACGATGCCACCTCGGGGGGGGGGGTCAAACTTGTAAATACGAGCTGGCTGCCAGAGCTGCGTTTGTTCTTTTTGGTAATAAAAAGAGGGAGCGGATTTTTGCTGTCGCCCATGAATGATCACCTTGGTGAAAAGGAGAAAAATAAGAGCTTCCTCTTCTCTCTGCTTGCTCACTATTTCTATTTTCTGCCCGTCACCTGCAGCATGCAGGGCTCTGCAGTGGACACCTGCGCCGTGTGGCGACTGTGCTTTCCCTTCTTGGTTGTGACTTCAGATTTTCTCATCAGCTTTTCGTCAAGGCCCCCTGGTCTCACCGACCCTGGAACTTCTGCAGCTGGCAGTTTTTCAGAAGGCTTTTTAAATGGCTATTTACCCAGGTCATGGACGGGGTGCATCGCTCCACAGGTACGCCGTCGCTTCTGGTGTGATTGCAAGAAAAAAAGGAACCACGCGCCCGTAGGTAAGCGATGAAATGGCTTCTCGTGCTTTCCACTCAGAGATCCCCGGTGTTACGCCTTACAAAAGTAATGCAATTACTGTAATGTATGTATGTGTATGTATGTGCGTGTGCGGAGCACCGGCACTCAGCATATCGTCTTACTTTACAGGACCCAATAATAAAACAACTAAATGAACATTAAAAGTGTTGATGGGGACTAATCCACGGGCCCCCCCTCTGCTTTTTTGTCAAATCGCACCCTGTGTATGTATATATTTACAGTTGTTTTGGTGAAAGTAACTTAAAAGTAATGCAGTGGTAGTGTAATGCCTTACATTATAATATTACCCTCTCTGAATTGTAACAAATTACTTTGAAGTGGCAGTAACAAGTAATACATAATGTATCACGTTTTTGAAGTAACACTGGAGATCCCTGACCGATGTTCCTCTAGTGGATCACATCCACTCAGTGTCTCCAACGGAATCCTCATTTTAGTTCTGGACCAAAGACAGCGGGGGGAAGGTTGTCATCGGGTGGGAGGCATTCATCGGGTTTATAGATTATCGGTCGCTTAGTGGTATCTGCAGGAATGCATCCCAGCACTTCGAAGCAAACAAAAAGAAGCTTTGGCCTGGTGGAGGAGTCGGTATTGCGAGCGCAGCAGTGGGTCACTCAACGAGGAGGACCAGTCGGACCGCATTCGGACACCGAGTGACAATAGTATGCGTTTGCTGTTCTTATCCCGACCTGTATTAGCAGATCGCAGGTGGCTTCCACACCCCCCCCCCCGTCCCCACCGTTCCCCCGTCCCCCGAGGCACAATTACCCGTCTTTCCTGTTCCATCACACCTGCTGCTCCTCGCCCTCCTCAAGCTCTTCGCAGACGAGTCAGCTTGCCCCGGCCTTCCCGGCTCATCACACAGAAACATAAGCTGGAACTAACAATCCACGCTTTCTAAAAATAGTACTGCGACTACGCCACTGTTCCCCACCTCCAGCCTCCACCTCCACCTGCACCTCCGCACCGGCAACTGCGGAACCAGCATGAATCATGGCGATGCATCCGAAGGGCCTTGCTGTGGAGTTATTGTTTTATTAAAAAAAAAAAAAAAAGAAGCTGCGCAGCATGCGATGCATCATTCCCGAAATGTTGACTTCTCTACTTTTCAACTAAAAGCAGTCGTGTTGCTGCCGCTGCTTTGGTTTACGGCGCGCGGCCACCATCACAACGCCTCAACCACGTTTTTTTCGGTTTCAGCAACCGACAGCGGGGGCCCGAGCAGGGTGGGGGGCAACGGTGGACTCTTAAAATGGAGCGCCTTCGAAAAAGAAGCAGCGCTTTGTGGCGATTCTGAGCAGCGATCCACAATGCTGAGGATCAACGACTGGCGGCTGGCGGCCCCGCCCACTCCTTCCTCTCTGGACGAAGAGCTCGGAGCCTGGTCTCATCCCGGCGTGGGAGGCGGGGCCCCGCTGAAGGGACGGAGGACAGATGTGGTTTACATAACAATCTATTTCAGTCCCCCCCCCCCCTCCAGGCCTAATCCTCCATGCATCTCCCTACGGCTGCCCGGACCGTTGCTGTGCTGCGGCGAGCAAGCCGCTCCCCTCCACCATGGGAAGTGTGAGTCTGTGTGGTTTTTTTGGGGAGGTGGGGGCTGTGGGTGCGGGGGGCAGGGTGGGGGGGGGTGGAGTGAATCAATAAGCTCAGCAGGAAAAGCTTTTACAGCTCCACTGGAAGGCAATTATCAACATTTGTCAGCGAGGAGACAATCGGGCCACGAGGATGATCGCTCCGGGAACCGTCCAATAAGAGAGAGCCTTACGTGAAACAAAGTGTGCAGCAAGAACAGTCAGAGATCCCCCCCCCCCCCCCCCCCACCCTCCTCCTCTCCAACCCCACACACAGACACAGACACACACCCCCTGTGGCTGCTGCCTAATGCAATAACATGCTGTAAATCTACAGACTTGTTTTCATCCCAGGCGCCTGGCAGCGCTGCTGCTGGTACGACGGATTGATGGCGAGCGGCGGTTCACCTGAGCGGCACTCACGAGAGCGACTCATCGGAAACCAGACGAAAGGAAGTGCATCGCAAATCACGCCGACTGGATGCCGGTCCAGGTTTTGCTTTCTGGGCGTGACGTTTCTGCTGCCGAGTCATGTTCAGGAACTGGACACGCGACGTTTCAGAGGCCTTGTGCACATGAACCAGACTAGCGATGAATACACAAAGACGGTTCTGGTTTTCCTGAAGAACCGCTGACTGATCGAACACGGTCCGATATGTTCTGCTATCAGTTAGCAAGATACAAAAAAAAAAAAAAAAAAGTTGCAGCGGATGCCTTTCCCATCAACTCCAAAACATTTGCTTATTCCCAGAAGGGCTCTCCTCTGCCTTCTCGCCAGATTCCCCCCACGGCCGACGGGCCAAAGGTCCGGAAACACTCACTGACCCTCTTCGACCCGCCGCCCAAAAGGGAAAAGACTCACGAACGGGCTCCTTAATTCCTTAATTCACGCGTCAGTCAGGGAGTTGAAAGCAACTACTTGCAATTCACATTTCCACGAGCCGCATTGCGAGCGAGTCGCCTCGTTAGCGAGGGTGTGTGTCACATTTCCTGGAAGGCTGACATCCAGCCGTTCTGTGTAGATTTGTTCTTAAGGTTAAATACGACTTTAATGGCAATTAAGGGACACTGGAAGAGCTGCTGCCTGCGCGGGAAGCAAATGATGGAATGTGGGGAACTTTTTAAAAAGTGATGACACAGCGCATCCGGAAAGCACTTCACTTTCTCCACATTCGGTTTCGGCACTGACTTTGCATCAGGGATCGAACGTCCAGAGCCGTCAGCAGGCGAGGACGAGGAGGGAGAATTGATCGTTTCAGGAATATTGGAGAAAAAAAAAACAGCGGAGCTCGCGCTCTAACGGAGCAAAACACGCGGCAATTTCATCTGGAAGACGTCGCGTCAATCTTCAAAACAGATGTTCCAAAGGGCTGGCGTACGCATAAAGCGGAAAAAATAAATAAGTAAAGAAGCTCTCTCTGATCCACTGTGACGCCGTCGGTCAACGCGAATCACGGGCGCACTTCACCGAGGAGCGGCCTGGTGGTGATGAGGCATCCGGAGACTCGTGGGGCCGAGGGCCTCGAGCCCTCGCAGGGACAGATGCCGGTTGCTCTCGGTAATCCTTGAATTGAGGTTGATGGCCGAGCGATGCCGCTTACATTTTATTCCTGCTGATTGAGCGCCGTTAAACCTACAGCGCGTCCTTACACGAGTGCAATGTTTACATTAGATGATCGTCATCCCTGCAAACCCAATCCGGAAAGTAGCAGTACTTTGAAGGTTGTTACTAGTCATCGTCCTTTATTGCATAGTGTTGAGTTCTCACGCACCTTTAAATGCAGATTCAAGAACAAAAAAGGGGGGACGAGGCTTCGATAAAACACGTAGGTGTAATGGGGCGAGTAATTCTTGGAACCCGATATCTGGTTCAGTTGGATTCAGGTCAACGCTCAAAAACACACACATTATCGGAGAGCATGTGAACGCACCACGGTGGTCAGAGGCGGATAGGAGACACCGCTTCCTTCTTTCCCAGGAAGCTTTGCTGATTTTACCGTTACGACACACACACACACACAGAGCTTTTATCTCCTATGCACAACTCCAACAGTACGACGCACACGCTTCGTGCATCAAAGCAGAAAAACAAAGGGTCATCGCTCTCGACAAGATAACGGGACGTCTCGCAGATCAGGTACGGCGGGACACGCGAAACCCGAGTTTGTCCCAGAGGAAGCAGAAGCACAGCCGACGACTAAACTGGGATGATAGCGGCGGTTAACCGAAGGTGACCTTCCGCTCCGACTCCAGGTTGGCCACTCTTTCACACCCAAAGAGCGCTGGCGATGACGTCCTCCAGACGTGCTCAACGGGTTTAACCCGGAGCCCAGAAACGGTGGAATCTGACCCGCGGTCAGCGCGGCTGTGCAGCACAGCGCCGACCTTTCAAAGTGGCACCCTGGGATTATTTTAATCATCTGAGCCCACGTCTCTGTAGCCCACGTGGCGGTAGTTAAAAGCTGCCTGCTGCACCTGTCCTTTATTTGGCATCCTGCCGCTGATCTGGAGCAGCCGACCCCCCCCCCCCTCCCCAGGAGGCAGGAATACAGAGCGGCTCCCTGCACGCGCTCGGTCAACGGCTGCCTTGTGCGAGGAACCCGGGGAGGAAACGCTCTCCAATGAGAACAAACGACTCTTTACAACGCGCACGCTCGCTCTGCCTCCCCCTCACTCCCCCCCGCCCCCCCTCCCCCCCGCACACACGCTCCATCAGTGCTGAGTGATAAAGACCAACGACTTAAGACTGCCGCGAGTAACTCCACTTGTCTTTGCAAATGACTTTCATCCCTCATTGTCCCCCCCTCCCGCTTCCAGAGGCTTAACGCGTCAGAGACAGAGATCTCACTTCCCAGGGTTCACAGCGCAGCCGAGCCCCGGGGGGGGGGGGGGGCGGTCCGAGCGCCTGTGTGACTGAGGATGTTAATGGGAATAAACCGGTGACGAATCCATATTTATTTCCATTTCTTGTGTCGGGGAGAAAAAAATACCAACCTGAGAAAAGAAAAAAAAAAAATCACCAAATATCGCAATATTGCGAAAACATTGTAGGGTTAAAAATAGGTGCTTTTACATACACACATTCATTGAGACGTGTCCTTAAAGACCAGCATAGTAAAACCGGGAAAACACACGCACCAGATATACAGTTAATTAGTGTACGTATGATTGTACAAAAGGGCCGTGTCCCGACTGGCCTCATTTACAGAATACAACATTCCACCCAACCCACGTTAAATGATCTTAATCCCATTCTCAAAGCCTCTAATTGCTCTCGACCTCGCAGGATTTAAGGAGTTGATTCTCTTAATCGCACCCAGAAACCCCCCCCCGCCCCCCATAACCCAAACGCCAAATTGAATCCACCGCGGGCTGAATTCATTCCGGATTTCGAAAAATAAATTGTTTTTTTTTAAAGATCGGTTTTATTTCGCCGCAGACCTGCGTGCCGCTCGACATGTTGGTTTCGCCGCTTCCCGGGGGCGGGGCTTCCAAGTTTCTCAAGCTTTCCTCTAAACCGGCCTGCGATTGGCAGTGAAACACAGGATTCCCCGCCCCTCACCCCCCCCACCGGATGTCAACGGAGGAGGCGGACATTCATCTTTAACGTTAGCACAGTAGCATCGATGGGGATTCATTTCGCATCGGGGTCCAATCCCGATTAAAGCCAACACGCGCTTGTAGCAGATCAGAAGTCAACGAATAAAAGCACCAAGGCTTTGTTGGTTTTTCCCTCAAAAGCGGACAAATGTCACACTTTCAATGTTTTTCCGGAGGCCCGGAGGACAGAGGGGTCAAACAAATATCAGATTTGCATTGCGACCGCGGGGAAGGAATCACAAGCAGACAGCCTTGGAATTCAAAATCAGACTGAAGCGCTGGTGGGGTTTACAAAGTTAAATACGTCTTTTCTCTTTCCTCAGTCGAGTCGCCCGGGACGCTGCGTTTCCACGATTTAACTTCTGGGTCAGAAATAAGAAAATTAAAAAGATGTTGCATTTTCCAGCAGGGACGTCACCTTGTCCTCCGCTGAGTCACACAGATGTCCTTGTTTACTTTGAGCTCTGCTCATTTAAAAAAAAAAAGCACACTGTTGCCGAGCGACCTTCTGCAGTATAGGCTATGTGTGTGTGTGTGTGTGGGGGGGGGGGGGGGGGGGGTCACAAGGTCCTGCTGTGATGAATGAACAGTAATCCTGCCTACAGTGTGCGGCACGTGGGTGTAGATTTTGTGATTTTCATTTCTCTCTGACGGGATGGTGGGGGGGGGGGGAGTGGAGGAAGGGGGAGGGGGGGCGTGTGAATCTCAGCCAACTTTCCTTTCAGGAGCACACTTTATCTCCCGGACTTTTATCCAAGCTGATTGCACCCAGTTAGCCATGAAAATGGCTGACGCGTTGTCCTCAGCTCGTATGGCGACATGGAGGAGCAGCAGGTGTCCCGCTACGAGCCTTCAGACTGTGATCACCACACACGATGATCCAGGGGGGATGACCTTAAGACGTGGAGACTCTGGGAGCCAACTGTCAATCACAAAGTAGCCCCGCCCTAAAGCATACCCCTCTAAATGAACATGAACTCATGTTTATAATAAAAGTTATTTTCTTCTTTGAGAGCAGGTACTATTGTTTTTTGTACTCGGGCCTTCCGCCAAGTCTTCGTTCAATTTTAAGAACATAAAGTGCTCCTGTGGTTTGAGATTGAGTACTTTTTTTTTTTTTAAATGGAGAGAAGTTAAATGGAACAGAGCATATGAAGTCATTCCAAAAACTTCTGTCTCCTGTTACGACAAACTGATTTCTAATTTAATTAGCTCGACCGAAACAACACAACAACAGGAAATGGTTTCATTTATCTGTGTAGATGCAGGTGCCCCACGAAGAACATCACAACTTGTGACAATGTTATTAAAGGATCCCTATAATTTCTGGTGCAGTAGTTTGGATGGCTGAAAGATTTTTGTACGGCTTAAAAAGTGTTACTAAACCACATTGACACACATACATACATACATACATACATACATACATACATACACACATACATACATACATACATACATACATACATACATACATACATTCATACATGCACACACACGCGCGTGCATATGCATGTGAAAGCCTTCCATGGGTAATCCCGTTTGGCCTTCCATTTTTTAAATGTCCCTGCATACAGAAAAACGAGTGTACACTGTGTGTATAAACACACACGCACATAACACCGACCTCACACCGTTGCGTCACGTGACCGTAACGCCGGCGCACCGTTTAACCCTGACGCCGGTCGACCTTTGAACGCAGCACCGACTCCCAGCGAGAGACAACTTCCTGCAGTCGTAACTTCACCGAGACGCTCTGCAGCGACGTGGCTCCTTGAACCCCCCCCCCCCCCCCCCCCCCCCCTCTCGGTGCTACTCATGACCTGCCACCAAAAGGGACGGTCTGCTTTCTATGAACCCCATCGCGCACGCAGACAGTATGCGAATGTAAACGTCGGGGGGGGGGACGGCTAACAACCGCAGACCGTCTGACTCGTGGCCCGGGTCAGCAGACTAACTCGTAACAACGAATCTTTCTTCGGGGTCGCGGTCGCCACCGATAGCCGCCGCGCATTAGCACCTCCACGTCCCCCCCCCCACCCCCCCACCCCCCAGCGGCCCCGCAGCTCCCCTACCTGCACCGGGGGGACGCCGTCCGCCGCGTCGGGCGAGTTCTCGAACACCCGGTCCCGGTAGAGGGACCAGAGCCCGACGTTGGGCAGGAACAGGAGCGCCGCTACCAGCAGCCCGGCGACCTGCAGCAACCGCTTCTCCTTCCGCCTCATCTCCTCTGTGCGGCTGGGAGAGACCGAAGCGCCCCGGCGAGTAGCCTCCGCGTTTTATTTTGTTTTTTGTCTCTCTTTTCCCCCACCGCCCCCCTCCTCCTCCTCCTCTTCGCTCGAGCCGAGCGGAGACAACTTTCAGTGTGGCTGTGGAGGGGAGGAGGCGGCGGCGGCGGTGGTGGTGGGGGGGGGCGGACACCGGCGCTGTGACGCCTCCCGCGGCTGCGAGCCCCCTCCGCCAGAGGGAGCGAACCGCTGCGTTCAATTGCACCTCGGAAATGAGAGCGTCCAAAGCAGCGACATACCCACCTGTAGGCTAAACCCGGTGAATGGCAAATTACTGTATTTAAGCTTCACGTCCTGTTCAAGACTGGGTTACGCGTACGATGTTAAGGGTAATTTGAAGGACTTCACTTTCTTTCAATATGACAAATCTCAACTTTAAATGTAACTCAATGTAATTAGGCAGGATCCCATTTTTGACAAACACAATGTCCCTGTGTAATAAGGGAGTGCGTCAATGTTTTAAAATCCTCTGCCTGAATTCTTTCATGAATCTGTTCGCTCACATTTTAGCAGCGTTCGGATGCAGAGAGGCAGATGCTAACGGGTGTGTTTGCCGCTGTGCAGGGAGCAACCGCGGTGGCTGCTGCACTGAGGGACGCCGTGTTTCTGTACTGTGCAATGACTGTTAAACATTGCAGAGGGATGTTTTCTTTTGTAACAACACCTGCCGGATATGTGGCGTGCATACAGCTTTTTTTTTTTTTTTTTTTTACAATACTGAGGATGCTTCTGAGAAGCCACCCAACCTAAATTTTCCAATAAACTGAAAACACCAACCCGGTTTTATTTTAACATGCACAATATTCCCTGTATGAAGCCAATTGTCAACAGTCCAAATATAAAATCTCGGGGCGTCGGAAATGTCAGCAAAACAAAGCTGTTCTACGACACAATAAGTACACAAGTACAGTGGGATTGTTGTGAGCTGCATATATCACATTTAACACCATTACACACACATGATGCAACAAAGTCCAAGGCATAAGCCTGCTTAGGTTCTGTTGAGGCTCCAAGACAGACTTAAAGGAATGTGAACTTATCCTTTAAACGACCTGTACCAATATTGGGCGTTCAAATCCTTCAGTGTCATCATAATTCAGTTCTCCCTTCTCGGAATCCCCAGTGATCACACTCGACTGCGTTTCACGCAAATACCTCTTCTCCCCAACCAGCGGCTTTTATGCACCTGAACCGCATTGTGCTGCCGAAAGCCGACTCGTCGTGAAGGGACTCGTTTGCCCGCTAATGGGCTTCAGCACCCGACAGTCGGCCAGCGGTTTGGCGAATAAAGGTCACGCCAACGCAAAGTTACTCCTCGGTGTTGCTGCTAATCACCCTGATCCGGTTTGAAATCCACACCGAGCCGGCGACACGCTCGGCGGGGCGTTCGAGATCGACGTGGAAACGGATTGGGCTTCCTCTCTGGTACTGCGGCTGTTATTCGCCCTCTAAGACCTTTTACTTATCTGTAAGCCAAAAGCAAACACCGATGTTGGCCAAGTGCTGCGGTTGGCTCATCTCTCATGCCGAGATGAGGGAGGGTCCATTTGTGAGCTTGGTGAGACGAGAGAAAGAGAGAAAACACTGAAATGTTAGAGTCAGGGGATCAGGGTTATTTAAATCATACGGAAAGACAATTTTACTGAAAACCTTCTGAATGTTTGAAGCTCTAAATGCCAGGGCACAGCCGCGTATAATGTTAATACCTAGTAAATCTGTTTTTTTTATCAAAAGTTGATGAATACAAAAAAGGAAGAGAAAAGACAGAGCTTTGCAAGTCGGTGAATTGTGGTAAAAGACCTCGACCGGATGTTCAAAGGCGGTTCTTTGTTTGCCAAGGCTACCTGCGGCCTTCAGGCGAGCATGTGAAACCTCCCACGTACTCTGCCATGTGGCCACCTGTCCATTAAGCCCATATAATCTGCTCGGTATTGACGCAATAAAAAAAAGGCCACAGGAGAAGAGCCTGATTAGATCGGAACATCTGCTCCATATGGCCGGTTTAGCGCGTACACGCTCCCGAGCCGCAGCAGCCACCATGTATGTGGCAGCTCAGATTTACCGGTGGCATCTGGACTGGCTTGATTTAGTTTAATCTGTGCCGCCGTTTATGAGCTGGAGAACTCTGGATTGATTACGTGGAATTTAATCGACGCGGCAACAGAAATGAATTGTTCCAATTTTCATCATGTTGTGTTCGATTGATTTGTTGACTGGAGGCTGCAGTTTGCTCAAACGCAAATTCTGACATTGAAAAAAAAAAAAGTTAAAGATTGGTGGACTGGCATCCAAGAAGCAGAGGGAACAGAACCAAACTCACAGATAACAGTGTGATGGATCAGCGTCAGCAGGATGAGTCACACTTGTTCATTATGCGTTTTGCTGATTGTAAATGAGCAACATTAACCATCCACAGGCCAAACATCCTACCGCCTGTACCGCAGACTGATGTGCTGCCTTCAGGGATCCATAGAGAGTCAGCAGTATAATTAAGTAAAATAACAAGTGCTGTTAATCCTGTTAACTGACTGTCACTGAAATGAAGAAGAAATGGTCGCACATGAAGAAACACCTCAAAGGATGGAACTTCGATCTGGGAGGGAATGAAATCATTTAAGTGCTTTTGCAGTGTGATTGTCTACAGTAGCATCTATAGCCAATGCAAACGAATGGAGACTTTCCAATGCTAAACATTTTGCATTAAATTAGCTCTCAAATTGCCATGTGGAACAGGATGATGTCAACATCATTCATAAAATATCATTGGTATCGGGTTTCCAAACTTGAAATGGATTTGTAATAATAAAATGCGCACCCATTAGTGAACAACCTTGCTTTGCAGGTCCGGACCCCCTGCGAATTGGGTTCAAAATGCAATAAACAACCATTGCCAAATATATAAAGAAACCTGACGACCTGAATTTCAAGCAAATCTTTAATACAACTGCATATGTCATAAATCAGCCAAAATATGTCAGACACACGAGGAATTTTACTTGGCAAAACAACAGACGACAGTGGACAACATAGTGCAAGGAATAAATATAATTAAATATAATATAATACTACGGGGTGGAAGACCAGGTTATGGTTTATGGTTATAAAGTCTAAAGTGCACCAGCAAACAGAAAGTGACATGGAGGCGTTGCAGGAGTGTGAGGAAAGTGACCGCGGGGGCGACAGAGTCACTCAGGGAGAATGTTTTGTGACCAATGTGAGATAATTGCCCAAAGGGGTTTGACTGAACCGTAGGATGAAAACAGGCGACTAATTCGTGTTAATTCCATTTCACAATGAGGCCGTGACCCCTTTCACACTTTACACGGCTGTTTGATTCCCTTTTATAAAAAAAAAAAAAAAAAGAAATGTTGCTTTGGCTCCAAGCAAACTGCTTCTGTCTGGGTTTCAAGTGGAGGGGGGGGGGGGGGGGGGGGGGGGGTATGAGGGGGCTTTTACCACCGCGCGCATCATCGTAAACACACATCAACAGTATCGGTTTTCAGTCTCCTGAGCTCTGCTCGCAATGCAAAGAGAAACCGGGGCGTAACACTTCAGAACAGAAACATTGATGCCCTCGAGTCAGACGGAGGAACATTCCATCAGCGGCTGCACGTAAACAGGACGAGGCGGCACGTCAACAATTGCAGCGATTCAAATTGATCGATTGATTGATTGAATGAAATACAAACACGGTCGGCCGCCGTCTCCAGTCAGCGGCCGGGCCATTTCATTTCCTTTCGCCTGTGTTTTTAACGCAGCGCCCTCGTTCAGGCCGAGAACAAGATCAATTCTGAAATCGATAAGAAGTACCAGCAGAATGTTTCTCTTCCAAGGAACGCCACGGAGGGGGTTGACGAGCCGCCTTTGCGTTCCGCGAGGACTCAAGCGTGCAAACAAACAGGCCGAGGCGGTGGGAGGCCCGGAGTGGCGTGTCCTTATCTCCTCGTCTGTGAAGTCTCGATGTTGATCGATGGAATCCTGGACACGGTCGCGACCTCCGAGAGCCAATTAGCGCCGCTCCTCTCCCTCGGCTTCCTTTGCGGCCTTTCAATCATTCGCCGAAGATCAAACTGCACGATTCACAGGCGATGCATTTTAATCCGGTCGCTGACCGAAAGCTTAGGAGAGGGGCAGGTGTGTGTTTGATGGCGGTGGGTTGGAACACGTCGGTTTAGCTCGGATGCTAAGCTAAAGCGGTCAGTCTAAAGAACCATGGCGCACTTTCAGCCGCGCGACAGTTTTGTAAAACGCTCGTGTCGTTGCGTTGGAGATGTATGTTTCGTTTGTGTTATTGTGGGCTGCACAGATTGTGCATTAACTTGGTGTGGGACTATTTCTTTATCCCAGTTAAACCGCGGAATCCGTTCAGATTAATGGCTTAGTATCCGTTAATCAAAAAATGTTCTTGTTTTTTTTCTTACCAATTGGAGACGAAATAGATTTTAATTTGTCAAGAGAAGCTTACTGCGTATAGTTTCTCCTCTAAGCAATACAATGTTTTTTTATATTATATTATATATTATGTATATTTATCAAATCCATTTGCTGAAAGAAACAGAACAATTGTACTTGATACCTTTTCAGAACCGACGGTATTGTCATACCGACGTGCTTATTATGGGTAGCAAACGCACTTTAACACCCAACCAGAATATCTGTCTGAATCTACTTAGACCAACGCTGGAGGTACATTTTTGGAAAAACAATCTGCATTTAACGGTAATAAAATGACACCACAGGAGGTTCCTGGAGCGTTGCAGCTTGAAGCGAGTTGGGGGCCAAATGTATTTCCCCAAACCGATTTGCTGCTACTCCCCCCAGGTAGATTGCAGATGATGGAGTACGTCCATTTATACAATGCTGGACGGTAGATGTGCCATTTGTTTAAATTACGTTTAATGTGTCAAAACAAAAAGTGCCAGGAAATTATTCAATTCAATGAAACATATCTTATGAGTGAAAGCTTGGCTTCTCCATAACCAAATTAATGTAATAAAACAAAGCCATCAACTTCACTCAGTAATTTTTGCAAGCACATTAATGAATTGTTATTGAACGAGCAATATATCAATACAAATGAATGCGTCAACATATGACATCATAATGCATATGTGTAGAGATAATGCCAGTGACACGAATGCTATTTGTAAAGCTAAATGCTAGCAGCTTGAGTTGCTTTGACACTGAAGTAGCTGCCTCTCCTTTTCATCATTCCAGACACGCTCGTCCTCAGAAGCTCTCTGGGAGTGTTTGCTGCCCACAGCCTTCTAATTTCCCTCCCCTGTCACTCCGAGTCGTCGGCTTTTTATGTTGCTTTAATCGTCTCCCTCACTGATGTCACTAAAACACTCTTCCTCTAAATGTTGATCCCATAATCATTTCCCCGGCATCCCGCGAGCTCTGATAGTCCGCAGCCATCAGTGCCGCGCTCTCAGCTGCAGCGATATTGCTTTTGCGGCGCGTCCCATTTCCCCGAGTCCCGCGAGGCGCCGCGCGAGGCCCAACCCGTCACAGCGGCTCGGAGAGCGGGAGGGCACATTAAAAGGAGCCGCAGCTATTTTCAAGACGTGTCCTCCAGGAGACAAACTCACAAGTGCAAAGGGGATTTACATTTTAGTTCCGTTTGAAAAGTGACATATTATGTCTAGAGAGAACATGTCGCTCCTTATATATATGTATATATATATATATATATATATATATATATATATAAGAAACGTTATTGAGAGGACAAGGTCCTCACAGTCAGCAGGAAGGGACGGCAATAAATAAACCACGTTGGTTCTTCCCGCCTCCTCGTCTCTTTGCTGTAAAGTAAAGCGCGCCCTGTGTGCAGTTTACCGATGAGACGCTGATGGCTTCCTAGATGTTATAGTTTAAGGTTTACCCGTCTCAGAGCCACTGACAACTTTAAAGGGGGGTCTCCATCCGGCGTGTGAGTCATGTGACTCCCGAGTCTTGTTGCCCTAGTCTCTGGTCAGTGAGTGATGATGTGACAGAGCCGACTGCCTACTGGCGCTCACTACCGAAACAAACACTGGCACTGCAGCCGGATGTCATTTCAAAATGAACTAAAATGAATGACGCAATTAAGTTTTAGTTAAAAAAAATATCCACATTTTACGCTGGTGAGAAAAAGTCCACCAGAGCCAGAAAGGTACACATGAAGAAACGGAGGAGATTTTTTCCTCAGGATGCTTTTTTTTTGGTAAAAAGAAATAATAGAAAAGTTGATGTGTTGTGCGTCTGACGTCCGTTGGGGAAGTGCTCCACTGGTAATACACAGCTTGATTGGTCTTTCAACCCGAGCATCCAGATATTGCGTCTCCATGGCATCATAAAAAAACCCCGGAGCAGAGCCCACTCCATCATCTCAAACCCACAGGCCGAGCACAGGAAGCCGCTGACTCGCTCCGCCATGTAAATCAAGGTGAAAGAGTCCATTTAAAGTCTTTACGCAGAAAGTCTGAATGAATGATGAATGAGGTGTTGTTGTGGTCATTGTGTGTGTGTGTGTGTGTGTGTGTGTGTGTGCGCGCCGCGGCAGAGATGTAAAGAGCAGGACGGGTCTTTGGAGGGTTCACATCGATTCCCCTCCTGCCAGAACTGCAGCACTGTGGAGAAATGACAACAACATTCATCATCTCAGTGGTGGTACAGACAGGGCAGCACCACAATACAAAGTGGGAGGCCACTGTGTGTGTGTGTGAGTGTGTGAGTGTGTAGAGGACATATAGACACGTCCATATATCCTCCGATATGTCTGTGTCGTCCGACCTGAGTAGTAGTAGTTTGACCTTTTTTACTTCATTCGGTGTGATTTGCCGGCCCGGTTTGGTCGCGTCTGCTTGTGTTCTTCCTTCTACTGGTCTGGACTCGATTAATTAAACTTAATCAGACCTCGTATCCTGACGTAATGTAATTGACCTGACCAGAGAGGAGAGAAGAGATGGATTCCACAGGGGCGTCGCGGTGCCTCGGCCGAGGGAAACCCGCCGGGGAGCCGGTCGAGTGGATCAGCGCCGGCCTGATGTGGAATCAATGACTTTTACGTCATAGGCTTCGCTTGAGAATCGTCCGACCCCACAAAGCCGCCGAGGGAGCTGAAAGCAGACGTGGCGGCCGGCTGGATGTCAACAATCCACATTTGAAACCCTTCAGCCGCTTCTTCATCACCGTCACAGGGCGGTAATCCGGAGTCAACGGCCCGACTTCCTCTCCTCTCACTTTGGAATGAAAGCCATCGGAACATTTCTATAATCCTCTTTGTTTGTATTTTGTAAAATACACACACACACACACACAGAGACGTATCTCCGCCCGGATGGTGACTGATGGGTTGACGAAGCTGATTAATCTGATTGGTTGGAGAGGGGGAGGACAGTGAGGGAGGAGTGAACGGCAGATTTATGAGACATAAAGGGACACCTGCCTTTTAAACAGTGAAAATAAACAACAGTGAAAAGTAGCTTACACACATTCCAGGATCAGCAGCAGCACCGCTCTGCTTTAAACCCAAAAGATTTACTGCACAAAGTATCCTCAAAGAAAAATAATCACTCTTGAAGATAAACTCTCACTCTTTGATTAAAACTTCCCGGCAGCTCAACTTATTTCCCTTGAATGAAATGAACACCCACCTAAAAAAAACATGGAACTGCAACCGGATGTTATTTTCATTTCTTATTCCAAGAAAAAATGAATCCCACTACTGCGTAGTTTAGTCGGTCATTAAGAAAAGGATTAAAAGGTGGTTGAGACGTGCAGATGTTGTGCGGGCTGCGGCACACGGAGGAGAATTAACTGCTCAAACAGTTAAATGTTTTACAGTCTCGAGCAGCCAAAGAAACCGGTGTCTGATTAATAATTCCTTCTCATGCCGCCTGATTCCGAGCCCGAGTCGGCGAGAGAGCACGAACATCAACACTTGGCATATTAATGCCGGGTTTGGGACGGAGTCAAAGGCAAAGCGCGTGCTTTAATAACCGCTGCAGGAAAAAGGTTTGGTTTAGTGTGAAAACACCTTTTTGTTACCAGGAGAACATTTAGAGAGGCGGAATATTGTGTGCTCATTTGATGAGAATATATTAAACAGTGTTGGGCAAGTTACTTCAAAAACGTAATACATTATGTATTAGTTGTTACTGTCATTTCAAAGTAATTTGTTACATAATAATATTACTGTCTCTGAAATGTAAGGCATTACACTACTACTGCATTACTTTTAAGTTACTTTTACCAAAACAACTGGAAATATAATATAATAAATCTTTTCACTAACTTAATGTTAGCGTGGCGCCGCTCTAAATGTTTCGTCACATTACTTGTGCTATTGCTTGAGGTAGATATATCTTTTGGTTTCGCACTCAGAGTGAACTTAACCTCTTTTCCTCATATCTTTGTCTCTAACAAACTGAAAATAATGAGAGTATGCAACCTCGAGCCTGCTTCAGCTTCAGCCATCTTTTACCACTAAGGAGAAAACGTTCTAGCCGATAGTATAGAAACAAAACACCTATAGATCTTTGAAATCACCACTTCATTTCAGGAGAAAATGCATTGTAACGCGGGGACAGTTCAATCTCTCCCCTCTCTTATCGGGGGCCTTTCTGTTTCTGCTGAGTTTGGCTTCTGCCTCGCAGACGCCTCCTTCCGTTCAGCCCGTCAGACTGTGTAAACAGGCGTCTGCGGGGCGATTAATCACGGCCGAGAAGCGGGGCGAAGGCGAGGAGCGCTTGGATGGGCAGATAAGCGGGAACGAGGCTGCACTGAGGAGGAGAACGTCCCGCCTCCGACGAGACGCCGACGGCTTCCGCATCTCCGACAAGCACGGCGAGCACACGAGCACAACGGCAACTCGACCGCACAAATGGAGCCTGCTGGGCCGTCCGGGGGGGTGGGGGGGGCAAAAGCTGAGACCAAACGCAAAGACACAGGCGAGCGTTGTCTTCATCACACCTGGAATTAGGTCGTAATCTGAAGACTCAAGTGCTCTGCGTTGTTTCAGAGACGGAGCTACTTAGTGTGGTTGTGCGGGCGTCTTGCTGCCAACGACGTCTATTCGCATCGTTGTTTTTATGTTCCATAAAATGTGCATGAAAATGTGCATATTTTGCAAGCGGTGAGTTTTAAGCCAAACGCTTGTTTCACCAGGAGGTCGTTTGTAAAGACTCCAGACATATTTACTGGTTTAAAAGAGAGAAAGACAAAGCAGCGGATCGTTCAATTACATCAGACAACGAAAACGTATTTAAAACAAACTACGCCTTATTCTACTTGGTCATGTCGCTACATGCTACATGCTACTTGCTGTTGGACACTACATTTGAAACTCAAAACCTGTGCATTGAAATGCATTATCACCCAGAATGCACCTGACGTGCTTTTAGTTATTCACCTCAGATTTCAATGGAAGTTGCAAAACAGTCGTAAAATTAAGATTTTTGCAATATTTGTTGCAAATGTTTGAAGCCCCACATGTTTGAAACCCCTCTGCTCGTGGATCCACATCACAACGTGCCTGCTCACGTGTTCATTGGTGCCGCGAGCCTTGCCGATCCTGTTTGGATGCAGTTTGAACTGTCAGAACGTGTGTTTGTTGTTTCCTCCAGCACGAGTGTGTGTGTGTGTCGGTGTGTGTAACCTGGCCGGGTTCTGTGCCGTGATAAAGAGCCAGCTGCCACCTCCGCTCTCAGCCATATGGAGCCGGACCAAGACTGCTGCCGCTGCTGCTGGATGGAGAGATTAGAGAATAAATGACTGATAACCGAGCGCCAGAGGGGCACTGAGAGCAGAGAGACACGCACACACACACACACACACATCACAACTGTAACTGCAGAGACCGAGGGAACAAGGAGAAGGAAAGGTGTTAGGAAGCACATGTCCCTGCGGGTTAACAGTTACAGAGTGCACAGAGGATCTGCTCTTTCATCTTGTTTTTGTTCGGCTGTAGGAAACACAGACCAGATGTGATGTGCAACTGTGCAACTGTGCAACTGTGCAACTGCTGCGTCGTAGCTGATCCGAAGCCCAAAGCAGACGGAAAAAAACGCCCCCCCCCCCGCCCCCCAAAAAAACATGCAGAATTCAGAAACAAGGCCTTGATGGCTCGTTCTCAGTTTGTATGAAACACAACAGGCTTTCGAATGACTGTGACGTAAACGCATCAGAGTCGTTAGCAGGTTGCCAGAGCAACAGCAGCTTCCTGCACTGCCGGTCGGGGGACGCCGTTATCGGCGAGGACCCCCCCGCATCGCTCGCAGACGGGCGGCAAAGAAGTTTTCACAGTTTAATGCTCCTGTGCTCTTTATAAACTCAAACCGTATAGTATACATGCATGATTACACATTAGTGATGCCAGGACCTTCTTCTGTTGGCCCTTCGTCTTTGTTGTTTCAGCACGTTTATCAGTCCAGACGCTCAGACAGACAACGTTGCCAACTCACTGGTGTGGAAAGAGGCATATTTAGCAATTGAAGAGCCAGATTATTGTTTCCGGAGCGTCTGTTGGCATCCAGGTGGGAATAAACACAAGCGAGACGTTTGACTATTTACAGCCTGCCGACGGAATCACAGAACTTCATTTAACTTCTATCTTTCTCTCTCTAGGCGCTAAAATGCTTTTTTTCCCGCAGCAGTTGCTGATCAAACCCAGAGCTGAAGGGGAAGGAACGTTTACGTGGACAAATTAATGTTAACATGTTACTGCAAGTAAAACCAACTGTTCTAACCCAGTAGCCAAGAGTGCGACGACCCTGGCTCTGATCCGTAGGTGGTGTTTTGCACTGTATTTCAGCTCAGCTCAGCTGAGTCTGTAAAAGCGTTCACTCCCTCACCGACAGAAGATTCCAACCTACGGCGGCACGCTGCGGCTTGACTGACGTTAACCGGTGTGTAACTGTGTGCATTCGTTGTGACAGACACGCAGAAGCGAAGTGCGGCTGCCCTTCGGGGGGCCCGACAGCCGCGTCTCGTTGCCTTTTACTTCCCGTCCGTGGGCTGGCGTGAGATTTTAAAAGCAAAGTTTGTGCTCCGTTGGGGGTCGACAGGTTCTGCCCTTACCTTGACCGTCTTCATCATTGTCCCGATACACCGGCAAAAATGCCCAAGTGGAACTAATTCATTAAAACTTCAATTTACCCGTCACCTTGAATATCTCCATGAAGCACACATGAACATGATTTAGCACGAGCCCGCTAGCATGCATGCGCTCCTTTTGAGAAGATATGTGGAGCCGGCCGAGAGCACGATGAGTGAGATCCGTCCGTTAGGGCTTAAGGGTCGATCAGTATAAAAATCACTCACTCAGAAACTCCGTTTGCTCTCGTTGAAGTCACTTTAGCAGCTCTCCGATGTACATAAATGTCAGGTAAAAAAAAACACAAAGCTTAAGTTGGAGAGTTTCCGCACAAAGTCAAAAAAACAACGCCAGCATTTTATTTAGGTTTATTATAAAGAGGTGGTTCAAAAGTAACAAATCCAAACTGACAGGCGTCGTAGTTTAAGGCTGATTGTCAGATTGTGAATCCGCCTGCAGGTCCAGCAGGATTCATCTTTTTCAAGTCGAAAGTCTTGGGTTTTAATCTCGGATGGTGACGACCTTCTGTTTTTTTTTTTTTTCTTTATCTACACAAGCACAGCACCAGAGCCGAAAAATAAAGAATCCTCAGTTTCCCTCAAATTTAGTTTATTTGACCAACTTATTTGGCTTGTTAATGACTATGGAGCAACAATGTTGTGCAATAATTTGTTTCCAAGTGAGTGGGCGAGGTTTTGTTAATGAGCCCAAATGCAGCAGGGAACAAAAGGCATCAATAATTACACAGTTTGGCTTTATTTTTTTTGGTCGCTCAGCACAGAAAACAAATGGAAAAGTCAATTATTTTTTCATGGTGCAGAAAAATTCATCTCATCTGTGCGACACTCTAGCGGAGAGGCGGCACACAGAACGCATTGTTCCATCCGTGTTGGAATTATAAGCGAAAAGCGAAAGAAGAAACTCCAGCGCCCTTTTACGTTGTTTACTTTGACATGCATCGTTTTTGTGAGCAGCCGGCGGGTGAAAATCGTCATCAGCTCATTTGCTGTCCAATCGGCCCATTTACTCATTCTTTGTTTCGTGCACCTCTTCCCCCGTCTCTCCTTCCTGCATGAAATACATGCGGATGAGAACTGAGGCCACCTTCAAACCGCGCGGGTGCATGAGAGGGACGTGGCAGTGAACTCAACCCAACCACGTTTTAAGCAGTTCATTGGAGGTTCCGTCCCCTCGAACCAAACACAATATTTAACTGTCCATACGGAGCAGCGCCATGTTTACCTGTTTACCTCGCCGGGATGCGGAATTACTCAGCGTCATCTCTTGGGATAAAGTCACAGCTAAATGAGTCATCCTCATTCTTTTATATAATCAAACCAAACAACATGCAACAGAGGGGGGCTGCGGGGGGTTGGATTGCGTTCATTGTTAAAAGAACCCACTATTGTGGTCTGGTCCAATGCGAGACCCGTAATGCCCTCGGAGGCGTCTCCTGGCACAAGCTAAGCTGCTATCCAGCGCGGCTTGGGGGCCTCGGACCGAGGGTCCTCGGCTCTCCGTCGTCTGCACAGAGAAGCGTTTTGGTGCCGCGCATCTCAGGACGGTGGAGATTTCTGTTGTTGCAGCGGATTGATGAGGTTTATTTAGGGAGACGCGCAGACAGACGGAGAAAGAGGGTGGATAAGTAGCGGTGGTGGTAATGGATGTTCTCATCTCATCTCACCTCGTCTCATCCCCGGCCTTTGTTCTGACCAATCTGCACAGGCGGGGGCACCGACGGCGTCTCGCCGACTGTTGCTAAGCAACTCGTGTAAAGACATAAGCTGTCATCAGTCCCTGGCTAAAAAGCGACCAGTCAGAGCAACATTCCCGTTGCTATTTTTCGCCCAAACAAGCCGGGCAAATGTTTGCCAGTCTAAGACAAAAGAAGCTGGTCCACTTCCTGCTCACACTCGGCCCGGACAGATAAATATCATCCATCTGTGCATCTTCTGCTCTGCTTTAAAAGTATTTTTGTAAGTTTACCTTTCACACACTGACTTGGTATTTGTAGCTATAGACAGCGCTAACTTGAGATGGCTTTCCTCCATGACACGTCAGATGATTGGGGACATGCAGACGGTGCGCATCAGTTGCCATCTTTTTTTGTCGTGCAAGAATGAGCCCAATCTGGATGTGAGATGTTTCTGTGAAAGAAGCTTTCAATGTGAAACAGCAGCGAGCAGCTGTCAGCTGTCGGACTCCCGTTTGGACGAAGCCGATAACGTTTCCACCTCAGCGCTCGTTCGCGTGAGTTATTGAAAAGCATCAAATCATTTGCTATTAATTACATTATTAAAAACGCAACCCAACATCTTCTCCATTGGAATGTTCAATGCATTTTCTTTAATATCCATTTAGATTGTCGGTTCATTAACATTGCACGGTCCGATGTATTAACTAATTGGGCAGCAAAACATCATACAGAGAAATACACATGTTGCAACCAAGAAAGCGCTTGGCAGGTATATTGAAAAGCTCCATGTTGGGATGAAACCACCAAAATGGCCTGATTGCCTCACTGAGTGACGCGTGTTCTGTTTACCTCAACTTGTTAGTTTGATTTGCAGTAGAAACATGATCCTATCTGGCTCGTGCTGACCTAATTGGTTTCCTCATTATGTTTTATCTCTCAGTCCACAGAGTCTGTTGACACGTAAAACGCGCGCCGATGGTAATTCCCATATTTGCTCACGTCGTGGCTCATGTGAGCCTCCATTTCAGCGTCGCCCTTTAACCCGTCGTTTGTATTGGACCGTGGGATGGGGGAGGAAAGAGAGGGAGCACCGGGGAGTCATTGGAGCACATGCATTATGTATCGAATCCTACAGTGAGGAAGACTAGTGGGAGCGAGAGCAGGCGGCAGAGCACCGGGCCCAACGCGCCGAATGCTGATGAGGAAGCCGCATCCGATTAAAATGTCATGGTACGAAAAAAAAAAAAAAAAAAAGCACACTTGGTTTTTATCAGCAAAAAACACACCGAAAAAACGAAAGGACGACACGTCGCAAAAAAAAAAAAAGATGAGTTTTTTGGGGGTATTTACGGCTCCGCGGAAGATGAAAGATGCGATTACCGATAAAGGAGCCGAGCGGATGTCGAGGGAGGAAGATAGCAACGCGTTGGCTTCCAAAATACGGTACGTCCAACTGGCTCGTCGGCCGAAGGCGCCGAGCGGCTCCTCCCGGAGCGCACGAGGTTCGAGTCTGCCGTGTAATTGGTCTTTTGTGTCTCCCGCCGGCGCGTCAGCACACACACACACACACACACACACACACACAAGGTCAAGTGATTCCAGGTGGGGGGAAAGTCACGCGCTGCTCTGGGACGTCAAGCTGCACGGCCTGCAGCCCAAAGCGAGCCTGTTACCGGCAAAGGACAGGCTGACTGACACGGGAACGGATCGTGGTACACGACCCTCCTCAAACACACGCTTTGAGGCCTTTTGAGGCGCAAACAGCGGCGTAGTGGTGCCTGGAGAAGTGGGTGGACTCTCCGTCCCCGGCTTTGGAGCTAAATGATCCGGTAAGAGGTGGTGCTTTTTAGAGGCGGAGAACAGCGGCTCGCTCTGGAGGGAGTGTGGATGTCGTCCACACCGCGGCCCAAACACGCGCCTTTATCTACTCCACTTCCTGTCGAGCTGTCGCCGTTAATCCCCGCAGACCGGAGAGTCTGAGTGAGCACATTGGAGAGATTACTGAGCGTGCGAAATGCAGCCGGTGTGGGCTTTCATTCTTTAAACGGTGCTTATGAGTAGAAATGTAGTGAATATCGCCAACATATGGTCTAAAACCTTAGCCAGTGTTTGCATGATGATTGCACACGACTATTAAATATCCAACTCCTTCATAAGATAGTTTGTATTAATAACATAATATATGTTTCTTTTCATATTTCAGAAGCATTAAAATTAAAATGTCAACGTGTTGCTAATTCTTCTGTTTTCTAACTTTCAAAATAGTTAAATGACCGTATCTACAAAATACCTTCAAATACACTTTAATGGAGTAATTGTGACTGGACATTGGCCCTTTAGTGAGTCTCAATGAGACGTTACACTCATTCATGCGGATGTGAACATGCGCTGCTTATTAAGCATCTCAGTAAATGTGCAGACAGGAAAAATCATCACTGAAGATACGACGGTGTTGCTTTTAACACCAAACCGTCGTACGCCAGTAAGGTGTGCGTTTTGAGTCCAAACAGCTTTTTTATTAAACTAACAGTTCACGAGGTCAATAACAAACTTCATTTCCTGGATTCGCCGCTGGCGCTCTGCTGAAGGGCGTCTGCTTTTTCGCTCGCCAGGCTTCGAGTTTCCTGCAGCGAGCCAACCTGGCAGCTTTTTGCAAAAACACTCGTTGGGTGGAAGCAACAGCTTCTAACGTGAGAGGAAACACCGCTGCTCTCCTCCCTCTCCCTCCCTCCCTCCCTCCTGTCTCCCCTTTTCATTACCCAGCAGCAATATTTCTCATTTCCCTGCATGGGGAGTCTGAAGAGCGGAACGTGATGCTGATGCATCAGAGCGCATCTGTGACTGCGTGTGTGTGTGTGTGTAAGTGCTCCTTTCTATTGTTAGTCAGGCACTACACATGTTGTGTCCCCTTAATAGGTTTCTGTTTCTCAGCAACGAAGCATTAAAAAGAAAAGCAGTGGGGTCTTGCGTCGTTGTTTTGTTTGAGCGGGTGAGATTCTGCCTCGGAGCTAAGCGGAGGCGCTTTGTCGGGGCAGAACCGCGTGCTGGATGGAAGCAGGCGTCTCCCTGCTGCTGCAATAGAGAGAACATTATCTGCTAATCTGTTCGTTGGCAAGGACGGCTGCTCGTGAGCACTTAACGCTGCTGCCGGCGTTTCCCTTTCTGTTTTCGTGTGTGACTGCTGTTAAAACAGTTAAAACCTGTTTGCGATGAAATGTTCCACCTCAGGTCCACATGATACTGCGACCATTTGTCCTCAAGTTGCTCCTGGTCCTATTTGGGCCCCGATAAAGCTGTGAAACCCGAAAAATTCACCGACCCAGAATCTTCATTTCCCAACAACTGCAAATGAATGCGAAGGATGTGAACAGCTTTGGATCATAAACCTCATCTCAATGAAGACTTTATTCAGCTGCGACGCTGAACAGAAACAATCGATCCCACAAATCACTGCAGATGTTGCTGCTGCGATGCTTATTTTGCAGTTATTGCAGACGCTTTTGTTCCGTCTGGATCGCTCTTTGTCTTGATTCGATGCGTCCTGGTCGTGGCAGTAAATCCTTGCGCGCCGTGAACCCCCTTTTTGTGCGTTTTGTGCGTTTGCTCACACGCAGCAGTCGTGGCCTCCTCCTTTATTTGAAGTAAACGAACTGTGACGGGACGGCAGCACGTGGGACTCCTCGCCGTCGGTGGGTGGCCGTCATGCCGCAGGGGAACAGGGCAGACCGGCCTCCCTGCAGCAGGCGGGCCTCTGCTGTCACTTGGTTTTTCTGGATGTGGCACTTAACCGAGCGGGGGGGGGGGAGCCGAACCGTCGCCTTCGCTGCCGTGACATTTTCCAAATAGCCCCCCCACCCCCCCCCCTCCCTCCTCGCGCTCCCTCGCCGCTGTCTGTCCCGTCGCATGTTTGCTTCCGCATCGGAGCTCCATTCGCTCGCTGTTGTCCTCGGCAGGCCGGCCGGCGTCTCGGATTCAACAGGACTTCCGCAGGTTCGCCTTCAGTCCGCGGTGATTCGTTTGCAATCACATATTTTTGCAGTTTGCTGCCTGGGTGGAAGATTTATTGCCCATTTCAGGTCCCTCTACGTGAGCACTGCTCAGGCCGGCTCCCTTCTAATGGCACACGCCGCCGCCAACCAATCAACTCTTTTTACGAGCCGACACAGTCGCCCGTCACTCTCGAGTTATGGGCCCTCAGAGTCAATGCAACTCAATGGACTTTCTCAGACATTCAAAAACCTTCCATCCCCACACTTTTGATGAGTATCCACTTCTGTAACAAAAACGTTTTCAAACCTAGAGGAACGTTTCAACATGAAAATCACGAAATAAATCTTCCACCATCCCAAGACGCTAGAAGCAAAAATACTTATGTGGCTTTGTCTTGGACATTAAGATTGCAAAGTTAGATATTAGTTAACTTTTCTCACTCACATCTTTAAAGTGCCGCAAGTAAAACTTCCTTGATGACGTTCCTTTTGTTGGTAAATAGTTGCTATTGATGTGGAAGAACCTGTAATCGCTGAGAGGTGCTCCAGTCCGCACAATGTTGGAGGTGAACTCAAATGAAATTGGAGAAATCGCCCTCTCTTTGCACATCCTGCTCATCATTTCATTAAGGCCTTAACGGCGATGAATGACAGCCCGAAGCGACATTAAACACGTCACTCCTGCATTCTGTCATTAGTGATCAAGGTGAAAAGTGCACCAACAAATATTAATTACCAGCCGAATCCTGCTGTGAAAAAGTGCCGCGCTAACGTTTCTTTTCACACTTTCACGCGTGCGGTTTTCCTCCCCGCAGCTGAGGGACGTTTTCCACTTATTTTCCTCCTCTGCCTCCAGCTTGCAGAATCCCTGGGTAATGTTCATTCCCTCTCTCCTTGAGGCCGTCATTGAGGGTAACAGCATGTTGCTAATCACTTCATCAAAGCCAGAGTTGCGTGTTGCGGCCCCCTGAAGGGAGAACGATATCTCAATCAGATCAATTCCGCCAACAAAAAAAAGGTGAGCTCACGCTGGGCCTCATTTCCACCTCTTTCTTTCCATTAGATTTTGTTCTCGCTACGCCGACTTTGTTTTAAATGCATTTGACCGGTTGTTCTTGGCAAATCAATGACTCTATAATGTCACCTTTTTTGGGGGTTTTTTTGCAGAAGATTGCGTAATCCTTTTTTCAATGTTTCTTTATCGCGGCGACGAGAGTGTGATTCTCCTCACCGCTGCCAAACGGGTCGTAAAAACGCGATAATCAAACGTAATTGAAAAGCTCTTTGGCTTGTTGTCTGCGCGCCGCAAATTAACGACAACATTCTGTCAGAACACGCAATAAAAAACCTTTCGGCAGTGCCGGCCCGAGCCTCTTGGGGGGCCCTAAGCAGAATTTTATTTGGGGGCCCCTCTTCCACCATTATTGGCACAAATGTCACGCTATACTGTTATAGCGAAAATTATAAACAAATACAGTGAGGTTATAATACAAAACTAGGGCTGCTTGCGGCATAAGCAAACTAAGTGGCTGCTTGGGGCCCCCTGGCCACCAGGGGGCCCCAAGCAGCCGCTTAGTTCGCTTATGCCTTGGGCCGGCCCTGCCTTTCGGAGTCACTTCTTTGCCTCCTCGTCGGTTTACAGGCACTTGACGACTCGCCCCCTCCGTGTACGCGCATCAGCACGGTTCCCCCCGCTTAAAAGGTCGCCCCTGTTACTGAAAGGTCGGTCGGTTCTACTTTATGAGCTGAGAAGGACGAGTGTGACAGGCCCCGGCGGAGGGGAGGGGAGGGGGAGCGCTCCCGCTCGCGTCCGCCTCGCTGGAGGCCCGACGCTCAGCGCGCCGCCGCCGTCTCCATAATAGATGTCCTCCAAATGACAAGCGGCGACAACAGGGCAACCTTTACCTTTTGTCTGCCTGATGCCGAAAGGTGGCTTCATTGTGTCCTCATTGCGTGTCTGCGGAGAGCGATTGTGGGTAAACAATACTGGTGGCGTATCGCCATGATGGATGGCGCCGCCAAAGTGGGCGACCGTCCTGCTGGTATTGTGCACCCGCTAATTGAATAACAAATTGTCACCAGGAAAATGGATATTCGTCCCTGGAGTTGCCAAAGATTTTTTTTCACGGTTTTGAGCAGGCAGACACGCAGAGGAGGAAAATACGTACGTGCGTTTTTCCTCATGAAGGTCTCTGTAACCATTCTACAATAAAAAACCCATCAACCGAAATGGCCACTGAAGTGGATCGGTGTTATTATTATCCAATCAGGAGAGAGAAAATATGAGCATCTGTGTTCATTACACGGCGAGTCCTTGCACAAAACGAATGCCTTTCATTCGCACCAATCACACGGATAATGTGTGACTGAGCTGCATGAAACGCCCCGAACAAAAATCTCTTCGCAGCAAGTTTGAAACAAAAACGGCCAAACAAAAGTAAACGGCAAAAAAAGGTGATGATTGTAATGCCGTCCATCTCACATTTCCCCTGCTTTCCTTCAGTTAGTTGTGCTGAATTAAACTGGCTACCAGGCCTCCATCCACCAGCGATACATGAACCCGGTTCAGTCGTTTTTTGGAGACAAACGGAGCGTTCGGGCGCCGCGGCTGAGAAGAACCTGTTGACCTGTTTTTTTTTCGGTCTGCCTGAAATCACAAGCTCTGTGGGGAAAATCAACGTCAGCGACGACGGAGGTCACGGGAAACGAGCCGCGCTGCCGTCGGACTGAAGGGGAAGACGTTGTTGGTTTCCACGACGTTCGTTAGCGGAAAACCACTCCGGCCCATAAGTGATCTGAACCGATCTCCATCGGCGCACGCAGTGATGCAATACGATAACCAGGTTTAGAAATATTAGCATAGTACATGGATACGAACGTCTCGCATGAATCCTGGCAGATAGTTCGGGAGATGTCACCTCTTTGAACATCATCCTGTCCTACCTGCACCTACCCTCCTCTTTATTTCCCTTCTGCTATTTAATGAACAGGAACGTCCAGTGCAGCATTTAGAATGACAAATTGCATTATTCTGTTATCCATAAATTACCCATTTATTGGGTACACAATGAAGTATGTGCTGTAGTTTGTGAAAACCCTTTCGCCAAAGAAAGGCTCGGGGCGCTTTGAGCACTGCTGCTTTGTCAGGTGCTATAAATAGTGATGAATGTTTGAAATAAATCTGACCTTCTACGCTGTTTAGTGTTGTCCGGCGGAGGAACTAAACTCTCTGCGAGCTTCGCTGTGACAAATGGGATTGAAGCAGTCCATCATGGCAGGTTAACCAGCATCTCCCTGTGACACCAACTTAACACAGCTCAATACTGCCGCCCCGAATCCATCAGCCCACCGAGCCGGACGGCAGTTAGATCCCCAAAAAAATGAATGAAGACGTGTGTGAACGGGGACGGATGCGTGACACACAATATTTAGTAGAAACTCTGGATCTCATTTTTTCCAGCTCTGCACCTCCAGTGTGAAATTCCTCTTTTTCTGTTATTTATTCATGTTGTGTATAGAATGAGCCGTGTTTTTTGTAAATCTCCATCAGAAAAGCTTCCCAGGTGAAAATGCGTTAACAATTGATAGATTATGGAGGAAGAAGAGGTGTAGCCTGTGCTGAGGAAGAACCAGGGTCCACATTGGTAGACCTCTAACGAAACTCATCAGCTCACCACTCTACAACCATCAATGGAATTAACTATCAAAAGTGGCAGCAACAACAACACTGAGGTGCTGTTAGAAGACACCTCGATGAGCTCAGTCCAGCGGTGGAGGGTGACAACTTTCGAGAGGAAATTGCCGGAGAAACGGTGCAAAGTGGACGGCGGCGGCGGCGGCAGGACGGCGTGGACGGGTCGAAGGGACACGAGCACGCGTTTAGTCGCAATTGTCTCATTTCTATGCAAATGGGCCTTTTGACTGCAAGGAGGTCACAGCGACTCACAGAATAAACCCCCAAGTTCGTCAGGAACAACAAAGCGTAACGCACAACTTCCCTGGCGCTGATGCACGCAGGACCACTTAGCTGAGGTAAGCGAGTTGGTTTGTCGATTAGAACGAGGACTGAAAAAGTGAGATAAGTCCCCGAAATCATTCCAAGGACGCTTGCACTTGGTCGCATGCCGGTTTAACAGCATTTGCCGGTTGGGGTACTTTTCAAACTGCCACTTCTGGTCCTCTTTTTTTTTGCTCTTTTTATCTATTTTTGGCAGATGTTTATTATAATGAATATTATCCTCATTTAAGTGGCCAATGTCTGTGTGCGCTAAAGAAACGTAAAATCATAAACCACAAACATTTCATTCGCATGAAGCTGGTGCAGGTCGGACACTGACAGACAGGCGAGGTGCTGCATACTGAGATAAGCATCAGTCAAACACACAAACACTCCCAGCCGAACCCCAGAAAATCAATATCATCACCTTTCTGGAAATGATAAGAATAATCCGCAGATGGATTGACAGAAGCTTCAGGGGACCTTTTAGCCGTGTGTGTGTGTGTGTGTGTCTGTGTGTGTGTGTGTGTGTTCTCCAGCTCGTCCGGTCCCGCTGGTCACCTTGCCTGGAGCTCAGCTGACCTCTGCTCAACCAACCCCCCCCTCCCTCCCTGCTGAGTCACGCTTCTCATGCAGACAATGGCCTGTGGACTGTTTTGGGAGCCAGATGGCTGCTGCTGCTGCTCCTACGCTTCATTTATTAAACCATAATAAAACTTTTATTTGACCTTTTGGTTGTCAGACCAAATGGAAAAAGATTTATTGATTAAAAATCCAGTTGCTGAGAAGAAGCACGAGAGTTTTGGGGGAAGCAAGTTGCAGCCCGGAGATTAGCGATTGACCGCCAGCGCCAAAAAGAATCGATGTAATGAAAAATGAAATCCCAGCGCTGCAGGGTTCGGATCGCTCGGTTAAAGCGATGTAAAAATACGCCGCAATCCTCAACCCCCTTCAGACCGTCACGTTTATCAGCAATGATTTCAAAAACATTCTGCACAGCCGGCAGGTTAATGAACGGACGCCGTGGTTGTAACCGTTTGTTTCTGCTCTGATGAACGTGCGTCTCATCGTCGGGCCGCGACCGAACAGGCAGTTTGTTGAGAATCTGCGGCTTCAGAGTAATAATTCAGTCTGGGCGGCGACAGGATCCTCCCCTGAATTCACTCCTCCACATTTCCAAACACACCCGTCAACGTGCCACCAGGGCGGAGGGGAGAGGAGGGGGGACCTGAACGCATTATGAGACATAAATCACCATCCGCCGCATCAAAGCGTGTAAATGAACACACAAAACGCACCCGACAGGCCGACGCCGTCACCTCATCTTGTCTCCCGTAATAACAAATGATGTTGTTACCTCGAGACCGTCACAAAGTAGTTCGCTGCAGCGTCACCCGCTGAACAATGATGCATCGCAGCCTCTCGGCCCTTTGGGATTTAATACCAAACCTCTGTATGAGTACGGAATATGCCCGTGTGTATATTCTCCATTCCACTGTAAATATGTACACACATCATAATGTCTTCCACCGAGCAGGAGCGCTGAACCGGCTAAGACGGACGCTGGGCGTCCACACAGGGGCTGAAATGGGTGAGAGAATAATACCGGTAGCATTGAAACGGGGGGGGGGGAATTAGTGCTGGTCTGTGTTTCATTTGTTTACCAAAACACACTCGGACGATTTGTTAAAAGCTGGAGATTAATAAGAAAAAAAAATGAGGATACCTTTCTAATGTCACTGCTCCTGACAGCTCATCCGCTCCGGCTGTGATGACACACACACACACACACACACACACACACACACACACACACACACACGCGCGCACGCCCCGCTGTATTAGCTTCAATGTAATTGCTTCTTTGTTGCTAAATGCGTCACTAAAGACAAGCAAAGCACGACTGAAGTCAGAGTCACAACGGCCTCGACGCGCTAACAAACACACGCATGGCCTCCAGTTGTCCATGCGGAGCTCGACCAAAGATAATTTGGTATTAAACCAGTTTTCCCCTTAATGTTCTTCAGGAAGACGAGCACAGCGCTAACAAAAATAATCCACGGATAACATTCCAAGGCGGGTTTTGGAAAGTAGATGAAAAGCCTGTCAATATTTGCTTGGACAGCGACGCGACAACGTGCTGCGTGTAGCGCTGGCGGCTAAGCTGCCATGGAACCCGTCCAGTCGGAGACAAAGCGCCCCCCCAAAAAAAAACAACTGTTGGTGACTGAGTCCGACAACTCTGCCGATCGACAGTTGGACGTCATAATTGTGTCTGCAGGCGGGCTTGTGTGGGATTCGGGCTTTTGGTGCACAGCGGACGGGTGATATTAACATTTGAATGTCTCTGCAATAAATTCTTTTCTTTCCCCCCCTTTGTATTTTTTGGAAAGGTCATGCTACTATTGATATCGCTAGATCCAGATGGCCTGAGTTTTTAAGGTTTGCGTATAAGTGGAGGGAGGGATGGGGGAGGAGGGGGTGGAGAATAAAGGTTAACATTTCAAGTACCATTCCTTATAAATGACTCCTTCCTCTGACAGCGTCTCTGGTACTAATATCTGCATGTTTCCATGCATGTCTGTACACGTGTTTTGGATTTCCATGCTTGTAACAAACTAACATATGAATAAAGCCACACTCGAGCCCGGCCAAGCAACGCGGATGCTGCCAGTGCCACGTGCATTATCTTAATTGGAAAATAATGAGTGCTTTACTTTGGCTGGAGGCCAGGCGCCTTGCTCGCCAGATACGTGACTAAATTAATTTTGCCCTAATGAAATATTTATCATTGAAATGATCCTGGCTGTCAATGCTGAGATTTGTCTCCTCAGAAGTGCTGAGGGAGAAATTGTGCTCCTGTCGGTTTGGGGTCTCCAGTGGCAAAAGACAAAAAGCTGTGATTGATCAGCGACTGAATTAAAATCCATAAATGCACACTGTTCTTTTTTTTGTTATTCTCTGTACAAAAATGCTGCGTTGATGCACAAAAAAACAGATTGCGTTTTGTATTTTAACCATTCAGCCAAATGATTTTTCTACGATAATAGAAAATCATGCACGATTCCCTGTGAGGAGACCTGCTGCAGCTCGAATCAGAGGCCCTATAAATGGATCCAGGTGTGCAGATGAACGCCGTCAGGATTCACCGCTGCAGGACAAGTCATTGTCATTTCAAATATGTCGATGAGCTAATTGAGTCTTCAAAGCCTTGTGACACAAGTTTGCCGGAAAAATGAAAATCTCTGAATAAATGAAGACCAATCCAGAGCCTCTAAACGCGAATCTGCAGCCAACCGCTTCTCTTGCCTCAGTCAAACCTCGGAGCACGTCGGTTCCAGGTGAGCGCTCGCAATATTGTCCCCAAATTCCCCCTCCTGTTCGAGCGACAATCCGCTGGACACATTCCAATGCGGATGATTTTTTTTTTTTTTTTTTTCACAATCCGTCCCGGCCCTCCGGGGAAATTTCTCTTTCGGACACCCACCAATTCCCTCCCCTCTCGCCGGAGCAAAATGGGTTTCCGGCGATTGCGGAGGGAGAAAATGGTGCCGTCTGCGCCGAGGGACGTTTGCTGTAAACGCGGTTATCGACTTGATGGCGCCCCTGTGATTATTGTGAAGTGGAATTGCGCCGTGTTATCGCGGAATGCACCTTCTGCCGTCGGCGGTTCGACATCACCATCCGTTATCTGCAACGGTGAGAGACAAATGGTGCAGGTTCCGTTCTCACCACCTGTTGCACGGATTGCGCATACTAAAGTCACATTAATGGGTCATTCCCTTTGCGCCGCCCCTGAACGCATTTGCATGCGTCTTGAGTGCACTCAGGAAGTGGATTTACTAGAAGCGAGGGGAACTTTTGATCCTCTCCACAGGCCCTAATGGTGCTTGAAGTGATCAAATAAAAACCAGCCATAAAGTGAGAGCTCATTCATTTTAAAAAGATGGAAATTACTTTTAGTTTGATTTCGGGATTTTTTGCATCAGCGTGTTTACTCCCAATCAAGGAGGACCAGACTGAATATTTCCTCTACGAAACGCTCAGTATTTAACCTCCGTGTGCTGTAAGTCTTTCATGTTTTTACAGGCCGATCTCCTCCAACGTTAAACATTACATTACATGTCATTTAGCTGACGCTTTTATCCAAAGCGACTTACAAAAAGCGCATTTCAACCGCAAGGAACTTCATGAAATAAGCCGATGTACAACTTGCTGTAGATGAGAGCCATTATAAGTACAGTTAAAGTGCTACAGCGTGTTCTTGTCACGGGGCAGTCTGAGGAGGTGTGTCTTTAGTTTGCGGCAGAGGAAACATAATGTGCCGTAAGTCACATTTCCTGAACGTTATCCAGGGGATCAGTGAGTGAAAAAGAAGGTGGATCGAGGAATCTTACAAACACTGATATTTCCACTAGGAGACCGCCGTTCAATCTCAGTTCAATTAAACATTCCTCTAGTTATTAGAAATGACTACAGGACCCTCAATATGTCGCATGAATCTGGAATTGGGCCTCTAATCTAATTGAAGGCATTGTTGTTACCGTCTGCCTTACTTCATGATCCTGGTGCTTTGTTATTTGTTATCCAGGCAGTATGGACAATTTAAAGTGAAATACAGATTATAGATTATTTTAGAAGCGACAGAAAACGTCATGGCTTCCACAGCGAGGCTTCGTGTGTCTGGAGCCTCGGCGTTGCCGTGCGGAGCAGTCGCAGGAAGCCCGGGGGTTCGGAATCATTGAGCAGCAGCAGCTCAGATCATCGGCACACCCAGAGGTCCGGGGTGTCAAAACCACAACGAGACAGGCACTCGTTGGTCTGCAGAGGCTTTATCCGACCCCCCCGCACCCCCTCCACACAACATCCCCGCCTTTTCTCGTGCTGCATCGGCTCTGTTCCCTGCGCACTGAGAGGTTTCTGTCCTCACGGCGCTGCAGACGAGGGTTTCATCTCTGCTAATGCAGAAGGTAATTAAATCAATAATCCGCCTGTGTGGGATGATCTCCTGCAAAGTCTTTGTAGGAGATCAACACCAGATATGTGGCATCGCAGTGTTGTGACAAATAATTAGCAAGCAGTCTGAAGCAGAGCCAATCTTGCTAATTTTTTTTGCATTCAATTTTCGGGCAGCTCCAAGTTTATTTAGGAAAACACTTCTTTCAGTCTTTCATGTTGTTTTTCCCTTTTTTGAACTTGAATCAAATGAGTGCAGCGCTACGCTCGTTCTCGCATTGATGAGTTTAAGATTAGGGGGTGTTTGCTTTTGGCCGCCATCCGTCGAGGAGGGATTCTGAATCGTTGCGACCGCGTTGCATGAATTCATTTTCAACAAAAAAAACAAGGGAACACTGGAAGTGAAGGACACGAGGATAATGAAACTCCCCGAACACCGGCTGCAGAGATAAAGTCACGCTCCAAACGCTGAGGTGACGACGACCTTCACGCGATTTTCTTTAACACACGAGAACGCGGCAAAAGACGCTCAACACAAAGTATTAACTCCTCGCTGTCTGAGCCGCTATCTTTCCGCCAAAACGTCGAAATCACTTCAGCCCCTGAAATGAGACGATCCTTGACATGCACACGTGTTGTGTTGACAGTTCCGCCCCTTTTATTAAGCTGCGAACACGTCGGATTAAAACGACACAATGGGCACAGGCGCTCCAATGCATAAACCATGAGATCCCAAAACACCTCACGTGAACCCTGCTGAGATGATGCACGGCGGGACGCTCCTCATCTTTCAGCTGAGACAGGAGCTGTGGTGCAGAGGGACGTCTGCCGCCGCTTAGGAGAGCAAAGAACAAGTGATGTGAAGCAGGGAGGAGGAAGAAAAAAGGGGAGGACAGCCGAGAGGCGGAGAGGAATGAGACGCTGTAGATGTAAGACGTTGAAACAAAAGGGAGAAGTTTGGAGGGGAAAAAAAGTTCGGAGTCGGAGTACAAAGCACAAAAAGTGTTTGTTAAATGTCCTCGGTTAAGATGCTCAATGGTGACTGGATGCTCAGTGTTCATTATCGGCTCAGACTAAATAAGCAAACGAAGCAGCTGTGAGCGAGGACCTTATCCGCAAGGTGACGCTTCCTCCCCCACCTGCACCGCAAAGCACCATGGGAAGTTACAACCAAGCCTGACAGTGAAGCACACTGATAATATGATCCGATCGTAATCGCGCCTTCCTTCATTTCACTTTTAAAGAAATGCAGCTGCAATGTTTTCTTGCAACTTTTTTCATGGACTTTTAGTGCAAAAGCAAATAACGTCTCAAGTGGTGCACAATTCTTGGCTGGTAGGACATTCCTCATCTATAGCAGTTCTACATTTGATCAAAAAACCACAGAACAAAATGTTCAGTAAAAAACAGCATTTTACTTGCGGATGTATTAATACAATTAAAGAGAATTTAATTCATTTTGAACATTTAAATTGGTGTCAATGTGCACAAGAATAATTTCCGTCAAGAAATGCTTCTCGCGTTGTGAATCTGAAATGCAGACGACACTCAAATTAGATTTATGAATCGAGCCGGAAAACCACCACTGACTGAAAACCAGGGGCATCTTTTGAAACTAGTGAAATTTCACTTTTGTTAAAAATAAATATACATCTGTGGGCTTCCTGTACATGTTATTCTCATCAAATGGCAGTAATGAGATGAGGTGTTTTTTTCATAGTGTTCAATATGTGCACGTGCTACGCCGCTGCAAATGGGGAGAAATAATCACGAGTGATTTTATGGTGTTTCCTCAGTAAACGTATGTACTAAAATAGATTGCATACATTTACAACATAGACCGTAGCAGTATAATCACACAACGATAACAGATCATTTGCATTGTACATTTTTTTTACGTTTGCTATTGCACTTCTGGGCCTCCCTCAAAAAAGTCCAAAGTGAGGTTCTTCATTTCCATGACAAAGTTTGGATTAACAGGACGCAGCTGATGAAGCGAGCCTTGCCAGAACACCACAAAGCGTGTCATTGTGTCGTGCTGCTCGAGGGCTTCGCTCTTCCTCTCCAGACAGTTATTGACCCGAATACATGCGCCCACCTGTCGCTCCGGCCTCAAGGAGGACTGTTTCTCCACCGCATGCATGCATCAGCGTCACAGGCAGCAAGCGTCTCCCCACAGAGACTGCAGCATTGGATAACCACACACCATTTTCTGTTTCCATTTCAAGGTTCTACGAAATGCAGACCTACATTTTTATCATGTTGTTTATCCTGTTTACTTATTCACATTGCAGTTTATTCCATCGGGCTTTCGGCTTTATCAGAATGACACCGTTCAGTGTGGATGACAGTGGGAACAACTTGGGATCAGAAGCAGGAATCCCTCATGCACGGCAGTTTTTAAAATTTTGTCAAAAGCTCTGGAACCTGATCAGGTAATTAGAGAATTTTTCGACCGAGTCAACATAAAAAAACGTTGTTTTCGCATTGTGAAGTGTCTGCAAATCAAGAGACACAATAAAAATGAAATCTATTTTAACATCTATTGCACTTTCGCCATCCTCGGAAAAATAATCACTTCAATTCCCCTCGAAGTTCCATTTCTCCATTTTAGTTTAGGTGTCAAATTGAAAAGACGGCTGAGGCTATTTACATGAAAATGGAACTTTTTTTGCATTACGAATGCTTTTGTATTCGTAATGCTGTTTGTTTCAGGTTATTTTATTAATAAAAACAATGTTTAGTTGCATGATCCTCTCGTCCTTCCCACAAGCAGTCACCACTCGACAGGAAAAGAAAAATTCTTCAAACATTCATTTTCTGTTATTTTGACAATGCAAGCCATTATCCTGCCCGCCTCCGAAATCCAGAGAGGAAACACTAAGTCAGACGCACAAGTGACCATCTGGCAGGTAACAAACAGAAGTGTGCCAGCACACACGCCAGGGGCTGATGAGGAAGTGGGAACAGGTGTGCAGGTAGGCGGCGGAGGTCAAGTGTTATCACGTGGCAGGCAAACAAAGCACAGAAAATAAAAATAACTTTAAAAAAGCACGCAGGTCCTATTTAGTGGCAGCACAAAGTTGAAAAACACCATGTCATTTTAGATTTTGGTATATACGGCTGTTCTAGATTGAGATAAATTCAATTACAATGTGGCGTCGCAGTTAAGGAGGAAACTTTTCCCCCCATTTTGTGCAGATTTGTGCAGATTGAAGCCAGAGGCCGAACACCAGAGGCCTGTACCATGAAGCTGGTTCAACAAACTCAGGTTTCCAGAATTGGTTCAGAATCGACAAAACCAAACCGAAGCAATCAGGCTTTATTGGTACCATGACGCCGCTTATCAACTGAGTTTGTCAACCCAGGCTTTGATCCTCAAACTCTGATTACTCCTCCAGGCCTGTGACGTGCAATGTTAAAAATGAGTTTTTAAATTTGAAAATAAAATGAACAAAATCAGCGTTGGACCACCATCCAATCCCTTCTGTTTTCCGCTGAATTCATTACTTTGTCTCCCAGGGAACGTCAGCTCGTTGAATATTCAAGGTCTCGGCTCCATAAAAGAAGCGAGTAAATCAGAGTGCCGAAGATCAGTTAACACCAGAGACCTTCAAGAGCTTCTCACTGAGCTCTCGGAAGCAAAGGAGTTGTTGAAATCTTCTCTGCTATTAAATCAAAAGCTCTTTGACGCTAACTACCACCAGAGAGCCGTATCTGTAGTGAAGGGGGGGGCGGGGGGGGGGGGGGGGGGGGGGCGGGGGTTTGCAGCTCTGAATGCAAATTATAACCGTGAGATTAAGCTGTGGGGCTTCTCTAAATTACAGCAGCTGAGGTGTCAGTACCTCGAATGAACTATTTCATTTGTCAAACCTGTAATAGCGTCGCCTTTTAGATGACTAAAGGAAGCGATAAGCTCCAGTGCAGCGACAGATGTCAAATTAAAAGGTGTAATAAAGGGGGATGGAACGTCGCGTGTGCGTGAACACGAGCTATAAAACAGAGCTGCTTTTTTTAGGAGTTTAAAGAAAATGTTTCTTATTTGGTTTTGTCTCATTTCCAATGACACACCCGTCACTCAAGTGATGGAGGGAAAATAGACGCACTAAAAGAGCAGCCACATAATCAAGCAGAAAGTAGACAAGACGTCTCCGGGGACACTCGGACACCAGGCCGGCCACAAAGTTGCTATGACTTTATACAAGGAAACTTTCAGTGCACTTCATCGTGAAATCAACGTTAAAAAGAGTAAATACTTTAAAAAAATCTTGTGTTTTTTAGTTTTTTTGCGTCTGACCTGTGTGTGAAAAGCTGCATACAAACTGATCAGATGCAGTTTATGCACATTAACTCACGAGAACCTGTTGGCGAGTCACACCTGCTGCACAGATACCGTTTATTTTTCTGTGCTTCCTGTCAGACTCAGTCCTCAAACAGCGACACTGAATAATTCCCTTTTCACCTCCATTTGGCCTTGACAGGCAGAGAGCGAGACCCTGTGGCCCTGAAGTACGTCACATGTCGCCCTGCCTGCTGGTCATTCAGCACGCCACTTTGTTCGTTGAGCCCCGTGTGTTGACGCTGGCTCGCTACACACTGCAGACTCATCGTCGTGATCCAAATGTCTTCACACCTGCAGGAGGAGGAAGGACTATGAAGAAGGTGCCGACAGCTTTTCCCCAGCTGGAGACTTGAAAATAATGCTGTGAGAGAGGCCCTCTACATTGTGGATATGGGGAGGAAGAAATACTTAAAGAAAGGTCGAGGTAGTAGGACAACTGAGACGGGGGGGACCTGGTTTAAGTGTCCCCATAAAACAACGTATTTTTATAGGAGACCATTAGTTTTAGTTAGTTTGAATGAAAGTATGGACGACTTTAGATGGTTAGATGGGTCAAAATAGTTGTGATTGCTGTTACATGTCTAGATCAAATATAGTTTGCATTTTTTGTCGGATTAGAAATACTCTGGTAGCTAAAACCAAGCAACCCGATTGATTTATGGCCGTGATATGATATGATACCGACCCTTTAGGTACAAACTAAAGAGTTTAGCCGCAAAACTATCACTCCAAACAGAAGCCTACAAATCCACCAGCCATATGTGCCAAATAAAGTACTCGTACAAGTCCCCCAACTGACCCTGGACAGCCTATCCGTGGTTGCATATTAACACCCTACGCATAAATTACTAAATCAAGCCGGTGATTAAGCTGCTGGTGTATTGCTAAATGAGCACATACATACGCTTTCTATAATCCTTTGTAATAATGCACTTAGCATAACGAGATGACGAAGTGTGCTTCATAGAAAAGCGCATTGGGACTCTCCCTGCACAGTCGGATGCCACCTGGGAGCTGGGGAACACACATCCCTCCATGTGTCCTAGCCCTGCAGCAGGTGTTGTCCTCCCTGCAAACACAAGACACCCGCACCTGCAGAGAGAGAGAGAGAGAGAGAGAGAGAGAGAGAGAGAGAGGGATCTCGTGAAGCACAGGCTCGGCATCATTTGCGTGCCGCTGCTCACAGTTTGAATGTGCAAGGGGCTGACAATGTGTAAAAGGTAGGGCAGCGGAGCTGAGATGGTAGGACACGGGTGGCGAGAGAGAATATCAGAGTGAATATACAGAAACACACATGAGCAGGGGAAGGGCTGAGAAAAAAACAAGAGTGAAAGTAGCTTTTGAAGATGTGCGACACTACAGGGGTGTGCAATGGACGACTCAGAGAATGCAGCTGAAACACTTGGCTGGAAGGTAAAAAAAAAAGGACTTTAGCCAACATCCAGACATCCACCGCTGAAATCTGCTGTCTGCGGCAAATGTTCGCTAACCTCGTCCGTGTGATGCAAACCGATAATCCTCTGCTCATCCGCGTGTGCAGAAAATGCTAAGCTAGTGGTGACCAGTGTAACACGGAACTGAGATTGAATGTCAAACGTGAGCTACATGGGTTTCAAAGCTCGACGTGACGTAGAACATCAGACGTGATGCATCTTCGAGGCTGTCCGCAGTCCACCAGATTGTTTTTTAAACTCCCCCATTTTATGGACAGCAAGCAACACCCCTTCGTCCGTCTTTGAGTTTGTGATTAGAACCCTTTTCAGCTACCGACGGACCAACGGGTGAAAAGATGCGACACAAAATAAAAAAATGCATCACTTCTGACGGTTAGTCAAACGTCCGGTCTCCGCAGAGGAGGGCTGAGAAATTGGCATGTTTTTTAAAACGTCTAGCTATCCATAACCAAGGAAGACCATGTGCGCAGCTCTTTGTTTTGCCTCCTCTCAAAGTTTTTTTCAGCAATCAGGGAAGCAATGACTAATGGGCCCAACAGGAAAGACAAAGAGGCTTTTAACAAAAGAGGATTGGAACAAAATGGTGGGTGTAGGGGGGGGCAGAGAGCTGAAAAGACAGACTAAGACATGAAGCATACGGAGAGAGTGATAACGCAGCGGAGAGCAAGAGGTACTCGCTCCGACTAGATTTGGCTGAGCAGGGTCCCTTGATATGTAAATGTGCTTCTGCAGTATGAATGTTTGATGGCTGCTGAGGCTTCGACGTGCGGCGAGGGCCAACAAAGCATGAAATATACATGACAGTTTGAGGCATTGTGTTGGCAGAGAGGAAGGTGTGAGGCACGCACACACACACACACGCACACACACATTCACACACAGTCCTGAACTCTCTGTCACTCTCCAACACGCTCCAACTCAGAAACTCAGGGAACACAGTGAAGGACGACGGCTCAGCCTTATGTAAGCAACCTGGAGAATTTGTGCGTCGTAAAGATTTCGTAAACGACATCGGAGAGAGATGGTGTTACGTTTCCTCAGCCAGCAGCAATAATCAACTCCCTGCTGCAGATGCATCAACCCTAACAGCACTGCATGGCAGTCCACAATCATTGAATCACTTACAAATTGTCCCTATTTCATATCAGTTGAAACAACGTTGATAGAGCTGTTGTGCTCTGAGAGAGCTGCAGAGAATGTGTGTCTCACGCGGTGATAGTTCCACGTTGGGTGAAGTTAGTCAGGGAGGGTGTGAGGGAGCGCGGGACAGCCTGAGGGAGGGAGAGAGCACACTATCCATTTTTCATGAATCACATATGATCTATTGCGCGCGCAACCTGCGCCACAGATGCCCCACACCGATTTGCCCGATCTGCATTTTCACCCACGTCGGGTCCTTGTAATTAATTCTTACCATGGCCGTCACAGAGTGTAGGAAAAGGCCAGAAACACACACAGACATTTCCACTTGACAAAGCAGGGGAAGCACCGGTGCTTTGCAGTAACATCGGGCCATCTCAGCTCCACAATGGCAGCGCTCTGGAACACACGCACCAAAATGGAATGCAGCCATTTGAGCTTTTCCCGCTTTGACGAGTCATACTGCCTGCTGTGAAAAGGACCAATTACCCAAGCGCTATGAAGTAAGTGCCTTTTGCAATAAAGCAGTGTATTCAAGCCATAAGTGCTTCCTGATGCGCCGATCAGCTGAAAGCTCTGCTGAAATTAAGCCACTCGCTGTTGCTGCTGATTTTTGTACTAACCAACAACGAGTACCCAGAACAAGCTCTTAACTAAAGTCCTCTAAATGGAAGCTATTTTCATCTTTCTTTATTTGCACAGGCTTGATGTAGGTTTAATGGTGGCAGCTTGGATGCCAAATATCTGCTCTCTACCAACCCAACGCTCTTATGAAGACAAATCACGTCCATGTGCGCAGATATTAAACATTTGGGAGCAAAAGTCCGGAAATGGACTTCCGTAGTTCTGGACATGCGTAACTGTCAAGAGAGATGAAATCCAGCCGATCCAAAGACGGGTTTGTAACCAATCAGGTGCAGAGATGCCCTGGTGACTGGGTCCGCCTCCTTGGTGTCAAAAAGAAAAACAGTGAGCGAGCAGAAAACAGAAAACAGCCTCACAAGCAACGAGGTTCAAGCTTTTCAAGATGTATGTATATTTGCAGGTAGTAGTCTCCTATAATATATGATGATAATAATATGCCGTAATAATATATGTCTTTTATCGTGGGGTTGTACTCCTTAGCCACTACTTACTGGTAGGTGGATTTTCCATTAAATAAAAGCACCAGCATGTTTTCTTTGAGAGGACAAAGGACAATCTGCTCAGATGCACTTTCATGTCTCCCTCTGCACAACAAAGCAAACCTCCTCCCCACGGCAACACGATTTTCTCCTTCTCCACGTACCGCGTGTCAAACTCCATCCTTCATGCTTTCTTCCAGGTATGACGCCTCCGTCTTCCCGTTGGCATGCCGAACATTTGAGGCCACGGCCTTTGAGCTCTGCGGCTGCAGCATGGACCTGCTCCCGGTAGCGTCGCGTGCTCGTGGCGTTACACGGCGGGTTGCTGCACGACGGGCCCTTTCGCCACGATATCTCTTTGCACAGCTTTTATTCTCTAATTGGATTCAGACGCAGACGTTTGGTCTGCAGAGTTGATTTTGAGTCGCGTTGGTTTTGCCTCCAAAGTCGTTAACAGCAATTACAGTACATTTGTACTGATTAAGTACAACTTTACATGTATAGAGCATTACATTTCAAAGAATAGAGGAATAAAGGGAATTCTAAACTTTTAATTTAAACAGGAGTCACTCAACTTCAGACTTTAGAGAAACCTCAACTAACCTCCTTTTACAGGATTTCATTTTAAAAGTCTTGCGAGACGTTATTTACAAGTTATTTACACGACACCCACAGAGGAAGTAGATGGCTGTTCATCGGACGTTGCGGTTGGCATTGGTCATGGGTTTACTTTTCAGAGAAGATCTGTTCAGGTAATGGACGAGATTTATTTTAAGCTGCATTCTTTTACTTGCACTCACAATCGGATTTCATGCCGCACAAATGCTTTTCGGCGCAGATCAATAGGACGGTAAACGTGGTTACGCTGCTGCAAATTCACTTTGCCGATAAATGTTCCCACAAAACGAACGTTGACCAATGTTAAGCGGCCGCAACAGCGGTAACCTAATTAGGCTCTGATTAAAGTGGGCTTGATGTTAATGTGATGAAAGTAGGAACTGTGAAATTGGATCGCGTGCATTTAGAATATTCCATGAATCCACGATGGAGACTATTTGAATACATCAAGGGGTCAGCAGTCTGCCGCTAAGGATAAGAATGAAAACCCTAAAAAAAAAACAAGGTGGTCATCGAGGGAATAAAACAAGCAGATAGATTTCATGAAAAAAACAAAACACCTGGTGAATCGTTAAGGATCGCTAAATCTCTAAAATGAAAGCATGGATTTTATATTTAAAACACTGCTCAGTCCCAAAGTCGCCTTAGCATTTCAATGTTGACTTTGAGTTTTCTTGTGTGGAAATACTGATGCGTCTATAACAACAAATGAGGCCCCCTTGAGCCAACAGGCTTTTAATGCATCATGAAGTGCTCAGATGGAATGTATGGACCGAAGAAACAGACGATGGATGCGATTTATTCAGTTCTCATGTGACGCTTTTCTTTTTTTTATTACGTAATTCTTTTAAGCCCAATGATCAAACCTATCGAAGCACATTGTGTTATTGTGTTATGCTATTAGACTAGAGACAGAGAGCCTTGCTGCTTCCAGAGTCGCTCCGTACGGCCGAGAACCAATCAACCCCCCTGCAGCACCGCGGCCCCCGACAGCGGCGCTCGGCCCTCGGCTCGTCCCCGCGGTGCAGCCGGAGCGGGACGCAGAGGACAGTCTGAGCGATGACAACGGGACTACAGGTGACCACTGTGTGAGTCCCACTTGCTGGCATGCTGGATGAATTGATTTTGCACTTTGGCTCACTAAAATGGAACATCGCAGGTGGCAAAAGGGGAAGAGGGGGATACGGAGACCTTCTGGAGGATCCAGGTTTAAACCAGAAATGTACTCTCACGCTGGTGTTGTCAATTAGCCCTTGTATCAAGTGATAACGATGTGATCTCTCCTGGGGGGAAGTTCGACAGACAGAGTCCCTCCAGCAGGCTGCAGAGCTTCGATCCTCTGTTCCACATTTCATGGACATCTTGTCAATTCTATGTGTTTTGTGTACATAATATAACACGTTTGTGAGCACGTAGTGTTGATAGGAGAGGGAAACAAAGAAGAAACCGCTACTCTGTGTGCTGTTGTCCAGATGTTCTGCATGCCGTCGCTTTTTTGTTTGAACCACCAGCATTTATTCATCTTTTATATCCAGCGAAAGTTTGCAACACTTTTAAAAGTGAGAACACATCCAAATGAACGTGCTTTGGAAAAACCTGATAAACTCTGGTAAACACGGAAAGATATTTGGAGCTCAGAGCAGCACATCCGTTCAGCGGGGAGAGAGGGAGGGAGATGAAAGCTGAGGCAGAAAACCATGCAGAGCCTCTTGAAGAAAATCCTCCTGTGGCCATAAAGGCCCTTTAAACAGAACGAGGTTCAGCAAGGAAAACATTTCTTTCTTTTTTTTAAAGAAAAGAGCAGTTGCAAACCTGTCACAGTACTTTTTCACGGCCATTGCTGTGGTTGGTGAAAATAGAAAAAAAGAGTAAATATGCCAATATTCACCAATTTCACAGTCGAGCCGTTTTCAAAACACATTTCAAACTGTCTTTCAGAAAAGTAATTCGGTAACAAAATGATTCCCCTGATCTAAAGGCCCAAGTCCACCGAAGCCAGTTGGATTTCCTGCGGCGAGTGTGTTCTTTTACTTCTGTCCGGATGCCGGTTAGGCTTCGGTTTACGTTCGCCGGGTTCACATCGCATCTCTTTTACCCGCCGAACCGTGTTACTGAACTGCGCTAATTGCGAGCGCAATCTCTTTTTTTTGAATAGCTGCTATGGATTCATTCTCGAAAGTGTACAAAATCAATAGCAGCCAGGCGCTCCTTGCTTGTTCACAGCCCATTGGAGGGGAATTCATTATCTACATCGAGAGAAATCCACACGTTGTAGGTCACGCTGGACCTCCTGAAAGGGCAGTAAAACAAAGCAGGAAAGACCTTTTTCTCATAAACCGCTACAAAAGCGACGGACAGCGTGAACAAAAGGCAGCCGGACCGGGCCGATTAGCCCGGAGGGTATTAAACGAGACGCAGCAATAGCGGAGCAGCGGAGGAAAAATGATGAAACTAAAAATCACATTTGGGGGCGGAAATTAAAATGCACACAATACACACACAATAATTCATCAGGGGGATTAAAAATGAATCCTGGGACTACCGATGATGGATAATGGGCCGAGTGCACAGAATGATGTCACTCTAATGACCAGCTTAATCATCCATCCTTTGTTTTGTAAAACCTCAAAGTGCCAGACTACGAACATGACAGGGTTCCTGTGAAACAGTTGGACGACGCGACAAAACAAATCCAGTAATCTTCATCTCCGCCAGGAGAATCTCGCTGTGGCTCAAGTGTGCTTAAGGGATTTTGTGAGCGACTCACTGTGACCCGTTGTGTCCGTCCACGTCCCGCCTCGCACTCGGCCCCGCTGGGACGCTGACCATGTGGGGGGCTCACTTGTGGCTGGATGCTCGTGGACTAGAAGTGGCTCCACTGTGCTTTCATCAAAACTACCTATTGTCGCCCGTTTCTGTAATGGCATTGATTTTACGGGATTAATACACAGAGGCGCTTGTCTCTTTGGTTTTCTACTTTCCTCACCAATTACTTCCAAAACGTTCCTATTTAAGCACTTTGCATGTTGCTATTTTCATGCTGATGACCATGTTTTATTAGCGGGGACGCATGGTGCAGATCCACAACATCATTTCAGCCCTCATTGTTGTAAATAGAGCTCTTAGACATAATATTTCTCTCAGTCCATTTTTCCCCCTCTCCATTCATCCTTTGCTCTCAGCCTGCACTCGCCTCTCTCCCCCTTTTCATCTCTGAATGCAGCGAGCAATAATGTCCGGGCAGAGTAACTACAGCGTCCCCGGCAAATAACACAGAACCATCCGACAGAGTGCAACTTCATATGCTTTTAAGCTGCTTATTTTCACCCCGCAGCAAATGAGACGCTTTGTGCCAAATCGACCGTCCGCTCCCTGTCGGGGTCTAATTGTGTAAACAGAAGCCCGCGAGGTGCATCACGCCTCTCTGCGCCGCTGTACCCGAACACGATCTGCGGATCCTCACCATGCGATCCTTCGTTTGGAGGAACTATGCGATGCTGCAGGAAATGTATGTGATTTGATTGTCAGTTTCAGTATCCGGTTGATTTGATTTTTTCAGTGTTTTCGGCTTTTGAGTTACTCGGCCTCGCTGCGTTTGGAGGACGGTTATTCTCTTCTTTTTTCTTTTTAAAAAAAAAAATCTTTATCCAACCATCAAGGTGTGTTGGGCTTAGCAATTGACTCCTGTTGGTACGAAATACAAAATAAAAAAGTAATAATGTAACACAAAAGACACAATCACCGCCACCCAAACATGTGACATATTACAGAAAAAGCTTAACTCCAGGTCCATCACAAACATCACTGCCACACTGCACAGCTTAGGTCATCATGTGACCTAAGTAAGGAACTTAGGTCACATGATGAAGAAGACTTTAAACTCTGCTGCTCTAAACAAGCTGGTTTTGCCGTGATTTGTTAAAAAACTCAAACGCAAAAGCGCATTTCATGAACCTCATTGGGCTGTTGGGCTTAGTGGTTCCACTGTTCAATTCATAGGTAGTATATGTATAACGTGTATATAATTAAACGCTAATCATCCCGCCCGTGGGTGGAAATGGGACTTTCCATTGTTCTATTTGTTTTGTATTTTCAAACAACCTGCGACCTCCAGCTGAGGATCCCTGAAAGGAGACCAGAAACACAATGTTCTTCCTCTACCTGGCCGGCAGGGTTGTTGCTGTTCATGTCATGAGCGTAATAAAATGTGTTATTTTAATTACAAAGTCACCCGTGAATCATCTCAAATAACCAATTTCAGGCGAGAAGCTGAACGTCGCATTGTCCAATTTAAACATTGTTATTTAGAAATCTCAACATTGCAGCGTCGCTTCCAGGACAAGTAATTCATGTTTTCTTTTCTCTTTTCTCTTTCTTTTTTTTCCGCTCGGATGAAGCTACTTTGAACGGCCTTATCGACGGCTGCAGCCTCACCATCTGCACGCCGGAGAGAGGGGGGGACGCACGGGCGAGGGAGTGATGAAAAGATAGGAAACAATTTGCTGAAAGTGTAAGGATGGAGAGAGAGAGAGAGAGAGAGAGAGAGAGAGACCCAACTCCCCTTGAGCAACATCACGCTGCATCTTTCTGCAAAGGCTTCTGTCGGTGCCGACTTTCGAGGAACAGCAGCCAGACGTAAGTTGGCGATAATGGAACCCGTCTGAAGCTTGCTTCAGATAACTGAAACACAACTTTAACTTTAACAACTGACCACAACTGCGCGGTCAACACGTCACGTTGTTATCACAGGACCATTCAACCCGCTGGTGTTAGCTTAGCTTAGCATCTCAGTAAAGTGTCTGAACGTCTGAAGATTACACACCAGATATCGTTATATAACTGGAAATCTCTCTATTTGCCAAGTTTCATTAAAAGTTAATGAAACGGAACTAAAGGTTAAATTGTTTCATCATCTGCTCATTATTTTCAGACTGTATGGCTGTTCTCGTGTCGCCGGCAGCCAGGATGCAGCGCGAGCAGGCGGGCGATGCCTGGAAGGCCGCGGTAATAACGGCTGCGTCCGTACGCCGCCGCCTGAATCCGTTCATCAGTCGGCGCTTTGAGCTCGAGGTTCAAAAAAAAAAAAATCAAACAGACTGAGACGGAGGAGCAGGAAAAGGACGAGACGCCCCGTGGACAGCAGATGCCGATCCCCCGTCTTAACGACGCGGCTTCTGTCGGATGTCTGGCGGGCCGCGGCTAACGATGAGGCCTTCGTTAAGCGAAGGGAAACGATGCGGGGCGAGACGGAGCGGGGGTGAGGTGGCTTGGGGCGGGGGGGGAGGAGTGAGCGGCAGTTGTAAAGAAAGCGGCCTCGTCTGATGTCCGGCTGGCCGCAGAGCTAATGACGAGCCAGGTGAAATGCAGGTGAGAGGGGAAGGGAAGGAGGCGAGGGTGGATTCAGAGAGGGAACCACCAAGAGAGCTAAAAAGGTCAGATCAGCTGTCTCTCCGGACCACTGCGGCACGTCACTCAACCCCCCCCGCCCCCCCAGACTCTTTAAGGGAGGGAGGGCCGTGGCTGCAAATTTTGCAAAGTTTTTTTTTTAAGGGTGTACCCTTTCTGGCTCGCAGAAAGGAGTCGTTCCCTTTGTCTCTTCATCACAAAGGCAACAATAATCATTTCTCTTCAGTTTGACTTTATTTCAGAGGCGCAGCTGTTGCCCTCGAGGAATGCTGCTTCATTTAGGGGAAAAACGGGAAACGGGAAAAGCGCCGCAGCTTCGTAATCAGGTCATTGTTAGCATTGTCATCCTCGACATCATCATCTCCCAGCTAATCATTTTCTCACCTGCAAAGGGGAGGAAGTGCTGGAGGGAGGGTGACATTTGACGAGGGAGAAAAGAGGCGAGTAGAGGCTTATTATTATGTTTTAATAGCTTTCCACCCGGGAGTGGAGGCCCCCATCCGCTAATGACAGGAGCGAGCGGGAACAGAAGGAAGGGACGGAGGAGGAAGAGGGAGCGCGGGTAACAGAGGGCAGCTCGGGATCGCTTGAATGCACATGTTCCTCTTTGAGATTCGCTCGTCGTGTAGAGCGCGTTGGCCAAACGGCGTCCACAGCCGAGAGCCGATTAGCACCGCGAGTTTAACTGCAGGTGGAGTGTACTTAAAGGAATGACCCACATGCACTCAAGACCCTATTCAATATTTAGAGAGGTCGACATCATGTAGAAGTTCTTCCTCACCACAAGGACTGAATGTCACCTGGAGGGCGAACTTGCTTGGATAATATCGTTGAAGAAACGGCGTCTTTTCACCCGGAGGGGCCATTTCTGACCGATCGATGTGATGCCGATGAACGGCGTTCACGTTTTTGGCTCACGGCGCTCCTACGGGCGACGCCGTTAACGGCTCGGAAACCTGCGGACGGACGGCGCTGCCCTCGGGCTGTGAAACGCGTGGACGCTCGGCCCTCTGCTTCATCCACCGTGCTCTCCGTGTTGCTGGTCGAACACGTTTCCAAAGCAAGCTGCAATGATTAAAACCCATGTTGATCCTCTTCTGAGCCTTTCACTGTGCACACACACACACACACACACACACACGCACACACACACGCACACGCACACACACACTCCCGCCCTTCAAGTCTCCCTGTCGAAAAATGGAATACTATCCATGACAGCAAAGCGTCAATTCAGGATGATACTGTAGTTTTACTGTGCCCTCCAGAAAATTGGGGGGCTTTTATGAAGAATAGCTCATTACTTTTACAGCTTTTTGGCTCATCCTCACCCAGGGTGCCGATAATTCTGGAGGATATATATCTTACCCTCCTACGACTGCTTCCCTCCTCTCCACGTGCAGCCTTATCTCACTTTGAAGCCTGTGAATAATTCAGGGGCTTTTTTTCTGTAAGTGGGAAATTATACTTTAAAAATGAGCAAACAACAGGGATTTGATTCTCTGAACAGCGTTGAGCTCCACAGAACAGACTTCAATTTGATCTGTGCTCTCATCCAACAACTGGAAAAGTAAAAAGACTCCCGATCTGTTTTTGAGCAGATAGTATAGTATATATATATATATATATATATATATATATATATATATATATATATACTTATATGTATTAGAATATACCAGCAGCTAGCGTAGAAATGCTCATGTGCTCTGATTATCCTTCCAGCCTCCACGAGTAACACAATCGCACAATGTTTCACCACTGGGTGTCAGGGGTTAGTTTTCTGTCGCTCTGTAAATTCCCAGTTCATTAGCGGATTATTTCTTGACTAAATTTGAATTACTTGAAATGAGGTTGCAGACAATTAGCTAAATATCTCTGCAACCATTGACACCACATCCATAGAATAAAAATGTTAGCACACTGTGACCTAAATGAATAACGGTATTTTAGAATCAATAATGTCACATGTGTGTTTCAGTCTACTTTGCAATGACATTTTGAGTAAAAACGAACCCGACTAAGAGCGATTTCCCTTTTCCTTTTACAGACATATAAATAATCCTTTCAAGAATATCTGTGCTCAGCCTTTTTACTGTCTATACCGCAGAAAAGGAACTTAAAATATTCCTAGCTGAGCACTGGAAAATTGGGAGGATGTGATGGAGTTCACAAGGGCAGTGGAATATTTTGTTGAAGCAATAAATTAGTAGCTCGGTGTGTTTGGTGCAGAGCCAGGGCATCTGGGAACGCGTCCACCACCTTGGAAGGACCAGCTCAGGAGGACACAGCGGCTCCGCTTTATGCAGCTAATTGATTTTTTTCCATTTTTTTTTTATTACATTTAGATAATGATTCTTGTGGCGAGTGATTAAATTCACACAAACAGGCCGTGCTCATCGGAGGCGCACGTCTCCGGTTCTTTTACGCACCGCCGTATTTCATGTGGAGGTTTTATGTCCAAAGTGTCGAGTGACCAATTTCCCTTCACGGCACCTAATTAATCACGATTTTATTAATTTGTTCGCAGGCAGTTTGCTTTGGGTCTGAGATGATAACGATGTTTTTGTTCATTGAGCTTGAGGACAGGTAGAATGTGGAGTCTGTTATGGAGCCTCTGCATTATATTAAATCTCATCTGATCCTTTATGTGCAGACCTCGAGATCGTGGAGGTCGGGCGAACTGAAGCAGTGCTTTGCTTGTACTTTAAACCAAAAAATGTCAGCCAAACGGGTGAAATTTGCAGATATTCCTTTAACAAAACCACCTTGAACTCATGAAACCTTTTGTACCGCTCTCATGAATGATGAAAATGATGGTTAATCGCTTCTCCATCAGACTCCACTTATGATAAAAGACGTAAATGATGCTGAGAGCAACTGTTCACTGAGATTATCCTCAGTCCTCTTTCATATTAAATAAAACGAGGTACGGACTACGTGGTCACATCTACTTTGCCTCCCTTCTTCATATACTTTTAGCGCATTATTTAACACCTTGGGAAAATGTAAATGTGAGGAGGAGATGATGCATCGGGGGTTTAGATCCTCCTCTGAAATCCCAGCGATCTCATTGCACAGGAGCTGCTTTGCATTATTTTCTGTAATGTTCCTGCTGCAGCGAGGAAAGGCAATCTCCTTTTTAGGTGCTTTGGTTTGTGGTCCCCTTCTTTCTCATGATTCTTAAATATATTAAGAAAAAGAAGCCCATAAATTGTTCAACGCGTTTTCAACGAGTCAGAGAGCTCACAGTTGCTTTGTTGCTGCTTCTTTTGCAGAAATAGCTGGCAAAAATGAAAAATCGAGTAAATGATCAAATAAATATCCCATCTTATGTGAAATACACTGCATACATATGCCCTGTTTTGGGAAAGTTATTATAATACGCTCATGCGATTGGCTGATAAGCGTCACGTTGCGTCGTTTCTAACGTCTGTGTTTGGTCCCTGAGTTTCCTTCACCGCTGAAAAAAGTGGCACAACGCCGAGGAAATCGCTGCTTCTTTATAGCACAGCGACCTCGCATAGGACACACACATAAAAAGAAAAAGTGTTTTCAGAATGTCTTCCCCCCCCCCTTGTGACATTTTCAATTTCCTACCTGCTCAACGTGCGTCTTATGAGGCAGAAATACGACCTGGGTGGATTGATTCCCTCCCTTTATGTCGCGTTTTAGTGCGAGCCCCGAGGGGAGCGCAGGTAACCACACAGGAGCCCTGTGCTATAAAAAATACCCCCCTGGTTGCTCTACTTTGGCTGTATTTCATCTCACTCTGTGTCCACGAGGACATTCGCAGGAAGAAATGACTGTGATTTCTATAGAATAGAATCTACTGCCGGAGGAAAGCAAAGGAAAGAAAAGGCGACATAATGGTTGCTGAGATTCAATAGAGGGTTAATTGATGGCTTTATTGATTCATGGTTCCACCGGGTGTGTCTAATGTAACTACGTATCCTGAGCTACACGTCACTGAGCTACATTGTCCAACAGGATCCACTGGCATCACATTAACTACTAATGAGTGTAGTTTTTTTCAAAACTTTTTTTTTCCAGAATCAACTCTAGATTGGAAGTGCAAAATTACCTTAAGTGTTAAGTTAACTCGGGTATGTGGACTTTAATACACTGTCAGAGTTCATTTCCACTGATTTAAATGAGTTTCGACTCCCTCTTCCAAGAATATTGGATAAAATCAGGTTGTTGTTGTTGTTGTTGTTGTTGCAGAAACATGTCGGGGAAAAGTGTCTTTCCAGTGGTCTCCGTTTTATAACACGTTGCATCAGGCGCGCCACAGAACAGCAGAGGTCATCGGGCGCCGTTGACACCGTTTTAGGGTTCATCTCCCTGAGGAATCTCTTTGAATCTGTCTCATGCATCCTTTGCTTCAACCACACTTAAATATCTCCCACCAGTCTGTCACTGCTGCATTACCATTTATATTCCTGTATTGTAAGCAAGTAGAGGCTAAAGTGCCGTGTATTAAGCACATCCAGCTGTGGGAGTGAACCCATTTCTATTTCTGATGTGTTAAAGGTTCCACATCACTTAGAATGAGTTGCCAATGTATTAAATACAGCTGGCTTCAATAAGAATATCTGACAGTAGGTTTTTGTTACGGCTCCCTGCTCGGTGGCCCGGGCATCCGTCTCTGAAACGTCAGTGAAACGGATAGAAAGGCAAAGCCTGACTTCTTGGACCCCATTTTCTTCTTTTAAATCATAAATGGACTGCATTTTTTTGGCGCCGCCGTAGCCTGCACTAGCCAAATCATTTGCAAATTCGCCAATCAAACTGTAGCTGTTAAACGTACCACGTTGGGACCCTTGTTTTGTGGTCCAGTATATTTTCAGGGGAGTCCTCTTAATATGTGAATGAAATAGTACACACACACACACACACACACACACACAGAGCTCTGAGAAGGCCACATCTCCTGGCAAAGCCCTTTGTCACGTGGTTCCCCTCCTGCTGCTGAGAGCTGCGAGTTCACACAAAGAAAACGCCCTCTTCTGTCGCACGCTCGGCTGCACCGAAGAGAGTATCCATCTTGCGCCCTGGTAAGGCCGTCCCTGCACGTGCTGCAAGGCGCGCTCCTTCCCGGCGTTATCGCTTTCGCTCGGCTGATAAACAGTAAAAAGAGCAGATACGGACGTTTTTTTCTTCCACGAATTGTTTCACGCTGCAGACACGAGTTTCAACCAGCAGCCCGACACAATGCGGAAATAATCACCTCGCATGTGAGAGGATGCAATTAGTGGAATCGAAAAGATTGAAATCAGCTTAAACTCCTAATCGCTGCGAGTGGAACAATATGAATACGAATGGCAGTATGGAGTAATTGCAGAAGCCCGTTAATTGTCAATCAATGCGTCGTTAAATAACAAAGCCGGTTGCCACGGTAAAACAGTGGAGTGGGTGACTGCAGCGCGAATTATAGCACAGATACACAAACACACGCACACGTGCACACACACACACTCACACGTGCACACACTAAGGGGAGAGACGCTATGAGGGAAACAACGAAGATAAAGGTGCATAATTCTTGTTTCATTTTGTTGCAATAGTCATCACTTATAGCAAGACAAATATTTGACATTAGATACGATCGATCTCAGTTACCCACCAACGCAGAAGGCGAGGGAAAGCTGATACGCTCACAGATGACGATATTTAACACTGTAAGAGTATTTAAAGGTGGATTTAATTTACCTCTAAGCAGTAAAGTCCTTTCCACCAACCTTTGAGTGTAATTACAACAATCGATGTCGTGCTGACCGACTGTCCTCTGAGTCCGGAGGACGTGTTTACAGCTAATGAGGGATTCTTTCTTCGGTTTGCTCCTCCTTAATTGGTGTGGAAATGCTGCATTGTGGGACCTGGCGCCATGGTGTAACTTGTTGGGCGAGCGTGGTCTGCCGCTCCGCCCAACGCCGCCGCGCCACCACCAAAGGACGTTTGCAAAAAAAGCCACACAACTTGTTTTTGTCTCTATTAACCTATTAACACGCGTGAGGAAAAGCTTCTTAACCCAAGAAATGAGTCGTGTTGAAACGAAAGAGCAGCTGGGAGGGATAATGAGCATCTGGAGGATAATAATAATAATAATAACAGACGACTTCAGTGACCTGAACTTCTATTCCAATAGTTGTCTCCTGTGTTAAGGTATTATGTAGAAATTTACAATACTTGCTCTTCTATTGAGGGAAGAGTAACTAGACCCACCGAACTGATCATCAGTTCTTAAAATTGTAATTAATCTTTAGTATAAGGAACTTGAAGAGGCCCATTTAATCAACACTAAATTAAAATCCCTTAATCAGCCTTAAACTCGGGTCTCCTGCTTGAAAGTCTTGTGTTTGACCCCCTCGGAATGAGAAAGCTGATGAAATTCTGACCATTTGTTTTGCAACTAAGTTACTCGCCTGGCTCAGCGAGGCGACGCCTCTCAGGTTTGGTGCTTTCATCTGGTTCCTGATACCGGCTCACTTGGATGTTGAAATTGATTTCCCTGCTGATTCTTGAACATCGGCGCTGTATAAATAGCGTTCGTAGATGAAAAATGTCACGTTATCCTGAAATATAATATATTAAGTTGGTTGAAATCAAATCAAATCTTGTCCTTTGTTCATCCTGGTTTTCCTTTGGGCCGCCTGTTTATTGCTGCATAATGGAGTCCTCGGAGGATGTTATCCGGTGTGTTTGTTCAGTCACCCATTCGGTTTTGTTTGTGTGGATCGTGCTTGATCCTGCAGTGTCGCTCTGTGTGTGTGTCTTCTAATCAATGTGTCGTTTAGAGCCTTCATGCTTGCGAGAGAAGTCAAAAGCCAACTCGTGATGGCTTGCGGTTTGACAAACAACTTCTGAATATCTGCTGCTGATGAAAAGGACCTTCACTTCCCACGTATTTGTAATTAAAAGCCCGACTCCGCTGCGTCTGTGCACAGGCTTTTCCTTGTTTCGTCTGCGTGCCGGCCAGGAGTGTCGGGATCCATTTCCTGCAGGTGCTGTTCTGCACAATCGCCGACTGTGACAGTCTTCTGGCCTCTGAGTTACTGAACCACTATCGATTCAGAAAGATAGACAGCTCTTCAACCTGTTGCCTCAGGCAGGAAGTAGCCAGCATGGTTAGAAAGCCCATACGTACAGATTTCAATCCGGAGAGACTTGTTGAAATTTGAACACTGCTCTATTATAACAGCCATGAATATTGATATTGCAGTGTGTTTGGAGCTTGGACTCCATCCTGCCGTAGGATGGACCAGGGGCCGGGATGCTGAGCCGAGCTGAGGCACATCCCCCCCTTTGGGAGTCCAGACACTGGTGGTGGTGGGAGAGAAGACGTGGCTCCAGGTTCTGCTGTATATTGGAGGTGTCAGGTGGGGTGGTGCGTGCTGCAATGACAACTGACAGCAAAAGAGAGAACAGTCTTTTAAAGTTTGTAGGCAATGATGCAGTTGGTTTACGGTACCGTCATCCGCGTCTGAAGGACTGAAATGAGGATTTTTTTTAAAAAAAGGACGTTAGGTTTTGGCATTACAGAGATGACGCTGATAAAAAAAAGACTATATTAGGATTAAATAGAATGAAACAAAATGAATTAAAAGACATTATTAAGGTTCCTGCTTTTAAACTCTGATCCAAGGCAAGTCTCTGTTCTAACCATAAAAACAAGATTGTGTTTCATTGTCAAAATATTCATTAAAAATAATTTCCCTGCCAGACATCTGACATTTAATTAAGTTGAATTCTGGTTTTAAAAGCGATTTATCTTTCTTTTTGAGCGTGAAGACAGACTGCGGCCGAGAAGCGATCGATGTCACATTTTGATAAATGGGCCGATTCAGTCGACTCCCTTTTGTTCAGGAAACTGCTACAGAAGAGCCACCGGTAGGTTGGTGGGGGGGCAGGGTGGGATGTGGGGGAGGCGTGGGGGGGGCTTTTGGTCCTTGGACCCCCCTGTTATTAAGTAATGCATATTTGGGGGAAACGAAGGTGGTCCATCAGTATTTAAACCTCATATCTGCTCCGTTTGGCGGCCCTCCGCTTCGAGAAGACGCACATGTTCCCCGAGCAGATCGAACGAATCGATGTGATTGATCCCTTTCAGGTTTCGCCAGGTCAACGATAACAGTCGGCTGAACCTGTTGCTGCCTCTTCGGACCGTTGGCAGCGGTTTACTAATAGAAAACCTTTTTGTTCCTCTCAATGTCACGTTACTTCCATTTCCCGACCAATCAGCAGCGAGCTCTCCGTGTGTCTCGTGGGGATTTATTGAGGGTTCAGACCTGTCCGATGGGTGTTCACGGTGGAAGTCGGCTGAGCTGAATGTATGAACGTGGCCGTCTGCGGGAGCACAGGCTGTTCTCCCCGGTTCGTTTAATGTTGGAGGGCTGCAGTTTCTTCTAAATAGTTCTGGCAACACGAGACGTCTGCTTCACTGTTGATGCGCAATCATAGGTATTACAAAAAAAAAACACTCAAATATTGTTCTCCAAAAAGGCTTTTTTTTAACTTATGGTCTGCAATAAGCAAAGGCGTGTATACACCATCCGTCCGTCTGTGCCTCTCTCTCCTCCCGAGCCTCGTTATCCCGGCCTTTGGTCAGCGGAGGACGTCGAAGGCGGGATAGATCGCCCATTAGCCCCGACTTCAAAACACACTAACAAGCAACACAATGGAGGCGCTGTGAAATATGAAAGCCGGCCATGCTCACTGTGTGAGAGGGGGGGGGTGGGGGGGGGACATACAGCGGCTCATCTTTTAATGAGCCGGGGGGGGGGAAACCGCATCAGCAAATGAACAATTGGAGCTATTGATTTTATTATGCACGCTGACAGTGCAAGAAACAATTAGTGTTAACTAATAGTCACTTTGATTCCACCGAAACTGAAACACAAAATAAAAGCCTTTTGGAGAGAAATAACGAGCCAAAAGTGTTGCTATAACAAAGTTTGTGTACTCGGCCGCATGCGCACTCTTCACAGACATTAGCAACGCCTCCACCTCCATGAAAGACTTTGGGATTTGATCCTTACTCGTCACGTGGAACCTTTTCGCCACAAAACGAGGATTCGGTGGAAGGTCAAAGGGAGAATGCACGGTGTGCGTTTCACTGCAGCTCATTGTGTAATGATCGAGCTGCCGTTTCTGAAAGGTGTGCATACAAGCGATGGCGTAAATGTTAGAAGAGGCAGACAGGGGGAAATTGGCATCAGGCAAAAAGCTCCTTGGTGTCTTGAAGAACCAGTAAAGTGACGCGGGGGAAATTGCAGGGAGTCACTGGAACGAATCGCTGCTTTTAGCCCTTTAAATGTTGCCGTTTATCTTCGTCTGGAGCGGATGTTGTTTTGAACATCTGGACCGGTCGAAATGTAAAAGGTGCACATGTGAGTGTGTTATGAAAAGTTCTCGCAAGCACCTGTTTGTTCAATTGAAATTGAAGTTGACTTCCCTGCACAGATGACTGTGGTTGATTTAAATGTACTCCTGTCCAACTGAACCAAATTGCAAAGTAAAATATGTTCATATGCAGAGGACAAGGCTGAGCATCACCTTCAATAGTCGTCTCCTGTGGGGGTTGCTGCTTGAATTCCTGTTTGCTGTCACCAGGCGATGGAGTAAGTGGAACATCTGGAGGCTTAAGAGGGTTGGTGGAAACCAAACCAATAAACTACTTCAAATAACTCAAGCAAGGGTAACGTAATATTGAAACACACACACACACACACACACACACACACACACACACACACACTCACACACACACACACACACACACTCACTCACTCCCCAGACTACATGGCTTTGCAGTGATTCCCCCCCCACCCCCCTTAAATCAGCTCATTCGAATGCAAAGCCAGAGTTTTCTTTCCAATTACACACTTGCACCAGAGCAAAGTAAATCTGGGAATGGTTTTAGAAATTACAGTTATTAGATTATGAAGATCAAAGTTCGGTTGAGGGGCTTAAGCCTCTGCAGTTTGCACGAGAAAGGAAGAGAAGAGCTCCCCGCGGCACTGAACGTGCACTTCAGCCAGAACCGCGCGTAAATCCCAGCGCACGCAGCACAGCTCGCAGCCGCGCATGGCTGCGCCTGCTTTCTGCATGTCCTCCAACGTACGGTTGAGAAGCGACAGAAAGTCTATCAAAGAGGAAATAGGAAATCATGTTTAAAGTATGTTAATTTATACCTAAATAAAGCACAATCTACAGTTTTATGTTAGGTTCGTGGTGCACTTGGGAAACGTGGACTTCCTTCACGCTGCCGGCGAGTGCTTTTTGTTTCCGTCCGACCTTTTCGAAGGCCACAGCTTTTATCCGCTAACGTTGCCGTCCTCCTGGAGGAACGTGGTTCTTGGAAGCCGTCGTAAATTCAACCGTCACTCAAGTGTTTGTTGGGCAGAAAGCACTTTGTTCTAAACTGGCCACATAAATGTAGTCCTTTCGTTCTGGTTTCCTGGAAACGGGGTGCTTCTGAGCGGATGGAAACAAGCACAACGGATGAATTCACACGTCGTTCTTCAGAAAGTGGCTGTAATTGTGACGAGGCACTCAGAGGTGTCGTGTTCGTCTTCATCCCCTCCATTATTGCCACGTTTAAGTATAATATGCAGAAGTTATGAATCCAGACAACATGTATTTCTTGCACGCCAGCCGTTTGACATCCGGCAAATAAACACACATTTGGTCAAATGGGGCGTTTCGCCTCCAAAGCAGATCGCTGTAATTGTGTTACACGAGGCATTTGAAACGGTAAAGTTTTGTATTTTAAAATACAGCTGTTATTTTAAACGCCATCCTGTCTTCCACACACGTTAACAAGTAGCCCTCCCTCTGCCCTGCTGCCCGTCCAGCGCTCTGTGCAGCCTGCGTCCCCTCAACCGTCCGTCCATCAGTCCCTCGCTTGTCTCCTGCAGGCTGGTAGCTGCCTCGGGGGAGATGCTGTCTTTTCTTTCTTCTTCCTCCTCCTCTTCCTCTTCTTCCAGTTTGACAGTTGAGAGGACAAAGTGCTCTCCAGGCCGACAGCAGGCCGGTCAGATAGGAACAGGTAAGTGGCACCTTTCTGCTCATCGCTGGGAGCACTGAGAGCGAGCGCCGAGCATTCTCTCTGCTGCCTGTGATCAGAGGAAAATCGTATCAAAGTTTTTTCACATTTCTTTACTGGAAAAGCCAGCGGTTCATGTCCCTTTGGACCCTTTGCGTCAATGACATTTTTTCTTTTCTGAATAAACATCACATTTTTGCATGAAATGTAAAATGCTAAAAGAAATACCTCATGATGTCGCCAGTTCACGGACCTCGATGTGTGTAAGTGATGGGGATTGTTATTAATGTATAATGTAATAATGCACTGCTGTATTGCAGAGCAGAGCTCGATTTATTGACTCCAAACATAGAAGCTATCACCGACTTAAACTTGAAAGCCTCCAAAAAGAAAGTACACAAAAACATTTGGGTTTGACATTTGTTTGGTTTGTCCTCAACTTTAAGCAGTTGCTGTCATCTAAAAAAAAAGGGATGATGATGACTGACACATTTTCCAAACAATTTGGGTCGCTGTTTGTGTCCATTTCGTCACATTTGATCAGAAAACGGAATAAGTGAAAGTGTGCACACCTGTCTTTAATCAGGATGCCTTCCTTCCCTCCTTCTCTTCCCTCCACGTCGCAGAAGGGAAGCTCGTTTTCCTCACAAAGATCCCACCGCGGCGGCGGCGCCATCAGCCGCTCTCTGGTACCGCCGAGCTCAGCCGGGCTCGTTGGGCCTTTTCTCTCATTTTCAAAACCTATTTCCTCCCCATCGCCGCCTTAATCCGCCCCTGGAGAGCCCGTAATGGCTGCAGCAGATGGCGTTGCTGTCTGAGGATCCTCCGTCTCCATCTCAGGTGATCCGCTTCGCTAACCAGCCGCAGCATCATCAACAGCCGAGTGTGCACATGGCCTTTGTTTAAATATGTAACAACCGGTGTGGTGTTCTTCGCCACATGCTGGAATACACACTGTGTATCGCCAGTGCTTGTTTATGTACTGGGACGATTGGAATCAAGATGATTTTACAATAAACGCATGGGACTCCATGTGACGGGGGCGGATGTCTTGTCATTAGTGTCGCAGCGAAAGTTGATCAGCGACTCTCCGTCGTCGTTGCAGCAGCTCCACCTGCAAATGAAGGAGGAGGAATCTTACAATTTAAGAAAATAAAATCAACGGAGCAAATTAGCTTGAATCCTTTTGGATGATATCTAATCCCTCCGGAGCCGTGACTTAAACTCGAACTTCCCATCCGTGATGCTTTTTCCTGCTCGTGCTGATGCAGGGATTTGGACTTTTCCCTCGGAGGCCTTTCGTTAGGCTATCAGCCTGTGCAAACAGCCGTCCGGGCTGATTAATTATGCCCCGCACAGAGACGCAGAGGGGCAGAGCAGAAGGGGACAAGAAAAGGGAAATGATATAGACTAGAGTCCCGCGCGTCCTTGACCCGCCTCTCTCGTGGTACCTGCTCGCCTTTACAATAGGAAGCCGTATAAATATTTCAAGTCAAATAGAAAGCAGTATAAACTCAGTTTTCATCTTTTATTCATCAAAGCCGAGGGATGTGGATGACCATCCACCAGTCCTGACGCCTGCGGGGCCGGAATGCTCCGGCAGCGCGCATCCGTGTGGGTTTTCCCGCGTGTGTGCAAGCGCACAACTTTGTATGGAGAAAAACTTTATCTTTCATCATCGGGCTTTGAGGACAAACTAAGGCCTTTTGTCCACCCTCCTCATCTCCTCCACCGAATCCGCCCGTCCTGTCAGACGTCAGGTGACATCACGCAAATAAAAGATGTGCTCGTCCTTGGAACTAAAGACTGTGTGTAACTCTTTCCAGAAAGCCTCGTTGAAAGCAGAAGGTCGCCGTTGTTGTTTGTCTGAGTGGCAACAAATCCCACTGAAAACTACAGCGCGTTCATCCACTCATGATGTCTGTACTGGGCTTCAAACACATGGATGCTACGTAAACCTTGAACGCGCCTCACACACATTGACCACGTGGTTTTCAGCATCTGAAGCTCATCTGGATGACTCTTATTTGAGGCAGTTTATAGAGATGTATAATATCAGGCAGAAGGATTATCTCGTCTTACCTTACGTCACCTTTTCACCCCGTTTAAAGCTCTTCCATCTACTCGAGAGACGATGCAAAAGGTTTGAGAAAAAAGAAGAAAAAAACCATCTGCTAGTTTAAGGCTGTGAAACTTGCAGGACGTTCAGTGGACCGCAGTGGTGGAAACGAAGCTTCTCCACGGCACTTTAGAAAACTCCCCGGAGTCCCGCCTGCACTTTCAAACCACTACGAAATAAATAAATAAAAAAAAAGCCAGTGGGCAACTGGTGGTATCACCAAACATCCTCTGCATCCAGCGTGCTAGCAGATCCAATCCCACGAGCTTCGTGTCCTATCGCCCTCCAAAAAGAACTCGCACAGATTCATGAATAAGTCATTTGTTTTCAGGACCCAGCGAGTCTGGAGAACAAGTGATCAACTTTTGGAAGACCATCAAGAAGAGTCTCTCAACCGGTATATTTACTGTTAAACTCTCCATTAATTAACAGCAAGTAACCATTTTAAGGGATTTTCCTTTACATTGCATTCAAAGAACTGTCGCTTTACTTTTGAATTCCTCAATTCAAGGGACACAAGAAAGAGACGAATGCATTCACACTTATTGAATTATTATTCAGTTTGCATGTTAACATTTCCATTGTATTAAATTAGTATTAAACGCCGGGTTGACTTCTCTTAACGAAGGTATGGAGATGTTTCCCTCGTCTTGAAGGCAAGCCAACAAGGATATAGTGCAGTTTGGGCTGAATTTGACGCGTGTATTGAATTTGAAAGTTGTTTTTACAAAGTTTCACTTGAACACAGCGCATCCATCACCACCATTTACACAACCTGACGCATTTTTCTGAGCCGTCCGTGCACACAAAGTTAAAAGTAATGAGTTAAGAGGTGTGGCGGGACATAAGCGGCAAATGGTACCAAATCAGAGGCGTGGAGGCAGCCGCGTTAAAGAATAGCTCCTCGGATGAAAGGAGGCAGAATTAGATATTGATCCTGTGGGGTGTTACAATGAGAAATAGAAATGAAACAGATAACAACACTGCTCTCTTTAGAAATAATGGTACAAAGCTCCAAAGACAGAGAAACACAAGGAGAAGAACAGATGAGATGTGGATGTGCAGGATGGGCAGTGAGCAGAAACGTGTGGCGCTTTTTATCATGTCCAATATTATGGAGCTCATAATTAAAACAAATTCAAAAACATGATAAGCTCTAAACAAAGAGAGTCATCAGCTGGTCGGGAACGCAGGCCTCCAGGGTTTAGCCGGGTCCGACAAACCAAAGAGCCGTCTTGTCCCAACAGGCGTCTCTGCTTTGATCCCTTCAAACTATCACGACGCGTCTCCCCCAGACTGCTTTAGTCTTTGGCCACCTCCCGTTGCAAAACAATTACACTAAAAATCCTCTTATTTTTCTACAATCCAAAATATTTTTCCAATGAATTTGACAGTGTGTTGTTTAAACTGTGTACAGCGTAAGCACCACCGACCTCTCTGCCGCCAGGCTAACACACTCTGCCCCCGGCCCCCCCGGTCCCCTCTGCCCTCTGCCCTCTGCCCTCTGCCCTCCGCCCTCCGCCCCTCGGCGGGATGCTCTCAGCGGTGTCAGGCAGATGGAGGGAGCGGGGCTAAAGCCTGGCGAAGGCAGGGGGGGCCGTTGAATATGCATGCGGGTCAGTGTGTGATGGCGTGCAGGGCCCTGACAGGCAGGCAGGCCTCCTCATTAGCAGACAGAGCGCCGCCATGTTGCTAGAACCTGTTAGCTCCCGTAACTTTTTTCTGTTTTCTCTGCTGACGTGGGAGGAGGCGCCGGCGAGCTTCCAGTCGTCCTCCTGTCAGCAGGTTCCGCTTGAAGCGCAGCGGCGCGCGTGGGTTCAAAGAGCTGCGCTGGCGCGCACGTGGGATCTCAGCGGCGCGAGCGTCACAGCAGCTTTGTGCGGAGAGAAGCGAGCGCAGCGCGCAGGGAGGGACGTCGGTTCCTCAACACAAAACGGCAGGTTGGGTTCTGTGGGTTTTGAAAGAAGCGAAAAGATGGAAACTCAAAACACAGACGACACCTCATTGGCTTCAGATGCTTCATTCAATCTTAGTAAGTCCTTTTTTTTCTGTAATTGGGTCCTTACATACTCATTTTCTCAGTGCAGGAAATTACTTCTTCACAAGATAGAAAAAGCATTTAAACCAATGAGCAATCTAAAATGTCATAACATTGTTACTTACTGCAAAATTCCAAACAAGCACTTGTCGGCGTGGCTGTGGTTTTGCTATCTGCGGGACTGCAGGTCCGCTGCAGGGCCTCGCCGCGGGCCGGCTGCCGTCCTCTGGCTGTCTTTTCGAATGACTTGAACGTGAAGCGATTCCTCGAGCGATGCTGACTGTTCGAGCGCCTCGCTCGGATGTTATCCACGCGAACAGATGCTCGTTAGCCACGCTGGGATTTACGTCTCCACAAACAGCAGCCCGACCAGGCGAGGTGTGGGTCTAAAGACTCGGAGGGACCTGCGTATTGTGCACGTGACCCGTAACGGAACCGTCTTTGGTGGAGGTCGGGCATCCCGAGTGCTTTACAGCCGTGTCATTACACTGCATGCATTTTTAACAGGCAGCGAGGCAGCGGGCCGGCACCATTTAACCCCCATGATAGACCAGGAGGATTTTTTCAAATTTCATCATCAGCCCCTCAAGTGTAACGCAGACGGAGGAGGATGTTCAGAGAGAGAAAAGATGTCTGCGGTGCCTCTTCTGTCCTTGTGTAACATGGAGCTTTGTAAATGGAGAGTGACAGGGGAACCGACTGGGAATCCACGATGCGTAATCCCTTCAGCAACGTGTGCAGGTGAGATTGGAACGGATCCTCCCGGCCCGTCATGTGTGGGATTCAAATCTAGCTCATGTGAAATATCCTGAGGTTAGTGTGAAACATTGAGTTGTTTTTAGCGTAAATGAAGTGAAAAGGGTTCCCCGTTGTGTTCGGGAACCGCTGGGTGAAACACGCGCCTCTTGTCCGTCTTGTTTCCATGACAACAAGTAAAGAGGGTGTCAAAAGGAGGAAACGCAAAAAATCACTAGTTACTTTTCTACATATTGACTAGCAGTCTGTGATGTCTACAGGTGAGTCTCCGTCGTCCTCCTGTCTTCCTCTAAGGACTCAAGAGAAGCAAAGGCTACAGTGACATCCGTGGAGCTAAAACGTGTAAGACAGCTACTGGCGCCCAGAGCGGAGGCATTAGAGCCGGTGTCTGGAGAACAAATGTCTAATCCGAGCATCTTGAGCCGCCATTTGCTCAGATGGAGTTGCTCTTCGCTGAGCAGAAGGAGACTTTGGCTCAGCTGAGCACAGTGAGTGTGGCCACGTTGCCGGGGAACTGCGTCTATAATAATACGCCGTAAGTATTCTACCCGGGCAGATAAAGGGTAGGAATTTAGAGCCAGCAGCTGCTGGCCAAGGGATCTTGAACATGTCCAACGTGCTCGGAGGTAATAGAACAAGCTCTCAGAAATCCCCAGACTGTGAAATTACCGATCAGTGAATGTAGCTTAAGCTATTCTGTCATCTTCACTCAGTCAGGGAGAAAGCACATCTCCTTACTGCAATGTTAGCGACTGTCTTTAACCGCATTTTGGAAGACTTTTCCTCCGACCCCAAATCTCAGAACAGTTTTAAACTTTTTACAAGACCTGAAGAAAGCACACTGATTAGCTGCGTGGCCGGTGCGACGTCTACGAATAAGCATAATGTAGGTTGCTTTTAAATGTGGCAGAATATGATGTAATGCCACTGAAGCACAAAGGTAACTGAACGCGGAAAAACGACGATGATAAATAATATTACGTATCTCTTTCAAAAAGCAAAGATACAGAGGTGATGAAGTCGAGAGAAATATCAATAAACGGGGCAAAAACATTGAACCTAACAGTTCAACGTGTTCAATCAGCGTTCCACAACACGTCACAGACGTAACACGTTACAATGTATCTACGTATGTGAGTTACAAACACAATTTGTTTTCTCAAAATAAAGCTCCATCGTGTGACAATTGGTCTAAAACTCCACATTGCACTTTAATTGCAATGGAATTGACATCCGCAGAATGCACGTTATTGTCAACATGACTAGAATTTCTACTAAATATGCAACGAGCGGAAATAAAAAAGAATATTCATTGAAGCTTACAAACAATGCAAAATCCGGGGATGAACCGTACAAATAAGCAGCAGACTTGAGATTCATTAAACGGGATATAATTACGTTTTTTACCATCAGTGATATAAAGAACTGAGCCAGCTGAAACAAAATCTAACATCTGTGCGTATTTAATGACGCCATGCGTGATGTCAAGAGAGGATCGGGAGGATGCAGGTTGTCATTCCATTTAATCAAGCACTCTGAAAACGTCCCTAATTGGATCCTCGCTCTCTGGCAGAAGTCGTGCTAATCAGCCGAGGCGACTTGTTTGTCTTAGTTTGAAAGGGAACGCTGCACGCAGCGCATTTTAACGACTTCGCCTCGGGTTCGTATTCAAAACGTGGCTCCTGCTTCAAATGCAGCGGCACCTACGGAACTCATCACTCTCTCCTCTCCTCTCATCGCAGTTTAACCGGCAGAGGCCCTGGACCTGGGGGGAGGACCTGGGGGAGGGCGAGGGGGGGGAGAGGCCCTCCAGGCACCGGGGGGACAGGATGACGTGACGTGACGAGGCAGACAACGTTCGCATTGGTCGAAGGAGCAAAGAAACATGAGTGGAAGAATGCACTCACCATTTTTCATTGTTACGTTTTCTCTCTGAGATGCCGTGTTTGGATCCTCAGGGACGCTGTAATGTAGGGAAGGAAAGATAAATTACAGCTTCAGCGTCTTTATTGTTTTACCAACAGTCCAAAGCCAAATTATGTCGGAACATAAAGCAGTAAATCCACACAGAATTGCACCAATGGCACAATGCTCACAAATATCTGCTTGGTTATTTCTGTACTCGTATACGCTGATCCTGTTAAAGCTCAGAATTACACTTGGTGGATTCCTTATTGTCGTTATGGTTGACTGACGTTTCAAAAATGCAACTAATATAAAATATACAGTACCAGTCAAAAGTTTAAACGCACTTTCCGACTGAATTGAGTGAGAAAACGTGTCCAAACTTGACTGGTATAAAACGTAATAAACATAGAATAGATTGACTTAGAAGCAAGAGAAAACTTTATCTCGCTGTGACACATTTTCAGATCGTGTCTTCTTAAAATAGATTTGTTACATCTCACTGACGGTGGAAAGAGAAAAAATCCCACCTTCCATTCATGGGAAATTAAACATTCCAGTCAGAAAGAAACTTCTTTTCTTCTTAAGCATCTTAAATCTTCCGATTTCTCCGGCTGTTGAAACAGTTTTCTAGAGATTTATTTTTGCTTCCGGAGGTATCGGGAAACTACAAAGAGGCAGACAAGGCGGGGGGGAGTTTAACTCGATCAACCAGAGCCTCCCTGTCGCAGCGGGAGATGATGGATCTCCCCGTGGTACAGCGGCCCGGCCCTGTAACTGGATTATTAAATTACATTCCTAACACAAGTTCCACTGGGTCCTGATATACATACAGAGTGCGCGTGTGTGTGTGTGTGTGTGTGTGTGTGCGAGTGTGTGTGCGAGATGTTGCAGATGAGCATGTTCGTTGGGAGGGAGCTCAGGTGGAGACTCTCCACAGGCACAATTCCTTTTGAAGATACCTATGCTGGCTCACGGGGGGGGCGTGTTTGCACTCGCTGTAGGCTGGAGATGGGCGCGTGACGTGTAGGAAAGAAACCTCTGTAGTTAAAAGGACTTTTCCTTTTTTCCCTTTGCTTACATTCCCTTTGATGACTTTTAAAAGAAACACCTGCATTTACAGAATCGTTTGCTTTCATCAAGCAGATGTGAAGACTTCCTGCAGGGACCTTTTGTTGCCGTGTTTTTAATAATCCCCCGACGGTTCAGTCAATGACACACAAGTGACTGACAGCCGCGCTGCGTCGCCTAGCAACAAAAAGATGCCTCCACCGGCAAAGAATAAACAGAAGTGACGAGCCAAGAGGCCTCGCTTCACCCGGTTCCACTTCTACGTTTGCCGTCGCTGGTTTGAGATCCGCGTTTGGGGGTCGCCGCCCAACGAATGTCTTGGTTCCGTTCCTCTGCAGATGTTTCAGTGTGGTTAAATCAGCGGGGTTAACAAGCCCCCCCGGGGGGCCGCCGGAGGACGGAGGGGAATCGATAACCTGATAGAAGGGCTTTCAAGGCAAAACAAGGCGTCCTCCGGCTCCGAGCCGATCGAATCCGACACGCTGCCTCGTGGTTTACCGCCAATGAAGGCCAGCGGCCCTCGTCCCCTGTCGCCTGTACAGGATGAACTCACGGATTAACGCTGTGACCTGCATCTGAGAGGGGAGTCCCGCTGCGGCGGATTGTTTTAGACGTCTCAGAGAAATTATTATATTTTCACCAACATCAACCCCCCCCCGGCCGGCCTGGAAGCCTCAAAGATAATTCCACTCAGGCAAACTCTCCACTTGGCTGCGATTTACATTTTGGTGATGGTTTTTAATTTAATTCGTTGTTTCCTGGCTGTCCTCCATCTTCAGCGCCCAAATATTTCATTTGGGTATGTCGGTGAAGAACGCCTGAGCCCCCTCCTGTAAATTACGGCTGCAACTGGCATATTTCTCACATATGGATTTGTATGTATTGATCATTTTAGTGCAGGTCGACGGGAGAGAAAGCACCAAGAATCCATCCAGAAGTTTGCTTTTACAGCTCAGGAAATGTTGCTCAAGTAGTTTGACCAAGCCAAGCTGACCGACGGTGATTATTTTTAATTGAACTAAAACATTTGTCATGAGCGGATTTCAATGGATGTTGAATAAATGAGCCGTGCACATGGATGCGGTGCATGTTTAGGGTTATTCATGAGACATCAGGCTCACGGTGAGGAAGCTCGTCAGTCCGCTCCAGTGCCGCCTAATTATGAATTTGACATTTCAAAATGTATGCAATCATTTTTTTTATGCTCTGTTTAACTGGTCAGTCTGAAATAAGAGCTAACAAATGTCACACCCTTTAAAACTTCCATCCTCCCATTGTGGCCGGAAGGCGAGGAGGCGGGCGGAGGGAGGGCGGAGGCCTTAATGCGTCTCATTGCGGCTCTGCTCCTTGATTAATGCGCTCCTTCTTTTCACATCGGGTATTCAACAGGAAATCTGATGAGACAATCACATTTCTACTGTAACATTATTCCAATGAACGGATGCACTTTTCATGGGGCCCTTTGTTCTAATGATGGATGGCGTGCTGCATCTTGGGAGGATTTGAACGCATCGGGGACCAAGTTTCAACAAGATTGTGGGAGTTTTGCGAGCGGATGAAAGTTTTACCCAGAACTAAACTACGAGCTTCTGCTGAGGACTTCAGGTAGACCTCATCAGCCCTGCAAACAGAGTGACGGAGTCAATCGAGCGGCTCACAAGCTTTGCCAAAAGAATATTGAGCTGACAATTTGATTAATTAAACTCAGATTCCAGTTGCTTTATGTTGCACAGAACCTTTTGATGCAGGTTGAATTTTAAACCTGCATGCGGCCCAATTACATTTCTCCATCTGTCTGCTCTCCTACTTAACTACTTTTGGAACATTTTCTTTTAATATTACTTCCCACTGACCTTTTACGTTCACGGTAATTGCTGTGTATCCATTTCCAGTAATGCATTTTCTTTTGTTTCCTTCTTTATTGTCAGACCTTTTAAAAGTAGTTTCAAGAAGAAATAATACAGTGTAATATATTAATGATGAAAGGGCTATTTTCTGGTGTGTGTGTGTGCACAGCTTTAATCTGTGATATTTCCTTCACCGGCGTGTCTCCCCTGTTCTAACATCACATTTCTGAATGAGGAATGTGAAGTATCCGCGTATCTCCACTTGGAAAAACAAGCAGCCGTTCCTCATTTATTATTTAGCCACTCTCCTCCTCGCTCGCAGCTCCTTTTCAAGTTTAGCAAAAGTGGCAGGCTGTGTTTACGTTCAGCTCCGGTGTTTCACTTATGCACGGCAGCCGTCAGTGTGCACGAGCGGGTGGAATTCCTGCACACATTCTCGACTTCACACATGAAATACCTGTGCGTGTTCATGCGTAGAAACTAAATATGCGTAGTGTCTTTGCTGCTGAGGCGAGAGCCTGAGAACCCACCAGTCAGCTCCACATGACACGGAGGGCAGCACCTGAGAGGTGTTGCATCCCCCCCCCCCTCCCTCCCCGGATCCTCGTCGCTTCAGATGGTCTCAATGAACGAGCTGCCTTTGTTTCTTATCACATGTGTTTGTTTTTACCGACTCAACTCGCAGTTCAGTTTGCAGTAAAAAAAACAAAAAGAAAGGATGCTGATAATGACGTATTTAGTTTCCATAAACATCTCCATTGGATTTGCATGCACAACTATGCATCATTTACTTAAAGTCACACTCCTGTTTTTACCCTTGTGTGCACAGTTAGTAGCAGTATGAGTCGCTTCTACCAGCCTTTTGGAAATAGCAAAGATAAGAACGACAGTGGGAGCATTTACAAAAATCATAAAATGTGAAGCCTATTGTTGAGGAGTTGAAGAAAGGCAGAATAATCCCTGTGTGACAGGAAGACGATAGCGAGTGTAAAGCAATATTTTAGTGTAATAATCCATAAAAGGATAAACTTCCATGGAGGACTTTTATTTTCTTCAGGTGACGAAACGTATTAACTGGGGTGAAAAGTTTTTCTTTCTGATTGAGCTTGCCGAGGCGGGAGGAGGCCTTCCATCAGCACAGGCTGATGGAGTAATCTGCTGCTGAATGGTTGCACGGCAACGCCACTTCCCCTTATTATGGGAAATGCAGACCTCCACAGGCAGGGAGAGGTTAACGTAGAGAAAGTGATGTGATGGATTAGAGTCAACACATGTGGAATGTACACTTCTCAACCTGTCAATCACAGTAACCCCGCCCTGCTTTATGGCCTAAATGACTCAAATTAGAGCATAATTTATTGAGCCAACATCAGGCGGCATTGAAGGAGAATTTAAATTAGAGACATTTTAACAATGTTTGCTGAGGCAATATATTTTTTTAATTGACTCCCATAGATTCAGACTTCACGTTTACAACCAGCGGTCACGAGAGAGAATGTACGTTTTTAAGACTCATCGGCTTCACTCGGCAAAGAGCTCCGTCTCTTATTTTGTTTTCTTTATGAAATGACAGCGACCGAGGTGGGTGATGAAGGTGCCGGTAAAAACCTGTCATAACAGGCATCCGTCTCACGTCGCCGACGAGCCTCAGAAGTGATGTCGTGCAGTCTGGCACACGTTGATTTGATGGAATCTCAGGTCGGGCCCATCCAATCACCTGCAGCCGTTGCCGCTCTTGCAGAAGAAGCCAGCGGTTATTCTTCCACAGCCGAAAAAAAAAACCCCGTCTTCTTCAGTCACTGAGGTCGCCCTGTTGCCTGTAAAAACGCACAAGTCAGCGAATAATTGGTGATTTTCTCCGCTTTTACATCTTGACACAGAGATGTCTCTCTTTCTGTAAAGAGAACACCTCCTCACTGACAGCGTGAGCGACACTTACATAAATACGTCTTTGTTCATATTACTGAGAGAATCTTTCAACAGTTTTGACATATCTTTCATTTCGTTGTGTCCACAAGGCGACACTTGGATTGGCATACTGGCAACGGACGAACGATCCCTCCGAGCGTCCCGTCCCCAGTAAACACGGCGAGGACCAGTGGTAATACTTCATATTCCAGAGATGCTTGTATGTATGTTTAGAAAGTCAGTCAGCTGTCGTGCGATGCAGAGCTGAGAAAATGCACCTTGTTTCTCTGGTGGGGTGGTTTGTCCCGGGGTCACAGGTCACATCTCCTTCCTGACCGCGGCGAGATTCCATTGGCGAGCTCGGGGGGGGGGGGGGGGGGGGAATGTAGCGTTAATGAACAGAAACCCGTTTCTGCCAAATGAAAATCCATTTGCGTGAGGCTTAAGTGCATCTGGCGGATACATTTCCATAAGCCACGCGGGGCTTAAGGGGCAGCACTCGAGGCGTTACTGTGCTTGTAATAACTGAATTATAATTTTATTAGAAGCGGCTAATTTCAAGTGCGGAAAATCACTCTGACAAGTTGCGGCGTTCCGGGGACACGGAGCGCAGCCGAGGCCTTTCGCTCTTCACGCTGCCTCGTGTGACACGCCGCCGAGTTCCTGAAGGTTGCTGCATGTGCACATGTTCTTTTTTTTAGGGGGGTGTGTTGATTTAAATTGCCCCATGAAGGATTAATGCATTTTTTCCGGCCTGGATGGAGCTGAACTAAGTAGGTCATGTTTACAGTGAAGCCTGAAGCTGAAGAAGAGCAACCCTAAATGTGCGTAATGACATAACACGTAAAGGCTCCTCGTCTTATCTGCATCGTAGCTTTATTTTGCAGCCACATCGGGTTGAACTCTCAGCTTTAGTCCTTTGAACACGGGTGCGGGGGATCTGTTCTCTCCTCTCAGCGTCTGCAGCGCGCCGGTTCTGAATAAGCCGAGTGGTGAATGGGTTTGTTTTTCCTGCAGCTGCGTTTAATTCAAGAAGAAAGCAATATAACAAAGCCGTTACGGCAGACAAAACGGTCAGTTCATCCCTGCCAAAGCCCATTTGGAGCTGCAGGGTATAATTGTATCTTGTCACAAACCTTATTTTTCAGCGGGAGCTGGTACTTTGAGGAACCGGCTCCAGCCGCACACGGGGCTCAAGGGTAATTTACCGTTTCTTCAAACGTTTTGATCTGAATCGTCTGGTGATGCAGATTCAGGCGTGTGTCATATAAAACAATCTAATCATCATCCGACCGGCTGTGAGTCCCAAACCTGACGTTCGTAGGCATCAGACGATGCACCGGATGCTTTCTGGTGACGCCTTGAGCTTTCAGCTGGTCCTACGTTTACACCAAACACCCGTTCATCTGAACGTTGGTCCACGTGAGGTCACTAAGCACATTTTAAGTAAGCACTGTTTAAAATGCCAGTGGAATATTGCTAATGTCTTTGACCGTAGCCCCACAGTGTGACATAACCACAAAGCCCTGAGAGAAATACACAAACTGTTCACAGTGTCCTGCATCCTCGTCCTCACATCTTTGCACTGCTTTTACACTTTGGGATTTAAAAATCCCCGAATGATTTGGGTTTGGTAAACTGAGGCTTAAAAATGTTCAATTTGTCAGTCACAGCCTTTTATTGGATTACAATTAAAGCCTAAAAACTGACTTAACTTGACTCAGCTCCCAGAGAACCCTTTTGCTTTGGATCTCTTTGCTCCAAATGATATCTTCATCATCTTCATCAACTTATGCTAGTTCAGTTCAACATTGCAGTCGATTGGCTTCGTTTCTACCTCCCTGTCACATGTCAAGTGTTTGATCTGCAATGCGTTGCTCTGATTGCCATTAACTTTCCAGTTCCCTGTTCAATTCCTCTGTCCAATTTAAATGACTTTAATTTAATTAGAAACTTCCTGTTTCTTGTTTCAGTAAACTCGTTTATCATGTACCAGATCAGATCACGGTGAACGAAAATGAAGACAATGAATCAATAATGAATCTACGTTGTCCGTCGTCTTGTCATCTTGTCTTCCATTGTCTTCCATTGTCATCTGTTGTAATGCACAAAACGCCATGTCAAATTCCTCGTATGTCTAACCATACCTTGGCAATAAATGTTTTCTGATTCTGATTCGGATAAAACACACCAATCATCCAAAAATGATTTTAGAAAAATGAGGCTTTGCCAAGAAGTTCTGCTTTCGAAGTCGTTCCATATTTTAAATGAAATGTTAAGTAATGATTTGCAACGGTGCAACAAACCGGTGTGTTCTCTTTGTGCAGTCATCACACTTGCTGAAAGCATTACCAAGTTTCTCGCACTCCTGCAAAGTTTTTTGAAGAATCTATTGTCTCTCCAAACCAGTCATGGAGTCATGCGCCACTCAAATCAATGCTGAAACATGCTTTTTCTTCCCCTCTCTGCACACTCTGCAACAGACATTTAAGACAAGAAATCCATTGCAGTGGACTCGGCGTCCGTCCGTCTTTCATTTGTGTTTAAATCGTGTGGCTGCGCTGTGCAAATCCATCAGCACTTCAAAACTCCCCTGTCCTGCAATGACAGCATCGTCTCGATCGGAGGATCAGCGCCGCAGCGGCTGACTGACTGACTGACTGACTGACTGACTGACTGACTCCGGGCCCTTTCATTCTCTCGTTCTGAAGCCGAAGAGCAGTCTGGCTCCTGCACTCGTGCTGCTTCCTGGATGTGATCCTGCTGGAGGCCGCCGGCGGCAGAACGCTCAGCACGCCGCGTAAACCCGCTGGAAGGCGGAGGCAGCGGCAGCGAGTCGCCGAGCCTCGGGGAGCCAGAGGAGAACCAGAAGTAAAAAAGGGTTCCACGATGTGGGATGAGATGCTGTGTTGAACATCTTTTTTTTGTTTTTATCAGGCCAGCAGTTAGATGAAGATGCCTTCACCTTACATGACATATTTTTGGCCAACAGGCCGCAATTTTTAAAGCAGAGATTCCCGTCGCCTCGCTCCAAAGGTCAAACTGAGCGCGATTGACTCCCGACGAAGGTTCAGTACCACAAAGCAGAAACTAAACTTTTGGGAGAAACATCCTTCTTGCAGCCTGCGAGTGGGAGGGCCGGGCCGGCGGGACCAGAGATGCGCTGAAAACAAATTGTGAGGCTAAATTTAGCTTCGGTTAGAACACATGGCGTTCTGGTAGCAGCGGAGGAGATAAAAGAGCTGCAGATAATTAGGAACGCGTCCCGCAAAGTCTGGTTTTTACCTGCACGACATTTACTTTAACGTTGGATGCTTTTATTCCCCCCCCCCCCCCTGCTTGGGTTCTTTCAGTGTCACCTGCTCGACGAACCATTAAATCCTTCCACGTTGCACTCATTTCCTTCATCCAGCCTGGGGGAGGAGCACGGAGGTCACGGAATCCCCGTTTGGAGAACATCTGCAATCTCCCTTTTCAAACGGGGAGGAGTGTTAAAGGATTTGACCCGAATCCGTCCGCCCAGGTCCTCGCCGACTACTCCCCCCCCCCCCCCCCCCCCTCCCCCGACGGCTCCAAGGCCGCGCTTTCCCATTAGTGCGTGACAGCGGGGCCGTTAATAGCGGCGAGGCCCTGTGGAGAGGCGGGTCGGCTGTAATTATTCGTGTGCAGAGCGGCCTGTCACACGTCTCCTGGCTTCCTGCACGGCGGCGAATCCGATGCAAGGAGGGTTTGGTCATTAGTCAAACGAGCCAGAGAGGGAAACGGCGTTTTGAGGACTCATCTAAGTGGGATTCCTCTTTGTATAGGAACATTCGCCTCATTAACACGTACATATGCTGGTAAAAAGTTACTTTTTTGGGGGGGCTAAATAAACTTGCTGGACATTAAAGATAAGATGTGGGGAGAGAAAAAAGAAAAAAAGGTTTTATTTTTCGGTCAGAGCTGAAATCAATGGCTTAAAAAAATTAAAGGAAGATTCAGTTTTTGTCTCCGGATGGCAACTGGCTCTGCATTTCATGCCGCCTGACGTTCATATTGCACATCATTAAAACGATGGCGCACAATTTGCAGGGTCGTAATAACAGAGGCAATTGTGTAGAAGTGCAATCAAAGTGACAGCTGTGGGGCTCTTGCCCTTTGTACAATCCACTCGACACGTTGCATAAGAGTCGGCGACGATTCACTTCTGATCTTCTCCTCTGTGTTAGACTGCCGACGTTTTAATCGCTCGACTTTGCAGAAACGGAACAAAAATCACAGCGACGGGCAGAAAGTGAAAACCTCACTTCAAACTCATTTCAGTTGAAAGCCACACTCTCATAACGTCATGTCTTTATTGTTGAATTAAATGTATCACATTATTGTTAAATGGGATTTCATCAACGGTGTATTTTTTTACCAGAAACTGCTAAAACAGAAAACTATGACAAAGTCCGGTTCCTGGTGCTGAGCTATTTGCCGTGGAGATGTTCCTCTTCGTGTTGACGTTGCTCGTGTCTCACTGAAGCCTCGTGCTGTCTGATAATAAGCAGGGAGTTTGGATTGAATAACTGCATTACAAAGCACTGACAATAATCTGCCCAGAGTACAAACCAAATATAAGTGCGTTACAGCGGCGGCGTCTCCCGTTCTTCTCAGAAGCTGCAGCGCGCGTAGCTCTCAACACCGGTGACTAACCAGCGATCAGCGGGTGGGTTGTTGCAGGCGTCTCTTCGCTGCTCGAGCGTTTGAGCTGTGATCACATGGCACGTGGGGTCAGAGCACCATGACAGCAGTTATGAGAAACAGTCGCTGCAGTGTCATTTGTCAGACGGCACAAAATGTAAGGATTTCAATTGGATGATGGTAGAAATTGACACCATTTCTCCCACGATTACCCAGTGAAAAAACACGTGCATCTGAAACACACGAGTCTTGCAGTTCATCTGCACACTGCAGGAACAACAGTATCAACTTGTTCCTATTTCCTTTAGAGTTTTGAAGACGTGTCCTCGCATGCTGTGTTTTGATCCGCCTCAGGAAAACGTGGGGAGAAGAAGCTTCCCACTGTTAACTGTTAAAAAGGACGAGGCAGAAGAACAGACGATCCAGCACAGTTTGTGTTTCAGTCTGTGAGCGATAAAAAGGTCCGGCCTTCGGTCTGCGAGAGCTTCGTGTCGTTTCCGCGGGACGATCAGGTTTCCCCGTGTCCCGTCCCCCACCTGAGGAAGAACAAAACAAACAGGGAATATAAGGCCTTTGTTTTCGACCAGTGACAACGGTGAATGGTGAAAGCGCACTTGTTCTTTACCTCCGTCCTCATGGCGAACCCGCGCTGCCCGATTGACCTCCTGGCGCGCGCCCTCAGCCAGCCACACCGGACCTTCGTCTTCTGCCTTCAGGGACGATGCAACTGTGGCAGCGCGTTATTCACGCGTAGCCTCCATTTAATATCTGGGCGGCAGTTCAGAAAGACGACGTCGTCATTCCTTCTCTCCACCAGAGCGACCCCGAGAGGACGGAGCCCCACTCACCTGATGGGACGGGAGCATCGCTTCGCGCTCTTCTTCTGCACAGGACGCCTCGTCTCAGCGTCCCGAGGCCTCAGTTGGCGGCCCGGTTGAAGAGCTCCAGCACGGTGGCGTTGGTCCTCTCGAACATCCACTGCTGACTGAGAGAAGAGGGCTCGCAGGTGTTCATGAAGACGCGCCGCTCGCTCGGGCTGCTGTCGATGCAGCTGTTGCTGACGGGGTGATACAGACTTTTGTCCTGGAGGGAACAGAAAGGGATGCTGCTCATTCGGGTCGGTTCGGTTCGATTCTGGGGGCATTTTGGTGAGTTCACTGTATCGTCTTTGCCCCAAATAATGAGCGTAACTTGTTGCTGATACGGAATGTCATCGGTTCTTTTCTCAAAGTCCTTTTAGTATAGTGGAACTAACAAATGAGAATGAAATGGGACACAAACGTCTAACATATAAAACACTTTTTTTCCCAGCTGCAACATGCTCAAAGTGCAACATCAGTTGCTCATGTGTCCTGCAGTTTACCTTCATTATTTGACTGAAATGTTGCTTAACTGACCAAAATAAACTGCCACCCCAGCAAAAAGCCCACGGCTGTGAATCCCACCACGAGCTGCAAACTGTCCCCTTCCTCTTGCCGTACCTCTCTGTAGCGCCACAGCTGGTTGCCCCTCATGCCGTGGCAGTCGTACAGGGTGACGGGGCTGTTGTGGGACACGGCGTCGAAGCAGACCTTTCTCGTGTGGACGGGGTCGCCCACGCGGATGTCCTCCCTCCACCCGAACGTCAACACCTGACGGAGACGCATCGGGACTGTGATGAGACATCACAGCCGCTCGGCTGGTGGGGGGGGTCTATCGGAACGGCGCAGGGTAGCTCACCTGCCCGTGGCTCCAGGCCACCTCGCCCCGGCCTTTCACACAGCTCTCCAGGCGGATGGGGCTCCCCGACACAAAGTGTTTGATCTCCATGCACAAGCCGCTGCCCGCGTTCCGGATCTACAAAAAAAAAAAAAAAACACAGGCAAAGGTGTAGTATTTGGATGTTTGTTGCCCCGCCCCTCCCCCCCGGTGTGGACCAACGCGGACAGCTGGGTCATGCAGGGAGTTATTGCAAACATCTTTCATCACGGTTTCCTGTGTGTCGGTTACCGCTGGTGATTGGAAACCTCCCAGAAGTCTAACGTTCCAGCCGAGTCCGAGAACGTGTGTGGAATTGAGCGGGATATTTATCCCACGACCTTTTGTCTCCAGCAGCCTTTGATTAAGATCTCTCCACACTAGACAGCTATACGTGTACTTCTGTTCGCCTCCACCAACCTCAGCTGAAGTAAGCTAAAATATGAACAATGAACTAAATGATTTAGCGACTGCTGAATTTGCAAACCAAGTGGATAAAAACCATGTTTTAACTTTGCTTTTAGCTCTTGGTGCGTTTGTTGCCATTTCCTTGTTTCTTTGATTTCGGTATTCCTCTTACTTTTGTCTCTGCAGGTCAGTTCTTATTTCTGAAATCAAAAGGAGAAGATGTCGTGTACAAACTTTAAATAACTGTGCTAGTGCTGACAGTGAGTGGGAGCTAATTGCCTTATTATTATCTCCACCGGGAGATGATCTATTAGCCTGTGTGTGTGTGTGTGTGTGTGTGTGTGTATCACTGCTGTACCCGTCAGCCTTACTTTTCTGTGCCCGTTCCTGTAGTGCTGTAACAAATCATGTGTGTGTGTGTGTGTGTGTTTTTAGAAGGTTTACAGCACCATTGACTTGGTTTGCATGGCTGGCATGCATGTAATGGCTATATTAAGGGATGGGCAAAGCTGGTAGGAGGAGGGGCTTTCAAACCCGTGTACGTCAACGATTGGAGCTGTAACGCTCGACTTGACATCAGAGGACTTCTGTTGCATCAGAGCAGCAGTCAGTAAGTGAGTGGGAAGCGGCATGCCGGCGGTCACCTCTCCCCAGGCGGCGGCGGGAGGCTCCACCATCGGGTAGTGCTTGGGCAGGTCCCAGGCCACCTCGCTCATGAACCACTTGAAGGTCTTGCAGTTGAGCCGGTGCCTCAGCTCCTTCTGGGCCGTCATGTCGCCCGCCGACAGGTGGCGGTACTCGGGCCGGCGCTGGTACACATATTCCCCGTATTCATCCATCCACACCTCCGCCACGCGTTTAAGGTTCTGAGATGGAATCAGAGGAGAGAGAGAGAGAGAGAGAGTTGGGCGGATGCGTTCATTCATTAAGCGGCCTACTTTTCTTAGCGGGCACACGGAGTCTGCCAGAACGTCTGTGAGCCTCCCACAAATGAGCAGCGAGTGCCGCGGTCGCTGGCAGCCGGGAGGATCTCGCGGAAGCACGTTGGACTGTTTTGTGAGCATAAATGTTTGAGGTTAGTGATGCAGATTGCCTCTCGGGGAGTGTGCTCCGACAGTGGCATCCATTTACCGACTGCCTCTCACGTCAACAGACACAATGTGCTGCTCACCATACACCAAATCAGCTCACCATTGAAGACCACTTTGGGCCCGCTGACTCACAGCTGACCTTAGAAGTTGGTGGCAACGATTGCAGTTTAAGCGGAACGATCAAAAGCACTTTGCGCAGGCAGCGGCTTCATGCAATTCAGGCCCATCAGTATTCAGGACCATCGCAGGGATCCGTCGAAACAAAAGGTGCCCCCCCCCCCCCCCCCCCCCGAGTTGCAGCTGACAGTCGCAGCGAGAAACGCCGTTCACGAATCGTTCGCGGCAGCACCTGCAGAGGCCGTGTGCGCTCGCATGCTTCCCTCTGCGCGCGGAGAGAGAAAAAACGCTGCCATTCATCACACAAGGGCGGTGTGTGCGTGTGTGTGTGTGTGTGTGTGTGTGTGCGTGCGCCGTTCCTGTAGTGCAGTAGATTGATCCCTCGCACTAAACACGCTCTCCCACAAGCCGTGAGCGTAACGGCCTTGAGTCGCTCCTCGTTTGCGTCGGGCTCAAGGGTCACGTCGGAAGAGGAGGAAGGCGAGTGATTGGATTGGCGTTGACGCTGGCGTAGCCTGAGCTCACGGTAGCTGAGTCTCCGATGTGAACGAGGTGGAGGAACGCTGACGCGGAGCCGCTCTGCAGTGCAGAACCTGTGATCCGGGGGAAGGGTTACCTTTGCCAGGCTGATCCCACCGGGGACCTTGTAGGGGACGTACTTCCTGTAGATGTGTCCTACCCGGGAGCAGGGGATGTCCTCCATCCGACCGCCACACATCCACACCTGCAGAGACACACGCAGGGCGAAGGGCCCCTTTTGTCAGGCGGATATCTTTTGTACAGGGGAGCTTTGTCCGTCTTCAAAAATACAGAAGGTTGCGGGAAGGTAGGAGGAAGGTGAAGGAAGGAGACAATGAAGGAAATGAGGAGGTGAGCGATGGCTAAGAGCGAAAGAGGCGACGTTGCAGTGATTCTAAGAGAGGAGAGAAGACACCTAAACTAGATTATAATGGTGACCTGAAATCAGCAAGGTCACGTTGGAGTAACTCATTGGCAGAGTGAACCAAGTTTAAATGAGCGGATGAGGGAGAGACAACAGACACTGGAAAAAAAACAAAAAAACTGCAGAAGCTTTCCAGGGATATTGTAGTCGTACAATAACATTGCATCCTTTTAAGCACCTTGATGTGCTATTTTTAATTTAAAAAATAAAAACCTTCCTTTTAACGTTATTTGGTCGTGTTTATTTCCCTTGTCAGTCTCTCGTAACCGGCTCCTCGTGTTAATCCCCCCGTCTATAATGAAGACAACAATGGAGATTCTCCGTCTCGGCTGGCGACGTTGAAAATAAACCTTGAGGGAGAAAGGGAGGCAATGAGGAGGATCCCGATGAAAGGGAGACTTAGAGACAGCGGGCCAGATGGAGAACGGGTTTTGTTTTAAGGACAATGGCGAAATGAGAAGTCGGGAATTGGAAAGCTGGATTCAAACATGAGAACAACGGGCGAGGTGTGAGCGCCCGGGACCAACGCATTGTTCCTGCGCAGCAAAGTCCTTTAACATGTAAACAGGATTTATGCCATGTGGAGGACAGAGTTTGAGAACAATCAGAAGGAACAGTGTGAAACATACGTCTTTTATACAGGATTTCAAGGTGTAGGGCCGCGCAATGCAGAGCTCACAGCTCCTGTACAACCTGCAACCATCTTTCTTCAGTTTGGCTTCAGTGCGTTTGCACTGTGTTCATACTGCACGTTTACTTAAAATGACCTTTAAAATGCAGCAATATTAATACGAGGAAGATAACGACTGCAGGGAGGCACATTTCTACTGTTTTTTTGTATTAATACGACTTCTTATACATTTAATAACTTTGGTATTCGGTTTCATTTTGTGCACGTTCTGAACAATCGCTGTGACAGGAACGACCTTCAGGATTGATGATGAACGGCTGTTAATGAAAAATTATGCTAATAGCCAGGACTTCAGCTTAATAGTTCATGGCTTTTATTCCTTCCTCCGCGCCTCTGACAACACGTCAGCGTAGCTGAATTGACCTGCGGCCGCGGTGCACGCCTCGCTCCATCACCTTGCCTGGCGTGTGAGGTCATGTGAGGTCATGTGAGGACCAAGATGGGCCTCCGGATGAACTGAACCGGTGAAGGAAGTGTTTCCCATGTGTGTGAGGATTAGTGTGAGAGCCCGTTACTGTCGCTTCTGTATCAGCTAATGGGGATCTTATGAACAAAAAAAAAAAAAGAGGAAGCCAAATTGAATATCTGTGTGCATTGAGTAGTGTGAAGAGGCACAGCCATGTGCTCGTAGCTCAATTTAACGTCGGCTGTGGGAAGTTATATCAGGAATTACTTAAATGAGACGAAAAGATGAAAAGTCCGCTTTAAAGTTGCTGTCGATTACATTACTTGTCATTCAGCTGATTATTGCTTCAGCTGGCTAAACAAGCGTTCATTTAGGTTTTCAGCACTTTTACCTTGAAGGAGATCTCGTACTGTTCTCCTCCCCAGATCTCCAGACCCGTGTCGTATCCTCCCAGCTCCCAGAACCACTTCCTGTCGATAGCAAAGAGTCCACCGGCCATCACGGGGGACCTGAAGGACGCACAAAACAAAACACACAACGCTCACCACTTGCAGTAGATTTTGTACAAAAGCTGAACCCAGAACTACAGGAGAGTTGAGTCGCTTCTCAGCCGCCAAGAAAACTCCACAAACAACTCAAAACAGCTCACGTTGTCATTGAAGGCAGCACGTTTTCTGAGAGACGGCGAGGAGAATCCCCTCTATGATATTAGATATAATGACATTATATAATCATTGTGAGATTAAAAGGAATTATGTGCTGAAAATTATACTTGTAACAATCTGGCAAAAGATTCAGAAAAGTCCATTTGCTATTCAAAAGAAAATAATTGGCGAGATACTTTGAATAAAGGTTTGAATAAAGATGGTGAGCTATGAAAATGTCCCCATGACAAGAGAAATGATGTCCAATTTCTGGGCTTCACCAGGGTCTAGATGTCATTACGCACCGAATCCAACTCAAAAGCAAACAGCTCATACAACCGTTGCGTCAGAGGCAGCTACACGGGAATAAAGGGCTGAATGAATTCAATACGTTAACACAACGTTCAGTGGAGGAAGCACGAGCAAAGGAATAACAACGAGCTGAGCATATGAATGGTGGACTTCACTGAAGTTGTTAATTGTGTTTTCTCGCCAACCGTGGTTCTCATTTGGGATCCACTGTAACGGCTCTAAATGCAAGATGGCCGCGGCCGCCGCGCGCCGTGACGTGGGGGAAAGAAACCTCCGGGCCTTCGTCGGAACAGTCCGTTTTGTGAGCGGATAATGGAGCTGCACAGGCGACTGCGGGGACCAGTTAACCCCCCTCTGAGCACCGCGGCGCCCTCCACGCGCAGCACACCTGAGGCAGGCAAATTGGGGCAGCAAGTGCAGTAACACAACTATATTTGATTTCTCGTAAAGGAACCGTACACCCCCCCCCCACCCCCCACCCCCCACCCCACTCCTCCCCTGATATTAACAATCAATCACACCTCACGCGGCCCTCCTTTGACTCAGACTCCTCGCAATAAGCGCTCGCTTAGATGCCGCAGGTTGTCATAGTTACGAGCTTTTCTCCATCAAGCAGAAGCCGGAGGCGGGGAAAGCCAGCAGGTAGTCTGGTAGTCCCTGCGATATTCTCCTTTAGCTTTTGTCTTCCAACATGTTCGTGTCGCTCCGTCCAAACGGCGCTGCTCTGTTTTCTACACACAACGAAGGTATTATGGGTTTGGAGTTGGGGGAGCAGTTATTTTTGGACGGGTCTCTTAATGAGCACGACAGCACAACGATGCACACGTGTGCTGAACTATCATCCTCATCATCATTTCCAATTACACTTTCTGCATGTTTGCAGACATTTGCCAGCTGGCCATGTGATTTCTATGCAGGTGTTTTTGTTCCCCGTTCAGCCATGCGAGATGCTGATGCTGCAGCGTATTCTGGGTGGCGTCTGGGCGCCAGCGCAGCGTCATGTTCGCCTTCACCAAAGCGCATTATTGATCAAAATTACAACATACCTATATGTACCAACTTCCTTCAGCAACACGTCAAACGTTTCCCCCCCCCAGCGTCCATGTTTCACGCTTTGCTTTTGCGCTGCAGAACACAACTACAGCGTTCAGTTCCATTAGAGGAAAGCTAAATGACATTTATTATAAATGTACTTGCGTGAGCTTGAGTCCAGTTGGCTGGACGAAGGTAATTTGAAGTAGCTGCAGTCAGATTACACAAAAGGTTTTTGATTTTGCATAAGGGCGTACACGAGGGAACCGGCTTTAGAAACCGGCTTTTGTGCGTCGTGTTGATTAAGAAACGCTAATATTGCAGTAACAAAAACAGACATATTGTGGAGCTTTAATAAACTGTAATTATCATGTAATTTCCAACCAATTGCTCAGCTGGCGGTACTTTGTTTTCCCAAGTGAGTCCAGCCTGCACATCCGCACCGCCTCCTCCATTCAATCCCCCCACAGAGGCAACAGGGGGCAGGTCATTTCATTACAAACCCCCACCACCATCTTCATGCAGTGTTTCTGACAGATTCCTGTGCAGTGTAATCCTGCATGCATCCAAACAAACTTTCCAACAATCTGCAAACAAAACAAAGAGGCGCCGTCGTTGGGCGAGTGCGCGGCGACTCACTGGAAGGGCTCGCTGGGGTCGTCGCTCTGCAGCTCCGGAGGGATGGGGATCCGCTTGTAGTACATCTCCCAGTCGAACGCCCCCCGCATGGCGTCGCCCGCCTGCGTGTCGTAGCCGAAGTTGTCGTGGTCGATCACGTCGATCATCGGACACACGATGGTCTTCCTGTTCTGGGCGATGCGGTCTGAGGGGACGCGGACACAAGCGGACATTTCGGTGTCTTTGTACAGCGGTAATGGAGGAAGTCGACGCTGTATGTGTGCGATTGTTTGTGCGCTATGCCCTTCATCCACTGACACAGGAGGGTGGCTAGTGTGTCGACCCAATAATACTGTGTGAAAAGTAGAGCTCAAAATCTCTGGTCCGGTCCAGTTCCTGAGCTCATCTGTGACTCATGTTATCCAGGTAAGTCTTAAGTGAGGCTTCAGACGTGCAGTTTCTTTGACGCGTGTTCCTTAAAAGCAATTCTTTTCTCCACCTTTCTTTTAAAATGTTAATTGTATATCATTAACAATTATTACACGCTTGTCATCTAAAGGCCACACGTGGTGCACGTCAAATGAAATTGTACTCATCAATTTGTCAAAGCCTCCTTTAATGTCACTCTGAGCACAAATGGCGGGTCGCTTACGTCGCACAGCGTGACATGGAGGGGGGACGCGGCTCCTGAACTTTTAAGGCCGAACGGGGGTCATTAACGGAAGAAAAAAAAGGGTAATTCATGCCACGTTCTCTTCTGCCGTTCAAACTGTGGTTAAGGGAAGCTCGATTGTCGGGTGCTTCCGTGCGGCTCACCCAGCAGCGGCGGCAGCCAGTTGACGTTGGCCTCGCAGTGGGAGTCCAGGAAGGTGATGACCTCCCCCTTGGCCGAGGAGGCCCCCAGCAGCCGCGTCCTGATGAGCCCCTCCCTCTTCTTGGTCCTCAGGATGCGGACCTTGGGCATCCGCTTCATGTACTCCTCCAGGGCCCCCTTCAGGTGCTCTGCGGGGAGGAAGGGAGGGGGGGGGGGGGTTAGCGTGACGTTTGGTCCCGTCGACAAGCGTTCCGTTAAGTGGTGTTATTGGCCTTCTCCCAGCCCGACACGACGACAGCAGTAATTTGGTTTCTTAGAATGCCTCTGAGTCAAACACTTGGACATGAAAATTGCCTTTAATGACATCAAATGTGTTGATGGTGAACTTCAGATTGTTTGCTTGTACAACCAGCAAGATGCCGATCGGTGGCTGTTGAGATACGAATGTTCCAGACTCAACCTGTTGAATTGTAATGTGTGTGTGTGTGTGTCCCGTTTGAACATTACAGACTAAACATTAAATGGCGGACATTTATCAATGACAGCGAAATGACAACTTGAGTCTTGTCAATGTCACAAAATCCCATCCATCCGTTATTGAGTCAAAGATTACTATGATAACTTGGATTTGAGCAATGTGTCTTTTTGTTGTGGAAGACATTATTAGAGCGTGTTAGAAGAGACACAATTCTCTGACAATTCTCTGACTTCTCTATCCATTGTATGTTTGAAATGTTTGCCTTAAAAGCAAAAGGGAGTGTCTGTTTGTAGGGTCGAGGCTCTAAACTTGTTATTTTCTAATTTTAGAGGATGAGAGACTCAAAAATTGTGTTTAAATAGCAATAATCCTAGAGGAGGTAAAAACATCACATTTAACTTTGACAGACCTTTTGCTTTGTGCGGAGTAATAAAAATACGAATTGAGAAACTGATAGAAGCATACATTTCGAGCAAAATAGACAAAAGACACCAATGTACTCAATGTACAAGCAGGGATCTTTGAGCTTCCTGAGATAAGGTCAAGGTCTTCAGGAGTCTCCTCAGGATTCCATACGTCCTCTGAAAGGATTGTGATCATCGTCAAGGTTACAACTTATTGTTACGTCCATTCTAGTTTCTTCCCTCCCTTCTGTCTGTCTGGGCCCCTTGAGAATACAGCTCGTTTTTATAACAGAACCATGAAGCATCTTCTGAATGAGGAAAGATCCTTCACAGGAAAGACATTCCTCCTCCTCCTCCTCCTCCTCCTCCCAGTTGGGCTGTGCACCACCCACTGGTTTAAACGCCCGTCATAATGCTGTTTTACACTCTTTTTTATTTCTTCCTCCATTTCAACCGCCCCGTAAAACAAATCCCAGTTACAATCCCTCCAATGTGAATCCTCCGGTGGATTTGGGGCCCGGCTCGCCCTCGCACATGTTCACAGAGTCCCTTGAAGGCCGGCCATCTTTATTGCCTTGATGACCTGCGCGCCGTAACGTGTGACATTGCTCGACAAAAGCTCGGCGCCCAACTGTGCGCAAAGAAGGCGAGCCGTCCGCCCGGTGTGCTGCTGCCGTAAATCAACCCATTAAAAAAAAGAAACGAGCACTCACCCCGTGTGCGAAGGGGAGAGAGAGAGATCAGAGCATTTAATTATGATTGGTTAATTTTCGCTGAATAAATTGGAATACCGCTCGAGATGTTTACCAAAAGCAAAGGAGGCAATTAATCACGCTAATGAGCGCGAGCCGATGTCGGCGAACACATTAGTCTTTATTAGAATCCGGAGCAGAGGCGATTAGGAGGTCGAGGCGTCGGGGATGTCGGGGGTCACTTTCTCCGGCGCGGATCAGGAGGACGATTCGCTTTATTTGACTACACATTCCTACGCCACCTGAATTCCCAGCAGCGCATCCACCGCTCTCTCCTTCTCTTCCACGCGCCTGCGGTACGTTGCTCACTCATTTCCTGCGGTGGACGGCGCATCAGGCGGCCCTGCTTTCATCTGCTCGCTCGGCGCCGTACTCAGACCTGCATTAGCGGTTAGCGGATGAAAGGGGAGGCAGCTCGCCTCCGGCTCTCGTCAGAATGTCTGCGTTCATTAAAAATGTTATTTTAGCTTACTGAAATCAAATCACGCCAGCTGACTGGAGGGTTTAAACAGGGAGACATGAGACAGGTCTTTTACCGCATCGCAAGCGCGTCGATTACAGGGATTTCGACATTTATCCGCTGTATATTTTGTAGCAGCGGGTCACCGTTTCCTGCTCATGACATTTGGGATTGGTTTTGAAAGAGAAACACTGTTTTCTCCCCTCATACCATAATGACAACGTGGGAAATAAGACCTTTCTTTAGTGCTGGCTCCTTCAATTGAAAAGGATTGTTACATATTCCATTTCCAATCTCTAAATAACCCTTAAAATGGGCCAATGCATGAAATTCTTTAAGCTTTATGAATGAAGGTCAAAACAAACACACACACACACTATAAAATGGGTGGTCACACATTGCCACCACGACAAACCACATCCACCCAAATGCATAAAGACAAATGGTACTCGTTAGCTCAGCGCGCCGCGTTGAGCCCCGGCCTTTTGTTTCCAGGGTGGTGGATTAATCCAATGATGCTCTGGAACGCCACCAACGACCGGAGCCGCCCGCTTATTCCCTCAGCTACATATTCAAACGCCCTTGTGAACTCCATTACACACTGTCGATTCCTGCAGCAGCTTGCATTTTGGATTTGCTGATGAATGGGCTCCTCGGGATGTCGCAGTGATCATCTCATCTTCACATGAAGACGAAGGCGGTAAAACCAGCATCATCTGCAGATCCGCGGGTCAACAAATCCAACATCCCTCCTTAGAATTTGTAAATAAATGGGGAAAACCAACAAAGAAACCAACGGGACACAAGAGACGTTTGAAGGGCACAACTTGGGACATTGCGATGCACAATCTCTTGATCTGGTTCATCGGGTGTCAAAGCTACTGAAGCTATGTTTGAAAGGTCTGCAGTCACCGCCCTTCCTTTTCCACCTCACACTCACTGCAAACGAAGGGTTCTCCACTTTGAGAAGGTTTCCACTGAGCTCTTCTGCTGAGATGAGCGCATGTCATGCCACCTGGAAAGTGTCTTATCGACTAAAAACAAGGAGGTGGTGTAGAGAACAGCAGCTCTATCGCCAGGATGCATCATGCGTTAGACTGCTAGGGATGATTAAATCCCTATTGTTTACTGGTTTTCTAAATATAAGCTTTTTCTAAAACTGCACAACAAATAAATATGCATGACGAAAATAATGAAGGAAAAAAATTTACATTTGCCAGCTATATAAAAGCTGACGGAGTGAAACCTGAGTGATTTATTAATCGATCCCTGATTCTAAAGCCATGAGTGTGTCGTCGTTGCCGTGGTGAATCCTGAGTGCCGGCCCGGCTTCGCATAACGGGTCGCATCAAACCATCAGGATCAAAAGTGTAGGTTTGCAACAGAAATTCTTCTGCCAGTCATCAATCCTCCACCGCTACGCTGCAGCGCAGATGGAGGCATAACGAAAGAAGCATCACATATATTCAGCCTCAGTCCCAAACCACATCGCTATTTAAATTGTTTGCAACATCTGTTGTTCGTCTTCGTAATCGGATGAAATCTTTTATCTTTACAAAGAGCCCACACCTTGACTGCTTTATAATGTTTTGCTGCTCGCTTTCCATCCTGAACGGAATTCGCTCGTTCGCTCGCTTTCAAATGAAGCTCAATGGCGGCGTTTTTTTTAGTCCGCGGCTCAATGCAGAGGTCAGTAAATGCATCGCCATGGCTACAGAAGATAACTTTGCTGCTCTCCTTCCTCGGGAAGCGTTTGAATCGATTAGCTCCCACTGAAGGCTCAACGTCTCCGAACGAACGGAGGAACACTTAATTAGCTCCTTTTGTCCTTCCGTCGTCTGCCTGCCTCTCAACCTCCCTCTTCATATCGCTCTCTCCCGCGTCTCTCCGTCACACTTCACTGAGCGCCATTATCTCATTATCTCCCTGCAGCCTTAGTCACACACACACACACACACACACAGAACGAATGAATAAACATGCTGAACTTTGCTCAGAATGGCTCCGTACTGCTGCCTCTTCCATCGTACTCCGTTCCTCAAATTGTCTCTGATCTCCCGGTGAACGCTGCCGATCCATCACGCGGACGGTTAGGCCGCCGGTGTCGATAAGACTTTTCAAAGAAGCTCTGCGCTGCTGACAGCCACGGCGGCTCCATCATTTTCACAACCTGCTGGAATTAAAATCATTGCATTGGGGACCAATTAGAGACGTGTGAATGCTTTTTTTTTTAACAGCAGATGCCACCGTTTCTTTGCCAGCTAATGGACTCGCATAGTGATGTCACTTGGTCAATAGTCCCGTCTGTCAGACTCTCCATCAATAACAAACACTTTGCTGCAGAGCTACATTCTCTGTCTGGACAACTGCTTCGACATTTGAACATTCAAACAGTCATTCATCACAGTAGATTTAAATGTTTGCTTCACATGGCATCGTGAGAAATGTGCATTAAACATAATATTTTGTTCCCCTAAAGACGCATCCTTAACATTTAGTCGCTCCACGAGCTTCCCTTTATTTATTCTTCCACATTATCCTCAGCATCAGTAAAGAGGAGCGTGTATTCAGTCCGCGAGCAGCCGTGGCCGGCGGCCGAGGCTACAATCCCCCTCGTCTGAAGCGGCGCAGTGGAAATCTTTCTGCCTCCAGAATGCGAGACCTATTTCTGCACAATTAGCAGCGGGCCGCGCGGTTGCGTCGGGTCGGGGGCCGTGCTGACACCTGCCGGGAGCAGAGCTCCCTCAACGCCAACCGAAATACATCGGAAGTCCCTCTGCATAATAGCCGTGTGCAGACCCCTCTTTATTTGAAATGAAGTGGGGCAGCCATTTGCCCAACTGATCCCGATGGGGAGCTGGAAATAGGAAGGCAATGAATCAAACTGCCACTGGCGAGTTTACGCTACAGCAGCGGCTACCGGAGTGAGGCCACGAGGATACGGGCTCCACCGCTGCCTCTGACGGGAGTCTTTTGCATTTTTGGAGGGAAAATAATCAACGTCAGCAAATGCAACGGAATAAAATCCAAATGATTGTGCTTGCAGACGTTGAAGTGGAGACAACGCTGAGCTTCGGAACAAGACGAATGAAAACGTGCCGATCGTAAACGAGATCGCAACGACCCTTTTGGGGGAAGAATGACAAAAGCAAAACTGGGAATTAACGTAGCCACATCGCCGACCCGGCTGGGACGCGGCCGAGGGAAATAAATGAATTACACATTTCCTGCGTCATCTTGGCTCGGCCCCCAAAAAATAAAAATAAAAAGGCTTATGTGCAAGTCTGCGCTATTCTTTGCAAACAGAAAACTTTTATTTAAAGGGCCTGTATTAATGAAAAATCCCCTTTTCTGGGATTTGGGGTGTTATTGTGTGTCTCTGGTGCTTCCACACGCATACAAACCATCCATGCTGTTTCGAGTTAGATACAGGTTTCTGAATTGATCTTGTCTTCAGCCTCTGAACGAGCTGTTCAAAATCGGCAAGGTTTGTTACATCACAAACCTAGATATTTGAATACTCCGTTTTCCAATCACAGCCTGCCGGCGCAGACTGTAATGCAGTCGCTCCCTAATTCTCCACACGAGGGTTCAATGCTCAACGTGGATTCGTGGTCCTCTGCACAGAAACGGCCCGGCACGCTTCCCTCCGACGTTCCGCCGGAGACCGGACACCACCGAGGTTGACTTTGTCCTCGCGCCGCCGACGGCTTAATTAAAGCCGGACTCCTTCCTTATCAGAGGGCGGCGGCGGGGGGGAGGCAGGTGAGGCAGGGGAGGCAGGGGAGCGCACGGCCTTCCCAGGTTAAGCCCCTCCCCTTCAGTTGTGAAACCTGCTCCCATCCATCCCGACGACCCCATCGCAGGTTCCGGGCTATTTTCACACAACCAACTCCCCCCATCCCCCCACCCTCCCTCTCCCCCGCGGACGAGGGCCGGCAGAGGGAAAGGAGCAACGCAGGAAATCCTAAAACAAAAGCGTGCTTTTCAAGAACGAGGTTGACGGGTTAATCTTCCGGTACCTAATGATCCGCTCAAGTCGTTTCCCCCCGTGTTCATCCCTGATTCCCTTTACCTTGGTAGACTTCCAACTGGTGGAAACATCATCATTAATACGACACAAATTAAAAGGGAGCCGTATACGAATGCCGTATGGATTTTTTGCTTTGTAAAACACTAGTGGCCGTACTCTGTTGTCCCCTCTCCGTCCTCCGAGGACGCGATGGGCGGGAACGTCTCGTTACCGTCCGGGACAGGACGTAAAGACACACAGCGCCAATTAGCAAGGAATCGAACCCTTTCTTCAGCGGGTTGGTGGGAGACAGAAGAAACGGGTGCAGGGGCGAGCAACACAAGGAGACGCACAACAACGCTGTGAAGAAACAAAAAGCAGAGCCGGAAGACAAACAAAAAACAGAAGTCTTTTCAATCAGCGGGTTACGATCAAACCCTTCGTAAAAAGCTCCAACCACCTCCTTTGCTCAATGCGCACTGATTGCACGAAACGGTTTGTTGGGGTACTTGAAACTGAGGCGCAGCAAAACACACGCGCACACACACACACACACACACACACACACACACACACTCACACTCACTCACTCACTCACGTGAGTACTTGAGGAAATTGCAAATAAACTGCTCTCCAATTTTTAAATAATTTCTGAAGAATGAGACCATGTTCTTCTCTTTCCTCAGGTTCACAGGTCACGACGTGATGAAGACAGGACTTCTACTCACGTCAATGTGGAGGAAAATGCTCTTTTTTATCTTAAGCAGCTTAAAGGTAGAATAGGACAGAGGTGGAGAATCGAGCCGCCTGTCACAGGGCTCAATGGAGCCAACGACGCTGAGCGCATCACATGAGAACCGGGCTTTCGTAGTCGCAGCCAACTGTTTCCACCCTGTGTATTAACAGATTATAATGAAACATGGAGGTTTTATTTAGGATTAAATGAGAGATCACCACTGGGAATAAACCTCCTTCAGTTGTTCTGGTTTGACCACGGCGTGTTTTTGATTAAATAGAGGAAGGGAATACACAGTCGGATTGCAGAAAGAGGCTTAAGTAGTTTAAACAGGTTGGCTTTAGGAGGCCAAGTGGTCTCACCTACAACTTAATGTGTTAAACCAAATCAACAAAACCATCTGTTCAACGTAAACTACCATAGTTTAGAACATATATTACATATAGTTCAAAATGCCACATCAGGATTTGGACATTTATGAAAGCGACACACACAAGGAGGTGTGTGTCCGCGCAGGTGTGCGTGTAACCTTTGTCGCTGAAGTCGTCGACCAGGATGACCTCGGCGAGGAGCTGCGGCGGCGAGCGGTTGAGGACGCTGTGGACGGTCCTCAGCAGCGAGGACCAGCCCTCGTTGTGGAACGGGATGATCACGCTGGTGTTGGGCAGCTTCTCCGCGTACAGCTTCAGCTTACAGCTGCAGAAAGGGGGGGAAAGCAAGTACGGAAATCAAACACGCAGCCTTCCATTTCATCGAATGGCGTCACATTTCACACATGCATCTCCAACAACAGCAATGACAACCACAAGAGCAAACACAGATGGTCACGTTCGTCAAAACATGCCGTTTGCAGTGAGAGGCTACGAATAGCGCTGGCGAGGTAAAGTGGAATGTAGAGGATGCTCAGCACTACGCCCCCATAGCATCACAGCGCGACCTCTAATCACGCTGACGGAGAGAGACGGTGCAGCGAGCCGTGTCAGTCCATCAGCGTCCGTGTTCAACATCGGCCCGCTTGTTACTGAGTTAGAGAGTCGGGCTGAAATCCAACGCGTCCGTCGGGCCGACCCCCCCGGAGGGAGACGCTGCCCACGGCGCCCACAATCAATACTCAACCCGCGTTCCGTTAAGTAACAACGGGATGAAAATCTATCCTTGCGTTTTGCTCTGTGGAATACATATTTTTCTCATTTAATTATTTTGCATCGACCGAAGAGTGCAAAATGAATAGAACCAAAGTCAGGGAAGTAAAAATGCTTTCAACGGCATCGGTTTAGAGATGTAATCAATCTCTGTGGGGAAACCGGAGATAAAGTGTTCGGAGCTGCTTTCCACAGGAAGAAAGGGAAGGGAATACCTCTATTGCGATGGCCCTGATCTCGTAACTATATAAAAAGGGTGTTTTTGACCCTTTTTTGGGGATGATCAAAACTTCAGCGGACATTCTCTCCACAACGAGCTGCTCCCATGAAGACGGATACACAGGTGGCTGTCAGGGACTTTTATATCCACATTTTACTGAATGCTCAGGATTTTTTTTCCCGCCAGATTCGGTCGAACGGTTCAAGGCAAAGTAAAAAATGTTCTCAATCTGGGCCTTTCACAAGCAAACCAACGCATCTTTCTATGAAGCTCGGGGACATTCCATTGATTTACACTGGAACGCACGGTTGTTTAAAGAGATGCAAGGATGCACACGCGCACACACACACACACACACCCACAAACACAGGACTCACTTTGCGTGTCGGATGTCAGGGACGGAGCGATTGAGGGAGATCTGGTTGCTGATGTAGATGTTGAAGCCGTTCTCCCTGTAGGCCTGGTCCGCCCGGTCACTTTCTGACAGAGGGAACGGTTTCCCCTGCTCGCCGTTCCCTGAAGGCAACGCACACACACACACACACACACGGTCTGTTAAGGATGTTATGATATTTTGTCACCTTTAAGATACTTCCTCTCTGACAGAGAAAGATGTCAGAGACAAAAACACTATGTAACAAAGGTTATATTGAGATGTATGAATAAAAATAAAAAGGATCAAAGTACAGAAGTTAAAATAATGTTATTCTAAGCCTGAATCCGCTGGTTGTTTTCCTGATTAAATTGTAAATCGGCAGGAAGTAGTTCCTGGTCCAAAGTGGCCTGTTTTGTCTCAACAGTCCAAAATCCAAAGCAATTTAGTTCAATGTCATTAAACAGCAAGTAAATATGGAGATATTCATACGAGGTGGTGAAAAACCAAGTTAATCAGCGTTCAGCTAATCAACCAATCATTTCAGATCAGGACTGAGGCCGTCTACATACACACCTGTCCATGTACGGCGTGTCACTGTCTCAATGCGAGTCATGTACACACGAGCGTGCACGTAATCACGCCAACGATCCTCCTAACACACAACCTCATTTCAGCGGTGCATCGCGTTACGCCGGGCTGCGTGTTCCATTAACCGCTCATCAACGCTCGCCACACAAACACACACAGACGCACGGAGGCTCTTCTGCAGTCCGGAGGGCGCCACATTAAAGCGAGCCGCCGTGTTTCATTAGAGAGCATCTTTCTGCATTTCTGGAGGTACCAACTACGAATAATAACTCTTCTTTTCCTCGTATAACAAACCCACATTATTGCACTTATTTTGTTTCTACTGGTCGTTTGAACCTGAACCCCAAGATACATTTTAAAATCATCCAACCATAAGATTTGTTTTTGAGTGAATTACAGATTATTTCAGTTTTTCCTCGGACTGAAATCGACCAAACGTTTTTTTTATTTGCACTGTGCACACTGCCTTCCACCATTACTGCATGCTGTGGCATTCTAACCCAAGCTGTGTTGCACATTCATACCACATATTGCTTTTTTTCATTGCCGTTTCACAACAAAAAATGAATTTTGTAGTCCCACTTTCTTAAATAAGAAAATCCAAAACTTTTATGCAGCACAGGGGCCTCAGAGCCTGGGGAGAGACGATCAGAGATGCTCAGCATCGACTTGCTGCACCTCTGCTCCATCGATGTAGACAAGTGTTTGTGTCTTCATTTCCTTTTTCATTAGGACTTAGAAGGAAAAAGTCGCCTTCCTCGGTCTCACCGACGTTGAGCCACAGGTTTTTCTGCCAGATCGTAGCGTTGCTGTGAAGCGAGTTCCCCCTCATGTCAACACCGGCGAGGACGACACGCTGGCTGCCATCCGGGTCACATGTTGTAAAAGCTCAGCGGCGCCATCGGTTATCTGACGTCGCTGACGCGTGAGCTCACCTCACCTCTGAAAGAGGAATTCTTTGATTTGGTCTTCGTGATGACCCGACCCATGACGTGCACGGTAATCCACATTATTCTGGATCAATGCATTTCTCCTGGGTGGCGGCATTTTTTTAACACAGGAGAATCTTCACAGGTCATAGAAAAAAAAAAAAGAAAATCTGTAACGTTTGTAAAAGAAAACCAGACGAGGGTTTGTTTCCCACTCAATGCGTGAGGCTGAATCGATGCTTTGAGTAGCAGATTAACTGAGTGTATCTACAAACTGTGTTGAAATGAACTCCCAGCATCGATTGGCTTCTCAGAGAGAGAGAGAGAGGGAATGAGTTGTGGCTCAGCAGAGAGCGAGGACCCACCTGAGCGAGCAGCGTCCCTCCTCATCGCTTCGTAGTCGTGCCAGTCCGTCCGCCGCACGCCGTCGGCTCCCACCTGGGCGACCTTCCTCACCTGGTTCGACCCCTGCAGGGACACACAGGCGCCACACGTCGGATACACTCGAGATGCTTCCGTGAAAACAAGATCAATAATACTAATTTGATGCATAAGAATCCATATCATCTATTCCGTGAATTACTGCAGTAAAATGCCAGAAAAAAAAAAAAAAGCTGCAATAAACGTTTTACGACGAACACAAAAACTTGTGCAGAATCCCACTTCATTGACACAAAGGGTGGAAAAGCACTTTCTATTTTTTATGACATTCAAGCTTCACTGATCTGACACACATGCACACACGTACGTGCCCTCATCAACAAAGCCATTATTCTCTACTCAGCATTTAAATTCAATACAGCCATTTATGAAATTTCCTCTGCTTTAAGAAATTACTTTCTGTGACTCTGAGGATATTATGGGATCACAGCACAATGATAAATCAATTAGCTCCATGGGAGGATGCAATTAGTAAATGCTGTTAATACAAACGACGCGGCTGACTGCGTGGAATGCCATTAAGCCGGCTGTTAGCTGATGCCACGGCGCCGGCAAACAAACCATGTGTGTATATGTGTGTGTGTGCGTGCGTGTATGTATGTGTGTGTGTGCGTGCAAGTGAAATGTGTCAGCTGCTTCCCGTCACAATGCCGCTTGCCTTTCCACAGGTATCCAATGTAGCAGTTGCTGTACAAAAACATGGTTCAAACGCAAACCATGTGATTGGCCTTCATTATAATCATCTTGCTTGTTTTTTTTTATGGATCTCTGAAAGCAGGACTTTAATTTAATCTATCAAGCGGAAATAAGACGCATATGCATCATTCCCCACATGAATAGAATGCAGTTCACTTTGTATTTCCACTCAGCACCACTCCACACTGAAAAGTCTAATATGAGCAATAGCGGGTGCCGCAGTGTTTCATATTGGGCTAAATTGTATTTTTGGGGTCAGTCCCTCAGAATTTAAAAGGGTTGTTTGAGAGCCGCCTTTTTACAGCAGAAAAAGAAAAAAAAACGTCTTTGAAAAAGGAGCCAGAAATGAGTTTCTTCATCCGAAGGCTAAAAGACAACAATGTATTCCAATCGTAAGGACTGTGCCTCCCGCTGGGAGAACATGGAGACAATTATCAACCCAACGGTGAACACAATCCTCGTCATTCTGCTCGTGTCCCTTCCTCGCGCCCGCCCGCCGCGTCCTCGACTGATGCCTCCCTAATGGCCGCCGCCGTCGTCGCCACGGGGACCAGACTTGACGCTACCACGTTTCCGCCGCGGGCCCCTTCCAGCTCCATCAATATTCAAGGCGTGGCCGTGAACTGGCTAATGGGGCGCGACGGCCCGTGTTTCATCTCCATCAACCGTTCAGTCATCAATTACAAGCACCGTTTCCGACCTGCTGGAAAGGAATTCATACTTTATCAGCCAAAACATGCAGGTTGAACGCAGTGAGAGAGAGAGAGAGGGAGGGGGGGGGTCCAATTTCACCCGAGAGATCACTGATTGACTTTTATGTAGCCTCCTAAAGACAAACTCATCTATTCATCGAATGTTTGCCCAGTCCCCTGGTGGGGATAAAAATCACAAGCTCTAACACACATCTTTATAGAACAATGCAGTAGATCGTCGACTGAAACAACTGGCTGTATTGAAAGAGACTTTAAACTAGTGATTGGGACCATAAACTCATGTTTACAATGTTTATTTGTGTCACGAGAATTGAAAGCTAACTGAGGCGGCGCTAAGCAATCATACGTCTGCAGCTGTCCAGGAATCTGATGATCTGAGACGACGTCCTCTCTGCATCATTTACTATTCTTGAGATCCACCGACTATTTCTCCCGTGGCGCCTGAAAAGGCTGCGCACGTCCCACCTGAGCAGACGTGGAAAGGTCTTCAACGCCTCAAAAACCCAATGAAAGGAAATGCCAGGGCCAACCTTTGAGGCACTATCTTCTCAGAGTTACCTCATCGGGCTTTGTTCCTCGCTGGATGTACGGCACTGTGGCACGAGGGGAGCTCTTCTTCAGAGAAACACGTGACGGCAAAATCAAAAGAAAGTTCCAGTGAAGTCTCCCTCGTGCCCTGTGAGCTTCCCCGTGAAAGCACAGCGGTAAACGTCAGCCGGCCAGCTTGTGAGCGCTTGGTGTTCCCTCTGTGGGAGGACACCCTCGTGAGAGGGTCTCGCCGTCTTACTGCCTTCAGACGCGTTCCCAAGAGTCCAGGGAGACTGCTGAGACGACGCCGAACGATTCATATTCATGAATGAAAGTGTTAAAATGGTTATCTTCATTTGTTGGTGTTTAAAACTGTGAGCAAATGAAAATGACGAAAACTCAAATTGAACACTTTTGGCCCATTTTCCAGCTGCCTGCAGGTCTGCTGTGTGATGGGGGGCCGCTGTCGGACTCCGTTTGGCACGGAGGAAGAGCTGACGTTACCAGCCGAGCAGCGAGCCTGGTAGGAACCCAGCTGCCCATTTGATCCGAGGAGGAGGAGGATGTGGAGGAGGACGTGGAGGAGGACGAGTCCGACCTCCCAGGGTCAACTCGTCTCTTTTCCGCTTCCTCTCCGCGCGCTCACAGCCGGCAGAAGCTCAGAGTGAGAAGAGAAGGCCTCTCTGTTCTATCCCCGATCCCCCCCAACCCCTCCTTTCCTTCCTGTTCTCTCAGATCACAAACAGACCCCCCCCCCCCCCCCCCTCCTGAGACACAATTACCTGTCTTTCTCATTGCACCTCACCCGCAGCTCTTCCTCCTCCACCTTCAGCCCTTTAAAGTCAAGCTCACCGATCCCCCGTTAGCTCCACTGAGAACATGAAACATCTTCTGACCGGCCCGGCTGTACGGAGATGCACAAGTCACCGCTTATGACCCTCTCTGTACGGAGATGCAGTAGAGGACATGCCATTAAAGATGTACAAATACGCCGTTTGGGTTTTCAGGCCAGTTTTGATTCACATGAGACATCAGTTACCCCCGAAACCCCTTGGAGAAAAGGACAGTCCCTCGTCTGCCGAAAGGGAGTCATTATCCAGAGTCCCGCCGAGCCGCGGGAAGGACGGAGCCCTCGGAGAAAGGGGCTGCACTTCTTTTTGGAGAGACATTTTCCCTGAAAATAAATAGATTTCCAAACCAAGCTTCCTTTTTTGTTCCGTTCTTAAGCAAACAGGACAAAGAGGACTTAAAACCCCCCCCCCCCCCCCGGTGTGTCATGGTCTAAATACATGAATAATTTGAACAGTTTGTACATCTGCCTTAAGCAATACGGAATAATTTAGTCACGGATGAAACGTAAAACATTAACAAATGGTAATAAGAAAAAAACAGGGAGCCAGGTTACAAAACATTGTGTAACGAACGGAGGCCGTCTTTGTGTACACATACACATTGAGTTGTGTACAGAAAGGACAAGTGGTTAACCCACACAAGAGTGGACAAGCACCTGCAGCTAAGAGCAGCGCTGCAGTCAGCCGGATACCGAGGCTCTTAAAGTAGATTAATAACAGCTGTTGAAGGATGCTGCTGGATTTTAGTGTTTAATTGCGGCGGAAAAAGCTGACCTCGACAATCAAACTCAATGCTGCGGGAGTTGTTTTTGTCCCCGGGGCACTCAGCACAGTGGGATTGAGTTAACAATGCATGTGCACACATATCGTGCAAATCACCCAGCACTTCTTAAGCCATAGTACATGTTTAACGCTTTAATAACGCCAATTTACTTGGCCTGTCTGAATGGATCTATACAAAGTTACATTTCAGGCCTCCCTGAACCACAAAAGGACGCACGCACACTGAAACGGGCCTTTGAGCCCTCGCTGTGTGGGGTTTGGTCGTCATTGACGGCTGTGTTGGTTCTGCCTCCTCTGGCTGCGGTCCAAACGCATCTCCGTCGATCCAATAAGCCGCTTATTATCGGAGGAAGGCAGCGGAATAATAGCGGGTTCTGAAGCCCGCGGTGTCGCCGCCACGAACAGCGGCTTCCTGTTTCGTCAGCGGCCTGAGGCGAAGGCGAGGGGCCCGGGGGCGTAACCACGCACTCTTTTGGGAGGTGGGGGGAGGGGGGGGGGGCTGGTCTCTTGTTATTCATTTTCAATCACGTTTGTTAAGAAAAACATAAGTGTGTGAATCCCCCCTCCTCTCCTAATTGTACACTTGTGCGATTCCGTTTGAAAGCAACATGCGTCATACTGCGTTGTCATGGTTACCCATCAGTTGTGGGGCAAAGATAGTCACGTTAGTTAACTTGTTGGAGAGGAGGAAGAGTGATGAAACATTTGAGGTTAACCTAAGAAGGGGAGAAAACTGGACCAGCAGCCGAGCATACGCAGGTTTTTTTCCCCCCCAGACAGAAAGTAAGACGTGTAAGCAAATTAAACGAGTAGCCTGGAGGAAGCAGAATATTAAATGATGGATCATGAAGGTCAGCCGCTGTTCTCAATTCAAATGGTCAACGTAGTCCTCGAAACTATGTTCTAAATGTGCAAATATCCATATAGAAATATAGAATTGTAGGCAATGCAAACCTAAAAATGATGGGCAGAGGTATTCATTTGGATGTCTACTCTAAACCATGGCCTCCCTCCCGCGGCTACTGTGGTCAAGGCTCCCTGTGGTGAAGAGTCACGGAGAAATGGGTTCCACACAGCGAGCTGTCAGTGTTCAGCAGGAAGGCTTTCAGCCGCGCCGCTGTGTGCGCCAAATTCACTTTGAGTAACAGAAACGCACAGAAGAAATTTGGAAAATTTGAATACTAACAATGTAATACTTGGAACGGAAGCTCGCCTCAGAGAGAGAGACACGTTATTGGGCCGTTTTTCATTTAACCCCTCTGGCGGCAACTTAACAGCCGACAGTTTGTGTTCCACAATGAGCGCTTTTCATCCGGCTAATTTATTCGCGCCTCCCACCCCTCGCTCGTCCTGCAGGGTCCCTTACCGTCGGCAGGCAGCGGATTCTCACAGGAGAGGAGGAGCGAGGAGGGAGGCGGCCCTTCAAAAGCGGATCCGTTTAGTTGTTGGTGCGAACTGACGGCAGAACGGATCTGTAATCACTGCTGGAACTTCAGTCTGCACTCAATTAATTCCGCAGATTTTTAGGTCAGTGGAGATGCTGCGCGTCATGATTAATTGCCGTCCCCTCAACGTGAAGCCGGGACGCCTCGTTTAGAAGACACGTCCCCGTGAGGCGTCGTTAAGACCGAAGGGAGAGATGCAAATGAGACCTGGGGAGGGAGCCAGGTTCGGAAAAACAGATTAAAGTAGTATCCTGATTAAACTCTAGTGACATCCAGTCACACGGAGAGTTCGAGACATCCGTGAGGTTAGTTCACGCGGTCAAATACGATTTAGATATTGTGTCTTTTCAAAATACTGAATGAAATAAATTGCATTTGGAGAATTCATCAGATACCTACAGGGACCCTCGTGTGTCCCTTTTACTCTGGATAATCCACACAACGCATCAGTGCCGCCGGCGGTTCCAACAGAAACTGGTCACAGCGAGTCGCCGCTGCACTTTCAATCTCCACACAGCAGCTTTGTGTCAGGCAATCACGCTCTCCCTTCAACCTCAACTGCTGCTACCGCAGTGCCCTGGAACCAATACCCGAGCCCAAACGCACCGTTTCATCACAACCAGGGTGCACCGTGTGTGTGTGTGCGTGTGTGTGCGTGAGAGGGAGAGTCGCCCTGGCTCAATGTGGTCCTGTAGACATCTAGTCTAACGGGGACTACCAGCAGTTCTTTCCCTGCAGACCTTTGTGGAGGTCGGCACGTCAGAGCTACGAGGAGATGTTGGGAGTCAGAGACGATGGAGAAGTCCATGACAGCAGGTCCGCTCTGGGGCAACAGGAGCAGACAAAGTGCAACCAAATGGATGTGAGAAAAAGCTCCCTTCTGCCCCTTCTTGGTTAAAATAACTCTTTAAAAAAAAAAAACCTTGATTTGTATTCAACTTTATGGAATACATCAGTGGGAGTGACCGGGTACGAATGAGACCACAGCTCATTCTAATGTCACGGTCGTCGCCAAGCAAAGCCGACGGGAACCAACAAAGGGGAAGGAAATATCCACTACAGATGTCTCTAACAAGACTTATGTGGGAAAAGGCGGAATGGGATAAGGCTATTGATTTCTATCTGCTTCAGTGAACCCATACCAGCCCACAGGGAGCCCTCAAACACAAGCACAGATATTGGTCCGTCCTTTTCCCTCATTTGTCCTTTGTTGCGATTGCCTTTGCCTATTAAGTTTCTCGAATAGAAAATAAAAAAAAATAGAAATGCTTGCAGCTAGCTCTCCAGCTGCGTAAAAGGTTCTGTGTTGTAGTAAAAGCCAAGAGACGCACGTTAACACTGCTTGATGTAAAACCGCCTGCCTCGAGTTCTCTGCAGAAATAATGACACAAAGTCAGAGTTGAACCGGTTCCTTACCTTAAAACTATTAAGTCTCATCATGGAACCAATTATATCAGGTGTCACCCTGTTCTACCTCACCAGACACTAATGACGCGGAGTCACGACAGATTGTAAAGAATTAGCACTAAAAAACACCTAACAAGCTTTTATCCAAAGAACTCCCCAGTGTGCCTCTAATTCATGCATTCGGACAATCGCGTACCGGTGAGAGTCCTCCACCTTTAAATGTGTGGGCACGCACGGGGGGAGGGGGGGCGAGCAGCATTCAGACGTGTGGAGGAGAAGAGCCTGGGATCCAACAGCAAACTCTTCCTCCCCCCAAATGTTTGGCTACATGATCACACCTGATCCGTCATGAGGCTAAAAGCACGGAGGACCTTTAATCACCACCGTTCAAATGTTTGCGTGGGAGTCACCCTGAAACACAATGAATGTGAATATGATCACACTCTTTGAAACAACGCCTAAATGGAGATAAATTACATGATTAGCTTTTATGTTGTGGAATTCTGGAACGAAATTAAAGGCAATTAGAATGTTCCCCCACGATGATATCAACTGTCACTTCTAGCACCTGAGAGTGATGGTTTAACGGCATTACATTAAGTTTAGAGGTAACTGAGGACTTTCCTCTGGGAAAGTTAAATAAAATCAATTCATAAGGTAAAACAAACCAAATCTATTTCTGATTCACGAGGGGTCTTTTCACTAACACATTTCAGAATCCATATTCCATCCAAATTGAGTCATGAATCCTTCTGCCAGTTTCTTGCTACTCTCGATTTTCCATTAATCTTTGCATTAATCAATACAGCATCTAGCCACTTGCAACCTTACTTGCCCTCTACAGCAAGTGCTATGCACGATATGTTAAAGGGCAGCAGCATCAATTAAATCACAACCCCTTAATGAATCTCCAAATGAACATCTGAAACACCACCGGCAAGCGTCAATAATACCGAGCAACAAAACAAGGCGGACAGGAGATACGAGCCTCAACCTCGAGCCAATCCTGAATCTACACAACGCGACTGCTCCGAGATGTGACGAAACCAATGCAATCTTTGAATTGTCCCGTGGGTGTTATGCTCTGCGCGCTCCCCGCGGTGCTGAATCCAAGTGGCGCTCTCCAGGGTCCTGACTGCGCGCCGCACGCAAGCGCGGGCACTCCGCGAGTTGGCTCCGGTTTTGTTTTCTTTATTTATTTATTTTAATTATTCAGAGTCGCTCAACATCACTGAGGTTACAAAGGCTCCGTTGAATGAGGAGTTAACCGTGAGAAAAGAAAAAAAAAAAAAGTATTTCCACGCAGAGATTCACTCACCTGCGTCCGGAGGACGGCGCCGCCCGGACCGCCGTCCGCCGCGTCGGGCGAGTTCTCGAACACCCGGTCCCGGTAGAGGGACCAGAGCCCGACGTTGGGCAGGAACAGGAGCGCCGCTACCAGCAGCCCGGCGACCTGCAGCAACCGCTTCTCCTTCCGCCTCATCTCCTCTCTGCTGGAAGAGACCGAAGCGTCCCGGGCGGCTTCACCGAGCGGAGGCAACTTTGGCTCTGGGCGTGTGGAGGGGAACGACTGCTCTTCAAAGCTAGTTGAAAAATAAAATAATAAAAAACAATGTACGCAACGTCCTGTCATGACTTTCACAATAAAGTAAAAAAAGTTGTTTTGGCTTTACTGGAGCGCAGTTCAAAAAGTAAAAGGGAGGGGACAGCTTGTTATAGTCCCTGTTTAAAAAAACAGGAAATGTGTTTCATTGTTAAAAGTACAATTGCCACATTAAAAATGAGATGTAGTACAAATATGGAGGTTTAAATTTATCTTAAATACAGCGCGAGTGGTATTAGGGTTAAAAGTGATTTAATCAAACCAGCATTATCGCTATTATTAATTAAAGGGTTGAACAAGTCTGTAGTATTTAATAAAACACTTCACACCTGAAGCGTTATAGATGTATAAGCAAAAATAAATATTTCATAAATATGTTTCAGTTCAGGTCGAGTTTGGTATATTTTAAAGGTATACTTTTGTTATCAACCACTAAAGTCTCAATATTCTGTTTCCTAGTAATTCTATTCATGTCATTCTGCACAGCACTTTTTATCCCCCCCTCCCTCCCCTCTTGTGATGACGGCATCCATGCTTTTGTTTTGAAGGGTTGATCACTTAACTTCCTGTATTTTTCTTACTCAGCTATCAAACTTGATGCATTTCAAATTGTAAAAAAAAAAAAAAGATATGTTGAACTGTAGAATATAATCCGCCTTTAACAAACTCGAATTTCGTGCGTGAAACTGAACAAAAAGCGTAAAAACAGATTTAAACTGTACTTTGTTATAAACCAGATCATCCAAACAGGACACACAACCTCCATCATCCTTCATCCCTTCCTGAAGGTGACCGCTGACCTTTGTCCAAAGTGTCCTTCCCCATTTGAGAGGATCGTGCATCCTCCTAATTTCTCACTTTTTCCTTTTGCAATGCTGTGCAGACATTTCAAATGCATCGAGGAAACGAGCATCACGAACAGGACAAATGTGTTTTAAGAGCAATTTAACTGCTGCTGAAAGCGTTGCTGTCGTTTGTGGAACTGAAGGACCCTCGAACGCGGCTGCTGCCCGCTTGTGGGCTCTGATTTACTGGGGAAAAAAAACTTCTAATCACATCAAAAAAAAGAATGAATAGAGGCAGAGAAACTGGAACCTACCAACCAGAGGGCAGTAAAACACTGCGACCCAAGCAGGTGGCAACGAAAAGTAGGCTTGAGTCAGTTTTAGTCTCGAAGACGCCTTCGTATAGCAGCAGGCGTCTAAATGTCACAACGGGGTAGCGGAAGTAGAACTGAACCGCAGACTTTAACCGACAAAGTGCTTTGTTTCAAGTTCAATACTGCAATCAAAAACCCACAAGGACCAGGACGAAAGCTATTCAGACTACTCGCGAAACACGTTCAACGGGCCGACGAGGGACACACACGGTTTAAATACACTGGGAAGGTGCAGCTGATTGAACACAGGTGGAAACAATCAGCGACCAGGCAGCCAATCACAGGGGACGGAAGGGCAGGAAGTGAAGCTCAGGCACACGAGAGGCAGGAAACTACAAAATAAAACAGGAAACAAACCCGCTGAAAAAAATGCTGTGGTCCTGTTTTTCTGGGATCAGTTTTCCATTTGAATACATTAACATCACATCATTGACACGCTAACAAATGCTTATTTTCCTACGTCTGTCTTAACGCTGTTTTCTTGTGATTCTTTGATCAGTTCGGAGCAGATTTACAAGCTCAGTTCGTCCAAAAAGAAAGTCGTGGCACGACCTTTTCTCTGCTCCGCTTTCAGCACAGACGAGTAAGTCAGGGATTTGCTACCAAGGGATATTAATGCTGCCATTTCCTCTGCTTTGATTTACTGAGAATTACCTGGGTTTTTCTTGTTGTCCACCCCTCCTTCCCACACTCCCCACCCTCCTGAACAGCTCTCAAATCCACACTGAGCCGGTGACATGAGCAGAAAGAGCCACAAAGCGTAAATCCCCACCACGTTCAGAGGTTGCAGGGTTCATCCATAATTCATGCGGGACGACGCCGAACAGATTGGATTGTCACAACTCGGACCGGTACAGATGGAGAGAACCAGAAAGAAATCTGTCTCTGAGTGTCCACAGCAGGAAAGGATGGAGCTGGATTAGCAGGAGGAAGAGGCTCCTGACAGATCGCGGGTTCAAGTCCGCTCCGTCGAACAATGCGTCTGATCTTGGGTTTAACCCACTCCGGCTCTTTCCACTGTATATGCACGCCTGTCGAACACGAGGTGTCGGGAGAGATTAGAGAGATCCTCGACTGGTTTAGAAATGAGGATTTGTTTGTGTGTGTCAGAGGTTGCGGGGATGAGGCGAATGCAGCGTGAAGCGACATTGAATCAGGGGGGCAGTTCGAGGTCAAGAGGAGGAGGTCGGCACTTCTGCTCCGCTATCAGCGGCAGGCAGACGTGCAGCTAAGTGAGCGAACTTGCATTAATTAAAAAGCGAAAATGAGCGCTCAGTTTAAAAATGTCTCAATCTCAGACAGCGGCCATTAAGCTGTCATCACACATAGAGACAAACAGGCAAGTGTTTCCACGCATTGATTCGTCTGCCAAAGAGGTCGCGGTTCCGGTTTGTCTGCTTGACAGCAGGATTATGAAAAAACTAACGGCCCAATTTGGTGCACTGCTGAGCTCAAGTGCTCTCTTGGATGCCCCCGCTGTATAGAAAACTTGACAAAGTGCCCTTTGGAGTGCGGTCGCAGCTGAGAAAATAGCATGAAGTTCCCTTTTTGGAAGCAACTACGGCGTGTAAGACCTGATGAGATGTCGTCTGGGGAAACTTGGTAACGGGCCCTCAGAGTGGAAGAGAACAGCGTGAGGGGGGCCTCCTTGGGTGTCTTTCCAAAAGAGAAAACACGATGAACAAGATGAAAAAGTGTCTTTTGTTTTCTCCTAAAGGTACATAAAATGTGACAACGGGCCCTGCTGGACGTCCCTTTGATAGATCAAACATTCTAAAAGGTCACCGCAGGTCGCCCTCACGGTCGATAAAACATGATCTGGTGGCGTCTGTGATGCCCTTCCGGGGTGATAACATGATGATGAGGTGCCTTTTTTGCATTCCAGGGGAGAAAAGACAACAAAGTGCCCCATTGAGGCAACTGAAACATGATGAATTGCCGGAGCTCAGGTTGCCCTTGAGTTGGATAAAGAAAACAACTATAAAAGCCCCACATGCAACGTTCTAGTCCCTGGACCCTCACATGCAGCTGCACTTTCATTGTTTTTATTGAATAATAAGGGATTGGGGAGAAGACGCCTCGGACCACGGTTGCTCCTCAAATTGCAATCGGAGAAGTGGTCCTGTTGCATCTCCATTATCTGAGGTTGCAGGTTGCATGAATCGGGCGCGGGGGTTGGGAGAGGCGGAGTTGTCAGATATATTGTTTGGGAAAATAAATTGCAAACGATGAGGTTGGTGCACTCGGGGAGACATTTATTTAGCTTCGTAAAAACATGCACCACCGCCGTTCCTTTTATAACCTCTGCAATCGTCTCTAATTTTAGAAACGTGTTTCTGCTGCCGTCATTGTTGTTCTCGTGGTATCAATTGTTCTAGATCCCTGGTGTGTGAGCACGATCTCGTCGAGGGATTCACGCGCGCTTTGCATCAGGGGCTGATTAGTGGAATGTCTGCGCCCGGCGTTTCCTTCACTCCCTTTGCCCTGAGAGACTCGAAGGCCTGTGAAGGCTGGCATGCAGTCAGAGAATGAAGGAGCTCCTTTTTGCAAAAAGTATGACTGCAAATATTTCAGATTACTGGCAGGGTTGCAGCAAAAAAAACATGAAAGCCTAAAATAGATTTCGGGGGGTTTATGCGTCAAACGCGGTTGTGTGTCACAGCCGTGTGTGCGATCTCCGTAACACCTAATTAACAGAACACTGCCTCTAACCTGCGCGGGATATTTCTGTTGCTGCTTAACGTGACAATGTGTTTTTCATTTAGATGAGCTATGATTAACTCAGCGTTACTGCTGGCACTGTTTTCCTGGAGACACAACAGATAAACGGGGGCAATCATTTCTGCGGCTTTAGCCCGGCTCACCTTTCCACGAGTGCGACATCACCCCTCTGGAGAATTAAGCGAGACTGTTTCTGCAGCAACCAATGACTCTAATATACGCCATCTTTCGGGGGTGGGTAATTCCGTGCCGCTGGGGGTGTGTGTGTAAATCGTGCAGCACACACAGCTGTGTTTCAACGAACGTTGTGTTACATTCCAGGCAGAGGAGAACGTGCACTTCCGTGGCCGATGTGGAGGGGAATGTGTGCTGTGCTCCCTTTCTGTTGGTGATGAAGAGGCAGGAGGAACAGTCCCATTCATGGGGGAATGTGCCCTTTCTTACCACCACGAAAGCCCAAGCTCGGGCGAAAACAAAGTAACAAAAACGATGAAGGAATGTCTGGTATGTTGAAGGGTGCAACCGAGACCAGGTTTGATTTTTACTTTCTTCATCTGATGCTTTCTTCATAATTGCACTGTTTTTCTCAACAATTCAAAGATACATGAACATGAAAAGCATTGAAACATAGATGCAGATTATCAAACAATCCAAAACTAATATTACGTTAAGGCAAATAAACTTCCTGATGGGCTCAATAATGAGTATGAAAACTAAGTAAAATAGCCACAAATGTCGAAACACAACAACCCCAAAAACAATCACTTGCATTTGGTGGTGTGCGGCAGCCGAATAAAACCTTTTGTATTTCGACGCGAGGGTCCTTCTGTGTTCCAAATAATGAAGTCTGCTCTTTTTGTGTGTGAATTAATTATGCAGCATCATGCTCCCTCAGTCTCCTGGTGTCCCCGGCAGAGAAAGAGAGATTAGGCTGTTGCACCCGGAGCGACGGATGCGCGCCGTCCTTCCAGCTTACTGTCTTGCTGCCATTTTTGGGCTTTGTGTTGCTTCTTGTTGGGTTTTGTTGCCCCGCGATGTGTCGATTGGGGTCTTGAGCCGTTGTCTCTGTCTCTCTTGCATTGATGTGAAGTTGCTGACCCTGTTTTTTTTTTTTTTCTTGTTTCTTGTTTGCTTGCTTTTTGTGTTTTCCTAATTTGATCTTTTCTGTGCACCAGAGGTTCAGTATAGGTTAAATATAAACGCCACCATCACATGACTGACTGATAATAGACCATTGGCTCATGACCCAAATCTCTCGCTTCTTACAGGCTAATTAAAAGTGGAACATCTGCAAACTTGTATCATCTCTGTCAGGATGGGAACGTCTTTTAATCATCCCTCTTCATGCTAAAGTTAGACATTTAAAAAAAAAAAGGAGCGGTGCTTAAATCCTCTATGCTAAATCTCATTTTATGACTTAATATTCTGTGTAAGCTGACCTCTCCCTCCCTGCTTTTGTTTGTCGTATCTCTGTCTCCTCTGTTTGTCTCCTCCTCACAGTACATTTATCCATTTCCCAGCAAACCAAACACCTTCATCAACATCATACGCCATCATCATTTGCTGACCGATTTTCTTCCCACCGGTGCCTTGATAGCTTCTTCGGCCTCTAACAAACAGCGGCCTTAATGAGCCGGACAGATGGTGCTGCCGATTTATTGACTTAAGGACCGTGAGATGCAGCCGTGAAAGTAGCAATGGTCGTTTCTAGTGAGCTGACCTTCAAATTGAACTGACCAAATAGGTGCTTTTGGCTTCTGTGTGAAATAAAACAAGTACTTCTTCTCCAACTCTGCTGAATTTCAGTTTTTTACTTTTCATTTTTTTCAGCTGTGCCATCTCAGAATGATAAAGCTGCGAAATTTTATGTGACGCACCCGAGCTAAAAGTCGGCATATAAAGAAATACAAAGGTTTGGGTTCTTTTTTTTTGTTCATATTGGGAAAAAAATATTTCTGCGTATGTATGCCCAGCCGAGAGGCAGCGTGAGGAAAGTAGAGCGTGATGAGTTAAAGATTCTGAATTTGAGACGGAGCAGACTGAGGGAATAAAAAGATGAAGAATGAGATTATGCGGCTCTGCTTCAGCGCCCTTTTGCTCCAGTCTCCCAAAACAAGTGCCTTGTCTTTGTAATTGAAAAAGACATATTTCGGGTCAAAGTGAATGGAGTGTTATCAGCCTGAGCCTCCATCTGTTATTCATTAAAGTCAAATAATGCAGGACCCCGTCCGACACTCGGGTAACAACGGGCCGAAGCGGCCATGTTTTATTCCAACTATCAAGCACATTTATAGCAGAAGATTATTAAAACATAAACTGAATGTTAATGGGAGTTTATCTAGAACAAGTTAAATGTATTTTCGATGAAAAGAAAAAAACATTAAGAGGGAAAAAGAGAATGTTGTCGCAGCTTACTTTTGTGATTTAATCAACATAATGGAAATGAATGCATCCGGTTTATACACAATCTTTCGCAGGAAAGACTTGCCAGAAGCTGCTTTTGAACAAGCGTGCCGAGCCGATTAGTGTGAGATTATGTCGCGTCTCTACGTCACATGGTAGTGGACTTTTTCTTTGAGAATAAATGAATTCTCTGTTTTCAAAGCCGTGCGCTTTGCATCCTTCTCATCTACTCTCTCCAGCTCCCTGCACGATGTACAAAACCGGTTGTGACACACGACAGCGATGCCTCGGTACATAATTCAAGGGGCTATCATGTTTTATTATTGCAATTATTAGTCATGTCAAAAGAAAAAAAAGAAGACTGGGTTGTTTTTCTCCTTGTAAAGAAGCAAAACAACTGTCGATACTTCTCAATAATGCACGAGCATAAAATCTGTGGGTTTGCGTGGGAAAAAAACACAAAAGTCTATATGTGAATGCTTTAACTTTAAAAGTAAAATAGCTCGAGTGCACCCGACAATTAATTAGTAAACTCAGACCAATCACAACTTGTCAGCCCTCAAGGACGCAGAGTGTACATGTAACCATCGCGAGGGTGCAATTATTTTTCATAATTCAAAAACCACAACCACCTGTGGCTGCATGTGGAGGAGGTCAAAGGTCACATGGACTCTTCCCCCCCCTCGGTGAGTCTGCGATACGATGTCTCATATATAAAACATGCCCCCCCCCGTCACTGCTGCTCAGAAAGTTTTTCTTTCACTTCCCAACTTCTTCTGAAACCCAAAGCGATATTGACTCCACAACGCAGGTGTGAGAACACGTCTGCTCCGCGGCTGTCAACAGTTTTGACAAAACAACTGGGACAGTCGGAGCAACGCAGGATTGTGATGGCAGGCGGCCGTGCGCGTGATGCGAGCCCTCGGTGGGCGGATGAAGCTGACAGTGAGGAGCTCACAGGCTCGGAGTGAGAATAAAGAAAACTGCTTTAGAAAGGAAGATAGATTTGAGGTTGAGCTGGGGTTCTGGAAGCCGCGGCTGAGCTGCTTGAAATCAATTCAAGGCCGGCGGTTAATCGCAATACCTTGAGCATTTATATTAATTCTAGAGACGGCACAAAAGGTTGATTTCAGCTGGACGCACATATTTCCTTTTCCCGTATAGGAGCTCTCTCCTCTCCCGGTGGAGGTCGGAACGACTCTCTCGGTATCTGCCGACGTGCAGCTTCTTTTGCAGCGGATCTTTCCGCTGCGGATCCTCATCTGCATGAAACCACATTAAGCAGATATATGAACCAGTCAGCCGCAGGCAGATACGGTCAGAGTGTATCCCTGAATGGGGGAGTTCCATCTTTTTTTTCTCTCACAATTTGTCCTGGTGAACGCTAGCAAAGCGATCGTTTCATTACTTATTCCACTGCCTTTTAATGCGCCATCATCAGGGGAAGCCTCTGTTCCATGCTTCATTTATATATAATATTAGGTGATGACCTCGGATGTGTCGTGTGGCCAATGGAAAGACGCTGGTAGCTCTGCGTGTGCATGCTAACGTTAGCTTCAAGGCTGCAAACTGCAGCGACATTTAAGGGAAAACAGCGCATTCAACTGCAAAAAGCATTTTTTTTCTCCCTTTAAGTTCCAATTTTATGATTCTGTTTTAAAAAAAGACAGCGTGTTAATATTAGTCTCGCTTCAATTGTCAGCCTCAACTGATCAAATGTAACGGATGCTAATGGTACGTCCGATCAGGACGGTTGTACGTCCCACAAGTCAACTCTGTTTGTCCATTTGTTCGGGCATTGTTCTCTGGAGTTGTTTTGGAATTTAAACAACTAGAATATTAAACTGAATTGAAGTTTACCACTTTTACCGCCGCCCCCAAAGTGACATAAATAATGTAGTAATTAATGCTTTGAATTAGCTTAGATGTAAACAACTAAGGACTGTTCACGTTACAGTAAACGTACCCTCACTCCCTAATGATCACGCACAGGAGGAGGCACTCGATTGGGCTCAGGCCAGTCATCGATCGACTTATTGATAATACAGTTTATTGGAGGTAATTAATGAGCCGCTCGTACGCAGTGTGTCCTCGGTCCTTACTCATCACAGGCGCTATACGTGGATGCTCGTCTGGCCTGCGGCTGAGCTCTATATCGACATCTCGGACTACGTAGCTTTCACCTTCAACCAACACTGTATCAATGCAGAAATCAAGTAATTGGTAATACTTTAGACAACGGGATGATTCAGCTCCTGCCCCATCCGTTACAACAAAAGCAGTCAATGCGACCCGACAGTGACCAAGGCAGATTCACGAGTGGATTGATTACAGATACGAGCCGCCGCCTCGGGGGAAAAGCCTGCAGGGAGGAAGCAGCAACGAGGTGTCGTGTTGGCTCAAAACTAAAGTGTCCGGATCCACACGACTGTTCAAGGTCACACAGAAATCAAATGATTATAAAAATTGTGTTCTCCAAAAAGAAAGAAAAAAAAGGTCAACGTTATCATTGTGAAGCATGAATATCAGCTGGACATTTCTTAATATAACTTTCTGAAAAAGAGGCAGGAAATCGTATTTATTAGACTTGTTTAATGGTGGAAAATCTTTTTTTCTTTTGTCTGTTGAAAAACAGGTTTTCTTCCAACGGTTGCTTAGCGACTGCTCAAAGCCAAGAAATACAACTGCCGGAAAAACAGTTGTGCATATATTTTTACCCCTCTCATTTTTTAAGTTTAAAAAAACAATTGTTGATATGTGGATTTGGTTATGAGGTCATTTTAAGCTAAATAAACAATTTTCATGTCAGGACTCAAAATGAGGACCGAATGAGGAGGTTCCTTCGCATCACTTCCCATGAACAGTGTGGAGCAACGACAGAAGAACAGCTGAACTCTCTCCCAACTAAACGCAGAAAGAAACCTTTGAAGGGGGGCGAGAGCGGCGCAGCTGCAGAAGGAAGAAGATGTTGAACTGGGATTCTGTGGTCTGAATGCACGCGTCTGTCCTCTCTCCGCTCACATCCGCATGGCAGACGTTTTGTGTGTTGGCTTCATGTGTTTCCGTTCAATTTGTATGCGCTGCTGCCGTTGGTTTTTGTTCCCCTCCGTGTACATGTCACACGGCACGTGGGTGCATTGTGTGTCGTCTGGCTGGGGCCTGCAGGACCCGATTGCACTGCACCGTCTCTGTGTGTCTCGTGTCTGCGTTGTGTTTCCCCCGGTGGGCGTAAGTGCACAACCTGACTGGGTTCAGTGCTGTGATGAAAAAATAAATAAAAAAAAAACCCACCTCTGTTTTCTGGCATATGGACGGAGAGATTAGGGGATAAATACCAGGAGCCAGAGAGCCTTCGAGAGGCGAATCACAACCTGCAGCCTCCGAGGAGAGAAAGAAGTAACGTTTAGGAGGTAATCGACTGGCTGCGATTGGGTTTGCATTACATCATCAAAACTGCATTGTGGGTAAATAATTATTCATTGGTGTGGAGGCTGGATTTGTGCACATTTTTATTTGGTACATTTAAAACCGCAACATGTCAAAGCAGCATTGCCTGATTCGTGTCGAGTGTCACGTGGGTGTGAAAAAGACCATTGAGCATCGATTCATTCTGCGTGTTCACTGTGTGAAAAAACAAAGCTGCTAAGTAAAACATTCACGAAAACAAACACAATCAGCCACAGTCCTAATGTCAGTAAGCCCACGATGGCTCCTTTGTGTTTTAAAACAACTCAAAACCTCCCTTTTGATTTTTTAACTTGTTTCACTTTGTTTTATTATTTAATATTTGCACTTCTAAGACCTTTGTACTCAAAAAACATGAAACCCGTCAAAGAAGTCCTAATCACTAAACCTCAGCATAGTACAGTATTTAAATATATCAAATATATATCAAAAATGAAAGCTTTCTAATGATTTTGTTGTGTAAGAATGGTGTTGAATATTTTGAGGGCAGGAAATCTTCTATTGTCCGAATCGTTAAGGCAACCAAAATGAGAAACAAATAGCCTTTTTGGTTTGGTCTGAACCATCTTCTTTGCTTACTGCACATCAAAAGAAGAAGAAATCAGGATGAATTCTGTCTAAACCATCAAAGAAATAATGGCCCAATTTTAAACAAGTATTCATTTCCATTTGACTTGATGAGTTCAATCGAAGGCAGCATGAATCTTAAATATCTAATATTAGGTGAAGAAGAAGATTCCAACGGTTTGATTCCTTCTTCTTTTTCCATCCACGTTATTTATTCCCACGGACCTGCAATCACACAACTGGACGCGGACGGCAGACAGAAACGAGCGCCGAGGGGACAATAACGCCTCGTTTAATGGAAACGTTGCCATGGATACTGTTCACTGCTATATCCACATATTGGGATCCCCCGTGCAGCTCTTCCCTCCTTCGGTGGATGTTTGCATTGGCTGATGGGGAGCAAGCAGCCACGACGACACTATAGTCATCCGGCGGGGGAGGTCCCAGCAGACGGCCTTCGTCCCTCCTCGTCCCATGTCGGTGGAGTCATGCGAGTGGCCCCTCCCCGAACCAATAAGGCTCGAGTGTTTGCTTGACTTTAGCATTTAGCAATTGGTGTTAATCACTTTTTGGGGGGTTCCAAGGTCCTGGCCTGTAAATGTTACAAGCCGGTGGGTTTTATGTCGGGCTTTTAAAAGCTACAGATTCACTGGCAGGCAGCGAGCCGCAGCGATTCTACAGCCAAGCAGGAGATTTGTTTGTCTGGGGCGAAAACATCATTGTGCATCATTTTGCATTAGAATAGGAGCAGCATATTATGCCAATGAGCATTACTTTAATTGGATCATCATAGTGAGATGTATGCGTGGGCGCTGTTTTGTCTTTTTGCCCGTTGCTATAATATAATGGAACCATATTTCCAGAGGCACCGGATTGTCGGATTCAGGGGGGGCTAATTGTTATTATTTTTTTGCCTGTGATTAGTGGATCCACATTAACCGGCCAAAACCAGCTCGTTTGAGAGCGTTTTTCAACATTTATCTTTTTGATATTCATTGTAGAATCCGCTCTGACCATGTGATCGTGCTTTTAGACGTTTTTCTGATTGAGTGCGAAGGGCAGAACAGGCTGCAGACCACACACGCAACACGGGGACACAGCAGCACGCACAACGCATTCCAAATTCCACTCACCCTGCACCTGGCTTAACAGTTTTTACGCACTTATTCCATTACGAATTATTGATGTCTGCAAACGCGTAATGGAACCTTTATCCTCCGGAGACGAATGGCTTTTCCCTGAAGGACGAGCTGCGATTTCCCCGCCTCAAAGTGCTGAATCGTCATAAATTCGGCTGACCTTTTTAGAAAGGTTTTCCGGCGCGGAACCTGGACTTTATGCTTCGCACCTCGATTCTCACAGCGCAGAACAGTTGGATTTACGGCGAGCACGAACGGGAGGGACAGCGGCCTCCAATTCAATGAACCTTTCGGAATGTAATAATAGTTTTAGGGAGTAAACATCCCAAGGTGTACTTTCTTTACTTTACTTTATTTAACCGTGTTAGTGGGAGAAACTAGTAATGAAAAGCAGGAGCAAAAAAGGGCTTTGTTTGGGTCCAATTAGATTGTGTCTGAGTAACAGCGAGCGTGTCGATCTGCGTGTTTATTCCAATCAGTCTATTTGGGATCAGGGTGTAAAGAGTCTTTGCAATTTGTGTTTGTAACGTGGGCTCCATTGCAGTAAGTAAATCATATATTTTTTAGCGAAATCACTGAATGCTAAAATCTATTTGGTGTCTTCCTCTCAGCTGTGCATTTACTTGGGAAAATGTTTTTGGACTTAATTCAAATATTTTCTGGAATAAATAAACAATAGACTCAATTCAACCGCCGAGCAGATGTAATGGATTGATTTTAACATTACAGCACATTACTGATCAGTACACGTGCTGTCATTCCCGTGTTCGATTCACAGATAAAGCTCCGTGCATTTTCACAGCGACCTTCATTACTCAGCAAAACCTTGTTAGCAACCGCAGAATAACCTTTACTTCACCTTCGAACCCTGCAACCTACAACCAACGACGGACCGGCGCCAGCTTTTGCCTGAAGTTGGAATAAGTTTATTCCAACACATAATTGGGGGCAGAAATGGGGCTCGTCACACTCGACAGCAGAGGTTTGTTTCCCGAGATGTGGATCTGCTCACTGACGGTAAAACAGAGCCGATGGGCGAGAGGCACCGAATTCCCCCCCCAAACCCCCCTTCTCAGATGGGTAGATACTCTTCTCCTTTAAAGAAAGAGTCATCTCCACCCCGGAAATACAGTGTTTCCCTCAATGTCACCTTCAAGTCTGCACACAAATAACTGAGTCGCACTGAAGGAGGAAATGTTTCAGAGAGCCGACAAAAATGGGTTTCATCATCGTTTCGAGGAGAAACGGATGCAAAGTTTTTTTTTTAATTTTTAAAATTTAAAATTTTGGGTAAACGTGCTGAAGAGGCTGAAAAGGCTGCGAAGGGTTGATCCCTGGTGGTGTGTGAAAGTCAAAATGGGCCTAAAAAAGCTATTCCAAATTAACATCAGAGATACTCTACCTTCCACACTGCAGCACTTTACATAATGAATTCAAACTTTTCATTGGGTACCTTGACGCGGGAGGGTTGAATAGAAGAGTGAAGAAAAGTTAGAAGGAGGACAAACGGAGGAAACCTGGTTATTTGCAGCACAGAACATTTCATTTGCATCTCGCGGGCCACGTCTGACGCGTGTGTCACGTTTCCATTTTTAGCTCGGATGCTGCGTTTGATTAATCAAACTCTTTTCCTTTTCCCAGCTAGAGAGAGAATGACAGCCAATGAACTGCTTCGGCTGTGTTT